>CM060366.1:178207525-180901375 GCA_030545235.1 Helianthus tuberosus
TAACTTAAAACAGTGTTGTAAAACTTATTGTTGACAAGATTCCTTGAATAAAATCTAACAAACATCGTAATAAAGCTTGAAAACATGGAGGTTTTAAGCTTTAATGGAGGTGTTGAGGAAAAATGAAGAAGAAGGCAATGGACAAAAGTAGAAAAGACAAGATGGTTGTTGAGAACCTTCTTTAGAATATACCTAGTATGGTATGTGTGAAGATCCCACCAAATCTCTGTCTTTGGAATGGTCCAAATGTGCAGGAATCTTGTAGAATTTATAGAAAACGACAGCACGCTGGACACGGCCCTGTGTGCAGACGAGATTCTGACACTTTTTGTCCGTATTCTGACCTAAAGTCAGACGAGAATCTTTTGGTGGTCACGGGGGCGTGCTGACCTGGACACGGCCCCGTGTCTAGAAGCTGTTTATGAAGTTTTGTCTATTTTTAAGGAATTTATCCGGATTGGGTAGTTCCTTACAGGACGGAACAACACCGAAGTGCCTGAGATACCTTAATTGCCCTAGTTTAAGACGAGAACGCAAGAGGTTATCGGAAAGGGTGATTCCTATGCTAAATGTAGGTGGACAAGTCCAACCCTTATCCGGGCTCTCGTTAAAGAAGGTGTATGTCGAATCGCTCAGGTCTATGTATGCATCAACGGAAGTCGATGGGGAGTCCTTCACGGCACAATCGACACAGGGATGACTATCGCTCAAGTCTTCACGAGAGTTAGAGGTGATTTCGGGAGTGACGATGTTGTTTTTATCCGAATGCGATCTCAGTAATTCTTCTTGGGCATTGTCTTGAGATGAATTAGTTATGTCCATCTCAAGCTCTTTTATCCAATTAAGAATTAGATCTTCCATTTGAAATAATTCTTCAAGAAGCATTTCATCTAGAAGAGACGATTGAGAGCATTCGAGGGAGAGATAGGGATTATTTTTACTTTCGCCCCTCTTAAGGCTACAAGAAAACAATGGGTCTATATAGTGGGGAGTGTAACTTAAAAAAAACATTTTAAATCTTCATGAGTTTTGCCACATATTTGACACCATGTACCATAAGAGGAGCGGAAGTAAAAAAAATCAGTATCGCTCATGTTTGTGTCAGAAATTACCAACCGTCGGGATCTTACGGTTCTGTTTGCAGTATCTGATACTTGGGCAAGGGGCGTGTTTATTGGGCACGGCCCCGTGTTCAGCTACTGTCTGACTTAAAACAGGATTGCTAGTACCAAAGATTGGGCACGGGGCGTGTTCAGCGGGCACAGCCCGTGCTGAGCTCTGCAGAAGCTGAAAAATTAAGAAAAATCCTAAAAAAAACAGAAAAATAAGAAAAACGATTGCGCCGTTGATTCCTAACTTTCTTAAAATCCTTGTGTCCCTGGCAACGGCGCCAAAAACTTGATGTGCGTGTCGTGTTGTATATTTTTATGTATATTTTAAGCCCTTTTTAACACTTTAGTCAAGTTTTAAATTTATAAAACACGATATTTTACCAACACTAAACACACATATGGGCAAGTGCACCCATCGTGGGCGTAGTATAGCGTTGGTAAGATACCGAGGTTGTCCAAGGACACAAGAGCTTTTAGTATCGGTTTATCCTCAACGTCTAATCAAATCAAAATTTTAGAAAAAGGTTTTAAACATGAAAATAAAAACTAAAAATGCTAAAAATAAAAATAAAATAAAAACAGATAGACAAGATGAATCACTTGGATCCAACTCGCCTTTAGTGTAACCTTTGATGTTTTCCGCACTTTTGCACTTTTTAAGCGATTATCTTAGTTATCGTAGTAGACCCCTCTTTTGAAGGTGACGTTACTCTCAACCCAGTAGTTTGAGTCAGCAAGGATACAATCCTAAAGGGTTGGATTATTGAAAGATAATTAATTAAGTTATTAATGCGTTATATGGTAGGCCCCTCTTTTGAAGGTGACGTTACCCTCGGCTAAGTGGTTTGAGTCAGCAGGGATACAATCCCAAGTAGCCGGGTTAATGTATTAATAGTAGTTTACATATGAGGGGATCAAGCCATTCGCACCCCCGCCATCCAATACCAGTGGGTATTGAAGTAGGTCCTAGTAAGCTTGACCTAGGTCCTTGCAGGATCTATACACTGAACAAGGCAAGAACCTTACCAAACCATTCCCTTAACCCCCGACCAGGTAGCCAACATATCTCTATATAGACCGTAGAGATATGAATGGTGTAAATCTTTTATTTTTTATAGATAGTAAAATAACGCCAAGGCACTACGGACAAATGATAAGGAAGTTTCACCTTCAACATAAGAAACTAGTTATTAAAGACATTAATACAAAACCAAATAAAAAGTGCGAAAAGATAAAAATACAAAAGTATTACACTAAATGCTTGTCTTCACCAAGTGATGTAAGAGACTTAGGCAAACATGGCCTTTGATTATCAAGAACTCTTACTATCAATCTTGGATCTCGAGACTACTACACACACTCTATGATGGATGATGGATGATGGTGGTGGATGTGGGTGTTGTGATGGTGGTGGAGTGTGGGTGAAGTGGGAGAGAGGTGGTTTGCCAAGGGATGCCTTTGAAGTGAACCAAGCACCTCTATTTATAGCATGTACTGAAGCCCGGACACGGCCCTGTGTCCAATGGACACGGCCCCGTGTCCATCCACTTTCTCTTTCTTCATTAATTGCAGTTTGTTTGCATTAGTTAACCACGCCCCCATGTCCGCTGGGCACGGCCCCGTGTGCAGAAGCGTATCTGTACTATCAAGATTTTCTTGGATTCTACGAACCTTAGCGTTAACCACGGCCGTGTTGAGCTGGGCACGCCCCCATGTTGGGAAATAGAAGCTTCTACAACTTTGTCTTTTCAGCAGACACTTGGGCACGCCCCCGTGTCCGCTGGACACGGGGCGTGCTCAGCCTTCTGATGTCTTGTTTTTGCTTGGGAAGATGCTGTCGAGGGGTTGGGCCTGCCATGTTTATTCCTTTTCTTGTATTTATGTCAGATTTGGCTGTGTTTTTGCTTCTTTTGTTCATTTGCGCTCATTTAATCCTGAAAATACAAAAGGAAGACTATAGCACACTTTTTCCAACATTAGTACTAAAAAGGGTTAGTTTTATGCCTCATTTGATGTAATTTATATGTTGCATTTTACACACATCAGTGCTTCATCTTCCTCGATGAGATTTGAGTGTTCTTGCACAACATCTTTCTTTCGACAGTCTTTCTTAAAGTGTCCAAACTTTTGTCACTTGAAGCAATGGATCTTACTTGTGTCTGTTTGGATCCTTCCAAACTTCCTCCAATTCTTTGAATTTCCACCTCTAGGTTTGTCTTGAAGATCAGTGGAAGCCTCCGCCGCCGACGAGTATGTCGGTCTGTGGAGGGCAGTCATAAAAGAAGGTGTTGTTTCGGGGTTATTTAACAGCGGAAGAAGAAGACGTTATGGTGTTCGGGTTAGCCGTTGTCACGTGTAAGAACCGGTTGAGATGACGGGGGTGATCGTGATGAAAATCGGTGTTCGTGGCGGTTAGCGATGTTCAAAGGAAGAAGACACTAGGCTGTTTGGTTGTTTGTTGTGGGTTTGCGCAGTTGGTATACAACTGGTGATAACAGTAGATGGTGAGAATGGGTACCTTGATCGGCTTGTTTCGTGATAAGAGGAGACCAGCGTATGTGCGTGGAAAGCGGGCAGAAAGGATCGGTCAAAGCAAGTGGCTTTGGATTTGCTTCGTTTAGCAGTTGAAAGAAAACGGTATAAGCGGGTGGCTTTGTTTTCTTTGTTGGTGGAGAGCCTCTTGAACAAGGGTGATCGGAGAAAGGTAAAGGAAAAAACACGGTGTTAACATTATGGTGTTGGAGTTCAAATCGGGTGACTTGGATGTGGCCGGGGAGAGGTCGTTGATCCGTGATGAGTAAAGATGTGAATGAACTGTTCCAACGGGATGCCATGTTACATGTTACAACTGTGGTGGTTTTAATTCGGGCTGAATCGAAAAGACTTTGGACGTGATCGAGGTGAAGATCTGGTGTCCGGTAGAAGTCGAGATGTTTCGATAGGAGACGGTGATTCGGGTGTTGTGAAAGAGTGGTGTGAACAAACAGATTAAGGGGGTGATTGTAGAGTTAATCGCGTTTGGTTCGCGGGTCACACGAGTCGGCGCATTATTGGGTCATTGGTACGTATCAAGCAAAATTAGTCTTGGTTCAAGTTTGCATGAAGTAAAGTATGAGTCTCAAGGGTTCACATGACATTTACATGGCTAGAATTTGGAAAACTAAAAGATTTAATTTTGTTTTTAGTTTGGTTTATTATTAGTTAAATTAGGTAGGCTTGGTAAAAGGGTTTGACCGAATTCTTTGGTGCAAGTTTATTATAAGAAGATTTGGTCATACTCTATAGGTGTAGTACCAAGATTTTAGGAAGTATTTGTTGGTTTACTTTGAATCTTTGAAGTCAGTGTAGGCTATATAAAGCTATATTGTATCATGAATAAATAGCAGCTTTCAGTTTTTCCTTTTTTTTTAAATCGTCTACCTTGTTTGCTTCCGGAGTTTACACATTAAATTTATTAAGTGAGTTTGAGTATCAAGCTTGGGGCCTAAACCAATAGGGATCATGTACTTAAACCTACTAACATCAAAATCTTTTGTGAATAAGTCAACTTACTAGCTATTTCTTTGGGCTTTGACCAACTTAATGAGCATTTTTTTCATCCTAGTCTCTAATAAAATGATACCTAATATCAGTCTGATTGGTCTTTCGATGCTTCACTATATTACTGGTTATTAAGATATCATTGTTGTTGTCAATATGAATTGGGTTAGTCATGAAAGTCACTCCATAGTCCCTCATTTGATTATCAATCCATATAACTCTGGAGCATAGCAACTTGCAGCTGTGATGGACTCTACTACGGTTGTAGAAGTGTAGACGCATGCCTTTTCCTTGCATTGTCATGAGATTATTCTTCCTTCAAGAAACTTACATCCTTTAGAAGTTGATTTCTTATACAAATTGTAACAACCATAATCACTGTCAGTGAATGCATGCAAGTTGAAAGTTGAAACCATAACCTCTTTATACCGCAAGATAAAATCATAACCTCTTTATACCAAAAACCTAACACAGGTTCTCCCTTTAGGCACCCAATGATCCTTTTGACAACCATCATATGAGATTGCTTGGGAGATATTTAGGATCTTGCACATAAGTGGTTGCAAACATAATTTCTGGCGTACTTACAATTATTGCAATTTCTGATGGTAATCCTAAGCTACAATTAAGATAAAGAAAACAATAAGTAAATAGGTAAATTTTATTGAATCGCTGTTGTGAAGAAGGTATGAATGGATGGAGTCTTCGCAGATCTGGACACCACTTATTAGGGATGAACAAATACAAACTTAGACATATACGAATCGCACACAAAACCCAAACAAACTCCCATGTGGAGATATTTGACGCAAGAATCACCGAATAAAAACCCAAAGGAGCATAAGTGTAAGTTCATGAGTTGGACCGAAACCCGTGATTAGTGTGTGATTATGTTCAAGATGAGAGGATTAAAGACGGATAAAACAAATTCCTTGTATAAATTTGGTAGCAAAACGTTACAAAGCGGCCCGATTACAAGCTAAGCCGAACCATACAAAAGGAGCATACATCCGGGGAGAGACCAAGTGGTGATCTCTCCCCCAAGTCTAAAACCTTCAAACTTTGCAAATGAACCAAGGGGTGGTATTTATAGCCACACCACATTCACTTGCAAACACACACGGTTAAACGAATAACCCTTTCGTTTTGCCACTTCAAACGAGCGGGTCAATACACGTTCGTTTGACCGTTTCACTAACTATTACATAATCACCATAAAATTAATCTAATGTATTCGAACAGCATCGGACGCAAAAACTACACCAACAAATTCCCCCTTGTCCATTGTTGTCGAATGCTGAAAATGCAACTGCAATCGATCTTTAGTAAAGTATTTGTTGATGTTATCTTCTCTGTGTTAACAAATTCCCCCTTGACCGATGATCCAGGTAAGTAGTATCTTGACTTGAGTCTTCATAGCAATACAAAACCCTTGAAGCTTCCCGTATAATATTTCCCCCTCAAAGTACGCGTATCCGTGTTGGGTGTTGTGCAATCTCCTCGCAAGGCTAAATTGACCGATCTTCCGCTGATATTCCAATACTCCAACCGGCATTTAATAAGGGTTCCATTCTTTAAAAAACTGCATCAAGTCTTAATCTTGTCATAAGAACTCTATTTCATTCAAGCATACTACATTGGTAGAGTTTTCTGGTGAACTGTCTTCTGTAAACCATCTTTTTGGAATCGACCAAGTAATGCACTTTGATCATCAACATCAACACTCAGGAAGTCAGCTAGACCGAGTATATCACTTGCAAGCTCAACCAGCACGCTTAGTTGAACTACATCCAGATCTCATTGTCTCGCCTTTGTGAAGTTGACCACGTCATGCACTACGGATCTTCAGCATCAGTACTCAGGATGTCAGCTTGACCAAGTACATCATTTGCAAACTCAACTTATTGAATTACACCAAGATCCCTGTAAAATCCTAAAGAGACATCAAACCCAAAACCAAATCCTGCAAATTCCCCCTCAACTGATGGAGTTGGAATCCACACTTGTCAGCCTTGAACTATCAGTTCTCATAAAGATTCCCTAGGTCTTCAGTGAACAGCGTTTGGAAACTACTGTTTACTTTAGATACGTATATGTTTCCATGCAAAACCCTTCACGCTGGCTGGAGAATTAATTAAAATCCTCAAATATGTGTTTGTGCAAAACATTCCATGCAGAACCTTTGGTATCACCAGAAAATCACAAACTTCACCACCTGTGATTGCGTTTACAAATTTAACGAAGAGAGTCCAAAACATATGAAAATTTTTATTACCCCATTTCTTTGGTAAAATCTCTAAACCTTAACAAATTCCCTCCTCTGAGCAGAACTGTCGTCAACTTCATTGAACAAATTCTCTCCACTGAGCAGAATCTTTCAAATGTTCTCGGTTTTTCAAAAAATCACGAAAGCAACTTTCTTCTTTGCATATTCTAGTTGATAAAGAAAGTCCCCTAGCCCCGTAGGATCCGACTTGTATTCCCCCAAAATTCTGCTAACACCTAATCCGAAAACTTCCATCATAGGCATAACTCTTCGACTTTGTGAACTCGTTAGGACCGGTCTTGGCTTTCTAGGTTCCTTCAATCGTTACTAAATGCGAGAATATGACAATAAACAAAATTCTTTCAAGCATTTACGAACACCGATAACGGAACAAATTTTCACGTGCGGAAATAAATATACCGTTTTTGGCCCATAATAGTCACGTCACCAATTTTGACATTTGCACCGGTAACCGTGACTACCCCACGTTTAAAAAAAATCATGTTTTCATCAGGCCTCATCATTCCGCGCGGTCCCAAACCCGTACGAATTTAACGTTAAAGCTTAATTCAAATAAGCATCACGAACACCCGACCCCACTTTGCAACTCACGAATAAAGACGGGTCCACTACTCCATGTCTCATCTAAAACATTCGTTCCAATGGCTATGAAAAACCTTATCCATAGAACCAACGAACAACTAACTAGGCCTGAATATGAGCCCATGAAAAATGTACTGAGTCTTGAAAGCTATCCCACGAAAAACAATAATCCACCAAAGACTATAGGTCTTTCGTGATAAACATTATGGCAAAATATCTCAGTTCTTCGTAGTAGGGGTTTTTCGCAGGTAGTTCTTCGCAGTAGGGGTTTTTCACAGGTAGTTCTTCACAGTAGGGGTTTTTCTTGACGAAATAACACCTCAAAATGATAAAGAAATGATGAAAACTTGATGATTTTGGTGTGAAACATAAAACCCAACCCTCTAGTATGAACCGATTCATCTCAGACCCATACATTCGGGTCCAAATCTAGGTTTTTCCTCTTTACACGATTTTTTACATTTTGAAGAAAAACCCACAAAAATCACTGATCGAGAGCACATGTGACTTAGCAAATGGTTAGATTCACTAAGTCGAGTACCATGGCTCTGATACCAATTGTAAGTTCATGAGTCGGACCGAAACCCGTGATTAGTGTGTGATTATGTTCAAGACGGGAGGATTAAAGACGGATAAAATAAATTCCTTGTATAAATTCGGTAGCATAACGTTACAAAGCGGCCCGATTACAAGCTAAGCCCAACCATACCAAAGGAGCATACATCCGGGGAGAGACCAAGTGGTGATCTCTCCCCCAAGTCTAAAACCTTCAAACTTTGCAAATGAATCAAGGGGTGGTATTTATAGCCACACAACATTCACTTGCAAACACACACGGTCAAACGAATAACCCTTTCGTTTGACCACTTCAAACGAGCGGGTCAATACATTTTCGTTTGACCGTTTCACTAACTATTATATAATCAACATAAAATTAATCTAATCTATTCGAACAGCATCGGACACAAAACCAAAAATAAGTCTAGAAGTTTCATACTTGAAAATCATATTCATCACTCAAATGAGTCTCGATCAACCCAGATCTCAAAGTTTGGGTAGAAAAGATGAGAAGGCAAGGATTTTAGATTAGAGAAAAAATGTGATCATAGAGAGTGTGATTTGAATTTTGAAACTAGAAGGGTTCAAGTATTTCAGCTTTCAAGTTTAAGATGCTTTCAACACATTGGTGCTTTAAATTATGGTACCATGTGCTTGAAATGCCTATACAAGTTAAAAGTTGAGTGGAATGACCATATTACCTTTCTAATATATATTATAATATAGTGTGTGTATATATACATATAATAACATTACTATTATTCATGTTATAAAAACAATTTATAAACACTACAATTTTCACTCTTTGTAAATTGATCGAAATGCTTTTGTATTTTAAATTTTGGCCAGAATGTTTTTATTATATCTTTAATCAAACTTACAATATGCATTTATTAACTTATTATTTCTAAAAAAAAAAAAATTTCTAAAACTGATCACCAAACTTTTGTATTTTGAAGTTTGGCTATGGTTTTTTCCTCCTTTACGTAATACTTAATCGTTTATAAACATTCTTATCATACGTTTCAGTTTTAATGTAAATTTTAATTACAGCACAAACATAAAAGTCATCTAAACTAATTCACAATTTTGTTTTTCAAATAAAGTCCTGCGCTTTATTCTTCTTATTTTATTCTTTGCGGCATTCCTTTTTTATTTAAAATTTATAATTGCTTTTAACCAATCGTATCATACGATTTGACATATATTTTAGTTATATAATGTCTCGTACTTTATCCGTTATATTTTATTTGTTGCGACGTTTTCCTTTTTATCACAAGTTTTAATCACTTTTGAATCGTTATTATCATTTGTTTCCATAAGTCATCTAACCTGCTTCATGGATTCTCACATTTTATTACATTCATTTAGGCTAGAGGGTATGGTGATGGTCCTCCAAAGGAGGATGATCCGCCACGTAGGCGCCACGTCATAGTCCTCCCAAGGATGGTCCATCCCACAAAAGTAGAGGGTATGGGAGGATGGTGCTAGATGATCCTACCCCACAAAACTATGTATAAGTATTAAAGCCTAATGTACAAATCTCATTTCACAAACAAACAAACAAAGAGAGGGGGCCCACCTGTTTTGGTCCGTCCTGGACGTCGAGAAACAGACGGAGAGGACGGGGACGGGATGAAGACGGGGGGGGATGGGTCTGAAGCCGGCGCCGGAATGAAGACGGGGCTGAGGACGGGCCATACCGTCTAGCCTTAGTTCGTATTCTCAATAACCTTCCAAATACAAAACAACTAATGAAAGCTGTTAAAAATACTTCATATTTTACATTTTTTTTACAATTTCATTATTTATTTTGTTGTCTGTTTATTTAGTTTAATGCATTTCTTCATGTTGTTCATAGGTGGGCTAAGAGTCCATTAAAGAATAAGCAAGTGGGCTTGTAGCTGTGTTGCTAGGCCTGTTGCTGTGAAGTCTTTGTGGGCCTAAGGTGTGTTTGGATGAAGGCCTGTCGTCGTCCAGGTTATATCACTGCTAGAAACCTAGGCAATTGCGATCAAAATTTGCGACTCACATAAAGCGGTCACAAAACTAGCGACTGGTTTGCGACCAAAATCAAAACAGTCGCAAAATTAAAGACCAACCTAGATTCGGTCGCAAAACAGTCACAAATTTTGTAACCGCATTTTACCCGTCGCAAATCAATGAATAGTAGTCGGAAAACGGTCGCAAATACACGACAACTAATAAAATAAAAAGTTGCGACCGTCAAAAGCAGTTGCAAATACGAGAAATTTATAAAAAAAGAAAAAGTTGTGACCGTCTAGGACAGTCGCAAATACGAAAAAATATATAAAAAGAAAAAGTTGCGACCGTCTAAGACAGTCGCAAATACGAGAAATTTATAAAATAAATTTTTTACAAGTTTTTGTCAACACAACTAATGGAATCACTGTAGTAATTTTGAAACATATACCTAATATTCATTAATATTTTTTTATTCAACTAGGTCATACTGATATAACTGTTCAAGTTATAAATAAAATTAGTTAGTGGCCTACATATATTATTTTTGAGGGATCTTCGCCTAGTATTGTGTGAAATAGCTGCACTTCTATCCAAACCTGCTAAACTTAACTTGGACAATCCAAGATAAGAAATTTTTAGGTGTAAATAGAACCAATATGTAACTTGAGGTACTAATTGGTAACTAAATAAAACTCAATTAAATTGGTTAGAAACAAACCCACCTGTTTTCTTTTTCACACACCCACACTCCTGACTCCTCCCCTAACCATCAAATAAAACTCAATTATAATTTATAACTCAATTAACACCATCGAAACCCTAACTGTTCCTCCCGGCACCAGATTTTCGGTGGCTTCGCCAACTCTAATCGCCGGAACTTTATGCCGGAATCCAAAGGCTCAAAGTTAAACATCAATAATTCCTTTGGTTTTGTGAGATTGAGGTCTAAGTTCGGCCGTCTTGGCGGACGAATTGTCTTCGAAGCTCCAGAAGCGTTGTACATGGTTCGAATTGATTTATTGTGTTGATTGACTGATTCTCACATGAATTTTTTGTTAAATCGGTTATATTATGCTATGTAGACCTACTGTAGCCAGTAGATATCATAAATAATCGTTTTTAAAACTGTTTTTGTTTAGCGATAGGTGTTTCAGCACTGATTTGTTGATGTTATCGTAGTCGAATACGTATACAATATTGTAATTGTAATTGAAGAACGTGTTTATCTCGATTTGAAGTCACATCCATGTTTTCAGTGAAATTGATATCTGTTTTATTGCTAGAAATTAATGTAGTTGTCATTTTTCTTTCAAGAGGTTAAAACATATAGTTCTGGATCTGAATTATAAATCTCTTAAACATTTATTGTTGTATTTATGATGCTCGTTTCGTTTATTGTTTTCTGATTTTAAATCTATTTTTTTTAGCGATTTCTAGCACTGATTTGTTGATGTTCTCATAGTTGAACACATATAGAATGTTGTAATTGTATGTGAAGAGCATGTTCATCTCATTTTGAAGTCACGTTTATGTTTTCAGTGAATTTGATCTCTGTTTTGCTGATAAAAAAATCAATGTAGTTTTCAGTTTTTCGTCAATATGCTGAAACATATAGCTTCTCTTGCTTCTTCTAGAAACTGATTAGGTTGGTATTGACATTTGATTCTAAGAACAACTAATTGATCATTGCAGCTTATTAAAGAAGGGCACAATATTGATCATGAGTTTCACTTCATAGGGACTGCATATGGGCCTGTTTATGTGATGCTTGGAGTAAGTGATTCATTATCTCTACTTCAATCCACCCTTTTTCAATATGTTAAATAATCTACAATTGAATTATTACTTTGTTTGTTTTGTGTCATTTAACTTTATATTTTTGGGTTGATTACTAACAAACAGTTTGATGTGTCAAATCAAATCAATCTTGACCTCAGCTTGCGTCTATGGTGAAATCCTGTGTATATATTTTAGAAAGTCTTTTTGTGCAACGTGTTAAATGTTTAGAGATCCTGTCTGTTTAGCAATCAATTACGATACTTAAAATCATAGCTTGGTGTTCTTAACTATCTGACCAGATTTCATAAAATGAATGTGTTTCAGGTGATGTGTGATGCTTACACTCCGGACGGTGAGCCAATCTTGACTAACAAGAGGTGTGCTGCTGTCAAGATCTTCAGCAATGCGAAAGTCGAGAAGGAGGTTCCATGGTGAGGTTATGCCCGGGCAGTTAATTCAGTCCAGTTTTGACCCGAACCTGACTCCCCTTTTCACATTTGCAACCATATAAAACTCCACTTTGTTGGTACACAGTGGGAATTTCAAGTTCGGCCTTGTCGTAGGTATCTCCGCATGCATTGAACTCTTTGTTTTAGATTTCTTGATACATACCAAGGTTGCTAGAGTGGTGGTTTCATTTGACCCAAGCTGATCCCGGTCAGTTTTGTTTTAACTTTTTGAGTTTTAGTCATGTAAACTATGTATGTATCGCGTATTAAAGATGAAATCTTGAACAAGGCGACTCGAACGGGACTCGAACGTGGCTGGTGCTCAGGACTGGTGCTTATTGTAACTACAGGTAAATGCTCACACAATCATCATCTCAGCACAATTAATATTGACAATTTGGAACATTTTTCTTAAATAAACAAAAGGATTATATTCTACTTATCAAATCTTTAAAAGATCATACAACCAAAGATAATTAATTTTTAAACATATTTTTGTTTCTAATAACAAAAGGACTATTTATCAAATCATTAAATGAGCATGCCACTTTGGGGATAAATCTGCCACTTTTGTTTTGTAACAACAATACACAGATCAAAGGTTATCATCATGGTGCTAGAATTTAAGTGGCCAACATTCCACATATCATGCATTATTCCTGCGCACATGGGCTGTTTATGATGCCACCAGTCTTCCTACAATCTTACATCATTTGTTTATACAATATAGTTTTTAATAAATGTTGTTTGTTATCTTGCATATCTTTCATTATATTATACTGTGATTATTATCTTATAGGTCGTTACTTCTTTATTTGTTAGTTGGTGAATATTGGGAAAGAAAGAGCACTAGCTAGCCATCTAAAGCACACACGCATATCATCTACAAATGACATGCAGTCTAAGGCTAGGCGATTTTACCACATATAATGTATGTTGTAGGTTAATCCACGGGTTTAGTTTGATGTTGTTTGGTTATCAAATGCAACACTCGCTGTTTGGTTCTTTGTGCATAAGACTTCTCTGTTTCTTTTTCAGCACAAACATAGATCCAGGTCCGTCCCCTAGTCTTAGTTCAAGATCCTGAAGCTCAGCTGTTTCAGGTATCTCTATCCCTCTCTCTCTCTCTCCCTCTCTCTCGTGCAGACTCAAATGTTTGCTAGAATAGGTCGATTCGGGTTACAAAATTAGATCAACCCTATCGATCCGTACCCCTGTAGATGGGTCTAGTTAGGTCAACCTAGGCATGACCCATTTATCACAAAGGTTGGCGGGTTATGACCCGATTCCCTTAGCCTCAACCTAACCCGCCATTTATTTCGTGTTAGGAACTACCTCCCCTAGGTCCCAACTATATTCTGGCTACACCAATAGTTATTAACCGTAAAACTTGTGTATGTTAAATTTCAGTGAAAAGGAAAGAGAACAATATGGTGTATTAGACGCACGTGGATGCTTGTGGATGTATTTAGATGATATGCATGCTTCATGGGGAGTTCTCATGTGCACTACAACCTCTTCTATGATCCATCTAAACATGATGGTCACTATTGATGGTGTTGTGTTTTGGTAATATAAACAGGCAAAGGATGGTGTTGATGGTAAAGCCCGAAAAATGTTTGAATTATGCTAGGATAACTCGAGTATTTGATGTTTGAATATGTAACTCAAGTGGAATGTTATTAAATATTTTGAAAACTCAATAAATGCCTAACTTTTGAAAATATGGACATTATTAGCAGGTTTAAAAAAGAAACTAGCTGAAAACTGAAAAAAAAACCATAAATTTTGCGAGCGCAAAATGGCGGTCGCAAGTTTGTAAATGGCAGGCGGTCATGGTTTAAGCGGTCGCAAAATAGTCGCAAAAATACAAAAAAAAAAGTCATAGAATCATGACGGTCGCAAAATTTGCGACCGTGCTTAAGGTTGCAAAACAGGTCGCAAAAAATGTAGCAGCGGTTGCAAATTGGTTGCAATAGGGCAATTGCGACGTGTGTTTTTCCGACTACACTTTCAGTGGCAAAACAGTCGCAACACGGCAATTGCGACTGTTTTGCGACCGTAAAGACGATCGCAAAAACCCAGTTTTCTAGTATATATGAGCAGCTCTTGTTGATTAAAGTCATTAGAACATATATCAGTCTTCATCTATCTCTTGGTCTGAACTTCTCTCTCCTAGGGTTTTTGCATTCAGTTGGATTCTTGATCTGTTGAAGATCTTATACTGAGATATTGTTAGGTTGAGTCTGAGAGTGTACAGATCATCAACACGGTGATCTGTGTGTGAGGAGTTTGAGAGATATCTTACAGTTGTGTTGTACTATTCGTTGTTCTTTGTCGTTTAAAGTCATTGAAGATTTGTGTTCTTTGATCCGTGATATTTTGACATGGTATCAGGGCCATGTTAGCTCTTGGAGTATATATTTGTGATCTTGATTTTTTTTTTCGATCATATTTTTTCCACTGTGGTTCAGATTAGATCTGTTGTAGATCTGATTCTTCTTGGTGTTTCTTCCTGGAATCTAGGTAGATCTTGAGTTGCTGCTTCCGGATCTGATAAATCTTGTAGTCTTGGAGTTTGTGCCATGGTGTTGAAGACCCCTTCTCTTAGGGTTAGGGATTATATCAAGTCTCGGTGAAAGATTTCTTTTCTTAGGGTTTGAGTTGACATCAGTTCAGATTAGATCTGAGTGATTACAAGTGGATCTGAAGAGGCTTGGTAGTTCTTGTGTCTACCAATTCCAGTTCCTGACGTTGGATTTGCACCTGTGAAGGATTGAAACCCTATCTTTAGGGTCAAGGCTTGTTGGAGTTCTTTGAAGGGTATCCTCGTTGGTCTCTGTGTTACTTGAAATTTACAGGGCAAACCAACAGGTACTATTGCTGCGGTTTCTTCTGATAGTGTCTTGTAACCCTAAGTGAAGGTTACAAGCCTCTCTGTGCTTGGAGTTATACGCACCAGGTGTTGTTTTGGGACACAAAGAGGGTACACTCTGTTGCATTTTTTTGTGTGTTATATTCTGCTTTGTTCTTGGTGTTTTTTTTTTTTGTGATTCTTCTTCTGATCTGTTTAGTTTTGTTAGTCTAGGTTACAGCTCTTTGCAAAGGCTTGGGTAGGAACCTGTGAGTGAAGAACCTACCATCTGGTCCCTTGCATAGTTTGTCTGTTTAGGCTTATTGTTTGTTTTTTACTGCTTGTTATTGACTGTTTCTGTTGTTTGCTTTCTGTCTATGGCTGGTGAGACGTTAATCAGTAAGCTTGAACCTGATAATCCGTTATACTTGAATGCTAGTGACTCAATTACATTAACTGTTGTTAGTACAAAACTAAAAGGGACACAGAATTACACTGTATGGGCTAATGCAATGAATCTTGCTTTAAGAGTTAAAAACAAAATTGGTTTTATAGATGGTACTTTCGTAAAACCTGAGGATAATGAGATTCTTACAACTCAATGGAAAAGGTGTAACTCAGTAGTGTTAACCTGGATTCTAAATTCTGTTTCTGAGGATTTGTACTTAGGTCGTGTGTATTTGATTTAAGGGATACATATGATAAATTAGATGGGTCAGTTGTATTTGATTTATATCAAAAAATTAATTCATTTAGTCAAACTGGTATGTATGTGGCTGAATATTATTACAAACTTAATATTATATGGAAAAAACTGGATCAAATTCTACAAATTCCTACTTGTACTTGGGATGCTTCAACTCAGTACAATAATTTTAATCATTTGATCAAATTAATGCAATTCTTAATGGGTTTGGATAATATATATCAGACAGTTAGGGCAAGTTTGATGATTAGAGAACCTCTTCCAACTGTAAAAGAAGCATTCTCTGTTGTGTCTAGGGATGAATCACATAGGAACTCTAATGTCAGCATGTTAAAAGATCAGTTGTCTCAATCTGGTGGTTTGTTTGCTAAGGTTAATTCTGTTATTAACAACAAGAAAAAAGTTGTTAAAAACCAAAATCAGGTTTTAAAATGTACTCATTGTAGTAAAACTGGACACACAATTGATAAGTGTTTCGAACTGATTGGGTATCCCTATTTAATGAAACCACCAAGAGGGAATCAAGGGAAGAAAACTGTTATTGGTAACAATACTTGTTTGGATGAGTCTAGTATCCCTGTTACAACACTTACATCTGATCAGTTATCTAAACTTTTGAGTTTAACAGAGGATAAGCCACCTGAAACAACATGAAGCTGCAATGTTTTGGGTAAGATTTTTGGTTCAAATGTTTTTAATAAACCTTTATACAACTTTGGAAAAGAAACTAGTTGGATCATTGATTCAGGGGCAAATAATCATATGGTTAATTCTAAGAAAGATCTATGTGATTATGTTGAAGTTTCTAGTCTGAAAATACAAGTAAAACATCCTAATGGTACTAATGCTTATGTAACAAAGATTGGTTCATTAAAACTTGTAAATGGTGTTGTATTACATTATGTTTTTGTTGTCCCTAAGTACAATGTCAACCTGATTTCTGTTCATAAGCTTGCTGGGGATAATAAGTTGTATGTTGGGTTTGATGAAAACAAATGTTATATACAGGACTTGTTAACAAAGAAAGTCCTGGTGACTGGTGATCAACTTGAGGGGCTATATTTTTGTGGTAACTCTGTTGTATTTGATAAGGTTTGTTTTAATAGTGTTAATACGTATAAGTTGTGGCAAGATAGGTTGGGCCACCCTGCTGATCAGGCTATAAAAATGACCAAAGACCTTATTAGTGTTGTTGTTGAGCCTGATCATGTACCGTGTGATGTTTGTCATAGGGCCAAGCAACATAGGGAGCCCTTTCCTCTAAGTGAGCATAAGAGTCATAGCTTAGGTGAGCTAGTTCACTTAGATGTTTGGGTTCCCTATAGGGTTGCTAGTAGGGAAGGACATAAGTTCTTTCTTACTATAGTTGATGACTATTCCCGAGTTGTTTGGGTTTTTTTATTGAAAAATAAAACAGAAGTTTTTTCAAATATATAAGACTTTGTTAACTTTGTTGAAACACAGTTTAAAGAAAAGGTCATGTGTTTTAGAAGTGACAATGGGTCTGAATTTGTAAATAACCAAATGCACTTGTTTTGCAAAACAAAAGGAATAGTTCATCAAACATCATGTGCTTACACTCCTCAACAAAATAGTATTGTTGAGAGAAAGCATAGACACTTGTTGAATATAACTAGAGCTTTGTTGTTTCAAAGTAACCAACCTGTTAGATTTTGGCATGAGTGTGTTCTTATAGTTGCGTATCTTATTAATAGGACTCCTTCATCAGTACTTGTGGGAAAACTCCGTATGAACTTGTATATAAGTTTAAACCCTTCTTAAACCATTTACGTGTGTTTGGATGTCTGTGTTTTTGTACTATTTTAAATGAAAGTGATAAACTTAACAGTAGAGTAGAACAATGTGTTTTTTTAGGCTACTCTTATGAGAAAAAAAGGTATAAACTATTTAGTCTTGATTCTAAAACTGTTGTTTTTTCAAGAGATGTCAAGTTTTATGAAAACATTTTTCCATTAAAGGAACAAACTGTTTTTGATACATTTGATGCAAATCAAGATAATACTGTTAATACTCTTAACTTTTTTGACTTATACGATGACTCAGTATCCAAACATCAAACTGTGAATGATCCCGATGATGATAGAAGGGGTCAAGGTGAGGTTGATGAGGGAACACACGTTCAGCATTCCAGAAAATATGAAGAATCTACTGTCAGGGCTGATATACAGCAGACAAGTGATTATCATAATTCTATGGATAGGGCTGAACATGTGATTACCTCAAGTGAAACCACTAATACTTCTGAGGGGGACACAGTGAGGTCTGAGACATCTTTTTTTGAGCCTAGAAGGTCTACTAGAGTGTATGTCTTTCCTAGGAAATGTTGGTGCACTTATGTCTGCACTTTGTCTGTATTCGGTCACAATGTAAAACGATGTCTTTGTAGTCATGTAAGTTTGACCAAGTCAACCATCCTCCTGGTTTGACTTGGCCAAACAGTCAACATTATGTTTGTAAGATGGCTGAGTCGAAGGATG
Organism: Helianthus tuberosus; assembly: GCA_030545235.1. Lineage (NCBI taxonomy): Eukaryota > Viridiplantae > Streptophyta > Magnoliopsida > Asterales > Asteraceae > Helianthus > Helianthus tuberosus. The sequence continues at coordinate 178,225,877 of CM060366.1, forward strand.
GTCATCGAAGGATCACTTATATCCTTCGATGATGATGAGCTCGATAGATGGACCTTCGATGGATGGATCACGAAAGATCACATCTTTCGTGATACATCTTGATCGTTCGAGTCATTTCTGGTCGAAAGATGATCTTTCGACCAGTCTGCATGATCCTTCGACCAGCATGCTGTGTTCGGGTATAAATACCCGTGTGTTGTGTTCACTTCGAGAGTTAGACAGATAGAGAAAAACTAGAGAGAGAGTGTAGTGAGAGAAAGTTCCGGTGAGCTTTGTATTTGTCAAATATTGTACCGAAACTTTGTCGAAATCAATACACGTAACTGTTAATCGATTGATATCTTTACGTATTGTTCACTTTCTCGATCTCGGTTTGCATCTCCGGTTGGATTCCGCACAACCGGGTGTGTTCGATAACAAGGATTAGGCGACTAGATCCTCCTAGCCGGACCTACAAGTGGTATCAGAGCCTTGGCTCTTCTCCTTGTTAAAACCGAGTGGTTTTTCGGGTTTTTGAAGCTTATTTTTCTGAAAATTTCGGTTAGACTCCTGAAAAATCTTGTTGTTTTGCTGATTGTTTTGATTAAAACCTTGTTAAAACACAAGTTCTCAAGATAAATATTGGTTTTTATAAAACTTTTGAGCAAAATTCGGGTTTCGGAAAGTTTCGGGTGACCGGAAAACTCATAGTTTTACCGGAAAGTTCATCGTGTTCCTCACCATATTCAAACTGTTCTTCAACATAAACACCTTTTGATCTTTGAAAGCTATTTGTGAAAGTTGTTTATGCTTTGAAAATTGTTACTGTATTAAAATAATCAATCAAAACCTTACTGGTTTGGTGAAACAAGCATGGTTTGTAGCCGAAAGTGTTTCTGCATTGTGTCAGGAGGTTAAAAGTCAACAAATTGAATCACACAAGTAGTTTGGAACGTACAAAGATCCAGCATATATTGAATCGAAAGATGTTGTGAATCGAAAGATCTTTCATACCCCGAAAGATATATTCGAAGGATCATCTATCTTTTCGAAAGGTCATCTTGATATTCTTGAAAGATCAGCCTTGTTAATCGCTTTGGCTTCGAAGGGTCATTTTGATTTCCTCGAAAGATCAGCTGTGTGTGTGTCGAAGGATCAACCCCAACACTTCGAAAGATCCAGCTTACAAGATGTCGAAGGATCCAGTTGATGTTTTGTTTCGAAAGATCCTAGTCTTCAACAACCAACAACTTCGAAAGTTAAACTGATTTGTTCGAAAGATCTGTGCCTCCATAAGATAGTGGGGTTGAAATAAAAAGTGGAAAATTATTTTGGGCTTACACAACTTGAATTGGGCTTCTGTTTACTTTTAGTTGGGCTTCTTATCAGTCGCACAAGACTTGTTTTGTCACATAAGAAATTGGACTCGCACAAGACTTGATTACTCGCACAAAAATTTGGGCTTCAGTTTTGGGCTTCTGATTACTTTGGATTTCTGTTTGGGCTTCAGTCGAACAAGACAATCAGTCGCACAACATAAGTGGGGATCGCACAAGAGCTGTTTAGTCGCACAAGACTTGTTTCGTCGGATTTTTGTTTCGCGGGATTTTGTTTTATCAAGATATTAAAAAAAAAAAAAAAAAAAAAAAATTGTATAAGTGATTTAACTGTTTGTTCAAGTTTGTGATTTTCAGGTTTTATTATTTTTGATCAAAAATGAATCCAAGATGGAATAGACCGATAAATACAGCTCCAATTCAAACAGCGTTTGTGTCTACCACTGACATGTATGGCAATACTGTTCAAGTTCCAGTCCTTCCAAAAACAGACATGTATGGAAATCCGCTTGAACCAGTTCCTCAACAGCAAAGCCAACGACCTCTCAGACCAACTGATATGTTCGGAAACCCTTTACCTGTTCGAAATACCGAAGCAACTGACATGTTCGGAAATCCATTACCTGTTCGATCTACAGGACCAACAAGTGTGTCTAGCACTAGCTTGTATGGCATTCCTCCTCCAACAACAGACATATATGGAAATCCGCTTCAACCAGTTCTTCAACCAATGCCTCAACAGCAAACACAAAGGCCTCCTGTGACAACTGATCTACATGGCAATCCCATTCAAGTTCCTGTTAAGCCAGCTCAGCATGGGAACCAGAACCCTTTCAGAGATCAAGGAGACCAGCAGAATCAGAACAGGAACAATGAGCGAACGTTGATACCTGTCAACAACCAAAGCCAAGCAGGACCATCAAATGCTAACCAGGCACTTGTGGTTCAAATAGGCGAATGTGGTGATTGGTCAATCCATTTGAGTAGGGATACTCCAAATGGAACAGCTTGTTTTGCTGAGGTTGTCAAGGATCTTAAGCACGCCAGTGGTGGAGAATCTTCCGCCAATGGTGGTGAATATTCTGAGGATGAAGACTCTTCTGGTCATAGTAGAAGTTCAGATGAAGAATCCTCGAGTTCAGGTGATGATCATGTGGGTGAGACATCAAGTGCGTCAGTCGATGCTAATATTGATGGGCTTTTGGGAGAAGCTGCAGCAGAAAATCATAGAAGATCTATGTTGGTGAATCAAGCTGCATATTCTTCGTCTTCTCTCCATTCAGCCGTTATGGCTAATGTCGACAGTTCATCAAGTCAGGTATGTGTCGATGAACCGACTGCTGCTATTTGTGATAATTGTGCTAGATTAAGTGATAGTTGTGCTGATTTGGATGCAAACATGTCTGAGTTGCAAGGCAAACATGATGCTTTACAAGCTAGTTTGTTTGACTTGCAAGACAAACATGTTTCATTGAATGATAAGTGGTGTGAATTGCAAAGCAAACACGAGGCTTTGCAAGAGAAATATGATGTGACATTCATCCACAATCAGAAATTGACCGTTGATCTTTCGAAGTGCACTGAGGCCAATATGTTTTATGAAAACCATGAAAAGAATTATAAATCAATGATTGAAACATTGAAGAAAGATAAAACAGAGCTGACTAAAATGGTTTCCAGAAAACAAACTGACATTAATTTGTATATCACTCGTCTTGAGGTGATGCAAAAAGAAATGGCTTGTGTTAAAACAGAAAGTGAGGCGATCCGACTCAAGTTAGACAGTTATTTGAGTTCTAGCTATGTGTTGGATCACATCATTGATGTGCAGAAAGAGAAAAAGGATGTCACATGCATCGGATATAAGCAATGTCCACCACCTGTCAGACACAATTATGATGCACTGCCCGATGAGGAGTATAGAACTCATTTTGAACCATCTGTTCCTCTAGATGTTAAGGAATTTGCAGCAGAATGTGCAACAGGTCTCGGATACAAGAAAGAAGTATCATCAGATTCAGATGTGTCAGCAGATACATGTGTGTCCTCTGCTGAACAGAATCAGGATCCTACAGTTGTGATTGAGGATACTGATTCTTCTGATGATGAATCCGATGATACTGATTCGGAAAAGTCTGATGCGGTAATCAAAGAAGAGGACATACCTCTTGAGAATCATATTCTCTGTGATCCTCCTTCAAAACCCGCTAAGACTGTTCCAACCGAGTCCACATCTGCCCAAGAGTCGGAGAGTGTGGATTTACTGTACACTCTTGTTGGTGATGATAAAATTTACTCAGACAAAGATTTTCCTATAAAGAATGTTAATCAATCTTTAATAAGTAAAGTTTTTGAAAATTCGACAAGTAAGTTTTTGGGAAAGACAGGATCACGTGTTACTGTAACACAGTGCCCTCCTATCCCAAAGGCCGAAGTTCGAAAACAATTTGGCAATCAAAAGTTACCAACAGTGCAAAAACAGCAAAATCATGCCAAATCAAAAGGTAAAACACCGACTCAAAATCCAAGGAAGCCGAATCAGAAGAAGAAAAAGAATGTGAACTTTGTGAAATCTAAGGGAACGGACAAAATTGCAAATTTTGAGAACCAATCTAACTTAGATTTTGTCAAGAAAGCAACAGTGAGGAAAAGAAATGAACTAAACAGTTCAAAACCTAGTACTTCGGGATCACAAAGTTCATCATCGGCTAGGCAATCACATGATGCTCCGAGGTTTGTAGAGCGGAGAATGTGTTTTGAATGTGGTACAATTGGACACATAATTCGAAATTGTCCATATCTTCATAAACAAAAAGCCAAAGTTGATGCCCCCCATGGTAACAATTACCATAAAAGATGTGTTTCACCAAAACAAGACCCTCGTCTTGTTAAACAACAAGAAGTGAAACATAGAAAGAAACAACGGAAAAATGTTGAAAAGGTTTTAAAACCGGAGGTTGTCCAAACGCAGTCTGTTAAGTTAGAAATTAAAAATGAAAAACAAAAACAGATTTGGAAACCAAAATCGGAAATTGTTTCAGGGGGAGCTACATCAATTCCAAATCATCGGGAAATGGATGTTACAATTCTCGATGATGACGGACGACCCAAGTCTGTGAAGGCTTGGGTCCCCCTCTCCAACTAATCTCTGAATGAGTGTGCAGGATGTTCCAGGAGGAACTATTGATAGCCTTAGGATTGTTGATAGTGGAGCGTCCATGCACAAGATCGGCGACACCAGGCTCCGAAATATTGTTACATTTAGGAGAATATTGTTGCCATTGATGGAGAGAGGAGAAAAGAAGACAAAAATGTCTGATGAAAGAATGTTGTTGAATGAAGTTAAAAAAAAAAAAAAAAAAATTCGACCAGTTGAAAAATGTGCCAAAATTTGGTTGTTATGGTTTTTGATCGGGTCCTCAGGAAAGATTCAAATGAAAAGTACGCGCCTGCAGCACGTCTGAAGCTTTTCGAAGATTCATGGATTTTTCTTCCACAAGAAGCTCAAAGTCCACAAGATGAACGTGTAGGGTACTTTTCTCTACGGTGTGATTGAAGAAAATGTGTTTGTTGAACAAACCAACCGGGTGTGCGGATGCCTTGGCGTGGATTGAACAACCGCACACTACTTCTGAAAGAGAAAGACAAAGACCTTCGCTGGTGCAATTTGGAAAACCAGCCGGACCCAGAGGTCTGTGATCTTGTTGCTGTGAAGAGACTTCTCAGTAGCTACAAAGAATCGAGTTTGAAGTCCACACCGGGTGGATATCCAGTTTGGGAGAGCGCTCAGATTCCTTGCAATGCACAAAGCAGTTGCAGGATACGGTTTTGAATTTCTAATCTCTCCTTTACTTGTCGATATTTAAGCTGCTTTATGAATTTGTATTATCTCGTACAGCACTCTTTGGCCAGACAATGCTGTCTTCGTCCACACCGATGACCAACGTGCCGACCTTTTTACCAAAGCATTTGACAAATCAAGATTTGACTATTTATTATTGGTAAACGGCATTAAGGTCAAGCAAGAGTAAACCAACATCGGAAAATCATTTTTGTAAATACCTTTGTGTTTTAAATTTGTCTTAGTTTATTGATTTTAGGGGGAGTAAATCCAAAAATTTGAAAATCCAAAAAAAAAAAAAAATTTCAAAAACACAAAAACAATAGAAAAGCAAAAATGAGTTTCCTGGCGAGCAAAAGAGAAAATGATAGTACATCAGTGGTCTGTCTAAACCTCTTTAAACCTTAAATGAAAAACGATAAGCAGCTCTATATAAGATGTATCGGTAGGCTCACAATCATTTTAAAGTGTGCAGGGTGATATAAACTTAAATCGACTGAAGACTGGGTGGGAACCATTCATTGGCATATGGTCTTGGTACCGAAATTTCGTTTGAGAGATTGCCGAGGTTCTGAGATATTCGGTCTTTATGCTGCTTATCATCTGGGTATCATGGTTGTATCTTTTACCGAAAAATAACGGGGACGCAAGTCTAGATCTTCCATGATACTATACATACGTGTACATATTGCATACGACCTCAATAAGTGATAAACAATCACATGTCCCTCAAAATAAGTGATAAAATATCACAAATTCTTTCCGGGAGTCAAGTTCGTCTCTCTGCTGTACGAAAGTACTGACCTGTTCACGGACTTGCTCCTGTGCCCTCATGCATATGAAAATCAAGTTCCTCATCAATAAGTGATTCTATCACATAGGGCTTGTTTTCAAATTCAAATAAGTGAGAATCTCACATCATATACGGTCAAACAGATGATAATCGGTATACTCACCGGTAAGATGAACCCTCGTGCATACCTTGATACGGGAATGTGTCGTGATGTGGATGAACACCGGTCGGTAAGTATAAAGCATACCTTAACGTATCCCCTCGCCATGATTACATCTGATAAGTTGAGCTTAAGTGGACAACAATACCGATAATCGTTATAGGATGCTTATCTTAATGTTAACTAATTGAACAACAAGAGCGTTTTGGCATGACCGTACACTGATATGATTCTCTTACCCTCGAAACTCGCAAAAAGAATGTTTGTATATATTTATTTACTGCTTACAGTCTTTATATTTGAAATATTCAAAAATTCCAAAAAGATTTTAGGTGTGTTTTAATATAAACTTTATAAAAGCCAAAAATATTTTATTTCTATTTTATTTTCGATCGTACGATGTTGGAGCTCGAGTCTTCGTTACCTGAAACCTGAACGAAAACCGAAAACGACTAAATCTTCATAAACGGTCGAAATTTGCAAAGTGTTGAAAGTTAAAATTGAAATTGATAAAATATTTTTAAACTTTCAGACTGTCGGACGGTGTTTGATTGAACAATGGTCACATGTGTGTCGTTTACTTATGATATTCCAAGCAGTTGTTCTCATTACGCGTTTAGATTTCTTGCATGTGCAGATTCTAAAGGCGAGGAGAACATGGTCGATGACAAAGCCTCGGAATGAAGACACTACGTGAAGGCGCTCAAGTGATGAAGATGATCGAGTTGCCGCTGACCTTCAACACCACAAGGATCTCACTTCATAAAGATAAAGACTTTCACGAGCATAACTCAAGGGGGAGCTTATGTTAAGGGGGAGTTTGTCAGCACACTTCCTACATCAAACGGGGAGTTTGTTGGTACACTTTCTGCTTTCAAGACGTGAAAACTTTGAAGATCCTCCGACATTGAAGACTTTAAAAGAAGTCAAAGACTTGAAGACACGAGAACTTACAAGAATGAAGATCGAGACAAAGCTACAGCCAGACAAAGCTACAGCCAAGGGGGAGTTTGTTGGTGCACTTATGTCTGCACTTTGTCTGTATTCGGTCACAATGTAAAACGATGTCTTTGTAGTCATGTAAGTTTGACCAAGTCAACCATCCTCCTGGTTTGACTTGGCCAAACAGTCAACATTATGTTTGTAAGATGGCTGAGTCGAAGGATGGTCATCGAAGGATCACTTATATCCTTCGATGATGATGAGCTCGATAGATGGACCTTCGATGGATGGATCACGAAAGATCACATCTTTCGTGATACATCTTGATCGTTCGAGTCATTTCTCTTTCGACCAGTCTGCATGATCCTTCGACCAGCATGCTGTGTTCGGGTATAAATACCCGTGTGTTGTGTTCACTTCGAGAGTTAGACAGATAGAGAAAAACTAGAGAGAGAGTGTAGTGAGAGAAAGTTCCGGTGAGCTTTGTATTTGTCAAATATTGTACCGAAACTTTGTCGAAATCAATACACGTAACTGTTAATCGATTGATATCTTTACGTATTGTTCACTTTCTCGATCTCGGTTTGCATCTCCGGTTGGATTCCGCACAACCGGGTGTGTTCGATAACAAGGATTAGGCGACTAGATCCTCCTAGCCGGACCTACAGGAAACTTGCTGACTTTGATGTTAAGAGTAAAGTGAAGTATGGAATGGATAAAGTGGTAAACTTTTCTAATCTATCATGTCATTATAAATGCTTTGCTTCTACATTGACCAAAAGTTTTGAACCTAGGAATTTTAGTGAGGCTGTTACAGATCCTAAGTGGGTAGAGGCTATGAATAGCGAAATTGAAGCACTTCATAGAAATCATACTTGGGATGTCGTAAACAGAAGTAAAGACAGAAGTATCGTTGGTTGTAAGTGGATCTTTAAGATTAAGTATAAGTCAAATGGGGAAATTGAAAGGTACAAAGCCAGACTTGTGGCTAAGGGGTTTAGCCAAAAAGAGGGTATAGATTATGAAGAAACTTTTCTCAGGTTGTTAAACTTGTTACTGTTAGATGTGTTTTATCTTTATCTGTACAGAATAACTGGAAATTATACCAGCTTGATGTGAATAACGCTTTTCTATATGGTGATTTAAATGAAGAAGTTTACATGAATTTACCTATGGTTCTAGTGATCCATCTAAAGTTTGTAGGTTGAAAAAATCTTTGTATGGGCTTAAACAAGCCCCTAGAATGTGGAATGAAAAACTTATTAATGCCTTGCTAGAATTTGGTTTTATTCAAAGCAGATGTGACACATCTTTGTTTGTTAAAAATGTAAATGGTGTGTTTGTAGTTTTATTAGTATACGTTGATGATATATTGTTAATAGGAAATTCTTTGTGTGAAATTAATAAGGTAAAATAATGCTTTAAATCAAAGTTCTTGATTAAGGATCTTAGTATCCTTCAATATTTTTGTGGTATTGAAGTGATCAACTATGAAAATGGAATTTGTTTAACACAAAGAAAGTACTGTACAGACATTTTGGCAGAATATGGGATGTTAGCTTGTAAGCCTGTTAGTTATCCTATAGATCAAAGCCATAATGTAAATGCTATATTAAAAAGTAATAGTGGTCCTTTAAAAAATGTCATTAGTTATCAACAATTAATAAGGAAATGGATCTACTTGTCCCATACCAGACCAGATATTGCATATGCTGTTCATTTTTTAAGTCAGTACATGCATAGCCCCACGGACGGACACTTAAAAATTGCTTTCCACTTACTAAGATATCTTAAATCAGCTCCCGGGCAAGGCATCTTGTTTAGTAAGTCAGAATCTTTTAACTTGGAAAAGCAAGAAACAATCAACGGTGTCGAGATCCTCAGCTGAGGCTGAGTTTAGGGCTATGTGTGTTGCGGAATGTGAAGTTATTTGGTTAAAAAATTTGTTAAATGAACTTAATGTAGCGGTCAAGGTTCCTATTAATCTGTTTTGTGATAATACTGCTGCTCTTGCAATTGCAGTAAATCCAGTGTTCCATGACAGGACCAAACATTTCAAAATCGATTTATTTTTCTTAAAATATACTATTGCTAAAGGTGTTATTAAGTGTGTAGGTATTCAATCTGCAAATCAGTTAGCTGATTTATTTACTAAAGGACTTTTAGTAAAAACTCATGCAGATTTATGCGAAAACCTTAAGTTGTTTGATTTGTTTAATTAATGAAATTGTGGGGGGATGTTAAAAATACTTCATACTTTACATTTTTTTTTTACAATTTCATTATTTATTTTGTTGTCTGTTTAATCAGTTTAATGCATTTCTTCATGTTGTTCATAGGTGGGCTAAGAGTCCACTAAAGAATAAGCAAGTGGGCTTGTAGCTGTGTTGTTGGGCCTGTTGCTGTGAAGTCTTCGTGGGCCTAATGTGTGTGTGCGGATGAAGGCTTGTCATAGTCCAGGTTATATATGAGCAGCTCTTGTTGATTAAAGTCATTAGAACATATATCAGTCTTCATCTATCTCTTGGTGTGAACTTCTCTCTCCTAGGGTTTTTGCATTCAGTTAGATTCTTGATCTGTTGAAGATCTTATACTGAGATCTTGTTAGGTTGAGTCTGAGAGTGTACAGATCATCGTGTTGATGATCTGTGTGTGAGGAGTTTGAGAGATATCTTACAGTTGTGTTGTATTGTTCGTTGTTCTTTGTCGTTTAAAGTCAGTGAAGATTTGTGTTCTTTGATCGGTGATATTTTGACAAAAGTGACACATTTTTTAACATTATTATTACATTTATATTATAATTCATATAAAATAAGGCGTGCTTAAAATGCAATGATTTTATATAATAAATCCAAGTTAAACATGTGTCTCTTTAAAAGGAAATAATAACCAAACTAAAAGGCCATACTAAATCAATAGTGAGCTACTAATTCGGTGGTGGTCAATTGGTAAAGACAAAACCTTTAAATTAGGGGCGGCCCTGGGGGTGGGTGGAGAGGACCACCGGGCAGGGCCTGTGATTTCGAGGGGCACGTTCAATATATATATACATATGTATATATATATGTATATATATATATATATCTATATATGTATATATATATATGTATATATATATATATGCGTGTGTGTGTTAAATTTGTTTTTTAATTAGTATACTCATACAAACACCAAGATAAAGAAGAGTGAAGTTTGAATGACTGGATTTTTTTGGTCAAAGCCGACTTCGGCTGACGGCAGTTGTTGCTTTGTTGTGTTCCAGTGTTGCTTTGTTGTGGAAGAAGAAACAAAAACTTAGAACGACTGCTAACTGCTAAGTGCTAACCAAGTATTAATGTTATTTGTTATGGGCCTATGAATTGAATGCCCCTTTGAAAGAAATAAATAGAAAAATCATGAGCAGGGGAACAGTGACTCTTTCATTTGAGCTTTGTATGTGAAAGGAAAAAAAATAGGAAAATCAACAAACTATGAAAATTACAACTTTATAAATTACTCATTTGATGGTTAGTTTTATTGTAATAATTTATCTTATTAGGGAATATAGACTAGGTGTTAAACATTACAACTTTACAAATTATATGTTAAGAACTTTAGATTTAAAACATTCTTTGTATGAATAGACGAGTAGTTAATGTGGATTAGAATATTGAACTTCTATGAATAGATGAGTAGTTAATGTGGATTAGAATATTGAATGATTTATACTATAAGTTTTGATTTTTGGTTATTTTTTTAATATAATTAGAATTTGAATGGGAACAATGTTAGGCATATTAGATCTTAAATTTTCATCATGCGTTTGTCATGATGTTTGGCATACATTTGTTGATAATATAAAATAGTTTGATTTTTTTTATATGACCCGACTAGGTTCGACCTGAACCAGACTTAAAAGGTTATTATACGACGATAGACAAACGACCACTAAAAATTCCCGCCCCCATGAAAAAAAATTTATGGGTCCGCCGTTGTTATTTATTGGTTAATTGTTAGAATTTTTGTGGATTATTTAGACATTAATTTTTCGTTAAGGTATTAGGGCACAATTTTTTGAGCTCGAACGGGGTACATAAATTCTCAGGGGCGGCCCTGCTTTAAACATCTGAGTTTGGGAGGAGGTCTTGGATTTCAGTCCCACAGACGACATGAATTAAAAGAGAATTTGCCATTGAAAAAATCAATAGTGAGCTACCTATTCAGTCTAAACATTCCTACCTCATAGCTTTTTCTCAACATTCTATTTAACTATAGCACACTCATCCTATTATGAGCCACCCCCTGCTTAGCCAATGATTTAAAGCTTCGCCTCATCTAATTTATTTGTTGGTTTGCTCAGTTCTCTCTTACTATTTTATAGGTTTATCTCTGTCCGTAGCACCAACTTAGCATCATCTAATTTCCTTCTTGTTTCTGTTAGTTCTTTCTTAAAGTCTGATTGGTTTATCTCTATTTATAGCATCTCTTCATTATTTGCTCATTCACAAGATGTCGATCAGCATGCATTATCTATACCTTATGATCATAGCCTTTGGTTACATTGCCCGACTTCTTTAACTTTGTATTCTAGTCTGGATCCTCTTAGAGATTTGTTATCACCTCACCTTTTCTATCCACTTTCTACATTGGCACGTTCAACGGTAAAGACAAATATAACTCATTTGTCTTTCTACTTGATCCTTAACACTTCCACAACTTCCTTGGTTGGTTTTTCCATTGGATCATCTTCATCCTTGGAATCTCAATTGCTTTTTTTAGAATCCACTTGTTTCTATTATGCTATTCTCGGTTTGCTACGAATTTGTGTAACCTGCTGGTTATGAGGCATGAAAAATAACTTTTGGACACATAGGGAAAGAGCTATGATAATTGTATCTATATGTCCTTCTCTTATGACATTCAGCTATCCAACATTCATTTGCCATTCCCATTTGTTTAATTAAGTCAACGAACTAAAGGATTATTTCCTAATTCCATGTGTCCTCTCAACTTAAGTATGAATACCAGTATCCTCCACTTATTCTCTCAGCACACTAAGCGTTACTATTGAATGCTGCTGATCCAGCGGCCACCTATGCTCCACCAACTGTCGTCGCTAATTCTTTCGTGTATGCAACTTGTAATTATTCTTAATGTATATTATTCGATCTTCATTTAAACGTTAAAGTCGTATTTATGTTTGACTTTTGTGTAAATTGACCAAGTCAAAGGACATCCTCCTGTCGTTTGACTTGGGAAACCAGTTACAAATGATATAGGTAAATCCAAACAACATAGGTTGTTGTATGAAATAGTCTTGTCGTTTGGAATCTCCAAACAAAACAGTTTACCGTTTAGTGTTTAGTCTTGTGTCCAAACGACATACCTTGTTTTATGGTTCAAGACTCTTGTCATTTGAACTGATTTATGTGTGTATAAGTACAACAGTTGTCATTTAGGAATGTTTATAGATAGAGTATTGGGAGCTTTGAGTGTGTATACTGTAACAAAACTCTATCTAATCAATATATGGAAGTTTATTGAGTATATCCTTGTGTTTATTGATTGTTCTATGCTTGGTTTAGTATTATAACTTGGATTCCGCACTCGTTATTGCATTTATAACTGAAAATCATCATTGTTCAAGATTATCTGGACCTAAATTCGTTAGTCGATAAACTTAATTTACTATGTTTTATTATTATTGAACTTCATTATGTTATGTTGTACTTAGACAATATTTTACTTTGTATTAGGATTAGGTTAGATGGTAGTTATGTCGACGGTTTAAGGGACTATCAAATGACAGTTGATTAGCGGTTTCATTTGGCACCGAACATAACCAAACCATAATGTAAGTGCAACAAATAGAAACAATAGTTCAATTGGGTTTTAGTGACATTAGGGGCAAAACTGTAGTATTACATATAATGTCCAAGGGGCTATAAATAGGTTTTAGATCTTAGCTTGTAAAAAAAAACTTTGGAGAGATTGTTAGGGTTTTAACACACACATCATTGTATAGAATTTAGGGTTTGAGTGTTCATAGTACAAGCTTTAATTGATATTTACATCTCATGTTTGTACTTGATTGTTAATATACCACATCGTGTGTTGGCGGATTTTGCATGTCGAACACGTTAATCGAATGAATCGATACGGTACACGATCCTACAAGATAAAGTGTTGGTGCACTTGTGTCTGTACTTTGTCTGTATTTCGTCTGATACAAAACGATGTCTTTGTTAGTCTTGTAAGTTTGACCTAGTCAACCATCCTCCTGGATTGACTTGGCCAAACAGTTAGGAGATGTTTGTAAGATGTTTGGGTCGAAGGATGAGTCATCGAAGGATTGCCTATATCCTTCGATGATGAGCTCGAAACATAAACATTCGACTGATGGACCTCGAAGGATATCATCCTTCGAAGTACATGTGGATCCTTCGAGCTGTTTCAGGTCGACAGATGATCTTACGATCAGTCTGTCTGATCCTTCGACCAGACGATCTGTGTTCGGGTATATATACCCAAGCAATGTGTTCACTTCAAAGTGAGACAGCAGAGAACACTTAGAGCAAAAACACACTCACAAGAGAGCTAGAGAGAGTTTGCAGAATAGATTTGTAAACCTTGTGCTTGTAACTGGACCTTTCATACGTATTAATACAGAGGTGTTAATCGGTGAATATTGTGTGTCGTGTTTTTACGTGTTCTATCTCGGTTTGCTATCTCGGTTGGATTCCGCACAACCGGGTTGGTTTGTACACAAGGATTAGGCGACTAGATCTTCCCCTAGCCGGTCCTACAAGTGGTATCAGAACCTTGGCTCTTATCCTTGTTAAAACCGAGGTGTTCTTGTTGTTTTTCGAGTTTTGAAAAGTTCATATTTTCTGGAAAAGCTTGTTAAAATCGGGCTTAATCTTGTTATTTTGCCTTGTGTTTGACTAAAAACCTTGTTATTTTTTCATGTTTACTTGTTAGTCATGGGTTTTTGTTAAACATTTTAGCAAATATTGTGTTCGGAGAGTTTCGGTTCACCGGAAAACTCATATATCTGGGCTGTGTTCTTCATAAATATACACTTTTTGATCTTAAAAATTCAAATTACCAAGTGTTTGTGTGTTGGAAAGAGTATTTTTATTATAATATTCGAACCTTACCTGTTTGGTGAAGCCTGCATGTTCAGAACTGAAAGATATGGTCTGAACATACTTTCTGCTGAAAGTTTTTACCAACCCGTCAACTTTTTCACCAACCTGTCACTCTTTGTCAACTGTGTCAGATCAGTTCGAAAGATATCCTTCGAAGTCGAAAGATCATCTTTCGATCAGTGGAGGTTCGATAGATCATCATCCTTCGAACCAAGGAATCATTTCGAAGCATACATCTTTCGATCTACAGTTCTTTTTCGAAAGACAAGGATCCTTCGATTGGAGAGTCTTTCGAAATCATTGCTCGAAACTCAACAGTGATCTTTCGAACACTGTTGATCCTTCGAACAAGTCTTGATCTTTCGATCCTTAGTCTGTTTATGTTTAACAAGTTTGTGATTCTCAGGTATTATTATTCTTGATCAAAAATGAATCCAAGATAGGGTACTCCGGTAAATACAGATATGTATTTTGGTACTCCGTCTCCGTCTTCCGCACCGTTATCTTCTCAAGCTAATGCAATGTCTACCGGTCAATGGGCATTCGTATCAAATCAAACTCCAAGTATTCAAAGCATTCTCTTAAGCGAGAGCGAAACCGGAAGTTTGAATCGGCCTCCAAAGTTGATGCACTTATATGAATATCCAGGATGGATTGATAGATTTCATACATACGTTCTTGGTCAAAATACAGAATTGTGGTTGCGGTTCATCACAGATTTCGATCAAACAATAGAGGTTGCCGCATCATCTGCTGCTACGTTTGCAGATCTTACTGAAGATCAGAAGAAGGTCTATGATTTGGAAAAGAAAGCATATGCCATTCTTACTCAGGCGTTGAGTAAAGATATTTATCATCAATTTGTCAGTTACAAGACAACGAAAAGGTTGTGGGACGCATTGAAGACAAGGGGCGTAGGAAATGAAGCGACACGTCAATTGAGAAAAGAACTGCTAAAGAAAGAGTTTGATGGTTTTACTTGTATGGAGAATGAATCTTTAGGAGATTTGACAAGTCGATTTAATCATTTGCTGACTGAATTGTCAAATTTTGGGGTTGTTACAACTCCAGCAGAGATTGTGAAAAAGTTTGCAGATGCGTTGCCACCTCAATGGAATACTTTCTTGGAAATCATGAAGTACAATGGCACTTTAGCTACAACAAGTTTCAATGACTTTGTTCAAATCCTGGAAAACAAGAATCAGGAAGAAACTCTCAAGGCAAAAAGAGTTCCAGTGCCACAAAATCCTGAAATGTATTTTGGAACTTCTAGCACTTCTACGAAACCTTCTTCACATGCTCCAATTCAAACAGCGTTTGTGACTAGCACTGACATGTATGGCAATACTATCCAAGTTCCGGTCCCTCCAAAAACAGACATGTATGGGAATCCACTTCCTCCTCAATCTACCGGACCAACAGACATGTATGGGAATCCACTTCCTCCTCAACAGCAAGCGTGTTATGGAAGCACATCATCTGCTGGTCAACAATCAAAGCCAAATACAGTACGGCTCGACACCTCAAGCTTTTCTAAAGTCAGTGTGGAAGTAGCAAAGGAACACATGGAGCTGCTAAACACGTTGGTGAGCGCATACTGTGGATTAGTGGAAGGTCAGATTGGTAACATTAATCTGACACAAGAAGACTATCTGCAGATCGATAAAGAGGAGATGGAGATGATGCACATCAAATGGGCCTTTGCCAGTGCTGTTAGGCGAGCAAAGGATTTCATGGAAAGAACTGGCAGAACCAGCTTGGAAAGCAAGAAAGACACCAAGTATGGGTTTGATAAGCAGGCTGTCAAGTGTTTCAATTGTGGTGAACGTGGTCATTTCAAGCGTGAATGTACGAGGCCATCTCAACATGGAAACCAAAATCCTTTCAGAGGATAAGGCAACCAGCAGAACCAGAACAGGAACAATGTTCGTACGTTGGTACCTGTCAACAACCAAAGCCAAGCAGGACCATCAAATGCCAACCAGGCACTTGTGGTTCAAGTAGATGAAGGTTGTGATTGGTCAATTCAGTTGGGAAATGATGCACCAGATGAAACAACTTGTTTTGCTGAAGTGGTTAAGGATCTTAAACACGCCAGTGGTGGAGAATCTTCCACCAATGGTAGTGAATCTTCTGAAGATGAAGACAGCTCCGGCTATAGTGGAAGTTCAGATGAAGAATCCTCGAGTTCAGGGAATGATCAGGAAGATGACACATCAACTGCGTCAGTTAATGCAGATATTGATGAGCTATTGGAAGAAGATGCAGCAGGAATTCAAAGAAGATCTATTTTGGTGGATCAAGCTGCTTATTCTTCGTCTTCTCTCCATTCAGCCTTTATGGCTAATGTCGACAGTTCATCAAGTCAGGTATGTGTCAATGAACCCACTGCTGCTATTTGTGATAACTGTGATAGTTTGCGTGCTAAATGTGCTGATTTAGATGCAAACATGTCTGAGTTGCAAGGCAAACATGATGCTTTACAAGCTAGTTTGTTTGACTTGCAAGACAAACATGTTTTAGTGAATGATAAGTGGTGTGAAGTGCAAAGCAAACACGAGGCTTTGCAAGAAAAGTATGATGTGACATTCATCCACAACCAGAAGTTAACCGTGGATCTTTCTAAGTGCACAGAAGCCAACATGTTTTATGAAAACCATGAAAAGGAATTTAAATTGATGATTGAAACATTAAAGAAAGATAAAACAGAGCTGACTAAAATGGTTTCCAGAAAACGAACTGACATTAATTTGTATATAACTCGTCTTGAGGTGATGCAAAAGGAAATGGCTTGTGTTAAAACTGAAAGTGAGGCGATCCGACTCAAGTTAGACAGTTATTTGAGCTCTAGCTATGTGTTGGATCACATCATTGATGTTCAGAAAGAGAAAAGGGATATCACATGCATCGGATATAAGCAATGTCCACCACCTGTCAGACACAATTACGATGCACTGCCTAATGAGGAATATAGAACTCACTTCGAACCATCTGTTCCTCTAGATGTTAATGAATTTGCTACAGGACTCGGATACAAGAAAGAAGTATCGTCAGATTCAGATGTGTCAGCAGATACATTTGTAACTGCTGAACCGAATCAGGATCCTCCAGTTGTGATTGAGGATACTGATTCTTCTGATGATGAATCCGATGATACTGATTCAGCAAAGTCTGATGCGGTGATAAAAGAAGAGGACATACCTCTTGAGAATCATATTCTGTGTGATCCTCCTGCAAAACCCGCTAAGACTGTTGCAATTGAGTCCTCGTCTGCAAAAGAGTCGGAGAGTGTGGATTTGCTGTACACTCTTGTTGGTGATGATAAACTTTATTCAGACAAAGATTTTCCTATTAAAAATGTTAATCAATCATTAATCAGTAAAGTCTTTGAAAATTCAACAAGTAAGTTTTTGGGAAAGAAAGGATCACACGTTGTGGTAACACAGTGCCCTCCTATCCCAAAGGCCGAAATTCGAAAACAATTTGTCAATAAGAAACTACCAACAGTGCAAAAACAGCAAAACCATACCAAACCCAAAGGTAAAACACCGACTCAAAGTCAAAGGAAGCCGAATCAAAAGAAGAACAAGAATGTGAACTTTGTGAAATCTAAGGGAACGGACAAAATTGAAAAGTTTGAAAATCAATCTAACTTAGATTTTGTCAAGAAAGCAACAGTGATGAAAAGGAATGAACCAAATAGTTCAAAACCTAGTACCTCGGGATCACAAAGTTCATCATCGGCCAGACGACCACATGATACTTCGGGGTTTGTTGAACGAAGATCATGTTTTGAATGTGGTACAATCGGGCATATCATTCGAAATTGCCCGTATCTTCATAAGTTGAAAGCCAAAGAGGATGATCCCCGTGAACACAATCACCAAAAGCGATCTGTTTCTGTAAAACAAGATCCCCGACTTGTAAGAGAAAGGGAAAAGAAACAGAAACGCCAACAAGTCAAGGTGATTGAAAACGCACTTAAAACTGATGTGGTTCAAAAACAATCTGTTTCAGTTAAGCCAGAAAACTCAAAACTTTCAAAAACTTCAAACAATCACGAAGTTAAATTGTTAAACAATCAAACTGGTAAAACTCAACAGACATGGAAACCTAAATTGACCACAAATTCAGGGGGACCATCACAGTTCTTGAATCATCAAAGAATAGAAGTTATTGTTGTTGATGAAAATGGAAGACCCAAGACCACAATGGCTTGGGTCCCCATCTCCAACTAATTATGTGAGTTCATGTGCAGGGTGTTCCAGGAGGAACTATCAGTAGTCATTGGATTGTTGATAGTGGGGCATCCAGGCACATGACAGGCGACATGAAGCTTCTCTACGACGTTAAATCTATTAGAGGAGGTTATGTTGCTTTTGCTGGAGATAAAGGCGGATATATTACGGGTGAAGGAATGATTTCCAACGGGGTTGTTAGCTTTGATAAGATCAACTTCGTACAACAACTTGATCACAATCTTCTTAGTGTTTCTCAAATTTGTGATAAGCAGTTCTCAGTACACTTTGATGCAAATGGATGTTATGTGCTGAAACCCGGCTTCAAAATTCCAAAAGAATGGATTCTCTTATCGGCTCCAAGGATAAATGATCTGTATGTCCTTGATATGAGCCAAGCTATCACAACGTCTGCACAAGCAACTTGTTTCGTTTCCAAAGCCACAGAAAAAGACACAATCTCTTGGCACAGACGAATGGGTCATATTCACTTACGCAAAATGAATCATTTGGTGTCAAATGAATTAGTGAATGGTGTTCCTCTTAAAAACTTCCATCTTCAATATGTCTGTGTTTCGTGCCAGAAAGGAAAACAAACGAAGAAGCGACATCCTACAAAGAAAGTCAACACGGTGGCTGTTCCTCTTGAACGTTTGCACATGGATTTGTTCGGTCCTGTCAAGCACAAAAGTATTAGGAATGATCAATATTGCCTCGTGATAACTGATGATTATTCAAGATTTTCGTGGGTGGCGTTCATGGCACACAAGAGTGAAACCTTCGGTATTATCAAAAATTTGATCATTCAGATAGAGAATTTGTATAACTTGAAGGTTAGGCGGATACGTAGCGACAATGGTACTGAATTCAAAAATCATGCCATGGCGGAGTTTTGCACTTCAAAATGTATTCTTCACGAATTTAGTGCAGCTTATACTCCTCAACAGAATGGCGTCGCTGAACGTAAGAACCGCACATTGATCGAGACTGCTAGGACTATGTTGGTAGAGTCACAATTGCCGATCCCTTTTTGGACTGAAGCTGTGGCCTCTGCATGTTATACGTTGAACCGAGTCCTTACAGTCAAAAGGCACAACAAGACCTGCTTTGAGCTTATTAACAAACGGAAACCAGATTTGTCATATCTTGAACCGTTTGGAGCTCCGTGCACAATAATCGATCCTAATGGAAAGTTTGGGGCAAGAGCAATTGATGGATACTTTCTTGGGTATTCCACCCCGAACCTAAGAGTCTGGAATCTAGAGACTAAAAGGGTCGAGGAATGGTCTGAAGTCAGAGTACAAAGGCACACTTTGCCAGTTAAAAATCCTGGTCAGCCTTGGATGTTTGAGTACGATGACTTTTTCAATTCGATCAATGTTGAAGCAGTTGAAGAAAATGCTGCGGCAAGGATGTTTTTCGAGAGTGACAATGCAACAGATTCACCGTTGGTTCGTCCCATTATTGTCAATCAAGAACCATCTTCAGTGAACAATAATGCTCTCGACAATGAGGATTTTCACGATGCTACCGAATTGAACGAATCTTCAGAGGATGATGAATTTCTCGATGCAGATCAAGAAGCTCCAACAGCAGTTCATGGTACTTTAGAAGGTACACCTCCAGTGGATGTCCCTAGAACAGCTGAAGCTACTGCATCATCCTCTTCGTCAATTCCGGGCCTTGAATTGATTGTTGATCTCAATCTCAACAATCTGGGTACAAATATTCCAGTTCGAGATAATCCAGAGACAAGGATTCACAATACCCATCCTCAACAAAACATCATCGGAAATGTACAAAGTGGTGTTCAAACAAGAAATATGTTGCGAAACAACAACAATGCAGGCTTGTATGCAGATATCAGAGAATCTGGTCAACAAAATGATTGGTCCTTCGCGTGTTATGTCTCACAAGAAGAGCCAAGAACTTGGAAAGATGCCTTGAAAGATAACTCTTGGGTTGAAGCAATGCAGGAAGAACTGCAGCAATTCCAGAAGCTTGGTGTCTGGAAACTCGTAGAGAAACCTGCTGGTTACAAGAAGATTGGTACCCGTTGGGTGTTTAAATGCAAAAAGGATGACCGTGGAGTCGTTATTCGAAACAAAGCAAGGCTAGTCGTTCAAGGTTTTCGTCAGATAGAAGGGATCGACTACAACGAAGTGTATGCACCTGTTGCACGTCTAGAAGCAATTCGGATCTTTCTGGCTTATGCCTCATTCAAAGGTTTCAAGGTATACCAGATGGACGTGAAAAGTGCATTCTTACATGGTGTGGTGGAAGAAGAGGTGTACGTCGAACAGCCTCCAGGTTTTGAAGATCCTATCCATCCTGATCGGGTTTGGTTGCTCAACAAAGCTCTCTATGGTCTACATCAAGCACCGCGAGCTTGGTACGCAACCTTATCTAATTATCTGCTGGAGAATGGTTTTCGCAGAGGTCTTATCGATTGTACTCTTTTCATCAAAGAACAAGATGGAGATCTTCTACTGGTACAGGTATACGTTGATGATATTATATTTGGTTCTACTAATGATGTTTTGTGTAGGAATTTCGAGCGCATCATGCAGGATAAATTCGAGATGAGTACTATGGGGGAAATGACTTTCTTTTTGGGCCTACAAGTACAACAAACTGAGTCTGGGATATTCATCCATCAGACTAAATATGTTGGTGACATCTTGAGCCGGTTCCAGATGTCTGATGCAACGCCCATCGGTACCCCATTGCCGCAAAATCACGGAATTACTCCAGACTTGAAGGGTGAAGCTGTTAGCCCCTCATACTACCGCGCGATGATCGGATCTCTTATGTACCTCACAGCATCAAGACCAGATATAATGTACCCAACGTGCCTGCTTGCCAAATATCAAGTGAATCCGAAGGCCTCACATCTTGCAGCTGTAAAAAGGATTTTTCGTTATTTGAAGGGTTACCCTGACACCGGTCTATGGTACCCTAGGGATAATAACTTTGACTTGATTGCTTTCAGTGATTCTGATTTTGGCGGATGCAAAATCGACGGCAAATCCACAACGGCTGGATGTCAGTTTTTGGGAAATCGCCTAGTCACATGGCAGTGCAAGAAGCAGACCTGTGTAGCTACATCAACATGCGAAGCTGAATACATTGCTGCCTCAAGTTGTTGCTCCCAAGTCCTATGGATCCAACAACAAATGCGCGACTACGGTTTTGAATTCCTAACTACTCCTATTTACGTTGATAATTCTGCTGCATTACAGATCACTAAAAATCCTGTGCAGCATTCAAAGACTAAGCACATCGAAATTAAGTATCACTTCATACGTGATTGCTTTGAGAAAAGGCTAATCGATGTTGCTTACGTCCACACCGATGACCAACGTGCCGACCTTTTTACCAAAGCTTTTGATAAATCAAGATTTGACTATTTATTATTGGTAAACGGCATTAAGGTCAAGCAAGAGTAAAATCAACATCGGAAAATCATTTTTGTAAATACCTTCGTGTTTTAAATTTGTCTTAGTTTATTGATTTTAGGGGGAGTAAATCCAAAATTTGAAAATCCAAAAACATTGAAAAATTTCAAAAACTCAAAAACAATAGAAAAACAAAAATGAGTTTCCTGGCGAGCAAAAGAGAAAATGATAGTACATCAGTGGTCTGTCTAAACCTCTTTAAACCTTAAATTGAAAAGCGATAAGCAGCTCTATATAAGATGTATCGGTAGGCTCACAATCATTTTAAAGTGTGCAGGGTGATATAAACTTAATCCGACTGAAGACTGGGTGGGAACCATTCATTGGCATATGGTCTTGGTACCGAAATTTCGTTTGAGAGATTGCCGAGGTTCTGAGATATTCGGTCTTTATGCTGCTTATCATCTGGGTATCATGGTTGTATCTTTTACCGAAAAATAACGGGGACGCAAGTCTAGATCTTCCATGATACCATACATACGTGTACATATTGCATTCGACCTTAATAAGTGATCAAAAATCACATGTCCAATCAAATAAGTGATAATATATCACATTTATCCGGGAGTCAAGTTCGTCTCTCTGCTGTACGAAAGTACTGACCTGTTCACGGACTTGCTCTTGTGCCCTCATGCATCGAAAATCAAGTTCCTCATCAATAAGTGATTATATCACATAGGGCTTGTTTTCAAATCAAAATAAGTGAGTTTCTCACATCATATACGGTCAAACAGATGATAATTGGTATACTCACCGGTAAGATGAACCCTCGTGCATACCTTGATACGGGAATGTGTCGTGATGTGGATGAACACCGGTCGGTAAGTATAAATCATACCTTAACGTATCCCCTCGCCATGATTACATCTGATAAGTTGAGCTTAAGTGGACAACAATACCGATAATTGTTATAGGATGCTTATCTTCATGTTAACTAAAAGAACAACAAGAGCGTTTTGACTTGACCGTACACCGATATGATTCTCTTACCCTTGAAACTCACAAAAAGAATGTCTGTAAATATTTATTTAATGCTTTCAGTATTCTGCATCTTTGTATATATTTTTTTACTGCTTTTCGTCTTTACATTTTTAAATATTCAAAAAGTCCAAAAAGATTTTAGGCGTGTTTTAATATAAACTTTATAAAAGCCAAAAAGATTTTATTTCTATTTTATTTTCGATCGTACGATGTTGGAGCTCGAGTCTTCGTTACCTGAAACCTGATCGAAAACCGAAACGACTAAATCTTCATAAACGGTCGAAATTTGCAAAGTGTTGAAAGTTAAAATCTAAAATTGATAAATTACATTAAACTTTCAAACTGTCGGACGGTGTTTGTTTGAACAATGGTCACACGGGTGTCGCTTGTTTATGTTTACTATATTCCAAGCAGTTGTTCTCATTACGCGTTTAGATTTCTTGCATGTGCAGATTCTAAAGGCAAGGAGAACATGGTCGATGACAAGCTTCGGAATGAAGACACGACGTGAAGGCACTCAAATGATGAAGATGATCGAGTTGTCGCTGACCATCATCAACACCACAAGGATCTCAAGTTCTAAAGATCAAGACTTTCACGAGCATAACTCAAGGGGGAGCTTATGTTAAGGGGGAGTTTGTCAACACACTTCCTACATGAAACGGGGAGTTTGTTGGTACACTTTCTGCTTTCAAGACGTGAAGACTTTAAAGATCCTCCGACATTGAAGACTTGTAAGGACATCAAAGACTTGAAGACACAAAGGACATACAAGATTTTAGATCGAGACAAAGCTACAGCCAAGGGGGAGTTTGTTGGTGCACTTGTGTCTGTACTTTGTCTGTATTTCGTCTGATACAAAACGATGTCTTTGTTAGTCTTGTAAGTTTGACCAAGTCAACCATCCTCCTGGATTGACTTGGCCAAACAGTTAGGAGATGTTTGTAAGATGTTTGGGTCGAAGGATGAGTCATCGAAGGATTGCCTATATCCTTCGATGATGAGCTCGAAACATAAACATTCGACAGATGGACCTCGAAGGATATCATCCTTCGAAGTACATGTGGATCCTTCGAGCTGTTTCAGGTCGACAGATGATCTTACGATCAGTCTGTCTGATCCTTCGACCAGACGATCTGTGTTCGGGTATATATACCCAAGCAATGTGTTCACTTCAAAGTGAGACAGCAGAGAACACTTAGAGCAAAAACACACTCACAAGAGAGCTAGAGAGAGTTTGCAGAATAGATTTGTAAACCTTGTGCTTGTAACTGGACCTTTCATACGTATTAATACAGAGGTGTTAATCGGTGAATATTGTGTGTCGTGTTTTTACGTGTTCTATCTTGGTTTGCTATCTCGGTTGGATTCCGCACAACCGGGTTGGTTTGTACACAAGGATTAGGCGACTAGATCCTCCCCTAGCCGGTCCTACATAAAGACTCTTCTCTTCAACCAGAAGATCACCGAAGAAACGTGGTAAAGCTTTCTCATCAGGATTTACGGATTTGATAACATGATGGTTGGCCATCTGGCATACTAGAATACTCCCGAGCTAGATTCAAGTTTACCACATCGCTGAAGACCTGATCTTTAGATGAACAGAAGACACCTAGCTATGAATCTTCCTCCTACATTTTCTAAAGCACATTTACAAAAAAAAGAGTTGGTAATTGTCCTATGAATTAAAGTTAATTTTGTCACATTGCTTTGCTTGATGACTAACGGTGTTTGATAGGATTCAAAATAGGATGCATTAGCTTATGGGGAGTCTGTTAGTATTGATGAAGTTAAAGCATTCATAAGATATGAAGTCATTGTACGAGAAATTGATACTATTGTTAAGGGGGAGTGTGTAAGGGCAACAAATAATAACAGCAGATCAATTAGGTTTTAGTGATATTAGTTGCAAAATTGTAATATTACATGTAATGTCCAAGGGGCTATAAATAGGTTTTAGAACTTAGCTTGTAAAAACAACTTTGGAGAGATTCTTATGGTCTTCACACACACATAATTGTATAAAATCTAGGGTTTGAATGTTCATAATACAATCTTTGATTAATACAGATCCTACATTTAACCATTATATAATTTCCATCTTATGTATGGATATAAGCAAACATATGTCTCTTATTGTAACTACCAAGATTTCGATAATCAGTTTTCTTGTTTTTTGTTATCCACGTCTTTGTCTTTCTCACAATTATCACAAGTTTTCCATTCCGTTGTGTTCTTTGATCCCAACAAAATGGTATCAGAGCCACGATGTTTGAAACAAACCAAACTCTATACAAATTTGAATCACAAACAATAGCATCTTGTAAACAGTGTTTTGAAGAAGATAGGAGAATCACCTTCCGATGATCAAAAGTTGGCCAATGTAAGTGCTACTATTGCCATCAATACAGACACTATGACACTAATTACATGGCGAAAGAACAACAATTCAAAATCATTGCATTGACAACTATGGTGAAGATCTACTTGTCATGTTAATCCCGTATTCAAGCATCAGTACTCAGTATATATTAATCTATTTTAACGTTTTATGAACTTTTATGGAATTGAAACTAGAACAAAAGATCATGAAACTCTATTTAATAGAGGTATAGTTGTTGTTGATACCAGAACTTTTGAACACAATCTTTGAATGTCTAGTGTGTTCTTTACACAAGACATAATGAGAAATGTGTTAAGCCTTGATCAACTGATTCAACACGGTTTCATAGTTAAAATAAGAGGAGATACTGGTACAGTCACTCCCATGTTTGAAGTTCCATTAGATCGTAGCCTGTTGTCAATATCATATTGTTTTGAAGAGACTAAAATGTGTGAACAAGAAAAGGCAGAGGCATTTACTGATGAAAATAATCTGTTAATCTGTTATATGCACAATTTAGAGCCAATGATATGCATGCATATATCATGAAAGTCTAGATCAAGATTCCATAATGAATCTTGAACAACAAAGAAAAGTAATGTAAAGATAATCTTTGAATCTTTTTTTACGATTCTTCAGAAAACACATATTTTGTTTTAGAATATAGAAAATTTGAAGAATTGGTTGATTGGTTTTTGCATAAGTGTCTATGAATTCCTGAGCATCATAGTACTCCACCAAGTTTAAAAAAATGGAAGTACGGTTGAGTTGTTAGATTTCTATTTGGTTGTTAGAAGAGAGGGTGGACATAAACGGTTCACAGAAGAAAATATGTGGACTTTAGTGGCTAAGGATTTAGGTTTCAAATGGGATAATGGTTATGATATGAGGGTCGTGTATGCTGAGTTTCTTGACGTGTTAGTTTATAATTACATAAAGAACAAGAAGTTTGCAGTTGTTATGGGTCAAGATATATTTAACACAAGTGATGCAACCACTGATGGTTTCAATGTTGTCAATTTACAATGAACTAGTAGGCAAAGAAGACCAAGAAATGGTTGATTATGTGTTGTATGCGGGTTCCGATTGGAGAGGCATGAAGAAATTATTGAAAAGACGGACATTCGATTTTGAACGTGCAGCCAAGGCTGTTATTCAAGCTAATCAATTCATCATCAACTTTGCAATGAAGAAGAAACACCTAACTACACTACCTAGTTAAGTTTAGGGGGTGTGTTAGTCCATAAACTTAATTTACTATGTTCTATTATTATTAAACTTTATTATGTTATGTTGTACTTAGACGTTGTATTTCGTATGAGGGTTAGGTTGGACGATAGTTATGTCGACAGGTTAATGGACTGTCAAATCAGAATTGATTAACAGTTTCATTTGGCGTTAAACATAACCGAACTTAACCATTGTATAACCTTCATCTTATGACTGCATATATGCAAAGAAATGAATTGTATTGTAAGTACCAAGATTTAGACAATAAGTTTTCTTGTTTGTTGTTATCCACATCTTTGTCTTTATCACAAATATCATAAGTTTTTAATTCCGCTGTATTCTTTGATCACAACATTTCTTCTACCATAAGTTGGTTGTTCTGTGGCATTCGATCTCTGAAGTCCAAAAGGATGGCGTCATTATACTCTTATACAATTACTAACTTAGTGTGCCAGGACATTCACATGCCTTTTCAAACCATTTGCGCTTTAAAACTTCCCACCGTTTCGTAACTTATGACATATCGTTTCTCTTCTTTCTAAACCAATTCCTTTTAAAAGAACCATCTTCTCCAAGAAAAGGTTACCACCATATTTAGTATATAACAATAATTTAATAAGAAAAATGGTTATCACCACGTTTGCAGTGGAGACGCAAACTTTCATTTGCCATGAAAGTTGGTTCAACTCCCGCTATACCCTTTCATGGTAAGTAACAAGTCGCTTCATAAACCATACCAAGGCTTCGTAAATCATACAACCATAATATACAATCAACCAATATATCTCTTCAATTGATTTAAACTTTACGTGAAAAGACGCAATGATTCAAACGGGTGTTTTTGAGCCCTATAAATACATTGAGTCTCATTTACCATTGGCATCCAATTTGATTACACAAACCTATATGTAGACTAGAATTCAACTAAACGAGTGATACGGCCGACGGGGAATTGAAGGCCGGCTTTGCTGCAACATGATGTGTCCTTTCTGTTAGTGCACTATGTCTGTTGACTTCGTCTTGCATCAAGTATTGTATTAGAATGATAGATCAGGGCTCGCAAAACGAGAAAACATGTTTATTAGTGATTTCGCTTGAAACAGCCAATGGCCATTTCAAACGAAATTAACATTGTTAATTTCGCTTGAAATGACACTTGGTCATTTCAAACGGAATCAGCAACCATATATATAGATGAGCCTAGGGTGTCATTTGACACGGAATTATCTTTCGGACCTGAGTAGCGAAGCTCTGCCGAATTGTCTCCAGGTTGTAAATCAGTGTTAGATCAATAATAGAGCCATTATAATTGAATCGAGCGTCCGTTTCATTGATTCCGCCTTTGATTCGTATCCAAAACTCTTCTGATCGACTCATTCAGGTCGCACAACGATCCTACAAGTGGTATCAGAGCTCAGGAGGAAGAGTTTAGCTTGATTTCATCAGTTTTCTGACTTCTACACCTTCTTTTTCAAAATTCACAAGATTTTACAGACAAAATGGACTGAATTTCACACATTACATGCGAAACAATGTTTTAACAAAGCCTGGAAAGAATTGGACTTAAAATCAACTTGAAACTTGATCAAATTGGTAATTCCGCTTGAAAATCAGTTCGAACAAGATGACATCAGCATAATTCCGTTTGAAAAAGCTTGTTAATTTCATTTGAAATCAGTGTTAATTCCGTGTGAAGAGGGTATTTCGCACCAAATTGGTAATTTCGTTTGAAAGGTTCACACGGAATCAGTTATTTCATTCCAAAGTGTAATTCCGTTTGAAGTTTTTCACATGAAATTAGGTATTTCGTTTGAAAGGATTAATTTCGCTTGAACAAAGGGATTCCGTTTGAAAGTGTGATCTCGTGTGAAAGTTCTGATTTCGCTTGAAGAAGTGATTCCGTTTGAAGATCACTATTCCGTTTGAAAGTGGATATTTTTCGTCAGGATCATTTCAAGTCAACCGAGTGTCAGTTTGTGTCAAGTTGTTTGATATTGTTTAAACTGATTGTGTTTGTTTGATTGTTTTTGTCTCCAGGTAATTCAAGTTCACATCATGGCTGAAGAGTTCTACAATACGTTCTACATTGCATTCACATCCGAATCATCCGAAACTACGATTGTTACACCAAAAACCATAACAAAAGCAATAAATGAGAATATTAAACATGATAACTTTTACGGCACACATTCAAAACCACCAACTCTTGAAAGTATTGAAGACTATATGTGGTGGAAAGAACGATTTCTCAACTGGGCAAAAGCCTATGCACACGAGAGCTGGTTCTGTTTGGAATTTGGGTATAAAAGGCCGGCTGATGATAAAGGAGAAGATCTCCCTCTGAAAGGTTTATCCAAAGAAGACAAAGCAGAATTCTCAGCTGAACAGAGAATGATTGCTTTAATACAATCATCAATCAGAAATGATATGTTTGCTTTACTGCAACATGACGGAACATCGAAATCTATCTGGGAAGCTTTACGGGTAAAAGCTGAGGGGGGTAAACAAATCAAGAAAAATAAAATTGCATTATTAAAGAAAGAATTTGATTTGTTTGATAGCTTGA
Source organism: Helianthus tuberosus (assembly GCA_030545235.1). Taxonomy (NCBI): domain Eukaryota; kingdom Viridiplantae; phylum Streptophyta; class Magnoliopsida; order Asterales; family Asteraceae; genus Helianthus; species Helianthus tuberosus. The sequence goes on from CM060366.1 coordinate 178,254,915, forward strand.
AAGATGAATCAGTTAAACAAATGATAGAGAGATTCGGTCATCTAAAAATTGAACTTGATCGTTTTGGTATTGTTAAAACTCGAGAAGAAATAATTGATAAGATCATAGAAGCGTTACCATGAGCTGATCAGTGGCAAACGTTTGTATTCATATTGAAAAATGATGCTTTATATGATACAATTTCTCATGATGTCTTGATAGAAAAGATAGAAAGTCATGAATTTGAATTGCAAAAGCAGAACAAGATGAGCAGTTCTTCACATCAACAGAATGTTGGTCTCTACTACAAAGGTAATTTATCTTCGGTGAAAGTTGGAGAAACACCAAAGACAACATTCAGTGGTGAGAGGACAAAAGAGCCACAGAAAAGTTCATCAAGATATGATCCGGGTTATCATTCAGCTTATTCAAAAGCTAGTTCTGAAGAATCAGATGAGATACTATGGAACATTGCTCTCAAGTTGAAAAATTCTCCGGCAATGAGCATCAATGCAGCTAAACAGCAAATGAGCTTCCTTGCATCTATTCTGGAATCATATGAAGGTCTTGTAGCTGGTAAAATTGGAAACTCAGAGTTAACCAAAGAAGACTATGACCAGATTGATCCGGAAGAAATGGAACTCATTGATATTCAATGGTGTTTGGCAAGTTGCATCCGCAGAGCTCAAAGATACATGGAGATTACTGGGAAACAATCATTAGGCGGTGCATCAACAAAACTTGGATTTGATAAGTCCAAAGTGACCTGCTTCAAATGTAAGCAAAAAGGTCATTTCAAGAGAGAATGCAACAATTATGCAGTTGGTGGAAATGAACATCCGTTCAATGATGATTATTACCGAAAGGCAATCTACCACCGAAGCAAAGAAGAGCCAAAAATGATCGAAGATAAACCCAGAGAGAAATCTAGAGCTTGTGCTGTATTCCATGATGATGAAGGATATGATTGGAGTCAAATTCTTCCAGAAGAAGATCGTGTTGATACTCGAGTTACAGCTCATGGAAGAAGTTCATCAAAGTGTAAACATTATGTTTTTCATTCTGAAATAAAAGAGGAAAACAAAGAAGAAAATGTTATAGCTGAAATCAAAGAGAAAACCAGAGAAGAGATTCTGAATTAGAAAACATGCAGAGAAAGAAGCATTGCTTGGAACAGAATGGATGATATGCAAGAAGAGTATGAAGATGCTGTAAGTAATAAGAGATGGGATAAGAAACGAGAGTGCTATGTCAACAGAAATGGAGAACCCGTTGTTCCCAAAAAGGATATAGTTTATGATGATGTTCTTCTAGTAATTCCTCTGTCCATCGAATACTATACAAATGTTGGAAATGACAAAACTTATGTGAAGAAGTTTGAAAAACGCCTTAGGGATGTTATGACTTCAAGTTTGAGGAAGAGGGATGAAGAAAGAATGAAGAAGAATGTTGAGTGTATGGTTGAAGAGTTGAAGAAGGTCGCTGAGGAAGTCAAAGTCAAAACAGTTAAAGAGGAAGATGTGAAGGTAGAAGAAGTTGTTGTGAATGAAGAAGTTGTGAAAGAAGCTGTTACTGAAAAACAGCAATTAGAAGAAGAATTGAAGAATGAGAGTTTAGTTACTGGTGATGTTGGTGTTAATGCTGAGGATGAGAAAAGGAGTGATGCTAATCAAAAGCAGACAGAAGAAAACACCGAGCTGCCAATCACTGAGGTAAATTCTGATTCTGAAATCTCAAAAACTGTTGAACAGTGCAAGAAATGCATGGAACCATGTAGTGCTTGTACTGAAAAAGATGAAAAGTTCAGAACAAGAGATCTTGAATTTACAAAAATAGAAGAAGTTTTCAAAAATAAATACAAAGAAATGTTTGAAAATGAAAAAGTTTTGAAAGATAATGAGGAAAAACTTTTGGAAAAATGTAAAAAATTAGAAAAAGAAAATGAAGTTTTGAAAGAAAATGTTTTGAAAAAGACAGAAGAATGTGATCAAAAAGAAAATGATTGTCAAGAAATGAAAAAGGAATATGATTCAATAAAATTGGCATATCACATTACAAAAGAGTCATATGAAAAAGTGAAAACTGAAATGAAATTTGCTAAATCAAGATTGAATTACTGTTCTGAAACAACTAATACGCTTAAGCGACAGTATGAAATAAAGCAACAAGTTGTTAACTCTTACATTGAGGATGTTGCTAAGCTAAAGCGACAGATTGCTGATTTAGAATAGGATAACAACAAGTTAAAAAGTTATCACGTGTCGTCATATGTGCTTGAAAGAATTTTCAACATAAAACCGGATGGAAAAGATTCTGAGCAAAACAAGAAAGGCATTGGCTCATAATTTCATCAAGTTCCACCACCGGAAAAGTTTGCATTTTATGATGATGAAAAGGTCGAAAAAGCTTTCAACATGGTAGATCAATTGCCAGATAACATTGACGTAACCTATTCCAAATCTGATGATTTTAGTGATTCAGAGGTGGTAGGTAAGGTCGTTGAAAGTGTGTTGAAAGAAGAGTCTGTTGAAACAGGTAAATCTGAATCACAAGATGAAAATGAAGGTAATTTTCATGATGGATATCTGAAAAACTCAAAATCTGAGAAAAATCTGGATGATGATTCAAAAGGATTGGTTTATACCATGATTGGATCGGACAAATTATTCTTAGATGTTGTATTCCCGATTCAGAATGTGATTTCAGAAAGGTTGATAAAGTTTTCAAGAAGGTTGAAATTGAAAAATCTGATATTCCAAAGTTTGCTGGAAAAGGTCACAAAACTTTTTATAACAAACCTGGTTACAAGAAGAGAAATATGAAGGCTGGGTTGGGTTATAAAAAGAAACAAAGTCGAAATAAAAATGAAATGCCGAATTTTCAGACAAAGATGAATTTTGTTCATGGAACAAGTTCAGAAGAAGAGAAAGAACTCCAATTTAGGCGTCAGTCTAATGAAGAGTTCTATGCTCAAAAGAAAAAGCAACAACCACAGGTCAAAGATGTTTCAAAAAGAAAATGTTTTAAATGTGATCAAATTGGACATCTCGCACGCAAGTGTCCGAATCTGAAACCTGTTTATGTTGAGTCGAAAAAGAAGTCTGATAATGTGGAAAAACAGAAATTTGAGGATGTGAAACACAGGTCAACCAGATTTGATTCAAAACAAACTTGGAGGTACAACACAAACAAGTTTGCTTCGAATCAAACTTGGAAATCAAACCCAAATAGGTTCGATTCAAGACAGACCTGGAATTCTCACACACCCAGATTTAGAACAACACAAAGTTGGAAAACAATTGTTGATACAGCGAAACCAAATGAGTTTTGGAAACCAAAAGTTGTTCAGAATCAAAATGTTCAAAAAGAATCACATTTTTATAAACGAGGTACTCCAAAAGGTCAAACATGGAATGTTAAGAAACATGTAACTTCGGTAAATGATGGTAAAATTGAAGTCGAAATTGAAAAAGTCTTTGTTCAGAATGACAAAGATTTTCCGAAGTTGAATGAAGCATATTGTGTTGAAATGCCTAAGGTCAAACAGACCTGGGCTAAATTGTTCAAGTAATTGAGAAATTTGAATGTGCAGGTGCTCAAGAAAATTGAAGATTGTAAGAATGGAAATTGGAGCTGCCTGGCACAAGAGGAAGAGAAGGCTGCTGAACCCTGTGTTGGTTGAAACAGGGAGTTTATTTGATTTCTGTACACAAATAAACAATATTTCAAAAACCCTAAAAATTGAAAAATTTAAAATTCAAAAATATGTTACTTGAATATGCCGAAACCCTCACGGCGGAACAAACATGATTAATTTCAAAAGATTGAAAAACGGTTTTTAAACTGTAAAATATCAATGTGTTGTAAATCATGGGGGTATGTTAGATTTTCTGCAAATCAGTACATAAAAAGCAGAAAATGGATGGCGAGACAAAGCTATCAGTGTCGGTTTGTCAAATTTTCTTTAAATGGTTTTGAATTTGAGGGGGAGTATTGTTGTTAGAAAATACAAAAACATTTGAAAATTTGAAAAAGTCAAAAACATGATAAAATTCAAAATTGAGTTTTTGTGTAAAAAGAGGAAATGATAGTACATCAGTAGACAGTTACAGTATTCTAAAGAAATGTAATGATTATATAGTGTTAAACAGTCTCACTGATGATATGCCGATAGGTTTTTACACATTTAGTAAACTTTTCGGGATATAAACTTAAATTCAAACTTGCTTGTTTCGTGGGGAACACTACTTGGATATATAGGTAACCCCTGAAATCTCGTTTGAAGGACCCCTCTTTCTGAGATACTAGGTCTTTATGCTTTGTGATATCTGGGGTATTATCCCGGGACTTCTGCTTTTGAGGAAGCAATGGCCTAGTCCCCGTATAATACTTTCTGCATGCTTGGAATATAGCAATCGCCCTCAGCATAAAAAATGATGAAACATTGAAAAAATGCTAATCATGTGCTGTTGAAGAAAAGATTCTCTAAAGGGAACACACCTAAAGTCGAACCGCCATCTCTTTGCTGAACGGAAGTTCTGACCTGAGCTCTTACGGTCTCGCATTTTAACCCTTTACAGATATCATCTAGGTATACTCACTTGTAAGACTAAATATTGGGATCCGGATACGGGAGTATATTCAAGAGGTGGGACACATGAATGAGTTTAAGTTCTTAATACACCTAATTCGTATCCTGAATCAGTTGAACTTTGTGTAAAAATTTAAGTGGATCAGTATATCGACAATCTAAGTGAATTGTTTAATTCTTAATGTGTAACTAAGCTCAACGGTACTTGTGACTTGTAAAAAACTGATATGATCCTCTGACGCAAACTCAAACAAAAATATTGCTTGTATATATTTTTTTGTAAATATTTCTTTACTACTTTATATTTCAGAAAAATACAAAAAGATTTTGATTTTACTTTATTTTCGACAACCGATGTTTGAAATGCTGAGTTTCAAAATCTAAGTAAGCTGATTGTGTTTTCTGAAAATAAAACAAGTTCATTAATTTGAAACTTGAAGTTTTTAATCAAAAATCAAAAACAGTTTGTGATATCTCCAAGGTCATTAAATTGGACTTGGATGATTAACTGTGAGGGATTTGGATGCTTATATTGTTAAAATCTTTGAAAAAGAGCTAGTTTCCGATTTTGGATTATTAAAAACTGCCAAATCTATAAACATTGTTGATAAGGGGAGTGGTTTAGAAAGTTGAAAAGAGCCAGGGTTTTCAGTCCTGGATATTCTAAATGTTGTTCCTTATAAATGTTTGAGTGATTGCAGATGTGATTCCAGACTACGATCCCGATAGCTGAGTCTAAGGGGGAGTCTGAAGACGAGCTTAAAGCAAGGGGGAGCTTGTAATCAGAAAGCAAGGTGTCGATCCCTAAAGCATGGAAGCTTGACGAAAGGGGGAGCCTGAAGAAAGTGTTTCTAAAGGATGTTAATGTTAGAGCCAGAATAAGATCATGGTACAACATTCAAAGATAGAAGCTGATCAATGAAGAAAGATTGATGGATGCTTACAGTGTTAGACAATTTGGTAGGAGTGTGAAGACTGATCAAGACTAAAGATGTGTCATGATAAAGATTAGACACTGAAGACTTCGTCAACATCCAAGGGGGAGTCTGTTAGTGCACTATGTCTGTTGACTTCGTCTTGCATCAAGTATTGTATTAGAATGATAGATCAGGGCTCGCAAAACGAGAAAACGTGTTTATTAGTGATTTCGCTTGAAACAGCCAATGGCCATTTCAAACGAAATTAACATTGTTAATTTCTCTTGAAATGACACTTGGTCATTTCAAACGGAATCAGCAACCCTACATATAGATGAGCCTAGGGTGTCATTTGACATGGAATTATCTTTCGGACCTGAGTAGTGAAGCTCTGCCGAATTGTCTCCAGGTTGTAAATCAGTGTTAGATCAATAATAGAGACATTATAATTGAATCGAGCGTCCGTTTCATTGATTCCGCCTTTGATTCGGATCCCAAACTCTTCTGATCGACTCATTCATGTCGCACAACGATCCTACACTTTGCGATTGCAGATCTTCCGGCCATTGTTTACGGTGGTTTTTAATCGGAAAAGTGTCGTCAGAAAGTTTGGGATTTATTTTGTTATGTTATTTTGAAGAAATGGTCTCCGGTTGTGTTTATGTAGTCGTTGGATTGTTACTGTTTTGGCCAATGGAAAACCGTAAGATGATAACGGTGGTTAAGCGAGAGAGGTTGAGAATGGGTAAAGTAAATACATATATGCTGATTTGGGGTTGTGTCATTATCAAACGAAGAGGTGTCCAGGTGTTAAATTTTTATAAAACTCATGCCATTTCATTAATTCAACATATGTGTAAGGATCATTAAGTTGGGTTTGTTGTACTATTACAGTGATATTTTCGTCGTTAAAGTTGGTTTTTACTGAAGTTTTTATAGTACTATTTTCAAGTATAAACAAGAATTCAACATGTTATTATGTTTAGTCGCTTTAGGTTTTGATATTTATTTATAGATTTTAACATTCATATATTTGGCTTTTGTTTTTTTGTTGATTTCTTAGGGGGGATTTTATGTTCTGAGATTATGTTAGAATTTGGATCTCTCTTTTTGCAATTTGAAAGTGTTCAACAGTTGTATATAAATATACCATGCCATTTCAACATACATGTACAGATGATACATTTGTTCTGAAATAGTTCTCTGATTGTTGTTTTCAATTGATGATAGAGTAATTATTTTTATTGATAAAAAAGATTTTCAACTAAATTGTTTTATGACATGGCTTTAAACTCATTTTAGGTTTTTAATTGGTTGAAGTAAGAAGATGCTTTACATAATTCCACCAATCAACATTTGATGAAGTATAAGTGCAAACTTATGCAGTTATGCTCGACATCATTGGTTCTTTGATTGAATTCCACTTTTATTTTTTCATTACCTAATTACTTTTTTAAATTAAGTCGATGTTAAGAGAGATATATGAGAGCATGTGCAAAATGGTCTGTGATTATAAAGGTTTTAGTATCACTATTTGAATCATGCTTGGAACTACTTTAACCTAATTCACGCCTACGAGGGCGATGGTTAGGGGCATTAGATGAGTGAACGGGGGAAACCATGCCCCATTACACATGGTCTTACAATCAAAAGAATGTTTTGAAGTAAGTTTTTAGTGTGGATAGGTTAGATGTCAAGCAAAATTAAAATAATATTTTGCATTTTGCGCATCTCATATAGTGATACTAAAGACATTCATAATCGACATCCCGCTGCAACACCTCATATAGTAATACTAAAACATTCATAATCGGCATCCCGCTGCAACGCACGGGTTGGCATCAACTTGTTTATATATATAACCAGTGTTGTAGAAATCGGCCTAGGCGGCCGATTAATCGCCGCCTAGGCGCTAGTCGGTAGTCCACTGACTAATTTTAACCTAGTCGGTCCAATTAATCGGTAATCGGTCAAACTCGGTCGTAGTCGGTCGTAATCGGTGAAAATCGGTCCTAGTCGGTCAAAAATCGGATTAATCGGCCTATATTAATCGGTCAAAATCGGAAAAAATCGGTCCTAGGCGGTCAGAATTGGTCAAAATCAGTCAAAATCGAACCATACTATCTGAAAATTGAAGTATTTATGTGAATTTTGAAGTATTATTTTTATATTATTGGGTATATATATATAATTTTGAAAAAATACATATAAAAATCCCATTCCGATTAATCCCGATTAATCCCTATTAATCCCGATTAATCCCTAGGCTGTACCTCACCGCCCGACTAGCGCCTGGCGCCTTCTACTACATTGTATATAACACACAAAACCTGTATCCACTTGGTTGAGATTTTACGTAGGGTTGGCCTTCAGGAGGAGCAAAGTGGATGACTGCAAGCTAGGGCCCACTCTCCTTGGTGCGTGAAAATCTTTTATATATATTAGTTTTTTTGTTAAATCTATTAAGGTTTGATTCGGTTTAGGCCAATTAAACCTATTTTCCAATTTACCAAACTATACTAATTAGCCCAACATTCTTGGACAAATAAACTCGGACAAAGGGAGTAAAGTTGTAAGGGAAACCAATGTTCGAGTGAAGTATGTTATTATATTTTGGGAGATCATTTTTTCTTCTATCTCCGCAGCTTTGAATTCTCCAGGATTCTAAGGGACGACACTCCTTTTAAGTCTCCACTTTCAAGTATACGATAATCTCTAAAACCAAAGAGTAACCTATCTTATCTCCTAGTCTTCGGTTTTGGACTTCCTAGTCAAAGGTCTGTCGGTCGACTAACTAAATTTACAAGTCAAGTCCGCTATGACTCGCAAAATTCTCATATTTGCCCTTTTCCGTTTCCTATAAATATATTACTATTATTTAAATTTATTACCTGGAATTTCTGGTGATAGACTATATTTTCATTATATAATCATGTCATCAAAGAAAGCAAACCACGTGACAAAGATATCAAATAGGAAATATTACACTTAGGCTATAGGGTGTGGGGGTAATGGTTGGGACATGATTTACCACCTAGGAACATGAATGGAAAACTACACCACCCCCTTGATTGATCCACCATGGTTTGCATGGATTAAACCATGGCAACCATGACCCTCCTTTCCATTTTTCAACAAATCATTTCCTTTTTCTTTAGACAAAGATAAATTAAAATAAATTACGGGCTAGTGGTTTGGGTCATGATCACACCTTTAGGGTATTGGTTTTAGATGATGAATTAAAGGTGGGTTACATGGCACTAACATAGAGGGTCATGGTGGTTATGAGGGTCATGACCACACCCTATAGCCTTTTAGGTTTACATTAATATCCAAATCATCACAATATAATACATACTAAATAAATTGGAAGCAACAATTTATTCCAAAAACTGATATATTTGGCATGAGGACTACTAAGTCCTTTAGTCTTATTCATACAATACACAGTCCCATAAAAGATAGAATATTTATTCCCATTTGGTAAGCTTAGATCCTGAAAATTAAAGAATCAAAATATCAGTTTAAATCATATAAAAATAAAAATATTAAATAAGTAAAAAAAATGGTTTTGAAATTACTGATCGTATTCGATGTTAATCCTCCCTGCATCAAGATTAGCAATCATTGAAAATGCTTCTTGTGAAAGATCAATTTGGTTGTCTGCACATCCGGGACAAAGATCAACAGCTGTAACGACAATCGATTTTCCAGTGCAAGGGTGCGGAACGCCAGCGTTGGTTCCTCCAGTGCAGCGCACACGGTACCTCCTCCCACATGCACCTTTGTTACCAAACAAACCACCGTTCAGCGCTACAATCATGATGCCGTGGTCATTGTAGCCATAACATGATGATGCTACACAATACAAAGATACACTCTTAAAAAATGTTACATTACATAAAATATTTTTGTTTATGTTGTTATGTCAGTGTGCTTACGAACGTAGGCAGGAGTATAGAAAGTGGCTTGGCCACTAATTGCATGAGCAACAGAGGTAAGACATGTGACAATGGTGATTAAGATCAGAGCTTTACTCACAAAACCCATTTTTGTTATGGCTGTCTCTAAGAACCCTAAATTTCGTTTGTGTATTGGTGAAGAGAGCAGAAAAATGGTTTCCATTTATAGCCGAAAAAAAATCCAACTTGAACCCCATAAGATATGCCAAATTTTGTTTGTAATCGATTTAATGCGTACAAAACATGTAATTCGTCAGCTATTCTTGAATAAAAAAAAGGCTTTAGCTTTATTTATGCATGTGTTCTATTTTGTTTCAAGCTATTGTTTGACCTAATTATAAATCATAAACTATAAATAAGCAATATGTATGTGGATATGGGTGTTTGGCAATTTAAGTCTAAAGTTTCATTCTTTGGTAATTCAAACCCTTTGGTTAGTTTGATTTTTTACTTATAATTCAAAAGTTTCTATCTATTGCAATTTAACCCCTTTGATTTTTTTTTACTTTTAACCCAAATCTTTTCATCATTTGCAATTTAACCCCAACACTTTTTAACTTTCAACTTTAGTCCCTTATACTTTTTATCTTTCGCAAGTTTTTTGTTTAACGTTTCGTTCTAAATTTTTTGAGTTAACACGCTGCAACGTGCGTGTGGGTTTCAACGTTTTTCATCTATTTTTCATGTTTGAAAGGCCTGTCGCAGCGCGTCTATTTTCTATCGTTTGATAAGTCTGTCGCAATGCGCGGGTCAGAGATCAATTTAGTTATACTTTTCTGTGTTTTACACACAGATTCGCGGCCATGTAAGAAACATTGACTTTCATCTAATATGATATAGAACTAATGAATCCCCATCGTATTACGGCGAGTGGTAATTCTAGTTTAAATAAATGAGTGGCTTATGTTCATAAATCTTATTTTCGTACATAAAGTTAAAAATAAGCGGATCTTATTATCTTCTAAATTTTATAAATTTGTAAGAAAACAAAATATGTTACATTGATCGAAAGCTAGAAAACAAATATTGCTACCGGTGCTGACGTTATTCGGTCAGTGTTGGTTTGGTTCTTTCATTACCAGTGTGGTACTAGCAATCGACGTAATTTACAACACATAAAATTTAAATAAGTTATTCTTAACACAATTCGGATTGTTACGGTACATGTAGTAGTATATTATAGTTTACCATAAAAAATAAGAATTTCAATGATTCATTACACAAAAGTTAGTGTCACAAAAAAAAAACCTCTAAATTTACATGGATTATGAATATTGATACTGGTTGCCATAATACTGACATCCATATTCATGTGGTTTGGCCAGTGCCAGTTTCGTTCAACACAATATCGTTACAGTACCAGTACCAGCACTCAGCATGTATAGTCTACCATACCAAAAATTACTCTATTTCGAACATGACTGTGACTTCAACAAAATTTATGTCAAAATGTCGTGAAGTATAATATACTATTGGGAGTTCGGTGGGTTTCGATCATATCGATTCAGTTCGTTATATTACTAGTACGATACTAGAACTAATTATAGCAATCAACACGTTTTTTAAGTCAATGGAAACCATAAAAACCAATACCATTACTAGGACCGATTCAGTACTACAAAAAAGTATATTGCAAATACAACTCCATTTAATATATATATATATATATATATATATATATATATATATATATATATATATTCCTGGACGTCGAGAAAACTGTCAAAGAGAATATCAATACCAGTACAAATGTTGTTCGAATGACATCGGTGCGGTAAGTCTCAGCAAAGAAAAACAACTATATTTGACTTATTCAATTATGAACCAAACTTTTGTGTAACCATCATATTCGGAATTTTATAACATTTTTATTATACTATTAGAATGACGAAAATGGATTATGGCGAAAAACAACTAAAGAGTGAGTTATTTTTGATAACATGTTCGGTTAGTTGTAAATTACTATTTAGAGATTGGTTTTAGATAAAATTTATATCAAAACACAAATTATAATAAGCACCTTGCAACAATGTATTAAAAAACTTTATAAAACATCAAAAGTCATAAAATACACATAATATTTTTAAGAGTAAATTACAAAATTCGTCCTTTATGTTAACATCAGATTGCAAAGTGTCTCCTTTATCGTCAAAAATTACAAAAAACGTACTCAATGTATGCAATCCCTTACACATTATGTCCTTTGACCCTAACTAAGTTAATTTTTACAGTTAACTGTGATTACATGGGCCCCACATGAGGGCATTATTGTCTTTTCCCCTACACTTTATTAAAACCCCCGTCTTCTTCATTTTCTACCCCACAACCACCACCATCACAACCTCCCACCACCCCCCACCCCCAGGTCAGACCAAAACCCACCACCATAAAAAACCGGCCAAATCCCAACAACACCACAACCACCCGAATCTTTTCAAAACCCACCTTATTAGAAATCCGGCCAAAAGAACCCTATTCAACCACCATTCTCCATCTCACAACACCCAGATTGCATCACAACACCCAAATTGCATCCTCTGTCGTCATCTTCCTCCGACGAAACCACCACTGCCACGCCGCTGGTCACCTTTTTCATATTCAGGTCACATTCCGACGAGTATCATCTTCTTCATCTTATTACCCAACCCGAATACCCTACCCTATCCCTTTTAACATCAAATTCAGGCCGCATTGTGTATCGATTTTTGAGTTTATGTTAGGGGTTTTGATCCTTGTTCAAACATAAAATAAATGGTGCACATTATACCTTTTGATGATGTGCAAGAGGTGGATTAGAACAAGCTCCGGCGAGTTTCGAATTTCCGGCGAGAGGTTCTGGGATTACTTTTATCTCTCAAGTCGCCTCCTGCTTTATTCCTTCTTCGGTTCTGGGAATAGAAATACGATATCTCTGACTCTCATACTTATGAAAAGGGGTTCTTAGAAAATGATAGTTATCAACGTTACGTTTTTATTTTAGGAAAATAGATTTCATTTTTACAAATGTTATGGTGTATAATTACTGTTTCCCTATATTTGTTTCAGCTTTTTGGTGACAATCAAAGGTTTAACAATACCATGGAGTCTGACACTCGCAATGATAGTGATCAAATAGTTGGGGAGGGGTAGGGGTGGTGGCAGGTGGTGGTGGTCGGGTGGTGGTTGCACAGAAGATTGAGAGAGAGCGGTGGAAGGAAGAGGGTGGGTGGGTGGTTTATTTATTACTTTTTATGTTTACTAATTTAAGTAAATAAGGTAAAATAACCAAAATACCCTTATGTGGGGTCTACTTGGTCAGAGTTAACTTCAAAAATTAACTTAATTAGGGCTAAAAGAAATAACGTGCAAGAGTTTGCATACATCAAGTACGTTTTTTTTTTATTTTTTAAGACAAATGACACACTTTGTAATATGGTGTCAACATAAAGGACAAATTTTGTAATTTACTCTATTTTTAATGATGTTGATGATGCTAATAATAATAATAATAATACTTAAGTAAATACTTTTTATTAATACTAGTTTTTCTTGAAGTTATAAACAGATCAGACTCAAATAATAACTGTCTCTCTCTCTCACACATATATATAGTTTCACAGTTTAAGTCATACAGACACCTATAGATAAAGAGTAAACCCATAACCACCTATAGCAAGCTATCCAACAGATTTATTCCACTTTTCATGGCATGCAGTCAACATTGATTAGTCCATCCGAATAAGCATACAAAACTTTTCTTAATTCATAATGTGAGCAAAGCAAACACTCATTCTGTCACGACTTCCGAGATGTAACACATATACCAATCACTCAATCTTCATATCTCAAATATGCCCTATGTTGATAATAATTTTGAATCTACACAAATCAAGCCAAACAGACCTCCATTTCTAAACAGATGCACCAAAACAACACATAATAGAGCAAATATTCATAACCAAAACCTAACAAAATCAGAACAGTATATGCATTTAGAAACCATAAATAACAATCTAAACTTTAGAAACCATAAATCAGAACAGTATATGCAAATACGATGCCCAAACATCTTAGGTTCAGCATGACTAAGCATGACACGTAAAGCCCTGGCGCAACGATAAATCCCCAAAAAAACATGGAAATAAGTCGTTTCTTCTAGAACGCATTGCCACCAAGTGCAGCTCATCTCCACCAAGTGAAATATACACATTTATGTAGTTTCAAGACATGCATAAACACGACCAGAAGTAAAATATACACATTTATGTAGTAATAACTAAGAGGATCACGTGCGATATGCACAAAAGAACATATAGGCAAAGGTCAGTATGCAAATGCTAAGTAATAATGACAGTTTATATCAGGAAGTCGATAAAACCCTCCTTGTACTTTGAATATATATTTATATTGTCAGGTGTAATTAAGATATGGGGTTGGAGGGTTTTGGTGATAACCATTTGATACCTTGCAGGTCCCACACTCTCGCCATACGAACCGACTGCCCGGACTTTGTCAACGGGAGGCCCATAATTCGAAGTTTGACAGTTTCTTTGATAGGGTTCCTGGTTGTTTGAAGCTCCCAAGCACCGTTACTTCTCTTTTTGATGGACAAATTAGCTGCAAAGTTTTTTTTAAAAAAAGGACACAATTTACAGACCCGAACACCATATCGAACATTAATCGCAAAGTTTCTTTTGTTGGCCACTTTACAAGTTAAAAAATTGTAAATTAGTTTATAAAAGTATGGGACGAAGGATTGAAGTAGTTTAGGGGTACGGGTCAATTTCGTTTATTTATATCTTAACCAGTCCAAGAGAAGGGACACCAATACGAACAATGTATTCAGCAACAACCACACCAACCTTCTGCTTCCGGTCACCCTGTAGAGACACGTGATCAAAATCTGAGTCGGTAACAACATAACTGCAGGGAGGTCATATATAGATGGATGAATTTTATAAAAGTGTAATGACTTGCCTGAGCACAATAGCCGAGCTGAAAATCAATGCCCCATGCGTGAATCAAATCATTCTGTTCAGCACAAAAATCATCACAATCACCACCCAATGGTATAATATGGTACTCTTTTGTTCTTTTTAAGGTATGAATATTTTTCTGTACCTGAATCAGATACCACACGCAGTGCTACGTAGCCTTTGAAAACACTGGAGCCATCATTAACTAATCAAATTTAAAAAATTAAATATTGAAGATAGATTTGTGTGAAGCTATAATTAACTAATCAAATTTAAAAAATTAAATATTGAAAATGATAATTTATTAATATTACCTGGTGACATCACCATGCATGTAGCGGGGATGCATAAACAACTGAGCCGTGCCCCATGAAGGACGGATCTTGGTCACCTGAGAGAATATGTGTTCATTTATATTGGGACTGAATTATTATGTGTTGATTATAAAAAAGTAAGCATCATCGTAATTTTATATATTGAGAAATTACCTGAAGTTCTTTCGCAAGAGCTACAACTTCATTCAGATTTGCGTTGGTTCCCTACAAAGATAATAAAGCGGTCAATCAATATATAATATTGCACCTCTATCACAAAAATACGTTTATTATCTATGATAAAATAACTATTAAGTATTATAATAACGATTATGGTCAAGTTAACTCCAATGTTTCGGCATCCGGAGCAATATCTCTATCATGAAAGCACCATCTGTCCACTCCGAGCTTTTCAAGAAACTCAAAGGTAGCCCTCACTGCAACAAAAATAAATTCAATAAGTAACCGAAATCCCGCTAAACAAATAAAGCTACGTTTAATGGTTCAAAAACAATTATTCTTACTTCTTCTTTTAGCCATGGCTAAAGAATTAGTACCGTCTTCCTATGGCCGCATGAAAGTGGCCGCACCAAATAGGTCACCCCCGGTTCCATGAAACGTGTGCCAAAAGGCAACACTAAATCGCAGCCAATCCTATAAAAACAATAACGTCGTATAAATGTATAATATTCTCTAAATTCCCTAAATCAAAAGGTGCACGTTTTCAAAATCTAACCTTCATATTCTTCCCAAGAATCTCCTCATTGGGATTGTACCATTTATACGCAAGTTGATTCTTGCTAGTTGGCCCCTACACAAAACAATCACATCAATAACATATAATTCATCTAAACACGATAAAGGCTATTAATCTTCTCACCTCATACCTAATTTTGGGAATGCGAGGGAAGAACTCCCCTTCCCAATTGCCATCAAGATTAGCAGGACAAGTAGGCGAAGGTTCACAGTTCTACAAATAAAAACAAATAGTTAAATTTACAACACTAAATCATTCAAATCAACCAATCAGAAACACACTGAAGCAGATAACACACAGCAGCAACAATTTCACAACTTTCATACTCATTATTTCATCCAAATCCGCTAAAATCTAGATCAAACAACCCATAAAACACAAATTATCATAAGAAAGAAAGAAAAAGTCTCATCTAAAGAAAGAAAAAGTCTCATCTACAATAACACAAAATAAAAATAAAGATCTTACAATCATAACACAGTTGATTGTTCAGCTATATACTCTGCATATAACCAACGAAATCGACACACCATGCTTATTTGTCCGCCCATCGTCACCAAACCTGGAACAAAAAACAAAGATTAATATTTATAAAAAAAAAAACAAAAAACAAAGATTAAAAAAAACACAAAACCAACACAGATCTGAAAGTATTATAATAGATCTGACAAAGATGTTTATAAAAAACTTAAATGATATAAAATTTAACAAACAAAACTATAGATAGGGTAAAAAACGGTACCACTAAGGCTGAATTTGAAGGTTCTTGAACCAAGCCGCAGTGTTCTCTCTTTCACCTGTTCATCGGTCTTCGTCTTCAACTATATTCAAATTTCCAGAAAACAAAAACCCTAATCAATACAAAAATATATACTCTCTATGTTGATCCATTCACAGAACATTAAAAAAATCACAAAACCAACACAGATCTAAAAGTATTATCACAGATCTGAGTCTTCGTCTTCAACTATATTCAAATTTCCAGAAAAAAAAACCCTAATCAATACAAAAATATATACTCTCTATGTTGATCCATTCACAGAACATTAAAAAAATCACAAAACCAACACAGATCTAAAAGTATTATCACAGATCTGAGTCTTCGTTTTCAACTATATTCAAAGTTCCAGAAAACAAAAACCCTAATCAATACAAAAATATACACTCTCTATGTTGATCCATTCACAGAACATTAAAAAAATCACAAAACCAACACGGATCTAAATCTAAAAGTATTATCACAGATATGACAAAGATTTAAAAAAAAAACGTAAGAGATAGGGTAAAAAACGGTACCGGTTCCATGGATGAAAGGGGAGAAGACGGTGATGGCGACGACCGGTTCCGTGGATGAAAGGTGGAGTTGCGGTGGAGGATCTAGGGTTTGTAGAGAAAAGGTGGAGCAGCGGATGAAACAAATGTGGTTTAGAGAGTGATAGAGAAGAATATATTGGATCCATCAAACGAAAAACGGGTCAAGTTGATCCGGTAAGATCCGCGTGGGTATCATCAGGTGTTGAAAACAAGTTTCAACACTTTGTGCTTAACTGGTTTGTACAATGGGCTTCAAAGACTTGTAAAGTGGCAAATGACCATTCTATCCTTCCTATATGCTTTATAAAGTAGTATATATATATAATGCATATCCGAAGGGCAGAAATGGTCATTTGCCACTTTTTCAACATTTACAAACCTTTAAAGCATATTGTACAACTATCTAAAGCACACAACAAATAATAACAATGTTAAATCTTTAGGCGGCGAAAAGAAATTTGGGCTGCCAGTTCAATTTTTGAATCCTTTGCTCATCCCAAGACATCCATTACCTATTCTCTCACTATCAACTTTTCAGTTTCTGTCACTATGCTTTCTTCTCCAGAGAAACCCTTTTTTTAACGGCCTAGAGAAACCCTAAAACACAAAATTAGTCGGATCTTGAAGGATTTTCGACCTGAAATTGCTATTAGAGGGGCTACAATCAAACGAACAAGAGGCTGAGAGGTATGGTTTCTGTGGTTTACTTGATTCTGGTACTAGATTATCTTGATGGTTACTGTAATTTTGAACTCATGGTTATAAACCCTATATATTTTTCGAATCTTCTTATTTGTTTACGAATTTTTTGATTTTTTCAGTTGTTCAGTGGATGATCCAGATCTCCGGTTTAGCAGGTCTGTTAACTTTGTTAGTCCATCTTTATTTGTTGTTAGTTTCGTTTTGATGCAAGGTTTTAAAAGCCCTCTCATCCGAGTCACATCATTCAAAAACCTCGTAAAACACTCACTCGCTCACTAATCAACATGGAAACAGATGAAGAAGACGTGTCAAGAATCGTTCCATTTCAGCTTCAATTCGACAAGCCACTAGCCTCACAGATCATTCATTACATCTTCTATTATTATTATTATATCTGAATTTGTGCTATCAAGTTCAAATTTTGAGTGTTAGTTAGGGCACCATAAGTTTTGAATTTTACAAGATTGATTGAGTTGTTCTAAACCTAGAATTTGTGTGTTCGTGTTTTTCTTAAGTATTTGAAGTTTAATATTAGCCAAATGTATCAAATTCAGAGAGTAATTATTTTCCTCGGTATTCAAATTGTGAAGATAAAAATAGCTGAATGGAACCCGGAGAAAGATCTGCTGGCTATGGTTACCGAGGATCCGAAGATTTTGTTGCATCGGTTTAATTGGCAGAGGCTATGTACCATCTCTGTAGGTTAGTATTTTCATTCAGTTATTGTATTTTAGCTGTATTGTTATATATATATATATGGCTAGGATCATTTCAGAACCATAAATATTTACAGAACTCGCAGAACTCCTAATAAACAATCTTTTTATTTATATATTTTTATATTTAGGATAATTTTATCATTTATTATGTGTATTTTTACGATTATATATATGTTAAGAGTAATTTTATCATTTTTTATATGTAATTTGATAATTACACATATGTAAACTAGTTTTTTTACATATATGTAATTAGTTATGACACATATATGTAATTTTGGCAATTAAACATATGTAAACTATTTTAACATGTATTTAATCAAAGAAATACATATAATAGATGATAAAAAGATCCTAAATACGAAAACTTATATATAAAATGATTGCTTATTAGGTGTTCTGAAAGTTCTGTAGTTATTTAGAGTTCTGAAATGAACTCAACCCTATATATATATATATATATATAGGGAATGGTTAAAATGAGAACTAGCTGGAGTTGTGAGAACTTGAGAACCTTTTGTTTAAAGGTTTTCTGAAAAACAATTTTGACGAAATATTTTTTATGAAACTTTTTCAAAAAAAAAAATCGGATTCTTACGTCAATGTAAAACAAATTTACACCACCGTAACGTTCTGGAGCTGATGACGTAAGCAGCCATTTAAACCAGTGTAAATCAAACTCGCATGTCGAATAAATGCTGGCTTGTCAAATTTTTTTCACAGAGGTCTTACTTAGATGTTAATCTACGTTTGTAAAAAAATTGGTTGAAAAACTCACACGGGAAGTAAGAGTTCTTGCGGTTCTGACAACTAGGAGGAGTTCTCATCTTAACTTATTTCTGTGTATATATATATAGAGAGGGAGTTATGTATTTCGACACTTTTCCTTATAATGAGTTTTCTTGTAACTTATGTTTGTAATTCACAGTTCAATACGTTATATGCAAGTATTTCTGCTGCTGAACTGAGGGAATCTGTTTCCGCTTTGACAAAACGGTTAGCAGAGACAGCTCAAGATACGTTTGTTGACTTTGAAGAAGCCGTTGAAAAGGACGCTACAAAAACCGTTGTTCTTGATGGAACTGTCCATCTGTTAACAAGTTATGTTATCAATTACGTCAAGTTCTTAATCGAGTAAGTTCTCATTCATCATTCTCGATATATATCTAAAGTTTACGTTAACATTTGATTTTTTAAGCTTTGTTTATAATGCAGTTACCAGTTAACATTGAAGGAAAGGGCAATGTATGTTTTCCAAACCAAGGTATAGATTGTAAGGTAGATATTAAGTAGTCTTTGTCGCCTAAAGCTGGTCTTGTTGTGTTCTGGATGTTCAGAGATCAGCGGTTGAGAGACAACTGGGCTTTGATTCACGCCGTTGATCAAGCTAACAGGCTCAACGTGCCTGTTGCGGTTGCGTTTAATTTGTTCAATCAGTTTCTTGGTGCAAAAGCTCATCAGTTGGGGTTTATGCTTAGGGGATTGCAGCAGCTGAATCCTGAGATTGAAGAGACGCTTCATATACCTTTTTCTTGTTTCAGGTGAGTAATGCATTGGTTTATTTTTTAATTAACTTGATTATTACTATTAGCCATGGGATTACTGGTTTATCAGGGGTGTTAAACGGGTCGTGTTCGTGGGTTGACGAGCTTGGGTGGCAGGTCCAACCCAAACAAGACACGTCACACAAACCTGAAAATTGTATTAGACATATGAACCGAAGACAAGATGAATATTCGCGGGTTGACATGAGCATATCCCGTTCAACCCAATTTTTTTAGTTTCCTTTTCACATATTAATACTTAAAGTTTACAATTTAAAAAAATACAAATGTATATGAAACAAATACATTTGAGTTATAAAATAATATATATGTTTCTCTTTTTTAAGCTTTATTTTTTTGTATAAAAGTCCAAAGTAATTTAAATTAAAAAATAAATAGGTTCAAAGGGTCAACCCGTGAACCCACCAGACTGATACGAACATGACTCGTTTAGCTAGACATGTCCGTGGGTTCAACCGGAAACTGATATCCAAGTCATTCATACTAAACCCAAACTTGTGAAAGGGTCAACCCGCGAACCCACCAGACTGATACGAACATGACCAGTTTACAATTTAAAAAAATACGAATGTATATGAAACAAATACATTTGAGTTATAAAATAATATATATGTTTCTCTTTTTTAAGCTTTATTTTTTTGTATAAAAGTCCAAAGTAATTTAAATTAAAAAATAAATAGGTTCAAAGGGTCAACCCGTGAACCCACCAGACTGATACGAACATGACTCGTTTAGCTAGACATGTCCGTGGGTTCAACCGGAAACTGATATCCAAGTCATTCATACTAAACCCAAACTTGTGAAAGGGTCAACCCGCGAACCCACCAGACTGATACGAACATGACCCGTTTAGCTAGACATGTCCGTGGGTTCAACCAGAAACTCATATCCAAGTCATTCATACTAAACCCAAACTTGTGAATTTATTGTGTTGTGTCATGATTCATGCCCCTATGATTTTTTTTTTTCAAAAATTCATATTGATTGAGTTGAAACTTCATTTGATTAACCACAGAAACTAAAAGTTTGTAATAATTAACCACAGAAACTAAAAGTTTGTAATGATGTGTTACTAATGTTTTTTAGAACCTGATTTAAGAATATATGTTTGATCCAGGGAGAGGCAGTTGACACCATTCCAAGTTTTGTTAAAGAATGTGGAGCTTCACTTTTCATAACCGATTTTTCGCCTTTGAGGCAAGTTCGCGGGTGGAAAGAAGAAATAACCAAGAGGTGTCGGATTCTGTATTGATTCATGAAGTGGATGCATACAACATAGTACCCTTGTGGATGACATCAGATAAGTTAAAAGATAATGCTAGAACCATTAGACCAAAGATCAATAACCACCCTCCTGAATATTTGATCGAATTTCCAACGATAAAGCCTCGAACAAATATCTAGGGTGACAGTAACAGATCTATTGACTGGGATAAACTTATTGAACATGTTACAAGGTATTAAGGTAAGGTTTTGTTTGACTTTGATTGACTTTTGCGATCTGTTGAAACTGTTAGATTTATTAAACTAGTTATGTTTATGTTATTATGTTCTATTCGGATATACATATATTTAGAAACACTTATTAAGTTAGTTAATGATAAGTTTATGTAATAATCAAGGGATAAGCGGGAAAGCTTTTTAAATAACTGTCAAAGACAATTACCCGCCAATTCCCGAACTGCCAAAACTTATATGTATAAATTGATGTCACCGGAAACAATGTCCGGTACCAAGACATTTCCTTATTCAATATCGATCTGTCCACCTTTGTCCTATATCTTGATTTCATCACAAACACATTATGCAAATCCAATTCGGTTCATTATCAAATATGTATTCGAATGATGTTAATACTTCCGCTGCAAGTTCCAGTTCTGATCCCCAACATAGTGGTATCAGAGCGGTGTTGGGGAAGATGAACAAAACCGAAATTAAACCCAGTTCCACGTTACTCCCTTGTCAACACTGCACGGACGAAGCAAAAGACAAAACCAAACGAAATCAGAGAGAAAAGACATGTTACTATTGTCACCAACCAGGGCATCAGATTCACGCGTGTAAAAGGAAAGAAACCGATGAAGCGACACAGTTGATATGGCAAGCAGTAAATGAGGGAATACAGAGACAAGAAGGAGAGGTTAACAATCATCAGGAAATGATTGTTGTCGGTACCGAAGGAGGTCTATGGAATGACATTTGGTACGTAAGTTCTGTATTTAAACATCATATTGCCGGGAACTTGAACGTGTTTAAACGAACTAAAAACATCATTGGGGTTGATACACGCACTGGTGAACATAATTTCTTGTTCACACGGGGGGTTGGATCAATAGAAATAAAAACCGGTAATGAAAACATGAGAATTCAAAGCGTCTTTTACTCACCGGAACTCGATCGGAATGTATTGAGTTTAGATCAATTGACGCTGCAAGGATTTACGGTCAAAAAGGCCGGTGATACTTGTAGGATTTATCCAATGTTTTCTTGTCCGGTGAATAACTTGTTCAATGAAGCGAGTGGGATGACAAGAGAAGAGGAGATTGGATTAAAGGAAAAACAAAAGATAATTGAAGAAAATGTTCTTGATGAAGAATTCAAGCAACGTTATTTGAATTCCTACTTTGAAGAACTTCATCTGTCTTCACAAGAGACAGATTGGAGTATCATGATTGTTAACGCTATGGAGTTCAAAGAATTCGAAGACTGCAGAGCCTTCATGAATCTATTGGATGATCGAGACTTTGTTCTCAAGTATAAACATATACTTGATTCAAAGTTTGAGGAATTGGTCAAATGGTTCTTATTCGATTACATGGGAATAAAAACTAGACCGGTTCCGCCAATAGCTTCATATATGAGGAAGGTTAATCTGCTGAGTTTGTATCTACTCGTGGCCATGGACGGATGTCACGGCCCCCGACCCGGTTTGACCCGTTTCAGGAGCCGCGGGACAGAAATACTGCGGTATTTAATTAATTGAGTTTGACAGCGAAAGTTTTCATCAGGATCTTTTAAAATGTAAATATTTTCCGATTATTTTATTTCACAATTCGGGATAAAACCCGGTAATTTACAATAGTTTGATTTCATGAAGAAATCTTTTATTTTTACAAAACATGTTTCTTTATTTTATACTGAGCCACTTCCTTGAGCTTGTAGTGCTATATGGCACTTTTCCTGATTCATAACAGGTTACCTGAAACATGTTTGAAAAAGGTTTTGTCAGCGGGAAATACTGAGTGAATCATTCTATTTTGCATAATGATGCATAGTTATAAATTACAGCATAAGAGCGATTACAATGGCTTCTATCTTATTTTTATCTGGCATCCGGTCACAATGGTGACATGTCACAATGGTGACATGTCACAATGGTGACATGTCACAATGGTGACATGTCACAATGGTGACATGTCACAATGGTGACGATGGTCATACCACTATTTAGATCAATGAACCTAAATAGTGATGATTATCCCTGTAGGTCAATGAACCTAACAGTGATTATCCCGAGTAGGTCAATGAACCTTAACTGGGAGAAATTAGTAATGTGCACAATACCCCACTAACCAGTAATTCAAGATATCCACGACTTAGTCCCTGTAATTATAACCTTGAAAATAATTTGAGGTATTGTAAAATAGTTGATAAAAAGAGAATGACTCACATTGCAAATTTATACGGGCAGAGTTTAGCCTACTGATTAAGACTTTTTAACCTAAATTTAATAACAAGCACACAATTCGGGGTTAGTAATCAATACAGCAATTACGATAACTCACGAGATCAAATTCTCACAACGAACGACAAAGTGCAATACTTAAACATCCATCGATTTAACGACGAATGACAAAGTATAACCCTAATGTGGGTGGCACTTAAACATCCATTAGATATATTGATCGTCGGACAATGAATCGTAATAGCGATCGTGCTAATACCCTGATTGCGGCGTCGATTTAGTGCCTGTGTGTGTTAATTGGAGTATTTCTACGATATCTCAGCGCACAAAGTGAATTTGAGCGTCGTTTCAACTCCCAGAATCAAGTCCCAAGCTCCTGTATTTATAGGTGAATTTTGTCCCTTAGGCGGCCCGCGTGAGGATTAAGCTAACTTGAGGCGGCCCGCGTGAGAACTATTTTTATGCATAGGGTTGCCACGTGTGGGACTAGCTTAGCTGAGTCGACGAAATTTTAAAATTCCTTTCTGCCTACGTTTTAAGTGGATAATCGTCAATAGGGTTTAACCCCCCCCTGAGTTTTAGGGGCCCTAATCCTGATTCTGAAAATTCTGAAAATTTTAGGGTTTATTCAGAATCACTTGGGTGTCTCAATTAGGGTTTCCTATTGGACTAATTAATTTAATAATTAGTACTTTTTGATGAGAGTTGTTACATTCTCCCCACCTTAAGAAAAATCTCGTCCTCGAGATTTACCAGAATAAATGAGGATACTTTCGCTTCTTTTCTGATTCCAGCTCCCCAGTGTATTCAGCTCCTTTGTTTGAATCTCATCTAATTTTGACTAAAATTAGTCGTTTATGTTTGAGAAACTTGATCTTTCGATCCTCAATTTGAAGTGGTTTCTCAACAAATATCAGCTTTGTGTTTATCTCTATATCTCGCAGAGGTACTACCAGTGATTTGTTTGATAAACATTTCTTGGATACATGAAATACATCATGTACTCCAGTTAACTCTCCTTGTGGTTGTAAACTTATAAGCAACTAGTCCTATACGTTGAATCACTGAAATATTCCTACTTACTTTGTACTTAGCTCTCCTTTCTTACCGAATCTAACAATTCAGTTCCACAGAAATATTTTCAATAATATTTTGTCTCCAACTCGAACTCCAACGGCTTTCATTTATTATCTATATAACTTTTCTGACGATCTCTTGTCGTCTTCATCCTTTCCTTCATGATACTGAATATCACAGTTGTAGTTACTTAGGATTTTCATCCATCTCCTTTGCCTCATGTTTAATTCTTTTTGCCCAAAAATATATATCTTAAATTCTTATAATTCGTATAGATAGTACCCTTACTTCCATACAGGTAATGTCTCCAAATCTTAAGGCAAAAATTATAGTTCCTAATTCTAAATCATGAGTGGTATAGTTCCTTCCTAACTTTTTCAATTATCTTGATGTATACGCAATTACTTTTTTGCGTTGCATTAACACATATCCAAATCCTAACTTTGAAGCATTACCTTATACTTCAAAATCTTTAGCTAATATCTGAGTATTTGGTTAATTCCTGTTTTAAGATCCTCATTCAAACTTAGCTATTTTATAGGTTAACTTAGTTAATGATATAACTATCTTAGAAAAATCCTTAATAAATCGTCTGTAGTATCCGACTAAACTTCTAATTTCCATTGCGGATTAGGGAACCTTTCATTTGGTAATATCTTATCAGGATTTACGTGAATACCTTCGGGATTCACCATATGACCTAAAATTGCACTTCTAGCAGCCAAAATTCATTCTTCGAAAATTTGGCGTAAAGCTTTTCTTTTCTTAACAAAGTTAAGAGTACATGCAAGTACTGACAATGTTCTTTCTGACTTTTGGAATAAATAAGTATATCGTCTATGAAGACAATTACAAATTTATCCAAATATGGTTTACAGATCCTATTTATCATGTCCATGAATGCTGCAGGTGCATTCTTTAATTCGAAGGGCAGGACTGTAAACTAGTAATGACCATACCTAGTTCTGAAAACAGTCTTAGGTACATCTTCCTTTGATACTTTTAATTGATAACATCCGGAACATAAGTTGATCTTAGAAAACTATCTATCTTCCTGGAATTGATCGAATAGATCATTAATTCTAAGTAATGGGTATCGATTCTTAATTGTAACTTTATTCAATTCTTTATAAGCACTACACATTCTTATTGAACCATCCTTTTTCTTAACAACCAATATTGTGCTAACCGATAAGGTTCCCTGGCTTATCGGTAAAATTCCTGGAATTAGATGAATCCTAAATTCTATCTCCCTATCTGGTGATAATCCAGGTAAATCTTCTGGAAATACATCTGGGTATTCTGAAATTACAGAAATTTCCTTAATTTCTTTATCTTTAGTATTAATGATTACTGAAATCATATATACTATTCCTTGCTTTCATTCATAACTAACAACTTTCATTACTGATATGAACTTTATGATTTATCTGCTATAATCGTTATTACTTCCCCAGTGGTGCACAATTTCTATGGAATTCTTATCATAGATAATTCGAGCATAGTTGTTTACTAATTAATCCATTCTTAGCACAATCTTGATTTCAACTAATTTCATAGATAATAAGGTTGCAGAAAATTTATGACTTAAAAGTTCTATTTCTCCGTTTTGCAGAACCTTATTTACTTTAACTAAATTCCCATCTGCCAATTCTACTGTAGAAATTTATCTAATGCTGGTTAACGGTAGTTTAAGAGTTTGGCAGAGTAAAGTATTTATAAAACTTTGGTTTGCACCAGAGTCAAATAATACTTTAGTGTAAACGTTGTAAGTTAAGAACATACCGGTTATCATATCTGGAATCATCTCGGCTTCTTGAGTAGTCAGCTGGAAGGCTCTTACATTCCTTTTTGCTCCTTCTGCTGGTTTGACTTGATTGTCAAATGGTTTGTTCAGTTTTGGACAATTTGGCCTAAGATGTCCAGTTTCTCCACAGTTGTAGCAAACTGAAAATTTCTTCCTCCTACAGTCTTCTTCTTGATGCCCTGGAATTTTGCAAAAATTGCAATATCCTTTGCATCTTCCAAAATGCTTCCTTTTGCAAAAATTGCAAAATGGGTTAGTAGAAGATTGCCCATTCCCTCCTTTCTTGAAATTGTTATGGTTACCCTAACGAAATTCTTGGGTAATCTTTTGGGCTACTTCCTTCCTTCTATTTTCTTCTCTTGTCCGTACTAGCTCGTCAGTCAGAGTATTGGCTAATTCCACCGCATCATCAATCGTACGAGGTTTCGCAGCCTTGACAATATCACGGATTTCGGAAATCAATCCCCAAATATAACGAGAAATAAGTACCGGCTCTGGCGAAGCCAGGGTTGGTACTACTCGAGCATATTCGAAGAATGTCGTAGTATACCCTCGACAATCTACATCCACCATCCGATGGGTTAAAAACTTATTTGCCATTTGATCTTTTTCATATTCGGGACAGAATTTTCTTTCTACAAGACTCTTAAATTCTTCCCATTTCATGGCATAAGCCCTATTTCTTCCTTTAGCCTGTAACACTGTGTTCCACCATTCTAGCGCCACTTCTTTGAAAAGATTTGATGCATACATGACCTGATCATCCTGAGCACATTTACTTATGGCAATTACTGCCTCGGTTTTCTCTAACCAACGCAGTGCCGCAGTCGCTCCTTCATTGCCTGCAAACTCAGTGGGTTTACAAGCAAGAAATTCTTTGTAAGTGCAACCAGGTGTTGCAACTTTCCTTTTCTTAGGGAGCGGAGCTTGCCGTGGTTCATTATCATGATTATCATGATTATTGCCTCCGTTTACGCTATTACTGAAATTATCTTCAGAGATACGTTTGCTTGGAATAATTTGTTGAGGTTCAATTGGATTTTTAACAGCAGCAATGATTGCTGGAATAGCATTAGCTATCCCTTGAGCAACTATTCCTGGAATAGCGTTGGCTATTCCTTGAGCAATGATATTTTCTATATCTTGCCTAGTCACATATTGGTCCCCCGGTTGTTGCTCAGATTGATTAACCTCATTAACGGGTTCATTATTAGCGTTTTCCATCTGATATCCAATTTATAGATACATAATTAGTATAAAGGAAATAATCCAATGTTACAATTAATTGTACATAATCACGTAAACGAATATACAAACAAAATTGTAACTTTCTAAAATTTCCTTATATCATGCTTTTATATACAACCGTTTTATTATTTATTTTACACATACTGATTTTACTATTACTATTACACAACCACAGTTTCAAAATCTCCTATCCTTTGTCAGGTGGTATTCTAGTAACGGCGTTCCTTCTCATCGTATTTCCAAGAGATCTGTCCCAAAATTTCTTGGATCCTATTCCCAGCATCCATTTTGTCAGAATGACGGAATTCAGCCATATTCTCGTTACTCATTGGTGAATTTGGTAAAGGTTCTGGATTGAACTTAGGAAAAAGCCTATAGGGATGGTTTTGTAACAGTATTTCATTAGTCACCCATTCGTCTATTTGCGAGTGGATTGAAAGGTTTGAAATAGCTGGTTCTAAATTCATTGGTAGTTGTGTTTCAAGAGAATGAATAAAATCATTTTCATTAATAGGCTCAATAGTATCATCGGTTGCCATTATAAAATCTAGTTCTTCTTGAGATGGTAATTCCTCAATTTGCCTAGAACTTTCCCCAATTTCCATTTTCTTAGACTTGGGTTTCTCGAGAGGTAAAGCGTTAAATTCTATAGGTTCTTCTATGTCTGGTATATACCTATTGAAATCTCTGGAAACTTCTATTCTTACTGGATAAAGATTTAAATTCTGAAGGGCTTCCGACAGATCACTCATGCTGTTTAGCAAAATACACAAAATTATTAAGTTTAAAACTATATCAAATTTTATAGAAAACTTTTAAATATTATTTCATATTGAGTAACTATGAAAACAACTGAAACTTAAAACACACTAAGTTTTATTTGTAAATTTATTTATTTACTGAATGAGATTTCTAGACTGTAGATAATAAAGATGCTAAAACTTTGAGTCAAATTATTTAAAGATTTATATTTACTACTACAGTAGCTAACATATAAAAATCTGCCTATACTATTCAAAATTAGTCAGATAATAAAACATATAATCACAAAATAGCAATTAATAAAAATTAAGTATTTTCTAAATACTTAATTGGCTTAAATCAGTGGCTCGATAAGTGGCTCTGATACCACCTTTTTCTGTCACGGCCCCCGACCCGGTTTGACCCGTTTCAGGAGCCGCGGGACAGAAATACTGCGGTATTTAATTAATTGAGTTTGACAGCGGAAGTTTTCATCAGGATCTTTTAAAACGTAAATATTTTCCGATTATTTTATTTCACAATTCGGGATAAAACCCGGTAATTTACAATAGTTTGATTTCATGAAGAAATCTTTTATTTTTACAAAACATGTTTCTTTATTTTATACTGAGCCACTTCCTTGAGCTTGTAGTGCTATATGGCACTTTTCCTGATTCATAACAGGTCACCTGAAACATGTTTGAAAAAGGTTTTGTCAGCGGGAAATACTGAGTGAATCATTCTATTTTGCATAATGATGCATAGTTATAAATTACAGCATAAGAGCGATTACAATGGCTTCTATCTTATTTTTATCTGGCATCCGGTCACAATGGTGACATGTCCCAATGGTGAAGATGGTCATACCACTATTTAGATCAATGAACCTAAATAGTGATGATTATCCTTGTAGGTCAATGAACCTAACAGTGATTATCCCGAGTAGGTCAATGAACCTTAACTGGGAGAAATTAGTAATGTGCACAATACCCCACTAACCAGTAATTCAAGATATCCACGACTTAGAACCTGTAATTATAACCTTGAAAATAATTTGAGGTATTGTAAAATAGTTGATAAAAAGAGAATGACTCACATTGCAAATTTATACGGGCAGAGTTTAGCCTACTGATTTAGCCTTTTTAACCTAAATTTAATAACAAGCACACAATTCGGGGTTAGTAATCAATACAGCAATTACGATAACTCACGAGATCAAATTCTCACAACGAACGACAAAGTGCAATACTTAAACATCCATCGATTTAACGACGAATGACAAAGTATAACCCTAATGTGGGTGGCACTTAAACATCCATTGGATATATTGATCGTCGGACAATGAATCGTAATAGCGATCGTGCTAATACCCTGATTGCGGCGTCGATTTAGTGCCTGTGTGTGTTAATTGGAGTATTTCTACGATATCTCAGCGCACAAAGTGAATTTGAGCGTCGTTTCAACTCCCAGAATCAAGTCCCAAGCTCCTGTATTTATAGGTGAATTTTGTCCCTTAGGCGGCCCGCGTGAGGATTAAGCTAACTTGAGGCGGCCCGCGTGAGAACTATTTTTATGCATAGGGTTGCCACGTGTGGGACTAGCTTAGCTGAGTCGACGAAATTTTAAAATTCCTTTCTGCCTACGTTTTAAGTGGATAATTGTCAATAGGGTTTAACCCCCCCTGAGTTTTAGGGGCCCTAATCCTGATTCTGAAAATTCTGAAAATTTTAGGGTTTATTCAGAATCACTTGGGTGTCTCAATTAGGGTTTCCTATTGGACTAATTAATTTAATAATTAGTACTTTTTGATGAGAGTTGTTACAACGGAGGTTATCGAAATGTAACAACAGAGAACATATGGCCTGCAATAGCCAAAGATATGGGTTTCAATTATGAAGACGGTGACTACATGAGAGTCACATATGCTGCGTATCTTAATGTCCTAGAATATTACTACAATTTCAAGCAGGTTCAAAAGGAAATGCAGGACAAGAAGACTATTTTGGAAGAAGGAACGTCCACCAGTGGTCGTCAAGAAAGTTCAAAGAATGCAGGAATTACTAAACAAGATTCTGCCGAGATGGAACCAGTTGCCTTATTTGCAGGTGTTGATGATGAAGACTGGAATAAAGGAAAACGAAGGAAGCGTTTTAATTTCAACTATGCAAAATGGGCAATGGATGAAGCAAATCGGAGCGTACTGGATCAAGCTCGTAAACATAACCTAGTTTAAGGGGGGTTATGTTAGATTTATTAAACTAGTTATGTTTATGTTATTATGTTCTATTCGGATATACATATATTTAGAAACACTTATTAAGTTAGTTAATGATAAGTTTATGTAATAATCAAGGGATAAGCGGGAAAGCTTTTTAAATAACTGTCAAAGACAGTTACCCGCCAATTCCCGAACCGCCAAAACTTATATGTATAAATTGATGTCACCGGAAATAATGTCCGGTACCAAGACATTTCCTTATTCAATATCGATCTGTCCACCTTTGTCCTATATCTTGATTTCATCACAAACACATTATGCAAATCCAATTCGGTTCATTATCAAATATGTATTCGAATGATGTTAATACTTCCGCTGCAAGTTCCAGTTCTGATCCCCAACAGAAACTTATTTGGCCCGATATGAATAGGGAAGGAGATGAAGTTCCTGAGGTTGAGTGGTGTAAACTAGGAGAAAGTGTTGCATTAGAAACATTAATGGACTTTGCAAGAACTAGATTGATGAACTACGCTGCAGATCGGAATATCCCAACGAAGCACAATGCGACTTCTGGGCTTTCTCCGTATTTGCATTTTGGGCAGATATCGGGGCTTTCTCCGTATTTGCATTTTGGGCAGATATCGGCCCAGCGTTGTGCCCTGGAGGACCGTAAATTTCGCAAAGATTATCAACAGGTTAGAACTTTGTGGTGTAAGAAACAGAAACATAAACCTTATTTTGCTACTGTTATTTGGGATTCTTTTCTAATATCATTTTTTTATAATATATCTTTTTGGGGGTGAAATGAAGTGAGTTGATAAGTTTCTAGATGAACTGATCATGCTGGGGGAACTAGCTGATAACTTCTGCTACTACGATAATTTATCTGTTTCAGTGTATCACTTTTAATACAGGCCATTGACTTTATCGGGGTGATATCAGCTTTAACAGGTTCAGCATTAGTGCAGGTGCTTATTATTTACTCATCTCTTGATGTCATATGTTTTTTTGGGTTTCATATTTGAATGCTTCATTTCATGTAGAGGTGGCAAAATGAGTGGATTCGGTAATGGGTCAAAATGTGTTTGGGTCAATACGGTTGGATTCACCTAAAACACTTTTGTCCAATTTTTTTCTAAGGTTTTTTTTTTTTTTTTTTTTTTTTTTATGAATAATTAGTGTCAGGATTACACAATCTATATTGTAACAGAATTAATCTGCTATATTGCTTAAATTAATTTAGTAGGTGGTGTGCAAGTATGTATTAAAATTACATTTGGTCGAAATTTTGCCTATTTGACCTTTTTTTCTTAATTTGACCCATTTAACCTCTTAGAGATATAGTTTAATCCAAATCAAACCACTTTTAAAATAACGCTCCAAAATTGCCAAACTCTTTTATTTCGTGGTATCATCAGTTAAATTGTGCAACTATGGGATGACTTATGGAATTCTGCAGATTCTGTTGGGGTTACCGTTTTTGTGGTCATAACCAATTGACTATCTATCTAAGGCTTTCAATCTTGGGCGCGTGTTCATCCACTTCTGGAATCCTAATAAGCCCATAAATTTGTGAAACTATGAAGCACACATGGGATTTTATTAGTTGTTATAACTCGTTATTTAAACATATTATATGAAATCAGTTACTAATTAAAACTGAATTGAGTCAAATGGGTCAAGCTGGTCAAAAAGGCTGAAAGTTTAGAATGCTTAGAATCTTACAAAGAGTGTCCTTTTTACCTGTCTTTTTTTGGCTACCTCTAGCATTCGTTGAGCTAATTACAATGCTTAGAATCTTACAAAGAGTGTCCTATTTTATGCAGGTATTTCTATAGCTTACCATATCTTTTGTGGAGAACACCTTTTCCGACAGTTATCAGGTATGTGAGCCAACCATCAAGGGCTGCAAACGAACTGACCTGTTTGTTCGTTAAGGATTTAAATTTGTTCACGAACTGTTCATAAACACCTACCGAACGATCTTTTATGTTCGTGTTTGTTCATAAAGGAAATGGACATGTTCGTGTTCGTGAGAATAAGTATAACTTTAAAAAGAATAAAGCAAGTGTGTGTTTAGAGTGAGATCGAATTGTATCCCTGCAAAGGTTTTATTTGTACTCTCCCTAAGTGATATGTTTCCCGTCGCATCACGCGGGTAAACGACTAGTATATATATATATATATATATATATATATATATATATATATATATATATATATTCGCACAAATTTTTCCCAGCCTAAATCTCTTTGTAACCCTAAATAAAGAAATATTTTATAAAGTAGAAAAAAGTAAAATAACCATTTTTAAATATTATTAATTTTCTTTTTTAACTATTTTTGAACATAGTAAGTTAACCTTTAATAATGAAAAGATTTTTATTCATCATATATAAACCGTTAATGTATATCATAACTTTATAATAAATAATTATTAATTAAATCCGCATAACAATTATCAGTAAGAATAATAAATCTAATTTATATTATAACAAATTTGGCTTTTTACCGGTAAAGAGAAAAGGAATAACTTATATAATGAATTTTGTAAATTGAGTTGAGGCCTTATAGATTTATTTTAAATAAAAGTTATATTTAAAAGATACACTATCTTTTAATTAATATTGTTTTTATACACTATTATATGAAACGTAATTTGTAACTTCATTCATAATACACGAGCTATCATGGTATTTCAGTGTTGTGTTGCTAATTAACATAGGTCAGTTTTTGTGATAAATTAAAGTTTGTTGTGTGACCTGTCATATGGTAATGAAAATTCGTTTATATAAAGTTTCATCACTAATTAACATAGGTCGTTAGTTATATTAAGTTATTTTAAAGATTATATATTTTAAAGTTTATATTGTACAAATTCGTGTAGGATAAATTTAAATATTTGTAACATAATTTTTTTTTGATAAATTAGTTAAAGAGAAAATAATTATTCATTAGGTTTAAAACTCTTAAAATGTTAAAGAAAAATATATAGTCGAATATCTTATCAACGAAATATTAAATATTTTAGTAAACTTTCTTGTAACCATAGTTTAACGTAGAATGAGGGGTAGCATTGAAGATTTCGTATGCAAAAGACAAAACTCCATGCAAAAGATCAAAAGAAAGAGCACAAAAAAGCCACGTAGTTTTTGAGAAAACATGTGGAAGGAAGAACTGTCCAAATGACAAGTCGAGTTCTTGAACAAAAAGAAGACGACATAAGGAGATCTTCCTAAAATTAATTGGATATTCCTTGTCTAATGCTGACTACATGTGTCCGGATCAGGCTTACGTCCGGACACGATGTAGTCTGATCCGGACACGATGTACCTATTGATGTCTGTTGTTAAGGACATGCAAAAACCAACTAAACTATATAGATAGGATAAGTCGAATATCGAACCAGAGGAGGATTGTGGAAAGTGTGTAACGTCAAGTATTTATTAACAACTATAAAAAAATAAAGTGATGATTGTTTGATTTGTGGATTAACTAAATTATGAATTAAGAACTTGAGGTTTTAAACAATAGGAAAAAGAAAGGTTCCTCCGAATTTCAGGTTTGCAAACATGTTGAGTTATGTGTTTAATCAAAACATTCACATAGACATAAATGTTTAACCTAATTAACCAATTGTGATAACCAACGACTAAGTACTCCGGTCAATACATAACGTGAGGTTATCGAATGATTATCAATTACAATTACAAACCCTAACCCCATGTCAAATATATCCCAATTACTATAACTCTCGGGAACTGAATGCTTAGAAATTAAGGTTTAAATAAATGCAACCAGTTACAATCAGTCAATTAAATCCATGGTGAAAAGCATCGAATGCTTAGATCACCAAGTTACAATGATTAAAAACACATAAAAGTACCTAATTACACAAACCCTCCATTCAGAGAAAATCATTAAAAGACTAGCCGCTCATGTGGTAAGGTTGATCTTCGCAGGCTTCTCTATCTTCGTGTCCCTCCTCTCTGCCGTCGAAGATGATTAATGTTATTATTGATTTTTGTGAATAAAAATCCCTCCACGTGATTACTGCCTCCCTCAACTAAGAAGTCAGCCCAATGATGATGTTCTTGTTATCGGCCTAATCCAAAGTGACACGTTATGCTGATGTTTGCTTCATCACATGTGCCGCCAAGTCCAAGACCCCTCCAAATCGGCCCACATGTATGCGTGTATGGAGTCCAACCTGTCCACAAGCCCACGATGTGCGTATGTATATATTTTAATATATATTGTGATGATTGCTATTGTCTCCTCCAAAGTCCCTAAGTCTGCGCATGTGATATTAGAATCCTTCATATCTCTTTTTTTTTCTTCTAACCGTAGCCTACGGATTAATGAACGTAGGTTACGGTTCCTACTTGCTGTGAATACATACATGTCCCACCGTAAACTTACGCTTTGAGCCCGTAAGTTACGTTCTAGACCTGCTGAATGCCTTTCTATTTACCATCTTTCAACCGTACGCTACGGTTCGAAGACCGTAGCTTACGGCGCGAACATTCGTTCCATCGTTTGCTTGATTCCAACTCTCAACTAACGACTCAACGGCCCCTCGACTTCAAGCTCTTCCGTTGGTTATATTCCCCGAGTTATATTTTGGCCCGAACAAGTCCCGAACAATATCTTTCACTATGTTTAGCATCCTCGCTTGCTCCGTTTCATCATTAAGCATCCTAACTTCACCGAATTTAGACGATTAACCTGTAAACCCACACAACCTCGTAGTTACCACATTTTAAATATATAATCGCCAAACAATACAATAAAAATATAATACTTAAACACTTTAACACCCGGTTTTCACACTCTCATCACATCCCCACACTTATCATTGATTGTCCTCAAGCAACCATTACAAACATTACTCACCATATTAACAAATTACTATTGAATCCCTTACCGAATTAACAGTTTAAGGTCCCAAGGCATATCCGTCCCATAGACTGACACAATCGAGATTGACAATCTGACAGATAAATGATACGCATTTAAAGCAGCTTTAGACTTGCCTAACTAAAACTAACAGGCTTATATTACTACACACATGCCACACGCCCCTCACAATAATCACTCCTCTCGGTTTTATCAAGACTAGCGTGTAATGTGCTAGCATATAATTCGCTCAAAACCAAATATACTTCTTTGCAATCATAAGCTTGAATGGCAATCACACATCCACTGTATCAAACAACGTACACATATCAAAAGGACTTTTCGGGTTTTGGGTTAAGGGTAAAGGTAAGTAAATATTTTTTTTTGGATTTTTATATTTATTTGGCGAACACAAAAGAATACCAAACCATGACAACTTTATTCACAATAACTACTAATACTTTGGGCATTTTCGACACATTTATTCAACACGAACATAACAATGATTTCTGCTTTTTCTTTTTTCTTTTTTCTCTTATTTTCTTTCCTTTTTTTTTCAACAAATATCTAACACATAATTGTCATTCATGGTTGGTAAGCAAACGGGTCAAACGAGGTGTAACAAATGAAAGGTGAAAGGCTCAACATGGTTAACTAAGGTGGGGTGGATAAACAATCAACATATGAAATAATGAAGGGATCCTAATGCCTTTATCATCTTTGTGCATACGCTAAACTACAGTCTCGGCACGTATCAAACCACACAAGTTCTAACACAAAGCAACATATGGCCTACACTCAGCAAATGAACATTTATTGCAATTCATCTAACAACTGGTAGGATCAAATATCTCACCGAACAAAAGGAATATGGGTTACCGACACATAGCATGTGTAATTCCTAAAGCATGTTACCCCTAGTTAGGCATCTCTTCTCAACTATTCTCTAAAACTTGTTAGAAATACTCTCATGAAACTTAAAGGGACAACCATGACTAGAACTCTCGGGAACTGAATGCTTAGAAATTAAGGTTTAAATAAACGTAACTGTTTATAATCATGAAATCAAATCCATGGTGAAAACCATCGAATGCTTAGATCACCAAGTTAAAACAATCGTATCAAACACATAATATTCGTTAACTTACAAAAACCCTCCATCTGGAGGAAACCACAAAACTTTAGCTGCTCATGTTGGCTGGTTGATCTTCAATAGCTTCAGTACTAATTAAAATCACCATCTTCCTAATAAAATATAAAAACGATGATAATGAAATTAATAAAACTTGATGTGCGTTAGGTGTATATGTAGGTTTAAGTATATTTTAAGCCCTTTTACACTTTCTTTAGCCAAGTTTTAAATTTATAAAACACGATATTTACTAACACTAAACACACATATGGGCAAGTGCACCCATCGTGAGCGTAGTATAGTGTTGGTAAGAAAAAGGTTTTAAACTAAGGAAAAAAAAACTAACTAAAATGCTGAAAATAAAAATAAAAGTAAAAACAGATAGACAAGATGAATTATTTGGCTCCGACTCGTGTATAGTGTAACCTTTGATTATTTCCGCACTTTTGCACTATTTAAGAGATTGTCTTAGTTATTGTAGTAGGGCCCTCTTTTGGAGGTGACGTTACCCTCAACTCAGTAGTTTGAGTCAGCAAGGATACAATCCTAAAGGGTCTGATTATTGAAAGATAATTAATTAAGTTATTAATGCATAATGTGGTAGGCCCCTCTTTTGAAGGTGACGTTACCCTTGGCTAAGTAGTCTGAGTCAGCAGGGATACAGTCCTAAGTAGCCGGGTTAAAATATTAATAGTAGTTTAACTTATGAGGTCCTACTAAATTTGACCCAGGTCCTTGAAGGAGGTCCTACTAAATTTGACCCAGGTCCTTTGCAGGATCTATACACTGAACAATGGCAAGACTCTTACCAAACCGTTCCCTTAACCCCCGACCAGGTAGCCAACATACCTCCATATAGATCGTGGAGATATGAATGGTGAAAATATTTTATTTTATATAGACAGTAAAATAATGCCAAGACACCACGGACAAACGATAAGGAAGAATGACCTTCAACATAAGAAACTAGTTATTAAAGTCATTAATACATAACCAATTAAAAAGTGCGAAAAGATTAAAAATAAAAAGTATTACACTAGACACTTTGTCTTCACCAAGTGATGTAAGAGACTTAGGCAAACATGGCCTTGATTGTCAAGAACTCTTACGATCAATCTTGGATCCCGAGACGACTCACACACTCTATGATGGACAATGGATGATGGTGGTGGATGATGGTGTTATGGTGGTGGTGGGTGGTGGGTGAAGTGTGAGAGAGGTGGTGTGCCAAGGGATGGTTTGAGCTTGAGCCAAACACTCCTATTTATAGGCTGAACAGAAGCTCGGGCACGGCCCCGTGTCCACATCCTTCTCTTTCTTCATTAATTGCTCTTGTCTTTATTAGTTGACCACGGCCTCGTGTCCGCTGGGCACGACCCCGTGTGCAGAAGCATATCTGTACTATCAAGATTTGCCTAGATTCTGCGAATCTTATAGTTGACCACGACCCCGTGTCCGCTGAGCACGGCCCCGTGGTGGGCGATGGAAGCTTCTACAACTTTGTCTTTTATGCTGACACTTGGGCACGCCCCCGTGCTCACTGAGCACGGGGCGTGTTCAGTCTTCTGTCTTCTTGTTTTGCTTGGGAAGATGCTGTCGTGGGGTCGGGCATGTCACGTTTGTTCCCTTTCTTGTATTTATGTTAGATTTTGCTGTCTTTTTGCTTCTTTTGTTAATTTGAGCTCATTTAATCCTGAAAATACAAAAGGAAGACAAAAGCACACTTTTTCCAACATTAGTACTAAAAAAAGGGTTAGTTTTATGCCACAATTGATGTAATTTATATGTTGCATTTTGCATACATCAAAACTCAATTGTCTGATCTCGTCTCCCAAGGTTGCATATGGCGGCTCCAAGATGTCAACAACCCCTAGGATGAGTGATGATGATGTCGTTGAAAGGTGATGATGATGGGTTTGATGTTGTTGACTAAAGATGATAACCTCCCCTTTTGATGTTGTCTGCCGTCCCCACTATTGAAGATGATGATTATTTTATATATGAAAACATAAAACCAAACCCTCACATGCATCCTTTTTTGACTTCACGGGTCGTAGGCTACGTAAATAAGTCGTAAGCTACACTTTACAAACTCTGTTTAAACATAAGCAATAAACCGTAAGCTACGAAAAAGGATTCGTAAGCTACGGTCGAGACCCCATTGGTCTTTTCTTGCTGAACTCCCAACTCGTAAGCTACGAAATAAAACTGTAGCTTACGAATTCAAATCTCTGTCCAACTATCATAATGATCACAAAGACTTGTAAGCTACGAAATGAAATTCGTAACCTACGATCGAGACCCTTGACCTTGTTCCTCTTTACTTTCAAACTTTCATCAAATGACACTTTGGCCCCTCTACTTTGATTCTTCATTTCCCTCACATTTTTAAGTATAAAGTAACTTTCAATAAAGTGCCAATCAACCCCTAGACTTTATACCTCTTTGATTCTTGCACATGTAAGCTTCACATAACTTTCATCATATACCAAGTTGATCCCCAAACTTCACTTTTTCACATTTCTTCCACTCGTGAGCCTTCATAACACCTGAACAAGCTTTACCATCCATCCTTGAGCTGCGATATCCCATCCTATTCTCACAACTTCATCTTTAACCATCGTAAATGCACCGGTTTACGTGTTTTACCTACAAATTACCAAGATCTCATAGTTACTTCACTCTAAACAAGTAAACACATTAAGCACACATAAAACATGATATTTAAACACTCTAAATCTCGGGTTTCACCCTCTCCAACGGCTTGAGGTTGTTTCGCTTCATCACCACCCCTTTTTCCAACAAAAACAATTCCGAGAACATCACATTTTCAGCCACAATCTTCTTCGGATCACTGAAGTAATCATCTTCTTTGATATAAGTGTAGAAGTTATCCGCCTTAGAATCAAATTTTGCAATCTGACTCAACGAAGCCAAAGACATGGTCGCCGGTTTCCCGTTAACCTTTCCCGTCAGTGTGACGGTTCTCAGCGGATCATCCCCATCATTCTTCGTCAATGTACTCAACCACTCTGTAACACTTCAAAGATACACCTCTCCACTCTCGTTACCTCGAAACTCCAACACTTCTTCCCAACCGAGTTCAGTAAATTTTTCATACAATCCCAACTCCTGCAGATCGGGTCTATGGATGCGCTTCTCGGAACAAGTATTTGATCTAATAGAGTGCGCATCACCCATCTTTTCATAAAATAACTCGGCTTGGTATGCTGTTTCTTGCTTATATAAAGGACCATCTCTCCACGTAGGGCGGTAAGGAGCATCACGGTGCCCCCGTGGAGGTTGAACAAAATCATCCAGTGGCGTTTCCCTAATCTCAACTCCTGTACCTCTTCTTGCCTTTTTTGACCCAACCGCTGCATCCTCTTGCGGTGCGGTTTCTTTTTCTTTCCCTCTGCGTGATTTAACCATCTACAATCACACAAAAACAAGCAAACACCTCAAGTTAATTCGAATCAGCTTATACTAATATGCTAGAACAAGTGTATAACCCTTGAGACCTCCCCACACTTGTTCTAAACCATGGCTCAACTCGTTACTAGTTAAATCATTACCCAAGATAATTCTGATTCACAATTTCAATCCAAAAATCCTAATGTGGTTCATTAACTAGTGTCATAGTAGATTTAACAACATCCCCTTAAGCCATAACATCAATCCAACCCCTTTATGTAACAATTTTTCCCCGTTTTAATTCATTAACCAAGATAAAATCAGATTTCCCTGACCTATTACATGTTCATTCAACCATTAAATGACTAACAACCAAGAACAAAGCATGAATATCACAAAAATACCTAAACTTCATCGATTCAGAGCAAAATTGTAAAAAAAAATCATACCTTTTTAGTTTAGAAAGGTTGGAGAACACTTAGAGAGCGTATATATGAAGTTTGAGCAAAAAGCCCCAAATATGAATTTTAGGGTTCTTCAAGCTCGGTCTGATCTGCACAAATCTGGGCATTTTCGGTGAAAACCGAGGGCAGGGTTTTGTTCCTCTCGAAAAATTAGCCAAGTTAGGCTCTTGAATCACTCGATTTGGTGGAGAAACGAAAGAGTTATGAAGGTTGGTGGCTATGGAGGTTTGAAGCTTTGGTGAAGAAGATGATGGAGATGTATGAGAAGATAGGATGTTTGTGGTGAAAGTAGAAGAAGAATCTGATCCAAATTAGGTGGAGATGTGTTTTATTCATTTAAAATTCGGGTTTTTAAAGAATATTCGGGTTACCCATGTCTACTCCACTTGACCCGTGACCTCCCATACCGAACCGTAGGCTACGGTTCCAAACCGTAGCCTACGGTTTCAAAATTCTGTTCACATGAATAAAGGGGGCCGTAGCCTACAGTTTAGAACCGTAGGTTACGGTTTACGGATGCTGTGTAGACCAGAACTCACCAACCGTAGGCTACGGGTCTGAACCGTAGCTTATGGTTTACCCCAATTTTTTTTTGAATGGTTTTTTAAGGATTTTGTTTGTTCAAAGACCCATGTAACCTTTTCATGACAATTTTTTTTTCGCTCCACCCCCCGTAAGAAAATCGTGTCGTCCTCGACACACAACTGAGATTAGCGACATACCTGGGTATCTTCAACGTCCC
Source organism: Helianthus tuberosus (assembly GCA_030545235.1). Lineage (NCBI taxonomy): Eukaryota > Viridiplantae > Streptophyta > Magnoliopsida > Asterales > Asteraceae > Helianthus > Helianthus tuberosus. The sequence continues at coordinate 178,296,117 of CM060366.1, forward strand.
CACACTTGCTTGAAACTGTGGGTAACCCACAAAACCTTTTCAAACCATAAAACAATTGAAAGACACGAAAAATAAAAAACAAAAGAAATATGTACCAAACATCCGGGTTGCCTCAATGTAGAGCTAAGTTTTAGTCTTCAGCCGGACTTCTCAAGACCCTCAGTCGGTCGTGTATTCCGGTGCGCCTTCAAGAAAGCTCACCTCTTCGGGTAACGGATTCAAATCATCACCGTCTAGATACGGTTTCAGCCAATGACCATTAACTACTTGTCTTCGTTGGTCCTTCGGATCCTCGATTTCCACATCTCCGTATTGTCCGACTCGTGTAATAATGAACGGTCCGGTCCATTTACTCTTTAATTTACCTGGAAACAATTTAAGGCGGGAGTTAAATAACTAGACTCTTTGACCTACTGAAAACGCCAAGCGCCTCAGCTTTGCATCGTGCACCGCCTTCATCTTGTCCTTGTATGCGGCTGCGGTGTCATACGCCTCATTGCGTAATTCCTCCAATTCACTCAATTTCAACAACATGTGAGCACCTGCATCAGAATAATCAGTGTTTACTTGTTTAACAGCCCACAATGCACGATGTGCAATCTCTAGGGGTAAATGAAAACCCTTTCCATACACCAAACGATAGGGTGTAGTGCCGATAGGAGTTTTATAAGCGATGCGATATGCCTATAAAGCGTCATCCAATTTAGATGACAAATCCTTATGATCAGTTCGCACCGTCTTTTGCAAAATTTCTTTAATTTGCCTATTCGACACTTCAACCTATCCACTCGTTTGTGGATGATATGGTGTAGCAATTCGATGGTCAACGCCATACCGTTTTAAGAGTTTGCCAAAATTAAAGTTTTTAAAGTGGGATCCTCCATCGCTAATTATCACCCGAGGAATCCCGAACCTAGAAAAAATGTTTGAATGGACAAACTTGCAAACAACGGTATGGTCATTTGTCTTAGTGGCAATTGCTTCAATCCACTTTGAAACGTAATCAACCGCCACTAAGATGTATAGGTTACCATTCGAATTGGGAAACGGTCCTATAAAATCAATTCCCCAAACATCAAAAATATCAACAACCAAGGTTGGTTGCATTGGCATCTCATCCCTTTTTGAAATCCCACCCATCTTTTGACAATTCGGACAATGTTTAACAAACTCAAAAGCGTCTTTAAACATAGTTGGCCAATAAAGACCCGCTTCAAGAACTTTATGGCCCGTCTTTTGTCCGCTAAAGTGACCACCACACGCAGATGAGTGAGCATGCTGTAATACTTCCAAGAACTCCGTCTCGGGCACACATCTTCTAATAATCTGATCAGAACCAATCCGGAACAAATCCGGTTCATCCCAAATATAATTATTCACCTGCGACAGGAATTTTTGCTTCCATCGCTTGTTCCACGCATCCGACATCGTATCTGAAACAAGATAATTTGCAAAGTTAGCATACCAAGGTTCGGAACTTGCAGCCATTATAAACTCATTCGGAAAATGCTCATTGATCTCGGGTGTGAACTCCTCCACTTCAACTGGTAGTCGTGACAGATTGTCAGCAACTACATTTTCACACCCTTTATTGTCTCTGATTTCAAGATCAAACTCTTGCAACAGTAAGACCCACCGAATCAGTCTCGGTTTGGCGTCCTTTTTCTCCATTAGATACCTGACTGCACTATGATCAGAGTAAACAATTACTTTGCTTCCACAAATATAAGACCGGAATTTATCCAAAGCATAAACAACGGCAAGCAACTCCTTCTCCGTTGTGGTATAATTCAACTGGGCATCGGAGAGGGTTTTTCTTGCATAGTAGATAACAACCGGCTTTTTATCTACTCGTTGGCCAAGTATAGCCCCAATAGCGAAATCGCTTGCATCACACAGTATTTCAAATGGTTTTGTCCAATCGGGTGATTGCAAGATTGGGGCTTGTACCAATTGTTCCTTTAATACATTAAAAGCATTTAGACATTTATCATCGAATTCAAATGGAACATCTTTTAACAATAGATTACATAAAGGTTTCGTTATAACATTAAAGCCCTTAATAAATCTACGATAAAATCCGGCGTGTCCTAAAAAGGAACGAACACCCTTCACATTAGTAGGGGGATGTAAGGTAGAAATAACTCTCACTTTTGCTCTATCAACTTCTATCCCTTACTTGACACGACATGTCCTAACACTATACCCTCTTGAACCATAAAATGGCTCTTTTCCCAACTGAGCACTAGATTCGTTTGGACACATCTCTCTAATATCCTAGATAATTCATCTAAACATGTGTTAAATGATGACCCAAAGACCGAAAAGTCATCCATAAATATCTCTAGGGCGTCCCTGACCATATCCGAGAATATGCTCATCATACACCTTTTGAAAGGTGGCCGGGGCATTGCATAGCCCAAATGGCATTCGCCTAAATGCGAATGTGCCATAGGGGCATGTGAAAGTGGTCTTTTCTTTGTCATCAGGGTGGATAGCGATCTGATTGTACCCTGAATAAACATCAAGAAAGTAGTAAAATTTCTGACCTGATAATTTCTCAACAATCTGGTCAATAAAGAGCAAAGGAAAGTGATCCTTTGATGTGGCGGCGTTCAGCTTTCGGTAGTCAATACATACCCGCCACCCGGTTACCGGCCGGGTGGCTATCTGCTCGCCATTATCACCCTTGACAATTTGAATGCCCGCTTTCTTCGGCACCGTTTGGGTTGGACTCACCCATGCGCTATCTAAAATGGGATATATGATCCCATGGTCCAACCACTTGATTAGCTCTTTGTTTACCACTTCTCGCATGTTAGGGTTAAGCCTCCTTTGTGTATCCCGTGCAGGCTTCGCATCTGCATCAGTAATAATTTTATGCATACAAACAGAAGGACTTATACCTATCAAATCAGCGAGAGTCCACCCGATCGCAGCTCGATGGGTCTTAAGCACCTTCAGTAGTGCTTCTTCTTGTTCTTTCTCCAAATTGGCTGCGAGAATTACCGGGAGAGTCTGCTCCACTCCTAAAAACGCATACTTTAGATGCGCGGGCAGCTCTTTTAACTCTACCTTTGGTGGGCTAATTAGTGACGATTTCAACCCTGAAGAGATCTCAACTGGAAGACTCTCTACTTGGTGGGACCACGGAGGCCTTCTCTCTTGCACCGCTTGTGCCTCCAACTTCTGAACTTCCTCTTCCAAATCACACATTTGATTTTCTTCCACCCTGTCACAAAACAAACAACACTCGGGCATCTCATCCTCGACTTGAGGATCGCATCCATCTATAATATCTTCCATGAAACATTCATCACCTTGAAACATTTCAGAAACATTAGAAAACAAATTCAATCGGACCTTTCTATTGCCGAATGTCATGTCGACTATGCCGGTGCGACAATCGATCTGAGCATGTGTAGTGGCTAAGAAAGGTCGGCCCAAGATAACATTTGGTTGATTGTTTTTATCAGCAGAGACATAGTCAAGAACCAAAAAATCAACAGGGAAAAATAACTCTTCCACCTTAACTATCACATCACAAATTATCCCTCGAGGAAGCTTAGGGGTCAAATCTGCCAACACAACAGTTGTGTCGGCACGACGCAGTGGACCAAAATCATATTGGTAGTACAAGCATCCCGAAAGGATACTCACGCTAGCTCCGAGATCCAATAATGCCCTACTCATTTTAAAATCACCAACTTGTATTGAAATTAAAGGCGTCCCGGGATCTCGCAGCTTAGGTGGAAGGATCCCATTCAATATGGCACTAACTGTATCAGTTAGATCAACTTTTTTAGGGACTTGGTGCTGCCGTTTTTGAGTACACAAATCCTTATGATACTTAGCATAAGCCGGAACCTGTTTAATGGCGTCAATTAAGGGTAAGTTGATTTTTACTTGTTTAAAAACCTCTAAACTTTCTTCGGTTGAGGTCCCCTTTTATAGATTATTTTCGTGTTACCCGGATCCTTCAAGGCTTCAGGAAAGGGAGGTAGAATCGGTTCCCCTTCCTTAGCCTTGATTGGCTCAGAAGTTGTAGGTCGGGTGTTTTTACCATTACTTTTAACAATGTTAGGCTCTGACTCATCGTCACTCTCACCATTTTCACCTAAATCCTCCACCACACCATCCACGGGTTGTGGTGGAGTGTCGACCTTGTGATAATTCCTACCACTACGTAAAGTACTTACCTGGCCCACTGGACTGCCCTTCTTTTGATGAGCGGGATTTGGTGTTGTATCACTTGGTAATTTCCCACTATTCTGGTTCAGCTCCTTCACATCGGTTGCAAGTTGGGCCATTTGTGTGGTTAATGATTGAACGGCTTTATCTCGCACCTCATCCTTTTGAGCACGATTTTGCAGCTCAAGCCTTTGATTTTGTAATTCAAGTTGAATTGATTTCAACATCTCCATCATATCGTTACCCCCCGAAGTGTTAGAAGACCCGGCTTGTCCTCTTTGATCGTTTTGGTAGCCTCCCTGAAAGTTACCTTGAAATCGGTTCTGATTGAAATTTCTTTGACCACCAGATTGATTGTTGCCTTGAAACCCTGGATTTAGCTGATTATTTGTATTCCCATATTCGGGTGATTTCCGAGGCCCGGGTGATATGTGTTGGACTGCATGTTGAAGTTTCTTCCACCGCCCCCACCTTGCACATAGTTCACATCCTCACTTTCACCATGAATGGTTGGGCATTGATCCGCTATATGCCCTAGGTCTCCACAATGTCCACACAATGGAAACTGACCACTTGCCTCCGGTGGATTTTCTACCGCTCTCACTGTCGATTGTCGTACACTTCTAGAAGATTGAGCCTTACGTTTTGACGCCCTTGCGGTTCTTTCTAAATGTCACGGACCCCGACCCGTTTCAGGAGCCGTGGGACAGAAAATCCCGTGGTATTTATTTAACAGCGGAAGTTTTCTTCAGGATCTTTTTAAAACTGAAATTTCCCGATTATTTTATTTCACAACTCGGGATAAAACCCCGGTAATTTACAATCATATGATTTCACAAAGAAATCTTTATTTTTACAAAACATGTTTCTTTATTTTATATTGAGCCACTTCCTTAAGCTGGTAGTGCTTCACGGCACTTTTCCTGGATCACAGTAGATAACCTGAAAATTGTTTGAAAAAGGTTTTGTCAGCGGGAAATACTGGCGAATCATTCTTTTTAATAACACGACTCGTTTGTTATAATTTACAGTATTAAGAGCGATTACAATGTTTCCTGATATCAACCAACTACAAAAAGTATTTATCACTCGACTCGTTTCTGTGACTATGGTCAGATCACCCATTGGCTAACTCGTTGTCCAATGGTGACGGGAACAAGTAATGTATACAAAACCCCACATACTGGCTGTAATTTGGTGATTACAAAGACTTAATCCCTGTAATTATAACCTTGAAAATAAACATGATTTTGTAAACAAATTTGATAAAAAGAGAATGACTCACATTGCAAATTTATTTGAGCAGAGCCTAGCCTAGCCTACTGATTAGCCTTTTAACCTAAATTTAATAACATGCACACAAACTCGGTTAGTAACTAATACAGCATTTACGATAACTCACGAGATTAAAACCCTCACAACGAATGACAAAGTGCAATACTTAAACATCCATCATATTAACGACGAATGACAAAGCATAAACCCTAATGTGGGCAGCACTTAAACATCCATTGGATAGTTTAATCGATCGGACATTGAATCGTAGCAGCGATCAAGTTAATACCCGGTATCGGAGCAACGCCTTGCTAATTATATATGAAATTTCGACTTCAGAGTAATATCAATTCGTTTTTGAGAGTTTGTTTCGACACCAGTGAACTGTGCAAGTGACGGGCTATTTATAGCTAAAATTGAGACCTTACGCGGCCCGCGTAAACCATCCCCTATCTCTTACGCGGCCCGCGTGGCCGCCCAGTTTACGTATAGGTTTGCTTGGTCATGGCTTAGGTTTGACAGATGGTTGATACGTGGCCCGGTTATGTTTATCTGGTCAACCCATGTTTGACGCGGCCCGCGTAAGATAAGCTTGTCTCTTACGCGGCCCGCCTGAAACCTATTATTCTTGATTTTCTTGATTTTTATGCAAGGTATGGTTTCAGGGGCTCGGGTTTGCACTTATGGGTCAAATTAGGATATTTTGAGAGTCCTTACATCCTCCCCACCTTATTTAAAATCTCTTCCTCGAGATTTATTGGAATAAGTGAGGATACTTTCGCTTCATTTCTGATTCCAGCTCCCAAGTATATTCAGGTCCTCTCTTTGAATCCCACTTGACCTTAACTAGCACTAACCGTTTGTGCTTGAGAAATTTCACCTTTCTGTCTTCTATCTGAAGAGGTTTCTCAACAAATTTTAATTTTTCGTTTACTTTTATATCTTGAAGAGGTACTATCAGAGATTCATCTGATAGGCATTTCTTGAGGTTGGATACATGAAATACATCATGTACTCCAGCTAACTCTTCTGGTAGTTGTAAACGATAAGCAACTGGTCCTATACGTTGGATCACTGAAAATGGTCCTACGTATCTTGGACTTAGCTTTCCTTTCTTACCGAATCGAACTATTCCTTTCCAAGGAGAAACTTTCAATAGTACTTTGTCTCCAACTTGAAACTCCAACAGCTTTCGTCTATTGTCTGCATAACTCTTCTGACGATCTCGAGCCGTCTTCAGTCTTTCCTTGATTTGAGTAATCTTATCGATCGTTTCTTGCACTATCGAAACTGGAGTTCTGCACTTACGTCCGTATAGTGCTTCGAATGGGGCAGTTTCGATGCTTGAATGATAACTATTATTATAGGAGAATTCAATTAAAGGTAGGTGATCGTCCCAGTTTCCACCAAAATCTATTACACATGACCTAAGCATGTCTTCCAGAGTTTGGATTGTCCTTTCACTTTGTCCGTCTATCTGAGGATGATATGTCGTACTTAGATTTAGTCGGGTTCCCATAGCTTCTTGGAAACTTTTCCGGAAGTGGGAAGTGAAACGACTATCCCTATCTGATACAATGGAGAGTGGAACTCCATGTAAAGATACAACTTCATCTACATACAACTTTGCCAATCTTTCCATGCTAAAGGTTTCTTTCATAGGTAGAAAATGAGCTGATTTGGTTAATCGATCCACAATTACCCAAATCGTGTCATTACCTTTTCTGGTTTTGGGTAACTTAGTAACAAAATCCATTGTTATGAGTTCCCATTTCCATACAGGCATTTCTAATTGTTGTAATAGACCTGAAGGTTTCTGATGTTCTGCCTTAACTTAAGAACAAGTAAGACACTTAGAAACATATCGAGCTATATCCTTTTTCATTCCTATCCACCAAAAGTTATTTCTTAAATCTTGGTACATTTTATTGTTTCCTGGGTGCATAGTATACCTAGATTTATGGGCTTCTTCTAAAATCTTATTTCTTAATTCTCCCTGTTTAGGTACCCAAATTCTTTTCTTATGGAATCTCCAAATTCCATCATTTCCTTGCTCTAATTCTTTTATTCATCCCTTCATTCCTTCAGCAGCATCCTCTATTGCTGTTTCTTGAACATTCTTCAGTTGTTTCATTAAATCTAATTGTAAATTTAATCTAAGAGCACGAACCCGTCGTTGTTTCGCATGGTATTTACGACTTAAGGCATCTGCAACTACATTTGCCTTTCCTTCGTGATACTGAATATCACAGTCGTAATCACTTAATATTTCCATCCATCTTCTTTGCCTCATGTTTAATTCTTTTTGCCCAAATATATATCTTAAACTTTTATGATCCCTATAGACAGTAAATTTACTTCCGTACAGATAATGCCTCCAAATTTTAAGAGCAAAAATTATGGCGCCTAACTCTAAGTCATGAGTTGTATAATTTTTCTCGTGCTTTTTCAACTGTCTTGAAGCATACGCAATTACCTTCTTGCGTTGCATTAGCACACATCCAAATCCTAATTTTGAAGCATCACAATATACTTCAAAATCTTCAGTCCCTTCTGGCAAAGCTAGAATTGGAGCATTTGTTAACTTATGCTTTAAAATCTTAAAAGCTTCTTCTTGCTTAGGTCCCCATTCAAACTTAATTGCTTTACAGGTTAGCTTAGTTAAGGGTACAGCTATCTTGGAAAAATCCTTATTAAATCGTCTATAATATCCGGCTAAACCTATAAAACTTCTAATTTCCATTGCGGAACCTTCCATTTGGTAATCGCCTCTATCTTAGAGGGATCTACATGAATACCTTCATGATTTACCATGTGTCCTAGGAATTGCACTTCCTTTAGCCAAAATTCACAAATCGAGAATTTGGCATAAAGTTTTTCTTTTCTTAACAAAGTTAAGAGTGCATGCAAGTGCTGACAATGTTCGTCCTGACTTTTGGAATAAATAAGTATATCATCGATAAAAACAATTACAAATTTATCCAAGTACGGTTTACAGATTCTATTCATCATGTCCTTGAATGCAGCAGGTGCATTCGTTAACCCAAAGGGCATGACTGTAAACTCGTAATGACCATACCTAGTTCTGAAAGCAGTTTTAGGTATGTCTTCTTCTTGTACCTTCAATTGATGATATCCAGAGCGCAAGTCGATCTTAGAAAAATATCTAGCTCCTTAAAGTTGATCGAAAAGATCATCAATCCTAGGTAATGGGTATCGATTCTTAATTGTAACTTTATTCAATTCTCTATAATCAATACACATTCTCATTGAACCGTCATTTTTCTTTACAAATAACACTGGTGCTCCCCATGGGGAGGAACTAGGTTGTATGAAACCTTTACTTAGTAATTCATCTAATTGCTTTTTCAGTTCTAACATTTCTGTGGGTGCTAACCGATAAGGTGCTTTGGCTATCGGTGTAGTTCCTGGAATTAGATGAATTCTAAATTCTACTTCCCTATCTGGTGGTAATCCTGGCAAATCTTCTGGGAATACCTCTGGGTATTCTGAAACTACAGGAATCTCTTTAAGATCTTTACCCTTAGTACTAATGATTACTGAAATCATATATACTATTCCTTGCTTTCGTTCATAACTAGCAACTTTCATTACTGATATGAACTTCATGGGTTTACGTGGTTTATCTCCTGTAATCATGATTACTTCTCCGGTTGGTGCCTGAATTTCTATAGAATTTCTATCACAAAGGATTCGAGCATGGTTGGTTACTAACCAATCAATTCCTAACACAACATCGAATCCAGCTAGATTCATTGGCAATAGGTTTGCATGAAATTTATGACCTAAAAGTTCTATGTTTTCTTTTTGCAAAACCTTATCTATTTTGACAGAATTTCCATCTGCCGTTTCGACTGTAAAAATCTGCCTAAGGTTGGTTAAAGGTAAATTAAGAGCTTGGCAGAATGAAGTATTTATAAAACTTTGGTTTGCACCAGAGTCAAATAATACTTTCGCGTAAATGTTGTGAACTAAGAACGTACCAGCTATCACATCTGGAATGAGTTCTGCCTTCTGAGTAGTTAATTGGAAAGCACGTACATTCTTCTTTGTAGTTCCATCAGCTGGTTTAGCTTTGTTGTCTGCTGGTTTAACCAATTTAGGGCATTCTGGCTTAAAATGCCCTGTTTCTCCACAGTTAAAGCAGATTCTTGTTTTCTTTCTGCAGTCTTCTTTGCGATGTCCTATGGCTTTGCAAAAGTTGCAAATTACATTACATCTTCCATAATGTTTCTTTCTGTAGTTCTTGCAGAATGGTGAAGTTGAAGATTGCCCTGTTCCTCTTTTCTTGAAACTGCTGTTATTACCCGTACGAAATCCTTGGATAATTTTCTGAGCCAGTTCCTTCTTCCTGTTTTCATCTCTTGTGCGTACTAGTTCGTCAGTAAGGGTGTTAGCTAATTCTACCGCATCGTCAATAGTATGAGGTCTCGCAGCTTTAACAATATTACGGATTTCGCTAATTAATCCCCAAATATAGCGAGAAATGAGTACCGGTTCTAGCGAAGCCAGTGTTGGTACCACTCTAGCATATTCAAAGAATGTCGAAGTATACCCTCGACAATCTACACTTATCATTCGATGGTTTAGGAACTTATTCGCCATTTGATCTTTTTCATATTCGGGACATAATTTTCTTTCTACAAGACTCTTAAATTCTTCCCAGTTCATGGCATACGCCATCATCCTTCCTTTTGCTTGTAACACCGTGTTCCACCATTCTAGCGCCCTTTCTTTGAAAAGATTTGAGGCATACATGACATTGTCATCCTTGTCACATTTACTTATTGTAATTACTGCCTCGGTTTTCTCTAACCAGCGCAGTGCCGCAGTCTCACCTTCATTGCCTGCAAATTCTGCGGGTTTACAAGCAAGAAATTCTTTCAAAGTGCAACCAGGCATTGCAGCTTTCATTTTCTTAGGGAGCGGAACCTGTCATAGATCATTATTGTGATTAGTGTGATTATCGCCTTCATTTACGTTATTACTGAAGTTATCTTCAGAAATGCGTTTGCTAGGAATGATTTGTTGAGGTTCAGCAGGTTTCTGAGCAGCAGCAAGTATTGCTGGAATAACATTGGCTATCCCTAGAGCAACGATATTTTCTATATCTTGCCTAGTCATATATTGATCCCCCGGATGTTGCTCAGATTGATTAACCTCGTTAACTGGTTCATTATTAACGTTTTCCATCTAATAATTAATATATATAACTTATTAGTATCATATAAATAACAATTATACGCAAAACAATCATACAAATTTTCATAACACATATATATATCCAAAACTATCGATTTCTCGATTCCCATTTTTATAATATGCATCATTACACACCTTTATTTTACAAAGTTTTATTTTATAGTTATTTTACAGACTATATTCTACTTATTTATTTTACAACCACCGTTTCATATTCTTACATCACACTTATCCCTCGTCTGTTGGTATTTTAATAACGGCGTTCCCTCTCATCGTACTTCCAGGAGATTTGTTCTCCTACTTCCCTGATCCTATTTCCTGCATCCACCAACTCTTCGCTAAAGTGGCGGAGTTCAGCTAAATTCTCATTGCTCATCGGTGGGTTTGGTATAGGTTCCGGGTCGAACTGAGGAAGAAAGGAATAAGGACTGTTAAGCAGATTTTGGAACTGCCAGTCATTAGTCCACCACTCGTCCATTCCTAAAGGTTGGGAGTGGATTAGAGGGTCTGGAATAGCTGGTTCCAAGTTCATTGGTAATTGTGTTTTAGCAGGATAAGGGTATAGATTATTATTAATAGATCTGACGACATCACAGCTCGCCAATGCTTGATCTAATTCCTCCTGAAAGGGTAACTCCTCAATCTGTCTAGAACTTTCCCCAATTTCCCTCTGGGTTTGCCTAAAACCTTCTCCAATCTCCATTTCCATCTGCCTAGAAATTTCTTCGAATTCTATTTCCATTTTCCTAGAACCTTCCCTGACTTCAATTCCTTTTCCTTTATCTAAAAGATTTTCTATTTTGGGAAGTCTCTTGGCTGGCTTTTTCCTACGTACATGCCTCCCCCATACATATCTCTTTCTTTTCTGAGGTTTTGGCTTTTCCGGAGGTGAAGCATTGAATTCCATAGGTTCTTCTAGATCCGGTATGTACCTATTAAAATCTCTTGAAACCTCTATTTTCACCGGATAGAGATTTATATTTTGAAGGGCTTCAGACAAGTCGCTCATGCTGTTTAGCAAATATGCAAAATATACATAAAATGCTAAGTTAAAATTTTTATAACAAAATTTCATAGATAACCTTTAAATATTATTTCATACCAGGTGACTACAAAACAACTAATAATTAAAGCACACCAGAATTTATTGTAAACTTATTTATTTTACTGGATAAGGTTTCTGGATTGTAGGTAATAAGAGTGCTAAAACTTGAGTCAGAGTATTTAAAGATTTGCATTTACTGCTACAGTGGCTAGCATATAAAGATCTGCCCATTTTTCATCTAACTTGTCCTCCCATGGAGGGTTACTGCCTAGTTCTTGGGTTTTCTGATTAACTCTCCCTCCTTTGGATTTCTTTAGTTTATCTTGAATTTTCCTAATAATCAAACTTCTCTTATTAGGAGAAAGTGGTTCCTCATATTGTGCATTACAGACAAATATTCCTTCATCAGGAATTACAGATTGATTTGAGAATTTTGTTTGGGATGAACTTCCCTTCTCATTTGATGACCTATCTAATTTAAGATAGATGTTCGAAAGCTTTTTCTTACCCATACTGTAATTAACAAATAATCAGTTAATAAACACATAATCACAGAATGAATATCAAGAAAATTAAGCATTTCTAAATACTTAATAGGCTTAAATCAGTGGCTCTGATACCACCTTTTTCTGCCACGGCCCCCGACCCGGTTTGACCCGTTTCAGGAGCCGTGGGACAGAAAATCCCGTGGTAATTATTTAACAGCGGAAGTTTTCTTCAGGATCTTTTTAAAACTGAAATTTCCCGATTATTTTATTTCACAACTCGGGATAATACCCCGGTAATTTACAATCATATGATTTCACAAAGAAATCTTTATTTTTACAAAACATGTTTCTTTATTTTATATTGAGCCACTTCCTTAAGCTGGTAGTGCTTCACGGCACTTTTCCTGGATCACAGTAGATCACCTGAAAATTGTTTGAAAAAGGTTTTGTCAGCGGGAAATACTGGTGAATCATTCTTTTTAATAAAACGACTCGTTTGTTATAATTTACAGTATTAAGAGCGATTACAATGTTTCCTGATATAAACCAACTACCCACAGTATTTGTCACTCGACTCGTTTCTGTGACTATGGTCAGATCACCCATTGGCTAACTCGTTGTCCAATGGTGACGGGAACAAGTAATGTATACAAAACCCCACATACTGGCTGTAATTTGGTGATTACAAAGACTTAATCCCTGTAATTATAACCTTGAAAATAAACATGATTTTGTAAACAAATTTGATAAAAAGAGAATGACTCACATTGCAAATTTATTTGAGCAGAGCCTAGCCTACTGATTAGCCTTTTAACCTAAATTTAATAATATGCACACGAACTCGGTTAGTAACTAATACAGCATTTACGATAACTCACGAGATTAAAACCCTCACAACGAATGACAAAGTGCAATACTTAAACATTCATCATATTAACGACGAATGACAAAGCATAAACCCTAATGTGGGCAGCACTTAAACATCCATTGGATAGTTTAATCGATCGGACATTGAATCGTAGCAGCGATCAAGTTAATACCCGGTATCGGAGCAGCGCCTTGCTAATTATATATGAAATTTCGACTTCAGAGTAATATCAATTCCTTTTTGAGAGTTTGTTTCGACACCAGTGAACTGTGCAAGTGACGGGCTATTTATAGCTAAAATTGAGACCTTACGCGGCCCGCGTAAACCATCCGCTATCTTTTACGCGGCCCGCGTGGCCGCCCAGTCTACGTATAGGTTTGCATGGTCATGGCTTAGGTTTGACAGATGGTTGATACGTGGCCCGGTTATGTTTATCTGGTCAACCCATGTTTGACGCGGCCCGCGTAAGATAAGCTTGTCTCTTACGCGGCCCGCCTGAAACCTATATTTCTTGATTTTCTTGATTTTTATGCAAGGTATGGTTTCAGGGGCTCGGGTTTGCACTTATGGGTCAAATTAGGATATTTTGAGAGTCCTTACACTAAATATTCCCAATCATCCTCTTCATAGTTTGTTCCAAAAGTACCATTGGATATCGAATTTACATCCCTTGCATCTTCATCTGTTAGGCCTTCGCGGAACGTATTCATAAGCTCCCACAAATAAATACCATGATGCAGACAGTTCTTGAGCATCATTTTAAAGTGATTAAACGCTTCGTGAAATAACTCACCGGGCTGTTGTCGAAACCCCCTAATATCCTTCCTGGCGTTGTTAGTGCGAAAATGAGTATAGAATTCATCTAAAAATTGTTGCTGCATTTCATCCCATGTGAAAATCGAAGCTGACGGTAGCGAATGGAACCATTGCTGCGCTTTGTCTTCAAGTGTGAATTGGAAGAGTACCAATTTCACATCATCAAATGAGAAACCTTGGCTGCTGATTGTGTTGCAACGTGCATCATATGCAGCAATGTGTAGATATGGTTCTTCATGTGCGTGACCATGCAACTTCGGCAGACTGGATATCGATTGTGTTCGTACTTCAAATGAGCGCCCTCCTTGTAAATGCGGGATCACAACCGGTGATGGGTTGTTAGCTATAGCCGGCCTGAAGTGCCTCTCGATACCTCGAACTGGACCCTGATTATTTCGCCGTGGAATACCTTCCGGTAAAATCGCATGTCGGTGTAAGTTGTGTGGTAGCGGTCTTATCTGACCCGACATCTGAGGTACCGGTGGTGGTAATGGAATATCCACCACCGGCCTTCTAGGAGCAGGCTGCTGATTGAGTGGGTCAGGTTGATGATATTGCGGTGGTATCTGCATTGGTTGTACATATTGTTGATACCCCAAATTCCCTTAATTGACTCTTTCGAATCCACCTGCCCCAACTGTTTGCCTCTCGTATGTACCCATATTGACCACTTGTCTCTCGTTTTGACCCACGTAGTTATCATATTCCTCAAAGCCATCGTCAAAATCCCCTGAATTATTTCCTTGATCATAAATGGCCGATCTATAAAGATGTGGCATGGGCTGTCTTTGCTGTGAAATAACCGGTCGGGTGGCTGGCGGAATTGATTTTGCATTAGGTGCTTGAGTCTGACTTGGTGCTGCAGCATCATCGAGAATGATTCTAACATAAGGAGACGACTGCTGTAAATTGACAGTCTGGGTTGCAGTTGGGTATTGAAGGGATGTTGCTTGGGTGGAAGTTGGTTGAGTGTTGTCAAAGTTTGGGAAAAAGGTTGAGAATGATGGTACTTGGAATGTAGAAGTAGGTTGTGTAGACTGTGGTGGTGGTGGTGAAACTAGTATGGTAGTGTTCGGTGAAGGTTGGGTAGGTGTTGGTAAGAATTGTTGCTGTGGAAGTGGGTCTTGCGGTTGTTTCTCCGGGGTTGTTGAGTTCTCCATTGTTTTAGATGTTGGTATAGGTGATTGTAGAATCTTGTTCTCACGGTGCAATACTCGCTTTGTATGCTTTACTGTTCTCTCAATCTCTGGGTCGAACACTAATGGTGATGACTTCCCGGAGTTCCGAGTATGATGCATACACTTCCTAGATCACCTGCACAAACAAAAACAAGAAAACCTCGCGTAAATCCGAACAAAACAGAACAAAATGAAAAGACACTATTTTTGGATTTTTGTATATTTAACTAAAACTAGAACTTAACACTAAGCACTTTGCGCACGCCTCCCCGGCAACGGCGCCATTTTGATGTCTGTCATTAAGGACATGCAAAAACCAACTAATCTATGTAGATATGATAAGTCGGATATCGAACCAGAGGAGGATTGTGAAAGTGTGTAACGTCAAGTATTTATTAACAACTATAAAAAAATAAAGTGATGATTGTTTGATTTGTGGATTAACTAAATTATGAATTAAGAACTTGAGGTTTTAAACAATAGGAAAAAGAAAGGTTCCTCCGAATTTCAGGTTTGCAAACAAGTTGAGTTATGTGTTTAATCAAAACATTCACATAGACATAAATGTTTAACCTAATTAACCAATTGTGATAACCAACGAGTAAGTACTCCGATCAATACATAATGTGAGGTTATCGAATGATTATCAATTACAATTACAAACCCTAACCCCATGTCAAATATATCCCAATTACTATAACTCTCGGGAACTGAATGCTTAGAAATTAAGGTTTAAATAAATGCAACCAGTTACAATCAGTCAATTAAATCCATGGTGAAAAGCATCGAATGCTTAGATTACCAAGTTACAATGATTAAAAACACATAAAAGTACCTAATTACACAAACCCTCCATTCAGAGAAAATCATTAAAAGACTAGCCGCTCATGTGGTAAGGTTGATCTTCGCAGGCTTCTCTATCTTCGTGTCCCTCCTCTCTGCCGTCGAAGATGATTAATGTTATTATTGATTTTTGTGAATAAAAATCCCTCCACGTGATTACTGCCTCTCTCAACTAAGAAGTCAGCCCAATGATGATGTTCTTGTTATCGGCCTAATCTCACATGTGCCGCCAAGTCCAAGACCCCTCCAAATCGGCCCACATGTATGCGTGTATGGAGTCCAACTTGTCCACAAGCCCACGATGTGCGTATGTATATATTTTAATATATATTGTGATGATTGCTATTGTCTCCTCCAAAGTCCCTAAGTCTGCGCATGTGATATTAGAATCCTTCATATCTTTTTTTTTTCTTCTAACCGTAGCCTACGGATTAATGAACGTAGGTTACGGTTCCTACTTGCTGTGAATACATACATGTCCCACCGTAAACTTACGCTTTGAGCCCGTAAGTTACGTTCTAGACCTGCTGAATGCCTTTTTATTTACCATCTTTCAACCGTATGCTACGGTTCGAAGACCGTAGCTTACGGCGCGAACATTGGTTCCATCGTTTGCTTGATTCCAACTCTCAACTAACGACTCAACGGCCCCTCGACTTCAAGCTCTTCCGTTGCTTATATTCCCCGAGTTATATTTTGGCCCGAACAAGTCCCGAACAATATCTTTCACTATGTTTAGCATCCTCGCTTGTTCCGTTTCATCATTAAGCATCCTAACTTCACCGGATTTAGACGATTAACCTGTAAACCCACACAACCTCGTAGTTACCACATTCTAAATATATAATCGCCAAACAATACAATAAAAATATAATACTTAAACACTTTAACACCCGGTTTTCACACTCTCATCACCTATTGTGCCTAACATGGCCTACACACCTCGTCTTTCAAAGGAGACTTAATACCCTTCCTCTCTAAATAGCCCCATCTCTAGATATTCTATATACTCATAAACACACATATATACACACGCTTTATGTGTCTATATATATATATATATATATATATATATATATAATGATGCTAACTTGAGTGTTAAAGGGTGGTATTAAAACCCCAGCCTCGAACTCCTTCAAATAGGTTTCCTTTTGGTTGCAGTTCGAGATAATAACCAAAAGGGTTAGATCCATCTTGCACACCTTGGATGTTGTAAATGATAATCAGAGATAAGAAAGATAATAAAAAAGGGACTGGTTTTATTGAGTTATTTCTTTCATACAAAACATAAAAACAAGCCTTTATAGGCTTTACAAGAAGAATAAAAAAGGAAAGACTTTGATAAATATGGAGATGATGTTGAGGAATCCATAATTTTTTCTAAATTATTTTTTCCTTTTCTAACATTGGAAGCCCTGCCCTGACAACCTACACTTCAACAAATGGATATTTCGTGGTTAAGCAATTATGACAGTAAATACGAACAATAACCGGTTAACACATGGTGATGTGAAGATTGACAAAGAAGTATTTGATTAATTACAATTTACAAGTTAACCAACATAACTATTGTACTACAAATTAAAACACAAGTTTTTAAGATATATGATACCAGACATTTCTGCCTGGGTCACTGGGTCTGGATCATTGAATTCGGACTGTCCGGTGCATTGTGCGGTTCCCCTAACATGGAAAGCCTCACTAGGTGAATGTCTACATGACCACCAATAGAGTAGAGATATCAACATCAACATGGTTACATTCTTAGTGGACCCATATCTTCTTATATATGGAGCTTATGCAAATCAGGTCATCCAGTCTCTTAATACCCTCTCTCTAATATACTTATTTTCCGGTGATAAACATTAGCTTATTCTTATGCTGAAGGGTGGGCATTCTGTTTTTTTATCAAACTGAACGTAACCTTCCTCAAGTATAATATTTCAAAACATATCCCAACTGAGCTAACTTTTTTTATTTTCATCTGTCACTAGTACACATTCCGTTTGAGGGTGCGGTGAAATAAAATTGAAAGTGCGGTGTCCGCGCCGCAACAACTAATTACGCACCAAAAGTTCCCTCTTTTTGATGATGCAGTGTACAATTAGCATCATTTAATAATGTGACCGCACCTGAATTTATATCTCATATGCAACTACGATTAGACACGTGGCCACTATACCTTTCAACAAACATTAGCTTTTTTTTTCACCAAAAAAATATATATTTCTAAATTCTGTAAAATTTCAGAAAAAATTCCATTAAATTTCCCAATAAATAACTTCAATACACAAGTAATGTCTCACAATAAAAATAACAAACAAAAAAATTATAACTAATATTATACAAGATTCCTAAAAGTACATGTTTTTCGAAAATGAAACACAAACGTATACCAATTGAAAATGTAAATATTTTTAGTAGGAAGCTCAAAAAGGTTTCAGACCACTTCATGCACCTTGCAACCCGAACCGACCTCTTCAAACCTTGCAACCCAAACCGACCTCTTCAAACCTTACAACCCGATCCCTAGAAAACCTCCTAACAAAACATAACATGATATTAAAATTTTCTCTCTCTATATATATACGCATACACACTATTACAAAACCCGTGATGCGATAGCGCCGACAATCTACAACACCGTACCTATATACCAGACATGAAGCAAGTTGATTATAAAAGCTACATTATAAGAATATATTTGGAATCCAAAGACATTAAAATATCATTATATGATACTACCATAAATAGCATTAGAATTAAAGTATGAAAAGACCTCTAGAACGGTTTTAGCTAGCTGCATAAATTATCAAACTCGAGAGCAACCCCTTTCGAATCATCCAGCAAAATACAAAGAATATTTAAGTAGACCATAACAACTATTTGTAAATTAAAACAGAAGTAAATAATGATACCTGAAAAAAAATGCAACAACAACAGCATAAATCTTTTTGCTATTAAGATGAAGTAAACTAATTAAATGAAAAAACAAAAAAAAACAAGGGTGTACATATTTAGACACCTTAGTGCCTATTTTAACACCCTTCAGGACGCCTCGTATAGACCTATACGAGGCGTATAGGGTTACTTTTCCGACCAGATATGCACCAAAGCACAATGTCAAATCAGTCACATCAGACGGGGCGTCTAGGTCTGTACGAGGAACGGATACGAGGCACTAAGACGCCTCGTATAGGCCTATACGAGGCGTCTTGAGTAACTTAAAGGTGACTGCTTTACTGTTCATTTGACAAGTGACTTAAAGGTATACGAGGGGTCTAGAGCTGTACGAGGCGTCTAAGACTTATGAAAAAGTGCAACATACAGTTTATGCTTTGTCCACCCCCGAGCATTCCCATTTAAATCTGCTTCATCTTTCTTTCTGCTTCTTCTTCTTCTTTCATTACAGTTACTTAAATGTCATCATACTGGGATGGCAACTATGTCTTCGGGCAGTATTATAGCGAGAACTGGGTGCCCGAAAGCGATCCGGTAACAGTACAGGTACTTAAATGTTTTAATTAGTTTTTGTTTTAGTTTATTATTTACTAATGATGATACGGTTCTTTATTTTGGAGGAGTCTTGCGTTCCCGATTCTAATGAGCAAGAGGAGGTTGTGTCTAGTATACAAGGAGAACAAAACAAAGCGTTTCTAGATTTGAACAATCATCCCCCTGTTGATGAAACAACCCCTGTAGATGACTCATACCATACTTGTCAACCAAGTTATCCGACGCAACAAGGGTATCCGGATTATAGATAGGGGTGTGAATACGGAGGAGACGGTGGATACGGAGGAGACGGTGGATACGGAGGAGACGGTGGATACGGAGGAGACGGTGGTTACAGAGGAGATGGTGGATACAGTGGATACGGAGGAGACGGTGGTTATGGTGGATATGGTAGATATGGTGGTGAGACACCTCCCATCCAGGACAGTCCGTACTTAAAAAAGCAGGTATTAATTACTATTTTTGTATTATTATTATTATTATTATTTATTTATTTATTTATTAAAATTATTTATTATTATTGTCGATGTTACAGGTTTTCAACTCTTTAGATGAACTAAAGAATCGGATACAAGAAATAGCAAACGCGGATGGTTTCGTTATTGTCACCCGTCGATCAAAGAAAACCGGTGGAAGAATCGGGAGGGTATGGCTTGAATGTGATCGTGGTGGTGAGCACCAGACTACAGCAACACTTAGAAAAGCCGGAAGCAAAAAAACCGGTTGCCCGTTTTACCTGCTGGCTGTGCGAAACCACCCGTATGAAACCTGGGAGATTAAAGACGGAAAAATTGAACATAACCACGAACTTTGTGAGGACCTGTCGGCCCACGCGTTTGTGCGAAGGTTTACTCCAAGCGAAATGAAACTGATCGAGCAGCTGACAGCTCAAAACATGGAGTCGCGCAAAATATTTCAAACGATAAGGAAGCAGGACCCCGACAGGTTTCATGTTCTGAAAGACGTTCAAAACGTTGTGGCGAAGATTAGAGCCGAACAAAGACAAGGATTGACTCCCATGCAGTCACTAGAAAACAAGCTGATAAACAACGACTTTATTTACGAGACACGGGAGGAACCCGGAACCCGGAACAGAGATCGTAACAGAGATCTTCTTTCTTCATCGGGACTCGAGATGCATGTGGCGTGCATTCCCCCACGTCATGCTGATCGATGCGACGTACAAGACAAACATATACAATATGCCCTTTATCCAGATTGTTGGTATGACGCCTACCAACAAATCATTTATTATCGCGCATGCCGTTGTTAGTAAAGAACGGGGTGATAACTTTGTGTGGGTGCTTGAGAGGGTCAAGTCAATGTTGGATAAATGCATGGAGCCACGTGTGATTTTAACCGATAGAGACCTAGCCCTTATGGGCGCGTGTGCTAAAGTATTTCCAAACGCCTCCAGGCTTCTTTGCAGGTGGCACATACAACAGAATGTTATGAAGCACTGCAAGGGTGCCTTCACAGACGAAGACTGGAAGAAATTTTTGTCATTCTGGGGGACATGATATAGTTGAGACACAGTTCGGTGCAATAAGGAAGACTTTTCGAGATAGCATCGAGAAAAGAATGACCCACCACAAACACCCGTTGTTTCAACACCTACTTGGAAAAGTATCCCATACAGCCCTTGACTTGTTGAGGGGCGAGGCAATTAGGAAGGTAGATGTCTTGGAGCGCTTTCATTCATCATGTGGTTGCCAAATGTGGCACAGCTGTGGGTTGCCCTGTGCTTGTAGGATAGAAAAGTACATTCTTGAAGGTAATAATTGTTAAACGTACAACACTTGTGTGATATATTTCCGTTAATCATGTGACTTAAACAATGTTGTTTTTAACCGTGCAGAGCGTCCGATTCAACTCGAAGACGTGGACGTCTTCTGGCGGAAACTTAACTTCCAAAGTTGTAAATTAATAGACGATGACGTGGACGTGGTCGAAGAGCTAAATATTGTTAGACAACAATTACAGTCGCACCCCCCAACTCAGCAAAAAAGCCTGATGTCAAAGATTAAAGCGGTGTTGACTCCAAAGAAATCTACCAAGAAACCACCGGTTGTCCAACAAAATACTCGTGGCCGACCAACAACAAAGCAGGTACAACAAAGGTTGGACGAGGCCTCTCGTATAGATGAAGAATTGAGGAGAAGCTCATTCGGTGATGCAAACACGTGCTTTGAAGGTTCCCGACAAAGTAAGTACGATAAACCTCGCCACAGCTCGTACGTTCCGTCACAGGCCTCTCAACAGTCGGTTATAAGGTCCCGAAAACCCAAAGCGAGCCTAAGCCGTTCAAAGAGTTCTAAGAAGAAAGAGACACGAGATGCTCACGGTTTCCCGTTAATCATTGGGGACGAGTACGTGGGAATCATCGAACAGTTTCAGGATGACATTCCGCTAGTGTTCCATCCGTACGTCTCGTGCATACGAGATGTGATGCCGGACGGTCATTGTGGGTTTCGGTCTGTGGCTGTGGGCTTAGGTATGGAACAGAGTTCATGGGGGCTCATTCGAAGGCACCTTGTCCAAGAAATGGATCAGAACAAATCGATCTGGTTCCCAATTTTTGAAGCATGGGATGAAGGTTATTTTTACACGCATCGTCAGGGCCTAATTTAGGATTCAGTGTCCGGTTGTGGGGGGGATCACTGGATGGACTTCCCCTTTGCAGGACTTCTTATTGCACAAACGTACGGTATCGGCGTGCACCTGTTAACGACAACCATGGGTGCGAGTTCCACTTTCTTCCCGATACTAAGTCCTCCGGCTAATCAACAACCGTTGTTCATAACGCTTACACATGTAAACGAGAACCACTTCATACATGTTAAGCTGGAAGGGGATTATCCAATGCCACCAGCACACGGGCTATGGTTGAACCACCGAACACCCCATACGGAACAATGAGAAGATATGTACTTGCCACGTCTACAATGGTATACATCGATAATGAATCCTCCGCCAAGATCAAACCCCAGTCTTAATTACATCGATAGTGATACGGAAGAATGATTTTTGTAATTTGAATGTATTTTTTTTATTAATTCCTAAAAAAATCAATTTAGGCTTATTTCAGGCTTATTTCAGGGGCTAAAAGGTCATTCTAGAATAAATAGACGCCTTGTATAGATCTATACGAGTCGTCTATTTGAGCGGGTTTTTGAAATTTTGAATTTTGAATATTTGAAAATCAAAATTTGAATTTTTTGAATTAGGACGCCTCGTATAGATCTATACGAGTCGTCAACAGTGTCGGGACCGATTCTTTTTTTTAAAATTTGAATTTTGAAAATATTTTATGTTAATTACCATTTTGCCCCTGAAAGTCCCCAGTATAGGCCTTTAACAGGGGCTTAAAGGTAATTTTGAAATCCCAGACGACGCGTATAGAGCTATACGTGTCGTCTATTGAGGCGGCAACTTTTAACAGGTTTTATTTTTTAATTATAAAAATGGTTTATTAAATTACCATTTTGCCCCTGTAAAGCCCTCAGTATAGTCTTTAGTCAGGGGCAAAATGGTAATTAACCATTACAGAAATATCTTTTTGTATTGGTTAATTACTATTTTGCCCCTGAATGATGCCTATACTGGGGGCTTAACAGGGGCAAAATGGTAATTTTGAAAAAAGGTAGGACGACTCGTATAGCTCTATACGAGGCGTCTATGCCTCGTATAAGGCAGGGGGGTCTAGACGAGGCTTCTTATAACCCCCAAACAAAAAACAAACACAAATACGGAGAATACACCTCTATACGCCTCGGATACGTATTTCGACCGGATTTTCGAAGATTTGAAGCATCACCGGTACGTATTTCGCCCCGTAGTTTAGTATTTTTGCCACGTTTTTGCCTTTAGACCGTAGGTTTGCCCTGAAATTTGATTTTTGTGGGGTTTGAGTTTTGAGGTTGAAGATGAATGTGGAAGAACAGGACGCCGAGTATAGCCCTATACGAGGGCTATACGAGGCTCTGTGTTTTTTTTTTTTTTTATTAATTATTATTATTAGTTTTATTATTATTGTTATTATTAATGTTGTTGTTATTATTATTATTATTATTATTATTATTATTTATTATTATTATTATTATTTATTATTATTGTTATTGTTATTTATTATTATTATTTATTATTTATTATTATTATTAGTATTTAGTATTATTATTAGTATTATTATTGTTATTATTATTATTTATTATTATTATTATTATTATTATTATTATTTATTATTGTTATTGTTATTATTATTATTATTTTTATTTATTTTTATTATTATTATTTATTATTATTATAAGTATTATTATTGTTATTATTATTATTATTTATTATTATTATTATTTTTATTATTTATTATTATTGTTATTATTATTATTTATTATTATTGTTATTATTATTTATTATTATTATTTATTATTTGCAGATTGATTATGGAGGGCGATGAGATTGAGATAGAGATTGAGGGGGGTCAGCCGGCTCAGCAGATTCAGCCGGTTCAGCAGGGTCAGCCGGTTCAGGAGGGTCCACGACGGAGACGGCGGCCGCCTCTGGATACGCTGCAGGGTTGTCCGTATCTAGAGTTTCCCGCGGGCACCGATGCCGCCCGCCATTGCCAGAAGCTTCGGAGGATGTACATTGGATCGCATGCATCGATCGACTGGGATGCGATGGACCAGCTTGCTGAGACGGATAGAGTGCGTCGGTTTGTACCTCTCGATTCGCCGTGGCATCGTCTTTTCGATTTGGCGCACACGCCGACCTACAGGGAGCTGCTGGTCGAGTTCCTTTCGTCATTCACATTTCACCCTCCTGGGGTCCCAGTGCCGCCGCCGTACCCAGGTGCTCCCCCTCCGCCTGAGATTTCTTTCAGGCTCGCTGGCGTTTTGCGTACGATGACGCTAGCAGACTTTGCGGTGCGTTCTGGTTTATACATGCAGGGGGAGATCGAGACTGAGGTTTACACAGCGGGGGGCTAGTGGTGGTTGAAAAACCCATTCTTCTAGGGTTTTGGCAGGTGATTGCGGGGCCAGATCATTGGGAGCACGATAAGTCGAAGGGGAGGGTGTCGTTTGTTGCGGACCCACTGTACAGGTACGTACGTTTATTACGGCAATTATTGTGATTATGTGCATTGTTTATTAATCTCTGTTTCTGTATTTCGCTAACACTAACACTATCTGCAGGTATCTGCACCATTTGCTCGCTACTTCTATCTCAGCGCGCGGGTACAGCCGTGAGTGGTGTACGACCACAGATCTTTTTTTTCTTTATTGTTTGTTGTATAGGAGGCCGTGCGCGCTAGCACACGGTCTAGCCCAGTACTACGCCTCCGCCCATCACCGGAAGGAGCGCGGATTTTTGTATGGCGGGGCGTTCGTGACCGTCATTGCTCGTTCATTTGGCCTCGTACTGCACGAGGACCCACATCTACGGACGCCGCCAGTCATGCCGACGCAGATGGGCATGTAGTCGCTGTGGGGGATGAAGGTAATCAAGAGGTTCGCAGTTGGCCCGCGGTTTAAAAACCGCGAGACCGGGGGCATATGGACAGAGGAGGCACTACCAGAGCATTTCGAGCCCGTTTATCCTCCTGTAGATCCTGCTGATGCAGTGCCTGTGGATGAGCCTCTGGAGGATGTAGACGGTGCAGCGGTGCCACAGCCACCGCCACCTGCCGGGGCGCCTCAGTTTCCACGTCACGCTATTCCAGGTCGTGCCCCAGGAGCTGCGTTACATCCGGATGTACGAGCCGAGCTTGACAGGCTCAACGATTTGGTAGGTTGGCTGGTACAGTGCGAGCAGGATAGACGAGAGAGAGAGAGGGATGGCCCCCGATACCGCTTCCACCGGCTCGAGCACCACATCAGCAGCAGCAGCCGCAGCAGCCACATCCAGATTCGGATTCGGATTTCGATGCATAGACCTGTTGTTGTTTTTATTTTTATTATGGATGTACAAACTTATCTTATATATTTTTGTTATGGATGTACAAAGTTATCTTATATATGTTATATTTATGTTTGTTTTCAGTTATTCGGTTACCTAATGATTGTTGTCTTAAATTGAGATAATACGGAAACAAAATATGTTTTGAATATAATACGGAAACAATATTTGAACGAGATAAAATTTTAATAGGAAGAATAAAAAAGTAAAATGTTAAAAACATTAAAGAGCCGATTTAATCGGAAACAATATTTAATCGATATAATATATTTAAAGAGCCGATTTTTAAAATAGTTGATTTTTAAAAAACAAAACTTTTTTAAAAACCAAAAAAATTTTCAACCAAAAAACACATCTTCAAAAACTATCAAAAAAACCATACCAAAACCCACCAAAATACACCTCATTCCAGCCAAAAAAAAAAACCCAAGCCTAGACGCCTCGTATAGAGCTATACGAGGCGTCTAGGGTTCCTTAAACTTTGTGCCTGACACCCTCTCAGACCCCCTTGAATTCAGTGCTTAGACGCCTCGTATAGACCTATACGAGGCGTCTAGGGCACAAAAGGTGTGAAAATAGGCGCGATGGGTGTCCAAATATCTCCAGCCAAAAACAAACAGTTACTGTAATTGAATCTCTCGAACTCAATAAACTTTAAATAAAAACAGTTAATGTAATTGAATCAACCGTTTTTTATTCAAGTTTATGGCTCTAGGCATAAAAGATTAAACAAAAGATAAACAAGAATTAGTACTAAATAATGCACGGATTAACCGAAAAGTTTTTCGTATGCCAACTATTCTTGAGAAGCTTGTGTCACCGCACCACCAACTCGCCTGCTCGCTAGTCGTCCGATTAAACCGAGCAGAGAAGAGAAGAGGTTTGGGTTGGTATTCCTGCAAATCTGAAGTGCCAGATAGTTAGAAGTCTATGCCAGCCACCCTCATCGTTTGAATTTAAAAGTGTGTTGAAGTGTTTATAGCTTGCTCTGTTTAAACTTTGCCTATTTTAAAAAACAACTGTGTTGAAGTGTTTATTTCTTGAGTTTAATGTCAAAATTCAACTACATACAAAAATCTTTAAAAGTGAAACCTAGGTTAATTGCAGTCTTGCAGGTTTAAATACAAATACACATCTGCATACGACATTCTTTAAGTAATATAACAACAATAAGAATGGTCACGAAGAACAAACTTGTAAAAGTCGGTTGCGTTCGCGTGAAATCTGAAGCGCATTCAATGTTGATTATTTATAAATGAAACATACAATTTAAAAATGTAAAATTATTCAGTTCTAGTTCAACCAAAATACAAATAGGTAAATATAGTTAATGAAAACCAAATCCCACTATTTGAATTAGAAATTTCAACATCAGCAAATGTAATAAAAAAATATCCATCGCACCAACAATTGACTTGTGTACTAGTGTGTGAAAATAACCAAATTTTGGTCAGTAACCTTCCTCTAGTATAATCTTCCAAAACATATCCCAAATGAGCCAACTTTTTTTCGTACTAGTAGAGACGCTCAAAGTAAAGGGAAATTATTGTTTCTTTTCAACTATCTATACAATTTAAAGAAACTGAAAATAATTCACCGCGTTGCGAGGTCGTTTTTTTTAATGTGATTTGAGCGTGTTTTTTTTTTTTTTTTTAAGAGAAAATAATGAGGAATTGCATTTCCAGCCGTTTAGATTAATTGAGAAAGGTGTATTACAAATAAATACAGAAGATATGAAGTTTACAACAATATTAATCTAGATTTTCCATGCTAAAAATTTGTATGACGCTACAAGAAATGGTCACCAATAGCGGCGACATGTGTCGCCGCTAAAGACCCCTTTTGTTGCCACTAAAACTTTTAGCGGCGATATGTCGCCGCTAATACTCGGCCGCTAATGCTCAATAATCGCCGCTATTGTGTCGCCACTAATGCTTTGGCCGGAGTTTGGCCTTAAAATTCATCGGAGACGGCTTTATCAACTTTTAAACCAGCAAAACACAAATAATTTGTTACTAAACTTGCTTGGACTCGAAAATGAAGCAAAACACTACATATTTTCTCATTAAAATCAGATTTATATAACATTACTTCTAAGAGAAATATTACATGATTTACAAGAGATAAAAACTAGCAAGTGGTTGGACCTTGACAACAGAGCTTGACGGTGGTTGTGGTGGTGCAGCTTGACGGTGGTGATGGTCTAGCTTGACGGTGACAGTGGTGGCGGTTTAAAAGTTTTTAGATTCCATGTGTGATTATTAGTGATGGTCTAGCTTGACGGTGGTGGACACTTCTACAATGTGAATCACCGAATTGCTACCCCGTATCATCCACAAACAAGTGGACAAGTTGAAGTGTCGAATAGACAAACCAAGGAGATATTGATGAAGACGGTGCGGGTTGATAAAAAAGATTGGTCAGGAAAGTTGGATGATGCGTTGTGGGCATATCGGACCGCCTACAAAACTCCCATTGGTACAACTCCGTATCGGTTGGTGTATTGAAAAGGGGTGTCATTTGCCAATGGAGTTAGTTCACCATGTGTTATGGGCAATCAAAAGTATCAATTTGGACTATAATGAGGCTGGTGGGCTAAGGAAGTTACAAATATTCAAGTTAGAGGAAATTCAGGATGAAGCATATGAGTGTGCATCTGCATACAAGGACAAACTGAAGAAGTTCATGATGCGAATTTGCAGAAGAGGACTTTTGAAGTTGGTCAAAAAGTGTTGTTGTATAATTCAAGACTTAAGTTTTTTCTGGGAAAACTTATAAGCAAATGGATGTGGCCTTGTGTGATTACGCGAGTGGATCGGTTTGGCGATGTGGAGAATGAGGATGTTCAGGACCAAGCAAAACAATTAGTGAACGGGCATCAGCTTAAACCGTATTTGGAAGGCAAGGATATCAATACGCTTGAGGTTGATGAAGTGGGTTAACTTCTATGCCCACCGGATAAGGAGATTAATTGAGATCCCCAGGTTTGTGTAGTGTAGTTGTAGTGTTAGTTTAGTGTAGCTTTGTTTTGAAAATTTTACCGTTCTCGTCATGGACTGTGTTTAAACCAAGTGTAAGGAAGTTCTTATGAATTTGTGTTTTGAAAAATTATAAGAATCTTAACAAAAAAAAATTCCAAGTATAAATGCCAAGTGGCCACCGTAGCTTATGGTAGGTCCTGGGAAAATATAATCTTTACTCTAGCTACCCTCTAGTCTATAGTGAACCTCTACGGTGCTAGGGCCATCTTAGCTTGGGTACCCACCTGAAGGGGTACGGTCCCAAAACTTCATTTTCCAATCTTGGAAACTTTTAGGAGGATTCAACAAGATTTTCTTTACGTTCCGAGAAGCGAAAGAATAAAAGCCCAAGTTTCAGATTAACTGAAACATCGACCTAAATTTCTCAATGTCAGGCTCGAGCCCATGTGATCTACAGAGGAACTCAAAGTGTCGAACCCTAACCATCCCCATGGGACTCATTTGAGAAATGTGTAAACCATACAAGTGCAGTATGGTGGCCATAAAGTGAGTCGCCGTCAGACGGAAGTTTCCTTCAAGAAAGAAATCGGCAAAAAGGGTGATGTAACCCGGTGGTGCATCGACCGCCGTTTGTCCCTGTTGAGGATACCGGACATCCCACTCTGCCGGGAACTGAAAGCCTCTAACCAGCTGCTCGAATAATCCCTGGTCCCACTTGAGGACAGGGAGTGGACCTTCTTCAACTTGGACTTCTTCTTCAGCCATGTGTTTAACAGAGAAAAATCAGATGAAGATCTTCTAATTTTCTGGGAAAAACTTGAAGATCACCTTCAAAATATTTGAAGATTTAAAGAAACTTTGAAGATTAGAGAGAGAATAGAGAAAGAAGATGAAGGATTGTACAATTCTCTCTCCTTACAACAAGCACTGCGCCGCAAGAATCATTAGTCAATGAACTTGTGCGCTACAACAGCTATTAGTAAGCAAGACTTGTAGCCGCGCCGTATCAATCAGCAAATAAGTGCACGCGCGCCGGCCACCCATTCACATCATACGCTTCAAACACCCAGCATACTTTATTTTTTCTAAGTCCAGAGCTCCAACCATGTACTACGCGCATGGAAGCAGCACTGGACTAGGGGGACTTGAAGTGGTATGGTCCCAAAAATCCGCGCAGACCAATCAGGTCGCGCGCTAGACCATACTCCTTATTCACTAATCTTATTATTCTGGAAACCTCGCGTGCGCTTCTTACTCAATACATAGACCACGCGCGAGGTCAAAGCAAGATATAACATCAGATTTCACACTTAGCATCCTGAATAAAAGCCTTCAACCTCACAACCTCGCGCCAACTACTTGGTCACATACCAGGGGTCGTGTGAGGGTAGCGGCGCAGGGCCGCTTCAAGGAGCATCAAAGGTACAAGTGGTAGAAGTCTGAGCCAATCAGTGTCTAGCAGACGGTACCTTATCGTGCTACACGATCCACGATCATGCAGGTGACAGAAGGTACATAAGGACGCCTACGTGGCACCAATCAGGAGGCGGCGACAACTGGCTCACGATCTCCACTCACATGCTGATGTCAGAAGGGGAACAAGGTCGACAACCTTGACATGTGGCTCCAATTAAGGTGCGCCAGCACCGAAGATCTTCTAGAAGCCACTAACTATCGACACCAGTGAGACAAAGAGGATATTCCTTGTTGTCGCCTTCTGGCCCAAGGCCCATCAGCCCATCTCCTCCTACACCACTCCATCTATAAATAGGAACCTTCATACCACAGGTTAAACATTCCGTTCTCTCTACTCTCACTCTTAACACACACTGTTATCTGCTCAAAACAGTTACTTATTCTCACGCCGGAGACTGGTTAAGAGGGAAACCCCCATATTCCCCTCTTAACGAGCTAACGGGGTGTTGTTGTTTTGTAGGAAGGATCATACTAAAGTTCAGGAAAGATTTAAGAAGATTAACCCTCATGTTTGAAACATAAACCACCTAATAAACCTAAAATTAGATACGTGTTTCTTCACCACCATAGCTTTCGGTGGGCCATAGCGATTGGGGTCCGGTTTTATTTAAAATAAAAATGAAAACTCAAAATTTTCACAACCACGTATATGGTTTCAAACCTTTTTTTTATTCCATTCTTCTTCTTCTTCTTCTTCTTCTTCCGTCTTCACTCACATTCTTCAACCAAAACGCTAACTTTCATAACTTCATCTTCTTACCATTTTCTCAAAACTTGATCAAATCTTGTGTTTCATGGGTAAATCTCGACAAAAATTTCACAAGGGTTCCAGATTTGTGCTTGTATCATGAAGATTCTCATGTTTAGGTTGTTAATTTGGGCTAGTTTGGTCCGAAACTTTTGGGGTTAATTGGGTTTTGGGTTCTTTTGCAAGTTCTTGGTATTCTTACACTCTACAGAGCAAAGGTATGTGATTTCTTCTCATTGTTTATGGTATATTACAGGGTTGTAAGTTAATTATTTTTTATGTTCTTGCACACTTACATGTAGTTGTTAGAATGTTATGAACTTGATAAGTTTTGTATGGGTTGTGGTTGTGGATGCTACATAATGCGATAGAAACAAAATGTAGGCAGAATTTTGCTAATTTTAGCCAAAGTAATGCACAAATTTTCAAACCAACATAGACATTATGTTTTGTCTTATGTCCATATCCATAACAACAAGCAAGTGTAGGGATATTCGAGTTAATGCGAGGAACTTAACTTGAGTTATTGTTGTTAATTGTGTTGTAGATGGGTCGTAAGAGAAAGGATAACGGTAAAGGAGTAGTCGGATCATCTAGTAACCCGGCGGATCAACCAAAAAGAAGAAGATTAGTGTTGGAAAGGGATGTGAAAGAAGATGAGCAACAACAGCAGCAATCAAGGCAAGAAGAAGAGAATATATACTACGTAAAACCGAATTGGACATCTGGTTCATTATGTGATCAACACGCAAGATGGTAGGCAGAGTTATTTCACGATAAGATGAATTCGTTTACCAGCAAAAAAGAGTGGTTTATCAGCGAGAAAGTGGTTAGTGAGGAAGACTTTGGGCCATTTGATATCATAAACAAATTTAAGGCCTTGGGATGGGAGGCGGCTTTAAGGTTTTATGATGACGATGATAACCAATTATTCGAGGATGAGATTCAAGAGTGGATGGCCACACTGAGATGCCCGTCATACAATAAGCCGTCATTGATGAAGCTAGTTGGTACGGTGAATAGTATCGATGTGACCGTGTCGTTTGAGACGCTAAGGCAAGTGGTGAGATTCATTAGTATGCCTTCCAACAAGTATATGTTCCCAAGTCTATATAATCTTTACTACCAACTAGAAAACCACCCGATGTGGGACACAATGGTAAAGGCTTTGTTTTTTCCAAGCAAGGGGCATGGAATCCTCTATAGAAAAGATTTGAGAATCGAGGCAAAGTTGATGTTGTTGATATGCACACATAATGTGATCCCAATGAGGGAGGATAAGGTAGAGGTTCATTATCTGGAAGTGCCCATTTTGTGCATGTTGATGCACGGGAAACCTCTTGTTCCATTCTGATACTTGGTGTTAAATAATGTATGGATAAGTCGGAATAGTATCGGAAGGAAGATTATACCCCATTGTTGATTGATCACGGCATTGTTGAAGATGTATGTTGCTATCAGCAATGATGATGTGGGAGTGAAGAAAAATCATAAGCCATTCGATTTGAAAAGGTTGGGTATTGGTGGGGAGTACAAAGAGTCGGAGAGATATCACAAATTGAAAGGCGAGGGGCAGAGATGGAGAACATTGAAAGTTGATGAGAGACTGTTGCGACCGGACGAGGCGAATGAGCCCGACAGTGATGAAGATGTAACCCAAAGTGGGCACGATGACTATCAAGGTTATCCGAGAGAGCATGTTGAAATGGAAACAAAGGAGGCACGGTCTAGTCGTGGTATGCAGAGAAGGGGGTATCCTCGATCTACCTATGCAAGGGGGGCCTTTCGATTACGGGAGCCAACCTATGGTTCCCAACTGGGCCCATCAGGGGTCTCTGCGGGATAGACCACCACCATATTATCATCGGGCTACCTCTATAAAAGCGTGTTTGAACCATCATACGTTTATGGGAGGGAGTATGGTGCAGGCATTGAAGCAAAGGCATGATAGACATGAAGCATGGAATCGCACACAGTTTATGCATTCTAGCAGTAGATGAACAACAGGTATTTGGATGATAGGAATAGATGTATGCACGACGAATGGCATACGGGCCAATCGGTTGTGGCTGACAGGCCGATTTTGGATTACACTACCTTGCCACCGTATGACGGTAGTATTTCATACCCTACACCACCATTGCACCATTCTATATGCGTGGATCCACATGATGACCAAGGTATGCATTCAGCTCTTAAACAACCTGAGGGAGGTGAAGGAGGTAGTGGTGGAGGTGAAGGAGGTAGTGGTGGCGGTGAAGGTACATTCGGTTTAGGAGAGTTTACGGATGTTATCACATCCATCTTTGGGCCACCTCAATCGCGATACTATTGAGCTGGCAGATACTTAGGTTGTATCTCATCCTGTACAGTTCGTTTATTGTGCCTTTTGATTTTTTTGTGGTTCAGGTGGATCGGTGGTGTTTTGATGTTTTGATGCATTGAGGGATGTGAGAATTGGGGGTGTTTAGTTAATGGTGTACATATTTATCTTAAAAATCATGTTTGTTGGTGTTCGATTCTTCCAAAACCATATATTGGGGACAATGTATCCCAAGTGTGGGGATAGGGGAAATTTTTCGAAGAAAAATAAAGATTTTTCATGTTTGTCGGGCAAATGTGTTGAAAAGAAAAATAGTTTGCAGATGTCCACCCAAGTGCATGATAATCAGTAACCCACACAACATATCGACAGCCCTTATTTCCCATATCGTGAGCAATTGAGCCTTATAATTCTTATGTGCTTAGTTACATTTTTTTTGGAGTGTGGCAATGTGTGGTAGTACGTTGGAGTTTGTGCAATAGATGCGTCCCGAGGCCTTGTAAAATGTATGTGAAAAGAATAAAGGCCTTAGGATTAGCCTCTTCTAGATGTGTGTGAGTGTGGGAATTTGGGGGTTGGGCCTTATGCATTACATATATGAGCGTGGTAATGAGAGGGGTGGGGGTTTGGTCTATTAGTAGCCATTGTTGAGCTTATTGCCTATCATTTGACAACCTGTACCTACCTCCCAAAATTTTTTACCTTTTGAGAATACCCGGCCTAGTAGTTCTCGTATGTTAGTGCCTATTTTTGTTTAAAAAAGAATAAATGTTGTAGTAGTTTGAAAGAAAATATAAGGAAAAGAAAAAATGGAAGCGAGTTGTTTTAGTTGTTTATTTGTATTTTGTTTAGATATATTAATAATGCCGGGTTGGATCATAGCGCTACTTCATATATATTTTTCCCCATTCCATACCTTGACACCTTGCCTCATTAGAAGCGATCAAGTCCTTTTTATTCGCACACATGTTTTTGAAATTATTTTGGTGGAGGATCGATTGTTGTACAAGCTCATAAGCGTAATATCAAGCATGTTGTTTGAGTGTATATTAGCACACTTTCTAATTATCTATTGTCGTCGAGTGGAGTGTTATTGTGAGGGGTTTTGTTGTGTGGGTGGTTTTGGAACGTATGTAACTTGGGCAGATCTCAAATTGTTTGGAATACATTACCGTGACAACCATGTGGTTTAAAAAAAATGATTGTGTTAACTGAAGGAGTTACTTGGGGGCAAGTAATGGCTAAGTGTGGGGATGTGATGGGTACACCGTAGGACAACCCTTATTTATGATAATTAAAATGAAAATCATATGTTTTAGCGTTAATTTTAAGGAGTTGGATGACTACGATATGTTTGTCATGTCAGGTACAGGATGCTGAAAAGACGGAAAGAAAGGAAGTATGACGAGAGCGGAATTGGCTTTGAGTGAATAAAAGAAGAAAGTTGAAACTAGGTGCCACCGTAGCTTACGGTAGGCCTGATCACGTAAGATGACACCGTAGACTAGAGGAAGCCCACCGTAGACATTTTATTGCCATCGTAAGCTACGGTGACCACCGTATCTTATGGTGGAGGCAGATGTTGATTTCAAGTTTTCCTTTAGGACAAACTTTTGGAGTGACTTTTTGATATCCTTTTCATTATTCACGTTTCAGACTTGTGTGAGCGCGAAATTAGGGTTGCAAAACAACATTTTGGGTGTGTTGATTACTACTTTTTCATCATTGATTCGTATGAACATTGGAATTGGAGTGATGATGATCAATCGAACAATGTGTGGCTAGTTTCCTTTATGTTTTCTCCCGGATTGTAAGGATTTCTTTTGAATTTTTAATTATTGTTTATGTTATTTGTGGGATAGTGACTTGATCATTTTGATTATATTGCTATGGCGATTCTGTGTTTGTTTTGTAATTGTTCGTATTGTTAAATTTCATATTATGAACCATCAGTTCTTGGTGCCATAGGCAATCATGATTTATTGGGAGGGATTTGGGGTTGGCTATACACAACTGATTATCGTGTGACTGTCTTGTGTTCTTGTAATACATGTACTTGGTCCCCTTTTATCACATTCAAACACAGATTCATGAACTATGTTTATGTAGTTCATCCCAGATTAAATTTTGATTTTGACATTCACAGAAAACCTGAAACCGGGGGAAAACATTCCTTCTCATTTCTGAATCAATCTTGTTAAATGATAATTAGTTTAAATTATTTTTGAAATCCAATCAAACCAAACTTGAAGATTAATTTTCTGCACTTTATTTTTATTAGTCATAATCCACAAGCTACTTAGTAAACAGATTTTCCAAGAACTCCCTTTGTCCGATACCCATTTACCACAATCTAATTAGTGCATTTGCCTTATTTTTTACTGAGACTTCGACCTCATGCCAGTTCTCCTATTTCAACCATGCTATAATTTGGAAATGCAACCTGAGAAATAAACATGCGAAAATTCAAAATAAAGTTGGCGAGTTCATAGTTTATTTGTTTGATAACCGGTTTAAATAATGTTGAGAAAATGTAATAAAAATCATTTTTCGTCGGCATGTCATATGAAACTTTGTAATTGTAAAACTTGTTTAACCGTCAATGTTCGTGTACGACAAAGACAAGATGCCTGCATGAGCCTGTAAGTTGTATGTAGGACAATCCAGTCTCTTTGTCTATATGTAGGACAATCCAGTCCCATGTAAGTTGAAAAACGTCAACAAAGTTGGTGAATTCATGTAAATGTTTTGTATCAAATGAATATTTCTAATGTAAAATGTATTTGTATAAAAACTAGTATGTAAAACACGTTAACAAAAATTCATGTAGGTGTTTTGTATCAAATGAATATTTAAAATGTGATATGTATTTGTATAAAAATTGGTATGTAAACGTCTATGAAATCGTTGATCATTAATGTTTTGCAAGGACATTAATATGTGTGACGACATAGGAAGCAATCCAACCCTTGATGATTTTTGTACCAATTACCATCGAATGCGACACAAAAGCTCTCTTCTGTGTGGGTCCCATGGACCAAGAGTGGGGCTCGCCAAAACCCAATAGATCTACCCCTTTCCGTTCCTCGGTATAACATGATTAATGGTGCTTAAGTACCACCCTCTTCGCACGTGATCTAGTTGTCCCATTCCCTAGCTTATCATACCATTTGTACATGTATTTCACCCCAAAAGTATAAAAACTAGAAAACGTTTAAAAGAGGGGATGATGTGCACAAAATGCAACATATAAATTACATCAATTGTGGCATAAAACTAACCATTTTTAGTACTAACGTTGGAAAAAGTGTGTTTTTGTCTTCCTTTTGTAGTTTTAGGATTAAATGAGCTCAAATGAACAAAAGACGCAAAAAGGCAGCTAAATCTAACATAAATACAAGAAAAGGAACAAACGTGGCATGCCCAGCCTCCCCGACAACATCTTCCCAAGCAAAACAAGAGAACAGAAGGCTGAACACGCCCCGTGCTCAATGAGCACGGGGGCGTGCCCAAGTGTCAGCAGAAAAGACAAAATTGTAGAAGCTTCTATCACCCACCACGGGGGCGTGCCCAGCGGACACGGGGCCGTGGTCAACTCTAAGATTCACAGAATCTGGGGAAATCTTGATAGTACAGATACGCTTCTGCACACGGGGTCATGCCCAGCGGACACGGGGGCGTGGTCAACTAATGCAGACAAACTGCAATTAATGAAGAAAGAGAAGGAAGGTGGACACGGGGCCGTGCCCGAGCTGCTGTTTAGGCTATAAATAGGGGTGTTGGGCTCATTTGCAAACCATCCCTTGGCACACCACCTCTCTCACACTTCACCCACCACCCACCACCATCACAACACCAATATCCACCACCATCATCCATTGTCCATCATAGAGTGTGTGAGTCGTCTCGGGATCCAAGATTGATCGTAAGAGTTCTTGACAATCAAAGGCCATGTTTGCCTAAGTCTCTTACATCACTTGGTGAAGACAAGTGTCTAGTGTAATACTTTTTATTTTTAATCTTTTCGCACTTTTTACTTGGTTATGTATTAATGACTTTAATAACTAGTTTCTTATGCTGAAGGTGATTCTTCCTTATCGTTTATCCGTGGTGTCTTGGCATTATTTTACTGTCTATATAAAATAAAAGATTTTCACCATTCATATCTCCACGGTCTATATGGAGATATGTTGGCTACCTGGTCGTGGGGTAAGGGAACGGTTTGGTAAGAGTCTTGCCTTGTTCAGTGTATAGATCCTGCAAGGACCTGGGTCAAATTTAGTAGGACCTCCTTCAATACCCACCGGTATTGGATGGCGGGGGTCCAAACTCTTTGATCCCCTCATATGTAAGCTACTATTAATACTTTAATCCGGCTACTTAGGACTGTATCCCTGCTGACTCAGACTACTTAGCCCAGGGTAACGTCACCTTCAAAAGAGGGGCCTACCATAATATGCATTAATAACTTAATTAATGATCTTTCAATAATCCGACCCTTTAGGATTGTATCCTTGCTGACTCAAACTACTGGGTTGAGGGTAACGTCACCTTCAAAAGAGGGGCCTACTACAATAACTAAGATAATCTCTTAAAAAGTGCAAAAGTGCGGAAATAATCAAAGGTTACACTAAACACGAGTCGGAGCCAAGTGATTCATCTTGTCTATCTGTTTTTTTTTTATTTTTTTTTCAGCATTTTAGTTAGTTTTATTTTTCTTAGTTTAAAACATATATCACACCACACACGCATCAAGTTTTTGGCGCCGCTGCCGTGGACACAAGGATTTTAAGAAAGTTAAGAATTAACGGCCTAATCGTTTTTTCTAATTTTTCTTTTTTTTTTAGGATTTTCTTAGTTTTTCAGCTTCTGCAGAACTCGGCACGGGCCGTGCCCGCTGAACACGCCCCGTGCCCAATCATTGGAACTGGCAATCCTGTTTTAAGTCAGACAGTAAGCTGAACACGGGGCCGTGCCCACTTAACACGCCACACGCCCAAGATTCAGTTACTGAAAACAGAACCGAAAGATCCCGACGGTTGGTAATTTCTGACACAAACATGAGAGATACTGATATTTTTTACTTTCGGCACTCTTATGGTACGTGGTGTCAAATATGTGGTGGCTCTCATAAAGAATTAAAATGTTATTTTCTAAATTATAAGCCCCACTATATAGACCCATTGTTTTCGTGTAGCCTTAAGAGGGGCGAAAGTAAAAATAATCCCTATCTCTCCCTCGAATGCTCTCAACCGGATCTTCTAGGAGAAATGCTTCTTGATGAACTATTTCAAATGGAAGATCTAATTCTTAATTGGTTAAAAGAACTTAGGATAGATTTCAATAATTTATCTAAAGACGATAACCAAGAAGAATTTTTGGGATCGAATTCAAATAAAAACAACTTCGTTGTTCCCGATGTTACCTCTAACTCTAGCGAGGACTTGAGCGATAGTCGTCCCTGTGCCGATTGTGCCGTGAAGGACTCTCCATCGACTTCGTTCGGTGCATACATAGACCTGAGCGATTCGGCATACACCTTCTTTAACGAGAGCCCGGGAAAGGGTTGGACTTGTCCACCTACATTTAGCATAGGAATCACCCTCACCGACAACCTCTTGCGTTCTCGTCTTAATCTAGAGCAATTAAGGTATCTTAGGCACTTTGGGGTTGTTCCATCCAGTAAGGAACCGCCCGATCCGGATAAGTTCCTTAGAAATAGACAAAACGTCATAAACATCCTCTAGACACGGGGCAGTGTCCAGGTCAACACGCCCCCGTGTCCACTAAAAGATTCCCGTCTGATTTCATGTCAGAATACGGACAAAATGTGTTAGGATCTTGCCTGCACACGGGGCTGTGTCCAGCAAACACGGGGCCGTGTGCAACGTGCTGTCGTTTTCTATAAATGCAGCCAAGAATCTTGCACATTTGAACCATTCCAGGGACAGAGATTTGGGGAATCTTCTCACATACCATCCTAGGTATTTTCTAAAAGAAGTTTCTCAACCACCTTCTTGTCCTTTCCTCTTTTATCCACTTTCATCTTCTTCAATTTTTTTTACTTCCATTAGAGCTTGAAACCTCCATAGTTTCAAGCTTTATTGAGATGTTTGTTAGATTTGTATTCATGGAATCTTGTTAAAAATAAGTTCTACAACAATGTTTTAAGTTGTTTCTGCTTAAAAAGGTTTTAAAAATCACGAAAACAATTTAAAACTCCATGATTCCTTGTTCCAAAAATCAGCAGACATCCGAACACGGGGCCGTGTCCGAAGTACTGCTTCTATAAAATTGAACTCTTTTCGGTATGTTTTCTTAGAATGGCGAGCAGAACTAGCGGAGCATCTTCATCGCACACCAGAAACAACCGACAAGGAAGAAGATCATCAACGGCTGAAGATTCTCTTGTAAACTACGTTTACGCCTTAAGAGAGGCCATTGATGAGATGACGTGGGTAGAAGAAGCATTGGTCGACCGTATTAATCATTTGACGGTGGAACTAGAGGGATGTCTTCGAGAGGTCAACCTTTTGCACCAAAGGTTGAACATTCTCACCTCTCCTCCTTTGGTACCAATCATCACCCAAAGGGCATGGAATGTGATACCGGAAGTCATCATTCCCGCCGAATGGTACGCCATACATTCGAAACCCCGTCAAGACATACTACAAGGGGTTCCGGTTGGTGTCGCTCCTCCTCCACAAGATGTTGAGGAGAATGAAGCCCCCTTCTTCCTCCCAAGAGAGATAGAAGAATGGCTTTAACACCCCTCGGCTCGGAGTTCTACAATGCTTTTAGATACCGGAAAACAATTTCTGAAATTTTGGTTCTTAGTGTAATAGTAGAGCTCCTTAAGATGATTTTATGTATCACTTGACATATCTAGTTTAGGACCTTTTAACTTTTATTTTCCTACTTTGTTTTAATTTTCTAGGACTATTATGTAATTCTCTCTATGTTTTAATAAATGATGGTTTTAGCTAATTTGGTGTTTGGATGATGTTGTAATGGATAAAACACACTTGGGATGGTGAAGGATACCAAGGGAGCATGAACCAGCACCCCATGCATGAAAACAGGGCCACCCGACAAATTTTTCTTCATTACAGCAAGTTCAGCACGGGCCGTGCCCGCCCAACACGGCCCCGTGCTGGACAATCTGTAGGAAATGCCCAGTTCAGGTAACTGGACACGGGGCGTGCTCACTAAACACGCCCCCGTGCCCAGGCTTCTGTTTCTTTTTGACAATTTCTGTTACTGGCAATCTGAACACGGGGCCGGGCCTGGACACCACGGGGCCGTGTCCAGACTTCCAGTAACATAAAATTTTGCTTTTTCACACCTTTTTACACATTCAATCAACCTAAAAACTTATTTTTGAGACACATTGAGGACAATGTGTAATTTAAGTGTGGGGGGATGCTAAAACCTTGAATCTTGCAAGTCCTAATCACAAGCCTTACACAAAATTCTATTGGAACCGCTAATCACCCCAAATTTTTTCAAAAATTTTTCATTTTTTTTTACTTGTCTAGGTTTAATTTGGGAATATCATGTTCTAAAAAGGTTATATTTTTACAAATTTACAACCGATAGCGTCGTGATAAAAAGAACCAACATAAGAAAATTATGAAACGGCATAACAAGCTTAATTTAAAATTTCATTATATATACTTGATCACATAAAAACCCATTCCCACAAAAAGTGAGTTTTGAGCCTTTATTGAGCATATAAATATATATATCTTTAAACTAAATGCTCATTTTTCGTTTCTTGTGTGAATAGCCGCTTGGTTCTTACGACTCTAGAACTTGCCACGACCATACATTCCCGGTCCTTACCAACTTAAACCCGAGTAAGTAAACGACGGAGGTATTAGGACTAACCATTTTTATTTCTACACCATTATTTTTCTTTTTTTTTTACCACCTACCCAAAAATCCCCCTAGTTAACCCCATTGAGCCTAAACCTTTTCATTTCATAACCCAAAACAAACACCCTTTCACCCACCAAAACCTTTTTATTTTTTAACCCTTTGTTTTAGTAACAAGCTCGGTTTTTCTTATGACTTCAAAAAAAAAAAAAAATGATGATGATGATGAAGAAAAAGAGAAATAAACAAACAAGTTTATCAAAAATAACTTTGTTTGAATAATGGCTTCATCAAAATAAAAACTTCAAAAAAAGAAAAAGTCTTACAAAAACCGACTCTTTTTACGCCTTTCGCCCTTTTACTAACCACTAACCCAACCACCTACCTTTAACCCAAGCCTAACCCTTCACCCAAAAGTCCTCTTGATATTTAAAAAGGAGGAGGATTGATTGCTTGGCAAGCTTATGGTAGGAGTAAGTTCCATGCCGCTCTCGAGTGATCCACTAAAATACATCTTCGGCCGAGTGTTGAGTGATCCCCCGTGGGGTATGTGAACTTGTATATAAGTGGAATTTTAAAAAAGGCATGTTATGCCCTAATAAGTAATTTATCTTATGTAATGTCTTAAATAAATCATGACGAATAGGATTGTAAATAAATAAAAACAAAACTTAATAAAGAATCTTGGAAATCCCGACACTCTACGACAAGACCAAAAACCTTCTCTTCTACCCATTCCATTTGGGAGTGTAAAGCCACATTATAAAGAGTTTTGCTTGAGGACAAGCAAAGATTCAAGTGTGGGGGTATTTGATGTGCACAAAATGCAACATATAAATTACATCAATTGTGGCATAAAACTAACCCTTTTTTAGTACTAATGTTCGAAAAAGTGTGTTTTGTCTTCCTTTTGTATTTTCAGGATTAAATGAGCTCAAATGAACAAAAGAAGCAAAAAGGCAGCTAAATCTAACATAAATACAAGAAAAGGAACAAACGTGGCATGCCCAGCCTCCCCGACAGCATCTTCCCAAGCAAAACAAGAGAACAGAAGGCTGAACACACCCCGTGCTCAATGAGCACGGGGGCGTGCCCAAGTGTCAGCAGAAAAGACAAAGCTGTAGAAGCTTCTATCACCCACCACGGGGGCGTGCCCAGCAGACACGTGGCCGTGGTCACCTCTAAGATTCGCATAATCTGGGGAAATATTGATAGTACACATACGCTTCTGCACACGGGGTCGTGCCCAGCGGACACGGGGGCGTGGTCAACTAATGCAGATAAACTGCAATTAATGAAGAAAGAGAAGGAAGGTGGACACGGGGCCGTGCCAAATGGACACGGGGTCGTGCCCGAGCTGCTGTTCAGGCTATAAATAGGGGTGCTTGGCTCATTTGCAAACCATCCCTTGGCACACCACCTCTCTCACACTTCACCCACCACCCACCACCATCACAACACCATCATCCACCACCATCATCCATTGTCCATCATAGAGTGTGTGAGTCGTCTCGGGATCCAAGATTGATCGTAAGAGTTCTTGACAATCAAAGGCCATGTTTGCCTAAGTCTCTTACATCACTTGGTGAAGACAAGTGTCTAGTGTAATACTTTTTATTTTTAATCTTTTCGCACTTTTTACTTGGTTATGTATTAATGACTTTAATAACTAGTTTCTTATGTTGAAGGTGATTCTTCCTTATCGTTTGTCCGTGGTGTCTTGGCATTATTTTACTGTCTATATAAAATAAAAGATTTTCACCATTCATATCTCCACGGTCTATATGGAGATATGTTGGCTACCTGGTCGGGGGTTAAGGTAACGGTTTGGTAAGAGTCTTGCCTTGTTCAGATTATATATCCTGCAAGGACCTGGGTCAAATTTAGTAGGACCTCCTACAATACCCACCGGTATTGGATGGCGGGGGTCCAAACTCTTTGATCCCCTCATATGTAAGCTACTATTAATACTTTAATCCGGCTACTTAGGACTGTATCCCTGCTGGCTCAGACTACTTAGCCGAGGGTAACGTCACCTTCAAAAGAGGGGCCTACCATAATATGCATTAATAACTTAATTAATTATCTTTCAATAATCCAACCCTTTAGGATTGTATCCTTGCTGACTCAAACTACTGGGTTGAGTGTAACGTCACCTTCAAAAGAGGGGCCTGCTACAATAACTAAGATAATCTCTTAAGAAGTGCAAAAGTTCGGAAATAATCAAAGGTTACACTAAACACGAGTCGGAGCCAAGTGATTCATCTTGTCTATCTGTTTTTATTTTTATTTTATTTTTCAGCATTTTAGTTAGTTTTATTTTTCTTAGTTTAAAACATTTTTTTTCTAACTTTTGATTTGATTAGACGTTGAGGATAAACCGGTACTAAAAGCTCTTGTGTCCTTGGACAACCTCGGTATCTTGCCAACACTATACTACGCTCACGATGGGTGCAATTGCCCATATGTGTGTTTGGTGTTAGTAAAATTTCGTGTTTTATAAATTTAATACTTGACTAACGTGTAAAAAAGGCTTAAAATATGCTTAAAAATTTATATCACACCACACACGCATCAGGGGATATGAACTCACTGGTTGTCCCATTGTTTGTATGCATGTTTCGAAAATACGTGTGTGTTTTGAAAAACCGGTATGTTTAGCATAAACCTTTCGTAAACCATTTGAGTTTGTTGGAATTCATTTGCAACATGGTTTAGAAATATGTAGTTTTTGTTCATCAAAATATTGTATGTTTTTGCAAAACTTGCATGTCTTTCCACCCCCGAAAACATTTATAAAAATGTAAAACTGTAAAAAGTGGGGGTTATGAACAGATCTCGATATCCTTGTGCAAAGCTAACTTAATATGACTCCATAATGTCATTTCCAAAACGTGACTCGCTAGCATGCAATCTATAACGTTCCTATCAAGGAATAACTTATAAATTTATACTAAAATGTTGTAGCTAAATTACGTGTCACCGAGCTCTACCGAATCGCTAACCGAATTATTCGATGCAAAGTTGTTAACTTAATGGAAACGATACTTTACTTGTTTAGTCCCATTAATTGTCGGTGATAAATACTAAGTTTTTAGAACACCTAATTTTCAAGAGGTTTAGTATATATATATATAGGGGAAGGTTCATTGGGGAACACTAAAAAAGTGGGGAACAGCGGGGAACCGGCTCAAACGAACTCCGATTGGACTCATTCCAGCGGCGTTGGAACCGACTCGTCGAACCCTAACTAAGATCTCTTAACCCTAAACCCTAAATCCTAACTCCTAAACTCTAAACCCTATAGCTAAACCCTAAAGCTAAACCCTAAACCCTAAAGCTAAACTCTAAACCCTAAAGCTAAACACTAAAACTAAACCCTAAAGCTAAACCCTAAAAGCCAAACCCTAATATATTTATGGTTTAGGGGTTATGATTTAGGGTTTAGGGTTAAGAGATCTTAGTTGGGGTTCGACAAGACGATTCCAACGCCGCTGGAATGAGTCCAATTGGAGTTCGTTTGAGTCGGTTCCCCACTGTTCCCCACTTTTTTAGGGTTTCCCAATGAACCTCACACTATATATATATATATATATATATATATATATATATATATATATATATAAGAATATAAATATATTTATGGAATCGTATTAATTGTTCTGAATGGTCGTGCGTGTACGTAACAAAAGTTTGTATAAAAATATTACACGTTATAGACTCGTATGATGTGGTTGTATGATTTCCATGTAGTCATTAAGTAGTCGAAATAGTATTCCCGCGTCTCGTGGATAATTATAAAAATAATTATATAGTTATACGTTTGTGAGGAATCGACCTCGTTGGTTTGTTATCAAATAAACCGATTAATAATATACATTGAGATCGTATGGTAATATGTCATATATCGTTTAGTCGTTTGAAATAAATATAAATAATTATATTTATTTTATATATAACTT
This sequence comes from Helianthus tuberosus, assembly GCA_030545235.1. NCBI lineage: Eukaryota > Viridiplantae > Streptophyta > Magnoliopsida > Asterales > Asteraceae > Helianthus > Helianthus tuberosus. The sequence continues at coordinate 178,340,883 of CM060366.1, forward strand.
TTGAACATTAGACATATAAATTAAATATAAATAATTGTTTTTATTGTATAAAAGATTTCCGAGTTCTAGACGTTTGAAATAAATATAAATAATTATATTTATTTTATAAAAGATTTCGAGTTTCGTTACCTTGTAATCGCACTCGCTGAAATGTTATAGGTTCGTTTTGTGAGTTATAAAGTGTCGTCAAAAAAAAGTATACGCTTATATTTATTTTTACAAGATACTTTGAATCCTGATATGTGTTGTTTTTAGAATATAAATACGTTTCGTGTCGCGGATTTTTATGAAAAACGGTCAGAGTTTCCTTTGTTTTTTGACGATCCTGACAATTCAAGATGTCGATAAAATTTCAAAACACAACAATCAATTCAACAATATATAAAATGTTTCCGTCACCTACTCACGTATCGGTTCGGTCTTATGAATAATTAATGCCACTAACCCCAAAGTTTAACAATGTGTAAACGTTAATCGGTCGGGTCGAGCTCGGTTTTGCGTTAAAATGGCACAAAAAAAAATTGTAGTATAATACGCGTCATTAAAATTTTACCCATTCTAGCGTCGTCTAGTTGACCACAATTGACCATGTTGACTGAGTTGACCGGGTTGACTTGTGTTGACTGAGTTGACCGGGTTGACTGGGTCGAACGGGTTGACTTGGGTTGACTGAATCGACCGAGTTTGAACCGAACCCAAATCTGACTGGTTGACCTCTGTTGACCCGGGTTTGACCCGAACACCAAAGTTGTACCAAAATCACCCATTGATTGTTTTTGACCGAACCGAGCTTGAATCGAGTTGAACGTGCTTGACCCGGTGTTGACCGGGTTTGACTGAGGTTGACTTGTAGACCCGAACCCAAACTTGAATCTAACCTGGGACCCGAAACTAAGCTGTTGACTAAAGTTGACCAAAACCGAGCAAATCCAATCCAACCAAATCTGACCCGGACTAAGGCACCGTGGCTCGGCAGATACTACCGCCGTCGGCCACCACCACAATACCATTCTACCGTCGTCTGCCATCGTTCAAACCACATCAACCACAACCACTACCGTCACCACTACTGCGGTCGTCCATCGACACTCCAACACTACCTGTAACAACATGCACCGGCCGGAGTAACTCGAATCTAGAAGAATGTAAGAGAAAAAGAGAGAGTCGAAGGGTTTACCAGAGAAACTGCGGCCGCCGGAGTCTAAACGACCGCTTCCGCTGCTCCGATCAGAAAACTGATGCAGAAATCGTGCTTGGGAGATGCACTTTAGGGGGATACGCGCCACCACGCGCCGGAAAATTTTCACCTCCGCCGGAATTATAACAGGCCACTTCCGGACCGCTGTACACCGTTGTCGGCCGAAGTCCGGCTGCCAGAATTGAAGAGGGAGAGACAGAGAGAGTAGGTGGATGTCAGTTGGGTTGGAAGAAAAATGAGGGGGAAATGTTTTAAATGGGTATATATAGGTAGGATTAAGTGGTTTGTGCCCAAGGCCATTAGCCCGGCTCTTGTCTTTTTTGTCACACCCTGGCTTTGCGGAAGCGTGGTTAATTTGGTGTGACTTCTTAATACCATAGCTTAACCATAACAAATCTATATGTAATAAAATCATGCAAGATCATCCATTTGATTAAGTGTTAAAACCAAATATAACAACATTGTCTTAACAGAAACACATCCTAACGACATAAACATTGTTCATCAAACATAGCATAACATAAAGATAGTTTAAGGACTGTGACTTGTCCAGGAAAGAGTCACATTCCCCAAACCCGGATGACCTCGTAACAAGTGCAGCGGGAAAACGTGTCATACCGCGCCAGATCCTTTAATTCCCTGAAATACATGTAAGTTGAAAAATCAACAATAATGTTGAGCGAGTTCATGTGTAAGTGAGTAAATAAACCTTTGTGAGTATAAAAATAGTCTTGGTATGTAGCAAATAAGGGAATTGAGATCACCAATGGTTTGCAAGGCCACTGATATATGTGAAGTGCAAGTAGGGAAACTCAAACCTAGCAGATTTCGCCACGGCATTAGTATGTGGACAAAGTCACCCCGAGTTCCGTTTCTAATTTGGCCTGGGGCTGGGCTCGCTACACCCAGATAGATCTACCGCTCCTGTCCCTCGGTCCTGCCATGAGGACTAATGGCCTCATATTGCTCCTACCCACTCACATGATCTAAGTAGTAAACCTCCTTACGCTAACCATACCATGTATAAAGTATTTGTAATCAAAGTAACATGTATTTCACCCCCGCAGTTAAGAAAACTGAAAACAGTTAGAGAAAAGGGGGACATGAACTCACAGTGGTGCGTCTCTACCAAGTATGCCTCCAAATCAATCAGCTTTGTGACGACCTACACGTACTAATTCTATTAGACGGACTGCCGTGCCTTAGCTTTATGGTTTAAGTTTTTGGGAAATAGTTAGGCAACTATTTCGTGTTTACATTTTGTATATACTTGGTAGTCATTTTCCTTCCCAAGGATGGGGGATTTAATACATGTGTGTTCGTATAATTCGAATTACACTATTAAGTCTCACTTAATATATTTTATTTCTAATTCCAAAATATAAATATTCTTCCCAAAAATATTATATTTAAATACATGTAATTTTCCCAAAATAATACTTAGTAATATTATTTTTTCTCTAAAAATAATATTTACGTAGTTCACAAAATAATCATAAACATGTACACAAGTGATGATGTGAAAAAATATATTTACTAAATACATATTTACCAAGTTTTATTTTGTGAAATCCCACCTCCGATGTTTTGTAAATAAGTCGTGGCGAAATCTATAATTTGAAAACAAGTCAAAATGTATTTCTAACACTTATAGTGAAAATATTTCTAAGGGTTAGGCTTTTAGAAAAAATTTCGCCAGAGTTTCCTCTGTAACTGGAGGTGGCCACGCTTTCAAACGTATCATTTTCTTTTACAAATCAACCAACAATTTTCTCAATCAACAATAAGCATTATTCAAACCATCAAACTAGTCAAAATAGATGTAAATCGCAAAAATACATGAACTTGCGGTTTTTCCAAAATATGTAGCATCTTTCCATTATTTTTAGTGGATCTTTTGTATAAATCAATCCGGTTTCGTAATAACCCCGTTTTAAAGAAATTCCATCTTTACAACTTCTTATCAATTTTTACCAAGTTAGTTCTTTCGTCAAAACTTTGTGTTACACGAGTGTTTACACACTTGTGTGTTCACTAAAATCATTCTTGTTTATGAAAGATCTGTCTTTAAAAGTATGTTTTCTCTTGACACGTGGTCCTTTGAAAATACCGCTTGTAGATCCGTAGATCTACTAGTTTTAAACACTATTTTACAAGCAAAAATCACTTTTACACAAGTTCATGATTCGTGTGTGGTAGAGTTTCATCCTTTAACCCTTGTTACTTCCAAAACAACCTTATGTCATAATCCAAAATCATGACCAATCCGGGTTAAATGATGATCCGAGCTACCACAACATAGATCGGGTCCAAATACTCACACAAATCAAATACTACATGATTTACACAACATATGAGCTTTTAACCAACATTTTTACTGTTTTAAGTAGACTTTTGTGTGTCATCTTGTATGTTAACGAGTTTTAACCGTTACAAATCATATTAACCACTTTAAAATAGTTCGAGAAGGTGATTCAAGCAACTTACTACTAGCTCAAGGCTAGGGAAGAATCTAAGCGAAAAAATGCGTGGATAAAAGCAATAGAGTGAGGTCCTTCGCCTTCCGATTGCACCAAGGTTCCTTATACGCGATCCTTAATGCTTGAATGATCTTGGAATGAGATGAACAAAACTCGAAAATGGATGTATGTAAGAGGGGGTGTTCGGCCGTTGCTTCTTTAGAGAGAGAGAGAGTTGTTTGTGTTGAGTTGTGATGTGTGAATGATCATGTGGGTTTAAGCTTATACTTATAGACAATTAACAAGATTATTAACCATTGGATGATATGTCTATTAGATATTAGGCATGAAAGATTAAAATAACCATCAAAGGACATGAGGTGTCCCCATTGGGGACCGAATTCGTAAAGGGGGGGGGGGTACTAGTTCGATTTCAACCAACTAGTTAGACATAAATTAGGTTAATCTAGGTTAGTTAAGTGATTAACCCGGTTAGTGGTGTGTAGTGCGTTATGACGGGTGTTAGGGTATTCAGGGACCCTAACTGGCTCAGAAAAAGATAAACAATGTTATTAACAATATTTTCATGTTCCGGGTATAGTCCGGTTGTTTGGTTGGATAGTAATCCGTTAAAGTGCTTAACAAAGCTTTAAAGTGTCGTTATTACCATTTTTAGTGACACAACTTATTCCTCCAAAGTGTCAGGAATATTTTCTCATGTTTTGGCACTTTATTAGTTAGCTAAAAGCTGGATTGTTATGTAAAGTGCTGAATTTTGTACTTAGAGTACGTTTTAGGCACATCCAGTCATTGTAACTTATTCCTAGATACGCAGTTCTACAACCCTTGTATCCCTACACTCACCACTAGTGTAGCAAAATATTTCTGGCTCATACAGGCCTTAGAGGCAATGTCTGCCTGATGCTGGCTTTATCAGCATGTTCAATAGGTTATCCGCTATAGTGCTACTGTGCTTTTTGTGCATCATGTTTGTCACTAAGGTTCAGCAAGTAAATAATGTAGTGACGGTAAGTAAAGTATGATGCAAGTAAGTACATGTATCAGTATTCAAGTAGCAGTTTATTCACAAGTTCAAGCAAGCACAGTAATTAAGCAGTAATTAATTATTAATTAAGTCATACGGATACCTGGTTTAGTGAGGGTTGTCACATTCTCCCCCCGTTAGAAAAATTTCGTCCCGAAATTTTAAATTCTGCTTGTAGATGCAGGGTTCTTAGGAAATAGGTGGGGGGTATTTCTCTTTCATCCGGTCCTCACGCTCCCAGGTGTATTCAGGACCATGTCTGGCATTCCAACGAACTTTGACGAGCTTGACACTGCTCCGGCGGGTCTTGTTTACTTTCCAATCCGTAACCTCAACCGGTTCTTCAACGAAATGGAGCGTGTCGTCAACATGGATCTCGTCGATGGGAATGGCAATGGTATCTTGAGTTGGACTTTTCTTCAGGTTGGATACATGAAATGTATCGTGAACTGAATGGAGTTCAGCAGGTAAGTCCAGCTTGTATGCTACTAGCCCTATTCTTTCCAAAATTCTGAAAGGACCAATGTAGCGCGGATTTAACTTCCCATGCTTTCCGAAGCGTGCCACACCCTTCCAGGGTGAAACCTTTAATAACACCATTTCTCCCACTTGAAATTCCAAGTGTTTTCGGTTTGGATCTGCATAGGCTTTCTGTCTGTGGCGAGCGGCTTCGATGCGTTTTAGAATCTGCGCAATCTTGTCTGTCGTCTCTTGGACGATTTCGGGACCAGCAAGCTGCCTATCACCTGCGTCAGCCCAGCATAGGGGTGATCGGCACTTGCGTCCGTAAAGAGCTTCGAATGGCGCGGCACCAATACTGGTGTGGTAGCTGTTGTTGTATGAAAATTCGACCAAAGGCAAATGCTTGTCCCAGCTACCGCCCAAATCCGTAACACACGCTCTCAGCATGTCTTCCAAAGTCTGTATCGTTCGCTCGCTTTGACCGTCAGTTTGCGGGTGAAATGCAGTGCTCAGATTCAATTGTGAGCCAAAGGCTTCTTGGAAGGATTGCCATATCCTTGACACAAACCTTCCGTCTCTATCAGAGATGATCGAGAGAGGCACTCCATGACGTGCGACGATCTCTCTCATGTAAATTTCAGCCAGTTTGCTCGTATTATCCTTCTCTCTGATAGGCAAGAAGTGTGCTGACTTCGTCAATCGATCCACTATTACCCAAATAGTGTCATGGCCTCTTGGCGTTCTTGGCAACTTTGTAATAAAGTCCATTGAGATTTGTTCCCATTTCCACTTGGGAATCTCAGGTTGTTGCAGAAGTCCTGAAGGCTTCTTGTATTTCGCTTTCACCTTAGCGCACGTTAGACATTTGCTCACATAAACAGCTGCATCGCCTTTCATCCTAGGCCACCAATAATAATCTTTGAGATCTTGGTACATCTTATCCGCTCCAGGGTGGATAGAGTACCGCGACTTGTGAGCTTCATCAAAAATAACCTTCCTTAAACCTCCAAACAAAGGAACCCAAATCCTTTTCTCAAAACATAACGTTCCTTCCTTGTCTGGTACCAGTAGCCTTTCCATCCCACGGAGATATTCTTCTTCAAGGTTTCCTTCCTTGAGAGCTTCTTTCTGCGCGGCACGAATGCGCAAGGAAAGATCGGTTCGGATAATCATTTCTAAAGCCCTAACCCTTATGGGCTTGATCCTCTCCTTTCGACTTAGGGCATCGGCGACCACATTCGCCTTTCCTGGATGATACTTTATCTCGCAGTCGTAATCGTTCAACAACTCAACCCATCGTCTTTGTCTCATATTCAACTCCTTCTGGTTGAATATGTGTTGTAGGCTCTTGTGATCTGTAAAAATTGTACACTTTGTACCATAAAGGTAGTGTCTCCAGATCTTGAATGCAAAAACCACTGCGCCAAGTTCCAAATCATGTGTGGTATAGTTCTTTTCGTGCACTTTCAATTGACGCGATGCGTAAGCAATAACCTTTTGGCGTTGCATCAACACACAACCCAATCCTTGACGCGAAGCGTCACAGTATACCACAAAATCATCTGTACCTTCCGGTAGTGCTAAAATTGGCGCATTGCAGAGCTTATCCTTTAATATCTGGAAATCTTCTTCCTGTTTGATTTCCCAATCAAACTTCTTATCTTTCTGCGTGAGGAGCGTCAATGGTTGAGCGATTTTTGAAAAATCCTCAATGAATCTTCGATAGTAGCCAGCCAAACCCAAGAATTGTCGAATCTCGGTTGGCGTCGTTGGCGTTTCCCAATTCTTGATCGCTTCGATCTTGGTTGGATCCACATGGATTCCATTTCCATTAACCACGTGTCCAAGAAACTGGACTTCGTGTAGCCAAAACTCGCACTTAGAGAACTTGGCATACAACTGTTCCTTCTTCAGCAACTCCAAAATAGCTCTTCAATGTTGTTCGTGCTCAGCCTTTGTTCTTGAATAAATCAAGATGTCGTCGATAAACACAATCACGAACTTGTCCAAGTACGGCTTGCAAACTCTATTCATCAAGTCCATAAAGACTGCAGGTGCGTCTGTCAAACCAAACGGCATAACAAGGAACTCGTAGTGTCCATAACGAGTTCTGAAAGCTGTCTTCGGGATACTCTCCTCTTGTATCCTTAACTGATGGTATCCAGATCGCAAGTCGATCTTTGAGTAAAAGCTTGACCCTTGCAGTTGGTCGAACAGATCATCAATTCTTGGCAGAGGATATCTATTCTTGATCGTCAGCTTGTTCAGCTTCCGGTAGTCAATGCACATACGAAAACTACCGTCCTTCTTCTTGACAAACAAAACTGGAGCTCCCCAAGGCGAGAAGCTTGGTCGGATAAATCCCTTGTCTAACAACTCTTGAAGTTGTGTCGACAGTTCCTGCATCTCAGACGGAGCAAGTCTGTAAGGTGCCTTAGCCACAGGTGCGGCGCCTGGAACTAAGTCAATGCGGAACTCTACTTGTCTCTGAGGTGGCAGTCCAGGTAAGTCCTCTGGGAAGACTTCTGGATATTCCCTCACGACAGGGATCTCTTCGATCTTCGGTTCGGCAGCCTTCTTATCCATAATGTGTGCCAGGAAGGCAACACATCCCTTCTGCAAACACTTTCGCGTTTTCAGGCAGCTGATAATTCTTAACAGCGTATCACGCTTCTCCCCGTGAACCAAAATTGTTTCACCATCTTCGGTTGGGATACGAACGACCTTTTCGTGACAAACTATTTCAGCCTTGTTGCCTGATAACCAATCCATTCCTACCACCACGTCAAAGCTTCCCAACTGGACTGGTAGTAGATCCAGAGCAAACTCACGCTCTCCCAATTTGATCACACAGCCTCTGATAACTTCATTGGCTTCTACTAACTTCCCATTGGCCAATTCGATTGAGTACGGAATATCTAACTTATTAGCGGCTAAACCAAGCGTATTCTTAAATTCTAACGATACGAAGCTATAATCGGCGCCAGTATCAAATAAAACGGATGCATAGCGTTGGTTTACAGGGAACGTACCAGTGACAACATTGGGATCCTGTCGCGCTTCCCTTGCTTCAATATGGAACACTCTTCCACGGGCTTGGTTCAACTCTGGGCAGTTCCTCTTAAAATGCCCAACATCACCGCAGTTAAAGCATCCAAGTCTTTGCCCGTTCCCACCTCCATTTCCAGCTTGGTTGTTCCTTTGGTTATGATTCACGGCGCCCGCTTGATTAGCATTGTTGCCTCGATTCCCTTTACCTCCATTGTTTCCTTGTGGGCGATTTCCATTACCACCACGATTATTATTTCTGTTTCCGAATCCTCCCTGGCCTCCCTGGCCAGCAGTGGCCCAACAAGTGTCCTTCAAGTGGCCCGACTTTCCACATGCTTCGCATACTTTCACACTACAAAGGCCCGTATGGTGGCGTTGACAGGTATTACACTTGGGCTGGGTGCCCATGTATCCTTTTCCTTTCTTTCCACTACCAGCTGTAACCTAAGCTGGCGTGCCTGATCCTCCTTTCTTAACCGCCACACTAGCGCCCTGCTTGAAGTTTGAGAACTTCCGTTTGTTACCTCCTGATGACTCGACGTGAGTCTCTTTCTTCTTGGGCTCAGCATCGTCAAACTTGTTCAGGCGAATAGCCTCCTCTGTGAGAGACACGCTCAAATCGATTGCCTCAGTAATTGTCGCAGGCTTGGATGAGGTCACCTTGCTTATGATTTGAGGAACTAGTCCCCAAATGAAACGTTCAATCCGCTTGAACTCCGGAGTGACCATGTAGGGTACCACATGTGATAAGTCATGGAACCTTTGAACGTATTCTGCGATCTTTGGACCTTCCATTTTCAAATGCCAGAACTCGGTTTCCAATCTTTGGATTTCCGCGCGAGAGCAGTACTTTTTGCGCATAAGTTCCTTCAGTTCGGTCCAGGTTAGCGCGTAGGCAGCAGCTTCACCAAGTGTCTGTACTTGCAAATTCCACCAAGAGAGGGCTCCATCCAAGAATAGCCCTGAGATATAGGTGACTTGCTGATCTAGTGCGCATTTGCTCATGCGGAGAACAGATTCAGTTTTCTCAGCCCAACGAACAAAGGCGACAGCACCTCCTGTGCCATCAAAGTTGACCGGTTTGCAGTCTAGAAACTGCTTGTAGGTGCACCCTGCACATACATTGCAAAACGTGAACAGCATTAGCATCTTTGCTATAGATATCCAATTAGGTCATGGTATGTCTAAATGTCTTAGTATTACCATGAGGTGGATTATTATTGCCATTGTTGTTTGAGCTGCTTCCGCTGGGTCCTCCTTGCGATGCGGCGTATTGTGCGATGGCAGCAGTAATGACTTGTTGGAGTTCTGCCTCATTGGTAGGCATGCGTGTCTCACGTCTCGGCGGCATCTTCTAAAAGATGGTTTACGTTGGTCAGGCCATAGTAAAGATCCCATGTTATAATACGTAAGTCAGGTCATAATGTAGCGTACGTATATAATGAGAGTAATAGTACATAACATCTCATGTTATAATCATATCAATCACACAACATCCCATGTCACAAACATCAGTCACACAACATCCCATGTCATAGAATATAAATAATCAAATCAAGCATTAAGTATGATGAGAATACTACGATTGCCATATATCGAGACCACATAGTAAGCGTACAAGTACATCACAGCGTCATACAACATCAGTCGACTAAGGGCTACATCACCCTAGTCCAAAAACTATATCAAATACATGTCAACAAAAGTCAGAATCATAATGTAGTCTCCAAAAATGTTGTGCAGTCAAAAGCATTCGCCGTCTTCTCACCAATGTCTACCCATACGGTACTGAAGAGCTCTACACGGATGGCGGTGGAGGAGGGGGAAAGTGAGTGTAAAACAAACGACGCAACTGGAGCCAGTCCTCCTCCATGGCTCTCTGGGTACGCAACCAAGAAGCAACCTGCTGCTCAAGTGCCAAAAGGCGTGCAGCATAGTCTGGTGGTAAAGGTCGAGAGGGCTGCAAAGGAGAGTGGGTCTGACCCTGGCACTGACACGGCGGCGGCTGGGCTCTCTCAAGCTCCTGAATGCGCTGCGTGTGTGCCTCGTGCTGGGCGACAAAAGACATCAAAACATCCTCAATAGTATATCCCATATGGAAAGAATGGTAGGGGTCGGTCGGTGGCATAACAGACGGTGACGCCCAGAGAAACGGCTCACTGGGGGGATCAAAAGGTGCCACATGAAATGGAGAAACAGGGGGGAAAGTAGCAGGCGGTGGTATAGCAGGGATAGATACCGGTACATGTCCAAAAGGGTGAGCCGAAGAACCCTCTCCAGGTCGAGCTGGAGGTGTAAACCGAGGAAACGAAAAAGAGGAATCAACGTGACGTGCATCAGTGGTATGAGGAGGAATAGGTGGAACCTCATCATCAGCAGGAATCCACCCACACTGTGCGTGCTCATCTCGTGGGTCAATCTGTGCCTCAAAAAGTGCTCGATCAAACTGAACAGGCATAGGGTCGAGGTGAGGTGCAACAAGAGGGTCAACTGGTGCATCAGCAATAAGTGGGGGATCAACATGATCAGCAACAATAACATGATCGCCCTCCAACAATGGAGCATCTACAGGGTGATCATCAATAGGTGGGTCAGCAACGACAGGCTCAATAATAGGTGCGTCAGCATGAACTGGGTCGTGCTCAAACGCTGGGTCAGGAGCAGGGTCTAGTGGCTGCTCGGGATCAACGAAGGCCATCTCAAAATCAAACTCAGGGTCGATGGGATCAACTGGGTCAAATGGGTCGACTGGATCCTCCATAGGCTGATCCATGGGTATAAACTCTATATCCTCATCTGGGTCGAATCCTGGGGGAAAGACAGGATCGGAATCCTCCAAATCATCGTGGTCAAAAGCAAAACTAGGAATAGGGGCAACAGAGGATGCCTGGTCGGGATCTGATCCAGGAGAAAAGTGCTGCGCACTCTGAGTGTGTGAAGGTGCGGAGGCCACAGACTTGAAAGAGTCTGGGACCGGAGAGTGAGCAGGTGACACCTCAGCGGGAGCATCTGCGATCAACAAAAGATCTCCAGCAGCAAGAAGGGCCTCGCCCTGAACCTCATCCTCTAAGGGCTCGTCTTCAAACAGATCGACGTCGTCATCATCGTCGGCGTCGAGAAGCAAATCGTAAGCAGGATATGAAGCAAGTGGTATGGGAGCAGGGATCACCACTAACGGTAGGTCCCCGGCCAAAGGGCCATCAGCGAGCTCATCAGCACCATCAGGTAAAGCAAAGGGCTGAAAGTCATCCTCGTCTGTGCTAGTAACGTCGGATGTGTGAACCTCGCGCTCCGAAGACTCTAGGTCGTCTGATACTATAGGTCTAGGTCCTGTGGTGTCTGAGTCACCTGTGCCAGAGGTGTCCATGGTGTCTGTAACATAAACACAAACATGCACAAACAATCAATCATACAATCAATTAATCACATAAGTCACCAAGTAAGCATTCAAATAATTCTCCTAGTCCCACTAGCCTCCCAGCCTCTCAGACTGCTCTTCCTAGTCCCACTAGCCAATTCTCCTAGTCCCACTAGCCAATTTTCCTAGTCCCACTAGCCAATTCTCCTAGTCCCACTAGCCAACTACCTTGATCTCCCAGACCGAGCCTCGGCCTCCAAGACCGAGCCTCAGCCTCCAAGACTGAGCCTATAAACAATGAAATGTGCTCAACATGTGTTTATAAAAACATTTTGGATCTGGACTTAAGTGGTATGCAGTAAAAATATTTTCGTGAGAGCCCTAGTGATCATAGTCTAGACTCGAGAAAGAATCCTAGTTCGCTATGATCAGAGCTCTGATACCAAGCTGTCACACCCTGGCTTTGCGGAAGCGTGGTTAATTTGGTGTGACTTCTTAATACCATAGCTTAACCATAACAAAGCTATATGTAATAAAATCATGCAAGATCATCCATTTGATTAAGTTTTAAAACCAAATATAACAACATTGTCTTAACAGAAACACATCCTAACGACATAAACATTGTTCATCAAACATAGCATAACATAAAGATAGTTTAAGGACCGTGACTTGTCCAGGAAAGAGTCACATTCCCCAAACCCGGATGACCTCGTAACAAGTGCAGCGGGAAAACGTGTCATACCGCGCCAGATCCTTTAATTCCCTGAAATACATGTAAGTTGAAAAATCAACAATAATGTTGAGCGAGTTCATGTGTAAGTGAGTAAATAAACCTTTGTGAGTATAAAAATAGTCTTGGTATGTAGCAAATAAGGGAATTGAGATCACCAATGGTTTACAAGGCCACTGATATATGTGAAGTGCAAGTAGGGAGACTCAAACCTAGCAGATTTCGCCACGACATTAGTATGTGGACAAAGTCACCCCGAGGTCCATTTCTAGTTTGGCCTGGGGCTGGGCTCGCTACACCCAGATAGATCTACCGCTCCTGTCCCTCGGTCCTGCCATGAGGACTAATGGCCTCATATTGCTCCTACCCACTCACATGATCTAAGTAGTAAACCTCCTTACGCTAACCATACCATGTATAAAGTATTTGTAATCAAAGTAACATGTATTTCACCCCCGCAGTTAAGAAAACTGAAAACAGTTAGAGAAAAGGGGGACATGAACTCACAGTGGTGCGTCTCTACCAAGTATGCCTCCAAATCAATCAGCTGTGTGACGACCTACACGTACTAATTCTATTAGACGGACGGCCGTGCCTTAGCTTTATGGTTTAAGTTTTTGGGAAATAGTTAGGCAACTATTTCGTGTTTACATTTTGTATATACTTGGTAGTCATTTTCCTTCCCAAGGATGGGGGATTTAATACATGTGTGTTCGTATAATTCGAATTACACTATTAAGTCTCACTTAATATATTTTATTTCTAATTCCAAAATATAAATATTCTTCCCAAAAATATTATATTTTAATACATGTAATTTTCCCAAAATAATACTTAGTAATATTATTTTTACTCTAAAAATAATATTTACGTAGTTCACAAAATAATCATAAACATGTACACAAGTGATGATGTGAAAAAATATATTTACTAAATACATATTTACCAAGTTTTATTTTGTGAAATCCCACCTCCGATGTTTTGTAAATAAGTCGTGGCGAAATCTATAATTTGAAAACAAGTCAAAATGTATTTCTAACACTTATAGTGAAAATATTTCTAAGTGTTAGGCTTTTGGAAAAAATTTCGCCAGAGTTTCCTCTGTAACTGGAGGTGGCCACGCTTTCAAACGTACCATTTTCTTTTACAAATCAACCAACAATTTTCTCAATCAACAATAAGCATTATTCAAACCATCAAACTAGTCAAAATAGATGTAAATCGCAAAAATACATGAACTTGCGGTTTTTCCAAAATATGTAGCATCTTTCCATTATTTTTAGTGGATCTTTTGTATAAATCAATCCGGTTTCGTAATAACCCCGTTTTAAAGAAATTCCATCTTTACAACTTCTTATCAATTTTTACCAAGTTAGTTCTTTCGTCAAAACTTTGTGTTACACGAGTGTTTACACACTTGTGTGTTCACTAAAATCATTCTTGTTTATGAAAGATCTGTCTTTAAAAGTATGTTTTCTCTTGACACGTGGTCCTTTGAAAATACCGCTTGTAGATCCGTAGATCTACTAGTTTTAAACACTATTTTACAAGCAAAAATCACTTTTACACAAGTTCATGATTCGTGTGTGGTAGAGTTTCATCCTTTAACCCTTGTTACTTCCAAAACAACCTTATGTCATAATCCAAAATCATGACCAATCCGGGTTAAATGATGATCCGAGCTACCACAACATAGATCGGGTCCAAATACTCACACAAATCAAATACTACATGATTTACACAACATATGAGCTTTTAACCAACATTTTTAGTGTTTTAAATAGACTTTTGTGTGTCATCTTGTATGTTAACGAGTTTTAACCGTTACAAATCATATTAACCACTTTAAAATAGTTCGAGAAGGTGATTCAAGCAACTTACTACTAGCTCGAGGCTAGGGAAGAATCTAAGCGAAAAAATGCGTGGATAAAAGCAATAGAGTGAGGTCCTTCGCCTTCCGATTGCACCAAGGTTCCTTATACGCGATCCTTAACGCTTGAATGATCTTGGAATGAGATGAACAAAACTCGAAAATGGATGTATGTAAGAGGGGGTTGTTTGTGTTGAGTTGTGATGTGTGAATGATCATGTGGGTTTAAGCTTATACTTATAGACAATTAACAAGATTATTAACCATTGGATGATATGTCTATTAGATATTAGGCATGAAAGATTAAAATAACCATCAAAGGACATGAGGTGTCCCCATTGGGGACCGAATTCGTAAGGGGGGGGGGGGTACTAGTTCGATTTCAACCAACTAGTTAGACATAAGTTAGGTTAATCTAGGTTAGTTAAGTGATTAACCCGGTTAGTGGTGTGTAGTGCGTTATGACGGGTGTTAGGGTATTCAGGGACCCTAACTGGCTCAGAAAAAGATAAACAATGTTATTAACAATATTTTCATGTTCCGGGTATAGTCCGGTTGTTTGGTTGGATAGTAATCCGTTAAAGTGCTTAACAAAGCTTTAAAGTGTCGTTATTACCATTTTTAGTGACACAACTTATTCCTCCAAAGTGTCAGGAATATTTTCTCATGTTTTGGCACTTTATTAGTTAGCTAAAAGCTGGATTGTTATGTAAAGTGCTGAATTTCGTACTTAGAGTACGTTTTAGGCACATCCAGTCATTGTAACTTATTCCTAGAGACGCAGTTCTACAACCCTTGTATCCCTACACTCACCACTAGTGTAGCAAAATATTTCTGGCTCATACAGGCCTTAGAGGCAGTGTCTGCCTGATGCTGGCTTTATCAGCATGTTCAATAGGTTATCCGCTATAGTGCTATTGTGCTTTTTGTGCATCATGTTTGTCACTAAGGTTCAGCATGTAAATAATGTAGTGACGGTAAGTAAAGTATGATGCAAGTAAGTACATGTATCAGTATTCAAGTAGCAGTTTATTCACAAGTTCAAGCAAGCACAGTAATTAAGCAGTAATTAATTATTAATTAAGTCGTACGGATACCTGGTTTAGTGAGGGTTGTCACATTTTTGTGCCACCCAGATGTATTTTTGAAGATGGTTTTCACTCCCGAACATCATGGAATGTCATAAAATATCATTTTGAGATAAAAAATATGTAAAATAGTGTCGGTATTCGACGTTTGACGTGTCCGTTTGTCAGTTGCGTTAAAATCACGTAAAATGCTTCGGTTGTCGTTTCTAATTCGTTTTCTGATCCGATTTTAACTGCGGATATTAAAATTTGATTACGAAGCTAAATATATCATAGTATTTTAGTTTTGAAGGTAATATACGAGTCCGAAGCTTCCGATTCGTTGTAGGTGCATTCCTACAGTCGCGTTTTTCGTTCGCGTGTGCGTTTTATGACGTTCGAAAGCATGATAATTTCGCAAAAATCAAAGTCATGTGTATAAAATATTCATATAAAACTAGTATTTGTAGGTGTTGTCCATATTTCATCTGGTGTTAGTTCGTTACCGTTTAACGTTCAGCAGTTTTCCCGCAAATCACCATTTGCATACTGTTAAGCCAGATAGACGTTCCAAGGCATACCAAAAGCCTATTTAAGTTAGTTTGCGTCTTAAACAAAACTTATAATCCTCTGAATGATTGTTTTACGTGTAACTATAAAACAAAAACTACCAGTTTTCACAAAATTTCTAGATCAAATGAAAGATATGTCTCTGAATGGTCGATCCAGAATAAATATTTGATGGAATATCAACTTACCGCCAAAGTGATGCTCTACAGCTTGAGTACCATAGCTAAGTGTCTGTGGGTTGAGGCGTCATCCTAGAAACAATCAGCTGGAGAGGAAAGTTTCTCGTTTTCAAAATTTGGCCGAGGATAACAAAAAAATTGGCTAAAATGTTAAAGAAAAAAAGATAATGACCTAGCTAGGGTTTGGTCGTAACTTAAAGATTCCTTAATCGATTCTTCTATTGCCAAGTTGTATTTGTTATATCTTTTGGGAAAATGCTTTGGAAGAGTTCAAATTTGCTAATTTAGTTGGAAGCTTTAAAGAAGAAGGCTCAAGATTTTACCATACTTCTTGAGTATCAAGTGAACTTTATGATGCAAGTGGCCAGAACTTGGTTAGTAGTGATAGATTTTTCTTAAAAAGTAATATATTTCCCACATTCATTATTTGTTCACTTATTTATACGTGTATAAAACGTGACTCCTTGAAAAAAAGCGAGTTGGAATTCCAAAAGAGGATTAAGGAGCTACGAGAGGCTCGAGAACAGGATAACGCAAATTACAAGGACTTACACAAAATGTATGAAAGTGTGTTGGTTTAGAGGAAGAAGTGAGGAGTTTCTCAGAAACCAAGATATGGATAATCATCATAAGGATGAAATAAGTGGTATGTCATGTTCGTTTGTGTTACTAATTAGAGATGGTTGTTGCTACCATGAACAATGCCATGAATTCTTGCGGCTTCATTCAAGGAATAATCTGGGTTATCACTGTGCCTTTCAAACTAAGATACCTATGGAGTAGGTGCCATTATTTGATGCAAAACACCAATGCTGCTCTGGATGGGCTACCGAGGCCTATTATCTAGAGCTCCCTATTGTGGCAGATCTTGCAAGTTTGGAAGATCTGACTTTGGCTGATCTAAAAAATACAGGATCAACTTCCCCAAGAGTGAGAAGTTTTGAGATGTTGAATCTCTCATATTTTGGTGATAAATCTAGTGTATGTGATAGGTTCCAAGTATCATGATACGGGTCAGGCCCTTCCAACTAAAACTGAAGCCTAGCTAAGGGACAGTCCAGCTGCCACCGAAGCCCAACAAGGAAGGCCCAAGCGCTCACTTAAGAAACCAGCCCGTTTGGCAAATTGAAGCACCAGTTCTGCATTTTATTTCAGCACGTTTATTGCATTGTTTATGTTTCCATTATCCTTAGAATATTCCCATGATGCATGTTAGTTTGTTAGTGTGTTAGTGGTTGCATGGTAGATAGTGGCATGAAATAAGGGACATGGGTGTTTAACCCACTAGTCTCCTGCATATTTATATTTGGTTTTGCATGAATGAAAAAACACAGAAAATTGCCCCAAAAATTGTCTTTCTTCCTTCAATTCTTTGGAGTCTAATCCACTCTACGGATTACATATCATTGGTGCTTTCATTAGCTAACTCCCCTCCACCACCATGCCTCCTCGCCGTGACAACACCGACGACCCGCCCCCCACCACCAACGACTTACTGTAGCAACTTATAAACTCTACCACCGCCGCCGCCGCCCAACAAGCCGCCCATTTTCAACAACTCATCGACGAAACCCGAAACCTTCACACTAAACTCGATCTCCAAGCCAATGTTCTCACTGCTCTATCCGAAAAAACCACCACTGATTCATCCTCTGCTATATCCCAAACAATTCAAACTCTGGAACAACAAAAGTGGGATACCAAGTTAATGGGTTACGATTTTGAAATTCATTTTAAACCCGGGAAGGAAAACAATGTTGCAGACGCATTAAGTCGGGTCGACATTCCATCCATGTTAGCTCTTTCACATCCAAAAGCAACATGGCTTGATGAAATACGACTCTATTACCGCAACGACGTAAATGGACGCTAACTGATGGACTCGGTGAAGGCTGACCCGCTCGGGTTCCCACATCACCGTTTACGTGATGGCTTGCTTTATGTGCATGGCAATCTGTATGTTCCGCCGACTTCCGACCTTCGCCAACGGTTATTACAAGAGTTTCATTCTTCATTCTTAGGTGGTCATTCGGGCATCAATGCTACAATCAAGCGCATTTCGGGTTCTTTCACATGGTCGGGCTTAAAAAAAGATGTTGCTGTATTCGTTAAAGGTTGTGAAGTTTGCCAAGCCATCAAAAACCCCAACCATAAACCCTACGGCCTACTTTAGCCCTTCCCAACCCCTGAACGTCCTTGGAACGACATCTCCATGGATTTTATCACAAGCTTACCACCGTCCAAAGGGAAAACGACGATATGGGTGATAGTTGATCGCTTATCCAAATTCGCACATTTTATTGCGCTACCAACCGGCTACAAATCGGTGTCTCTAGCTTCGATATTCATGCGCGAAATATATGTACTACATGGATTGCTAACAACAATTGTTTCCGACAGAGACCGGGTCTTTATTAGTGGCTTTTGGAAGGAATTATTTCGGCAAATGGGTACAAAATTAATTCATTCCAGTGCTTACCACCCTCAAACGGATGGGCAAACCGAGGTTGTTAATAGGTGCCTCGAAATGTACCTTCGAACCTTTGTTTTTGATGAACCGAAGAAGTGGGAACGCTATCTGTACTTAGCCGAGTTCTCCTACAACACCGCATACCATTCTACAATCAAAATGTCACCGTTTCGCGCTTTGTATGGTCAAGATGTCGCTTCAATTAACGACTACATTCCAGGTACTACTAAGACGACCTCTATTGATTCTTCTTTACTTGAACATCAGCGCCTTATTACCAGCCTCAAACAATCCATTGAAGTGGCCAAACAAAAGATGGCAAAACAAGAAACCAAGAAACGCGCAGATAAAGAATTTTCGGTAGGCGATTTTGTTTATTTACAGTTGCAAAAGTATCGTCAAAACTCAGTAGAGAATCGCTCCAATCACAAACTGTCGCGACGGTTTTACGGACCCTACCGAATTTTAGAGAGAATCGGGAAAGTTGCTTATAAGCTAGATTTGCCAGCGTCATCTCAGATTCATCCAGTCTTTCACGTTTCACTCTTGAAGACAAGCCACGACATCACCTCCACAAATCCAGGTGACTTAGCTAATTTTTATCCTGACGTAGAGCTCTCCCCCTTGCCAGAGACAATCCATGATGCAAGACTGGATAGTGGCGGTCGAACGCAACTCTTAATCCAATGGGAGAATAAACCATTAGAGGAAGCTACCTGGGAAGACAAAGAGGTCCTTGAACAGCAATTTCCAAACTTCACAGCCATTGAGGACAATGCTAGTTTTCGAGGGGAGGGAGATGATACGGGTCAGGCCCTTCCAACTACAACCGAAGCCCAGCTAAGGGATAGTCCAGCTGCCACCAAAGCCCAACAAGGAAGGCCCAAGCGCTCACTTAAGAAACCAGCCCGTTTGGCAAATTGAAGCACCAGTTCTGCATTTTATTTCAGCACGTTTATTGCATTGTTTATGTTTCCATTATCCTTAGAATATTCCCATGATGCATGTTAGTGTGTTAGTGGTTGCATGGTAGATAGTGGCATGAAATAAGGGACATGTGTGTTTAACCCACTAGTCTCCTGCATATTTATATTTGGTTTTGCATGAATGAAAAAACACAGAAAATTGCCCCAAAAATTGTCTTTCTTCCTTCAATTCTTTCTTTGGAGTCTAATCCACTCTACGTATTACATATCATATCATATCATTCTTTGTGATTCGACTTTTGAACTCATGTTCCAACTTTCAGCTTAATCAAATGGATAATATATTGATTTGATGTTATCCTGAATTCTTAGTATATGTTGAATCATCTTTCCGAAGAGTGTTATCAACTCTAAGTACTATAGTACAGTTCTATCTCAAATTCCAATTGTTATTGTTAATTCAGCTTTGGGCCTTTGGCCGTTAGGCCCATGTTACCCTCTTGGAGCTAGCTTTACACCCAAAGCTACGATATTAATTCTTTTTGTCATCTAGTCTATTTATATTCATTGTAGCAGCATATAAAATTGGTTTTGTCCACTCGAAAATTCCTGAACTTTGTCATCGATTCTTGATTAAAGTAAAACGTGGCTTAAAAGTTTTTGATTAAAAATAAATAAATACCCAAATTGTTTATTTTTTTCTCTCGGTATTCATCTGATATAAATTTTATTGAAATGAAATTGTAATGTATTTTTCTGCATCATAAGCTATACAAAGTACCATTATCATAGTATTACCATAACGAATCGGACAACGATACCGACATCGGTATTCATATTTTCTTAATTATATGGTTTTCGATCAATATAATATGTCGGTATCCTTTTAGCATATAATATTGTTGTATACATTTTCGGTATCGCACATGTAAAACTTATTAGTTATACATAAAATATGTGTTGATCAAACAATATTTCGGATTGGAGGATTGACATGGTAAAATCCTTTGGTAACTTATCATTTGTTTCAGCGATGGGTTTTGACACGCAAGGACAACCATTAATGCGGACCCATCTTGAATTAACAGAATTATTATAATATACATTGGTTATGTATTGAGTTTTTTACCAAAGTGGTGTTGGTGGAAAAAGTATTTACCAAAATGGTGTTGTTTGAAAAGTATTTACCAAAATAGTGTTTTATCTCATTTTATTAATTTCTCACTCCTAGTATAATTGGATAAGTTCATTTCATAGAATAATCAATGACTTAGTTATTTTTTATTTAGATTTTTTTAATATTAACAAGTTGTTAATCTCACACATGTAAATAAATATATAACTATATTTTTTCTTTAACTAATTTTTATTTAAGAAAATTGATTTTTAATATTAAAAAGTTGTTAACCTCACACATGTGTATATTTATATTATTTCATTTTCTAAGTTTCAATTATAAATTATGTTATATATTTAAATATAAGTTATTATATATAGTTAGGTTATATTAAAATTAAATACTTTAATAAAATAAATAATTTAGTAATAAAATATGAATGTAAAATGTATGGCACGATCAGAAATTTATGAATAATCGTAGACATGCATTACTAGAGTTTGTGTTTTTAAATAATAGCTTAGACAAACCATTTTATTAAACGACTGGACACAATGTCACGAGACACATAAACAATGGTTATATTACCCTATTGTCTCATTTATTTAAAAGAAAAGTCATACATGGTGTTGATCTTTGGCATCTTGAATGCATACTTTATTTAATCAGATCCTGTCATTTACAAAGAAACCAAAGTTAGTCAAAAGTCCCAAAAAGAGTTTGTAAATTCAACATACGAAATTTGGGGGTTTTGTGTATAGTTACCGGACATATTCAATGGTAATTCTCCCCGCATCAGGATTAGCAATCACCGCAAATGCCTCTCGAGAAAGATCAAGTTGATTTTGTGCACATGAGACACAAACATCAACAATGGTAACATCAACGCTATTGCCTGTGCAAGGTTGCAAAACAGTTGAGGTGGTTCCGGTACAAGTCACACGATACCTAGTCCCGCAGGCTGTTCTGTTGGCAAATAAGCCGATGTTTGCTGCGGCAATCATAACACCAGGGTCTCCGTTGCCAAAACATGCGGATGCTACATGTATATAACACAATCAAAACTCAAGATAATATGCACGTACAAAAACAAATCGGTTTAGTTAATCTTTGATAATATACACGTACAAAGACTCAAGATAATATACGCGTACAAAGACAAATTGGTTTAGTTAATCTTTGATGCAAGTATACTTACGAACGTAGGGCGGAGTGTAGAAAGTCGCTTGGCCAGCAATGGCGTGAGCAATTGATGTGAGACATGCCACCATGGAAACCAAGATAAGAGCTCTAGTCATGAATACCATTTTTTTGAATATATTTTTCTAGACCCAGTAAATGTATTTTGTGAAGTTGTTTACTTAATTTGTGAAGAGAAATAAAAAAAGGCAATGCTTTTATAGCGGCTAAAACAAAGTTGGATGTTAGAAGATGGGAGTAAGAATTTTCTTGTAAGAATTTTCAACAAAATACAAATGAGTTAGGATGTCACGGAAGTGGGGCATACGTGAAATTCTTGGTCTTTATAGTTCTAGATCATCCAAAATAATTTGCTTTAATCCATCTTAAAAATCAACATTTTTGCTCCATCTAAAAACATAAAATGACTTTGTAGTAAATTTGATAAACCGGAATCTTCTTGTTTGATCGAAATCTACAAAAAAAAACATAAAATGACTTTGTAGTAAACTTGATTCACCTGAATCTTTTTGTTTAATCGAAATCTACAAAATGATTATTATCTTAAATTTGGAGCTAGTTGCCATAATATTATTGAATATTAGGTATAGATATATGTATTAAATTTAGCAAAGGGCTACACCAAATTTACAAAAAAAAAAAAAAAAAAAAAGAAAAAAAAAAAAAAAAAAAAAAAAACCATCAAATATTTGCACGCCATAAACCAAACATAAAGTATCCAAGCCAAATCTAAACCGAGTTTAATCATAGCCTTCAAACCAGCTCCAGTTTTCTAGGTTTAAGTCGAGTCTTTAGATCGTTTGTTGACCCATAAGTAGCTCATAGCCTTTACTTCCTCCATAACGTTTGACACCGGCAGGTGATGACGGGGGTAGCCCAAATCTCAATAAAATGACTAATATACATAACAGCTTAAAAGGTTAAAATGTTGAGAGGTTCAATACGCGCGAACTTAGGTGAACAGTAAAAAGGACACGCACAGTGTCCGGTCACATCAACACTTAACGTGTGAACCATTTCTGCACAGACAGAACATGTGTACAGAGAACACCCTTTTATCCGCAGGTCTAAAGCCTCCAACCCCTAAACGGGTAATTCCTCCACTGTAGCCTTGGATCCATGGTCACGAGCTTCCTCTTATAGAATACATCTTATCTATAAGTACTAGCTCCAACAACTATATGAAGGACACCAGATCAGTTGAGCTAACACATACTCTCTGATCTTCTCTCTTCTCTTGAGAACAAGTTTCATACTTGCTTCTCTTCTTCACTTCAAACAGCATTACTTCGCTAACAACTTCATTCCGGCTTGAATTCCCTTCAAGTTGGAATCAAAAGCGATCAATAAACAAGTGATCCAACCCCACGTGCTACAAACGTGGGAGGACCCCACGACCTGTGTTAGGCTAATCGAAACCCTTGAACCCTTTTACCCCGGAGATATCGCTACAGGCCTTGGTCTTGTATTTGTTGTAGCAACAAGTTGGCGCCCACCGTGGGGCTACGCCGCTTACTTTATCTTAAATACCAGTTGTGTAGCTCCATTTTTCTATTTACATCGTGTCTGAAAGTGAATCTCCCGGTAAATCGTGTGGCTAACCACAATAATTTAACACCAAATTCTAGTCGGATCTCACCGGTTAGATCTACACCTCTCTCTACTCCAGGAAGTACTCCAACGGGAACTTTTTCCCGGAGTTCACCTCTTTTCATACACCAACCCCATCTCAATCAGGGGTTGCATCTCCTCAAATCAGTGCAATGCGTACACCGGAACGCATAGATCTAACACCCTATGGAGTAGCTAGAAATTTCTTACAATTGAGATCTCTTCTCAACAAGCATGTGAGCCGAGAAAGGAAAAAATGGGTAAGAATAAGACTAGACTATGAGAAGGGTGAACCCTCATTGTCACCTGGTCATTCACCTCTTCCTTTTATTAGCTCACGTCCAGCCACATCTTACCTTGAAGCTGGTCCTAGTGTGACAAACCAGCCACCCAAGCCTTTTGTGTTTTTGGGTGACCAAGTCCAACTTCTTTTTCCTTATTTACCTCCCAACCCGTTGCTACCTGTGCACCTATTGGGCATGAAACCACTCTTCATCAATCATGGAAGTCACCAGCTTCAAGTGTTCCCCCTCATGTTGCTACTTGGTGGGAACGAGCCATGGTCACCTTGCCTTTGGCTCGAGATATGGTCATGAGCACATCCATGGGAATGCCTTATACAGTACCATCAGAAAGCCTTCAAGGCTTTAACCTTATGCCCCAACTGATGACACAGATGATGTCATCTTTTATGATTACCATCAGAAAGCCTTTAAGGCTTTAACCTTATGCCCTAGCTGATGACACGTATGATGGCATAATTTCCTTTGCAGCACGTGAAAGCTGGATGATGACACACAAAGCCTTCAATGCTTTAACCTTAACTTCATCAACCAAGTGCCAACCACTCACCAGGGTACCTCAAGCGGTAACCCAGCTTCAAGGGTAGTAAAATACCTCTCAAAACCTCACAAGCCCAACAACTTGTCTTGCTTCTCCCAATAAATTGTTGAGTACGAGTTTCAAACCTAGATAAAGATGCCATCACGGTACTAAAGACTACCTCCAAATCTTCGCCGGGACTGCAAGAATTGCAAAATGACCCAACCCCGAATGTTGTCTCATGTTCATGCAAACCCTTGAAGGGTCTTCACACATATGGTTTAATGACCTTCCTGGACGAAGCGTTCAGACCTTTGACGATCTTAGCAAAAGTTTCCTATAACAACAGAGGCATGTCAATGACGCCACGGTAATCTTCCAGACCAAACAACGTGATGATGAAAGTCTCAGAGACTTCATCGAAAGTTACAAGAAGGAAGGTTTAACTTACGCCAATGAAAAGATTAGGGTTGCAGGGTTCATGAATGCTATAAATTCCAAATATCTCGCAAGAGACTTCAATAAATGCCTGCCCAAAACCCTTGAAGAAACACTCGAAAGGGCTAAAGCCCACATTCGAGGAGAATAAGCTGTAGACATCGAAGAAAAAAAAAAGAGAGAACTCTTAACTGGAGCTTCCAGTATGGCTCTTATGACAAACGGTTCAAAGGTTCGGATTCCAGAAGGCCTGAAGGCCGGAACCCTCCAAGCCGAGAAAAAACCATAAACTTTACAGTCTTAACCAAGACTCCGCAAGAGATCTTGGCAACCGAAGAGGTAAAACACAGCTTCCACCCTCCTCAGCCTTTGCCAAAAAACAAAAGATCGGAAAAATCAAGCCAATATGGTGAGTTTCACGAATAGAAAGGTCACCATACCAATGATTTCTTCCAACCAAAAAAGAGGATCGAAGAAACCGTCAAGTCCGAACTGGCTCACTTGGTTAAAGGGGTCAAGGAAAAGATGGTTGAAAAAAAAAATAGTGAACATGGTCGACCTTGAAAAAAAAGCTTCCCACAAACGCCATCATTTCGAGGCATGGGAACATCAACATAAGGAGAGTTGCTTTCAAACCCTCTGGTGATGGAATCCAACATAGGAACCATCAAGACACAAAAGGCTTACATTGACACCGGTGCAACCACCAAAATCATGTTTGAGTAATGCTTTGACCCTCTCAGCGACGATGAACGTTCAAAGCTTCAACAGTCTGAATCCTCCATCGAAGGTATCACAGACATACCTATCAAGCCTTTAGGCCAAATAACCCATAATGTTTGTTCAATGAGAATCCAAAGGGACGAACCGAACAACTCACTTTTGCGGTGATCAATATCCCTTCCAACTATGATATTATCATAGGAAGGCCAGGGCAAAGTGTGTTCGGAATGGCAGTTTCAGTTGGTCAAGGTACTGTGAAGATTTCCACTGAAAAAGGGATAGCAACCCTTCAACCTACCCAAGAATCTTTTGTGGTTGAAGGGAAAAGCTCAAGAAAAGACGAAGACGATGAACAAGGTTGGACATAAACCCAAAATATCCTCAACAGGGGATAAGGGTAAACACTAACCTTTCCAAGGAAACCCTCTCATACCTTGAAAAGCTGCTCTTGCACTATGTCTTTGCTTGGTGTTCGGAAGATATGACCGACATCCCTCGTAGCATTGTTGAACATGAGTTATGGATGCCACCTGATATTAAGCCCATTATACAAAAGAAACGGAATCAAGCCCCTGAAAGAAGCCTTGAAGAGTGCCAAGAGATGGAAAAACTTGTCCTAGCCGGAATCCTTCGAGAGGTCAAGTATCAATCATGGTTGGCCAATCCCATAATGGTTCGAAAACCCGACAAGTATTGGAGAATTTATATCGATTTTAAAGAATTGAACAAAGCATGCCCAAAGGATTGCTACCCGCTGCCCCAGATAGACCTCAAGGATAACTTGCTCATAGGCTTCCCGTTCAAGTGTTTTCTTGACGCCTAAAAGGGTTACCATCAGATCCTAATGAAAAAAGAAGATGAAGAAAAAACAACATTCCACACTGATAAAGGTATATCTTGCTATCAAAAAATGCCTTTTGGTTTAAGAAATGCAGGTGCCACTTATCAACGTCTGGTTGACAAAGCGTTTGCCGGACAAATCGGCAAGAACATTAAAGCTTATGTTGACGATTTGGTGATCAAGAGCAAAACGGAATACCAAATGCTCGGTGACATACAAGAAACCTTACAAAACTCGAGAAAGATCAACATGAAACTTAATCCAGTCAAGTGCTTATTTCTAGGGCACATCATGGGGAAACAAAACATAAAAGCCAACCCTCAAGTGATGTGCTAACAAGAAGGACTTTCGATGGAAAGCTTACAGCTTTGAAGCGTTTTACCTCAAAAGGAAGCCTTCAACCAAATGAAGCAACATTTGGCTTCACTCCCAGCCATTTTGGCTACGAAAACAGGAAAACAACCTCTATCTACCTTTCGATTACTGAAAAGACCATAAGTACGGCTCTGATCATTGAACGAAACAAAGTTCAGATACCCGTTTACTTTTTCAAAACTTCAAAATTAGCAGAAATCAAATATTCTTGTTCGGAAAAACTTGCTCTAGCCCTAGTCCAAACGGCTAGAAGGCTTCGAAGGTACTTTCAGTCACACCTGATACAAGTGGTCACTAACTAACCTATTAAAAATATGCTTGAAAAACAAGAAAATTCTAGACAATTAGCCAAATGGGTTGTGAAAACTAGGTGAACACAAAATCACCTATGTCCCGAGAAAAGCTATTAAAGCCCAAATCCCAGCTGACTTCATCATAGAAGTCCCTAAAGAAGTCACAACGGAAGTCAATACAGCCTCCACTGAACCCTCCGACCCCCATACCTGGAAGCTCTTTACCGATGAAGCTTCCAACATTGAAGGGTCAGGAGCAGGGCTAGTTCTAATTGATCCTAATGAATTGGAATTCACGTATGCCCTTCGTCTTGAATTTCAGAATACAAACAACGAAGCTGAGTATGAAGCATTGATTGCTGGGCTCAAGCTTGCAAAAAATATGGTTGTCAAAAGGCTTCAAGTCTTCACAGACTCATTGCTTGTTTCAAACCAAGTAAGGACAACTACATAGCCAAAGAAATGGGGTTCAAAAGCTTTAAGTCCTCACAAACTCTCTCAAGCCAAGACAATTACACCTACATAGCAAAAGAACCCAACATGTATTAGTACCGAGAGAAATCAAAGGAATTGATGAACACATTTCAAATATGTTCCATCAAAAAAGTTCCAAGATCTCAAAACAAGAGAACTGATACACTAAGCAAGCTTGTATCTCTTACGTTTGCCCACCTCACCAAGAAGGTACTAATTAAGGTATTAAAAACCCCATCCATCCAAAAAACTTGAGGTTCAAGATGTGATCACTAAAGAAGGGCCAAATTGGATTACTCCCATTGAAAAGTTCCTCAAAAATGGTGAATTACCTAATAACCAGACTGAGGCTAAAAGGGTTCATATCAAGTCAAGGCAGTATGTGTTACAAGGAGATATCCTTTACAAAAAGGATACCTTGCACCACTACTACGATGCGTTGACCCAGAACAAAGCCAATATCTGATTAAAGAGGTTCACGAAAGGATATGTGGGGCTCATTGTGGCCCAAGATCGGTAGTGTCAAAGTTGATGAACCTCGGATACTTTTGGCCTTCCATGCATCGAGATACCTCCGAACAACCGGGAAAGTATGAAGCTTGTCAGTTACATGCTCCGGTACCCAAAAGCCCCAAACATGACCCCATTCCCATCTCCTCGGCTTGACCATTTCACAAGTAGGGAATAAACATCGTTGGTCCATCCCCACTAGCCAAATGGGGAGTCAAGCTCTTATTGGTAGCCGTGAATTACTTCACCAAGTGACCAGAAGTAAAACCATTGGCAAAAATGTCAGGGAAACATGTCATTGATTTCGAAAGCATAATCTATCATTTTGGGCTCCCAGGGGTACTAGTCATGGATAACGGGAAATAGTTTGCCGAGAAACCTTCTAGCTCCTGGTGCAAGGAGTTCAGAATAACTCAAGTATTCAGCTTGGTAGCTTACCCACAATCCAATGGCCAGGTTGATAGGAGAAACCACAACATTGTTGAAGGGATTAAATCTCGATTGGGAAGGTACGACAACAACTAGCTCGAATAGCTTCCCAATGTGCTATTGGAAATTCAAACAACCGAGAAAACAAGCCACAAGAAATTACCCTACAGCCTAGTGTTTGGATCAGAGGCTGTAATCCTATCTGAAATCAGAGCAACAACACAAAGAACAATTAACATCGACCTCAAGCCAAATAAGAAAGAGACGATGTTGAATTTGGAACTCCTCGAAGAGGCTCGTGATCAAGCCTGAGGACCTTCAAGCCGCCATACAAAAAGCAAGGTACAAGCAAAACATGGAATTGTATTACAATACACGAGTGAAGCATGAACGCTTCAAGCCTGAGGACCTTGTGCTTCAAAATAATGATGCCTGCAAGAAAGAAAGCCAAGGAAAGCGTAGCCCTAAGTAGGAAGGGCCATGGTTGCAAAAGTCGCTAGGCGCTCCCTAGTCGGATTCGGGAGTACTCGGGAGGTACTCGGCCTAGGCGGAGATTACTCGGGGAGTAATTGGTCTGGGAGAACAGTACTCGGGCCTCGGCAGCCTACCTTGTAGCGAGTACTCGGGGATTACTCGGAGCCTAGGCGGGACTTTTACAACCATGGGAAGGGCCATACACTATCCTTAAAGCCTACAAAGGGGGATCATACAAGCTGGCAGGCCCGCAAGGCAAAAAGCTTCCCCGCGATTGAGATGGCAAAAACCTTAAAAGGTTCCATGTTTAACCAAAACGTGTTACAAATAGTTCCAAAAAGTTGTTCTATTCCCCTAGTAATCAAAGTACTTTGAAATGAATGAACAATGAATTTGTCTTTCTATCCTATAATCAGGTTGAGAACCTAGCAAGAAACTCCATGGCAAGGGCCATGTAAGGGGATGAGCTCCCAGGCCACATCGCTCAATAGGTTCAAGGGTTGAATGGACCTATATAAGGGGTGAGTTCCTAAATCAATACAACTCCATGAGACTCATAGAAATCTTAAAAAACATGTCTCATAGACGGGTTTGAACAGCCTACACCAAATGTTCCTTAAGCCCCAACATTGGCTTACGAACCAAAAAGACTCTAAGTGAATGCCATACATAGGATAGAGGTTGTATCTTCTTGTTAAAAATATCCTAAGGCTAAGTGACTGCAGCACTGAACCCTTTAAGGTATAAATAACATAAGATGCACCACCCAAAACTAAGACAACATACAAAACCAATGAAAACACAAGGGAATAAATAGAACAACACATCAAGATAAACAAAGCAAACATAACAAGTTAAGCATAGCAAGATAAGTTAAAGATAGCAAGGGCCATACTGGCCATCAAAAATAAAACATTGTCCACAAGCCTTCAAGGCTTTAACCACCAAGGGATCTAGACGATTCCTTTAAAATAAAAAGATGTTCAAACAAACAACCCATAACATTGTTCGACATGCTAAGAAAGCTATGAATTAAGGTTTCTTCTTCACTTAGCAACGTCATGGATGGTAGACTTTGATGCATCATCCTTCTTCGAACCTCCATCATCTTGGGTCTTTTTAGCCTTCCTCTTTTTCCTCCCTACTGCACCCGCTGCCTCGGAGGCTTCAAGGCTTGAACCCTTTGAGCCCTCACCACCTTCAGAACACGTTTCCTCGCTATCTCCGAAGCAAGGACGTTTCTTCGAGAGGGACTTCAACAACTTCGTTACAAACAGCCTCATTAAGGCTCTTGGGTTTTAGCTCCTACAAGACAGG
Organism: Helianthus tuberosus; assembly: GCA_030545235.1. Lineage (NCBI taxonomy): Eukaryota > Viridiplantae > Streptophyta > Magnoliopsida > Asterales > Asteraceae > Helianthus > Helianthus tuberosus. The sequence goes on from CM060366.1 coordinate 178,370,895, forward strand.
CAAAGGTTTACCAAAACACTTGGAGACTTCACCCACATAAGGGTAAATAATATGCCCTACCTTCATAACAGTTTCCTTGAAGACTTCGAAGGCTTTGGGTAGAAAAAGAGAAGACTTTTCCTGAGGCTCCCCAGGTTCACAAAGCTTTGTAACCAGCAAATAAACCTTGGTGTCTCCCATGAGCAAGAAGCTCGGTGTACACATCACCCAAGACTTTGTTGAATTCCGACGAATGGAGAAGATAGCTCCAAGGTAGCCTTATCGACCCTGACTTGAACCTTGTCAGCCTCCAAGAGTTTTTCCAATTCAACCATATCAGTCTTGTGCGGGAAGAAAACTCCTAAAAATCTTCAAACAACAATGCATTCTCCTTCTTAGCGTAGCCCTCAGCTTCTTTCAAAGAAACCATTGAAGATTTCATCTCATCCCTCTTCTTCGAAAGCAAGGTTGCAAGCACCCATCATCATTTTCGAAATCATCAGTTCATTGTACACAGATGAGCAAGAACCTCGAATAGTATGAGGAGCAAAATGGGTAAGAACATCCTCACAAACGGATGAAGGCTTGAAGCTGTCACCAACTGTGACCCTCCAATCCAGCACATAAACCTCTTCTGGATTAACAGTGACGGAACCTTCACCACCCTTCCCGAAACCCTTCAAGCTCACAACCTTCTTACCCGCTGCTTTACTCTCCTTACCAATCACCAAGGACAACTCCTTGTCTTTTCTTTTATTTATTTTCCCTCAACCCCAACTTCCAAGTCGTCCGACGCCTCTACGTCATGGCTCAGTTCCACTGGCTCAGAAGCCGATGGATGGTCAGCTACCTTTAACACACGTCGGGTTAAACAATGGCTAGAAGCTTTGGAAGCACCGACCCTAGTAAAGCTCTTGACATTTGGAACGTTCACATAGCCTGAACCCTCGAACCTGTGTTCAGCACCTCTGGCAACAACATCTTCGCTGGAGGTTGCCTCAACATCCCCAAACACAACATCAGAGGTATCACCACTCTTGATAAAGCATAAGGAAAAACATCATACCCTGATCATACCTCATGAGCACAAGGTCACGATCCGGCTTGTCCCACAAGGTGCTCACACCCATCAACACTAAAAGGTGTTCAGGAAAGGGACGAAGCCTTGAAGGACACTTCCTAATGGCTTTTCACAACCAACTATCTAGTTCAGACTCAAATGGCTTAAGCTTGTTTAACATAGCATCAGGGTGCCTCCAAACAAGCTTGAAGGAAACAATGGACTCAGAAATCCAGAAAAATTGGTCCTTCCAAGAACCAACGGTAGTAACCATTGAGGAAGTCAAACAAACATCAACTTGGGATGTCTCAAACGTGACCCAATCGTCAAGAAACATCGGAACAACAATGATGGGTCATACCCTATCACAAGACCTCAAAGTGTAAAGTTCCAACAAGACCTTGAGGACGCAACAGACCAAACGACACACGATAATACTCTAAAACATTCAGAACAAAGACCGAAAACGGATGACGCAAGTTAGAAAACTCAGCAATAAAGAGCAATCGAACCAATGGGACACTAATCGATCGATTTGCCAAAACCCAGAGCCACCGGATTAAACTTTAGATCGATCCCCCATTCTTTACAAAAAGCCTCAACTTCCTCTTGAGTGAGACAAGTTGAAGCCTTTAAGCCTTCAAGCCTTAAAACCTTGAAGCCTATCACATCTACTATCATTCCAAAATTCAAATCTCAAAACTCAAACGCCTTGAAGCCTTTAAGCAATAAAAAATAATGTGTAAAAGTCAGAAGCATTTGAACTTACATCCCAAACACCTCTGAATTGGGGGGCTGATGACGGGGGTAGCCCAAATCTCAATAAAATGACTAATATACATAACAGCTTAAAAGGTTAAAAGGTTAAGAGGTTCAATACGCGCGAACTCAGGTGAACAGTAAAAAGGACACGCACAGTGTCCGGTCACATCAACACTTAACGTGTGAACCATCTCTGCAGAGACAGAACATGTGCACAGAGAACACCCTTTTATCCGCAGGTCTAAAGCCTCCAACCCCCAAACGGGTAATTCCTCCACTGTAGCCTTGGATCCATGGTCACGAGCTTCCTCTTATAGAATACATCTTATCTATAAGTACCAGCTCCAACAACCATATGAAGGACACCAGATCAGTTGAGCTAACACATACTCTCTGATCTTCTCTCTTCTCTTGAGAACAAGTTTCATACTTGGTTCTCTTCTTCACTTCAAACAGCATTGCTTCGCTAACAACTTCATTCCGACTTGAATTCCCTTCAAGCTGGAATCAAAAGCGATCAATAAACAAGTGATCCAACCCCACGTGCTACAAACGTGGGAGGACCCCACGACATGCGTTAGGCTAATCGAAACCCTTGAACCCTTTTACCCCGGAGATATCGCTACAGGCCTTGGTCTTGTATTTGTTGTAGCAACACTGATGACGGGGATAGCCCAAATCTCAATAAAATGACTAATATACATAACAGCTTAAAAGGTTAAAAGGTTAAGAGGTTCAAAACGCGCGAACTCAGGTGAACAGTAAAAAGGACACGCACAGTGTCCGGTCACATCAACAGTTAACGTGTGAACCATTTCTGCACAGACAGAACATGTGCACAGAGAACACCCTTTTATCCGCAGGTCTAAAGCCTCCAACCCCCAAACGGGTAATTCCTCCACTGTAGCCTTGGATCCATGGTCACGAGCTTCCTCTTATAGAATACATCTTATCTATAAGTAACAGGTCCAACAACCATATGAAGGACACCAGATCAGTTGAGCTAACACATACTCTCTGATTTTCTCTCTTCTCTTGAGAACAAGTTTCATACTTGGTTCTCTTCTTCACTTCAAACAGCATTGCTTCGCTAACAACTTCATTCCGGCTTGAATTCCCTTCAAGCTGGAATCAAAAGCGATCAATAAACAAGTGATCCAACCCCACGTGCTACAAACGTGGGAGGACCCCACGACCTGCATTAGGCTAATCGAAACCCTTGAACCCTTTTACCTCGGAGATATCGCTACAGGCCTTGGTCTTGTATTTGTTGTAGCAACAGCAGGTAAGTAACATTAAAAATTATCTTGTTTCTCATTAACCTAAGGCTCCAAACAGTGACCCGGACTATGGCATGTAAGGCTTGTTTCTTCTTAACAGAACCCGCCATATTAATATGTAAATCAAGAATATCTCTAATTCCAAGATCGAAGAACTGAGGGATCTTGCACTATTGAATAACAAGGGACTAAATCGTCTGAGCAAAAAAGCATGAGACAAAAATGTGATCGCTTGTCTCCACGTAATCCCAGCACAACACAAACCTATCCTTAATGAACGAACACGAACATAAAATCTCGTTCGGTAAGTGTTCATGAACCGTTCGTGAATACATTTATTTCCTTAACAAACGAACATGAACAAGGACGAACAAGGCCTTGTTCGTGTTCATTCGGTTCGTTTACAACCCTACCTATCCATATTCACTTGAATATTCCTCGGCACCAGAGCCGATCTAGTTGGAAGTCGTTCTTTTTCCACTCGCCAAACAATGAAACCGACTTTCTTTGGTACCCATTTACTCAACACGAAGTTATAATCAGGCAGCGTTTTGTTCGTGTTTTTAATACCAACTTTAAACTTGCAACCAAAAAATCAGCCGAAGGATGCAAGCCCCACTTGACTTTCTCTGACAAATCTGAGAACGATACAACCGCAAGGGGGCAGCCAAGCTAGAGGGTTCAACAACTTTTGCCTCTTGTACCATAGGCCTCGCCGAATCCCAATATAAGTGATTTACACCTCCGACCCACATTATACGTTTCTATACTCTGCATTTTTTTAATTTTTCCAAGCAAAAAAAGGTAGGGAACCTTCCGTGAAGAGGGTTGTCCCCGACTCATAAATCGAGCCACGACATAGTGTTCACCCCATTACCCACCTTGTTCAATTCCCATTTGTTGAAGAGTATGACGAATATTGTATATTTGCTTCCATTGACCCGACGTAGAGATCTTTGCCGGGATAGCGGACCATGATCGTGAATTATGATGAATTGCCCATATAACTCTCCTCCAAAGACCCTTTTCTTCTACCTTGAAGCTCTACTACCACTTTGCCAACATAGCTAGGTTAGCATTCTTCAATGTTCCAAAACTCAAACCGCCATATTCCATCTGGCCATAACTTTATCCCACGCCACCCAATTCATTTTTGTCTTTTCTTCAGATCAACCCCAAAAAAATAATCTTCTCAATCTATCCAAACTATTGATTTCTAGGACCCGAGCTTTATGCAAAGAGAAGAATTACGTCGGCAGAGCATTCAAAACTGATTTTAATAAAGTAAGCCTTCGACCATAGGAAAGTTGTTTTGCTTTCCAAATAGCTACGTGGTTTTTAAAGATACCAACTATAGGCTTCCAGTTTTTGACAAGATTCATATTTGCTCTCATAGCCAACCCGAAGTGTCTAAATGGAAAACTACCACTTTTACACCTAAGGAAATTTGTCATGTTGTGCATTTCTTGTTGATTAATACCAATGCTTTTGTCAAGTTTACCTTCAACCCTGACGTCAAGTTAAAGCATCTAAGAATACACCTAAGGTTGCTAGCATTTTCCTTTGACCATTCACCAAGAACAATAATGTCATTGGCATATAGGGAATGGGAGATATAGGACCCATAATTAGTGCATTTGATACTCTTATATAACTAATGTCATGTGAATTATGCATGTTAATTTGATAATACTAAGCACACTTAAGTGCGTTAACTTAATAACTTAGGAACACGATTATCAAGCTTTAAATTTATAAAAATGATTTTTATTTTAATCTAAATACACACAACGGGCAGAGAACCCATCGCGTATAGTATAACTTTTGATAAGAACCAAGTATCATCCAAGGAACACGTTTCCCTTTCTCTACTGTTTATTATTATTATGATCATCCTTATTTGTAGTTAGTTTAGTAGACTAAAATAGTAATATATGAATCTTGGATAAGTCTTTCTTAATTAATATAGTCTATCTTATAAAATGAGGAAAATGATTAAGTCTTTGATTTTATATTTTAATTGGATTAGAAGTGGTTTCCTTGGTCCGGTTGCCAACTCCCCTTAATCTTGTCACAACATATCGATAGACCGGTCTGGAAATATGTCCATAATTAACCTTCCTTAGCCTTTTAACTAGTAAACGATATGCAACAACAAGATTGGCTTGAAGCCATCTTGGTTATATTATCTTTTCATAACTTAATTGATAGGTGCATGCAAGCTTAACAAATAGGATCACACATTTTGGGATTTAATAAATACCCATGTGTTTGGTATTTAGTGACTAAAATCATTTCTTATGATTCTTATGTTTTTCGAAATTATATTTCTTAAATATAATATATTTTTAAGATTTGTTTGTAATATATATATTTCTTATACTTGTCAAGAGTTTAGTCATTTGTCCGATTTTGTTTATGTTTGTATATTTTGTCTAAAGTCCATATGTCCATTAAATTGTCCAATTTTCGATAAGGGGTATTTATATATTTATGTAAATATGTTCTCTTTGTATTTTTGTCCATACACCCATGTATGGGTAAGTATTTGTATTTTATACTTAATTATTTTCTAATTTATTTTTGGGTGTATTTTTGTATTTGTATTTCTTGTGAGTATTTAGTTAAACATAAATTTCTATATTTACACTAAGTATATGCACATAAATATACAAATAAGCACATAGGCTTGGTGACCACTAAATATATATATTTTGCCCTAAATATATATATATATATATATATATATATATCTTTAAGAAAACTTCATTTTCTTAGCTTGTATTTTTATACAAAAACATGGGAAGATTATGCTTCATGTTTTTAAACACGTTTACTTGTAACACTTTGCCAAAAATATATTTTTATAAGTGTTAAATTTATACAATAAAATTGCCATAGTTTCCTCTAAATTAGGGACTTTTCCATGTTTTACAAACATATCATTTTCTTTTATAAATCTCATAATTTCATCCACAATTTTCCCAAAACAATTTACAACTAGAAAAATATGAAATAATCCATATTTTTTTGTTAAGATGAACTTGCATTTTTTTATATAAACATGTAGTATTCTAAAAATATATTTTAACATGTTCATCTACTTAAAACATATCCTTGTTTATAATATTTTGTAAACTTTGTTGAAAATAATTTTGGAAACTTTGTTCTCCACTTTTCAAGTGTCTATAAACATAAGTGTATTATGTGAACAACTTCATTAAGATCATCATGTTCATCAACACTTTTATCATGGATCTTGTTAGATCCATATGTATACTTGCAAGATCTTTACTATGAATATAATCTAGCAAGTGTACATGTAACACATTTCATCAACAACACAATCTAGCAACTAAACAACTTCATAACAACATCAAAAATACTTATTTTCTTTAGATTATGTTACTTTGTTAATGGTGTTCATCTTTTTAAATTAAAGTTTCTTGATTGTTTAACTTGTACATTTATAATATACTAGTAACATGAACTAAAATGAAAATTGAAGAACACTCACTTCTAGCACAAGGCTAGGGATGAAACATAGGAGTAAAGAAGATGAAGATGAGATGAAAGTGGTGGATAAAAGCTCCCCAAGGTGGTCCTTGAACTTCCAAAGCTTGAACCTTTCTTAGTTAATCTTGAGACACCTTTGTGTATGCTTGAAATGGTTGCAAGATGACTAAAGATGGAGGTGGTATGGTGGTGATGATGGCCATGAGTTGGGAGGGAGGAGAGGAAGAGATGAAATTTGAAATCTTTTGGTGGAAGTAATAAGGTTTAAGACACAATTGTTTTCTTATAATCACCTTTCACCCCTTATTATCCAATAGTTAATTATTTGGCATCTTTGACCAAGCAATGACCAAGTCAACCTTGAGGTGGTGTGGGTCCCTTTGGGGTCGGTGATGACTGGGAGGGGGGTCTTGTGTTGTTTAAATTTTGTTAACTGTCTAAATAGTATTAATATGTTGAGTTTAATTAGGGGTAATTCATACATGATGATCACAATGTTTATTTGATGCGTTATAATGTATCATGATAACATCAAAATATTGCTAACTAGTTCATATACTATGTCTAGTTAGCGTTCAGGTGCTTGTTTCATCATTGGATCGCTAAAAGATCAACTTATGTAATTTGTATAGCATGATGTGTTTTTGTGTCTTAATAAGGATAGCTTTTAAGTTGTTTATGATGTTTAACATCATTTCTGAGTATTTTATAAACTAGGAAATGTTGAATTTTGCTAAAACTTAATATTTATGGCCCGAATCGGACATTTTTAGTGCTAGTATACTTTCCGGATGGAATTAACATATACCCTTGTTTTCCCCCTTGAGGTTTAGTATAACATTGATATGTCGGACATAAATCTAGGTCCTAAATATGTCGTTTAGTTGAGTACCGGAACTGAGCTGACAGGGCTAGTTTAGCCGTTCAATCTACGAATTGTCTGGCGCACTGTTTTATTGGTTTCACAACGCGGCGAATATAATGAATGACATGCATAGTTAAAATGTATTTTGCGAGATTTCTAAATGTATGGCATGTAAACATGCAGTAACTACGTTTAAAGCACATAATTGTACAATGTAAATAACTATTTAAATACAGAAGTTATCGAAAAGTGCCGTTTGTCACATCTACACACTCAATAACTCCTTGCCCTGTTGTTGGATCATAAATCCATCCAGTAAACCCCTTTAAAGTATTTGGAGATACCTACGTTTATTGTGTTTTCCTTTGGGTAAACTAGAGTATGTTGATCATATACTTAAACATGAGTAAAAACTATAGAACTTAATCATGTTTATTCAATAAATAACATAACAACATTAGTGAAAATTACCGTGTGTGTTGATAGATCACATTACATAGAATTTTTAGTATATGGTCTTCTTAAGGAGTTTTCTATCATCATCATCATGAATACCAAAATGATCAATTTTGGATGATCATGATTGGTGATAGGTTATAAAAACTCTATACATTCTCTTAATAAAAGGTACCTAAAGGGAAATCTTAATGACCCCTTGAAGTAATACATATAATTTCTACCATCAAGTAATTGTTGGGGACTGGATATGTCATATTGGTAACGTTACTCAAATGATCCGTAAGGCCACATCAATGGGTTATGTCTAACAGAGTAACTCAAGGTCCTTGTGTACGTGGATTGATTCTTATCTTTGAAACCTTATCTTTTGTTGCGGAGATGCCAAATTCTCCAATCATGTTTGGTATTCATAATTAAAGAACTTCTCAAGATCCCATGCTTCCATTACTCTTTAAGGATTTCCCGTATCGAAATGGTTTAACTTCCTCGTATCAAATAGTTCCAAGCTCATGGTTTTTGTGATCAACCATCTTCGGGAGTTAAAAACAATAAATTTTTACTACTTTTTTTTTTTTTTTTTGGGAAACCAACTGCATTGGGTGGAGATCTAGATATTACGGTTGAGAAAAAATGATGGGTGTGCTGATGATCCCAAAGATTTTCCAAATCGGGATGGGAAGAGGAAACGAATAATAAGTCAATATGTTGCTAGAGAGGATATATAATTCAAGACCGAGTCTTTGAAGTATTCCCGTTTTGTAGATATTGAATAGGATGACAAAATTTTTGGATCAAATGTGTATGTCCCGAAATCTGAGGATCGATAACGAAAACCAAACCCTTGTTTATAACAAACAATGTCACGGGTGCGGAATCCCCGTCACGATGCCAAATCAAACACAGTTAATAACAGACACGGTATAACCAATGAAACGCAATCTATTGATTAAATGGGATGAGAACCAAGAACAACTGATACACACACAGTTTTACAGAACAACTCTCAGGGTATGCTCTCATCTAGTTTCAAAGTGAAACTAGAAAGTGTTTATATAGCAGCCTGGGCCCTAACATCGACGAAACCATATGTGGGCTCGACGAAACAACATTGGGCATGACATTGGGCCTGAAGAAACCCAACAACGACGAAACCAGGGGGTTTCGACATTGTTCACGACGAAACCTTCAGTTATGTCATATGGGAGTTTCGTCATGAGGGACTCGACGAAACCTGGGGGGGGGGGTTTCGTCGAAGGCTGCAAAAGCTGTGTTGTTTGCTGCAAACAGACAGCAAACAGCAACAACATATAAACACTCAATAATGACATTTATACCCTTACATGCAACATGCATTGTTCGTATATCATTACATATCAATAAGAGACAAACATGTCGGACACAAGGGGATAGGAGGATATCCGACTTGGTCGACGACGAATACATACTCGATAATACATAAAAGACCGTACAAAATACAATGCTAATAAAGATTAGTTACAGACACAAAAAGGTGCACCAACAAACTCCCCCTTGTTTGTTACTCGTCTTCGGTCTTCGAATCTTCTATCTTCAGTGTTGTTCGGACCACGAACTGCCCACATGAATTCCTCGGTAGTAGCAGAAGCAAGCGACGCACTGCTTGATGCGCGTCCTTGTCTTCGTAGAAAATGTCGCGTCGATATAATTTGTCGATGTCGGCTGTGGACATGTTAACGATCCACATCGGATCCAACATCCAGAAATTTTCACGATCACCTCTAAACACGATCACCGCTTCATGAGTGTCTGAGTCGTAGCATCATAATGCCATTTCATTGAGAAAGTTCTGCTGCATCGGCATTAATGGGATTTTATCTACGACTTTCGCGGGCTGATATACAAGCTTGTAGCGCCCCATGTTCGTTGCTGGATCAAGAGTAAACTTGATCTGCTGATAAATAGGGAACTGAGGCTTGTACGACTCGTCTTTCCAGCCAGACTTTTTGTTCATCTTTATCAGCCGCTCGAATAAAGTTGCGCCTTCGAAGTTTGAGCGATTAATAAGCTCAATCTTCGTCAATGCTGCAACATCGTAAAAAGGCAAAGATAGTATGCTCAGCAACGATCGGAAGTATTGAATACCGAATTCCCTTTTGATACCACTTGTAGGTCCCGAAATCTGAGGATCGATAACGAAAACCAAACCCTTGTTTATAACAAACAATGTCACGGGTGCGGAATCCCCGTAACGATGCCAAATCAAACACAGTTAATAACAGACACGGTATAACCAATGAAACGCAATCTATTGATTAAATGGGATGAGAACCAAGAACAACTGATACACACACAGTTTTACAGAATAACTCTCAGGGTATGCTCTCATCTAGTTTCAAAGTGAAACTAGAAAGTGTTTATATAGCAGCCTGGGCCCTAACATCGACGGAACCATATGTGGGTTCGACGAAACAACATTGGGCCTGAAGAAACCCAACAACGACGAAACCAGGGGGTTGCATCATTGTTCATGACGAAACCTTCAGTTATGACATATGGGAGTTTCGTCATGAGGGACTCGACGAAACCTGGGGGGGGGGGTTTCGTCGAAGGCTGCAAAAGCTGTGTTGTTTGCTGCAAACAGACAGCAAACAACAACAACATATAAACACTCAATAATGACATTTATACCCTTACATGCAACATGCATTGTTCGTATATCATTACATATCAATAAGAGACAAACATGTCGGACACAAGTGGATAGGAGGATATCCGACTTGGTCGACGACGAATACATACTCGATAATACATAAAAGACCGTACAAAATACAACGCTAATATAGAATAGTTACAGACACAAAAATGTGCACCAACAAACTGAAAGATATGTCCCAGAATGGTCGATCCGGAATAAATATTTGGTGGAATATTCACCTACCGCCAAAGTGATGTTCTACAACTTGAGTACCACAGCGGAGTGTCTTTGGTATTGTCGAATGGGGGATTCAGAGTGGCCAGGTCTTCCTTTTGTCAACCAAGCTCAAGCAGACTTTATCAAGACAGAGCTACGTGGTCGGTGGGTTGAGGATTCATCATGGAAACGATCAACTGGAGAGGAAAGTTTCTCGTATTCAAAATGTGGCCGAGGATAACGATAAATTTGGCTAAAATGTTAAAGGAAAAAAAGAGAATGACCTAGCTAGGGTTTGGTAGTAACTTAAAGATTCGTTAATCGATTCTTCTATTGCCAAGTTGTAGCTTTTGGGGAAAGGCTTTGGAAGAGTTCAAATTTGCTAATTCAGTTTAAAGCTATAAAGAAGAAGGCTCAAGATTTTACCATTCTTCATGAGTATCAAGTGGAGTTTATGATGCAAGTGGCCAGAACTGGGTTAGTAGTGATGGATTTTTCTAAAAAATAATATATTTCCCACATTCATTATTTATTCACTTATTTATACATGTATAAAAAGTGACTCATTGAACACATGCAGGCTGGAATTCCAAAAGAAGATTAAGGAGCTACGAGAGGCTCGAGAACATGATAACGCAAAATACCATAAGGACTTACACGAAATGTCTAAAAGTGTGTTGGTTTAGAAGAAGAAGTGAGGAGTTTATCAGAAACCAAGATATGGATAATCATCTAAGGATGAAATAAGTAGTATGTCATGTTCGTTTGTGTTACTAAATCGAGATGGTTGTTGCTACCATGAACAATGCAATGAATTCTTGCAAGTTTGGGAGATCTGATTGTGGCTGATCTAAAAAATATAGGATCAACTCCCCCAGAAGTGAGAAGTTTTGACATGTAAAATCTCATAGGTTGGTGATTATCTAATGTATGTGATAGGTTTCTAGTATAAGTCTTTATGATTCGACTTTTGAAGTCATGATCCAACTTTCAGCTTAATCAGATGGATAATATATTGATTTGATGTTATCCTGAATTGTTAGTGTTGTATATGTTGAATCATCTTTCCGAAGAGTGTTATCAACTCTCAAGTATTATAGTAAAGTTCTATGTCAAATTCCAATTATTATTGTTAATTCAGCTTTGGGCCTTTGGCCTCTAGGCCCGTGTTACCCTCTTTTACACCTGGAGCTAGCTTTACACCCAAAGCTACGATATTCATTCTTTTTGTCATCTAGTCTACTTATATTCATTGTAGCAGCATATAAATTAAATTGGTTTTGTCCACTTCAAAATTACTGAACTTTGTCATCGATTCTTGATTAAAATAAAACGTGGCTTAAAATTCTTTGATTAAAAATAAATAAATATGCAAATTGTTTTTTTTTTTCTCTCCGTATTTCTCTGATATAATTTTTTTTTATAAAATAATTGTAAAGTATTTTTTTCTGCTTCATAAGCTATACAAAGTACCATTATCATATTGTTATCATAACGAATCGGACAACAATACCGACATCGATATTCATATTTTCTTAATTATATGGTTTTGGATCAATATAATATGTGTCGGTATCGTTTTTGCCATATTATGACTTTGTTTTTTTTTTTTCTCTTTTAAATGCCTAGAAACATCATATATGATATTGTTGTATACACTTTCTTTCCGGTACCGCACATGTAAAACTTATTAGTTATACCTAAAATATGTATTGATCAAACAATATTTCGGATTCGAGGATTGACATGGTAAAATCCTTTGGTAACTTGCCATTTGTTTAAGCGATGGGTTTTGACATGCAAGGACAACCATTAATGCCAACCCACCTTGAATTAACAGAATTATTATAATATACTTTGGTATTGATTAAAATATAAATAACATTACTAATTTGTGTATATTTATATTATTTCATTTTCTAAGTTTTAATTATAATTTATGTAATATAATATATATTAAATTTAATTTATTATGTGTAGTTAGGTTAAATTAAATATTAAATACATTAATAGAATAAATAATTTAGTTATAAAATATGAATGTAAAATGTATGGCACGATCAGAAATTTATGAACAATTGTAGACATGCATTACTAGATTTGTGTTTTTAAATAACAGCTAAAACCCACAATTTTATTAAATGAATGGACACAATGGCATGTGACACAAAAACTACACCCTTTTGTCTCATTTATTTAAAAGAAAAGCCATACACGGTGTTGATCTTTGGCATCTTGAACTAAACTTGAAATGGATGTTGAAAAGTTTACGTCTTATCCTCTCTCATCAAACCATTAGCATCAATCAATCTTCTAAATGGAACAAAGTTATTATTAGCAAAACTGATTCCATGTGTTAGAATAATGTTTGAGATTTGATTGAATCACCTAAGAGTGTTTATAACTAAACCATGTCATAATGCAAACGTTAAGACACAAAGAAGCATGATTGATTGTCAAAGGTTATACTCATAAGAAGATAAATTATCAAAGAATCTTCTTACTTGTCTTACAAAAGTTTCTTTGAGAATCATCATTGTTTTAGTAGCTTATAACACTTTAGAGGTACATTAGATGAACATTAAGACAAATTTTCCAAACAACTGAGTTACAAATTTACATGCTCATAAAACAACCTCAACTTCTAAACTGAAGGTTAAAGAACACTTTGTTTGTAAGCCAATAATATCCATGTATGGGTTAATGAGAGAAGGTACCTACCTCAAGATGAGTTGGAGCAACTAAAACAAACTGTGATGAAATATTAGTCTAGTTATTTTCATCAAGAACCAAGTAGATTAATGTACCTACCTCAAGATGAGTGGGAGCAACTAAAACAAACTTGTCTCTATATAGATGACATTCTTTTGACAAGTATATGTTACATAAGTCAAAGCATTGTTAACACAAACTTGGATATAATAGATCTTGGAGATATCTCTTACGTGATACATATCATAACATACCGAGATACACCCAATGAGACATTAGTTTCGCATCATAAATTAACTTTAAAAGGGTCCTTATATTTGTAACAAACAATATTGCTTTCCTTTAGAGAATAATAGGATCAATGAGATTATTTCCTTATGCTTCATTAATTAGAAGCCTTATGTAAGTTCAAATTTATACTCGTTTAGATATTACTCACATTGCAACACACTAGATATGTCTAGATTAATGTGAAGAATCTAGTAAAGTATTACAATATATTTAAAAGAAATAAGAGGCTATAATTTAAAGAAGAAGTGAGAACTCAAACCGGTTGATTGCTCTAACTTTGTAATATTCAAAGATAACAAAATATAATTTCGGGGTATATCCTTATGTTAGCAGACAAAACCTATCTCATGGAGAAGTCATAATAAACTCATAACAACAACCTGTTGATGCATATTTTGTGGATACGGCTCGGCTCGGTTCGACTCGGCTACGAAGTGAAGGCCGTAGTCTAAGACAACCTCCTGTCTTGACTCGGTATGCAATTTACTTTGTAAAGTTCGATGTAGATGCAACTGCGTGTGTGCAGTTTGCATTTAGATTATGTTTTTTAATTGTCTGTTTGTTGTTGGCTCAACATGTCCAAGCCCAAGCCCAAGTGTCTTGGCCCATCATATGACAAAGTCCAAGGCCCAATCACATATGACGAAATCTAACAGGTGACGAAATCACATGTGATTTCGTTGAAGCCCCCATGTGCCGAAAACCAAATGGGACGAAATCAGAAGGATTTCTTCGTGAAGAACATGATTTCGTCGTTGAACTTGATTTCGTCGAGGTCCTTCACTATATAAGCACAGACAACAGACAGAAAGAATATGAGAGCACAGAAACGAAGTCTGAATAGATTTCAGAGCGAACACACTGTAAAACACACACACACATTGAGAGTTTACAGAGACCATTTGTAAAGACCGCATTGTAACCGTTTCATAGCATTAATACATTGAGTGTTAATCGTTGAATCTTGTGTCTTACGTGTTCGTAACTTGGTTTAACTTACCCATTTGGATTCCGCACTCTCGGGTTTGTCGGAAAACAGGGAATAGAGGTTACTCGATCCTCCGGGTGGACCTACAATTGGTATCAGAGCATTGGCTCGATTCCTTGTTAAAACCAAGTTTGTGTTCTTGATTTTTCTTAGTTTTTAATGTGTTTTTCTTGAGTTTTGATCTTTAAAGTTCATACATTTTCTGGAAAAACGTTGTTAAAATCTTGAAAATCTTGGTGTTTTGCTTATTAGTTCATATAAAACCTTGTTATATTACATGCTTGTATGTTATTGTGGGTTTTTATTGAAATTTTTAGCAAAAAAAAATTGGGACTCGAAAATTTGTCTGGTGAAAACTTGGCCAGAATATTCAAGTTGTTCTTGTCCATCTTCAAAGTGTTCTTGAATACTTGCTGCTTTTGATCTGATTTGTGATTGAATTATTGTGTTGTTATTATTATTATAATACAATTGTTTGAATATTGTGTACAAAGCATGATGATGGATAGTTGTTGAGATCTGTATAAGTAAGGTGTTAATTGACTTTTATGCTCAAACTTGCAGGGATAAGATTTGATAAAGGATAAAATATTATTTGTTGGATAATATCTAATTTGTCTTTACATTTGTCAACGAAATCCCATTAGTCAACGAAATCAAGCTGGACGAAATCACCATACATCAGTCAACGAAATCTCTTTAGTCAACAAAATCAAGCTGGACGAAATCACTTGTGCACCTAGCTGGACGAAATCACTTTGCTGGACGAAATCACATGTTAGCGACGAAAACACCCCATTTTCGTCATCAACATATCAGCGACGAAATCAACAGCTTTCAGCGACGAAATCAACAGCTTTCAGTGACGAAATCAACAGCTTTCAGCGACGAAATTACCCTCTTTTCAGCGACGAAATCACCCTCTTTTCAGCGACGAAATCACCCTATTTTCGTCACATTTGATCTTGACGAACTCTCTTGTTTTCGTCATTATTGTTTTGGACGAACTCCTTTAGATTTCGTCCTATACATTTGTGATATTTCTAACAGTAGCCTTTTATTTCATTGTTAACCATTTAATTTCAAGTTTTTAAGCAGGTAAACTTGTTCATACATCAAATATGAGTACAAATCCATTCGATTGGAGCATTAGCACGGTCCCTGATATGTCATGGGTTAAGTCTTTGATGCCACAAGAAAGAATTTCGGCTAGTCAATGGGCGTGCGTGGCAAATCAAAATCAAAGTATCCAGAATCTACTCATAAGCGAAAATGAAACGGGTAGCAATAACCGTCCGCCAAAACTCAACCACATGAACGACTATCCATCATGGAAAGGTCATTTTCAGAATTATGTTTTAGGTCAAAACACCGAGTTATGGACGTGTTTCACCACAGCATATAACGACGCTCTTGAGGAAGCCGGATCAAATGCTACAACTTTGGGGACCATGGCTGAAAATGACAAGAAGGCGTATGATCTTGACAAGAAAGCGTTTGCTATTCTTACGCAAGCATTGCACAAAGATATCTATCATCAATTCGCCCATTGTACCAGCACCAAAGCCTTGTGGGACATCCTAGTTAACAGAGGAGAAGGAAATGCGGCCACACGGAAGACGCGTCATGATTTACTAAAGAAGGAGTTTGAAGGGTTTATGTTTGTGCAGACTGAAACACTGAATGAGATGACAACTCGTTTTTATCATTTAATTAGTGAAATGATTTCTTACAAGGTTGTTGTATCTTCGCAGGAAATAGTCGCACGGTTTGCTGATGCTCTACCACCAAAGTGGAGCCCATTCATTGAGTTGTTAAAGCATACAGGTGTATTGGATACTGTGAGTATCTATGAGTTTGTTCAAAAGCTGGAGAACAAGGATGCAGAACAAATCAGAAAAGCTAAACTAATTCCTATCCCTCAAAATCCAGAGATGTACTTTGGAGGGATTGCTCCTGCTGCTAGTACAAGCCAGCAACCAAAGATACAAACAACTTATGTGTCAAATGCGTTCGACCCAAATTCCTATTTTGGAGGAGTAGTTGCACAACCCCAATTTGATATAAATGCCTATCTTCCGAAACCTCAAGTTGCCACACCTCAACCCCAATTTGATCCAACTGCCTATTTTTCTAAACCACCACAAGCCCAACCACAACAAGCCTTCTATGGTAACAAACCGGATACTTCAAATCTTTCCAAAGTGAGTGTAGAAGCTGCACGGGATCACATTGAAATTCTTACCACTATGGTTAATGCCTACAGCGGATTAGTCGCAAGTCAAATTGGAAACATTAATTTGACCAATGAAGATTATCAGCAGATAGACAGAGATGAGATGGAGTTGATGGACATTAAGTGGGCATTTGCTAGCGCTGTGAGAAGGGCAAAGGATTATATGAGCAGAACGGGGAGAACCAGCTTGGAAAGCAAAAGGGATACCAAGTACGGGTTTGACAAGAGTGTTGTCACATGCTTTAATTGCGGTGAAAAGGGTCACTTCAAACGTGAATGCGCGCGACCGAGCAAACAAGGCAACCAAAATCCCTTCCAAAATCAAACAAGTACCTCAAATCAAGCTAACAATGAAAGAGGGATAGTAGCTGCTAACAACCAAACCAACCAGTCAGGGCCTTCAAATCCCAACCGAGCATTGATAGTATAAGCCGATGAGGGATGTGATTGGTCCGTACAGTTGGGAGGAGGAAGTGCATGTTATGCGAAGATCATCAGTCATATCAAGCATGTGCACAAAGAAGAATTCTCTGAATCCGATGACAGTTCGGGCTACAGTGGCAGTTCTGATGAAGAATCGGATGTGAATGAAGGTGATAGTTTATTGAATGATGCTGAGGAGGTCAAGTGTCAGAAATATGTCTTGATCAAGAAAGTTGATGCTACATCAGAAGAAATGGAGAAGATTCTCACTGAAGATGGATCTTTCTCTTCTCAGACTGCGTTTATGGCTAATGTCTCAGATTCTACAAGTCAGGTAAAAGCTGAAACTCCTAGCATATGTGGTGATTGTGCTGCTATGAAACAAGAATCTGAAAAGATTCACAGTCACAATCAGAGTTTGGTTATTGAACTGTCAAAATGCAAAGAGGCAAACATGGCCTTAGTTCGTAATGAAAAAGATTTCAAATCAGTAATTGAAACTTTAAAGAAGAGTGTTTCTGAATTAACAAAAATTGTTTTTAATAAACAAATTGGTATTAATAACTACATTAATATCATTGAGGAAACAAAGAAGGAGCTAGCCGTGGCAAAATGTGAGCATGAAGCGATCAAGCTCAAATTGGAGAGTTACTCAAACTCCCGATATGTGCTTGATCACATCATTGACATTCAACAACTAAAGGGTAACGTGAAAGGCGTTGGGTATAAGTCGTGTCCACCTCCTTTGAGACACAACTATACCAAGATGCCCGATGAGGAGGAAATGCCACATTTTGAACTATACCTCTTGATTATGAGGAAGTTACAACTGGCTTAGGGTTCAAAACGGACAATTCATCGGAGGGCTCATCTGATAGCAAGGAAAAGTCATCATGTGCTTCAAATCAAAGTCCTCCAACCATTGAGGACTATGATTCTTCGAATGATGAATCAGATGTGAGTGATGAGGATAAATCTCTTGACGATAGAAAAGGGGTAGAAGTGCCTTTTGAGAATCACATTCTATGTGATACTCCTACTCCTGCTGTGCAGTCTGCTGCTAGAAAAGAGATGGATCCTATCGCTAAGACAGAGTCTACTGTTAAAAGTGATAACGTGTTGTACAATTTAGTCGGTGATGACAAAATTTATTCAAACACAACTTTTCCAATTAAAAATGTCAATCAATCTTTGATTGATAAAGTGTTTGAAGATACTACCAGTAAGTTTTTGGAAAAGGGGATCCCGAGAGTTTCTGTAACTCAATGTGATCCGATTCCAAAAGCTGAAGTTAGAAGAAAATTTGGAAATCAAAAATCACCAACAAAGCAACAACCTGTCGCCTTTAAGGGTAAACAACAACAACGAGCTCAAAAGCCTAAGGCTTTACGCCCAAAGGCTGAAACAAAAGGAGCTCGTTACAAGAAGAAAAGCAAAGACATTAAATTTGTGGCCTCCATGGGTACTGAAAAAGTTGAGACTTTTGAAAATAAATCCAACACTGAGTTTGTTCAAAAGGTCAAAATTTTGAAACGTAATAGTGATAACAATTACACCCAACACAAAAACGAGTGTGAACTAGTACCTCGGGGTCTACAAATTCAATGTCAGGTCCTCGAACAGAATCTCCTAATTTTGTTGAAAGGAGATCATGCTTTAAATGCGGGGAGTTTGGCCACATTATCAGAAATTGCACAAACTCTCCGAAACCAAATTTTGTAGAAAGAGCCCCTTCTGAACAAGGTCACCAACAACGTCGTCCTGTGTCACCAAAAACTGACAAACGCACTGTTAAAGAACAGGAAACAAAACAACGACGTCAAAATGTGAAGGTGATCGAAAAGGCTTTAAAACCAGAAACTGTTAAAAGGAAACCAATTTTGTCACAACCGTTAAAACCGGAGATTTCTAAATCTATAAATAATACACAATCCGGTAAACAGAAACAAGCTTGGAAACCGAAAATAGGTGAGGATTCAGGGGGAGGCTTGCAATTTAAGGACCTTCAAGAAATTGAAATTACATTTCTTGATTCTCAGGGGCAACCCAAGTCTATGAAGGGTTGGGTCCCCCTCTCAAACTAATCTCCGAGTGAGTGTGCAGGATGTTCTAGGAGGAACTATCGATAGTCATCGGATTGTTGATAGTGGAGTGTCCAGGCACAAAATCGGCGACAAAGAAATTGTTGCCTTTGATGGAGAGAAAAAGAAAAGAAGACAGAAATGTCTGATGAAAGAAATTGAAAGCTTTGACAAAATGAAAATCATACCAAAGTTTGATTGTTCAAGGCATTGATCGGGTCCCTAGGATAGATTCAATCAAAATGTACGCACCTGCAGCACGTCTGATGTTCAAACCCTACAAGATGAACGTGTAGTGTACATTCCTCCACAGTGTGATTGGAGAAAATGTGTTCGTTGAACATACCAACCGGGTGTGCTGATGCCTTGGCATGGATTGAACAACCGCACACTACTTCTGAAAGAGAAAGACAAAGACCTTCGCTGGTGCAATGTGGAAGACCAGCCGGACCCAAAGGTTTATAATCTTGTTGCTGTGAAGAGATTTTTCAGAAAAATGAAGTAGCTGCAAAATCGACTTTGAAATCCACAATGGTGGATATCCAGTTTGGGAGAGCACTCAGATACCTTGCCATGCACGAAGCAGTTGCAAAATATGGTTTTGAATTTCTAATCTCTCCTATACTTGTCGATATTTAAGCTGTTTTTTGAATTATTATCATCTCGTACATCACTCTTTGACCTGACACGTTGAACTCAAATATCACCTCACACGTGATTGTTTTTAATATGAAACTCGTCAATGTTGTCATGGTCCGCACCGCTTACCGACGTGCCAACTGATTTTTCCAAAATTCGATAAATCTTTTCTGATTAAAACTTAATTTTGGTAAACGGCATTGAGGTAAAACATGAGTTAACCGACATCGGAAATCCTTTTTGTAAATACCTTTGTGTTTTTTTTAAATTTATCATAGTTTGTTGATTTTAGTAAATCCAAAATTTGAAAATTCAAAAACATCGAAAAATTTCAAAAACCCAAAAACATGGAAAAACAAAAATGAGTTTCCTGGCGAGAAAAAGAGAATATGATAGTACATCAGTGGTCTGTCGAAACCTCTTCGAACTGAACTTAAAATGAAAAATGTTAAGCAGCTCTATATAAGATGTATCGGTAGGCTCACACTCATTTTAAAGTGTGCAGGGTGATATAAACTTTAATCGACTGAAGATTAGGTGGGAACCACTCATTGGCAGACGGTCTTAGTACCGAAATTTCGTTTGATTGATTGCCGAGGTTCTGAGATATTCGGTCTTTATGCTGTCTTATCATCTGGGTATCATGGTTGTATCTTTTACCAAAAAATAACAGAGACGAAGTCTAGATCCTCCATGATACTATACATACGTGTACATATTGCATTCGACCTCAATAAGTGATCAACAATCACATGTCCAAACAAAATAAGTGATAAAATATCACAGCTTTCTTGCGGAAGTCAAGTTCGTCTCTTTGCTGTACGTTGTACTGACCTGTTCACGGACTTGCTCCTGTGCCCTCATGCATATGAAAATCAAGTTCCTCATCAATAAGTGATTCTATCACATAGGGCTTGTTTTCAATCAAAATAAGTGAGTTTCTCACATCTTTTGTACGGTCAAACAGATGATAAACGCTATACTCACCGGTAAGATGAACTCTCGTGCACACCTTGATTCGGGAATGTGTGGTGTGTGGATGAACACCGGTCGGTAAGTATAAATAATACCTTAACGTATCCCCGCGCCATGATTACATCTGATAAGTTGAGCTTATGTGGACAACAATGCTGATAATTGCTATAGGATGCTTATCTAAATGTTAACTAATTGAACAACAAGAGCGTTTTGGCGTGACCGTACACTGATATGATTCTCTTACCCTCGAAACTCGCAAAAAGAATGTCTATAAATATTTGTTTACTGCTTTCGTTTCTGCATCTTTGTATGTATTTATTTATTGCTTTCCGTATTTACATTTGAAAAATTAAAAATTCCAAAAAGATTTTAGGTGTGTTTTAATTTAAACTTTATAAAAGCCAAAAAGATTTTGCTTCTAGTTTATTTTTGATTGACCGATGTTGGAACTCGAGTCTATCCTACACAAAATCCTGATTGTAAGCCGGAAAACAATTGAACCTTCATAAACTGTCGAAGTTAACAAGTTTTGAAAGTAAGGGATTAAAATTGATCTTTTTTCTAAACTTTCAAACTGTTGTCGGTCGGTGTTTGATTGAGATTTGATCTCATATGTGTCGTTTGTTTAATTTGTCTAAATTCCAAGCGGTTGTTCTCATTACGTGTTTAGCTTTCTTGAATGTGCAGATGCGACACCAGAATCAGCTAAAGGCGAAGAGAACGTGTCAGATGACAAGCCGTAAAGTGAAGACAGGACGTGGAGGCACTCAAATGATAAAGAGGATCGAGTTGCCGCTGATCAATCATCAACACCACAAGGATCTCAAACATTGAGGATCAAAAGATTCACAAGCATAATCAAAGGGGGAGTTATTGATACACTTCCTAAATGAAAGCGGGAGTTTGTTAATACACTTTCTGCTTGCAACACGTGAAGACTTTGAAGATCCTTTCCGAGAATGAATGAACCATCAAGAGATGGAGAACGAGATTACAAACCTCACGAGCAGCATCCAAGGGGGAGTTTGTTGATGCATATTTTGTGGATACGGCTCGGCTCTGTTCGACTCGGTTACGAAGTGAAGGCCGTAGTCAAGACAACCTCCTGTCTTGACTCGGTATGCGATTTACTTTGTAAAGTTCGATGTAGATGCTACTGCGTGTGTGTCGTTTGCATTTAGATTATGTTTATTAGTTGTCTGTTTGTTGTTGGCTCAACATGTCCAAGCCCAAGCCCAAGTGTCTTGGCCCATCATATGACAAAGTCCAAGGCCCAATCACATATGACGAAATCTAACAGGTGACGAAATCACATGTGATTTCGTCGAAGCCCCCATGTGCCAAAAACCAAATGGGACGAAATCAGAAGGATTTCGTCGTGAAGAACATGATTTCGTCGTGATGATGGACGACGAACTTAGAGTTCGTCGTTGAACTTGATTTCGTCAAGGTCCTTTACTATATAAGCACAGACAACAGACAGAAACAATATGAGAGCACAGAAACGAAGTCTGAATAGATTTCGGAGCGAACACACTGTAAAACACACACACACATTGAGAGTTTACAGAGACCATTTGTAAACACCGCATTATAACCGTTTCATAGCATTAATACATTGAGTGTTAATCGTTGAATATTGTGTCTTACGTGTTCGTAACTTGGTTTAACTTACCCGTTTGGATTCCGCACTCTCGGGTTTATCGGAAAACAGGGAATAGAGGTTACTCGATCCTCCGGGTGGACCTACACAACCTAACTTATAATGACATAATATGTTGTTGAAAATTTATCAGACGTAATTACATATGTATTATATATTGAAGACTCCATTATTATATATTGAAAAGTAAGCTACCACGTTTTCTCAAACAGTAACAGTTCGATGGGTGCTGCATTAAAATTCAAAAGGAAAATTATTGTTCGTTTATGAACGAATTGAGGAAACTAAATTTTGTATCGAATACATTCATGATATGCCTAAGGATCATATAACTGAAGGTCTATTACCCATAAGTCTTATTAAATGCGTTTATAATAAAGTTGGGTTTTAACTAATATCCATGTATAACTGCATATCATACTATGAATGTCTAATTATTAAGTTTTCATCATCAGTTTTGATTTTGTATATCTCTAAGATATGTTCTGCTAGCATAATAACATATAGACAAATATAAATAACAATCAAACATTTAAGGGGCTTACTTGTATATTTTGATCATAACGTTTAGGTTTTAAATTGAGCCAGTAGTATGACTTATGGAGGTCCTGAGTTAAATGATGAATCAATGACTGTATTTCTCTGCTACGGTGCTTGGTTTAAAGCTAAAATGAGGATTAACTCCTAATCAGGCTTATCTAATACTCATAATAAATGATTACTAGGCCAAGTGGGAGAATGTAAGATTAAATATATTTAGTATATTTAATATATTTGTCCATTATAATCATTTATATAAAATTGGATCAAAATATAACTGTACCTTATTATAACTAGTATTAAGCACCCTCGCGTTGCAGCGGGGGCGTAAAACCTTGCCAAACAATATCAATGCCACATTATCGCAGCGACTACCAACACTGAAGTTGCGGAGTATTTATGTGAAGAAATTAGACAGAAACGCTAATTAATAACTAAGTTGATCTAGGACCCGCACGTTATGTCGAACCTGTCAAACTGGGAAAAAATAGACGATGTAAAAACGTTGAACCACACACGCACGTTATGTCGTATTAACTCTCAAAAATTTAGAACGAAATGTAAAAACGTTAAACCACACATGCATGTTGCGATGTGTTTACCCACAAAATTTAGAAAAGAAGTATAAAACAAAAAAGTTGTGAAAAATGAAAACTATAAAGAAACAAAGTTGAAAGTAAAAAAAGTTTAGGGTAAAAGAAAAAAAAATAGTTTTGGGTTAAAAGTAATTTATTAAATACTTTTGGGTAAAAAGTAAAAAAAAAAAAATTTTGAAAATCTCCCAACGCATTGGGTACAAGACATATATGCCTAAATAAGTTGCTTATTTATAATGTTTTAATATTAGTTGGTAATTGTTGATGGACCGTATTACCCTTATTAACTAATAAAGGTTTCCCTGTGGGTGTAATTAAGGAGATGACTAGAGAGGATTTTAGGTTATACATTCACAATAACATCAGACAATAAAAATAATCTCGACCTCCTCTCTCCATAATCACTAGTTCTTCAACCTTAAGAACTCGGAACTACCATCACTCATATACATCCTAAACAGGAACCAGATCAAGCTAACTGGCATGTCGAACTCCATGGCATCATCTGTTTCTGGATTATCTACTAGCCTGAATGTTGTAACATGTATTACTTTTACATGTTTTCCAATATATATTAACATTTTTTTATCACCAAAGTTAAAATATATTTCACTCCAATCATCAGGGCAAATTATATAAGGATAACAGGTAGACGAGCAACAAACTACGCCGCCATCCCTTTCTGAATAGAAAACCCTAATCTACTAAAAACAAAGCCTCGCCCCTGAGGGGTCGAAAAGTTGTTGTGGACCACACGCTGAACTCTAGACAAGAACCGAACTACCTCCGGCACCAAAGAGCCGAACGTGTCAAACGCCAGGGGGACAAAGACATGCTGATTATCCTCACAAGCGTTGGCGTGCTTTTCCACCTTCT
Source organism: Helianthus tuberosus (assembly GCA_030545235.1). Taxonomy (NCBI): domain Eukaryota; kingdom Viridiplantae; phylum Streptophyta; class Magnoliopsida; order Asterales; family Asteraceae; genus Helianthus; species Helianthus tuberosus. The sequence continues at coordinate 178,395,729 of CM060366.1, forward strand.
TTGACTCTGCTTTCAGTACCTCTTGCCCCGCCACAAACCTATTTTCCCGGAACCCGTCTAGGGGGGATACACCTATGATATCACACAAGCATGTTTCCTGCCCTCTCAACCAAAAACTAGCACGTCAGCCGGGCGTAGGGTGGATCTCCCCTCCAACGGGTCTGTAAGAAAATTAACCGGTGCCTCTTTCTTTGCTGAGATCCCTGCTCGTCTGAGAATATCCATTGACGTGTCTCGAACAAAGTCATGGCAATACTTAAACCCCGACAACTCTCTACAGTGTAACGCATGCTCCCCGTATTAATCCAAGCATGCTTTACGGCAGACTAGGCGAGTTTCATCATTCAGGAACATGGGGATCATCAAACAGTACTTAAGGATTGACCGGTACTCTACCGCTGACATACGTTGACCCAAACCTTCAATAGGAATAACATTGGTATTCTGTTTGTAGGCGGTAAAGTAAGTTAAACGTTGAGTCTTACCGATGATTTTGAAATGTTGTCGTTAAAACTTCATTGGGGATATATTTGTGAAACACATGACAAAGTGAGTTGTCGGTAATCTGTTTGTAGTTATCCGCCAGTGAAACACTCGTCAGTAATATGGAGATGAAGGTTCAATTGGTTAAACATACCTATGTTTGTATTCGTGGTATTTGACATAAATCCCTCGTTAATTGTCGTCAGTGACTTTGAGTTAACGTAGTGGCAGGTCTAGGATTTGTCTTCCTTAGGGAATGGGGATTAACAACTTGAAACCTACAAATGATGAGTGAAATTTGTTGACGATCATTCTGATTTGCAGCGGAATAAACATGGATATTTAGATTCATGTTTAAGTTTTAATAGGAAAAAGTATGTGTGCAGACTTGAAACAAATGGACACTTCAAATTGGAAACAGAAATGTCTTGGTACCCGACAAAGATTACCGGCAACCATATATATATATCATAGAAGACGGTTAAGCGGCGGTTAAGTATGGCGGGAACGACCGTCAATTAAACGGTGTCTAACCAACCTACATCCCTCTTCGTTTATAATGTCATACATACATATAATCCTAAGTTAATTATCTAATAATACATAACATATAACAATAATTAAGTTTATTTACTAACACACTCCCCTAAACTTAATTGTTCTTTCGAGAATGCATCATAACACTCATGTTTGCTTCATCCACTGCCTTTTCAGCTTGCTTGAAATCGAACCTCCTCCTCTTTTGCAGCTTTTTCAGCCCGTGCCAGTCATTACCTGCATAAAATGCATAATGCTCTCCATCTTGATCAGCAGCATTGACACTTCTTGTGTTCTTCTTGACTTGATCTACAACAGTCCCATCTTCACTTCGGCTTCGTCTTAGATCCACTGCATTCTTCATCATTTCTTTCTCATACACCCTCGTCTGTGTAGATTTAAACTTATTGTAGTAAACTAGGACATCTAAGTACATTGCATACATTAACCTCATAAATTCTCCATCATGATAATCAAAGCCCATGTCTTTTGCAACTACAGTTCACAGGTTATTTGTAGTAACATGCTTGTGTCATCCTTCTCTTTTAACCACCATATATAATTCTAGTAAATTAACCTTTCGATTATCAGATGCATATGTAGGAATTGGTCTTGTTGTAACTTCTAACTTCTTCCTTAAAAACCAGTCTACCATTTCATCAAATGTACTTTCCAGATTAAACTTATACTTGCTAACATACTCAACATCTTCTAACATTTCGAGTAATGCTTTACAGTCTTCAAATTCATTGAAAGACATTGCTTGAAGGATCGTGATGTTCCAATCGGGTTCATCGGTAGACAAATTCAGATTTTCGAAATAGTTATTCAAATAATCTGTTTTGTACACATCATGATTCCATTCCTTATTGATTATAGACTGCCTTTCTTTTACACCGATTTCATCTTCTTTTGTTAATCCTGAAATATCATTCCTTTTGTTTATAACAGGAACACTAAAAGTAGGAAAGATTATACACTTTTCTCCGGTGAATTTAACCGTATAGCCCTGAATTATTAATTGATCCAAACTGAGAATGTTTCGATCTAAATCAGGGGTGTAGAATACACTCTGAATTAGAAACTTCTCGTTCCCAGACATTACATCCACTGCCCCATTTTCTCTTATAAAAAAGAAATTGTTTTCACCGGTTTTAGTTTCAACTCCAAACATGTTTTTAATTCTCTTAAATGCATCTAAATTTCCCGCGAAGTGATGTTTAAAATACATGCTTACATACCAGATCACGGACGATAACCCTCCTTCTGTACCAGTACCTATGAATTCCATGCCATGGTTTTCGTTGACTTCTTGTTGTTGAATGCCGGTATTAATGGCTTGTCGTATTAGTAGGGTTGCTTCATCGTTCTTCTTTGTTTTACATAAAACGATTTGATGGCCGGGTTCGTTACAATAATAACATCTTTTGTGCAGTGAATTTGTTCTTCGTCGTTCTTTCTTTTCATCAGTGCAATGTTTGCAGGGCATCATGGATGCCATTGGTTTGAGATCTTCTTCACATTCAGTCGTGGCTCTGATACCACTTTGTTGATGATCATTCTGATTTGCAGCGGAATAAACATGGATATTTGGATTCATGTTTGAGTTTTAATAGGAACAAGTATGTGTGCAGACTTGTAACAAATGGACACTTCAAATTGGAAACAGAAATGTCTTGCTACCTGGCAAAGATTGCCGGCAACCATATATATATATATAATAGAAGACGGTTATGCGGCGGTTAAGTATGGCGGGAACAACCGTCATTTAAACGGTGTCTAACCAACCTACATCCCTCTTCGTTTATAATGTCATACATACATATAATCTTAAGTTAATTATCTTAATAATACATAACATATAACAATAATTAAGTTTATTTACTAACACTAACAAAATTAATATTACTTCAATGCCCGTGTTCTTACAACTTATGTACTCTTCATACCTTGTTAGTACTACAACACGGTTGTTGCATTTGAAGCTTCTTGGGATGTTGGTTCTAATTAGCATATCAGGACCACATATTTTATTTTTTAATATTGCAATCAAAATTCAACGACCTGGGTTGGGTTGAGTTCATTGGCTAAGCCATTGTAAATGTTGCTCCTCCTGAGGTCAGGGGTTTTTACCCTGTAGAAGGCGTTTTTTGTGTGATTTAAGCTGTTCAAAGAGAAAAAAATTCAACGACCCAAAGTAAGCAAGAAAGATTTGGTTTTTTAACCCTTTTTGTGTTCGTTTAAAATTTATTTACTTACCTATAACAAAGTGAATAACGTCTCCTCCTAGTTATAAGATTTTATAGAAATTGGTAACATTCATAGTAAGCTTGATAAACTCTAAAATATTTCCATTTTCAGATTAATCATGCATGGACATCATATCACATAGTCATTATACTACTGATTTCTGATCTGATACAACAATCGGCTGACTAAATAATATACCAAATGGAAATAACTAAAGGAAATAATAATTCAAATTCTTTTTTATTAAGATATAAAGATACATACTAAAGAGTTTACATAATGTCCAGTCCATCACACAATTTATTTGGAAGAAAAGTCACACAGAGAGTTTATTATTGGCATCCTGCATACGTCTTTTGTTAAATCATATCCTGAAAATCACGAATAAGTAAAAATCAATCAAAAGTTCATCTAAACGATATAAGTTTGACTTGACCAATTGGAATTTTCTATCGTATACTTACTGATTATATTCAACGTTAATTCTCCCAGCATCAAGATTAGCAATCACTGCGAATGCATCACGAGAAAGATCAATTTCATTTACTCCACACCCCCCGACACAAAGATCAACAATGGTAGCAACAACGCTATTGCCTGTGCAAGGTTGCGGAACACCCTCGTTGGTTCCGCTGGTACTAGTAACCCGGTACCTAGTCCCACAAGCAGCTGCACTGGCAAATAAACCACTGTTTGCTGCTATAAGCATATTACCAGTGACTTCGGTTACAAAACATGCAGACGCTACATTACAGAAAAAAAATAAATAAATAAATCAAAACAAGGTATATGAAGATAAATGAAACAAATAAACTTACACACAAAATCTATTGTCATAATTTGGATTCATTGTGAAAACAAGAAGACAAAGATCAAAGAAAGAAGGACATAAGGAAAAACCAAAGATTAGTTTAAAGTTGAACTAAATTGTTATTAGTATTATAAACATAATTTATATTAATATTATTTGTATTAAACTTAAACTTATTAGATATGTGTGTGTATATGAACAGATACATTCGAACGGATATGTCGGTTGGGTAAAGTCATTTAAGATGACGGTTATTCCCGCCAAACATAACTACCTTCATAACCGTTCTAGTATAATGTATATATAGGTTTTACCGGCAATTATTACCGGTTACCAAGACAATTTCCTTTATACAAATTGTCCATCATTTGTTCTTACAATTTCGTGTTTATACGAATCAAATGTATTCGAATACTTCCACTGTACATAATTCTGATATGCAAGAAAGTGGTATCAGAGCCAGTAATGCAAGGAGTGACAATCTCAGGCCGTCCTCTTCAATGATGCCATGTGCACACTGTTCTGAAGAAAAACGAGAACGAAGAAGAATGGAACGTCGCTGTTACTACTGCAATATGCCTGGTCATCAAATCTCCTCATGTCAAGAGAAAGAAAAGGATGAAGAAAATCAGTTACTTCGACAAGCGGTTGATGCAGGAACTCAGAAAAATACTGATGAAGATAACAGCCATCAGTTTGACCGCCGACTAGAATTCATTGTAGACGGGACCGAGGGAGGATGTTGGTAAGATATATGGTACGTCAGTAAGTCTCTCAAACACCATTTCTCTAGTAACATAGACATGTTTAAGCGCATAAAAAATATGTCTCATGTCGAAACTATGACTGGAGAAAATCATTTTTTCTTCATTAGAGGCATTGGTGTGGTAGATGTTATGTCCGGGTCTGAAAATATACGTATTCAAAGTGTGTTCTACACTACAGATATAGACAGAAATGTCTTGAGTTTTGATCAGTTAATAACTCAGGGTTATACAGTAAGATTCATGGGAGAGAAATGTAAAATTTATCCAACGTTTAGCATTCCTTTAAACAACAGAAGGAATGGTCATTCAGGAATGACAAGAGAAGAGGAAATTGGAGAATTAGAAAAACAGAATGTGATAAATAAGGGGCATGAACATGAGAAGTATAAAACCGAATTTTTGAATGAATACTTTGAGAAACTGAACATATCTTCAAATGAACCGGATTGGAATATTCTAATCCTGCAAGCAATGAAGTTCAGTGATTTTAGAGACTGCAAGGCTCTATTAGATATGCTTGAAGATGTTGATTACTTTCTTAAATATAAATACTATCTCGAAATCACGTTTGATAGTATGATAGAATGGTTTCTTAAAGAGAAACTAGAAATTCATTCAAGGCCACTACCTGCTTATGCTTCAAACAATCGTCAAGTGAAGTTACTAGATCTGTATATGGCTGTGAAAAGAGAAGGAGGTCACAGGAGAATCACCGACAACGGTATGTGGGGGATGATAGCAAAAGATACAGGTTTCGAGTATGAAGATGGTGAATACATGCGTCTGATATACGCTATGTATCTGGACGTACTTGTATACTACTACAAGTTCAAGTTAACACAGGAAAGGGCAACCGGAAAAGAGGAAGAGAAGATTGTGGACCCCAGACAAAGCATAAGCGAAGGAGATAAGGAGGTTATAACTGATGCAGGTCAAACGGAGACTGCTAGATGTTCGAGTAGTACCGGAGCAGTGGAGAAGGAAATGAAACATTATGCAATTTTTGCTGGTAATGACTGGAGCGGAATAGGGAAGCTGAATGTAAGAAGGAAATTCGATTTCAATCGTGCTAAAGCTGCAGTGGATGATGCTAATCTCAGCGTGCTCAAGAACTCCCGTAAACCAAATTATGTTTAGGGGAGAGTATTAGTATTATAAACATAATTTATATTAATATTATTTGTATTAAACTTAAACTTATTAGATATGTGTGTGTATATGAACAGATACATTCGAACGGATATGTCGGTTGGGTAAAGTCATTTAAGATGACGGTTATTCCCGCCAAACATAACTACCTTCATATCCGTTCTAGTATAATGTATATATAGGTTTTACCGGCAATTATTACCGGTTACCAAGACAATTTCCTTTATACAAATTGTCCATCATTTGTTCTTACAATTTCGTGTTTATACGAATCAAATGTATTCGAATACTTCCACTGTACATAATTTTGATATGCAAGAATTGTTTAGTTTATAATTAGAAATCGTTTCGGTTTATCAGTTAGAGTTATATGTTTATAGATAGTATACGTTTAGTATAAACTAGAAAATTATCCGGCGCTTCGCGGCTTGAATTCGGTTGATAACGTTTCGCTTCTCTATGATAACTATACTCGCTTATCGCTATAGCAATAAAAAAAACAATGCTACAATACTTTTGAATTGAAAGAAGACAAAAAAAATAAAAATAAAATAAAATAAAATAAAAAAATAAAAAGGAAATGTAAATAAACAAATTTGTATCCAGCTTATTTAGAGTAGCTTACGAACGGGTCAACTCGTTCACATTTACAATAGAAAAAATCTTTAAATGTTAAATAGCATTTAATTAAAAATAATAATTTCATAAAAACATTAAGTTTATTTATTTAAAAATAATAATTTCATAAAAACATTAAGTTTTACGTACGAATTGTACCTAAAATAATTTTAGCGTAAATGAATTATATCTTTTATAAAACTTTTGGTTTGATAATTTATAAAACTTAAAAAAGAAGCACAAATATATTAATTTATTAAAAGTATTTTATTATTTATTCTTTAGAATTAGTATATGGTGGAATAAATTTGAACGTACACCTATAAGTCGTTAACTAAAACTTCTGTAAACTAAAAAGTAAAAAAAAAAAAACATATAATAATAGTATAATCAGTTACAACAATAATAATAATTAAAATCATCATCATCATCATCAAAATACTCAGTAAATCTCATTAATAGCAAAGTTAAGATAGGGTCTGAGGAGGATAAAATGTAGACAGTCTTACCTTTATCCTGTAGGAATAGAGAGGCTGTTTACAGTGAGACCTCCGGCTCGATGAAGACGTTGTGAGAAGACGTGTGGATGTGTCAACAGTCTTTTTTTTAATTGAGTGGTAATAAAACAAAAAAGTAAAACCCAGGTGGTGAAACTAAAAACTCTTAAAAATACATTACCGCAAACCCATGATAGCATTTGATATATATAGTAATGTCTGGTTAATATAAGGGTTTTAGATGTGTCGAATTATATTTGAGTAATTAAGAGGTCAATTACCAGCCTGGTATTCAAACCCGATTTTTGTTCATGTTCATCGATAAAAAAAAGTCTAGCTCAAAAAAATGTCACAAATAGTAAGTTATTTGTATAGTGTGGCCTGTGGGGAGGGTGGAACAGCAGTGGATTTATAAAATCGTTATAGGAGCAACATTTAAAAAAAAGGGTAGCGAAATCGGAAAAATGTTAATTTTTTGCAAAATTTACACTACCACCGAAGTCATAAGTGGTAGCGGGAGCTACCCTTATTATAAAGCTAGGTCCGCCCCTGGGGTGGAAAAGGCGCATACGTTTCCTCTATCCTTGACAAAGAAACTGCAACCAATTAGTCGCTTGGCTCCAAAAACTTTTATTTTCATGTATAGTATAGAAATCCAGATAACAATATATGATACGACGATGAATGGATTTAGTCAATCTTCATGTGGGTGTACTTACGAAAGTAAGGAGGATTGTAGAAAGTTGCTTGGCCTTCAATTGCATGAGCAACTGAGGTAAGACATGCAACCATGGCAATCAAGGAAAAAGCTCTGATCAACAAACCCATTTTTGTACGAGTCGTTATGAAAACTCTAAATTTGGTGAAAATAAGCATGAAAAGCTGTGCTTTTATAACTGAATATATAATAGGTGTCAAAAATGTACAAACGATCTTCTTGTGTGTTCAACTAGGTATAAATGTTTTACCAAGTAAAGGAGGTGGGAAGGGAAGGATGTGTTGTTATTGGTCACTTAGGAGAAAATCAAACAACATGAATACAAAGTAGATATGAATTGGCAGCCCAGCTTGACCATTGAATATTATTTAGTTCCAACATCTAGAATTTATCCATACAAATTACAAAGGAACGACGAATTTAATCCAAGAGGTTGATTTTGCTGTTACCAAATATCTTAAGTTTTTTTCGAAAGATTTCATGTGATATCTTATCCATTGACTCACCAAATTTTGTGATATCTTATCCATCAACAACGACTGGTTTACATAGCCACACCAAATTTGAGTGGTTTGGGAATGATGTCGGGGCCTATGTTGTCAAACGCAAGGCGCAGGTGAAGCGCATCGGCCTTGCCCGGAGCCTAGGCGCAAAAAAGCGTGGGTTTTTTTAAGAAAAACGCACATATAGAAAAAAATATAAAAAATGTTTTATGCTTTGAAAATAAATAAGATTGCACATATAAAAAAAACAATTATATATGTCATTTTAGATCAGGTAGCTAATAGTTAGTAGCAAAAATTTCGGACTTATATGTTAGAAGTTTCGGGGGTGTGAATAAAAGTCTCAAAATATGGTAAATACTTTGTCCCACATTGGTGTGGGAACAAAGTGAGTGGTTGTTTATAAGGTAAAGTCTTTATTGCTCAATTGTAGCTTTATAACATGTTTTACCACAAAATCTACTCGCGTGCAGGGGCTGCAACAAAAAATGAGTTTCTGAATTGGAATTTGGTTGAACTCGTTGTTGAGTGTCAAGGCCACTTGAGCAAGTGGACATCAGGAAATCATTTCTGATTTCACAGGAAAAGGGGACATGGGTTCTGTGACCCATTATTCACAGGATCATGTTTTGGCACATTCTTCTCTTTCATCCAATCTAATATAAGAGATTGTTTTGTATCTGTAATAATTGTACCAAGCTTAATAACAAATACTCCTTGTTACCGATAGTTGATGTAGGTCAGAATCAGACCGAACCACTATAAATCTTTGTGTTCTTCAACAGAAAGTGTGTGTGTGTGAGTTCTGTGTTCGTGTGTGTATCCTGATCCTAACAACTGGTATCAGAGCTCAGGCTCTTGTTGTTAAAACGAACAGAAACCGAACAGATCGAACATAAATCGATCAGATTCGAACAGAAGCGAACAGAAACGAAGGTGTAGAAGAAGGAGATACCTGAAGGTGCAGAAATCCGAACTGGGGTTCCGATTTGCATCAGTTTCAGCCGGTCCTTTCACGCCAGTTTCCTTTGTTCAGGTCCGCAGTCACGGTTCAGGGTTCTGAACCAGCAACCGTTGCCGCTCAGGTGAATCATAGCAGTGATTCCGAAGCCGCCGGGTTTCTGATCAGAAAACCGCCGTCACCACAGCCGTCAGAACCGCCGGCAGTTCTGCCAGCCCCCATCTATCCAGCGCCGCCGCCGCTGTCTAGGGTTCCGATTGAACCCAGTCTTGCTCTTGTTTGAAACACAAACAGAAGAGAAGAAGAAGAAGTGGAGAGTAGAGTGTTTTTTTTTTTTTGTGTTCTGTTGAAATTTGGGGAAGAAAGAGAACACGTCCGTGTTTTATTCTGGTGGAGAAATTGAAGTTTCAATTTTATTAGAAAGGCCCCCTCAACTTTTATTTCTGGTGGAGAAATTAAAGTTTCAATTTTATCAGAAAGGTCCCTCAACTTTGAACAAGATCTCATTATCCATCAATACTTGTCCTTGCCATTAAAGCTTGAAACAGATAAGTTATTTGTTTCTGATTATCGCTTTCGCTCGTATAAATTACCACCTAGCAGTACAAACCCGTTTGGTTAGTGTAACAACCCGCACTTTCGTGCGTTGTTACTACTCGATATACTCGTTATGCCTAGCACCAGAGATTCGGATCATAATGTAACTATATCGCATATATCGCTATTCGAAGGATAATCGCATATTTTCGCAATATATTATCACTACATCACATCGCAAACACTAACACTCACGATGACACTGAGTGAGGACCTATTCTACCCTCCTCGGTGGCCGTGATGTGTCGAAACGCAGACAATTAACGCTAACAAAGACTCTCGGGTGAGTGCTATAGCTCCAGTCGTCGTGACGATGATGACAATATGAGTGAATGGTACCCCGTCAGTCTTTGTCGCCCAACACGCAATAACGTTCACGATGACATTGAGAAAGGACCTATACTACCCTCCTTGATGGCCGTGAAACGTCGCTAATAACCGCATACTCGAATCGGAAACCGATTGTTAATTATCGAAACTTTGGAATATGGATACGTAAATACGACCCCTAGTGATATATATACATATATAATAATAATATAAATTAACTATGAACAGCGCGTACTTCGAAAACTATCGGAACAATCAAAAACGAAGAAAATCCCCACGCCGGGATGGCCATCCGGGTGGACAGCCTCATCCGAATGGATGAGCCATCCGAACGGATAGCCATCCGAACGGATGGGCCATCCGACCCAAAACCCCCTTCAGCCTTCTCTGTGCCTATAAATAGCATGTCACACCACTGTTTAAGTGATGTGACAGCTCCCACTCGACCATAGGACCCTTTTCCCTCGATTCCTCACGATTCCGGTAAGATTTCGACCTAAAACTTGTACTTCTATGATCTACACTCAATTCTACATCATTCTATCTTTCAAAACTCAATTTCTAACCGTGAAATTTACTGATTTGAGGTTTTTTAAGGTGATGTCACCAAGAGTTCATATGAACATCAAGTGGTGACCTCATCCCACCATAAACGACTCAGATCTGGGTGATTTCCACATGTTTTGATAACAAATCTCACCTAAATCTATGTATTTAACCAAGGAACCGTGCGATTTCGAGTTAAACATGAGAAACCATCAAGAACGGCCAGATCTGGTGGAACAGGGTGATTCCCGGCCGTTAGAATGGGTCGGAACTGATGGAATTTCAATTGCTAATACGAAGTTTCACTATTCCAGTAAAGCCGCACGTATTCCTACCTAAAACACTCAAAAACGACTGATCGGGACGATAAAACAGACGTGTCATCCGACTGGATAACATGTCATCCGAACGGACCACAGGTCATCCGATCGGATCACCTGTCATCCGATGGGATAACATGTCATCCAATCAGATAGCATGTCATCCGATCGGATAGCATGTCATCCGACCGGACCAGCCCATCCGACCCAGAATGGTCATCCGATCCATGTGTCATCCGATCGGATGAACCCATCCGAACGGATGAGCACCATCCGACCGGATAACTGACTTTTCGATGCTATTCTCGCTTAACCGCGCATCGTTTACTATATCCTTCAATGATTAACGCAGACGTACTCGCAACCGACTCAATCAAGTTGTATTCTCGCTAAAAACGCACTGTAAGTATACTTGAACCCTTTTTAATCGCATTTTGGGTGTAACATACGTTTTTAAACAAATCGAACTCATCAATCGAATTATTCAACCAATCGAATTATTCAAATCAATCGAATTATCACTTGCGAATAACTTTTATGCATAGATATACGTGATGCTAGTTGCATATGTGCTAGGGCTTATACTCGCGACGTCCCACCATGACTAGTATAGTACTATTGCGCCCGACGGGGTCTAGTTTGCCATCGCATATTCGAGCATCGAGGACTTAGTTGGTAGTATCAGCTTTGTGAGTATATATGTCGTGTGTTACGTTTATGCATGTGGAAATTCGCTACACTTTTAATCTATTACGCTACACATCAAACCTGTATACTCGCCAATACCTTTGTATTGACAAATATTTTAACGTATGTTGCAGGTTAGATCGTAGACTATGTCAAATCAAGCTAGGAGGTCTAGAAACTCAACTAAAATCTAGGTTGTCGGATTTGTATTGTTCAAGAGGACAAGAAATCTGTGATAACTTATGTGATTGAATTATTTGTTAGTATGGGATAACGAATGTATTAAATATTATCGCAATATAGTTGTTATAGATTCTCTTGAGCAATCTGATTCGCCTAGTGCCGCGCCCCGATGATTCCGCCATCGGTTGGGGTGTGACAGATTGGTATCAGAGCCATAAATATAAGGAATTAGGCAAGGCTCGACCTAGTCTGGGTCGACGTCTTAGAAACTGACCTAGTCTATAGTCTAAGTACCAACAGGCCGACTCGTACGAACCAGTAAGGTTTGTATTGGGCCTACTTGATACTCTCGATCGAAATTGCTAAAAGCTACAACTTTGGGTGAACACCGCATACTACAGCTTCACACAAAGAAGCCTTTCCTAAGGCTGAAATACTACTTAGCCTTTCCTAAGGCTGACACAATACACATGTTTTCGAAAATACTCGCATAACGAAACCGAGTGATCCAGTCGAGACCATGTGTGAAAACCAAGAACTCTCGACGAGAACGCTCACTCAGCGCATTTTCTTCTCGCACGAGAACCTTTCGTCAAGTTAGGAGTGGCATCCATATCTCGACGAAAGTCTCCATTTCTAAATCTAGTGGAACTCACGAATTTATTCGAAGAGCATAACCACAATTAGGAACGAAGCTGTTAAGTCAGGGGTGAAACCCGTACCTTAATAAGCCGTTCTACTCCCTAAACTGGTTTTCAAAAAGCTCTCACCAGGGACTCGACTATCACGATAACTCGAGCCACGCGATGACTAGAAAGACGAATGCCATGAGCTGCATCCCAGTGGAAGCATGGAGTCTTCTAGGTCAACGCGCGTGCACGAACTTATTGAACATAGTTGGGTTACCTTGGGAAGTCGACGCCTAAACACCCAAGGCACTCTATCATAAGAACCGCCGATTTTAGAAATGGATGGAACGTATTTACATTTTGAAACTCTACGCTTTATCGATCTCTCGATTTAACGATTTTCACTCCTTGCTTTATAAACGCACAGATCGCACAACCATCGCAATCTAAAACGAAACCCGAATGTTCGCAACGAAACCAATGCATAATCTATCGCCTTCGCTCTCACTATCTCACCTCAACGCGTCCTCGCTTATTCTAAATCGACCTGTATGTGTATGATTACAAATTACAATTATATAAGTATAAATATATACGTATAAACAAACAAGTCGTTGTGTGAGAACTTAGGAAATTCGTGTCTCCTATGTGGCTCCTATGTGATTCGCATTACTATTATACTATCGCATCAAGTTTTGAACGCGCTTAATCGTATCGCAAATCATTATGATCGAATCTCATTCCAAGTCTCTTCCTGTCTAGATGCCTTCCAACGACTCTACCTCGAGACGAACGGCTAGGAGAAGAGCCAAACGAAGTGCCGATAAGAGGATTGCATCACTTGTGACCAAGGAAGTGGTCAAGCTTATTTCTCAAATTGCCGCTCGAGTGCACTCTCTCAGCAAATCTCGAGCCTCGGAAGACTCCAAGACGGAAGTGCCGCAATCCGCTTTTCTTTACAAACACTTCAAAGCCTGTGACCCGATGGAATTCACGGGTGAAGGAGGTGTGACTCAACTACTCTAGTGGTTAGATTCTATCGAAGTTACCCTTCGTCAAAGTGGGTGTCCCGATAGTTTCCATACTACTTGCGCTACCGGAGTATTTCAATCACGAGCACTCGACTGGTGGACCACCGAACGTAACAAACGTGGAATCTACGTAGCTTACGCTCTCTATTGGGATGAGCTGAAGGAGCTCATGAAGAAAGAGTACTGTCCTCCTCACGAAATTCAGAAGCTGGAAGACGAATTCTGGAAAATCAAGCAAGTCGAAAGTGACAACGCTGGCTACACCGCAAGGTTCAAACAGCTTAGCATAATCTGCCCAAGTCAAGTCAACACTCCAGAAAAAGCCATTTCAAAGAACATTCGCGGCTTGCCTGAGTGTGTGGGTGACTTTGTCGAAGCTGCAAGACCCGCTACCATCGAAGAAACCTACCACTTAGCCGCAGAAATCAACAACAAACGACTCATGGAAGGGTTCTTCTCAAGGAATCCTGTCAAGCAAGCTTATCAAGCAATCGCCATTAATCCTTCAGACGATCCTGTCAACGATTCTCCTGACGAATCTGCTGACGATTCTTCTGGCGATTCTGCTAACGGTTCTTCTGACAAATCTGCCGACAGATCTTCCGACAAATCGGCCGAAGATTCTACAAGAGAGTCCTCAGACGAATCCTCCAACGACGACACCTCTTCGCAAGACACCGACAAACCCAGCCGCAAACGAAAGATTTCAAGCCCGAGCTCATCAACCACCGAACTGCTGCAACCGAAACCCCTTCGAGCAGTTCCGATGTTTCCAAAACGAGCCTACACTGGAGCTCATCCTCAGTGTTACTCGTGTACCTATCATCATCCAGTTGGGGCTGACTGTCGCTATTGCAATAACTGCAATCGTTACAGTCACTTCACCCGCAACTGCCGCATCGAACCGCTAACCTGAGTACAACAACAGCAGCTCCAGCAAAAGTCTTCAACATCAAGCATCTAGCAAGCGTATGGTAAAGTTGTAATGATACGATTTTCGACGTTAATTTCTAAGTTTTGAATCTACTCTATTTACTCGATGTTGCCACTATGCGTAGCACTAACTCTCGTTCTCGTGTTCCCTTCACTCTCTAGTCGTCGCACTTAGACTAGATTCACACACATACTATATACTATATCACGAAATAATGTGTTTTACCCTCACTACACTCTTAGAACGAGGTACGATAAACGTGCAAGGAACAACTAATCACGGGTACACACGGGATTATTTGGATCAGTGCACGGAGACCGTAGCGAATTCTAAGGTGCCATAAGCGTTACGACGAAGTATGACACCAAACCATGGGATCTAAGTAGTAGGGGTCAAGCAAGGTGTGCTTTATCATACTACCGAAGTTCCGTGAAGAAAGTGCCACGTGGAGTTGAACGTTATTAGACCTATTATACTATTGTGATTATTTTCAACACACTACACTCAATCGCAATGCGTAACAACTAAATTGCATCATCACAAGACTTGTCGTAAGTCTGCAAACGCAGTGCAAACGCCTCATCGATGGACTCTGGGAAGTCTACCTCGCAGGGCAATTGCATCGACGCAAGACTGGTCGTAAGTCTGTTGCAATAAATCTCATCAAGCACACTAACGCTCTCGATGCTGTCTGAGTGATGACCTATTCTACCCTCCTCGGTAACCGTGATGCGTCGCAACGTAACGTAAAGCTTATTCGAAACAAAACTCAGCTAATTGCAATCACTTATCGTGTGTATTCCGAAATCTCTATCGCTTATTATGTGAATCTCTATCGCTTATTATGTGAATCTCTATCGCTTATTATGTGAATCTATATCGCTTGCTGTGTATCAATCTATCGCTGTCGCCAACCGTTATCTGTGGTGTTGTGTTAAGTTAACACACATGACCTCGCTTCACGAGATGAAGCTCATATCGTTAAAGTAAGGTGTTTTAGTCATATCAGCGGGCTTTCGTGGAAAAGGGCCATGTGGTGCTAATATTAGTTAAACTTTGTGGAGTTAGTCAATCAAATCGAACCGCATAAATCATGCATACCTCCATCGCTTGCAACGCAACAACTGCCACTTATCGTAATTCGTTTACCATCGCCGTCATTGTTGGTGTTGTGTTATTCGCTTAATCACCTAATCGCTTATCGTGTATAGTCTACCGCTTATATGCGTATCGCGTACCGCTTCTCGCTCGCTTGGTGTTCATTGCAGTCTGTGTGGTATTAGTACGCGTGACATCGCTTCACGAGGCAAAACTAACCTGGTCAAATGTGGTGTTTCACCATGTTAGCAAACTCTCATGGAAACGTGCCATGCGGGTTCGACATGGAATCTAATCGACATCGCGCTAATCGCTTATCGTTTACCGCTCGACGCCTATCCAGACACGACACACAAGCGTTTCGTGTCATCAGGCTACTCGCGCACGCTGTTGTAGCTACGTTCGCAATACCACTCGCCAGCTTAACCTATTCGATTCTATCTTATACTCGGCCTAACTTTCTATCGCTCGGGCCGAGTAAGCGCAATTTTATCCGTGTCGTATCGGCACACATGACACCGCCTCACGAAACGGAAGTAATATGGGAGAAACATGGTGGATACGCCGCTGGTACTTCCTATATATAAATGTTTTAATCATATTAACGAACTTCCGTTGGAAGGTGCCATGTGAGGCCCGATGCTAAATTGTCTTTTCAAACGGTTAAAACTGATTTTTATAAAACTTTTATTAAAAACCATAGGACAAGTGAAATTCCTCACACTGTGGAGGTAACATCGAATCAGCTTAGCTCCATGACCAAGGGGAGCTTTCATGAGCCCAATGTTTCCTTAAAACCTTTTGCAATATAAAAAACAAGACTTTCTTGAGACATTGGTTCAACATCGAGTTCAGCCGAACCCATGTCGTGGGAGAGTTTTCGTAACCCCAGTTTTCAACTTCGAATTCTTTAAAATGTTTAAAACTTAAACTTCCTTGCAACGTTGGTGAACATCGACTCAGTTAACCTACGTCATGGGAAACCTTTCAAGCCCTTTAAAAGTTTCAATCGCATCGAACTAACGAATTCTTCGCAACACGAGGTACTTTGGAACGCCAACTCGTGGGATATTACCTTTGTCGTTACGTCGCCTTCTCGCTATCGCAATCGATCTCTCTTATTCGAAGCACTCTTGTTCGTTAACTCACGGTCAAATCACTCGCTGTATCGCTACTCATACAAGATCAACTCTCAGAAGTCTACCTATTGGATTAATTTCGGGACGAAATTTCCTAAAGTAGGGGAGACTGTAACAACCCGCACTTTCGTGCGTTGTTACTACTCGACATACTCGTTACGCCTAGCACCAGAGATTCGGATCATAATGTAACTATATCGTATATATCGCTATTCGAAGGATAATCGCATATTTTCGCAATATATTATCACTACATCACATCACAAACACTAACACTCACGATGACACTGAGTGAGGACCTATTCTACCCTCCTCGGTGGTCGTGATGTGTCGAAACGCAGACAATTAACGCTAACAAAGACTCTCGGGTGAGTGCTATAGCTCCAGTCGTCGTGACGATGATGACAATACGAGTGAATGGTACCCCGTCAGTCTTTGTGGCCCAACACGCAATAACGTTCACGATGACATTGAGAAAGGACCCGAACGGATGGGCCATCCGACCCAAAACCCCTTCAGCCTTCTCTGTGCCAATAAATAGCATGTCACACCACTGTTTAAGTGATGTGACAGCTCCCACTCGACCAAGCACGCTTTAGGACCCTTTTCCCTCGATTCCTCACGATTCCGGTAAGATTTCGACCTAAAACTTGTACTTCTATGATCTACACTCAATTCTACATCATTCTATCTTTCAAAACTCAATTTCTAACCGTGAAATCTACAGATTTGAGGTGTTTTAAGGTGATGTCACCAAGAGTTCATATGAACTTCAAGTGGTGACCTCATCCCACCATAAACGACTCAGATCTGGGTGATTTCCACATGTTTTGATAACAAATCTCACCTAAATCTATGTATTCAACCAAGGAACTGTGCGATTTCGAGTTAAACATGAGAAACCGTCAAGAACGGCCAGATCTGGTGGAACGGGGTGATTCCCGGCCGTTAGAACGGGTCGGAACTGATGGAATTTCAATTGCTAATACGAATTTTCACTATTCCAGTAAAGCCGCACGTATTCCTACCTAAAACACTCAAAAACGACTAATCGGGACGATAAAACAGACGTGTCATCCGACTGGATAACATGTCATCCGAACGGACCACAGGTCATCCGATCGGATCACCTGTCATCCGATCGGATAGCATGTCATCCGATCGGATAGCATGTCATCCGACTGGATGACTGTCATCCGACCGGACCAGCCCATCCGACCCAGAATGGTCATCCGATCCATGTGTCATCCGATCGGATGAGCCCATCCGAACGAATGAGCACCATCCGAACGGATGAGCACCATCCGACCGGATAACTGACTTTTCGATGCTATTCTCGTTTAACCGTGCATCGTTTACTATATCCTTCAATGATTAACGCAGACGTACTCGCAACCGACTCAATCAAGTTGTATTCTCGCTAAAAACGCACTGTGAGTATACTTGAACCCTTTTTAATCGCATTTTGGGTGTAACATACGTTTTTAAACAAATCGAACTCATCAATCGAATTATTCAACCAATCGAATTATTCAAATCAATCGAATTATCACTTGCGAATAACTGTTATGCATAGATATACGTGATGCTAGTTGCATATGTGCTAGGGCTTATACTCGCGACGTCCCACCATGACTAGTATAGTACTATTGCGCCCGACGGGGTCCAGTTTGCCATCGCATATTCGAGCATCGAGGACTTAGTTGGTAGTATAAGCTTTGTGAGTATATATGTCGTGTGTTACGTTTATGCATGTGGAAATTCGCTACACTTTTAATCTATTACGCTACACATCAAACCTGTATACTCGCCAATACCTTTGTATTGACAAATATTTTAACGTATGTTGCAGGTTAGATCACAGACTATGTCAAATCAAGCTAGGAGGTCTAGAAAGTCAACTAAAATCTAGGTTGTCGGATTTGTATTGTTCGAGAGGACAAGAAATATGTGATAACTTATGTGATTGAATTATTTGTTAGTATGGGATAACGAATGTATTAAATATTATCGCAATATAGTTGTTATGGATTCTCTTGAGCAATCTGATTCGCCTAGTGCCGCGCCCCGATGATTCCGCCATCGGTTGGGGTTTGACAGTTAGTAGTAATTTGGTAATTTTTTTAATGGCAGAAGATAGTAAAATCAAGATTGATAAGTTCGATGGAAGTGATTATGGATTTTGGAAAATGCAAATTGAAGATTTATTGTATTAGAAAAGTTTGCATTTGCCTATGCCAGGTGAACAACCAGATGACATGTATGATGAAGAATGGAAGTTGTTGGATAGACAAGCTTTGGGTGTGGTTTGGCTTTCTTTGGCAAAGATTGTTGCTTACAACATTGTCAATGAAACAACCACATATGGTGTATTAAAAGCTTTGTCCAACATGTATGAAAAGCCATCAGCTTCAAACAAAGTATTCCTCATCCGACAATTGGTTAACACCAAGATGAAGGAAGGCATGTCGGTTACCGCCCACATAAATGAGTTTAACTCGATTATCTCTCGTTTAGCCTCAGTTGAAATAAAGTTTGAAGATAAAGTACAAGCACTACTCCTTTTATCATCGTTGCCCGACAGTTGGTCAGGCACAGTCACAGCTGTTAGTAGTGCATCCGGCACTACCAAACTCATTTTCGATAGTATTCGTGACTTGATAGTAAACGAAGATATCAGACGGAGAAGCAGTGGTGAGACTTCTAATTCTAGTTCTTTATTGCATACAGAAAGTAGAGGAAGAAGAAACGAAAGAGTACATACCCGAGGCAGGTCCAAATCCAGAAGAAAGGGACAGTCAAAGAACAGAAAAGGCGTTGAATGTTGGAATTGCAAAGAAAAAGGTCACTATAGAAGCCAATGTACAAAACCCGCTTCAAAGAAAGAAGTAAAAAGTGTATCCTCAGAAGAATTAGGTGATGTTCTCATCTGTTCTGTTGAAGATTAAGTTGAATCTTGGATTGTGGATTCAGGTGTTTCTTTCCATGCTATCTCATGCCCAGATATGGTCAAGAATCTACGAACAGGTAACTTTGGTAAAGTTCGTTTAGCAGATGATTAAATGCTTGATATCACAGGTATTAGAGATGTAGACTTGAAGACCTCATTAGGAACTATATGGACATTGAAAAATGTCAAGGTTATTCCTAATTTGAGGAGAAAGTTGATTTCAGTTGGTAAACTGGATGATGAAGGGTTTAATGTTCACTTTGGGGGTGGACAATGGAAAGTGATCAAAGGCAATTTAGTGATTGCCAAAGGAAAGAAGCAAGGTACTCTATACATGGCAGAAGTTTCTGCTGAAGGTGTTCATGCAATGGCCACCGGTCCGAGTCCATCAAATTTATGGCACAACCGACTCGGACACATGAGCGAGAAGGGATTGAAGATGTTGGTTCAGAAAGGTAAGTTTCAAGATCTTCATCGTATTCTTTTTGTTCTTCATCATGTTCATCCATATTTTTGAAAAACCATCATATTTTGCTTCTTGATCTGTTTAGAAAAGTGTTAAAAAGATAAAATTGATTTTATTTCATTCAAGATATTCATCTGACATCATCAGCTTTTATTCAAACTCTCATCAGTTGAATTTTCATCATCCATCATCCTACATCATCATCACAACATCTGACATCGTTAAAAAAAAAACATCATACGACATCAACTTTTCATCCGCAATAATCCGACATTAATCCGAGATAAAGACATCTGATCCGTGATAATCAGGCAACTTCAAACACTTCCATCTGAAACATCATCAATCCATCCGAAATTCACATAACCATCATCACTTCATCATATAATCATCAGTTCTTCAGATCATTATCATCTCGGATCATAACATCAACTCATCCGGAATCATATCATCTAATCCGAAATCATAAGGGATCGTCATTTCGAACATTCATCATCATCAGATTTCATCCGAGACGGTACAGTAGTTTGAACGTTTCGATCCATGATACAACTAATCTGATTCGACACATTCATCCGTGATCTTCACATTTTAATCCGAAATCATCTTCATCTTTCATCCGTAATCATCCGAAACACATTTCAGTTTTATCCGATATCATCATCCGTAATCATTGGAGATTCGTCTTCATTCATCAGAACTTCATCGTCCCCGTTGATCTTTGGTTTCCATCATCCACCCAATGTTGGGTTTAATCTTGATGTTTCGGGTTATTTCGGGTCGACGGATCCGGGTCAAGTCGGGTTGGTACTAGAGTCATTATAATAAGTCAAATTAGCATGTGTTTAATTAGTTTGTTTAGTCCGAGTCTTATGTTTAGTTGCATGTTAGTAGGGAGTTAGTTGTTTACTTTTGTTATGTTTACGTATGTTTGTTGGGTATTTAAACACCCTAGTATGTTAAATGAAATATTGAATCCTGAAAGCAATAAACTTCTTTTGAACGTGAGTTTTTTCTTTGAGTGCAATCGGCGCCTGAACCAACATTTGGTATCAGAGCAAGGTGAGATTGGAGGGCCGTTTTGATAGTCGGTGGCGAGAAAGAGTGCAGCCCTTTTCGTTGCAGGACAAAACGCAGCAGTAGGTTTGTAAGAAAAAGGCAAGGGCTGATAACGAAGAAAGCTATTAACAGAAAGAAAGCAAGCAGGTAGTGTGGAGGTGGTTACCGGAAATTAAAAGTGAGGTCTGATTTGTTTGCAATCATAAGTCGTGGCAGGAGAAAAATGAATTTTGGTGGAGTTGATTCGCATTGAAAAGGAAGCAAGTGGTCAAGTTAATTGAAGGGAAGCACCACAAAATTCAAAGGCGGTGGCTGAGATAGTTGAACGAACCAGGCATGCATGTTGCTGAAGCAAGCAACCACTTTCCTTTCAAAACCCCTATTGAACAAAAAATGCAAGAAAATAAGCAGGCAAACTCACACCTCATTTGTTAATTATTGAATGGATCGAAGAAAGAAGTCAGGAGGAAAATTATGTGGTGATATTGTGGAAAGAAGAAAGTGTTGCAAAGAAAGAGAGAAAGAAAGATAGATCAACAACCAGAGAAAGAAGAAAGAAAGTCGGTGCCGTAAAGAAAGAAGAAAGACGGGTGCCGCACGGGTTCGTTGATCTCAAAAGAAAGCGGAAGAAAGAAAATCAGGTAGCAAGTAGCCTGAAACAAGTCAGCAAGCAAGAGGATTCGAAGAAGGTAAGCAAGAAAGGTTTCGAATCACATGTGAAAGAAGCATTTAAGAAGAAAACCCATTTGGGTTAGCAAGAAAGAAAGTTAGCAAGACACCGCACCCGTGTGGTTCGTTTAGCAAGAGCAAGATCCGAGCATGTATGGTTCGTAGCAAGTAGCAAGATCGGACGTTATGGTTCGAATAGCAAGTTAGCAAGAAAGATGATTCGAAGCAAGCAAGTAAGAACATATTCGAATCCAACAAGAAAGAAGCAAGTTTAGCAAGATAACCGTTTCCGGTTAAAGCAAGAAAAGAAAGATCGAGCTCAAGCAAGAACGCAAGCAAGTAGCAAAGAACCGACATCAAGATTAAGGGGGTGAATGTTGGGTTTAATCTTGATGTTTCGGGTTATTTCGGGTCGACGGATCCGGGTCAAGTACGGGTCAAGTCGGGTCGGTACTAGAGTCATTATAATAAGTCAAATTAGCATGTGTTTAATTAGTTTGTTTAGTCCGAGTCTTATGTTTAGTTGCAAGTTAGTAGGGAGTTAGTTGTTTACTTTTGTTATGTTTACGTATGTTTGTTGGGTATTTAAACACCCTAGTATGTTAAATGAAATATTAAATCCTGAAAGCAATAAACTTCTTTTGAACGTGAGTTTTTTCTTTGAGTGCAATTGGGGCCTGAACCAACACCCAACACCACCGTGCACCTTCGACGACCTCCGACACCGACCCGACACCCTCTGTCATCACCGTTGTTCACCATCATCGACCACCACAACCATCGTTCCTTCGAAACCCAACTTCCCCAGTCCAACTTCCGTTCATCTACGTTCACCTTCGTCTCCGTCATCTTCTTCTGCTCACCTTCTCCGATCACCATCTCCGACCCGGTCACTTGAACTTCATCTCTGTTCATCACCTCCTCCATCATCACCATCATCTCATCCTTTACGTTCAATCATCTCCGGTCACCACTGATAGCCAACTTATTCTCCGGTCATACTTGGCGGCGGCGTTTAGCAATTAGGGTTTTCGGACTTGAAACGAAGAAGACCAATGTTTTCAAAACCGGACCGGAGGTCGACCCGGTCGCCTTACGGGGTCAAAGGTCGGACCGGTCCGACCGGTCCGACCGTTTCGACCGGATTTAATATATTTTTTCAAATGAACTTTTTATCATTATTAAATTATTTTGATTGGGATATGAAAAAGGAAATTATTAAATTATTTTGTCTTGAGGTATGAAAAAGGATAGGAGCCACTGACACCACCTAATTCATCTTCAATTACGTTCAAAAAAATTCATCTTCAATTCAATTATTTATCCAACCAACATCACCTCTCTTTCTCTCTCTCACACTCCCACTCGAACAAACAAAAAAGTGGCCGGTTTCTTCACCGGGACCGCCCTCCTCCTCCTGTTCTCCCTCTCCACCAACGCTACCAAATACCAGACGCTAATCCCTTCCTCTCACACCCTCCCTTAACCAAACACAAACACCCTCCCTCTAGACTACTGCTCATCAGAAGAAGAAGGAGATGTGGAGGGCTGGAGGCATGCTATGCTACTGTGTGTTTGTTTTTGTGAAAGAGATAGGGTCTTGAATTATAAGATACTCGATTTAAAAAAAAAAGAATAAACTTGACCGGCCCGACCAAATGGTTAAGACCCGCCGGCCCAACCGCCCGGCTGCCGGTCCGACCACCGGCCCAATGTTGAAGCGGCTTAAACAGGTGAACCGGCCCGCCCTTGTCTCCGGGTCCCGGCCGGACCGGTCCGGTTTTAAAAACACTGAAGAAGACAGAAACAACAAAACGACATTTCAGTTGTCTTTTAGTTTTTTAATTATATAATAATTATAATATAATAGTAATCATTAGGTAATCATTACATAATTATTAATATAATATAATTATAATATAAATTAGTTTTCTTTTCATATATATCTTAGAAAATTTTTTTATTAAAAAGGGTTTATATATATTTTATTAAAAATTTAAAAAATATATATATAATATATAACATATTTTAGTAAAAAAAATTAAATTAAAAATCAGTTTAATAATAAAAAAAGGTTTTGTTTGTTTTTTGGTACAAGTTCTGACAAGTTTTTGAGGTGCAGTAAAAGAAACGGATTCGTATATCTGCGACGTGCTCGAATTAGTGTGCATTGTTTCTTGCTTCGGCTCGTGTTTGACGTAACTTGGTTCTACGATAGCTTGGTTCAACAATGAATTCTTCAAGCAGTGTTTCTCAACGTCAGTTGCTCTGGGAACAACTCGATAATTTCGGTTTCATTGAGGGTGAAAGCGTAGAAGATGTGATCAGAAGGTTTACGCAGCTGCTTTCTGAAATCGAGAAAAACGGATTGAATGTGACACTTGGTAGGATTAACAGGGCTTTTCTGTATGGTTTGCCACGTAGCAAGACATGGGACTATCGTGTTGCAGTTATCATGGGGACATACAATTATGCTACAACGGAAACAAAAGATGTTATCTCCTTAGTCAATAAATATGTCCAGGATGACAAGAAGAGGAATCAGAATCACGCAAACACATCGTCTTCTATGTCTAACTGTCAGAAGGCCGTTGGTACTTCGCCACTTGCTACTAATCTCAATGCTGCTCATAATCCCTCATCTTAACCCGTGGCTGCTACATCATCTGATAAGAAGGCCCCACAATCGACAGGATCTCATCCCGATGAAGTGGCTCAAACTGAAGAACCGAAATCACTTTCTGAAACGCTAAATTCCCTTTTATGTACTGAACATTGTAGGAAGAAAGTTGCTTTGCTGAGATCCCAAAATTCAGCATTAATCACCGATTACAACACTGTGATGGGAAAGTACATCAGTCTTCGAGAGAATAATAAAATTCTCTATGAAAAGATTGAGGCACTTAAAAAGGACATAGCTCAACTTCACAGAGACGTGAATCAACAGCAATGTTGGGTTCACGACTATAAACTTAGACTCACAGTCAAAACTCTTGAATGTGACTCTGTGAAGGGTGAGCTAGAGCTCCTCACTGGAAAGTACAAACAGAACGAGTTAAACATCAAAAAGTTTGACACTTCCAGTGCCACAGTTCAAAATCTGTGTAATGTGCAACTTGCTTATCAAGAAAACAAGGGTAAGGGTTTGGGGTATAAACCGGTTCCGCCACCATACAATCATAATTATTCCAGATTGCCAATCACTGAGCAGGAAATGGAAAATTATGACACTATGATGTATGGCAAACCTAGTGATTATGTTGAATATGATCCATCTAAGCTTAAAAGGAATCCACATGCTGATTTCAAAAAACCAATGAGCTTTGTCAAGAATGAAAATGTTCAAAATAAATCAGCAGATAAGTCCGATCAGATAAATGAAACCGTAATAAAAACAGAAGCCGAAACTGAAACGAAAACGGAACTAGTTAACGAACCCGCAGAGGAGATGAAGGAAAGTTCACCAAATTCTGATTCTGTTAAAAATACTAACTGTTCTAGTTTGTGTGCAGAGTCAGTAAGAACTGAAAAGAAGTCTAAAGAGGATGATGAATCACATCGAAGTGCTGCTAATAATGTTATTTCTGATAAAAATGGCCTTTATGCTTGGAACTGTGTTTTTTCTTGGTTTGCTGAGACTTGGGGTGTTCCCACTAAGACTGATGAATCTGGTGCTATTATTTTAGATTATGCATGTGATAAAAATGACCATGTTGAAGATGTTTTGACAGGAGAGCCTGATGTGTTAACTGAGGAACCTGAGACATCTGTTTCAAGTAACTCACAAACCAATTCTGATGATTCAGGAAATTGTGATTGTATGCTGGAAACATCGAATAATACATCGGAAGCTCCCTGCAATGATAAAAAATTTGATGATTTTGTTTGTGATAATGAAGAAATTGTTGTTGAACAGGGATCATCTGACGATCTTGGTAGTTAAACAGAGAATTTGGGAATCTCAAATAATGAGCTCAAGTCTTCCACGAATTTCGGTTGTGATGAACAATCAGAATCTAGCAGCGTTGCAAAAGAAGATAGTCAAACTATCTTAGACATAGACTACTCATCATCTGACTTACCGGAATCATCTAATGACGAGAACTCAGAGGTTGATCAGGCTGAAGAAGCGACATTCATAGAATCCAATTCTGCAGAAACCCATGGAAACATGAAACCTATGGAGAAGGAATTCATAGAAATTCATTCCACAGTTGAATCAGACGATGAAACTGTAGAAGAAATTATTATGGAAACCTTCTCTGCAGAATCTCCTGAAAACATGGTCTCTGAGGAAAAGGGATATGTGAAAGTCACTTCCACAGACAGTTCAACTGTTGATCCCAAATGTGACCTTAACAAAACAGAATCAACTGAATCTGTTCCCTCTAAAAGGAAGCGGTCACGTAGAAACAGAAGGCCAAAGAGAAAGAATGTTAAAAGGGAAAACTCCAATCTCAAGCAAACAGAACCCAAGCTCAAGGGTAAGGTAGCAGATACTTACTCTTGTGCCGACAGCTGTGAGCCGGGTTCATCCAAGATCAAGCATCCTCGAAAGCACTCAGCGTCAAATGAAAGGAAAAGACATGATCAGTTCTCGAGAATAACACAAGCTGAACTAGATGTCTTTTTCTCAAAAAGGCAGACATGTTTTAATTGTGGAATTCCGGGACACATTGCAAGAATTTGTGTTCATCGTCCCTACTACTCTAGGAACATGTACCATCAGAAGGCTATGCACTCTCACTTTACCAAAAATGGTCCTCCCAAAGCAAGGCCTTCTGACAGAGACTTGAATCTTGCAAAACAGGAGAATCTAAAATTTTCAAACATTAACAGGTTTCAAAGAAAAACAAAAGTTTTTCCATCAAATGAAAGTGCTTCAGAAACTAAGAATTGGAAACCTAAAACTCCTGTTGGATCCAAGTCTCCGTGTTCGAAACCATCTACTTCTACCTCATCACCAAAACCACAAGCGATGTTATGAGCCAGATGATCTTTCGCGAAGTCTCATACACAGATAGCAATGCTCAACTCAGGTTAACAATGGCCTGGGTTGCAGTTTCTAATTGATCCCGCTAAGTGTGCAGGAACGGCTATGGAGGGCGATCGTTAGACCTTGGTTTATCGATAGTAGTTGTTCCAGACACGCGACAGAAGACTTATCCTAGTTGAATAACAAAAAAAAATATTCGACGGTGGATTTGTCAACTTCGCTGGAGCGGAAACTGGAAGAATAACCATGAAGGGCACTGTCAAATACGGAGTTCTCATCTTCTCAGACGTCAATTATGTCCCTGATCTGAAGCACAACCTTCTGAGCGTATCTTCACCGAGAGTGGCTCGCAACTTCATTCTTCGACTGTTCAGAAGCCGATTTCTAAAACTGCTATAGCTATCCCTGATGGTGCAGTCCGTAACACTGAAGTCTCCTCAGGACTCTCAAACATTCAAGGAACTTCTCTGTTTCCAGGAGCAATTCCCTCAGATTGCACTGTAGATCCATCGGTGATCAACAACGCTACTGCACCAAATGAGGGGGAGCAATATGGAAAAGCATCAAGAGGGACATCAACACATGCCTATTCAGAAACAAACAAGATGACATCAGCATGATAGTGAGGTACAAGGTACGACTGGCAATTCAAGTTTTCGAGCAAGTTGAAAGTCTGGATTATGATGAGGTACACACACCGATGGCACGTTTGGAGGCCATTCATATTTTCGCATGATGAGAAAGAAGTTCGAAAGGCACTCGTTGAGAGAAGTGAAAATGTTTTTGGGCTTGCAAGTTCGTCAAAACAGGGATATGAAGTGTACATCAGCTGGATGCCAATTCTTGGGGGACAGTCTCATCTCATGGCAGTGTAAGAAGCAACAGCTCACTTTTGCAGCGGAAGCAAAGTGCGTTACAGCATCTGCTGCCTGCTGCTCTCAGGTTCTTTGGATGCAACACCAGCTCAAGGATTACGGTTTGACTTATCTAAACTCTACTACTTATTTTGATAATGATGTCGTTATCCAGATTATCAAAAACCCTGTCTTTTACTCTAAAACCAAGCACATTGATATCAAGATGCGTTTTATTCGAGATTGCTTTGACAGAGGATTGTTTAAACTTAAACCGATCCACACTGACTCTAATTCAGCGGATTTATTTTAGAAAACCTGTCAGCATCTCGAGATTCAATGTGCTTGTAGATCTTTTGAAAATGATACGTATCACCGACTGAGCGACAAAAAAAAAAACAGGTTTCGTCTTAATGTAAATAAATAAGTAAATTTGCGCATAAAGTGTGATGCACAAATTTAGGGGGGGGGGGGGGAAGGGACATATATGTACATATGCATAGTTTTAGGGGGAGAAAAGCAAAAAAATAAAAATAAAAATAAAAATAAAAAAACATATATGTACAAACGCATCGTTTGAGGGGGAGAAATAGTTGCTGGGGAAGTGAAATAAATTTTCGTGATAAAGAGCTTGATTAACACATGTAAGGTTTCAATGCTGAACAGATTTGGATCCACTGCGATGTGTTGATAGGTCTAACGCTCGAAAAGAAAAAAGAGACAAAAGTGATACAAACATAATGAACTGGACATCTCGTGGGTAACAGACCAACGGTGTATGATTTCATGGTCTTAAATCCTGCGTTGATAGATAGCCAACATATGAAGTTTTGGGTCTTTATGCTAATAAATCATCCGGGATATCAGGGTTGTCCCTCTGTTGCATCCAGATTATATGCAGACCTGGACACAGTCAGGATATCTTAAAAGAAAGAGCCACGAAAAAGGGCCAAAACCTGAAAACGGAAGAAATCTCACTAAAAAGAGAATTCCGTGTGCTTTTAAAGCCAAATCCGTACCGTTAAAGTTATCTGTCTCGCCCTCGTCAGAACTTCTCTGGTCTCTCTGCTGTACGGAAGTACTGACCTGTTCACCAGGAAGTCTGGCGTTGAAAAATAAAAAAAATAAAAATAAAAAGGATGATCTCAGTATACTCACCTGCTACAATGAACTATTGTGCTTACCTTGATCGCGGGGGTATGCCTTGGAATGGGACACACGGATGTTACAGTATAATTCTACCTAAAAGCGTATCACAAAGCTAAAAGTTGAAGTTTGAGCGTTGGATTTAAGAGGACAAGCATATTAACAATCGCATGGACCAGTCCAAGTAAGCGAAGAGCTGAAAAATGTTCCTTAATCGGTTCGAAAACGATTTTGATCCCATGGCAGGTTCTCCCTATATTACTCCTCCATTAGTTTTCTATTATTAATTTGCTTTGTTTTGTTATTGTTATTTCTATGCTCAAAAAGGTTGCTCGGTTGGTTGGATCGTTGATTTTGAGAAAGATGTTTTCTGTCCTGAAAATGCAAAACATTAAAGTGATAGTTTGGCCCACTGTTTCGGATTGGGGCCCACTATTTCGGATAAAACGAATCAGATCCGGCCCATTGCTCTCGAATGTAATTCGGACCATTGTTCCGAGTTGGGGCTTGGCCGTTTGATCTCAGGCCCAATCCGAAACACTATAAATTGTCAACCATTTCTCTTTCGAGTCACATTTCGGCCCTTTTCTCTTTCTAAGCATTTCAGATCCTCTCATTGTCTTCCCATACCACTTATTCGAATTACAAGATTTACAGGTTCCTATACTTTTCAAACCAAAGCCCTTGAATGCCACAGTTGCCAAAGAACATGACGAGCAACTCATGAGTGTTGCAGCTAAAGCTGAGATAGAAGCTGAAGTGTTAGAGATGAATGAAGAAAAATCTGACGACATCAGTGATGTGGAAGTGATTGTCTCTGAGAAATCTGACGAACCTGTTTGAAAATCAACGTTAATGACTGAAGAAATCCTACAAGCCCTGATTGAATTCTTGAAGGATAGTGTCGGAAACCCTCCTTCCGTATCTATTCCTGAAACTGAAGATGATTCGAAAGATGATGCTGAACAAGCATCCAACAAGAAATGAAGAACCGAAATAGCTCCTAATAATCATTCTACCGGCCCAAGCTCAGAACCTTAGCTTACTATGCCCACCGATCCACAAGTCACTGCTGCTACTCAAGAAACAAGCACGCAAGATCTTGATTTTGATTTAAAATTCGATTTCGATCTGCCTGAAACAACTCATTTGCAACAAGAAAGCTCAAGCAACATCAGGTTCAATGTAGGAAGTTCTAGTGGTGCCGATTTCTCTGAGCATGATAAAGAAGCCATGCGCTTTGCAGCCAACAAATTGAAATTTATTGAAGAAAGAGATAGTGATGATGATACGGCTGTTGATGTAGCGAAGTTGCAGTGAAAAGTGATTGTGTTGAAACAAGATGCTGCCTTGAAAGAAGCTCAGATCTCATCTTTGCAAGCTAAAAAATCAAGCAAAGATCAGACGATCGAGCAACCACAAAGCAATGCGGGTATGCTGTTGTCTGTTGAAAGTTAAGCTGGAAAAGAAGTTCAAGATGGTAATCAAGAATCGGTTGTTTGCTGATCCAGCTCCGTTGCTTGGAGGTCCTCCTAACGGATTCACCAACTAATCCAGTAAACCTAGGGGGAGATTGTTAGGCCATATAGGTTTATGGATTAGTAGATTAATTGCTAAATGGATCGAGTACTAGATGGTAGGTATTAGAGTGGGCTTTAAGGGAATTATGGGCCTAGGGTTTAGGGGGAAACCCTCCCTATAAATAGTTAATGGAAATTAGGGGTTAAGGTTGGTTGGTTCATTTGTTTTAGAAACTTGTATTAGACAAGCTCCTTGTATGCAAGTTTAAGCATTGAACCATTTGAATATTGAAATCTTCATAGTATTCTTGATTATTTCTTGAAGATCATCAAGTTTGGATTCCGCCCATCCATGGTGATTGTTTGATATCGTTGTTTGATCCGTATTTTCGGGACTTACAGATGTAGGTCAGAATCAGATCGAACCACTATAAATCTTTGTGTTCTTCAACAGAAAGTGTGTGTGTGTGAGTTCTGTGTTCGTGTGTGTATCCTTATCCTAACACTCGTGTGGACACGAATGCAGCTCTGAAAACCCGGGCCCGCGTGAGGCACTTTTTGCATTTCCATTCGTTTTTTTATTGATTATTATCACTTATACAAACGTTTTGCGCTTAACTCGCTGCGCCTAGCGCGCGCCTTTTGCGCCTGAGCACCGTTTTTCATAGGAGACTATGATGTCAGCTTAGTTCTCCTATGAATAACCCTGTTTCTTTGGCAGCTTGATTGTTGAGGTATTGTCACATAAGACTTTAAGAATTTCATCTTGTTTTTCACTCAGATATTCTATTAATCCTTTCAACTACATGCAGTGACAAACACATTTTCTTGCTGCCTCGTATCCTGCCTCCAAGACGATTATGTGTCACTTTGCTGTTTTCTTAAAATTCAACAGGTAGCCGCATTATTGAACAGGTATACGTATCCAGAAGTGCACTTTCTCAACATCACGTGCATAGCCGCTGTCAGTAAACAACTAAACACCTTCAGCTTCATTTATGGTTTTCTTACATAAAACAGTCCAACATATATATGCATATGAGGTTTAGTCATTAATCTTGATAATAAACAAACCACAAACGTTAAATCTGGCCGAGTCATGGTAATGTACATTGTAGCATCACCCCCTACTATTGTCATCATACCAGGAACAATTGAATTTCAACCGGGTTTTCGGACATACTAAATCTCACAATTACTTCCTTTACATTCTTCTTTTGACATAAATGAATTCCAGCTTCATTTTCCTGAACCTGTACACCGAGGAAGTATCTCATGTCCCCCAAGTCTGTTATTGTGTTATTTCTTGCATTTATCAACTCATGCACTTATAAACTGACAACAAAATTTATTCTAAACCTACGTGAAAAAGCCTTAAACATCATTGTGTTATTTCTTGCATCTATCAACTCGTGCACTTACAAACTGACAACAATAAATTTATTCCAAACCTTCTTGATTAATAGTGTGTGATCATGATGACTTTGCTTGAATGCTTTATTCCTGAAGTACCCTTTAATTAAATTGAACCAAGCCCTTCGGGCTTGTTTCAATCCATACAGTGCTCCCTTCAATTTGTAACCCTTACTTTCTTCACCTTTTTTTCACGACACCTATGCTGCTCAACGTACATTGTTTCCTTTAGTTCACCGTTTTTTAAACGAACTTTTAACATTTAACCAAAACACTTCCCAATGTCTTAGAGCTACCATTGCTAGAAAGGTTCGAATAGTACCCCATTGGGCTACCAGTGCGAAAACTTCTACGCAATCAATTCCTCAACTTTGCACATAGCCTTTCACCACCAGATGAGCTTTATACTTATCAAATTGTCCTTCTCTGTTAAGTTTAGTTTAAAAAAACCACTGATTAGACTCATCCTGATGGGAAGATCAATGACTTCCAATGTGTTATTATGCTCAATAGCAGCTATTTCATCATTTGTTGCTTCTTTCTATTTACCTTCTTTACTAGCCTCTTCAAATGTTTAGGGTCTTCTAGAAAATTTTATAGAGCAAATCCTACTTCTTCTTCATCCAATAATTTATGTCCACCTACATAATCATTCATCTAACTTGGTGGTCGTCTAGCTCGAGTTGATGTTTCAGCTTCTTGAGTACGATTATGACTTGTGACCTTCAGAATCTGCATGAACATTAGAGGTATCGGAAGACAAAATTATACCTTGGCCAGGCTATGTGTTTGTCTCTTCCACACTTTGTTCTGGACTTTCTTGAATTTTGAGTTCCACCTAGTTTGCCACATTATTCTGCTTTATAACTAGCTTCGGATCATAAAATGTATTATTTTCCTAGTTCTACTCTATGTCTAGCTTCTTCAAATAATATGTCATGACTGATAGTCAATATGCTTTCAACTCAGCACTTAGGGCAAATAATATAAATTTGTAGCAAAGACTACCAAACATTGTTCTCAATTGTGCAGGAACATGTACATGCCATATGTATCCAAAAAGTCTAAAATAATCAACATTTGGCTTGTTTCCGGTCCATAATTCCTCAAGAACATGATCATTTAGTCCATCTTAATGCACTGATTCAAGACGTGAGACACCCAATTCATAGCTTCTGCACTAAACTGTCATGATATATTCTTTTCAACTAACAAGCACCAAACCTTAATCATAATATTTTTATTACGTCGCTCCACCTGTAACGCCCGGCACTTTTGTACTTTCCATTTATAGAAAGCTTTGTTCGTAATTCTATTTTTGGAAACTTTGTATTCTTGTAATCGTTCTTTCTTTGTAACCGTTGTAAAATCCGAGACTTGGATCATGAATGAAACTCGTATTTTGTTAATTATATGTTACACATACTTTATACATGCTCAAACATTCAATTTCGTGGAACAAACGATACTTATTCGCAATTCTTGGAAACTATGTGCCAAAGTTGTAAATACATGAAACTTATGCAAAATACGTGCTTTGAACATAAACGACACTTGATTATGATGCTTTACACTTAATTATACTTGGTTTATACTTCTCGTGCTCAAACATACCTTAAAATATGCTTATATGACAAAAGTGGCCCTTGAAAGTCCTTAAATCATCAATTAAACAACTTCAGGGACTAAAGTGTCATTTTTGAAACTTTATAACTGAAGAGCCACCCCCGGGCGGCCCGCTTTGTCTTACTGATTAGCTAATGCGGGCCGCATTAGACCTCTATTCGTGCCAGCTTCAATCAGACGCGTAAACATGCACGAATCCCACACTTAATCTCCTCCCCAATCAACATACTTCCACCTTAAACACCACCAATCACCACCAAACTTCACCATTATAAATACAACCCTTCTCCTCACCTTTCTACACTTTCAACACTCTCAAATCACTCCAAATACTCTCTCAAATCAGTAGCAAAGTTGCATTTTCGGGCAGATTCATCACCTTGCACAAAAGTGAGCATAACTTGCTCATTTCTTAATGAAATCACTTGATTCTTCTTCCTAATTGCTTGGATAATCATAGGGTATGATTCCTTGACTTCTCCTTGGAGAAATCAGACCTGGAAATCCCCTGAAATGATCCAAAACTTTCTGTTTTGATTTATGTTCTTACAAACTTGTTTAAACTTCATCCAACTTGTGTTTAACACATCTCACACCAATGTCCTAATGTTTACAACCTCTTTTATGGTTGGTTAAGCTTAAAAACATGGTTGAGACACTATAAATCAGAGGTTAAAACCTCAAATAATTCTGTTTTGATAAGGGTTTTGACCCACAAATCATGTTCAAGCTTATGCTTTGATGAAGAGTGATTATGGAACAACTTGGGTTGTTCCAACATAAAATCCTCACATGATTTGATGATTTCTCTTAGAATAGCTTGTTATATTATTGTATGTACCTTAGTTCATGACCCTCCTTGGTTGTTTTTACATCAAGTGTAGTGGTGAACATACAAGGGGTTCCTAAATGGAAGCTTGTTCTTCCTACCCCATACATGACTTATATGATAAACTTGAGGTGCCTAAATGGGGATTTAATCCTCTACCTCCTACTTGAATCATTGGACCTAATAATATACTTAATCTAAATACGTATATACACTCATTCGAACCTTTAATATTAAACTAGTGTTTACATTTTAAAGTAAGTAGAATATCATCTAAAGACCTAGAACACCCATGAAAACATTATAACCCTAGTGGTTACATAGTGTCATACAAGGGTTACTAAGTTAAAAAGATGATTATTTTCCGTAACATACTTTATTTCCTTTTTTATGCTATGTTAAACTCCGAATCTTCCGTTAAGCGCCAAACTCATACACTTTGTTCCTTTGTGTAGAAGGACAAGGTGCTCCAACTTAGCTAATCCCACCACCAACACACTCTCGGATTCTCAAGTTCAAGACTTGCAAAACCGTGAGTATACTCGTATTTTCCCCTTTTTACTTTTACACTTTTGGGGTGTAACATGTTTACTTATCAACAAACTTGCACATGAACATTTTGCTTAAACACATGAACATTCCTATTAACATACTTGTATACGTGATTGCTTGATACATAAATGTGGGTGAGACTTATGTGTAGAACTTATCATTAACTTCGTACGAGCCAAACCTTGACATATGTAGCGCTATAGGATTAACGACCCGCCCGAAACTTGGGGTAATGTCATGAGCATATTGCGTTTTTTGGTTTGATATGTTAGACACATGCCATGTTTAGTGGATATTTTGGATCACATGCTTGCTATGAGGAATTGTTCAGAAAACTTATCTTTTGCTATGTATGTACCAAACTTGTATACTCGCCTTTGCTTTTGCATTGACTTTTATTTTAAACATGTTACAGGTTGATGACGATGATATGAAAAGAAGTAGCATGATGCCTAGATACACATTTAGACGTTAGGTTAATATGTTGTATCAAATTTTGGTTATGTTGTTATGCACTCTTTTGGAACTTGTTGTTATTTGAATTTATGGAATGAAATTGGAATTACTTAAATATTGTCACAAATAGCGTTATGATGTCTCGAGCAATCTTCACACTTCGTCTCATCCCGATGTTTCCGCCATTGGTTGGGGTGTGACAGATTGGTATCAGAGCCATAACTATAGGGAATTAGGAAAATTGCTATGCTTTTGCCCTAGTCTATAGTTTTAGGAACTTTGTCTCTTATTTGTTGTTTAAAACATTTGTGCTCTACCTTACATGCTTCCTAGCTACACTTCTTGTTATTAAACTTACATGCCTTTCCTAAGGCTAACACAAACACACTTTGATTTACTTGTATACTCTTGTAACACAAACGAGACAACTTTACCAAAATAGGCGTGAAACCCACACTTTGGTAAACGACTCTCACTCTACGTTAAACTATTTTTGCACGAAATTCCACCATTAAGCTAGGAGTGAAATCCACAACTTAATGGTAAATTTCCTATTCAAGTCTAGTGGACCCTTGTCAAAATGTCGAAATTTTATTTTGACACGACAAGTACCAACCACATTAGGGTACGAAA
Organism: Helianthus tuberosus; assembly: GCA_030545235.1. Classification (NCBI taxonomy): domain Eukaryota; kingdom Viridiplantae; phylum Streptophyta; class Magnoliopsida; order Asterales; family Asteraceae; genus Helianthus; species Helianthus tuberosus. Next base: position 178,431,686 of record CM060366.1, read on the forward strand.
TCTTCAAGTTAGGGGTGAAACCCGCACCTTGTCGATTAAGTCCCACTCCTCGATTTTCGATCTCGCCAAAGTCCCGATTGTTTGATCAATTAGAGACGTGTAGTAACTGGAAGGGTAAGATACCGTTAATCGCTTCTCGACGAGAGTATCTTACCTATAGGCCAAAGCACGTTTTCTCTAATTTGAAAGGACTTTCGACCCACTTTGGAATAGTCGACGTTTCTCTACCCGAAACAATCCAATGTTTTATTGAGCCTCTCTTTTATGTACCTCAATTTACATGTGATTTTATACTTGAGCGTTCTTCATTTCAAACTTTTAAACTCGTTTCGCACGTCATCGCAACCAAGAACAATAATAATCCTCGTGAACAAACTAAATTTACATCTTTTACGCAAATCATACGTGTTATACTTGTTGAATACATGTTGGTAAACTTATGCTATATGTGAACTTACATGATACATGAACATTTACATGCTTTTACATGCAAAAACCTTACTTTCAATTCATGATCAAGTCTCATTCTTTCCTTCTCTTTCGATCTTTTAGATGTCGACTAGCGTTTCCAAGAAATCCAAGTCAAAGAAGGGTTCGACCTCCATGTCACAAAAGAGTTGCATGAAATTCATGGCCAAGCAATTTGCTAAGGTCCTACCCGACATTGTTAGCAAGATCCAACAAAACCCTGATTCACCACATGGTTCTGTCGACTCGAAGGCAGACAAACCCAAGCCAACCTTCCAATTTAAGAAATTCATGGCTTGCAAACCCCTAGAATTTACTGGAAAGAATGGCGCTACCGCCATGATGAACTGGTTCGATGCAATTGAGCTTACCTTCTTGCAAAGTGGTTGCCCTGATGAGCTAAGAACCCTGAATGCAACTGGGGTGTTTCGCGAAAAGGCACTCGAGTGGTGGACTACCGAACGCAACAAGAGGGGAAACGAGGTTGCTCACGCTATGTCTTGGGATGATCTCAAACAACTCATGAAAGACCATTTCTGTCCTCCCCACGAACTCCAGAAATTGGAGAACGAATTTTGGAACCTTGCTCAGAAGGGGAGCGACATGGATGGCCTGATCACCCGTTTTAAGCAGCTGAGTGTCCTCTGTCCTGGACAAGTTGAGACTGTTCCCAAGGCCATAGCCAAATTCACCCGCTGTGTTGCACCTTCCATAACGAACCACCTTGCCTCTGCCAACCCCCAAACCTTAGAAGATGCTTTTCGCATAGCCACCGAACTTAACAACAACTGCGTTCTTCATGGAACCTTTGACAAGGTTTCAACGAAGAGTGCACGCCAAGCCACCATCGACAATGCTACTGATGAGCCCGTATCCTCCCAATCATCTAGGAGAAACCAAGGCAAGAAGCGGAAGGCTTCAAGCCAAAACTGTGCGGTTGTTACTCCGCCAAACCCACAACCCCTACAAACCGTACCTGCGCATGCCAACGAGGAAGCTCCACGCAAGGTTTACGTTGGGACATTACCTAAGTGTGGTAAATGCCAATATCATCACCCTCCAAACGCTCAGTGTCGAAAGTGCGACCGGTGTGGCCGAAATGGGCACACAGCGCCATACTGCCGCATGACATCAGATCAAGTCGCTCCTGTGCGAGCATGTTTCATTTGTGGTGATACCAAACATATGGCCAACTACTGCCCTCAGCGACACCAACCACAGCAACCTCGACAGCAACAACCCCAACAACAACCTCAGCCACCACAACAGCAACAACAACAAGCTTTACCACCCGCTCGAGGTCGAGCTTTTCTCCTCACGACTGCTCAGGCTCAGAACGCGAACGACGTCATTACTGGTACGTTTCTTGTTAACCATATTTATGCTTCATGCCTATTTGATACTGGTGCCGATAAAAGTTTTGTGTCGTTAGAATTCGAACCTTTGCTCAAGTGTAAACGCTCCAAGTTGCCAAAATCTTTCGCCGTCGAAGTCGCTGATGGTAAAACCGTTGCTGTCAATTCCGTTCTCTCTAATTGTTCTTTGATCCTTAACGATCATACGTTTTCAATCGATCTCATACCCATGCAAATGGGTAGTTTCGACATCATAGTAGGCATGGACTGGCTTAGTCGAGTTCGTGCTGAAGTGGTCTGTTCTGAGAAATTTATTCGCTTACCTCTTCCAAATGGTGATTCCCTACACGTCTATGGTGAAAAGCCCTCTCAAGGCCTTAAAATTATGTCGTGTATCAAAGCAAACAAGTGCTTACGCAAGGGTACCTTCGCCTTTCTCGCCCACATCGTGGAAAAGAGGGACAAAGGCCCAAGCATAAGCGACGTCCCTGTTGTACGCGACTTCCCTGATGTTTTTCCTGACGATCTTCCTGGTCCACCTCCCGCTCGTTCTGTCGACTTTCGAATCGATTTAGTGCCTGGCGCAACGCCTGTCGCTAAATCCCCTTATCGTTTAGCACCCTCTGAGATGCAAGAGCTCTCAAGCCAACTCCAAGAGCTTCTTGACGCCCTAGTACTTCTCCTTGGGGCGCTCCTGTTTTGTTTGTCAAAAAGAAAGACGGATCCTTCCGTATGTTCATAGACTATCGTGAGCTCAACAAGCTTACCATCAAAAACCGATACCCCCTTCCGCGCATCGATGATCTCTTCGACCAGTTGCAAGGCGCAACCTGCTTTTCAAAAATCGATCTTCGTTCTGGGTATCATCAACTTCGAGTTCTCGAAGAAGATGTGCCTAAAACCGCCTTTCGTACACGTTATGGTCACTACGAATTCGTGGTCATGCCCTTTGGTTTGACCAACGCACCTGCGGTATTCATGGACTTAATGAACCGCGAGTGCAAGGCATATTTGGACCGTTTCGTAATCGTTTTCATAGACGACATTCTCATCTATTCCAAGACACAAGAAGAACATAAAACACACTTGCGTCTTATCCTCGAACTTCTTCGTGCTGAACGTCTATACGCCAAATTCTCCAAGTGCGAATTCTGGTTAAAAGAGGTTCAATTCCTTGGGCATACTGTCAACAAACTTGGTATTCACGTTGACCCCGCAAAAATCGAAGCCGTGAAAAACTGGGTCGCACCTACATCTCCATCTGAAATTCGTTCGTTTCTTAGTCTTGCTGGTTACTATCGTCGCTTCATCTCCAACTTTTCAAAAATCGCCGTTCCCTTGACCTCCTTGACCCAAAAAGGTGAACCTTTTGTTTGGGGTCCCAAACAAGAGGAGTCTTTTCAAACGCTCAAGGACATGCTATGCAATGCTCCTATCCTTACACTCCCTGATGGAAACGACGACTTTGTCGTGTATTGCGATGCCTCTCGCCTTGGTCTTGGTTGTGTGCTTATGCAACGAGACAAGGTCATCGCTTATGCGTCAAGACAACTCAAGATACACGAGAAAAACTACACAACTCACGACCTTGAACTTGGTGCGGTTGTTTTTGCATTGAAGATTTGGCGACACTACTTATATGGTACTAAGTGTGTGGTCTTCACCGACCATAGGAGCCTTCAACACATCTTCAATCAAAAAGAACTAAACATGCGTCAACGTCGTTGGGTGGAACTACTGAACGACTACGATTGCGAAATCAAATACCACCCCGGTAAAGCGAACGTAGTAGCAGACGCTCTCAGTCGTAAAACTCATGTACAAAGCATTCGTTGTTACCAACTCATCTTCGATCTTCAGAATCGCATACGTAACGCCCAATATTCATCTGTTAATGAGGGTAACCTCTATAACGAGATGCAATGTGGTGCTGAGAACAGCCTTGTGTCCAAGCCTGATGGTATTTTATACTACCTCAATCGCATCTGGATTCCCAATCGTGACAATCTTCGCAAGTTCTTAATGAAGGAGGCACATAACACGAAGTATTCTATTCACCCTGGTGCCGACAAGATGTACCATGATATGCGTACATCTTATTGGTGGCCTGGAATGAAGAAGGATATAGCCACTTTCGTTTCCAAATGTCTCACGTGTTCAAAGGTGAAAGCCGAACATCAACGTCCCTCTGGATTGCTCGAACAACCAGTAATTCCTGTCTGGAAATGGGAGGGCATTTCCATGGATTTTATCACTAAGCTCCCTCGTACCTCTGCTGGCCACGACAGTATTTGGGTAATCGTTGATCGATTAACCAAGTCAGCTCACTTCCTCCCCATTCGTGAAGATTTCAAGGTCGCAAAATTGGCCCAAATCTACACTGATGAGATCATTTGTCGCCATGGTATTCCCGTTGACATCATTTCCGATCGTGACGCTCGCTTCACGTCTCGCCTTTGGCAAACTTTTCAATCCGCTATGGGTACCCAACTTAACCTTAGTACCGCCTTCCATCCTCAGACAGACGGTCAAACCGAGCGCACCATCCAAACCCTAGAGGACATGCTTCGCGCATGCGCAATAGATTTTGGTGGCAACTGGGATAGACACTTGCCCTTGGTCGAATTCTCGTACAATAACAGCTATCACTCGAGTATTAAAATGGCACCTTTTGAGGCATTGTATGGTCGCAAGTGCCGCTCGCCCCTTTGTTGGCAAGAGATTGGTGACGCTCAGATCACTGGTCCCGAGCTCATATAAGAGGCGACAGACAAGATTTTACAGGTTCGAGACAACTTAGTGAAAGCTAGGCATCGACAAAAGATCTACGCCAATGAGAAACGCAACCCAGTGGAATACGAGGTAGGTGACTTAGTGCTTCTCAAGGTATCCCCTTGGAAGGGCGTGGTTCGTTTTGGCAAGAAAGGGAAACTCGCACCTCGCTACGTTGGTCCTTTCAAGATTCTCGAAAGGATTGGCGCGGTTGCTTATAAACTAGACCTGCCGGAAGAACTCAACAATGTGCACCCTGTCTTCCACGTGTCCAATTTGAAGATATGTCTAGCTGACGAAGGACTACACGTCCCCCTAGAAGACTTACAAGTCAACGAAACACTTCACTTTGTGGAAAAACCGGTCGAAATCATGGACCGAGGAGCCAAGGAATTGAGGCGCAGTCGAATTCCTATCGTCAAGGTTCGATGGGAAGGAAAACGTGGCGCTGAAATTACTTGGGAACTCGAGAGCGACATGAAGGAGAAGTATCCTCATCTTTTCCCTACGTCTTCCTAAATTTCGGGACGAAATTTCCTAAAGGAGGGGAGACTGTAACGCCCGGCACTTTTGTACTTTCCATTTATAGAAAGCTTTGTTCGTAATTCTATTTTTGGAAACTTTGTATTATTGTAATCGTTCTTTCTTTGTAACCGTTGTAAAATCCGAGACTTGGATCATGAATGAAACTCGTATTTTGTTAATTATATGTTACACATACTTTATACATGCTCAAACATTCAATTTCGTGGAACAAAGGATACTTATTCGCAATTCTTGGAAACTATGTGCCAAAGTTGTAAATACATGAAACTTATGCAAAATACGTGCTTTGAACATAAACGACACTTGATTATGATGCTTTACACTTAATTATACTTGGTTTATACTTCTCGTGCTCAAACATACCTTAAAATATGCTTATATGACAAAAGTGGCCCTTGAAAGTCCTTAAATCATCAATTAAACAACTTCAGGGACTAAAGTGTCATTTTTGAAACTTTATAACTGAAGAGCCACCCCCGGGCGGCCCGCTTTGTCTTACTGATTAGCTAATGCGGGCCGCATTAGACCTCTATTCGTGCCAGCTTCAATCAGACGCGTAAACATGCACGAATCCCACACTTAATCTCCTCCCCAATCAACATACTTCCACCTTAAACACCACCAATCACCACCAAACTTCACCATTATAAATACAACCCTTCTCCTCACCTTTCTACACTTTCAACACTCTCAAATCACTCCAAATACTCTCTCAAATCAGTAGCAAAGTTGCATTTTCGGGCAGATTCATCACCTTGCACAAAAGTGAGCATAACTTGCTCATTTCTTAATGAAATCACTTGATTCTTCTTCCTAATTGCTTGGATAATCATAGGGTATGATTCCTTGACTTCTCCTTGGAGAAATCAGACCTGGAAATCCCCTGAAATGATCCAAAACTTTCTGTTTTGATTTATGTTCTTACAAACTTGTTTAAACTTCATCCAACTTGTGTTTAACACATCTCACACCAATGTCCTAATGTTTACAACCTCTTTTATGGTTGGTTAAGCTTAAAAACATGGTTGAGACACTATAAATCAGAGGTTAAAACCTCAAATAATTCTGTTTTGATAAGGGTTTTGACCCACAAATCATGTTCAAGCTTATGCTTTGATGAAGAGTGATTATGGAACAACTTGGGTTGTTCCAACATAAAATCCTCACATGATTTGATGATTTCTCTTAGAATAGCTTGTTATATTATTGTATGTACCTTAGTTCATGACCCTCCTTGGTTGTTTTTACATCAAGTGTAGTGGTGAACATACAAGGGGTTCCTAAATGGAAGCTTGTTCTTCCTACCCCATACATGACTTATATGATAAACTTGAGGTGCCTAAATGGGGATTTAATCCTCTACCTCCTACTTGAATCATTGGACCTAATAATATACTTAATCTAAATACGTATATACACTCATTCGAACCTTTAATATTAAACTAGTGTTTACATGTTAAAGTAAGTAGAATATCATCTAAAGACCTAGAACACCAAGTATGATTCTAATGGGCGTACTACCCATGAAAACATTATAACCCTAGTGGTTACATAGTGTCATACAAGGGTTACTAAGTTAAAAAGATGATTATTTTCCGTAACATACTTTATTTCCTTTTTTATGCTATGTTAAACTCCGAATCTTCCGTTAAGCGCCAAACTCATACACTTTGTTCCTTTGTGTAGAAGGACAAGGTGCTCCAACTTAGCTAATCCCACCACCAACACACTCTCGGATTCTCAAGTTCAAGACTTGCAAAACCGTGAGTATACTCGTATTTTCCCCTTTTTACTTTTACACTTTTGGGGTGTAACATGTTTACTTATCAACAAACTTGCACATGAACATTTTGCTTAAACACATGAACATTCCTATTAACATACTTGTATACGTGATTGCTTGATACATAAATGTGGGTGAGACTTATGTGTAGAACTTATCATTAACTTCGTACGAGCCAAACCTTGACATATGTAGCGCTATAGGATTAACGACCCGCCCGAAACTTGGGGTAATGTCATGAGCATATTGCGTTTTTTGGTTTGATATGTTAGACACATGCCATGTTTAGTGGATATTTTGGATCACATGCTTGCTATGAGGAATTGTTCAGAAAACTTATCTTTTGCTATGTATGTACCAAACTTGTATACTCGCCTTTGCTTTTGCATTGACTTTTATTTTAAACATGTTACAGGTTGATGATGATGATATGAAAAGAAGTAGCATGATGCCTAGATACACATTTAGACGTTAGGTTAATATGTTGTATCAAATTTTGGTTATGTTGTTATCCACTCTTTTGGAACTTGTTGTTATTTGAATTTATGGAATGAAATTGGAATTACTTAAATATTGTCACAAATAGCGTTATGATGTCTCGAGCAATCTTCACACTTCGTCTCATCCCGATGTTTCCGCCATTGGTTGGGGTGTGACACCACCACCCTAAGGGGGTAGGGGCGCCCATCACTCACCACACACTCATCACTCACAACATCCAATCAATTTCCACCATGTCATCGAGCTTTATTCCATCACTAGTGATGGATTTTAGTGGAAATACCCATCACTCACCACACAAACATCTACCATTCAAAAACAACTCACCACCACAAACATCACCACGCGTGCTCACTATCACGCTTAAAATTCACGACGAGTTATAAACACCACCGGTGGTGGTGTTCCACGCCGTTCAACACGTGATCGATGGCTGAAAACGGGGCGCCCCGTCCCCCCTAATTTACTGTGCAGTGTATATTTGCATTTTATACCTCTTTGTTCACTAAAATCATTAAAAGAGAGGTGTGAACTGCCATCCGGTCTCTATCACTCCTTAGACTTTTGATTTTTGTTACCACTTTGGTTTCAATTTTAGCTTTAAAACGGAAAAGCACATCAAAGCTTTATCCCTTGTTACCCAAATAATAAAACCAAATTTTTTTTTGTGTTAAATCGTCTATGAACACGATTACATACCTTTTTCCACTTTGAGATGTGGGTTTGATTGGACCACATAGATTTGTGTGGATCATTCAGTCACACGCCACAAACTTATTTTGAACATCATCGCACACTAGTTTCCTATATTTCATGTTTCACGCACCATTGTTTTCGGTAAACCGGAGGCAAGCCCTTCGCCATCTTCTTATATTGCATGGTCCTTATAGCTTTGTGATTGACATGAGCAAATTTGCGATGCCAAAAAATGTACTACTTTCTTCACTAAACTTTTTCCTTCCATGTACAATAAACATTCGATTCTTACTCATATCTTTTTTTCAATAATCATTCCCTTTTGAGGATCAAAGATCTTGCATCCCTCTCTCTAAATAGAAATTTAGCATCTTTTTTTCTTATAGCTGGCCAACACTCATCAGGTTTGAAGTAAGAACATGAACAATATACACATCAATGATTACTTGAGTAATACCATTTACCTTTAAAACAAATATCACATGTTCCTTGTACTACTAGTCGCACATCATTGCCCAACTTCATAATCTGATTGATGCCGCATCCAAGTGCACGAACCAACTTTTATTTCTTGCCATATGATTCGAGCACAATGAATCAAGAAACCAATTTCTAGTGGTGTTGAGTGTAGCTTCTTTCACAATTTCAATAAAAACCAACTCTTCATTCTTATCAAACTCAACATTATTAGAAGTTCTATTCCATAAGTACATTCATATTGGAAATGACCCATTTGATGACACTGATAACATTCCATAGTAAATTTATCGAGATCACATCTATCTCTTCCTCGACCAAGGCCTATACCCAGATTGAACATTCCACTTCCTCATCCCTACCACAACCGGCATTAGCATCAACAATCTTTAAGGCTTCTATCTTCAAAGCTTGCTCTTCTTGTACTTCCCTTAATATCTTCAAACCACGAGTATGAATTTTTCTGTAAGAGTACCTTCTTAACAACCTTAACTGTGAACATGTTTTAGGATTGAATTGAACTCCCGAACAATTGCGAAGAACACGTACGACGTGCGGAATCCGTGCACGTGTGTGGATCGAACACAAGAACGTAATTAATAATGATTCTATTTAATGATTTGACAATGTCTACACCTTGAATCACCTTGTTTGCTACTTTCTCTCTCTAGACTTCAAACCTCTAAAGTAGCAAATGGAAAAAGTTCTAAAATGAAACACTACAAGGCCTATTTATAGGGAACACTTAAATGAAGGCTCCTTAATTTGATGCTCTCCATCCGTTCGGATGGGCATTCCTCCATCCGTCCGGATGGACTTCCCTTTTATCAAATCTTGCAAAAACCTTGACATGTTCCATTTCTGCTACCATGTGTAATTGACGGAAGTGATAGACATTAATGCTCTCACATACTCCCCCTTGGATATTACTGCAGTCAATCTCGTAGCTTTCTTTCTTCTCTCTCTCTCTGAGTCTTCACGAAGGCTTTGACATCTTTAGCAACCACAGACTCCCTCTTCAAGCTTCCCTTGATTCTGCATTTTGAATCAGCTCCCCCTTTCGTTGACTCTTTCTCTAGGCTCCCCCTTTCGTTAAGCAATCGTGCTTTTCAGGATCGACACCTGGTTCTTCGTTTACAGGCTCCCTCTTGCTTTAAACTTGCCTTCAGACTCCCCCTTAGTCTCAGCTATCGGGATCGTAATCTGGTTTAATATCTGCAAATCTCAAACTATTTGTAAGATATTTGACAATTTATGTTCAGAATCGAAAACCTAGCTCTGAATATTTAACATGAATAAGCTGGAGCATTTCAAATATGTGACTACACATGACATCGTTTTTTCACAGAAATCTGGATTTTACATCTAACAATAAATGATTTTCGGTTTTCCAGAATCGATGACCTGGCTTAAAACATTCTAAGATTGAAAACCTGGCTCAAATTTAACAGTATGTAATTTCCCAGGAATAACTTGGCTCTCTCCCCCTATCAAACAACTATAAATTTGACGCTGACAGCATCGAAAACCCTCTCTGTTAATCTTCCAAGTCCAAATTAATGACCTTGGAGATTTCACAAACTGTTTTTTATTTTCATTTAAAAACCCCAAGTTTCAAGTTAAGGAACTTGTTTATTTTCAGAAACATGTTCATCATAATTAGATTTTGAAACTTGGCATTCAGACATCGGTTGTTGAAAGTAAAGTAGAAATAAAATATTTTTAAAATTTTTCAAAGTACATAAAGCAGTAAACAAATATTTATAGACAATATTTTTGTTTGAGTTCACGTCAGAGGATCATATTAGTTTATGACTGATCACTAGCATCGTTGAGCTATAAACACTTTAAGTTCTAAACGATTCACTTAGATTGTCAATATACTAATCCACTTAAATTTTCACACAAAGTTCAACTGATTCGAGATATGAGATTTAGTGTTTTAAGCACTTAACGTATTCGTGAGTCCCACCTCATAATATACTCCTGTATCAAGATTCCCTAGATTCAGTCTTACAGGTGAATATACTATATTGATATCTGTACTCTGGGTTAATGCGAGACCTTGAGAGCTCAGGTATGAACTACCGTTCAGTCAAAGAGATGAAGGCTCGACTTTGAGGTGTGTCCCACTTAGGGATCTTCTTTAAAACTGCACTTGATTTATATCTTTCGATATTTTCTCAATTTTTATGCAAAGGGTAAGCTTTAAGCGCGCAAAGTATTATACGAGGTCTATGCCATTGCTGACGCAAAATCAGAAGACCAGGTATAATACCCCAGATATCAAACACTATAAAGACCTAGCATCTCAAAAATCAGGCAACCTCTCAAACGAGATTTCGGGGGTTACCCATATATCCGAGAGATGTTCCCCACGAGATAAGAAAGTTATTGATATTTAGGTTTATATCTCGAAATCAATCTACTAAATGTATAAAAACCTACTGACATATCATCAGTGAGACCGTTTATCACATTTAACTTTTCGTTTCTTTAGCATGCTGTGACTGTCTTACTGATGTACTATCATTTCCTCCTTTTACAAAAAAAAAAATAATAACTCTTTTTTAAATTTTATCATGTTTTTTGCATTTTCAAATTTTCAAATGTTTTTGTATTTTTAAAATATTTTTACTCCCCCTAAAATTCAAAATATTTAACAAAATTTGACAACCCGACGTAGATAATTTTGTCTCGCTATCCATTTTATGGGTCACATGTTCTGTTTCGCATAATGTATCCCCATGATTTACAACACACCGATTTTTAACAATGTTAAAACCATTTAATCACTTGTGAAATTAATCATGTTTGTTCAGCCGTGAGGGTTTCGGCATATTCAATCAAAACATCTTTTTAAATTTTTTGATTTTTTTAACAAATTTAAAAACACAAACAATTTTTTTTCATTTTCCAATTTTTGACAAAATAAAAACATATTTTTGGTTTTTAAAATTTTCAATTTTAGGGTTTTTTTATGTATGGTTTATTTATTTACAAAAACACATAAACTCCCTGTTTCTCAGTTGCAGGGACCTGCAGCCTCCTGTGCCAGGCTGCTCCGTTCTCCGATTTGACATTCAACCATCTTCTTGAGCACCTGCACATTCAACTCATTCAGTTACTTGAATAGTGCAACCCTGACCTTAGGTATTTTCACACAATAAGAACTATTCAGCTTCGGAATTCTTTGTTATTTTTAACAATACATGTTCATTCCGATTTACAGTCACAAAAGTCGTTTGTGTCTTAGCCACTCAAATTTGACCTGTTGAACCCTTTCTTTGATAAAACCTTGAGTAATTTTGAACATTTTGTTTTGACGAATCAACTTTAGGTTTCCAGATTTGTCTTGGTTCAAACTTGGAGGTTTTTGGTTTCCAAGTTTTTTTTGGCTTTGAAAAATCAACTTTTCATTTCCAAATCTGTTGTGGCACAGCTTTGGGCGTCGTCAGTTTCGGTTTCCAAGTTTGTTTTGATCCAAACTTGTTAGACTTCTGTGTTTTAATCTCAACTTTCCTTTTCTTTTCAACACCAACAAATTTCAGATTTGGACACTTGCGACCAAGATGTCCAATTTGATCACACTTAAAACATGTTCTCTTGGAAACATCTTTAACCTGTTGTTGTTGTTTATTTTGAGCATAGAACTCTTTATTAGTCTGTCGACTAAATTAGAGTTCTTTCTCTTCCTCGGAACTTGTTCCGTGAACAAAGTTTGTCTTTTTCTGATGATTTTTCTTAACAAACCTTTTCTGATTTTGTTTCTTCTTATAACCCAGCTTTCATATTTTTCTATTTGTAACCAAGTTTTCTTGGTCTTCCCATCAAATTTTGAAATTTCAGACTTTTCAATTTCTAACAGTTTGAAAACTTTATCAAGTTATCCGAAATAACATTTTGAATCATGAATTGAATTTCTGAGAATAATTTGTCCGATCCAATCATGGTATAAGCCAATGGTATCGGATCATCATTCGCATTTTTCTCAAATTTTGAATTTTTAAGATAACTTTCATGAAAACTTCCCTCATTTTCATTATATGAATCGGACTTATCTGTTTTGGTAGACTCCTCTGTCAGAACACTTTCAACAACCTTACCTACCACCTCTGAATCACCAAGATCATCAGATTTGGTGTAAGTCACATCGATGTTGTCAGGTAATTGGTCAACCATGTTTATCGCTTTTTCCACCTTTTTACCATCATAGAATGTATAATTATTCTCCAACGGTGGTGGAACTTGATGGTATTCTGACCCAATTCCCTTTTTGTTCTTTTCGAACTCTTTACCATCGGGTGTGATGTTGAAAATTTGTTCCAGAATATATGGAGAAGCATGATAACTTTGAAGTTTATTAACCATTTTTTCTTTTTCAGTCAGTTCTTATTTAAGTTTAGCAACATCATCAATATATTGATTTAGGACCATTTGTTTTCCTTCATATCTGGCTTCAAGAAATTTGGTTGTTTTTTGACATGCTGACAATCTATCATCCAGACTTTTGACTCTACTTTTCAAAGTTTCATAAGCTTCTTTTACCGTGTGATATGACAATTTCATTCCATCATATTCTTTTTGCAACTCTTGAATAGTTTTATCTTTTTGAACACATTCATTGCTATCAGCTAAACACTTTTGTTTCAAAATTTTGCTTTCTTTTTCACGATTTTCACATTTTTGTGTTACCTCTTTTTCTTTTTCTTTCAAAAACTTTTAATTTTCAAGCATTTCATTACATTTTTCTTTAAAAATTCTTTCTATTTTAGTAAACTCAATATCTCTGGGTCTTAGATTGCTATCTTTTTCAGTATAAGCTCTGCACGTTTCCATGCATTTCTTGCACTGTTGATTAGTTTTATTTTCACTTTTATCAGTTGATTCAGCATTATCAGATGACTTAGTAGTTTCTGTTTGAATTGTTACCTCAATTTTTGGCACTGTGGCTTCTTTCGCCTTTTGATTCTGATCTTCCTCAACCACCTATTGTTTCTCAGCAACTGCCTCCTCTGCCTTCGCATCGGCTTTCTTCACCTCATCCACCATCTTCTTACTCTCATCAACAATTTCTTGTACTGTCTTCTTCTTCTTCTTCTTCTCTAGGCTTGCATAGATCACCTTTTTAATTCCTTCCTCTACCTTTACTCTGTAGTTCGGAATCTCTTCAAGTCCTTTACACCAAACACCCACAGTTGGAATAACAGCAACAAGTGCTTCAAAATCTACTTTGTCAGGATCAACTATTGGGTTCCCTTTAGGATCAAAAAAACATTCTTTCTCTTCAGTCCATCTATTTGCCCACTTTGCTTCCCTGTGAGCCTTATATACGTCACTCAAGTACATTCTTGCATGTTATTCCTCTCGGCTCTGTTTAAACTCAGCAACCAATGCCTTTTTCTCTTTCTCTTCTTCTTTTATGTATTTACTCCAGTCAAACCCTTCGTCATCTGTCTTTGATTTGTTCTTGAAGGTTGCTTGTTATTGAGATGATAGATGGCCTTTTTGTAATAATCTTCATGAAAAGGACTCACACTATCATCAGCTTGACGATTGGTGCATTCTCTTTTAAAGTGTCCCTTCTGTTTGCACTTGAAGCAAGTAACTTTTACTTTGTCAGATCCTAGCTTCATATCGGGACCTTCAAGACACTTTCTACCAGTGATCTCCATGAACCGTTGAGCTCTCCTGATAATGCTCACCATACACCAGCGAATATCCATGAGCTCCATTTCTTCCGGATCTACCTGATCGTAGTCTTCCTTTGTCATATTTGGATTTCTTATCTTCCCTGCGATCAGACCTTCATAAGATTCCAGAACAGAAGCTAAGAAACTCATGTGCTGTTTAGTGAAATCAGTGTTTAGATTTGGAGAATCTTTCCAGTTCTGACTCGGATTGGATTTAGATGATGAGGATGATGAATGATATCCAGAATCATAACTTAGAGACTTGTTCTTTGATAAATCACCAGTGTTGTCAGTACTAAAGGCTGTACCAACCTTTGGTGACTGATTGATCAATAGCATAATTCGTCGGTAGTATAGATCAACATTCTGTTGATAACTCGAACTGGACATTTTGTTTTGTTTTTGAAACTCTAGATCATGTCCCTCAAGTTTTTCAATTAAACCATCCGACGTTATCTCATCAAACTTAGCATCGTTCTTCAACACAATCACAAACGTTTTCCAATCTTCAACGTGCGGCAATGCCTCGACCAGTTTATCAATAATCTCTTCCCTGTCCTTCTTGTTTCCAAACCTTTCTAACTCGAACTTCATATGACAAAATATTTCAATTATTTGTCTAACAGATTCTCCTTTCATGCATCCGAACAGATCAAATTCCTTTTTCAACAGATACATTTTGTTTTTCATGATGTCTTTACCGCCTTTGGCTTTCAGTTTCAATGCTTCCCACATCGATTTGGAGGTTTCTGTCATACCCCAACCGATGGCGGAAACATCGGGGCGTGGCACTGAGCGAAACAGATTGTTCAAGAGAATCCATAACAACCATTAATGTCATTATATTTAACGTTTAACGTCCCATACCATCAAACATATAAAGCAAATAGTCATTACAGATATAATCTCAAAAACAAATAAGTTGTTCTGACAACTCAGATTTATTTAGTTTGTTTCTAGACTCCCTAGCTGGTTCATCTTAGCACCGCAAGCAAGGCATCCTAATCAACCTGTTACATACGCTAAAATAAAGTCAATACACAGAATGTAAAGGTGAGTACACAAGTTTACATAGCATATAGTATAGCGAAAGCGTTTACGCATAACCAGCATGTATCACGTAACGGGCAATGCTAGTAACTATCAAAACTATGTTCACACTTAATCACGAGACTGCGTTAAAGAGTATGCGCGACACATGTCCAACGGACACGTGAAGTAAAGTAATGTGATCCCTAGCAACCCCCATCCACGACAGGTGCTGAGTCCAAACTATAGTACTATCATTGCTAGAGGCGATACCGTGTAACACTGTCTAGGCATAGTAACAAGCATTCATAGATCACGTATAACATGCGGAACGGTTAGCGTTAAAAGGGTTTGCGTTGTGTGTTGTTGTGTTTTTTATAGCGAACGTATGTAACACCCAATAATGCGTTAAAAGAAAATGGGTTCGAGTATACTCACAATGCGTGTTTAACAAATAAACACTGTCTTAGATTTAAGGGAGCGCATTGCAGATTAGCCTGATTATAGAACGATAGTGTAAGCGTTGAACAGTGCACAACAGAGTGAAGTGTCGGATGGTGAGTCAGACGGATGGTCATCCGGACGGATGACCATTCGAACGGATAGCCATTCGAATGACTGTGGGCGTTTGTAAAATGTTTTGAAACTTTTGAAGTTTTCGTTGTAGTATTAATCAAGTCATCCGGTCGGATGGTCATCCGGACGGATGGCCATTCGATTGAGAGTTTGGTAGTTTGAAGTTTGAGCAGTTGTTTAAGTGTTTAAAGTTGTAAAGGGAGAGGTTACTCGAACGGATAACCATTCGATCGGATGGTCATCCGATCGGATGGCCATCCGATCGGATGGCTATTCGAGTGGCATCCTGTTTGTTTGAAAACTTGTAAAATTTCTAAGTTAAAAGTTTGAAGTTTTAACGGAGACGGAGTGATGACGTGTCAAACAACGGAAACACATCATGGTCCAGCGCATCTGATCGGATGGGAATCACCCCATTCGATCGTGCTCACTGTTCTTTTGATGAAGTTTCATGTTCAACCTGTGAATCGGTCATCTCTCTGGTGGAAATTCGTTCTCAGACCGGCATTTCAACTAGAGAGTAAGTAGAGAGCCTGAATAAGTCTAGATTCCTTCGATTTTGCGTAGAATGTTGAAGAAAAGTTTGAAAAAAGAGATGAAAAGTGTTGAAATCAGTTGGAAAATGTTGAGATATAGCTGAGATTTATGTATAAATTTGTGGAAATCTTTTAGATCTGAACGATTCTTGATGAGATGACATCACACAACTGATTGCATAAGCAACCGTGATGATGTCACCTTCAAGGAGTCCAAATCAGGTGATTTCATGGTGAAAATCAGTGATTTCAGTGGAGAAGATAATGAAGATGTGTGTAGTGATGATGGACAAGATTTAGGGAGAAATACTCACCGAAAAGCCTTGAATCGAGAGAAAAGTGTCTGAGAATGAGTTGGGAGCGAGTTGGGTCGGATAGAGCTGTCACATCAGGGAACAGTAGAGTGTACGGGTATTTATAGTGTGAGAGGGAGAGGTTAAGGCGGTGCTGAAGTGGGTCGGATGGCCAGTCGATCGGATGGCCATCCGATCGGATGGTCATCCGGACGGATGTCCATTCGATCGGTTGGTCATTCGACCAGCCGAGTGGCGTTTTGTCGGTTTCCGACTTTCGTTTCGTGCGTTAAGCGTTGTGTTGCGTTTATGCGAGCTGCGAGTGAGCGATGAGATAACCACATAACATTAAACAAGTAATCACCTAATCTAACACATAAATGTGTAAAAGTAAATCCGCGTTTTGAGTTTGCGTTGCGATAGAGTTGCGATTGCGTTTGCGAATAACATCCCAAAACATGTATAAGGCACACTCAAGTAAAGCACATAATAACACACACATATAACAATACCAATAACTGCGTTTCGAGTTTGCATTGCGTTGTGATAGCGTGAAGTAAAATATGTTAAAACAATATGCGTTATAAATAACGTTTAGTTGTGATTTCTGCGTTTTGAAAATGTGTTTAGAATGCGTTTGGTATCCACATGACTCGCATTGTTGCTTCACTTTTTAGAAAGTCACAGTTTAAAATATCGTTTAAAACAAATATGTCGATTACTGCAACGGGTTAAACTATTATCGAATCTCGAGAGTACAAGTCAATTAAGCACGAAATGACATATCTGAATAATGACACGTCTTGACTTTGACTTGACTTTGACTTTGACCCAGAAAGTCGGGTTGTTATAGTTTCACCATGTTAAAGTAAAAACAAGATATTCTCTCTAACAGATTGTTGTAATAATGTTACCATTTTTAGTTCGTTAGAGTGATTTGTTTTATCTTTTTTAGAAAATTGTTTAACTTCAAGCAATTCATTTTTATCATTCACTGGTTTTTCATATCCAAAAATTAACATCACTCAACTCTCATAGGCATAAGCCTGCACCCAGTTTTCAAATCTGGTGCTCCGCCAATGGTAATCTTCGATATTCATTAGTTTCGGTGGTCGTTGATGATTTCTTTACACGTTGTCATACTTCAGACTCTCGGAAATAACATTTGACACAGTTTTTGTACCGGGTGTTGCTTCAGTTGTTGTTTCGGATGTAAATGCCTTGAAAAACGTGTTATAAAACTCTTCGTCTATGCATGACATTTTCGAATCATGCCTTGATTTTCATTCCTTGATTATCACCTGTAAAAATTCAACAAACAATTTAGCAAGATTTTAAAACTAAACACTTAATCACTTGAAATATATGAATGATGATCAATGGTGATTTCCCGAGAATATGTATAGACTTCACACACAAAACGACCCGGATGAATACTTGATAATATCTCGAATGGACTTTCTTTGAAAAATGGGCTCTAACGACCAACCCATTTAATTCAAAACTCCTAATGGGCCTGTTGATATTCTGAATGAACTTAATGTAACTGATAAGCTTTCTCTAGCCCAATCCGCGAATGAATTTAAGAATCTGATCCGGATGAAGCAGTTTGGTCCGGATGGGCTTCTCGGATGAGCCTGATACAATAATCTAGATGAAATTTGGTCCGGATGGACTTTAACATTCTGGATGGGCCTTCAACTTTCTATGCAAGCGAATGGACACAATAAACTGCTCGGATGAACTATCTTATCGGATGAGCTTCTTGATTGGACCAAATCAATACCCAATAAACTTCCTCATCACACGTGATAGTCTCTGAAAAGAATTGAAAATTATTGGACCAAGATCTTGACAACTTATTCCTGATAAGCCACTATCTATTCAAATTTCAACCGATGTAAATGATTTAAAATCCCCACTAATTAAATGTCACCGAATAAACAAATTTGGCCAGATGTATTTTTGTCTCTTATTGGACCGACACCTCTAAACCATCATTGGATTGGACCGAGTAATTTTTTCTTTAATTAGACCCGGATGGACTAACAACACTTACGGATGGAGTATAATTGGTCTGAATGGCCTCTTTACACCCTCATCCGAGCGGATGGGCTGATCTACTTGGGTCCGGATGTACAAGCAACAAACTCCAATGAGCTTTTATGTTCAGATGGACCTCATCCAAGCGGATGGGCCTCCGGATGGGTTGTGAACAGTAACGAGCAACTCATCTTTTCGGACAGAATTTCATCAATTTGAACCCTTAAAACTTCGAATTAAACCATGAAAATTTGTAGGATTATGAAAAACAAGTTTTCGCATCACATGTAAAAAATCGAGCAATTTTTAACCATGAAATCGCCTTAAATTTTGAATTTTTAGTTCAAAAAGTGTGAAAAGAGAAGATGTAGAAAAATGACGAATCTGATGTAAATTCAACTCCGAATCTGATGAACTTTTGTGAAATCTGATCCGTGCAATCGATCTTCTGCTCCGATACCACTTGTGAACACGTTTTAGGATCTAATTGAACTCCCGAACGATTGCGAAGAACACGTACGACGTGCGGAATCCGTGCACGTGTGTGGATTGAACACAAGAACGTAATTAACAATGATTCTATTCAATGATTTGACAATGTTTACACCTTGAATCACCTTGTTTGCTACTTTCTCTCTCTAGACTTCAAACCTCTAAAGTAGCAATTGGAAAAAGTTCTAAAATGAAACATTACAAGGCCTATTTATAGGGAACACTTAAATGAAGGCTCCTTGATTTGATGCTCTCCATCCGTCCGGATGGGCATTCCTCCATCCGTCCAGATGGACTTCCCTTTTATCTAATCTTGTAAAAACCTTGACTTGTTCCATTTCTGCTACGATGTGCGATTGACGGAAGTGATAGACATTAATGCACTCACATTAATATAAAACATGCTTTCCCTACAATTCCTCATATCATTAGCGGTAGAAAAAGGGGGCTTAGGGTTAGGCTCGCTTAGAGATATGAATGTGAGTTTATTATTGAAGTGGTGGTGGCGGTTCAAGCACGAGAAAGAAAGCCTTTGGGGGAGAAGAATAATGCCATTCACACTAGTACAAACTCGGGTTCTTATCTCCCGGTAAAGGAAGGTATATCAGGCACCTGGAACTAGATCGTCAAAATGGGTAAAGAGCTCGAATCATACAATCTGAATTTCGGAACAATGATATAAGGTGAGTTGGGGAATGGTAGAGATATACGGTTCAGGCTGGATTGGTGGGTTGGGGGTGCGCCTCTAAAGAATCAATTTCCGAAGTTATTTAACCTTGAAAAACACAAAAGAGCTACAGTGGAATTTAGATTGATTAAATGGTGCTGGAGACAATTTCCTAGTTCAACGGAATAGCGAAGTCAGCTGTGGAATCTTTTAGAGCTAGTTCAATCAGTCTTGTTACAAGATCAGACTGAAAAGTGGATTTGGATACAGGCGAATGATGGTTTATTTTTGGTGTCAGCAATCCGTAATGTTCTATCCAGATTCGCAGTGCCTTATTATCCGTTACATTGGGATAAATGGGTACCAAAAAAGGAAAACATTTTTGGGTGGTGTGGGGTTCAGAATCGGTTAGCAACATTGAATGGATTAAAAAAAATGAAGGATGATTCACGGCTCAACGATTTGTAAATTATGTGAAGAACAAGAGGAGGATGCAGATCACTTAATCATGGCATGCTATGTGGCATCAATTTTATGGTACAAAGTAAGTGGATGGTGTAAAACTCAACAAATCTACGCATTCACTATGAAAGAGTTGTTGGAGTTTCATAAATATCCAACGATTGAACCATATAAACGTAACTTCCTACGAACTAGAATTCTAGCAACATGTCGGGGAATATGGAAGGCGAGGAACGAGTGTGTTTTCGGGGGAAAATGAATCAACATCTATGCAATATTTGGAGAGATGCAAGCGACAACATACTTATGGATCAGAAGTAGGGCGAAGCGGATACATTTGGAATGGAACAAATGGGTGAGGTTTGAGGTGTCAGAATAGGGAATATTATGTTTATTTAACTCATGTTTTCCGATCTAGGTGAAGAGCAAATTATTGGTGTTTGGTGGTTGGCTTTGTACGTTACTAACCATGTTGGATTGTTTTGTCTTGTAAATTTTAGTGTTGAATAAAATGCAGTTTACCGTTAAAAAAAGTGGTAGAACCCTAAACTAAAATCATTTTATGGACATACATGTTATTATATTATATTATATTATATTATATTATATTATATTATATTATATTATATTATATTATATTATATTATATTATATTATATTATATTATATTATATTATATTATATTATATTATATTATATTATATTATATTATATTATATTATATTATATTATATTATATTATATTATATTATATTATATTATATTATATTATATTATATTATATTATATTATATTATATTATATATATACTATTAATATTAGAATGTTAGGAACAGTCACCTGCCTTCCACGTTTACATTGGGATGCAAATCATTGATGGTCGCGTATCTCCATTGTTCCCACACGTCTCCTCTTAAGCACACCTCTACACATAAATCACATAATTAGGGTTTCTGAGTAGACCATAAGTGATTGAGCGAGAGGCAACGAAAGAGAGATAACTGCAATCAACCATGTTGAAGCGGGGTAACCTTCATCTCCATATATCGGAACAAAAAATCATCTACAACAATTTTTTTAAGGTCGTGGGGGATCCAAATGTCACTGGGTTTGCTGGTAATTTGGCTCAATTCTACAACGGATGGTGGAGTTACGGCCTTGCTCCGATGAGAACCTCCTGCCAGCACGTAAACCGCCACGGTGACGGCGACATGCGGCAGCTAGGGATTCTAAGATTTTGGAGTTTAAGAAACATCAACTAGAAGGGTTTAAGAAACATCAACAAGAAGCAACACGCATAGAGGCAATTGCTGGTAAGAGAATGCATGATATTATGCAACAATTTGTTTCAATTATGCACTAGGTTTTAAGCTTTACCTGACAAATCTTCTTTTCTTATATAAATTAGGAAACTTTTAGGCAATGAATGAAAATTCACCTGTGTTATGCACTAAGTTTCTTATAAGATTAAAAGGCTCAAACTATTTACACTCACACCCATTATTTTCACACTTTTTAGCCCTATACACATTGTATAGGGCTATACGATGCCTATTGGGTTCTCTCAAAGTCAGTGTCAGACTGGTGTCAGACACAGATTTTGAGAATCCCTATACGCTTTATATAGCCCTATACGATGCATATAGGAGGCGTCTGAAATTTTTAGAGTATGAAGTTGGTATTTTCTTGATGTCTATATGCTGAGTATAGGCTTATACATTGGTGTTATAACAAGGTTTCCTTTGTAGAATTTCAAACTAAATTATAGTGGTATATGCACCATCTTAATGTATTGACGATTCCGATTCAGAATGGTTCAAACATGCGCATCTAGTACAACAGGTGATGTGAACCACAATTTCATAATGAATTCCAAATTGGCCACTTTAATTATACTATGATAATAGATAAACAAAATGAACGGTGTTTGTGACGTTTACAAGTTGTAATTGGCCTTATTTGGGAGGTTTGACTAACTTGCGTCGCAAGAGAGAACTCCTGTCTTCTTTATATCATAATTTAATTCACCATATGCAGAGAGAACCGAGATGAGAGTGGGAGTGAGTAAAGGAATCCGACCATGGTCTATGGTCGGCGTTCTATTCCAACAATTACCAGTAGCATAGATAATGGTTTTCTTTGTGACGGTTACAAGGGCGTGTGGACATAATCGACGGTGGTTTTAGGTGATTTATCTCACACACGTCGCAAGAGCGATTTCTCCTCTATTGTATGTCTTAAATTAAGCCACAGATAAATATCTAGAGAGAGAAAGGTATGCCATATTGAGAGAGAGAGAGAGAGAACGCAGATGAGAGAGGGGGTGAGTACTGCCATCAGACCACGGTCTATGGCCAACCATTCTATTCCAACGATTAGCAGTAGCATAGATGGTGGTGCTTTAGTGACGCTGACAAGGACGTGGGGACAAAATTGACAGCACTATGGTTTGTCACACACACATCGCAAGAGAGAATTCTCCTCTATTTTGTGACAACCGTCATAAATCCAGGTATCCGTACAATTAATTAATCTTAATGACTGTGCTGAATTATACTTGACTGCTTTCTGATTACTGTATCATACTTACATGTGCATCACATATTGCATGATGTCACTTCATTATTACATGCAAACCATATTAACATAAATGATGCACAAAGCACAGCTAGCACAGGTAGCGGATAACTCAGAAAATACTGATGAGGTTCAGTACATAGACGGACAGTGTTTTGAGACCCCGTATGGGCCAGAGACAAGGTACTACACTAGTATAGTGTGTAGGAAAGTGAGGATCACAAAACTGCTTCACTAGGTGATAGTTTAAGTGCCGGAAAGTGCCTAAAACCCACTTAAGGTGCTGAATTCAGCATATTTTAGCAAAATTCAGCATTTTAACGAGTTGGTAACATGTAAAAATATGACTAAATGATCCTCAATGCTTTCCTAAGTGTCGGGAATTAAAAGTGTCACAAAAGGGTACATAAAGAACACTAAACGGTATAGTTTGACACTTTAACGAGCCGGTATCTAACTGAACAACCGGACACTACCCGAAACACCAAAATTACACTAGAAACACTGTTTTATTATTTCTAAGCTAGTTATGATCCTCGAACACCCTAACACACTATATGACACCATATATGCTTAACACCTAAACTAATACACTTAGATTCCAACCATTATGCTTAACTTACCATTTAAACCCAACTAATACCCCCCCCCCCCTATTGGGACGATCACCATGTGGCCCCCACCCATAATCTTCTTAATTTCTTGATTTCCCTAAGATTTGTGGAAGATCTTTTTTGGTACTTCGAGAACATAATACCCATTGGTTAAACCTTAAACATGGTTATAAGTAAACCATCGTTCTCATTCTCACACACACTACACACACCACTCCACCTCCTTTCTCCTCTCCCATTCTCGGCCGAGAATCAACAACACCACCACAACCACTTTCATCCATTGATCCTCTATTCCAAGTTCATCCTAAGGTGCAAGAAGGTGTCTAAGGAGGTGTGGAGCTTTTGGATCTTGAAGGACCTCTCCCATTAGCTTTTATCCAACACATTTATCATCTTCTTCATCAAGTGTTCTTCCCTAGCCTTAGTGCTAGTAGTAAGCTTCATATCACTTGTTTTTACTTCATATTTTGATGGTTAAAAGATGTAGTATGTTGTTAATCACAAGAACACTAAAGAACATAATCATGAATCTCTAACATAATCTTAATACCATATGAATACATGATGATTAATGTTGATTTGCTTCTTGATGATTGATGATTTGTGTTAGTGATATTAGACATCATAAGAAACCTACTAGATTGTGATTAAACACATGATCTAGTAAGTTAAGGTGGTGATCTTGTGAAAGACCAATATCATCATGCTTAATGTTTTAATGAACTTGAAGTATGATAATGATTTTGTTAATGATGTAGTATGTAACATGGTTACTAGTCATAAACTTGGATGATTTCTAAAATAGTTTTCCGAAGAAACCAAGTTAAATCACAAGATTTACATAAAAATTGTTTTTAAAGAAACTAACCATGTTTCTAGTGGTGAAACAAGTATAAGAATACATTGTTCACAAGAAAAATTCAAGAGAATGATTTTTGGAAAAATCATCTAGTAAGTTGTAAACACCTAAATCCTTTAAGAATGAGATTTTTAAAGAAATAAACACACTTTAAAGGGTAACTAAACCTACTAAACACACTACCAAGTTACTACAAGTTTTTATGAAAGTTCAAGTTCATGATTTTTATGTAGATAGCATAGTTTTGGCACTCGGTAAGTGTAGATTGATTGTTGATTGTTTGTGATGATTTTGAAAAGAAAATGATATGCTATGATAGCATGGACACCTCCATTTTCAGGGGAAAATGGCAAAATTTTCTAAAAATATAAACACTTAGAAAAATATTTTCTAACCAATACTTACAAGTGTATTTTGATCATGAGTTTTCAATATAAACATCGCCATAGATTTTGTTACAAAAATACAAATATTGGAGGTTGGTTTTTGTGAATAAAAATAACTAAATATATATTTGAAAGGTGTATATTTAGAAGACATGTGTGTGAATATTTGTATACCTTGTGAAATAGTTATATTATTTTAGGGTTTAAAATAATATAACCTAACAAAATACCAAGAAATTTACAATCCAAAATGATACAAAAAATCACAAGGAATGAATATATAAGTTACACACATAATATTGCGAAATAGAACGCAAGAACGTAACTTACAAAATATTCCGGAAAATACCGTTATAAATATATTTTTGGTAAATAATATTTTGGATACAAGAAATGAAAATATGATTTTTGTAAATATTACCAAGTTATATCATATTTTCGACAAGGAGAAAGTATATTATTTTTGGGAAGTAAAAATATATTTTCTTGGAATATTTAGAAGATATATGATTTTTGGGAAAAATATATATATTTTCTTGAAATACATTATTTTTGGACAAAATAAGTTTATTATATATTTTCTAAAGTGAGACTTGAAAATATATTAATTTGAAACTACAAATACAAGAATATGAAAATACATGTATGAGATACCCCCATCCTTGGGAAGGAAATACGAAAATAAATACTTGAGAACTATTGTTACAAAATAGTGTTTAACAATTATTCCAAAATTAAATATAATTTAAAGTTAAAATAATTATTATTTGAACAAGTAATTATAACTTGGAATAACATTGAAGACATGGAAGAAATGTAACTCAGAAACGTTAATTCTAAGGCAAGGCACGACCCGTTCGTCTAATAGACCCTAGTACATTGTAGGTAGTCGTGTTTGCTGACGAGCTTTGAGTTACGAGTACCGAAGACGCAAAACTGTGAGTTCATGTCCCCCTTTTCTTTAAACTGTTTTGTTTATTTACTTCGGGGGTGAAATACATGTTACAAAAGGATTATATACAAATAAAATTGGTATGGTTAGCCTAGGAAAGAACCATAGATCATGTGAATGGTAGGTGGATACTTGAGACCATTAATCCTCGTATAAGGACCGAGGGGCATGGGTGATAGATCTATTTGGGTGTAGCGAGCCCACACCCATGAGGACCAGGGTGGCCCATTGGGTGACTATGTCTTCCAGCCGAAAGCCCGGTACAAATTTGCTAGGTTTGAGTCTTCCTACACCGTCACACATATCAGTGGCCTTGCAAACCATTGGTGATCTTTTCCTCGTTTGCTTTCATACCGAGATTTACGTACATACATACACTGTTTACAAAGGTTTATACATACATATACAAAACACATGAACTCGCTCAACTTTTGTTGATGTTTTTAAAACTGCATGTATTTCAGGGAACTAAGTGGATCTGGCAGGTGTATGCACGTGTTTCAAGCTGCGTTATAAATAAAGATGTCATCTGAGGTCGTTGGGTTTAGGAGATGTATCTTATTCCTGGACGAGATACATGTTCCTAAACTCGGTTTTATTTAAGGACTTTCGCTGAGTCTTCATGAACTCATTTAAACATGTTGTGGTTGTAACTTAAATTTGGTGTCAACTATTCAGACAAGTATGTTGTGGTATTTTCAAACTTAATTTTTATGGATGAATATCTTATGGTTTTATCATATAGCATTATTATGATTGAATGCTATGGTATTAAGAAGTCACACCAATAACCACGCTTCCGCAAAAGTCAGGGTGTGACATATTTTGTGTCTTCATTTAAGCCACAAACATAAATACCTAGAGAGAGAATGGCATGACATATGGAGAGAGAGAATGAAACGCCCATTCTTTTAAGCGGTCAAACCAAAGTCAAAACAAACGAATTTGTACAACCAAATTTGAGCTTTTACACATTTCTAAAGAAAACCTGGTTAAACTTACAAAGTTAACCTTTTAAATAGTTGCAAACCATTCCGACATTTACAAAAGTTATGAAATACATGTCTTAAGTTAATTTAATGAACTACACTTTAATTATATAACAAAATGTTTATCCCATTTGCATAATCTAGTTCGGAAGCATGTCAAGGGCGTGAAGTGCTAGTGTGTTGGTTCCAAGCATCGCAAAACACCTAAAGTTGAGCTTTACCTATAATACAACAACAAGAATTGTTATCATCTATATATAATAATACATTACGCTAACATAAATTCTAACTTCCAACAAACATGATAACGATACAATTTGTCACTTTTATTATTGTTCTCCTTTTTAGATTAATACTAACATTCTTTCGTTGAATCCGTTCATGGTGGATCATCATACAACCATCCCTTTTATACATCCTCATTCTATTTCATTTGACCCATTCGTAAATGGTTTATTACATGATCATTCTCTAATGTAACATTTTATTGTGTTCGACCCATTCGTAATGAGTCTATTACATAATCATTTTTTAATATAGCATTCTAGTTTGTTCGACCGTTCGTAGTGGGTCTATTACATGATCATTCTCTACGTAACATTCTAGTTCGTTCGACCAGTTCGTAGCGACTCTATTTCATAATCATTCTTTATGATAACCTTCTAGTTCGTTCGACCCGCTCATAGAGAGTCTATGACATGATCATTCTCTAACGTAACATTCTAGTTTGTTCAACCCGTTCGTAATGAGTCTATTTCATAATCATTCTTTATGATAACATTCTAGTTCGTTCGACTCATTCGTAGTGATGATCATTCTCTAACGTAACATTCTAGTTCGTTCGACCCGTTCGTAATGAGTCTATTTCATAATCATTCTTTATCATAACATTCTAGTTCGTTCGACCCGTTCGTAGTTGGTCTATGACATGATCATTCTCTAACGTAACATTCTAGTTCGTTCGACCCGTTCGTAACAAGTCTATTTCATAATCAATCTTTATGATAACATTCTAGTTCATTCGACCCGTTCATAGTGGGTCTATGACATGATCATTCTCTAACATAACATTCTAGTTTGTTCGACCCATTCGTAACAAGTCTATTTCATAATCATTCTTTATCATAACATTCTAGTTCGTTCGACCCGGGATTTACATACATACATACACTATTTACAAAGGTTTATACATACATATACAAAACACATGAACTCGCTCAACTTTTGTTGATGTTTTTAAAACTTCATGTATTTCAGGGAACTAAGTGGATCTGGCAGGTGTATGCATGTGTTTCAAGTTGCGTTATAAATAAAAGATGTCATCCGAGGTCATTGGGTTTAGGAGATGTATCTTATTCCTGGACGAGATACATGTTCCTAAACTCGGTTTTATTTAAGGACTTTCGCTGAGTCTTCGTGAACTCATTTAAACATGTTGTGGTTGTAACTTAAATTTGGTGTCAACTATTCAGACAAGTATGTTGTGGTATTTTCAAACTTAATTTTTATGGATGAATATCTTATGGTTTTATCATATACCATTGTTATGATTGAATGCTATGGTATTAAGAAGTCACACCAATAACCACGCTTCCGCAAAAGTCAGGGTATGACAGCTTGGTATCAGAGCTTCGATCGTAGGGAACTAGGATTCTTTCTCGAGTCTAGACTACGATCATTTGGTCTCTCACGAAAATGTTTTCATAACATATTTTCATTGCATACACGAGACGTCCCGATCCAGGAAACAAACATTTTTACAAATAAAAGACCCAAAATACATTTCAAAATGTATGTTTATGGTTCAGTCTGAGAGACTGGGGTGTTAGTCTGAGAGACTAACTGGTGCAGTCTGAGAGACTGGATAGTTCAGTCTGAGAGACTGGGTAGTCTAAGAGACTAGTTGGGGCAGTCTGAGAGACTGGGAGGTTCAGCCTGAGAGACTGGGTAGTTCAGTTTGAGAAACTGGGAGGTTTAGTCTGAGAGACAAGATAGTTCAGTCTGAGAGGCTGGGTGGGATAGTCTGGGAAGACTAGGATGCATACATGCTTACATTGTTACTACTTACATGCTCATTTGATGATTGTTGATATATGTGCATATGATTTTTTTGTTACAGACACCATGTCCTCCTCTGAGAGTGGACTATCAGATACCGTAGACCCTATGGCCATTGTTTCGGATGATGAGATCATCCCAGACCCTGAGGTTTTTACCTCCAACACTACGAGTGACGATGATGATGATTTCCAGCCGTTTGCTTTACCAGATTTTGGCGACGATATACCGCTAGCTAATGGTTTCCCAGTCGAGGATCTACTTCTTGTTCCGATCCCCGATCCTTTGCCCCTTGCTGCATTTCCTCTCGAGGATCTGCCTTTTGATGCCATGTCCGATGATGATATCGATCTTCTTATAGAGGGTCCCCCTGAGGAGGCCCAGGATGATGGAGCTCCAGTCGAAGGTGTCGTTGTTATTCCACTTATTGAGATTCCTGTCGTTAAGATTTCGTCTGACCATTCTGGTCCTGATTCATTCGAGTCTTTGTCATCTACTACTTTGCACGCACTGGGATTGCAGCGTTATCCCACCGATTCTGATTCCGACACAGCTATGTCTGCCACACCTGTTCCTCCACAGGACTTCGAGTTTGATGATGAGTTTGATCCTGACATTGATACGGAGCATGAGATTGGCTTTATTCCTGACGATCAGCTTTTTGATGTACACGCTGATCTTGAGTTAGCACCAGTCGACCCTGAGCCTATGCTTGTACCCGAGCCTATACCTGCTCACGATCCTCTACCTGAGCATGACCCTGTACCTGTGTTACCTGATCCTGTACCGGAACCCGCAGACCATGCTCCTTTTGCTGCCCAGATAGACCCCAGATATGCATTCACCCGCAATGGGTGGATAGAGGATGATGATGACTTGCCTCCTTTCGTTGAGCCGGCACCTACACATGCACCAATTAACATTGCCCTGTTTCACCCACATGTGTCTGACATTCACCACACTGATCTACCGGTCACATTCTTAGAGGATATCCCTCCACCCCGTCCAGGGGAAGGACCGTCTAGCCAGCCGTCCGGTCATGTTCCACCTATGTCAGCTGCTTTTCCTTTCATGCCATAGTTTACACATACTGCATCTTTTGCTTCTGCACCAACAGGCGAGCCACTTATTTGGGTTCCGCCCAACACCATGCCCGTTTCTGATCCATACCATCCTTCACATTACACTGGTTACACGAGGGATGATCTGCTTTTTTCGTTACAGCTTCAGCAGGAGATGTTATGTCGCAGAGTCATGGAGTTAGAGAGGATTCTGCGTCCTCCACCTTGTACATGTCAGTCACCATTCGCGACTCCACCCGTTCCTCTTCTGCCATACCCAGATTTTGATGTTCGTTTTCTTACTATGGAGCAGTAGATTAGCTATCTGTTGCGTATCGTTCATGCTCTTGAGGAGGAGTTAGCGTATCTGCGTAGTTTGCTTTTCGTTCCTCCACCTCCTCCTCCTCCTCCACCATCAGCATAGCAGTTTTTGGTTTTATGCAGGTAGCATACTTTTGATGAGAGTGTCGCTATTGAGCCCAGATTGCACAACCTTTTGAAGACCACTTTTTGACTTTTGATTGTTGTAGTTGGATGGATATTTTAGACAAAGGCAGTGTGACCCTTTGGTCCCTTTTGGTGTAATATGATACATTTGTAGAACATGTAAAACTGTATTCGTGGTCGATGATTTATACAAGCTCAATCGCAATATTCTCATTATATACGTTGTTGAATTATACATTGATGACATGAATGTGATGCTATATGGTTACTTGCATGATAAATGTTATTAAATACACGTACTACATACTTATATACATAAAGACCTGACCTATACAATCTTCTTTAAAAGATGCCTCCTCGAAGAGACAACACACTGCCTACAACTGAGGCCGAGTTACAAGAACGGATTTCACGAGCGATAGCACAACACGAGGCCTTACGCTCCGAGCATAGCGGAGGTACCTCGGGAAGCAACCCACCTCTTGGTAATGTTTGAGTCACTAAAGAAACATTACATTACATTTGGATATTCCATGTGCGATCGCTAATGCTTTATGTGAATAATGTTGCTTGTACAGGTTGTACCTATAAACAGTTCTTATACTGTAAGCCTCTGAATTTCGACGGCACCGGGGGTGCTGTAGCTTTTGTCAGATGGACGGAGAAGACTGATTCTATGATAAGAATGAGCATGTATGCACCGCAGCACCAGGTCACCTATATCTCTGGATTGTTCTTAGACGGAGCGCTATCCTGGTGGAATCTCCAAGTTCAGACCTTGGGAGAAGATGCTGCTTATGCTTTGACATGGGATGAAATGAAGGAACTCATGCGCAAGAAATACTATTCCAGGGCTGAAATCCAAAAGTTAGAAACTGAATTCTGGAACCTCAAGATGGATGGTCCGAAGATAGCCGATTATGTGCAGAGATTTCAAGACTTATCTCGCGTCGAACCTTACATGATTGATCCGGAATTCAAGCGCATCGAGCGTTTTATTTGGGGGTTGGCACCTCAGATTATGAGTATGGTGACGACGTCAAAGCCTGCTACAATCACCAAGGCTATTGATCTAAGTGTGTCACTGACTGAAGAAGCTACCAGGTTGAACAAGTTCTCGATTTCTGACCAGAAGAAGAAGGAGACTCACATTGAGTCGTCCGGTGAGAACAAAAGGAAGTTCTCAAATTTTAAGAAGGGTACCATCAGTGCTAACAAGAAGGAAGAGGGAAACGCACCGGCCAAGGTCAAAACTGGTGCTGAAAACAGAGGAAAGGGTACATGGGGACCTTGCCCAAATGCGATGCGTGTCAGTTGCATCACAATGGACGATGCTGAGCTGGAAAATGTGAGTCTTGTGGAAGAGTTGGTCACTCGAAGGAAACGTGCTGGGTTGGTACTGGTCGTGGTGGCTAGAGAGGTTATGGCACTGGAAACAATAACCGTGGTGGAAATGGGTATGGAAACCACCCTCAAGGAGGAAATGGCGGTAATGGAAATCGTGGTAATTTTGGGAATCAAGCTGGATGTGGGAATCGCAACCAAAACAACAATCAGGGTAATGGGAATGGAAATGGTCGGGGACCAGGTTGCTTTAACTGTGGAGAAGTGGGGCATTTCAAGAGAGAGTGCCCAAAGCTCAATCAAGCTCAAGGAAGGGCTTTCAACATAGGAGCGAGGGAAGCTTGCCAAGATCTAAATGTAGTCACGGGTACGTTCCCTATCAACCAACGCTTTGCATCTGCACTATTTGATACTGGTGCCGATTATAGCTTTGTATCACTAGAGTTTAAGAAAATGCTTGGGTTAGTAGCTAGTAAGGTAGATATTCCGTACTCGATCGAACTAGCTAATGGAAAGCTAGTAGAAGCAAATGAAGTCATCAGAGGTTGCTTGATAGAACTGGGAGAGCACGAGTTTATGCTTGATCTTCTGCCAGTCGAGTTGGGAAGCTTTGACGTGGTAGTGGGAATGGATTGGCTGTCAAGCAACCGAGCAGAGATCGTTTGTCATGAGAAGATCATTCGCATTCCGATGGTGAATGGAGAAACGATTGTAGTGCATGGAGAGAAGCACGATACGCCCCTAAAGATCATCAGTTGTTTGAAAGCTCAAAGATGTTTGCAGAAAGGATGTGTTGCCTTCTTGGCACACATTGTGGACAAAGAAGCCGCTGAGCCAAAGCTAGAAGACATCCCAGTTGTGAAGGAATATCCTAAAGTCTTTCCTGAAGACTTGCCAGGATTGCCGCTGCAAAGACAGGTCGAATTCCACATTGACTTAGTTCCAGGCGCCGCGCCTGTAGCTAAGGCACCTTATCGACTTGCGCCTTCAGAAATGCAAGAGTTGTCAACACAACTTCAGGAGCTATTGGACAAGGGATTTATCAGACCATGATTCTCGCCTTGGGGAGCTCTAGTTTTGTTCGTTAAGAAGAAAGATGGTAGTTTCCGCATGTGTAACGACTACCGAGAGCTTAACAAGTTGACCATTAAGAATCGGTATCCTTTGCCAAGGATTGATGACCTGTTCGATCAACTACAAGGTTCGAGTTTCTACTCCAAGATCGATCTTCGATCAGGTTATCACCAGTTGAGAATTCAAGAGGAGAGTATTCCAAAGACGGCCTTTAGGACTCGATATGGACACTACGAGTTCCTGGTTATGTCGTTTGGTTTGACGAACGCGCCAGCAGTATTCATGGATTTGATGAACAGAGTCTGCAAGCCATATCTCGATAAATTTGTGATTGTGTTTATCGATGTTATTTTGATTTATTCAAAGACGAAGGTAGAACATGAGCAACATCAAGAGCTATCTTAGAGCTGCTCAAGGAAGAGAAATTGTACGCAAAGTTCTCGAAGTGCGAGTTCTGGTTGCGTGAGGTTCAGTTCCTTGGTCACGTAGTTAATGGAGATGGAATCCATGTGGATCCCACAAAGATTGAAGCGATAAAGAATTGGGAAACTCCAAAGACGCCAACCGAGATACGTCAGTTCCTAGGTTTGGCAGGATATTACCGCATATTTGTTGAGGATTTTTCGAAAATCGCTCAACCATTGACCTCCTTACTCAGAAGGATAAGAAGTATGAATGGGGAGACAAGCAAGATGAAGCATTTCAGTTGTTGAAGAACAAGCTTTGCAATGCACCTATCTTATCCCTACCCGAAGGCACCGACGACTTCGTGGTATATTGTAACGCCTCACGTCAGGGATTAGGATGTGTACTGATGCAGTGACAGAAGGTTATAGCTTATGCTTCGCGCCAGCTGAAGGTTCACGAGAAAAATTACACGACACATGATTTGGAATTAGGCGCTGTGGTGTTTGCTTTAAAGATCTGGCGACATTATTTGTATGGCACCCGATGTACGATCTTTACTGATCACAAGAGCCTGCAGCATATATTCGATCAGAAAGAACTTAATATGAGACAGAGACGATGGGTAGAGCTGTTAAACGATTATGATTGTGAAATCAAGTATCACCCAGGGAAGGCGAATGTGGTAGCAGACGCCTTGAGTCGGAAAGAAAGGATCAAGCCCAAAAGGGTTAGGGCTTTGGAAATGATTGTACAAACGGACCTCTCGTCGCGCATTCGTGCGGCGCAGATAGAAGCTCTTAAGGAAAAGAATTCTGAGGATGAATATCTCCTTGGGATGGAGAAACAGTTAGTACCCAATAAGGAACGAACGTTGTGTTTCAAGGGAAGAATTTGGGTTCCCCTCTTTGGTGGTCTCAGAGAAGTAATTTTCGATGAAGCTCACAACTCACAGTACTCGATCCATCCAGGATCGGATAAGATCTACCAAGATCTAAAGGATTTCTACTGGTGGCCGAGATTGAAAGGCGATGTTGCAACGTATGTTGGCAAATGTTTAACTTGTGCCAAGGTAAAGGCCGAATATCAGAAGCCTTCAGGTCTTCTGCAACAACCTAAAGTACCCATGTGGAAATGGGAGCAGATTTCAATGGACTTTATAACGAAGTTACCAAAAACACCCAGAGGTCATGATACGATTTGGGTAATCGTAGACCGTCTGACCAAATCTGCGCACTTTTTGGCGATCAAGGAAAAGGATAACACTAGCAAGCTTACTGAGCTGTACCTCAGAGAGATAGTTGCACGACATGGAGTGCCTCTCTCAATTATTTCTGATAGAGACGGAAGATTTGTGTCAAGGATTTGGCAATCCTTCCAAGAAGCTTTTGGTTCTCAGTTAAACCTGATTACTGCTTTCCATCCGCAGACAGATGGCCAGAGCGAGCGAACGATTCAAACGCTAGAAGACATGTTGCGAGCTTGCATGATGGACTTGGGTGGTAGTTGGGACACTCACCTACCGTTGGTAGAATTCTCGTATAACAACAGCTACCATGCGAGTATTCAAGCTGCACCATTTGAAGCTCTCTACGGACGTAAGTATCGATCAACGTTATGCTGGGCAGATGCGGGTGATAGACAGCTTGTTGGTCCCGAATTGATTCAAGAGACGACTGATAAGATTTTAAAGATCTGTGATGTGTGCAAAATGCAACATATAAATTACATCAATTGTGGCATAAAACTAAACCTTTTTTAGTACTAATGTTGGAAAAAGTATGTTTTTGTCTTCCTTTTGTATTTTCAGGATTAAATGAGCTCAAATTAACAAAAGAAGCAAAAAGGCAGCTAAATCTAACATAAATACAAGAAAAGGAATAAACGTGGCATGCCTGACCTCCCCGAAAGCATCTTCCCAAGCAAAATAAGAAAACAGGAGGTTGAACACGCCCCGTGCTCAGTGAGCACGGGGGCGTGCCCAAGTGTCAGCATAATAGACAAAGTTGTAGAAGCTTCCATCGCCCACCACGGGGCCGTGCTCAGCGGACACGGGGTCGTGGTCAACTATAAGATTCGCAGAATCCAGGCAAATCTTGATTGTACAGATATGCTTCTGCACACGGGGTCGTGCCCAGCGGACACGAGGCCGTGGTCAACTAATAAAGACAAGAGCAATTAATGAAGAAAGAGAAGGATGTGGACACGGGGCCGTGCCCGAGCTTCTGTTCAGCCTATAAATAGGAGTGCTTGGCTCAAGCTCAAACCATCCCTTGGCACACCACCTCTTTCACACTTCACCCACCACCACCATAACACCACCATCCACCACCATCATCCATTGTCCATCATAGAGTGTGTGAGTCGTCTCGGGATCCAAGATTGATCGTAAGAGTTCTTGACAATCAAGGCCATGTTTGCCTAAGTCTCTTACATCACTTGGTGAAGACAAAGTGTCTAGTGTAATACTTTTTATTTTTAATCTTTTCGCACTTTTTAATTGGCTATGTATTAATGACTTTAATAACTAGTTTCTTATGTTGAAGGTGATTCTTCCTTATCATTTGTCTGTGGTGTCTTGGCATTATTATACTGTCTATATAAAATAAAAGATTTTCACCATTCATATCTCCACGGTCTATATGGAGGTATGTTGGCTACCTGGTCGGGGGTTAAGGGAACGGTTTGGTAAGAGTCTTGCCATTGTTCAGTGTATAGATCCTGCAAAGGACCTGGGTCAAATTTAGTAGGACCTCCTTCAATACTTAACGGTATTGGATGGCTGGGGTCCAAACTCTTTGATCCCCTCATAAGTTAAACTACTATTAATACTTTAACCCGGCTACTTAGGAATGTATCCCTACTGACTCAGACTACTTAGCCGAGGGTAACGTCACCTTCGAAAGAGGGGCCTACCACAATATGCATTAATAACTTAATTAATTATCTTTCAATAATCCGACCCTTTAGGATTGTATCCTTGCTGACTCAAACTACTGGGTTGAGGGTAACGTCACTTTAAAAAGAGGGGCCTACTACAATAACGAAGATAATCTCTTAAATAGTGCAAAAGTGTGGAAATAATCAAAGGTTACATTAAACACGAGTCGGAGCCAAGTGATTCATCTTGTCTATCTGTTTTTCTTTTATTTTTATTTTCAGCATTTTAGTTAGTTTTTATTTTTCTTAGTTTAAAAGATTTTTCTAAACTTATGAGTTGATTAGACGTTGAGGATAAACCGGTACTAAGAGCTCTTGTGTCCTTGGACGACCTCGGTATCTTACCAACACTATACTACGCTCACGGTGGGTGCACTTGCCCATATGTGTGTTTAGTGTTAGTAAATATCGTGTTTTATAAATTTAAAACTTGGCTAAAGAAAGTGTAAAAGGGCTTAAAATAAACATTAAAACCATAACACACTTCACGCACATCAATCCGAGAGAGCATCAAGGCGGCTCGTGATCGACAAAAGAGTTATGCGGACCAAAGGAGGAAACCTTTGGAGTTTGAAGTAGGAGATATGGTTTTGTTAAAGGTCTCACCCTGGAAGGATTGGTCTTGTAGCTTACAAGTCGGATCTACCCGCTGAACTGAATGGCGCTCATGATACATTTCATGTATCTAATCTGAAAAAGAGTCCAACTCAAGAAACAGTTGTCATTCCTGCCGACGAAGTTCACATTGACGACACACTCCACTTTACTGAAGAACCTGTTGAGGTTACTGACTGGAAGGTTAACAAGACGCGCAGGAGTAGTGTTAAACTTGTCAAGGTTCGTTGGAACGCGCGACACGGCCCAGAGTTCACGTGGGAGCGTGAGGATCGCATGAAGGCAAAGTACCCACATTTGTTCCCCAACTCCTCTACAGCTAGTAGCAGAACTAAAATTTCGGGACGAAATTTTCTTAACAGGTGGAGAATGTGACAACCCTAATAAATCCAGGTATCCGTACAATTAATTAATCTTAATGACTGTGCTGAATTATACTTGACTGTTTTCTGATTACTGTATCATACTTATATGTGCATCACATATTGCATGATGTCACTTCATTATTACATGCAAACCATATTAACATAAATGATGCACAAAGCACAGCTAGCACAGTTAACGGATAACTCAAAAAATACTGACGAGGTTCAGTACATAGACGGCCAATGTTTTGAGACCCCGTATGGGACAGAGACAAGGTACAACACTAGTATAGTGTGTAGGAAAGTGAGGATCACAAAACTGCTTCACTATGTGATAGTTTAAGTGCCGGAAAGTGCCTAAAACCCACTTAAAGTGCTGAATTCAGCATATTTTAGCAAAATTCAGCATTTTAACAAGTTGGTAACATGTAAAAATATGACTAAATGGTCCTGAATGCTTTCCTAAGTGTCGGGAATTAAAAGTGTCACAAAATGGTACATAAAGAACACTAAATGGTATAGTATGTCACTTTTACGAGCCGGTATCTAACCGAACAACCGGACACTACCCGAAACACCAAAATTACACTAGAAACATTGTTTTATTATTTCTGAGCTAGTTATGATCCCCGAACACCCTAACACACTATATGACACCATATATGCATAACACCTAAACTAATACACTTAGATTCCAACCATTACGCTTAACTTACCATTTAAACCCAACTAATACCCCCCCCCCCCCATGATTGGGACGGTCACCATGTGGCCCCCACCCATAATCTTTCTTAATCTTTCTTGGTTTCCCTAAGATTTGTGGAAGATCTTGTTTGGTACTTTGAGAACATAATACCCATTGGTTAAACCTTAAACATGGTTATAAGTAAACCATCATTCTCATTCTCACACACACTACACACACCACTCCACCTCCTTTCTCCTCTCCCATTCTCGGCCGAGAATCAACGACAACACCACCACCACTTTCATCCATTGATCCTCCATTCCAAGTTCATCCTAAGGTGCAAGAAGGTGTCTAAGGAGGTGTGGAGCTTGCGGATCTTGAAGGACCTCTCCCATTAGCTTTTATCCAACACATTTATCATCTTCTTCATCAAGTGTTCTTCCCTAGCCTTAGTGCTAGTAGTAAGCTTCATATCACTTGTTTTTACTTCATATTTTGATAGTTAAAAGATGTAGTATGTTGTTAATCACAAGAACACTAAAGAACATAATCATGAATCTCTAACATAATCTTAATACCATATGAATACATGATGATTAATGTTGATTTGCTTCTTGATGATTGATGATTTGTGTTAGTGATGTTAGACATCGTAAGAAACCTACTAGATTGTGGTTAAACACATGATCTAGTAAGTTAAGGTGGTGATCTTGTGAAAGACCAAGATCATCATGCTTTATGTTTTCATGAACTTGAAGTATGATAATGATTTTGTGAATGTTGTAGTATGTAACATGGATACTAGTCATAAACTTGGATGATTTCTAAAATAGTTTTACAAAGAAACCAAGTTAAATCACAAGATTTACGTAAACATTGTTTTTAAAGAAACTAACCATGTTTCTAGTGGTGAAACAAGTATAAGAATACATTGTTCACAAGAAAAATTCAAGAGAATGATTTTTGGAAAAATCATCTAGTAAGTTGTAAACACCTAAATCCTTTAAGAATTAGATTTTTAAAGAAATAAACACACTTTAAAGGGTTACTAAACCTACTAAACACACTACCAAGTTACTACAAGTTTTTATGAAAGTTCGAGTTCATGATTATTTTGTAGATAACATAGTTTTGGCACTCGGTAAGTGTAGATTGATTGTTGATTGTTTGTGATGATTTTGAAAAGAAAATGATATGCTATGATAGCATGGACACCTCCATTTTTAGGGGAAACTATGGCAAAATTTTCTAAAAATATAAACACCTAGAAAAATATTTTCAAACCAATATTTACAAGTGTATTTTGATCATGAGTTTTCAATATAAACTTTGCCATAGATTTTGTTACAAAAATACAAATATTGGAGGTTGGTTT
Source organism: Helianthus tuberosus (assembly GCA_030545235.1). Taxonomy (NCBI): domain Eukaryota; kingdom Viridiplantae; phylum Streptophyta; class Magnoliopsida; order Asterales; family Asteraceae; genus Helianthus; species Helianthus tuberosus. The sequence goes on from CM060366.1 coordinate 178,470,827, forward strand.
TTGTGAATAAAAATAACTAAATATATATTTGAAAGGTGTATATTTAGATGATATGTGTGTGAATATTTGTATAAATAGTGAAATAGTTATATTATTTTAGGGTTTAAAATAATATAACCTAACAAAATACCAAGAAATTTACAATCCAAAATGATACCAAAAATCACAAGGAATGAATATATAAGTTACACACATAATATTGCGAAACCGAACGCAAGAACGTAACTTACAAAATATTCCGGAAAATACCGTTATAAATATATTTTTGGTAAATAATATTTTGGATACAAGAAATGAAAATATGATTTTTGTAAATATTACCAAGTTATGTCATATTTTCGACAAGGAGAAAATATATTATTTTTGGGAAGTTAAAATATATTTTCTTGGAATATTTAGAAAATATATGATTTTTGATAAAAATATATATTTTCTTGAAATACAATATTTTTGGAAAAAATAAGTTTATTATATATTTTCTAAAGTGAGACTTGAAATTATATTAATTTGAAACTACAAATACAAGAATACGAAAATACATGTATGAGATACCCCCATCCTTGGGAAGGAAATACGAAAATAAATACTTGAGAAGTATTGTTACAAAATATTGTTTAACAATTATTGCAAAATTAAATATAATTTAAAGTTAAAATAATTATTATTTTAACAAGTAATTATAACTTGGAATAACATTGAAGACATGGAAGAAATGTAACTCAGAAATGTTAATTCTAAGGCAAGGCACGACTTGTTCGTCTAATAGACCCTTGTACATTGTAGGTAGTCGTGTTTGCTGACGAGCTTTGAGTTACGAGTACCGAAGACGCAAAACTGTGAGTTCATATCCCCCTTTTCTTTAAACTGTTTTGTTTATTTACTTCGGGGGTTAAATACATGTTACAAAAGGATTACATACAAATACAATTGGTATGGTTAGCCTAGGAAAGAACCATAGATCATGTGAATGGGTAGGCGGATACTTGAGACCATTAATCCTCGTATAAGGACCGAGGGGCATGAGTGATAGATCTATTTGGGTGTAGCGAGCCCACACCCATGAGGACCAGGGTGGCCCATAGGGTGACTATGTCTTCCAGCCGGAAGCCCGGTACAAATTTACTAGGTTTGAGTCTTCCTACACCGTCACACATATCAGTGGCCTTGCAAACCATTGGTGATCTTTTCCTCGTTTGCTTTCATACCGGGATTTACATACATACATACACTGTTTACAAAGGTTTATACATACATATACAAAACACATGAACTCGCTCAACTTTTGTCGATGTTTTTAAAACTGCATGTATTTTAGGGAACTAAGTGGATCTGGCAGGTGTATGCATGTGTTTCAAGCTGCGTTATAAATAAAAGATGTCATCCAAGGTCGTTGGGTTTAGGAGATGTATCTTATTCCTGGACGAGATACATGTTCCTAAACTCGGTTTTATTTAAGGACTTTCACTGAGTCTTCATGAACTCATTTAAACATGTTGTGGTTGTAACTTAAATTTGGTGTCAACTATTCAGACAAGTATGTTGTGGTATTTTCAAACTTAATTTTTATGGATGAATATCTTATGGTTTTATCATATAGCATTGTTATGATTGAATGCTATGGTATTAAGAAGTCACACCAATAACCACGTTTCCGCAAAAGTCAGGGTGTGACATATTTTGTGTCTTCATTTAAGCCACAAACATAAATACCTAGAGAGAGAATGGCACGACATATGGAGAGAGAGAATGAAACGCCCATTCTTTTAAGCGGTCAAACCAAAGTCAAAACAAACGAATTTGTACCACCAAATTTGAGCTTTTACATATTTCTAAAGAAAACTTGGTTAAACTTACAAAGTTAACCTTTAAAATAGTTGCAAACCATTCCGACATTTACAAAAGTTATGAAATACATGTCTTAAGTTAATTTAATGAACTACACTTTAATTATAAAACAAAATGTTTGTCCCGTTTGCATAATCTAGTTCGGAAGCATGTCAAGGGCTTGAAGTGCTAGTGTGTTGGTTCCAAGCATCGCAAAACACCTATAGTTGAGCTTTACCTATAATACAACAACAAGAATTGTTATCATCTATATATAATAATACATTACGCTAACATAAATTCTAACTTCCAACAAACATGATAACGATACAATTTGTCACTTTTATTATTGTTCTCCTTTATAGATTAATACTAACATTCTTTTGTTGGATCCGTTCATGGTGGATCATCATACAGCCATCCCTTTTATACATCCTCATTCTATTTCATTTGACCCATTCGTAAATGGTCTATTACATGATCATTCTCTAATGTGACATTTTATTGTGTTCGACCCATTCGTAATGAGTCTATTACATAATCATTTTTTAATATAGCATTCTAGTTTGTTCGACCGTTCGTAGTGGGTCTATTACATGATCATTCTCTACGTAACATTCTAGTTCGTTCGACCACTTCGTAGCGACTCTATTTCATAATCATTCTTTATGATAACCTTCTAGTTCGTTCGACCCGTTCGTAGAGAGTCTATGACATGATCATTCTCTAACGTAACATTCTAGTTCGTTCAACCCGTTCGTAATGAGTCTATTTCATAATCATTCTTTATGATAGCATTCTAGTTCGTTCGACCCATTCGTACTGATGATCATTCTCTAACGTAACATTCTAGTTCGTTCGACCCGTTCGTAACGAGTCTATTTCATAATCATTCTTTATCATAACATTCTAGTTCGTTCGACCCGTTCATAGTTGGTCTATGACATGATCATTCTCTAACGTAACATTCTAGTTCATTCGACCCATTCGTAACGAGTCTATTTCATAATCAATCTTTATGATAACATTCTAGTTCATTCGACCCGTTCATAGTGGGTCTATGACATGATCATTCTCTAACGTAACATTCTAGTTCGTTCGACCCGTTCGTAACAAGTCTATTTCATAATCATTCTTTATCATAACATTCTAGTTCGTTCGACCCGTTCGTAGTGGGTCTATGACATGATCATTCTCTAGTGTAACATTCTAGTTCGTTTGACCCGTGGGTAACGAGTCTATTTCATAATCATTATTTATCATAACATTCTAGTTCGTTCGACCCATTCATAGTGGGTCTATGACATGATCATTCTCTAATGTAACATTCTAGTTCGTTCGACCCGTTCGAAACAAGTCTATTTCATAATCATTCTTTATCAAAACATTCTAGTTCGTTCGACCCATTCGTAGTGGGTCATGGCATGATCATTCTCTAATGTAACGTTCAAGTTCATTTGACCCGTTCATAGCGAGTCTATTTTCTAATATATCTCTAGCGAATTATGATTACTACAATATATAACATTAAAAAAAAATACTAAAATAAACTTTAAACGTACAAGTAGCGTACCTCGATCTTAAACGGCTAGTGCTTTATTGTTACCCGGGCCTTCTTCTTTCACACCTAAATTTCACAATTAACATGCTTTAATCTCGTGTTCTCATCTTATACTTTTCTTAACATAACACATTATTAATTTTTCACATTCTCGACATTAGCCGTTTAGCATCATAACCATTTAGGGTCATTTAAATCACATAAAAATATCTAGTCTAAGCATTTCATCAAACACTTGGTGTGCATACCTAAATCAAAGCATAATGTACAAGTAATCTATGCACATTCTTCCTATTTCATAACATTGATGATTATAATCAATCAATTTCACATAATCTTCATGCCACATCAATTTATCTAACAATACTCCATTACATACAAGTTCATACATCAACATTACACCTATTTTCACATGAACTCAAGGATTGGTTACCCACTTTCTATAAAATCACCAAATCATGAAATTCAACTTACCTTTATGTTAAGAACACTTAGATGATGGATAATTAGTGTTCATGCATACAATCAAGCTTCAATTTCCCTTTCAATTTACCCATTTTGCTAAGTTAGAAGGTTTCCCCTCTCTTTCTCTTGCTCTTGTCGACACACACATACACACCGGTATGTGTGTTTGGGTTTTAAATTATGTTTATATATATTATATTTTCATTCATCCTAATTTGGTCCTAATGTTTGGATATTTGTATTTTATGGGTAAAATCTATTCTTTGAGTTAAGATTTTTAATTACACTTTAACTAGGTTCATAATCCTAGTTACTATTCTAACAACGATTATGTTTATAAATACTTATCTTTAACATATACACATATAAAAAGACTTTATGTTGTTACAGAGAACGCAGATGAGAGTGGGAGTGAGTAATGGCATCAGGCCATCCAGCCATTCTATTTCGATGACTAGCAAGAGGATAGATGGTGATTTTTTTGTGAAAGTGACGAGGACGTGGGGACATAATGGACAGTGGTTTTAGGGTACCGTCATAATCACCATTGGTACTTAAAAGGGAGCAACGACAACGGCGCTAAAGTTCATGTTTCGTAGATGGTTGTTTGGTAAACGGTGATAAATTTTACAACCTTCGATCAAAATTTCATCTAGGGTTTGTAAGTTCTAAATTCTTCGATCAAAATTTTACAACCTTAGATCATTTCTTTTTCTTTCCCTTTTTTACAACCCTCTTTTTACTACAGTGGTGAGCCTATGTTATCTTTATATAAGACTTATATTCTTAACATAAAATTAATTAAATTTCAAGGCTTATGGGAATTCAAACTGTTACGTAAGCCCAAATCTTGAATTATTAGTGGTATATCCTGTTAGTGTGTTTTCCAAGTACTTAATTCTTTATTAGTTTTTTATGTTTGTTTAACAAACTAATCTTTCTTTTTTATTCATGTTGTGGCAACATCATAACACAAATTTTTGGTAGCGATGGTGATCATGCCAGTGACGGCAATCTTCCGCAAGTAAAGACTCTTCACGGGCTTAAAGTCAAATACGCACTATTCAAATTCAATTGGTAAATGGTAAATTAGGGTTGTAGGTCCACCCGGAGGATCGAGTAACCTCTATTCCCTGTTTTCCGACAAACCCGCGAGTGCGGAATCCAAACGGGTAAGTTAAACCAAGTTACGAACACAAACACAAATATTCAACGATTAACACTCCATTGTATTAATGCGTATGAAACCGTTACAAAGCAATGTTTACAAGATATCCTTATAAACTCTCAGTGTGTGTGTGTTCTCTCAGAAATCTATTCAGACTTCTCTCACTGTGCTCTAGATGATAAACAACATAAAGACCACATATCTCATAACCTCGGCAATCTCTCAAACGAAATTTCGGTACTAAGACCATATGCCAATGAGTGGTTCCCACCTGGTCTTCAGTCGATTTAAGTTTATATCACCCTGCACACTTTAAGATGATTGTGAGCCTAACGATACATCATATATAGAGCTGCTTAACATTTTTCATTTTGCATTTCAGTTTAAAGAGGTTTGGACAGACCGCTGATGTACTATCATTTTCTCTTTTGCTCGCCAGGAAACTCATTTTTGTTTTTCTATTGTTTTTGAGTTTTGAAATTTTTCGATGTTTTTGAATTTTCAAATTTGGATTTACTCCCCCTTTTTTTTTTGACTTTGTCAACTGGGCTTCTACATGTTGGGCTTGGGCCATGGGTTACACAAGCAAACAAACAAACACATAAGCTATACTAAATGCAAACTGCACACACGCAGTTGCATTTACACAAATGTTTACAAAGTAAATCGCATACCGAGTCAAGACATGAGGTTGTCTTGACTACGGCCTTCACTTCGTAGCTGAGTCGAACCGAGCCGAGCCGTATCCATATAATATGTATCAACAAACTCCCCCTTGGATGCTGCTCGCGAGGTTCGTAGTCTCGTTCTCCATCTCTTGATGGTTCATTCATTCTTGTCGTAGGATCTTCAAAGTCTTCACGTGTTGTAAGTAGAAAGTGTATTAACAAACTCCCGCTTTTATCTAGGAAGTGTATCAATAAGCTCCCCCTTTGATTATGCTCGTGAATCTTTTGATCTTCAATGCTTTAGATCCTTGTGGTGTTGATGATTGATCAGCGGCAACTCGATCATCTTTATCATTTGAGTGCCTTCACGTCGTGTCTTCATTCTGAAGCTTATCATCGAACATGTTCTCTTCGCCTTTAGCATCTGCACGTGCAACAAATCTAAACACATAATGAGAACAAACGCTTGGAATATAGTTAACATAAACAAATGACATATATGAGACCAATTCTTATCAACTGCCGTCCGACAATTAGTTTGAAAACTTAACAGATTTTTCAATTTTGATTATTAACTTTCAAAACTTGCAAACTCTGACCGTTTATGAAGATTCAGTCGTTTGTAGGTCCACCCGGAGGATCGAGTAACCTCTATTCCCTGTTTTCCGACAAACCCGCGAGTGCGGAATCCAAACGGGTAAGTTAAACCAAGTTACGAACACAAACACAAAGATTCAACGATTAACACTCCATTGTATTAATGCGTATGAAACCGTTACAAAGCAATGTTTACAAGATATCCTTATAAACTCTCAGTGTGTGTGTGTTCTCTCAGAAATCTATTCAGACTTCTCTCACTGTGCTCTAGGTGTTTCTGTTCTGTGTCTGTGTTTATATAGTAACACTATGATGAAATCAGGTAGCTGACGAAAACACAATGACCAACACCCATCATAATGACGAAATCCAGTGATTTCATCTCAATTGATTTCGCCACAAGGGTGTTTTCACCACAAGGGTGTTTTCATCACAAGGGTGTTTTCACCATAAGTGATTTCGTCAACATGTGTGTTTTCGTCACTTGTTTTTATGGCTTGGGCCTTGACTTTGTCAACCGGGCTTCTACATGTTGGGCTTGGGCCATGGGTTACACAAACAAACAAACACATAAGCTATACTAAATGCAAACTGCACACACGCAGTTGCATTTACACAAATGTTTACAAAGTAAATCGCATACCGAGTCAAGACATGAGGTTGTCTTGACTACGGCCTTCACTTCGTAGCCGAGTCGAACCGAGCCGAGCCGTATCCACATAATATGTATCAACAAACTCTCCCTTGGATGCTGCTCGCGAGGTTCGTAGTCTCGTTCTCCATCTCTTGATGGTTAATTCATTCTTGTCGTAGGATCTTCAAAGTCTTCACGTGTTGTAAGTAGAAAGTGTATTAACAAACTCCCGCTTTTATCTAGGAAGTGTATCAATAAGCTCCCCCTTTGATTATGCTCTTTTGATCTTCAATGCTTTTGTGACAACCCTCAAAATTTCAGGTACTGTACAAATTAATTAATTTTGATTACGTGCTTAATGACTGTGCTTGATTACAACTGATAATTTAAACTGCTCTATGATTCTATATCATATATACATGCATCATATTTTATACAGTCACTCCATTCATTACACACCTACATTAGTGACATACCTGATGCACTCAGCACAGTTGACACACTGAACGGTTGATTCAGAAATAATGCTGGCAATACCAGCACATAGACAGACAATGTTTTTATGGCCAGTATGAGCCAGGGATAGAGTACTACACTGGTTTCGAGTGTAGGGAAGTGAGGACCATAAGACTGCGTCATTAGGTGATAGATATAGTGCCGGGAAGTGCCTAAAACACACTTTAAATATAGAATTCTGCATTCTTTTATAAAATTCAGCATTTTATTATACCAGTAGAATGCACATATATGGCAGAGTGGTCCTGTATACTTTCCTAAGTGCCAGGAATGATTTCGTTACAAAAAGATGCAAAAAAGACACTATACGGTACAATTTAACACTTTAACGGAACGGTACCTAACCGGATAACCGGACATTTCCCGGGACACCAAAATTTTGGCAGAAACATTATTTTATTTTTCTTAAATAATCATGGTTACAAAAATTCCCCACACACTATAGAAATATGACATACACCCACTCTTCTAGGAAATACCCTTAACCTCCTATATATTTACCCACTAATCACCAAATGTTACAAATTACCCCCCCCCCCCCCTAACCGATTTTCAACCCTCATGGACCCCACCCAAGATCTTAATCATACCTCCTTGATCATGCTCTAATCTCATTGGGTAGGCTACTTGTGAGTTAACCAAGAAGTGTAAGAACATCTCTAATTTGTATGGCCACTCAAGATCCCTCATGATTACAAATCTTACACCCTTCTCTCTCCCATTTTCGGCTCACCAAAACCGAAACCAACCCCTCTTCACCTCCTACTTGTTGATTGGTGGATTATTATATTAGATTTGAGTTAGCTTGTGTAAGTAGCCAAAATATGACAAGAAATCTCCAAGTGTGGAGTTCCAAGGTTTGCAATCATTCCATCCCAATATCATCTCTCTCTCTCTCTCTCATTTGCCCCCCCCCCCCCTCCTCATAACCGAATCCATCACCACCTTCACATTTCTCATCTCCTTCAACACCTTCAAGTGCCATTCAAAGCTTCAAGGGTGAATTCAAGGGAGTTGCAAGTTTGCGAAGCTTCAAGGGACTTGTTTGCTTGCTTCATCTTCATCATTTCTTCATCTTTGTTCTAGATTTCTACCCTAGCCTTGTGCTAGTAGTAAGTCCCTTCACACCCTTGTTCCATCTTGTTCTTTGTTTTGATATGTATGATGTTCATGTCACACGTAAACTAAAACACTAAAAAATATGAACATGGAACCGTACATAAAAACCATACATAAGAAGTTTGCATAAAGATGTTATCAGGTTGGATTAGGGTTGGATAAAACATGCATGTTGTTTGATCATTGATTTCGTGATAAAACCGTTGTTCGGGCACTTGGTGATGCGTTTTTAGAAACATTAAACTTGAAATAAACATGCTGATTGAAATTTCCAGCCAACTTCAACAGGCTGTAACAGGGTCATTTTATATCGAAAAACTGAATTTCTGGAGTCTAAATTATGTATTTTTGAACAACCAAACAAATGGCACTGGAATCATAATTTTTCGAGGTCGTTTACTATTTTTAAAGAATTGTTTTAAGATAGCAGCTCAAGCTGAAATTTTCCTGCTGAAAAAGTGTGTCGTATTCGGAATCAAAACTTGAAACCTGAGTAGAATCAGCTCATGGGATTTTTACTGTAGATGGTCACTGTTGTTTCCGTGATCCTCCAACTGGAATTTTGTCGATCGGACTTACGAGTAATTTATAGTGAATTTTTCCGTAAACTGCGATCAGAAAGCAACAAATCTGATCGTAGTCGGGTAAATCAATTTTTATATAACATTGGTAAGGGACTAAGCTCCGATATTTTTACACAATAAATTTTGGATTATATATGACATTCTGTAAAAATTTGAGAATTTTTGGAAAAGGTTAACTATTTTATTTGAATGCACGAAAACAGTCCAGTTTTGGTTAATAAAGCTGAAAAGACGTAAATAGGGCATTCCATGTATGATTGTCGGGTTGGCTATGTGGAAAACTCTACGAGATATTTGTAAAAGAAAATGATATGCTCTTAAGCATGGACACCTCTATTTACAAAGGAGGCTATGGCGAAATTTTCCGAAAATTCTAACACTTAGTAAATATTTGCTTTCTAAGATTAGAATTTACTAGAACATTGAACGAACAAATCCCCCACGATTAAGTTAAAATATTAACTATTTTGACAAATAATTATCACGCGAAACAATATAAGAAACGTGACTCAAAATGCTAAACCCTTAGCCAAGGCACGGCCCGTTCGTCTAATAGACATTAGTACGTGTAGGTTGTCGTGTAGCAGACAGAGTTTGAGATACGGTACAAGACGCATTACTGTGAGTTCATGTCCCCCCTTTTCTTTTAACTATTTTCAGTTTTATACTTCGGGGGTGAAATACATGTTACAATTATTACAGACATTTACAGACACTTTTATACATGGTATGATTAGCTAAGGAATTTACTGCAAGATCACGTGAATGGATAGGCTATTATCGTAAGACCATTAATCCTTGTATAAGGACCAAGGGACATGAGTGATAGATCTATTGGGTGTTGCGAGCCCCACACATGGGCCAGCGTGTGGCTGCATGTGGTGACTATGTCGTTCCGCCGGAAGGACCGGTATGAAATACGCGTTACAGGTTTGAGTGCTTCCTAGACCATGTCACTTATTAATGTATTAGCTACACATTGATCGATCTTTCTTTTTCTTTACTTATTGCTACATACCAAGGACATACAGACACATTTTAACTATTTATGCAGACATATATTTATACAAACTCACATACACATGAACTCGCTCAACTTTTGTTGATGTTTTTCAAACTACATGTATTTCAGGAAATTAAGTATGGATCTGGTGGGCGTTGGAGTTCCAAGTCATGTTAAGTATAAAGATGTCATCCATGGTTTTTGGGTTTGGCCAGCGTGTCTTAATCCTGGACGAGACACGTCTTCCAAACTTTGATTACAACTATTATCTTTTGACGAGTCCTTAGCGAACTTTTACACAATTCATATGGTTTGTAAAACTTAAATTTGAAGTCTACGTTTTAGACAATGTTATTATGTTTTAAACTCATTTTATGGATGACAAATCTTTGATTTTATCATATAGTTGTTTGATATGGTTGAATGTAATGATAACAAGTAAGTCACACCATAATCACGCTTCCGCAAAAGTCAGGGTGTGACAACTTGGTATCAGAGCTTCGATCGTAGCGAACTAGGATTCTTTCTCGAGTCTAGACTACGATCATTAGGGCTCTCACAAAAATGTTTTCACGACTTGTTTTTCATTGCATACACAAAACGTCCAGATCCAGGGAATAAACATTTTTACCAACAAAAGGCACACATACACATTTCAAAATTTATATTTACAGATCAGTCTTAGAGGCTGAGGGAGGATCAGTCTTAGAGGCTGAAGGAGGATTAGTCTTAGAGACTGGGAGGTTGGTCTTAGAGACCAGAGATTTAGTCTTAGAGACTGGGAGGTTGGTCTTAGAGACCAGGGATTTAGTCTTAGAGGCTGGGAAGGTTGGTCTTAGAGACCAGGGAGTTGGTCTTAGAGACCAGGGAGTTGGTCTTAGAGACCAGGTAGTTGGTCTTAGAGACCAGGGTGTTGGTCTTAGAGACCAGGGAGTTAGTCTGAGAGACTAGGGAGTTTAGTCTGAGAGACTGGGTGGGATAGTCTGAGTAGACTAGGACGAATATGTGGATACATGATGAATTGTCTTTATTTGCAATACACAAAGTGTTAAAGATTACTGTGAATATGCATGCTATGACTATTATGTACCAGCACACACACGTCACTTTCCTCAGGGAACGAATTGTCAGATGATGACGACCCTACGGCCACCGCCACAGATGATGAGACTGTACCCGCGCCGGAGATATTTGCGTCAGACGTTGAGAGTGACCCTGACATGTTGACCAAGAACGAGGACGACTGCCAACCATCCGCGCTGCCAGACTCTGGTGATGAATTACCCTTGCTGATGGCTTCCCTGACAAGAAAATTCCTGTCATTCTTGTTTCGGTCCACGACCACCTTATCATTTGGACACTTCGATGACGAACACATCGTGGCTCCGATTCTCGACGCCGTACCTCTCATGGTTAGTTTCCCCTGAGAATCTGCCTCTTTGACAAATTGTTTGATGACGATGTTAAATTGCTTATTGATGATCCTTCCGTTGACACCCAGGATGATGGAAAGTTAGATGAGGACGTGGTTACTGACTTTACGTTTTGAGATCCCTATTATCAAACTATCCTCCGATCCTAGTATACACTCGATTTCAGACTCCTTTGAGTCTGCGACATTTACGACTTTACAAACAGGCAGGTTACCGCTTTTTGCTCCAGGCACGGACGACGACGCCGCTTTGACTACTGCACTAACACCTACTCAAGATCACATACCCTCACACGCCCCAGGACCTGCCCCTGAGGCAGCTTCAGTTCCTTGCGGGCCAGCTTGATGTTGTACCTGCTGAACCTGCTTAAACGTGACCTTATTTCATTTGGACTACTATACCTTACACTCCTCTTACCAGACCCAGTACCTGCACCTATTGAATCTCCTTTTGTTGAGACATTTCTACCGCACCTGCACCCGCTGATGTTGCACCTATGAAGACCAACGTCCATTGCACCGACATGCCTGCCGCTTTCTTGCAAGACATACCCGCACCCCGGGAAGGCGCTCCAGGTCAGCACCCGCATAACGATTCTTCTGCTACGGCAACATTTTTCCTAACTTTACAAGTCACACCGTTTGCTACATTCACCTCTACAATGCTGGACAAGTCATTTCAATGGTTCCTATGCTACACTATGTTGATTCTAGACCCTTGTCATCCCTCACATTATGGAGGCTACACAAGGGATGAGTACACCTGTCACATCAGCTACAGTTTGAGGATATAAGTCGCAGAATGTTGAAGCTTGAGTTGAAACCACAACCTCCACCCTGTTTATTGCCAGTATACTTTGATCCTCCATAATTGTCAAAGACTTCTTTTGCACTCTCATCTGCTGCTATGACGCCTTTTTCAGGTTTTTGATGCTCGTTTCTTTTACTATTGAGCGGCAGATCAGTTAACTACTTCGATGTACATACAAGCTCGAGGAGGAGTTTACGCGTGCTAGCAGTTACTTTTCTTTCCTCCTCCACCTCATTCACCAGTGTAGTTGATTTCTGGATTTATGCAGATTGCATTAGACTTGGGTAAAGACACTAATGATAAGCCGGGATTGCGGAGACTTTTGAAGACCGCTTCTAACTACGTAATTTTGATACACTAATATACGTGTTGGACAAGGGTAGGGTGCCCCTGTGTCCCTTCTGATGTGATACGTTATGTAAGACACAGTGATTGTGGTCGGAGGATGACGAAAGCCCAATCATCTTTAAACATGCGACAATACTTATGACTAATAACTAATGAAAAAACTCAGTCGCTATGTTCCCACTAAGCACACTGTTGATCAGCATATTTGTGCTACAACTATAATGCTACATGTTTACTTGTTACGTTCCTATTTACAAGTTGTGCAATAATTGTGATGATACGTGATTGAATGTTACAACGACTGCGTATATACATATATGTAATATACCTCTGAGGTCCTATTCGTTAAATAGAGACTTGTGTGCTCGTGTCCTTAACAAGACCTGACCTAACCACTTTCTTCTAGGAAGATGTCGACTCAAGGGAACGCCAATACCAGCAACCCTCTGCCAACGACAGAGGCGGAATTTCAAGAACGCCTCTTACAGGTCATCGCACAGTACGAGGCCCTTCGCTCTGAGCGCAGCGGAGGTACCTCTGGAAATAACCCAGCCAACGGTAATGTTTGGTCCTTTAAGACACATTACAAAATGTTTGGACATTTCCACAAGTGCTTTGCTAATACCTTACGCGAATAATGTTGCTTGTATCGCAGGCTGTACCTACAAGCAGTTCTTAGGCTGCCAGCCCCTACATTTCGACGGCACTGGGGGTGCCGTAGCTTTCGTGCGTTGGGTTGAGAAAATGGACACTGTTTTGCGTGCGAGCAAATGCGCCCCAGAGCACCAGGTCACGTACATTTCCGGACTGTTCCAAGATGGGGCTCTGTCATGGTGGAAACTCCAGGTTCAGACGATGGGCGAGACTACTGCGTATGCTTTATCATGGGACGAGCTGAAAGAGCTAATGCATAAAAAGTACTGTTCGAGAATAGAAAGCCAGAAGGTGGAAACGGAGTTCTGGAACTTGAAGATGGAAGGTCCAAAAATAGTTGAGTATGTGGAGAAGTTCCAAGTTCTGTCGCGTATCGTTCCTTACATGGTAGACCCAGAGTTTAAAAAGATTGAGCGTTTCATTTGGGGATTGGCACCCCAAATCATGAGCATGGTGACGACATCAAAGCCTGCAACGATTGCTGAGGCCATCAATCTAAGTGTGGCCTTGACTGAAGAGGCAATCAGGATGAACAAATTTTCAACCTCCGAGGAGAAGAAGGAGACTCATGTAGAGTCATCTGGGGACAACAAGAGAAAGTTGGCAAATTTCAAACAGGGTACCCAGTCGAGTAGCAACAACAAGGCCAAAAAGAGAAAAGAGTACATGGGTAAGCTACCTAAATGCGACAGGTGCCGACATCATCATACCGGGCGATGTAAAAATGGGAAGTGTGACAACTGTGGCAAAGTGGGACACAACAGGGAAACGTGTTGGAGTGAGACGAAGCGTGGAAAGAAAGGAAAGGGGAAAGATAAGGGATGTTATACCTGCGGGGATATGAGGCACTTTAGGAAAGATTGCCCAAGGGAGATTAAGCAAAATCATGGGAAAGATGTCTAACACTGGAGCCAGAGAAGCACGCCAGGAATCCAAGCATGGATATCGGTATGCCCCATACTACTCAATGTTATGCATCTGTATTGCCAAATACTGTTGCAAATCCTACGATTCGCACCTCTAGAGTTCGAGAGTATAATTGGTTTAAGCAGCGAGTAAGTAGATATTCCAGTACCCATTAGAACTAGCTTAGGGGAAGCTAGTGGAAGCCAACACAGTAACTGGAATCGGCAAGATAGAACCCGGGAAGCGTAAGATTACACTTGATCTACTGCCAGTGAATTGGGAGACTTCAACAAGGTAGTTGGAGGGATTGGTTGACAAATGATCAATAGGAGATTGATATCCGCACCATGATGGCGAACAAAGAAGTGATCTTGACTCATGAAGCGGGATACGCCTCTGTAAATTACAAATCGCTTGAAGGCACAAAGGATGTTGCGAAAAGGATGGGTTGTCTTATGGCTCATGTCGGGGACAAGGGAGCCGAAGAATTAGAACTCGAAGATACCCCCGTGATCGGAGAATATCCTGAAGTCTTCTTCGAAGACTTGCCGGAATCGCCTCCTCAACGATTAGTCGAGTCTCGCATCGATTTAATCCCAGGCACCACGCCTGTAGCCGATGCATCGTAGCGACTTACACTTCCGGAGATGCAAGGATTGACAGTGCAACCCCAGTGGTTAATAAAGAAGGAAGATAACAGACCAAAACTATTGTTTTGGATAACCTCAGTTCTGCTCGCCAAAAGAAAGGACGAATAACTCTCAAATGACCGGGAGTCGGACAAGCTAGCCAACAAGAGTCGGTGGCTCCTGCTGAGGACTGACGAACTCCTTACATAACTGACTGTGAGGACCCAACTACTATTACACGACTGGTCGACAATCGAGCGTCGTTAATAGTGAATTCAAGAAGAAAGTTTACCAGTGAAAATTGTGGGACAATGATTAGTTCTTAGACGTACACAAGGTGCTTCCTACACAATGCACAAACCAGGTCTACACGGGATACGAAATCTGGAGAATCTAGAAAACTTATAATTAGGACTTTTGGGAACCCAGGTCCAAACTCGCAAGGGTTTCATTTAGGAACCATATCTTTCAACTCAATCAACCATCATTAACCTGGCGCATATGCCAGTTCCATTGACCAAACAGAGAGTACTTGGATTTCTTTTACTTCTGGCAAGTAGACGTTTGCATCTCTACTCCCCTTAATGGTAGTTGCATCACAATAATTTTCTCGCTGAGAGCGAACACACATTTGCTTCGATATCTGGTCATTTCTTCACTTTAGCAGATACTTGTTGATCCTTTTCTTGGAAACTTACCTGACATACATGCATCATTTGCTACGCATGTGATTTCGTTTTGAACAAACACTTCATTGGAATTTACATATTATTTTGCTAAACCTAATTACTGATTCCTGATTCGAGTAACCTACATTATTGTTATTGTTGGCTCTTTTGTTACCAAGCCAACACGTTTTTTCTTGAAACCGCTTTCTTTCAAATTACATTCATGGTTTATTTTGCTACCATGCCGAGAATTCCTTGTTGATACATACATTGTCGGGTTACGTTGAAGCCAAGTTCAATTGCTTGGACTTATCCAGTTCACAGGTCTAACTTGAAACGCTATATGATGTATTGGGAGCATCATATTCAACTGTTTTTGCAGACATTCTTTCATTTCGAGTCGTAATAGATTTGGTTGGTCACGACTCCACTAAAACGTTTGATTTGTTTCGATACCTTGCGGTGATATTTTCACAAAATTGAAGCTTGCGCTAATTTGGTTACTCCCTTCGTACACGGATACAATTCACTATTTAGTTGTTAACAATCCATTTTGGATCTTCACGATCAAAGCGGTCTCAACACAATTGTGTGTTAAGGCAATGGTACATATATTCATTTCATAAGCACAATGTACCTCCTAACGATTCTTTCAAATGCCTTGCAATACTTATTACTTTTCATCTTCGATTGGAAACAGTGGTCCTTTGATGGTCCGTATTTAATTGGAAACTCTATAACATGGTATAAATCAAATCTTCAGATTATCTCAGTACACTTTCATTTGATTTCAAACACGGTGAACTTGTTCAGTCACCACTATTATTGGATAATGCCATTACGACACCTTGTGGTGTCATCATAAACTTGTAGCTTGTGCTAATCATGGTTAACCGTTTCACACGAGACCACACATACTTTTGTTTGATTTATCATTTAAACATTTCTGATGCAACTACGAATCAAGACAATGATACACCAGATTCGCTTGTATTCCATTCGGTGTATCTTCACCATTCAAAAATGACAACACACTAAACCTTACCAGACATTTATTCAGGAGTTGACAGATCATTTTACTATTACATTGAGTTGTTGCTTTTGAGTTCATATAGCGGATGCTATGGTTTGTGGAAACTCGTTTGCATATTGCAACCGATCGTTTAAAAATCTTATTAGTCAAAACTCCACTTTTGTGGAACCCCTGCTAGCTGGATTCCACTAGACTATACGTCTTGTACGTTTGACATCAAATGCTAAAAGCACATACCTTTTAACCATAGGATTCAGGTTGCTATATATTCTTGGACTCACCTGAGGTGAGTAAGGTTTAATTCGGTTTGGTGATTATCTACCTCAATATTATTCATATACAGACACGTGTGACGTAACCCAAAAGGATTTAAGGTAGTACAAATTTCGAGGACGAAATTTTCTTAACGGGGGGAGAATGTGACAACCCTCAAAATTTCAGGTACTGTACAAATTAATTAATTTCAATTACGTGCTTAATGACTGTGCTTGATTACAACTGATAATTTAAACTGCTCTATGATTCTATATCATATATACACGCATCATATTTTATACAGTCACTCCATTCATTACACACCTACATTAGTGACATACCTGATGCACTCAGCACAGTTGACACACTGAACGGTTGATTCAGAAATAATGCTGGCAATACCAGCACATAGACAGACAATGTTTTTATGGCCAGTATGAGCCAGGGATAGAGTACTACACTGGTTTGGAGTGTAGGGAAGTGAGGACCATAAGACTGCGTCATTAGGTGATAGATATAGTGCCGGGAAGTGCCTAAAACACACTTTAAATACAGAATTCTACAATCTTTTATAAAATTCAGCATTTTATTATACCAGTAGAATGCACATATATGGCAGAGTGGTCCTGTATACTTTCCTAAGTGCCAGGAATGATTTCCTTACAAAAAGATGCATAAAAGACACTATACGGTACAATTTAACACTTTAACGGAACGGTACCTAACCGGATAACCGGACATTTCCCGGGACACCAAAATTTTGGCAGAAACATTATTTTATTGTTCTTAAATAATCATGGTTACAAAAATTCCCCACACACTATAGAAATATGACATACACCCACTATTCTAGGAAATACCCATAACCTCCTATATATTTACCCACTAATCACCAAATGTTACAAATTACCCCCCCCCCTAACCGATTTTCAGCCCTCATGGACCCCACCCAAGATCTTAATCATACCTCCTTGATCATGCTCTAATCTCATTGGGTAGGCTACTTGTGTGTTAACCAAGAAGTGTAAGAACATCTGTAATTTGTATGGCCACTCAAGATCCCTCATGATTACAAATCTTACACCCTTCTCTCTCCCATTTTCGGCTCACCAAAACCGAAACCAACCCCTCTTCACCTCCTACTTGTTGATTGGTGGATTATTATATTAGATTTGAGTTAGCTTGTGTAAGTAGCCAAAATATGACAAGAAATCTCCAAGTGTGGAGTTCCAAGGTTTGCAATCATTCCATCCCTATATCATCTCTCTCTCTCTCATTCGCCCCCCCCCTCCTCATAACCGAATCCATCACCACCTTCACATCTCTCATCTCCCTCAACTCCTTCAACTCCTTCAAGTGTCATTCAAAGCTTCAAGGGTGAATTCAAGGGAGTTGCAAGTTTGCGAAGCTTCAAGGGACTTGTTTGCTTGCTTCATCTTCATCATTTCTTCATCTTTGTTCTAGATTTCTACCCTAGCCTTGTGCTAGTAGTAAGTCCCTTCACACCCTTGTTCCATCTTGTTCTTTGTTATGATATGTATGATGTTCATGTCACACATAAACTAAAACACTAAAAAATATGAACATGGAACCGTACATAAAAACCATACATAAGAAGTTTGCATAAAGATGTTATCGGGTTGGATTAGGGTTGGATAAAACATGCATGTTGTTTGATCATTGATTTCGTGATAAAACCGTTGTTCGGGCACTTGGTGATGCGTTTTTAGAAACATTAAACTTGAAATAAACATGCTGATTGAAATTTCCAGCCAACTTCAACAGGCTGTAACAGGGTCATTTTAAATCGAAAAACTGAATTTCTGGAGTCTAAATTATGTATTTTTGAACAACCAAACAAATGGCACTGGAATCGTAATTTTTTGAGGTCGTTACTATTTTTAAAGAATTGTTTATGACAGCAGCTCAAGCTGAAATTTTCCTACTGAAAAAGTGTGTCGTATTCGGAATCAAAACTTGAAACCTGTGTAGAATCAGCTCATGGGATTTTTACTGTAGATGGTCACCGTTGTTGCCGTGATCCTCCAACTAGAATTTTGTCGATCGGACTTACGAGTAATTTATAGTGAATTTTTCCGTAAACTGCGATCAGAAAGCAACAAATCTGATCGCAGTCGGGTAAATCAATTTTTATATAACATTGGTAAGGGACTGAGCTCCGATATTTTTACACAATACATTTTGGATTATATATGACATTCTGTAAAAATTTGAGAATTTTTGGAAAAGGTTAACTATTTTATTTGAATGCACGAAAACAGTCCAGTTTTGGTTAATAAAGCTGAAAAGACGTAAATAGGGCATTGCATGTATGATTGTCGGGTTGGCTATGTGGGAAAACTCTATGAGATATTTGTAAAAGAAAATGATATGCTCTTAAGCATGGACACCTTTATTTACAAAGGAGGCTATGGCGAAATTTTCCGAAAATTCTAACACTTAGTAAATATTTGCTTTCTAAGATTAGAATTTACTAGAACATTGAACGAACAAATCCCCCACGATTAAGTTAAAATATTAACTATTTTGACAAATAATTATCACGCGAAACAATATAAGAAACGTGACACAAAATGCTAAACCCTTAGCCAAGGCACGGCCCGTTCGTCTAATAGACATTAGTACGTGTAGGTTGTCGTGTAGCAGACAGAGTTTGAGATACGGTACAAGACGCACTACTGTGAGTTCATGTCCCCCCTTTTCTCTTAACTATTTTCAGTTTTATACTTCGGGGGTGAAATACATGTTATAATTATTACAGACATTTACAGACATTTACAGACACTTTTATACATGGTATGATTAGCTAAGGAATTTACTGCTAGATCACGTGAATGGATAGGCTATTATCGTAAGACCATTAATCCTTGTATAAGGACCGAGGGACATGAGTGATAGATCTATTGGGTGTTGCGAGCCCCACACATGGGCCAGCGTGTGGCTGCATGTGGTGACTATGTCGTTCCGCCGGAAGGACCGGTATGAAATACGCGTTACAGGTTTGAGTGCTTCCTAGACCATGTCACTTATTAGTGTATTAGCTACACATTGATCGATCTTTCTTTTTCTTTCCTTATTGCTACATACCAAGGACATACAGACACATTTTAACGATTTATGCAGACATATATTTATACAAACTCACATACACATGAACTCGCTCAACTTTTGTTGATGTTTTTCAAACTACATGTATTTCAGGAAATTAAGTATGGATCTGGTTGGAGTTCCAAGTCATGTTAAGTATAAAGATGTCATCCATGGTTTTTGGGTTTGGCCAGCGTGTCTTAATCCTGGACGAGACACGTCTTCCAAACTTTGATTACAACTATTATCTTTTGACGAGTCCTTAGCGAACTTTTACACAATTCATATGGTTTGTAAAACTTAAATTTGAAGTCTACGTTTTAGACAATGTTATTATGTTTTAAACTCATTTTATGGATGACAAATCTTTGATTTTATCATATAGTTGTTTGATATGGTTGAATGCAATGATAACAAGTAAGTCACACCATAATCACGCTTCCGCAAAAGTCAGGGTGTGACAGCTTTAGATCCTTGTCGTGTTGATGATTGATCAGAGGCAACTCGATCATCTTTATCAACTGAGTGCCTTCACATCGTGTCTTCATTCCGAAGCTTATCATCGAAAATGTTCTCTTCGCCTTTAGCATCTGCACGTGCAAGAAATCTAAACACATAATGGGAACAAACGCTTGGAATATAGTTAACATAAACAAATGACACATATGAGACCAATTCTTATCAACTACCATCCGACAATTAGTTTGAAAAGTTAACAGATTTTTCAATTTTGATTATTAACTTTCAAAACTTGCAAACTCTGACCGTTTATGAAGATTCAGTCGTTTTGGTTTTCAACAGATTTCAGGCAACGAAGACTTGAGTTCAAACATCGGTTAATTAAAACTAAAGCAGAAATAAAATATTTTTGACTTTTATAAAGTTTATATTAAAACACACCTAAAATATTTTTGGCATTTTGAATATTTCAAACTTAAAGACTGAAAGCAGTAAATAAATATATACAAAGTTGCAGAAACTAAGAAAAGTAAATATATACAAACATTCTTTTTGTGAGTTTCGAGGGTAAGAGAATCATATCAGAGTACGGTCACGCCAAAACGCTCTTGTTGTTCTTTTTGTTAACATTTTGATAAACATCCTATAATGATTATCGGTATTGTTATCCACATAAGCTCAACTTATCAGATGTAATTATGGCGAGGGGATACGTTAAGGTATGATTTATACTTACCGACCGGTGTTCATCCACATCATGACACATTCCCGTATCAAGGTATGCACGAGAGTTCATCTTACTGGTGAGTATACCATTTATCATCTGTTTGACCGTATGAAAATGTGAGAAACTCACTTATTTTGAATGAAAACAAGCCCTATGTGATAGAATCACTTATTGATAAGGAACTTGATTTTCAGATGCATGAAGGGCACAAGAGCAAGTCCGTGAACAGGTCAGTACTAACGTACAGCAAAGAGACGAACTTGACTCCAGGATAAATGATATATATTATCACTTATTTTGTGGACATGTGATTGTTGATCACTTATTGAGGTCGTATGCAGTATGTACACGTATGTATGATATCATGGAAGATCTAGACTCTGTCTCCGTTTTGTTTCGGTAAAAGAAACAACCATGATACCCAGATGATAAACAACATAAAGACCACATATCTCATAACCTTGGCAATCTCTCAAACGAAATTTCGGTACTAAGACCATATGCCAATGAGTGGTTCCCACCTGGTCTTCAGTCGATTTAAGTTTATATCACCCTGCACACTTTAAGATGATTGTGAGCCTACCGATACATCTTATATAGAGCTGCTTAACATTTTTCATTTTGCATTTCAGTTTAAAGAGGTTTGGACAGACCGCTGATGTACTATCATTTTCTCTTTTGCTCGCCAGGAAACTCATTTTTGTTTTTGTATTGTTTTTGAGTTTTGAAATTTTTCGATGTTTTTGAATTTTCAAATTTGGATTTACTCCCCCCTTTTTTTTTACTTTGTCAACTGGGCTTCTACATGTTGGGCTTGGGCCATGGGTTACACAAGCAAACAAACAAACACATAAGCTATACTAAATTCAAACTGCACACACGCAGTTGCATTTACACAAATGTTTACAAAGTAAATCGCATACCGATTCAAGACATGAGGTTGTCTTGACTACGGCCTTCACTTCGTAGCCGAGTCGAACCGAGCCGAGCCGTATCCATATAATATGTATCAACAAACTCCCCCTTGGATGCTGCTCGCGAGGTTCGTAGTCTCGTTCTCCATCTCTTGATGGTTCATTCATTCTTGTCGTAGGATCTTCAAAGTCTTCACGTGTTGTAAGTAGAAAGTGTATTAACAAACTCCCGCTTTTATCTAGGAAGTGTATCACTAAGCTCCCCCTTTGATTATGCTCATGAATCATTTGATCTTCAATGCTTTAGATCCTTGTGGTGTTGATGATTGATCAGCGGCAACTCGATCATCTTTATCATTTGAGTGCCTTCACGTCGTGTCTTCATTCTGAAGCTTATCATCGAACATGTTCTCTTCGCCTTTAGCATCTGCACGTGCAAGAAATCTAAACACATAATGAGAACAAACGCTTGGAATATAGTTAACATAAACAAATGACACATATGAGACCAATTCTTATCAACTACCGTCCGACAATTAGTTTGAAAAGTTAACAGATTTTCCAATTTTGATTATTAACTTTCAAAACTTGCAAACTCTGACCGTTTATGAAGATTCAGTCGTTTGTAGGTCCACCCGGAGGATCGAGTAACCTCTATTCCCTGTTTTCCGACAAACCCGTGAGTGCGGAATCCAAACGGGTAAGTTAAACCAAGTTACGAACACAAACACAAAGATTCAACGATTAACACTCCATTGTATTAATGCGTATGAAACCGTTACAAAGCAATGTTTACAAGATATCCTTACAAACTCTCAGTGTGTGTGTTCTCTCAGAAATCTCTTCAGACTTCTCTCACTGTGCTCTAGGTGTTTCTGTTCTGTGTCTGTGTTTATATAGTAACACTATGACGAAATCAGGTAGCTGACGAAAACACAATGACGAACACCCATCATTATGACGAAATCCAGTGATTTCGTGACAAGTGATTTCGCCACAAGGGTGTTTTCACCACAAGGGTGTTTTCATCACAAGGGTATTTTCACCATAAGGGATTTCGCCAACATGTGTGTTTTCGTCACTTGTTTTTATGGCTTGGGCCTTGACTTTGTCAACTGGGCTTCTACATGTTGGGCTTGGGCCATGGGTTACACAAACAAACAAACAAACACATAAGCTATACTAAATGCAAACTGCACACACGCAGTTGCATTTACACAAATGTTTACAAAGTAAATCGCATACCGAGTCAAGACATGAGGTTGTCTTGACTACGGCCTTCACTTCGTAGCCGAGTCGAACCGAGCTGAGCCGTATCCACATAATATGTATCAACAAACTCCCCCTTGGATGCTGCTCGCGAGGTTCGTAGTCTCGTTCTCCATCTCTTGATGGTTAATTCATTCTTGTTGTAGGATCTTCAAAGTCTTCACGTGTTGTAAGTAGAAAGTGTATTAACAAACTCCCGCTTTTATCTAGGAAGTGTATCAATAAGCTCCCCATTTGATTATGCTCTTTTGATCTTTTGATCTTCAATGCTTTAGATCCTTGTGGTGTTGATGATTGATCAGAGGCAACTCGATCATCTTTATCAATTGAGTGCCTTCACGTCGTGTCTTCATTCCGAAGCTTATCATGGAAAATGTTCTCTTCGCCTTTAGCATCTGCACGTGCAAGAAATCTAAACACATAATGAGAGCAAACGCTTGGAATATAGTTAACATAAACAAATGACACATATGAGACCAATTCTTATCAACTACCATCCGACAATTAGTTTGAAAAGTTAACAGATTTTTCAATTTTGATTATTAACTTTCAAAACTTGCAAACTCTGACCGTTTATGAAGATTCAGTCGTTTTGGTTTTCAACAGATTTCAGGCAACGGAGACTTGAGTTCCAACATCGGTTAATCAAAACTAAAGCAGAAATAAAATCTTTTTGACTTTTATAAAGTTTATATTAAAACACACCTAAAATCTTTTTGGCATTTTGAAGTTCTAATACTCCCCCTTAAAAGACATGCCCCTTCGATAATATTCGATTACACACATCTAGTAAGAGTAATAATCGTACAAATACATAATACATATACTCAAATAATATAATCAAGTTTATAAGTTCTAATACTCCCCCTTAAACTGGATTATATCAACGGGAGTTCATTAAAACACTTCGGTTGGCTTCGTTCACTGCTTTTTCAGCTTGCCAGAAATCGAATCTTCGCCGCTTCTGTGTCTTCTTCATTCCTATCCAATCATTCCCAGTGAACAGTGCATAGTGTTCTCTGTCATCATCCGGTATGCATCCAGTGCTTACTGTTCTTCTTCCTCCATCTGCAATCGTGTCTGCATTCCTTGCTGCACCTTGAGTTTGATCATCTCTAACATTTTCTTGAATCGATTTTAACTTATAATAATAAATAATAACATCCAGGTACATGGCATAAACTATCCTCATGTACTCTCCATCTTCATAATCATGCCCCATATCCTTCGAGACCATTGCCCATAAATTGTTTGATGTCACAGTTCTATGACCACCTTCCCTCTTGACTACCATATAGAGTTCTAACAGATTTACCCTTTTATTATTATCCATGTATACCGGAATCGGTCTTGAATTAATCCCCATCTTAACATAACACGTAAGAACCAGTCGATCATTTCTTCAAATTTTCTTTCTATTTCGTACTTATATTTCATCATATACTCGCTATCATCAAGCATGTCTAAGAGTGCCTTGCAATCTTGAAATTCTTTGAATTTCATATTCTGCAAAATCATCACATTCCAATCAGGTTCGTTGGAAGTGAGATTTAATTTTTCGAAAGAATCGTTTAAATAATCAGATTTGAAACTTTCATGCTCTGATTCTTTATCGATTATCGATTGCCTCTCGTTTGAACCAATTTCATCTTCACGGGTTAATCCGGTTATGTTATTTCTTTTATTCACAAGGGGGTACTGAAAGTTGGGAAAATTTTACATCTTTCACAATTGAATTTTACTGTATAGCCTTTAATTATCGGTTGATCAAGACTTAGTACATTTCTATCCAATTCGGGTGTGTAATAAACACCTTGGATTCGAAATTTCTCACTACCGCCCCTATGCCTCGAATGAAATAAAAGTGGTTTTCACCGGTGTTTGTTTCAACACCAAACATATTCTTTATTCTTTTGAAAGAATTGAGATTACCGGAATAGTGACGTTTGAAACTTGTGTTGACATACCAAATTTCCGACCACAGCCCACCATCAGTGCCATTGACTATGAATTCTGAATTTCAAACCACATCTTCATCTTGTTTTTGTATTCCTGTTTCCATGGCTTGACGGATTAAGAGACTTGCTTCATCGTTCTCCTTCTCTTTGCAGTAGGAAATTTGATGCCCTGGTTGATTAAAGTAGTAGCATCGTTTTAGTATCGTTTTTGACAGCGTTCGTTCATGTTGTTCATTAGAACAATGTAAACATGGAAGAACCGTTGCAGATTGGTATACTCTTCCTCCACCGTGATCTGCCATGGCTCTGATACCACATGTTGGCAGCAGAAGTTTATCATGTACATCATCATCATAAGCATAACTTGATTCATCACAAACATGTTTGGAATTCATTGAGAATCAATCGAACAACACACACACTCGAAAGAAGAAAGAAAAGTTTGCGGATATTATTGTTAATATCTTGGTACCGGTTATGTTTCCGGCAAACTGTTTATATATCGATATGAAGGGGTGGTTGATTACAGCGGTTATTTTTGGCGCCAATAACCACCATTCAAACCGTTGTGTCTTGTAAGACATGCCCCTTCGATAATATTTGATATACACACATCTAGTAAGAGTAATAATCGTACAAATACATAATACATATACTGAAATAGTATAATCAAGTTTATAAGTTCTAATATTTCTGTCGCAAGTGTGTTTTGGAGTTCAATTATTCCTTAATTCTGCACATGCTATACGACGTTCTCTTTTTCTAAGCAGTTACTCCAGAAAAAGAAAGCATATATCTGCATTATAAAGGTGACCAACACTAATAACTGGTTTTACCATATAGAAGCACATGTTACCCATTATGAGTAATGAGAAAGTAAGCATATTACAAAATTTAATTAAGGGTTAGGTTATTTCAAGCTTTAGAATTATTTGTAATATTGACAATGTGTTGAGCGAATTGGTGTGGAGGCCTGATTGAGTAAGGGTGGCTGGCTCTAGCTTTGGGTCGGCCCACACATCTTTTATTTGGTAGTTAAATAAGAGTTTTAACTTAGCCGGCTCTAGTTATCTCTATGTGGACTTGGATCTAACTTAGGGATTAAGTTTCCTAACCCTAGATTAGTCTTTATATATTGATACCAATTATACTTGTAATTCCTTAAGCACCTGAATAGTAAAGAAACCCTAGTTACAACACAGCGGACGTAGATCAGCTGATCGAATCACTTTAAGTCAGTCACCAGTAAACAACCATCACCACCCTAATGCCACTAGGGTTTTTTTGCCGTCGTTAGGGTTTTCTACCGTCATCACAGAAGGAGTTTTGGGTTCTTTTTTTTTTTCGAAAGCTTTAACAACCACACCTGAATCAGCCAAAATTAGAGATCTATTTTATAGAAGAACACTTTGGTTGAATCAAAGAATCCGACTACAAAAACCTAGAACTAGAGTCAACTGTGTTTGTCAGGTTTTATCATTTCAGTTTTAAGTTTGAGTTTTGATTATCAGGTTCGTTATTCCGCTTCGTATTGAATAGATTGATTTGTTGTGTTGGTCTCCATTTATCCAAAATAGTGTTTCGTTTATTCATTGTCATGGCTGTAGATTTAAGGATATAATATAGAAGTATGATAGGAATAAGTTTGGTTGGTGGAATAATCAGACTGAGGCACTACTTTGTTAGAAAGACTTAGATGCAATGCTTAAGGTTGAGAAGCCAGAAGATATGTCACAAGCAGATTGGGTGAAGTTGGATAAGAAAGCAAGAGCTGTGAAAATCTTTTCTCTGTCAAAGAATGTTGCCTATAGCATCCAGAAGGAGACCTCAAATGGAAGCATTGTTAAACATGAATGAGAAGCCTTCAGTAGCAAATAAGGTTTATCTTATTCGAGAGCTTGTGAATACTAGGATGAAGGAGGGCGACTCGATAACAAATCACATCAACAACCTAAACTCGATCTTGTCTCACCTAGTTTCTGTCGATATTACATTTGATGATGAGGTTCAAGCCATATTGTTATTATCCTCATTGCGTGATAGTTGGACAGGAACTGCAACTACTGTTACTAGAACTCGGTAACAAATCACATCACCATAATGTCCCTTATATTAAAACTACAATATAATTAAATAAAGAATTAATTACGCTTTTCTTCCATATGGTTTGTTAAAAATTAGTATTACAGTCTATTGGTTTAAAAATTGTCAAAACAGTACTAGTACTTTTACAACTTCCATCTTCAACTCACCAACAATGGCGATTAACAACTTCATCTTTCTTCAGATCCAGTTGGAACATTACCTGCTCCGGCTCCACACTCTCTCCACTTTATTCGTCTTTAACATCTCCCACTATCACACATATACCTGAACGATGACCAGCTCCACCACCTAATTAGCCCACCATCATCATCAAACTACCATCCATCCCTACCCTCAAACCCCATGGCCATTCTCTTCAAACAAATCATCTGTCAACTCCTCTTCTACCGATGAATTGTACCAATTCGGACTACTCTGCAGGGCACCGTCCAGACTTCATCTCCCCTCAAGTTTTTCTAGTATGCCTCAATCCCACTGACGTCGATTTTGATGGGGAAAATTAAGTTGCCAACGATTTCTATTGTGATGGGGGAAAGTTAGGTGATTGGCGATTTTGATTCTGGTGTAACCGGTTAATGGAGGAGATCCGGTTGACGAAGATACGACAGAGTCGTCAAACCAAAGTTCTGGAGCCGAAACATGTGACATTCTAGCAGGATCTAAAAAATGTGGAGAGTTTAACAGTTATTTTCAACAAAGCACAATGACGAAAAACGTAACTATCTCTTTATTTATTTTAAGTTTAATTATAATAACATGGGCATTATGGTCATTTCAAATAAACTAACAGATTAACTGGATAACGTTAGTGGGGTGGACTCTAATTATTACAATTGTGAAGGTACAAGGACTGTTTTAGCAATTTTTAAAATAGTAGCCTGTAAATAATATTTTCAAAAAATTAAAAGTACATTAAACATAATTAACTCTTTTGTTTTGACATCTATGTCAGTGGTCGTTGTACAAATGGTATGTAGTAGGGAGCAAATCGTTCCTGATACGGGTATCGAATTTACCGAACCAGGTACTTTTTCAGGTACTTTTTCGATACCGATTCGGTACCGACCTTTAGCATTTTTGGTACTAGTTCGGTGTGACAACCCGCACTTTCAGATTACCACTGTTTCCTTATTATTATTATTTTGTCTAGTCCAGTTAAACTCAATACTCGTTCGCGCTAACTTTTCTCATAAATGGGAGTTATGTTTATGTTATATAAATATAACAATAATAACAACTTGTTGCACAATGATACGATATAGGTACGATTTTATGTATGAACAAGTTTTGCGAGACTCATTGGGGAAACTGTGGTATGCAAGTATATGTGATGTGTTATATATGAAGCTTTACCTTGATTGTGTTTATAAGATTACATGAACGAGCATGATTATATGATTGTGAGTTGCTACATATTAAATGATACACGGTTAGAGTTTATGTATATTCAACCGCACACTTGTACTCGGAGCTGTAGAACCCGTTTGACCACACTCCCCAATCCTGTTCTTAGCCCACTTTCCCTAAGCCCAAATAAAGATAGGAAGTTGGGCCGGTTCTTTTGTTTAAGCACATACACACATACGGCTTTGTGTGTGTGTTCTTTATATAATTTGCATGGCACAATAGAATAATAAAATATATCTACCCTAATTCTCCATCTTTGACGACACCCACTCTATATCAAGATCCCCTAATTTGCATGGCACAATAGAATAATAAAATATATCTACCCTAATTCTCCATCTTTGACGGCAGCCCCTCTATATCAAGATCCCCACCCTCCTCGACTCCTGTGTCCTTGTAACTCATAATCAGGTTAGTGGGTTTTTTGTTTATGATTCAAGAATATAGATTATTAGGTTACATGAGAATATGAATATTAATTGCGGAGCAAGGGATGAATTATTTGATATGTTTGGTTTCAAATTGTTGTGGATTAATGTGTTATTAGAATGATAATCTGTTATAGTATGAGTGTATGAATATGTAGATGTGTGGACTAGAAACGCGTCGACAACATTGAATATATTTATGGGATTATAGTCGTGTATGGTAGAACAATTATTCTTTGATATTAGGGGATGGGGAGGGGTCTGGTCGACTGTTCTTGTTGCATGGTTATGATTGGATGACAAAGTTAATAGTAACTAGTAATAATACCCCCGCGCGTTGCGGCGCGGGTATATTATAAATATCGAATTGATTAGTTCAATCGTTATGCGATGCGTTAACCATATGAAAACATGTATTTAGACGTATTCAATTGAACTCAAAGTAACCTATATAAGCATTGTGATTGTATCAAAACGGAAAGTAAATCGAGTTTATAAAGTACAATCATAACGTATTATATGTGACCCGACTCGTACATAGAAAACGTAACGGGTATAAGAGAAAAAACTAACACGTGTATGTGACCCGACTCATACATAGAAAATGTAACGGGTTTAAAAGAAAAAACTGACACGTGTAATAAAAACGATTAATTAGAGCTTTTGAAAAAATAAAAAAAGGAAATCACAATTTGACTCCACTCGGTTGGAAACAAAATTTCAAAACATCCATAAAATAAGCACGAAAACATATTATATTTGACCTAACTCGTTTCCCAAAGAAGTTTACGTGGAATCGTTGACAAAAAATAATTTATACCAATACGTACATAAAAATATGCACGTAAAAATGATTTTTTAAAGAAAATGTGTTATATTTGAGCTAACTCGTTTCCGAAAAATGTTTATGTCAAAACGTAGATGAAATCAAATTTATACGGGCACGTACATAAAAATATGCACGTAAGTAATTTGTTTTTTTAAGTAAAGGAAGTATCCGGTAAACTCGAAACAAATTATTAGTAAAAAAAATTAATATGTTAAAAACGTTCGTAAAACCGTGCCAAGTAGCACCAATGCCACACAACTGCCAACGACCACCAACATCAGAAAAGCTCGTAAAAATAAAATAAATAAGAAGAAAAATAACACCGAACGAAAAGTAGACGTA
This sequence comes from Helianthus tuberosus, assembly GCA_030545235.1. NCBI lineage: Eukaryota > Viridiplantae > Streptophyta > Magnoliopsida > Asterales > Asteraceae > Helianthus > Helianthus tuberosus. Next base: position 178,501,249 of record CM060366.1, read on the forward strand.
AAAACGTTGAACCACGCACGCTCGTTGCGGCGTGTTAATGCGAAGAAATTAGACCGAAACGTAAAAACGTAGAAAAAAACAACTAAGTCGATCTATGACCCGTACGTTCCGACGAATCTATCAAATGGGGAAAAATAGACGCGTTGCGACAGGTATGTCAAACGGAAAAAAATAGACGAAAAAAAACATTGAACCCCACATGTACGTTGTGGCATGTTAACTCGCAAAATTTAAAAGGAAACAAAAAACTTGGGAAATATGAAAAGTATGGTAGCCCAATGTGAAAATAAAAAAGTGTTAGGGTTAAATTGTAAAAAAATAAAAAGCTTTGGGTCAAATGTAAATAACCAAAGGGGTTAAAATACAAAAGATTAAACCTTTAGGTTTAAAGTGAAAAATCAATTATTTTTTTTTTGAAGAACTCCCTATGCATATATTACAACACTATATAGCATAATAATGTTAGTAATTTATAATATGGTAATAGTGCATGCGTGTAAGTCTCACTCTGATGGGGTTTGAGTGGGTGCATGGGTACTAGGAATAGTTAATAAATTCTGGTAATGGTTTGGTAATTGGGTGATATGGTTGTACATAGGTTATGTTATGAGAATCTACATGCTTTATTTGTGTAGGTCCACCCGGAGGATCGAGTAACCTCTATTCCCTGTTTTCGGACAAACCCGAAAGTGCGGAATCCAAACGGGTAAGTTAAACCAAGTTACGAACACGTAAGACACAATATTCAACGATTAACACTCAATGTATTAATGCTAGAAAACGGTTACAATGCGGTGTTTACAAATGGTCTCTGTAAACTCTCAGTGTGTGTGTTACAATGTGTTCGCTCAGTGAAATCTATTCAGACTTCTCTAACTTGTTTCTGTTCTGTGTCTGTGTTTATATAGTACACATGTCGACGAAATCAAAAGGTCTCAACGAAATCCATTTATCACGACGAAATCACATTTGTTTTGACGAAATCAAAGTGATTTCGTCACTTTGAGAACGCCTGGGCTTGGGACTTGGTCCAAATGATGTAGCAGCCCAAATAGTCAAAGTCCAACATAAGATTTCGGCCCTAATGGAGGATTCACGGCCCAGACAAGTTTCTGTCATTTGTTTTTGTAATTGCAACACAATGACATCATCATGACATCACAGAGATGATGTCATGGTGATGTGTCACCTTCCCTTGGTTCGCGGCGCTCTGTGCTTCACGTGTCGAACTCTGGGGCGCACGACTGAGGAATGTCTTGACGTTGGGCTTTAGCCGGACCTAACCGAGTCGACCCGAACCGAATCGAACCGAGTCGAGTCGCGTCCACATAAAGTGTACCAACAAACTCCCCCTTGGACGCTACTCTTGATGGTTCGTCTTCCATGTCTTTTGTGTCGGAGGATCTTCAAAGTCTTCACGCGTCATCAGTAGAAGTGTATCAACAAACTCCCTTTTCATTTAAGAAGTGTGTTAACAAACTCCCCCTTAAAATGAACTCTCCATTGAGTTATGTCCGTGAATCTTTTGATTTGTCAATTCTTCAGATCCTTGTGGTGTTGATGAGTGATCAACTGCAATCCGATCATCTTGATCTTCTGATTGCATCAACGTCGTGTCTTCACTTTACGGCTTGTCACCTGACACGTTCTCTTCGCCTTTAGCTGATTCTGATGTTGCATCTGCACATACAAGAAAGCTAAACACGTAATGAGAACAACCGTTTGGAATTTAGACAAATTAAACAAATGACACATATGAGATCAAATCTCAATCAAACACCGACCGACAACAGTTTGAAAGTTTAACAAATTATTCCATTTTAGTCATTTAACTTTCAAAACTTGTTAACTTCGACAGTTTATGAAGATTCAATTGTTTTCCGGCTTACAATCAGGATCTTGGGTAGGATAGACTCGAGTTCCAACATCGATCAATCAAAAATAAACTAGAGATAAAATCTTTTTGGCTTTTATAAAGTTTAAATTAAAACACACCTAAAATCTTTTTGGAATTTTTCATTTTTCAAATGTAAAGACGGAAAGCAATAAATAAATATATACAGAGATGCAGAAACGAAAACAGTAAATAAATATTTACAGACATTCTTTTTGCGAGTTTCGAGGGTAAGAGAATCATATCAGTGTACGGTCACGTCAAAACGCTCTTGGTGTTCTTTTTTTTAACATTTAGATAAACATCCTATAACAATTATCGGTATTGTTATCCACATAAGCTCAACTTATCATATGTAATCATGGCGAGGGTATACGTTAAGGTATGATTTATACTTACCGACCGGTGTTCATCCACACACGACACATTCCCGTATCAAGGTATGCATGAGAGTTCATCTTACCGGTGAGTATACCGATTATCATCTGTTTGACCGTATAAAAGATGTGAGAAACTCACTTATTTTGATTGAAAACAAGCCCTATGTGATAGAATCACTTATTGATGAGGAACTTGATTTTCAGATGCATGAAGGCACAAGAGCAAGTCCGTGAACAGGTCAGTACTTTCGTACAGCAGAGAGACGAACTTGACTCCCGGATAAATGTGATATATTATCACTTGTTTTGGGGACATGTGATTGTTGATCACTTATTGAGGTCGTATGCAGTATGTACACGTATGTATAGTATCATGGAAGATCTAGACTTCGTCTCCGTTATTATTCGGTAAAAGAAACAACCATGATACCCAGATGATAAACAACATAAAGACCGAATATCTCAGAACCTCGGCAATCTCTCAAACGAAATTTCGGTACTAAGACCATATGCCAATGTGCGGTTCCCACCTGATCTTCAGTCGATTAAGGATTTATATCACCCTGCACACTTTAAAATGATTGTGAGCCTACCGATACATCTTATATAGAGCTGCTTATTGTTTTTCATTTTGCATTTCAGTTTAAAAAAGTTTCGATAGACCACTGATTTACTATCATTTTCTCTTTTTCTCGCCAGGGAACTCATTTTTGTTTTTCTGTTGTTTTTGGGTTTTGAAATTTTTCGATGTTTTTGAATTTTTCAAATTTGGATTTACTCCCCCTAAAATCAACAAACTAAGAGAAATTTAAAAAAAACACAAAGGTATTTACAAAAAGGATTTCCCGATGTCGGTTAACTCATGTTTTACCTCAATGCCGTTTACCAAAATTAATTTTGAATCAGAAATGATTTATCAAATTTTGGAAAAATGAGTTGGCACATCGGTAAGCGGTGCGGACCATGACAATGTTGACGAGTTTCATATTGAAACGATCACGTGTGAGGTGATATTTGAGGTCAACGTGTCTGGCCAAAGAGTGCTGTACGAGATGATAATAATTCATAAAGCAGCTTAAATATCGACAAGTAAAGGAGAGATTAGAAAATCAAAACCGTATCCTCCAACTGATTCGTGCATTGCCAGGAATCTGAGTGCTCTCCCAGACTGGATATCCACCCGTTGTGGATTTCAAAGTCGATTTTGTAGCTACTGAGAAATCTTTTCACAGCAACAAGATCATAAACCTTTGGGTCCGGCTGGTCTTCCACATTGCACCAGCGAAGGTCTTTGTCTTTCTCTTGAGAAGTAGTGTGCGGTTGAGCAATCCACGCCAAGGCATCCGCACACCCGGTTGGTTTGTTCAACAAACACATTTTCTTCAATCACACCACGAAGAAATGTACACTGTACGTTCATCTTGTTGATTTTGAACTTCAGACGTGCTGCAGGTGCGTACATTTTGATTGAATCTATCTTGGGGACCCGATTATAGCCTTGAACAATCAAACTTTGGAATGATTTTCAATTTGTCGAAGCTTTTCAAATTCTTTCGACAAACAATTCTGTCTTCTTTTCTTTTTCTCTCCATCAAAGGCAACAACTTCTTTGTCGCCGATCTTGTGCATGGACACTCCACTATCAACAATCCGATAACTATCGATAGTTCCTCCTAGAACATCCTGCACACTCACTCAGAGATTAGATGGAGAGGGGGACCCAAGCCTTCATAGACTTGGGTTGCCCCTGAGAATCAAGAAATGTAATTTCAATCTCTGGATGATTTGGAAATTTCATGCCTCCCCCTGAACCTTCACCTGTTTTCGGTTTCCAAGCTTGTTTCCATTTACCAGATTGTGTATTAATTACAATTTCTGGTTTTAACGGTTGCTGTGAACTTGGTTTCCTTTTAACATTTTCTGGTTTTAAAGCCTTTTCGATCACCTTCACATTCTTATGTCGTTGTTTTGTTTCCTGTTCTTTAATAGTGCGTTTATCATGTTTTGGAGAAACAGGACGACTTTGTGAGTGACCTTGTTCAGAAGGGGCTCTTTCTACAAAATTTGGTTTTGGAGAGTTTGTGCAATTTCTGATAATGTGGCCAAACTCCCCGCATTTAAAGCAAGTTCTCCTTTCAAAAAACTTAGGAGAATCTGATCGACAACCTGACGTAGAAGTTGTAGACCCAGAGGTACTAGCTTCACACCCATTTGTGTGTTGAGTGTAATTGTTATCATTGTTACGTTTCAAAATGTTGACTTTTTGAACAAAATCGGTATTTGACTTATTTTCAAAAGTCTCCACTTTATCAGTACCTTTGGACGCCACAAACTTCACGTCTTTGCATTTCTTCTTGTAACGAGCTCCTTTTGTTTCACCTTTTGGTTGTGTAACCTTAGGCTTTTGAGCTCGTTGTTGCTGTTGTTTACCCTTAGAAGCAATATGTTGTTGCTTTGTCGGTTGTTTTTTATTTCCAAATTGTTTTCTGATTTCAGCTTTTGGGATAGGATCACACTGAGTTACAGAAACTCTCGGGATCCCTTTTTCCAAAAACTTACTTGTAGTATCTTCAAACACTTTGTCAATCAAAGATTGATTGACGTTTCTGATTGGAAAATCGTTGTTTGAATAAATTTTACTATCACCGACTAAAGTATACAACAAGTTATTGCTTTTAACAGCAGACACAAATTCATTGTCATCATTGACATCCTTGACAGGATCTATCACTTGCTTGGCAACAGGTTGCACAGCAGGAGTAGGAGGATCACAAAGAATATGATTCTCAATTGGAATTTCTACTCCTTTCGTCTCATCAAGTGATTCATCCTGGTCATTCACATCTGATTCATCATCCGACGAATCATAGTCTTCAACGGTTGGAGGACTTTGATTTGAAGCACATGATGACTTTTCTTTGTTATCAGATGAGCCCTCCGATGAATTGTCCGGTTTGAACCCTAGGCCAGTAGTAACTTCCTCATAATCAAGAGGCACACTAGGTTCATACCGAGGCATATCCTCTTCATCGGGCGACTTGGTATAGTCGTGTCTCAAAGGGGGCGGACACGACTTATACCCAACGCCTTTTACGTTCCCTTTCAGTTGTTGAACGTCAATGATGTGATCAAGCACATATCGGGAGTTAGAATAACTCTCCAATTTGAGCTTGATCGCTTCATATTCACACTTGGCCACGGCTAGCTCTTTCTTGGTTTCCTCAATGATATTAATGTAGTTATTAATACCAATTTGTTTGTTGAAAACAGTTTTTGGTAATTCGGAAACACTTTTCTTTTGGGTTTCAATAACTATTTTAAACTCCTTTTCATTGCGAGCTAAGGCCATGTTTGCCTCTTTGCACTTTGACAGTTCAATAACCAAACTCTGATTGTGACTGTGAATCTTTTCAGATTCAAGTTTCAGATCAGCACATTCATGCTTCATTTTTGCACAATCACTACATATGCTAGGAGTTTCAGATTTTACCTGACTTGTAGAAGCTGTGACATTAGCCATAAAGGCAATCTAAGAAGAGAAAGATCCATCTTCAGTGAGAATCTTCTCCATTTCTTCTGATGTAGCATCAGCTTTCTTGATCAAGTCAGATTTCTCCTTAGCATCATTCGACAAACTGTAATCACTCACACCTGAACCATCTTCATCGGTACTGCCACTATATCCTGAACTGTCATCATTTCCCGAAGATTCACCATCATTGACATTCTTGACAATTTCAGCATAAAACGCAGTTCTTGTTTGATCACCGTTTCCCAACTGTATGGCCGAACCACAATTGACACTTGGATCGAATTGAGGTTGTGTTGTGGAAACTTGAGGTTTAGAAAAATAGGCAGTTGGATCAAATTGGGGTTGAGGTGTGGCAACTTGAGGTTTAGAAAAATAGGAAGCTGGATCAAATTGGGGTTGGGGTGTGGCAACTTGAGGTTTCGGAAGATAGGCATTTATATCAAATTGGGGTTGAGGTGTGGCAACTTGAGGTTTAGAAAAATAGGAAGCTGGATCAAATTGGGGTTGAGGTGTGGCAACTTGAGTTTTAGAAAAATAGGAAGCTGGATCAAATTGGGGTTGGGGTGTGGCAACTTGAGGTTTCGGAAGATAGGCATTTATATCAAATTGGGGTTGAGGTGTGGCAACTTGAGGTTTAGAAAAATAGGAAGCTGGATCAAATTGGGGTTGGGGTGGTGCAACTACTCCTCCAAAATAGGAATTTGGTTGTGGATCCGTACTCCAATCCCAAGGGCTAGTACAACTCATATTTAATTTTAGAACAATTGTACCTGCTTAAAAACTTGAAAACATAAAGTTAGATACCTTTTGCAAGTCCTCTGTTTAAAATCACAGGTATAAGAATGTTTGACGAAATCCAAAGGTGATTTCGTCAATGTTATATGTGACGAAAACAGTTGATTTTATTCAAAGGGTTTTCGTCCAGGATGGTGACAAACACAAGTGAAAATGAACCAGCAAGTGATTTCGGCCAAGACTTGATGAAAACAAGAAGTGTTTTCGGCTGAGGAGTTGTAATTTCAACTTGATTTCGTCCAAGAGCTGACAAGGGATTTCAGCCAGGTCTTATTTTGGCCCAGAACTGATTTCGGCCCAGAACTGATTTCGGCAAGAGTGTTTTCGGCCCAATGTGATTCTGATTTCGATCTGAAGGGATTTCGGCTGAAGTTGACTGAAGTGTTTTCGGCCAGGTCTTTAGAAGTGTTTTCGGATTTCGTTGAAATGGATAAGGAGATTTCTTGGGGCTGATATTGTTGACTGAAGTATTTACGTTGACAGAACAATAAGATATAAGGTGATTTAGTGTTTTCGTCAGCTTGATATTGTCCAGCACCTGATTTCGTTGATAGGACTGATGTTGTTGACCAAAGGACCAGGAGACAATTTAGATATTTAACTTGCAAGATCAAATCTTATCTTCTTATCTTTCTGACACAATACACAATTGTCAAACCAAACTTTCGGCCACACAATTTTCAAGTAAACATCATCATTTTATGTATGCAATAGTCAACAATTGTTTTAATAATCAATTACAAACACAATAATTCATACACAAATACAGATCAAACATGAATATTATCAAGAACTTCAATAAAAACCTTAAACTAACATGTATGCATAAGATAATAACAAGGTTTTGTATGACTTAATAAGCAAAACAACAAGGTTTTGAAGATTCCGACAATAATTTCACCGGAATAATTTTCCGAACACTAGTTTTGCAAATAACTTCAATAAAAACCTTAAACTAACATGTATGCATAAGATAATAACAAGGTTTTGTATGACTTAATAAGCAAAACAACAAGGTTTTTCAAGATTCTCAAACTGTTTTTCCAGAAATGTATGAACTTCAAACTTTAAAATTCAGAAAAACACTTAAAAATCTTTCAAAAACATAAGAAAAACAACTTGGTTTTAACAAGGAATCGAGCAAATGCTCTGATACCAATTGTAGGTCCACCCGGAGGATCGAGTAACCTCTATTCCCTGTTTTCCGACAAACCTGATAGTGCGGAATCCAAACGGGTAAGTTAAACCAAGTTACGAACACGTAAGACACAATATTCAACGATTAACACTAAATGTATTAATGCTAGAAAACGGTTACAATGCGGTGTTTACAAATGGTCTCTGTAAACTCTCAGTGTGTGTGTTACAATGTGTTCGCTCAGTGAAATCTATTCAGACTTCTCTAACTTGTTTCTGTTCTGTGTCTGTGTTTATATAGTACACATGTCGACGAAATCAAAAGGTCTCAACGAAATCCATTTATCACGATGAAATCACATTTGTTTTGACGAAATCAAAGTGATTTCGTCACTTTGAGAACACCTGGGCTTGGGACTTGGTCCAAATGATGTAGCAGCCCAAATAGTCAAAGTCCAACATAAGATTTCGGCCCAATTGGAGGATTCACGGCCCAGACAAGTTTCTGTCATTTTTTTTTGTAATTGCAACACAATGACATCATCATGACATCACAGAGATGATGTCATGGTGATGTGTCACCTTCTCTTGGTTTGCGGCGCTCCGTGCTTCGCGTGTCGAACTCTGGGGCGCACGACTGAGGAAGGTCGTGAGGTCGGGCTTGAGCCGGACCTAACCGAGTCGACCCGAACCGAATCGAACCGAGTCGAGTCGCGTCCACATAAAGTGTACCAACAATTTGATAACAAGAGTTTACGTGTATTAACTATGCCATGATGTCTTATATATGGTGTGATTAGAATCTGTTTGAACAAGGATCTAGAAATTCATGGTTGCATAATAAGAAAAGCCTTGTGTGCATGGCATTGAAGATACTGCATGAATACATGATTGATGGCATCTTGTCAACGATAAATCCCAAATCGGTTTCGGTAGTTGCTATGCTATTAAGTCACAATGAAGACTGATTAAGGATGTTTTTGTGTGATATAATTTTGGAATGTAACCAATAAATGATGTAACCGGTTTAACCATAGTTGAGAAGAATGAAACTATAATAGAATGGCACATCCTTGATTGTTCACGTTTTGAGTAGGCTGGGTCAAGGAATATTGGGCCGCTTCACACAGTAAACAAATCGTTTGGATTAGTAATGTATTGGGCCGCATATAAATTGTGTTTTATTTCATTTAGATGCGAGCCCAACTCTATGAACAATAAGAGGCCCAAACACACACACATACTTACATCGGTATAGCCCAATGGGCCGCACCTCAATTTGAATAATGTAATGAGCTGTCAAGTGTCGTTAGTGGGTTATGTTTGTGATACGTAACTACTTGTGATTCGAATATTTATGGTGCATTATGTGAACTATATGTGATTGAACTGGTGATACGAAATTACGTGAACTGTTACGCCATACGTGCCACGAGATGATCAATCTGTGTGTACAACTTGTTATAATAAGTGGATTTTGGTGCATGAGTCTGATTGATATCGGTAACTATGTTAGGATTGATTTGAGAAACTGAACACGTAACTAGTCTTACCGAGCAATCAAAGTGTAACATCCCGAAAATATGGATTCTTAAATTTGCAAATTTAATTGCAAATAAATTGGGAAAATAAACTAACTAGGAATGACATTAACCTAGTTAGACAATGACTAGTGTGTAGTTAAGGAAATATAAAAATAAACTAAGAGAAACTAGAGGGACCAAAAGTGTTTAACTTGAAACTAGTTTTAATAAAAATATTTTATTAAAACATAAACACTCCATTTGGAGTCTGCGGGAGATCGACCAGAACAGGGGGTGCGACCCAAGCTCCATCAAAACCCTAGTTCATCACAAAACTCCCAAATTGAGGGTTCAAATCAAGTTAAAATCAAAAATCGAGCATAGATTATTAATCCCCATTGCAAGGGGGTTGTCAGGTATGTAAAATTTAGTGTTAATTTTCTGTTTGAAATTCTCATGAGTTTAGGGAATTCGAAATTTGCTTGTTTGCTATTTGGATAGAATAGGGACGATATAATGTCTGGGAGTAAAACCTAGACAATAACATGTGAAATCATGGCTAATTCCTGAAAATCTCATGAACACAATGAAGGTGATTCATGGGTTTTGTGGGAAACTAGTAAACACTAGGGTTTAGAATGATTATTCTAGTGTAATTTGGTCATAGAAGGTGATTTCTGAAATTATGATGTTTAAATGTTATATGAAAGCTCAAATGATGTTAAATTCTGCTAAGTAACAAGCTAAGAACTTGAATATAAAAGATATAAAATCCTGCCCATAAAGTGTTTGTGAAAATGCCAAAGAAAAGGCCAAGTGTTGAGATATAAACAAAAACGCATAAATTTCTACTAAATGGTAAACTATGTGTTATGTATGAAACAAAGAGTTCTAAATGCGAATACGATTGAACTCTATAGGGAAGGAAGCCGGAGCATCGAGCGGACAAGCCGGTGTGGACGCACGATTAAAGGGTGTGCTTTGAAGGTATGTAACTTGACCCGTTACATTAAACGAATTGTTGTTGAATTATGCAAATTCTCATTGTAGGTTAGTTATGGTGTCGATTGTAGCGACCATGATCGTTACTTGAAGTAATAGGCTAAGAGTGACAAGAAATCGTTTGGTAGTCATCATATTGGAGGATTCCACAAGATGAGCCAAACGGGTCGATTAGTTGTGTAAATTATTGTACTAGTGTTTTAGAGAGTTAAAATGGCGATGACAATCACAAGAGCATTAAGCCATGAGATTGGTAAAGAAATGCGGGTGATAATAAGCCCTGGATGTTGGGTATAAAGTGCTATAAATTCACTAGCTAAATGGTAGTTAATTGTGTGAAGTTGGAATGGGTCGAATAATTGCATAAGTGTCTTTTAGTTGTTCGGCCCATAAGTTAAACTTTTAGTGTGATGATTGTAATAGGCACGTTGGTAACGAATTTACAGACGTATAGGAAAAAGAACCACATAAAACGGACTTACGAGTCACAAGTTATGGCCAAACGAAGTTAAAATTCTGAATTTCCGGAGCTGGCAGCAAGTGCAGCTCTTAAAAACAAACCTGCTGGAAAACCATTTCCCCCGCGCCACGCGAGGGGACGGCTTGAAACCGGCGCGACACGCGAGAAGTCCTCGCGCCACGCGAAGACCTGTCGCGTCACTCGACAGGTGGAAATCTGAAATTTTCTTTTATTTTCGATAATTTGATACTAAAACTTGTTTACATGCATTATAATCATGTCAATACTAACGTTTAAAGTGGTTTTAACCCTAGGTGACAAAGGGGATCTTACGGATGGCGGTCAAGCAAGTTTTTGAAGAACCGAACACACTTAGAAGCTTCCGCGATATATAACTTTAATAGACAATGTTTTTTTTTTTGGAATGTAAACAATTCGCTAAACAATTTATGTATGTTTGGAATTAGTTGGTAGTTGACTAATGTTTGGTCACTATGGAACTTATGTTTTAATCTAGACGGATTTTATATATATATAAAATCATATGAATTTTGATTAAATCTAAGTAGTAATTAGATGGGTGTTACAAGTTGGTAATCAGAGCTTAAGGTTGTTAACAAAGTGTTCGGTTCAAGCTTGATCGATCATCCGGTAAGAATTAACTTATTATTTTAATAGATTATATCTTATGTAAGAAATGAGAAATGAATTGATATGCATGGGAAGAGCGTGTTAACACACTCAAACCCGGAAAGTGCATTAAATGTGAACGGTTAAAGCAAGTTGGGAACTTGGCTGAACCGAAACAAATGAAACAAGGTTATAAATGAAATGTTTAACGTTTAATGTAAACATTTCAGTTTCAAGATGTCGAAAGGAAGCAATAATGATCCGGTGCCGACAAGCACAGAACAAATGAAAGAGATAATTGCCGAAGAAGTAGGGAAGGCAATTGAATGTAGTCTATCCGGGTTTATAGACAAAATTCAAAGCACGGTGTTGTCACTTATCGAAGAGCGAGTTAAAAGGTTGGAGGATAGTGTCAACCTTATGAAGGAGAAATCGGGAGAACGTAAAGGGTGCTCATACAAAGAATTTATGGCGTGCAAACCGCCAATCTATAACGGGGAAGTTGACCCGATAATTTGCCAAAGATGGTTGGGCGACATTGAAGGGGTGTTTGAAAGGACCCATTGTGATGAAAGTGACTTTGTTGCTTACGGAACGGGTCAGTTGAGAGGTCAAGCCAAAGATTGGTGGGACAATAAAAAGAATGAAATTGGAGCCGAAGCGGCAAGAGCCATGACGTGAGAGGAGTTTAAGACGCCGTTTCTTAAACATCATAGTCCCAAGGCGGTCATTAATAAAATCAAGGAAGAGTTCATGCAACTTAGGCACAAGGGTGAGACCATAGACAAGATTACGGTGATGTTTATGGATAAGATGAAGTTTAGTAGTGAATTGGTGACGAATGAAGAACATAAGATATATTACTACTATAACATGTTGAGCGCTGAATATAGGGAGTTTATGACTCCTTCAAAATACGAAGACCCTTACCGAGATTATAAATGTTGCTCGGGAACGTGAAATCGAGTTGAAGAAGCAAGTTGAAAGGGGTGAGCGAAGGGCACAGGATGTGAATCCAAGCCCTACAAAGAAAGCTCGAACTGGGGAATCGGGAAAGAAGGTTGATGCTAAAGGCGGGTCGCCAAGTTGTAAAGTGTGCGGAAAAGGACACAAGGGAGAATGTCGGTTCAAAGACAACCATGCCCCATATGTAGTAAGACGGGGCACACAGCGTCGCTATGCCCGGGAAAGTCTCAGTTTGCTACAAATGTTATCAACCCGGCCATAGAAAGTCCGAGTCCCCGGACTTAGTTGGCAAGAGAGACGTTAAAGAATCTCCAACATAAGCTCCTAAGGCAAAGGCTAGGTCCTTCCAACTTACTGCGGCAAAAAAGAACCCGATATGGTCTCAGGTATATTCACAATTAACTCAATTCCAGCACGTGTATTGTTTGATACGGGTGCGAATAAATCCTTCATTTCGCATGGATTTATTCAACATCCTTCATTTGTATTGACGAAATTATCTGTGCCCTTAGAAGTTGAAATAGGAGACAACAAAAGTTTTATAGTTTGTGATATTTGTCGAGGCTGCAAATTAAGCATCGATGATGAAGAATACCTGATAGATCTAATCCCGATGTCAATGGGGGAATTTCAAGTAGTCGTTGGGATGGATTGGCTATCTCAGCACCACGCGAAGGTCGTGTGTTTTCGTAAGGAGATAAAGCTAATATCTCCGAGCGGGAAACACGTCACTATCTATGGCGAAAAAGGAGGTAACCCCATAATATGCTCAATGTTGAAAGCTCACAAGCTTATGAAGCAAGGATGCAAGGCATTCATGATATACGCAAATGAGCCCGAGAAAGAATCACTGAAGATTGAAGATGTACCGGTAGTACGGGACTATGAAGATGTGTTTCCGGAGGATTTACCGGGGATACCGCCTGAACGGGAAGTAGAGTTCGGGATCGAATTGGTTCCAGGCGCAAAACTCGTAGCTAAAGCACCGTACCGACTCGCACCGTCGGAATTACAAGAGTTAATGTCCCAGATTCAAGACCTGCTTGACAAAGGATTCATAAGGCCGAGTGTGTCTCCTTGGGGCGCACCGGTACTGTTCGTGAAAAAGAAAGACGGAAGCATGCGCATGTGTATCGATTACCGGGAGTTAAACAAACTCACGATAAAGAATCGATACCCGCTTCCGAGGATAGATGATTTATTCGACCAAGTACAAGGTGCGAACTGGTTTTCAAAAATTGACCTTAGATCGGGGTATCACCAAGTAAAGGTCAAGGAGGAAGATGTGCCGAAGACGGCTTTCCGCACGCGATACAGACATTACGAATTCCTCGTGATGTCATTTGGACTAACAAATGCACCCGCGGCTTTCATGGATCTCATGAACCGGGTTTGCAAGCCAATGTTGAATAAATCAGTCATTGTGTTTATCGATGATATTTTGGTGTATTCAAAAAGTGAAGCTGAACATGCACACCACTTACAAGAAGTGTTAGAGACACTTAGACGAGAGAGGTTGTATGCGAAATTCTCTAAGTGTGCCTTTTGGTTACGAGAGGTGCAATTTCTCGGCCACATCATAAGTGCCGATGGAGTGTTGGTAGATCCGTCAAAGATCGAGGCCGTGTCGAAATGGAATCCCCCGAAGAACCCTTCGGAAATTAGAAGCTTTTTGGGGCTTGCGGGATACTATAGGAGATTCATTCAAGACTTCTCCAAGATTGCGTCGCCGCTAACAAAACTAACCCGGAAGGAAGAAAGGTTCATTTGGGATGTCAATCAAGAAAAAGCGTTTCAAACGCTAAAAGAGAAGTTAACTCAAGCTCCGGTACTAACATTGCCGGACGGGGTCGAAGACTTGGTGGTTTATTCGGATGCCTCACTATCGGGGCTCGGATGCGTTTTGATGCAACGGGGCAAAGTTATAGCTTATGCCTCGAGGCAATTGAAGATACACGAGAAGAAATATCCCACGCACGATCTCGAGTTGGCTGCTGTGGTATTTGCGTTAAAAATATGGAGCCACTATTTATATGGGGTAAAGTGCACCATATTCACGGATCACAAGAGCTTAAAATACTTCTTCGATCAGAAGGAGTTAAATATGCGCCAGAGACGATGGTTAGAAACGGTGAAGGACTTCGACTGTGAAATACACTACCACTCCGGAAAGGAAAATGTGGTGGCGGATGCTCTGAGCAAAAAAGCGGACTATATCCCAATACGAGTAAGATTGATGCAGCTTGTGGTGACCTCGGGTATACTTGAACGTATCCGAGAGGCGCAAGTAGAAGCAGTGAAAGAGGAGAACTGGAAGAAAGAAAGAATAATCGGCCAGTTGAAAGATTTGTCGGATGGAAATAACGGGTTGAAGACTCAATCCGGAAGGATATGGGTTCCAAATACTTGTGGGGTGAAGACGTTTCTACTTGATGAAGCTCATAAATCCCGATATTCAATTCATCCGGGTGCGACCAAGATGTACAATGATCTGAAACAAAACTATTGGTGGCCTGGAATGAAGAGAGATGTTGTAAAATACGTAGAGAAGTGCTTGACTTGCTTACAAGTCAAGGCGGAGCATCAAAAACCATATGGAAAACTGCAACCTTTGGAGATCCCGGTTTGGAAATGGGAACATATCACTATGGACCTATTGACCAAGCTACCTAAAACGATTCGGGGATTTGATGCTATATGGGTGATTGTAGATAGACTGACAAAGAGTGCTCATTTTATTCCCATACGCGAGACATATACTTCGGAAAAGATGTCCGGGGTATATACAAATGAAATAGTGGCACGTCACGGAGTACCGGTATCTATTGTGTCAGATAGAGATACCCGGTTTACTTCAAACTTTTGGCGAGATTTTCAAGAACAAATGGGAACGAAACTCTTCATTAGCACCGCCTACCATCCCCAGACGGATGGGCAGAGTGAAAGAACAACACAGATGCTAGAAGATATGTTACGGGCATGTATCATTGACTTTGGTGGAAGTTGGGATGGGATTAAACAAGCCTCACACCGTGCCGTAGAGGACGGGCGTCAACTAATGGATCTGGGCACGTCAATGATGATAGACATTGACGCAGGTCACTTAAACATGACTCCAGTCAGTTGTCGATATGGTAACAAGTCTAGTAATGTAAACAAGGGGTAGCCCCCACGGCTGGATAGCTAGAGTAAATGGGATTAAACAAATCATGTTTTCAAATATGGGGTAACCCCCACGGCAAGGATGCCAGTTAAAGGAAAATATGTTTTTGGAATAACTTAAACGAACACCCAACTGTGAACTCGCTCAACTTTGTTGTTGACTCGTTACTACATGCTTTGTAGGTCATTAGGTACTTAGCAGGAGCTTGCATGGGGAAGAGTCGTTGTGGGACATGGACGCTTGAGTTCCATGTTAAACATTTAAACTTTATGAATTTATTACTTATGTTTTGGGTTATACATTTTGTGCTTCCGTTGTTGACTTAAAGTTGGTTACTTTCTTTTGGACACCAATTATATTGTGGTTGGTTTTATTACTTAATTACATTGTTCAATATGATTGGTGGCTTGATCCTGGTCAGTCACGCCTCCATGCGGTGATACTCCGCTTGTGGATTTTGGGGGTGTGACAACAGGTCCAGGACTGGTACTTGGAACCTCTAAGAAAAGTTGATAAGCTTAGGAAACACTGGGGGGTTCACTGTAGGCGATCGTATCATGTTCAAAATCTCACCCTGGGAGGGTGTGATACGCTTGGGAAGCGTGGTAAGCTTAACTTATGTTACGTTGAGTTATTCAGAATTCTGGAAAGAGTCGGTAACGCTACCTACAAATTCGAGCTACCCGACAAGTTGGGAAACACACATAATACTATATACGTCTCGAATCTAAGGCAGAATTTGCCCAGTGAAACGGTTGTGATACCTTTTACTAGAATCTAAGGTGAACGACAAGTTGCCGTTGTCGAGTAATCTACCTAAAACATGGACCAAGAAGTCAAGGTTTGTTGATTTAGTCGAATTTTAAATCGTGAGAGTTCGTAAGAACTCAAGTCATGGATTAGAATTCACGTGGAAACGCAAGGAACTGATGAACTGGTGATATGAAATTACGTGAACTGTTACGCCATACGTGCCACGAGATGATCAATCTGTGTGTACAACTTGTTAGAATAAGTGGATTTTGGTGCATGAGTCTGATTGATATCGGTAACTATGTTAGGATTGATTTGAGCAACTGAACAGGTAACTAGTCTTACCGAGCAATCAAAGGTGAGTTCATCTTTCTAGAGCAAGCGTCCCGGTGGTTGGGACAGTCTTTGGGTATCCCTGGGAGGGATAGGTTTTGGGTAACTTGTTTGGGTATTACTGAGAGGAATACGTCTTGTTGTAAATCGGTAATGTTGGATAATATACTCATCCTATCACCTTTAAAGTCCCTCCGTGTTGTTTGGTTACCTGAGAGGTAACAATGTATTAGTTAGTAGCGCTACTTAGGTTTGACAACCTCACCCCGTACCTGGGAGGACGGGTGTTGAACTAATGACTTAGTCATGACCAATGCTTTGATAGGAGCATTGGAGAAAGGGCAATGTAAATCAGGAGCCGTCTTGTACTCGGGGTATTATCAAATTAAATTCAATGGATTAACTAAACACTTAGTAACCAACGTTTTCGTAAAACTATGAACTCACCAGCGTTGTCTGATACACCTGTTGCATGCTCGCAGGTCATTAGATATCTTGGATTTGGGAACTTGCTGTCTGGAATAGCAGGAGTGGTCATGGGACGACTGGAAGGATTCGTGTGATTGATTTCTTTATATTATACATTTGTTTTGGAAACTGATTAACTTTGGTTTACTATTTGCTTCCGCTGAACATATTGGTTTTCATTTAAACTTGTTGATGGTATTTTTCATTAATAATTGAGGATTTTTTTATAAACTTGAATGGGTTCAATGTAATTAGTGGCTCGTTGTTGGTACGTCACACGCCTAGCAGGGACATTCCCTAGGTGGTATTTTGGGGGTGTGACATTCGGTACCGGTTCGGTACCGGTATTTACCGGTTTTTACCCTCAAATACCGGTACTGTACCAGTAACGAACCGTACCAAACCGGGTATATTCGGTACCGGTACCCACTTTTGAGGATTTTCGGTGCCGGTTCTTTCGGTACCGGACGGTACCGAGCTCATCCCTAGTATATAGAAAAAAAAAAAACATCAGTATTCTTACCCTTTGGTGCACCTCTTGGTGTATGACATGCAAGAAAACTTTAAATATAAATAGTTCTGTTATAGTTTTAATTAACATGTAAATATTCTAAATTAGTTAAGTAGGATTGAATAATATTAATAATATTCATCAATATGAAATGTCTTGTATTATTAATTCCATGTTAACTCGCTTTGAATTAAAGAAGAAATACGAGAAAATTAAACAGGTAAAGACAATGCAAAAAGCTAAATTTTATTCATGTAGAGACAAACATGGTTAGAATGCCCTTGAGTCTCATTTATTCCGCAGAAAACTCTTAAAAGAGAGTTTATTATTGTCAGCTCGCATGCATATTTTAATCAAATCCTGAAAGAATATGTATATCACAAAGAAGTAAAAACATTAGTCAAAAGTTTCATCAAAAGCTTTACAATTATCACTTAACAAATTTGGTTTTAATGTGTCATTACCGGGTATACTCAACGTTAATCAGCCCGGCATCAGGATTAGCAATCACTGAAAACGCTTCACGGGAAAGATCAACTTGTCTTGTAGCACAAGTTGGACAAAGATCAACAATTGTAACATCAACGCTCCTGCCTGTGCAAGGTTGCAAAATGCCGTCACTGGTTCTACCCGTGCAAGTGACACGGTACCTACGCCCACACGCAGCTCCATTGTTATACAAAGCAGGATTTGCTGCTAAAATCCTATTACCACGGTCTTGGTAACCATAACATGCAGAAGCTGCATACACACCCGAAAAAAAATAAAGATCAAACCAACTTATAAGAACATATATATAGTTGATCTTGAAATAATGTTCCTGTATAGTATATACTTACGAGTGTATGGAGCAGTGTAGAAAGTTGCTCGGCCTGCAACGGCATCAGCAACTGATGTGAGACAAGCAACCATGGCGATCAATATACAAGCCCTAGTCAGCAAACCCATTTTTTGAATGTATCTTTTAGGAAACACGATATATATTTAATTTGGTGATGAGAAACACAAAGTGGCTATCCTTTTATAGTTAAAAATCTAACCTGAAAGAAAATAAAAACGTGCTACAAAGTACAAATGATTTTCGAAGACAAGGAAGTGGAACCTGGGAGTTAATTTATTGGTTATTGAAATCAAAGACGGAAAAATAAAATTCTTGTAGATACACAACTATTATTAGAAAACAAGTGATGAATATATATATATATATATATATATATATATATATATTAGAGAGAGAGAGAGAGAGAAAATTTATTGTACATTACGGCTTAAGATACTTCACGTACGACAACGTGCATGATTTGTTCTATAACATGCGTGATTAATGTTTTCAATATGCGTGATTATTGTGTTTCAACATGCGTGATTTTGGATTTTTGAGTTATAACGTGCGTGATTTTAAAATGAACGTGCGTAATTACCTGTCATACGTGATGTACGTTAAGACGTAATGTACGTTAACCTTCCTCTCTCTATATATATATATATATAGGATAAGGATCCGTTAGGAACCACCATTTATTGCGAGAACCGCGAGAACCAGTGTGAACACAAGGCAAAGTTGTAATTAAGTGACATATAATAAAAAAAAACACGTGCTCCTGTTATTTCCAGTTATTTCCAGCCCCTGTTCACTATCGTCTTTTACAAACTAGGGTTTCATTGGAGATCTTGCATAATCGACGACGGCGATCTACAACGGCGACTGATATCTCCAATTTCACGGCGGCGACATCCACATTTTACGGCAGATTCATTGGGGATACTGATTACGGCGTTGGGGATACTGATTACGGCTACATATGGCTTCATCTGACTCATCTCGTGTTGGAGTTGGCACGGTGTTTATGGCGACATATGGCGTCTCCTGATTCATCACCTGTAGATCCTCGTATATCTGATGATCCTCCTCATACATTGTCTAAATATCATCTCATACAACATTTGATGCCGACTTTGCTGATCCATTTGCTGTCAATCACGTTGATAGTCACAGAATTATGTCTAAAACTGTTGTAAGTCAACATACCCTTCATGGCTTTGAAATTCAGACTCTTGAATCTATGTTTACATCAGACAATGTTGTCTTATAATCAATGTATCTGATCGTTCATTATCTTTTGACACTAATTCGACTGGTACAGCACCTACAAATACAGAACATCAAGAGTTGCAATTCATTCGATTTGTGACTAAAGGTATTATGTTGCTGTAAATGATGTATATACTTTGTAAATGATATTATATTAAATGATATGCACATGTGCATCATATTTACTGTAAATGATGTTGTATTAAATTATATGCACATGTGCATTATGTTGATTGTAAATGATATTGTATTAAATTATATGCACATGTGCATTATGTTGAAAATTAGACTATGTCGTTGATGTATAGTTTCTGAACAAGTGCCTTATGGATGTGTGACAACTGTGCTCTGTAATAGATGTACAATGTAAAACAATGTTAATTATCAATAAAACAATGTGTTTTGATGTTATTATATGTGTAATTATGTTTGATGATTTTATGATTCGATTCGATTCCGATTTCAAGCTTTAAATCGCTTTCTGGAAGGTTATACGCAAACTGGTGCGTAAACGCAGTCAGTTTAACGCAACAAACACTCCTGAATAGTGACATAGGCTTAGCATACCTAAAATAACCTTTACATAACTTAGAAATAAGTTTTGGATGGTTTGGTGTGTTGAAAACAAGTCTATTCGATCGTAGGGAATATTTGTGTCAAACTGTGAAACTATACCGATTCGTATAGTATCGAATAGTCCGGAACTTGATCATAAGCTAAACATACCATAAATAACCTAAACATAGCTTAGAAATAAGCTTTGAGGGGTTCGGTGTGCGAAAACATGCTTACTTGATCTTCCAGGGACTAAAAGTGTCAAAAACGACGTAAGTTTGCACTTTCGCGCATATCTTACGTTCTGACCACATCTGGACACCCAAAATTTTTGTACACACTAAAATATTTTCATTTTAGTGATCGGCATGCAAAAATACCGTTCGTCGTTTAATTTGGATCGTTTTCGTGTCCGTTTGAGTTTCGTCGTAATTTAACCAAACAACGCGATCGTACGACCAAACGAGCTGACATCCGAGATGTTTTTGAGCATGATTTGAGTTCCCAATACTTTAACTTCATTTTAGAGCCTTGAAATGAGGTTAACGGGGCTTAAACGTGTCAAAAATGAGCCGAAATGCAAGTTTTACAAGTTCAGGGGCTAAAACTGTCATTCTGCCAAAGTGGCCCAGGCGGCCCGTGTAAGTCTGGCCTTAATTTACGTGGCCCGTGTCAGTGTTACAGCTCAGAAACATTGAATCTGGTCATTTAGCTCGAATTTGATGGTTTTGATCTCTAGTTTTTCATGCTATGGGCTGGTTTGTGTGGAGAACAAGTCCCCCAATCATTCTCTAACATTTGTATGGCCAAGATCTTTCCCTCTTCTCCAAGAAATGATCCTAACGGTTTGCAAAAAACTATATAAGGCCATGCCATTCATTCCATTTCCTCACATTTGATATGAGATTTTCTCTAAGTGGTTGTGATATTTCACTTCCTACCTGAGAAAACTTGGAATCAAATCTATTTGGACCCTTTGTAAGTCCTCTTTCATTCTTTTATTGCTTTCTTAGCTTAAAAGTCAAACAGTGTTTGACTTTCAGCATTGACCAGTCAATGCATGGTCAACGAGAAGTTCGTTTGAACTTCGCAACGTGAGCGTAATCACGATGGTTATAGTCCTTAGTGACTATACCTACTGATTACCACGTTGACTAGGCATAGTGACGAGTAGTAGTTTCGGTCAAAATGCGCATTTAAGCGTATTTTGCAACCAAACTACTTTAGGATATCAAAACACTTTGTTTTGATATCAAAACTTGTTTTCTAAATTAGGTAAGCATGTTTTAACATGCTTAGCTCGTCACTTTTAGTTTAGTGCTTGTTTAGAGTCGTAAGTCAAGCGGTCTAAACCACCGCTTAGACTTTCGAACTCGACCCGTTTGGTCGATCATTAGGATCCGACCAAGCATGTTTAGTGACCATAGTTGCATAGGGAATAACCTTCCGAGGTTATACCTTATGGTCACCTAGTTTAAGTAGTTGTGTGATAGGTAATTTATATGCCTTAAGTAAATGACCAAAATACCCTTTTCATACATAATTGGATTTTAAGCATATGTAACCTAAACATTTGTCACTTAACTGATTATGCAACCTAATTAAACATGTTTAGGGATATAATACTTGTCATAGGACTAGTTAGACGTCTCGAACTTGTTTTTGCGTGAATGACGCGTTAAAGTAGCGTAAGCTGCCTAAACAGGTCGTAACGGGTCTAAAGCACTTAGGTTAGGTTCCGATCTTGAATGTAGGATTTGTTAAACCATATCACATGAGTTCCAACACTCATTTGGTTTACAAGACCTCATTCTATCCAATCTTCCGATTTAGGTGTCGATTTATTTACTAGTGATCCGATTACTAGGTACTACTTGAAATTCCTTGGTTTGTCTGAGCTTCACTAAGTTATTTAGATCAAGGATACCCTTCTATTCAATGTGAGTACATAGTTCCCCTATTTTACTGTTTTCAATTGTTTTGGGGTGATTCATATGTATTAAAACGATTTCGATATTTAAACGATGGTTTCAAAAACGATAAAGATGGTTTATATTAAACTAATAACGATTTCAATAATGTGAACGAACTTGTTGGTTGTAGTTACATAACGAATGACATTCATTAATTTTGGCCGAACCGACCAGTATTAGGTTATGGTACCATAGGATCTGACAAATCCCATTATCAGAATACACCCATGGTTATGTGTGGGGGTTATGTAGGTAACGACCGAATCTGTGATTGTTAACTTACCCTTCGGTGGTTTGTTAATACGAGAAACGAGGTAGTCGAGTCACGAAGGTTTGAATGTTATTAGCGAGACGACCATAAGTAGTTTCACAATTAAAACGAATACGATTTTGGGACGAGTTAAAACGATTTGAGACGACTTAAACGATATAAACGATTTGATTAAACTATTGGTTTGGGTAGTGATTAGATAATGGGACGGGTGTAGTATGATAGAATCATGGTAGATACGCCGCTGGTACATCTTATATATAAGTGCTTCTATCATATTACATTGCGTGTCATTATTTAGTTCACTTGGGAAATGATTTGAAACGATGTCACACAACGAGGTTTTCGAAATGATATAAACCATACGAGTTTTATTAACGAGGTTTAACAAGATGTTTTACGAATTGGTTTACTAAAACAAAAGTCTTTGAGTTAAGAATCATGGCTACGAGATTTTATAAATTATAGCCATCTTGATTTGAGTTGGTTAATCATGTTGCAATATTATATACTTTTCAAAACAAGGTTTTTGAGATATTGCAATATATATAAACGAGCCATGATTCCGATACTCTCATAAAACCTATATGCTCGCCAGCATTTCTTTGCTGACTTTATTTTTACATATGTTTCAGGTGGTATTGCTTGACGTTGCTTGCTAAGAAGCTTGTGTCACATAGGACCTGGACGAGGCCTTAGTGACTTAAAAACAGTTACAAACAATGTGTAGTTTGTTTGTTTTGGTATTAAGACAATGTAATTTATTAAATGAATCAATAAAACGAAACTTTTAATTACCATGGTTGTGAAACGATGATTCTGTTACAACACTCCCCAACGTTTCCGCCACGGTTTGTTGTTTTACGTGGTCGGGGTGTGACAGAAGAGTTGGTATCAGAGCCAATGGTTATAGGGAATTAGGTTGTTAGTGATGCTTTGACCTAGACTATAACTTCCTAGGACCCTAACACAAGTATTCTTGCATTTAGATTTTAAAACAATACCGTCACCTATCCTTAGCTGATAACCACAACGAGAACACAATAACAAATCCGTTTCGAAAATTAATCATCTATCCTTGGATGATTGATTACAAGGTTTTGATTCCTCTTAATTTTCAAAATCTCGTCAAAGTTTGGGTCTAAATAATGTGAACACGTGCAAACTGGAAGAGTGAATGCCTGTACCCTGAGTTTTCTGTCTAAGGCTAGAGTGTTCGTACAAATCCGCAGTATCGGACCAGTCACTCTTACCTGGGAACTCTTGGGGTGAGTGTTCACCTATAGGCGAGCATGTCTTCGGTGATACATTATTATGACCTATTTACTTTGATTAGTCATTGTGTATCGTTTGTTTGTTCGACGTAACGAACGAATGATCGCCTCCCTTGTGTTTTGTCGATGTTTTCAATGCCTCTTTTGTTTTTCCAGTTGTCGACCTCACTTGTTTCTCATGTTTCATTGTTAGACAATGCCTCCTCGACGCGATGCTCGAACTTTTACTGCTGAGGAAGTCGCAACCCTTGTCTCTCAGCAAATGGCTGCTGTACTTCCAGGCGTTGTGACCCAAATCCATGAGTTATACAACAGCAACAATAATAACAACAATAATGCACCGTGTAATTTCAAAAATTTTAATTCCGCTAAGCCGCTGAAGTTTTCTGGGTCGCAAGGAGCAACTGCACTCCTGAAGTGGTTCGAGAGTATCGAGAGCACATTCAGACATGTGCAGTGTCCGAATGCGCGTAAAGTTGAATTTGCT
The DNA here is from genome assembly GCA_030545235.1 of Helianthus tuberosus. Lineage (NCBI taxonomy): Eukaryota > Viridiplantae > Streptophyta > Magnoliopsida > Asterales > Asteraceae > Helianthus > Helianthus tuberosus. Next base: position 178,525,448 of record CM060366.1, read on the forward strand.
TCAAGCGTGTTTGAGAAGCGAGCTCTTAAATGGTGGAATGGAGTGATGCGTGATAGGGGTGCCGAAGTGGCATTAGCACAAACTTGGGAAGAGCTCCGAGCTCTCATGATGAGAGACTTCTGTCCCCGTCACGAGATTCGAGCTTTGGAACGAGAATTCGATGATTTGAAACAAGACGTGGGAGAACACCGTGCTTATACGGATCGATTTGAGGAGCTCAGTTTGTTGTGTCCCACTATGGTTACCCCACTGGAGAAAGCAATCGAGAGGTATATCGATGGTTTACCCAATTCCATTCAGGATATTGTGACCGGTGTTAATCCTACTACTGTCCGTCATGCAATCGAGTTGTCTGCTACCCTGACTGAGTCTCAAGTCAGGAAGGGTAAACTTACCCGCAAGGGTTATAAAAAGAAGTTGACCGATTCTGACAAGGAAAAGGGTAAGGGTAAGAAGAAAGGTGAGTCGTCGAAGAAGTCGAGGAAGCGAAAGGGTGCTCAGAATAAGCCAAAACTGGATCAGAGCAGTGGATCCAGAATAAGCAGATGTTATGTATACAAGTCTCTCCCCTTGAAAGTGGTTTCAACATCTGCTGACCTCCTATCTACTGATCGTATTAACTGCTGACCTACAAACTGCTGATCAAGTAAAAGGCTGATGGAAGATTAAAGCTCTCCTGTTCAATCTACTGCCTTGAGTCAAGCTCTGCTGATCATGACAAGTACTGCTGGGTTCACATCAGTGGAAGGATGCAGCAGTAGTTTAGATGTCTTTATGTAATGAAATGTAAAAACAGTAGTTAACATAGCAGAGGTTAGATGTCACTTTCATGGTGACGTCAGCTTAGATGCTTCCGTGGTTTGCTCGTGCCAATAAATAGAACAGTGCTCTGTACTGTTATATTAGCTCTTTCACTATCTTCTTCCTTCACGAACAAATACTGTGAGCTCAGGCTGATGGGGAGTTTGTTGCATACTTGCAAATTGTAATCGTTGTTGAAATTAAATTCAATCATTCGGTTCAATGTTAAACTTGTATGTTAAAAGCAATTCTCCTGTTTGATTGTGAAAAGTTTGCTTCCATCTTAATTCCGCTGCACAACTCATTCATCTTCATCTTAATTCAAACGTAAAACACAATCAAAACCAAACTCAGATCCTAACAATTGGTATCAGAGCTTGGACAGTCAAATTTGATTTAACAATCATTTTGACGTAAATAGTTCGGCTCATAAAAGTTGATACTGATAGTTTGTTCATTTTGTTGAAAAACAGAGCAAGGTTTAATCACCATCAAAGTTGATTAATCAGTGCCTGTAAAACAACCAGGATGACGTCACAATCACAAGATGATAAGAATAACATTGGCACTCTTTTCAAACCACCCATGCTTAAACGTAATGAATACAACATCTGGCAGAGAAGGATGGGTCACATCCTTGCTCAACAGAACACTGGATGTTGGAGGTCTGTTGTTTTTGGTCCCCATGTTCCTATGGTGCCAAGTGCTGAGGATGCAAAGAAGTTCATTCCTAAACCAACTGAAAACTATACTGAAACTGATTTTCAAAAGTTCGAACTCGATGCCAAAGCATTTAGCATCATAGCATCTGCATTACCCAATGAGATCTATGCTGGACTGTTACATTGTAACAGTGCCAAAGAGCTATGGGATGCACTGAAGGAACAGTTTGGGGGAACAGAAGAAGTTATTGAAAACAATAGGGAAATTCTGAATTAGCAGTATGAAACATTTTGTCACATCAAGGATGAATCATTGACTCATCAATTTGAGCGATTCAGTTGTCTCACTGGTGAACTAAGGCTTGTTAAAGTAACATTTCCAAATTCAACTCAAAATAGCAGGTTCCTTAGATCACTACCAGAAAAATGGGACACCATTGCATTTGTTACTAGAAACTCTGCTGAGTTCAAAGATCTGACCCTGACCCAACTTCATGGTAGACTCCTGACCTATGAAAGGGAGTTAAACCAGAAAAAGAAGTTGCAAGAGTCTGGCAAAGTTGCTGATGATTATTCATTCGGTAGCACAGCTCTTTTTGGTCAGGAAGAATCTGGTAGCAGTGGTAAGGATCAAGGTTATGATCACTTTATTGATATAACTGCTGGTGGAAATTTTAACAACCCTGATCCTCACTCTGCAAATTATGCTTTTACTGCAAATTGTGAACACCAGATGTCAGATAACTTGTGCTTTGAACTCAATGATTTGCAACACTTTGATCCCACTGACTTAGAAGAGATGGACATTTTGCATCAATTGGCTTTGCTTAGTGTAAGAACAAGCAAATTCTACAAAAGAACAGGGAGAAAATTCCCAGGGTTACATGGGAATTTAAAAGTGGGGTTGGATGAATCAAAAATTAAGTGCTACAAGTGCAATAGGCTAGGTTATTTTGCTAGGGAATGCAGGAGTCAAACCACTGGTCCTATAATCACTCATCCCAGCTCAAACCCTAGACCACAAAATCAAAGCACTGTTCACTATACCCAATATACCCCTGCAGCCCATGTTAACACTGCTCACTATGCTGCAACCCATGTGCCTGTGCATTATGTTCAAACCACTGTTCCATGAATTTAGTATGTTCAAACCCCTGTCCCTCAGGCACAAGTGCAACCTGTTGCACCTCAACAAGCTGCTCCAACAGTGGTACAACCAGATCAACAAAGCTTTTTCACCCAAGGTTTTGTTGACTGGAGCAGCATGCCTGATGAGCTTGGTGATGAAAATTTTGCACTCTATGCTTTTAATGAACCTTCTAATGATGAATTTTGTTTGATGGCATTAGAGTCAATACCATAGGGGGTAGAAACTGAAGGTGAACAGCTAAGTGCTGAAACAGTGGATGAGGTGACTGAAGCAGTGGTTACTGCAGTTGGTGGTGAACTACTGCTGGGAGAAAATTCAGAAACCCTGATTGAACCACTGTCTGACCCCTGATCCAAAGAAGACAAGGAAGAGAAGAAAGCAGGTGAGAAAGAAGTAAGAGCTGATGATGAAGAGGATCATCAATGTGATTGTGCCATGATGGCTGCTGCCAAGGTATCACCTCAAGTTCTTGAAAAACTGTGTTCAGACAAATGCATTATTGCATTTGCTAACATCAAAGAGGTAAATGAAAACCTTAGGGATAAAATCTTAACTGATGAAGTCAAATTTGAAAAGTCATTAAAAGAACTTAGAAAAAAATTGGCTGAAAAAGATAAAGAGATCAGCAGTCTCAAAGAAGAGCAGAGCATAACTAAAACACAACTCCAAACTATGGTAGAAAAATACAAAGTTTGCAAAAAGGAGTTGGAGTCCACCCAGATCACCTGTGAAAGATGGGTGGAATCTTGCAATGGGTATGAGGTTATGCTTGAGAAACAGCTTGAAAGCAATGTTAAGTTTGGTATAGGATATAGAAAATATGATGATCTTGAAAACACCGCTGGCAAACAAGCTGGTTCATCTAAAATTATACCAACCAACAAGAATGGCCAAGAGGTTAAAATAACCGACAAACTTGGTAACAAAATCACTTTGGAAAGATCTGTGGGATCCTCAACTTTTGAGGAAATTGAGAAATACCAATTTAAACCCACATGGTCTGATGAGTGTGACATTCTTGAAAATTTCAAGCCCATGGACTTTACAACCACTGATGGTGTCATAGCTCCAAAAGCAAAGGTCATTCCTATCAAAGACATCCCAACAGTGGTTCAAAACTCTGTTGCAAAGGAGTCTGAGAAAAGGAAGAAAAGAGAAAAGGTCAAAAACTTGTTTTGTGAATTTTGTGAAAAGAGAAACCATCTAACAAAAGACTGTTTTCATCTAAAAGCATTTGATCTAAACAAAACAAGTGTCATTGTTCCTGCTGAAGGTTGCACCATCTGTGGTAAAACAAACCACAAAACTCAAGCATGTGTGTATCTCAAAAACTTTGATGTAAAAAAGAATGAATACACTGCTAAAACATCCTTGAGTCCATAAACATCATCTGTCAAATTTACCAAGAACCAACCACTGTTTGTGCCAGTCCAAACAACTGTTACAAAACAGCTGAATCAAACATCTGTCCAAAGAGATGTTCAAGTGACTGATGCACCCCCTGCCAACCAATTCAGAAGAGGCAAGGGACAATCATCTTACCAAAGGATTCCACACGTTTATGAGACCTATAAGAGGCCCTCTAAACCAAGAATGAACAGGCATCCTTTTGGTTATCAGCAGGTGATTGGTCAAAACCCACAACAGTGGTTAGAGAGAAACAGTCCTAAAACCGTCCAAACCCCTGACCTAACCACTGCCCATGCATCTGAACTCATCCCAGACACTGTTGAGACCCCATCCAAAGCCTTATTGGCTTTGGAAACCCTAATGAACTAATCCTTTTACTTCATGTGCATGGAGCTTCTGCATGCTTAGATAGTCTTTGGTATGTAGATAGTGGAGGCTCCAGGCACATGACAGGATGTAAAGCCCTTCTCAAGGATTTCAAAATCCATGGAGGGGGTGATATATCCTTTGGCAATAATAGTAAAGGGAAAGTTCTTGGGTCTGGTACAGTACAAACTAGAAATGTAAAATTTGAAAATGTCAATCTGATAGACAATCTAAAATTCAACCTCCTGAGTGTTTCACAAATGAGTGATAAGGGGTATGGATCATTCTTCACAAAGGAGTGTTGTAGGATTGTTGGACCAGAAATGGTTGAAATGATTGAAGCAATAATAAAAACTGGAAAAACAAAACTTGTTGCTCAAAGAAGTGGCAATGTTTATGTTGTTGATATGTCAAAAGAGTGTCCCAGAACTGATGCCTGTCTGTTCTCAGCTGCCTCTAACAAAGAGACAGAACTTTGGCACAGAAGATTGGGGCACACAAATCTCAAGACAATCACTGAAATTTCAAAAAATGGTCTGGTAAGAGGTTTACCACAAAAATTGTTTTCATGCCCTGAGCATTGTGTTTCCTGTTTAAAAGGAAAACAGCATAAAAGCTCTTTTAAGTCCATTGAAGAGTCCAAGACAACCCAGTGTTTGCAAATGCTACACATGGATTTCTTTGGCCCAGTTCAAGTCATGAGTCTCAAAAAGAAGAGATATTGTTTGGTTATTATTGATGACTTCTCTAGGTTTACATGGACTTTCTTTTTACACTCAAAAGATGAGACTGCAGGCATTTTGCAAGACTTTGTGACACAGGTTGAAAAGCAATTTGATATTCCAGTAAAAGTCTTCAGGAGTGACAATGGCACAGAATTCAAAAATAAGGAGTTGGATGCCTTCTGTGTGAAGAAAGGGATTGTAAGGCAGTACAGCATCCCTAGAACACCAGAGCAAAATGGGGTAGTTGAAAGAAAGAATAGGACACTGATTGAAGCTGCTAGGACCATGCTTGCTGACTCAGGTTTTCCTTTGACCTTCTGGGCAGAGGTAGTAAACACTGCTTGCTATGTCCAAAACAGAGTTTTAATAAACCCCAGGCACAAAAAGACTGCTTATGAAATTCTGTATAAAATCAAACCACTGATCTCATACTTTAAAGTATTTGGCTGCCCATGCTTTATTTTGAATTTAAAAGATTCCATCTCAAAATTTGCAGCCAAAGTAGATTGTGGTTATCACCTGGGATACTCAACCACTGCCAAGGCCTACAAAGTGTTTAATACACGGACCAAAGCAGTGGAGGAGACTTTGAATGTGAAGTTCAATGAACTTTCATCAATGAAAATCCCAGCAAATCCTGCTGATTTGTTTGATCTTGATAAATTCACTTTTGCAAATACTCCTGTCAAGACTAACAGTGCAGGTCCATCAGAGGATTCACCACCAGACTATGGGTATGAGATCACCATTCCTCAACAAAAGTCTGCCACAATGGGAAAAGCATCAGTTGTACAAAACAGCTGTCAAAACTCAACCACTGCTTCCACATCATCAAACACTGCTGACAAAAGTCCCCAAACAGTGGATAAAAGTCAGCATGTGTCCACACCATTACCTCCAATTCCACCACCTTTTGAAGCCACTGCTGGATCATCAAAGTCACCAGCAGTGGTTAGCTCAGATGATACACATCTGCAGCCTTCACCAACAAATGCCATCATACCATACCAAGGAGATTTAATCTTCTTGAGATCTCATCCACCTGACCAAATCATTGGCAACATAAATAAAGGGGTGCTCACAAGAAGCCAAACCCAAAACATTTGTCTTTTTGCTGGTTTTCTATCACTCCATCAGCCAGTCAAGTACCAAGAGGCACTGAAAGACAACAGCTGGGTAGAAGCCATGCAAGAGGAGCTCCAACAGTTTAAAAGACAACAAGTATGGGAGCTTGTACCACTGCCAAAAGATGTAAGTCCCATCGGCACAATGTGGGTCTTCAAAAACAAAACTGATGAAAGGGGCATTGTTGTCAAGAATAAAGCTAGGCTTGTGGTTCAAGGCTACAGACAGGAAGAGGGGATTGATTATGATGAAACATTCGCCCCTGTAGCAAGATTGGAAGCTATAAGATTGTTCCTGGCCTTTGCTGTCAACCACAACATGAAGGTGTTCCAAATGGATATCAAAAGTGCTTTCCTCTATGGTACAATTCAAGAAGAGGTGTATGTTTGTCAACCTCCAGGTTTTGAGGATCCATTTTATCCAGGTCATGTCTACAGGCTAAACAAAGCCTTGTATGGCCTGAAACAAGCACCTAGGGCCTGGTATGAAATTCTTTCCACCTTTCTACTCTCAAATGGTTTCAAAAGAGGTACCATTGATAAAACATTGTTTTTAAAATGGAGAGGAAAGGATTTAATGATTGTCCAAATTTATGTGGATGACATTATTTTTGGAAGCACATGTAATAAAATGTGTGAAGAGTTTAGGCAACTCATGACAGCTGAGTTTGAAATGAGTGCAATGGGTGAGCTGCAATGCTTTCTTGGTCTCCAAGTTCAGCAAATGCAAAATGGAGCCTTCATTCATCAAAGCAAATATGCTAAAGAACTTTTAAATAAATTTGATATGAATGATTGTAAACCATGCAGCACACCCATGGCAACAAATAAGCTTGTCATGTCTGATGAAAAGGATGAGCTGATTGACCAAACACTTTATAGAAGCATGATTGGGTATTTATTGTACCTAACTGCATCTAGGCCAGATGTGACAAATCGAACCCTTGATCCTGATCATCGAGAGACGAGCCCGTGATAATTATTATTATTATTGCTATTATTATTATTATTACTATCATTATTAATAACCCGTTACTAGAAATACGAGTTGTCTAACGGATAACACGAATCAGACATAAAATAACTGTCTGTTATTTAAACCGGGTGTTCGGACTTGGAGACACCTAGTATTAGGCGGATCCACGCACTTGGGCTAGGCCCAACCTAACTAACCTAAACCCTACACTATTTAAACATCCTAAACCCCCTCCCCCTCTCATTTTCTTTCTCTAAAAACCAAAACCCTACTTAACACACATATCACTCACAAGGTCCCTCTCTCCCTCGATCAGGTTTTCCGGCAACCAACTGTGATTCCGGCGCCCCTTATCGGCCGACAAGTAAACCCCAAATCCCCTTATCCCTCGTTCGTCATCTCACCCGCATACCCCTGAAACACTCTTCCCCTCTTGCACTATCTTACACGCACCTTTCCAATCTCCGATGGCTGGAGATGTTCTTCGGCCGTACGACGAGTCCTAGAAGGCGACAGTGGTGGGAACCACCACAGCTGGTGGCGACAAAGTAGTATAGTGTCGACAAGGGAGCTCCGACAGAGCTTCGATAAGCACCACGGTGGTGCCAGTGGCTTGCCGGCAAGACTAGGCAGCGGCTTGCTGGTGACGGTGATGGTGGTTCTGCTCGATCAGCGTCGGTTGCAGCGAAGTAGGTGGTGGCGGTGCCGCGTCTCTGACGAATCTCACCGTCAGCAGGCCCAAGTTGAGGTTCGAAGCTCTGTTTTAGTTCGGGCTCAAAGTCACAGCGGCAACGATCAAGAGGAACCCTTCGGTTAGTATTACACTATGTGTGGATATTTGTGTTTATCATAAAAACTTGGCTGTATACTTGTTATTATTTGACTGATTAAGAATATGAGTGTTGGTATGATAAATTAAATTGAGTTTTGGACAATGATAGAAGTTGCCTGTGTTGTGATGTTTGAATATTTGTGATTTTGTGAACCTTGGTTTATATATATATGCAGTAGTTAACTGTTTGAAGGTTTAAGTTGCCTGCTTTATGATCCTTGTTTAAGATGTAGAGAATGGTTAAACTATCTTGGTCGGTTGTCTGTTCGGACTCTTTGTGGTCCTTAAATTTGTATATGTAAATGTTTAGTGGCGTATTGCTAAGATTAAAATTTGGGGATTTCATGTGTGACTATGGAGATGTGTCATGAAAAGGGTTGCTGTGTTCCTTATTTATTTCATACCAAATGATTTGGCTATTAAAAATTGTTAAATGATTGAAAGTGGTTTTAAAAGTAATTTATGTTGATTGATGTTTATGATAATGGGGTCCTAATAATGTTTTCAATGACAATCTGATACTATTACCATGATGAATTCATGAGATTGATAAAGTGGTAATAGGGTCATAATATTTAGGATGAGTATGTTAGTTGAATGTGAAAACCCTAAATGATGAACAATTTGAATGACATGAAAATATTTGAAATATGTTAGTTTGATCTGATTTGATAAATGTACGGTAGAATAAACATGTTTAAGGAATGTGATTGGATTGTACAAATGGATAAGGTTCTAGAAAGATCCCAGTGTTGTGAGTCGAGACCAGTGGATCCATCAGTGGTTTCGACCCAGCAGCTGTTTCATTTGAGATTGCGACTCGAGACTAGGGCATGCATATCAGGGACTCGAGACCAGCTAGGTTGCGACTCGAGATCTCCTGATCTCGACTCGAGACCTGACTCGAGACCCCGAGGTTCCGACTCATGTATACACAACTCGAAACCAACTGGTTTTGATTTAGGAACTCGTGGTTGCGACTCGAGACCTCTTGTTCTCGAGTCGAGACTATCCGGTTTCGGCTGGGCTTCCTTGCTTATTTACTGGGCCACAATGTGCATTGACGTGCTTGAACTGTGTGCTTAACTTTACTACATGCTGCTACTGGTTAACTGTTTATGTGATTAGGACAGGCCCGATAACATTGGTGGGCCTTATGTACTATGTGTTAACTGATGTCCTGGACTGTGTGCTGGTATAAATGTCTAGCTGTTACTGTTTAACTGTGTACATGCTAGAATAGGCCCAATACCGTGTATGTTTGTATGACATGCATGTTGTATGTAATGTGTTAGATACGTGTAGGATTTTACGTGACACTACTTGCATACGAACCTAACGAATATTATTAAACCATAATAGGGTATGGTTGACCAACCTAACACAAGTAAATTGTCTGCCGAGCAAACCAAGGTGAGTTCACACACTAAAAGCATGCGTCCCAGGGAGGGACACGAACAAACTAAAGAATACTTTTAAGTCACTATTTCCAGGGGAAAATGCGTATGGATACTTTTTACTATTTCCGGGGGAAAATGCGAATGTATACTCTTAATTTACTATTTCCGGGGGAAAATGCGTTTGGGTATTATTTATAAATCACAACTAGCAAAACTAAACGAATCTCTATCACCTTAAGTCCCTGCTTACTGTACCGATTAATCGCCGGGGGCGAACGGGTTATTAGTTGATAGCGCTATTAGGTTTGACAACCTGACACCGTGACCGGGGGAGATCGGGCGTGAACTAGTATACCTTGCATCTTGGTCAATGATGATAGACATTGACTTGGGGCACAACAACTTTTCGTCAACAGTTTCGGTAACGCCAGTTTAGTAGCTTTCGTATGGGGTAGCTCCCCATGACGTGATTATAAATGCTTTACCTAAACAACTTACGTTTTCAAAAACTAAAACTGGACAACTCGTGAACTCGCCAACTTTATGTTGACACCCTACTGCATGCTTTGCAGGTTGCTCGATACAATTTAGGACGGACATTGCAATCGGCTGGAGTGCGTGGTTTGTATGTTCATAATTAATAAACTTGTGGTTTTAAATTATGATATGTTCTCTTTTCTTTTCCGCTGCAAACTTAAACTATGTTTTGAAAAATTTAAATTGGTCGCTAATTATACCATTCTTTGTGATAATAACTAAATCGTTCAAAGTAATTAGTGGCTGGATCCTGGTCAGTCACACGCCTCGCGGTAGTACTCCGCGTGTGGATTTTGAGGGTGTGACAGATTGGTATCAGAGCCATTGGTTATAGCGAACTAGGTTTTGAATATAAAATATTTTTATATGAAAACCAGACTATAACCGTTCTTTAGTGTAAACCACCACGACACCACACTCCGGATTGCAAGGTTCGTCAGATTCAGGTACTCACATGGTAATTATAGTCATCGGCATTTACTTGTGCACGCATATATGTGAATGAGTATGTGTATATTTAGCATATGTGCGTAAATATGTAGTTGTATATTTGATATTCAATACTGTGAATCATACGAAAACTACGCAAACCTGATGAGCGCTAAGCGGGAGTGGATTCTCCTAACCTTGATTCGAAATCACGACACGTTTAGGGCAAGGAACCAGTTATCCCTAACTCTCGTCCACGTATTTTCTTTTCGATTTTATTTCTGGGCTAGAGCAAACCGACACGATGAACCTCTAGGAGCCTGCTGCGGATCCTAGAAGGAAGTTTCGAGGGCGAAACAACGAAGGAGTGCAAATCCTAAATCACGCATTATTGGGGGAAACAAACTGCTATGGCGCAGTAGCACAACGATTTGGTTCCATGTGTGGAGCAACTAGCCAAGATTAGTAGGATGGATCCACAACGCCATTCACATCCTTTGTATTCACGTACTTCTTTTCCCGACTTGAGTGTTGAGACTCGTCCCCTCATCCGACATATGATCTGGATTCTTGCTAATTGTCTAAGAAAAACCCTAGCGTGTCTACACTACTCTATTCCCTGTCGCTTGCCTCGAATACAAGAATGCGTACACGATGTATACTTCTCATGGCAGTATTAGCGATCACATCAGACTCCCGTCGATCACGAAGCCATTCCCTTCTAATTTCCTGATACGTGGTTACTCCTCAGTCAAACCCCAACATTATACCCCCGCTTACCCCAGCTCAGCAAATTGGTATCTTTCTCACAAACCGGCGTAATTGGAAGCGTGACGCGACGAAGACACGAACCAGTCAACCCACCGACGAGTATGACGACTTTGATGCTTACCCTATCCTTCATTTGTCAGAACTGTTATTATTTGACAACTTTCCTGATTCTGTGAATCCTTTCGCCAGTTTTCGTACAAATCCGCGTTTATTGCTCAGATGGTATCCCCGCTCCTATCGTTTCTTTATCATAACATCCACGTGTCTTCGTATAGAAACCTTGGCCAGACCTCTCTTCAGTTTGGTGAATTCAACAAACACGACCTTTAGTCAGCAAACTTTTTATCCCTTTGAAATTCAATGTGTTACTTCAATCGTACTTTCCTGAAAACCTGTTTTCACAGTTTCACGACGAACCCCCCCCCCCCTCATACTGAGACCTTGACCAGATTTCCCCTTTAGTTTGGGGAAATTCAGCAAGCCCGACTGCTAGTCCATAAACTTCTTGAATCATAACAATTGTGACGTGTGATCCAAACGTACCCTTTCAGACATGTTTTTATTACCTTGCATGGAAGCCTTTCGACGACACAAGCACTACTTCGGACTCGACCTCACGACTTCGGTAGTCTATTCAAATTTGGTTACTTACCGATTTGGGAGATCACAAACTCATTTTTCGCATACGGCTCAGTTCGGAACATCTTGTTAGACACTTTAGTGAACCTAAACCCCCCCCCCCCGACCCATACGACGACCGTCCTTCTCTATCATTGTTTCTCGTTGTGCCATTCATACTGACGTACCACCTCCTACCGGCAAAACGACGTTCTTTATCCTAATCGCCCGCGGCTTATGTACGACTAGCTACCTCATCGACACCAGATAAATCCTTATTGCCGACCACCAAGCCTTTTATGTTTTGTCTCAAATTGAAGGCACCAACGTTGACTACCCTTCAAACATCACCTCGCTACTCGTGTTATGAATTCCCCGATTCTTATCCTACTCTATTCTGCACAAATCTCCGTTTGGACGAAATACTTCCTACGAATGCTACTCGTTGGGGGCAACGAGCCAAGGATACCCCGGGGGTAACGGGTATCGCAAGCACTGTTCTTCGAACTCGATTCGATCAACACCTAGTCACGACACTCGAATTTATTCCATCCTGTAAATATTCGACACTCGTTTCTTTCGAGGACGCCCGAGCCTATTTTGAAAATCAGTGGGAAATCCAAACGACTCCTACACTTTACCTTGGAACTTCTATGACGCAATACCGCCTTGCGCTAAGTTTTCAGTACACGACTTTTAACGCCACAAAGCCCGTTTTTCTCGATCGCATACGCAACCCTTCACGAGTTAGGCTCGAAAGAGTATCACCTGACATTAGGGGGATGCTAAATAATCCGCAGCTCCAGCAATTGGAAGATAATCTACGAGGTGCTTCTATCTTATTCTATCATGTCCAAGACATTGATGAAATGTCTGCTGGTAACGGCACGCGACCAAAGAAACTGACAAATTCTCGAACCGACAGCCATCTACTGGGGAGTAGAAGATACTAGGCACGAGATGCCAACTTCTCTTATATCTGATCGTAACCCTCGTTTTGCATCCGACTCGTCGCAAGGCTGTGCACAAAAACTTTTGGATCACTGTTAGGCATGAGCGCCGCTTATCGCCCGCAAACTGATGGTCGGGCCAAACGCACCATCCAAACGCTCAAGGGCATGCTGAGAATATGTGTTATCGACCTTGGATACGAGTGACACTCCCTTTTGTAGAATTCTCTTCCAACAACAGCTACCACACTAGCATTCAGACAGCACCATTTGGGGCATTGCACGGACGCAAATGCCTGACACCTCTGTGTTGGACGGAAGTTGGCGGAAGCCAAATTACCGGCCCAAGACTTGTACTTGACACAACGGATAAGATTGCCCAGATCAGACAACGCATGGCGGCAACTCGTGACCGTCATAAAAGCTACGCAGAATTCCTAGTCGGAGACTGGGTTCTACTTAAAGTTTCACCCTGGAAGGGTATGGTACGTTTTGGCAAACAGGGCAAGCTTAATCCGCGATACGTTGGACCATTCTAAGTTACCGAAAGGATCGGTAAGGTAGCATACTGACTAAACCTGCCTGAAGGGCTGAATGCGGTACACAACGTCTTTCTCGTGCCTAATCTGAAGAAGTGTCTGTCAAATGAAACATTCGTTGTTTTTTTTAGGAACTTGTGATCAACAACAAACAACGCTTCGTTGAGGAACCGGTTGAGATCAAGGATCAAGAAATCAAAGCCCTCTAGCGTAGAGTAGCAGACCGAGTTCGTTGGAGCTCACGCCGTGGCCCAGAGTTTACCTGGGAACGGGAAAACCAGTTGATGCGCACGTATCCCAAGTCGTCTACAAACATTACTTCCAGCACTAAAGCTACAACTGAAATTTCGGAAAGAAATTTCAAGCCAACAAGGGGATGATGTGACACCCCACGAAAACGTTTAAACAAACTAGCTTGTCAGTGGCTGCGCGCTAAATTTCGGGACGAAATTTCTTGAACTTGGGGATAATGTGACACATCGGGTTTTCCCGCGTGATTTCATCTTTACGATATGATCAATTTGGTAAAAATCTATATTACGTGAGATACGTACAAACTCTGTGAATCTTGCGCTACATGATTTTATGTGCTATGTGACTGTTTGTGCTATGTGGCTTGCATGTTCGTTCTGTGGACTTTCGTGAAACTGCTTGTACCTACGTATCGTAATGGAGACTATGTATGCATATAGAGCGTAGTGTATGACTTTTGCTAAAATTTTAAGGACGAAATTCCTGTAACATGGGGAGAATGTGACAACTCGAACCCTTGATCCTGATCATCGAGAGACGAGCCCGTGATAATTATTATTATTATTGCTATTATTATTATTACTATCATTATTAATAACCCGCTACTAGAAATACGAGTTGTCTAACGGATAACACGAATCAGACATAAAATAACTGTCTGTTATTTAAACCGGGTGTTCAGACTTGGCGACACCTAGTATTAGGCGGATCCACGCACTTGGGCTAGGCCCAACCTAACTAACCTAAACCCTACACTATTTAAACATCCTAAACCCCCTCCCCCTCTCATTTTCTTTCTCTAAAAACCAAAACCCTACTTAACACACACATCAGTCACAAGGTCCCTCTCTCCCTCGATCAGGTTTTCCGGCAACCAACTGTGATTCCGGCGCCCCTTATCGGCCGACAAGTAAACCCCAAATCCCCTTATCCCTCGTTCGTCATCTCACCCGCATACCCCTGAAACACTCTTCCCCTCTTGCACTATCTTACACGCACCTTTCCTATATCCGATGGCTGGAGATGTTCTTCGGCCGTACGACGAGTCCCAGAAGGCGACAGTGGTGGGAACCACCACAGCTGGTGGCGACAAAGTAGTACAGTGTCGACAAGGGAGCTCCGACAGAGCTCCGATAAGCACCACGATGGTGCCAGTGGCTTGCCGGCAAGACTAGGCAGCGGCTTGCTGGTGACGGTGATGGTGGTTCTGCTCGATCAGCGTCGGTTGCAGCGAAGGAGGTGGTGGCGGTGCCGCGTCTCTGACGAATCTCACCGTCAGCAGGCCCAAGTTGAGGTTCGAAGCTCTGTTTTAGTTCGGGCTCAAAGTCACAGCGGCAACGATCAAGAGGAACCCTTCGGTTAGTATTACACTATGTGTGGATATTTGTGTTTATCATAAAAACTTGGCTGTATACTTGTTATTATTTGACTGATTAAGAATATGAGTGTTGGTATGATAAATTAAATTGAGTTTTGGACAATGATAGAAGTTGCCTGTGTTGTGATGTTTGAATATTTGTGATTTTGTGAACCTTGGTTTATATATATATGCAGTAGTTAACTGTTTGAAGGTTTAAGTTGCCTGCTTTATGATCCTTGTTTAAGATGTAGAGAATGGTTAAACTATCTTGGTCGGTTGTCTGTTCGGACTCTTTGTGGTCCTTAAATTTGTATATGTAAATGTTTAGTGGCGTATTGCTAAGATTAAAATTTGGGGATTTCATGTGTGACTATGGAGATGTGTCATGAAAAGGGTTGCTGTGTTCCTTATTTATTTCATACCAAATGATTTGGTTATTAAAAATTGTTAAATGATTGAAAGTGGTTTTAAAAGTAATTTATGTTGATTGATGTTTATGATAATGGGGTCCTATTACCATGATGAATTCATGAGATTGATAAAGTGGTAATAGGGTCATAATATTTAGGATGAGTATGTTAGTTGAATGTGAAAACCCTAAATGATGAACAATTTGAATGACATGAAAATATTTGAAATATGTTAGTTTGATCTGATTTGATAAATGTACGGTAGAATAAACATGTTTAAGGAATGTGATTGGATTGTACAAATGGATAAGGTTCTAGAAAGATCCCAGTGTTGTGAGTCGAGACCAGTGGATCCATCAGTGGTTTCGACCCAGCAGCTGTTTCATTTGAGATTGCGACTCGAGACTAGGGCATGCATATCAGGGACTCGAGACCAGCTAGGTTGCGACTCGAGATCTCCTGATCTCGACTCGAGACCTGACTCGAGACCCCGAGGTTCCGACTCATGTATACACAACTCGAAACCAACTGGTTTTGATTTAGGAACTCGTGGTTGCGACTCGAGACCTCTTGTTCTCGAGTCGAGACTATCCGGTTTCGGCTGGGCTTCCTTGCTTATTTACTGGGCCACAATGTGCATTGACGTGCTTGAACTGTGTGCTTAACTTTACTACATGCTGCTACTGGTTAACTGTTTATGTGATTAGGACAGGCCCGATAACATTGGTGGGCCTTATGTACTATGTGTTAACTGATGTCCTGGACTGTGTGCTGGTATAAATGTCTAGCTGTTACTGTTTAACTGTGTACATGCTAGAATAGGCCCAATACCGTGTATGTTTGTATGACATGCATGTTGTATGTAATGTGTTAGATACGTGTAGGATTTTACGTGACACTACTTGCATACGAACCTAACGAATATTATTAAACCATAATAGGGTATGGTTGACCAACCTAACACAAGTAAATTGTCTGCCGAGCAAACCAAGGTGAGTTCACACACTAAAAGCATGCGTCCCAGGGAGGGACACGAACAAACTAAAGAATACTTTTAAGTCACTATTTCCAGGGGAAAATGCGTATGGATACTTTTTACTATTTCCGGGGGAAAATGCGAATGTATACTCTTAATTTACTATTTCCGGGGGAAAATGCGTTTGGGTATTATTTATAAATCACAACTAGCAAAACTAAACGAATCTCTATCACCTTAAGTCCCTGCTTACTGTACCGATTAATCGCCGGGGGCGAACGGGTTATTAGTTGATAGCGCTATTAGGTTTGACAACCTCACACCGTGACCGGGGGAGATCGGGCGTGAACTAGTATACCTTGCATCTTGGTCAATGATGATAGACATTGACTTGGGGCACAACAACTTTTCGTCAACAGTTTCGGTAACGCCAGTTTAGTAGCTTTCATATGGGGTAGCTCCCCATGACGTGATTATAAATGCTTTACCTAAACAACTTACGTTTTCAAAAACTAAAACTGGACAACTCGTGAACTCGCCAACTTTATGTTGACACCCTACTGCATGCTTTGCAGGTTACTCGATACAATTTAGGATGGACATTGCAATCGGCTGGAGTGCGTGGTTTGTATGTTCATAATTAATAAACTTGTGGTTTTAAATTATGATATGTTCTCTTTTCTTTTCCGCTGCAAACTTAAACTATGTTTTGAAAAATTTAAATTGGTCGCTAATTATACCATTCTTTGTGAGAATAACTAAATCGTTCAAAGTAATTAGTGGCTGGATCCTGGTCAGTCACACGCCTCGCGGTAGTACTTCGCGTGTGGATTTTGAGGGTGTGACACCAGACATCATGTTTGCAACATGTGTTTGTGCAAGAAGTCAGTCAGCCCCTAGGAAATCCAACCTTATTGCTGTAAAAAGGATATTCAGATACATAAAAAGTGCTCCCACACTTGGTATCTGGTATCTAGCTATTGGAATATCAAGCTTTCAGGATTTTCAGACCGTGATTTTGTTGGATGTAACACCACAAGGAAGTCCACTTCAGGAGGGTGCCAGTTTCTAGGTAATTGCTTAGTTTCATGGCAAAGCAAAAAGCAAGCAGCTGTTTCAACATCCACTGCTGAAGCAGAATATATAGTTGCTGCAAGCTGTACAGCCCAACTGCTCTGGCTTCAAAATCAGTTGCTGGATTTTGGTATCACTGCCTTGAAGACACCACTCATGTTGGACAGTCAGGCAGCAGAAAATATCATCAAAAATGCAGTTTCCCACTCAACCACCAAACACATCGACATCAGACATCACTTTATGAGGGATTGCTATGAAAAAGGTTTGATTTCTCTGCATCATGTTTCAACTAAAGACCAGCTGGCAGATGTGCTCACAAAAGCATTAGATACATCCACCTTTGAAAGCTTGGTCTCTAGGATTGGCATGCTAAACATGGAATAACAAGCAACATCTTGTTTTTCTATGGATAAAAGCATTAAAATGTTTTCAGAAAATCAAAAATCCATCCTTAAAAATAGCTAAAAATGAAGTTTTCCTTAAAATCCTTAAAAGTCTACCATAACCACTGTTTGTTCAAAAGTCTGCTCTACTTCAAATTATGTCCACTGCTGAAAGTCATCACCTGTTCTCTCATTTTCATGATAAGCACTGATGCTCAAAATCAGTGTTTTATCCACTGATGTGCTATCCGCCGATAGTAAAAATCATCCACTGCTTCCATTTGTTACCGTTGTAACCACTGCCTCTCATCAGTAGTTTTCATAAAATTATTGTCCTTCATTTCATCAGAGGTTGGCACGTGGACAGTACATTATGGACAGTCCTTTTGTAACCGCTGCTATGTCAGCATTCACTTTTTCTCCATAAAACCCCTTTTCAAAACCCCAAACAGGGTTTTACTGTCGAATTGAATTCTTAAAAATTCTCTTCTCAAAGCAGTTTTTCCTCAAATTCCTTCACAATCGTCTTCGATCATCATCTCCAAAATGACAAAATCGAAGTCATCTGCAAAACCCACTTCCAAATCATCTTCAAAAGAGGCCTCTCAAAAGGCTAAACCCATCGAAATCCCACACAAACCGTCTCACAACCTTCTGGGTCTTCTCACAAAACCCGGAACCACTGATATTTTCGACTCCATCATTGATATCATGTCTGCATCAAAGTATAAAACTTTGTTAACAGCAGATGCACCAATTTACTTGGCGACCCAAAGAGAGTTCTGGAAAAATGTAACCCTTGACACACAAGGTGAGACTGTCATAGCCATTAACTCTTCTCTAAAGGGTAAAGCTGTCAAAATTACACCCAAATCCATCTCGGAGGTCTTTCAACTCGATGATCAGAAAGGTATAACTTCTTTTCTTAAAAACGAGTTAAAAACTGACTTTATTGAAAGAGGGTATGCAGATACAATGATGAAGAGGGATACCTTACAAAAAGGTTTCTTCCCTTCTGCAACAAGGTTTTTATTTCATACCCTCCTAATGTGTGTTTCAAACAAAACCACTGCTTTTAATGAAATACCATTAAAGATTCAAAACCTGGGGTATGCTATTCTTCAAGAAGAAAATTTTAATTATTCTCAGGTAATCTTTAATGATCTGGTTAAAAATGTTGAAACAAAGGCATTCTTACTATTTCCAAGATTTCTAAGTTATTATTTTGAAAAGAAACTTGGTAAGAATGATGCTGCTGCAATAAAACAAGGTGAATCTCTTCAAATGCACAGCTTAACTGCTGAAACTTTCACAAGAATGTCAACACCTTGCAAAACTCAAGCAGAGGTGCCTGAGCAGAATTTAGCAGCTCATACTGCTCCTCAGGTATCTGCTGCTGAGCCCACTGCTCAAGGTGATCAAAGTAGCAAAACAACTGCTTTGAAACCCACACCTAAAATCACCAAAAAGCCAAAGTAAAATAAAACTCAAACCCCCCCCCCCCTAAACCCATCAAAAAGACAACTCTGGAGGATGAGATACCAGAGCAACTGCCAGTGACAGCACAAAAGTCACAAGAAACCACTGCTGCTACTTCCTCACAGCAATTGGTACAAATATCTCAACCCATAACCGAAACTCCTCCTGCTTCTTCTAAAAAAGAACAGGTTGTACATATAGGGACACCACAATATGATGATCTGGAATCACTCGCTTCCATCATCCACAACCCAATGCTCGGGGCAAATTCTCTTTCTACACCCAACCTCACCTACACAATTCCCCCACCAACTAAACTTTTGTTGGATGCTATTGATCTAAACCAGGCACAAACCAGTCCTTCACAATCTCCTATCAATGAGAATATACTTCAACAAACGACTGGGTCTGATGTATCAATCATAGTTAACCCACCAACAAGACCTGAGGAGGTTACACCCCTTGAGTTACAAGTAACTCTTGGTGGTAGTCCAAGTGAAGCAGCCACTACAAGTGTTGAACCCACTGGTTTGCATTTGGACAGTGGTTACATCAATAAGACTTCCTTGGAGGCAATTTCTTCCATAGCACCTCTGACATCCACCAGTGGATTTGTTTTAACCACTGGCAACATCAAAAGGTTGTCAAGTGTTGAAGGAAGAAGACCCCAGTACCAAGAAAAAGGGGCATCAGTGGTTAATGTTTGGAGTACACTCCCTACCTCAACCACTGATCAAACCACTGCTAGTGGAAATCAGATGATCCCATTAAATTGGGTGATGGTTTAAAGTACCTGGAATTGACGAAACGTGTTGAAAAACTGGATACTTCTGTTGCAGAAATCAAAGAAATGCTGCAACAGTTGTTAAAAGTACAAAAGGTGCAATCCACTGCTGTTCCACCTCAAGCACCTGCTCCACCACAAGCATCTGCTGCAGATGAGATATGGAACCTCTTCCAACCTTTTCTCCAACAACAAAAACAAATGGCTGATCAGCAACATGCAAAACATGTCCAAGAGCTGAGAAACACAATGGAGTCTAGGTTTAAGAACACACAAGCTGACATCAAGGCTAGAAAGGCCCATTTATTAAAAACCACTGGCACTGCTCCTCCAACTGTTCTCTTTATTGATCAACTACCCCCAGATAATGCCAAAAAGGGGGAGAAAATTCAGGAGTGGAAAAAGAAGGAAATAGATGATGGTCTTTACATTGAACCAGAAAGGGATGCTATGACAAGAAAAATTCCTTTGCCAGATGGTAGCAAAAAGGTTGATGTTACCCAAAATGCACTTGATGAAGCTATAGCAAGTGTAAAAAGGGACAGAGAGGCAAAGGATATGTCAAGATGGAATGAGGAGAAAAGAGCTTATATGGAGCTGAATGCGCAGGGTTATTCTGAGTCAAAGGATGTTAAAAATCCTACGATAAAAAGAAATCCCACTAGAAAAGTGAGGGAACCCAAGTCCACACCATCCAGACTCACAAAGCATACTCCAAAACCACCATCCAAAAGCCCCCAACATCAAACCTCCACCCAAACAGTTGTTGTAACTCCTGCTATATCAACATCTGCTGGTACTCCAGTTGTTTCAACATCTGCTATCACTTTAACACACACCACTTCAACACACACCACAACCACTGCCTTACCACCACCACCATCACCACCAAAAATAATATCACAACCATCGCCTCCTGCCAAAAAGCAGAAGACAGCAGATGTTACAACATCTGTTGTAATGACAACAGTGGTTGAAACACCAGTTGTTTCAACAGCTGTTAGTCAATCACAAATCACTGCCACTCAAATCACCGCCACTGATCCACCCAAAACATCATCTGCCTCTCCTACAATAAAAAGGAGAAGGATTTTCATACCAGATGATGATTCACCATCACCACCACCAACATCTTCAAAATCACTTGCACTTATTCCAAACCTTGTTCCTCTCTCATCAGCTCCAGTACAACAACAAATCCCTATTATCACTCCTGCAGGTGTCCAATTTCCTTTAGAACCTGAAGCAGTTAGAGAAGATCAAGTCCTTCTACTATGAGGATGACCCTGCTAAAAGGAAGTTGCCATCAGTTAAAGGATATCCAAGGCCTAACAACATTGAAGAATATTTGAAAGTTAAGGCTAAACAGGCAGAGGATATTTCCAAAAGAAACTCTCAAGGAAAAACTGACACAGAAATTCAAAGGCATTATCAGTTCCTATTTACTCAAGTCAGATCCTTAGAGCAATTTGCAAAAATGTTTGTCAACAAATCTCAGAGAAAGCAGATGAAACTTTGAGAAAAGACTACATTGAAAGCGTCATGGCAACCAGGAAATACAAAGGAGAAAAACACATGTACAAAGAGTGGACCATCCTTGAGCTTGAGAGTGAAGCAGCCAGGATTCAATAAATGATCAAAAATAAGGTCAAGCACAGTCCTCCAGATTGGGCAAAGTTCAAAAAGAATGTACCTGATAAAAAGGTAGAGCTGAGGAGAATGAAAGAGGAATTAGCTGCTGCTGATTATGGGTCTTTGAATCAAGTGTTGAGATGGAAAGAAGATAAAGTCAGGGCTACCTACAAAAGTTTGGAGAAATTAAGAAAGACAGATCCTACTGCTCCACAAAAGCCTGACTATCCTGAAGAAGAGGTTTCAAAATGACCATCAAAGCTGCAAATCAGGAGATCCACTGCTCCAGCTGGTGCAGCCATCTTTAAAAGAAGGCCACAAAAACAGTTGGGTGTTGAAACAATCCAAGAGCTCATAGAAGGAGATGACCTTGTAAAAGAAGGCATAAAGAAAATGATTGTAGAGACTCTTGGTTTGGATCAACCTGCAAGTACTGCTCAGACAGTCATCAATAGGCCAGCATCTCCAAACACCTCTTCAAATAAACATCTCCCAAGAAACCCACCAAACTCAAAAGTACTAAAATGGGAAACTGACAAACAGACCCATGTACTGACTGTGTTTAGGTCTAGTGGAGAAGTGAAGAAAATATCAAGGGAACAAGCACTTGGCCTAAGTCTTGAAGATTTGCAGGATCTCCTTGATCTTCCACTTAGCAGGGATGATGATGACACAGATGCCTTAGCCTTTGAGTTGCAACTCAAAGGGCAAATAAGGGAACTGCTGATGAGGCAATAAAGATCTACAAATAATGAAGAGTTTTGGCATTATCTGTTCCAGGGGGAGATTGTTGGGATTGAACCCTACCAAAGGAACAGATAATTAAAGCCAAAAATGGATCAGAGCAGTGGATCTAGAATAAGCAGATGTTATATATACAAGTCTCTCCCCTTGAAAGTGGTTTCAACATCTGTTGACCTCCAATCTACTGATCGTACAAACTGCTGACCTACAAACTGCTGATCAAGTAAAAGGCTGATGGAAGATTAAAGCTCTGCTGTTCAATCTACTGCCTTGAGTCAAGCTCTGCTGATCATGACAAGTACAGCTGGGTTCACATCAGTGGAAGGATGCAGCAGTAGTTTAGATGTCTTTATGTAAAGAAATGTAATAACAGCAGTTAACATAGCAGAGGTTGTATAGATCAGAGGTTAGAGTTTGTTAGGAGGTTAGATGTCACTTTCATGGTGCGTCAGCTTAGATGCTTCAATGGTTTGCTCGTGCCTATAAATAGAACAGTGCTCTGTACTGTTCTATTAGCTCTTTCACTATCTTCTTCCTGCACGAACAAATACTATGAACTCAGGCTGAGGGGGAGTTTGTTGCATACTTGCAAATTGTAATCGTTGTTGAAATTAAATTCAATCATTCGGTTCAATGTTAAACTTGTATGTTAAAAGCAATTCTCCTGTTTGATTGTGAAAAGTTTGCTTCCATCTTAATTCCGCTGCACAACTCATTCATCTTCATCTTAATTCAAACGTAAAACACAATCAAAACCAAACTCAGTATTCTTGCTTGATTTACCTCAGGTCTTGTTGATAGGTCTATAGCTCCATATCCAGACTGACCAATTGTTTCCTGAAAAATTAAAATTTCAGTATTCTTGCTTGATTTACCTTTAATTTTGATAGGTCTCCTCCAAAGTTTCATGATATTACATTGTCCCAATAAATTTGTGATGTTCTTGCTCTCCTTGTGATGGACCAGATCAATTAGGCCTGCTTATAATTACTGGAAATGACTACTGGGAGAGACTTGAAAAGATTTATGAGTTTGGTGTTTGAGCACGTCGGGAGACTTTTCTGTTCGGAGTTTGAAGTCTAGGCTACAAACATATAATAAGGACGTTCCTGGGCAGGTATTTGTTTGGAATAATTGGACACCTAAAAAGTTGGTTTGGTTGGGTGGATAGCCTTAGTCGAGAGACTCCCAACGAAGGTGGCACTTAACACAATAGTCATCCAAACACAGTCAAACTGCTACGTTTTCTGCAGCGATTCCCCAGAAACATATGAACATATTTTCGTTTCATGTCAGTTCGCTCAAACAGTTTGGTCCGTAATTACTCAATGGTGCAAAGGCCTGACTGCATTTATTTTCAGTCTCAAAGGTTTGCTGGAATATCATAATATTGTCTAAGGGTCTGCAAAAAAGAAAAAGGCGATTTATGCGGTGTCCCTTATCTACCTCTGGAGCGTTTGGCTAATGAGGAACAAGATGGTTTTTAATCAAAGTCAATTGTCGGTGCAGAAGGTAGTGGGGGAGATCAAGAACATGAGTTAGTTATGGGTAAAAAATAGATCGAAGGATGTGAGTTTAACTTGGGCGGCCTGGAACAATTTTGATGTATTTCCGGTATTGTATTCTGTTTGTTTTTTGCTGTATGAGTTTTCCTTCTGTTGGTGGATGTAATTGTGGTGTAGCACCTTGCTAAATGTTATGAATAATTTTATATAAGTAACATCTACAAATTTAGATCAACAAAAGTTGCAATTCATACGTTTCAAGATTAAAGGCATTATACATTTATATGTGTTTCGAAGTTTACACTCACATGATTCATTTTTATATCCTTAAAGTATTTTTTTCATAGTTTACTCTTACATGCTTCATTATTCTCTCATCAAGTAAATCACATTTATTTACAATCATACCATAATAATGCACATGTGCATTATTTTGCCAATACACCATAATCCATGTTTAATTATTAACCCTTTTCTTTTTTATCATTAAACATTAAACAAACAATTGGTTTATTACATAAGTTACTTATATTTTCATACATCATGTAATCCTACACATGTGCATTATGTTGCCAACCATCTTCCTGCACATGTGCATTATGTTGCCAACCATCACAAATAAACTGTTAAACATCAGTACATAATGTTATGCACATGTGCATCACATTACCAATGCCCCGTAATCATCACTGAATAAATGTTGAACAAGTGCGAAAACACGCCATATACCTTATTAATTAGAATGTTATATGTTTTACTTTTTATGTATACATGAACAACTACAAGTGTTGTATATTCTACACTACATGAACAATTACAACTATTGTAC
This sequence comes from Helianthus tuberosus, assembly GCA_030545235.1. NCBI lineage: Eukaryota > Viridiplantae > Streptophyta > Magnoliopsida > Asterales > Asteraceae > Helianthus > Helianthus tuberosus. The sequence continues at coordinate 178,550,169 of CM060366.1, forward strand.
ATTCTACACCTAATGGCACGCTATATTGGATACCCTATGGTGAATCTGAATACAACCATATGGTCATCAGTATCAACCGTCGCCGTTACCGTTGATCTTGCCAACTTCTTGTTCTTTACCGCACACACTTCATCACCTCCTTTTTTTATTTTTCATCACGTAACCTCCTTTTTTGAGGTTTCATCACGAGTTCGCTTAATTGCCGTCCTTTTTGTGTTTATTTCTTCTTGTGCACCTGCGTGCATTATGTTTCCAACCATCTGTAATCATCAAAAAAAATAAACTGTTAACCAACAGTACATAATTATGCACATGTGCATCACATTATTAACACCCAATAATCGTCAATAATAAACATTAAACAAATAACTGTTATTTTTTTTACATTCATTACTTTTATTTTCATATATTACATAATCATGCACATGTGCATTTATGTTGATACCAATCCATGATCATCACAAATAAACTGTTAACCATTAGTACATAATGTTACGCACATGTGCATCACATTACCAATCCAACGTAATCATCACCGAATAAATGTTGAACACGTGTGTAAACACGCCATATACCTTATTAATTAGAATGTTATATGTTTTACTTTTTATGTATAGATGAACAATTACAATTGTTGTACATTCTACACTACTGGAACAATTACAACTATTGTACATTCTACACCAAATGGCACGCTATATTGGATACCTTATGTTGAATCTGAATACAACCATATGGTCATCAGTATCAACCGTCGCCGTTACCGTTGATCTTGCCAACTTCTTGTTCTTTACCGCACGCACTCCGTCACATCCTTTTTTGTGTTTCATATCGTAACCTCCTTTTTTTGAGGTTTCATCACGAGTTCGCTTAATTGCCTGCCTTTTTTTTGTGTTTATTTCTTCTTGCGCACCTGCACGATATATTTAATGTGTTTACATAAATGATATCATTTAACATGAATTTAATACAATGGATGCACATGTGCATAAACTTCCATCTGGATAATCAAACATTAATCAACCTTTTTTTACCTTTTTGTTTAACCGTCGCGTATTCATATTCCATTCCATCCGGCATTTTAATTGACCTTTCATTCCTTGGTTTCAAAAAAAGAAATAAACATAACTTATCAATGAATATGTGCATTAACGTTAACTTTATCATCACCATAGACAATATGCACATGTGCATCAACATAAACGACCTTATTAATATATTCTGGCAAATTATGCACATGTGCATAGTGCATAATTATACAGATGTACATCAGCATGAATGACCTTAATAACCCATTCTGTCAAAGTATGCAGATGTACATAACTATGCACATTTGCATCCATATGCCTACCCTTATTAACTTAATCTAGCAAACCATACATATGTGCATAACTATGCACATGTGCATTAACATGACTCACCTTATCAGCAAGCTTGTTTCAATAATAAACCTTAACCTGTACCAAATCAAAATTCGTAAGCTTACTTCAATAATAAACCTTAACCAGTACCAAATCAAAATTCGTATTATCACTAACCATATAGAACATTAATCATTAACAAATCAATTATGGTAAGATATGCACATGTGCATAACTATACATATGTACACCTAATACCGACGGCGATTGATTCCCGGCGATACCGTCGTAGCGACACACTCATTGAACCATCTATTCTTATAATCACGTTGGTACATTGCCCTAATTGCGAATGGATTAAAAATCCACAATGTTGCCCTAATTATTATGTTCCTAATATATATTATATGACTAATTTTGTATGAATTTGGGGAACTAACCTAGATTATATGACTATCTGCAGGTAAAATCTCAAATATGATATAAAATCTCAATCCATATGCTTCGATGCTTCGATATGATGAAGTGATGATGTATTCGAGACGATGATGTAATCGACGAACTGTTAAGTATTGTTGAGAGATTCAGGGACGAACTGTTGAGTATTGTTGAGAGATTCAGATTGAAGGTTTAGAAATTTTGAGAGATCTGGATCTAATCAGAGGTTGGAGAGAGTGGACATGAAAGTTTTTATTAAATGTAGTTTAATTTATGATTGAAGTCCGATGATAAAGGGAATCAAGTAAGCGAGTTTTTTTAAAAGTTGTTTGTTATTTACAAAATTGCCCCTGTTCACATTGGTTCTTGCGGTTCTCGCAATAAAGGTGGTTCTCGCATGAACCCTACCCTATATATATATATACAGTTAGGTTCATTTCAGAACTCTAAATAGTTGCAGAACTTTCAGAACTCTTACTAGACAATATTTTTATTTATATATTTCTATATTTAGGGTACTTTTATCATTTATCATATGTATCTTTTTATGATTAGATAAATGTTAAGAGTAATTTATCATGTTTTTTATGTAATTTTATAATTACGCATGTGTAAGCTAGTTTTTTTACATATATGTAACTAGTTAATATACATATATTTAATTTGATTGTCACACATATGTAAACTACTTTTAACATGTATGAAATCATAAAAATACATATAATAAATCATAAAAGTACCCTAAATATAAAAATATATCTATAAAATAATTGTTTGTTAGGAGTTCGGAAAGTTCGGCAATTATTTAGAATTCTGAAATGATCTTTACCTAATATTTATATAAGGGATGGTTCAAATGAAAACCAATTTTATTGTGAAAACTCGAAAACTAACTAAAAAAAGCCTAAAAAACAAACCAAAAAAAATTTTAAATTTTTTTATAAAAGTCGCAGGTTTTTTATATAAAAATAACTTTTTTTCAAAAAAAAATTGTAGTACACATGTGTAGTATTACACATGTGCACTACAATTTTTTTTTTTTTAATTTTTTTATATATAAAAAATTGCCAAAATTGGTATGCAAAAAAAAAATTTGGTATGTTTTTTTGGCTTTTTTAATTAATTTTTGAGTTTTCACAATAACTAGTGGTTTTCATTTGAACTTTCCCCTATATATATATATATACAAATCTTGGCCATTGATTTACACACCTGGATGCTTGGATTTCATCATCAAATCGTAAAATACACTAGTGTATTTCATCATCAAATGTTGATCATTGATCTACACACATGTATGACTAGGATTAGTTTGCTCATTTAGCAAACTACACTAGTGTTCACTCTTGAACCTAATCCTATACACACACACACACACACACGATGGGGGCTAAAAATTCTAAATCTCTTAAAAAGTGTACAAAGTCATAAAACACTATGATTTAGTCCTATAACATACCAAAAACCCACAAATAACAGATTGAAGATTACTAAAACACTATATTCAAACCATAGCAGTGCATAAAAAACTCCAAACACAATATCGTAGAACTATGAATTTTAAAACACAACATGATAATAGAGATAAAACACATAATGTTAGTCATTGGATAATTAGAGGCTTATCATCTAAAATACAAAACAAACTCACGAATATAGTTTTTAATAATCTTTATTACGCTATTTGTGGGATTGGGGTGTCTTATATGGTTGGCATTATAGTGTTTTATGAGTTTTACACTTTTGTAAATTATGTACTTTGTAGTCAACTCCTTACATATATAAATAGGTTTCATCTCAATTTCAATTACGAACCAACACGAGTTGTGAGAACCATGACAACTCCTACTTCCTACACGAGTTGGGCGACAAGTTTTTGCAAATATAGATAAAAAAATTATAAACACGTCTGTAAAAAAATTAAAAATTAAAAAAATTGTCGACTCGGTAGTTACCCTGATGTAAGTGTTGTTTACGCCTAATGTAAATTTTGTTACGACGATGGATATTTTTTGGACCTGATGTAAATTTTTACATGCGACATTTTTTTTATTTTTATGTTGAAACAAGTGACTTTTTTAAGTTTTTTGAGAATTTTTTTTTTTTAGAAAAACCTTTGGAAGACCTAGTTCTCATGGTTCTCACAACTTAAAGTGTTTCTCATTTTACCATTTGTATGTATATATATATATGGGATCGCTAAAATGAAAACCACCTCCAGTTGTAAGAACCGAGAGAACCACTTTCTAGCCACTAGATCAACAATATGGATGGACAAGATTAAAAGTATTTAAAAATAATATTAAGTATTTTTTGTGTTATTATGTTTTTAATATTTTAATTCAAAAGGTTAGTTTAATAAATTTACTCTTTATTATCTTTTTGTCTTTATTGTTTTTTTATTACTTTTTTGTATTATTATATTACTTGTTTTTTAAAAAGTTTACGTTTTACGTTAAAAAGTTTACGTTTTACGTTTTACGTTTTATGTTAAAAAGTTTACGTTTTAGGTTTTACGTTAAAAAGTTTACGTTTTACGTTTTACGTTAAAAAATTTATGTTTTACGTTAAAAACTTTATGTTTTACGTTTTACGTTACAAAATTTACGTTTTACGTTAAAAAGTTTACGATTTTAACTTTTTTTTTTACAAAAACTTTTTTACGCAAAACGAACGCACCCAGAAATCGCAACTCGTTAGGTGTCTCAGAAAGATTGTTATCATCATCGACTGGAAAAAAAATATAAAAAACCAACAACAAAAATCAAAACCCACATAGTTAACTGTTCAAAACTACCAAAAAAGACTCCCAAAATTCTGCAAATCCATACCAAACATAAAAAATCATACAAAAATCAAGAAACCCCCATTTTTACAACAGATAAAAAACCAAACAACAAAAAATAAAAAAAACAACAAACTCAAAAATCATGTGTGGGGTATTGAAAAAAACGGGGTTTGGCTCAAAGTTTCCAATACTTATAGCTGCAAAATCGGGGTTGCAAGTGAAAAACCTACCTTCCACATTTATTGCCGCGCCATCGTCATCAAACTGTCGGAAAAAAAATTTCTCGTCCTATCATTGCCAACTCGAAAATCCCCATCTCCAAAACTGAATCAAACAAAATCTCAAACCCGAACCAAAACTGAATCAAACAAAATCCGGTGTTTAACATGAAAATCAAAAAAACCAACAGGATCAAGAACACATACACCCTCTTACAGAATCAATCCAAGATCCAAACTTCGAACAAAAGCAAATAATAAAATTGAACACGAAAATCACATGAAAAATCTTACAAAAGATCTTACAGGAGTGTGCATCACATGCCCACAAGGGTACCACCCTCCCACCCACCCCCTGTGCGGCGGAGGCATCCACCGGAGATGACGGTGGCGTCCACATAAGTGAAACCCTCCCCTTTTCTGCTCTGATCTCCACCTATAGCCATCATAAAAACTTCGAGATCACCCTTACCACCAGCCATCATTCACCTTCGCTCCTTATCACCTCCCACCACCGACGGTATCGACTGAAAAAGGGGTTGGTTTTATGGTGATTTTTTGTGTGGGTGTTTGGGGAGAATAGAACAAGCAAGAGAGATCAGACATTGTGAAATGGAAGAGAGAGAAACCACCTCCCACCGCCGTCTACCGTCGTCGACCAACCACCTCCCACCATCATCTTCCGCGACCGACCAACCACCTCCTCACCACCGATCAAACATCTTTTGTGTTCCTTGATTTGGGTATGAGACAAAGAGAGATGAGGGAAGGATGGTGTTCAACGATTTTGAGAAAGAGAGATTAGGGGGTGAAGGATTTTAAGAGTGAGAGGTAAGATGAGGGACTTAAAATTTAAGAGAGAGAGAGATGAGAGATGTGATGAAAAGTCTGGTAACATTAAATGCGGACAGAGAGAGAGAGATTTGACATTTTTGGTAAATGACCAAAATACCCTTTAGGTTATAAAATAATACTGTATACGTGGCAAAGTTTGATTGGTGGAAAGTGCTTCTCGCGATTATTACAACTAGGAGTGGTTTTTGTTTTAGCGGCTCCCTATATATATATATATATATATATATATATATATATATATATTAATTTTATATATACCCTTACAAAAACTAAAAATATCATATATGTCCTTACAAAATAGTTAATATATCAAATATATACTCAATTTATTCAAAATAAACTAATAAGTAATCATTTTACACTTATTTTTTTTAACTTCTATGTTTTCATGTATGCATATCTTTTAACTTAATATTTTTATACACACATTTTAAGCTTAAATTTATTTTACCCATTTTTGTTTTTATTTTTCCATAAACAACAGTATTCTCCATATATATATAATATTTAAAATAAATTAATTAAACTAGAAAAAAAGTAAATAGAATATTTGAAGTTAAATATCATAAATGAGATTTCGAAATTATAGAAAAATAAAGGTAAAATTGTCTTTTAGTAAATTGTTTTTAATAAATTGGGATATAACTACTTTGTAAAGGTATATAAGATATTTATAGTTTTGTAAGGGTATATATGATACTTTTTAAGTTTGTAGGGGTACAGATAAAATTGCCCATATATATATATATATATATATATATATGGTAAGGTTATTGTAAAAAAGGTTAAACGTGTGAGAAGTGTGAGAAATATTGTGAAGATAACATGTGTCCTCAATGTAAATTAATTCAAAAGGGTAAACAAGTAATTTTATCATTGATTCAATTAATTCAAAACCTTCCATAACCGCCACCTTATTTATATGAACATGATTTTTTTAAGAGATCTCTATAAAAACACTACGAATAACACTGCAACCAACATTCAGTATGTATATAACATCATTCAATAATTATATAACACCATTCAATACATATATAACACCATTCAATAAGTATATAACACCATTTTAAAGATCTCTATAAAAACACTACGATTAACACTGCAAAATCACCATTCAGCACATATATAACACCATTCTATAATTATATAACACCATTCAATAAGTATATAAAACCATTCAATAATTGCATAACACCATTCAATAAGTATATAACACTATTAAAGACAGTACCTCCATTTCCAGAATGTGTTCTAGTATAATGTTCATAGTATGGTTATTGTAAATGGTGTTTTAAACCTGCATGAATGGTGTTTTACATCTGCATGCTAGGAGATGTTCCAGATTCCATATGTTAAAACACCATGGTGTTTTAAAACCTACATTCCAGTAGATAAAAAAACTCCACGCTTTCGAGTGTGTGTTTAAAACACCACGCTTTGAATCACAAATACAATTAAAACACAACTGTATGAACATAGACAAAACATCATGGACTAAACATCTGATTGAAACATATTTTTTTCTCCATATAAGTATAGCAATATGGTACTCATATTAAAGATAAAAAAACGCTCGTTGTTATTATGATGTAATTTTTTTATAAAAGTTACATATAAAAAGTCATTGACTTTTAAAAAAGACGGTGGGAAGTTGCAAGTGCATTAATGTTAGTTTCTTAATTTAAAAATGTTAAATTTACATGTATACCCTTAATCTAGAAAAATTAATATGTTTAATAGTAAACTTTATTTACAATTTTGTCATTATGATCTCAACCATTAGATCAAAGATCTAATGGTGTAGGTTCTTTTTTACCTTTCTCACAAAAAAAAAAACATTTTTTACAGGAACCTCTACCTATATATATATATATATATATGTATATATATATATAAATATATATAACCACAACATCATCGTTAGTTGATATAAATTGAAACATGATATTGCATCAAGACATACATAACATATTAATTTAAAACAAATTTATTGTTTAATTATAATCGGTTGTTAAATCAAGTACAACAAAAGATAAGGTGAATAACAAAGAAAGGCGTAATCAAACATAGTGATTACACTACTAAAAAACTGTCTGGTTTCCGACCAAGTTTTTTGTCGGAAAACGTTGTTTCCGACCAATTTCCGACAGAAATACGTTTGTAGAAAATACCCTTGTAGGAAAATATTTCCGACAAGTATCCGACTAGATTGACGACAAATTTCCAACAAAAAAAGAAGTTACTATTTCTGACGAAGGCCCAACCACAATTTTCCTACAGCTTTCCGACCACCGTTTTCTTACTACTTTCCGACCACCGTTTTCCTACTATTTTCCGACCAAAAGGTTCCTACAGCTTTCCGACCACCGTGTACCTATCATTTTCCGACAACCATGTTCCTACTGTTTTCCAACCATAACCATTCCAAAGTTTTCCGACAAGATTTTTAAATTTCTCTTCCTACCAATTTCCGACTAAAAACTTTTTAATAAAAAAATATAAAAAGAAAACTAAAAAAATCCAGATTTTTTTCCTATTAAAAAATGCAAACAAAAAATCCAATCAAAATTCTAAATACCATACCATTATAAACTAATGTTCGTCCACCAAATACAATACGGTTTTCCAACTACAAGTTCAACCCCACAAAATGTGACACCATTGTCAAATTACAAGTTCAACCGCAAAAGACAACAAACATAAACTAAACTATGGTGGAGGATTGCTAGGATTGCTAGGATTACCAAATTGTTTCATAAACTCGGCCATTTGTGGTTGCATCTCTTCGACTCGATTTTGTAACATTTCAACGTGGGATTGTTGTGCCTCTTCGAATTGTTTATTTAACCTTTCCATCTGAGATTGCAAGTTCCACACCTATATAATTGCTAACAACAAACATAATATTAGAAAAAAAAAACAATATATATAGAAGTTTATAATCAAAATGGATGAGAGACCATAATCTTTATTCGATAAAAAAAAAGAGTATCATCTTTTACACATATATTTTTTACACATATATTTTACCAAAAAAATATTAAAAAGTTCTGACCCGAACATGTTTTGACCCAACCAAAACAACCCTTTTTTTAATTGACCCGTTTTGACCTGACCCGTTCTACCATATCAATTTGATCAGGATTTGTGCTTTAAACTTTAAATTCATTACGAAAATTTGGATTTTTTATTCCATTTACAAAAAAAACAACCTTTTTTTTATTCCTGTATGATTTGATCCACACGCCACGTTTACAATGGTTTCGTCGGCAAAAGAAGCTATTGTAGTGGGACGAGGTTGTGCCTCGTAAGCAAGCTTAGCAGAGCAATCTTTAGTATAATACTGAAAATAAAATAAAAAATTTATGATCTCATAATCATTATAATTTTAAAAGAAAATAACTAAAAAGAAGAAAACTATGACAAAAAATGTTACCTCCATCTCAGATCCATGTCCAAGTTGACCATACTGTGGAAGTCCAGCAGTTCTAGAAACCATAAACAACGTAAATTCAAGTTACATTTGGTCTAATATAACATATAGAAAATTAACATTATGAACAAAAATACGTGCACCATACAGTATACGTGCAATATGACTCTTGGAATTCATCCCATTCGATCGGATCTACAACTGCTTGCATACACACACATTCAGATTTCAGGTATGAGCAAATAATCGAATTAACTGAATTGAAACCAAAATAACCTAACTAACCAAACAGAAACCAAAATAACTGGACTGATCAAACTGAAACAAAAAATAATAAAATTAACCAAGCCTAAACAAACCATATTAACCGAACCAAAACCAAAACCAAAATCAGCAGCTTAGACCTTGACCGAACTGAAACCAAACTGGACTGACCAAACCGAAACCTAAAATAATCGAATTAACAGGACTGAAACCAATCTGACCTAATTGACTGAACCAAAACCAAAATAACCCAAATTAACCGAAGGAAAACCAAATTAGCAGCTTAAGCCTTAATCGTACTGAAACCAAACTGACGAAACTGAAACTAAGATGACCGAAGCAAAACCAGATTAGCATCTTAACAAAAATAACCTAATTGACAAAACCGAAACAAAAATTACCGAACTGAAACCAAAATAACTTGATTAACCAAACCAAAATAACCAAATTAACCGAACCAAAACCAAATTATCCGCAAAAATGAACCGTATCAATCGTATATCTTCCAGTTATTGTTCATTATAGATACTTACGACGCATTTCCTCTGTCATATCCTTCAGCCGGAAACCACAACTCTTCTTTAGGAAGCGGCAACGGTTGCGGCACGGCAGACGACTACCAGTGCTGCGGCACTCGATGCGGCGACTTCGGTTCAAAATTCGCCGAATTCGGCAATGATTTCGACACGTCAGCATCCTCCTCCTCCGTCTCCTGTAGCAAATGTTGGCCTCGAATTAGAGCTTCATTCGAGCCAATAAGCAAAAGAACACTAAAAAACTTACCCTTGAAGCTCCTATCAAAACCCAGTTCATCACTGCCCTTCATCCTTCTTTCAATTATGAGAAAACCGATACCTCTCAGCCTCTTGTGCCTCATATACATTTTTTTATTTTAGCATTATTCTTGGAAAGGCCTCAAATCAAATTTTACTATGTAGAGTAAAGGAATACATAGGCCATGCAAGTATTACTAAAATGTTATGCTAAGGCCACCCATATTTCAAATCAGGACCTGAGTTTCAACTTGGTTTCATTTACTCCAGTTCTATTAAAAACAAGCTCATACCTTGCTAAACTTTGATTCAATGTTAAAACAAAATGTGCATTCACAAATAGTATTCATCTTGATGAGACGATGAGTACACCTTTCATAGATCTGAGCTTAAAATCCGACCCGCATCCTTTGTCGTCGTCCTCTGAATGTAAACTGGTGGAGGCTGCGTCGAACCGGAATGGGAGCGGCTGCGTCGAGGGGAAGGGGAGCGGCTGCGTAGAAGGGGATGGGGAGGGGAAGGGGAGCTAGGGTTTTGGTCGAGCAAAGTATAACCAGATGTACGTATGTGTTAATGGGTTTAAGTTAATTTTTTTATAAGTTAATTGTTGTATAAAAGGTATGCAATTTAAATCTCTTTTTATTATCTTGGTAATTTGCATTTAAATCTTCCATTTAAATCTTCTATTGAAACAAATAGTAATAATTCAATTTATTTAATCACCGAACTCACTGACTACTGAAAAGGACTTAAATGAGTTTGTATATGTATTTATTTTATTTTATACGTTTTAGTACTAATTTATGGCGGATGAAAAACCAGAATAAAATGAATGGTTGTTAATAAAAAAATAAAATAAAAGAATTCATAAAACAATTAAATGAAATAGGTTAGGCCAGAGATCAGTCAATGAGGTAGTGGTGGAGTGGTTGGGAAAAGACTTGAAGTTTCTTGTGACCCATGTTCGACTCTCACTCTCCCCATTATTTTTTGCGGCATCCAGGTGAAGGGCGAGTATGGGTGGCACCGGTTCGTCTTGGATAGGATGCGAGTTTTTACTGATTATTCCACTGTCGAGCATTCCTTCGGGCAGGTGGATGTCAGGTTTCCGCGCATCTTGGAGACCAGGGGGCTAGCGGCGGTAGAGTAGTGGCCACAGCGCCCGGTGTCATGGTGGTTGGCACATCGTTCCATGCCGTTCAAAAAAATTATATTATTATAATTAAATTAAGAGTAAATTACATGTTTTGTCCTTTATGTTTACACCAAATTGCAGGCACTGTCCTTTAGCGCAAAAGTTGACAAGTTTTGTACTTAATGTTCTAAAATCTTGTATGTTTTGTCCTTTAGCCCAAACCCAATTAGATTTTTTGGTTAAATCTGGTCACCCAAGGGCATTTTAGTATTTTTACCTCATTTATTTAATAGTATTTAAAAAATATAACAAAATAATTTAAAATATTATTATTATTATTTTAACTATATATATATATATATATATATATATATATATATATAACCTCCATCACCACCACCACCACCACCCTCCACCGCCACCCTCTACCTGCACTTCCACCCTCCACCACCACCACCACCCTCCACTGCCACCTCCGCATAATTAAATATGAAAAAAATAAATGGTTTAGTCGGAAATTGGTCGGAAATTTCCGACAACATTCCGACCAAATGTTATGTTTCGTCGGTAAGTGGTCGGAAATTTCCGATCATTTTCCGACACCCATATCCATTTTTCGGTTTTTCAACCTCCTAACTTGTTTTTTTCATTACATATTCTGTACACCTTAATTATACATGAAAAGCTTTTACTTTACCAACTTACACATATAGTTATACCCAGTCATACTGTTTGTACGCTATCAGGACCCATTACTTAAACTAGTCTTTTACTATTGTATCAATGTGTATATATGTATGTGTATATATATGCCGAGACAACTACATACTAATATACACATACACATACATATAGAGACAAGAAATACATTTATATATATAGATAAACACCTCCGCATAATTAAATATGAAAATAATAAATGTTTTAGTCGGAAACTGTTCGGAAATTTCCGACAACTTTCCGACCAAATGTTATGTTTCGTCAGTATGTGGTCGGAAATTTCCGACCATTTTCCGACACCCATGTCCCCTTTTTAGTTTTTCAACCTTCTAACATGGTTTTTTCATTACGTATTTTGTACACCTTAGTTATACATGAAATTCTTTTACTTACCAACTTATACGTATAATTATACCCAGTCATACGTGTGTGTACGCTATCGAGACCCATTACCTAAGCTAGGCTTTTACTATTGTATAAGTGCATATATATATATATATATATATATATATATATATATATGCCGAGACAACTACATACTAATACACATATACACATACATATAGAGACAAGAAATACATTTATATATATAGATATACACCTCAACATAATTAAATATGAAAAAAATAAATGTTTTAGTCGGAAATTGGTTGGAAATTTCCGACAACTTTCCGACCAAATGTTATGTTTCGTCGGTAAGTGGTCGGAAATTTCCGACCATTTTCCGGCACCCATGTCTGTTTTTTCGGTTTTTGAACCTCCTAACATGTTTTTTTCATTACATATTCTGTACACCTTAATTATACATGAAATGCTTTTACTTTACCAACTTATACCTATAGTTATACACAGTCATACGTGCGTGTACGCTATCAGGACCCAGTACTTAAACTAGACTTTTACTATTGTATAAATGTTTATATATGTATATGTATATATATATGTCGAGAAAACTACATACTAATACACACATACACATACATATAGAGACAAGAAATACATTTATATATATATATATAGATACACCTCGGCATAATTAAATATGAAAAGAATAAATGTTTTAGTCGGAAATTGGTCGGAAATTTCCCACAACTTTCCGACCAAATGTTATGTTTTGTCGTTAAGTGGTTGGAAATTTCCGACCATTTTCCGACACCCATATCCGTTTTTTCGGTTTTTCAACCTCCTAACATGTTTTTTTTCATTGCATTTTCTGTACACCTTAATTATACATGAAATGATTTTACTTTACCAAGTTATACCTATAGTTATACCTAGTCATACGTGCGTGTACGCTATCAGGACCCATTACTTAAACTAGTCTTTTACTATTGTATAAATGTGTATATATGTATATCTATATGTATATATATGTCGAGACAACTACATACTAATACACACATACACATACATATAGAGACAAGAAATACATTTATATATATAGATAAATACCTCCGTATAATTAAATATGAAAAGAATAAATGTTTTAGTCGGAAACTGGTCGGAAATTTCCGACAACTTTCCGACCAAATGTTATGTTTCGCCGGTAAGTGGTCGGAAATTTCCGACCATTTTCCAACATCCATATCCGTTTTTTCGGTTTTTCAACATTCTAACATGGTTTTTTCATTACGTATTTTGTACACCTTAGCTATACATGAAATGCTTTTACTTACCAATTTATACGTATAATTATACCCAGTCATACGTGCATGTACGCTATCGGGACCCATTACTTAAACTAGGCTTTTACTATTGTATAAGTGTGTATATATGTATATGTATATATATGCCGAGACAACTACATACTAATACACACATACACATGCATATAGAAACAAGAAATACATTTATATATATACATACACATACATATAGACACAAGGAAATACATTCACATGTATATATATAACTCAATATAATTGAATAAAAAAATAAATGTTTTAGTCGGAAAATTGTTGGAAATTTCCGACAACTTTCCAACCAATTTTTTTTTTCTTTTTTTTTTAGTTTTTTTTTGTCGAAATTTAATCGGAACTTTCCTTCAAATTTCCGACGACTTTTTTCTTTGTCGGTAAGCGGTCGGAAATTGGTTGCTAATATTTGACTTTTATTCTAGTCGGAAGTTTGTCGGTATGTGGTCGGAATTTCCGACTGAATTTTTTTATTTGGTAATTTTGGTAGAAAATCCTCAATTTTCTAGTAGTGTTTATAATAAAAATAACAATACACAAATTACTTCAAAACCCAATATATTACCCATAATATCAATGCAAGATTACAAATGAAAACCAACATACACGCTGAATAAAACATAATTTCTATGCCTACCATATTAAAGAATTAATATCATTTTTCACGTATTTTGTTTTAGATGTTAGTAAATTTATGTTGTTTGACATATATATAATTTCCAAAAACTAATTTCTTTATAATTTAACATGTCCGAGTGCTTTCTGAATACTCTCTGCCTAGGCCGAGTAGTCTCAACTCCCCAGTCGACCGACTAGGGAGCGTTTAGCGACTTTTGCAACCATGACTAAAAGTTTAAATTAAGTTAATTATATATTAAGTTATATCGATCATGTATTATCTTTCATGAAATGATTCAGTTCAAAATTTGAAATTCTTGATGAAGATGTTGGTTTATGTCTCGAATTTTGTTTAATATCTTTGGTGTAGCTTCTTATAAGAGCTGTTGGTCATCTTTTATAAGAGCTTTATCCTATATATTAAATAATTAAGTTCCAGAGGAAAAAAGAAAATGGATGAAAACCTTTCCTTATCAATTAACTAAAACTAGGATTGTGACCCGCCGCAATGTGGCGGGGATTCTTTAGTTATAACTAAGTCGATCGAGGACCTGCACGTTATGTTAAACCTGTCAAACGGGGAAAAAATAGACGATGTAAAGACATTCACCCACACACGCACGTTGCATCGTGTTAACTCGCAAAATTTAGAACGAAACGTAAAAACGTTAAGCTAAAGACGCACGTTGCGATGTTTTAACTTACAAAATTTAGAACCAAGCATAAAGCGAAAAATTTGTGGAAAATGAAAAAAATAAAGGAACAAAGTTCAAAGTAAAAAAAGTTATGAGTATAGATTGCAAAATATAAAAAGTTTTAGGTTAAAAGTAAAAAAAGACAAATAGTTTTGGGTTAAAAGTAATTTTTGAAATACTTTTGGGTGAAAAGTAAAAAAAATCATTTTTTTGGAAACCCTCTAAAGCCAATATTACGACAACCATATGCATAACCATTTTTTCTTTGAAAACCCCCAAGGCACACCCGCGTTGCAGCGGGGCGTAAAACGGTGTCAAATAATACTAATGTCACACAACTGTCATCGACCACCAACACTGACTCGACCTAGGATATGCGTGTTGCGACGAACCTGTCAAACATGAAAAAATAAAGGTAAAAACGTTGAACCACACATGCACGTTGTGTCGTATTAACTCGAAAAATTTAAAACTATACGTAAAACGAAAATTTGCGAAAGTTGAAAAGTATAAGTGACAAAAGTTGTGAAGTGAAATTATAAATAATGAAAAGTTTTGGGTTAAAGTTAAAAAAAAAATTATGTAGGGTTAAAATTGCAAAAGGTAATAACGTTTGAGTTAAAAGTAAAAAATCAAGTTTTTTTTTTTTTTTTTTGAAAAATGTTCAGAGCACAATGTACAACTTGTTATGCACAAAAAACTTGTTAATTTATAATATATAACGTGAAAGGATGGTGTTAATTGTTGGGTTATTGGATTTTGTCACACTTAACTATTGGCCATTGGCCGCTGTCACCCTCAACTATCACTTTGATGTCCGCCATCCCCAATTTAACACTTAATGTGTTTTATCACCAGATCACTATCTTTTGATCCTGTTACTATACTTTTGGGGGTGTCTTAAGATCCCTAAAACCTCTCCAAGATCTCTATGACTCCCCAAAAAGTGTAGTAACAGGATCAAAGGTTAATTATCAGTTAACGATATGGTAACAGAACACATTAAGTGTTAAGTTGGGAGTGACGGACGTTAAAGTGATAGTTAGGGGTAACAGCAGCCAATATCTAATAGTTAGGGATGATGAAATCTAATAACCCTTAATTGTTTAATATTCCCTTCATTTCTCAACATCAATTTTTTACTTTAGTTTATTTTGTTTTTTCGTTTTGTTTTCAAAATTTATTAGTGTTTAAACTTGTACTGTAATCTTTAAGATGTATTGAAAAATTAGTGCCTAAACTTGTACTGTAATCTTTAAGATATATTGAAAAAAACTACCCTCAATTACAGTATTTATAACATCAAGAAATATTTTGAAAGTCTTCTTGCCTTTGTATACCTATGTCTTACTTTATTTAAGATATAGTTAATTAAAAAGTACACAGTCATGTTTTTTGTTTAATTCAATCCCGTTCCATAGCTAAAGAAGTACGAATAATATGTAAAAAGTCAGATAGCACTCTTTTTATTCACCTAAGATAACCTAATTTTTAGTTAAATCCATACACTATATAACTATTTTGGTGCCTTGGGAATAAAGAGGTTTACTATACCTACATCCCTTGCTTTCTTATCTCACACCCTCGTCAAATAGTTGTTTGAGCTTGAATCAAACGGTCATTTATGGTACTTTCTGTGTCAAATCATGGACCCATGATGGATTACAAAAGGTTAGGGCTGGCATATCGTTTCAACCTAACGTGTTAAGACCCGAACACGATAAGACACGAACCCGAAAAAGGTAAACATGAACACGACTCGAAATCTTATCGGGTCAGATTTTTCAAACACGAACATGAACCTGATAATAAACAGGCTACACGAACGATCTGTTAAGACACGAAACATTTACCAACGTATCATGCAGCCTGTTAAGACACGAACACGACATGTTAAGACATGAACACGACCTGTTACTACATGTTTGATATTTAGCCATTAACAAGTCTTAACATGTATTGTATAATGGTCTTAAGTCTTAACAGGTCATATCGTGTCTGACATAACGTGTTAAGACACGAACACGACCTGTTAATATACGAACACGAAATAGGTAAACACGAACATGGCACGAAATTAAACAGGTTTTATCGTGTCGACCTGTTATAGACACGAAACTTGTTAACTTAAACACGAAACTTGTTAACTTCGTGTAGGCTCGTGTCATGTTATCGTGTTCGTGTCAGAATTGCCAACTCTACAAAAGGCCATTTGTGTATATGTCGAACTATTGCTCGTAGGTATGCGTATCAAATCAATCCCCTGAATTTTAAATCGTACAGTTGTTTCGTTGTTGCCGAACTAGCGTTTGATGACATGAAATGGTGTGAGATTAAATGTAGGGGTATGGGTATAGTATGACACATATCGATCTTTATTTAATTCTTTTTGAGTTGCTAGAAAAGTTTTTTTTTTCCTCAAATAAGAAGTTTTCCTTGTTTTTATATTGATAACTTCTTTTTTCAGTTTTCATAAAATTAAGTTGTATATTTTGAATTAATATAATGGTTTAGGATACCGTCATAACATAGAAATTGAAAGGAATAATATAGCATAATACACACCTGATTTCTCTTAGTTGCATGTGATTTTGAATAACCGGTTGCAAGGTAGAACACTAGAACTAACATAATCGTGATCACATCTTAGCACTTGACAAGTTTAAGGTAAAGCATATCTCAGTAGAGTTTCAGCTGGAATAATTCACATCGTTAATTTGTTTCACAAGCGTTTTGAAATGCCCCCCCCCCCTCTTCATGCCTTATAACGTACATGGGGACGGTGTTGAGAGCGTTATCAAACTCTTTTACGCCCCTATAATGTCCATTACGCATGGTCTAATAGGGGATCAAATTAAGTAGCAACTATCAATTTTTCTAAATTAGCCTTGAAAAATAAAATCACAAACCTTGGTTGATTTGGAGGCTGGAATCAACAAACAATCAGTTGTTCGTGTATCGAATCGGATCTACAAAACTAATACGTGTACTACATGAACATATGTGTGGAATCCAAACGAATATATATGTCAATCACGTAATGAAGTAAATAAATGTTTCAACTTGTTGGTGCCCTTTTGTGTGCATATCGCTAGTGATGTTCGAGACCCTTCAGTTCAAGACCAAAGTCGACGACGTTCCTCCATCGTCAACTCGAAAAAACAAACTCAAGTGACATAGTCATAGCATAATATTCATTGCTTAAATATAATATTAATCATTTAACATGAATATTATAATGGGTTGCATAAATTAAACAAAATTTGAATATTATAAAAAAAGCATGCTTCACTTTGTTTGGTTCCTGTCCACCTTCGTTGGACCATGTCACCTTCGCATGGAATAAAGACCATGCAAGACCTCCGTTCAAGACAATGCACTTTCGCAAGGATATATGTTGTTGATGCAACAAATAATAGACCAAGGATAGTAGCTGGACTGGTTAGGTAAAAGGGTTGAAGGGTTCAACTTTGCCTAACGCAGGTCGTGGGGTCCCCCCCCACGTTCACTACTAGAAAAAGGGGCAATTTCCTACAGAAATTTCCTACACAATTTTTTTGGTCACAGATTACTACACTTTTATGACGAATTTCCTACAAAAAAAAAATTTCAATATTTTGTTACAAATTTTCGATGCATCCATGACGAAAAATAAGAAAACCCTAATTAATTGATAGTTGCGTAACAAATCTATCGGAAATAACCTACAAAACAAAAAAATAAGGGAAAATGATATCGTTTCCTACACATTTATGACGAAAAATAAGAAAACCCTAATTAATTGACAGTCGCGTCATAAATCTGTAGGAAATAATCTACAAAAGGTTAATTATTATTTTTTACTGAATAAATATTTATATAAGCCAAAAAATAAGGGGAAATAATATCGTTTCCTACACATTTATGACGAAATATTTATTTTTTTAATTAACTTAAACCATCCGTAAGAATTCCGTCACAACTTGTGACAAGTTGCTGAAAAAAAAATAAGAAAATCGTAATTAATTGACAGTTACATCACAGATCTCTCACAAATAATCTACAAAAGGTTAAATAATAATAAAACTAGTATAAATAATTATAAAATAAACATATTCCTATACATTTATGACAAAATGCTTATTTTTAAATATAATTGTCACAAAGGCGTAGGAAACAATCCATGTATGAATACAATTTCCTACGCATTTATGACAAAATGCTTAAATCTATTGCAAGTTGTGACACATTTCTTACGACATTTAAGGATTTGTCACAAATGTGTAAGAAACAACCTATATAATTATTTTTATTTTAAATAATAGATGTACGTAACTATGGACGTATGGATATGAGTATAATGTGAGTATGTATATATGTAACAACACCTCTAATTTATTTGTAGGAAGTGGTTCACAAATATTGTTGTATTAAAATTTGTTTTGTTTTTTTTTGTTTTTTTTTTGTCAGAAATGTGTAGACAAAAAAATAAATCCTAAAAGTTAATAATTAAATATATTGTAGGAGATTCGTAGCAATTTGCGACGTAGTAGTTTCGTAGAAAATGTGTAGGAAGTTGCGTAGGAAATGCGCTGAAAACGGGTTTCCTACGAGCTGTTTACCTACATCAGGTGTTTGTCATAAATGCATAGAAAAACCAATTTTATGACGCATTTCCTAGGTAAACTGGTGTAAGAAGTTTCAGATTTTGTAGTAGTGGTTTACAAGACGTGTAGAGAGGTTCACTAGTTTAATTTTGTTGTTTGCTCGAGATCCTCCACTGAAATGTGTTCAGTTTCGGATGTAGGAGCAAAGGGAATGTGTGTGTTGAATGTGAAAGAAAGTGACTTGCATGAAGCACGTACTTAAGAACAATGACCAGAGGTTCGTTTCGAATCAGAGCTGATCTTAGAATGTTTTTCACACTTAATGAAGTGTCACATTTATAGGGAAAGCCATCGCTCAAAGAGGAAGCTATTTGACTAGTGAACATGCTTGCAGTGGGGGTTTTGCCCTTTTGGGGGTTAAAGCCTTTTGACCTGTGGATAAAAGGCTGTGCTCTGTGGACTCGTGTTACTTTTGCGGCTGGAGAAGTTGGTGAAGCAATCATAGATGTGACTACTTACTGTTCACGTATTGTTTTATCTAAACTCCCAGATTTCTAACCTTTTAACCTTTAATGTGTCTAAGTCATTTTATTTGGTCTTGGGCTACCCCCATCGTCAGCCCCCCAAGTCAGAGGTTTTTGGGAATGAGCTCAAAGACTTCTGACTTTTGCACATTTAGTTTTATTGCTTAAAGGCTTGAAGGCTTGAAAGCTTGAAGGCTTGGAGTCAGTTCAGAATTTTTGAATTTTAAAAACTGACAACTGATTTGATTGATGTGTGGCAGTTTATAGGTCGGCGGTTTTTGCAGAGAGTAGGTTAATGACTGTTGTGTAATCATAACTTCCATTTGGGCTTTATTTTCATTTATTATTCAAGGCAAACAACAATTTTTCATTTTCTCTTCAAGTTTCCTCCACATTTGCTTTCTGTTTTTCAGGTTAGTTCCTGTTTCCTCTGTTTGCTTTACTTTGTTCTTTATTTTTGTCACACCCCAACCGATGGCGGAAACATCGGGGCATGACACTGAGCGAAACAGATTATCCAGAAGTTTCCATAACAATTATCATTACTATTCAATTTAAAATAACATGTCCCATACCATGTCTCAAACAGTAAACAAATTATTACAGATAAAGTCTAGGCAAATCATTCTGTTCCGACAACTCAGATTTAAATAGAACAATTGTTTATCTGCTTCTAGAGACCCATGGTTCAATTACTACAGACAACTATTTGTTGGGCTCTAAAGCTTTATTCTAGCCTCAATTTCCTACCACGTGTGCATCCTAAACACCTATCACATACTTTAAAATAAAGTCAATACATATAATGTAAAGGTGAGCATACAAGTTTGATAATAGCATATATAGTTCGAATTCGTTTACGCATAACCAGCACGTACACATAGTGAAATGAAGCACGTTAGTTATCGACATAGATCCATCGATACCAATGACTGCTGGTTGACTGCCAAATGCAGTTCGCAATACATGATTACCACCGTAATCCATGCAAGTAATTGTCCTTAACAACCCCCGTGAACGGGTGCTGAGTCCAAACTATAGTACTATCGTTGCTAAGGCAGGTAGACAGCATTCCATGTGTAAACATAACAAACAAGCATTCATAAGCCACGTATAACATGCATTAACGGTTAGCGTTCAATTAGTATTGAGTAGTGTGTTTAATGTGATTTGAATAGTTGTAACGTATGTAACACCCAAAAGTGCATAAAGCAAAAAGGGATCGAGTATACTCACAGCGGTTGATGGATTGAAGGGAGCGCTTGAGAGTAGGGTTAGCCTGAATAGTTTGATAGCATAATAATAAGCGACGCGTAAAACGGAAAACAAGTGTTGGAGAGTCAGACAGCTGGTCGATCGGAAAATCCATCTTTCAATCCTTTTCACCGTGTATATGTTTAGATCTAAGAAACATCTTTGTTTGTTTATGTGGGAATCGGCTAGATCCAAGTTATTCTTGGTGGATTGAGGCCAAAACATGAAGATCTTCAAGAACCCATGATGACATCATCCTAGAACACTTGAATCTTGATGATTTCACGGTTAAAAGTTAAGTTTTGAAAGATAGAAAGGTGTAGGAGTGCGTGTAGATCAAGAAAGTACAAGAATTAGGACGAAATCTTACCGGAATTGGGAGAAATCTGAGAAAAGGATGAGCTAAGCGTGCTGGTTGGACAGAGGTTTCCAAAAGTGGAAAGGATGACAATGACAGGGGTATTTATAGGATGCCAAATGAGGAAAGTGCTGGCCGATCGGCCAGGCAGCTCGATCGGACAGCAGTCCGATCGGCTGGCTGTTCGATCGGCTGGTAGCCTGATTGATCAGCTGCACGTTTCGAGTGTTCGGTGCGACGGTTTTTGATATTTCGATTTCGGTTGCGAGCGGTTCGATACGATAGGGTTTCCTAGTCAAATTACTTTTAATCCCAACCACTCATATCTCGCACTATCCCTTCTCCACTAATTATCATATTTCGATTGTGATTCGAGTTCGATGTTGACTGAGTTCGACTGCATTTCGAGTTTCGATTGATTTCCACAACATACAAAATTAAACATGTGCAGGTAACACGTAAGGCACACACACACATATAACAATATTCCAAATGCGTAATTCGAGTTGCGATTCGATGTCGATTTGATTAGCATAGTTTGATTATTGTTTAGTTAACTTTATCGCATTGTTACTTCCTATAGTTCACAGTCGTAAGTCGATTGAATAGCGATAATCATACGTCGATTATTGTAGTTATAGACACTTACTCCACATAATAGCTAAAATAAAAGAAATCTATTATTAATCGGCTGCGCGAAATCGGTCGTTGACTTTGACTTCTCGAAAACACGGGGTGTTACAACCTCCCATTGTTTAGGGAATTTCGTCCCGAAATTAAGCTGGAAGTTGTACAACACCGTGAATTACCTTGGAGAACTTTCTCTTTCTAGACTTTCTCTTTAAATAACTGTGGGTACTTTGCCTTCATGTCGCTTTCGAGTTCCCAAGTGAACTCTGCGCCTCGTTTGCCTTCCTATCGGACTTTCAAATATGGATTGCGCGAGCGCCTGAGTTGCTTGGTTTGGCGATCCATGATTTCGACAGGCTTTTCCACGAAGTGTAATGTTTCGTTCACTTGCAGGTCATCGAGAGGTACAATTAGATCATGCTCAGCCAGACACTTTCGAAGGTTCGAAATGTGGAAAGTCGGGTGGATGTTACTTAGTTCCTCCGGTCGTTCGAGTCTGTAGGCGACTTTTCCGATCCTTTCCAGAATCTTGAAAGGTCCAACATATCGAGGCGCGAGCTTTCCTTTCTTGCCGAATCGGACCACACCCTTCCAAGGTGATACCTTTAGGAGTACGTAGTCGCCAACGTCAAATTCAAGGGGCTTGCGTCGTCTATCGGCGTAACTTTTCTGTCGATTCCGATCTTTTACCAGGTTGTCTCGAATTTGGAAAATTCTGTCTGTCGTTTCTTGTAATAGCTCAGGACCAGTTAATTGTGAATGACCGATCTCGTGCCACACAATAGGCGATCGACATCTTCTTCCATATAAAGCCTCGAATGGTGCCATTTGAATGCTGGAATGATAGCTGTTTTTATACGAGAATTCGACTAACGGCAGGTATTTATCCCAATTACCACCGAAGTCTATGACACACGAACGGAGCATGTCTTCAAGAGTATGAATCGTTCTTTCAGTCTGACCGTCGGTTTGGGGGTGGAAAGCGGTACTTAGATTGAGCGATGTACCGAGTGCCGTTTGAAACGTTTCCCACAGTCGCGAGGTAAACCGAGCATCACGATCAGAGATTATGTCGTGAGGCGTCCCATGATTACAAATGATCTCGTCGGTGTAGATTCGGGCTAATCGTTCTACCTTGTAGTCTTCCCGTATTGGCAAAAAGTGGGCTGATTTAGTCAAACGGTCAACCACAACCCAAATGCTGTCGTGACCTGATGACGTGTGTGGTAGCTTTGTTATGAAGTCCATAGCTATACTCTCCCACTTCCACTTGGGGATCGGTGGTTGTTCGAGTAAGCGAGAGGGTCTTTGATGTTCAGCCTTGACTCTCGCACAGGTCAGGCATTTTCCAACATAGAGAGCAATATCCCTTTTCATGCCCGGCCACCAGTACTTATAACGAAGGTCCAGGTACATCTTGTCAGCACCGGGATGAATAGAATACCGGGATTTGTGGGCTTCGTCCATCAGAATCTGTCGTAAATTGGTCCGTTTAGGGATCCAAATTCGGTCCAGAAAGTGGAATATCCCATTTGACTTGCTCACAAGTTGGGCTCCATTGTGGTAGATTCTTTCTTTCTTCAGAGTGCGTTCGTTAAAACACGCGTGCTGAGCTTCGCGGACGAGGGTTTCGAGATCGTATTGGGCCTGAATATTACACGTGCTAAGCAAATAACTCCGTCTGCTGAGTGCATCGGCAACAACATTTGCTTTGCCTGGGTGATAACGAATCTCACAGTCATAATCGTTGAGAAGTTCTACCCATCGGCGTTGACGCATATTAAGTTCCTTCTGATTAAAGATATGTTGTAGGCTCCTATGATCGGTGAAGATCATACACTTGGTACCGTACAGGTAGTGTCGCCAAATCTTTAACGCAAAAACAACTGCGCCTAGCTCAAGGTCATGGGTTGTATAGTTCTTCTCGTGGATTTTGAGCTGACGAGATGCGTAAGCTATAACCTTGTCCTGCTGCATAAGGACACAACCAAGACCAAGGTTGGAAGCATCACAATAGACAATGAAATCATTGTTTCCGTTGGGCAATGTGAGAACGGGAGCATTGCAAAGCATGTGTTTAAGGGTTTTGAAAGCAGACTCCTGTTTGGTTCCCCAAACAAAAGGTTTGTCTTTATGCGTGAGAGCGGTAAGCGGTACAGCGATCTTTGAGAACCCTTCGATAAACCGTTGGTAATAGCCCGCTAATCCGAGAAAAGAACGGACTTTGAACGGGTTCTTAGGCGTAACCCAACTCTTAACTGCTTCAATCTTCGCGGGATCGACATGAATACCTTGACTATTAACGATGTGACCCAGAAACTGAACCTCCTCCAGCCAGAATTCACACTTGGAGAACTTGGCGTAGAGTTGGTTCCCCTGGAGTAACTCGAGAACCAAACGTAGATGTTGCGCGTGTTCAGCTTTCGACTTGGAATAGATCAAGACATCGTCGATAAACACGATGACGAAACGGTCCAGATATGGCTTACACACGCGATTCATCAGATCCATGAAAACCGCGGGTGCGTTGGTTAAAACAAAAGGCATAACAATGAACTCGTAGTGGCCGTAGTGAGTGCAAAAAGCGGTTTTAGGTATATCCTCTTCTTGAATACGCAGCTGGTGATAGCCTGAACGTAGATCGATCTTCGAGAAACACGTAGCACCTTGCAGTTGGTCAAACAAATCATCGATGCGAGGTAGAGGATAGCGGTTCTTGATAGTTAACTTATTCAATTCCCGATAGTCGATGCACATCCTGAACGACCCATCCTTCTTTTTGACGAAAAGGACCGGCGCACCCCAAGGAGAGGTGCTCGGGCAAATGAAGCCTTTCTCAAGTAATTCCTGGAGTTGGGTTGAAAGTTCACGCATTTCGGACGGCGCGAGTCGGTAGGGAGTTTTGGCAATAGGGTTGGCTCCAGGAACGAGGTCGATACGAAAGTCGATATCACGACTTGGTGGTAGTCCGGGAAGATCCTCTGGAAAAACGTTAGGGAATTCTCGAACCACAGGAACGTCTTTCACTTCCTTCTTCTCTTTCTTTTCCTTCTCCGCTACAACAATGTTAGCCAAGAAAGCTCTGTATTCCTTGCAGAGATACTTGCTAGCTTGGACACAAGACATGAGCTTGAGACCTTTCAAAGTAGTTTCACCGTAGACACACAATAAATCACCATTCGCGAGCGAGAATCGGATCATCTTGTCGAAGCACACAACTTCAGCATGGTTTTCGCGAAGAAAGTCCATGCCTATTATGACATCGAAACTTCCGAGTTGCATTGGAATAAGGTCGATTGGAAAGATGTGATTGTTGAGCTCGAGAGTACAATCACGAAGTATAGAATTAACGGCGACAGTTCTTCCCGTAGCGACTTCAACTTTGAACGTTGAGGAGAGATGAGAGCGCTTACGACTAAGGAGTTTCTCGAATTCGAACGACACAAAGCAATTATCGGCTCCAGTATCAAACAAACATGAAGCATAAATACCATTCACAAGGAACGTACCATTGACCACTTTGTTGTCGGCTTGAGCTTGACGCACGTTGATGTTGAAAGTTCGTGCGCGTGCTGCTTGTTGTTGCTGCTGAGGCTGCCGCTGCTGCTGAGGCTACCGCTGCTACTGGGGCTCTTGTTTCACAACCCTGTTTGGGCACATGTTGGCGAAATGGCTAGGATCGCCACATGCGAAGCAGACTCTGGCGTTGACCGTGGGTGCCGGAGGAGCTTGTTGACCCCGAGGGGCGGTGAGTAGATCTTGATGAGCAGGAGCTTGTCGAGCACGGCAGTTGGTAGTGAAATGGCCGTACATATTGCAATGAGCACAGAAACGACAAGCGATGGCAGTCGGGTGGTGGTAGCTACAAGTAGGGCAAAGCGGGTGTGGCCCAGTGTATGCACGCTTTGCAGGCGGTGCATTAGCCACAGGCGCCGCTACTTGACCCTGTTGGGCTGGTACAGCTTGAATCGGTGCAGCAGTGATCGCACAGTTCTTGATGCTGGAGCTGTTCTTTCTCTTGTTCTTCCTCTTGTTGCTCGATGAGGTGGTGGTTTCAGCAGTTGGTGCGGCGGTGGTAGCTTGATGCAGGTGCTTTGAAGTTTTATCCCAGACACCAACCTTGACCCTCTTGTCGTTGATTTCGGCGGCCAGTAGGTAAGTCTCTTCGATCGTCTTAGTCTTAGCCGCTTGCACGAAATCTGCGACGCAGCCGGGCAAAGCTCAGATATATTTCTTGATTGTGATCTCCGGAGTCTTGACTTGGTCGGGACAAATGATGCTGAGCTGCTTGAAGCGAGCAGTGAGAGCAGCATTGTCACCTTCATGTTGATATATGTGCCAAAATTCATCTTCTAGCTTTTGACGTTCGTAAGGAGGGAAGAATTCTTCCAGCATGACTTCCTTGAGCTCGTCCCACGAAAGACCGTAGGCTGCATCGTTCCCACGATTGTTCCTCTTGGCCGTCCACCAGTCTAGTGCACGGGACTGGAAAACGCCGGTAGCATTCAGAGTTCGGAGGTCATCGAGGCAACCACTCTGTCGTAGAGTGACCTCAATGGAATCAAACCATTGGAATAGTGCAGTAGGACCTCCCTCGCCAGTGAATTCTTTTGGCCCACACGACTTGAATTGCTTGAAATTGAAAGTAGTCCTGGTAGCAGCTTTAGGAGCTTCGGTTCTCGACTCCTCGGACGATTTGCTGACGTTCTCGTAAACATCACTTACGGCCTTTGCTATCTGCTTGGCGATGATAGCAGCAAGGCGTTTGTCTCTCTTCTCTTGACGAGAAATTGTGTAACGGGACCCAGATGACATTGTCTGCAATAGACATTGTCTGCAATAGACATCGTCACAGGACTCAACACAATGTATTCGAATCTCACCTCACACATCTAACGTTTACTAAAGCTCAGGAACACATACAATTACGTAGGCGCATAAACACATAGTCAATCGGTCACAGATTCATATAAGCACATATTCACACAGTCACTTAAGCATATAGAGCACAGAGTCACAAAACACTTAACCATGTAGTCATAAGAGACAGTCAGAATACAGAAACCTATCATTCTCAGTTTGCGAGCGTTCGAATATAGCGTTCGCGTTTAGTATATCGAGTCGTGTAGTATAAGCATATAACGTAGCATACAGTCGTCCACAATTTAGCGATTTGTTAACGTTTTGAGGTAGAAGTGCAATGCGAGTCGTGTGTGTCGATCGAAGTGAACGCAAAATTGAGCAAGTTTCCTCAAAATTTAAACACATAAACAGGTAAATGCACGTAACCACATAAAATCAACGAGTTATCAGAGTAAGCAGTTGGGGGCTCAGAATTGAAACACATAAAATCGAGGAATAGATCGTCTGCGGCTATTAGACTTCGACTATCCAAGGTGGTTCAACTATCCACAAGGATCCGTTGTGCACTTTTAACCTTCAGGATCGTGCTTCGGCCTCGATTCTTGGGCGTTTGGCACGCATCCCGTTAGTCTTATCGTGAC
Source organism: Helianthus tuberosus (assembly GCA_030545235.1). Classification (NCBI taxonomy): domain Eukaryota; kingdom Viridiplantae; phylum Streptophyta; class Magnoliopsida; order Asterales; family Asteraceae; genus Helianthus; species Helianthus tuberosus. The sequence goes on from CM060366.1 coordinate 178,578,020, forward strand.
TTCAGATCGTTGGAGTTTGTTGAGACCTTGGTGAGAGTTTTTGTAAATTAGGCGAAACAAGTCGTCAAGGTTAGGGTTTCACCCCTAGCTTAACAACTTCGTTCCTGTTTTTAATAAAATAGAGGAGATTATTCATCCAAATACGGATTTAACTCCTGATTTGGCATAATTCTCCTTGTTTGTAACTAGAATACGGGTTGTCCGATCAACTTTAGTCGAGAGTTTGCAGTTTCCACACCTAATCTTGATTTAGTTACTCTTTCATAGTTGAAAATTCGAGTGCAGTGATAGTGTAGCATAAGCGAGAATATCAAGAGATAAGCTCGTACATAATTCCTACCGGATATGCACAAGTCGGTCTGTTGGTTCCTAACTATAGACTAGGTTTCTGAGACATTGACCCGGACTAGGTCGTGTCTTGCCTAATTCCCTATAGTTATGGCTCTGATACCAATCTGTCACACCCCAACCGATGGCGGAAACATCGGGGCATGGCACTGAACGAAACAAATTGTCCAGAAGTTTCCATAACAATTATCATTACTATTCAATTTAAAATAACATGTCCCATACCATGTCTCAAACAGTAAACAAATTATTACAGATAAATTCTAGGCAAATCATTCTGTTCCGACAACTCAGATTTAAATAGAGCAATTGTTTATCTGCTTCTAGAGACCCTTGGTTCAATTACTACAGACAACTATTTGTTGGGCTCTAAAGCTATATTCTAGCCTCAATTTCCTACCACGTGTGCTTCCTAAACACCTGTCACATACGCTAAAATAAAGTCAATACATATAATGTAAAGGTGAGCATACAAGTTTGATAATAGCATATATAGTTCGAATTCGTTTACGCATAACCAGCACGTACACATAGTGAAATGAAACACGTTAGTTATCGACATAGATCCATCGATACCAATGACTGCGGGTTGACTGCCAAATGCAGTTCGCAATACATGATTACCACCGTAATCCATGCAAGTAATTGTCCTTAACAACCCCCGCGAACGGGTGCTGAGTCCAAACTATAGTACTATCGTTGCTAAGGCAGGTAGACAGCATTCCATGTGTAAACATAACAAACAAGCATTCATAAGCCACGTATAACATGCATTAACGGTTAACGTTCAATTAGTATTGAGTAGTGTGTTTGATGTGATTTGAATAGTTGTAACGTATGTAACACCCTAAAGTGCATAAAGCAAAAAGGGATCGAGTATACTCACAGCGGTTGATGGATTGAAGGGAGCGCTTGAGAGTAGGGTTAGCCTGAATAGTTTGATAGCATAATAATAAGCGACCCGTAAAATGGAAAACAAGTGTTGGAGAGTCGGACAGCTGGTCGATCGGACGGTAGTTCGATCGGACGGCTGACCGTTCAGTTGACAGTCTGTTCGGACCGCTGTCCGGTCGGTCGGTAGGCCGATCGGATGGCTGTTCGAGTGGATTGTTTCTTCCTTTGAGAAGGATGTGTTTGTGTATGATGGCTTGTATTTTGAAGTTTTCGTTGTAGTATTTTGAAAACATTGAAGTATCTTTACCCTTCAGGTCGGTCGATCGGACGGCTGTTCGATCGGCCGGCAACCTGATCGGTTAGGTATTTTTAGCAAGACAAGTTCTCAGCAGGGTGTCACCTGATCGGATGGCTGTTCGATCGGGTGGCACTCCTAGTGCATCGAACATGTTGAAAAATTGATTAAGTGTTGAAGTATAGTATCTCATGATCCGAAGAATAATCCGATCGGACAGTAGTCCGATCGAACGGTAGTTCGTTCAATACTAGTCTTCAAAATAAATTGATTAAGTGTAGGACCATGTGTTAACCGGTCGGCTATCCAGTCAATCGGTTGACTGTCCGATCGGCTGGCTGTCCGTTCGGACAGCAGTCCGATCGATCAGCATCCTGACCTGATCAGCCTATTCGTCTAACACTTGGTTGTTCTGATTGTTTGTCGTTTTATTGAGGTATTTTGACAACGAGTCGAACCATAGATCCCTCGTCCTTACTTGGTTCCCCTGATCGGACAGGAATAACCCAAATCTGGCCGGTGAACTGTTCGGAACGGAGTTTAACGTTTAACCCGAAATTGGTTAACCTCGTGGATAGAATCCGGATCTTGAGCCATGCAACCACCGGAGTGATTTGTAAGCCGGCACAGGCTACGCTTCTATCGGTTTGAAGGCATTGAGTGAAAAAGAGTTGAAAGAAAGTTGGAAAATCCATCTTTCAATCCTTTTCACTGTGTATATGTTTAGATCTAAGAAAGATCTTTGTTTGTTTATGTGGGAATCGGCTAGATCCAAGTTATTCTTGGTGGATTGAGGCCAAAACATGAAGATCTTCGAGAACCCATGATGACATCATCCTAGAACACTTGAATCTTGATGATTTCACGGTTAAAAGTTAAGATTTGAAAGATAGAAAGGTGTAGGAGTGCGTGTAGATCAAGAAAGTATAAGATTTAGGACGAAATCTTACCGGAATTGAGAGAAATCTGAGAAAAGGATGAGCTAAGCGTGCTGGCCGGACAGAGGTTTCCAAAAGTGGAAAGGATGACAATGACAGGGGTATTTATAGGATACCAAATGAGGAAAGTACTGGCCGATCGCCCAGGCAGCTCGATCGGACAGCCTGTCCCATCGGACAGCAGTCCGATCGGCTTGCTGTTCGATCGGCTGGTAGCCTGATCGATCAGCTGCACGTTTCGAGTGTTCGGTGCGATTATTTTTGATATTTCGATTTCGGTTGCGAGCGGTTCGATACGATAGGGTTTCCTAGTCAAATTAATTTTAGTCCCAACCACTCATATCTCGCACTATCCCTTCTCCACTAATTATCATATTTCGATTGTGATTCGAGTTCGATGTCGATTGAGTTCGATTGCATTTCGAGTTTCGATTGATTTCCACAACATACAAAATTAAACATGCGCAGGTAACACGTAAGGCACACACACACGTATAACAATATTCCAAATGCGTAATTCGAGTTACGATTCGATGTCGATTTGATTAGCATAGTTTGATTATTGTTTAGTTAACTTTATCGCATTGTTACTTCCTATAGTTCACAGTCGTAAGTCGATTGAATAGCGATAATCATACGTCGATTATTGTAGTTATAGACACTTACTCCACATAATAGCTAAAATAAAAGAAATCTATTATTAATCGGCTGCGCGAAATCGGTTGTTGACTTTGACCTTGACTTGACTTTGACTTCTCGAAAACACGGGGTGTTACAATTTTGATCATGGGTGCCCGGAAGGATCTTTCCGTTAGTTTTTCACGCCTCACTCAAGAGGAAGTAAAGAACTTTTGTACTGATTGGGGCATTGGTCTTAAGTTCAATCCGGTTGCACCGGCTTGTGATAAATCTGTTGATCAATGTCCCCCTGGTTCGATTGCTCTGTATTGTCGGCACTTTAAATTTTCCAACCTTCGTCATCCTTTTTCTCTTTTTGTGTTGAATGTTTTGGAGTATTACCGTGTTTCCTTTGGCCAAATTCATCCGAAGGGCATGGCTAGGGTTTTACACTTCGAGGTTTTATGCCGTGCCCTTGGTTATGATCCTTCGTTGCTGCTTTTTCGTTGGCTTTTTCGTTTGGCAAAAAAAGGTGATTGGTTCACCTTTGAAACATCCAAGGTTGATACTTGTCTCATCTCTTCCATGGTTACCACACTTGGTACTTGGAAAGATCGTTTTTTCTAGGTCTCTGATTCTATTATCCCCTTCAAAATGGTGTGGAGGCACCTGGATGCTGTTCTCAATGAAATGGAGCCTTCCGACTCCGATTTGAATGATGCTTTTCTTAAAACCATCCGAGAGTGCCCTTCAAGGGTTCGTCCCTTCCTTGAACATTTGCTAGTTCTGTTAGGGGTTAGTAAATTGTGGGAAAAGGCCAATCGGGATCCGGTTCTTATGAGGAATGGCCAGGGTATGCTTTTTCCTTGTTTTTGCCTTTTTGAAATGTCTTTGTTTGGTGACTTATTTGTTTTTGTAACATTTTGCAGTTATGTCTGCTTTGGACTTTATCAAGAGTGACGATACATCTGACGTTGTTTTTACGGATGCCCAAGCCACTGAAGGGGATGATGCTGTTGCTAGGGGTATAGAACAGAGGTTTGAGGATGCTGGGTATGTTAGTGTCTCCAATGTTAAGGGTTTTTCTAAGCCTGCTGCTCCCAAGGGTTCAACCCGTCGATCTACTCGCCGTTTGTTGAAGGGTGCTCCTCAATCCACTTCTTCTGAACCAGTGGAATTGAGTAATGATATTGAGGTTTCTGAAGATCAAGGTGTTGATGTGGATGTTGAGAAGGAAAAGAAGTTGGTTGTTCATGGAAAGAAGAAGACTCCGGCCAAGAAAGTTATGGCTACTCCTGTTCATGGTTCTTCAAGCAGGGACGTTGAAGGGTTGAATGTGGATGAGGTTTATGTGCCTGGTTGGTCTGTGAAGGTTGATGATAGTTTTAAGGATGCTGATGTTTGCGAGGATGTGTTGAGCCATATTGCTCCTCCTTCGGTTCATAGTACCATTGCTGAGATGGATGGTGACATGATGTTGTCTCGCATGATTTTAAGTACTTGCAACCTTGCTGCCATGCTTCCTCAAGGAGTTGCTCGTTTTCGTAAAAGGATGCATGAGTATGAAGAATTTTCTAAACAGAAGGAGAAAATGAAATCTTCAATGGCTGCAATGAAGAAAGAGATTGGTGGGTTTGCTGAGAAGGAAGAGGCCTGGGTCAAAAAGGTTGGTGAATTGACTATAAGGCATGAAATTGAGATAAGTGACCTTAAGAAAAGCTTCGAAGCCGATCGGTTGAAGCTCAAGGCTGATAGGGAGGCTTTGTCTGTTCAGTAGAGAGCCTTTGATGAAGAGAAGGAAGGCCTGAAGGCTTTGGTTGCTCAAGCCACCAGTGATAACCAATGGCTAATTGAGCAAGGTTTCCAGCAAGTTGTTACTTACCTTCTTCACTCCAAGGAGTTCATTTCCGCTCTTGGTGAAGTTTATACTAAATTGCTCAGCTTGGGAAAACATCAAGGTCTGATTGCCGGTTACAAGCTTCATGAGTCTGGCCATTCTTTAGAAAAGTCTCCCTTATATCGTCCTGAAACTTCTGAGTCTTCAAGGGTTCCGTTGAACAGATGGAGAGGCTGACCTACCCGTATGTTAATCAGGTTTCTGCTTGTTTCGGTAAGCCTCTTACTGTCTTGCAGGAGCTAAAACCGGATGGTCTTAATGAAAAAGTTTATGCTGAAGTCCTCGGTTCCCTTTCAAGAAAGCGATCTTATTCGGGAGATTGTAATGATACCCTTTCAGGAGGACCTGATGCTTCGAAGGATGCAAGCTTGGAAGCTTCAGCAGTAGGTGGTGATGGTGGCTTGAAAGCTAAGAAGTCAAAGAAAGCAAAGAAGGTTAAGAGTGATGGTTCCGGGGCTTCCAAGCCTCCTGCTGATGCTTGATGGACATTCGTAGCTTTCTTAGTACCATTGAAAACAATTTGTGGTTTGTAATGTTAACTTAAACAATTTTAGGTTTCACAGGTTAAGGTTCTTGTTATGTGGTTGTGCTTAGGCCTGTATGGCCATTTGAACAATTTCTAAGCTTACAAGTCGTTAGGGCTTGTTTTAACTTTGTTTGGATGCTTAGAAGTCTTTAAGGCTTCCTTTATTATGCTACTAAGTTTAACTATTTTCCTTGTGTTATGTTTTTTATGCTTGTGCCTATTTTGTTAAGGTAGCTTGATTGGCTTCAAGCCTTCAAGGCTTTTGGCTGTCCTGCATGTAGGTTGAAGCCTTTGAGGCTTCTGGTTGTCACGCATGTAGCTTGAAGCCTTCAAGGCTTCTTAGTTTCGTGACTTGGCTTTTGTTTCATGACTTGGTTTGTATCTTTGAGTTTTGTAACTTTTTTGTTCATGTTGTTGTATTGTTCCTTAGATTATTTCTTTTCCTTGTAGCTTTGTCTTTGTTGGGTTTGTGTTGCCTTTATGTTTTTCATACCTTAAATGGTTCAGTGCTGTAGTCACTTAGCCTTGGTGTTTTTAACAAGAAGATATAGCACCTATCCTATTCATTATTTTTCTTATTTTCATTTGATTTCGTAAGCCTGTTTGTTGATTATTTTTCTAAGGTTTAAGGAACATTTGGTGTAGGCTGTTCAAACCCGTCTATGAGACGACTTTGTTTTCAATAATGAGTCTCATGGAGTTGTATTGATTTAGGAACTCACCCCTTATATAGGATCATTCAACCCTTGAACCTATTGAGCGATGTGGCCTGGGAGCTCATCCCCTTACATGGCCCTTGCCATGGTGTTTTTTGCTAGGTTCTCAACCTGATTTTAGGATAGAAAGACGAATTTGCTAAAACAACTTCATTCATTCAAGAGATATCGTGTTTACAAAAGGTGATCATAACTCTTGAAATACAACTTTGTGAAATACAAACCAATCTTTCTTGATTAGACATGGAACCTTTTCAAGGTTTTTGCATTCTAGTGTCTTGGAAGCTTTTTACCCTCTGAGTCTGCTAGCTTGTAAGATCCACCCTTATGTGCTTCAAGGATGGTATACGGGCCTTCCCATTTTGGGCCGAGCTTTCCTTGATTCTCTTTTTTACTAGCTTCATTGTTTCTAAGCACCAGTTCTCCTGGCTTGAAACATTCATTCTTAACTCGTTTGTTGTAGTAAGCTTCCATTCGTTGTTTGTACTTGGCTTCTTGAATTGCATCTTGGTCTCGTGCCTCCTCTAGGAGTTGTAAGTTCAACATGGTCTCCTTTTTGGTTTGTTTCGGGATCCATGTTGACAGTTCGTTGTGTTACAACTCCTACTTCAGCTGGAATCACGGCTTCAGGCCCAAATACCAAGCTATAGGGTGTTCTTTTGTGGCTTGTTTTTTCGGTTGTTCTTATTGCCCATAGAACACTTGGCAATTCTTCAAGCCAATTGCTTTCATACCTTCCCAATCTGGCTTTGATTCCTTCAATTATGCTTCGATTCATCCTCTCAACTTGACCGTTTGACTGTGGGTATGCCACTGAGCTGAAAACCTGAGTGATTCTGAATTCTTTGCACCAAATGCTGAAAGGCTTCTCGGCAAATTGCTTTCCGTTGTCGGTGACAGGTACTCCCGGTAGTCCATAACGGCAAATAATGTTTTCCCAAACGAAGTCAATGACCTGTTTGCCCGTGATTTTTGCAAGTGGTTTAACCTCAGGCCACTTGGTGAAGTAGTCTATGGCTACCAGCAAGAACTTTACTCCACCTTTGGCTGGTGGGAATGGACCAACGATGTCCATCCCCCATTTATAAAATGGCCATGCCGAGGTTATCGGGACAAGATCATGCTTGGGAATTTTCGGGACTGGTGCATGAATTTGGCAGGCATCATACTTCCTTAGTTGCTCCGTGGTGTCTCGGTTTAGCAACCACCGATCTAGCTCCAAAATGAGCTCCGCATATACCCTCATGAACTTCTTCGACCAAATACTGGCTTTGTTCGGGACCAACACATCTTAGCAGGGGTGCAAGGTAACCCTTCTTGTAGAGGATTTCGCCTTGCAACACGTATTGCCTAGATTTGATTTTAACCCTTTCAGCCTTTGTTTGATCAGCAGGTAATTCACCATTTTTAAGGAATTTCTTGATTGGAGTCATCCAATTGGGCCCTTCTTCGGTGATTACGTCTTGAACTTCCAGCTCTTCAATTGATGGAGCTTTCAACCCTTCTACCAACACCTTTTTAGTGAGGTGGGCAAAGGTGAGAGAAGCTAATTTGCTTAGAGCATCAGCTTTCTTATTTTGACACCTGGGAATTTGCTTGATGGTACACATTTGGAAGGTGTTCATCAACTCTTTGGATTTTTCCTTGTATCTCTTCATGTTTGGCTCTTTTGTAACATAACTGTCGTTCACTTGACTTGACACCAGCAACGAGTCTGTGAAGACTTCAAGCTTTTCAACCTTCATTTCTTTAGCCAACCTCAAGCCGGCTATCAACGCTTCGTATTCAGCTTTGTTGTTGGTGGTCTGAAAATCAAAGCGAAGAGCATATGTGAATTCTAACCCTTCTGGGTTGATCAGGATGAGCCCAGCCTCTGACCCTTCAACGCTTGAAGCCCCATTGGTAAAAAGCTTCCAGGCTTCAAGGTCTGAAGGTTCAGTGGCAGTTGTGTTTACTTCAGTAGTTGTTTGTTTTGGGACTTCTACAATGAAATCAGCCATGACCTGGGCATTGATGGCTTTTCTGGGAACATAGGTGATGTTGTGTTCACCGAGTTCAACAGCCCACTTAGCTAATAGCCCTGAATTCTCTGGTTTTTCAAGCACACTTTTTATTGGTTGGTCGGTGACCACTTGTATAGGGTGTGCTTGGAAATACCTTCGAAGACTTCTAGCTGTTTGGACTAGGGCTAAAGCAAGTTTTTCCAAAAGGAGGATATTTGATTTCAGCCAATTTTAGAGTTTTGCTGAAGAAATAAATGGGTACCTGAACTTTGTCTCGTTCAATGGTGAGGACCGCACTTATTACTTCTTCAGCAATTGAGAGGTATACCGAGATCAATTCTCCCGTTTCCGGGGCCGCAATATCAGGTAGATAAGCTAGGTGTTTCTTCATCTGGTTGAAGGCTTCCTCAGCCTCATCAGTCCATTTGAAGTCTTTCTTGTCGGAGCATCCCTTGAGCATTTTGAAGAAAGGTAGAGACCTTTCAGGCAACTTTAAGGTGAAACGCTTCAAAGCTGCAAGCTTCCCATTTAGACTTTCTACTTCTTTCTTGCTTCTTGGTGGCTTGGTTTAAAGGACAGCTTTTACCTTGTTTGGATTTGCTTTTATACTTTGTTTTCCCACAATGTGTCCCAAAAACTTTCCTTCCTCGAACCCAAATGAACATTTTTCAGGGTTGAGCTTCATGTTGACCTTCCTTAGGTTCTTGAAGGTTTCTTGGATGTCATCAAGCATTTGGTATTCTGTTTTGCTTTTGATGACCAAATCATCGACATATGCTTCCATGTTCCTGCCAATTTGACTAGCAAAAGCCTTGTCAACTAGGCGTTGGTAGGTTGCACCCACATTTTTAAGACCAAAAGGCATCTTTTGGTAGCAAAAGATTCCTTTATCCGTGTGAAAGGCGGTCTTCTCTTCATTTTCTTCCTTCATGAGAATTTGGTGGTAACCCTTGTAAGCGTCTAAGAAACACTTGAACGGGTAACCAGTGTGGGAGTCAACCTTGAGATCAATTTCTGGCAATGGGTAACAATCTTTGGGACAAGCCTTGTTCAAATCTTTGAAGTCTATGCACATTCTCCAAGAGTTATCCGGCTTTCGAACCATGACCGGGTTTGCAACCTAGGATAGATACTTGACTTCTCGGAGAATGCCGGCTTACACAAGCTTTTCAACCTCTTGGCATGCAGCCAAGCTTCTTTCGAGTGCTAGACTCCGCTTCTTTTGGACAACAGGCTTGACATCGGGTGGTATTTTCAACTCATGTTCAGCAATTCTTCGAGGGATGCCCGTCATATCTTCCGGGCACCAAGAAAAGACATCACTATAGTGTACCAAGAGCTTTTCGAGACATGAGAGGGTTTCTTGTGAAAGGATTGGATTTACCCTTATCCTTTGCTCAGGATACTTGGGATTTATGATCAGCCTTTGCTTGTCTTCTTCATTCTTGGAGCTTTCATCTTCAACCACATAGGCCTCTTGAGTAGGTTGAACGGTTGCGATCCCCCTCTCAGTAGGAAATTTGAGAGTACCATGACCGACAGAAATAGCCATGTAAAAAGCACACTGCCCTGGTCGTCCTATGATTACGTCATAGTTTGAAGGTATATTGATGACCACAAAAGTGAGAGGTTGGACTCTCTCTGTCTGGCCTTCGCTGAAATGGATATTAAGGGTCAGTTGCCCTAAAGGCTTAAGAGGTATGTCAGCAATACCTTTTATGGAGGTTCCTGAGGGTTGAAGCCTTGAACGTTCTTCATCGCTTAAACGGTTGAAGAACTTCTCGAACATGATTTCGGTGGCAGCACCGATGTCTATGTATGCCCTGTTTGTTTGTAGTGTTCCCACAGTGGCTTCAACCACAAGAGGGTTTGCAAGTGGGTTCTTTTCCGTTGGAGGGAAACAAACACACTGAAGCTCCCAAGCTTCCAACCTCTGTCATATGTGAGGAACCTTTCCATCAAAATCAACCATGTTAACTTCCTTACCCTTTCCTTCGGCCATCTTGTCCCTCACCCCCTTGACCAAGAGAGCGAGTTCCCCGGACTTAACGGCCTTTTCAATCCTTTTCTTGAGCTGGAAGCAGTCATTTGTGTGGTGCCCCTTTTCTTCGTGAAATTCACAGTATTGGGTGGAATTTTCATTCTTCTTGCTTTTAGGGAGAGGTCTGGGAGGTCGAAAGCTTTGTTTCACTTATTCTGTGGCGAGAATATATTGAGGGGTCTTGGTAAGGGGTGTGAAGTTTGTGGTCCTCTCCCTGCTTGGAGGGTTTCGGCCTTCAGGCCTTCGATGCTCTGAACCCCTTTGACGTCTGTCATAGGAGTTAAAGTTTCCCTTTTTCGAGCTGGGCTGTTGCCTCGCCAGCTTGATCCCCTTTTTCTTTGTTCTTTAATGTCTACAGCCACCTCTCCCCGGATGTGGGCCTCAGCACTTTCAAGAGCTTCTTCCAAGGTCTTGGGCAAGGATTTGTTGAAATCTCTTGTGAGATATTTGGATGTAATGGCGTTCATAAATCCGGCCACCCTCATTTTCTCGTCTGCCCCTACATATGTGAGACCTTCCTTCTTGTATCTTTCTATGAACTCTCGAAGGCTCTCGTCATCCCTTTGTTTTATCTGGAAGATTACTGTAGCATCTTTAACATATCGCCTTTGTTGGGAGAAATTGGTCAGGAACCCCTTGCTGAGGTCATCGAAGCTTTTGTAGGTCCCCTTGATGTATGGATCTTTCACATAATTGTCTTTCCAATCAAGAGTGCGGAATCCTCTTGATCAGAATAAGCAGAATTGAGTAGAAACAGAAATCAGCAATTCACTTTCAAACCGGGTTTCTATTGATTATCGATTACAAGAATTACAATCAATCAAACCCTAACCAATCACAATTTCGTCCAAGACTAGCTCTCACGAAATTCTATCTCTCACAAACTGTTTTTGCTGATTAACCTAAACCCTAAAGCCTAACCTTGTTTATATAACACAAGGTTGCTACTTGGGCTAGAGTTTCCTACATGGGCAAAGCCCAATTCGTCCACCCTTGACCCAACTGGGTTTTGTTTAGCCCAAACTCTATAATCAAACTATTACAAAGCTAAACTCGCTAACTGTTTATCATATAACTAATTACAAGATATCCAAAGACCAAATCTAAGCTGTTGTCACAAATATGCACCAACAAACTCCCCCTTGACAATAGCTTCATAAAATAACTTTGTCTTCAGTCATCTTGCAATCTTCATGTAATCTTGCACTGTCTTTAGTCTTTGGATAGCTTCAGCTTTAACAGCTTCTGTCAGCAACAGACTCCCCCTAAGCTGATGCATCCAATCACCAAATCTTCAAAAACTTTAGCGTTTGAGTAAACTCCAGTTCAGCATTTGCAAAGCAATCTTCAAACTCTTCAACTTTGTCTGCAATGTAGAAAGGAGGTTCTACCATGCATCCAATCAAACTCTCATCTTCACAGCAACTTCTCAGCAACATACTGCTTCAATCTGTATTCTATAAAACAAACATCTCGAGAAACCATAAGAATTTTTCAACTAAGTTAAATAAATTATTATTTTTCAAGAGATAGTTAAACTATATCACAGATTAAGCATTTTCAATTTCATCACCAACACGCAAAACTTTTTAATCACATACCCTATAACCCGCATGATTTAAAATTTTGAACTCACTTTCTAACACCGTCTCCCCCTATCAGTAACAATTCCTCCAAGAATAACAGTTTTCCGTACGTTAAGAATTTTAAACAGAAAAAGACACTATTTTTGTATTTTTATATTTTCTGAAAGTAAGTAAATAATAAAAGCAATAAACACTCTATTTTTGTGAGAATCACTGGTAAGAAGATCATATCAGCACAATCAAACTGTTTTCACACTATTAGATAATTCTTTATTTAATTTTTCGTGAAAAGCAGTCCAAAACGATTACCAGTATATTTGTCCACTTAAACAAAATGCATGAACATTTCAAGTACCATTACCATATGATACGTTAAGGTAATTTTATTATACTGAAATATTAGGGTGTCCCACTTCAGGATATACCCCCGCGATCAAGGTATGCACAAAGATTCATCGTAGTAGGTGAGTATACTGAATTCATCCGTTTTGTTTTTCAACGTTTAGATAATTGGTGATCAGGTCAGTACTTCCGTACAGCAAAGAGACCAAAATATCTAACGAGGGCTAAGACAAATACCATTTTTGGTATGATTTATGCTTTTTGCATATTTGAATGACTCTCTATGAGAGCTTCTTCATTAATGGGATTTGGCATTTTTTGCTCTTTTAAGATATCTTGGTTGTGCCTAGGTCAGCATGTATCTGGATGCAGCAGAAGGACAACCCTGATATCCCCAGATGAAATAACAGTATAAAGACCCAAAACTTCAGATTTTGGCAATCTATCAACGCAAGATTTAAGGTCATTAAACCATACACCACTGATGTGTTCCCCACTCATACTCAGTCTATTTAGGTTTATATCACATTGGTAAGTTGATTATTTCATGCTTTTTGCCTACTGGTACATCATATGATGAAGCTGCTATCACACTTAAGCATTTTAATTTCAATTTCAGTGTGACAGTCTAACTTACCGATGTACTATCATTTCTTCTTTTTCACACAGTGATAACTCATTTTTGATTTTCTATTTTTTATGTTTTTGATTTTTCAATGTTTTTGTATTTTTGATTTTTAAGAAAAGCAGTAAACTATTTACAAAATTCTTATGAAAAACCAGTTATTCAGGATTCCTCATCCCGTTGAGTTCGACTAAATGTTCAAAGCGAGCCCTGTCAAAAGCTTTAGTATAAAGATCTGCCAGGTTATCTAGTGTGTCGACTCAGCACTTTGAACATCAATTTAAATCATTTAATATATATATCAACAATCTCACATCCCCCGTCATGTGCCTATGGCAGCCACTATCAACATAAGTTGATAATCCTCCTTAGTAGCTCCTTCACACACCAACTTAAGAAATTAGTTAGATTGGGGGACCCAAGCCTTAATGGTCTTGGGTCGTCCAAATTCACCAACTACTGGAACATCCATCCAATATCCATTACTCCTAACAGGAGTCTTGGATCTCAGACCTGTTGATGGAATTTGATTTTGATTTCCACTAGGTCTTTGGTCTTGAGGGTTCCTATAAGTATTTGGACTATTTGACCTTTGGAAATTTTGATATGGGTATCTTGAATTTTGATTCCAAGAAGCTTGATTGTTATAATTTCTAAAGACATTGTTATAAAAATTTCGACCACCATTATTTTGGTATCGATTTTGATATTGACCTTGACTTCTGAAATTACTTGTATTTCCATTAAAATTGTTCATTCTAGGTGAACTGCTTCTAGGTTTATCATATCTGCCTGGTGGAGATCTAGGCTGAAATCTAGGTTGATTTCTTTGAAAACGAGGAACTTGTGGAGTTCCTTTTTCAGCCTTATCTTCACCAACAGCAACATTCTCTGGTTGCTTAGCAGCATATTTCTTTGGAGAATTTGCAACTTTCTCCTCATTATCACCTTTCTTCTCAGGTGATTTCCCTCTCTGTTTCTCACTAATTTGTGCTTCACTCTTTTTGTTAGGACAGCAGCTAGCTACATGTCCTTTGATGTGACACCTGAAGCACGATCTCCTTTTCAAAGACTTCTTAGCTGGAGTCTTTGAGGTAGATCCCTTATCAGATGGTGATGATCCCTTAGATGAACCTTGTTTAGTTTGCTTGGGTTCAGATTTTTCTTTGTTTTTATTTTTAGCAAACTCTACATTTGATTCATTTTCAATAACAGTTGTTTCATTTTTCATATCACTACATTGAACAAAATTAATCTTTTTAACAAAAGCTTGATTTTTATTCTTAGGCGGTGAATTTTTCCTTTTCAAAGGTTCCCTGTTATTGTTCTTCTTAGCATCATCACTCTCAGATCCATCACCTTGACTTGATGTGGATGCGAAACTACTTGGTGCAGATGCCATAAAGTCTGCTAGCTCATCTTCACTAGGCAGGAATGAATAGTCATGACTAAGAGGAGGTGGAACTTCATTAAAGCCCTGGAAGCCCACACTGGTCTTGTCATTACTCTTCTTTAACCCACCCATCATGTGTTTCATTACAAAAGACGAATCTCTGAATTGACTCAATTTCTTTTCAAGTTCAACAATTTTGAGTTGTGCATCTGACAACTCTTTGCGTTTTTCAGAAATCTCTTTTGTTTTCTCAGCCATCATGTCATGAGCTAAGTCTATGACTTGAAGTTTTTCATTTAGTTTGCAAGTTAAAGCTTCAATTTTAGCTTCATAACCTTTTATCTTCTTCAAGTATGAAGATTCATTTCTTTTAGCAAAAAAGTTTGATTCTTTAATGTTAGACATCTCACTTACCAAACTTTGGTTTTGTGTTGACAACCTGTCAACCTCACCCTGTAGTTCACGACATCTCAAACATACAGAATTAGATTGTACCTCTTTCTCATGAACTTCTGAGTTTTCATCAGCAACAACCTGTTCAGCTTCACTTTCTTTCTCTACTTCAGCATCCACTTTTGCTTCAGCATTTTTCACTTCAGATTCAGCATCACTCACAGTAGTTTCAGCCTCATCAACTGGCACTATCTCTGCCATGAATGCCTGAGTGACTCTCTCATTTCCCTTATATCGTTTTTGTAATGCATCCCACATATCCTTTGAATTTGTGTACCTTTTGAAGGTATGCTTGATGCTATCAGGTAAGGATGTCTTTATCACAGCCAATGCTCTCTTTTCAGCATCATACATCTTTTTATCATCCTCTTGCATGTTCACATAGTCTGTTCGACATGGTCTGCCCTCATAATCGTGTGTTGGGTTTATGTACCCATCTACAATACAGATCCACATGCGTGCATCCTGAGATTCAATGAAGGATTTGAAGCTGTCCTTCCATGTAAGATAATTCTCCACCTTCATCATCTTAGGTGCATTCAAATTCGTCATGTTCGACATTTTAACGCAACAGACTGGTAAAACCGTACAAAATATCTCCGAAAACAGTGGTTACCAAATTACACCTTTAGAATCGTCTCGAAAAGACAAATCCAATGATATATAATGTCGAAAACCGTATTCGGGATTTTCCAGAGTTTTTTTTTTTGTCCTAAAAATCAACCGAGTTCAACGGTGCAAACGGTTTCGGCAGATGAGCTACGGATCAAATTCTATTCACGAAAACGTTAATTCCTCTATGCGTATCTAAATAAATACTCCACCTTTTAATTATGCTGGCAAACCAAGTTAATTTCGCTATGTGACGCTAATTATGCTGGCAAACGAAGTTGAATATGCTGATGGAGTAATTATAATTATGCTGGTAGAGGAATTATAATTATGCTGGTTTTTAAATTCGCTGGAATAAATATGCTAGCTGATCACTTAAATTCGCTGGGTAATTCCTCTGATCACTTAAATTTGCTGGTAAATCAACACAATTTTGCTGGTTCGCCGGTCAGTTAATTTCGCTGGCTAATCAGGTCGCTATTACGACGACGTTAATTTCGCCGATCACCGTAATAATGTCGCTGAGGACAATTATAACGGTTACCAAAGTCGCCTTTGGATTTAATTTCACCGGTCACCGAAGTTAAATTCGCTGGATCAGATAATTCCTCTGATTTGTCAGCGGAATTGTTAATTATGCTGCCAAATTTTGGAAACTCAATATGTTTGAAACTTCTGAAGATTTTCCAGATTCTTTTAACAGCTTCCTGCAAAATCAAAACACCAAAATCAGTAAAAATTTTCGAAATTTATGAAGAACACGAAGAACAATCTTCGAATCTTCAAGACTTTCTTGCCAAAATCCTTCAAAAATCAACCAAACCTGCAACCAAAAACACTTTAAACAGCAAAATTAAATATGCAAACAGATCAAAATACCCTAAATTTCAGAGATTCCAAGAACAAAGCTCAAAAATTTCGATATTTTCCAAAACCCTAGTTTTCAGGTTTCCAAAATTCGAAAATTTTTAACCACTTTCACCCGAATCTGCAGCCTGCAATTCTGAACCGAGCCTTCAAGAGCCTAATGCTCTGATACCAATTGTAGGTCCCCTTGATGTATGGATCTTTCACAGAATTGTCTTTCCAATCAAGAGTGCGGAATCCTCTTGATCAGAATAAGCAGAATTGAGTAGAAACAGAAATCAACAATTCACTTTCAAACCGGGTTTCTATTGATTATCGATTACAAGAATTACAATCAATCAAACCCTAACCAATCATAATTTCGTCCAAAACTAGCTCTCACGAAATTCTATCTCTCACAAACTGTTTTTGCTGATTAACCTAAACCCTAAAGCCTAACCTTGTTTATATAACACAAGGTTGCTACTTGGGCTAGAGTTTCCTACATGGGAAAAGCCCAATTCGTCCACCCTTGTCCCAACTGGGTTTTGTTTAGCCCAAACTCTATAATCAAACTATTACAAAGCTAAACTCGCCAACTGTTTATCATATAACTAATTACAAGATATCCAAAGACCAAATCTAAGTTGTTGTCACAAATATGCACCAACAGCTTTGAACGCTTCGAGCAGGTAAATCATTGAACCATATTCTGGCTGATCCGACAAGGGTTTGCATGAACATCAGACAACATTCAGCATTCGACCATTTCTCGATTCTGGCTGCACCAGTGAAGATCTGAAGATGGTCTTCAGGATCTTCAGTCCCATCATATGTCTTGATGTGGGACGGCATTTTAATCTTTGTTTGAAAATCATAATCGGCTATTTGTTGTGAGAAGCATGAGAGGTTACTCGGCTTGTAAGGCTTGGCCAAATCTTATTCAACCCTTGCACCCATGTTGCTGCTGTTATTGTTGTTCCCTTGAATGGCCAACACCTGATTAATAAAGTGCTGCCATGGGAAGCTGGCCATCATCTGGGGCATAAAATTGAAGCCTTGAAGGCTTTCGGGTGCTACTGGGCAACTAACTTCCACAAGAGTGCTCATAACGGCACTTCGGGCCAACGTGAGTACCGACAAAGCTTGTTCCCATGTAGTTGTTATTGAGGGTGGAAAACTTGTCACTGGGGACTATAGGAGCTGGTCAAGAGTCAGCTCGTGTCCCAAAGGAGCACCGTTTGTGGCTGGTTAGGATGAAAAGAAGGAATTGTTGTGGGATTTGGCCTCGCGGACAGATAGAGGTTAGGGTTTGGAGGAGGATTACTGGGACCAGCTTCATCCCTAGATGCAAGAGGTTGTGAGTTTGCAAAAGGAGGGATGGGAGATCCAGGAGATAGTGTTGGTTCTGGCTCGTCATAGTCTAAACGAATCCTCACTCCCTTGTCTCTCTCCGTACTCACATATTGGTTGAGGAGATACCTCAACTCAAGGAAATTGTTGGCGACCCCCTCAGGGGTAAGCTCAACATGTGATGGGGTGCTAGAGACACCGACATTAGGGGAAGGGACCCCTGATCTGGATGGAGTTGGTGTGTTGAAGGTGAGAAACTCGGGAGTGCTCCACGGTGTCGAGAAAGACGTTGGTATAGCCACATGGGCTTGGCCAGTACATGGGGTAGAGGTATTTGGAACCTGATTCACCTCTGCCGGGGATCCACTTTCTGACATGGTAATTTCGAGAGAATGGAGCTACACTACTAGGTCTTTTGAAGAAAAATAGTGGCGAAACCCCACGGTGGGCGCCAACTTGTTGATGCAACAAATAATAGACCAAGGATAGTAGCTGGGCTCGTTAGGCAAAAGGGTTGAAGAGTTCAACTTTGCCTAACGCAGGTCATGGGGTCCCCCCACGTTTGCAAGACCTGGAGAGAGGTTCACTAGTTTAATTTTGTTGTTTGCTCGAGATCCTCCACTGAAATTTGTTCAGTTTCGGATGTAGGGGCAAATGGAATGTGAGTGTTAAATATTAAAGAAAGTGACTTGCATGAAGCAAGTACTCAAGAACAATGACCAGAGATTCGTCTGGAATCAGAGCTGATCTTAGAATGTTTTTCACACTTAATGAAGTGTCACATTTATAGGGAAAGCCATCGCTCAAAGAGGAAGCTATTTGACTAGTGAACATGCTTGCAGTGGGGGTTTTGCCCTTTTGGGGGTTAAAGCCTTTTGACCTGCGGATAAAAGGTTGTGCTCTGTGGACTCGTGTTACTTTTGCTGCTGGAGAAGTTGGTGAAGCAATCAGAGATGTGACTACCTACTGTTCACGTATTGTTTTATCTAAACTCCCGGATTTCCAACCTTTTAACCTTTTAAGCTTTAATGTGTCTAAGTTATTTTATTTGGTCTTGGGCTACCCCCATCGTCATATGTCACCTTCGTTAGGTTTAGATCTCTGTTGTGTCACTTGTATTGCACATGCTTGTAAGAGCACTATAGTGAGAGTGTTGAGAGAGAAAGTTTTGTGAGCTTTTTATTTTTGTAAATCATATCGAAACTCTTTTCGAATCGAATACACGAACCCGTTAATCGTTAAATCTTTGTGTAGTGTTTATTTTCTCGCTCCGTTGTGAGGTAACTTGGATTCCACACTCGTTACACCATTCGAAACAAGAAATCATTATGTTCGATGATCCGTATCGGAACCTACAAGTGGTATCAAAGCATAAGGCTTGATTTCAGGTTGAAAACTGAGTTTTTGCTTCTTGTCCACCTTTGTTGGAAACCATGTCACCTTCGCACGGATCCATGGAAGACGCCCGTTCAAGACAATGCACTTTCTCAAGGATATATTTCACCTTCGTTAGGATTAGATCTTTGTTGTATAAATATAGTCTTGTATCACTTGTATTGCACATGCTTGTAAGAGGTCCCGTGGCGCCCCGTGGTGACCTCTCCTTCACGCGTTGAAGGTAGTGAAACACCACTGCCATCACATTTATTCACGTGTGGAGATTATAACGCGTCCTCATTATCACGTGTTGTATTTGAAATTTTGGAACGTTGAAAATTACTGTTGGTGAAAGAATTTGACCGTTTGTTTATGATTTTGCTATATACACACACACAATACAATTATTTAAAATACCAAACAATACAATCCTTCCAACACAAAAAAATACCATCTTTCGAACTTCAAAAAATTCAATTCAACCCAAAATGGAAGGTTCAAGCAAACGAGGTTCGGGTTCAAAGAAAAAATCCATACGACCGAAGATTCGAGCTAATCTTGGTGAGCCAGTGAGATTTCGGTTGCAAGACTAACCCGAACCAATCCCACCATTTCAAACCCAACTGTTTCCCAATCAACCCTTTCAAACCCAACAATTTCCACTATTTCAAACCCAACTCTATCAAAACCAACCTTTCATTCCACCATTTCAACCTCAACAATTTCAAACACAACCATTTCAAACCCACCATTTCAATGTCGACCCGCTAGAAGATAACAATCTCATCCACCAATTTGCCCGTACATACCGCAAACCACAACAACAACTTGATGACGATGACAATAGTGATTTAAACGTCTTGTTACAACCGCACATGTAACACCCCAAAAATATGCAATTTATTTATTTTATCTTAAAAGCTCTAAGTATGTAGTATGGTAACCTTAGTTAAATAACTAAGTTAAAGAAATGTGATAATAACATAGAAAGAATGAAAGTTGTGCATTAATAAATAAAAACTAGAACTAGAAGGACTAAAGAACAAATGAATGAAACTTATTTTAATCAAAACAAAACACACAACACACATTCAGTGTGTGTGTGTGCTGGAGAACGACCAGGAGCATCAAGAACAAGAAAACCCTTGTTTCAGAAATACACAAAAATTAGAAGAAAATTTGAAGCCAAATTAAATGCATGAACTCAAATTCTATCCATCAAAGCTTGTTCATCAAAGTGGTAAGTTGAATTTCTTAAATTAATGAATTGTGGAAAGTGGGTTTCGACCCAATCGTGAATTCATATGGATATTTGTGTAATTGTGAGTTAGGATTAAACAATAGAATAAGAATTTTGTTTGAGTTTGGTTATTTGAATGATTTCAAGTATAAACCCACTTGATTTAGGAATATTGTGAAGAACATTGATGAATTATGTGCATATTAGTGTAATGGCTAAGTATGAGAATTGTTATTAATGAATAATTGTCTAATGAAACTGATTTGGAATGAATGTTGTATGAAATTTTGATTGATTTTGATAATCTATGAAAAGAACTAGTAGAACCATTTTGAACACTTATACTTCATGCTTTGTTGGTAGTATGCACACCAAGTGTTTGATGAAATGCTTTAGTTAATAATTCAACAATTTTGACCATGAACACTATGTAATGATCATGATTTGAATATGCATATGATGTACGTGTTAAGTTTGTATGATGTCTTATCAAGGAATGTAGGTAAAATATGCATAAGACATGAATTCTAAGTGCAAATGGTTATGTATAGGTGTAAAGGAAGAAGGTTCAAGTCACTCGAAGCAACAAGGGGACCAAGAACGGGGTACGCTACTTGTACGATTGAGGTTTTTATTTAGAGCTTTGTTTATCGTTACATATTGTAGCAATCGTAGTCAATAAATGAATGATCGTGTATTAGATCCATTATGAATGGGTCGAATAAATTAGAATGATATGCAAAAGCATGAACATATGTTAGACCCCTCATGAATGGGTCGAATGGATCAGAATGAAGGTGAAAAAGAATAATCGTAGGATGAATATATCATGAACGGATTCAATCGAAAGAACGTTGGTAATAGTTAACAAGCGAATATTTTATGGTTAAGCTAATTGCATGTTTGTTATATTGTTGTGAGTCAGAAACTTACCTTATTAGGAAGGGATTATGTTTAAATATTATTAACTCTTGATGTTGTGTTATAGCTAAATCCCAAGTTCAGATGGTTATGCTTCGTTCGGATTGAACACACTTCAAATGCCCTTCATGCGCTTCCGCAAATTTTGTAAAGAGGTAAACGGGTCAAAATACTTTTGTTGCAAGTAGCTTATGTCTAGTTGTTGAACTATAATCAGCACTTATGTTATGTGTTTTGTAAATTCTAGTTGGTTTGTAAACGTTATAAAGGGAATGGTTTTTGTACCTACAGCTAAGTTTGTTTTTAATGACATGTAAAAACTTTAAATTATGTCGTAATTTCGTTGTTATAGTATTGATTATTGACCATTTGGAAACGGGCGTTTCAACACAACAATCTCGATGAACCGTTTAAGTCGATCGTATTTCAATGCAAATGTGAGATATGTGATAAGTGGGGTTGGGAGATGTCGTAGATTTTTTAGGTTTTTTTTTAATTTGCAATGTTAAGTTTTTTTAGTTTGTAATTTAGGATTTATTTAAATGAAATTTATAATTTATAATTTATAATTTTATTGTTTTATTGTGAATTTATATTTTAAAAATAAAAAAACCATCACTAGTGATGGGCATTTCCACTAAAATCCATCACTAGTGATGGAATAAAGCTCGAAGACATGACGGAACTTGATTGGATGTTGAAAGTGATGGAATTCCAACACTAGTGGAGCACCCTTACCCCCTAAAAGCACTAGAGAGAGTGTGTAGAGAGAGAAAGTTTTGTGAGCTTTTTATCTTTGTAAATCATACCAAAACTCTTTTCGAATCGTATACACGAATCCGTTAATCGTTATATCTTTGTGTAGTGTTCATTTTTTCGCTCCGTTGTGAGGTAGCTTGGATTCCACACTCGTTACAATATTCAAAACAAGAAATCATTCTATTCGCCGATCCATATCGGAACCTACAAGTGGTATCAGAGCATAAGGATCGATTTCAGGTTGAAAACTGAGTTTTCGGTGGTGTTTTGGGGCGATTTTTGAAAGTTTCATGGATAAAAACCCAAAACCCACTTATCTTGACTGAAAATATGAATTAAAATCTTAGAAATCGGGTGTTATTTGTTGTTTGTTTTCGTTAGAAGTTGCTAAAATCATTGGAGGTAATAAAAAGGACAAGTTTTGTTGAGTTTTAAGCTTAAAATCACAAATCACCATTTTATTTGGCAAGCAAGCTCACCGGAATAGTACAACTGGAGTTGAAATTCCATTGGTTGACTTTGGGTGGAACAGGTTGTCCCTTCGCCTACAAAAATTGTATGTTTTTGTCCTGTTGCGACAGTGATTTGTTTCACGAAGGTGATGATAATACGAAATTCAAATCGAAAGTCACTTTTAAACTGAAACAAGGAAAGTGGAACATTATAGCGAAACTGAACTGGTATAAGTTTCACACGAAGGTCCTGAGTTTCAATTGAAAATGCCATGACCAGCGAAAGTCATGTATTGTTTGAAATTGAATGCTCACAAACGAAATTGGATATACATTAAGTCTATTTCAAACTAAAGGCCCACTAAAGTTGAGAAGCCCAAGAGCACACATTATTTGATTCTTATATTTCCCTTTCATTCTTTAAATCTAGTAAGTCCAATTGTCATGTGTAGTATTATGAACTTAGTGATTTTTCGCGAGTTTATAATTTTCGTATAAAATGGCAATCAACCCTTGGGATTGGTCAAAGAATGTAAAATTGAACAACCCTCCACAAGAATAATCTGATCCTTCGTCTTGGGTTCAATCTCTTATATCGCCAAAAAAACCTTCCACCACTACCAATCAATTATTAGGCTAAACCTTTTGTCGGTTGTGATTAGACCATACATTTGGGAAATGATAGTCAAACAAGAACTGCATTTTATGCCAAAATTGTCAAGAATGTCAGTGATGGTGAATTCTCGAGAAACGATGATAGATCTGAATACAACGGTAGTTCGGATGAAGATGTTTCAAGTTCACGCAAGGATAGATCCGAAGGTCCATCGAGGGAGGTTGTTAATTCAGAGGCAAATGGGTTACTGTCTGAGGGTGAATCCAGTAAGGTAAGTGTTGATAAACATAAATTTTCTAAGTGTGTGAAATGCATATAATTAAAAGATAAATGCTTAGAATTAGAAAGTAATCTTGAACTGACGAATAGCCACAATCAAAGCTTGATTATTGAGCACTCAAAGTGCACCGAGGCTAACTTGGCTTTGAAAAGAAACGAAAAAGAGTTTAAAACCATGATTGAAACTTCAAGGAAAGATGTTTACCGGTTTTAAACAAACAAACGCGTATTAATAACTATAGTAATATCATTGAAGAGGGTCTCAATCGTTATTTTCATCCCTCGATTGAGTTCAATCGCTTTTCTCTAGACTTAATCGTTGAACATCCTTAGCGTTTGAATCCTCATTCTCTAACCAACATCAATAAAACATATGTAACATATCATTGTTACATTTGAAACATACATCATTAATACATTATTAAGGACATGATTGTACACCCTAACACCTATGACTCGACTACTGACCAGTTATACACATCAATATGCATCTTTAGATATTTAGCTGCATTCGAGGGAAGAATCAACGAAGGCCAGTTTCTATTCAATGGAGGTTTGTAAGAGGGGGAGTGCTTAATCATGATTGTTTAATTTTTGGTAGGGGAGGGTTTTAGGTTACTTAGGTAAGCTATAATTAGGTGGGGTTAACTTAGTTTTAAAATAAACTTTGCATATTGTTTAATGGCTTCTCTGGTCATCTAAAACTAGTGGGATTTCTCTGCCGGTATTCGACATCACAACTATATAGTTTTTTCATTTTTTGTTTTCTCTTATGCAGTTTCTGTTTGAACAAGTTGAATCAATTTTGGAAATTTGATCATTAGCTTTGGCAACTCTAACCATTGAATGAACAACTAAATCAATGTTGGCTTGATGGCTTCTACAATTAAGTTAAACAATGTTAAATAAGGGAGTTTTTGTTAGTCAAAATTTTCAATTACATATACTTAATCCTTTCGTCTTGTATTAGTCACAAATATTTTATGAACTTTGGCTTTTGTTCTTTCACAATTATACAACAAATCGGTTTTTGGATTTTGCAATCGTACAAGCATAACCCAAAAAGCATGTTCGGAATTACAGGAAAGAGAGGGACTTAAGATACCCGCATGTATCTGTGGTTATTGTTGGGTTTCAAGCTTCAATTACACACAAACACACAAAGATAAACTCACTAATAGAGATTTGTTTTTACTGCTTAAAAACCCACTTCTATTCATTGCAATCTTTACATTATATAAGAAGAAACAACTAACAAACCACTACTTACGTATGCCTAAAGAACTGGAAACAATCCGATGACTTGCCCACTAACATATTACTTGACTTGATCAAAACATAATAAAAACATGCGACTAAATAGCAAGTTTTCTGTTGACCCATTTGACTCGTATCCATTTACGAAGCTCCATTCTCGTACCCGATAACCCAGTTTATAATGCATCAAGATTAACCTTACATTCACCCCCTTAATCTTGACCTGCTTCATCTAATTTTTCTTGCTGAAAATCCTTCCTTTCTTGCTTCGCTTGCTTGCTCTCCGATCGATCACATATGCCCGGTCACTTGCTAGTATTTCTTCTTCTTTTTTTTTTTTGAACCAAACAGGTTCCTTGCTTGTTTCTTGCTTAGTTGTTTCACACCGACTCGACTAGCTCTTGCATCTTGCTAGATCACTTCCTTCTTAATTTTGCAGCTTTCTTTACATTTCTTCCGTAGTACGTGCTTCAACAGCCACTGTTCCTTTCTAACTAAAAACATAAATAAGACTCTTGCTTCTTCATGCATCCATCTATTGCACAGTACAACTACCATTTGTTTTTTTTCTTCTTTCCGAACTAGCACAACAACCAAACTCTCAACTATTTTCCCTTTTTTCTTTGTCGTGGCTTCTTTCTGAACACCTATTTTTTCTTCAGATTGCTTCCAATTGGAACAAGTACAATTTCTTCACCTGTTTAACAATAACTTCACACATGTCTTTGGTTGTCTTCACCACAATTTTCTTCCCTCGATCACAAAGATCTGACTTTGCTGGATCAAACAGTTCCTCCTCCTTGATCAATCACATAACTCCACTTCGGTTTTCGATCGGCTTAACACAGATTGCTCGCACACAACTGCTCCTTCTTGATCTTCTTTAAGCCATATAGGTCGTCTCTACCCGAATTGCTGAACCACACAGGTTCTTGTCTCCCATGCCACTCACAATGAGTTTTTGTCGATCACACAACGTCGATTCTTCCACTAATCCGCACCACCAGGTTTTCTTCTCTTGATCACAAAGATCTCCTTTCTCATGGCTGCAACACACAGAGCAGGTATGTTTTGATCACACAGATCGTCTTTTTCCTCGTCTTCTACCGGCTCACTAAGAACTGATCAGTTGAACTCTTCTTCATACGACTCACAAAGAACCCTTCATCGATCACTAAGATCGTCTTCTTCATTGTCTCCACGCGGCTCACTTTGAACCATACTCGGTTCACTAAGAACCTCTCGTTTTCAAGTCTCTATTTCTTCTACACATGGCTCACTTAGAACCATGTTCAGTTCACACAGAACAATCTTCTTTGTGCGGCTGTTCTGGCTTCCATAACATATTTACGCTGCCGATGTGATCACCGGTCACCATTGCTCATCTGACATTCTGAACCACCCAGTACCGTTGCCATGCAGTCACCGGACCAATCGCGATCTTCAGCCGCTTCGATTACTTTTGGATTCACAAACAATCTCACTTCTTGCTACATCATCACCACAAATCACACAGATTCGTCTTCACTACTTATTCACACAGATCATGTTTTTTTTCTTGGTCTCCTCTTCGCAATATAATCACGCAGAAGCTTCTTCTCAATCGACTCAGGCAACACCATCTCTGATCACACAGATCAACACACTTCCCGGAATTCATTCTCTCTTCTCATTCTTGCAGTTTAGAGGGCTGCTCCCTTCTTCTCCGAAAATCGACTCTCAAAACAACCTCCTTCGTCAACCTTGCTCTGATACCAAATGTTGGGTTTCAAGCTTCAATTACACACAAACACACAAAGATAAACTCACTAATAGAGATTTGTTTTTACTGCTTAAAAACCCACTTCTATTCATTGCAGTCTTTACATTATATAAAAAGAAACAACTAACAAACCACTACTTACGTATGCTTAAAGAACCGGAAACAATCCCATGACTTGACCCACTAACATATTACTTGACTTAATCAAAACATAATAAAAACATGTGACTAAATAGCAAGTTTTCTGCTGACCCGTTCGACTCGTATCCGATTATGAAGCTCCATTCTCGTACCCGATAACCCGGTTTATAATGCGTCAAGATTAACCTTACAGTTATGATGTATGTAAACTTATTATTAATTCATGTTTTATCAATCTTAATTATATTTGAAGTTTAGTCAACAAAATTGCGATATCTAATAGGTAAAATAAGTGGGGTAGGAATGGGATGAGTGTTGATGCTGATTTTGTGTCCGATGCTTGTCGAATAGATTAGTTTTATTTTACGCTGAATTTGTAATAGTTAGTGAAACGGTCTATCGAACGTGTATAGACCCGCTCGTTTGAAGTGGTCAAACGAGAGGGTTATTCGGTTGACCGTGTGGGTTTTGCTAGACAAACAGTTAGATTATGGTTGTATAATGTTTGGTGTCGAAGGATAAGGCATCGAAGGATTGTGTATATCCTTCGATGAGCTCGAAAGATATCCATCGATAGATGAAGATGGACCTCGAAGGATATGTCATCCTTCGAGGTATATGTGTATCTTTCGATAGCTGGATGATCGACAGATGATCTATCGATCAATCAGTTAGATCCTTCGACCATACAACCTGTGTTGGGTATAAATACCAACACTTTGTCATTTGCAAGACTAAGAGAGTGAGAGGAGGTTTGAGACCTCACCCGGGGAGAGATCACCACTTGATCTCTCCCGGAATGTATACTCCTTTGGTATTAGTTCGGTTATCATGTAATCGGGCCGATTTGTAACGTTTTACTACCGGATTAATACAAAGTTGTTTGTTTATCATTGCTAATCTCTTCCGTCTTTGAACATAATCACAAGAATCACGGTTTCGGTCCCCAAACCCGGTCCTACAATTGGTATCAGAGCCATGGTGCCCGATTTAGTAAATCTAACCGTTTACTAAGTCACATGTGCTCTAGATCTGTGATTTTTGTGCTTTTTGTTCAAGATGTAAAAATGGTGAAAATCAAGAAAAACTCAGATCTGGACCCGAATATTCAGATCTGTGCTGAAAGGAGTGTTGTGTTTTATGTTTTTCACCTAAACATTCAAGTTATCATCATCAAAAATCAAATATACAAAGTTTTCATCAAATCTGCAGTTTTACACAGAGCTGTGTTCTTGATGTTCTTGGTGCCTTCATGTTTCGAAAGATTAAACTGATTCCGATGGATCATCCTCAGATTTCGAAAGATCAACTTTACCCCAACTGACTTCGAAAGGTCACCTCAACAACTCCGAAAGATCATCTGATTTCGAAGGATCATCCCAACTGATTTCGAAAGATCAACAGTTCGAAAGATCTGTTCTTGTCGAAGGATCAATCAGTTCGAAGGATCCAACATATGTTTCGAAAGATGAACAACTTCAAAAGATGATCAGTCCCAACAACTTCGAAGGATCCAGATCTGATCAGTTCGAAGGATCCAACATATGTTTCGAAAGATGATTCTGAAACAGGGGTTACGATTGTTCTGATGTTTGTGAATCGAAGATTGAACAACATATGCAAGGAGGTTCTGGTTTGAGGTTGTAGGTATCTTTGATAAATTGAAGAAGATCCGGTAATTGCAGGTGGAATCGGAGAAGTTTAGTGTCGCTGGTTGCTGGGTATCGAAGAATGAGGGAAGACGAGGTTGGTGGCTGCTTGTTGTTTGTCGAAGAAAAAGAAGAAGAGGTCTGACAAGTGATAATTGTCGGCTGGATGGATAAAGTTGCAGTAGGGTTGTTATGTTGGATTTGTTTGGTGTTGAAGTTGGGCCTTAATTAATGGTAGATAGTTCGGCTAATTGGGCACTAATTGATGGGCCCACAATCCAAATGATTAAATTCTAGCAGAAGGTTTATTGGATTGTGATGTGATTATGTCGGAAATTTATTTGAGGTCGGGTATTTGCGGAGTTGATTTGAAACCGGCTTCCAAATTTCAACATCAAAATTCGTACGGGTTTTGGGAGCGCGGGAGATGATGCGGAATGATGAAAACAGTTTGATTTAAAAAAAAAAAAAAAAAAAAAAAAAAAAAAAAAAAAAGATGATGAAAACTTGATTTTTGAAAAATGTGGGGTAGTCACGGTTACCGATGCAAATGTAAAAAATGGTGACGCGACTATTATGTGCCAAAAACGGAATGGTATGTTCACTTCCGCACGTCAATGTTTATGATTGTTACCGGTTATTCGTAAATGTTCGAAAGCATTTTGTTTATTGTCATATTCTCGCATTTGAAGACGAACGTATGAACCTTGAACGCCAACACCGGTCCTAACGAGTTCACAAAGTCTTTGGAGGGATACAAGTCGGATCCGATGGGGTACTAGGCGATATTGCTTTATCAACTAGAATATGCAACGAAGAAATCTTTTTTGTTTATTGTCATATTCTCGCATTTGGTAACGAATGAATGAACCTGGAATGTCAACACCGGTCCTAACGAGTTCACAAAGTCTTTGGAGGGATACAAGTCGGATCCTACGGGGTACTAGGGGACGTTCTTATTCAACTAGAATATGCAAAGAAGAAAGTCGTTTTCGTGAATTTTCGGAACCGAGAACATTCAATAAAGATTGACGACAGTTCCGCTCAGTGGAGGGAATTGGTGAACATTTGACGACAGTTTCTTTGAAGTGGAGAGAATCTGTTAAGGTTTAGAGATTTTACCAAAGAAATGGGGGGATAAAAATTGAATTTCTTCGGTAAATTTCTAAACGCAATCACAGGTGGTAGAGTTGTGATTTTCTGGTGACACAATCGGTTCGGCGTGGAATGTTTTGCACAT
Source organism: Helianthus tuberosus (assembly GCA_030545235.1). Lineage (NCBI taxonomy): Eukaryota > Viridiplantae > Streptophyta > Magnoliopsida > Asterales > Asteraceae > Helianthus > Helianthus tuberosus. The sequence goes on from CM060366.1 coordinate 178,607,199, forward strand.
ACACATATTTGAGGATTTTAATTAATTCTCCAGCCAGCGTGAAGGGTTTTGCACGGAAAAATACAGGTTTCTAAAGTCTACAGTAGTTACAAAAGCGCTGTTCACTGAAGACCTGGGGAATCTTTTTGGAAGCTGATAGTTCAAGGCTGAAGACCTGCAGGATTCGGTTTTGGGTTTGATGTTTCTTTGGGATTTTACAGGGATCTGGGGGTAACTCAATTCGTTGAGTTTGCAAACGATGTACTTGGTCAAGCTGACTTCCTGAGTACTGATGCTGAAGATCCGTAGTGCATTACGTGGTCAAATTCACAAAGGCGAGACAATGAGATCTGGATGTAGTTCAACTAAGCATGCTGGTTGAGCTTGCAAGGGATACACTTGGTCTAGCTGACTTTCCTGAGTGTTGATGCTGAAGATTAAAGTGCATTACTTGGTCGATTCCACAAAGACGGTTTACAGAAGACAGTTCACCAGAAATCTCTATCAATGTAGTATGCTTGTATGAAATAGAGTTCTTATGACAAGATCAAGACTTGATGCAGTTCTTAAAGATTGGAACCCTTATTAAATGCCGGTTGGAGTATTGGAAGATCAGCGGAAGATCGGTCAATTGAGGAAATTGCACAACACCCAACACGGATACGCGTACTTTAAGGGGGAAATATTTTACAAGGAGCGTCAAGATACTACTTACCTGGATCATCGGTCAAGGGGGAATTTGTTAACACAGAGAAGATGAATACTTGACTGAAGATCGATTGCAGTTGCATTTTCAGCATTCGACAGCAACGGACAAGGGGGAATTTGTTGATGCAGATTTTGTGTCCGATGCTTGTCGAATAGATTAGTTTTATTTTACGCTGAATTTGTAATAGTTAGTGAAACGGTCTATCGAACGTGTATAGACCCGCTCGTTTGAAGTGGTCAAACGAGAGGGTTATTCGGTTGACCGTGTGGGTTTTGCTAGACAAACAGTTAGATTATGGTTGTATAATGTTTGGTGTCGAAGGATAAGGCATCGAAGGATTGTGTATATCCTTCGATGAGCTCGAAAGATATCCATCGATAGATGAAGATGGACCTCGAAGGATATGTCATCCTTCGAGGTATATGTGTATCTTTCGATAGCTGGATGATCGACAGATGATCTATCGATCAATCAGTTAGATCCTTCGACCATACAACCTGTGTTGGGTATAAATACCAACACTTTGTCATTTGCAAGACTAAGAGAGTGAGAGGAGGTTTGAGACCTCACCCGGGGAGAGATCACCACTTGATCTCTCCCGGAATGTATACTCCTTTGGTATTAGTTCGGTTATCATGTAATCGGGCCGATTTGTAACGTTTTACTACCGGATTAATACAAAGTTGTTTGTTTATCATTGCTAATCTCTTCCGTCTTTGAACATAATCACAAGAATCACGGTTTCGGTCCCCAAACCCGGTCCTACAATGAGATGAGGAAGTCTTCATGGTTCAATCCTTTAGGCACGAGATTAAATGAAAATTCCTCTAGCAGGCCAGTTACATTAATCAATGGCAAAAGTGGGTACCCCTAAAGATTTTGGATGGAGATCTGAAACTCGAATTCTGTTGTAAATCTGATAAGCATATCAATTCTGTTGTAGATTTCGTGTACCCCTAATGTATTTGTAAATTAGTTGTATCCATGTTGTTCTTTATGGAAAGCCAAGAAAGAAAAGCTGTTCAAAGGTAACCCCATGTCTACTCCAAAGATTAACGAAGTGATTAACGTGAACATATTTTAATGGGTAAAAAATACTTCTCAACTCACCTACTTGAAATACTTCTAAACTCACTCACTTGAAAATATAAAATATTCTACAAGACAACTTTAATTTGAAATAGGTCCGCTATAGTTATTGAAAATATCTTAAGTAGGATTATTAATAATAACTAGTAATTTTACCTCGCGCGTTGCAGTGGTTGTCTGATTATCAGTATAGTACCGACACTCGGTATAGCCACCGAAAGAGATAACATAAAATCATTAGAAAAGGAGCATCGAGACGTCCATGTATGTATAAAAAAGCATTCACAAATAAAATACTAATAGGAAAAACTATCGGTTCTAATAATACCGATAGCGAAAACAATATTGTTCAGTTGGATTGGCTTTGGTTCATCACGTTAAAGAAGGAAAAAAAAACTTTAAAAGGCGAAATATTTAACTGAATAAATGTAAAAGTACTCAACATGTATATCATCAACAAATTAAAAGTAGATGCATTAAACATTTATATAAGCAAAGTTAACTGATGAGGAATAAAATTTATTAAGTTGATGGACTAAATATGTATACTAGGAAAGCAAAAGTAGAAGGACTAAACACATAAATTAGTAAACTTAATGGCTAAAGGCATAAACTTCTTCTGGCCAATCATATAATGATACTTGGCTATGTCAAATTGGCTCACTGACATAGTATATTAATTTAAAAACAAAAAAAAATATTGTAATATTATACTCAAACTAAAATAAAATAAAATGCTTGTTGCTAATTATGTAACACACTAATTGTTTTTTATAAATTCCTGATTTCATTATTATAAAATGAAAATTACATGAGAATAGGAAGTAAACGGGCAAATATTAAACTTAAATTAAAAAAAAATGCTAGTTTTTATGGTTTATTTAAAAAAAAAAAAAAAAAGCTGTGTTAAAAAAGTTACGTCTGTCAAAAAAATCGCGGAAGTAATTGATTTGAAAAAGTTGCATGTATGTGAATATAATCAATTCAAATGTAAAACTATTTTTTTTCACCTATAATAGTAATAATAATAATAATAATAATAATAATAATAATAATAATAATAATAATAATAATAATATAGTATAGATAATTAATTCAAATTTGTTAGAATTATTTATTCGATGTTTCGTAGTTGCATGTGTCAAGCAAACAACCAAAAAAGAAGAAGCTTTCCGAAATAGAAGTAGCAATACGAGGGAAATAAACAGGTCGAGGCACAATATTTCAAAGTCCTTCTGAACTCATAATTTTATTCAAGTAGTTAAATTGCTCTGAGAGACACATAGAAACATGGCTACAAATTGTGGTTTTAATGTGTCATTACCGGGTATAGTCGATGCCCTTGAGTCTTTTATTTCCTACTAAACTCTTAAAGAGAGTTTGTTATTGGCATCTCGCATGCACATTTCAGTTAGATCCTGAAAATAAGAATATCACAAAGAAGTAAAAAAATTAGTCAGAACTTCAACAAAGACTGTAACATATAAAATTTGGTTTTAATGTGTCATTACCGGGTATAGTCGATGTTAATTCTCCCGGCATCAGGATTAGCAATCACTGCGAATGCCTCTTGGGAAAGATCAACTTGATTTCCAGCACATCCGGGACAAAGATCAACAACTGTAACATCAACGCTCCTACCTGTGCAAGGTTGCGGAACACCTGCGTTGGTTCCGCTGGTGCACCTGACACGGTACCTAGTCCCACACGCAGCTCGGTTGTTAAACAAACCACGATTTGCCGCTAGAATCATAACACCGCGGTTTTCGTATCCATAACATGACGATGCTACACATACATCGAAAGGAAAAAAAGATCAAAACAAGTTATAAGAATATAGTCCATGTTTCATTTATGTCCCTATACTTACGAACGTAGGGAGGAGTGTAGAAGGTTGCTTGGCCAGCAATGGCAAGAGCTACTGATGTAAGACATGCAACCATAGCGATCAAGATAAAAGCTCTAGTCATGAAGCCCATTTTTTGAACTTATTATCTTGAAAACACGATATGTAATTTGTGAAGTATATCACTTAGTTTGGTGATGAGAAACACAAAAGGGGTGTCCTTTTATAGTCGGAAAAACTAATTTGAAGGGTAACAAATACGTGTAACAAAATACACAAGATTAACCAAGTAAAGGAAGTGGGACATGGATATTAAACTTATTGGTTATACTTGGGGTCAACTTTTTAGATTTTAAATCAGATTAAGATAACAAAGCCTTTTGCTAAAGAAAATTTATAACCTAGGCTGAGTTGGTTAACGGGTTAAAAAAATGAATATTCAATAACATGTCAGCTAAAAGCATTTTTGTCAATTTGTATCGACCATCTCCACATTTAGGGCACAACTTGCGTTGTCTATCATGATATGTTCTTACAATATTATTAAAAACTTAAGAAAACATGTAAAACATTGTAGAAAGATTATTTAAATGCAATTGAAAAGCAATTACACTTGTTTAAATAGTAAATAATGATGAAAAGAAACATGTAGGGGTTCAAGCTTGTGGTTTTCGGGAAGGGTCAAAGCTCAAAGAGGTATCTGAAAATCAAAATTTTTATGGTGAATTCTAACAAAACATTATACGGTCTTTCACTTGCTACTCTTTGACACGAGTATGGCCATAATTATTGTTAAAAAAAAAAAAAAGAAATAAAAACCCCTTAAAATCATCTTCATTGCCCAACAACTTCAATTCAGTTTTAATCCATGCCGAGTGTAGATAGATAAAATAGAAAAATCTGATAAGCATAAAAGCTAATTCATTTTGTTTGTAGGCAATATTACTACCACCTTTTACTAAGCAAATTTCATACGAATTATAAATGTTATTAAACCAAGTAGTACCACATATTTAAAACATCAAATGGTACCTAAAAACTTATTAACTAGTAAAATTACAATAAACATCAAAGCATTACACACATATATGAGAAACAATAAAAAATAACATACATACACAACTCTTTCTCTCTCTCTCTCTCATATATATATATATATATATATATAGAAGTGTAGGATATAAATCCACTAATCGTACATTACGTACGCGATCCCCACAGCCATACACGTGTCCCTGATTCAATTTACACTACAAAAAAAATGCCATCTAGTGGCATGCAAAAAGTGCCACATAAAAACAAGAAAGTGCCATTAAAGAACCTTGTAAGAATGGGCGGCACACAAAAAAAGTGCCACAAGAAGCGCAGACGCTAAAGCCTTTTAGTGACACTTTTTCAATGTGTCGCACAAAGTTTTTAGGTTTTTAGTGGCACTTTTTTATCTGCCAGTACAAACTTTTGAGCTTTGGCACATATTTTTGCCACAAAAATCACATCAAATTAAATGCCATTGACGTTTATCATATTAATTTTAATTTATTACAATTATCATTTATTCACATTAAAAAATAAAAACAAAATTGTAAAATGTAGAAATCATAAAATAATTACTTCAATTAAAAGTTCAATCAATCTTCCAAAGATTCCAAATGTCTAATAAGTGTCGATCTAAGTCTAGTGATCAAACATATAACCCAAATAAACTAACAAGTGTATGAATAAAAACTCAAAACTTCATTGTCTTCATGAATCTCTTTCACAATCTTCATGCGAGTTAAATAATCATCGTATTAACGTTTTCTTAGTAGTCATACTTCCACTTCATAGGTCCTAGCACTTACTACTTGTTATCACTACATCAACCAACTGACAATACTCAACCTGAAATTTCACAATTCATGTTAAATTTATTAGATCTGATAACCATAGCTATCAAAGATGTAAGAGCAGTTAATAAAAGGCAAACTTACTTCTTTTGACATCACCATAATGTCCTCTCGATCTTCACGTTGATATCCTGTCAAACATATAACTAGTGACGTTGCACCTGGAATCCCATTCAAATCTCTCACCGGTACGTACATTACCCGATAAAAATACAAATGCACATACTTAGTTACAAACCAGTAACTCAATCCTGAATAGATTCATAATGTAACCTAAAACCAATCGGATTTGCGTACTGATCGAGGTTGTATCCACAGGCGCTCCGACATCAAAACTGTGGAAACAGAAGGACAACTTTGAAAACAAGCATGAAAATTTATCTCAACAAGGCCAATTATCAGTCAACCATGACTACTTGAGCAGAAGTGGAATCTTAAGTGTTGCATAAAATAGCTGAAACTTGAAAAGGCACTCTTTATTGGCAATAGATATATAACTTCCACTCAATAGCAATAAACTACAAACTACAAATACAAAAAGATAACAAACAAAGGCTCCGGATATGGAGGAATTCCTAGATGATAACTGATAACAGTAATTTTAACTATCAAATTACCTCAGTAAACAGTTTTGTATTACTTTGCCAGTTTCCTTCTAGATGAGTAATTAAAAACCCAAATACCAAATCATTCTTTATGAAGCAGCGAATGCTCGGATGTCTGCCCTGAACACATTGTGTCATCCCGTGAAAAAACAAGACGACTTATAAATGTACAAAGCGTATAAAAAAATTAACACCAATTAGGTGATTAAATTCAATTCTACACAAAAGATATGATGACCACAGATACCTAAGATTCATGATTTCTACTTCTATGGTTGCATAAAAGGAATCTGCAAAACACAAGTTTCATTAAATAAATTGCCAAATAATCATTTATCTACTAAAACATGTGAAATAGAAGGTATTTTGGTTGATGCATTTCATCGAGCAATTGGTATACATCTTCAAACCTTTCATTTTTACAGACTTACAAGGGAGGTCGATTATTGTAGTCGAAATAACCGATTGCTGGTGTGGAACGGCTGCAAACAGCTTCGATGAAGAATACGAGATGGGTTTCGGTTGGCAGAAATAGCACGCCATAGGCCTGTTGGAGATGTGTGATGGCAAATGGTAGAATTGTGAAGGCGATTTGACGAGAGGGTGGGTCATTTTTTAGGTGAGAGTATGGATCGATTACTCTATAAGGAATTAAGGATCACAGAACGGAGGAGAAACCGTCTTAGGTTATAGAAAGTGGAAGGAAGGAGACTAGTTCTTTTTGGGTGGAGGGAATTAGATTTTTTTTTTATAAGTGGGTGGGAAGTTAATGTTTTTAAAAAACTTTTTGAAAGTAAATATTCTTATAACATAATTTAGCTTTAATTAAAAACATAAAATATATTTTATATAAATTAATAACTAATTTGCCATCATGTTTTATTATTTATATAAATTAATAACTAATTCGTCATCATGCTATAAAAATAAATAATACTAACGTCACATTAAAAAAAACATTAATAGAGTTAAACATTAGTAGAGTTTGATATACATTCATAACTATAAAATTATAAAAAATAAATATACATTCATAACTATAAAATTATAAAAAATAAATTAAAAATGCAATTAAAAACTTTTGACGTGATACTAACACCTTGTGAGGGAAATTGACTTTTGGTGAAAGTGATTTTAGTGAAGATTTATAATTTTGTTTAAATTTTTTGAGGGAAAACTAATATACTAGGAGTGAAGAAACTTTTTGATAAATTTTGTTATAGGGTTTAAGAGGGAAAAAGGAAAAGAAATTAAAAATACTCTAAAAGTTTTAGTAGGATATGCAAAGTTTCATTAAAAACCTATCAAAAATTTTAGTGGCATACACATAGTGTCATTAAAAACCTAATTTAGTGGCATAAAGGCGAAATGTCACTAAAAGTGTGTATTAATCAAATGTGGCATACACAAAATGCCATTAAAAACCTAATTAGTGGCACAAATGCTAAATGCCATTGAAAATGTGTGCCGCTAAATGGCATTTTTTTTGTAGTGTTAATTAGATAAGGGTATATCAGACATTCTGTTCAATCATCTGAGGGCTAATTAGGGAATTCTGTCAACAAGGAAGTAGATTACGAGTTCGTTTCAAAACCGTCTATCTAATTATTGTTCGTATCAATTCAATTTGTAGGTTTTTTGATTGATTCCTATACCGAGCACACATTGGCGATACCGAAAATGCTGGATTCGTCATTTAGGATTGTCACACCCCGACCGCGTTAAAACAACAAAACCGCGGCGGAAATGTCGGGGAGTGTCGTGGCAGAATTATTGGTTCACAACCATGGATACAAAAAGAGTTTCATTTTATTGATAAAATTAAACATTACATTGTCTTAACATAGAACAAATAAAATACATATCGACTATCATTGTTTTTATGTCACTAAGGCATCGTCCAGATCCTATGTGACGCATGCATCCTAGAAATCACATCAAGCAACATCACCTGAAACATATGTATAAACAAAGTCAGCAAAGAAATGCTGGCGAGTACATAGGTTTTAAAGGAGTGTCGGATTCATGGCTAGTTTTCATGTAGCAATACTTTATTAAAAACCTTGTTTTGAAAAGAGTATAATATTGCAACTTAATAAACCAACTCAAATCAAGCGGGTTATAGTTTATAAAACCTCGTAGCCATGATTCTTAACCCAAAAACATATGTTTTAGTAAAGCAAATTGTAAAACATCTCGTATAAACTCGTTAATAAAACTCGTTAATAAATCTTGTTAATAAAACTCGTATGGTTTATATCATTTCGAAAACCTCGTTTGTGTGACATCGTTTCAAAATCGTTTACCCAAGTGAACTAAATAACGCCACGGTATGTAATACGATGAAAACACTTATATATAAGAAGTACCAGCGGCGTATCTACCATGTTTTCACCACATTACCCCCGTCCCGTTATCTAAACACTTAACCAAAAACCAATCGTTTATCCAACTCGTTCAATCTTGTATGAATCGTTCCCAAATCGTTAATTCGTTTAAATCGTTTAAATCATCCTCGTTTTAAGTGTGAAAACTATTTATGGTTGCCTCACTAATAACATTCAAACCTTCGTGACTCGACTATCTCGCTTCTCGCATTAATAAACCACCAAAGGGTATATTCACATTCAGATTCAGTCATTACCCACCTAACCCACACATAACCATGTGTGCAGTATGATAATAGGATTTGTCAGATCCTATGGTACCTTAACCTAATACTGGTCGGCTTGATCAATGCTAATGAATGCCATTCGTTATGTAATTACAACCAACTAGTTTATTCACTTTATTGAAATCGTTATTAGTTTAATATAAACCTTCTTAATCGTTTTTGAAATCATCGTTATAAAATCGAAAATCGTTTTGAAAACCATCGTTAAAACCTTGAAAACAATTAGCACATATGAATCACCCCAAAACAATTGAAAACAGTAAAATAGGGGAACTATGTACTCACATGGAGTGAAAAGTATCCTCAATCAATAGAACTTCAACAAACTCGAGCAAACCAGAGAAATCAAACAGCACCTAGTAATCGAATCACTAGTCAAACAATAGACGCCTAAATCGGAAGATCGGACAGAATGAGGTCTTGTAAACAATAGACGCCTAAATCGGAAGATCGGACACCTAGTAATCCTAATGATCGACCAAACGGGTCGAGTTCAAAAGTCTAAGCGGGTGTTTAGTCCGCTTGACTTACGACTCTACACAAGCACTAAACTAAAAGTGACGAGCTAAACATGATAGAACATGTTTAGTTAAGTTAGAAAACAGGTTTTTGATATCAAAACAAACGGTTTTGATACCCTAGAGTAGTTTGGTTACAAAATACGCATAAACACGCATTTTGGCCGAAACTACAACTCGTCACTACGCCTAGTCAACGTGGTAATCAGTAGGTATAGTCACAAGGGACTATAACCATCGTGATTACGCTCACGTTGCAAAGTTCAACGGAACTTTGTGTTGACCATTGACTGGTCAAAGCTGAAAGTCAAACTTGTTTGACTTTCATGCTTGAAATACCAGAACAAGCAAGAAGAGGACTTACAAAGGGTCCAAGAAGGATGTTTGATCTAAAATAGCTCAGGTATGAAGTGTAAACACCCCAACTTAGAGCTGATTTTAGATCAAGTGTGAGAATGAAGTGAAGTGGGGGGTTGCTATTTATAGTAAGTTAGGAGTTCTAGGATCATTCCAAGTGTTGTGAAGCTCAAATCTTGGCCATACACTTGTTAATCTAAGGTTGGGCAACTAGCAAAACAGGCAAACAAGTCCATAGATTGCAAAAACAATGTCTAAAACAGGTTGCAACAGCTGGAATGGAAGTTTCTGAATTCTGTGGTGCTGGCACACGCTTACGGACTGTAAGCTATGGTCCATACGGTCCGTAAGGAACCTGCAGACCAGCCACTTTCACTTATTTACAGTTTAGCCCCTGCACCTTGTTTCGTTGCGTATCGGCACTTCTAACACCCGTCAAACCCATTTTCAAGCTCCACAGTGATGTTAAAACATAGGGAACATGAAATATGCTTGAAAACATCTCGGGTGTCGGTTCGTTTGGCCGTACAGTTGCGTTGTTCGGTTAATTACGACGAAAGTCGTAACGAACGCGTGTACGATCCAAATTGCGAAACGAATGAAGTTTTAGCATCCCAATCATTAAAATAAAATATTTTAATGATTACATAAATTTTTGGATGTCTGGATATATTCAGAACGTAAGATATGCGCGAAAATGCAAACTTGTGCACTTTTTGACGCTTTTAGTCCCTATTGATCAATAAAGTTTATTTTAGCATACCGAACCCCTCAAAGCCTATTTATAAGCTATGTAAAGGATATTTAGGGTATGTTTAACTTATGATAAAGTTCCGGAGTGTTCGTTACTACACAAATCGGTATAGTTTTGCAGTTTGACACAAATAGTCCCTGCGATCGAACAAACTTGATTTCAACACACCAAACCATCCAAAGCTTATTTCTAAGTTATGTGGAGGTTATTTAAGGTATGTTAAGCCTATTTCATTATTCCGGAGTGTTTGTTGCATTAAACTGGTTATATTTATGCATCAGTGCGCGTATAACCCTCTAGAAAGCGATTTAAAGCTTGAAAGCGTAGTCGAATCTAATTGAAAATTCACCAAACACAAATACACACATAATAACATCAAAACACATATAGTAACACCAAATCACATTGTTTTATTAATAATCATCATTGTTTTACATCCTACATCGATTACAGAGTACAATTGTCACAGTCTCCCCTACTTCAGGAAATTTCGTCCCGAAATTTTATTTAGAGGAAGGTTGTGAAAACAGATGCGGATATTTCGCCTTCATTTGGTCCTTACTTTCCCAAGTAAACTCTGGGCCACGTTTGGACTCCCAACGAACTTTAACCAAATGAATCCGTTTGTTCTTCAACTGTTTGAAAGTACGGTCCACGATCTCCACTGGTTTCTCGACAAAGTGCATCGTTTCATCGATTCGGATCTCGTCGAGAGGAATGTGAAGATCAGCATCAGCTAAACACTTTCACAAATTGGACACGTGAAAAGTCGGATGAATATTTCCAAGCTCTGGAGGTAGCTCTAGTCGATAGGCAACCTTCCCAATTCTTTCCACAATCTTAAATGGTCCCACATATCGAGGTGCAAGTTTTCCTTTCCTTCCAAATCTCACCACTCCCTTCCAAGGTGAAACCTTGAGTAGGACACGATCTCCGACTTGAAATTATAAGGGCTTGCGTCGCATATCCGCACAACTCTTTTGACGGTTTCGAGCTGTCACAAGATTATCGCGGATCTTCTTGATTTATTCTGTTGTTTCCAGAACGAGCTCAGGTCCAGTAAGCTGAGCTTCACCGGTCTCGTTCCAACAGACAGGTGAACGACATTTTCGACCGTAGAGAGCTTCGAATGGTGCCATATTAATACTAGCATGATGACTATTGTTGTAAGAGAACTCGATCAGTGGAAGATGAGAATCCCAATTACCACCAAAGTCTATCACGCATGCTCTAAGCATATCCTCCAAAGTTTGAATCGTTCTCTCAGATTGACCATCTGTTTGGGGATGATAAGCAGCGCTTAGATTTAGTTGGGTTCCCAAAGCAGATTGCATGGTCTCCCAGAAATGAGATGAAAATCGAGCATCACGATCAGAAATGATATCCAAAGGAACACCATGTCGAGATACTATCTCATCAACATAAATCTTTTCCAGTTTATCAACAGATAGATCCTCGCGAATTGGAATAAAATGAACTGATTTCGTTAATCGATCGATAACAACCCAAATAGCATCATGACCTTTAGACGTACGCGGTAACTTAGTGATGAGATCCATAGCAATGTTCTCCCACTTCCAAACCGGTATTTCTGGCTGTACAAGCAAACCAGAAGGTCGTTGATGTTCAGCCTTGACTTTGAGACAAGTTAGGCATTTCGATACATACAAGGCAACATCTTTTTTCATACCAGGCCACCAGTACTGAGTACGAAGATCCTTGTACGTTTTATCAGCACCAGGATGGATAGAATATCGAGACTTGTGAGATTCGTCCATTACCAAGGTGCGAAGATCGTCTTGTTTCGGAACCCACAAACGATCCTTGAAGTAGAGTAAACCATCGTCTTTCCTTTCGAGCTTAAGCTCAAGTTGAAGCGGTAGCTCATATTTCAATAAGCCTTTGGTTACACAAGATCGTTGAGCTTGAAGGACGCGAGATTGGATATCAGATAGAGTTCGAACAAAATTGAGCTTGACTCGCTCCTTTCGACTAAGTGCATCGGCTACGACATTCGCCTTACCAGGATGGTAGCGAATTTCGCAATCGTAGTCGTTCAATAGCTCAACCCAGCGTCGTTGCCTCATGTTCAACTCCTTCTGATTAAGAATGTGCTGAAGACTTTTGTGGGCTGTGAAAACCACACACTTTGTGCCATAAAGATAATGTCTCCAGATTTTAAGCGCGAAAACCACAGCTCCTAACTCAAGATCATGAGTCGTATAGTTCTTCTCGTGAACTTTCAGCTGTCTTGACGCATAAGCTATGACTTTACCTCGTTGCATAAGAACGCAACCAAGTCCTAGATTCGATGCATCACTGTAGACAACGAAATCATCATTTCCCTCAGGCAGAGATAGAACAGGAGCATCACAAAGCTTTCGTTTCAGCGTTTGGAACGCTTCTTCTTTCTTGGGTCCCCACTCAAAAGGCTTATTCTTTTGAGTCAAAGCAGTGAGTGGAACCGCAATCTTCGAGAAATTAGAAATGAATCGACGATAATAACCAGCAAGACCAAGAAAAGATCGAATCTCTGTAGGTGTCGTTGCGTACTCCAATCCTTAATAGCAACAATCTTGGATGGATCCACATGAATACCCTGCTCGTTGACTACATGACCCAAGAACTGAACTTCTTTTAGCCAAAATTCACACTTGGAGAATTTAGCAAAAAGTTGTTCCTTCTTAAGGAGTTCCAATGTTAAGCGAAGGTGTTGCTTGTGCTCGGCTCAAGACTTCGAATAAATGAGAATATCGTCGATGAACACAATGATGAACTTGTCTAAATAAGGTTTACAGACCCTATTCATTAAGTCCATAAAGATAGCTGGGGCATTTATCAAACCAAAAGGCATGACAGTGAACTCGTAATGCCCATATCTCGTGCGGAAAGCAGTTTTGGGAATATCTTCTTCGAGAACACGAAGTTGATGATATCCAGAACGCAGATCGATCTTAGAAAAACACGAAGCACCTTGCAGCTGGTCGAAGAGATCATCAATTCGAGGTAGGGGATATCGATTCTTGATGGTAAGCTTATTAAGCTCACGATAATCGATACACATTCGAAAAGATCCATCTTTCTTTTTCACAAAGAGGACAGGAGCTCCCCAAGGTGAATAACTCGGACGGATGAATCCTTTATCAGATAACTCTTGAAGCTGTTTCGATAACTCTTGCATCTCTGACGGTGCAAGACGATAAGGTTCTTTCGCAATCGGGTTGGCATTGGGTATAAGATCAATATGAAACTCAACTTGACGAACTGGAGGCAAACCAGACAGTTCATCAGGAAACACCTCTGGATAATCCCGAACAATCAGAATATCCTGAATACTCTTGCTCTTGCCTTTCTCCTCGGTGACATGTGCTGGAAAAGCAACATATCCTTTTCTCAAATACCTCTGAGCTTCCATACATGACATAAGCTTCAATCCACCTGAAGGTTTCTTGCCACGAACTTCTAGAATTTCACCAGAAGACAAAGGGATACGAACAATATTATCGAAACAAACCACCTCAGAATGATGTTTGGTTAACCAATCCATCCCCACGATAATATCGAAACTCCCAAGTTGCATCGGCGTGAGGTCAATAGGAAAAAGATGGTTATCAAGGTTCAACTGACAATCACGAATAACAGAATTGAGAACAAGAGGTTTACCAGTAGCAACTTCGACAGATAAGGGTTTCCTCAGTTTAATTCTAGGAATCGCAAGTAAAGGTTCAAAAGATAACGAAACAAAACTTCTAGCGGCACAAGAATCAAAAAGAATAGATGCGGGTCGATTGTTAACAAGAAACGTACCATTGACAACCTCGTTGTCAGCCCTCGCTTCATTGGCATTCAAATTGTACGCTCGTCCACGAGCGGGATTCACGTTGGCGTTGACGTTCGCATTCGGGTTCGCATTAGCATTCGCGTTTGCATTCACCAGCCTCGGACAGTTGTTGCGGAAGTGACCAAACTCTACACAATTGAAACATGAACCTGGTGGGAATCTAGCAGCATTCCCCTATACCGAAGCTTGAACCTAGGCAACCTGATTTTGTCCCAAACGACAAACATTGGCCAAATGCCCAAGTTTACCACACGTTGTGCATTGCTTACAAGCTTGCTGTGCACCATGATGACCGTTGCAGTGAGCACAATGAGGTGCGGTACCAGCATACACTTTCTTCGCAGGCGGTTGAGCCGGTGGGTTCTGAGGGTTCTAAGCATTTTGTGCAGTTACTGCAAAATTCTGAGTACCCTTTCGCTTTCCCGACTTCTTCGAAGACTCACCTTCCTTACCCTTACCCTTTTTCTTGTCCTTCCCAGAATCAGTCGCCTTCTTTTTATCACCCTTGCGGGTGAGTTTACCCTTCCTGACTTGAGACTCAGTCAGGGTAGCAGACAACTCGATCACTTGACGAAGGGTAGTAGGATTAACACCGGTCACAATATCCAGAATAGAATCGGGTAGACCATCGATATACCTCTCTATTGTTTTCTCTAACGGGGTAACCATAGTAGGACACAAAAGACTGAGTTCCTCAAAGCGATCTGTATACGCACGGTGTTCACCCTCATCTTTCTTTAGATCGTCAAACTCTTGTTCCAAGGCTCGAACCTCGTGACGGGGACAAAACTCTTTCATCATGAGAGCTCGAAGCTCTTCCCATGTCTGTGCTAATGCCACTTCGGCACCCCTATCACGCATAATACCGTTCCACCACGTAAGAGCACGCTTCTCAAACACGCTTGATGCAAACTCAACCTTTCGCGCATTCGGACACTGCATATGTCTGAATGTGCTCTCGAACCACTGCAGTAGCGCAGTTGCTCCTTGCGACCCAGAAAACTTAAGCGGCTTAGCAGAATTGAAATTCTTGAAATTACACTGTGCATTATTGTTGTTATTATTGTTGTTGTATAACTCGTGGATTTGGGTCACAACGCCTGGAAGCACAGCAGCCATTTGCTGAGAGACAAGGGCTGCGACTTCTTCAGCAGTAAAAGATTGAGCATCACGTTGAGGAGGCATGGTCTAACAAAGAAATATGAGAGACGAGTGAGGTTGATAATTAGGAAAAGCAAAAGAGGTATCGACAAAACACAAGGAAGGCGATCATTTGTTCGTTACCTCGAACAAACAAATGACACGCAGTGACTAATCAAAGTAAATGAATCAAAATAATGTATCGCAAAGACATGCTCGCCTATAAGTGCACACTCACCCCAAGAGTTCCCAGGTAAGAGTGACTGGTCCGATTATGTGGATTTGTACGAACACTCTAGCCTTAGACAGAAAACTCAGGGTACAGGCATTCACTCTTCCAGTTTGCACGTGTTCACATTATTTAGACCCAAACTTTGACGAGATTTTGAAAACTCAAAAGGTACAAAGCCAAAAATGAGTCAAACTGGAAGGGTTCAAAACCTAGTAATCAATCATCCTAGAACGGATGATTAATCTTCGAAGCGGATTCGAATTTGTGTTCTCATTGTGGTTATCACCTAGGGTAGGTCATAGTTTTGTTTTAAAAATCTAAACGCAAATTTCTTTGCGTTAGGATCCTAAAAGTTATAGTCTAGGTCAAAGCATTACTAAAAACCTAATTCCCTATAACCATTGGCTCTGATACCAACTCTTCTGTCACACCCCGACCGCGTTAAAACAACAAAACCGTGGCGGAAACGTCGGGGAGTGTCGTGGCAGAATTATTGTTTCACAACCATGGATACAAAAAGAGTTTCGTTTTATTGATAAAATTAAACATTACATTGTCTTAACATAGAACAAATAAAATACATATCGACTATCATTGTTTTTATGTCACTAAGGCCTCGTCCAGATCCTATCTGACGCATGCATCCTAGAAATCACATCAAGCAACATCACCTGAAACATATGTAAAAACAAAGTCAGCAAAGAAATGCTGGCGAGTACATAGGTTTTATAGGAGTGTCGGATTCATGGCTAGTTTTCATGTTGCAATACTTTATTAAAAACCTTGTTTTGAAAAGAGTATAATATTGCAACTTAATAAACCAACTCAAATCAAGAGGGTTATAGTTTATAAAACCTCGTAGCCATGATTCTTAACCCAAAAACATTTGTTTTAGTAAAGCAAATTGTAAAACATCTCGTATCAACTCGTTAAATAAAATCGATAATAAATCTTGTTAATAAAACTCATTTGGTTTATATCATTTCGAAAACCTCGTTTGTGTGACATCGTTTCAAAATCGTTTACCCAAGTGAACTAAATAACGCCACGGTATGTAATACGATGAAAACACTTATATATAAGAAGTACCAGCGGGGTATCTACCATGTTTTCACCACATTACCCCCGTCCCGTTATCTAAACACTTAACCAAAAACCAATCGTTTATCCAACTCGTTCAATCTTGTATGAATCGTTCCCAAATCGTTAATTGGTTTAAATCGTTTAAATCATCCTCGTTTTAAGTGTGAAAACTATTTATGGTCGCCTCGCTAATAACATTCAAACCTTCGTGACTCGACTATCTCACTTCTCACATTAATAAACCACCAAAGGGTAAATTAACATTCACATTCAGTCATTACCCACCTAACCCACACATAACCATGGGTGTAGTATGATAATGGGATTTGTCAGATCCTATGGTACCATAACCTAATACTGGTCGGCTTGATCAATGCTAATGCATGCCATTCGTTATGTAATTACAACCAACTAGTTTATTCACTTTATTGAAATCGTTATTAGTTTAATATAAACCATCTTAATCGTTTTTGAAATCATCGTTATAATATCAAAAATTGTTTTGAAAACCATCGTTAAAACCTTGAAAACATTTAGCACATATGAATCACCCCAAAACAATTGAAAACAGTAAAATAGGGGAACTATGTACTCACATGGAGTGCAAAGTATCCTCAATCAATAGATCTTCAACAAACTCGAGCAAACCAGAGAAATCAAACAGCACCTAGTAATCGAATCACTAGTCAAACAATAGACGCCTAAATCGGAAGATCGGACAGAATGAGGACTTGTAAACCAAATGAGTGTTGGAACTCATGTGATATGGTTTAACAAAGCCTACATCCTAAATCGAAACCTAACCTAAGTGCTTTCGACCCGTTGCGACCCATTAAGGTAGCTTACGCTACTTTAACGCGTCGTGCGCACAAAAGCGCGTTCGAGACGTCTAACTAGTCATATGACAAGTGTTATATGCCTAAAAATGTTTAAATATGTTGCATAATCAGTTACGTGACAAAAGTTTATGTTACATATGCTTAATTACCAATTATGCATGAAAAGGGCATTTTGGTCATTTACCTAAGGCACATAAACTACTTATCATACAACTAATTAAACCTAACTGACCATACGGTATAACCTCAAAAGGTTATTCCCTATGCAACTATGGTCACTAAACATGTTTGGTCTGATCCTAATGATCGACCAAACGGGTCGAGTTCGAAAGTCTAAGAGGGTGTTTAGTCCGCTTGACTTACGACTCTACACAAGCACTAAACTAAAAGTGACGAGCTAAACATGCTAGAACATGTTTTGTTAAGTTAGAAAACAGGTTTTTGATATCAAAACAAACGGTTTTGATACCCTAGAGTAGTTTGGTTACAAAATACGCATAAACACGCATTTTGGCCGAAACTACGACTCGTCACTACGCCTAGTCAACGTGGTAATCAGTAGGTATAGTCACAAGGGACTATAACCATCGTGATTACGCTCACGTTGCAAGGTTCAACGGAACTTTGTGTTGACCATTGACTGGTCAAAGCTGAAAGTCAAACTTGTTTGACATTCATGCTTGAAATACAAGAACAAGCAAGAAGAGGACTTACAAAGGGTCCAAGAAGGATGTTTGATCTAAAATAGCTCAGGTATGAACTGTAAACACCCCAATTTAGAGCTGATTTCAGATCAACTATGAGAATGAAGTGAAGTGGGGGGTTGCTATTTATAGTAGGTTAGGAGTTCTTGGATCATTCCAAGTGTTGTGAAGCTCAAATCTTGGCAATACACTTGTTAATCTAAGGTTGGGCAACTAGAAAAACAGGCAAACAAGTCCATAGATTGCAAAAACAATGTCTAAAACCAGTTGCAACAGCTGGAATGGAAGTTTCTGAATTCTGTGGTGCTGGCACAAGCTTACGGACCGTAAGCTTTGGTCCATACGGTCCGTAAGGAACCTGCAGACCAGCCACTTTCACTTATTTACAGTTTAGCCCCTTCACCGTGTTTCGTTGCGTATCGGCACTTCTAACACCCGTCAAAACCATTTTCAAGCTCCACAATGATGTTAAAACATAGGGAACATGAAATATGGTTGAAAACATCTCTGGTGTCGGTTCGTTTGGCCGTACGGTTGCGTTGTTCGGTTAATTACGACGGAAGTCGTAACGAACGCGTGTACGATCCAAATTGCGAAACGAATGAAGTTTTAGCATCCCAATCATTAAAATAAAATATTTTAATGCTTACATAAATTTTTGGATGTCTGGATATATTCAGAACGTAAGATATGCGCGAAAATGCAAACTTGTGCACTTTTTGACGCTTTTAGTCCCTATTGATCAATAAAGTTTATTTTAGCATACCGAACCCCTCAAAGCCTATTTCTAAGCTATGTAAAGGATATTTAGTGTATGTTTAACTTATGATCAAGTTCCGGAGTGTTCGTTACGACACAAATCAGTATAGTTTTGCAGTTTGACACAAATAGTCCCTGCGATCGAACAAACTTGATTTCAACACACCAAACCATCCAAAGCTTATTTCTAAGTTATGTGCAGGTTATTTAAGGTATGTTAAGCCTATTTCATTATTCCGGAGTGTTTGTTGCATTAAACTGGTTATATTTATGCATCAGTGCGCGTATAACCCTCCAGAAAGCGATTTAAAGCTTGAAATCGGTGTCGAATCTAATTGAAAAATCACCAAACTCAAATACACACATAATAACATCAAAACACATATAGTAACACCAAAGCACATTGTTTTATTAATAATCATCATTGTTTTACATCGTACGTCGATTATAGAGTACAGTTGTCACAAGGATGTTGAGGTATGGGTTTTTCATCATACGGTTACGGTTGAGGTATGGGTTTTATTTGAATTGAAGGTGTTTTCATGTTATTAGATTGTAACGAGGTTGAAGATAAGATGTTTCTTGGTTTATTTGGTGATTTTAACATATCGCATATGTTGTTTTTTAAATATCGCATGTGTTGTTTTTAACATATCGCAGATATTAAAAATTGGATCATATGAATAATTTCGCATGTTTAAGTTGCACATTTCGCACACAATAAAGTTTTAATATGTAATTTCGCATGTTTAAGTTGGTCATTTCGCAGACTAAAAAGTATTTAACATATTGAGCTCAATATTTCGCACGCTTTAAAAGTAATTATATGTAATTTCGCACAGTATGTTTTATAATTCAGTTGAATAATTCAAATCAAATAATTCAGTTCAGTAATTGATATCAATAATTCATATCAATAATTTTACAGTGCGTTTTTCTTTTATTATAAAGTCTATCTTTTTATCACCATTTCAAACCACTTATATCTTATCTTATTAAAAAATGGCAGACCTCCTAACATCCTCTTCTGAATTAAGTATCAAACAGTCTTTGAGAAAAAAGATTCAGGAACAAATTCAAGAGGATCGATCATGTCAAGAGATGCTGAAAACCAACATTTCTCGTGTAACAGAAAACATGAAGAGAAGACAAGAAATTGTGAACTTGCTATCTCAGATGCAAGTGAGTAGTCTTCAAGAAATTGTTGTTATGTTCATGGTTGATCTGGGTGAGAGGGATGAGAAGCAGTTGAAAGAGTTGGCGGATGCAATAACTATCTTAAGATGCTCGATGGAGATAAAAATGAAGTTCCTTTCATCTTTTGAATGAACTTGTTTATTTTAGTGCTTTATTTAATAAAACATGCAAGTGTTTGATGTTCCATATAATTCGCATGTTGTGTTATGGCGTGGGATTTGATTCCTCATGTTTATATTCCACATTTTGCATATTTTAAGAAATTCAATGTCAAACATGCGATTTTATACATAAAACATGCGAAATTAAAAACATTAATGTAATCTAACAAGTCTAAATATGCAACAGAAATTCAACATCAAACAAGTCTATTTGTCATTTCCAATAAATGCCTTCAACCTATCTGGGATTATTTTGTCCAAATCTTTGAAATACTTTTCTCTGTCCGACCTTTTATCGAAAGCCTTTGTCCCTTTAATTATTTTTTGATGCTCCAGATTGTATTCGGATAGAATGATTTTACTTAGATATTTGTGCCTCAGGAGATGAAGTTGTGAATTCTGTCTGTTGTTTACTTCATTTTCTTTCACAAACCCAGTCACCCATGGTGTTTTCTCTCCTTTGTATGTTTCTATATGACGCATCGTAAACACTCCACAGTCTACACCGTTATTTTTCGTCCTCCATTCCATCACTTTTCTTTCTATCACTGATGTTTCAAGTGCTTTTATAGCTGGTGTTAGTTTTAAGGCCTTTTGTAGGTATAAAACCAATACCCTTCTCTGTAACATAGCAACATTGTGTCAGTAGCTTTTACATAAAATATTACATGTATATGAATAAGTTTTTGTATTACCAGTGTGTCTGGAAGCCCCTTGTATCTATCCTTAAACTCTTGTTCAGCTGTTGAATTGTCAATCAGCTCAATTTTGCTGGTTTTCAAGTGGAAGCACAAGACATAGAAGTGGTCACCTTGAAGTACCGGAATAAACACCAAGTCAACCGAATCAAGTTTTTTTTTACCTCATATTTTAGTATTATGTCTTCTAAATTTGAGGCAAATACGTTTAGACGTTGGTTGTCTGTGTAAGTCTCCTCCTTGTACTTGATATCCAGCTGTATGTTAAGTAATTAGAATCAAGGTTAAATAATGTATTACAAGGTATTTGTACATGCGAATTTAGTACATGCAAAATAATGTGTGAAAATTTTTCACATGCGAATTGTATATATACTGTATGCGAAATTACAATAGTATGCGAAATGTTGTTTTTGTTTTCACAGGAAAACTATCTACTATTCTACATGCGATTTAACTATAATTAGTATGCGAAATCATTGAATATGCATTTTCTGTTTTAATTTCAAATGCCAAAATGTTTAGAAAAACATATCATCATTGTGCTAAACAAGAAGAGTCTGTATGGTGATGATTTTCTATCCCTCTTATTCTCTTCAAGGTTGAGAATATCCACAAATGCATCTATTCCGTTTGATGCTACGTACTGACCCCGGTAGAAGCTTTCAAAGATACCTTTGACTGTGTAAACCCCAGTTTTTTATCGGTAAAATATATCCCTGCCAGGCAAAAATTAAATAATTAAATATTTTGAGTGTATATATTTAGATATTTGTTAGTTGATATAATTGTATTACTTACTCTATGTTTGCAAATGTAGAAAATGGGCATCGGATCACACTCAATTCTTGATTCAAGAGTGCTTCGTGCATGTTTACCACTCTGTTGCAGAAAGGGGAACAAAATGCTTCTCCAAGGTCTGCACATCTTTTCTCATTTCGAATTTTGGCAGCTTCTATTGTCTTATAAAGGAGTTCATTTAACCCCTTTGGTATAACTTGTTTTAGATCTGTTGCAGAAAGGGGAACACAATGCTTCTCCAAGGTCTGCACATTTTTTCTCATTTCGAATTTTGGCAGCTTCTATTGTCTTATAAAGGAGTTCATTTAACCCCTTTGGTATAACTTGTTTTGGAACTTGATTTGGTTTTGAGTTTTTTCTCCCCCTACCTGGGTTTTTTTCCCTTTTTTTCTTCCAGGCTGGGTCCCAGGCTCAAAAGCGATTCAACTGATTGCAATTCCTCAGCCGTCACCTGAGGGCATTCCACTTCTGGTTCCTTCTCAACTTTGATACCTGAATCGGTTTGTTGAGGGTCCTTCTGTGTAGTTTCTCCTAAAGAAACTGCTTCCACTTCTGGCTCCTTTTCTTGAACTTTTTCTTGAATGTGTTGTGTAGATTCGGCTAAGTTCACTGCAGGCCAGAGGAAGTTAAAAAATATAATATTTTGTTCTTTTACCTTTGACAGGTGGTTTGTAAGCGTATACACCCGTTTCGACAGTTTGAATGTTTGCAATAAGGGTGTCTGTCGCTCCTCCATCGTCGTTATTTGACAATCCTTCATCATCTAGCTGCAGTACCCCTATATATACAAATTATTGAATTTTAATACATCAGAATCCAAATCGCATGTTATACATGAAATTGCATGCGAAATCAAATGTCAAGTGTATGCATGAAATCACATGTGTATTTTTAAGGTATCGCATGTGTACAAGAAATTCAATATTTACATATAAATCGCATGTGTTATTTTGAAATCGCATATTTACCTTCTGATTCCATTTTTTCCAAAACATTGGATATTACTTATTGAGCTTCTTCATTTTGTCTGCTTTCTTCGTTTGTAGTATCTTTATGATGAACTTCAGAAGCTGCATTTTCAGGCTGTTGATGAACATCAGATGGTGCAGTTTCAGGCTCTTGAACCGAATCAGGCGGCACACAAATGGGATTTTTCCGAAGCGTCTCATCCCACTGCTTACATGCCTCCATAATCTCCGGATCCCAAAACACTTGGTTTTTGCTTCTGAAACTAAGTTGTTCATCCATTGAACAACTTGAACCATTTTAATGTATTTTTTGACATTGGCTTTCATTTTTTCAACAGGTTCTGTAATATTTTTCAAGTTAAAATACTATCAACCTAGATGTTAAAAATAAATGGATTAAGTGAAATTAATTTTTTTGGTCTTACCTTTTTGTTGATGTTTGAAGCCTCTTGTTGTCGTTGATGAGCTGAATCGTAGACTACCGATGGTGAAAGTGGAACAGGAGTGTTGCAATAGTCCATCATTTTCTGTGTCTGTGTCCCAACTCCCATCACAAGGTTCAACTGAGACATGCCCTGGAGGTCAAAACTAAAATCCATCATATCATCAATGTTCTCGTTATCGTTAGGGTCTTCCTCGGTTTCTTCGTTTTCTATTGCACGTCCAGTCCTTCTTCTGTAGCTTATTGTTGTGTCAACAGGTAGTAGTGTATACTCCTCCGTTGAACGACCCTGTTCTTTTTCATTTTCACTCTCATTTGCTGTCCACACAGGTCCGTTATCCGAAATATGCTCTTCGACTTTATTAATCTCCGTAGATGTGATATAACGAATAACCGGTATCTCCACGACTTTCTCGAACAGTTGAAGCCTCTTGTTGTACTTATGCGTGTATAGAAGCTGTATAAATATAAAAAGGAGTTGATATTTACTTAAAATGTGTATTTATTTTATATTCAAAGTCATCATCATACTCTATTTCTACAAAATCGCATGCTATTAGACAAAAACCGTATGAAATCGCATGTAATCTTTAACCATTTACCAAAACCACTAATCTGATAAAATCGCATGAAATATTAATGATTTCGCATGTATCAGTTAACCATCACCCAAACTACCTAATCTTATAAATCGCATGCTCAAACAAAAACATTTATAAAATCGCATGTATCATTTAATTATATAACAAAACTAACTAATCTTGTAAACATGTTATCAAATGTAGTAAAACATACCGTAAGAAAGGCAACTGGTCCCACGAACTGTATTTTTGTGTTCTTCCAGCCCGCTCGTGTACGACGCAAAGTGTCCAGTAGATATGAGCACCAATCTAGATGCGGTATATCCTCAACAGCCTCTACACCAAGCAAACATCTATCATTTGGAGTTGTGGCCTTTGTAATCTCCGCAAAAAACGTCATCCAGTACACCAGGAAATTTAATCTAAACAGGCTCCCCCCATCTCTTTGGTTATCTATTGCAGTTGCAATTAAGCCATGGGTAATTCTCGTGTTTTCCCCCCATTGACTAATGAATGTATCCATGACAATATTTCCTGGTTCTTTACTCTTTTCAATTTTCTCCACCTTTTTAACTTTTCTTTTATCGACTATTATTTCAACTGGCTTTGGCCCCATTGGTATTCCAAATACCTCATAAACTGTGTCCGATGTAATTTTTATTTGATGTTTACCTACGTTTAGCGTATCGAACATCTCGTCAAAGTTTCTGGCTAGCCAATATGCCAAACGTGTCGAAATATGGTTGATATTCATATCTAGAATAGCGCCAAATCCCATATTCTTCACATCATCAACCTGTTTTTTTGAAATTTTTTTTACAGTATCCATATACGAGTTAGGTTGATATCTCAACAGTATTGCTTCGTTGCTGTAATCGAATAAAGCCCTAGGTTCTGTTCTATGTGATTCCAGCTGGCTTGGTTTTTTTTCCCTGTTCCACTTTTTTTGAAGGTTTTTTTGTTTGTATCTTAGATCTCTTGTCATCTTTCTTCTTTTTGGCAGTGGCTCAAAAAAGTCATCATCCTCAGAACTTTCTTCCACAACCCTTCTTTTTCTATTTTTGTTCACTTTTTTCAACGTTGATATGGGCTCTTCAAAGTCATCATCAGAGTCTATTTCTACAAAATCGCATGCTATCAGACAAAATCCTTATAAAATCGCATGTATCAGTTAACCAATTACCAAAACTCATTAATTTGATAAAATCGCATGAATGTGTTATGAATTTGCATGTATCAGTTAAGCATTACCAAAACTACCTAATCTTGTAAATCGCATGCTTCAGACAAAAAACATTTATAAAATCGCATGTATCATTTAATTACTTACCAAAACTAACAAATCATATAAAATCGCATAGATGATTTTATAAATTCGCACTCACAAGCTAACCATTACCAAAAGTACATAATAATATAAAATCGCATGCCCTAGACAAAAATAACTTTATGAAATCGCATGCCTCAGACAAAAAACCTCAACAAACAAAACTAAACATATAAAATCGCATTTGTCATACACAACCCTCTATAATATCGCAAATGTATCAGGTAACCATTAACAAACATACATAATCATACAAAACCTAATAAAAAACCATACCAGACATAAACCCTAACAAAATCGTAGTTAACAACAATACGTAATCTTATAAAACTCTAGGTTTCAGACAAAAACCCTACTAAACAAACAAAATCGCAAATGTCATTCAAAGCCACTGTAAATCCATTATAAAATCGCATATGTCATTCGATACCTGGATTCATCTTCTTTGCCTGTGGTTTGTCGTTGTTGGCCTTGCTCCGTTTCTCAAAACTCATCATTCTTCGTTGAATCGCAACGGTAAGTAGAACGGAACATGGGGGAAGAAGAATGCAATGTTGAATTTGGGTTTACGGTATGATTGTGAGTTTTTGTTTGCTGATTATCAGGGGTTTTGATTTCGCAATGGACGATTTTAACCTTGGCGGTTTCATATATATATTTTAATTTGATTAATTTAATAGTTAAGCACGAGGTTTAGATGAGATGATCTGACGGTTGTGGTTATAGCGTACATAATGTATGATTAGGAATATTGTATGATAACCGGCCTCTATATATATATATATATATGGAAACAGGATCCGGAGAAAACGCTCAAAAGTGTGAGAAAGGTGAGAACGCATCCTGGCCCAACACGTCTCCCGCGGCTTAGAGAAGGGCGGAGGGGCTTTTTTGTCTTTTCATTCTTCTTTTATTTCCCAATGCGGTATAATATTTTATGGCGTTTAAGTTTTTTTTGGCGTTAATTGTATTTTTAAACTTTTTGGCGTTGAATTAATTGTTTTTATGTAACATATATAATTTTTTGGCGTTATAGCGTTTTCTGGTTAATTTTTTTGGCGTTTATGGCGTTTTGTATAATAATTCACTACGAGTCACTAATATTTGCATAAGATTACAATAAGATCAATTTTTTTTTGGCGTTTAGTGAATTTTTTTGCGTTTAATCCCCTTTTACAAGGTGTTTTGCCAGCAGCTGTTCTCCCAGTTTTCATACTTCTAGCGTTTTGGTGTTTGTAGTTTTTGGCGTTTTATATAATAATGTATTTTATTTATAGAGAATTCGATAATAAATCAACATATAACTTGATATCAAAACAATATGAAATGAAAACAAAAATAATAAAAAATGGTAATCTAATTTCTCTTCCGAATCTTCACTGTCATCAGCCTCTATCTTTCTTGAATTTGTTTTGGCGTTTTGAACCTCTTTTGAATACTTTAGCTAAATGCCAACTTTCCTACATAAACCCCGTCTTTTTCAGAAGAAGCTGCTTAGTGGCATCCTGTTTTTTAGTGTGATAGTCTTGCTTGCTGGCATGTCATTGAAGATCAACTCTTGCTTGATGCTATTTGTAATAATGGAGTCCAAAATAGCATTTTATACTTTGGTTGAACCCTTTCTTCCATGCCTATAATCATCAAGAACAAAGCTCACATGATGGCATATCACTGTCATCAGTCTCTTTTTCTTGAATATTTGTCCATCTCATTCAGCAAAATATTATTGAGTTAACCTCATCAGAAAAAGGATCCATTTCAGTGAAAGCTTTGACATCTGTGGCGTTCTAAAGGGAGTGGTTTCTAGATGATATGGCGTTTTTGTGTTTTCTGGGTGTGATTAATTTCATTGTGTATAGATCCCTCTCTTATAGGAGTTTTTTGGCGCATAGTTTAGGCGGGACTTTTTTATTGTAATAAATGATAGTAATAAAGTAACTGTCTTTTCAGTTACTATTTTTTTATTTACTGTGTTGATCAGTTTTTATCAGTTTTATAGGTTATAGACGTCCCATCTTCTAAGTTTGGCGTTTTTTTTTAAATGGCCTTATGCAGACCAACATGACAAAATACAATAATGGTGTAAATAAAATATTAAGCAGGAAAAATATTTTTTTGTTATTTTTGGCGTTTTGTTAGGGTTAACCATTTTTAGTATTATTTTGACGTTTTGCTAATAAAAATAGAAATATATCATTTAATTATCTTAAAAAAAAAAGATTACATAGAAGAAAAAAAAAGAGGAAAAGAAAAATTAAAATCCTTCGTCAGAAGGTACTTGATCTGAATAGTATCCATCACTTGTGTCATCTTCTTCCTCTTCGTTGTCTTCATCTTGATCTTCATCCATGTCATCACATTCACCTTCATCAGCTTCTTCTTCTTCCTGAAGATTCTAAAGCCTCCACCTGAACATGCCTTGCATTAACTCCAATTTTGAGTCTATTTCTGTGTTGGTACAAGTGGCGTTATGCAATTCTTCCATGAAACCCAGTCGTTGCTTTGTCATGATGTTCTCTAGCCAGTATACTTCCTCCTCTCCGCTGTCGTATGTAACGGTCACCTTGTGTGTTTCATCATCAAAACACCATGATGTCATGACAGGGTCTGGCTTCACATCTCCTTTGATTGGTCCAAATTTGCTGGTTAATGCTTTCATAAGCATATGCGTTTCATGGCATTCGTTGTCAAGAGCGATGCCAATGGATAAGATTTGCCGCTGTATCTCTTCTTCCATTTTCAGAATTGCCTTGACCGTCTTAACATACACCCTTCTTCTGTTGTCAAAATGGAGGACGTATCGCCTGATTCCCAGAGTGTATCTCCACGAAACGATTGTTACCACTTTTGGCATTTTGTTTAAGTTGGCGTTTTTGGTTAACGATTTTTTTTTTTTTTTTTTTTTTTTTGCAGAAAATGGATAGATTGAAGTGATTATGAAAGCTATGTTTTAAGTTTGTTTATATAATGATGTTTTTGGCGCGTAATTTAGGAGGGAATTTCTTCTAATAAATGTTAATAACTAAAATTCAGTTGTTTGTGTTGTTTCATCATCCTGTAATATTCACCGTGTTTTATTTTTAAATTTTGGCGTTTTGTTTTTAATGGCGTTTTATTTTTTTGTTTGGCGTTTTATCATTTGATGGCGTTTTGAATATGAGGGGTAAAAAGACCCTTTTACCCTTAATGAAGCGCGTCCCACCTAATATTATTGATGTTATTTACGAAAACGCCACCGCGCAATCTTGTCCATGGATTGTTTTGATCGGACGATCCATAATCGTTCTCACCGTTCTCACACTTTTCACCGTTTTCTCTAAATCCTGACCCTATATATATATATATATATAAGGTTAGATTCATTAGTGAACAAATCTCTGAATTGTGAACACTATTGAACTAATCCTAGCCCTTGATTATCAATACACAAGTGTATACACAAGTTTAAATCAATGGCCACGATTTGAAAATAAAAATACACTAGTATATTTTATGATTTGATGATGTAAATCAATGGTCAGGATTTGTTCACTCAGATCACAAATACAATAGTGTTGACTCTAGAAATATATATATATATAGGGGATGATTCAAATGAAAACCACTTTTATTGTGAAAACTAGAAAACTAACTAAAAAAAGCCTAAAAACACACCAAAATTTTTTTTTTCGATTATTTTATAAAAATCGCAGGTTTTTTATATAAAAATAATTTCAAAAAAAAAAATAAAAAATTTGTAGTACACATGTGTAGTATTACACATGTGCACTACAATTTTTTTTATATATAAAAAATGGCGAAAATTGGTATGCAAAAAAAAATTTGGTATGTTTTTTTGACTTTTTTAATTAGTTTTCGAGTTTTCACAATAACTAGTGGTTTTCATTTGAATCTTCCCCTATATATATATAGTAATGGGATCAGGAGAAAACGCCTAAAGTGTGAGAACGGTGAGAACGCATCCTGGCCCAACACGTGTCACGCGACATAGAGAAGGGCGGAGGGGCTTTTTGTCATTTTATCTTCCGCTTTTCACAATATTGATTATTTTTGGGGTTTAAGATTTTTGGCGTTAACCAAATTCAATAATTATATAGCATTTTAATGGTTTCATTGTATTAACATTTTGGCGTTTATGGCATTTTTTCAATCTATCTTAATGACGTTTTTCAAGGCGTTTTAGGCAAGATGGCCCATTGTTCTATTATTTTTATATACATTTTGGCGTTTGTGGTATCTTGGCGTTTTATAATTCTAAAATTATATTACAACCACAGGGATAAAAAATCGAAGCCAAAAAAATAAATTAAAAATCCTCGTCGGATCTCTCTTCACAATCTTCACTGTCATCAGTCTTTCTCTTCTTTAATATTACAAGAACTGTCACCAAATATATGGCGTTTTATGTAAAACTTAACAAACCCAACGGTTTGATTATTTTATGCCTACTCGTCTGTTGAATTGGCTTTTTGTGGATGTTTGGGGACATAGATGTATGATGTGTGGGTGGGTTTTTTCGCTTTGTTCTTCAACTTGATCTTCATCTTTATAATCATCCCACTCTTCAGTGTCATTGATCTCTTATCCTCATCCAGGCCTTCTTCAAGAACAAAGAACACAAAATGACATATGACTGTCATCAGTATCTTTTTCTTGAATATTAGTCCATCTCATGCTGCAAAATCTTACTAAGTTACTTCTCTCAGCTAACAATCCGTTCAGTGAAACTTCACCAAGAACAATACTGAATATCCAAGAAAGCATATTAGCCATCTTTGATTTTTTTTAATTTTTTGGCGTTTTACATTGAGTGGTATTTAGTAGTATTGGCGTTTATTTTTTTGGTTTGATCAAATGGAAGTTGCTGAGACGTGTCATTTTATAAGGATGTCTTTTTGGCGCGTAGGTTAGGCGGTGCATTATTATAATAAAGTATTCGTCGTTTCAGTTACTGTTTTGTAATTATTGTTTTTGATAAGCTTTTATCTCTGAAGTCCGTAACACGTCTCATCTTTCAAGTTTGGCGTTTTAGATTCTAATATAATAAATTTTCCGTCTCTTCAGTTTTAAAAATGTTTTGTAGTTACTGTTTCTAGTTTCATTTTTAAGTTTGGTTTTTATTTTTTTTATTTTTTGGGTTTTTTATAATACCTTTCCAAAGTAATTTTTATGGTTTGGTAGTTTTTTGGGCGTTTTATGGCATGTTGGCGTTTTAAAAGCATTTGGCTGTGTGGCGTTTTTATTACATAT
This sequence comes from Helianthus tuberosus, assembly GCA_030545235.1. Taxonomy (NCBI): domain Eukaryota; kingdom Viridiplantae; phylum Streptophyta; class Magnoliopsida; order Asterales; family Asteraceae; genus Helianthus; species Helianthus tuberosus. The sequence goes on from CM060366.1 coordinate 178,637,639, forward strand.
GGCGTTGTTATTATATAACAATCAACTGAAAAATAAAATTAAAATATATATATATATATATATATATATATATATACACAATTGATCTTCCAAATCTTCACTGTCACCAGTCTCTTTCTTCTTTTGAAGCATCTTCACTGGCTGTTTCGACTTTCGTATGTTTTTTTATTTTGAAATCAGCCTCTTTTTCTTGAATATTTGTCCATCTCATGCAGCAAAATGTTATTGAGTTTACACCCTTCAGCCAACAATCTTATAATTTCCAATGAACGATGTTTGATTTTTTAACTTTTTGGCGTTTTACCGAGAAAAAGAACGCCACTAAATAAAAGCACCTTAGAACTCTAAATTTGATCATGCTAAATCAATAATGTCTTGCTGTATGGTGATGGACAACGTTGTTAATCCCCAGTTAAGAAAGATGTCTGACAATGTTATCCATCCCATACAGCTAAACTTTATTGACAACAAACCTCAATAATGTTTTTGTATATTTTGGCGTTATAAATTGGATGGAAGTTGAGGATAAAGTCAATAAGATTTTACTCAATGAAATGGACAATATCCTCTCTTAAGGATTTTGTCCATTACATTGAGCGAAACCTTACCGATAACCAAACTGAATTTCAAATAAAAGTTTTGGTTTAGAGGATATTTGATGTTTGGGTTTTTTGGCGTTTCTAAGACGAATGGTATATATTAAATATAGCGTTTGGGTTTTTGTGTGTTTCAATTAAAAAAGGTCTGAGATGTTGTATATATAGGATGTTTTTTGGCGGTTTTTTTTAGGCAGGATTTTATTATAATTAATTTTGGCGTTTTATATCTAATGGCGTTTTTTAGATTATGATGGTGTGTTCTATTGTAGGTTAAGGTGGTAATTTAATGGCGTTTTATTTCATGTGATGGCGTTTTGTGTAGAGAAGTCAAAAGACGTTTTTACCCTTAATGAAGCGCGGCACAGCAATAAAAGTTATGTTATTTACCAAAACGCCACCGCGTCATCTAGTCCATAGATTGTTTTGATCGGACGATCCATAACCGTTCTCTCCGTTCTCACACTTTTCACCGTTTTCCCTAAATCCTGACCCTATATATATATATATATATATTGGGAGCGGTTAACATACAAAAGCCCTTATCATACTTCACGTACGCGACAATGGTAACCGTCAGATCAGGGCTATAATCACGCATGGAACAGATAATAACGAATGGGAACAGATAATCACGCATGGGATCAGTTTTTTTGTGATAATCACGCATGGGATCAATAATCATGCACGTTAAGTTGATCAAAAAAATAATCACGCACGTTATATTTTTGGTCGCGTACGTTAATGTAGGTTAAGCCGTGAAGTACATTATACTTTCTCTCTCTCTCTCTCTCTCTCTCTATATATATATATATATATATATATATATATATATATATATATATAAACGGATTCTGGAGAAAATGGTGGAAATGTGAAAACGGTGAGAACAGGTCTGGAGGTGACACGTGTCTATGGCGCTAAATAATATGCGAGGTACGATTGTCCTTCCACGTTAATTTTTGAACATTCCTTTATTTGTCAGCGCCTTTTTATTCCTTTTTGAAACAAAACTCCAAAATTTTCGTGTTAGCTTTTTGAAACAAAACTCCAAAATTTTTGTGTTAGCTGTTACCTCCTTTCCAAGTTTCTGAAATCAATGGCGTTTGATATAGATTGTGAGTTACAAGGTAATCTGTCAGACCTTTTGTTTGAGCATATCAAGTAAAATTGATGGCCTTTTTTTTGGTGTTGTATTCTTTTAGCAAATCATGTAAATTATAATGACGTTTATTTTGGTATTAATATCAATTCAAATTAGCAATGACGTTTATTCTGTTTCTTTATTAACGTTTTGATATGTTTAATGAAGTTTCAATTCGATTAACATAAAAATAATGACGTCTTATTTTGTTTCTTTGTTCGAACTAATCATGTAAATGCTATGACGTTTTCGCCTATTGCATGTGGTTATGATGGCGTTATGTTTGCATTTATATCTTTCTATATTAACTTTGGTGTTTGTTATGCAATCTAAAGAACTGGTTAAGGAATGTACATTATCAATGATTAATGGCGTTAATGGTGTTTCAATCCAAACAACTCGATAAGGATGTTTTGATGTGTTTAATGGCTTTCATTCCAAATAAATGATTAATCTAATCACGATATTTGATGTGTTTGATGGCGTTTCAATCCAAACAACTCGTTAAGGAATGACGTCAAACGTCAACTCTTTGTGAATCATTATTGATTTAACAAATGACGTTTTCATTTATTTATCGTGTTCTCATTTAAATATAAACCTTATTTAATTTCTGATGATTCTTTGGTTTTAGATCACGAATGATTGTACATTATCAACGATTAATGGCGTATATATCACATATGATTAAATGATAATGTTGTCTTTATTTTATGCATCGCGTGTATTTTTCAAGTGTCAAAGTTATTGAATCATCTCATTACTGTTCATCCCATTACTGTTTATGGTGTTTTTTGTTGTTTTTTTTTTAGAAGAGAGTGTTGCGTCGAATGAAATTATTTTCCAAAAAATTGGTTCTATGTTCAAGATTCCCATCGTTAGATACGATCTAAAACCAAAGACATGAATGATTTTCGGAAGTCTTGATGATTATTATTCTTTGTATCTTATGTATGAAAACGGCTATGGGGTTTGCCGTAAGGAAAGGAACTGAAAAGATAAACGCCAAAGATAAAAAGCATATAAAGTATTACATGTGTACGAGATCTGTGCATTACAAGAACAAGAAGCTTGATACATTGGACAATAGTCAGAAAGAAAGGAATGTGTGGTCTAATTTTTCGCAGAGGACTAGTTGTGGAGCACAAATTTGTGTAGAGTTTGAGGCTGGATCATGGAAGGTGTATAAGTTTGTTGAGGAGCACAACCATGATTTTGTTGAGCAGTCCGATAAGCATTTTCTACCATCGGGAACGACACCTCACTCAGCTTCAAAAACATGTTATAAATAGAATGGCTAAGTTGAACATGGGTTCGGTTAAGGCGTTTAACGTCATGAAGACTATTTTTGGTGGGTTTGAAGATGTGGGTTCAAGTAAAGTTGATTTTAAAAACTACAAGAAGCAAATTAATCGTTTTATCAAGGAATATGACACCGAGATGGTTGTGAGACATTTGCATGAAAAGAAATAGTCCCAGCCTAATTTTTCGTACGATTACTTCACAGACGATGACAATCGGTTGAAGGGTCTGTTTTGGTGTGATGATTAATGCAAACGTAATTATCATGTGTTTGGTGATGTGATTTCATTTGTCTCCACTTATCGGACAAACAAGTATGAACTAGAATTCAATTTATTCCGTTTGGCGTTTTTTTTATTCTTAGTGGCATTTTCAGGATTAACCATTTCTTTCTACTATGTTTATTTCAGATACTCGATACTCTATGGTGTTTGTACCTTTTATTGGTATAGATAATCTTCACTGCAATGTTACATTTAGTGTTGCATTATTGGCGTTAGAAATTGCTGATATATGTGTTTGGTTTTTTAGAATTTTTTTAAAATTCGTTAGTGATCAACCAAAAGTTGTTGTCACTGATCAAGATCCAGCAATGAAGAAAGTTATTTTAGTTGTATTTGTTGATACCCATCATAGGTTATGCATGTGGCACGTGACGCCCAAACTTTCTCTAAAGGTAGAGTTATTTTTTTCTCTTGTGGCGTTTTTAAGATGTTTGGCGTTTTTTTTTAATTTTTAATAATTTTTTTACTTAATTTCTAAGAAGGGGATAAATTTACATAATTTATCATTATTTTTTTACTTTGGCGTTTTCGTGTTTATGTTGGTTGGGGTAAGGTTATGTAATTCCACCTACTTTAAGGAACATATTTGTGGTGTTCTATGGACGGATATACTTTCACCCGAAGAGTTTGAATCATGCCTTGAAGAGGGTATTGAAAAGTTCAGTCTAGTCTAGCTGATTACGACCGGCTATCTAATATTTTTTCTCTTAGGGACTCATGGATCCCTGCATACTATAGGGCGGAGTTTCTGTCGGGTCTTATGCGTACAACATCGAGGTCCGAGAGTGAAAACCACTTCTTTAAGTATATAATGGAAAATGAACTCTTGTTGAGTTAATGACACATTATGAAACTACAATAGAAACACGTCATACCCATTGGAAAACTACCACAATAGTCAATACAAATGCTCCGAGCTGAAAAGTAATTATACAGTGTTGGAGAGCCAAGCTTCTAAGATATACACCAAAACATTTTTCAAGATATGTAAGTTGAACTAATCGGGATTGGGGACTACATAAATGCTCTTTATGAAGAGCAGCCCGACGGGTTTGTTAAGTTTTACATAAACGATTTTTAGCAGCCAAGTTTTTCACATTTTGAGGTAAATAGCGTTTATATTATCCTGGCATTTTGTTTATCATACACTATATTAATACGTGTGCATAATGTATTTTTATGATGATGGTGTTTTCTTAGCATATCTTATGGCGTTTTTTGAGATGTGAAACTATTTTTTCCTTTTTCATATAATGTCTATAGTTTTGGGCTTTTTATAGTGGCTAACTTTAATTTATTATGTCGTTTTTGTAGGTAATGTACCAGAAGTCTGATTACACTAGGTTTTGCTCATGCAGGCGTTTTGAGTAGTTTGGGTTGTTATGTAGACATGTCTTCTATGTTTTGAGAAGTTTGAACGTTAGGAAATTTCCAAAACAATACATTTTAGATAGATGGCGTAAAGACGCTGCATCAAATTATTCTATAAATAAAACAATGAGCCGCAATTTTATAACCGAACTTGAAGCCGATGTCCAAGGAATGATGCGAGAAACCATTTTTGCGATCGAGTGTTCTCTGAATCGTTTATCAAACAACAAAGAGGAGCTTTCCTTAGAGAAGGATCATGTTCAATCCTACATGAAGAAGGTTCAGGATATGCAGATTGTTTCCCACGCATGTAGTACTAAAGAACGATTTTCTGAGATAACGGAGCAATATCAAAAGGTTCTGGATCTCGCAAGCGGTTGAAATCAAAACATGAGGAAGCAACCGAAAAAACAACAAACAAAATGAAGAATGGGACGAAAGAACGACAATGGAAAATTGTAAAAAAATTAGACACTATGCATCCACATGCAAAGAGCCAGTAATCAAAAGATCGAGACGGTATTCGAGAGCGGGCAGTAGTGAATAATAGTCAGTATTATGGCATTTCATTATTCTTTTGGTTCTTATTATTTTATTACATATTGGTGTTTTATTAGTTTACCACCATTTATGGTGTTTTACTGTTCTTATACCATTTTTATAGTGTGTTATGTTACATTACCATTTTTGGCCTTTTTTTGTTTATTAACTGTCTTTTAATCATTTTTAATCAATATAATGACGTCTTTTAATATTATAACATTCATTTATAATGGCGTTAATTATAATAGTTAAGAGATTACCAAAATAATATAATAGTAAAACCAAAAAATAAAACATTATAGAAAAAATACAAGAGAACAACTAAAAGTCTTCATCGGATAGGATTATGTCCTAGAAGTACGCATAACTCCCTTCGTCATGTTCTTCTGATTCCTCACCATAATGCTCATCTTCGTCTTCAGTTTAGACTAGACGGCGTTCTTGTCCTCGATAGTTTCACACCTCCATTGAAACATCCCCTCCAACGAAGTCACAATTGGTGTCAAATCAGGGTTTAAATATGTTTCATTGCATACTTGTTTTATAAAAGAAATCCCCTGTTTAGTCAGTATGTTATCAATTGTGTGGTCTTTTTCTTAACCGTTGTTCCACATGACATATCGGCGCCATGGTGAAATTAATGGCTCTTCATCAAATTGATTTACAGGAAATTTTCTCCTCAATCTCCATATGACAATCTGTGTTTGTTCACACTAGTTGTCCATAGGAATTCCAAGTTCCAAACTTCTCATTTGGACTTCTTCTTCCATATTTAGTATGGCATTTACCTTTTTCACCATAAGCCTTCTTCCGGAGTAGTATTTTATAAGGAACACGTTAATGGAAGTTTTGAACCACCAAGAGATTACAGTTTCCATTTTCTTTTTTGTGTAAATATCCTGAAAGTATTATGATGATTGGCTTTTTGAAGAGATCGACATTTTTTTTTTTTTCGACTATGCTTAATGAAAGGGATCTTAAGTTGATTTATATAATGAGTTTTAGGCGCGTGATTTTGGGCCGGAGTTGTTCCTCATTGAATGTAAACTATTAAAGCCTTTGGCGTTTTATTTTGCTTTTTTCAATAGTACAATAATGTCTCTGGCATTTTATTTATGGATAATTTACCTTTTTACCCTTAATGAAGCCCGCACACGTTCTAAAGTTATAGATATTTACAAAAACGCCACTGCATCAATCCCAACCACAAACCAGAAAGATCTTGTGGCTGAAAATCATTCTCATTGTTTTCACAGTTTTAGGTGTTTTCCCCAGATACCTATACATATGTGTATATTACAAAAAACTTAAGGAAATGTGCGGTCTAGAATGCTTTTCAAGTTTCTCAAATAGGGTGGACTTCTCTTACGATCCCTACCATACATCTATATATATATAGGGAGAGTCAAATGAGAAGATAATCAATTTAAGAAGAAAATGGGTATAAAATCAAACTAAGTGATTTCTAAAACTGGGTTGTGTTTGTGAGAAACATAATAAACATTGATTCGATATAAGAGGTGTGGAGTATATGCACACTCAAGACTATTATCATTTCCAGTTCCATACAACCTCGAAGGTTCTAAAGGGTAGGTCACATAGACTAAGGGGCTAGGGATCCTAGTGTAACATCCGTGAATTTCGGGTTTTAAATCGTGATCATTTTTTATGCAGTTCAATTCATCAAAATAAGTGTCCTATTTTACAATGTGTTAACAGTTTATGTGTTACTCTAAAATATAACTTTCTAAATATCACGATCGCAAACCGAGATATCCTAAACAATTTAGACGTGTAGTAAAATTAATTAGTATTGTAATTCACTAAAACTAAATCAAGTATTTTATATTAAAATCGAAAAACATTTGGATTTTTGTCAATTTAAACTGTAAAAGTTTTAAAACCTAACAAAGTAATTAAATAGCTTCTGATTTGGTTATATCATAAAATCTATATAATAATTATTATTATATAATTTAAAAACCAACAGATGACCCATGGTTTCTTTCAAATTATTATATTATTTTTTTAAGATATTCCACATTTAAATTATTATTTTTTTTAGATATTCCATGTTTAAATTATTTTTATTAAATAATAAGAGATTAAAATAACAAGTTTTTAAACTACAAGAAAATCATAAGATATATCTTTATCATTATTTTTATAATTATCATTGAGATTTATCTCTATCTCAATCACATTTTAAATCCTAAATTTTACTCTAAATACAATCATCTTATAATCCTTTTTCTTCACCCCATGAAATCAAATTCACTCTCAAATCTTCAGCACTAAAACCATCCCTTAGCTTCATGTGTTGGAGTTTTTGTGTTCAAGAAAAATTCAAGTAAGTACAATCTTTTAGTGTTCTTCCTTTAGTGTTCATTCTATTTTCTTAATCATGTTATTAACTACTCTCATCACAACCAACACATTGAATCATAAACATGGTTTTCAAATCTAAAACGTTATGTTAACAAACAAGTTTGGTCGTTTATATGATTAACATAAGCAAGAATATCCATAAAAATTCGTTTTACATGCACACTGTTAATATTAGAATCTTAACAGCAGCAAAATCCGATTTTCAATTGGTCATAACTTGATGAAAACTAAACCAAATAGATAGATTCTTGACTCGAAATTATAGTTCAAGAAATTAGCTTTTCGGAAAACAAGTTTTATAATTTTTCGACAAGCATAAGTTAATATTTTTTTATTTTAGAAAAACGTGTGTCAAAACTGAGTTCGGATCAGAAACATTGGGGTGTCTTAAGAGGGTCATAACTCACAAAATATAAGTTTAAATAACCTAAAATTTATACAAAAAGTAATACTATAGGTTAAAAATATTTTTCAGCAGGAATGACATGAGTTTAGTAAACATAGAATTTTTAATATTTTTTGGCGTAAACTGTCGCTAAAAATCACTGTACTACCCTCAATATTCAACGATTTGTCATAATTTTTCTACTCACTCTAAAAATATAAAAGATATCTTTAAAGAAAAAAAGCATCTAATAACATGTCATAAAATTTTCATAATTTATTTTGACCATTAGGTTAGTCAATAAAATTCGAAAACTTATCCTTTAAAACTGGTCCGAAAATAACCTTCTGATTTGTTTTATTTACTCAATAACTTGTTTCAAAACAACGTTGTTTAACATATAATTATTGTGAAAACCCTAAATTATCCTTTTTAACATTAATTAGTCATAAATTGCAGAACCCGGCTTATAAGCCCTAACATAACACTCAAGCAATTGTTATAGCACCAACATTATTCGCAATTATTCGCAATGCCTATAATTAAATTAAGATTAATCGTTACATGCGACATCTATATTGTAGCCATCACGTAGGACACTCTTTGCTACTATTTGTGTGGAGTTATCTAACAACGCAATCAGGTTAGTTTACATAGCCCCTTTTTTATTTAAACTTTTGGGTGAAACATGTTACTTAAACTTACCAATTATTTATGTTAACTTTTTATCTTTTCACTTCTTGTCATAAGCATAATTTTAGGAGCTTATAACTTAGTACAATCATTAACTTCGGCCAAGCCCACTGTAGAAGATTATAGCGCTATAGGTCTGATTGAAATAGCCACATCCACAAAGGTTAACTTTTTGCAGTTCCTTCAGTCACAAGGCTTGATTGTGTGCCCTATTTGTTCCTAAGTGTTGTTTTCACAAGATAGTTTTAGATACACTTGATATGCTACTTACTTTTTTTCGCAAACCTATGTGTGCTCACTAATTTCTTTGAAATTGACCCATTATTTTCTACATGTTTCAGGTAATAGAGTTCGATGATGTTTACAAGATTTACTATTCACATAGGAAGCTTATTGGGAGTTAGATAAATTTAATACATATTATTTTTGTTTTCTTGTTGTAGTGTATGATTCAAATTAATAAAAAAAATATTTAAACTTTTAGATTATCATGTGCTATTGAACAATGTGGTAGCACCCGATGTTTCCAGCATCGGTCGGGGTGTTACACCTAGGGGCACCACTCTAGCAGGGTCGGAGATGCCCCTTGTAAGGTCCAAGGAGCAACACCCTTAGGGTTGCACTGGCAGTCAGATTTGCTTGGATGGCTTAACGTTGTACGGAAATATGATCATCAACAGACTAGAAATCAACAACAACCATTTCATGTAGTGCAAAAATGGTGGCCCGTGGAAACTAATCATTACTTGCAACTCTCCACGAGTAGCAATCGTGGCAACTATGCAATAAAAACAGTTGTAACTTGGTTACCACTAACCTAGGTGCTTCCATGAGTGTTTCCCACTGATATATTTATTATAAGATGCCGCAATTCTAACCATCAACAATTAACCACCAACTTAAACAATGTGATGGTTCAACCTCTATATAAAGCAATCATTTGGTTTGATCCATTAACAATTTAACACTTCGTTCTTCACTGAAAATAGATTCTCGTTGTTATAGAGAACACTTTCTTTCTTATCCGAGATTTTGTGCACCCATGAAATATTTTAAATTGAAAGTGATAATGCCATTTAGAGTGTTACCCAAGATGTCATATTTAATTGAAGCACAGAACCTATAAGCTTTTTAGTGTTTAGTATATGCGTTAATACAAGAAATTAGTGAAAAGGAAGGATGGTTTTAGGGTGTTAAATTTGTATATTATTTTCTATTTTGTTTTCAACATTCTAATCCTTTGTTTGTCTCTTTTTTGCATTATGGAAGGGAGTGTTCCTCCTAGGCTTCTTTAAGCCCATCCCTTAATGAAGTCATAAGTCCATTTATTGATATTGAAGATTAGTGATTTCTCTTTCCTTTGTCGCAGGGGTGCAACTACTTTCCTTAAGTTTATCTAATCTCTCTTCTTGTCGGTTCCACAATCAACTCGCAAGTTGGCTTCTTTCCTTTTGCGGGTTGATTACTTATTTCGCGCAATGGCATCCCCATATAAAGTAGGGTGCCCTCTCTTTGTTGGCTACGTATGATTATCAAAAGTTCAAATGATCAAAACATTTTCCCATCTCTGATTATTATTTTATTATTTCTAGGGTTTAGAAACACGTTTCTGATCATCTTATTTTTAACACAATCTGTGTCGACTATTGTTTTTTTTTTATTTGGGAATAATAAACTTTTCAATTACCATTTTATCACATGGTATTAGACATTTCTTCATGTTTCGTTGATTCACTCATTCGTGTCTTTACGGTCTACATAAAGCACGTTAACTGCCTGGAAGGGGGTTAGAAGGGTGTATCAGCAAAGATTGGAAATCAAAAGTAATACATAAAAGATTTGTCTTCACCAAGTGATGAAGAGATTTAGCCAAGCATGGCCTTTGTTGACAAGAACTCTTACAATAGATCTTGGATCTCGAGACTACTACACACTCTAAAAGATGAAAGATGGATGATGGGTGTTGGTGTTGTAATGGTGGTGGACTGATGGCAAGTGTGAGAGAATCGGGTTGCTAAGGAATGCCTTTCTCTTGAAACAAGCACCTCTATTTATAGCTGAAAACAGAGGTCTGGCACGGCCCCATGCCCACCTGGCACGACCCCGTGGTCTTCTCTTTCCCTCCTTTCATTAACTGCATATGCCAGGTTTTGTACCAACACGCCTTGTGGTGACAGAGCACGGCCCCGTGGTGAGTGTACTTGCTGTACTATCACAGATTCTGCGAATCCTAGAATTGACTACGGCCCATGTTGAGTTGGCATGGCCCTGTGTTGGTTTGTCTTTTTTTGTTGTCTTTTTCTGCAGGGAATCTTGAATGGGCACGACCCCATGCCTGGTGGGCACGGCCCCGTCCCTAAGCTTCTGTCTTTGTTATTTTTGTAGTTTTCGATGTGGATGGGGGTTCGACAGGTCGTGTCACTCCTTCTTCTTTGTATTTGTGTTGGTTTCTACTGTTAATTTGTTCCTTTTATTAGTTTAAGCTCTTTTGATCCTGTAAATTAAAAGTAAACAAAGAAACATGCTTTTTTCAACATTAATACTGAAAAAGGGTCAATTTTATGCCTTGTTTGACGTAATTTATATGTTACATTTTGCGCACATCAGCAGTTTATAATGCATCGGAAAATAAAGATAAAAACCAACAGGAACTAAAACCACAAGTTAAATAAATGTTTAAAAATATAAAATTTTAGCTAACCACCCACTCAAGTCGATTGCAACACCCATCCATAGATGTACTGTCACGGCCCAGCCCCTGTTTGACCCGGTCAGGAGCTGCGGGACAGGAACCCGTGGTATCTATAATGCGACAGCGGAAGATTTTACAGGATCTTTTTAAAACTCGAAAATGCCCGATTATTTTATTTCATAAAGCGGGATAAACCCCGTAATTTACAATAGAGGAATTTTACTAGGAAATTCCCTTATTTATAAAACATGTTTATTCATTTTAACTGAGCCACCTCTTCAAGCTTGTTAGTGCTCTGTAGCACGTTTTCCTTGATTTACAGCAGGTCGCCTGAAACATGTTTTAAAAATATTTTGTCAGCGGGGAAATACTGGTGAATCATTCATTTTGAACAAAACGACACATAGTTATAAATTATAGCATAAGAGCGATTACAATGGCTTCTATCTTATTTTTATCTGGCGCCGTGTCACCTGGTGACGATGGTCATACCACTATTGGGTCTTTCCCCAAGTAGTGACGTTTATCACTGTTAGGATTTATTAGCCTAACCGTGAGAAATTAGTAATGTGCACAATACCCCACTAGCCAGTGATTCAAGATAACCACGACTTAATCCCTGTAATTATAACATTTGAAAATGGAGTATTGTAAAATACTTTTGATAAAAGAGAATAACTCACATTGCAGATTTATACGGGCAGAGTTTAGCCTACTGATTAGCCTTGTAACCTAATTTAAATAACAATGCACACGAACTAGGTCAGTAACTAATACAGCATTTACGATAACTCACGAGATTAAAAACCTTCACAACGAATGACAAAGTGCAATACATAAACATCCAACACGACGAATGACAAAGTATAACCCAAATTTTGAGCAGCACTTAAACATCCATTGGATAGTTTTCAATCGATCGGACATTGAATCGTAGCAGCGAACGAGTTAATACCCTGTATCGTAGCAGCGCCTAGCTATTGTGAATGTATTTTACGAAGTAGAGCAGTCTAATTTCGTTTTTGTGAAGTGATTTCGACACCAGAGGACAGGCCATGCGACAAGCTATTTATTGGTGAAATTTAGGCCTGTCGCGGCCTGCATCAACCCTCGGCCGATCCTTACGCGGCCCGCGTAGCCACCTAGTCTACGTGTAGGGTTGCTGGGTCATCAGTAGGTGTGCCACGTGGATGACACGTGGATCTGGAACGCTTATCCGGTCAAACACATGTTGACGCGGCCCGCGTCAACTTAAGCTTGACCCTTACGCAGCCCGCCGGAAGACCAGATTTCTTGTTTTCTTGGTTTTTACTTTGGTTTAGGGTTTCAGGGGTCCTGGTTTTTGCTTACGTGTCAATTTGGGACATTTTTGAAGGTCTTTACATCCTCCCCACCTTATTTAAAATCTCGTCCTCGAGATTCATTGAAATAAGTGAGGATACTTTCGCTTCATTTCTGATTCTAGCTCCCAAGTGTATTCGGGTCCTCTCTTTGAATCCCACTTGACTTTGACTCGCACTAGTCGCTTGTGCTTGAGAAATTTGATCTTTCTGTCTTCTATCTGAAGTGGTTTCTCTACAAATTTCAACTTTTCGTTTACCTCTATATCTTGAAGAGGCACTACCAATGATTCGTCAGATAGACATTTCTTGAGGTTTGATATATGAAATACATCATGTACCCCAGCCAACTCTTCTGGTAGTTTTAAACGATAAGCAACTGGTCCTATACGTTGGATTATTGGGAATGGTCCCACGTACCTTGGACTCAGTTTTCCTTTCTTACCGAACCGAACTACTCCTTTCCAAGGAGAAACTTTTAATAGTACCTTGTCTTCAATTTGAAACTTCAATGGCTTATGCCTATTGTCTGCATAACTATTCTGGCGATCTCGAGCCGTTTTTAGTCTTTCCTTCATTTGAGTAATCTTGTCGGTAGTTTCTTGTACTATTTCAGGACCTGATAATTGACTTTCTCCTATTTCTGCCCAGCAGACTGGAGTTCTACACTTACGTCCGTATAGTGCTTCGAATGGGGCAGCTTCGATGCTTGAATGATAACTATTGTTATAGGAGAATTTGATTAAGGGTAGGTGGTCATCCCAGTTTCCACCAAAATCTATCACACATGCCCTGAGCATGTCTTCCAGGGTTTGGATCGTCCTTTCACTTAGTCCGTCTGTCTGAGGATGATATGCAGTACTTAGATTTAGTCGAGTTCCCATAGCTTCTTGGAGACTTGTCCAGAAGTGGGAAGTGAAATGACTATCCCTGTTCGATACAATGGAGAGTGGAACTCCATGTATGGATACTACTTCATCTATATACAACTTGGCTAACCTTTCCATGCTAAAGGTTTCTTTCATAGGTAGAAAATGAGCTGATTTGGTTAATCGATCCACAATTACCCAAATCGCATCATTACCTCTTCTGGTCTTGGGTAACTTAGTAACAAAGTCCATTGTTATGAGCTCCCATTTCCATGCAGGCATTTCTAATTGTTGGAGCAGACCTGAAGGTTTCTGGTGTTTTGCCTTAACTTGTGAACAAGTAAGACATTTAGAAACATATATAGCTATGTCCTTTTTCATTCCTATCCACCAGAAATTAGGTACATCTTATTGTTACCAGGATGCATGGTATACCTAGATTTATGGGCTTCCTCTAAAATCTTATTTCTTAATTCTCCCTGCTTTGGTACCCAAATTCGTTTCTTATGGAATCTCCAAATTCCATCACTTCCTTGCTCTAATTCTTTTATCCGTCCTTTCATTCCTTCAGCAACATCCTGGATTGCTGTTTCCTGAACATCCTTTAATTGTTCCATTAAATCTAACTGTAGATTTAATCTAAGAGCACGAACTCGCTTCTGCTTTTCATGATACTTACGACTTAAGGCATCTGCAACTACGTTTGCTTTTCCTTCGTGATATTGAATATAACAGTCGTAGTCACTTAGGATTTCCATCCATTTCCTTTGCCTCATGTTTAATTCTTTTTGCCCAAATATGTATCTTAAACTCTTATGATCTGTATATACAGTAAACTTACTTCCAAACAGATAATGTCTCCAAATCTTAAGGGCAAAAATTATGGCTCCTAATTCTAAATCATGAGTCGTATAATTTTCCTCGTGCTTTTTCAATTGCCTTGATGCATACGCAATTACCTTCTTGCGTTGCATAAGCACACATCCTAATCCTAGCTTTGAAGCATCACAATATACTTCAAAATCTTCTGTTCCTTCTGGTAAGGCTAAAATTGGAGCATTTGTTAACTTCTGCTTCAAAATCCTAAAAGCCACTTCTTGCCTGGGTCCCATTCAAACTTAACTGCTTTACAGGTTAGCTTAGTTAATGGTACAGCTATCTTGGAAAAATCCTTAGTAAAAAGCCTATAGTATCCAGCTAACCCTATAAAACTTCTAACTTCCATTGCTGATTGCGGAACCTTCCATTTGGTGATTGCTTCTATCTTAGCAGTATCTACATGAATGCCTTCATGATTCACCATGTGACCTAAAAATTACACTTCTTGCAGCCAGAATTCACACTTCGAGAATTTGGCGTAAAGTTGTTCCTTTCTTAACAAAGTTAAAAGTGCATACAGGTGCTGACAATGTTCATCCTGACTTTTGGAGTAAATAAGTATATCGTCGATGAAGACAATTACAAATTTATCCAAATACGGTTTACAGATTCTATTCATCATGTCCATAAATGCTGCAGGAGCATTTGTTAACCCAAAGGGCATGACTGTAAACTGGTAATGACCATACCTAGTTCTGAAAGCAGTTTTAGGTATGTCTTCTTCTTGTACCTTCAATTGATGATATCCGGAGCGCAAATCGATCTTAGAAAAGTATCTAGCTCCTTGGAGTTGATCGAAAAGATCATCAATTCTAGGCAATGGGTATCGATTCTTAATTGTAACCTTATTTAATTCCCTATAATCGATACACATTCGCATTGAACCATCTTTCTTTTTCACAAACAATACTGGCGCTTCCCAAAGGGATGAACTAGGTTGTATGAATCCTTTGCTTAACAATTCCTCTAATTGCTTTTTCAATTCTAACATTTCTGTGGGTGCTAACCGATAAGGTGCCTTAGCTATCGGTGTAGTTCCAGGAATTAAATGAATTCTAAATTCTACTTCCCTATCAGGGGGTAATCTAGGTGGTTCTTCTGGGAATACTTCTGGGTATTCTGATACTACTGGAATTTCCTTAAGTTCCTTACCCTTAGTGTTAATGATTACTGAAATCATATACACTATTCCTTGCTTTCGTTCATAACTAGCAATTTTCATTACTGAAATGAACTTTAGGGGCTTTCGTGGCTTATCTCCTGTAATCACCACTAATTCTCCTGTAGGTATAGGAATTTCTATGGAATTCTTATCACAAAGAATTCGAGCATGGTTGGCTACTAACCAATCCATTCCTAACACGACATCGAATCCGGCTAAATTCATAGGTAACAGGTTTGCCGAAAATTTATGACCTAAAAGTTCTATCTTTTCTTCTCGCAAAACCTTATCTATGTTAACAGAATTCCCATCTGCCATTTCGACTATAAAAATATGCCTATGTTTGGTTAAGGGTAAATTAAGTGCTTGACAGAAAGAAGTATTTATAAAACTTTGGTTTGCACCAGAGTCAAATAATACTTTTGCATAAACGTTGTGAACTAGGAACGTACCAGCTATCACATCAGGAATTAATTCTGCTTCCTGAGTAGTCAATTGGAAGGCTCTTACGTTTCTCTTAGTAGCTCCTTCTGCAGTTTTGGTTTTGTTGTCAGCTGGTTTGACCAGTTTTGGGCAGTCTGGCCTAAAGTGTCCAGCTTCTCCACAGTTGTAGCAGACTCTTGCTTTCTTCTTCCTGCAGTCTTCCTCTTGATGCCCCGGGATTTTGCAGAAATTGCAATATCCTTTGCATCTTCCAAAATGCTTCCTTTTGCAGGCATTGCAAAATGGAACAGTGGAAGATTGCCCAGTTCCCTTTCTCTTGAAACTACTATGATTACCCACACGGAATCCTTGGGTAATCTTTTGGGCCACTTCCTTTTTACGGTTTTCTTCTCTTGTACGTACCAGTCCGTTAGTGAGGGTATTAGCTAATTCCACAGCATCGTCAATAGTGCATGGTCTCGCAGCTTTGACGATATCTCGAATTTCGCCAATCAATCCCCAAATATAGCGGGAAATAGGTACTGGCTCTGGCGAAGCCAGAGTTGGTACCATTCTCGCATACTCGAAGAATGTCGAAGTATACCCTCGACAGTCTACATTCACCATCCGGTGGTTTAGGAACTTATTTGCCATTTGTTCCTTTTCGTACTCGGGACAGAATTTTCTTTCCACTAGCTGTTTAAATTCTTCCCAACTCATGGCATTGGCCATATTTCTTCCTTTGGCTTGAAGTACTGTATTCCACCATCTAGCGCCCCTTCTTTAAAAAGATGCGACGCATACATGACCTTGTCGCCCTCAGCACATTTACTTATCATAATTACTGCTTCGGTTTTCTCTAACCAACGCAGTGCCGCAGTCGCTCCTTCATTGCCTGCAAATTCAGCTGGTTTACAGGCAAGAAACTCCTTGTAAGTGTAACCAGGTGTTGCAGCTTTCATTTTCTTAAGGAGCGGGGCTTGCATTCCCTCATTGTTGTTATTAGTATGGTTGCCGCCTCCGTTTACACTATTACTGAAATTGTCACCGTGTGTGCGTTTGCTAGGAATAATTTGTTGTGGTTCAACTGGATTTCGAGCAGCAGCAAGTATTGCTGGAATAGCATTGGCTATTCCCTGAGCAACGATATTCTCGATATCTTGCCTATTCAGAAATTGATCTTCATTGTTATGCTCAGATTGATTACCTTCGTTAACTTGTTCATTACCAGCGTGTGCCATCTGGTAATTAATTTATATAAGTAATTAGTATAAAATAATGAATACCAAACATAACAAATAATTACACATAATCACGTAAACAAATATAGCCAAAATTGTCGATCTTTCGACTTTCGATATTTTATATATTATGCATCCATACACACCGTTATCTTACAAAAGTTTTATTTTTAGGTTATTTTACAGAGTTATATTTTTATTATTATTATACAATCATAGCTTCACAACCACACTATCTCCTGTCAGCTGGCATCTTAGAAGCGACGTTCCCTTTCGTCGTACTTCCAGGAGATTTGTTCTCCAACCTCCCGGATCCTATTCCCCGCATCTATCAGCTCCTCACCAAAATGGCAGAGTTCAGCTAAGTTTTCATTACTCATTGGTGGGTTTGGTGCAGGTTCTGGGTCGAACTGAGGGAAAAAGGTATAAGGTTTATTTAGGAGGTTTTGAAATTGCCAGTCGTTGGTCCACCATTCGTCCATTCCTTGAGGTTGGGTGTGAATCAGAGGTTCTGGGATGGCTGGTTCCAAATTTATTGGAAGTTGGTTTTCAGCAGGATAAGGGAAGAGGTTTTCATTGATAGGCCTAAGGATATCATAATTTGCCAGTATGATATCTAGTTCCTCCTGCTGTGGCAATTCCTCTGCTTGCTTAGAACTTTCCCCAATTTCTATTCCTACTTGCCTAAAACTTTCCCCAATCTCGATCCCTTTTCCTTTATCCATGGGATTTTCTATTTTGGGAACTTTCCTAGTCGTTGGTTTCCTTCTGCTCACACGCCTCCAATCCATAAATCTTCTTCTTTTCTTTGGCTTTGATTTTTCTGGAGGTGGAGCTTGGAATTCCATAGGTTCTTCAACATCGGCTAAGTAACCAGTAAAGTCTCTGGAAACTTCTATTTTCACAGGATATAGATTGAGATTCTCAAGAGCTTCAGATAATTCATTCATGCTGTTTAGCATTTATGAAGAAACACATAAACTTTTAGTTTAAAATTTTGTAAATTAATTTTCACAGAATCATATAATGGAAAGCAGAAAATTTAATTACAAATATTAAACAACCCATTTTATTGAAACAAAATATCTATTTTTAGTACAACTAAAATATTAAAGTTTCTGGTTTGTAGGTGACATAGGTGCTAATACTGGTTTGGCGATTTAACTATAAGTTAGCATTTACTGCTATAGTGGCTAACATATAGAGATTTGCCCAATGTTCATCTAACTCATCTTCCCATGGTGGTTTAATGTCTATTTTCTGAGTTTCCTTATTGATCATAACTCCTTTTGGTTGTAACTTCCTCATTTTCTCTTGACTTTTCTTAATAATCAAACTTCTTTTATTAGGGGTAAGTGGTTGCTCATATTGTGCCTTACGAACAAATATTCCCTCCTCAGTATCTGCTGAGTATCTTGAGGAATTTGATTGGGATGTAGTTCCAATATATTTCGGTGAACTATCAAATTTAAGATAGATATCCGACACTCTTTGCTTACCCATACTGTAACTAACAGATAGTCAAGATAAGAGCACATAATTACAAGATGATAATCAGGAAAATTAAGTATTTTAAATACTTAATAGGCTTAAATCAGTGGCTCTTTGAGTTGGCTCTGATACCACCTTTTCCTGTCACGGCCCCAGCCCCGGTTTGACCCGGTCAGGAGCCGCGGGACAGGAACCCATGGTATCTATGATGCGACAGCGGAAGATTTTACAGGATCTTTTTAAAACTTGAAAATGCCCGATTATTTTATTTCATAAAGCGGGATAAACCCCGTAATTTACAATAGAGGAATTTTACTAGGAAATTCCCTTATTTATAAAACATGTTTATTCATTTTAACTGAGCCACCTCTTCAAGCTTGTTAGTGCTCCATAGCACGTTTTCCTTGATTTACAGCAGGTCGCCTGAAACAAGTTTTAAAAATATTTTGTCAGCGGGGAAATACTGGTGAATCATTCATTTTGCACAAAACGACACATAGTTATAAATTACAGCATAAGAGCGATTACAATGGCTTCTATCTTATTTTTATCTGGCGCCGTGTCACCTGGTGACGATGGTCATACCACTATTGGGTCTTTCCCCAAGTAGTGACGTTTATCACTGTTAGGATTTATTAGCCTAACCGTGAGAAATTAGTAATGTGCACAATACCCCACTAGCCAGTGATTCAAGATAACCACGACTTAATCCCTGTAATTATAACATTTGAAAATGGAGTATTGTAAAATACTTTTGATAAAAGAGAATGACTCACATTGCAGATTTATACGGGCAGAGTTTAGCCTACTGATTAGCCTTGTAACCTAATTTAAATAACAATGCACACTAACT
Source organism: Helianthus tuberosus (assembly GCA_030545235.1). Taxonomy (NCBI): domain Eukaryota; kingdom Viridiplantae; phylum Streptophyta; class Magnoliopsida; order Asterales; family Asteraceae; genus Helianthus; species Helianthus tuberosus. Next base: position 178,657,295 of record CM060366.1, read on the forward strand.
AGGTCAGTAACTAATACAGCATTTACGATAACTCACGAGATTAAAAACCTTCACAACGAATGACAAAGTGCAATACTTAAACATCCATCGAATTCACGGCGAATGACAAAGTATAACCCAAATTTTGAGCAGCACTTAAACATCCATTGGATAGTTTTCAATCGATCGGACATTGAATCGTAGCACCGATCGAGTTAATACCCTGTATCGTAGCAGCGCCTAGCTATTGTGAATGTATTTTACGAATTAGAGCAGTCTAATTTCGTTTTTGTGAAGTGATTTCGACACCAGAGGACAGGCCACGCGACAAGCTATTTATAGGTGAAATTTAGGCCTGTCGCGGCCCGCATGAACCCTCGGCCGATCCTTACGCGGCCCGCGTAGCTACCTAGTCTACGTGTAGGGTTGCTGGGTCATCAGTAGGTGTGCCACGTGGACCCGGAAGGCTTATCCGGTCAAACACATGTTGATGCGGCCCGCGTCAACTTAAGCTTGACCCTTATGCGGCCCGCCTGAAGACCAGATTTCTTGTTTTCTTGGTTTTTACTTTAGTTTAGGGTTTCAGGGGTCCGGGTTTTTGCTTACGGGTCAATTTGGGACATTTTTGAAGGTCCTTACATGTACCTACTGACCTGTAAAGCATGCAACTACGTGTCAACAATAAAGTTGACAAATCCACAAAATTTAGTTTAGCAAAGGTAAAGTTCACAATGTTTTGATTTGAGTATGACTCGGGTAGCTAACCCTCATTATATGACTAAACTGTGTATCGAATGCTGACGTTTCATTTGTGCCCTCAATAATGTCTATCAACATTAAAACAAGAGTGAAGGTTAGAAGTTCACGCCCGATCTCCGACATGGTGTGAGGTTTGTTAAAACTAAAAGCGCTATCAACTAATACCCCGTGTCGCAACCCCCGCCCCATTATCTGTCCCAGGAACGGGCGGCCGTGAATATCAGTTGTGGTGGTATCATTTAGTTTATTAAATTGGCAGCGGAAATTTCATCAGGACCGTTGTTAGGAAATGTTTATCAGAGTAAAACCACCATATTTTATATTAATAACCACATGGGTAAAACCCAAGTTTCTTATTACAATATGTTTATAGGGATAAATCCTATTTTATTGAATTTAAAACATCGTCTTTTAGGTAACTTTTGTAGCCATATTTTTTTCCTAGCCGTCACATTTAGTTACCTAAAACGCGTTTTAAAAACGCGTTTTAAAAACGCATTTTAAAAACGCGTTTTAAAAACGTTTCTCCAGCTGGCTTTTTCCTAATTGGCTTTCACATTTAGTTACCTAAAACGCGTTTTAAAAACGTTTGTCAGTGAGAAATACTGGTGAGTGAATCCCAGTTTAATCAAGAAAAGTTTTATCAATTAACACAGTATTGAGAGCGATCACAATGTTTATTTCTACACAATTACTCATTCAGTACTGTCAATCCTGACTGGTGGGTCATATTACACATTGGCTAACTCGTTGTCCAATTGTAACGTGTTCCACATTTTGTATACAAAACCCTAACATACCGGCAGTAATTGAAGAACTACAAAGACTCAATCACTGCTTAATCACATTGTTAAACATTTAAGGTTTTGAAAAATAGTTTCTAAAAGGTTTACAAAAAGCGGATAAACTCACATTGCTGTCTTAGACTTTGTTTAAGGGTTTCCTGGTGTTAATCTATAATTTACACAAATGTACATATGTTAGTATAATAACCCTTTATTTATATTAACGATACCCTCCCCAAGACGGCATTCCAACAACTACGTTGGGCAGAACCACGACAGTCGTTACGGAACCCTGGATCAATCGGGCAGCGTATCTAATACGTAACTGGGGTTATAATACTTACAACGGAGCAGAACTTCGTTAATTAGGGGGTATTATACTCGGAGATTATGCCTACTATGTAAATTTTCAAGATAAAGAAAAGAATTTGAGCGAACTGACTGAAGGCCCGATGCCCTCCTTATATAGGGCTGAAATTCGAGTCTCTCGCGGCCCGCGTAAGGTTAGGCTAAGGCCTACGCGGCCCGCGTAGTAGGGGGTCTTGGCCGTAGGTGATCCGGGTCACGGTATAGTTTCAACACGCGTTGCCACGTGTCAACACCGGCTGCAATCTGATCCTATAGCTATCGTGGCCCGCGTAATGTGTAGCCAAGGGCTACGCGGCCTGCGAGCGCCCCTAAAATTTTGTTTTTATTTAATTTTTATAAAAATAAAGGTATTCGGGGTCCGATTTCGCGTACGGGGTGTATTTTACGACATATAGGGGTATTTTAATATATATTAGGATGTCAGAAAAATTCAGGACGGTTGTTATATCCTCCCCACCTTGTTTTAGAACTCATCCTCGAGGTCTACTGGAACAAGTGTGGATATTTCCTTTGCATTTCTGATTCAAGCTCCCATGTGTATTCTGGTCCTCTTTTGGAGTCCCACTTCACTTTGACCAGAACTAATCTCTTGTGCTTGAGGTTCTTGACTTCCCTATCTTTAGTTTGTAGAGGCCTCTCTACAAATTTTAACTGCTCATTTACCTCTATATCCTTAAGAGGTACTATCAGTGATTCATCAGCTAAACACTTCTTGAGATTAGATATATGAAATACATCATGTATTCCTGCCATTTCGTCTGGCAGTTGTAGCTGATAGGCTACAGGTCCTATTATTTTAATAATCTTAAAAGGTCCAACAACCCGGGGCTTAGCTTTCCCCTTTTGATGAATCTTACCACTCCTTTCCAAGGAGAGACTTTCAATAACATTTTATCTCCTACTTGAAATTCCAACCGCTTTCGTCTGTTACCAGCATAACTCTTTTGTCGATCACGTGCTGCTTTTAGTCGTTCCTTGACTTGAATGATTTTGTCAGTCGTTTCTTGCACTATCTCAGGTCCAGATAGTTGCTTTTCTCCAATTTCTGCCCAGCAGACTGGAGTTCGGCACTTTCGTCCATAAAGTGCTTCAAATGGTGCAGCATTGATACTTGTGTGATAACTATTATTATAAGAAAATTCTATCAATGGTAAGTGATCGTCCCAATTACCTCCGAAATCAATTACACAAGCTCTAAGCATGTCCTCCATTGTCTGAATTGCCTTTTCGCTTTGTCCGTCCGTTTGAGGATGATAAGCGGTGCTTAGATTTAACTTGCTTCCCATTGCTTTTTGGAAACTTGTCCAAAAATGAGAGGTAAAACAACTATCTCTGTTAGAAACAATTGATAAAGGAATTCCATGTAAAGAAACGATTTCATTTACATATAATTTAGCTAATTGTTCCATACTGAAAGTTTCCTTCATCGGTAGGAAATGAGCTGACTTGGTTAGTCTGACTACAATCACCCAGATTGTATCATTACATTTTCTGGTTTTGGGTAATTTAGTAACAAAATCCATTGTTATCAATTCCCATTTCCAAACAGGCATTTCTAACTGTTGCAATAAACCTGATGGTTTCTAATGTTCAGCTTTGACTTGTGAACAAGTTAAACACTTTGCAACATATGCTGCTATATCCTTTTTCATTCCTATCCACCAGAAATTCTTTCTTAAGTCCTGATACATCTTATCACTTCCAGGATGCATCATATACTTAGATTTATGGGCTTCTTCTAATATACGGTAACATAGGTTTCCTAATTTAGGTATCCACATCGTCTTCTTATGGAATCTCCAAATTTCATATATTCCTTGTTCTAATTCCTTAATCATTCCTTTCAATTTTTCAGTATCATCCTTGATAAGTGATTCTTGTGCTTTTCTAATCTGCTCATTTAAATCCACTTGTAGATTAAATTTAAGAGAGCGTATCATTTTCAGCTGTTCGTGATACTTTTGGCTTAAAGCATCAGCAACTACATTTGCCTTTCCTGCATGATACTGAATATCACAATCATAATCACTAGGCATCTCCATCCAGCGTCTTTGTCTCATATTCAATTCCTTTTGCCCTAAGACATACCTTAAACTCTTATGATCGGTGAAAATAGTAAACTTACTACCGTATAGGTAATGTCTCCAAATCTTAAGGGCGAAAATTATAGCTCCTAATTCTAAATCATGAGTTGAATAATTCTCTTCATGATTCTTAAGTTGTCTGGATGCATAAGCTATAACCTTTTGACGTTGCATTAACACACATCCATAACCTAATTTAGAAGCGTCACAATAGATTACAAAATCTTCTGTTCCTTCTGGTAATGCTAGTATGGGTGCATGGGTTAATCTTTGCTTAAGGATTCTAAAGGCTTCTTCTTGTTTTGGTTCCCATTTAAACTTAATGGATTTACAAGTTAGCTTAGTTAAGGGAATGGCTATTCTAGAAAAATCTCGAATAAATCTTCTATAATAACCGGCTAGTCCTAAGAAACTTCTAACCTCAGTTCGTGATTCAGGGGTTTTCCACTTGGTTATCGCCTCGATCTTGGTGGGATCCACATGAATTCCTTCATGATTAACTAGATGTCCAAGAAATTGTACCTGTTCTAACCAAAACTCACACTTCGAAAATTTAGCATAAAGCTTTTCTTTTCTTAATAAACTTAGAAGTGCGTGCAAATGCTTTGCATGTTCCTCTTTACTCTTAGAGTAAATGAGAATATCATCTATAAAGACAATTATGAATTTATCCAAATATGGCTTACATATTCGGTTCATCATATCCATGAATGCAGCTGGGGCATTGGTTAAACCAAATGGCATGACAGTAAATTCATAATGGCCATACCTTGTTCTGAAGGCGGTCTTAGGAATGTTCTCTTCCTGTACCTTTAATTGATGATATCCTGACCTTAAATCGATTTTTGAGAAAAATCGTGCTCCTTGCAACTGATCAAACAGATCATCTATTCTTGGTAATGGATACCGATTCTTAATCGTGACCTTGTTCAATTCACGGTAATCAATGCACATACGCATTGATCCGTCCTTCTTTTTAACGAATAGGATTGGCGCTCCCCATGGGGATGAACTTGGCTGTATGAATCCTTTCTCTAATAATTCGTCTAACTGTTTCTTTAATTCCTGCATTTTTGCGGGTGCCAAACGGTAAGGTGCTTTGGCAATTGGTGCTGTCCCTGTTATTAAATGGATTCTGAATTCAACTTCTCTATTTGGAGGTTGCCCTGTTAACTCTTATGGGAATACATCTGAAAACTGGGATACTACTGGAATATCCTTTAATTCTTTTCCTTTAGTGTTAGTGATTATAGAAATCAAATACACTAATGATCATTTTCTTATGTAACTTGTTGTTTTCATCACAGAGATGAATTTAGTGGATCTAGAGGTTTTATATCCTTTAATTGTGATCTTTTCACCCCTTAGTGAATTTACTTGAATTGACTTTTGATCACACAAAATACTGGCCTTATTGGCTATTAACCAATCCATTCCTAATACAACATCAAATCCTGCCAGATTCATGGGGTAAAGATTTGCAATAAATTTCTGATTTTGAATTTCTATTCTTGCTCCCTGCAAGATCTCAGAAATCTTATTGGTCTCCCCATTTGCTGTCTCTACTAGACATTCTTGTGGAAGTTTAGTTAATGATTGGTTGAGAAGTTTGCAAAATGAAGTATTAATAAAACTTTGTTTCGCACCAGAGTCAAATAATACTTTAGCAAAAACATCATTAACTAAAAACGTACCAGTGATCACATCCGGGATCATCTTTGCTTCTTCTGCAGTCAGAACAAATGCTCTAGCATTTTTGGTATTCTTGTTATTCGTAACTGGAGCTAGCTTTGGACAGTTTGGCTTGATATGACCTTGTTCTCCGCAGTTGTAGCATATCCTGTTGCTAATCTTTTTCCCTCAATCTTCCTCCTTGTGTCCCGATATTTTGCAGAAATTACAGTATATGGAGCATCTTCCTGAATGCTTCCTTTTGCAATTCTTACAGTAGGGTGCAGAGGTAGAGCCTACATTTTTCCCACAGTTACAATTTCCAGAACGAAATTCTTGTGTAAGTTTCTGGGTTAAGTTCCTCCTTTGATCCTCTTCTCGTGTACGGATTAATTCATCTGTCAAGGTGTTGGCTAGTTCTACAGCTTCTTCTATGGTTTGAGGTCTAGCTGTCTTGACTACATGTCTTATTTCCCCAATTAATCCCCAGATGTAACGGGAGATTAATACTCGTTCAGGTGAAGCAAGGGTTGGCACTATTCTAGCATATTCAAAGAATAACTTAGTGTACCCCTTACTATCCACTCCATTCATCCTAAGGTTTAGGAACTTTTTTGCTATCTGTTCTTTTTCATTAGGAGGGCAGAATTTCCTTTCTATCATGTTTTTAAATTCTTCCCATTCCATATTGTAAATTCTCTCACTTCCCCTAGACTGGAGGATAGTGTTCCACCATTCTAGTGCTGAATTCTTAAAGAGATTAGAAGCAAACATTATCTTATCTTCTTCTGCGCACTTGCTTATTCTTAAGACTACCTCAGTCTTTTCTATCCAGCGTAGGGTTGCAATGGCCCCTTCATTACCCGAGAATTCCATAGGTTTACAAGACCAGAATTCTTTGTAAGAACAACCGTAAGACACGGTTCTTCTTCTTTTGGGAATGGGTACTTGAAGTACGGGTCCATTGTTCACGATGTGTTCAGGTTCAGAGGGTCGCTTGCTATCATGTTTACTTTTATTTTCTACTTCCCTAACCGTTTGAATAATATATGGCATCGCATATATTATTCCTTGTGCCACTACATGTTGGATGGCACTGTTGTCCACTTGGTTTCAATTGTTATCATTGTTCGGATTATCGTTATTCAAATTATTGTCATTCTGGTTTTCCAGGTTATTATCCAGATTCTATTGATTCACTTGGTCGGCCATCTGAATTTTAAACATTTATCACATATTAATATCGTAAAATAATTAATAGTTTAGGCAACAACCACACAACACACATATTGGTCAAAAGCGTCGAGCATTGCGACTTTACTTTTTCTATTATAGTATGCGTCAATTACACACTAAGACAGGAATTTAAAATTACAACACTATTATGCATCACTAACCACAAAGTGGTCTATACTACAACATATATTATTATTACACATATATATAGTATATATATATATATATATATAGGGGATGGTTCAAATGAAAACCACTTTTATTGTGAAAACTCGAAAACTAACTAAAAAAACCTAAAAAACACACAAAATTTTTTTTTTCAATTTTTTTATAAAAATCGCTGGTTTTTATATATAAAAAAACTTTTTTCAAAAAAAAATTGTAGTACACATGTGTAATAATACACATGTGTAGTACACATACACATATGTAGTATTACACATTTGCACTACACAAAAAAAAAATTATTTTTTTTTTGGAAATTTTTTTTTATATAGAAAAACCTGCGAAAATAGGTTTGCAAAAAAAAAAAAAATTGGTATTTTTTTTGGCTTTTTTAATTAGTTTTCGAGTTTTCACAATAACTAGTGGTTTTCATTTGAACCTTCCCCTATATATATATATATATATGTATATATATATATATATATATATATATATATTTTCATACAAAGATATTATATATATTATTATATTATTATTATTATTATTACCAACTCCACCATCCTATTCATTGATCTGGATTCATCCAGTAATCCATATTGCGCTCGTCATATTTCCAGATGAGTCGCTCTCCTACCTGCCTCATCCTCTCACTGCTTTCTAAAATTTCTTCTCCGAAAGTCCGGAGCTCATGCACATTTTCTGCACTCATTGGGGGTGCAGGTGCTGGTACTGGGTCTGGGTACTGTGGCATGGGATTCTCCTGAGAGTACAGATTCTCTAAGATCTCCCTAATGTATTCATCGTTGTCATAATAGGGATCTAGAGGGTCCAGACCTGGATAGGCTGCTAAATTCGGCAAGGTTTCGTCGTTTAGGTGGTAGCGTGGCACATAATCCCTATGATCATCGAACCATGGATCATAATTTGGGTCTAAGGGATTAGGGGCTGGTATCCTAGGTATTTCCTCAGGGTTAAAATCATGCATTTCTATCTCCATCGGCTGAGTGGGAATTAAAGGTAAGGGTTGTGGGGCTACTAGTTGTTCCAGATTTGGGTCGGCAACAGTTGTTGCTAGGATATGAAAATTGGCTAAGCTCTTATTAAGCATATCCTGTGTATGAGCATCTGACTCTCGCTTAGCGGCTGCTAGGACTCTTTGTTGTTGCAACTTTCGCATTCTTTTCCTACGCTCGAATGCTCCCTTACTGAACCATCCTCTCTTTTTTCTAAGGGAATGGCTCTTTAGACTGAGCTTTAAAGGCAAACATCCCTTCTTCCTGATCAGCTGAATACCCAGAGAGGGTAGGCTGGGAAGAAGTACCTTCACTCCTAGGTGAATCGAACAACTGACGATACACGTCTGAGGGTCCTTGATCACTCATACTGTAAACTAACAAATAGTCAAATAACACATAACAGTAAAATACAGATATGCACGTATTTTCATAATTTATTTCCTAACAATTTGGATAATATATTGTTGTCAGCAGAACACTTCTGTGGCTGAATCAGTGGCTTAGCTCTGATACCACCTTCTGTCGCAACCCCCGCCCCCTTATCTGTCCCGGGAACGGGCGGCCGCGAACATCAGTTGTGGTGGTATCATTTTGTTTATTAAATTGGCAGCGGAAATTTCATCAGGACTGTAGTTAGGAAATGTTTATTAGAGTAAAACCACCATATTTTATATTAATAACCACATGGGTAAAACCCAAGTTTCTTATTACAATATGTTTATAGGGATAAACCCTATTTTATTGAATTTAAGACATCGTCTTTTAGGTAACTTTTATAGCCACATTTTTTTCCAAGCCGTCAGTGCTCTCCAGCTGGCTTTTTACTAATTGACTTTCACATTTTGTTAGCTGAAACGCCTTTTAAAAACATTTGTCAGTGGGAAATACTGGTGAGTGAATCCCAGTTTAATCAAGAAAAGTTTTATCAATTAACACAGTATTGAGAGCGATCACAATGTTTATTTCTACATAATTACTCATTCAGTACTGTTAATCCTGACTGGTGGGTCATATTACACATTGGCTAACTCGTTGTCCAAATGTAACGTGTTCCACATTTTGTATACAAAACCCCAACATACCGGCAGTAATTGAAGAACTACAAAGACTCAATCACTGCTTAATCAAATTGTAAAACATTTAAGGTTTTGAAAAATAGTTTCTAAAAGGTTTACAAAAAGCGGATAAACTCACATTGTTGTCTTAGACTTCGTTTAAGGGTTTCCTGGTGTTAGTTTATAATTTACACAAATGTACATATGTTAGTATAATAACCCTTTATTTATATTAACGATACCCTCCCCAAGACGGCATTCCAACAACTACGTCGGGCAGAACCACGATAGTCGTTACGGAACCCCGGATCAATCGGGCAGCGTATCTAATACGTAACTGGGGTTATAATACTTACAACGGAGCAGAACTTCATTAATTAGGGGGTATTATACTCGGAGATTATGCCTACTATTTAAATTTTCGAGATAAAGAAAAGAATTTGAGCGAACTGACTGAAGGCCCGATGCCCTCCTTATATAGGGCTGAAATTCGAGTCTCTCACGGCCCACGTAAAGTTAGGCTAAGGCCTACGCGGCCCGCGTAGTAGGGGGTCTAGGCCGTAGGTGATCCGGGTCACGGTATAGGTTCGACAAGCATTGCCACGTGTCAACACCTGGAGCGATCTGATCCTATAGCTGTCGCGCCCCGCGTTAGGTGTAGCCAAGGGCTACGCGGCCCGCAAGCGCCCCTAAAATTTTGTTTTTATTTAATTTTTATAAAAATAAAGGTATTCGGGGTCCGATTTCGCGTACGGGGTGTATTTTACGACATATAGGGGCATTTTAATATATATTAGGGTGTCAGAAAAATTCAGGAGGGTTGTTATACCCCGCGTATGCCCACCCGGCAATCTAATCGGTAAAATACAGGGACTTTCATGATAGAGTTTGGCATTTAGTCTGAGTGTACTATCCACCTCCAGTGGATAGCATGTTTCAGTGGTTCACACAAGTAACACGCGCGTAGCCCCAACCAGGGCTAACGTCAAATGTGTTGTCCCAAACTAGGGATGCATGCTTTTAGAAATGAGTTGTGAACTCACCTTAGTTTGCTCGATATTAAACTTGAAAGGAAATCAGGAATTTCAACTTTGTCCTAATATGTTTACCGTTTCAATTTGTTCAATTTATGAATTCCTACACATAGTCTAACACATAGTCACCGAATCACGTTGTCATGCAAATTACACGTTTAGGTATGTTAGAGTAGGAGATCCTCTAATTCCATATAACACATTCATATACACCCGTTAACGTTTCTAATAACATAAAACACTTTGTTGCAACATACAAGCATATTTAAAACGTTCACAAACACTTTCAGCTCATTGCAGTTTCATGTCGGTTTTTAAGCAGTTTTCCGGAATTTATTTAAAATAATAAACAAACTCATAAAATTATGATATTTTAACACAAGGTGTCACTTAGTTCCCAAATACCTGTATATTTTTTTTCATAACCTGAGTCTTTACAGAAGAATCACTAAAAATTATTCCCTACACCCAGGTCTGATTTACAACTTTCGGATGATAGTTTACGCGAAAACTCATTTAAAAATCCTCGTTAATTATTTTTACGAAATTCTAGTCGGAGATTTTTGTAATCCCCTGGAAATACCTACAGTAAAAATTTGAGATGATAACTCGATTCCTATATTGAGTTATGACATTCGTAATGGGCTACAAATTCTGAAGAAAAACACAGCCTTGACCTTTGACACGAAATAAATCATTTAAAATACAAAACAACGTCGAAAAAATGCTATTCTAGTTGAGTTAGAAAGGCATTTACTGGAAGTTCATCATAGACACAAGAAATAGTACTTTTTCATAAAATTTGCCTCGGTTACAACCGCTTAAACTTGGCTGTAACGTTCTGGGCGAAAGTTGATTCGTTACCCAAATCCCACAAACTAATACTTTATTTACAGCAGGTTTGTATCACAAATAAGACCATGTAGAAACTAATTTATCACTAACAACTAGATTTATCCCATTAATAACACCCGAGAGACATACCCGAGCCTGTGATTCATCCCAACTTCAACTATTATAATCTAACCATAAAACGCAGCCACAATAACTCAATATTTAATCTTATACACAACCGCTATTACTCCATACAATCATGCTTGAACATTAATAATTATCACAAAACATAATATACAACCCACAGTTAAAACCCTAGTGGCTTAACCGAACATACAACGACCTACACATTATAACACATGATCTCTGTCACCTAGCGCTTCACATAACATCAATTCACCATGTATAACAAATAAACACAGCCACATTAATCCCGGTTGAACCATCGAAAAGCATATAAAATCACTTATGTTCGTAACAAAAAGCATCGTTATCCAGTTACCTAGAAAAGAAGAAAGTCGATAAGCCTCAAAGTCAAGTCCTTGGTTCTGATCTATGTCCACAACTGCCGCGAAGAGAAAACAAAAGGAGAGGAAGTGGTACGATCATCAGATAGAGTTGTAGGGTTTAGTGGATTGTGAGAAGTTATATTGTTCATGCAAAGAAAGAGAGAGAGAGAGTTCACCTAATGATGGGGAGATTCTGTACAAATTTGATTGTACTGACACATATGAATAATATATGAAATCATTATACAATCATTCACAAATCATGTTGTGTTTATGATGATATGTTTATTATCATTGTTTGATTGAATTTTTAATTCTATTCAATTGTTTTATAAAAAACACACACTGTCACACACTCTCAGATCCAACAATTGGTATCAGAGCTAGGTTACACTGAATTGACATAAACGTTGATTCAGAAGATAAACTAGCTCATATTGATAATTGATTGAGTGATCAAAAGGACTTGAGAAGAATTTGACCAATTTGAAAATTAAAATGTTCTAATACTCTATTTTCTAAGTAATTCTCAATAGAACTCAGAGAGATGTTAATCACCCATGATCATCACATTACCGGATCGGCAAACAAGGTTGTGTCAACGAAGGATATATCACCACTTATCCCAGCAGAACACTAGTTGCTGGAGGTCTTTGGTTTTTGGTTCGTATGTTCCTTCTACACCAAGTGCTGAACAACCAAACGTTAATGTTTCTAAGAAACCCACTGATTATTCAAAGCAGGATTTCCAAAAATTGGAGCTCGATGCTAAGGGATACTGGCCATGACATTACCTAATGAGATCTATCCTGGATTGCTCCATTGTGAGAACGCACGAAATTGTGGGAATGCTTTGAATGAACAGTTCGGTGGAAAAAATGAAGTGCAAGACAACGATAGAGAGATTTTGAATCAATAGTATGAGACACTCATGTAACATCCGCCAAAAATGAGTCTTATAAAAACTAACCTGTTTTAAAAACGGATCTGAACCTTAATAATTAAAGAATGCAAATCTTATTTTTATTAATTATTATATTGATGTCGTATATTAAATTACTTCATAAATTTAAGTTCAATTTTAAACATCTAATTTATAAATAAACACCTGTTAGATCCCTAAGACAACATAAAAGAAAGGGAATTATTATTATTATTATTAATATTATTATTATTATTATTTATGTTATATATTAATATAATTAAATAAATATTTCTAGGCTAAAAACGTTAAACGTATTTTCCAGTTAGTCCGATTAGTTTTATATAAGGGAAGCCTTAACTGAGTTAGCTATGTTAGTTAATTGAAGTTATAAGTTAAGGGCTACTTTTGTAAAAAAATAGAAACTTTAATACAAAGGAGATTAACTAACTAGGTTAGTTATAAATTATAAATTGGGTTAGCCTAGTTAATAAAATACAAGGGCCTGCTAGTGACAAGTTTTGAAAGTTTTTTTAAACAAAGGAAAAGAGGAAAAAATATATGCTGGGGCCGGGATTCGAGCCAATGTTTTAAAATCCGGTTTTTTAATCATGCCGGATTAGGCATAAAACTGGTTTAACCGGTTGAACCGGGTTGTGCCAGGCGGTTCAACCGGGTTGACTAGTTAATTGTATAATTTCATAAATTACAACATTAACTCAAAAAATAATCCAAAATTGGATTAAAATGGAAATATGGAAGGAACGATGGGGTGATGGAAGTCTGGAACAAGTCACGAATGATGGAGTGATGAAGCAAGTTTTGAATTTCGATTGATGGAGATAAAATATTAAAAGTTGTTAGGTTAAAGCTAAGAGTAAACATGGAGATGGGACGATAAAAAGTAAAATCCTAACAAAAAAACAGACCTGAGACGGTACCGGTATAACGGTTCAAACCGGTATACCGGATTTTACCGGCGGTACAAAGTCTATGCCATTTCTCCTACTTACCGGGGTGTTTCGGACCGGATTTACATCCGAAAACGGTAATACCGGTATTTACCGGTTTTTAAAACATTGATTCGAGCCCAGGATCCCGCATTTCAAAGTTAACGTGCAGACCTACTGAGCCACTTTACATCTTTGTTGAAACCCGGATCAATTTGGTATAAATGCAAATCCAAACTCGCCTTTCTTCTTGCTCGGTCGATATCCAGCGAAACCCAACACCTTTGGGACCGAACTTGACACCTACCTTCGGATCTACATGACATTTTAGCTTCCAATCGGTCTTAAATAGATTGCAGGAATGGAGAATGGACTTTCACATTATCTGATCAGTCTCATTATCCCTCAATCAATCTAATTAATAAACGAAATAAACTCTCATTATCACCATTAGGGTATACCAATAACTCAAATTAATTTTAGCGAGTTTGGTAATCTTAGTTTGTAATCTTGCCACCAATCAACCCCTGGAATCATTTCACAACTATTCCCACTCCCTAAACTCGTTCCAAATCATCATAACTCGTGAATTTGGAGCAATATCAAAGCTAGGGCTCATAACTTCTTGGTACGATTTCTCCCTCAATTCTTAACCGAATCAGGTAATTCCAAGTCCTAATCTCATTTATTTTTCATGCTCTACAAAAGCCCTCTATCCATTTTTGTGATAGAGTGCATAGGAATTCAAAATTTATTTCCTGATTTTAGGGTTCTTGAGTTCTTGAATTTGGGGGCTTTTGATCCTAGAAACTTGTTTTGATAAAATTGAAGGTGTGCTTCTATTCAATATCTTATTAGATTAGTTTGTGGAAATTTTGGAAATTTTCAGACTTCATATAGATTTATTATGAATTTAAACATGTTATATTACATTGGAAATTATATAAAATACTAATTTACGAAAATATTACATCCCCAACATATATATTCTAATATTCAGTGGATAAATTGTTTGAAGAATTTATCTAACCAATTTCTTAATTAATGGGGGTAATTATTCATTATATATGATTTAAGAACTTGAAAAAACTAGTTATGGATATTTTTATAAAGGTGAATAATTTAATTATTACAAAATAATTATTTGGACTGAGTTGATATTTCATGTAGGTTGTTACAAGATCCTTGTTGATATAAATTATTAGGTGGTTTAGTTAGAAATATCAAAGGTTAGAAATTCATAAAAATATAAGTAATACATATATATTGAGGGAAAAGATCAAATAGGAAGTTTATTTTGGCTAGGAAGTTTAGGAAGCAATAGGATTAGGATATGTGGCAACATTTAAAATAAAGAAAAAGGGTATTTTAGTCAATCCAACCCTTTCTTCTTCTTTTTCAAAACCCAGTAACTTCAAAACCCACCATCTTCAACCATTTCTTCACTTTCTATCTCAATAATCACTACATTATAGTGCGATTTTCATCACCAATCAATGATTCAAACACCCTATCAACGTGTTCTTCAGCTTTTTTTGAAGAAAACCCAGTTTAATTTCATACAAAATCTCGTTTTTTCCGGTGATTTTGAAGATAATCACTCGATCCGTTCGATTCGAGCGCTGATAAGTGTTTCAATCATTCAAAAATCGTCAATTGTTGAAGAAATCACTTCGATCCATGTAAGAAATTCTTTAATTTCGTTTTTACGATATGGGTTTTTGATTTAGTCATTGCGTTTTACGATCTTGGCGGGGGTCCGGGGGCAGCGCCCCTGGTAGCGGGGTCCCAGGGGCGGCAGCCCCTGGCGGGGTCCAAGGGGCAGAGCCCCTGGCTGGGGTTGAGCTGCATTGGTCCAGACAGTTCACAGCACAGAAAAATTGTTGTAATAAAAATGCATCAGAAAAATTAATTTTCTGTAAATTGCCTCTGGAAACTGCATTGGTCCAGACAGTTCACAGCACAGACAAAACTATTGTCACGGTTCAATGCGTTTTAGAAAGAACACTTTCTTTGTTGTTTTTAGGCAATTGCGTTTTAGAACTAAAACATTTTTATGTGTTTTCTGGCCATTGCGTTTTAGAAAAACACATTCTTGAAGTGTTTTTGGTGCATTGTATTTTAGGTAAAACACTTTTTTAGGTGTTTTCAGTCCATTGCGTTTTACAGAGAACACTTTCTTTTGTTGTTTTAGACAATTGCGTTTTAGAATGAGTCATTTTTAAGTGTTTTCTGGTCATTGCATTTTACAAATAAGACATTTCTTTGTGCTTTTTGTGCATTGCGTTTTAGGTAAAACACTTTTTTATGTGTTTTCAGTCCATTGCGTTTTAGAAAACATAAATTTTAAGTGTTTTCTGGCCATTGCGTTTTACAAATAAGACATTTGTTTGTGTTTTTTGTGCATTGCGTTTTAGGTAAAACACATTTTTATGTGTTTTTAGTCCATTGCGTTTTAGAAAGTACATTTTCTTTTGAGTTTTTAGGCTATTGCGTTTTAGAAATAAGACATTTCTTTGTGTTTTTTGGCCATTTCGTTTTACAAATAAGTCATTTATTTGTGTTTTTGATGCACTGCGTTTTAGAAAAATGTCATTTTTTAGGTTTTTTTTTCATTGCGTTTTACATAACTGGGGCTTTTTCTATTGTGTTTTACGCAACTGGGTTTTAATTTTTTTTTTAAAATATAGCAATAGTATACTCGTTTTAAAGATTAAAAAAACGCTCGTTTTTTTGGTGCAATTTTTATAAAAAAAATAATGTCGTATGAAAGAGTTATTAACGTTTAAAAAATGAGGGGGGATTGGAGGAGAGAGAAACTATTGGCTTGGATTGACTAGAATGCCCCTAAACAAACTCACGCGCCTCTTTTCTTCCCTTCAATTTCCCTGATTTAATCTTAGCCCTTGATTAACTAAATGGATGGTCAAGATCACTTCCTAGCCTTCCTAGCGAAATAAACTTCCTATTGTATCTCCACCCTATATATTGATTACGCTATTAATTTTTATATTAATTCATGAGGTTATTTCTCAATCATGTCCTTAATCAAAACTTATATTTATTCCTTGTATGGAATTATAGATATGGTTAGTAAATTATTGGTTTAGAAAATTTAAAATGTATTTATTAACTTCCATTGGAATTTTAGTGTAAAAATTCAAGACTTAAAATTTTATAATTAATTTTGGGATTATTAATCTTTGAAACACTAAACCCTAATCAAGGCATTTACTCATATACATAATCATTTAATTTTTTTTTTTCTGAACAACCAACGAATCCTCCTAATGGGCTACTAGCGAAATTCACCACATCAGGATACACTCGCCTCTAAATCGGGGAAAACCCTCACCTAGGGCCGAAGCCCGTGAACACTTACCCGCTCAGTTGAAGGATCGAACTTCTCCACCTATTCGCCTAGTCTCCTATCATCACCAGGTGCCGCAGAAAATAATGGGGAGGGCAGGAATCGAACTTGGGTCCCTTACAACACCAAATCTCTCCCTTACTACTCCACCACCACCTCATTGGCTAATTTAATTTATACATAAGTTGGTTAAGAATACTTTTATATGTATGAATTTTCAAAATAATATTTTATACAAAAGCACCCAAATCAAGAACCCGAATCATTAATCCCATTTCATCTTTCCGTTTGTTAAGATTTTGGATTATATATTTTTAGGGTGATTTTGTAGTTGAATTCTATTGGATATTTGTCACACCCTCAAAATCCACATGCGGAGTATTACCACGAGGCGTGTGACTGACCAGGATCATGCCACCAATCATATTAAACAATATAAGAAAGTAAATAAAACCAAACACAATCAATATGATTAGTGTCCAACAGTTCAAACAAAGTCTAAATTAACAACGGAAGCATTAAGTTCGATACCAAAGTAAAAGTTTAAAATTTATAAAGTTTGTCATGAAGTCCACAACGATTCATTTCCCACAACGACCACTCCTCCTTTCAAGCTCCAGCAAATAACCTAACGACCTGCAAAGCATGTAGTAACGTATCAACAAAAATGTTGGCGAGTTCACAGTTGTTTAGTGTTGTTCCAAAACATAAGTTTGTTAAATTACTCTGTTCTTATAAAATATGTCATGGGGAGCCACCCCACCTTTTTAAGCTACTAAACTCGTTACCATACCGACTACTAACTTTGGTTATGTTTAGTGCCCCACGTCAATGTCTATCGTCATTGACTAGTGCCCAAGAATATTAGTCCATGCCCGTCCTCTGCGGCACGGTGTAAAATGTCTCGGGACTTTCGGATATAGTTTCCGTCTAGTACGCTTAATACATGAAGTATAATAGTAAACTAACATGTTGTCCCACCCAAGGGGGACAAGGTTTCCTGTATTTTTCCCAAGGAGAATACGTAGTTGTTTTATTCCGTTCCCAAACAACCGGGAATACATGCTTTTATAAAAGTGTGAACTCACCTTAGATTAGCTCGGTAGATTAAGTTATGGAAAGAAATACGCGAGGTGGAACCGGTCAATCACGTCCTAACATGATTACCGTTTAGTTTATCGGTGTGCTCATGAAAGACACGAAATCCTTACACGTATCTAACACGTATTATGCAATCACGTTGACAACTTACATATACATTCCACATATATATTTTTGTTCAAACGGTATATGTATATGAATATATAGATAGTCATAGTATACAACAACTTAAACAACATTTAATGTTGACATTAAACCTGTTTGATCATTCTCAGATAACACAATTAACAATCAGATGCACACATTGCGACTTAATACGTTTCAGCTTTAATACTAAAAACTGGTCTGTTTTCGAGTATTTTTATAAAATAGTTACAGGTCACAATAAACTCCCAAAAAAATATATGGTATGTGAAAAGGTCTCTGCGTGTTTCTGTAGAATTTTCGAAGTCTAATTATTTACAAATTTTTCATAAAAATTCGAGCAATGGACAGTGGTCTAAATTGTTACGATTCCTACCACTGCCCACCGTTTATTTTATTTAAAAATCACCGAATCTCCAAACGTGGTGATTCTAGTTGAGGAAATTCAGTTTGCTCGCATATGACATGTGAAAAAGTCTCGGCGTGTTTCTGTAGAATTTTCAAAGTCTAATTATTTACAGATTTTTCGTAAAAACTCGAGCAATGGACAGTGGTCTAAATTGTTACGATTCCTACCCCTGCCCACCGTTTATTTTATTTAAAAATCACCGAATCTCCAAACGTGGTGATTCTAGTAGAAGAAATTCAGTTTGCTCGCATATTTACCATAGTTTAAATTTCGTAACTTATGTCCCAATATACCCTTAGATATGACTGAAATCGTGACCTACAATTTCTGCAGAAAATGAACAGCCCAGCGCACTGTACTTTGTGGACTCAAGAAAACTCAGTTTGAATCATATTTCGATAGATTATGATTCCAGCGCCGTTTAAATCATATTTCGAAACTCTACTTTGTGGACTCAAGAAAACTCAGTTTTTGATAGATTATGACCCAGTTACAGCCAATGGAAGTTGGCTGCAAATTTCAGACATAATCTGTTTTTAATTACCAGCTCATGCAAACGATTAACTAATGTACCCGTGACACCAAAAACATGATTCAAAGCAGGTTTATAGTCGTTTATAACATATTTATCATGTTCAACATCATACTCAATAATCAAATCAAACCCTAGCAATTCAATTTCACAAGAAATCATCATAACCTTATAATCACACAAAACCCTAGTTACTAAACATGTAATTATACGATCCAAAACATATTGAAACATGATTTATAGCAAGCCCTAGATTATAATTATTCTCGTAAACACCAAGTATAAATCATCATACAAAAACGCAGCCAAGAACATCAAAGAACACAAATAAAAACACATGATAACACACTAACCTTGAATCAAAGAACTAGGAGACTAGAGAGAGAGGGTGTAGAGATCGATTGAGTGGGGGGCGGGGGATTCTTGATCCTCTGCCATTGCACTAGGGGGGGGGGGGGAGAAGATTAGGGTTTGCTATTTTTTTTTTAATCTCTTAACTCTCAAGCACACATACGTATTTTATAAAATACAAGGGGGTGGGGGAGGTTTGGGTTAGTTGGGCCGAAAAGGGGAATGGGTGGTGGGTTGGGCTTGTTGGCCGGAGTGGGTTGGGTTTATTCGAGTTCGGTTCGGATTTTTAAACGTTACACAATTTATAACCCACTAGTAACCGAGAGAGTTTTAATTATATTTAAAAAAATGTTCAATATAAAGAACCAGATCAGAATTAATACCTGATTTTCTAGGATGTCACATTATCCCTAACTTGAAGGAATTTTCGTCCCGAAAATTTAACACACAGTCCCTTAGGAAGCTAGTTGTGTTGAGCATTTTCATGGGGTGTCACATCATCCCCCTATTGGTTTGGAATTTCGTCCCGAAATTCAGTAGTAGCTTCAGTACTGGACTCATCCTTCTCAAACAACTGAGGATACTTGCGTTTCATTTGGTGACGTGGGCGGTTATATACATTTATTTACAGTATCTTCACGCGCCCAGCGAAAGGGTGTTTTAAATTTATAAAAATGGTTTATACCTTAACATTAAAACACACATAACAAAGGACAAGTGTATCCCGTCATATATGCAGCAAAGTATTGGTAAGAGCCAGATATCGATCCATGGAACACGGGCATTATAATGTACTAAATCTTTGTCATTAGATTACCAGATAAAAGGATAAGTGAATGGTTGTTTAACTAAGTTATCTAAATTATCTCTAAAACATAAATATACTATTATCTTGTTTCACAAATAACCTAAACATGTTATCTATCAGATATGTCACAAAATCACTTAATCAATTTTCCAATTTCGAGACAGCTAGTTACCGGGTCTTGATTTCTAGCATTATGATTCTTCGGAAAGTTAACGCTATGGTCACACGTTAACCACCTAAAATCATTCATTAGCGAGCTATTGATATTTATTCATGCGAACCTTTAAAGATAGGTTATTTACCGGGTCTGGATTCCTAACCTCACTTATCAAAGAAATCAATACCGATGGTCACAATACAGCCACGAGGATAAGCAATTATGTAGATCATATAACAAATAATTTAACCTTTACACGTCTTAAACACAAATATACCATGTCAGCAATTTCAGACCAAAACTACTAAACAGGGATTATAAACCGCATCTAAGAACATGCAATCAACACCATATAATTCATTAGAACCCTTACATGCAAGAAAGTATTCCTAATCAAAATAAGATATATCTTGTATAAAACCAATACCCTGGTCTGGTTTCATGGTGTAAACAAAGTCTACAAATAAGTGATTAATCAAGAAATAGTTACCATCCCACTAACCACAGATTCATTATCCAAGATAATCAAACATAATCAGGAACTCAACATCAATGAAACATTCATTATAAAATCATGAAGACTCAAACATGAAAAAGTACTAAAGCTTCATACAAATAAGATTACAATGTAACGATTATTCAAGAAACAAGTTTATAACTACTATTACATAACATACATTAAACATAAACTAACATCAGCTCATAACTCGCAAAATGATCAGAATACATGTTCAAGAACAAGGAATCGAACTATAAACAAGCAAGGAATTGATGGGTTGGATCGGTTATGCTTCCATTCGATCTTTAAGCTTCAAATGGGTCTGATTAGGACTGCTTCGGAACCCAGAAATCACCCAGAAACAGGGAGAAAAACCCAAATCTTGAACCAGTAGCGAATGCTGCTATTTATAGGAGATTTTCTCATCGGCACGGTCGTGCCACGGGTCGCACAGTCGTGCGACAGGTGTTGTTGGGTGACGTCAGTTTCTCCAATCCCAAGTCAGCCAAGTGGACTAGTGGACAAGTTACTGGGTCATCAGATCAGCACGGTAGGGCCGCTGGTGGCACGGTAGTGCGGCGTCATCAGAAATGTTGGTCAGAAACCTTGGTCAAGCCGTGGCATGGTCATGCGTCGGGTCGCACGGTAGTGCGGCCCGAGAAAAGATTGGCACTCCTGATCGCACTGGCAGTGCTTCCGAGATCGCTTGATCGGCACGGTAGTGCTGTCAGATGGTACGGTCGTGCCATACCTGGCAGTCATCAGATTTTTGCCTTTTTCATCTGAAATGCATCAGAATTTGTCCGTTTTCATAAGAATTGTCCTTTATGCTCTGTTTAAGACCTGAAAATATAAAAGTACCGGATTTGGTACCTAAACGTCGTGTTTTCGGTCAAAATTGCTTAAAACGGAAGTGTTTTGGGGTATAAAAACAAGTATAATTTAACGTATATCAAACATCCCCACACTTGAACTTTGCTTGTCCTCAAGCAAGCTTAAAATAAAATACGGAATCAAATCTACATATTTACAAGGTTCACTAATTTGTTTGGTGGTCAAATTGGTTTTCAAAAAGTCATCGTCAAAGATTTAAAAAAAAAACAAGCTTTGTTAGATATATGAAAGGATAATTATAAAGCAATGATTTAACTTTCGATTGACTTAGCATGCAAATCCTTATATTTCTCACAATGTTCAAACACACTCGGTTAAATTTCTGAATCATACATATAATGTGTATGTAAAACACTCGATGCCTAGTCCATGAATCATGCAATATCATAAGCTTGTCAAGAGATCTAATCTCCACCAATTAATATGTGAAAAGCATAAATCAAGAGGTCTTTGATGGGTTGTAACGTTAGGCTATGGTTAAGGGTACGGAATGGATATTTGAAAGTAGCAAGAAAGGTTAAAACTTGGCCAAAAACTTGGTGTTTTATTTTCTAGGATTCTGAACACGTTGCTAAGCTACTTGTGCAGGTCTTCAGAGTTTATTTTATTTATACATCAACTCTCTATTTTTCTTTCTTGATAGTCTTTCCTTAATTCTCTTAGAGAGTTTTGACAAACGGTTTTTTTTAAACATATATCTAACTAGAAAGCTTATGGCCAACGAAAATAAGGGTAAATGAGAAAAGGTTATATTTGGGTGAGTAGGTAAAGAAAAATACGGAAAATAGGCTCAACATGGCGAACTATTGGATTGTGTTGAGTGCGGGATATAAACAAAGAAAAAGGCTGACAAAGGGGTATCCTAAATGCCTCTATCATTTCTATGTATTTTCACATATTCATGGTTTTGACAAGTATACAAATGACAAGTTCTAAATTACATAAAACATCCGGCTCACTCATTTTTCCTAAAAAACAAAGATGCATTTAACAAGAAAGTTGTAAAGGCTTAAAAATATGCTCACGTAAACGGAAGAAATGGGTATAAAATATAAAGATAAACATGCAAGTCTTTCGTTTTGTTTTATCACGCTTTTTAGTTATCTTTTTCAAAAATTAATTTGGCTTGTCGATTTTTATCAAATTTGATGCTTTCTAAAGAACACAAATTGACCATTTTTATTTTATTGATATATACAAAAATGAAAACAATTAAGGACAAACAAAGTCTAAAACCTTTTAAACCCCTCCCCACACTTGAACTTCACATTGTCCCCAATGTGAAATACATATTAGTGAAGCAATTATGAAGAGCTAGACTAATAATGTGAAAGGGAAAGAGGTACCCCCTCAGAGTTGGAGTTGACTTCTTTGAGTAGACTTTGATTTTGAAGTCGTCTCAACTCTTTGTGCATTTCTTTATAAATCTGCCAAGTATGTTACTTGCTAAAGTAGTCAACATTACCATTGATCAAAATGTTAGATAACTAAACCATATCCATTATTCAAACAAAGCAAATATACTACTTAAACACTTAAAAACAAACATAAAGTTTAAAAATCCCAAACAAAGTACAGAATAAAAATAACATAAACATTAGTTTCTGAACTGTTCTGCCCTACCTCCTCCTATTCCTCATCATCATCACCATCATTGTGGGGTGTTCCAGACGAACCCGCATCATAGTTACCTGTGTCTCCAAACGGAAACTGTGGAGGGTTGCCAAAATGGCTGGGATATACGTTTTGTAGCCCTCCGAAGATGTAGGAAAATCCTGCATACATTTCCTCCCGCATGGTGTGTTGAGATGCCCACATAGCTAACTGGTCGGCTCTCATAGCGTCTTGAGTTGCTCTGATAACATCTTGAGAAACCTGCATATGTTGGAATTGTTGGTACAACTCGGGGTAGGAAGGTATACCTGGAGGCCAGTTTTGCTGGTGTTGATACTGATGCTGGTGTTCTTCATGATGTGGCTGATCGTGTGGTGGTGGCTCAAGTACTTGATGCTCCTCCATGTTTACGTCTTCGTCCTGTGGTGGTAGCGGTAGCAGATCCCATATTTCCCCATTTAGACCCCTCAGTCGCGGGCCATTATCTGTATCTACTACCAAACCCATCGCTCTCAAAGACCTCATATCCACATCTCCTCCTGTGTGAACCATCGTGAGACCGTTGCTACTTCATCTCTCATAATCCCCAAGTTGTATGCCAACTGAGTCACATATTCACCACCATGGATTTCACTGCTTGTAGTTCTCCCCGCACTGCCATTCTAGCTGCGAGGTTGACGTGCACTCCACTCACTAAGGAATATAAGAAAAGAAAATCCAGAGTTGGACAGTTTCCTGCACTGTCCATGCGCCCACAAATGGTGTGACTCATGACTTGATGAATGACCCACAGAAGCGGGTCTCGTAGTCGTGAAGCCTTGGCTTTCCTAGCTTTATAGTGTGGTTCAAGTGCCACTTGTGCCCAAAAGTTAGCCCGTTGCTCATCATTATCAAACTTGTTGATATTGGTGAAAAGTTCTGAATTGATGTCTTCAGCTGAGTATATGCACAATCTTCTTCCAAGTCTAGCAACTGACCACTTATGCCACTTTCTTCCCAACCTGAACTGTATTGTCTCCCTGTTTCTAAAGTCTGGATTTTTGCTTCTTGGTTTTTCATAAGTGTATGAAGCGACGAATTCCAATGTTGGCTCAAGATAAACGGGTCGTGCAATGTTGAACAACCTTGACATTGGATGTGACATCATGTAGGATAGCCTTTCTTCTTGGTTTAGGGTTGTCAAAGTTTCCCAGTTGATCCTTCTTGGTTCACCGATTTGTCCCCGTCTATTCCATAAGGCTTGTAATCTTGCAATACAGGGGGGTTCTTTCGCTTTGTTCTCACTGAACTGGAGGAATCTGTGATTCATCTGCACACAAGAATATAACAAAATAAGAGCAGAATATAAAATATTCATCACCGCCACAGGAACAGGCTGTTTACAACATTCTGTTGTCGTTTTAGCAGTCGCAAGGTCCTGCGGCCGGTGGCACTGCCGTGCCATTCCTAGTCGTCCAACAGATTGTTTCCGGAAACTCATGTCGCACCACCGTGCCAAATCGGCACTGCCGTGCGACTCGGCGTCACAGCTTTGGATCGATGATCTGTACTTGATTTCCGACCGGCATTGTCATGCCGTTTAAAGGGCGTGACCGTGCGACAACAAATTTCATCAGAAAACAGTCTATTTTACTGATTTTAACATGTATCTTTCAAAATTTAACTTGTAATCAGTGGATAGACTTTGAATCAAGTACCAGAACTACCGATTTAGCACTAATTGCTCAAGAATAAGGGTTTATTTGACTTTCTGAAGAAAACCCGAAAATTTCTTGATTAAATCATCAGATCTAAGTCAGAAACTAAGTTTAATCTGTAAAATAAGTAGGAAACATATCTTGGAAGATGATTGAAGCGAAATCTAGGCAAAAATTAGATGATTTTTGGGTGGAGGCGACCTGGAACTCCCGTGCGGCTGCTAGGGTTTTGTAAAAATGAAATGTTTTTACTGCAGAATCGCTTAAATACCCTCCTTTTTACTGTTCGGTTTTCGAGTCGCACGGTCGTGCCATCCCGGATCGCTTTCTGGTTCGACTTGTGTCATCGGGTTGCATGGTAGTGCAGCGGTCGCACGGTAGTGCGATCCGATGACCGTCCGATGCATGAGTTATTGGTCTGTTTTGATTAAGGAGTGCATGACCGTGCCGATTTGGCACGACCGTGCAACACCTGGGCCTTTTTGTGTTACTTTTCACAGCAAGCTTTTAACTCCGAATTTTTACCCAAATTTTCCATTTTTGAACTATTTCACATATTTCAGCAATTAATTAACTTCAAACCTCCAAAAATTATGGATCAAGATCGTATGTTCCTACGTTTAGAACCGAAAAATTAACGAATTACGAATTAAATATTAAAAACTAATATATACAAAATTACCCTTAGCGTGTGAGAACACGCTCGCTAAATTTGTTAGCGAGTCGATAGCTAGACTCATTTTCCCCATACTCGTTTTAAGTGTGCGGGACGTGGAGTTCGAGAATTTCCTCCACCGAGTCAACCGGTCCGTTGATGTAAAATTTTAAACGATAACCGTTGACTTTGAAACTTCCCCCGCTTGGATCCTCGATAGTTACGGCCCCGTACAGAAATATTTCCTTAACTTTGTATGGGCCCATCCATCGAGATTTTAACTTCCCGGGGAATAAACGCAGTCTTGAGTAATATAACAAGACAAATCCCCTATACGGAGATCCTTATGGTCTCTCAACCTCTTGTCATGAAATCTCTCGACTCGTTCCTTGTATCTGTTAGAACTTTCGTAGTCATGAATCCTTAGTTCCTCAAGCTCGTGGATTTGCATAAAACGGGCTTCCCTCCGCTTTTTAAATCCATATTTGCCGTTTTCAAGGCCCAGAATGCCCTGTGTTCTAGCTCGACAGGTAGATGACAGGCTTTTCCGTAAACCAACCTGAAGAGAGTGGTCCCGATAGGCTTCTTGAATGCTGTTCTAAAAGCCTACAGAGCGTCATCTAACTTATCTGACCAATCCTTGCGGTTATTATTAATGGACCGCTCAAGGATTCTTTTCAAACCCCGATTCATAACCTCCACTTGCCCACATGTTTGAGAATGATATGGCGTAGCTAATCTATGATGAACTCCATAACGGGAAAAGGCTCGTTCTAACTGCGTATTACAAAAATGCATTCCTCGGTCACTGATAAGTGCTTTCAGAGCACCAAATCGGGCAAATAAACTTTTTAAGAACCTCACAACAACCCTAGCATCATTTGTGGGCAAAGCTTGAGCTTCGGCCCATTTTGAGACATAGTCTACCGCAACTAGGATATATTTGTTACCTCGTGAGGCTGGAAATGGTCCCATAAAATCGATACCCCATATATCAAAGACTTCACAGACTTGCATTGGATGCTGAGGCATTTCATTGCGTGTGGAGATATTCGTTGCCCTTTGGTAAGCATCACACGCTCTAACCCATTCATGCGAATCACGAAAGTTTGTGGGCCAGTAAAACCCAGAGTCTAACACTTTCTTTGCAGTGTAGTTTGCTCCATGATGACCTCCGGTTGGCCCTTCGTGACAGTGGCATAGAATGCTAGCTACCTCCTCTCCAAACACACATCTTCGGATCACCTGATCGGCTCCGACTATAAACAAATATGGTTCGTCCCAAATGTAATACTTCAGATCTGCAAAGAATTTCCTCTTTTGCTGATATGACAATCCTTTGATAAGGATTCCACATGCGAGGTAGTTTGCAAAGTCGGCGAACCATGGTGACTCGTCATTCATCTCAATACTTAAAAGAAATTCGTGGGGGAAATTGTCGTTTATTGGTTCCTCCAACGAATTTTCAGAGTTTCCATGCTCAAATCTCGAGAGATGATCGGCTGCAACATTTAAAGATCCCTTTTTGTCTTGGATTTCAATGTCAAACTCTTGTAGTAACAATATCCATCTGATAAGACGCGGTTTTGCATCCTGTTTACTAAAAAGGTATTTGATTGCTGCATGATCCGTATACACAATTGTTTTGGACAACACAAGGTACGACCTGAATTTGTCGAAAGCATAAACTACTGCCAAAAGCTCTTTCTCTGTAGTCGTATAATTCTCTTAAGCATCATGTAGAGTTTTACTGGCATAGTAAACAGGATGAAAATGCTTTTCCCTTCGTTGTCCTAAGACTGCTCCTATTGCGTAATCACTGGCGTCGCACATTATCTCAAATGGCAATGCCCAATCTGGTGTAACTCAAATAGGGGCTTCGATAAGCCTTTGTTTCAGCTGCTTGAAAGCTTCCATGCATTCGTCTGAAAACACAAATGGAGCATCTTTTTCTAATAAACGGGTCATAGGTCTTGCGATTTTTGAAAAATCTTTTATGAATCACCTATAGAACCCTGTATGACCCAGGAAACTTCTAATCGCTCTGACCGAAGTTGGGGGAGGAAGTTTAGAAATGATATCCACTTTTGCTGGATCAACTTCCAACCCGGCTTCAGAGATTTTGTGTCCAAGAACTACCCCCTCTTTCACCATGAAGTGGCATTTCTCCCAGTTTAGCACAAGATTAGTTTCCTCACATCTCATTAACATTCTTTTCAGATTTCCAAGACATTGATCAAAAGAACTCCCGAAAACAGAGAAATCATCCATGAATACTTCCATGGAGTCTTCAATCATGTCATGAAAAATAGCTACCATGCAACGCTGAAATGTGGCTGGTGCATTACACAGCCCAAAAGGCATACGCCGGTAGGCGAATGTGCCGAAAGGACATGTGAAAGTAGTCTTTTCCTGGTCCTTAGGAGCGATAGGAATTTGAAAGTATCCAGAGAACCCATCCAGAAAACAGAAAAATGACTTCCCCGACAGACGTTCCATCATCTGGTCGATGAATGGAAGCGGGAAGTGGTCCTGGCGGGTGGCATCGTTGAGTTTGCGATAATCGATTCAAACTCGCCATCCGGTGATGGTACGGGTATGAATAAGTTCATTCCTATCGTTTGGAACTACAGTAATACCACCTTTCTTGGGTACTACTTGCACTGGACTTAACCAAACAGAATCAACATCTAACAACTTAATTACTTCCTTCTTCACCACGTCTTGCATATTAGGATTCAAACGCCTTTGATGTTGTGCACTAGGCTTGTAATTGTCTTCCATTAGAATCTTATGAGTACAAAAGAAGGATTAATGACTTTGATATCCATAATCTTCCACGCCATTGCTTTCTTATGGAGCGTTAGAACTTCGAGAAGCTGTCTCTTTTCCTCTTTTGCTAAAGATGCTGAAATGATAACAGGCAAGTGACACTCCTCGTCTAGAAATGCGTACTCAAGATGCGATGGGAGTTCTTTTAACTCCAACGATGGTGGGTCTTCAACCGAAGGTTTTGATTTTTCTTCAACTTCACGGTCAATTTCCATAAATTGATCTGGAATTTGAGAACCATCATCACCGATTTAGAAAACTGGCTGCTTATATTCGTGGCTCTCCTGCGAAATGCTGTTTTGGTTCTCACACAATAGATGTGTGTCCGTATCAATTTCTTCAATCGTGCCTTGGAAATGAGAGCTTACACAAGTATCGACAATGTCGACATAGTAAAGCATGTCATCGTGACTTTGCGGATGTTGCATTGATCTTTTAATATCAAAAGTCACGTGCTCGTCATTTACTCGGAGCGTGATTTGGCCAGCTGCCACATCAACAATCGTCCTCGCAGTATTGAGGAAAGGGCGTCCAAGTATTAATGGCACTTTTGAGTCTTCGTCCATGTCGAGAATAGAAAAATCCACGGGAAAAACAAATTTATCGATTTTAACAAGCATGTTTTCAACGAATCCACGCGGATACTTGATTGAACAATCTGCAAGTCGAATGCTCATTCTAGGGGGTGAAGGTTCACCCAAATCTAACTTAGCAAAAACTTTATATGGCATAAGGTTTATGCTAGCTCCTAAATCGGCTAATGCGTGACTGACAGACATGCTGCCAATGAGACAGGGAAGAGTAAAACTACCCGGATCTCCCATCTTTTCAGGTAGACGGTTTTGGAGAAGGGCTGAACAGTTTTCATTCATCAACACACAAGACAAGCTTTCAAGTTTCTGCTTGTTTGTGAGGATGTCTTTTAAGAACCTTGCGTATTTAGGCATTTGAGCCAACGCCTCAACAAATAGTATGTTTATGTGTAATTGTTTAAACATTTCTAAAAACTTACCATGTTGTTCATCGTTCTTTTGCTTCTTCAGCCTGATCGGATATGGGATAGGAGGAATGAAATCTTTAACTGGCTCTTGGAACTGTGCTGTACTTGCTGGGACTCGCCTAGCGTGCACCTCGTCTAAAGCATCAGTCTGGAACGTCTCAGTGATCGGTGGTGAGTCCGATTTGTCAGGTCCCATTGTTTTACCACTCCTCGTCATTACTGCATTAACGTGCCCTCTCGGGTTTGGTTCTGTGTTACCTGGAAGACTACCTTGGGGTCTTTCAGACAACATCTTGGCCAATTGGCCGACTTGATTTTCAATTGTTTGTATTGAAGCCTTCTGGCTCCGCATTTCCCCTTCCTGTGCCATGAAACGCTCCTCATGCTGCTAGTATCGCTTTTCAGATATTTGATTGGCATTGTTGGAGTTGTTTAACAGCTGCGCCATCATCTCCTCTAATTTCGAGTTGGTTTGAGAGGTTTGTGGCTGGGAAGTGCTTCCTGAACCTAAATTATTGTAACGTGGTTAAAAGGTTTGCCCTGATGGCTGAAAAGATTGTCCCTGGGGTTGAAAGGATTGCCCCTGAGGCTGTTGTGGCGCGGGAGCGCGTTGAGAATATCTGAGTGGGTTTTGGTTACTCTAATTAGCTTTCCACCCGAAGTTTGGGTGATTCCTCCAACCCGGATTGTACGTGTTGCTGTAGGGGTTATTTTGGGGCCTAATTTGATTGCCCAAATAGTCCACCTCTTTGTGGCCTGTAAACATAACACCCTGCTCATATGTACCTGGCTCGTGTGACACTCCACACAGCTCACATGATGATTGTATTTGCGAAACGTTCTGAGCTTGATCAAATCTTGCTGCCAAAGCTCCAATCCGTGCTGCAAGAGCCGTATATGTATCAACTTGATGAACTCCAGGATTAGATGATGATTTATTTCGCATTCCACCACGACGAGAACTCGATTTCAAGGTAGCTTTATCTATAATTGCGTAGGCTTCAATGGGTGTTTTTGTTCCAAGATCACCTCCTGCATATACATCTAAACGTTCTTGTGAGTCGTAGTTGAGTCCTTGGTAGAAGTTCAACACAAGTTGCCTTTTAGACAACCCATGATGTGGGACATCGATCAAAAGATCTTTGAACCTCTCCCAAGCTGCGTGTAGAGATTCTCCTTCGTCCTGTTTGAATGTCATAATACGGTTTTTAAGCTTTCTTGTCTTTTCCGGCGGAAAATATATTTGCATAAAAAGATATGCCATCTCGTTCCAAGTCGTGATGGACCCTGTTGGAAGTGACAAAAGCCAAGATCGGGTTTTGTCTCACAAAGAGAATGGAAAGAGTCGCAAACGAATTGCGTCTTCAGAAACGTCTCTAATTTTGAAAGTCGAGCACACCTCGAGAAATGAAGCGATGTGTCGACCTGGATCTTCGTGATCCTTCCCATCAAACTGCACAGAATTTTGTAACATGTTAATTACACTAGATTTAATTTCAAAACTCGGTGCTACTATCGTAGGTCGGGCTATGCTCGGTAGCAAGCCTTCTCCTCCTGGACGGCCGGTCTCATTCAAAGGCTGGTCGTCCTCTGCCATAATGCTTCCTGTGTCGTCCTCTGAACTCTCGCTGTCAGAAAGTATCACTGGTTTGTCGATTGGGGCCGCAATCCTTTGTGCTACAACGAGTGATCTTTCGCGAAGCCGCCTACTTCTTCTTAGGTTATTTTCTGGTTCGTTGGCTAGCTCAGCGTTAGCGGGTGCAGGGGGCGTGGACATTAGCCTGCACGTAGAAAGGAAGACATGATACATAAAAAAGAACATAATAATAATATAAGAAATAAGAAATAAAAAACAATACTAATGTATAACATAAATACAAGTTACAAAACAAAACTATTTAAACTATTTACTGGTTTATTTACTTATTTACATTTGAAAACAGTTTTTGGCTGTTTTACCAGAAATTCTGATGACGATCATCAGAATCCTGAGAAAACTCTTTCTCTTTTTTTTTCTTCAGAGAATCTGATAAGTTCTGATGAAATTCTGATGAAATTTTGTGTTCCATCAGAATTTCTGATAAATCCATCAGAATTACCAGAAAATCTGGTAAATTCACTAGAAATGAAAATTGTTGTTTTAAGAACATCTAATGGGTTTATCAGAATCCATCAGAAAATCTGATGATTTTATCAGAAAGGTTTGTTTTATTTTTGTGGAGTAAATAAATAAACAAATGAGTACAAAAATTAAATGAATAAGTTGTTAGTTTAAATGATTAATTGGACAGAAATAAATAAATGACAAACTGAACGTAAATAAATTAATGTAAGTAAATGCAGAAATGAAATAAATATAATATATATATAAGCGGTTTGACGTGCGAACCTGAACATAAATAAATATAACTAGAAATGAAAGAACTGAATTAAAATGAATGAAATACTGAAGTAGAAATACTGAAATAAAATAAATAAAAGTAAATGGTTCGATTCCGAACACATTACTGAATTAAATAACATGAAATAAATGTTAGTTGAATAAATAAAATAAGATGTTAGAGTGTTAGTAAGGTTAGTTGGTTAGCAGCCAGCTGGTTAGTAAAACAGAAAAAAAAAGTTAGTCAAACGTTTAAATATTAACGAGTTAGTAAATAAGAAAACAAATAAATACAAAGATGTACAAGTTTTCACAAATATTGACAGTTTGTACACCGGTAAAATAATGACTCGGATTGTTCCATTAATTTCGCCGTGGTCCCCGGCAGCGGCGCCAAAAACTTGACGTGGGCGGTTATATACATTTATTTACAGTATCTTCACACGCCCTGTCACACCCCGACCACGTAAAACATCAAATCGTGGCGGAAACGTCGGGGAGTGTTGTAACAGAATTATTGTTTCACAACCATGGTAATTAAAGTTATGTTTTATATATCAAACAATGGTGTCACGTTGTCTTAAAACAACTTAAACAAAGAGTACATCATATAATTAAACTAGTTCTAGCTTCGTTTTAAGTCACTAAGGCACATGTCCGCCTAAGTGTGTCTTGATCATCCTATGCAACAGCTCCTGAAAACACATGTGAAAATAGGTACGTCAGCATAAAAATGCCTGTGAGATACGTAGGCTTTGTTAAAATAGGATTCATGACTTAAGTTTAAAGAATTGTTTGATAAAAGTTAGTCATGAATCTTGTTTAAAGTGTTTTCTTTCATAAAACATTTGAAAAGCGATAATAAAATCAGATGATACATATATATAGAAGAATAATGTATGGTTAAATGAATAACAAGTAAAAATGAGTTTGTATGAATTAAGTTATTTGTAAAACAATGTTTAAGTGAAAATATGTTGTAAATGTAATATGTCTAAACTGAAATGGTTTAAATAACGCTACGATATGTAATACCATAAAAGCACTTATATATAGGAAGTACCAGCGGCGTATCCACCATGCTTTTATCATACTACATGTCGTTTCGGTATGTAAATCATTTACACAAACAAACCACCAAAATGTAATGTTTAAACAAGTGTTGAAATGTTATTGTGTAAACAAATGTAATGTATAGTGAATAAAAGTAATTACTTAACCCTATAAGAAGAAAGTAGAAAACAATGTAATTGATATAAAACACAGTTTAAATCAAAAGTATGTCTTGTAAAAATGCATGCTATACTGATACAAACACTTATGCGGTAGGTTAAACGTATACATTCAAGCCTTGAGGCTATAGGATAACCTTAGAGTAAAGGTTATCAAAAATGTTTTTGGATTCAGTCATTCCTTTCATCCAAACAAACCTAGGATGTCAGGAATGGGAGTTGTCAAGTCCTATGGTACCACTACTTACTACCGAGTGGCGTAGCTAATGTTAATGAACGTATTTTAGTTCGTTAAACAGACCAAATGTCATACCAAATGTAAGCATGTTTTATGAAAACAATGTACCTAGTATGCTAAGTGAACATACAAGGCAGAAATGTAAAACAATGTGTCCATATGCTGAGTGAACATATGCAACAGAAATGCAATGTAAAACAATGTGCTAGCATGCTGAGTGAACATACATAGCATAAAATGTAATGTAAAACAATGTACTAAGTATGCATCAAATGGACATACATAGCATAAAATGTATTGTAAAACGATGTACTAAGTATGCACTAAATGGACATACATAGCATAGAACATAGTGAAATCATGTACTATATGTGTACTAATGAACATTACAAGCATATGATCTTAAAACATGAAAGCACGAAAGTAACAAGTAGGCACATGTGTTTCACCCCAAAACGTTTGAAAAACAGTAAAAGAGGGGACTATGTACTCACTTGAGATCGCTCAATAGTCTTTAGATAACCACCAAGCAATGCTAGAAAGATCACGGAATCAAATGGCACCTAATATAGGTATCTATGTTAATAAACGGACCTAATTCGGAGGATCGGATAGTATGAGGTTTTGTAAACCAAATGAGTGTAAGAACTCATGTGATATGGTTTAACAAAGCCTACATTCTAAAACGGAACTTATCCTAAGTGCTTACGACCCATTACGACTCGTTTAGGTAGCTTATGCTACTTTAACGCGTCGTTCGCGTAAAACGCGTTCGGACCGTCTAACTAGTCCTATGACAAGTAAAATATGCCTTAACATGTCTAATATTATTGTCTAATCAGTTTAGATGTCAAAAATTATGTTACATATGCTTAAAATGAAATTTGGCGTAAAAAGGGCATTTTGGTAATTTTCCTAAGGCATATATACTACCTAAAATATAACTAACTAAACGTAGTGACCATAAGGTATAACATCGGAAGGTTATTCCCTATACAACTATGGTCACCTAATGTGTTTGGTCGGATCCTAATGATCGACCAAATGGGTCGGGTTTGAAAGTATAAGCGATTGATTAGATCGCTTACCTTACGACCCTATATAAGCACTAAACTAAAGTGACGAGCTAAACATGTTAAAACATGTTTAACGAGGTTTGAAAACAGGTTTGGTATCAAAACAAAGGGTTTTGATACACAAGAGTAGTTTGGTTACAAAATACGTAAGAATACGCATTTTGGCCGAAACTACGACTCGTCACTATGCCTAATCAACGTGGTAATCAGTAGGTATAGTCACTAGGGACTATAACCATCGTGATTAAGTTCACGTTGCG
Source organism: Helianthus tuberosus (assembly GCA_030545235.1). Classification (NCBI taxonomy): domain Eukaryota; kingdom Viridiplantae; phylum Streptophyta; class Magnoliopsida; order Asterales; family Asteraceae; genus Helianthus; species Helianthus tuberosus. Next base: position 178,691,912 of record CM060366.1, read on the forward strand.
AAGTTCCAACGAATTTCGTGTAGACCATAAACTGGTCAATGCATAAAAGAACGAAAGAGGACTTACAACGGGTCCAAGCTATGGAGTTTTGATCGGATTACTCTCAGGTATGAAGTGTATAACTTCAACTTAGAGAGCCAAATCAGATCAAAGGGTGAGTTTCGAAGCAAGAGGGTGGGGGTATTTATAGGAAATCCAAGACCGTTAGGATCGTTTCTTGAAAAACGTGCTTCGATCTAGGCCGTCCAAGTGTGCCCCCTGATTTGTAAAACCTTGGGCACCCCTAAACCAGCCCATAGTATCATAAAAACAATTTGCAAGTGACCAAATCAGTTGGAAAATGCTGGAAATAGCTGGAAAACACTTTCTGCTGATCTGGTGCAGGCATACAGACCGTAAGCAGGTCCATACGGTCCGTAAGGACCTCTGGTGCTGGCAGAAAGTTTGGCAAAATGGCAGAACAGGCCCTTGTGACTCCGAACTTGATTTTTGATGTGTTTTGACACGTTTAAGCCCCGTTAACCTCATTTTAAGGCTCCAAAATGAAGTTAAAGTATAGGGAACTTAAAATATGCTCAAAAGTATGTCGGATGTCAGTTCCTTTGGCCGTACGGTTGCGTTGTTCGGTTAATTACGACGGAAGTCGTAACGTACGCGAAAAACGATCCAAATTACGCGACGAATGGAATTTTATCATGCCAATCACTAAAATAAAATATTTAAATGATTACATAAATTTTTGGATGTCCGGATGTATTCAGAACCTAAGATATGCGCGAAAATGCAAACTTTTGCACTTTTTGACGCTTTTAGTCCCTGAATGACAAAAAAGTTTATTTTAGCACACCGAACCCCTCAAAGACTATTTCTAAGCTATGTAAAGGATATTTAGGGTATGTTTAACTTATGATCAAGTTCTGGAAAGTCCGTTACAGTACGATTCGGCATACTTTCGCAGTTTGTCTAATTTAGTCCCTGTAAGCGAATAAACTTGATTTTGCCATACCAAAGCCTTCAAAACTTATTTCTAAGTTATGCAAAGGTTATTTAAGGTATGTTAAGCATATATTGATGTTCTGGAGTGTTTTTCGTGTTAAATTGATTATGTTTACACACCAGTTTGCGTATAACTCTCCAGAAAGCTATATAGAGTTTGAAATTGAATGAAAACCAAAACATAAAAAATGTCAAACATAAACAAACAAATATTGGGATCAAATAACATTGTTTTATTGATAACTGAACTGTTTACAAAGATTACTGACACAGGTGTCACAGTCTCCCCTACTTGTGGAAATTTCGTCCCGAAATTTATTTAGAGGAAACTCGTGAGAATAGATGTGGATATTTTGCCTTCATTTGATCTTCACATTCCCAAGTAAACTCGGGTCCACGTTTAGATTCCCAGCGAACCTTGACCAATGGAATGCACTTGCGTTTGAGCCATTTAACTATACGGTCCATGATTTCCACATGTTTCTCAACAAAATGCATCGTGTTATCAACACGAATCTCATCAAGTGGTATGTTGTGACAACTGTCACTTTCCCATACATTCCGTACACTAATTGAACGGTAATCTGTGCTTTAATAACTGTGCATGATCTAGTTTACAAGACAAATAAATTCCTGATTACTGTTATACATAAAATGGCATTTCATGTTGCAAGACTTTTATCGTTGCTACTTGCAACACGATATAGTTCTAATAATGCACAGAACAAAATTGGCACCATTATCAGACAAACTAAAATGCTGACGAGGTTCAGTACATAGACAGACAGTGTTTTGAGACCTAGTGTGAGCCAGAAACCAAGTTCTACACTAGTATAGTGTGTAGGGAAGTAAGGACCATAAAACTACATTCCTAAGTGATAGTTTAAGTGCCGGTAAGTGCCTAAAACACACTAAAAGTGCAGAATTCTACAGAAAATAACCAAAATTCAGCTATTTTCAGCATTTAAACTCCAAAATATAAAGCAGAATTTTGGTTTAATGGTCCTGAATGCTTTCCTAAGTGTCGGGAATTAAATGTGTCACAAAAGGGTACATAAAGAACACTAAACGAAATAGTTTGACACTTTAATGAAACGGTATCTAACCGAACAACCGGACATTACCCGAAACACCAAAATTATACTAGAAGCATTGTTTTAGTTTTTCTAAGCTAGTTATGATCCCCGAACACCCTAACACACTATATAACACCATATATGCATAAGCACTAACTAAATTACTTAGATATCAACTAATAACCTAACTTACCATTGGAAACCAACTAATACCCCCCAGCCTTTATATTTACGGTCACTTATGTGACCCCACTTCCAAAATCTTACAAGATTTGCCTAATCTTCCCTTGATCCTATTGTATCTTACTTGGATTGCTAAAGATCTTCCTTGTACTATGGGAACATGTTGCACAATGGGTAAAAAGATTACATGGTTATAAGAAGATCTTAACTCCATTTCATTCATCATTTCACAACAACAAAATCCTTCTCCTTCTTCCTTTATAGCTCACAGCCAACACCCCCCCTAATTGCCATTAATTTTTCTAGCAAATTTTCATACATTATAAGGCTATCCTAAGGTGGTTCAATCATAATTAAATAGGTTGCAAGCAAGGAGAGTTGAAGGACCTTCTTGGAGTGCTATTATCCACTTCATTTGTCATCATCTTCATCTTGTTCTACCCTAGCCATAGTGCTAGTAGTAAGCTCCAATGATCTTGCTTTTACTCATAATTTTAGTGGTTAAACATAAAGATAAACATTAACATAAAGCTCTAAAACATGAAGATCAAGTTGTTCTAGTGTATGTATTGAACTTGTTTGTTGATTTCTTGTGTTTATGGTGTAGATCACCATATGAAGCTTGCTAGATGATGATTAAACACATGATCTAGCAAGTATAAAGATAGATCTTGAAGAAACCATAATGATCATCCTTTATGTGAATCATGAACTTGAAAATGAAGTTGTTTTGGAGTATGATGAGGCTTGATACATGTTAAAAGCCTTGTAAATGGATGATTTCAAAAATAATCTTTTCAAGAAACCAAAGATATTTACTAGATGTACATGATCTTGGTTTTTAAAGAAGTTAAACATGTTTTAAATGCTAAATCAAGGCTAAAAAAATATGTGTAATGAATAAAATACAAAAGAATCATTTTTAGAAAAATCTTGATACAAGTTGTGAAGAACTAAAATCTGCAAGAACGAGTTTTATAAACAAATAATCACACTTTCAAGGGTAACTAAGCTTACTTAACAACATGCCAAGTTACTACAAGTTTTTACGAAAGTTCAAGTTCATGATTATTATATAGATTGATTGTTGATTGTTTGTGATGATTTTGAAAAGAAAATGATATGCTTTGATAGCATGGACACCTCCATTTTCAAAGGAAACTATGGCAAAATTTTCTAAAAATATAAACACTTAAAGAAATATTTTCTAACAAATATTTACAAGTGAGTTTTAACCATGGTTTTCGATATAAACTTTGCTATATATTTTGTTACAAAAATACAAGTATCGGAGGTTGGTTTTTATAAATAAAAATGGGTAAATATATATTTAGAATATATATATATATATATAATAAGACACTTGTGTGAATATTTGTATACTTTGTAAAATAGTTATATTATTTTAGGATAAAATAATATGACTTAACAAAATACCAAGAATTTACAATCCAAAATAATACCAAAAATCACAAGGAATAAATATATAAGTTACACACTTAATATTGTGAAATCGAAAGCAAGAACATAACTTACAAAATATTCCGGAAAATACCGTTATAAATATGTTTTTGGTAAATATTATTTTGGACACCAGAAATGAAAATATGATTTTCGTTATTATTACAAAGTATATCATATTTTCGACAAAGAGAAGATATATTATTTTGGAAGTAAAAATATATTTTCTTAGAATATTTAGAAGAAATATGATTTTTGGGAAAATATATATTTTCTTGAAATACATTAATTTGGAACTACAAATACAAGAATACGAAAATACATGTATGAGATACCCCCATCCTTGGGAAGGAAATATGAAAATAAATACTTAAGAAGTATTGTTACAAAAATATTGTTTAACGATTATTCTAAAAAATAATTATAATTTAAAGTTAAAATAACTAATATTTTAACAAGAAATTATAACTTGGAATAACAATGAAGACATAAAAGAAACGTAACTAAAAAACGTGAATACTAAGGCAAGGCACGGCCCGCTCGTCTAATAGACCCTAGTACATTGTAGGGAGTCGTGTTTGCTGAGGAAATTGAGTTGCGAGTGCTGAAGACGCAAAACAGTGAGTTCATGTCCCCCTTTTCTCTTAACTGTTTTTGGTTTTATAACTCTCGGGGGTGGAATACATGTTACGAATACTTAAACGGTATGAATTGCCTATGAAATGAAATACTAGATCATGTGAGCATAGACTAAATATTGAAATGCCTTTAATACTTAATTAGGGACGAAGGTTAGATCTAACGGGTACGGCCGAGCCCCACTCATGGTCCTTATGTGATCTCTTGATTGCTTCGGTGTCCTAGTCGAGGGAAAACGACATAGTCGAGAGAAATCGACATAGTCGAGGGAAATCGACATAGTCAAGGTAAATCAACATAGTCGAGGGAAATCGACATAGTCGAGGGAAAATCGACAAGGGTATAAGCCTACTCATTTCGAGTGCTCCCTATGTCCTCACATGCCTTAATGACCTTGTAAAACATTCATTTGGTTTACACGCTTTTCATACTTGTTTTCAAAGGAGTCTCTCAAAGGTTTACAAGTTTACCAGTACTCACACAAAACGCATGAACTCGTTCAACTTTTGTTGATGTTTTCCAAAATTACATGTATTTCAGGTGACTGGTTGGATCTTGGGCGCGGGTATTGTTTCTAGAAGTAGAGTTCAAGTTTAGATGTCATCCACTTTTGTTGGTTTGTAACCTAGTTGAAGGTTGTGTTTTAAAACTTAAATAACCAGTGTTTGTAATACTCAAATTTTATGAATGGATGAACATCGTTTTGATCATGTAGTTGTTTATTATGATTGAATGCAATGATATTAAACCAGTCACACATCATACGCTTTCGCAAAAGTCAGGGTGTGACAGTTTGGTATCAGAGCTTCGATTGTAGTGAACTAGGATTCCTTCTCGAGTCTAGACTACAATCACTAGAATTCTCTCACAAAACATTTTACAAAAACGTTTTTCATTGCATTCACGTAAGCGTCAAGATCCATGAGTCAAACATTTTTCAAAGAAGAGACAAGGCAAGGACATTAGTAGGGAATACCCCAAAATAAGGTGCCAACTAAGGCATAGTCTACACGAGTTAGACTTACCAAACACAAAATGACCCCCCCAGAGGATAAACGAGAGTTATATGTGATATGATGCATTGAATTGCCTGTTTATGCTAAATAACATACTTATTTATTGATATATACATACGAATAAGTGTACGGAATACTTATTGACATGAATAAGATACCTTAGACTCCGAATCCTATTATTGTTCTTACTCGCACGATGAAGTTACCGACCTCACATTCATTGCAAAGCTCATGGCTGGAGTGATTACCAAACAAGATTCTAAGCTTGCTTCCGTAGGAGATGGCTGCTCTTCCCTCTCTATCGTGAAGGTGCCTGACTACGGTAGTGACGGCGAGGCAGAGGCGGCAACCTGAATAACTTCTTAATCACCGGGACGAGATCCCTACGACTTTTGTGAAGCGAGATTGACGACACACCTGACCAGACAAGGAAGATAAAGTATTCATCTTGAAGGTGCCCCTCCAACTACTAGGAATTCTCCTTATTCCTATTTCGTCTAATCATCGTGCCTATTTACGCGTAACGATAACGAGTGTTAGTGCGTGGACCACCGCAATGGTCCTTTCCATGTCAGAGGTATAAGGACAGTAGTGTCCCCTCCTTGGTTGATCACCTGCTTGGACGAGATAAAATTGGGGTAACTGTGCAAGACAATTTATTATTACGGGGGCCCACGTAATAACAACTTGTAGTGCATGGAAATCCTGGTGGACTCTGTGGGTCAGGCTAATGATCACCATCCCTCCAAAAATAAGCTATAGGTGATCACACCTTCATCTGGCAGAACAACACCTACACCATTGCTTTAGCACTTTATAAAGTAGGAAACTTGTCTTTGCCTACTTCGTGTCTGACACTTCTACTCGTGTACGAGACGTTTGAGAACCGATATTTAAGTAAGTGAAGATGGATAACATTCGGAAAGATTCAGTGAGGTTACACTCTCTATCACCCCTACATGGAGAACCCCCATCTCAAGGGAAGTATACCCGTCTTGTAAAGCTATAAAGAAGGAAAACAACTGCCACTTCATGAAACTTGTATGACCAAGGCGAAGTAACCTCAAGTTCATTTTATTTTCCCCATTACAAACAATAAGCCAAGTTGGCAAGCCTATGTGAAGGCTCAGTAATTGTTTCCTCGCTCATACATTGTTAATTATATATGCATGTGATATGGGGTGATTACATGTTGGCTTTGGTGTTATGTACCTCATAGACAATTATGGAATGTTGTCTAACCTACCGCATACCTTTTAACAGAAAAGAATGCCGCCCAGACGAGACACAGACACCAGTACGTTACCAAGGACAGAAGCCGAGCTTCAAGAACGTATCTCTCAGGCAATTGCTCGGCATGAAGCCCTCCGCTCCGAACACAGCGGTGGCACTTCCAGAAATAAGCCTCCAACTGGCTGCACCTATAAACAGTTCCGGAACTGCAAGCCATTGAATTTTGATGGCACAGGAGGTGCCGTTGCATTTGTTCGTTGGGCAAAAAAGACTGACTCCGTTCTAAGAATGAGTAACTGTTCACCCCAGCGGAGTGTTACCTATATCTCAGGGTTGTTTATGGATGGCGCACTCTCCTGGTGGAACCTTCAGGTTCAGACCCTTGGTGAAGAGGCTGCTTATGCACTGAAGCTGGGACGAGCTCAAGGAAATGATGGAGAAGAAATACTGTTCTAGGGCTGAAATCCAGAAGCTTGAGGTGGAGTTCTGGAATTTGAAAATGGACGGGCCAAAGATTTCTGAGTACGTCCAACGATTTCACCACTTGTCTAGGGTCGTTCCCAACTTAGTCAAGCCGGAATTCAAGAGGATTGAGCGATTCATTTGGGGACTTGCACCTCAAATTAGGAGCATGGTTACTACCTCAAAGCCCACAACTATCGCAGAGGCTATCGATTTGAGTGTCACCCTTACTGAAGAAGCTCTACGAATGGGAAAATTTTCGGAATCTGAGGATAACAAGAAAAAGACTCATGTGGACTCATCGGGCAACAAGAAAAGGAAGTCTTCGAACATGAAGATAGGCACCCAAGTCAGCTATGGAAGCCCTAAGGCAAACAAAAGAAAGGAAGTGAACCTGCTGCATGGCAAGAAAGGTTATGGAGCCACTAATAAGGCTGGTGGTAAAGTTTATTTGGGAAATAAACCGAGATGCGAGGAATGCAACTTTTATCATGAAGGTCGATGCCTAAGGCCCAAGTGTGGAAAGTGTGGAAAGGAAGGGCACAGGAAGGATGCCTATTGGGCGAAGGATCCAGACGTAAGAGATAACGGGAAAATTCCAGGCTGCTACAGGTGTGGTGAAATAGGGCACTTTAGGAAAGATTGCCCTAGGAAGAACCAAGCAAGGAAGGCTCTTCACGATCAGAGCTCGTGAAGCATGCCAGGATCAAGATGCGGTTACAGGTACGTTCCCTATTAACCAACTTTATGCATCTATTTTTTATTAATACTGGCACCAACTTTAACCTTGTATGCATAGAACTTAAGAAACTGCTTGGCCTAGTTTCGAGTAGAATAGACGTCCCATATACTTTAGAAACAGGCATATTAAGGCTTGCTTAAGCAGACAAAGCGATTAAGGATTATACTTTGGGGACTCCGAAGGCCGGAGCCTTCTGTTACTATTAACTTGGGAACTCATGATAGGATAGTCAGCATGGATTGGAAATCCAAGTATAAGAGCTGAAGTTGTTCGATATAAGGAAAATCAGTTGCATCCCTCTTACGAATGATGAAACATTTATAGTACACAACCTTCCTGCAATAGGTGCAAGGGTGCTAGACCCCATAAGGCAGCAGATCTGCGACATCTCTCATTGGTCGAAGAGACACAGAAGCACCTCTGATTAGACTGCAGAACCTTTCTAGCTCATCTTGCCAATAAGGAGACCAAGAAGCCAGAGCCTGAGAACATCCCTGTGATGGAAGAAGTTCCAGAAGCCTTTTCTGAAGACTTGCCAGGAATACCTCCATAGCGACAAGAGGAGTTTAGGATAAACCTCGTGCTAGGAGCAGCACCAGTGCCGAATGACACCTTACCGACTAGCTTCGTCCGCGAAGCATGAGCTTCCGATATAACTGCAATAGCTACTAGACAGAGGGAATTAAGGACATGACATCCTTAGTTAAGGACATGAGAAGAAAGTCGGCGGTTTCCATTTTTCATCAACTTCAGAGAATTGGATATCAAGGACCGATACCCTTTTTGCCAAGGATTGGCAACATGATTGGACCAACCGTAAGATTCCAGTTACTACTTAAGGAGTGACTTGAGGCCAGGAAGTCCTCAACTGCGAATACAAGAAGGAAATATCCCTAAAACGACCTTTCGGACTCGCTTCGAGCGTTACGAGTTCCTTGTCGTACCATTTGGCTTAACACATGAATCGATAGTATTCATGGACCTCATGAATCGAACGTGTAAGCCATACATAGATCACGATTATATTTATTGGCTACATTCTTATATGCCCAACGACCAAGGAAGGTCGTGAGTAACATCTGCAATTTATCTTGCGACTCTTAGAGAAAGAACAGTTATGTGCTAAGATGTCGAAATGCGGATTTCGAATTCGCGAGGTAAGAACTTTGGGATGTATGGTGGATATGAACGAGATTCATGCCAACCCAGTAATCAAGAGCTAAGGAGTTAGAGTTGCAATTATGTGACGCTTCTCGACAAAGTCTCAATTGCGCGTCGATGCAACGAGACCACGACATTGCATGCGCGTCACATTGATTTAGGGATCATGAGAAGAACCCTTGATCTAGATACAGTAATTACGCGCCCCAAATTTGACGTCATTACCTGTAAGAAAATGCTGCACGACCTTTACTGGTCACAAGGGTTGCAGCACACCGTTGATCATAAGAACTTGAATATTAACGAAGATGGACTGAGCTACTGAACGATGCAGACTGTATGGACATGTTATGTGCTTGTGTGATAAACTTTGATGAAAAGTTGGAACACTCACTTGTCCTTAGTAGAGTTTTCCTACAACAATATTTATCACACCGTTGTTTAAATCGCTTCGCGTGAAGCTTTTGATGGAACATAATAAGTCGATCCCCATTGTGTTAAACGGAGACCGGAGATAAACAATCTACTGGCCCGAATTGGTTCAGGAAAAATTAGAGGCAAGATCGTTCATATATGTGAACATATCAAGACAGCCCACGGAATACAGAAAGATTGCGCCAACGAGCGGAGGAAATCGTAGGAATTTGAGAAAAGAAGTATGGTTTTAATGGGAGCCTCGCCTTGAGAAGGCGTGATGCGATTTGGAAAACGTGGAAGGTTGGACCCCCGGTATATTAGACCTTTCGAGATCCTGGTAGGGATCGGGACCATTGCTCACAAGCTGAAACTTCCAGGAAAGATCAGTAGTGATCGCGACACATTCTGTCTAGTCTTTAGAGGAGTCTGACTCAAGGAACAGTCGTTGTTCCCACAAATAAGATTCACGTCAACGACAAACTCCAATTTACTATAGAACCTGTTAAGGTTGCGAACCAAGAGTCCATAAAACACGGAGAAGACATAGTTGATTTACTTGAGTACATTAGAATTCATATCATGACCCAGAGATACATGGGAACATGAAAAAAATTTTAAACCTAAGTGACCACGTTTGATTCACAACTCCCCTGCGACCGATGGCATCGCTTGAATTTCGGGACGAAATTCTTTTAAAGGGGGAGTCTGTGACAACTGTCACTTTACTATACATTCCGTACACTAATTGAACAGTAATCTGTGCTTTAATAATTGTGCATGATCTAGTTTACAAGATAAATAAATTCCTGATTACTGTTATACATACAATGGCATTTCATGTTGCAAGACTTTTATCGTTGCTACATGCAACACGATATAGTTCTAATAATGCACATAACAAAATTGGCACTATTATCAGACAAACTAAAATGCTGACGAGGTTCAGTACATAGACAGACAGTTTTTTGAGACCCAGTATGAGCCAGAAACTAAGTTCTACACTAGTATAGTGTGTAGGGAAGTAAGGACCACAAAACTGCATTCCTAAGTGATAGTTTAAGTGCACGGGAAGTGCCTAAAACACACTAAAAGTGAAGAATTCTGTAGAAAATAACCAAAATTCAGCTATTTTCAGCATTTAAACTCCAAAATATAAAGCAGAATTTTGGTTTAATGGTCCTGAATGCTTTCCTAAGTGTCGGGAATTAAATGTGTCACAAAAGGGTACATAAAGAACACTAAACGAAATAGTTTGACACTTTAACGAACTGGTATCTAACCGAATAACCGGACATTACCCGAAACACCAAAATTATACTAGAAGCATTGTTTTAGTTTTTCTGTGCTAGTTATGATCCCTGAACACCCTAACACACTATATAACACCATATATGCATAAGCACTAACTAAATCACTTAGATTTCAACTAATAACTTAACTTACCATTGGAAACCAACTAATACCCCCCCCCCCTTTATATTTATGGTCACTTATGTGACCCCACTTCCAAAATCTTACAAGATTTGCCTAATCTTCCCTTGATCCTATTGTATCTTACTTCGATTGCTAAAGATCTTGCTTGTACTATGGGAACATGTTGCACAATGGGTAAAGAGATTAGATGGTTATAAGAAGATCTTAACTCCATTTCATTCATCATTTCACAACAACAAAATCCTTCTCCTTCTTCCTTTATAGCTCACGGCCAACACCCCCCTAATTGCCATCAATTTTTCTAGCAAATTTTCATACATTATAAGGCTATCCTAAGGTGGTTCAATCATAATTAAAGAGGTTGCAAGCAAGGAGAGTTGAAAGACCTTCTTGGAGTGCTATTATCCACATCATTTGTCATCATCTTCATCTTGTTCTACCCTAGCCATAGTGCTAGTAGTAAGCTCCATTGATCTTCCTTTTACTCATAATTTTAGTGCTTAAAGTATGAAGTAACTTGTTAAACTAAAGAATCTCAAGAAAACATAAAGATAAACATTAACATAAAGCTCTAAAACATGAAGATCAAGTTGTTCTAGTGTATGTATTGAACTTGTTTGTTGATTTCTTGTGTTTATGGTGTAGATCACCATATGAAGGTTGCTAGATGATGATTAAACACATGATCTAGCAAGTATAAGGATAGATCTTGAAGAAACCATAATGATCATCCTTTATGTGAATCATGAACTTGAAAATGAAGTTGTTTTGGAGTATGATGATGCTTGATACATGTTAAAAGCCTTGTAAATGGATGATTTCAAAAATAATCTTTTCAAGAAACCAAAGATATTTACTAGATGTACATGATCTTGGTTTTTAAAGAAGTTAAACATGTTTTAAATGCTAAATCAAGGCTAGAAAAATATGTGTAATGAATAAAATACAAAAGAATCATTTTTAGAAAAATCTTCATACAAGTTGTGAAGAACTAAAACATGCAAGAACGAGTTTTATAAACAAATAATCACACTTATAAGGGTAACTAAGCTTACTTAACAACATGCCAAGTTACTACAAGTTTTTACGAAAGTTCAAGTTCATGATTATTATATAGATTGATTGTTGATTGTTTGTGATGATTTTGAAAAGAAAATGATATGCTTTGATAGCATGGATACCTCCATTTTTAAAGGAAACTATGGCAAAATTTTCTAAAAATATAAACACTTAAAGAAATATTTTCTAACAAATATTTACAAGTGAGTTTTAACCATGGTTTTTGATATAAACTTTGCTATAGATTTTGTTACAAAAATACAAGTATTGGAGGTTGGTTTTTATAAATAAAAAAGGGTAAATATATATTTAGAATATATATTCTAGGGTAAGGATATATAGAAAACCACTTTTATTGAGAAAACCCGGGAAACTCAAAGCTCCCGACTTTTTTTTTTTTTTTGAAAAAAATAACACATGTAATATACATGTTTTTAAGAGTTTTGGGCCAAAGAAAACAAAAAAGCGCCGAAGAGATTTAAAAAAAAAATAAACAAGTTTCAGCATTTTTTGCCTAACACGTGTTACACAACAAAGTTGCTGAAATTTGTTTATTTTTTTTTAAAATAATCCTTTGGCGCTTTTTCGATTTTTTTTGCCCAAAACTCTTAAAAACATGTATATTACGTGTGGTAATTTTTTCAAAAAAAAAAAGTCGGGAGCTTAGATTTTCCCGGGTTTTCTCAATAAAAGGTGGTTTTCTATTTATCTTTAGCATATATATATATAATAAGACACTTGTGTGAATATTTGTATAATTTGTAAAATAGTTATATTATTTTAGGGTAAAATAATATGACTTAACAAAATACCAAGAATTTACAATCCAAAATAATACAAAAAATCACAAGGAATAAATATATAAGTTACACACTTAATATTGTGAAATCGAACGCAAGAACGTAACTTACAAAATCTGACATTTTCAGCATGATGGGTCAACATAATCAGGTCTGGGATGTTTTAGGGTGTGGAAACATGCATTCATAAGTTTTGGGATGTTTTGAAAAAGTTTCTTGATTGAAGAATTGCCATATTTACACTTTTGACCCTTTTCTTGGAAATTTCAATTTTCATCACAAGGTTGAACCGGAACATTATGAAATCTTTATCAGATATTCATGAGAGTATATTAACACAATAAAAAGCTTCGGGAACATTAAAAGGTCACTTATAGGTAAGAACTAACATGTTGACACTTTTAACCCCTGTGTTTTGTAACTTTTGATTTTCAAGCACAAACGGCTTCTTGTGTCCGCCAATTTATTCAATCATGAATACGAACATCTTATGAGGTCATTCAGAGGCACAAGTTTGGCATGTTGATGCTTTTGGTCCTTCTGTTTACATCTTTACACTGTTTGACAGTTTTAGTCCCTCAAGTTATCTTTTAACATGATCAGGGTTTATGACACGTGTCACCACTGTATTGGACATGATTTTGTGAGGTGCTACATCCTCACCCCCTTAAAAGAAATCTCGACCTCAAGATTTACTGAAATAAATGAGGGTATTTCTGTTTTATCGTGGATTCAACTTCCCACGTATATTCAGGGCCTCTACGGGCATCCCATTTTACCTTCACAATTGGCACATTCTTTCTTCGAAGTTTCTTAACCTGTCGATCCTCGATCGACAGAGGTTTTTCAACAAACTTCAAGCTTTCATCAATCTGCACATCCTTATGAGACATTGTTAACGACTCATCGGCTAGACATTTCTTTAAATTGTAGATGTGGAATACATTATGAATTCCACTGAGCTCTTCAGGTAGATTCAGAATGTAGACCACAATTCCGACACATTCGGTGATTTTGAATGGTCCTATGTACCTTGGGCTTAGCTAACCCTTTTTGCCAAATCGCATCACCCCTTTCCAGGGTGATACTTTGAGTAGCACTTTATCACCAACTTCAAACTTCAGAGGTTTACGCCTCTTATCTGCGTAGCTTTTCTGCCTATCCCTGGCAGCTTTTAGACGATCACGGATCTGAATAATCTTGTCCGTCGTCTCCAGGACTATATCAGGTCCTGATAGTTGGGTTTCTCCAACTTCCGCCCAACAAACTGGTGTTCTGCACTTCCTTCCATATAAGGCCTCAAAAGGCTCGACTTGGATGCTCCAATGATAACTATTATTAAATGAAAATTCAATCAAAGGAAGATGGTCATCCCAACTTCCTCCCAAGTCAATAACACATGCCCTAAGCATATCCTCAAGCGTTTGAATCGTATGCTCGCTTTGCCTGTCCGTCTGAGGATGATAAGCAGTGCTGAAATTTAAACGAGTGCCTAGAGATTGCTGAAAGCTTTTCCAAAAATGAGATGTGTATCTTGTATCCCTATCAGAGATAATAGATACTGGCACTCCGTGGAGAGATACTATCTCATCCACGTACAGCTGAGCTATCTTATCGGAGCTGTGCGTTTCTTTAATAGGCAAGAAGTGAGCTGACTTGGTCAGCCTGTCGACTATAACCTAAATCGTATCATTCCCGTGTTTTGTCCTTGGTAACTTTGTGATAAAATACAAAGTTACCATTTCCCACTTCCAAGTGGGAAGTTCAGGTTGTTGCAGCGAACCTGACGGCTTTTGATGCTCGGCTTTAACCTGTGCACATGTCAGATATTTAGCCACATAAGTGGCTATAGATTTATTCAAATCTATCCACCAATAATTTGCCTTTAGATCTTGGTACATCTTATCACTGCCTGGATGTACCGAATATTTATAACTATGGGCTTCTTGAAGGATTACATCTCTAAGTCCTCCATAAATTGGAACCCAGATTCAACCATTCAATCTTAGGATTCCATCCTTGCCACAAGACAATTGATCAGCCGTTACACCTAACTTCTCATTCGGAAAGTTAGGTTCCAGTATAGCTTCCTTTTGAGCAGCTAATACCTTTTCATTCAAGCTGTCCTTAGTTTAATGCTTTTAGCATTGATCCTAATGGGTTTGATCCTTTCTTTTATGCTAAGTGCGTCAGCAACAACATTCGCTTTGCCCGGGTGATAGCGAATTTCACAATCATAGTCGTTCAATGTTTCCATCCAACGACGTTGCCTCATATTGAGATCTTTTTGGTTAAACAGATGTTGAAGGCTTTTATGGTCTGAATAGATCACACATTTGGTTCCATATAGGTAATGCCTCCAAAGTTTTAGTGTAAATACAACGACACCCAATTCTAAATCATGGGTGGTGTAGTTCTTTTCGTGCACCTTTAATTGACGAGAAGCGTAGGCAATGACCTTGACTCTCTGCATAAGCACACAACCCATACCAGTGTGCGATGCGTCAAAGTAAACAACAAACTCTTCTATCCCTTCTGGCAATGTCAACACAAGAGCATTGCTTAATTTCTGTTTAAGAATTTCAAAAGATTCTTTTTTCTTGGGACCCCAATAAAACTTTATATTCTTGCGAGTTAACGAACTTAAAGGTGCAGCAATCCTAGAAAAGTTTTCAATGAAACGCCTGTAGTATCCTACTAGGCCTAAGAAGCTGCGTATCTCTGTAGGTGTCTTAGGTGCTTTCCAATTCATAATCGCTTTAATCTTAGCGGGATCCACCTGGATACCACGCTCGCTTACTAGATGTCCAAGAAATTGGACTACACGAAACCAAAATTCACATTTAGAGAATTTTACGTAGAGCTTTTCTTGTTGCAGAAGTTTAAGGATACACCGGAGGTGTCTTTCATGATCGGCTTGATTCTTTGAATAATAAGAATGTCATCAATGAAGACAATGACAAACTTGTCTAGATACGGCTTGCAAACGCGATTCATGAGATCCATGAATGCTGCTGGTGCATTAGTGAGCCCGAAAGGCATCACTAAGAACTCATAGTGGCCATAGCGTGTTCTGAATGCGGTCTTGTGCACATCTTCGGTTCTGACCTACAATTGATGATAACCCGACCATAGATCGATCTTTGAAAAGTAACTTGCTCCTTGAAGCTGATCGAACAAATCGTCGATCCTGGGCAATGGATATCTATTCTTGATTGTAACTTTGTTCAGTTCGCGATAATCGATGCATAGAAGCATCGAGCCATCTTTCTTCTTGTTCAGCTAGGCTGAATAAAACCCTTCTCCAACAAATCATCCAATTGTGTTCTTAATTCTTTCATCTCAGTTGGTGCTAACCGATATGGAGCTCGTGCTACAGGGGCTGCTCCTGGAAAGATATCAATCCTGAATTCCACTTGTCTGTCTGGGGTAAACCAGGTAACTCTTCAGGAAAAACGTCTGGATATTCAGAAATAACAGGGATGTCTTCGATCTTGGGCTTTGGCTCATCAACGGTCACCTGTGCCATGTAAATGACACAACCTTTCTTCAAACACTTCGATGCTTTAAGCATAGATACTTGTTTAGGCAATCCATACCGTGTATCTCCTTGAATTGTAAGTGACTCACCATAAGTTTTGATAACCACTTGCTTCTTATCACATGCAATTTGAGCGTGGTTAAAAGATAACCAATCCATGCCGATAACAATATCAAATCCTGCTAGCTTCATTGGTAACAAGGACAATGGAAAGGAGTGGTTCCTAATGGATATGAAACATCCATCAAAAATCGTTGAAGCAGTCTCTAAGGTACCATCGGCTAATTCTACCTCATATTTTATGTCAATAGTCTTAACAGGCAGATTTAACAGTTTACAAAATTTATTGTCTATAAATGACTTATCTGCGCCAGAATCAAACAAAACTCTAGCATAAACATCATTGATGAGGAAAGTACCTGTTAGGACGTTCTCATTGTGTACTGCCTCCTAGGCGTTCATCTGGAAAACTCGTGTGTTTGTCTTCTTGGCCTCTTCAGGCTTCTTTGCAAGTTTTGGGCAATTGGTTTTGATGTGCCCTTTCTCTTTACAGTTGTAACAAGTAGCGTTCTTTAACTCCTTGCATTCTAAAGTCTTGTGACCCTTGGTCTTACAAATCCCACAGAGTTTAGCATGTGGGTCGATCGTACACTTTCCAGAATGACGCTTTCTGCAGTTCCTGCACTTGGGTATGTTGTCAGACTGACTCGAGTTTTTCTTAAACTCGGAACCTTTCTTCTGATCGGAATTTCCCTTTCTCTTCTTGTCAGAACGATGAGAGCTCTCCTCTCCCCTTTTCCTTTTTCCCTCGTCAGAAGTCTTAACAGACTTATTCCTAATAGCATCTAAAGTGAGGGATAAAGACAAGTCCACCACGGACCTATAAGTGGTAGGCCTAGATGCTTTAACATTTCCTTTAATTTCTGGTGCTAGGCCTCCAATAAAACGCGCCATGCGTTTTGGTTCAGGGGTGACTAAATAGGGAACCAGACGAGACATGGTGTTGAAACTCGTCACGTATGCCTGACAATCTAAATTCTTCATCACCAGAGTTAAGAAGTCTGTTTCAATCTTTTCTACCTCATGCTGAGGACAGCAATTTTCCTTGATCAGTGCAACAAATTGTTCCCAAGACAAGTTATAAAGTGGGATCTTCCCTGTGGCTTGGATCAATGATCTCCACCATGCCAATGCTTCTCCTTTGAACGATTGTGAAACAAACTTCATAATATCCCGCTCTGCACAACCACTGATGTGTACTACAGTATCTATCTCATCAAGCCATGTCATACAATCAATGGCTCCTTTTTCTCCTGTAAAGTCCCTTGGCTTGCAAGAGATGAAGTATTTGTAAGAACAAGTTTTGACACGTGGCTCCTAATTAAGCACAATCTGTTTGGATGGGATACTTTTCTAATTCGACGAATGATGAGAATCATCCTTATGAGATGTATGTGTCTTGGAAGGTGGTTTTGTATGAGGTACAGACTGGGTCCTAGTGCGAGTACCACTTGGTTCTTTGAATTGTCTGTCGATGGCTCGAGTGACAACAATATCTATCATTGCTTGTAAATCTGCACCCGTTACATTCATTCTTGTATTGTCATTCCTCATATTGGGATGATTGTTAACCTCTTCTGATTCAGGCATGCTGAAGCTTGTTTTCTATAAAACAATTGACAATAATTTTGTTTGGAAGTCTATTATGGAATCATCATTTTCGATGATTCATTAACCATGGCATAATTAGACCATATTTGGTTAATTTGAAAATCAGGTTTATTTTAAACTTTACATTATAGTTAATCCAGTTATAAACGATTAAGGATATTAAAATGGCACAAAAGGCCTTGTCACAAGGACAGTTTTGAATTTATGAGCCATGATCTTATAGGATCGGGGCATTAAAGGTAGAATATAGGTCATTACCTTTCTTGACAGGGAGTTATAGACTACCATTGTCATTTGTCTTTTAGGACAATAGGTATACCCCGTAGGCACCTCATCACTAATGGATGTTTATAATATGATCATCTTATTTGTTGACATAAGCCATGATTTCTAGATCATTAGGCTGTTTAAGGAATTGGAAGAATCTAATATAAGGATGACAAGTGTGATTTTTTCTCGAACCACACGTGTCAAGAGTGCTAACACGTTCTTAGGTGTTAACAAGGATTTATTATCTTATAAAGGACTTACCATCATGGTCATGTCTTAAAATGAGATATAGGCTATGTTATACCTTTAAGATTTTATTTTAAGATTTAATGGCAGATCAATTAAAATTGATTTAATATTTTCATTTGTGATTTTAATATATATGTATGTAAATGTTTGATGCCAAATGTAATTCTCAAAAAGGAAACTTCATAAAAAGTCTTAAAATTACAATAATGCCCTAAACGGGTCTTTTAGGAAATAACATTGTCCATGCTGGGACTAACATAAGAAATACAAGTCCACGCAGGGACTAAATACATAAATAAATGTCCACGCAGGGACTTAATTGAAATTTTAAAAATTACAAAAAATAAATAGGGATTTCTAATAATCCCTTTTTTTCTTCCCCTTTATAAGGTTTGCAAAACCCTTTAGTAGACCGCGGCGACTCCTACGCTCTTCGTCCACCCTTTGTTCCACCTCGTGCAACCTCTGGAGGATTTCTTGTTGGTGCGGTGGTTGAATTTGTGGCGGCTGATGCTGCTGAGGTTGAGGAGGCGGTGGGTATTGATACCCATATGCAGGGTACCCAGTTGGGTATGTAGCTGGAAAGGGTCCAGGGTAGAGAGCATTGTAGTTTGCTGCCTCAAACGGGTTATACCCAGCTGCACCTAGGTATGATGGAATTAGGTTTTCATAACCCATTGGTGGTGCTAGTGCAACTGGTGCAGAGTCGACTTCAGAAACTGCATTTGAAGGCCCACCCATTTGCGGGTCTTCATAATGCGGCGGGTAGTTGCTGTTGCTGGAGTGTTGGGGGTGCTGAAATGGAAACCCCCTTACACGAACATCCGTGCACATCTTCTTCGCCTCGGTGGTTCTGGAGGCAGTGGCTGCTCAGGCCCTTGTGGTGGCGGCGGCATGACCGCCTGAAAATGTGGGTCCTCAGAAGGGCCCTGTTGGTGTGGTGGCGAGTTGCGGTGTGGTGGAGTATACTCCCACTTGTATGAGGCCGATCTTTCGGCCCAGATATCAGGGCCCCTGTAAGGCGAACCATGAAAGGATGATCCGCTAGAAATTTCAATGGGATGCGTCGAGGCATCTCAGGATCTGGATCATCGTCCATATAATGTTTTGGTACTCAGGAAAATGGTCGGCCGGTCCCAAAGGGTTTTGACCCTCTGGTTCTTCTATCTGGTTCATCGGGTTGAACCGGCTATGAAAATAAGGTCTCGGGTTCTGGAAGGAATGGTGTGAACCCGATCGTTGCAGAGGAATGTAAGAGTGGTGAGAGTCGTTGGGCTCGTCCTCCTGCTGCGGCCCAAAAGAATGGTGATAGGAGGGTGAGGAGCTGAGCGAGACCTAGCGTCCCGCAGGCTCGAGGTATGTCCTCCAGTCTTCGTGAGGACTTGATCCGAATGAAGCGGATGGTGTACGCCGGTGTGATGGTCCGGCTTCATGGTCGTTTCTAGTAATTGGAGCTTTTCCTCTTCCTCCACGGCCTGTCACTCTTGGTGGCATTTTTGCTTTTGATCCTGTCAAAACAAAAGAAACAACAAAAGATAAAAACCAATTAAGATTAGGATTAATCCTAAGTCCTTTGCCTAGACTCGGAAGTCAAGGAATGTGCAACTTTGTCATTGAGATTAAACACAAAAGGCTGGTGTTTAATTCCCTCAATGTTGGCTCTGATACCAACCTGTCACACCCCGATATTTCCACGTATTACCGGTGGGCCCAGCGGGGAGTATCATGACGTAGTTGATATCGTCATAGTCAAATGTATACAGTTTAATGCACAACGGAAGTCTTGGATGAAAAATAATATTACAAACCGGAAATTAATGTATAATTAAACATTAAACAAACGGTTGTATATGGATCCACAGGCGGATCTTAAAACAGAAATATAAATATTGTTCAACAGACTTTAGACGTTTAGATTCCTTATTAATGCCCCGAGCTCCCAGCCACTTACGTACGATACCTGTCACTTAGACTTTTTGGAAAAATACGTCTGTTTACACTGGTAAATACAATTAACCGACTCTTTTGAAAACATTTATGAAAATTGGTTTAAATGCACAAGGCACAAACATTTTATAACTTGGGACAATTATATTAATAATAATCTTGTATCAGATTTACATGTTTGTCCAACATTTAGGGCCGGTATAAAAGCCGAACAAGATTAATCGACACACCACAAATATAAACTCACAAGAAGTTTCCTCACGAGTGAGTATATCTTTTACATACGCAACAGTCAGGTGTATGCCTACACCCCGTGCTTAAGTCGTGGCCATTCACGCTTTTTGAATGAGCCAAGGATATCCAGGACACGGTCGTTAACCCCCAATGTTATTTGTTATCAAGCAATACTAATTAAAACGGGATTATACAATTTAAACATATTCGATTAAAAGGTTTCTACACCCGACCAAACGGTAATAATTTACCGTATCCTAAGCCCGTATAAGGGAAAATAAGTTAAAAGTATTTACCTGAGCTAAATGTAATTTATTCTCAGTCGTATATTCTAATCAGCAAGTGCAAGTACTTCTACCGGGGCTCTCAATTTGGAACGAAGGTTTTATTTACCTATTAGATTCCTAACGGGTCTTATTTAAGTTGTAACTTAGACCGGTTAGTTTTAAAGAAAGGTTTACGGTTAGAAACGCTAGATTAAGCGATGACCGGATTGGAATGTGATTTAGACCCGACAAGTATGAAGACTTGTATATAATGGGTAAACTAAATACATTCTGGATTTTGAAATAAAAATGATAAGGTTTGACCCGTTTCGGCTAATTTATGCAATTTAGTTACATAAACCGTATCGAACGCGTATAGGCACAACGGGTAACCGGATGAGTCAAATACAAGTTCCAATAGTTATTATACCTAAAATATGTTGTGATATCAGTAGGATATCAAAAATTATGCCCCAAATGAATTTAAGACCAATTTAAGTCCCGAAAGGGTATTTTGGTCTTTTAAAGTTTATAAAAGAGGTTTAAACATAAACTGATATTCTTGTCTAAATTTCTGTAAAAATATTTATTTTATGTTGTTATATCAGTAAGATATCATACATATGGGTGTTTAATCATTTATGGCCAAATTATGCACCGTAGGGGCATTTTGGTCATTTCACATATGCTTTTATGGTTAAATTTGGAAATCTGAGTTCAAGAATTATACTTACTGTTATAGTATAAAAATTTATTTTTAAAATCAGTAGGTAACAAGTCTTATGTGCTAAATATGGTTTTAAACCATACTATGCGCCTAATTCGCATAAAAGTCGATATTTGACGATACTTGATATGTTTTAGGAAATCTGAGATTTTGATCAGCCTTAACTGTTTAAAATATTTTATTTAATATATAAAATCTGTAGAAAAAAGGTTTGACATGTAAATGATGTGTAAAACTCATTTTTATTAGCGAAAAGGGCATTATCGTCAATTACCGAGTCCATGCAAGAACTCTATGTTATGGTCAGTATAAAATTTGACCAAAAATTCTAATATTCCCTAAAAATTATATTAAAATAGTAGGTAACAAGTTTGGTGCCAAAAATTGGGTTTAAATATGATTTATGCTGAAAATGCAATTTAATTAACAAGAAGTTATGTTTTACGATATCTTGCATAACTCTAGTTTGAGACCATAAACTTTATGTCAAATTTTTGTGACATACTTATATATCAGTAATAAAGCTTTTTGTCCTCTCACATTTTTAAAAATCTCGTTTTAATAACAAAAGGGCATAATGGTCAGTTTTAAGCGAATAACGGAACATGCAATTAATCTCTGATTTCTAAGGGACCATGTAGTAGAACTACAGAGACTTATACTAACATATAATATGGTCACAAAGGAATCCTAAGGCATAGCTAAACTAAGCTAAATCGGGTCAGAACTGAAAGTTAAAGCAAAAGTCTAATTTTGCGACTTTCGGTTACGAACCGAGCCTCAACTCAGAATTGTCGGGTTGAACATGCCTAAACATGTTCTTATATTATTTACCAAGTTGTTTAAGTGATAAAATGTATTTTATAGCTTCTACATTATCAGTTAGGAATTATTTTGTAAAAACTAAGGTGGTGTTTGTTTTTTCAGATGCAAAAGGTCTGCAGTCTGCGGACCACATCTGCAGGCATCTGCAGGAGAAGAGGTGGACCAAAGGTCTACAGTCTGCAAGGAGAAGAGGGTTTGTTTTTTTTTACTTCTACAAAACCCCTTCTCACACACACAACACCCACAGAACACCCATCTCTCTCTCTGCTTCATCTACCACCACCACCGTCACCACTACACCACCGTTCAAATCAGACATGTATGCATATTCAAATCTGAAAACACAGCTTTTTGATAAATCTGAAAACACAGAAATGTTCAAATCAGAAAAGGAACACTTTTTTGATTAATCACTATGTTCAAATCAGAAAACAAAGCTTTACTTCAAATTAGACATGTTCAAATCAGAAAAGGAACACTTTTTAAATGCAAAAATCAGAGCTTTACTTTACAAATCAGAGGGGCTGAATGTTGTACCTTTTACTTATGCAAGAAAGAAAGGAGACCGGCGAAGAAGGAGACCGGCTGAGGTGGTCGACGTTGTGGTGTCCGGCGAAGCGGGGCTGAGTTGGTCGACGGGCTGTGGTGGCCGGCTGCGTGAGGTGGTCGACATGATGTGGTGGCCGACTTTGTGAGGATGTTGCCGGAGTTGATGCAGCGAATGAACGTGGAGAGGGTGGGAGAGGAGTGGTTGCGGCTGGAGAGGATGAGAGGAGGTTAGGGTTTACTTTTTTTGAAGGAGAAGGTTTGTGAAGAGCTTAGAAGACATGAGGCCACATCTGTGTGAAAAAGTGGTCAGGAAGAGGTTTTTTAATGAAAACCCTTCTAAAAAACAAACAAGCTGCAAACCCCTATGTCTGCCCGTGGTCTGCGTGGGGAAGTGAAAAGAGGTTCAGAAGTACTTTTCTAAAAAAACAAACACCACCTAACTCGTTTGACTTTTCTGTTAAGTAGTTTGACCCGAAAATTGACCAAGTAAAAGTGATAATTAGGAGGTGCCCTTTTAAGGGTTTAACACGTACATAACTACCAACACATAGCCACTTTCAATTCGAATAATGGCTGGACCGTTAGTGATTAATCAAAAAGTCAAAGCGTAATTATGATATCTTTGACTTTCGGTCATTAAACTAACAAAAGCTTAACTACAGAAGCTAAGAACACTTACAAAGGTCCTTAGTAAGAAGATTTGAACCATTAGAGCTTCCTTAATGCTTAGGATGCTCCAGAGAACTCAGTTTGAGAGTTTGTTTGAGATTTTCTTTGAATGAGTAAGTTCAAGTTTGAGAAATGAGGCCTTTATATAGGGAAATTAGATGTGGTAGGATTGATCCAAGTGTCTCATGTGTTTTATGATGCTCACAAGTGTCCAAATGGTTTTAAAAAAACCATCAACATGCAGCTGTATTCGCATCAGTTTTGCATAGAATCCAAAAACAGATTTCAGGTCATGCATGCTGGGAAGCTGCCAGTATGCTGAAAAAGGCCCTCCGTCGCGCCATGCGCCATACCAGGCAAGTCCTGGCGCGCCACGCGAGGCTCCCATTTTTAAAGTTTGTTTGTTTGTTTGCATGTTTAGTCCCTGCACTTTCTGAACTCGAATATCTGACATTTTCAGCATGATGGGTCAATATAATCAGGTCTGGGATGTTCTAGGATGTGGAAACATGCATTCATAAGTTTTGGGATGTTTTGAGAAAGTCTCTCGATTGAAGAATTTCCATATTTACACTTTTGACCCTTTTCTTGGAAATTTCAATTTTCATCACAAGATTGAACCGGAACATTATGAAATCTTTATCAGATATTCATGAGAGTGTATTAACACATTACAAAGCTTTGGGAACATTAAAAGGTCACTCAGAGGTAAGAATTAACATGTTGACACTTTTAACCACTGTGTTTTGTAACTTTTGATTTTCAAGCACAAACGGCTTCTTGTTTCCGTCAATTTATTCAATCATGAATACGAACAACTTATGAGGTCATTCAGAGGCACAAGTTTGGCATGTTCAGGCTTTTGGTCCTTCTATTTACATCTTTACACTGTTTGACAGTTTTAGTCCCTTAAGTTATCTTTTAACATGATTAGGGTTTATGACATGTGTCACCACTGTATTGGACATGATTTTGCGAGGTGTTACAACTTACATCTGATAGTCTCCAAGCACTGATCACTACAACAACTGTTAAGCCAAAGACCTGATAAAGAATAAAGTCTGAAGCTTTATCTACTTATGGCATTCAAGCATTGTTGAAGTCCAAAGCACTGCCTATTCAAAAGATTGATCACCCTTTGAAGAAAGCACTGATGCTCAACATCAGTGCTTAGACTACAACAGTGGAAAGTAGAATCAGTGGTTTATGTAATCAGTGGTTGTATGTAACAGTGTTTAGAGTTTGTTAGGAGGTTAGATGTCACTTTCATAGTGACGTCAGCAAAGACCTCAGTGGTTTCGTTTGTACTATAAATAGAACAGTACTCTGGACTGTTCCATTACTTCTTTCTTCATAAGTTATTCTATACGAACAAATCACTGAGCTCAGGCTGAGAGGGAGTCTAGTGCATGCATGCAAATTGTTTTGATTATTATAATTTGATACAATCATTCGACTCAATGGAAAACATGTTTACTTAAAGCTATTCTTCCTTGATTGTGTATTCAAAGTTTATTTCCATAATTCCGCTGCACTTTAATTCTCTGTTCCATATTCATTTATAATTAAACTACACAATCTAAGAAACTCAGATCCTAACAATTGGTATCAGAGCTTTGGAGAGTCAAATTTGATCTAACAATCATTTTAACGTAAAAGTTACTTTTAGTTGTTCGTATTTAGTTGAAAAACAGAGTAAGGTATAATCACGTATAAAAGTTGATTATTCAAGACCTGTAAAACAACCAGAATGGCATCACAATCAAACGAAACTCACAACACCGGGACTCTCTTCAAACCACCAATGCTTGTCAGATCTGAGTACAATATCTGACAACGTCGGATGGGTCATGTCCTTGCACAACAAAATACCGGCTGTTGGAAGTCAGTCATCTATGGACCACATGTCCCACAGGTGCCTAGTACTGAAGATCTCAAAGGCTTTGTGCCTAAAAGCGCTGAAAACTATTCAGTACAAGATTTTCAAAAAATTGAACTAGATGCAAAGGCTTTTAGCATAGTAGCCTCAGCTCTTCCTAATGACATTTATGCTAGACTGTTACACTGTAACAGTGCCAAAGAACTGTGGGATGCCTTAAAGGAACAGTTCGGTGGTACATAAGAAGTGATAGAAAATATCAGGGAAGTTTTGAATCAACAGTATGAAACATTTTGCCATGTGAAAGGAGAATCACTAACACAATAGTTAGAACGTTTTAGATGTCTCACTAGTGAATTGAAACTTTTTAATGTTGAATTTTAAAAATCAACTCTAGATAGTAGGTTTCTAAGGTCACTTCCTGAAAAATGGGACACAATTGCTTTTGTAACCAGAAATTCCGTTGGGTTCAAAGAACTAAGTCTAACTCAACTTCATGGTCAACTCCTCACTTATGAGAGAGAGTTAAACCAGAAAAAGAAGTTACAAGAGTCTGGGAAGGTAGCTGATGACTATACATTTGGTAGCATAGCACTTCTTGGTCAAGAGGATTCTAGTAGTAGTAAGGATCAGAGTTATGATCATTATATTGACATAACTTCTGGTGGAGCTCTTTAATAACTCTGATTCTTACTCAACTAACTATGCTTTCAGAGCTAGTAGTGAAAACCAGAATTAAGACAACTTATCCTTTGAACTCAGTGATCTCTAGCATTTTGGTCCAACTGATCTGGAGGAAATGGATATTTTGCACCAACTTGCACTGCAAATTTTATAAGAGAACAGGGAGAAAATTTCCAGGGTTACATGGGAACTTGAAAGTAGGGTTGGATAAATCAAAGATAAAATGCTACAAGTGTAATAGGTTAGGTCATTTTGCTAGAGAGTGTAGGAGTCAAAATAATGTACCAATCATCACACATCCTAGCCCTAGACCTCAAAATAACCAAAACACTGTGCATTATTCCCAATATGCCCCTGCTGCTCATGTACACACTTCTCATTATGCACACCCTGTAACACCTGTTCCTGTGCACTATGTCCAAACCCCTGTTCCACAGATACAGTATGTCCAGGCCCTAGCTCCTCAGGTTCAAGTGCAACAATCTGCACCTCAACAAGCTACCCAAACATCTACTCAAGCAGATCAACAAAGCTTCTTTACCTAATGCTTTGTTGATTGGAATAGCTTGCCTGAAGATTTAGCTGATGAAAACTTTGCTCTATATGCTAGGAATGATGTTTCTAGTGATGAATTCTGTTTTGCAGTATTAGAGTCAATCCTAGAAGGGTTGGAAACTGAAAAAGGGGAATCCAGTGCTGAAACAGTGGATGCAATTGCTAAAGCAGTGGTTACTTCTGTTGTTGGTGAACAACTGTTGGAAGACAAACCTGGACCACTGATGGAGCCACTGTCTGACCCATGGTCTGTTGAAGAAGAGGAGAAGAAGTCCAAAGAATGTGTGAGTGTCTGTGACTGTGCCATGATGGCTACAACTAAGGTATCATCTCAAGTTTTGAAAAACTTATGTTCAGATAAATGCATCATAGCATTTGCAAATGTTAAAGAGGTGAATGAAAACCTTAGAGACAAGATTTTAAAAGGTGAAATACAATTTGAAAAATCTGTTAAAGAACTGAAAAACGAAGTGTTTGAAAAGGAAAGTGAAATTTGCAGCCTCAAGCATGAGCATAGCATAACCAAGGACCAACTCCAGGCAAGGATAGAAAAATATCAAACCTGTAAAAAGGAGTTGGAATCCACCCAAATTACATGTGAAAAATGGGTGGAATCTTGCAAAGGTTATGAAGTTATGCTAGAAAAACATATCAAAAGCAATGTAAAATTTGGCATAGGTTTCAGGAAAAATGACCAAGTTGAAAACACTGCTGTAAATGAGTCTGTTCAAAACACTGTTTAGATAATTCCAACAAACAAGGATGGTCAAGAAATAAAAATAACTGATAAAAATGGTAACAAAATCACTCTTGAAAAACCAGAGGGGTCCTCAACCTTTGAGGAGATTGAGAAATACCAATTTAAACCCACTTGGTTAGATGAGTGTGACATTCTTGAGAATTTCAAACCAATGGATTTTTCCCATGTGGATGGTGTGAAAGCACCAAAGGCCAAGGTAATTCCTCTTAAGGACATCCCAACAGTGGTTCAAAACTCTGTTGCAAAGGAGTCTGAAAAGAAGAAAAGGAGAGAAAAAGTTAAAAATTTCTTTTGTGACTTTTGTGAAAAGAAAAATCATTCAACAAAAGATTGTTTTCATTTAAAAGCCTACGACATTAACAAAACAAGCATCATTGAGCCTTCAAAAAGCTGCACCATCTGTGGAAAAACAAACCATCTCACTCATGAGTGTGTGTACCTCAAATCCTTTAAGGTTAAAAGAAAAGAATACACTGCAAAAACACCCATGAGTTCATCTAACCAACCTGTCATGAAACAACCACCATTTGTGTCTGTCCAAACAGTTGTTACAAAACAGCTGAACAAAACACTGCTCCAAGAAATGTGCAAGTGACAGATGCACCACCTGCCAACCAATTCCAAAGAGGAAAAGGTCAACCTCCATACCCAAGGGTCCCATATGTTTATGAGGTTTACAAAAAGCCTTCTAAACCAAAAGTGAACAGGCATCCCTTGGGATATCAACATCTGATAGGAAATGGCCCACAATAGTGATTAGAGAGAAATGCTTCAAAAGCTGCTCAAACCCCTGAGCTAACCACTGTCCATGTTCCTTCACTTGACTCTGACACTGTTGTGACCCCATCCAAAGCACTATTGGCTTTGGAGACCCTCCTGAACTAATTATTTACTTGATGTGCAGGGAGCTTCTGCATGCTTAGATAGTCTTTGGTATGTAGATAGTGGAGGCTCCAGGCACATCACTGGATGTAGAGCCCTACTCAAGGAATTCAAAACTCATGGAGGGGTTGATATATCTTTTGGTAATAATAGTAAGGGAAAGGTGTTGGGATCTGGAACAGTTCAGTCTGGAAAAGTCAAGTTTGAAAACGTAAATCTCATTGACAATCTGAAATTCAACCTCCTTAGTGTCTCACAAATGAGTGACAAAGGCTATGGGTCATTCTTTACTAAGGAGAGTTGCAAGATTGTTGGACCAGAAATGGTCAAAAAGATTGAAGAAATAATAGCCAATGGAAAAACCCAACTTGCTGCTCAAAGAAGTGGCAATATTTATGTAGTTGATTTGTCAAAACAGAGTCCCATGACTGATGCCTATCTGTTCTCAGCTGCCTCTAACAAAGAGACAAAATTATGGCACAGCAGATTGAGGCGCATAAATCTCAAGACAATCACTGCTTTGTCAAAACAAGGCCTTGTAAGAGGTCTTCCACAAAAATTGTTCACCTGTCCTGAGCATTGTGTTTCCTGTTTAAAAGGCAAACACCATAAAAGCTCATTTAAGTCCATTGAAGAGTCCAAAACAACAAAGTGTTTGCAAATGCTGCATAAGGATTTGTTTGGCCCAGTAAAAATCATGAGCCTTAAAAAGAAAAGATACTGTTTGGTAATTGTAGATGATTTTTCTAGGTTTACATGTACTTATTTCTTACATTCTAAAGATGAGACTGCAGGCATTTTTCAAGACTTTATCAAACATGTTGAAAAGCAATTTGACTTGCCAGTAAAAGTCTTTAGGAGTGACAATGGCACATAATTCTGAAATAGGGAGTTGGCTGAGTTTTGTGTGTCAAAAGGGATTGTAAGGCAGTACAGCATCCCAAGAACACCAAAACAAAATGGGGTTGTTGAAAGGAAGAACAGAACATTGATAGAGGCTGCCAGAACCATGCTTGCAGATTCAGGTTTGCCATTAACTTTCTGGGAAGAGGCTGTAAACACTGCCTGCTATGTCCAGAACAGAGTTTTGATCAATCCCAGGCATCAAAAGTCTGTCTATGAAATTCTGTATAAAATCAAACCACTAATCTCATACTTTAAAGTATTTGGCTGCCCATGCTTCATTTTAAACTTAAAAGACTCAATTTTAAAATTTGCAGCCAAAGTAGATTGGGGTTATCATTTGGGATACTCAACCACTGCTAAGGCCTACAAAGTGTTTAACACTAGGACTAGGTGTGTGGAAGAGACTTTGAATGTAAAGTTCAATGAACTTTCTTCACTAAAAATCCCTGCAAACCCTGTTGAGTTATTTGATCTTGATAAATTCACTTTTGAAAATGTTTCTGTCAAGACTAACAGTGCAGGTTCACCTCAAACTCCTCCACCAGACAATGGATATGAAGTGATAATTCCACAATAGAAATTCACATCCATTGCCAGAGCAGCAAATGTTCAAAACATATGTCAAAGCTCAGCCACTGCTACATCAACAGTTGTTGATCAAAGTAGCCCTTCAACCTCTGTCTCCACATCCTCAACCACTGTTGATAAAAATCTGCCAAGAGTGGATAAAAATCAACATGGTGTCACACAAATTCCTCCTATCCCTCCACCTCCATTTCAAAAAGTTGTTGGATCATCAAAGTCACCAACAGTTGTTACCTCAGATGATTCACATCTGCAGCCTTCACCCTTTAATGCTATTGTTCCATACAAGGGAGATTTAATCTTCCTAAAGTCTCATCCACCTGATCAAATTATTGGCAACATCAGTGAAGGGGTTCTCACTAGAAGTCAATCCCAAAACATCTGTCTTTTTGTTGGCTTTCTATCACTCCATCAACCAGTCAAGTACCAAGAGGCACTAAAAGACAGAAGTTGGGTAGAAGCTATGCACGAAGAGCTCCAACAGTTTAAAAGACAACAAGTATGGGAACTTGTACCAATGCCAGAGGGTGTGAGTCCTATTGGCACAAAGTGGGTCTTTAAAAATAAAACTGATGAAAGGGGCATTGTTGTCAAGAATAAAGCAAGGCCTGTGGTTCAAGGTTTCAGATAGGAAGAGGGCATTGACTATGATGAAACTTTTGCCTCTGTAGCAAGATTGGAAGCTATCAGACTGTTTTTGGCCTTTGCTGTCAACCACAACATAAAGGTGTTTCAAATGGAAATCAAATGTGCAGTCCTCTACGGCAAGATTCATGAAGAGGTATATGTTTGTGAACCTCCTGGTTTTGAGGATCCATTTAATCCAAATCATGTTTTCAAGCTAAATAAAGCTTTGTATGGCTTGAAACAAGCACCTAGAGCCTGGTATGAAACTCTTTCCACCTTTCTTCTCTCTATTGGTTTCACAAGAGGCAAAATTGACAAAACATTGTTCTTAAAATGGAGAGGGAAAGATCTGATGATTGTCCAAATTTATGTGGATGACATCATTTTTGGAAGTACATGTAACAAAATGTGTGAAGAGTTCAGAATACTCATGACAACTGAGTTTGAGATGAGTGCAATGGGTGAACTACAGTGCTTTCTTGGTCTTCAAGTAAAGCAACTGCAAAATGGTACTTTCATTCATCAAACCAAATATGCTAAAGAACTCTTAAACAAATCTGAAATGAATGATTGTAAACCATGTAGTACACCCATGGCAACCACCAAGCTGGTCATGACTGATGAAAAGGATGATTTGGTTGATTAAACCTTATATAAAAGCATAATTGGGTCTTTATTGTACCTAACTGCATCTAGGCCAGACATTATGTTTGCAACATGTGTTTGTACAAGATCCCAATCAGCCCCTAGGAAGTCTAACCTAATAGCATTAAAAGGATACTCAGATACATAAAAAGTGCTCCCACACTTGGTATCTGGTACCCTGCTAATGGGAATGTTAAGCTTTCAGGTTTCTCAGATAGTGACTTTGCTGGATGCAATGCAGCAAGGAAGTCCACATCAGGAGGGTGCCAATTTCTAGGTGATTGCTTAGTATCTTGGCAAAGCAAAAAACAAGCAGCTGTTTGAACATCCACTGCTGAGGTAGAATATATTGCTGCTGCAAGCTGCACAGCCCAACTATTATGGCTTCAAAATCAATTGCTGGATTTTGGTATCACTACTTTAAAGACACCTCTCATGTTAGATAGTCAAGCAGCAGAAAATATCATCAAAAATCCAGTTTCACATTCAACCACCAAACACATTGACATCAGACATCACTTTGTGAGGGATTGCTATGAAAAAGGTTTAATTTCTCTGCATCATGTTCCAACTAAGGATCAGCTGGCAGATGTGCTAACAAAAGCATTAGACATATCCACCTTTGAAAGCTTGATCTCTAGAATTGGCATGCTTAACATGGAATAGCAAGCAAAATCTTGTTTTTCTATGAATAAAAAGCATTAAAATGTTTTCAGAAAATCAAAATCCATCCTTAAAAATAGTTAAAATGAAAATTTTCATTAATCCTTAAAAGTCTGTTACAACCACTGTTTGGGTCAAAACCTCTGATTGTTGAAAATTATCTACTACTGAAAGCTAACCTCTGTTTCTTTATTTTTCTTGATGACCACTATTTACCAAACATCAGTGTTTCAATCACTGATGGCTATCCACTGATAGATAAAATCAGCCACTGCTCATATTCTCATTATTGACAACCACTGATATTGTCCATCAGTGGTTCCCCAAACAACTGTCATCCACTTTCCATCAGAGGTTGTCACGTGGATAGTTCTTAGCCGTCCGATCTTTGTAACAGCTGCCACGTCAGCATTCACTTTTCACTTTTATAAAACCCCTGATCTAAACCCCAAACAGAGTTTTCACTGCCATATCGAATTCAAAATTCCTTCAAAAACGGTTTCCATCTTCCACTCATCTTCTCCAACTCACAAATTTCTCCAAATCACCATGACTCTTGATCTCAAAAACCCACACAATTATCTTTGTACAATAGAGAAAACAAGTAAAAATAGAGATTCTTACTCAATCATCAATGCTCTCTCATCTTCAAAGTACAAAACTTTGTTAACCTGTAACGCACCCATCTATCAAGAAACCCTACGAGATTTTTGGAAAAATGCAAAACTGGAAGTCCAAGACAAAAAGCGTTGGGCTATTACTTCAAAAGTAGGAGAAATTCTTGTTTCAATCACACCACAATCCATATCTGAGGTTTTTGAGATGAATGATCATATAGGTAAAACTTCTTTCCCTAAAGATGAGTATCAAACTGATTTGATCGAAAGAGGGTATGAGGGTTAAATGACTAAAGCTACTTTGCAAAAGGGAGATTTTCCACCTCCCATGAAATTTTTATTCCATACCCTACTCATCTGTGTTTCAAACAAAACAACAGCTTTCAATGAAATTCCATTGAAAATTCAATACTTGGGATATGCTGTTTTGGCTGAAAAGGATTTTAATTATTCCCAAGAGATTTTCAATGATTTGGTTAAAAATGTTAATAATATCAAAGATAAGAAGAAACCATTTTTGCTGTTTCCAAGGTTTTTGAGTTATTATTTACAGCAGAAAGTACCAAAAGACAATGCACAAGTGCTTGTCCAAGGTGCTTCTTTTCAAATAAACATTCTTTCTGCTGAAACATTTACAAGACTGTCAGAGTCGAAACCTTCTAAAACACAAACAGAGGAACCTGAGCAAAATTTGGATGAGTCCACATCTGCTCCTCAGGTTTCTGCTGTTGAGCCTACTGCTCTTGGTGAACACAGTAGCACAACCACTGCTGTGCAACCCCCATCAACACTCCCTAAAAAGACCAAAAAGAAAATATCCAAAAATCCCACCAAACCATCTAAAAAGGATCTTCTGGAAGATGAGATCCCAGAAGTTAATCCAGTGACAACACAAAAGTCACCAACAACCACTGTTGCTACTTCCCCACAACAGTTGGTAAGATCTCCACCCAAAGCCTTAACTCCTCCTGCTTCCTCACAAAAGGAACAGGTTGTAAGTACAGGGACACCACAAAATGAGACATATCCCTCACTTGAGGATATGTTTAACAACCCTCCTCCCGAGGCAAATTCTCTTTCAACTCCTATATCTACTTCACCAATTCCACCATCCATTAAACCACTGTTTGATGCCATTGAGCTTCAGACACAAAACAGCCCCTCTCACCAACCCATTACTGAGAGTACAACCACAACAATGACTATGTCTGAAATACCTCAAGTGGTTATCCCACAAACAGTTGAGGAGGTTACATCACAGGAGTTTCACGAATTCCAGTTGATAATTCAAGTGGAGCAGCTACTACAGGTGTTCGATCCACTGATCTACACCTGGACAGTAGTTACATCAATAAGTCTCCCTTGAAGGCAACCACTGCTGATGCTATCAAGGTATCCACTGGTGTGTTTAAACTAACCACTGGTGTGATTACTAAGGTTTCTACTGCAGAGGGAAGTCCCCAGTACCAAGAAAAAGCGGCATCAGTGGATGAACCATTGGAGACTCCTCCTGGTCCAACTGCTGATACAACCACTGCTATTGGGAAATCAGATGATCCCATTAACTTGGGTGATGGTTTAAAATATCAGGAATTGACGGAGAGAGTTGATACAATTGAAACCACTGTTAACAACGTGCAAGATATGATCAAACAGTTGGTAGAAGTTTCCAAAAGTCAACCTACACCACAACAGTATTCTCAAGAGCTCTGGAATCCAGTGCAACCAATTATTAAAGCTCAAAGAGAATTGACTGAAACTCAGTACAACCATCAACTGGCAATACTCAGAAATATGGTTGATGCAAGATACAAGGACACACAAGCTGTCATAAAAGTTATTTACTGGCACTACCCCTGCATCTATCTACAAAGATTATGATGATGATGACGCCAAAAAGGGGGAGAAACATGATATGAAAAAGTTTGGTAGACCTACTCCAAGGAAGCCAAAGACAAAGCCAGATTCATAAAAGAAGTCTTCTGAAACCATTGCTAAAACTAGGGGTGTGCATGGGTCGGTTTGGGTTGGTTTTGACCAAAAACCATAACCATAACCGCGATGTTGGTTATTGGATAACCATAACCATAACCGATCGGTTAAGGTGGTTATGGTTATTCGGTTTTGATGGTTATAGCGAGTCGGTTATGGGTGGTTAACCGTGTATTTAGCTTAGCTAAAAATAGCATAATTTTTTTTAACTTGAAATAAATTGTTATTGCATATTTGTATATATTAGTATATTACAAAGTATTAAAAAATACATATAACCTATAATATTAATAGCAATTATTATCAAATATTCAAATAAAGTGATATGATACATTCTATAAATTCAAATAAACATTCAACCAGAACCAAAAAATGATATGAAAAACCAATAAGTACTAAAAATCTTCAGTAAAAAACATCAAATATTAAAAATATGGTGAAAAGTCCTAGATCTTACAAAGATTTATTACATGTCGGTTCGGTTCGGTTATGGTGGGTATGGAAAAAATGATAACCATAACCGACCCGCTACTTTCGGTTTTCAAAAAAACCATTAACCGACCCACTGGTTTTTTATTTGGTTCGGTTTTGTCGGTTAATTCAGTTATGGTTCGTTTAATTCGGTTTTTTGCACACCCCTAGCTGAAACACCTGCAAATGAAAGGAAAAGGGGAGTTGATGAAACCCTTAATCTTCTAGCAGATGAAGTGGAGAAAAAGAGAAGGACAATTGAAAATCAGAATAAAACTAAGGAAAGGCAGTGGAAGAAGGAACAAAAGGAACTGAAGGAATGTGAAATAAAAGCAAAGGATCTTGGTACTTCAAAAAGAAGTAAATCCCACAAACACAACAAACCACCACTTACCACATACCCAAAATCACCCTCACCACCAAAGTCAACCACTGATGGTACAAAGCCATCCACTACTACACCCAAATCAACACCACCACCACAGAAACCTCCTGCCCAAAAGCAGAAGACAACTGTTGACACTTCACCATTTTTTATGACAACGGTGGTTGAAACACCAGTTGTTTCAACAGCTATTAGTCAACCATCCACCACTGTCCAAATTCCTTCCCAAGCCATAATCATTCCTGTTTC
Organism: Helianthus tuberosus; assembly: GCA_030545235.1. Lineage (NCBI taxonomy): Eukaryota > Viridiplantae > Streptophyta > Magnoliopsida > Asterales > Asteraceae > Helianthus > Helianthus tuberosus. Next base: position 178,727,439 of record CM060366.1, read on the forward strand.
CAAACCTCCATCTAAAACTCCTTCCCCTAAAAAGTTTTATACCAGAAAAAGAAAGTTTCAGGTGCATGATGATAACATACCAGCACCTATTCCTATTCCTATTTCATCTTCACCTTTCAATCAAACCAAACCTCAACCATTCATTCCTCCAAAATTAGCAAACCCAATCACTGATCCAGAAACACTTGAAGGACAGGATCCTGCAACGGTTGTTCCATTAGTAGCAGATTATCCACTGGAATTGCATGCAGTTAAAAATGAAATGAGGCAATTTTATACAGTGGATGATCCTGCAAGAAGAAAATTCCCTTCCTTCTGTGGTTTTAGACCTCCAAAGAACTTGGATGAGTATTTAAAACTCAAAGCAAAATAAGTTGAATTACAAGCCAAGTATGAAGGTCAGTGTGACATCCGTGCTTGTGTAATCATTCTACAGAATCTGAACAATACAATATTAATAAAACAGTGTGTTTTGACCCCAATGTTTGTATTTATGTTTGATTTTATGCACATGTTGATTTTTGATCGATTTTGAACTCTATATCGCTTTTTGGAAAGTTACACGCAAACTGATACGTAAACGTAATCAGTTTAACGCAACAAACACTCCGTAACAGAAACGTAAGCTTAACATACCTTAAATATCCTTTACATAACTTAGAAATAAGTTTTGAAGGCTTTGGTATGGCAAAAACAAGTTTATTCGCTCACAGGGACTATTTGTGTTAACTTGCAAAAGTCTGCCGTTCCGTAAGGCAACGTACAGTTCGGAACTTGATCATAAGCTAAACATACCATCAATAACCTAAACATGGCTTAGAAATAAGGTTTGATAGGTTCGGTGTGCGAAAACATGCTTACATGATTTTACAGGGACTAAAAATGTCAAAAACGGCGTAAGTTTGCATTTTCGCGCATATCTTACGTTCTGGCCACATCTGGACATCCAAAATTTTTGTACACACTAAAATATTTTTATTTTAGTGATCGGCATGCAAAAATACCATTCGTCGCTTAATTTGGTTCGTTTTCGCGTACGTTTGAGTTTCGTCGTAATTTAACGAACAACGCGACCGTACGACCAAACGAGCCGACATCCGAGAGTTCTCCGAGCACATTTTGAGTCCTCTAAACTTTATTGAACTTGTAGAGCCTTGAAAATGGCTTAACGGGGGTCAAAAGGGACTGAAATGAGCTTGAACCAAGTGCAGGGACCTGAACTGCAATTATATGAAACTGATGCTGAACTGGGGAGCCCAAGCAGGCCGCGTAACCCCCTCCCCATCCTTACGCGGGCCGTGTGAAGTGCCCAACGACCAGAAACTTGATTTTCAGCTGCTGTTTCATAATTCAGGGGCCAATCTTGTAAATTCTTTGTGTGGTAGCCAAATTATCTCTTCCCCAAGGCTTTGTACCTGCTTGTGACAATTGTAGGGCCTTGATTCTTGCTTGGAGGCTACACAATCCACTTGTCTTGATCTTGTGGAGTTGCTACCACTATAAATAGCATGGCCAACCTCCTCATCCATTGCTCATTCCTCTCTTCTCTTCTCTACATCTGATTGGCAGCTTTCTAATCTGAATTGGGAGCTCTCTCAAGTGATTGGAAGCTTATTCTTTGTAGAAAAGATAGCAAGGACCTTTACTGAGCATTCCTTCATTCTTTTTATTGCTTACTAGTTTAAAAAGTCAAACAGTGTTTGACTTTCAATTTGGCCAGTCAAGTCAAAGTTCAATTGAACTTTGTAACGTAATTGTAATCACGATGGTTATAATCCTTAGTGATTATAGCTACTGATTACCATGTTAACTAGGCTTAGTGACGAGTCAAAGTTTCGGTCAAAATGCGTTTTAGCACGCATTTTGTAACGGAACTACTTTTAGGTATCAAAACACTTTGTTTTGATACCAAATTAGTAGGTTAAACATGTTTAACTCGTCACTATTAGTTGTGTGCTTGTTTAGGGTCGTTAGTTAAGCGGTCTAAACAACCGCTTAGACTTTCGAACCCGACCCGTTCGGTCGATCATTAGGATCCGACCAAGCTTGCTTAGTGATCATAGTTGTATAGGGAATAACCCCTGAGGTTATACCTTATGATCACATAGGATTGGTTAGTCATTTGCTAGCTAGCTTGTATGCCCATAGGAAATGACCAAAACGCCCTTTTGAAGCATAAATCCGTAATGTGCATATGTGAACATATTTTTGAAATCTAATCTGATTTAGTAACATATTAGAGTATAATTGGGCATGTAAGACTTGGCATAGCACATAGTTAACCATCTGAACATAGTTTTGCGCAAACGATGCATTCTAGTAGCTTACATTACCATAATGTGTCGAAACGGGTCAAAAGCACTTAGGTAGACTTTCAAATCAGAATGTAGGGACTATTAAATCATACCTTATGAGTTCAAATACTCATTTGATTTATAGAACCTCATTCTATCTTATCTCCCGATTTAGGAACCGATTATTAACATAGTTATCTATACTAGGTGCCGGTTGATTCCGTGATACTTGGAGCTTTTATTGGTCTTATTCTCAAGACTAATAAGCAATCCCAAGTGAGTACATAGTTCCCCTCTTTTACCGCTTTCAAATACTTTGGGGTGATTCACATGTACATACGTGTTACTTTCGTGCATTTCATGCTTTTATGACATAAACATGCTAGTTTCACATAGTACATATCTAGTACATGCTTTCATTACATTTTGCTATGTATGTTAAGCATGCTAGCACATTGATTTATTACACATTTGTTACATATGTTTACTTAGCATATGTGCACATTGTTTTTCATGACATTTCTGCTATGTATGTTTACTGAGCATCCTAGCACAATTGTTTTACATGACATTTTCTACTAAGTATGTTTACTTAGCATACCTAGTACATGGTTTTCACATGCTACATTGGTTATGACATTTGGTATGTTAAATCGGGACAATAATACATTCATTAACATTAGCTACGCCGCTAGGTAGTATGTAATGGTACCATAGGAATTGACAACTCCCGTTTCCGACTTCCTAGGTTTGTTTGGAAGTTGGGAATGACAGAATCCGACTACATAACTTAGATAAACCTTTAATTTGTTTAAAGGTTTGTCGCCACAGTCGTAAGGCTTGAATGTATGCGATTAACATTACTGCATAAATGTTTGTAATCATAAAGCATTGTTTTCTGCAAAACATGACATTCGAATTAAACTTAGGTTTACTCAAAAACATTGTTTTGTACATTTTTCCTACGGGGTTGAGTAGATTCTTTTATTCACCGTACATGACATATGTTTCACATTGGCATTATTACATAGTTTAAGTAGATGTCTTCCTACTTGCTATGCATTTCATTGGTTATACATAATAAAAGTTACACATGACATTAAACATGGTGTATGCATAAACATTTTGACATTGAACATGACATTTTGTTGGGTAATGATAAGTGACTTATGTAACGGGGCTATGTGCTATACGATAAAAGCATGGTGGATACGCCGCTGGTACTTCCTATATATAAGTGCTTTTATTGTATTACACATTGTTGCGTTATCTAAGCCACTTGACAAAGACATGAAACATTTTTACAAGGACACGACATTTTTATGCAAAGTACATATTTTATACAATTCATTTTTACTTGGTTATTTATTTAACCTAGCATATTTCTTTTTTATATTATTTGATTTTCATATCGATTTTTCACATGATTTTATAAAAGAAAACATTTTACAAGGTTCATGACTACATTTTGTTAAACACTTTTTAAACCACAAGTCATGAATCCTGCATAAACAAAACCTATGTATCTCACAGGCATTTTTATGCTGACGTACCTATTTTTACATGTGTTTCAGGTGCTGATACATGATGATGTTTGTGCTACTCTTAGGCGGACCCGGGCCTTAGTAACTTAAAAGACAGTTATTTATGTTATATTTAGTTTGAACTCAAAAACAATGTAAACTTAATTCAATAATACATAACTTTAATTACCATGGTTGTTGAAACAATAATTCTGTCGCCTCACTTCCCGGCGTTTCCGCCGCGGTTTGTTGTTTTAACGCGGCCGGGGTGTGACAGAAGAGTTGGTATCAGAGCCAATGGTTATAGGGAATTAGGTTATTAGTAATGCTTTGACCTAGACTATAACTTTCTAGGACCCTAACACAAGTTTACTTGTGTTTAGATCTTAAAACAATACACGTCACATATCCTTAGGTGATTACCAAAACTTGAACACAATTTTCAAAAAAAAAATTGATTTTGAAATCTGTGACAACCCTCGTAATTCCATGTATCCGTACAATTTATTGATGATAATTAAAGTGCTTGATGACTGTGCGGAATCATTTAACTACTCTCTGATTTCTGTGTTATACTTACATGTGCGTGTTAACATACTAGTAGTATACAGAAAAGTTACTAAATAGTCCGGTATGCTTTCCTGAGTGTTAGGAATTAATTGTGTTATAAAAATATATATAATAGACACTTAACGGAACAATTAAACAACTTAACGGAACAGTATCCGACCGAACAACCGGACATTACCCGGGACACCAAATATTTGTCAAACACATTATTTAATTATTTTTGGCTAGTCATGATCCCCGTGTACCATAACACCCACCAAAAATCATCACACAAACATATACTATCAAGTTACTTGCACTCTAACTATCAATTACCATTTAGTTAGAAAAATTGCAACAAGACCCCCCCCCCCCAACCGATTTTTGGTCCAATGGACCCCACCAAGATCACCATGATTTTCCCCCATATATTTTGTTTAGATCTCCTTTGATTGTTACTTGCAAGTATGAACAAAATATTAGAGAATCTCTTATATGTATGGCCAATACCTCTTACAAGATCATTCATAATCTTCACACTCCATCTTCTCACTCTTCCCTCTCTCTTCTCGGCTCCCTAGTGCCGCCCCCATCACCACCACTAAACCACCACAATCTTCCATTTACAAGTTTCATTCAATCATTAGAAGGTGCTTTATGAAGATAGGAGCTTGAAGGAACTTCATTTCTTACTTCTTCCACCACTTTCATCATCGTTTTTCATCATCTCGCACTAGAGATTCTTCCCTAGCCTTGTGCTAGTAGTAAGTTACTTGTACACCCTTGTTCATCTTGTTTTGGTGATCAAAAGTTGTAGTATGTTAGTATGTTCAAATCACAAAAGAACAAGAACCAAAAGATGAACATAAAGCTTAATATAAAGATGAAACATGATGTATTTATGTTAGTATGAAGTGTCTTGAGTTGTTGATGATTTCTTGCTGATTACTTGTTAATATTGATTACTAGAAATGTTGTTATTCGCTGAGCATGTTAACGGAACCAATATAACTCGCATTAGAATGTAAAAGCTGAAAAACAGAAAGCTGTTTAGTGATTACAGCCAACTTCAGTTGGCTGTAACCGAACCTTAATAAAACGAAAAAATGCATTTTCTGAAGTCTAGATTTATGTATTATGAAATACAATTCTAATGGCACTGGAATCATAATTTTTGGACATCGTTTACTATTTTTAAAGACCCTTTTAAAAACAGCAGCTGAAGCTGAGTTTTTGCTGCAGTAAATGGGTGATGTGTTTTTGGTCGTAACTGGAAATCTATGATGAATCAATTCATGAAATTTGTACAGTAGATGACAACTGATGTATTTGTAATTACTCCACTGGAATTTCATAAATCGGACTCTCGATGAATTTTTAATAAATTATTCCGTGGACTGCAGTCAGAAAGAGATAAATCTGAGTTCAGTCCGGAAAATGAATTTTCATAAAATATTGGTGATGAATTGGATCCCGAAATTTTTACACAATAATATTTGGATCGTTAACACCTTCTATAAAAAGTTGGGAATTTTTGAAACAAGTTAACTATTTTATTAAAATCCCCGAAAACAGCCCAGTTTTGAATATAAAAGCTGAAACGACATAAGTAGTGATTTGCGTGTCTATATGTCGGGTAGGTTATCCGAGAATGATATTACATGTTATATGTCTATAAAAGTGTTATGTGTAATGTCTTATGTTTGTTTATGAGTGGGGAATAGATGGGAAGTTTATATGGGCATGAACCGTTAAAGTGATGCATGTTATGTGATAGATACGTGTAGGAACTTTGTGCTCTATTTGAAACCACTAAATGACTAACTGGTAATCATATTAGGACGTGATTGACCGACCTTGACTGTTAGCTATTTTTGAAAGTCAAACCGAGCAACCGAGGTGAGTTTACACCCTTATTAAGGCATGGGATTCCCGGTGGTTGGGAATGGGATTGAATAACTACTTATACTATCAACACTACTAGACTACTTACTACTGTCCTCGGATTGGGAAGGGCACTTACGTAAAACCTACGTAAACTCATACTTACTACTATCCTCAGATTGGGAAGGGCACTTACGTAAAACCTACGTAAACTCATACTTACTACAGTCCTCGGATTGGGAAGGGCACTTACGTAAAACCTACATAAACTCATACTTACCACTGTCCTCGGATTGGGAAGGACACTTATGGATACGACTAGTCTAGTAACATACAACATGGGAAGCCCCCACTTATTATTGTAAAGGTTTGGGAAACAAGGATACAGGGTAACGCATGGTTATGAAACAAACTTACGATTTCTGAAACGAACTCATTAGCTGAACACTCAACTGTGACCTCGCTCAACTTTGTTGTTGACTCTCTGTTACATGCCTTGCAGGTCGATAGGTACTTTTGGAGCTTGCACAGGGAGGCGCAGTCGTAGTGGGACATGGACAACCGTGTGCCATGTTAAACATTTGAAACACTTAAACTTATGAATTGGTTTTAGACATTATGCTTCCGCTTGCAACATAAACTATGTTTTGTTTAGACACCAATTGTATTGTGTTGGATTTTATAAACTACTTACATGCTTGTTCAATATGATTGGTGGCTTGATCCTGGTCAGTCACGCCTCCAATTGGTGATACTCCGCGTGTGGATTTTAGGGGTGTGACAAAATCTATCATCTATCCTTAGATGATTTCTTTGGCTTTATGCCTTCCAAATTTTCAAAATCTCGTCAAAGTTTGGGTTTAAATAATGTGAACACGTGCAAACTGGAAGAGTGAATGCCTGTACCCTTAGTTTTCTGTCTAAGGCTAGAGTGTTCGTACAAATCCGCAGTATCGGACCAGTCACTCTTACCTGGGAACTCTTGGGGTGAGTGTTCACTTATAGGCGAGCATGTCTTTAGCGATACATTATTATGACCTATTTACTTTGATTTGTCACTGTGTGTCGTTTGTTTGCTTTGTGGTAACAAACAAATGACCACCATCCTTGCATTTTGTCGATTTTATTGCTATCTCATTTCCTTCATCACATCATCTCACTCGTTTTCTCTCATGTTTCCTCTTTTAGAATGCCTCCTCGACGTAACGTTCCACAACCTGATGCCGAACTGGCCGCTATTATAGCACAGCAGATGGCTGCTATGCTACCTGATCTCATAACTCAAATAAACCAAGCCACCAATAACAATGTTAATGCACCTGCTCCATGCAACTTTAAAAGCTTTAACTCGGCTAAACCACTCAAGTTTAGTGGTTCTGAAGGAGCAACTGGGCTCCTACAGTGGTTTGAGAGTCTTGAGAGCACCTTTCGCCATGTTCAGTGTCCGAACAATCGTAAGGTCGAGTTTGCTTCAAGTGTATTCCAAAAGAGGGCTCTTACCTGGTGGAATGGGGTAATGAGAGACCGAGGTGCTGATATTGCTTTGGGTCAGACTTGGGAGGAACTTAGAACTCTCATGATGAGAGAATTTTGTCCTCGTCACGAGCAGAGGGCACTCGAAAATGAGTTCCATGATCTGAAGCAAGACAGTGGTGAACACCGGGCTTATATTGATAGATACGAGGAGTTAAGCTTGCTCTGTCCTACAATGGTCATGCCTTTGGATAAGGCTATTGAGAAGTACATAGACGGTTTGCCAGATCCTGTTCAGGATATTGTCACTGGTAGTAACCCTACAACCGTCCGACAGGCCATTGAGCTAGCTGCAACCCTTACTGAATCGCAAGTCAAGAAAGGTAAACTCCACAGAAAGGGTGACAAGAAGCAGAAACCGTCTGATAGTACCAAGGAGAACAAGAGCAAGAAGGCTGCTGAGTCTTCAAAGAAATCTAGGAAGCGTAAGGTTTCCAAGAATTTCGTTGTCACTGCTCAGACAAATCAGGCTGCTCCTAATCAGGCAGCACAAAATCAGGTTGCACAACCTGCTGCGAAGAGGCAGTATGCGGGAAATACACCTCTGTACAACAGATGTAACAGCCACCACCAGCCACAGTTGCAATGCCGCATCTGCACGAATTGTGGCAAATCTGGTCATCTTGCAAATACCTACCGTTTTGATCCTAACCAAAATCAGGCAGCTCAAAACCAAGCTGTGCAAAACCCTGCCCAGAATCCTGCACGACCTCACTTTCCGCCTGGTTCGTGTTACAATTATGGGGATCTGACCCACTACAGAAATAACTGCCCGAGGTTGGCAAACGCAAATCAGGCACCGGCTCGTGGTAGAGCTTTCAATCTTAATTCTAATGAGGCATGTGCGGATAACGAAGTGGTGAACGGTACGTTCCTTGTTAACAACCATCCTGCTTCTATTCTATTTGATTCGGGTGCCGATAAGAGTTTTGTGTCCTTAGCTTTTGAGCCTTTGCTTTCGATGACTAGAACAAAACTAGGAAAGCCCTTGACAGTAGAAGTAGCTAGTGGTGAACCTGTTGTTCTCAACTCTGTTCTTCGAAATTGCAAATTGAACCTTAATAACCATTTTTTCCCTATCGACCTCACACCGATGCACCTCGAGAGCTTCGATGTAATAGTAGGAATGGACTGGTTATCCAAGTACCATGCTGAGGTGGTATGTTTTAAGAAGTTGGTCCGTATACTGCTTTCGACTGGTTAGATCTTAGAAATTCATGGGGAGAAACCTGTTAGTAGCCTTAAATTTATGTCTTGTACCCAAGCCCACAAATACCTACGAAAGAAATATGTAGCTTTCTTGGCACATGTCGTAGAGGATAAAGGCAAGGGTAAGACTATCCAAGATATCCCTGTTGTTCGGGATTATCCAGAGGTATTCCCTGAAGAATTACCTGGTTTACCCCCTGTACGCCAAGTTGAGTTTCGCATTGATCTTGTGCCTGGTGCTAATCCTATTGCTAAGTCACCTTATCGTCTTGCACCGTCTGAGATGCAAGAGTTATCTAAGCAGCTTCAGGAGCTTTCTGATAAAGGATTCATCCGTCTGAGCTTTTCCCCTTGGGGCACTCCTTTCCTATTTGTGAAAAAGAAAGATGGATCATTTAGGATGTGTATCGATTATCGTGAGCTCAACAAGCTTACCATCAAGAATCGATATCCCCTACCTCGCATTGATGATCTCTTTGATCAGCTACAAGGTGCTACTTGCTTTTCAAAGATTGATCTTCGCTCTGGATATCATCAACTTCAAGTTCTCGAAGAAGATATTCCCAAAACAGCTTTTCGAACACGTTATGGTCATTATGAGTTTACTGTTATACCTTTCGGTTTAACAAATGCTCCTGCTATTTTCATGGACTTGATGAATAGAGTTTGTAAGTCTTATTTGGACAAGTTCATCATCGTTTTCATTGATAACATTCTGATCTACTCCAAGACACGAACTGATCATGAACAACATCTCCATCTTACAATGGAGCTCCTAAAGAAAGAACAGCTTTTCGCCAAATTCTCCAAGTGTGAATTCTGGCTTAAGGAAGTTCAATTTTTGGGGCACATCGTTAACGAACAAGGTATACAAGTAGATCCCGCCAAAATCAGCGTGATTAAGGATTGGGATACACCTACTACTTCTACCGAGGTTCGTTCATTTCTTGGTCTAGCGGGTTATTACCGCCGATTCATTGAAACCTTCTCCAAGATTGCAGTTCCTCTCACTACTTTAACTCAGAAGAGCAAACCTTTTGAGTGGGGACCCAAACAGGAAGAAGCTTTCCAGACCTTGAAACGGAAACTTTGTAATGCACCTATTCTATCTTTGCCCAAGGGTAACGACGATTTTGTCGTGTACTGTGATGCATCCAACTTAGGCCTTGGCTGCGTTCTTATGCAAAGAAACAAAGTCATAGCTTATGCATCAAGACAGCTGAAGGTGCACGAGAAGAACTACACCGCTCATGATCTTGAGTTAGGTGCAGTAGTCTTTGCTCTCAAAATCTGGAGACACTACCTGTACGGTACAAAGTGTGTAGTGTTTACTGACCACAAGAGTCTCCAGAATATCTTCAATCAGAAAGAACTAAACATTAGGCAACGACGTTGGGTTGAACTCCTAAACGACTACGATTGCGAAATTCGCTACCATCCTGGTAAGGCGAATGTCGTGGCTGACGCATTGAGTCGTAAGGAACGTGTGAAGCTTAACTGTGTTCAGGTTCGATCTGACATTCAAACCCGCATAATTCAGGCTCAACATACTTGTGTTACATAAGACTTGATGAGTAAAGAATTACCATGTCACACTAAGCCTGAGCTTGAACTGAGAGACTTTGGGATATTCTATTTCATGGGCCGTTTGTGGGTCCCAAGTATAGACAACCTTCGCACCTTGCTTATGGATGAAGCTCATAAGTCTCATTATTCTATTCATCCTGGGGCAGACATTGCCTTATATGTTTCTAAATGCCTTACTTTTCTTATGGTTAAGGCAGAACATCAACATCCCTCTGGATTATTGTAGCAACCAGAGATTCTGGTTTGGAAATGGGAAAACATTGCCATGGATCTCATTACCAAGCTACCGCGCACAAAAAGAGGTCACGACGCCATTTGGGTTGTTGTTGATCGTCTTACAAAGTTAGCACATTTCTAGCCGACCCGTGAGGATTTATCTGCTGACAAGCTTGCCAAGTTATATGTTGATGAGATTGTATCTCGACGTGGTGTTCCTTTTAACATTATATCTGACAGAGATGCTCGATTCTCGTCTCGCTTTTGGAGAACCATGCAATCTGCCATGGGAACCCAACTTAATTTGAGCACAGCATACCATCCGCAGACAGATGGTCAATCTGAGAGAACAATCCAGACACTGGAGGATATGCTTAGAGCGTGTGTGATTGACTTTGGTGGTAATTGGGATTCGCATCTACCGTTGATCGAATTCTCCTACAATAATAGTTATCACACGAGCATCAACATGGCTCCTTTCGAAGCTTTATACGGTCGAAAATGTCGTTCACCGGTCTGCTGGAATGAGATAGGTGAAGCTCAGCTTACTGGACCTGAACTCATTCTAGAGACTACAGATAAGGTTAAGAAGATTCATGATAACCTTCAGACAGCTAGAAGCCGTCAAAAGAGTTATGCGGAACAACGACGCAAGCCTTTACAATTTCAAGTCGGTGATCATGTCCTACTCAAGGTATCCCCTTGGAAAGGTGTGATTAGATTTGAAAAGAAAGGAAAACTTGCACCACGTTATGTTGGACCATTCAAGATCGTTGAAAGAGTTGGAAAAGTAGCCTACAGACTTGAGCTACCTCCTGAACTTGGAAATGTTCATCTGACATTCCACGTGTCCAATCTCAAAAAGTGTTTAGCGGATGAGAATCTCCACATACCACTTGATGAAATTCGTGTTGATAACACAATGCACTTCGTTGAGAAACCTGTGGAGATAGTAGGCCGTACATTCAAACGGCTGAAGAACAAACAGATTCGTTTGGTCAAGGTTCGCTGGGAATCCAAACGTGGCCCAGAGTCTACTTGGGAACGTGAGGACCAGATGAAGACGAAATATCCGCATTTGTTCTCACAAGTTTCCTCTAAATAAATTTCGGGACGAAATTTCCTAAAGTAGGGGAGACTGTGACATCCGTGCTTGTGTAATCATTCTACAGACTCTGAACAATACAATATTAATAAAACAGTGTGTTTTGATCCCAATGTTTGTATTTATGTTTGATTTTATGCACATGTTGATTTTTGATCGATTTTGAACTCTATATCGCTTTCTGGAAAGTTACACGCAAACTGATACGTAAACGTAATCAGTTTAACGCAACAAACACACCAGAACAGCAACGTAAGCTTAACATATCTTAAATATCCTTTACATAACTTAGAAATAATTTTTGAAGGCTTTGGTATGGCAAAAACAAGTTTATTCGCTCACAGGGACTATTTGTGTTAACTTGCAAAAGTCTGTCGTTCCGTAAGGCAACGTACAGTCCGAAACTTGATCATAAGCTAAACATACCATCAATAACCAAAACATAGTTAGAAATAAGCTTTGATAGGTTTGGTGTGCGAAAACATGCTTACATGATTTTACAGGGACTAATAATGTCAAAAACGGCGTAAGCTTGCATTTTCGCGCATATCTTACGTTCTGGCCACATCTGGACATCCAAAATTTTTGTACACATTAAAATATTTTTATTTTAGTGATCGGCATGCAAAAATACCATTCGTCGCTTAATTTGGTTCGTTTTCGCGTCCGTTTGAGTTTCGTCGTATTTTAACGAACAACGCGACCGTACGACCAAACGAGCCGACATCCGAGAGTTCTCCGAGCACATTTTGAGTCCTCTAAACTTTATTGACCTTGTAGAGCCTTGAAAATGGCTTAACGGGGGTCAAAAGGGACTGAAATGAGCTTGAACCAAGTGCAGGGACCTGAACTGCAATTATATGAAACTGATGCTGAACTGGGGAGCCCAAGCAGGCCGCGTAACCCCCTCCCCATCCTTACGCGGGCCGTGTGAAGTGCCTAGCGACCAGAAACTTGATTTTCAGCTGCTGTTTCATAATTCAGGGGCCAATCTTGTAAATTCTTTGTGTGGTAGCCAAATTATCTCTTCCCCAAGGTTTTGTACCTGCTTGTGACAATTGTAGGGCCTTGATTCTTGCTTGGAGGCTACACAGTCCACTTGACTTGATCTTGTGGAGTTGCTAAAACGATAAATAGCATGGCCAACCTCCTCATCCATTGCTCATTCCTCTCTTCTCTTCTCTACATCTGATTGGGAGCTTTCTAATCTGAATTGGGAGCTCTCTCAAGTGATTGGAAGCTTATTCTTTGTAGAAAAGATAGCAAGGACCTTTAGTGAGCATTCCTTCATTCTTTTTATTGCTTACTAGTTTAAAAAGTCAAACAGTGTTTGACTTTCAGCTTGACCAGTCAATTGGTCAAGTCAAAGTTCAATTGAACTTTGCAACGTGATTGTAATCACGATGGTTATAATCCTTAGTGATTATAGCTACTGATTACCACGTTAACTAGGCCTAGTGACGAGTCAAAGTTTCGGTGAAAATGTGTTTTAGCACGCATTTTGCAACGGAACTACTTTTAGGTATCAAAACACTTTGTTTTGATACCAAATCAGTAGGTTAAACATGTTTTGACATGTTTAACTCGTCACTATTAGTTTGGTGCTTGTTTAGGGTCGTTAGTTAAGCGGTCTAAACAACCGCTTAAACTTTCAAACCTGACCCGTTTGGACGATCATTAGGATCCGACCAAGCTTGCTTAGTGATCATAGTTGTATAGGGAATAACCCCTGAGGTTATACCTTATGATCACATAGGATTGGTTAGTCATTTGCTAGCTAGCTTGTATGCCCATAGGAAATGACCAAAACGCCCTTTTGAAGCATAAATCCGTAATGTGCATATGTGAACATATTTTTGACATCTAATCTGATTTAGTAACATATTAGAGTATAATTGGGCATGTAAGACTTGGCATAGCACATAGTTAACCATCCGAACATAGTTTTGCGCAAACGATGCATTCTAGTAGCTTACGTTACCATAATGTGTCGAAACGGGTCAAAAGCACTTAGGTAGACTTTCAAATTAGAATGTAGGGACTATTAAATCATACCATATGAGTTCAAATACTCATTTGATTTATAGAACCTCATTCTATCCTATCTCCCGATTTAGGAGCCGATTATTAACATAGTTATCTATACTAGGTGTCGGTTGATTCCGTGATACTTGGAGCTTTTATTGGTCTTATTCTCAAGACTAATAAGCAATCCCAAGTGAGTACATAGTTCCCCTCTTTTACCGCTTTCAAATACTTTGGGGTGATTCACATGTACATACGTGTTACTTTCGTGCATTTCATGCTTTTATGACATAAACATGTTTGTTTCACCTAGTACATATCTAGTACATGCTTTCATTACATTTTGCTATGTATGTTAAGCATGCTAGCACATTGATTTATTACACATTTGTTACATATGTTTACTTAGCATATGTGCACATTGTTTTACATGACATTTCTGCTATGTATGTTTACTGAGCATGCTAGCACAATTGTTTTACATGACATTTTCTACTAAGTGTGTTTACTTAGCATACCTAGTACATGGTTTTCACATGCTACATTGGTTATGACATTTGGTATGTTAAATCGGGACAATAATACATTCCTTAACATTAGCTACACCGCTCGGTAGTATGTAATGGTACCATAGGAATTGACAACTCCCGTTTCCGACATCCTAGGTTTGTTTGGAAGTTGGGAATGACAGAATCCGACTACGTAACTTAGATAAACCTTTAATTTGTTTAAAGGTTTGTCGCCTCAGTCGCAAGGCTTGAATGTATGCGATTAACATTACTGCATAAATGTTTGTAATCATAAAGCATTGTTTTCTGCAAAACATGACATTCGAATTAAACTTAGGTTTACTCAAAAACATTGTTTTGTTTTGTACATTTTTCCTACGGGGTTGAGTAGATTATTTTATTCACCGTACATGACATATGTTTCACATTGGCATTATTACATAGTTTAAGTAGATGTCTTCCTACTTGCTATGCATTTCATTGGTTATACATAATACATGTTACACATGACATTAAACATGGTTTATGCATAAACATTTTGACATTAAACATGACATTTTGTTGGGTAATGATAAGTGACTTATGTAACGAGGCTTTGTGCTATACGATAAAAGCATGGTGGATACGCCGCTGGTACTTCCTATATATAAGTGCTTTTATTGTATTACACATTGTTGCTTTATCTAAGCCACTTGACAAAGACATGAAACATTTTTACAAGGACACGACATTTTTATACAAAGTACATATTTTATACAATTCATTTTTACTTGGTTATTTATTTAACCATGCATATTTCTTTTTTATATCATTTGATTTTCATATCGATTTTTCACATGATTTTATAAAAGAAAACATTTTACAAGGTTCATGACTACATTTTGTTAAACACTTTTTAAACTACAAGTCATGAATCCTGCATAAACAAAACCTATGTATCTCACAGGCATTTTTATGCTGACGTACCTATTTTTACATGTGTTTCAGGTGCTGATGCATGATGATGTTTGTGCTACTCTTAGGCGGACCCGGGCCTTACTAACTTAAAAGACAGTTATTTATGTTATATTTAGTTTGAACTCAAAAACAATGTAAACTTAATTCAATAATACATAACTTTAATTACCATGGTTGTTGAAACAATAATTTTGTCGCCTCACTCCCCGGCGTTTCCGCCGCGGTTTATTGTTTTAACGCGGCCGGGGTGTGACAGTCAGGGAGAGAATGATAGTAGCATCTCAAGTCGAATGTAGCTTTTACTGAGCAAAGTCAACAAACTGGAAGATTATGCAAGAGACTTAAGCAAAGAGTGATCTAACTTGCCACTAAATGCTGACTTACAAAAGGAAATGAGAAAAGATCTCTTAGAGCTGATCATGAGAGACAAGTTCTGTCCTGCCAAGGTTGAACAATTCAAAGACTGGCCACTCATTGCAGTCAAAGCAGAAGCAAGCAGAATTGAAAGAGTTAGAAATGATCCAGGTATGAAAAGATCTGCACCAGATTGGAATAAGTACAAAAAGGTCATTGCAGATCTTACCTTGGAATACAAAAGAAAGAAGCAAGAGTTGGTTACAGCCAAATATGATTCAGCAAAGTCCATATCAAATTGGTCTAGGCAGTACACTGACATGGTGTATGAGAAGCTTGAAAAACGAAGAGAGATAGATCCTACAGCACCAAAGAAACTAGCATACAGAAACAAAAAGCCTGATGAGTCACAGCAGCAGACCCTCTCTTTAAAAACATTGTTCACATCATCTGTCATCTCCATCATTGCCTTAAATCAAAGAAAAAGGCAAAAGCAGATTGATGAAGAAGAAGATGCACAAAGAGAAGCTGACATCATGAAAGTGGCCATCAAGCAGATGATTCAAGAGAACCTTGACTCAGCAAAGCTACAGGAAATATCCAAAAGGTTCATGAGCAGGCCTCCATCACCAAACTCATCAAAAATAAAAACTCTCCCAAGAAACCCACTGGACTCAAAAATACTAAAGTGGAAGTCTGATCAAAAGGCCCATGTATTGACCTTGCTAAAGTCCAGTGGAGTAGTTGAACACATATCAAGCGAGGATGCACTAGGTCTGAGTGTTGCTGACCTCTAAGATCTCTTAGAACTTCAACTTTGCAGCAATGAGGATGATGAAGATTCCCTTAACATTGAGCTGCAATTCAAGGGCCAAGTTAGGGAAATGTTGATGAGACAATAAAGATCTTGAATAATGAAGAGTTTTGGCATCATCTGTTCTAGGGGGAGATTGTTGGTTCATGCACTCAAACCCAGAAAGAACAGATGATAAGGAAAGCCAAAACTGGTTCAGAATAGTTGATCATCATAAGCAAATCCTGTACAAGACTTTCCCCTTGACAGCGGTTTACTAACATCTGATAGTCTTCAAGCACTGATCACTACAACAACTGCTAAGCCAAAGACCTGATGAAGAATAAAGTCTGAAGATCTATCTACTAATGGCATTCAAGCACTGTTGAAGACCAAAGCACTGCCTATTCAAAAGACTGATCACCCTTTGAAGAAAGCACTGATGCTCAACATCAGTGCTTAGACTACAACAGTGGAAAGTAGAATCAGTGGTTTATGTAATCAGTGACTATGTAATCAGTGATTGTATGTAACCGTGTTTAGAGTTTTAAGTAATCAGTGTCTATGTAATCAGTGGTTGTATGTAACCGTGTTTAGACTGATCACCCTTTGAAGAAAGCACTGATGCTCAAAATCAGTGCTTAGACTACAACAGTGGAAAGTAGAATCAGTGGTTTATGTAATCAGTGTCTATGTAATCAGCTCTATCTCTGATACCAAACTCCCCCTTGACAATAGCTTCATAAAATAACTTTGTCTTCAGTCATCTTGCATTCTTCATGTAGTCTTGCAATGTCTTTGGTCTTTGGATAGCTTCAGCTTTAATAGCTTCTGTCAGCAACAGACTTCCCCTAAGCTGATGCATCCAATCACCAAATCTTCAAAACATTAGCACTTGAGTAAACTCCAGTTTAGCATTTGCAAAGCAATCTTCAAACTCTTCAACTTTGTCTGCAATGTAGAAAGGAGGTTCTACCATGCATCCAATCAAACTCTCATCTTCACAGCAACTCATCACTTTAACTTCTCAGCAACATACTGCTTCAATCTGTATACTATAAAACAAACATCTCGAGAAACCATAAGAATTTTTCAACAAAGTTAAATAAATTATTATTTTTCAAGAGATAGTTAAACTGTATCACAGATTTAGCATTTTCAACTTATCACCAACACGCAAAACTTTTTTGTCCAACACACAAGAACCTCATGATTTTAAAATTTTGAACTCACTTACTAACACCGTCTCCCCCTATCAGTAACAATTCCTCCGAGAATAACAGTTTTCCGTATGTTAAGAATTTTAAACAGAAAAACACACTATTTTTGGATTTTTTTATATTTTCTGAAAGCAAGTAAATAAAAAAGCAATAAACACTCTATTTTTGTGAGAATCACTGGTAAGAAGATCATATGAGCACAATCAAACTGTTTTCACACTCTTAGATAATTCTTATTTAATTTTTCGTGAAAAGCAGTCCAAGACGATTACCAGTATGTTTGTCCACTTAAACAAAATGCATGAACATTTCAAGTACCATTACCGTATGATACGTTAAGGTAATTTTATTACTGATATACTAGTGTGTCCCACTTCAGGATATACCCCCGCGATCAAGGTATGCACAAAGATTCATCGTAGTAGGTGAGTATACTGAATTCATCCGTTTTATTTTCAACGTTTAGATAATTGGTGATCAGGTCAGTACTTCCGTACAGCAAAGAGACCAAAATATCTAACGAGGGCTAAGACAAATACCATTTTTTGGTACGATTTATGCATTTTGCACATTTTGAATGACTCTCTTGGAAAGCTTCTTCATTTTCAGGGTTTTGGCATTTTTAGCTCTTTTAAGATATCCTGGTTGTGCCTAGGTCAGCATGTCTCTGGATGCAGCAGAAGGACAACCGTGATATCCCCAAATGAAAAATCAGTATAAAGACCCAAAACCTCAGATTTTGGCAATCTATCAACGCAAGATTTAAGGTCATTAAACCATACACCACTGATGTGTTCCCCACTCATACTCAGTTCATTTAGGTTTATATCACATTGGTAAGTTGATTATTTCATGCTTTTGCCTACTGATACATCGTATGATGAAGCTGCTATCACACTTAAGCAATTTAATTCAGTTTGAGTGTGACAGTCTAACTTGCTGATGTACTATCATTTCTTCTTTTTCACACAGTGATAACCCATTTTTGATTTTCTATTTTTTTATGTTTTTTATTTTTTTTAATGTTTTTGTATTTTTGATTTTTTAAGAAAACAGTAAACTATTTACAAAATTCTTATGAAAAACCAGTTATTCAGGATTCCTCATCCCGTTTAGTTCGACTAAATGTTCAAAGCGAGCCCTGTCAAATGCTTTAGTATAAAGATCTGCCAGGTTATCTAGTGTGTCGACTCGATGTAATTCAATTAGTCTCTTTTCAGCACAATCCCGTATAAAATGATGACGAATGTCAATATGTTTTGTTCGACTGTGTTTCACGGGATTATTAGTTATAGAAATTGTGGCATTATTGTCTATCATAATAGGAGTACGAGTGAAATCCAAACCGTAAGCACGCATCTGCTGTTGTATCCAGAGAACCTGAGAGCAGCAGCTACCCACAGCAATATATTCAGCTTCACACGTAGAGGTAGACACACAAGATTGCTTCTTGCATTGCGAAGACACAATCCTGCCTCCTAAGAACTGACAACCACCTGTTGTAAACTTTCTGTTTGATTTGCATCCCCCAAAGTCTGAGTCAGTGTAAGCAACAAAATTCATATCACTATCAGCTGGATATCACAACCCAAGTGTAGGTTTCCCCTTCAAGTAATGAAGAATGCGCTTCACTGCTTTCATGTGTGACTCTTTTGGATTAGCTTGATCTCTGGCACACATATATACGGCAAACATGATGTCGGGTCTTGAAGCAGTCAAATACATTAGAGAACCAATCATTGCCCTGTATTGAGTTGGATCAACGTCTTCAGTACTTTCGTGATCTGGGCCAAGATTGTGATTTTCGCAAATGGGTGTGTTGAAAGTAGAGAAATCATTCATTTTGAACCGACTCAAAATGTCATACACATACTTTGTTTGATGAATAAACATCCCATCCTCCTTCTGTTTAACTTGTAATCCCAGAAAGTAAGACAGCTCACCCATAGCGCTCATTTCGAACTTGCTCTTCATCACCTGCTCGAACTCTTTACACATGTTTTCATCTGATGACCCAAAGATGATGTCATCCACGTATACATGTACTAGCAGAAAATCTTCCTTCTTTCTCTTTATAAACAGTGTACTGTCAATCTGACCTCTTTCAAAACCATTCTTGATCAGATGTGTAGACAGTGTCTCGTACCACGCCCTGGGAGCTTGATGTAATCCATACAAAGCTTTATCAAGCTTGTACACACGATCTGGATAATCAGGATCAACGAACCCATCTGGTTGTGAGACATACACCACTTCTTGGACTTTCCCTTAAAGAAATGCACTCTTCACGTCTAGTTGGTAAACTTTGAAGCCCTTGAATGAAGCGAAAGCTAGGAACAAACGAATTGCTTCCAACCTTGCCACTGGTGCAAACACTTCATTGTAATCTATTCCTTCTTGCTGATTGAAACCTTTTACCACCAATCGAGCCTTGTTTCGCGTCACTATCCCTCTTTCATCTTTCTTGCACCTAAATACCCATTTAGTGCCAATTTCTCTTTCACCTTTAGGAAGGTCAACTAACTCCCAAACCTTCAACTTCGCAAACTGTGCCAATTCCTCTTGCATAGCTTCAACCCATGAATTGTCTTTAAGAGCCATATGAATGTTCTTTGGCTCCTCTTGGGAAATAAAGCAACTACACAAGCACTCGTTCACAATCCCAGTCTTCTCTATCAAAACAAATAAGCCAGAATTTGCTGCTATGCTTCTTCTCGTCGGAACACCTGCGGTAGGATCTCCAAGTATTATGTCGACTGGATGATCACTATTTGCTCGTGTAGTAGCAACAACATTGACTTCTAGATTGTCACCCAGGTTTTATCCAACCTCCCCTTGAATGTTCTGATCCGCAAATGGATTAATGAAATCCTCCCCCTGAATGGGTTCAGAGTCACTATCGCTTGAATCAGGATCAGTAGCACCTTGGGAAGTTTCCGGAGCATCTGTCATACCAACATTCGATCTAGGCATGAATTCGACTTCATCGTCTTCACTTATCACTGTTTGAATCAGCTGAGATTCATCTACATCAGAAAATTCAGGAATATTAAATGATTTAAAAACGCTTTCATAATCATATAATATAGCAGGTCCATTCGTTGATTGTTTAGGTTTGTATGTAGTAATTTTAACATTGAAAACAACCTCAATTTTACCAGTTTTTAGATTAAAAACCCTTTTATTCGGTGTGCCAGGTACATAACCAAGAAAGTAGCCTTCGTCAGCCACCTCACCGAATTTTTGTTTATCTTTGTTTCGCACAATGGTCCAGGGTAATCCAAATGGTTCAAATCCTTTTAAGTTTGGTTTCTTGTTAAACATCAATTCATGACAAGTTTTGTTAAAACGTTTAACGGTTAAAACTTTGTTTAGGACATAGCAAGCTGTATTCACAGCTTCTCCCCAGAAAAGAACTGGCAGCTTTGAATCTGAAAGCATAGTCCTAGCGGCTTCAATCAACGTCCTGTTTTTCCTCTCAGCTACTCCATTTTGTTGAGGTGTATAAAGAGCAGAATATTGATGTTCAATTCCCTTTCGAAGACAGTAGAGATCCAGAATTCGATTCTTGAACTCCGTGCCATTATCACTCCTTATCCTCTTGATCCTTGCATCATGGACGTTTTCCAATTTCGTAAAAAGATCTATCAGTATCTCCGCCGTCTCATCTTTTGTACCTAAAAAGAAAACCCATGAATATCGTGAGTAATCATCAGTAACAACAAGACAATAGTACTTTCCACCTATGCTCCTCACGTTCACTGGACCGAATAAATCCATGTGAAGTAATTCATAAGGGGCATCTATGGAATTTACTGTTTTAGACTTATGAGGTTTCTTGTGTTGTTTTCCCTTTTGACATGGAAGACATTTATCTTCCACTTGAAACCTCTGCATTGGAACCCCTTTCACTAATTCATTTTTAATAATATAGTTCATTTTGCGATAGTGAATATGGGCCATGCGTCTGTGCCACAACATCGATTCAGCTTCAGATGCTTTTGATAGTAAACACGCCACCACAGCAGTTGGATCCTTAGCACCCATGTCCATGACATAAGTGTCATTTCTCCTTGGCGCTCTCATCACTATCCAATCGCCCGGAATCTCCAAACCTGATTTCAACACTAGTGCTTCATTCTTGGTAAAATGGACCGAGTGACCCTTGTCGCAGACTTGTGACATGCTCATCAGATTGTGTTTAAGCTGCTCAACATAGTTCACTTTGTCTAGTGTGATCTTCCCATTGTTCACTTTTCCTCGTCCTGTAATTCTACCACCTTTAGCACCTGCAAAATTCACATTTCCACCATCATAATCTTCAAATTCAGTCAACAATCTCGCATCCCCTGTCATGTGCCTGGAGCAGCCACTATCAACATACCATAAGTTGATAATCCTCCTTAGCAGCTCCTGCACACACCAACCAAGAAATTAGTTAGATTGGGGGACCCAAGCCTTAATGGTATTGGGTCATCCAAATTCACCAACTACTGGAACATCCATCCAATATCCATTACTCCTAACTGGAGTCTTGGATCTCAGACCTGTTGATGGAATTTGATTTGTATTTCCACTAGGTCTATGGTCTTGAGGGTTCCTATACGTGTTTGGACTATTTACCCTTTGGAAATTTTGATTTTGGTACCTTGAATTTTGATTCCAAGAAGCATTATTGTTGTAATTTCTAAAGCCATTCTTATAAAAAGTTCGACCACCATTTTTTTGGCATCGATTTTGATATTGACCTTCACTCCTGAAATTATTTGAATTATTATTGTTCATTCTTGGTGAACTGCTTCTAGGTCTCTCATATCTGCCTGATGTAGATTCAAGCTGAAATCTTGGTTGATTTCTTTGAAAACGAGGAACTTGTGGAGTTCCTTTTCTAGCCTTATCTACACCAATAGCAACATTCTCTGGTTGCTTGGGAGCAGATTTATTTGGAGAATTTGCAACTTTCTCCTCATTATCACCTTTCTTCTCAGGTGATTTCTCTCTCTTTCTCTCACTCACTTGTGCTTCATTCTTTTTGTTAGGACAACAGCTAGCTACATGTCCTTTGGTGTGACATTTGAAGCTCGATCTCTTTTTTGAAGACTTCTTATCTGAAGCCTTTGAACTAGATTCAGGTTTTGATGATGATGCCTTAGAAGGATTTGGGTCAGTTTGCTTAGTTTCAGAATTTTCTTTGTTTTGTTTTTAGCAAACTCAACATTAGATTCGTTTTCAATAACAGTTGTTTCGTTTTTCATGTCACTTCCTTGAACGAAATTAACACTTTTAACAAAAGTTGGATTTTTATTCTTAGGATGTGATGTTTTCTTTTTCAAAACAGGTTTGCTGTTATTATCCTTCTCAGCATCAGCACTCTCAGACACATTTCCTTGACTTGATGTGGAACTACTTGGTGATGTTGACACAAAGTCCATGAGCTCATCTTCATCAGGCAAGAAAGAATAGTCATGACTAATAGGAGGTGGAACTTCATTGAAACCATGGAATCCCATACTGGTTTTTTCATTACTTTTCTTCAAGCCACCCATCATATGTTTCATTACAAAAGTAGAGTCCCTGAATTCACCTAATTTCTTTTCAAGTTCAACAATTTTGAGTTGTGCATCTGACAACTCTTTGCATTTTTCATAAATCTCTTTTGTTTTCTCAGTCATCATTTCATGAGCTAAGTCTATGACTTGAAGTTTTTCGTTTAATTTGCAGGTTAACGCTTCAATTTTACTTTCATAACCTTTTATTTTCTTCAAGTATAAAGATTCGTTTCTTTTAGCAAAAAAGTTAGATTCTTTAATGTTAGACATCTCGCCCACCAGACTTTGGTTTTGTGTTGACAACCTGTCTACCGCACCCTGTAGATCACGACATTTTAAACACACAGAGTTAGACTGTACCTCTCTTGTTTGTTTGTCAAGATTGGCCATTAGAGCTGCAAGTTGAGCTTCCATTCTTTTGTATTTAGCATCATTTTCTTCAGCTTCCCTTTCATGGTCAGACTTTTGCTTTTCCTCTTCAGCATCTTTTGTCTGATCACCCATCTCTTCTTCAACTTTACTCTCTATCTTTGACCTCATCATCCACTTTGGCTTCAGCATCTCCCACAGTAGCTTCATCATTATCAACTGGCACCATCTCTGCCATGAATGCCTGAGTGGCATTCTCATTATCTTCTAGATGAATATTCCAATCATATGAACCTTCTCGTGCTGTAGAGATCAAAGCCTTTGAGCTAGAATTGTTTGATGCATTCCTGTTGTTTGAACTCTGACTCGAAGTCTCTTGCTTTTGTTTTTGACTTTCCCTGGCGAAATGCCCATAACTTTGACAGTTAAAGCACCTCACTTTGGTCTTGTCGAAACCAACAGTCCTCCCTACAAACTTCCTTCCTGTTCTGTTCATGAATCTCTTCACTCGTCTAGAAATTATGGCCATTTGCCATTGCAAATCCATATCTTCAAGATCATCAGGATCAATCTGATCATAGTCTTCATCTAAAGTGGCAGGATCAGATATCTTCCCCTGAATGTAATTCTCATAAGAAGCAACAAATGAAGCAAGTAGAGCCAAATGTTCTTCAGCAGACTTCACACTCATAGGCATCGACTTAGCACTACTACTCTGCTTAGAAGCTAATGATCTCTTGACTCCTGTTGATCCTCCTGAAGCAGCTACAAAACAAACATCACCATCCTCATTCACTGTGACCTGCTCATTCTCACACGATAGAAACGCAGTAGCAGAGTCGCTAGAAGCGTTGTGAGATGAAGAAGATGTAAGCCCATTGTAAACCCCTGGATCTTGAACCTTATCATATCCAGTATCTTTCTTCTTCATACTGAGCTCATAAGCTCTTAGCTTTCCTACCACTTCTTCAAGCTCTTTTGTCTCATAATCTGCTTCTCCTTTGATCATGAGAGTGTAGATATCCCATTTAGTAGGTAAGGCATCGAGCAGCTTGTCATTCTTTTCTACGTCAATGTAGCACTCTATCTCATAATTTTCCATTTCCGACATCAGATGGTAGTAACGAGTGATGATGTCCTCAAGTGACTCATGTTTCATGTACTTGAAAACAACAAACTGCTTCTTCAGTAGATCAACTTTGTTTTTCTTGACATCTGCATTTCCCGCATATCGCCTTTCTAATGCATCCCACATATCCTTTGAATTAGTGTACTTCTTGAAGGTATGCTTGATGCCATCAGGTAAGGACATCTTTATTGCAGCCAAGGCTCTCTTTTCAGCCTCATACATCTTTTTATTAGCCTCTTCCATGTTCACATAGGCAGTTCTACGTGGTCTGCCCTCAAAGTCGTGTGTTGGGTTTGTGTACCCATCTTCAATACATATCCACATGCGTGTGTCCTGATATTCAACGAATGATTGAAATCGATCCTTCCATATCAAATAATTTTCCACCTTCATCATCTTAGGAGGTTTGTTGGTAGTGCCAACCTCATGCTCCATTTTCAAAAGCTCATTCAAAGTAGACATGTTTGACATTTTAACGTTGCAGACTGATAAAACCGTACAAAATATTTCTGAAAAAGTGATTACTAAATTACACCATTAGAATCGTCTTGAAAAGACGAATCCAATGATATATAATGTTGAAAACTGAATTCGGGATGTTTTTTTCTTGTCCTAAAAATGCAAGGAATTCAATGGTGCAGACGGTTTCGTCAGATGAGTTACGGTTCACTTTCTATTTTCGAAAACGTGAATTTTTCTTTACGCTTGCCAAAAAATCTTCCAACTTTTTAATTCCTCTACTAAATTTGCTGGGTTAACTTCGCTGATCAATTTAACTTAATTTCGCTAATCAGATTAAGTTAAGTTCGCTGGTCTAGTTCACTAAAAGGTCAAATTCGCTGCCAATTTCACTGGTCTATTTTGCTATTACGACGACCAGTAAATTCGCCGAAAACCGTAATAATTTCGCTGAGGAAAATTATACGGTTACCAAAGTCGCCTTTGGATTTTAACTTCGCCGATAAGTTCGCTGGTCTGTTAATTTCGCAGGTCCAGACTGCGAAATTAATTAAATTCTCTTGTTAAAATTGGAAATTCAATATTTTCTAAATTTCTGAGATTTTCCAGATTCTATCAACACTTTCCTGCAGAATCAAAACAGCAAAAATATCAGTAATTTTCGAAAACCAATAAGAAACAGAATGAAGAACGTGAAGAACGTGAAGAACACGAAGAATAATCTTCGAATCTTCAAGCCTTTCCAGCCAAAATTCTTCAATAATCAACCAAAACTATCCTGAAAACCTGCAAATCAGCAAAATCAAACACACAAACTGATCAAACACAACCAAATTCGCAGAAGATTATCAGAAATTCAAAAATTTAAAAAACCATAATTTTTCAGTTTCAAAAATTTTCAAAAAAAACTTCCTGTTTCTGCCAAGCACAATTCTGAACCGAGCCTTCAAGAGCCTAATGCTCTGATACCAATTGTAGGTCCCCTATTCGTATGGATCTTCACAGAATTGTCAATCCAATCAAGAGTGCGGAATCCTTTTGATCAGAATATCACAGAAACAAGTAGAAGAACAGAATTCCAAATCAAACCGGGTTTTTATTGATTATCAATCACAAGAATTACAATCAATCAAAACCCTAACAACCCAAATTCGTCCAAGCCCTTATGCTCTCACGAATTCTCACTCTAAAACTGTTTTGGCTTATTAACCTAAACCCTAATGCAAAGCCTTGTTTATATAACACAAGGTTGCTACTTGGGCTAAGGTTTCCTACATGGGCAAAGCCCAATTCGTCCCCCTAGACCCAAACTGGGTTTTGTTTAGGCCAAACTCTATTATTCCACTAATAAAAAGCTAAACCCGCTAACTGTTTATCATTTTAACTAATTACAAGATATCCAAAGACCAAATCTAAGCTGTTGTCACAAATATGCACCAACAAACTCCCCCTTGACAAAAGCTTCATAAAATAACTTTAATCTAAGCTGTTGTCACAAATATGCACCAACATCACCCTTTGAAGAAAGCACTGATGCTCAACATCAGTTCTTAGACTACAACAGTGGAAAGTAGAATTAGTGGTTTATGTAATCAGTGTCTATGTAATCAGTGGTTGTATGTAACAGTGTTTAGAGGTTTTTAGGAGGTTAGATGTTACTTTATGGTGACGTCAGCAAAGATGCTCAGTGGTTTCGTTTGTACTATAAATAGAACAGTACTCTGTACTGTTCCATTAGCTCTTTCTTCACAAGTCATTCAGTACGAACAAATCACTGAGCTCAGGCTGAGGGGGAGTCTAGTGCATGCATGCAAATTGTTTTGATTATTGTAATTTGATACAATCATTCAACTCAATGGAAAACATGTTTTCTTAAAGCTATTCTTCCTTGATTGTGTATTCAAAGTTTATTTCCATAATTCCGCTGCACTTTAATTCTCTGTTCCATCTTCATTTATAATTAAACTACACAATCTAAGAAACTCAGATCCTAACACCGATGCGGTGGGAGGCCAGGTAACTCCTCATGGAACACCTCAGGGAAGTCACGAAAAACAGAAATATCTTCAATCTTCTTTTCTTTAACTTGAGTGTCGGTGATGAGGGCTTGAATGGAAGTATGGCCCTTTCGTAAACACTTTTGGGCCTTTAAGAACGAGATGATGCCTACGACAGCACCACTCTTGTCACCATGAATCATAAGGGGTTCACCGCTAGGACGAGGAATGCGGACAATCTTCTCCTTACAGAGTATTTCCGCTTGATGTTGGGACAACCAATCTATCCCAATAACGACGTCAAAACTACCAAGAACGATAGGGATGAGATCGATAGCGAAAGTCTGACAAAAAAGCACGAGTTTACAATCCTTGAAAATGTGTGTGGCCTTTACGCTTTTACCATCCGCTAATTCGACAACATGTTTGGGGTTCAGAGGAGTTTGGGTTGGTTTAAGAAGTTGACTAACTCTTAAGGACACATAACTAGTGTCAGCTCCCGAATCAAACAAAACTGAAACAAAGTGGTCGTCTAGAAGAAACGTACCTGTCACGACAATACGATCGTTCCTTGCCTCTCCCTATCCAATCATGAAAACTCACCCATTGGCACCATTGTTGTCATTGTTGTTCCTCTTATTATTCCTGTTTCCTTGATTGTTGTTGTTAATATTGTGGTTCTGGTTCAACTGAGGGCAGTTTCTCTTAAAGTTTCCTTGGGCTCCACATTGGTAACACCCCCTATTGTTACCCTGTTGTTGCTGCTGCTGGTTCTGTGGGGCTGGTTGTTGCTGCTGATTCTGTCTTGCAGGATACAGACTCCTACAATATTTTGTTGCATGCCCTGGCTTGTTACATCTCTAACATCGGTTCTTATCACAGTGCCCACGATAGTGCAAGTTACAACTATTGCACTTTGGGTGGTTTCCCTTGTACCCACCCTAGTTTTGATTTGTTGCAGTCTGTTGGTTGGGGCTCTTGTTGTCGTCGATCTTCCTTTGCTGTGGTTGTGGCTGCGAGGAGCTACAACCCTTGCCTGAGTTTCAATCCCACTTATGCTTGTTGTCGCTTGGAGCTTCATTAGTAGCACTAATCCGCTTGGGTAGCTTGCTTTGTTCGACCGCCTGGTCAGTGAGACGGTGTGCCAGGCGTATAAGACGCTGGATAGTGGGGAGGTTTGCTACAGTGACCATGCTCTGTATCTCTGGTACAAAACCCTTAATGTAGAGCTCAATGCGCTTATAAGCAGGATCAACCATATTGGGGCAAAGTGCTGCCAAATCGTTCGATCTCTTCGTGTAGGCTTCTATCTTAGACCCTACCATCTTCAGATTGTAGAACTCCACCTCAAGCTTGTGAATATTGTCACTATGGCAATATTCTTCTTTGAACTCGTTCCAATGAGTCGCATTAGCAACCGCCAATCCTAACATCTGCACCTATGCATTCCACCAGGAGAGCTCACTTCCCTCGAGTGTTCCAGTTGCAAACTTCACCCTATTGGTGACAGGGCATTCACATATCTCGAAACCTAACTCGATCTTCTCAAACCAGTGAAGAAGGCCCACGGCTCCCTCGGTGCCGTTGAAAGAGCTAGGTCGGCAATCCATAAAGGTCTTGAACGTGCATGCTCGGGGTTGAGCAGGTTGACCTGTCGTGTAGAGGGAAAGGAATAGGGTTAAGAATGATAGAATGACACGAGAGTAGGATCTAGACATCCTAGGATAGTTCGGAATG
Organism: Helianthus tuberosus; assembly: GCA_030545235.1. Classification (NCBI taxonomy): domain Eukaryota; kingdom Viridiplantae; phylum Streptophyta; class Magnoliopsida; order Asterales; family Asteraceae; genus Helianthus; species Helianthus tuberosus. The sequence goes on from CM060366.1 coordinate 178,756,437, forward strand.
GTAAGCTTTACCTCATGGTTAGGCTGCTAGAGCTTCAGCAACCCTGGCTTTGATCAAGGCCGTCAGCTGGTCCTGAGTCAAGTTAATACCACCACCACGACGTCCTCCGCCGTGTCCACTCATGATCTTCACATCCATAAAACACAAAGTGTGGATGAAGACACAAGAGTGTGAAAAGGATAACAGAAGAGAGTTTAGACCTAAACACATAAAGTTCCAAGTGAACTCTAAGAACTAAGCATATCATGAGCAATATACCAAGTAACTATCAAGTAGGCAATATAAACACAAACCATATCACCTAAAGTGTTGAGCCTTGCACGTGGAGCGGAGTGTCGTTGCGGATCGTTGAGTACTAAGCAGGTTATAGTCTGGTTTTTCTCAAAAAGATTTTCCCTTTTTAAAACCGAGTTCACTATAACCAATGGCTCTGATACCAATCTATCACACCCTCAAAATCCACATGCGGAGTATTACCAAACACAATCATATTGAACAATATAAGAGAGTAAATAAAACCTAACACAATCAATATGATAAGTGTCCAACAGTTCAAAAAAAGTCTAAATTAACAACGGAAGCATTAAGTTCAAAACCAAAGTAAAAGTTAAAAAGTTAAAAATTTATAAAGTTTGTCATGAACCCCACAACGGTTCATTTCCCACAACGACCACTCCTCCCTGCAAGCTCCAGCAAATAACCTAACAACCTGCAAAGCATGTAGTAACGTATCAACAAAAATATTGGCGAGTTCACAGTTGTTTAGTGTTGTTCCAAAAACATAAGTTTGTTAAATTACTCTGTTCTTATAAAACATGTCTTGGGGAGCTACCCCACCTTTGTAAGCAACTAAACCCGTTACCATACCGACTACTAACTGTGGTTATATTTACTGCCCCGCATCAATATCTATCATCATTGACAAGTGCCCAAGTATATTAGTCCACGCCCGTCCTCTGCGGCACGGTGTGAGGCTTGTTAGACCTAATGGCGCTATTAAACTAATAACCCGTTCGCCATTGGCCCGACGATTAATCGGTATAAAATGTGTAGGGACTTTCAGATAGAGTTTCCATCTAGTACCGTTAAGACATGCAGCATAATAGCAAATTAACATGTTGTCCCACCCAAAGGGGAAAAGGTTTCCCGTATTCTACCCAAGGAGAATACGTAGTTGTTGTTTTATTCCGTTCCCAAATCACTGGTAATACATGCTTTTATAAAAGTGTGAACTCACCTTAGATTAGCTCGGCAGATTAAGTTATGGAAAGAAATACGCTCGGTGGAACTGTTCAATCACGTCCTAACATGATTATTGTTTAGTTTATTAGTGTGCTCATGAAAGACAAGAAATCCTTACACGTATCATGCAATCACGTTGACAACTTACATATATATTCCACATATATATTTTCATTCAAACGGTATATGTATATGAATATATAGATGGTCGTAGCATATAACAACTTAAACGACATTTAATGTTGACATTAAACCTATTCGATCATTCTCAGATAACACAACTAACAATCAGATGCACACATTGCGACATAATACGTTTCAGCTTTAATACTAAAAAATGGGCTGTTTTCGGGTATTCTTAAAAAATAGTTACATGTCACGATAAATTCCCAAAAAAATATATAACATGTGAAAAGGTCTCGGAGTGTTTCTGTAAAATTTTCAAAGTCTAATTTGTTACATGTTATTCGTAAAAATTCCAGTAATGGAAAGTGGTCTGAATTGTTACGATTCCTACCCCTGCCCACAGTTTATTTTATTTAAAAATCACCGAGTCCCCAAACGAGGTGATTCCAGTTGGATAAACTCAGTTTACTCGCATATTTTCTACAGTTTAAATTTCGTAACTTATGTCCCAATGTACCCTTAGATATAACAGAAATCGTGACCTACAATTTTTGCAGAAAATGGACAGCCCAGCGCACTTTAACGAAAAATTCCATTTAAAATAGTAAACCACGTCAAGAAAAATATGATTCCAACGCCATTTGAATTGTATTTCGAAACTCTACTTTATGAACTCAAGAAAACTGAGTTTTTGATAGGTTTTGACCGAGTTACAGCTAATGGAAGTTGACTACAAATTTCAGACATAATCTGTTTTCAATTACCCAATCATTCAAACGATTAACTAGTGTACCCGTGACACCAAAAACATGATTCACAGCAGGTTTATAGTCGTTTATAACATATTTATCATGTTCAACATCATACTCTATAATCAAATCAAACCCTACCAATTCAATTTCACAAGAAATCATCATAACCTTATAATCACACAAAACCCTAATTACTAAACATGTAATCATACGATCCAAAACATACTGAAACATGATTTCTAGCAAGCCCTAGATTATAATTATTCTCATAAACACCATGTTTAAATCATCATACAAAAACACAGCCAAGAACATCAAAGAAATCAAATCAAAACACATGATAACACACTAACCTTGAATCAAAGAACTAGGAGACTAGAGAGAGAAAGTGTAGAGATCGATTGAGTGGAAGGGGGGGTCTTGATCCTCTGTCGTCGCACCAAGGGGGGAGAAGATTAGGGTTTGCTATTTTTATTTTGAATCTCTCAACTCTCAAGCACACATACGTATTTTATAAAATACAAGGGGGTGGGGGCGGTTTGGGATAGTTGGGCCGAAAAGGGGAATGGGTAGTGGGTTAGGCTTGTTGGCCGGAGTGGGTTGGGTTTGTTCGAGTTTGGAATGGGTTGTATCAGGGAAAAGTTGTTTTCTTGTTACTGAAAGAATAACATGGGGCCGTGTTACAGGAGCACGAGGCCGTGTCGAACCTCCAGTATCTAGGAACATGAAAACAGAAACTTTTTTCTAGACAACACAGGGTCGTGCCTACATAGACACGAGGCCGTGCTACTCTTCTGAGCAGCCATTTTTGTGCTTTTGTTTGCAAAAGTCATGCAACTCTATTTAATTCGAAGAAAATACGACCTGGTGCATGACCTCCACCTCCGACAAAGACATAAAAATACCGCTTGAAGAACCCGAGCGCTTTATAAGGAGAAGACTTCAACCTAAAAACCGACAAAAAGCCTCAAACCAAAACCTCCCCATGGAAGATCAACGCACTCTCATGGATTACCTACGGCTTACGGTCGGTAATCTTGGAGCCACTATTAACCCTCCTAATGTCGATGCCAACAACTTTGAGCTTCGACCACACCTAATCCAAATGCTCCAAAATTCTGCCACCTTTCACGGCCTACCCGATAAAGATCCCCATTTACATATTACCAACTTTTTGGAAATATGTGACACCTTTTGGATCAACGGAGCCTCCAACGATGCTATCTGTCTCCGTATGATCCTCTTTTCCCCCAAAGACCGAGCAAAAGCTTGGTTAAACACCCTCCCAAGTGGGTCCGTGCACACTTGGGATGAACTTACCCAAAAATTTCTCTACAAATATTTCCCTCCCGCTAAAACCGCCAAACTCATGACTGAGATTAATTCATTCTCTCAAGACGATGGGGAATCTTTGTACGAGACATGGGAGAAGTTCAAGGAGTTATTAAGGAAGTGTCCGCATCATGGTCTTGAACGTTGACATCAAGTGTACATTTTCTACAATGGACTCTTACCACACACAAGGCAAACCCTTGATTCTAACTTCGTGGGACTCCTTGGGAATCGGCGCCCTGAGGAAATTTATAACAAAATTGAGGAAATTGCTAAAAACAGTCTTCAATGGCACACTCCTATGGGTTCAGAGTCCATAGCCCCGGGCGCCCATAAAGTGGACAAAACCACCTCTTTACAAGCTCAAATCGAAGCCTTAATGTGACATATGTGCTTGTAATCATTGTACAAACTTTGAATAGTTCATTTATCAATAAAACAATATTATATGATCCCAATATTTGTTTATTTATGTTTGACATTTTGCACATTTTGATTTTGTTTGATTTCAAACTCTATATCGCTTTCTAGAAAGTTATACTAAAAACTGATGCCCAAACGTAATCAATTTAACGTGAAAAACAATCCGGAACATCAATATATGCTTAACATACCTTAAATAACCTTTACATAACTTAGAAATAAGTTTTGAAGGGTTTGGTATGGAAAAAACAAGCTTATTCGCTCGTAGGGACTATTTTCTACAAATTGCGAAAGTATGCCGATTCGTATAGTAACGAACATTCTAGAACTTGATCATAAGCTAAACATACCCTAAATATCCTTTACATAGCTTAGAAATAGGCTTTGAGGGGTTCAGTATGTGAAAATAAACTTATTGGTCAATCAGGGACTAAAAGCGTCAAAAAGTGCATAAGTTTGCATTTACGCGCATATCTTACGTTCTGAACATATCGGACATCCAAAAAATTTTTTAATCATTAAAATATTTTATTTTAGTGTTTGGAATGTTAAAATTTTATTCGTCACGCAATTTGGATCGTTTTTCGCGTCCGTTCGTGTTTCATCGTAATTAACCGAATAACATGACCGTACGACCAAACGAACCGACATCCGAGATGTTTTCAAGCATATGTCATGTTCCCTATGCTTTGGAATCATTGTAGAGCCTTGAAAATGGCTTAACAGGGCTTAAACATGTCAAAAATGGCCAAATTAGCATGTAGGGACCATTTCTGTAAATTCTGAAAGTTTTGCGAAATGGGGCTCGCTCGCGGGGCGCGTAGACTCACCCTGAGTCTTACGTGGGGCGCGACAGACCCCCAGATCTGTAAAACTAGTTTTTAAGTAAACAGCAGCCTTTCCTTGGTTTATATACATGGTTTTAACATACCATATGCTGGTTTTTGGGGTCCCATAGTATTCAAAACAGTGTGCCACACCTGTATGGTCCAGATCGAAGCTCAAAACTCGAGGAAGGATCTTAACGGTTGTGGAAAATCTATATAAACCCAAGAATCCTCATTTCCAATCTCCTCATTTCCTTTCAAAACTGATCTATGAAGTTATCCCTCTGGTTGAAGGCTTTAATCTTCTAGTTTTCTTGTTCTATCTTCAAGCTTTGGACCTCTTGTAAGCTTCTTTCATGCTTTTTATGCATTTTAAGAATGAAAGTCAAACAATGTTTGACTTTCTGCTTTGACCAGTCTTTGGTCAACACAAAGTTCTTTTGAACTTTGCAACGTGAGCGTAATCACGATGGTTATAGTCCCTTGTAACTATACCTACTGATTACCACGTTGATTAGGCCTAGTGACGAGTCATAGTTTCGGTCAAAATACGTGTTTATGCGTAGTTTGCAACGAAGCTATCTTTAGGTATCAAAACACTTTGTTTTGATATCAAACTTGTTTTCTAACTTTGTTGAACATGTTTTAACATGTTAAACTCGTCACTTTTAGTTTAGTGCTTATATAGGGTCGTAAGATAAGCGGTCTAAACAACCGCTTAGACTTTCGAACCCGACCCGTTTGGTCGATCATTAGGGTCCGACCAAACATATTTTGTGACCATAGTTGTATAGGGAATAACCTTCCGAGGTTATACTTTATGGTCACTTAGTTGTATGATAGGTAATTATATGCCTTAGGAAAAATGACCAAAATGCCCTTTTTGCGCATAACTCCATTTTAAGCATATGTAACTTAAAATTTTCCACATAAACTGATTATTAACCATGTTAGGGCATATAATATTTATCATAGGACTAGTTAGGTTACTCGTTAGCGCTTTTGCGCAAATAACGCGTTAAAGTAGCGTAAGCTACCTAAACGGGTCATAACATAAGCACTTAGGATAGGTTTCGATTTAGAATATAGGCTTTGTTAAACCATATCATATGAGTTCCAATACTCATTTGGTTTACGAGACCTCATTCTATCCGATCTTCCTATTTAGGTCCGGTTTATTAACATAGTTACCTATATTAGGTGTCGTTTGATTCCGTGATCCTTCTAGCGTATTTGATTGTTATCTCAAGACTACTAAGCAATATCAAGTGAGTACATAGTCCCCTCTTTTACCATTTTCAAATATTTTGGGGTGATACACATTAGTACGCATATAGTACATGATTTCATTATGCCTTGTTCTGTATGTTGACTGATCATGCTAGCACATTGATTTCATAAACACTTTTGTTGCATATGTTTACTCAGCATATGGACACATTGATTTACATGACATTTCTGCTATGTATGTTTACTGAGCATGCTAGCACATTGATTTACCTGACATTTCTGCTTCGTATGTTTACTTAGCATACTTAGTACATTGTTTTCACATAACATGCTTACATTTGGTATGACATTTGGTTTGAATAACGAAACTAAAATACGTTCATTAACACTGATCATGCGGCTCGGTAGTATGTAGAGGTACCATAGGGAATTGACAACCCCCATTCCTGTAATCCTAGGTTTCTTTGGACGTAAGGAATGACAGAATCCGAAAACATTTTTAATAAAACTTTGATTTGTTTGAAGGTTTATCCTACAGTCTCAAGGCTTGAATGTATACGTTTAACATAACCACATTAATATTTGTATGAATAAAGCAATTATTTTTGCAAAACATAACTTTTTGATTTAGAAAGACTTTGTTTTGTACATTTTATCTATGGGGTTGAGTAAATACTTTTTATTCACCATACATAACATTTGATTATACATTGACATTATACATATGGTTTGAGTAGATACTTTTTACTTGCCATACATAACATTTGATTATACAAGACATGATTTACAATTGACATTACACATTGTTTACACATAAACATTTTGACATTTGTTTAAACAAGACATTTTGGTGATTATTGATACGTGGTTTACGTAACGAGATGTGTGTAACACGATAAAAGCATGGTGGATATGCCGCTGGTACTTCCTATATATAAGTTCTTTTATGATATTACATATCATAGCGTTATCTAAATCATTTCAACAAAGACATGATATATTTTACAAGAATGACAAATTTACACAAAATATTGGTTTACAAGTAACGTATCGTATACAAACTCAATTTACTTGATTATTCAATTAACCATACACATTTCTTTAATATCATTTGAATTTCATATCGATTTTTGTATGATTTGTAAAGGAAAACATTTTTACGAGATTCGTGACTAACTTTATGTTAAACATTTCTTTCAAACTACAAGTCATGAATCCTGCTTCAACACAAACCTATGCATCTTACAGGCATTTTTATGCTAACGTACCTATTTTCACATGTGTTTTCAGGAGCTGATGCATAGGATTGATCAAGATACACTTAGGCGGACTTGGGCCTTAGTGACAATAAAAGATGCAAGACTAGTTTAATTATGTTATGTTTATTTTGTTCTAAGACAATGTAATCACTTTTATTTAAATAAAATGAAACTTTAAATACCATTGTTATGTAACAATAATTATGTCGCTCCACTCCCCGATGTTTCCGCCGCGGTTTGTTGTTTTACGCGGTCGGGGTGTGACTGGAGAGTTGGTATCAGAGCCAATGGTTATAGGGAATTAGGTTATTAGTAATGCTTTGACCTAGACTATAACTTTTCTAGGACCCTAACACAAGTTATCTTGTGTTTAGATCTTAAAACATATACGTCACCTATCATTATGTGATTACCAAAACAAGAACACAATTTTCCAAAGCGATTTTGAAAATTAATCATCTATTCTTAGATGATTTTTTATAAGGTTTTGAACCCTCTAAGTTTTCAAAATATCGTCAAAGTTTGGGTCTAAATAATGTGAACACGTGCAATCTAGAAGGGTGGATGCTTGTATCTCGAGTTTTCTGTCTAGGCTAGAGTATTCGTACAAATCCACATAATCGGACCAGTCACTCTTACCTGGGAACTCTTGGGGTGAGTGTCCACTTATAGGCTAAAGCATGTCTTCGTGATACATTATTATGACCCATTTACTTTGATTAGTCACTGTGTGTCGTTTGTTTGCTTTGTGGTATGAACGAATGACCACCATCCATGATTTTTGTCGATATTTGTAACATCTCATTTTTTTTCATCATATCATCTCACTCGTTTTCTCTCATGTTTCCTCTTTTAAAATGCCTCCTTGACGTGATGCTCAGCCACCTAACGCCGAACTGGCGGCTATCATTGTGCAGCAAATGGCTGCTGCACTCCCGAATCTCATTGCTCAAATTAACCAAGCCAACAATAACAACAATAATGCTCCATGCAACTTTAAAACTTTAAATTCGGCTAAACCGCTCAAGTTCAGTGGTTCTAAAGGAGCAACTGGGCTCCTACAGTGGTTCGAGAGTATTGAGAGTACTTTCCGTCATGTTCAGTGTCCTGATAATCGTAAAGTCGAGTTTGCTTCTAGCGTGTTTCAAAAGAGGGCCCTTACTTGGTGGAATGGGGTAATGAGAGACCGCGATGCTAATGTTGCTCTAGCACAAACCTGGGAAAAGCTTAGGGCTCTTTTGATGAGGGAATTATGTCCTCGTCACAAACAAAAGGCGTTAGAAAGGGAATTTGATGACCTGAAAGAAGACAGTGGTGAACATCGGGCTTATACTGACAGGTATGAGGAGCTGAGCTTACTTTGTCCTATAATGGTTACGCCACTTGATAAAACTGTCGAGAGGTATGTCAATGGATTACCTGACCCTGTGCAAGATATCGTTACTAGTAGCAACCCTAGCACAGTTCGACAGGCCATCGAGTTTGCTGCGACCTTGACAGAGTCGCAAATCAGAAAGGGCAAACTCCATAGGAAGGGTGAAAAGAAACAGGGACAATCGTCTGACAAGAGTGAGAGTAAGAAGGGTAAGAAATATGGTTCTTCAAGGCTTCCCAAAATTTCACTGTTACCGCACAAACCAACCAGGCAGCTCCTAATCAGCCCGCACAACCACCTGCCAAGAAACACTACATTGGCAATGCACCTTTGTGCAACAGGTGTAACAGCCACCACCAACCACACGTTTAGTGTCACTATTGTACCAGCTATGGGAGATCTGGTCATCTTGCCAATACTTGTCATCTTCCTCCTAACCAGAATTGTGGGAGAGCAGGTGTAACAGCCACCACCCTGCTCAACAGCCTGCCCAACAGCCTGCTCAACAACAAGCTTAAGCTGCACGACCTCACTATCCGCATGGATCTTGCAACTATTGTGGGGATTTGACCCACTACAGAAATCAGTGTCCAAGGTTGGCTAATGCGAATCAGGCTCAAGCTCGTGGACGAGTCTTTAACATGAACGCAAATGGGGCATGTGCAGACAACGAGGTGGTCAATGGTACTTTCTTTGTTAACAATCAGCCTGCTTCTGTTCTTTTTGATTCAGGTGTAGATAAGAGTTTTGTGTCATTATCTTTTGAGCCTTTGCTTTCCATGACTAGAACAAAACTACGAAAGCCTTTGACAGTAGAGGTAACCAGTGGTGAACCCGTTGTTCTCAATTCTGTTCTTCAAAATTGCCAGTTAAACCTTAATAACCATCTTTTTCCTATCGACCTCACACCAATGCAACTTGGAAGCTTCGACATTATAGTGGGAATGGATTGGTTAGCCAAGTATCACGCAGAGGTAGTTTATTTTGAGAAGATTGGTTGTATACCTCTTCGTCTGGTGAGATCTTAGAGGTTCGTGGTGAGAAACCTGCTAGTGGTCTTAAACTCATGTCGTGTACTCATGCTCAGACGTATTTACGAAAGAACTATGTGGCCTTCTTGGCACATGTCGTAGAGGAGAAAGGCAACGGTAAGTCTATTCAAGATATCCCTGTTGTTCGGGATTATCCTAAAGTATTTCCTGAAGAATTACCTTGTTTACCCCCAACACACCAAGTTGAGTTTTGTATTGATCTTGTACCTGGTGCAAATCCTATTGCTAGATCTCCGTATCGTCTGGCACCGTCTGAGATGCAAGAGTTATCTAAACAGCTTCAGGAGCTTTCTGACAAAGGTTTCATTCGTTCTAACTTTTCACCTTGGGGTGCTCCCGTTCTTTTTGTTAAGAAGAAAGATGGATCTTTTAGGATGTGCATTGATTATTGTGAGCTTAACAAGCTTACCATCAAGAATCAATATCCCTTAACTCGCATTGATGATCTCTTTGATCAGTTACAGGGTGCTACTTATTTTTCAAAGATTGATCTACATTCTGGGCATCATCAGCTTCGAGTGCTCGAGGAAGATATTCCCAAGACTGCTTTCCGCACAAGATATGGGCACTATGAGTTCACTGTTATGCCCTTCAGTTTGACTAATGCTCCTGTTGTTTTCATGGACTTGATGAATAGGGTTTGTAAACCTTATTTGGACAAGTTCATCATCGTTTTCATCGACGACATTTTGATTTATTCTAAGACACAAGCTGATCATGAACAACATCTCCGTCTTACTATGGAACTCCTGAAGAAAGAACGACTTTTCGCCAAATTCTCCAAGTGCGAATTTTGGCTTAAGGAAGTTCAATTTTTCGGACATATCGTCAACGAACAAGGTATTCATGTAGATCCCTCCAAGATCAGTGCGATTAAGGATTGGGATACACCTACTACTCCTACTGATGTTCGTTCATTTCTTGGTCTCGCGGGTTATTACCGCCGCTTCATCAAAAACTTCTCCAAGATTGCAATTCCTCTCACTGCTCTAACTCAAAAGAATAAACCTTTTAAATGGGGATTCAAACAGGAAGAAGCGTTTCAGACCTTGAAACATAAACTTTGTAATGCACCTATTCTATCTTTACCTGAGGGCAACCACGATTTTGTCGTATATTGTGATGCATCCAATTTAGGCCTTGGCTGTGTTCTTATGCAAAGGAACAATGTCATAGCTTACGCATCAAGGCGGTTGAAGATACACGAGAATAACTACACGACTCATGATCTTGAGTTAGGTGCAGTTATATTTGCTCTCAAAATCTGGAGACACTACCTTTATGGTACAAAATATGTGGTTTTCACTGACCACAAAAGCCTTCAGCATATTTTCAATCAGAAGGAAATTAACATGAGGCAACGACGTTGGGTTGAACTTCTAAACGACTATGACTGCGAAATTCGCTACCATCATGGTAAGGCGAATGTCGTGGCTGACGCATTGATTCGTAAAGAGCATGCCAGGCTTCACTGTGTTCAAGTTTGATCTAATATTCAAACTCGCATTTCTCAGGCATAACATACTTGTGTTACACAAGAATTGATGGGTAAAGAATTACCATACCATATCAAGCCTGATCTTGAACTGAAAGATAATGGATTGTATTATTTCATGGACCGTTTGTGGGTCCCAAGTCAAGACAATTTTCGCACCTTACGAATGGATGAAGCTCATAATTCTCATTATTCTATTCATCCTGGTGTAGATAAAATGTATAAGGATCTTCGAACCCAGTACTGGTGGCCGGGCATGAAGAAAAACATTGCCTTATACGTATCCAAATGCCTTAGTTGTCTTAAGGTTAAGGCTGAACATCAACATCCCTCTGGATTATTGGAGCAACCAGAGATACCGGTTTGGAAATGGGAAAACATTGCTATGGATCTCATTACCAAGTTGCCACGCACTAAGAAAGGTCATTATGCCATTTGGGTAGTTGTTAATCGTCTTACAAAGTCAGTACATTTCCTGTCGATCCGTGAGAATCTATCTGCTGACAAACTTGCTAAAATCTATGTGGATGAGATTGTATCCCGTCATGGTGTTCCTTTGAACGTTATTTCTGATAGAGATGCTCGATTTTGATCTCTTTTTTGGAGAACCATGCAATCTGCTAGGGGAACCCAACTTAATTTGAGCACAACTTATCATCCGCAATCAGATGGTCAATCTAAAAGAATAATCCAGACATTGGAGGATATGCTTAGAGCTTGTGTGATCGATTTTGGTGGTAGTTGGGATTCGTATCTGCCGTTGATTGAATTCTCCTACAACAATAGTTATCACTCCAGCATCAACATGGCTCCTTTCGAAGCTTTATACGGTCAAAAATGTCGTTCACCAGTCTGCTGGAATGAAATCGGTGAAGCTCAGTTTACTGGACCTGAGCTCATTCTAGAGACTACAGACAAGGTTAAGAAAATTCGTGACAACCTTCAGACAGCTAGAAGCCGTCAAAATAGTTACGCGGATAGACGATGCAAGCCTTTGGAATTCCAAGTCGGTGATCACGTTCTACTCAAGGTTTCACCTTGGAAAGGTGTGATCAGATTTGGAAAGACAGGAAAACTTGCACCTAGATATGTTGGACCATTCAAGATCGTCGAAAGAATCGGAAAAGTAACCTACAGACTTGAGTTACCTCCTGAACTTGGAAATGTTCATCCAACCTTCCACATGTCCAATCTCAAAAAGTGTTTAGCTAATGAGAACCTCCACATACCACTTGATGAAATTCGTGTTGATGACACGATGCACTTCGTTGAGAAGCCTGTGGAAATAATGGACCGTGAAGTCAAATGGCTCAAACACAAGCGCATTCCACTTGTCAAAGTTCGCTGGGAATCTAAACGTGGACCAGAATTTACTTGGGAAGGTGAAGATCAATGAAAGCGAAATATCCACATCTATTCTCACAAGTTTCCTCTAAATAAATTTCGGGATGAAATTTTCTAAAGTAGGGGAGACTGTAACATCTGTGCTTGTAATCATTGTAAAAACTTTGAATAGTTCATTTATCAATAAAACAATGTGATTTGATCCCAATATTTGTTTATCTATGTTTGACATTTTGCACATTTTGATTTTATTTGATTTCAAACTCTATATCGCTTTCTGGAAAGTTATACGCAAAATGATGCATAAACGTAATCAGTTTAACACGACAAACACTCTGGAACATCAATATATGCTTAACATACCTTAAATAACCTTTACATAACTTAGAAATAAGTTTTGAAGGGTTTGGTATGGCAAAAACAAGTTTATTCGCTCGCAGGGACTATTTTCAACAAACTGTGAAAGTATGCCGATTCGTATAGTAACGAACATTCCGGAACGTGATCATAAGCTAAACATACCTTAAATATCCTTTACGTAGCTTAGAAATAGGCTTTGAGGGGTTCGGTTTGTGAAAATAAACTTATTGGTCAATCAGTGACTAAAAGCGTCAAAAAGTGCATAAGTTTGCATTTACGCGCATATCTTACGTTCTGAACATATCCGGACATCCAAAAATTTTTGTAATCATTCAAATATTTTATTTTAGTGTTTGGAATGCTAAAATTTCATTCGTCACGCAATTTGAATCATTTTTCGCGTCCGTGTTTCGTCGTAATTAACCGAATACGTGACCGTACGACCAAACGAACCGGCATCTGAGATGTTTTCAAGCATATTTCATGTTCCCTATGCTTTGGCATCATTGTAGAGCCTTGAAAATGGCTTAACGAGGCTTAAACATGTTAATAATGGCCAAATAAGCATGCAGGGACCATTTCTGTAAATTCTGAAAGTTTTGCTGAAATGGGGCACGCTCGCGGGGCGCGTAGACTCACCCTGAGTCTTACGCGTGGCGCGACAGACCCCCAAATCTGCAAAACTGGTTTTTCAGCAAAAAGCAGCCTTTCCTTGGTTTATATACATGGTTTTAACATACCATATGCTGGTTTTTGAGGTCCCATAGTATTCAAACAAGTGTGCCACACTTGTATGGTCCAGATCGAAGCTCAAAACTCGAGGAACGATCTTAAAGGTTGTGGAAAATCTATATAAACCCGTGAATCCTCATTTTCAATCTGCTCATTTCCTTTCAAAACTGATCTATGAAGCTACCCCTCTGGTTGAAGGCTTCAATCTTCTGGTTTTCTTGTTCTATCTTCAAGCTTGGGACCTCTTATAAGCTTCTTTCATGCTTTTTATGCATTTTAAGCATGAAAGTCAAACAGTGTTTGACTTTCTACTTTGACCGGTCTTTGGTCAACACAAAGTTCGTTTGAACTTTGCAACGTGAGCGTAATCACGATGGTTATAGTCCCTTGTGACTATACCTACTGATTACCACGTTGATTAGGTGTAGTGACGAGTCATAGTTTCGGTCAAAATACAAGTTTATGCGCATTTTGCAATGAAGCTATCTTTAGGTATCAAAACACTTTGTTTTGATATCAAACTTGTTTTCTAACTTAGTTAAACATGTTTTAACATGTTTAACTCGTCACTTTTTGTTTAGTGCTTATATAGGGTCATAAGATAAGCGGTCTAAACAACCGCTTAGACTTACGAACCCGACCCGTTTGGTCGATCATTAGGGTCTGACCAAACATATTTTGTGACCATTGTTGTATAGGGAATAGCCTTCCGAGGTTATACCTTATGGTCACTTAGTTTACTTAGTTGTATGATAGGTAATTATATCCCTTAGGAAAAATGACCAAAAAGCCATTTTTGCGCATAACTCCATTTTAAGCATATGTAACTTAAAATTTTCCACATAAACTGATTATTAAACATGTTAGGGCATATAATACTTGTCATAGGACTAGTTAGGCTACTTGTTTGCGCTTTTGCGCAAATGACGCGTTAAATTAGCGTAAGCTACCTAAACGGGTCATAACGGGTCATAAGCACTTAGGATAGGTTCCGATTTAGAATATAGGATTTTTTAAACCATATCATATGAGTTCCAATACTCATTTGGTTTACGAGACCTCATTCTATCCGATCTTCCGATTTAGGTCCGGTTTATTAACATAATTACCTATATTAGGTGTCGTTTGATTCCATGATCCTTCTAGCGTATTTGATTGTTATCTTAAGACTACTAAGCAATATCAAGTGAGTACATAGTCCCCTCTTTTACCGTTTTCAAATATTATGGGGTGATACACATGTGCCTACTTGTTACTTTCGTGCTTTTCGTTCTTTCATGTCATATACTTGCTATGTTCATTAGTACGCATATAGTACATGATTTCATTATGCCTTGCTATGTATGTTGACTGAGCATGCTAGCACATTGATTTCATAAACACTTTTGTTGCATATGTTTACTCAGCATATGGACACATTGATTTACATGACATTTCTGCTATGTATGTTTACTGAGCATGCTAGCACATTGATTTACATGACATTTCTGCTTCGTATGTTTACTTAGCATACTTAGTACATTGTTTTCACATAACATGCTTACATTTGGTATAACATTTGGTTTGAATAACGAAACTAAAATACGTTCATTAACACTGATCATGCCGCTCAGTAGTATGTAGTGGTACCATAGGGAATTGACAACCCCCATTCCTGGAATCATAGGTTTGTTTGGACGTAAGGAATGACAGAATCCGAAAACATTTTTAATAAACCTTTAATTTGTTTGAAGGTTTATCCTACAGTCTCAAGGCTTGAATGTATACGTTTAACATAACCACATAAATGTTTGTATCAATAAAGCAATTATTTTTGCAAAACATAAATTTTTGTTTTAAAAAGACTTTGTTTTGTACATTTTATCTATGGGGTTGAGTAAATACTTTTTATTCACCATACATAACATTTGATTATACATTGACATTATACATATGGTTTGAGTAGATACTTTTTACTTGCCATACATAACATTTGATTATACAAGACATGATTTACAATTGACATTACACATTGTTTACACATAAACATTTTAACATTTGTTTAAACAAGACATTTTGGTGATTATTGATAAGTGGTTTACATAATGAGATGCGTGTAATATGATAAAAGCATGGTGGATACGCTGCTGGTACTTCCTATATATAAGTGCTTTTATGATATTACATATCATAGCGTTATCTAAATCATTTCAACAAAGACATGATATATTTTACAAGAACAACATATTTTCACAAAATATTGGTTTACAAGTAACATATCATGTACAAACTTAATTTACTTGATTATTCAATTAACCATACACATTTCTTTAATATCATTTGAATTTCATATCGATTTTCTTATGATTTGAAAAGGAAAACATTTTTACAATATTCATGACTAACTTTATGTTAAACATTTCTTTCAAACTACAAGTCAGAATCCTGCTTCAACAAAAACCTATGTATCTCACAGGCATTTTTATGCTGACTTACCTATTTTCACATGTGTTTTCAGGAGCTGATGCATAGGATTGATCAAGATACACTTAGGCGGACTTGGGCCTTAGTGACAATAAAAGATGCAAAACTAGTTTAATTATGTTATGTTTCTTTTGTTCTAAGACAATGTAATCACTTTTATTTAAATAAAATGAAACTTTAAATACCATGGTTATGTAACAATAATTCTGTCGCTCCACTCCCCGACGTTTCCGCCGCGGTTTGTTGTTTTACGCGGTCGGGGTGTGACACTTAACTACAAAAATAAAGAAACTTGAATTAAATAAAACGGTTTCGGTTATGTCTTGTGAAGGATGTAGTGGACCACATGAAAACTGGAGTTGTGTGAAAGATATGGAAAACCGAAACGAAAGTGGTGAATAACCTCAATATCCGTCCACTACCATCAGGAGCCCCAAGCAACTCCTTCACCCCCGAGTGTCGAAATGATCCAAACTTCGATTGGAGGGAATCGGGAGGTAATAACCAGTAAAATCAAAATCAACGATCTAACTTTCAACGACAACCCTGAAATGAGCAAAAAGGTTTCCAACCACAACAAAGAGGAAGAGAAAGACTTAAGGATCTCATCACTCGTCTTTTCTTTGAATCCGGCAAGAGGTATTCAGAAAGATTCCTACAAACCGAGGCCGAAATTAGGAACCAACGGACTACTATGCAAAATATTAAAAAACAAGTAAGCCAACTTGCCCAAAATTTCTACGAAATACCACAAGGAGCCTTGCCTAGTAACACGGAACCAAACCCAAAAGCCCAAGTAAATGTTATTAATTTGAGAAACCGGAAGGTAGGACCCGATAATGAACCAACATCACGCCAAACCACTACACAACCCACAAACACACCAGTTGCCGATAACCAAGAAAATACTCAACCCGAAAATACTGAACCAACCAAACCACCACCGGTCCCTTACCCTGGTCTTTTACTATTGTAAAAGACCAATGAGCAATTCACCAAGTTTATAAGCTTACTTAAACAACTCACATCAACCTCCCTTTCATGGAAGTCCTCACACAAATGCCAAATTACTCCAAATTCATGAGAGACTTCCTCACTCACAAAAGGAAGATTGAGTCAACCCAACAAGGCAACTTGAGTGAAGAATGCTCGGCAACACTCCTCAAAAAATCCACCAAAAGAAGATTGATCCCAGAAGCTTCACTATTCCTTGCTCCATTGGAGGATCACCAATAAGCTACCCGCTTGCCGACCTAAGGACTAGCATCAACCTAATGCCTGCATCTATGTTCAACCGACTCGGACTAGGAAAGCCACATCCTACAAGGATGAGCATACAACTCGCGGATAGGTTAGTAAAATACCATGAAGGTGTCATGGAAAATCTCTTGGGCAAGGTTGGGGAAATTTTTTTCCCGGCTGACTTTGTGATCGTTGATATGGAGGAAGACACCGAGATCCCACTCATATTAAGAAGGTCATTCCTTGCCACTGCACGGGCCATGGTGGATATGAGTGACGGAAGGTTAACAATGAGGATAGGTGACAAGGAAATAAAGTTTAAAGTGGGACAACGCATGGACGATGACCCGGTCAACCACATCAAAGCAATAGACTCGAGCCTAGACTACGCCCTTAGCCGGTGCAACTTGGGAGGCGAGTCATCCCGCTCGGGTAACATTAAACCGACTTTGGGTCTAGCCAAGTACCCTTATAAATGTGGCGCACTATGGAGGCATTCCATGGACTATCCAACAATAAAGTAGTTTAAATCTTAGTGTAACTTTTAGTTATGCTTTTATTTTTAAGGTTTCTCATTGTAGGAATAAAATACACTCAAAAGAAGTATCTCGACGCAAAATCTTCAAAACAGTAAGTGCAGCACGAGGCCATGTAAGGTAAGCACATCCTCGTGCCTCAAGTCTGCACAAAATAATTTTGACTCTAGAACTTTCACACGGTGCCGTGTCCCATAGGCACACCCCCTTGTTTGTCTTCTGGAAAATTTTCGTTACTGACACTTTTGACTCGGGGCCATGCCTATCGAACGCGCCCCCGTGTTTGCCTTCGGGAAATGGTGGTTGTTAGCAGCTAACAAGTGCGGATACTAAGAATAGCAACATGTCATTAACTATCATTACAGCATGAGTTCTACTATGCCAAATCATGTAACTAACCCTCATATGCATACCCAAACCCGCATAATTTCAATCATACAAACTCTTTTATACTACAACCCGTCAAGGTACAATTCAACATCACCAAAACGATAATCATACAAACCTTATTCATGCATATCTACGCAAGTAATAACATGTGATACATGAAACCATATCAAAACTCAACAATTCATAACCCAAAACTCAACTGGTCATCCTAGTTCTCTAAGCCGCACTACGGTTGCCTACAAACTCCACATATAACACGTTTACAACGTACACGTATACATAAACACTAGACGGTTACCTAGCTAAGTCTTGATGATCACCGGCCGGACTTGAATGCGAACAGAAAGAGAGCCGAGAGTGAGAGAGGGGTAGCAAGAGGGAGAGATGATGACAGAGAGTGGTTTGTGAGGCAGTTAGGGTTCTAAATTATTTATGTTCTCTTGTGCGTATTATACTTTACGCACACACACACACATATGCGGTTCGGCTTGGGTGTGGGCCGAGAGTTCATAGGAGTGGGCTGGTGGTTAGTTGGCCGCAGGTGTAAAGGGGGTGGGGTGGATTTAATTCGCTTGGGCCGAGTGTAATAGATCACACAATGGGTTTGTTTTGAGTGGGTCAAGAATGAGGGAGAGGAGTAAGGACATCGTTTAGGTTCGGGAGGTCACAGGAAACATTGGCGCCGGTTGTGCGGGTAGGTTGCAAGGGTAGTGGAAGCCTATGGGGGTGGGTGTTTGAATTTGTAACGTCCTTTTGACCGTTTGTTTTCTTAAATAACTTTTCAACTTAATAAAATTATATTTAACAGTTTCACCTACACTATTTAAACCAATTAACTTTCATACCAATTCATAACCTCTAGCGTTTTATCACTTTTATTTCCCTATCTCAATTTTTTTTTAATTTCACTACATTTGATCATCATGGGTGGTGGGTATCCATTTCCAATTTAATTGACAGAACCTTCAAACCACAGACGATCAACACGTCGTCGTGTAAACCCTCCACCTTCAAACTCACATCCTTCAAACCCACTATGATCATCCAATCATTGTGCTAACCCTCAACTTCTGCACCACGGTCTCTCATAACCCCGTTCCACCATGTGAGAGCCCTCTTCTGAAACACACTTGAAGAAAACTCGACCTTGCGATTGTCAGGACACTGCACGTGGCGAAAAGTATTCTCAATGCTCTCGAACCATTGAAGAAGCCTAGTCGCTCCTTCAGAACCACTAAACTTGAGTGGTTTAGCCGAGTTAAAATCCTTGTATTTGCATGGAGCATTGTTGTTGTTGTTGGCTTGGTTCCATTGAGCAAAGAGATTTGGAAATTGAGCAGCCATCTGCTGCGCAATGATTTCTGCCAGTTCGGCAGTCGCTATCTGGTTTTCGCGTCGAGGAGGCATTCTAAAAGAGGAAACATGAAAAGAAACGAGTGAGATGATTGGATGAAGAGAATGAGATGAAACAAAATCAAAAGCAAAGATGGTGGTCATTCGTCCGAGATTTTGAAAACTCAAAAGGGTTCAAAACCATATAACAGAGGGTTCAAAACCTTACAAAAGAGGGTTCAAAACCTAGTAATCAATCATCCTAGCACAGATGATTAATTTTCAAAGCGGATTCGGAATCGATGTTCTCGTTGTGGTTATCACCTAAGGATAGGTGAAGTGCATGTTTTAAAATCTAGACACAATATAACTTGTGTTAGGGTCCTAGAAAGGTTATAGTCTAGGTCAAAGCATTACTAATAACCTAATTCCCTATAAACCTGGCTCTGATACCAACTCTTCTGTCACACCCCGACCACGTATAACATACAAAACGTGGCGGAAAACGTCGGGGAGTGTTGTAACAGAATTAATTGTTTCATAACCATGGCATTCAAAGTTGTATTTTATTTATTAAACAAGAGTGTTATATTGTCTTAAACAGGAAACAAAGAGTTCATAACATAATTAAACTAGTCTATCTTCATTTTTAGTCTCTAAGGCACAGGTCCGCCCTAGTGTCACGATCATCATCCAACGGAAAAGCTCCTGAAAACACATGTGAAAATAGGTACGTCAGCATAAAAATGCCTGTGAGATACATAGGTTTGTGAAAATTGGATTCATGACTTAAGTTTAGGAAAATGTTTAGTCATGAACCTTGTAATTTGATTTTTTTTGTAAATCGCTTGAAAAACAATATGTTTAGATGATATGTATAAATAAAAGAATAATGTATGGTTAAATGAATAACCATGTAAAATGAGTTGTATAAAATAAACCGTATTTTAAACCAAAGTCTTGTGAAAACATGTTACTTGTGTAAAATGTATAAGTCCAAAATGAATGATTTAAATAACGCTATGATATGTAATATAATACAAACACTTATATATAGGAAGTACCAATGGCGTATCCACCATGATTGTATCATATTACTCCCATCTCGTTACTTAAGTCATTTAAACCAACCAATAATGTATAATGTCTATGTTTAAACCAATTGTCAAAAGTCCTTGTATAAACCATGTCAAATGTTGATAGTCCAAAAGTAGTCAAGTAACGTGTAACAAATGTTATGTATTGTAAGTAAAGTATTGTCACATAGTCCAAATGTAGTAATGTACAAAACAAAGTATTTTGAATATATCAAAAAGTTATGTTTTGCAAAGTAATGCATGTTACAATGATACAAACATTTATGTGGTAAGTTAACGCATACATTCAAGCCTTGAGACAGTCGGATAACCCTTTCAGTCAAGGTTATCAAAAGAAATGTTTTCGGATTCAGTCATTCCTTACATCCAAACAAACCCGAGATGTTAGGAATGGGATTTGTCAAGTCCTATGGTACCACTACTTACTACCGAGCGACGTAGCAAATGTTAATGAACGTAATAAAGACCCGTTTGTGCAAACCAAATGTTATAGCAGTTGTATGCATGTCATATGAAAACAATGTACTAAGTATGCTAAGTTAACATACAAAGCAGAAAAGTCATGTAAATCAATGTGCTAGCATGCTATCAGTCAACATACATAGCAGAAATGTAATGTAAAACGATGTACTAAGTACGCACACAATGGGCATACATAGCATGAAATGTATTGAAATCATGTACTATAATGTACTAACAAACATAGCAGGTATATGATGTGAAAACAGGAAAGCATGAAAGTAACAAGTAGGCACATGTGTTCCACCCCAAAATGTTTGGAAAACAGTAAAAGAGGGGTCTATGTACTCACTTGAGATTGCTCAGAAGTCCTAGAGATCACGGATATCAAACGGCACCTAATATAGGTAACTACATTAATAAACCGGATCTAAATCGGAAGATCGGATAGAATGTGATTTAGACCCGACAAGTTTGAAGACTTGTTTAATATGGGTATTTCATACACATTCTGGATTTCTAGATAAAACCGATAAGGTTTGACCCGCTTCGGCTAATTTATGTAAACTAGTTATATAAACCGAACCGAACGCGTAATAAGCGTAACGGGTATCCGTAAGAGCCATATACAGGTTTCCTAAGTTAATATGCTTCAAATATGTTGTGACATCAGTAATATGTCTTTCATTATGCCCGAAACGTATTTAAACACAAACTATGCCCCGTAAGGGTAGTTTGGTCATTTAAAAGGTTATAAAAGAGTTTAACTGTTAACCTGAGTTACAGGTCTGATGTAATCAGAAAATATACTCAATTTGCTAAGTTATATCAGTAGGGTAAAGTATATATGTGAAATTTATCAATTATAACCAAACTATGCACCGTAGGGGCATTTTGGTAATTTCACATAAGCCGTAAAGCTCAAAACTGAAGTCTGAGTTAAACAACTTATGCTTACTGTTAAAACATTATAATTTACCTAAAATATCAGTAGGCCTAAAATATCATTAGGTATCAACCCTTGTGTGTCTAAAATTGTTCTAGTACATACTATGCGTTAAAAACGCTTAGAAAGGCGATTAGGAGCCGTTTCCAGGTTATATACATAAAGCTGATATTTTTATTATTCCAGAAGGATTAAAATAATTTATTTATCATTTAAGATCAGTAGCAAATGGTTTGGAGTCGTTTAGATATGTAAAACTCATTTTATGGCCCATAAGGGCAAAACCGACAATTACCGGATTAAGCCTACGACTATAAGTTATGCTCAGCCTAAAATTAATTAAAAATCTTCAAAAATCCCAAAATAATATATTACATCAGGGGGTAATAAGTTTGATATCAAAAAGTAGGCTTAACTAGGCTATACGCTAATTACGCCATTTAATTAACATAAAGCTTTCATTTTGCGCTAATGAGCATAACTCTCAATCTACACGACCAATTGATCTCAAATTTTGGATACAAGTTTATATATCAGTAACAAAGGTTTCTACTCTTTTACATTTTCAAAAATCACGCTTTAAGGTAAGAAGGGCATAATGGTCAACATATGAGCATTTAACGGAAATATGCACATTAATTGGATAACTAATGAACCAAGGTGTATAATCACAGAGGGTTATACTTGTATGTAACCTAGTCCAATTTAAGCTCTGAGGCATTTCTAAAACATGCCTAAACGGGTCAGAACTGAAAGTCAAAGTAAAAGTCAAACTATGCGACTTTCGGTCCCGAACCGGGTCTAAACAGGAAATTGTCGGGTTGAACAGGTTTGGACATGTTTTTACACTAATTACTAAGTTATATTAATGATCAAACAGGTTGTATGTGTTCTACATAGCTAATTATGCATAAATTAGAAATTTAGCATCCTGTTGACTTTTTATTAGAAAGTTTGACCCGACTTTTGACCTAGTTAGAATGGGAATCAGGGGGAACCCTTTTAAGGGTTTATTACCCACATCATTACCAAATTATAACTACTTTTGATTCGACTAATCACTGGACCATTAGTGACTAATCGTCAAGTCAACCGTTAATTATGACGATTGACTTTTAAGCTAAAAACTAAGCTAAAACTAAACTAAGGAAAGTTAGGCAAACTTACAAGAGTCCTATGAATGACCAGGGATCACTTGAGAGAAGACTTGTGCTCCAGAAAGCTCCTCAATTGCAGATGGAAGGTGTGATCAAAGTTGTTGCACATAAGGGCCTTTTATAGTGATTTAATCACCACAAATCTTTGACACACAAGTCTACAAGTGACCACAACTGATTAACAAGTGTCCCTAAGTGTTTAGGGGTTGTTTAGGGGCCAAGCAAGATGTGAAAAATCGATTTAATGGCTGTTACAAGTGCTATGGTAGACAAGATCCAAGAAAATCAATAATCTGTCCAGATGAGGGTGTCGCGTAGCGCGACGGCAAAGGGCCTCAGGCTCGCGCTACGCGAGCATGTCTGTTTCAGCCAAACAAATTTTCATTTATTGCAGTTTTGGTCCCTGGCCCTTCTAAAGGTCGCTTTCGTGTCTTGTTTTGCATTATGAGCCCTCTAAATTGACATTTAAGGGCTTTAAGACATTTACCCACTTTGTTTTGTCCTCGGTTAACTTTATTGTTACCCGAAAAGTCCTAAACTTCAACGTTGATGCTTTAACCCCTTGTACACGGATTTGATCATAACTTTCTCGTACGATAACGAAACTTTATGAAATTTATATCGTGCATTCTAGTGAGCATAATTAACCGTTATAAAGTTTCGGGTTTGTCAAGTTTAGTCCCTGTAAGCGAATTAACTTGTTTTTGTCATACCAAAGCCTTTAAAACTTATTTCTAAGTTATGTAAAGGTTATTTAAGGTATGTTAAGTATATGTTGAAGTTCCGGAGTATTTGTCGCATTAAACTGATTATGTTTATGCACCAGTTTGCGTATAAATCTCCAGAAAGTGATATAGAGTTTGAAATTGGACAAAAGTCAAAACATGAAAAATGTAAAACACAACCAAACAAACATTGGGATCAAGTAACATTGTTTTTATTGATAATAGAACTGTTCATAATGATAACAAGCACAGATGTTACAGTCTCCCCTACTTGTGGAAATTTCGTCCCGAAATTTATTTAGAGGAAACTCGTGGAAAAAGATGCGGATATTTCGCCTTCATTTGATCTTCGCGTTCCCAAGTAAACTCGGGTCTACGTTTAGCTTCCCAGCGAACTTTGACCAAAGGAATGCGCTTGCGTTTAAGCCACTTGACTTCACGTTCCATGATTTCCACTGGCTTCTCAACAAATTTCAGTGTTTTGCCAACACGAATTTCGTCAAGCGGTATGTGGAGGTTCTCATCAGCTAAACACCTCTTGAGATTGGATACGTGAAAGGTTGGATGAACATTTCCAAGTTCAGGAGGTAACTCAAGTCTGTAGGCTACCTTACCGATTCTTTCGACGATCTTGAATGGTCCAACGTATCTAGGTGCAAGCTTTCCTTTCTTTCCAAATCTGATCACACCTTTCCAAGGTGAGACCTTAAGTAATACTCGATCACCGACTTGAAATTCCAAGGGCTTGCGTTTTGGGTCCGCGTAACTCTTTTGACGGCTTCTAGCTGTCTGAAGGTTATCACGAACTTTCTTAATCTTGTCAGTTGTCTCTAAAATGAGAGCAGGTCCAGTAAGTTGAGCCTCGCCGATCTCATTCCATCAGACTGGTGAACGACATTTTCGACCATAGAGAGCCTCGAAAGGAGCCATTTTGATGCTGGTGTGATAACTGTTGTTGTAGGAGAATTCAATTAACTGAAGATGTGAATCCCAACTACCACCAAAATCGATCACACAAGCTCTAAGCATATCCTTCAAAGTCTGGATTGTTCTTTCAGATTGACCATCCGTTTGCGGATGATAAGCTGTGCTCAGATTAAGTTGGGTCCCCATAGCAGATTGCATGGTTCTCCAAAAATGAGAAGTGAAACGAGCATCTCTGTCAGAAATGATGTTCAAAGGAACACCATGTCGAGCTACAATTTCATCCACATAGATTTTTGCAAGTCTGTCAGCAGGAAAATCCTCACGGATTGGCAAGAAATATGCTGACTTAGTAAGACGATCAACAACTACCCAGATGGCATCATGACCTTTCTTTGTGCGCGGAAGTTTGGTAACAAGATCCATAGTAATGTTTTCCCATTTCCAAACTGGGATCTCTGGTTGCACTAATAAACCCGAAGGACGTTGATGTTCAGCCTTAACCTTAAGACAAGTAAGGCATTTTGATACGTATAAGGCTATGTCTTTCTTCGTACCAGGCCACCAATAGTGAATACGAAGATCCTTATACATTTTATCTGAGCCCGGATGAATAGAATAGCGAGACTTATGGGCTTCATCCATAAGTAAGGTGCGAAGGTTATCTAGGCTTAGGACCCACAAACGGTCCATGAAATAATACGATCCATTGTCCTTCAGTTCCAAATCAGGGGTTATGTGATAAGGAAATTCCTTATCCATTAAACCTTGTGAAACACAAGACTGTTGAGCCTGAGAAATGCGTGCTTGGATATCGGATCGAGCTTGAATAACAGATTGAACACGAACACAATGAAGCTTAGTACGTTCCTTACGACTCAATGCATCGGCTACGACATTCGCCTTACCAGGATGGTAGCGAATCCCGCAGTCATAGTCGTTTAGAAGCTCCACCCAACGTCTTTGTCTCATGTTGAGTTCTTTCTGATTGAAGATATGCTGAAGACTTTTGTGGTCCGTGAAAACCACGCATTTAGTACCGTACAAATAGTGTCTCCGGATCTTTAGAGCGAAAACAACTGCACCCAACTCAAGATCATGAGTGGTGTAGTTCTTCTCATGTATCTTCAACTGCCTCGATGCATATGCTATGACTTTGTTCCTTTGCATCAGAACACAGCCAAGACCCAATTTAGATGCATCGCAATAAACGACGAAATCATCATTGCCCTCAGGCAAAGTCAGAACAGGCGCGTCGCAAAGCTTTTGCTTCAAGTGTTGAAAAGCTTCCTCTTGTTTGAATCCCCAATCAAAGGGTTTGTTCTTCTGAGTTAGAGCAGTTAGAGGAACTGCAATCTTTGAGAAGTTCTCAATGAAGCGGCGGTAATAACCCGCTAGACCAAGAAAAGAACGAACTTCAGTAGGAGTAGTAGGCGTATCCCAATCCTTAATCGCACTGATCTTGGAGGGATCTACATGAATGCCTTGTTCGTTGACAATATGTCCTAAAAATTGAACTTCTTTAAGCCAGAATTCAAACTTGGAGAATTTGGCGAAAAGTTGCTCTTTCTTTAGGAGTTCCAAAGTAAGACGAAGATGTTGCTCGTGATCAGCTCGCGTCTTTGAATAAATCAAAATGTCATCTATAAAAACAATGACGAACTGATCCAAATAAGGCTTGCAGACCCTATTCATTAAGTCCATGAAAACAGCAGGAGCATTAGTCAGACCGAATGGCATGACTGTGAATTCATAATGCCCATAACGAGTACGGAACGCTGTCTTCGGAATATCTTCTTCATGCACACGAAGTTGATGATATCCTGATCGCAGATCAATCTTTGAAAAATAAGAAGCGCCCTGTAGTTGATCAAAGAGATCATCAATGCGAGGTAGGGGATATCGATTCTTGATGGTAAGCTTGTTAAGCTCACGATAATCGATACACATCCTAAAAGATCCATCCTTCTTCTTGACAAAAAGAACGGGAGCACCCCAAGGTGAAAAGCTAGGACGGATAAAACCTTTGTCAGAGAGCTCCTGAAGCTGCTTAGACAACTCTTGCATCTCAGATGGTGCAAGACGATATGGAGCTCTGGCAATGGGATTTGCACCAGGTACGAGATCAATACGGAACTCGACTTGGCGTGCTGGGGGTAGACCAGGTAAATCTTCAGGGAAAACTTCAGAATAATCCCGAACGACAGGAATATCTGAAATAGACTTACCCTTGCCTTTATCTGCTGTAACATGTGCTAAGAAGGCCACATAATTCTTTCGCAGATACTTCCGAGCTTTAAAACAAGACATGAGCTTGAGACCACCAGACGGTTTCTCACCATGAACCTGTAGGATCTCGCCTGTCGAAAGCGGTACACGAACGATCTTCTCGAAACAAACTACCTCTGCGTGATGCTTGGATAACCAATCTATACCCACTATAACGTCGAAGCTTCCAAGTCGCATAGGCGTGAGGTCAATAGGAAAAAGATGGTCGTTAAGGTTTAACTGGCAGTTGCGAAGAACATAATTAAGAAGAATGGGTTCACCATTAGCAACTTCTACTGTCAAAGGTTTACCTAGTTTCGTTCTAGACACGCGAAGCATTGGCTCAAAAGACAATGACACAAAACTCTTATCGGCACCCATATCAAAAAGAACAGATGCAGGCTGATTATTAATAAAGAACGTACCGTTCACCACATTATCGTCCGCCTGCGCCTCTTGGGCATTCAAGTTAAAAGCTCGCCCTCGAGCCTGACCTTGATTCTGATTTGGATTCTGATTCTGGTTGGCTAGCCTTGGGCACCGGTTTCTGTAGTGGGTCAGATCCCCACAATTATAGCATGAACCAGGAGGAAAATGAGGTCGTGCTGCTAGACCTTGTTGCTGAGCAAGAGGCTGAGCAACTTGTTGAGCTTGGTTCAGAACTGCCTGGTTCTGATTAGCAGGAATACGGCAGGTAGCGGCAAGATGACCAGATCTTCCGCAGTTGGTGCACTGACGACACTGGAGGTGTGGTAGGTGATGGCCGTTACACCTGTTGCACAAAGGCGCAGTGCCAAGATATGGCTTCTTGGCTAGTGGTTGTGCAGGCTGATTTGGTGCAGCTTGGGCCTGTGCAGTAACAGCATAGTTTTGGGAAGGCTTCCGCTTCCTAGACCCTACAGAATTCTTTCCCTTCTTGTTTTCACCTTTCTTGCCATCCCCCTTGTCAGACGCCTGCTTCTTGCCCTTGTCACCCTTTTTATGCAGCTTTCCCTTTCGAACCTGCGACTCAGTCAATGTCGCTGCTAACTCGATCGCCTGACGGAGTGTGGCAGGGTTACTACCAGTAAGGATGTCTTGTACTGAGTCAGGTAGGCCGTCGATGTACCTTTCGATAGCCTTGTCGAGTGGGGTAACCATAGTTGGGCAAAGCAGACTCAACTCTTCAAACCTATCAGTATACGCCCGATGCTCACCACTATCTTGCTTCAAATTATCAAACTCTTTCTCCAACGCTCGCTGTTAATGACGAGGACAGAACTCCCTCATCATAAGGGCCCTGAGTTCAGCCCATGTCTGTGCTAGAGCAACTTCTGCACCACGGTCTCTCATAACCCCGTTCCACCATGTGAGAGCCCTCTTCTGAAACACACTTGAAGAAAACTCGACCTTGCGATTGTCAGGACACTGCACGTGGCGAAAAGTATTCTCAATGCTCTCGAACCATTGAAGAAGCCTAGTCGCTCCTTCAGAACCACTAAACTTGAGTGGTTTAGCCGAGTTAAAATCCTTGTATTTGCATGGAGCATTGTTGTTGTTGTTGGCTTGGTTCCATTGAGCAAAGAGATTTGGAAATTGAGCAGCCATCTGCTGCGCAATGATTTCTGCCAGTTCGGCAGTCGCTATCTGGTTTTCGCGTCGAGGAGGCATTCTAAAAGAGGAAACATGAAAAGAAACGAGTGAGATGATTGGATGAAGAGAATGAGATGAAACAAAATCAAAAGCAAAGATGGTGGTCATTCGTCCGAGATTTTGAAAACTCAAAAGGGTTCAAAACCATATAACAGAGGGTTCAAAACCTTACAAAAGAGGGTTCAAAACCTAGTAATCAATCATCCTAGCACAGATGATTAATTTTCAAAGCGGATTCGGAATCGATGTTCTCGTTGTGGTTATCACCTAAGGATAGGTGAAGTGCATGTTTTAAAATCTAAACACAATATAACTTGTGTTAGGGTCCTAGAAAGGTTATAGTCTAGGTCAAAGCATTACTAATAACCTAATTCCCTATAAACCTGGCTCTGATACCAACTCTTCTGTCACACCCCGACCACGTATAACATACAAAACGTGGCGGAAAACGTCGGGGAGTGTTGTAACAGAATTAATTGTTTCATAACCATGGCATTCAAAGTTGTATTTTATTTATTAAACAAGAGTGTTATATTGTCTTAAACAGGAAACAAAGAGTTCATAACATAATTAAACTAGTCTATCTTCATTTTTAGTCTCTAAGGCACAGGTCCGCCCTAGTGTCACGATCATCATCCAACGGAAAAGCTCCTGAAAACACATGTGAAAATAGGTACGTCAGCATAAAAATGCCTGTGAGATACATAGGTTTGTGAAAATTGGATTCATGACTTAAGTTTAGGAAAATGTTTAGTCATGAACCTTGTAATTTGATTTTTTTTGTAAATCGCTTGAAAAACAATATGTTTAGATGATATGTATAAATAAAAGAATAATGTATGGTTAAATGAATAACCATGTAAAATGAGTTGTATAAAATAAACCGTATTTTAAACCAAAGTCTTGTGAAAACATGTTACTTGTGTAAAATGTATAAGTCCAAAATGAATGATTTAAATAACGCTATGATATGTAATATAATACAAACACTTATATATAGGAAGTACCAATGGCGTATCCACCATGATTGTATCATATTACTCCCATCTCGTTACTTAAGTCATTTAAACCAACCAATAATGTATAATGTCTATGTTTAAACCAATTGTCAAAAGTCCTTGTATAAACCATGTCAAATGTTGATAGTCCAAAAGTAGTCAAGTAACGTGTAACAAATGTTATGTATTGTAAGTAAAGTATTGTCACATAGTCCAAATGTAGTAATGTACAAAACAAAGTATTTTGAATATATCAAAAAGTTATGTTTTGCAAAGTAATGCATGTTACAATGATACAAACATTTATGTGGTAAGTTAACGCATACATTCAAGCCTTGAGACAGTCGGATAACCCTTTCAGTCAAGGTTATCAAAAGAAATGTTTTCGGATTCAGTCATTCCTTACATCCAAACAAACCCGAGATGTTAGGAATGGGATTTGTCAAGTCCTATGGTACCACTACTTACTACCGAGCGACGTAGCAAATGTTAATGAACGTAATAAAGACCCGTTTGTGCAAACCAAATGTTATAGCAGTTGTATGCATGTCATATGAAAACAATGTACTAAGTATGCTAAGTTAACATACAAAGCAGAAAAGTCATGTAAATCAATGTGCTAGCATGCTATCAGTCAACATACATAGCAGAAATGTAATGTAAAACGATGTACTAAGTACGCACACAATGGGCATACATAGCATGAAATGTATTGAAATCATGTACTATAATGTACTAACAAACATAGCAGGTATATGATGTGAAAACAGGAAAGCATGAAAGTAACAAGTAGGCACATGTGTTCCACCCCAAAATGTTTGGAAAACAGTAAAAGAGGGGTCTATGTACTCACTTGAGATTGCTCAGAAGTCCTAGAGATCACGGATATCAAACGGCACCTAATATAGGTAACTACATTAATAAACCGGATCTAAATCGGAAGATCGGATAGAATGTGATTTAGACCCGACAAGTTTGAAGAATTGTTTAATATGGGTATTTCATACACATTCTGGATTTCTAGATAAAACCGATAAGGTTTGACCCGCTTCGGCTAATTTATGTAAACTAGTTATATAAACCGAACCGAACGCGTAATAAGCGTAACGGGTATCCGTAAGAGCCATATACAGGTTTCCTAAGTTAATATGCTTCAAATATGTTGTGACATCAGTAATATGTCTTTCATTATGCCCGAAACGTATTTAAACACAAACTATGCCCCGTAAGGGTAGTTTGGTCATTTAAAAGGTTATAAAAGAGTTTAAGTGTTAACCTGAGTTACAGGTCTGATGTAATCAGCAAATATACTCGATTTGCTAAGTTATATCAGTAGGGTAAAGTATATATGTGAAATTTATCAATTATAACCAAACTATGCACCGTAGGGGCATTTTGGTAATTTCACATAAGCCGTAAAGCTCAAAACTGAAGTCTGAGTCAAACAACTTTTGCTTACTGTTAAAACATTATAATTTACCTAAAATATCAGTAGGTATCAACCCTTGTGTGTCTAAAATAGTTCTAGTACATACTATGCGTTAAAAACGCTTAGAAAGGCGATTAGGAGCCGTTTCCGGGTTATATATATAAAGCTGATATTTTTATTATTACAGAAGGCTTAAAATAATTTATTTATTATTAAAGATCAGTAGCAAAAGGTTTGGAGTCGTTTAGATATGTAAAACTCATTTTATGGCCCATAAGGGCAAAACCGACGATTACCGGATTAAGCCTACGACTATAAGTTATGCTCAGCCTAAAATTAATTAAAAATCTTCAAAAATCACAAAATAATATATTACATCAGGGGGTAATAAGTTTGATATCAAAAAGTAGGCTTAACTAGGCTATACGCTAATTACGCCATTTAATTAACATAAAGCTTTCATTTTGCGCTAATGAGCATAACTCTCAATCTACACGACCAATTGATCTCAAATTTTGGATACAAGTTTATATATCAGTAACAAAGGTTTCTACTCTTTTACATTTTCAAAAATCACGCTTTAAGGTAAGAAGGGCATAATGGTCAACATATGAGCATTTAACGGAAATATGCACATTAATTGGATAACTAATGAACCAAGGTGTATAATCACAGAGGGTTATACTTGTATGTAACCTAGTCCAATTTAAGCTCTGAGGCATTTCTAAAACATGCCTAAACGGGTCAGAACTGAAAGTCAAAGTAAAAGTCAAACTATGCGACTTTCGGTCCCGAACCGGGTCTAAACAGGAAATTGTCGGGTTGAACAGGTTTGGACATGTTTTTACACTAATTACTAAGTAATATTAATGATCAAACAGGTTGTATGTGTTCTACATAGCTAATTATGCATAAATTATAAATTTAGCATCCTGTTGACTTTTTATCAGAAAGTTTGACCCGACTTTTGACCTAGTTAGAATGGGAATCAGGGGGAACCCTTTTAAGGGTTTATTACCCACATCATTACCAACTTATAACTACTTTTGATTCGACTAATCACTGGACCATTAGTGACTAATCGTTAAGTCAACCGTTAATTACGACGGTTGACTTTTAAGCTAAAAACTAAGCTAAAACTAAACTAAGGAAAGTTAGGCAAACTTACAAGAGTCCTATGAATGACCAGGGATCACTTGAGAGAAGACTTGTGCTCCAGAAAGCTCCTGAATTGTAGATGGAAGGTGTGATCAAAGTTGTTGCACATAAGGGCCTTTTATAGTGATTTAATCACCACAAATCTTTGACACACAAGTCTACAAGTGACCACAACTGATTAACAAGTGTCCCTAAGTGTTTAGGGGTTGTTTAGGGGCCAAGCAAGATGTGAAAAATCGATTTAATGGCTGTTACAAGTGCTATGGCAGACAAGATCCAAGAAAATCAATAATCTGTCCAGATGAGGGCGTCGCGTAGCGCGACGGCAAAGGGCCTCAGGCTCGCGCTACGCGAGCATGTCTGTTTCAGCCAAACAAATTTTCATTTATTGCAGTTTTGGTCCCTGGCCCTTCTAAAGGTCGCTTTCGTGTCTTGTTTTGCATTATGAGCCCTCTAAATTGACATTTAAGGGCTTTAAGACATTTACCCACTTTGTTTAGTCCTCGGTTAACTTTATTGGTACCCGAAAAGTCCTAAACTTCAACGTTGATGCTTTAACCCCTTGTACACGGATTTGATCATAACTTTCTTGTACGATAACGAAACTTTATGAAATTTATATCGTGCATTCTAGTGAGCATAATTAACCGTTACAAAGTTTCGGGTTTGTCAAGTTTAGTCCCTGTAAGCGAATTAACTTGTTTTTGTCATACCAAAGCCTTTAAAACTTATTTCTAAGTTATGTAAAGGTTATTTAAGGTATGTTAAGTATATGTTGAAGTTCCGGAGTATTTGTCGCATTAAACTGATTATGTTTATGCACCAGTTTGCGTATAAATCTCCAGAAAGTGATATAGAGTTTGAAATTGGACAAAAGTCAAAACATGAAAAATGTAAAACACAACCAAACAAACATTGGGATCAAGTAACATTGTTTTTATTGATAATAGAACTGTTCATAATGATAACAAGCACAGATGTTACATCCACCGCCTCCAATTTTTGAATTCTATAGTTGCCAACATCCTAACGATTTGACTTTCAAAGAGTTGATTTGGGTGTATGATTACCTTTAGTCAATTACGATTAGCGGGAATAAGAATTAAGGAGGGGTCTTGTCATCCAATGGTGAACATTCGTACAATAATAAACCACAATTCACCACAAGAAGTCCAAATTTGGGCCGGGGGCTACGAAACTGAACCGGAAGCGGAATAAATATCAATGTTAGATGAGGAAATAGTTTATCCATCATTCGAAGGCTTCGGTTATAAATATCTACATAAGAGGTTGGACATGCCTCATTATATGCATGACTTCTCATCGCCCGATTCCCCATTTGGTTATTAGCTTATATAATTATGTGTTTAAACGTTTAAAATTCAATTTATGTAATTGTGTGTTTTAGTGTTTAATTATTTATGTAATATTTTTATTTTTCGGCATGTATTAATGTAATTGTGTGTTGAATGTATAATTTTATTTATGTTTTAATTTTATCTTTTATTAGTTACTAATTTAAATTATAATTGCGTGTTTGAAAACATAATTTATTTTTAAATAAGAAAAAGATGAGCATTTTTTACGATATTGGTGCCATCAAAATGGATAGTTTAGGGTAGTGAATGGAGTGAGTGATGTGGCACTACAGAATTAATGAGAGTTAGGGTGACAAGGGGTAGTGGTCTCACCCCCTAAATTTGATGCAGGCCAACCCTTTTGATTTAGAAGAGTTTTGTACCTAGTGACATCACGGTCATCCTGTCGTGGTCGTTGTGCTAACCCTCAACCTTCAAACCCACCATCATAAAAACTACCGCATCCACTTTTGAATTCTGTAGTCCACAACATCCGAATGATTCGACTATCGAAAAGTATCTTTAGTCAACTACAATTACCAGGATAGGAATTTGGGAGGGGTCTCATCCTCCAACGGCAAACATTCCTACACTAATAAACCCTAATCTAACACAAGAAGTCCTAACTTAGGCCGAAGGTGACAAAACTAACCTCAGGGAGGAATACAAACCATGGTCGGATGAGGAAATAATTTATATATCCTCTGAAAGCTTTAGTTATAATAATGAGAGAAGAGGGTGGACGTGCCTAATAATAAGCATGATTGTTGATGCATAATGTCTATCGCCTGCGTCATCAGTCTGTGTTATGTCACTTATATGTAAAAGGTTAAAAAGTTAAAGTTAAATTTGTGTTTTGTCCAGGTCGCACGACCTGATAGGTCAGGTCGCACGAAGTGGTTTTGTTCAACTCGTGCGGTATGGGTTTGTAATCTCGTGCGGTCTGGCAAGTCTATATATAGATCAGTAGTGTTCTTCATTTGTAACTTTCTGGAGAATCTTGTACCGAAGTGTTGTCCGATTCTCTCTGTACCAAAACTTCTAAAATCAATGAAGAACATGTTTAAAGTTACTTTCTACTCTTCTACTCCTGTTCTAACACTGATTGACGGTTTCTAGTCTGATTCCGCCTTTGTAGAAACTAGATCTGACTCTGATTGACTCGTTTGGATGAATCCTCGATCCTACAAGTGGTATCAGAGCTCAGGATGAGTCAAATCTGTTGATATCAGTGTTTTGAACGGTTTAGAATCATATTCTTCTACTCTTTCTTGGATTTTCAGACGAATTCACGGATAAAATGGTCTGAATTTTAGATATCATGTGTAAAACATCATTTTGAACAATTGTACAAAGTTGCAGACCATAAATCAAACTAAAACTGATCCAAAAATGTCAAAAACTTGAAATTTTGATAAACTAAGTCTTCAAACGAGATGAAATTGTCTAAATCGTATGAAAATGATGTCCAAATCGTGTGAAATGAACCAGATCGTTTGAGTTTTTGTCAAACCGTATGAAAATCATGACCAGATCGCATGAGATGAGATCAGATCATGTGAACTTATATCAGGTCGTTTGAAAGTTTCAAATATTGTGACCAACTCGCACGAATTGAGTGGTCAGATCGTGTGAAGTTGTTCAAACCGCACGAACTGAATTTTTTTTAACAAGTATTTGTCATCTCGCACGGTTTGGATAGTCCAGGTTGTTTGAAATTCAGGTCGTTTAAAATCAGGTCGTTTGAAATCAGGTCTTTTGAAGTCCACGTCGTCTAAAAGTCCAGGTCGCTTGAAATTGAAATTTTTCAAAACTTAGAAATTTTTCGAAACATTTTTCAAAGTATAAAATGGACAATCAATAGTTTACAATGCGTTTTTCAGAGGAGGTATGACTGTTCAAACTCCAGCAAGTATAGCTCAGAATGTGAATATGGAGAACGAGCTAGGAACCATGCAAAAACCACCGGAACTGCTCAACATTAAAGATTATTCGGGGTGGCAGGATAGATTTCGCACATGGGTTCAGGCGAATCACCTTGAATGTTGGCTGAAAGTTGAAACGAAATATGGAGTTCCTATGAATGATGCTGGTCTTCCGAAAACACGTAACACGTTAACTCCGGCTGAACAAGAAAACTTTAAAGCCGAGAAGAAGATGGTCAGTATATTGCAACAGGTAATTAAGGAAGACATTTTGGTATTGCTACAGCATCAGGGTGACGCGCAATCTATTTGGAACGCTCTTAAAATCAAATTTCTTGGAAGTGTTTCAATGATCAAAAGCAAAAAGGCATTACTGAAAAAAGAATTCGACATATTTACTGCTATCAGTGGAGAATCAACGAAAGAGTTGATTGAGAGGTACTGTCACTTGGTAGTGGAGATGAAACGTTTGAATATAGATAAAACAAACGAAGAGTGGGTTGATAAGTTGGCTGACGCACTACCACAAGAAGAGTGGGGTACGTTCTTATTGGTTTTGAAGAACAACTTGGAATACGTGGGTTTCAATTTGAGTACGTTTATTGAGAGAATTGAAGCTCAGGAGCTTGAACTTCGGAAAATGAGGAAAATGAAATATGCAAACGTACAACAAGATGTTCAGCTTTATTACAAAGTAAACTCATCTGCCACTTCTGCTCCGAGTCCAAAGATTCAAACGGCATTCAGTGCAGATTCTTCATCGGGAGTACCTCAAAGCAAGCCTAACAACAACTTTTCACCATTTTCAAATTACGAACCGAATCCTAAGGTTCAGAATTTTCAAGAACAGGTTTCTTCTCAAAGTTCTTCAGGTTTGAACAATCAGGGTTATAGTCATGGGATACAGTGCAATATCGCTGTTAATATAAAAAACTGTCAAGATTTTACCGAGACAGCCACAAAGCAGCATATAGCACTTCTAGCTTCTGTACTTGAGTCTTACCAGAGTCTAGTAACCGGACGAATTGGTAACCCAGACATGACTAAAGAAGATTACGATCAAATTGATCCCGAGGAACTAGAACTCATCGACATAAAATGGGGTATGGCGAGCATTGTGAGAAGAGCTCAGAGGTTCATGGAAATTACCGGAAGAAGTAGTCTCGCAGGTCCTGATCCTAAACTTGGATTCGACAAATCGAAGGTGACTTGCTTCAAGTGTAAAGAAAAGGGGCACTTCAAGCGTGAATGTCCGAACAGGGAAGTTAATAACCACCAGAATCCATTCGCCAACGATTATTACCGACAGGCCATCTATCATAAAAACAGTCAACAACCATTCAATCCACGACCTCAAATTGAGAACACTCCATCCAAACAATCAGAAAAAGCTCTTTTGGTGAATCAAGATGACGAAAAGATTTCAGAAGGCTTCAGTTGGGATAAGCACATTCCAGGAGGTGGTCTTGCAATGATGGCTGAAATTATTGAAGAGCCGGAACCGAAAATCGAGGAATGTGTTCCTTAAGTTGAAGAAGTCAGTGAAGTGGTGAATGAAGAAAGTTTTGTAGATCTAGAAGAGGAGGTAGCATTGGTCTACTATTATCAGTCTGAACAGGAGATTATTACTAATGCATTTAAATTTATAATGCCAGCTAATGTGTTTGATTCTTTTGCAGGCTTCTTTAGTGAACCGACTACGGGTTTTTGTCCACAGTACGAAGTTGAACAAACTCCGGTTCAAGAGATCATTGATGTCTCAAAGGAAATCAATGAAGAGACTTTGAAAGAAATAGCAGACAAAGATCTTATGGTCAAGCTGCAAGAGGTAGAACAAACTAAAACACCTTCTGATAACAATGAGACCAAAGATGCAACTCAAGAGTCAGTGTCAGTTGAAAAGGAGTCAATTATCGAGACTTGGGATACGTATGAGTCAGGAGAGAAGTCTGAGTCCGATGACAAATCAGAAAATGAGAAGTCCGAGTCTGATGCCAAATCAGAAAATGTGACGTCGAATCCAGAGAGAAATCTGAGTCTGAGTCCGGAGAGGTTGGTAAATCGGAAAGTAAAAATGATAAACAAGAAAATGTTTTTGAAAAAGTTGATCCAATTCTTGAAAAGCCATGCGAAAACTGTTTGATACCATGCATGGATTGTCTTGAAAAAGACAAACAGTTTCAAGAGTTGAAAAAGTTTAACGACAAATTAAAATTTGATTTTAATGATGTTAAAGAAGCTTATGACACTCTGTCACGATCAATTAAAATGATTCACACTGAGAGTAAAGAAAATGATAAAATTGTTAATTTGCTCAAAGCTACGGTCATGGATAAGCAAATGTCAATTAACATCCATCTGGACAAAATCACATCTCTAAAGAAGGAACTTGAACTGATGCGCATTGAGACAGAAAGAGTCGACAAAAAATTGATCAGTTATCTTTCATCTACATATGTGATTGATCAGATCGTTCCTTAACAAACTGAAGTTAAACCAGCTTTCAAAAATGTTCCACCCCCAATGTGGAATCATTATACTCAGAAATATCCAGACGGGGTGGAGGAGGCATTGAATCTCAAACTAAGAACAGAAGAAAATGAATTACCTGAAAACATAGATGTTACATTCTCTCCATCTGACACCGACAACGAGTCACAATTGGTTAAAACAGTTGTAGACCAAGTGTTGGATGAAGAAAGTGATAACACTGATTTCGAAACGGTTAAAACTCATTTTGAGAATTCCAGTTCAGATTCTGAAGATGACGGAAACTTTCTTGCTAAGTTTATTCCAAAGTCAGATAAAGTTTTGGATGACGATTCGATCATTGTGGTTTACACGATGACCGGAACTGACAAACTGTATACTGATTTTGAGTACCCGATTCAGAATGCAAACCTGGAAAAGGTTGAAAAAGTTTTTAAACTCGTGGAAATTGATATCTCAGAAGTTAACAATAATTCGTTTCTATCAAAACCGAAAAAATCTTTTGTTAAACAACAACCGACAAACAACCCGGGAAAGAAAAATGAATGGGTGGGTAACAATGGTAATAACAAGAGACATGGTAATAATTACAAAAAGAAAGGTGTTGGTTTTGAGATGAAAATGGCTAAGAAAGAAGTTAAGCCAAAAGAAAAATTGAATGAAGTGTTTGTGGCTGGTAATAATACAGAAGTCGAAAAGGATTATATCTTTAGTAAGCAAGCAGTTGACGATTTTATTGCGGCCAATAAGATAAGAGACAAGGCCAACAGATCCAATTTTGTTGAATATGACAAAAGAATCTGTTATCGATGCAATGAAATCGGTCACATGGCCAAACAATGTGTCAAAGAGATAATAAAACCAGTTTTCCATAAACCAAAACCAAAAATTTCAAAGGATATTAAGGGGAAATCATCTATGGTATCCCCCGTACGTATTCTTAAACGCGGTGAATCATTGAAGTCAGAGGACAAACCAAAATCAACTTTTGAAATTGGTGAATCTTCAAAATCATAAAAGACTTCAAAGGTTTATTCTAAAACAAAGACTTTCCAAAGTCAATCATGGGTGGAGAAACCTACACATTATTTTGAGGAAAAGAAAATGGAAGAGGTTTTAAAATCTGAACCGAAAATCTTTGCAACCACTAATGAGAAAATTGAGTTTGAGTTAGATAAGTTGATTGAAGAATTCCCACCTATCAAGGAAGGAGCTCTAAAATCAAAACCAGAATCTGATGTTTCAAATGTTTTTTTAACATTCCAAAAGTTGCAATAGTAGCTCATGATATTGTCTTTGATAGTGTACCAAATGTTGAAAAATATTGGGTATCATTGTTTAAGTAAATGTCTTTTGATGTGTGTAGGGGCTTCCAAGGTCTATCATTTCTAAATGGATAATGGATAGCGGCGCCTCACGGCACATGACAGGGATGTTAGCACTGCTATACGACGTCAAGTCAATCAATGGAGGTTATGTCGGGTTTGCTGGAACTCAAGGTGGAAGAATTGTTGGAGAAGGAATACTTACTAACGGGGTCGTATCATTTGAAAAAGTGAACTACATGGCTGAGTTAGAAAACAATCTGTTGAGTATTTCTCAGATTTGTGATAAGTCATTTACTGTTCATTTTACAAAAGACGAATGTCTGATTCTTAAACCGGGGTTTAAGATACCCGAAGAAATGGTGTTGATGCGCGCTCCTCATGAAAACGATCTCTATATACTAGACATGAGCGTTGCAACAACGACAGATAAAAAGGCACAATGCTTTGTGAGTAAGACGAAGACGACTGAAAAAGAATCCATCATGTGGCATCGTAAAATGGGCCATATTCATTTGAGAAAGATGAACTTTTTAGTTCATAATAATCTTGTAGAGGGTGTTAATTTGAAAAGCTTCCATCTTAACGATGACTGTATTGAATGCAAGAAAGGGAAGCAGACAAAGAAATCGCACCCGAAAAAGCTCTTGAACTCCATCAGATTACCTCTTGAAAGACTCCATATGGATCTTTTCGGACCGGTAAATGTGAAAAGCATAAGTGGAGATCTATATTGTTTAGTTGTTACTGGCGACTTTACAAGATTTTCCTGGGTGTTGTTTCTAGAGAAAAAAGAGGAAACGTTTGATTCTTTGATGAAGCTATTCAAAAAGATGGAGAATGTTTACAAACTGCTGATTAGACGTATTCGAAGCGACAATGGCACAGAATTCAAGAACAACCGTATGCTCGAATTCTGCAACGATAAGGGCATTCTTCATGAGTTCTGCAATGAAAAAATCGTACGTTGAACGAAACGGCTCGTACCATGTTAGCAGATTCGAAATTACCAGTATATTTTTGGAGTGAAGCGGTTGCCACGACATGTTACACGCTCAATAGGGTTCTTACGGTGAAGAAGTACAAGAAAACTTGTTTTGAATTGCTTCATCTTTACAAACCGAATCTGAAATATTTTGAACCATTTGGATCACCATGCACATTCATTGATCCAGACGGTAAATTTTGTTCGAAAGCTAATGAAGGTTTTTTTTTTTTTTTTGTAGGATACGCTAGTCCGTTGAAGAGAGTTTTTGTTCCGAGTTTGGGGAAGATTATACAAGTTCAACACGTTGACTATCAACGGTTTACTGCTTCGAATCAACTTCCCAGAAACAGGTTGCTATTTGATTACGACAATCTCTGGGAGCCATTCCATTTACAGACAGAGCCGAATGAGGAGGAACTGGCATTCTTATACCAACAACAGCAGTCTTTTTCACAAGAACAAGTGCCGAGACCGTTGGTGGTTTCTTCGCCCACCGTGGGTTCAAATAATCATGAGGATGGTGATATTCGTTAATTTACACATATTTTAGTCCCCCGTTTTACCCCTATTTTATGCGTTTTTGGCCGTAAAACCGTCATTCGGATACTTATTTATCTACATTTATGTTTACAGGCCTAAAACAGCATACCAGACAAGATGATAGAAAAAACGAGGACTTTCCGGACAAAACGACGAAGCTGCGGACATTCTGTTAAGGATTCTGACCTGGGCCTGTGGAACGACCGTTCCACCTGATGCACGGTCGTGCATCTCCGACAAAGGTGATCAACCCGGAAATGAACGAGACGTGCGACTGGTCGTTCCTGGAAAACAAGGCGGCTTGGTGAAGAACGGACGTTCCATCTGAGGAACGACCGTGCATATCCGATGAACCAACAGAGTCCCGGAACTGAACGACCGGTGCGAATCGACGTGCAACAAATAACTCGGAACTGAACGACCGTTCCACACGAAGAATGGTCGTGCCATTTCGAATCTGGTCAACGATCTGATGACGTATGCGGTATGGTGACCCATCCCTAATAATTGAATAAAGTGCACGGTCGTGCCATATGGATAACGACCGTGCGACAGCAAAAAGTATTAAAACAGAACAGAAACCTTCTGTTCGACATTCTGGATTTTTGGAGAGCTTCACAGGCGATTTTCAGGCTCCGGAGGCATTAGCTTTCACACGGAATCAAGCCACATTGTCCCGTTTAGCTCGATTACTACCCGGATCCTTAGTCTAGTACTTGTTTATGGTTTGATTTTCTAATCTTTCCATGTTTTTGTTAATCTTTCAAGTACTTAGATTATTGTTTATGTATTATTGTAGCCTTTGGGCAAAAACACAACAATCCCTTGCTAGATTATTGCCATTAGTATGTTAAGCTTTGTTTGTAATGACACTTGAAGTATTTTCTATGTTAATCTTTGATGATTAGTTTGCAACCTTGTTATTGATATTGAATTCTTGATTATAAGTAATTATGTTGGATGATTGATGCTTGGTTAGTTAAGATAGTTGAAAAATGAAGCTTAATTAATCTTGTATTAGTAAACTTTGAATGTGGTTAACTAGTTTAACTTGGTTTAAATGTATGCATCATGATACTAGAAATGGTTAGTGATTTAATAAAATGTAATTATTGTTAATCAAGAGAGCTTGCCGTCACGTACGGACCTTAACGGGTTAGATGGTGTCGTTATAAATTCTTGCCATGATTTGTTAGCTTAGTTAGTAGTTTAGGCCAAAATTGCTATCTTAGTGAATTATTGTGCAAGATTTGTAAAATGAACTTGGTTGTGATTTAATCTAGTTTATGCTTGTCTCGGTGGTTGCATTGTGTTTATCGGTGTCTCTTTCCTTGATTAAGTGCGGTTAGAAAACTCCTAACGGATGACTAACTTATTTTTAAGAGATTTTCATAGACATTTATCAATTGTGCGTTAATGAACAATTTTAGGTGTTTAAAGTGTGTTTATCGTTTTAGCTTTCCGAATGATTGTCATTTTAGGATTCCCGAAAGGGATACTAATTGTCTTAAATTGGAAAATTGACCGAATGCTTCTAGTGCCAAAACTGACTTAGTTGACATGCTGTGGTTGTGTATTAAGCAAGGCTTTTTATCTACTATCTATTATGTTTTTATTGTGCTTTTGTTTATGCTTACTTTAGTTTAATTTAAAAACCACAAAACTTATCTTTTTACCGGTAATTTAGTGACAAAGGTCTAGTATTATTTCTCCGCCCATTTCCTTGGATCGATACTTGGTTCTTACCTATACTTTACTACATATATGACGGGGTACACTTGCCTCTTTCGTGTGTGTTTTGATGTAAAAGTAATAATCACTTTTATAAATTTAAAACCAAATCGTGTGTAAATTCATTGCAAAATTATGTATATATACGCACACGTCAAGTTTTTGGTGCCGTTGCCGGGGAAATGGCGAGTTTTAGGAACGACCCGAGTCATTTGGTTATCGGTGTATATACTTGTTAATATTTGTGTATAATTTCTTGATTGTTTATTTGTTTATTTATTTGTGAATAATTCTTTTTTTTTATTCGATTTATTCATTTTTGCGTTATTTTTGTTCCATTTATTTATTTGATCCGGATTTATTTATTTATTTATTCTTTGGGTTTTCGGCACCCTAAAGCCTTTTTTGTATTAGTCGATTCATTTATTTATTGTGTTGAATTTTTTATAAAATTTCGGGCTCATTTTCGGATTTTTATAAAATTTTCAGCCCATTCATAATAACCTTCTGCTTCTATTCAGCTGAAAAAAAAAGCATTATTTAATTAATAAAATATTCACCGTGTCAAATTTTCGTTTGCAGGTTGATGTTCTCGACCCCCGCTCCAGAACTTGTTGAACCGTCAGACGAACCCGAACGTGATCTTCGGAGGCGTCTTCGCGCGAAAGGGCGTGCGGTTGGGCTACTGCTCGCATCTGGCGGGCCGGATTCGGTGGTACCCGTTGAAGCCGAGGGCTCAAGGGCAGCAGGGAACGCAATAATGGCAGACGACGAGCGACCTTTGAATGAGTCTAATCAGCCTGGAGCGACAGGCCTGGAGCCGAGTATCCTTAGACCTACTATAGATGCACCTAATTTTGAAATTAAATCTAGTATAATTAATATGGTGCAGAATTCGGTGCAGTTCGACGGACGCGAACATGAGGATCCCGGACGACATATAGCGGCTTTTCTTGAAGTTTGTTCCACGTTCAAGATGAGGGATGTTTCGGAGGATGCCGTTCGGTTGAGGTTGTTTCCTTTCTCACTGCGTGACAAAGCCAGAGCGTGGCTTACGTCACAGCCAGCTGGGTCCATCAGGACCTGGAATGGGTTGGCGGAGCTATTTTTGAAAAAGTACTTTCCACCCGAGAAGACAACCAAGTTGAGAAACCGAGTGGTGACCTTTCGTCAGGATGAAGGTGAGTCGTTGCATGCAGCTTGGGAGAGATTCAAGGATCTGTTACTTGATGTGCCACATCATGGCTTCACCAAGAGACAGCTAGTCTTGACATTCTATCAGGGGCTTAACTACAATACGCAGGAGCGATTAGATATGAATTCAGGAGGCGATTTGGGGACGAAGACGCCCAATGAGGCTTACGATATCATTGAAAAGGCTGCGTTGAAGTCTAGCTCTCGTCGCGAAGGAGATAGAGGTCGGGCTACATCATCATCAGGATCCCGAGCAGGAGTTCATGCGGTAGACGACTATACGGCCATTACTGCACAAATCTCAGCTCTCGCATCGAGATTCGACAGGTCCCAGATGATTGAGCATGCGGGCTCGGGATGTGACCAATGTGGAGTGTCACACGAGCCTGGGGCATGTTTTCAGGGAGTCGAATACGAGAGCCACGAAGAGGTAGATTTCGTGAGTAATCAAACTAGGCCTTAGAACAACCCTTACAGCAACACCTATAATCCTGGTTGGAGAAATCACC
The DNA here is from genome assembly GCA_030545235.1 of Helianthus tuberosus. Lineage (NCBI taxonomy): Eukaryota > Viridiplantae > Streptophyta > Magnoliopsida > Asterales > Asteraceae > Helianthus > Helianthus tuberosus. The sequence continues at coordinate 178,800,802 of CM060366.1, forward strand.
CAAATTTTGGGTGGCGTGCGAACACAGGGAATCAAAATCCTTTGGGATTTACTCCGCGCGCTCCAGCGCAACCGCAAGGTCAGGGTCAGCAGTTCCAGCAATATGGCCAACCCTATCAGCAGCGTCCTTACTCATATCCGAATCAGGGCACAGGGAGCAGCTCCCAGCAGCAGGCCCCTCAGGCTAGTTCTAAGCTGGAAGACATGATGGCCCAGCTTCTCACTAGCTCCTCGAGCGCGAATCAGTTAGCTGAAAAACGCTATCAGCAGAGCGAGGATCGTTTTCTCTCTCATGAGGGGGAAATGAGGAGTCATAAGGCCTCGATTCAGAACATTGAGAATCAGGTTGGTCCGCTGGCACAGATGATGTCAAAGAGGCCCCAAGGTGGTCTCCCGGGTAATACTGAGACAAACCCGAGCGGGCACAGGGATGTGAACGCTGTGATGACCAGGAGTGGAAAACCTACCGGACCCGTCATATCGGACTCACCACCGATCACTGAAGCGGTCCCGACTAGCACACCAGACGAGGTGCATGCCAGGCTACGCCCAGCAAGTACAGCACAAGTCCAGGAGCCGGTCACAGGTTACAAGCCTCCAGTGCCTTATCCAGGAAGGATAAAGAAGCAGAAGACTGAAGAACAAAACGGTAAGTTTCTTGAGATGTTTAAGCAATTGCATATAAACATACCGTTTGTTGAAGCTTTGGCACAAATGCCGAAATATGCCAAGTTTCTGAAAGACATCCTCTCAAACAAACAAAAACTCGAGGACATGTCTTGTGTGGTTATGAATGAAAGCTGCTCTGCTATTCTCCAGAATCGCTTGCCTACAAAAATGGGAGATCCAGGCAGTTTCACGCTTCCTTGCCTCATTGGCAATATGTCCGTCAGTCATGCGTTAGCAGATCTAGGAGCGAGTATAAACCTTATGCCCTATAAGGTTTTTACAAAGTTGGATCTAGGTGAGCCGTCACCTACGAGGATGAGTATTCGACTTGCGGATCGTTCCGTCAAGTATCCACGCGGGTTTGTAGAGAATATGCTTGTTAAGATTGACAAGTTTGTATTTCCCGTGGATTTTGTTATCCTGGACATGGATGAGGACTCGAGAGTGCCTCTGATACTCGGACACCCGTTTTTGAATACCGCCCGGACGATTGTGGACGTGGCGGCGGGCCAGATCACACTCCGAGTGAATGATGAGCATGTGACGTTTGACATTAAACGTTCTATGCAGCATCCTCAGAGTCAAGACGACGCGCTCTATTATGTCGACATCGTCGACACTTGTGTGAGCACGCATTTCCAGGGTACGATCGAGGAGATAGATTCGGACACACATCTGTTGTGTGGGGACCTAAATGGCATTTCGCAGGAGGGCCACGATTTAGAGCAGCCAGTCTTTCAGATTGGTGACGATGGTCCCCAGAGTCCGGATCGATTTGCAGAATTTGATCGCGAAAGTGAAGTGAAGTCGAAGCCTTCAGTAGAAGATCCTCCTACCTTGGAGCTTAAAGAGCTCCCACCGCACCTGGAGTACGCATTTCTTGATGAGGAGCGTCATTTGCCTGTCATTATTTCATCTGGTTTGGCGGTAGAAGAGAAGAGTAGACTGCTTAATGTGTTGAAACTTCATAAGAAAGCAATCGCTTGGAAAATCATGGACATAAAAGGTATAAATCCCTCCTTCTGTACACATAAAATTCTTATGGAGGATCAGTTCAAGCCGTGTGCGTAGCACCAGAGGCGGCTGAACCCGAACATGCAAGAGGTCGTTAAAAAGGAAGTGATTAAGTTGTTAGATGCTGGTATGATCTATCCCATTTCCGACTCTGTTTGGGTCAGTCCTGTGCAGGTAGTGCCCAAAAAGGGGGGCATGACTGTGGTTACTAACGATAGGAATGAGCTCATTCCAACCAGGACGGTCACTGGATGGCGGGTTTGCATTGATTATCGCAAACTCAACGACGCCACCCGCAAGGACCACTTCCCGCTTCCATTCATTGATCAAATGTTGGAGCGTCTGTCAGGGAAGTTATATTATTGTTTTCTGGATGGGTTCTCAGGTTACTTTCAAATTCCTATCGCTCCTGAGGACCAGGAGAAGACCACATTTACCTGTCCCTTCGGTACATTCGCCTACCGGCGTATGCCGTTTGGGCTGTGTAATGAGCCGGCTACTTTCCAGCGATGTATGGTCGCAATTTTCCACGACATGATTGAGGATTCCATGGAGGTGTTCATGGACGATTTTTCGGTATTTGGGGATTCCTTTGATCAATGTCTGGAAAATTTGAAAAGAATGTTGAAGAGGTGTGAGGAGACCAACCTGGTCCTGAACTGGGAGAAATGCCACTTCATGGTGAAGGAGGGCATAGTTTGGGGACACAAAATTTCTCACGCGGGCATGGAAGTCGATCCAGCTAAAGTCGACGTTATTTCACGACTTCCGCCCCCCACCTCTGTTCGAGCTATACGGAGCTTTCTCGGTCATGCCGGGTTCTATCGGCGATTCATCAAAGATTTTTCAAAAATCGCCATACCCATGACCCGTTTGTTGGAGAAAGATGCTCCGTTCGTGTTTGGAGATGATTGCTTGAGGGTTTTTGACCTCCTCAAGCAAAAGTTGATTGAGGCCCCTATTTTAGTCGCACCGGACTGGAGTCTGCCATTTGAAATCATGTGCGACGCGAGTGATTACGCTATAGGGGCCGTTCTGGGTCAAAAGAAGGAAAAGCACTTCCATCCGATCTATTATGCGAGCAAAACTCTTCACGACGCTCAAGAGCATTACACCACGACTGAAAAAGAGCTCTTGGCGGTCGTTTTCGCATTCGATAAATTTAGATCGTATCTGGTGCTTTCGAAAACCGTTGTATACACTGATCATGCAGCCATTAGATACCTCTTCAGCAAACAGGACGCTAAACCGCGTCTAATCAGATGGATCCTGTTGCTGCAAGAGTTTGATATTGAGATACAAGATAAAAAGGGTGCTTTGAATGTCGCGGCTGACCATCTATCTCGGTTAGAACACGGAGACATCAAGGACTCGCGTTGGGATTCAATCAATGACAATTTCCCACTCGAGTCTTTGATGGGTGTAGAGATATGCGATGAGTCGCCTTGGTTCGCCGACTTTGCGAACTACCTTGCTTGTAGAATTCTGATTAAAGGGTTGACTCACCAGCAAAAGAGGAAATTCTTTTCAGATATCAGGCATTACATTTGGGACGACCCTTTTCTATTCAAGGTGGGTGCTGATCAGGTGATTAGGAGATGTGTATCAGGGGCTGAGGCGACCGACATTCTGCGCCAGTGTCATGAGGGACCTACCGGAGGCCACCACGGAGCCAACTTCACCGTGAAGAAGGTGTTGGATTCCGGGTTTTACTGGCCGACCATTTTCCGTGACGCGCAGAGTTGGGTGAAAGCGTGCGATGCTTGTCAGAGGGCGACGAACATATCGGCACGCGACGAAATGCCCCAGAACTGGATACAGGTTTGTGAAGTCTTTGATGTTTGGGGGATAGACTTCATGGGACCATTCCCCCCCTCACGTGGAAACAAATACATACTCGTGGCTGTTGATTATGTATCAAAGTGGGCGGAGGCGCAAGCCTTACCCACTAATGACGCCAGAGTAGTTGTGAGGTTTTTTAAGAGTTTGTTCGCCCGATTTGGCGCTCCAAAAGCGCTCATTAGTGACCGAGGGACTCATTTTTGTAATACACAGCTTGAAAAGGCTTTGTCCCGATACGGTGTGCATCACCGTTTGTCCACGCCCTATCATCCGCAGACGAGCGGGCAGGTGGAGGTCACGAACCGTGGGCTTAAGCGCATCCTTGAGCGGTCTGTTGGTGCTAACCGCAAGGAGTGGTCGGACAAGCTTGATGATGCATTCTGGGCACGAAACGCTATTGGGGAACCCTACAACCCACGGATGTCAAAGGCCTCACGACTCCGAGACCCTCTGGTGCGAGTGATGCACCATGTTTTCAGCCATTCGATATGCGGACGCATGGACAGTCTCGGCAACTGTCCCACACCTGATTTGCTCTTTTTATATGCGTTGGTTGACAAAGCGCCAATCAACCTAGCCGCTCGAATGGCTGAGTACTTTGTCAAGAGTTTGGGGCGCACTCAGAGCAGTGAGATACATGGCGGTCAGTACGTGACCGAAATAGCGTACAATGAGGGCTATATGACGGCGAGGGTTCTTCAGGGTCTCACTTTGATTACTGAGGGGGTTCATGTTGATATCCGGTCTCTGAAGTTCATGGGGATGATTGCTGAGCTTGATGGGGTAGATAGGTTGAGGGGATCGAATAACGAGGTCTGGGACCCGTTACCTCCAGGTGAAGGGGAAGATGAAGATGAAGAAATGGGAGAGCAGCACGAGCCACAGCCACCGACACCACCACACTCGCCGCAGCACCATGCATTTCATCAGCATGAGGACTGGCCCACGTTCTACCAGCAGTTCCAGGATATGCGTGTGACGCAGGAGCAGCATGGTACCTACTTTGACGAGATCAGATCTAGACAGGACGAGATTCGGGCCGATCAAGCTCAGCTTCGGGCCGATCAGGCTCAGATTCGGGCCACACATGACCAGATTCGGTAGAGCCAGGATACTTTATATCAGGGGGTCAGCGCGGGATTCTCGTATCTTTTCGGGGAGATGCATCACACATACCCCAACTATTTTCAGCACCCGCCGGAGTTCCCACCGTGGAACCCCCCTGGCTATGGCGATCAGGGCCCATCTGGCACGAGACATGATGATGATGATGATGAGTAGTTGGCGGTGGTGTTAGCATTTGGTGGTGTTTTATCTTTCAGTACTTTGCTTTTATTTGGGTGTTTATTTTGACTATTATTTAAAACACTCCGGATATGTATTTTCAGACAATTTCCTTTGTGTTTTGTTTGGATGTTAGTATTTATGTACATTATGGTTGTTGTTTGATTTTTCCTTTTCTGTTATATTTTGGGTGTACACGACATACTCGCAGGTTTTATCTATCGGATCTTGGACCGGAGCACGTACCAGATTCAGCTTCGGAAGTCTCGTGGCACCAACATCATCTTGAGGGGAGTAATTTTTATCCCTTTCTCTATATTTCGGGTCTCGCATTGGGGACAATGCGAAGTTCAAGTGTGGGGAGGGGGTTAACTTTGTTTGTCCTCATTTATAAAAAAAAAAAAAAAAAAAATCAGAAAAATCATTTAAAAATACTCGTATTTTGTATATATTTTTGTAAATAAACCGGTTGGTTATGTTTTAGAAAGCATCGGACGTGATAAAAACTCGACAAGCAAAATATTTTTGAAAAAGGAAACCGGAAAGCGTGACAAACAAAGAAAGACTTGCATGATAGTTTTCACACTTTTACCCATTCCTTCCGTTACGTGAGCATATTTGAGCCTAGATTGTTATATATTTGTTCATTACGGATATAGGAGTGAGCCGGATGTTATGTGTAATTTAGAACTTGTCACTAGTATGCTTGTTAAGACCATAAACGTGCGGATTTGTGTAAAAGTGATAGAGGCACTTAGATTACCCTTTGTTGTGTACCTTGTTCTTTGTGTTGTGCTTCCCGTTCACCTTGTATTACCCTTTAGGATTAACCATGTCGAGCCTTCCCGTTCATCTTTGTTTACCCACATTATCGCCCACTTAACCAAATTTAGCCTTTTTATGTTTTAAACCTTTTTAGTGTTGAAAATCGGTCAAAATAATAGTTTAACTAGCTTGTTATTGTTTATATTTCATTGTATAGTTAAAAGAAAAAAAAAAAAAAACAGAAAATAAAACACCCTAAAATAGGGTGAATTTGATAGAAATCGAGCAATTTTGAATGCTTAAATGTTAAAAATTTCGTCGATAAGCTCGATTGCGCTTTAGTCGCCTTTTTAAGGCGGTTGTATGTATAGTTGTACTATTTTGTTGCTAGTTAAACGCTAAAACCGAGTTTTAACCATTTTCGCCACTTTATATGTCCACTTCCTTACCCTTCGCCCAAGCCTAACGTTACAACCCGTAAAGACCTCTTAATTTACACTTATTTGCATGTTAGTTGGTGGAGACGAGATCTTATGACAAGCTTATGATATTGCACATTTCATTGACTAGGCGTTGAGTGTTTACACATACACATTTTATGTATGTTTCATAAATAAAACCGAGTGTGTGTGAACGTTGTGAGTTGTGTGAAGATTAACATGTGAGTCAATTAAATGTTTAGTCACGGCTTTTTGGTTGTCGCTTTTTAATTGCATATGCTTGTTGGGTTTGAATCTTTTGATGTTGTCTTTCGACAAACCGGCTAACCGTTTATATTAGTTTTCAATAAAATAGTGTGTAAATTATCGTTCTTATTTGTTTAGGTCTTGTATTGCTTTTTAGTTTAGCTTGCTTGAGGACAAGCAAGGTTCAAGTGTGGGGAGATTTGATATTCGTTAATTTACACATATTTTAGTCCCCCGTTTTACCCCTATTTTATGCGTTTTTGGCCGTAAAACCGTCATTCGGATACTTATTTATCTACATTTATGTTTACAGGCCTAAAACAGCATACCAGACAAGATGATAGAAAAAACGAGGACTTTCCGGACAAAACGACGAAGCTGCGGACATTCTGTTAAGGATTCTGACCTAGGCCTGTGGAACGACCGTTCCACCTGATGCACGGTCGTGCATCTCCGACAAAGGTGATCAACCCGGAAATGAACGAGAGGTGCGACTGGTCATTCCTGGAAAACAAGGCGGCTTGGTGAAGAACGGACGTTCCATCTGAGGAACGACCGTGCATATCCGATGAACCAACAGAGTCCCGGAACTGAACGACCGGTGCGACTCGACGTGCAACAAATAACTCGGAACTGAACGACCGTTCCACACGAAGAACGGCCGTGCCATTTCGAATCTGGTCAACGATCTGATGACGTATGCGGTATGGTGACCCATCCCTAATAATTGAATAAAGTGCACGGTCGTGCCATATGGAGAACGACCGTGCGACAGCAAAAAGTATAAAAACAGAACAGAAACCTTCTGTTCGACATTCTGGATTTTTGGAGAGCTTCACAGGCGATTTTCAGGCTCCGAAGGCATTAGCTTTCACCCGGAATCAAGCCACATTGTCCCGTTTAGCTCGATTACTACCCGGATCCTTAGTCTAGTACTTGTTTATGGTTTGATTTTCTAATCTTTCCATGTTTTTGTTAATCTTTCAAGTACTTAGATTATTGTTTATGTATTATTGTAGCCTTTGGGCAAAAACACAACAATCCCTTGCTAGATTATTGCCATTAGTATGTTAAGCTTTGTTTGTAATGACACTTGAAGTATTTTCTATGTTAATCTTTGATGATTAGTTTGCAACCTTGTTATTGATATTGAATTCTTGATTATAAGTAATTATGTTGGATGATTGATGCTTGGTTAGTTAAGATAGTTGAAAAATGAAGCTTAATTAATCTTGTATTAGTAAACTTTGAATGTGGTTAACTAGTTTAACTTGGTTTAAATGTATGCATCATGATACTAGAAATGGTTAGTGATTTAATAAAATGTAATTATTGTTAATCAAGAGAGCTTGCCGTCACGTAAGGACCTTAACGGGTTAGATGGTGTCGTTATAAATTCTTGCCATGATTTGTTAGCTTAGTTAGTAGTTTAGGCCAAAATTGCTATCTTAGTGAATTATTGTGCAAGATTTGTAAAATGAACTTGGTTGTGATTTAATCTAGTTTATGCTTGTCTCGGTGGTTGCATTGTGTTTATCGGTGTCTCTTTCCTTGATTAAGTGCGGTTAGAAAACTCCTAACGGATGACTAACTTATTTTTAAGAGATTTTCATAGACATTTATCAATTGTGCGTTAATGAACAATTTTAGGTGGTTAAAGTGTGTTTATCGTTTTAGCTTTCCGAATGATTGTCATTTTAGGATTCCCGAAAGGGATACTAATTGTCTTAAATTGGAAAATTGACCGAATGCTTCTAGTGCCAAAACTGACTTAGTTGACATGCTGTGGTTGTGTATTAAGCAAGGCTTTTTATCTACTATCTATTATGTTTTTATTGTGCTTTTGTTTATGCTTACTTTAGTTTAATTTAAAAACCACAAAACTTATCTTTTTACCGGTAATTTAGTGACAAAGGTCTAGTATTATTTCTCCGCCCATTTCCTTGGATCGATACTTGGTTCTTACCTATACTTTACTACATATATGACGGGGTACACTTGCCTCTTTCGTGTGTGTTTTGATGTAAAAGTAATAATCACTTTTATAAATTTAAAACCAAATCGTGTGTAAATTCATTGCAAAATTATGTATATATACGCACACGTCAGCTGGTCCTAGTGGAACTGCACATATACCCCCAGAAGAAACAGCTCCAATATTTGACCAATCTGACGACTCAGAATTGGAAACCGATCCGATTTATGACAAGGAACCAAATATTGCGACTTCAAATGCTATTGATCACACGGGTGATCAGAATATAGCAAATTTGCAATCGGAAGTGAGCGTACTGGATACGGTCATGCCAAGAACGTTATCTTACCATCCATCGGAGCGAATCATTGGTGACCTTCAAAGCGACATGAAAACCCGCGAAGAAATAAACAAAGGGCTTACATGTTTTTACTCCTTTGTAGCACCTTTACAAGTAGACTTCTCGTTAAAATGTTTTATCTCTCAGGTAGAGCCAAAAACGTATAAAGATGCATTGACCGAAGAAAGTTGGGTAAATGCAATGCAAGAGGAGTTACAACAGTTTGAAAATCTTGGAGTGTGGAGGTTGGTTGATCTCCCGGCGGATCAGAAGTTGATCAAGACCAAGTGGGTCTTCAAATGTAAGAGAGATAGTAGAGGGGTTATAGTAAGGAACAAAGCACGGTTGGTAGTACAACGATTTAGTCAGCAAGAAGGGATTGACTTTACTGAAGTATATGCTCCCGTTGCTTGACTTGAGGAAATCAGAATCTTCTTGGCATTCGCGTCATGGAAGGGATTCAAGGTCTACCAACTGAATGTCAAATCTGCATTCCTCTACGGCAAGATTAAAGAAGAAGTGTACGTCGGTCAACCACCGGGTTTTACCGATCCTGTATACAAAGACAAGGTGTATCTACTCGACAAGGCGTTATACGGATTACACCAGGCCCCGAGAGCCTGGTACGAGACGCTTTACCAGCATCTGCTGACCAACGGGTTCACCAGAGGGATTGTCGATAGTACCCTGTTCACTAAAGAGGTTGCAGGACATCTACTTATCGTGCAGATATACGTGGATGATATAATTTTCGGATCAATGAACGATGAGTTGTGTAAAGAGTTTGAAAAGGTCATGAAGAAGAAGTTTGAAATGAGTTCAATGGGGGAGATGAAGTTCTTCCTAGGGCTTCAAGTTGAACAACTACCCGATGGAATCTTCATACACCAGACCAAATATGTGAATGATGTGTTGGAAAAATTCAATATGTCCGAATCATCTCCCATATCAACCCCCCGGCTAAGAATCATGGCATATGTCCGGATGAAAGAGGTGAGAAAGTGGATGAAACACAATATCGGTCAATCATAGGATCGCTAATGTATCTGACAACATCACGACCGGACATCATGTATCCAACCTGCCTCTGCGCCCGGTACCAGTCAAGTCCCAGAGCATCACACATGATAATAGTGAAGAGGATCTTACGGTATCTCAAAGGTTGCCCAAGCACCGGCTTGTGGTATCCCTGATCCGGTGACTTCTCTCTAACTGGATATTCTGACTCTGACTTCGTGAGCTGTAAGTTAAACGCTAAGTCCACAACTGTTGGTTGCCAGTTCTTTGGAACTCGGCTAATCACTTGGCAGTGTAAGAAATAAACCAAAGTCGCTCTCTCGACGTGTGAGGCCGAATACGTTTCAGCTTCCAGCTGTTGCTCCCAGATTATCTGGATTCAACAGAAATGATGCAATTCTTAGACACGCCAATTTTTGTGGACAACGAGGCAGCCATTAATATCACTAAAAATCCGGTACAACACTAAAAAAAAAAACATATTGAGATTCGACATCATTTTATTAGTGATTGCTACGAGAAAAAATTGATTCGAATTGATTATATTCACACCGATGATCAGAGAGCTGATTTTTACACTAAACCCTTTGATAAAACAAGATTTAATTATCTTTGAAATTGAACGGGTTAAAGAATTTGTTTTCTGGGAGGGTGGTAGAGTGTGTGGCCGAGGAGGACGGCGATCAGAAGTGATATGCGTCTAGTTGTCATTTTTTCTGTACAGTTTCTTTACTGCTTTTGTTAAAACCAAAAATTCAAAAATATGTTTTTGATTTTAGGGGGAGAAAGCTTATAGAAAATACAAAAACATGATAAAATTTCATAAATACAAAAACATTGAAAAAGACAAAATGAGTTTTGTTGTGAAAAAGAGGAAATGATAGTACATCAGTGGACTATCACAACATGCTAAAGAAATGGAAAGTCAAAATGATTTTAAACAAGTCTCACTGATGATGTGCCAGTAGACTTTACACGACTAGTAGATTGAATTTGAGATATAAACCTAAATATAAATACTTGCTTATCTCGTGGGGAACATCTCTCGGATATATGGGTAAACCCCGAAATCATGTTTGAGAGATTGCCTGATTATGAGATACTAGGTCTTTATACTGTTTGATATCTGGGGTATTATACCTGGTCTTCTGATATTGCGGAAGTAATGGCCTAGACCTAGTATAGTACTTAATTCGCTTTAAAAGCTTACCCTCTGCATAAAAATTGAAAAATATCAAAAGATATGAATCAATTGCAGTTGAAGAAAAGATTCCCTAAAGGGAACACACCTAAATTCGAGCCTTCATCTCTTTGACTGAACGGAAGTTCATACCTGAGCTCTCAAGGTCTCGCACTAACCTGAATACATATATCAGATTGGTATACTCACCTGTAAGACTGAATCTAGGGAATTTTGATACGGGAGTATATTCTGAGGTGGGACACGCGAATATGTTTAAGTCTTTAAAACACTAATCTGTATCTTAAATCAATTGAAACTTGTGTAGAAGTTTAAGTGGAAAACAATACTGACAATCAGAAGTGAATTTGTTTAAGATTTAAAGTTAAATCAAGATCAACGGTGTTAGTGATAAGTCTCAAAAACTGATATGATCCTCTTATGCAAACTCACAAAAAGATGTCTGTAAATATGTTTGTACAGTTTCCTGTTTCTTAAATCCAAAAAGATTATCTGTATGTTTAGCTAAAATGTTGAAAAATTCAAAAAAGATTTGTCACTTCATCTTATTTTCGACAACAGATGTTGGGGATCTGATGATCAAAGTCCAACAGTGCTAAACAAGTTGGATCATATGGGTTGGTTAAGAAAATGTTTGAGAAAAGTGTTGGTAATTGCTCAAAATGGTTAAAAGTTCATTAATTTGAACTTAAATTTGTTTCAAAATGTCAGCGAGATCAGAATTTGGTCAGCCAAGGTCATTAACTTGGACTTGGCAGGCTAAACAGTTGACCAGGGTAATTAACTTGGACTTGGTTAACTGAGTGTGTTAGTGAAAAGGTAAAAATAATATAAATAAATTAAAAAATAAAAATTCAAAATCTCACACGAGGTGCCAACTCGTGCGAGCTGGCCAAACCGTGTCAAATACTGGCTAGACCGCATGAACACCTCAAACCGTCTCAACATTCAACTCGTGCGACCTGGCATCCTCTATATAAAGAAAAGCCCAGATCGCGTGAAACCATTTCAGTCCTCACACCGCACCACATCACACACACACACCTTCAAGTGATTTGAGTGAATTTGAGTGATTTCGTTTGTTTTCAAGCTTTAATCTTGTGATTTTGTGTTTGGATTCTATGTATAAGTTGGTTCGCACAACTTATATCATGGGAAAGGTACAGATTGATGTTAAATTGAACCAAATCACATGAACTCGTATGAACTCGAACAAACAGACTGTTTGAACTTAGATCTAGGCTTATATTGTGGATTAAATTGAACAATAACCATATCAATATGCTCGGATTGTGTTGTAGAACAGATCTAGGATACCAAATTTATAATAGAAACACGTTTTAAAACCTGCAAATTCACTGTTCGTAAATCTTTGTTCAAACGAGGTGATGATTCAAATCGCATGAGATGGCCAGATCGTTTGATGTTCCACATCGTTTGAGACTGTTCAACTCGTTTGAAATCCAGGTCGTTTGAGTGGGTCAGTTCATTTGACCACCAGATCGCATGGGATGGTCAGATCGTGTGAACACAAGATTGTATGAAAAGTCTAATCATTTGGACACGAGGTCGCATGAACTGGCCACATCGCATAAGGCCAGATCGTGTAAAAGATAATTTTGTCTTGAAAATTGTGCAAATTGTTTAACTTTTTTGTTTTTGTTTGTTTTTCATGCATCGAACGTGTTGTTTGAATCATCGCACAATACTTACTATGTTTACGATGAAACTCTAACAAAGATGAGTGTGTTTAAGGAGATTTTGCCATTCATGAGGCGTTTACCAATTCAAAAGGCTTTAACGAATCAGCACAAAGTTTTCAAATCTCATGTTCATCATTTTTGGAAGAATGCTAGTTTTGATGAAGTGAATGATGTTATTAATTCAAGTGTTAGTATAGATGATGAAAATAAAGAAATCATAATCTAAGAACAGCTTGTACGAGAAGTGTTAGAGTTTCCAGATGACGATAATTCGCCAATAGGGTTTCCGGAAAGGATGGTCAAAGGATGTATGCTTAGAATGGGTTATAACGGTCCGTTGAATAAAGCAAATTATTTGAAAGCCTGTTTTATGAAGCCGTACAAATTCTTTATTCAGTCAGTGATTCATGCGCTAAGTCACAGGAAAGGTGGATACGATGTTATGAAAGACTATCAAATGTGTATGGTGACGGCGTTGGTGTTAAACAAGAAGTACATTTTTTCTAGAATTGTTTTTCATTGCATGAAAGATAATATTACTTCTGGTAGTCGAAGTTGGGTGTATCCAAGGTTTGTGCAGATGATGTTGGATCATGCGTATCCAAATCTGAAGAAAGAAGAACAAAATGATCTAATGCAGTTGCATCACATGGATAATGAAATGTTAATCCGATTATCCAAGTATACGAAGAATTGGCCTGAACCGAAGAAGACAGAGTTTTTCGGGTTCATCAAAAGTGTTATGTATGAGGATCCAGATCCAGTAAGTCATTTAAAGTGGAGGAATGATGATGAAATGAAAGAACAGAGTGCAATTGATGAATTAAAGAAGTTAGAAGATTTCCATGAAACTCGAAATGATTGGTATACAAAAGAAGAAACAGAAAAGAAGAAAAGAGGTGGAAAGAATAAACCTACACCGAAAGTCCAAGCTGAAGAAGGATCATCTTCTCAACCACAGAAGAAACGTAAAAAGAAAATAGTTGAAACATTGATGGTTGATGAACCAGAAGTTGATGAGACAAAAGCTAATGTTGAAAAAGATCAAGAACAATTAACTCCTGAAACTAAGCAGTTGTTGAAAGATATTGATGATGCTTTAGAAGCTGAGAAATCAGCTAGTAAGATAGTAGTTGATGATGAAGAGGATAGTTCATCTGGTTCAGAAGTTGATATTGATGTTCAAGTTGAACGTTGGATCAGAGAAAACTATGATCCAAAAGATAGAGAGAAACAAAAGAAGAGAAAGAGGAGTTCAGATGATGATGATGAAACATATGTTCCACCAGAGAATGTTCAGGTTGTAAAATCACCATCTTCAGGAGGTAGAAAGAAATCAACATCAAGAAAACGTGTCGGAACTCCAGCAGCACGAAAGTTAAAATTCAAGCTGAAACTAAATCCACCACCAGAATCACAATCTAAACCACCATCACCACCACAAAATCAACCAAAATCACCACCACCACAACAACCATCATCAGAACCTTTACAATCACCACAATCACCATCACAACATCATATTTCATCACCAATTCATGAACAACCACCAATAACATCACCACACATCCAACAAACACCACCAACCACACAACCACCAGTTCATACTACTCCTGGATCGTCTGGTTTTGAAAATTTTCCACCTATTCCAGAGAGTACAGTTCTTGAAAGGCTTGATGATTTTAGCTTTGTGAATGATGATCTTGTGAAGAAGTTGCAAAAGAAGGTGAATGAGGTGTTAAGTGAGAAAAAGATGTTAGAGGAATGTGTCAAGTCTGTTGAATCTGAGAATTCATCTTTGTTGAAAAAGATTGAAGCTAATCAAGCCGACATAGACATTCTGAAAGTTCGAATAGCTGTCTTGGAAGAAGAAAAGTCTCAAAGAGATGAGCAAAATGAATACTTCAAGTTGAAAAATAAAGAGTTAGAAGCCAATAATGCTAAAAAGGAACATGAAGAGTATATGTTAAAGAAAGTGTTGTAAGATTTGATTGGAAAGCCGATTGAGCAAAAGTTTGAAGAAATAGTGCTTGCGGAAGTTAGAGCAAGACGTGAAGCTGAAATAGAAGCTGGAATGAAAGATAAGGGTAAAGGTGTTCCAGTTGAAGATGATGTTCAAGTGACTGAAAGGGAAATTGTTCTGACTGAGCCGACAAAAGTTCTAGAATTGTCTATTCTAGCTCCTTGTCCATTAACTTTAGTTTCTGGTGTGATTAACGACAATGATGAAGATGACGAAGATGATAATCTGAAAGATGATGCAGATGAAGTATATTCTGTTCATAGTGATAACGATGATGATGATGATGATGGAAATGATGATGTTGATCAAGGTAATTCTGGTATAAAAGTAACTGAAGCGTCACAAGAAGAGAATATTGACGAGTATCTTCAAGATGATGCAAATGAAGAACCAGAAAATGCAGGAGGAAAGGGGGAGCATGGTGATACTGAAAATGTTGATGAGATTGTTGATCAGGGTGGAGGTTTGATCCTACGTCTTTAACATGATGTAGAGGAAGGAGAGATATTGCATACATACACTAGAGCTGAGATCATTAAGATGATGGATGTTGATGAAGATAAGTTTAACTTTGATTTTGAAGAAGAGTTGAACGAGTTTGATATCAATCATCAACCTGCATATCAGTACAAGTATGTTGAAGAAGCTGATAATTATGATAAAGTGGAAGTAGAAGACTGGAGTAACGATGATCAGTCTGAGAATGTTAATGTTGATACTTCTAGCTTTCCAACTCTTGCTAAGTTTTTCAGTCAAGAAAATGAAGATGAATTGAGAAGAAAAATTGCTGAAAGTGTTAAGAGTAAGTGTTTTAGAGAAATGTCGAAAGAAGAACAACGTGAAGAAAGAAAGAGGTGGTTCAGGAAAGATACGGATAGAAAATACAAAAGACCACTGCAATATTACAGAAGAGATAGATATGTTTCTTTGGGTGATATCATAAGTTGGGGTTATCTACCCCAAGTCAACGCTTATGCTATCAGAAGAGAATTTGGTGTTTAATATTTTGAATATATTCAAGATATAATGTCTCTACCTTGGTGGGATGTTGAAGAGTTGTCCCAAGTCAGAACGTTATCATATCCAGTCAGAGTTCATGATATGCCTACGTGGGGCTTGATGAAATTTGAAGCCTTCAGAGAATTTCGACACTGGAAGCCACATTATCCTAAGAAAGTCAAGAGGAAGGATCCAGTTACAGGTATTGTGGAAACAATTCTGAAAATCAAGAAGCCCAGGGTTATGAAGAATATTCCATTGCCAAAGATGGAACAGAATTTTCATGAAGGGTTTGTGTGATGGGTTTATAGTTGCATGACGACCGAAGCAGTAATTGTGTACAGTGTTGGGAATGAAATCAGAATAATTCATCTGTACGATCCAATGTGGATAGTAAATTGTTCTGTAAAGGATATTGAATGTCTGTTTGTGAACAAGATTGGTTATAAGGCAGAAGATAAAGAACAAGCTCTACAGTTTCAGAAGGTAGCTACAATATGTTTTCAGAAGGGTATAAATTCTAAAAATATGTGGTTATCAAGATGGAGAGAGATTGAAAGAGAAGAGTTTCTGAAAGCAGAGAAGGAGAGAGAAGAGCGTGAAGAAAAAGACAGAATCGCTCGATCTACATGGAGGCAAAGGCTAGCTGAAGAAGAAGAAAAGAGAGCTGCAAAAGAAAAAGAACAACTCAGGAAAGCATTCTTGAAAAAGCCGAAGCAAAGGGAAGAATTTTTCAAGTCGTTGTAAAGAATGTTTTGAAGACAGGCTGACTGAAGACTGCGGCAATATCCAAGGGGGAGTTTATTGATGCATAATGTCTATCGCCTGTGTCATCAATCTATGTCGTGTCACTTATATGTAAAAGGTTAAAAAGTTAAAGTTAAATTTGTGTTTTGTCCAGGTCGCATGAACTGATAGGTCAGGTAGCACGAAGTGGTTTTGTTCAACTAGTGCGGTCTGGGTTTGTAATCTCGTGCAGTCTGGCAGGTCTATATATAGATCAGTAGTGTTCTTCATTTGTAACTTTCTGGAGAATCTTGTACCGAAGTGCTGTCCGATTCTCTCTGTACCAAAATGTCTAAAATCAATGAAGAACATGTTTAAAGTGACTTTCTACTCTTCTACTCCTGTTCTAACACTGATTGACGGTTTCTAGTCTGATTCCGCCTTTCTATAAACTAGATCTGACTCTGATTGACTCGTTTGGACGAATCCTCGATCCTACAATGACGGCTCGTTGCCCGATTCCCTTTTTCGTTATTAATTTATATAATTGTTTGTTTAAATGTTTAAAATTTAATTTTGTAATTATATGTTTTAATGTATAATTATTTACCTATTATTTGTAATTTTTAGCATGTATTTTATTTAACTATGTGTTTAATGTTTAATTTTTATTTATGTGTTAATTTTATCTTTTATTATTTACAAATTCAAATTTTACTTGAGTGTTTGAAAACTTAATTTTGTTTTTTAACAAAAAAAAGTTAAGGGTAGTAGAGGATAGTGTAGCCATCAAATTAGATAATTAAGAGTAATAAATGGAGTGAATGATGTGGCATTACATGATTAATTGTTTGTGCAGTTTTGGTGCCCGATGTTGTTCGAATAGATTAGTTTTATTTTATGCTGATTATGTAATAGTTAGTGAAACAGTCAAACGAACGTGTATTGACCCGCTCGTTTGAAGTGGTCAAACGAGAGGATTATTTGTTTGACCGTGTGTGTTTGCAAGTGAATGTGGTGTGTCTATAAATACCACCACTTGGTCATTTGCAACATTTTGATGAATGTTTTAGACTTTGGGGGAGAGATCACCACTTGGTCCCTCCCCGGATATATGCTCCTTTGGTATGGTTCGGCTTAGCTTGTAATCGGGGCCGCTTTGTAATGTTATGCTACCGAATTTATACAAGGAAGTTGTTTATCAGTCTCTTATCTCTCCCGTCTTGAACATAATCAAACACTAATCACGGGTCACGGTCCGAATCATGAACCTACAATTGGTATCAAAGCCATGGTACCTGATTTAGTGAATCTAACAATTTACCAAGTCACATGTGCTCTAAATCAGTGATTTTCGTGATTTTTGTTCAAGATGTAAAAAAGGTATAAAGAAGAAAAACCCAGATTTGAACCCAGATATACAGATCTGAGATGAATCGGACTGTACAAAAGGGTTGGGTTTTCTGTTTCATACCAGAAAATCAAGCTTTCATCATCATTTTGAAGGTTTTTCGTCAGATCTGTAGACTTGTTCTCCGCTGCGTTCTTGAGGAGTGTGACGGCTGCTTGAAGAAACACTAGGGTTTCTTCATATCTGACCCAAAAGTGAACCACAAAAAACCCCTGGCGAAGAATAACTTCTGACGAAGAATATTGTTCGTGTAACACCCCGAAAATATAAAACCTTATATTAGAATTATAAAGTATTAAATAAACGAGAACAAACTAACTAGGACTAAATATCCCAGTTAGTTACAAGTCTTGTAATAACTCATAAGTGGGTTAAAAACACTCATATATGAACCAAGGGAAATTAGAGGGACTAAAGGTGTTTAAATTGAAACTAATTATTACAAAAACATTTTATTAAACACAAAACACACATTGTGAGTGTGCTGGGATCGATCAAACATAGAAGGGGGTGACCAGAGCTTCTCCAAAACCTTAGTTCATGTTGTTTGATCAAATTTGAAGACCAAATTCAGTCCTAAATCAAAATCCAAACATAGATTAGTGATCACCTCAGTGAAAGGATCACAAGGTATGTAAATTTTGTAGAAAATTTCTGTTTAAATTTCTAGATGAACATGGGAATATTCGAATTTGATGATGCATGAGTGTTGTATAGATGAAATTAGAAGTGATATGATGTCTAGGGGTAAACCCTAGTCGATTTCTTGTTAATATTTTGCTGAATAGTTGTAAGACTCATAATCACCATTGTGGGTGATTAATGGGTTTTGTAGAAACATGTTAAACACTAGGAGTATGATTCTGGTTCTAGTGTAATCTGAGTTTTAAGAAGTAATTTCTGAAATATTGATGTTAAAATTTGTGTAAATTTGTCTAATTGATGTTGATCTTGGATAAATAAAAGTTAGGAACTTGATGATAGCTTGTGAGAAATTATGTCTTTAAGGTGTTTGTGAAAACGCCTAAAAGAAGACTTAAAACTGGAAATTTAGCTAAAATGCATGTTTGTAGAAATGTAGCGAACTGTGCGTTAAATGATAAGCAAAAGAGTTCTAAACAGGTTGTGGTTGAACTCTATAGGAAAGGAAACCGGAGCGTCAAGTGGACAAGCCGGTGGTGACGCGCGATTGAAAGGTGTGCTTTGAAGGTACGCAACTTTAGTTCTGTTACATTATGCATAAACGTTTGAATATAGTTTGCAAATGGTGTGTTAGTGTAGTATTTGCGTTTGGTGTGTCATTGAAGTGACGAAGCTCACTCGACAATCAAACGGATCAAAATAGATTGTTATAATTAAGTTGGGCATGTCATTGAAGTGACGGTTTCACTTAATGACAAAACGGTTCAAAAACTAGGTTACTAAAACTATAGCAATTGAAGTGACACGAATGTCACAAATTGAGTTAGTATTAACAGTGCGTAAGCCAAGTTATGGATGCGCTGAATTTGATTTATCGAACCCATGATATTGGGTCAATAATTTAGGATTATAACCTTGTAGACATTGCTTGAATTAATCATGCTTGAAACATAGAATAAAGGGCATGATGCTAATACGTGCGCAAATCATGTGAATGAGAGCGTAACGTAGATGATTAGTTAAGCCCAGGTGTGGGTCGAAATGATGGAAATTGTAGCAATAACAAAAGATAGCGTAGTATAGAAAACAAACGGGTCGAATAATTACAAAAGGGAATTATAAGTCATTAACTTATAGAATGGATTTTGATGTGAAACAAGATGGTAAATGGGTCCGTATTGAATTTACGGACGCGTAGGAAAAAGAATTGGCTAAAACGGACGCATTAATCGAAATTTATGATAGTTTAAAGATTAGTATTTGAAAATAATGTTGTTGGGCAAACATACAGCTCCATTTAACGAGCCTTCTTCCAAAATGAAGGCCTCGCGTTGCGCGACGCCAAAACACCTTCACCGCCGCGTCACGTTAGGTTTGTCGCGGGCCGCGAAGACTTGGATCACATCTGTCGTGGGGCGTGACAGCCCCCAATTGCAGAATTTTGTTTTTCTTTTTCATTGTTTAAGCAATAGAACTGGCATTTACTTGATATTAAGATGTCAAAACTAACAATTGATGTGGTTTTGACCATAGGTGATGCTCGTTTTGTTATGGATGTCGATCAAGCAAGGGAATAAAGAACCGAACACAAGTTTTGAATGCTTCCGTGCTAATCTAATATAGTTTAAACCATGTTGTTTTGTAAACTCTTCTGAATGTTGAATATTTTAATCTAGTTAGTCGACTATGTTTAAACACTATAATGAAGTACATCTTAGTTTATTAACTAAGTTTTTGTTAATTATGTATTTCGTTTATAAAAGTCCGTATTTTATGATTAAACAATGGAATTATAAGACGAGTGTTACAAGTTGGTAATCAGAGCTCAAGGTTGTTAACAAAATGTGTTCGGTTCAAGCTTGATCAACATCCGGTAAGAATTAATCATGTTAGTAGGTTTATTAATGTAAAAGAAAAATATGAAGTGACGTGCACGGGAAGAGCGTGTTAACACACTCAAACCCGGAAAGTGCACTAAACGAGAACGGTTAAAGCAAGTCGCGAACTTGGCTAAACCGAAGCCAATAAAGTATATGTTATAGATGAAATATTTAATGATTGGTGTAAACATTTCAGTTTCAAAGATGACGGATAAAGGTAATGATGATGCGGTGCCGATAATCACCGAGTAAATGAAAGAAGTAATTGCTGAGGAAGTAGGAAAGGCAATTGAAAATAGCCTATCCGGTTTCATAGATAATATTCAAAACACGGTACTTTCGTTAGTCGAAGAAAGAATCAAGAAGTTGGAAGATAGGACCAACACAACAAAGGAAAAATCGGGAGAGCACAAGGGATGCTCATACAAGGAATTTATGGCATGTAAACTGCCACTCTACAACGGAGAGGTGGATCCGATAATATGCGAATGATGGTTAAGTGATATTGAAGGGGTGTTTGAGAGAACCCACTGTGACATAAATGACTTCGTAGCTTATGGCGCGGGTCAGCTGAGAGGTCAAGCAAAAGACTGGTGGGATAATAAGAAAAAGGAGATTGGAAGCGGCAAGAGCGATGACATGGGACGAGTTTAAGGTGCCATTCCTTAAACACCACAGCCCCAAAGAAGTTATCAATCGAATCAAGGAAGAATTTATTTAGCTTAGACAAAAAGTTGAATCTATCGATAAGATCACGGGGATCTTTCTCGACGAACTGAGGTTTTGTGATGAGTTGGTAACATCCGAAGAACAGAAGGTGTATTATTACTATATTATGCTAAGTGCAGAGTATCGGGAGTTTATGACTCCCTCAAAATACGAGACTCTCACTGAAATTATTAATACTGCTCGAGAAAGGGAGTTGGAGCTGAAGAAGCAAATAGAGAGAGGTGAAAGAAAGGCACAAGTTGTTAATCTAAGCCCTACGAAAAAGGCGTGTACAACTGAATCATCTAAGAAACAGGATGGGAAAGGCGGGTCGCCGAGTTGTATGGTTCGCGGGAAAGGGCACAAGGGTGAGTGCCGGTTTAAAGATAAGTCGTGTCCTATATGTGGGAAGAGAGGGCACACGGCAGCATTATGCCCGGGAAGGTGTCGGCGTGTTATAAATGCTACCAGCCGGGTCACAAAAAATCTGAATGCCCGGAGCTAGTCGGGAAGAAGGATGGCAAGGACTCACATACAGAGACTCCAAAAGCAAAAGCCAGATCCTTCCAGTTAACCGCAGCCGAGGCGAAGGTGGAACCCGATGTGGTCTCAAGTATATTCGCCATAAATTCAATTCCCGCACATGTATTATTTGATACGGGTGCGAATAAATCCTTTATTTCACATGGGTTTATTCGACATCCTCCATTTGTATTGACGAAATTACTTATGCCTCTAGAAGTAGAAATAGGCGACAACAAAAGTTTTATTGTTTGTGACATATATCAAGATTGTAAGATGAGTATCGACGGTGAAGAATACTCAATAGACCTGATTCTGATGTCTATGGGAGAATTCCAAGTGGTGGCCGGGATGGATTGGGTATCCCGACATCATGCGAAGGTTGTGTGTTTCCGTAAGGAGATAAAATTAACATCTCCAAGTGGGAAACATGTTACTATTTATGGCGAAAAGGGGGTAATCCCGTTATATGCTCAATGTTAAAGGCCAATAAACTTATGAGGCGCGGATGTAGAGCGTTCATGATTTACGCAAATGAGCCTGAGGAGGGATTGCCGAAGATTGAAGACGTACCGGTGGTACGAGAGTATACAGATGTGTTTCCGGAAGATTTGCCGGGAGTACCGCCTGAACGTGAGGTAGAATTCAGAATCGAATTGATTCCGGGTGCGAAACCCATAGCCAAATCACCGTATAGGCTCGCGCCATCAGAGCTACAAGAATTAATGTCTCAGATTCAAGACCTGCTCGACAAGGGGTTTATTAGACCTAGTGTGTCTCCGTGGGGTGCACCGGTGCTATTCGTGAAAAAGAAAGACGGAAGTATGTGCATGTTTATCGACTACGGGAGTTAAACAAACTTACGGTGAAAAATCGATACCCACTCCCAAGAATTGATGACTTATTTGACCAGTTACAAGGCGCGAGTTGGTTCTCAAAGATTGACCTTAGTTCGGGTTATCACCAGTTGAAGGTCAAGGAGGAGGATGTACCGAAGACGTCCTTTCGTACACGGTACAGACATTACGAGTTCCTTGTGATGTCCTTCGGGTTAACCAATGCACCCGCGGCTTTCATGGACCTCATGAACCGGGTTTGCAAACCGATGTTGGATTAGTCGGTGAGAGTACTCATCGACGACATCTTAGTGTACTCAAAGAATGAAGCAGAGCATGCAAGCCATTTACGTGAAGTGCTGGAAACGCATAGAAGAGAGAAATTATATGCAAAATTCTCAAAATGTCCTTTTTGGTTACGAGAAGTACAATTTCTCGGGCACATTATTAGTGCGAACAGGGTGTTGGTAGACCCGTCAAAAATAGAAGCAGTGGCAAGATGGAATCCACCGAAGAATCCATCGGAAATCAGAAGCTTTTTGGGGCTCGCGGGGTATTATAGGAGATTCATACAAGATTTCTCCAAGATTGCGGTGCCGTTAACCAAATTAACTCATAAAAATGAAAAGTTTATCTGGGGCAACGATCAAGAAAAAGCGTTCCAAACGCTTAAGGAAAAACTAACTCACGCTCCGGTATTGACATTGCTGGACGAAGTTGATGACATGGTGGTTTACTCGGATGCGTCACATTCGGGGCACGGGTGCGTTTTTGATGCAGCGGGGCAAGGTTATAGCCTATGCCTCGAGACAACTGAAGACCCATGAAAAGAAATATCCGACACACGATCTCGAGTTGGCAGCGGTAGTTTTTGTATGGGGTAAAATGCACTATCTTTACCGACCATAAAAGTTTGAAATATTTCTTCTATTAGAAGTTTAAAATGCTACCAGCCGGGTCACAAGAAATCTGAATGCCCGGAGCCAGTCGGGAAGAAGGATGGCAAGGATTCACATACAGAGACTCCAAAAGCAAATGCTAGATCCTTCCAGTTAACCGCAGCCGAGGCGAAGGTGGAACCCGATGTGGTCTCAAGTATATTTGCCATAAATTCAATTCCCGCACATGTATTATTTGATACGGGTGCGAATAAATCCTTTATTTCACATGGGTTTATTCGACATCCTCCATTTGTATTGACGAAATTACTTGTGCCTCTAGAAGTAGAAATAGGCGACAACAAAAGTTTTATTGTTTGTGACGTATATCAAGATTGTAAGATGAGTATCGACGGTGAAGAATACTCAATAGACCTGATTCTGATGTCTATGGGAGAATTCCAAGTGGTGGTCAGGATGGATTGGCTATCCCGACATCACGCGAAGGTTGTGTGTTTCCGTAAGGAGATAAAATTAACATCTCCAAATGGGAAACATGTTACCATTTATGGTGAAAAAGGGGGTAATCCCGTTATATGCTCAATGTTAAAGGCCAATAAACTTATGAGGCGCGGATGTAAAGCGTTCATGATTTACGCAAATCAGCCCGAGGAGGGATTACCGAAGATTGAAGACGTACCGGTGGTATGAGAGTATACAGATGTGTTTACGGAAGATTTTCCGGGAGTACCGCCTGAACGGGAGGTAGAATTCGGAATCGAATTGATTCCGGGTGTGAAACCCATAGCCAAATCACCGTATAGGCTCGCGCCATCAGAGCTACAAGAATTAATGTCTCAGATTCAAGACCTGCTCGACAAGGGGTTTATTAGACCTAGTGTGTCTCCGTGGGGTGCACCGGTGCTATTCGTGAAAAAGAAAGACGGAAGTATGTGCATGTGTATCGACTACGGGAGTTAAACAAACTTACGGTGAAAAATCGATACCCACTCCCAAGAATTGATGACTTATTTGACCAGTTACAAGGCGCGAGTTGGTTCTCAAAGATTGACCTTAGTTCGGGTTATCACCAGTTGAAGGTCAAGGAGGAGGATGTACCGAAGACGGCCTTTCGTACACGGTACAGACATTACGAGTTCCTTGTGATGTCCTTCGGGTTAACCAATGCACCAGCGGCTTTCATGGACCTCATGAACCGGGTTTGCAAACCGATGTTGGATAAGTCGGTGAGAGTATTCATCGACGACATCTTAGTGTACTCAAAGAATGAAGCAGAGCATGCAAGCCATTTACGTGAAGTGCTGGAAACGCTTAGAAGAGAGAAATTATATGCAAAATTCTCGAAATGTCCTTTTTGGTTACGAGAAGTACAATTTCTCCTGCATATTATTAGTGCGAACAGGGTATTGGTAGACCCGTAAAAAATAGAAGCAGTGGCAAGATGGAATCCACCGAAGAATCCATCGGATATCAGAAGCTTTTTGGGGCTCGCGAGGTATTATAGGAGATTCATACAAGATTTCTCCAAGATTGCGGTGCCGTTAACCAAATTAACTCATAAAAATGAAAAGTTTTTTTGGGGCAACGATCAAGAAAAAGCATTCCAAACGCTTAATGAAAAACTAACTCACGCTCCGGTATTGACATTGCCGGACGGAGTTGATGACATGGTGGTTTACTCGGATGCATCACATTAGGGGCTCGGGTGCGTTTTTGATGCAGCGGGGCAAGGTTATAGCCTATGCCTCGAGACAACTGAAGACCCATGAAAAGAAATATCCTACACACGATCTCGAGTTGGCAGTGGTAGTATTTGTATGGGGTAAAATGCACTATCTTTACCGACCATGAAAGTTTGAAATATTTCTTCGATTAGAAGGAATTAAACATGAGACAAAGGCGGTGGTTAGAAACAGTCAAAGATTTCGATTGTGATATACATCACCACTCCAGGAAAGCTAATGTGGTGGCCGATGCGTTGAGCTGAAAGGTAGACTATACAACAATTCGAGTACAATCGATGCAACTAACTGTGACATCGGGTCTACTTGAACAAATTCGAAAATCTCAAGTTGAAGCGGTGAAAGAGGAAAATCTGAAATCTGAAAGAATAGTTGGCCAATTGAAGGATTTGGTGGACGGTAACAACGGGTTAAAAACTCGTTTCGGAAGGATATGGGTCCCAAACTCATGTGGAGTCAAGACGCTTCTACTTGACGAAGCCCATAAATCCCGTTATTCTATCCATCCGGGGGCAACCAAGATGTAATACAATCTAAAGCAAAATTATTGGTGGCCCGAAATGAAAAGAGATGTCGTAAAGTATGTAGAGAAGTGCTTGACCTGTTTACAAGTCAAAGCGGAGCACCAAAAGCCGTATGGTAAACTGCAACCGTTGGACATCCCAGTATGGAAATGGGAGCAAATCACCATGGATTTGTTGACCAAATTGCCTGAAACCAACCGCGGATACAATGCTATATGGGTAGTTGTGAATAGATTGACGAAAAGTGCTCACTTCATTCCGATTCGTGAGACTTATACATCCGAAAAGATGTCAGAGGTGTATACCAATGAAATAGTGGCACGCCACGGGGTACCGATATCTATTGTGTCCGACAGAGATACTCGGTTTACTTTGAACTTTTGGCGAGAATTCCAAGAGCGAATGGGAACTAAATTGTTCATTAGCACCGCATACCATCCACAAACGGATGGACAAAGTGAAATAACAATACAGACGTTGGAAGATATGTTACGGGCATGCATTATCGACTTCGGGGGTAGTTGGGATGTCTACCTACCGTTGGTTGAATTTTTATATAATAACAGTTACCACGCAAGCATCGGCATGGCTCCGTACGAGATGCTTTACAGAAGAAAATGCCGAACCTCGGTGTGTTGGGATGAGGTTGGTCCGCGTGAACTAGCACATAAAGATGTAGTCCGAATCACGAATGAGAAAATCGACTTGGTCCGAGCTCACTTGAAAGCGGCTCAGGACCGACAAAAGTCGTATGCAGATAAACGAAGGAGACCGTTGAGTTTCAAGTTGGTGATAAGGTGATTCTGAAGGTATTACCGTGGAAGGGAATAATCCGGTTCAGAAAAAGGGGAAAATTAAGCCCAAGGTTTATTGGGCCATTTAGAATCATTGAACGAGTTGGTAGAGTCGCGTACCGTCTCGAATTACCCGAAGAATTGAGTGGAATACATAGCACATTCCATGTATCACATCTCCGAAAATGCCTAGCTGAAGAAACAACTTACATCCACTATGATGACATTGAAGTGGATTATAGTCTTAACTACGCTGTGAAGCCGATTACGATTCTAGATCGTAAAGTGAAAAGCTTGAGGAACAAAGTGATTAATCAAGTAAAGGTCAAATGGGAGCATAAGAAAGGTTCGGATACCACATGGGAATCCGAAGGGGAGATCCAACGGCTCTACCCTACATTATTCAGCACGTACTCTGGTTTCGCGGACGAAACCCTTTTTAAGGGCGGTGGACTTGTAGCACCCCGAAAATATAAAACCTTATATTAGAATTATAAAGTATTAAATAAACGAGAACAAACTAACTAGGACTAAATAACCTAGTTAGTTACAAGTCTTGTAATAACTCATAAGTGGGTTAAAAACACTCAAATATGAACCAAGGGAAATTAGAGGGACTAAAGGTGTTTAAATTGAAACTAATTATAATTAAAAAAATTTATTAAACACAAAGCACACATTGTGAGTGAGCTGTGATCGATCAAACACAGAAGGGGGCAACCAGAGCTTCTCCAAATCCCTAGTTCATGTTGTTTGATCAAATTGAAGACCAAATTCAGTCCCAAATCAAAATCCGAACATAGATTAGTGATCACCTTAGTGAAAGGATCACAAGGTATGTAAATTTTGTAGAAAATTTCTATTTAAATTTATGGATGAACATGGGAAAATTCGAATTTGATGATGCATGAGTGTTGTATAGATGAAATTAGAAGTGATATGATGTCTAGGGGTAAACCCTAGTCGATTTCTTGTTAATATTTTGCTGAATAGTTGTAAGACTCATAATCACCATTGTAGGTGATTAATGGGTTTTGTAGAAACATGTTAAACACTAGGAGTATGATTCTGGTTCTAGTGTAATCTGAGTTTTAAGAAGTAATTTCGGAAATATTGATGTTAAAATTTGTGTAAATTTGTCTAATTGATGTTGATCTTGGAGAAATAAAAGTTATGAACTTGATGATAGCTTGTGATAAATTATGTCCTTAAGGTGTTTGTGAAAACGCCTAAAAGAAGACTTAAAAATAGAAATTTAGGTAAAACGCATGTTTGTAGAAATGTGGCGAACTATGCATTAAATGATAAGCGAAAGAGTTCTAAACGGGTTGTGGTTGAACTCTATAGGAAAGGAAACCGGAGCGTCAAGTGGACAAGCCGGTGGTGACGCGCTATTGAAAGGTGTCCTTTGAAGGTACGTAACTTTAGTTTAGTTACATTATGCATAAACGTTTGAATATAGTTTGCAAATGGTGTGTTAGTGTAGTATTGGCGTTTGGTGTGTCATTGAAGTGACGAAGCTCACTCGGCAATCAAACGGATCAAGAACGATGGTTAGAATTAAGTTGGGCATGTCATTAAAGTGACGGTTTCACTTAATGACAAAACGGTTCAAAAACTAGGTTACTAAAACTATAGCAATTAAAGTGACACGAATGTCACAAATTGAGTTAGTATTAAGAGTGCGTAAGCCAAGTTATGGATGCGCTGAATTTGATTTATCGAACCCATGATATTGGGTCAAAAATTCAGGATTATAACCTTGTAAACATTGCTTGAATTAATCATGCTTGAAACATAGAATAAAGGGCATGATGCTAATACGTGCGCAAATCATGTGAATGAGAGCGTAACGTAGATGATTAGTTAAGCCAAGGTGTGGGTCGAAATGATGGAAATTGTAGCAATAACAAAAGATAGCGTAATACAGAAAACAATCGGGTCGAATAATTACAAAAGGGATCTATAAGTCATTAACTTATAGAACGGATTTTGATGTGAAACAAGATGGTAAATGGGTCCGTATTGAATTTACGAACACGTAGGAAAAAGAATCGGCTAAAACGGACGCATAAATCGAAAGTTATGATAGTTTAAAGATTAGTATTTGAAAATAATGTTGCTGGGCAAACATACAGCTCCATTTAACGAGCCTTCTGCCAAAATGAAGGCCTGGCGTTACGCGACGCCAAAACACCTTCACCGCCGCGTCACGCGACGGTTGTCGCGGGCCGCGAAGACTTGGATCTCATCTGTCGCGGGGCGCGACAGCCTCCAATTGCAGAATTTTGTTTTTCTTTTTCATTGTTTAAGCAATAGAACTGGTATTTACTTGATATTAAAATGTCAAAACTAACAATTGATGTGGTTTTAACCATAGGTGATGCTCATTTTGTTGTGGATGTCGATCATGCAAGGGAATCAAGAACCGAACACAAGTTTTGAATGCTTCCGTGCTAATCTAATATAGTTTAAACCATGTTGTTTTGTAAACTCTTCTGAATGTTGAATATTTTAATCTAGTTAGTCGACTATGTTTAAACACTATACTGAAGTACATCTTAGTTTATTAACTAAGTTTTTGTTAATTATGTATTTCGTTTATAAAAGTCCGTATTTTATGATTAAACAATGGAATTATAAGAAGAGTGTTACAGTTCGTTGCCATTGATTTTTCCCTGATGTTGATTTCCGCGGATAACCCACTGCGAAGAATTCCACCACCTGCGAAGAACCCATTCTTCGTCGACATTGTTCGCTGATAGAAGGTTCACGAAGAACCAACATTGTTCATCTAAATGTCTCTTCCGAAGAATCAAAGATGACGATGAACCAAGAGACGAAGAATTTGCCCCTACTACGAAAAACCTCTACTACGAAAAATCCCTACTACGAAAAACCCCTACTGAGTTCTTCATGGATTGCACATTCTTCGTGGGCAAGAATGTCTGTTGTTTTGGTTGTTTCAGTTGCAGTGAATGAGCGGCTGTAATGGAGCTGTGTATTTACCCTTGGCGGCTCCTCAAAAGTCATTTTTGGGGATTTGAGGGTGTTAATCGTAGAGAGAGAAATGAAGGGTTCGATGAGGGAAGATGATGTCGGCGACTGTACAAGGTGGATGTCGACAGGATCTTTGGTTTGGCAGCTAGGTCTTTTCGTTTGGGCCCACTTGGTGTGAGATGAAAATTGTGTTGAAATTGTTGGACCGAACAAAAAGGCCCAGTAATGTTGGACCTATTTGATTGGCCAAATTAATTTTGGGCTAGGATATATCATTCATCTTGTAGGATCGAGATTCGACCTATACGAGTCGTTCAGAAGAGTTTTCGATCAATACGAAAGGCGGAAACAGACGTATCGATGTTGAATCAGCTTGATTTACACTTAGAATCACTTTAACTATCTCTAGTATTGATTTGAAGACGATTACAGATCTGGAGATACTTCAGCAGAGCTTCGCTACCGGAATCACACACACACAAATGAGAAACTCAAGTCACCTATTTATAGGAATGGCCACTACGCATGAACTGGCATGTGCCAGTTCGCACGAACTGCCAGTTCGTACGAACTGTTCTTGTCACTTCGTGTGAAGTGGCTTGTTCAGCTATGTTTCCCATTTTTCTCGTTCTACGTGACTTGATTTATCAATTCTATTACAAGACTCGAAACAAGACGAAGTCGATAGACATATGCACCAACAAACTCCCCCTTGGATGTTGACGAGTCTTCGGTACGAGTCTTCAATACGATAAGTCTTCAGTCTTGATCAGTCTTCTTGCTCTCTACAAAATATCTTTCTCTGTAAGCATCCTCAATCCCTTTCTGCTCTCTCACTCTCTCTCTTGATCTTCCAGAATCGCAACCTGGCTCTATACTCCTCTTGCACAGATCTCTTGATTCCTTAAGCTTTCCACAGGTTCAGAAACGTCTCCTGGCTATCCGTAGCAACAGGATCTGAAACCTTGCTTTAACGTCTTCAGACTCCCCCTTTTGATAAACTGGGATCGTAGTCTGGCATTCACTGTCTCTTCATAACTACAGAATCGGAACCTGGCTTCTATCTAAGCTTTTACCTGCATATACTCTACCTAAAAGTAAATTTCTCAATAATTTTTAAAATTTAACAAATTTAGAAATCACTGGTAGATATCATTCAACATCAAAACTCTACTTTTGGTATTTTTATTTATAACAATTTTAATCTCTGATGACCACTTGTAAGAATACCATTTTTCTTATTTCAAAACAAACTCTCCCAACCCTTTTGTCCATCATGTTCAGCACTTGGAATTTTGAAAATCAGCTTATCAACATCAGTTTTCAAAAATAAGAGGAAATAAAATCTTTTTGATTTTTCAAAATTTTATGCTAAAACACATTCTTTTTTGGGTTTTTGTCTTTAATGAAAAGCAGTAAAGAAATATTTACAGACAATATTTTTGTGAGTTTGT
Source organism: Helianthus tuberosus (assembly GCA_030545235.1). Classification (NCBI taxonomy): domain Eukaryota; kingdom Viridiplantae; phylum Streptophyta; class Magnoliopsida; order Asterales; family Asteraceae; genus Helianthus; species Helianthus tuberosus. Next base: position 178,831,457 of record CM060366.1, read on the forward strand.
GTAAGAGGATCATATCATTTTTTGAGACAAATCACTAACACCGTTGACCTTTTTAGACTTTAAGTTCTAAACGACTCACTTAGATTGTCAGTATACTGATCCACTTAAATTTTCACACAAAGTTCAACTGTTTCGAGATACGAGATTAGTGTTTTAATTGACTTAACTTATTCGCGTGTCCCACCTCAGAATATACTCCCGTATCCAGACTCCTATATTCAGTCTTACAGGTGAATGTACACTAATGATATCTGTAAACGGGTAATGCGAGACCATGAGAGCTCAGGTTAGAACTTCCGTTTAGACAAAGAGATGATGGCTCGTCTTTCAGGTGTGTCCCGTTTGGGGATCTTTTCTTCAACAACACTTGATTAACATTTTTCAATGTTTCATCATTTTAATGCTGAGGGTAGGTTTTATGATTTAAAGCAGTGCAGAGTATTATACGAGGACTAAGCTATTGCTTCCGCAAAATCAGAAGTCCTGGTATTATACCCCAGATATTCATCACGTACAAAGACCTAGTATGTCAGAAATAGAAAGTCTTTCAAACAAGATTTCAGGGGTTACCTATATATCCGAGAGATGTTCCCCACGAAATAAGTAAATCTTGATTTTTAGGTTTATATCTCGAACACAATCTACTAAACGTGTAAAAACCTACTGGCATATCATCAGTGAGACCATTTATCACATTAAACATTCCATTTCTTTAGCATGCTGTGATAGTCTAGTGATGTACTATCATTTCCTATTTTTCACAACAAAACTCATTTTGAATTTTCAATGTTTTTGGATTTTTAGATTTTATCATGTTTTTGGATTTTTCAAATTTTCAAAATTTCTAATTTTTTTACTTCCCCTAAAATCAACAATATATTTCAATTTTTCATTTTCTGGGAAAATTTGAAATTGAAAGTAATAAACTGTACAAATAAACTGACAAACTTATGTGAATTGCTTCAATTCGCCATCCACTTGGCATAAACAGTCAGAACTCCCCCTGACAAAAACTATTTTCCCATTATGATTTCAAAACACTTAAGTTTATTTTAATCAAAATGATTTTTCCATAAAATTAGTTTTGTTGATACCACATGCAGAATCGGGATTAAATTCATCACATTGTTCAAAAAACCACTTGTATGAAAGTTAAAACAAGTTCAACTTAATGACCTTGATTAACCACTTGTAGGTTTACTTATCAACAATACCACTAGTAAATCTAAATATAACAATTTTGAATTTCTCAAGAAAGATGCCGATTCATGCTCCACGATTACCAACTTGGGAACTCCGGCAAGTCAGGATTTTTTACATATGAAATACTGACACCCAAGTCTTACTAGCTTTGGGTGTGACCTTTTCAGTTTCACTCGGGGTTTGAATATTCCTTTTTGCTTCATAAAATTCTTTTACCCCTTTTTCCTTCCCATCGACCATTCTTCCAAAAATATGTTTCACTTTGTCATTAAAAGCCTTTTTGACATCAAATTCTTTCTTTTCAGAATAGAATTGATTCGAAATCTCCACTTTTCCAACTTTTTGTTTAAAATTTTCAGTCCGCAATGGTGGAAAGTTGACATCATCCATTGGCGGTACTGACTTTTCTCCTTTTTGCTCAACTTGTGGCTCCTCTGACTTTGACGAGTCAGATTCATCGCCAGATTTAACATCTGTTTTCTTAGCAACCCATGTTTGGTTGTTACGTTTCACCCTTCTTTTGTAAAACCTTTTTGAACACTCACCAACTTCATATATTGAATTTTTAAACACTTTGAATTTTTCAGTTGGTGGTTCAGTTTTATCAACAATTTTCTCTTTGAGCTTAGAAGACACTCCCTTTTGTGTGTTGGTTGCCTTTGGACAGTTCCAGGCGATGTGACCAACTTCTTGACATCGGTAACAGGTTCTTGTCTCCTTTTTGGTTCCAAACATAGTCTTCTCAAACTTTTGTTTTTCTGCAAAGAACTCTTTGTTCGATTGTTTCCAGAATGAGCTCTTTTCTTCTTCTTCAGAACTTGACCCTGAAACAAATATTGTTTTTGTTTTAGAAATTTTCTCATTTTTATGATTTTCGGGTGGAATAAAACCTAAACCTTTCCTTTTAAAATTACTGTTATGGTTTGGTTTCTTTTGAAAACCAGAACCAGAACTGTAACCTTTTTTCTTGTTCAATCTTAGTTGAACTCTTGAAGTGTATTTTTTAGGTTTTTCAGTAAGATTTACATCTTTTATTTCAGAAATATTAATTTCTGTTAATTTGAAAACCTTTTTAATTTTTTCAATTTGAACACTTCTTATTGGAAATTCTTCATCAGAATATAATTTTTCTGAATCATTCAAAGTATATGCCACTTTGATTGGTTCGTCATTCAAATTATTTTTAGATAACAGAAATTCTTTATTATAAATCCTTTTGACCGATGATTTTGAACTGTTGACTGATGAACTTGAAGTTTCTGACTTAGACTTTGACTCTGACTCCTCATCCTTATCCAACACCTAATCGACCACTTTCTTTATTAACTCAGACTCATGATCAGTGTCAGACGATGTGAAAGTGATGTCAATGTTGTCTGGTAACTCATCATTTGTTTCAGACTTTAACTTTATATTGACTGCCTTTTTGAGTTGTTCCTCATTTGGTTTTCTGGGAGAATAACCTTCCCAGATCGGAGGCGGACACTTGTTATAATTTGCACTTTGTTTCTTACCAGTATCCGTATCTTCCGACTTCTTATCTTGAAAAGCTTCAAAACCTGCAACAGTTGGATAAATTCTATCAATCAAATAATCAGAACTTGAATAACTCTGCAGCAATCGTCTGATTCTTTCATTCTCAATCTTTTCAGTCTCCAATTCTTGCTTCAACTTTGCACATTCTTCAATATAGTGATTGATATCCTTCTGTTTAGACATCATCACTGCATTCATCATGGTTAAAGCATCTTCCCTTTCAGAGTTTGTCTTTTCCAAACTATTCACCGTTCTGTTTAACACATCATACGATTCTTTCACATACTTAACATGGAACACTAATTTTTCTTTCATCTCGTCAAGCTCACTATACTTCTTGTCTTTCTCTTCACAATGTTTGCATGGTTCCAAACATTTTAGACAAGGTTTTGTGACCTCTACAATCTTTTCAACAACTTTGACCTCTTCATTCTGTTCATTCTTCTCTTCCTGAGCAACATTCTCACATTTTACTTCTTTCTTTTCTTTTGCTGCTCGTCTCTCCTTTAGCTTCTCCAATTTATCTGCAAAATAAAATTTGAAACTTTCAGTAGATAGATGAGTTTAACAATGATTCTTTGTCTAATTCTTCATCATCATCACTGCTATCAGTTGATGATTGATCAAAGACTGGTGTCTTTTCTGAACTATCTTCTGAAGAAACAGACTCTCCATCTTGACTTTTCTCATCATCTGCAAACACATCCATCCATTCTTTCATCAACTCTGGCTCCTGAATGATCTGTGCAATAAATGCACTAAATTTTGAGTTGCTTTCAGCTGGAATATATTTGTCCCAGCTAAATCCCTCTGGCAATCTTTCATCTTCTTGATCTGGAATAGTAATGCAAGCTTTCTTCTTTCCATTTTCAATAGCACGGGATGATCACGGTTGTTGAGCAACCTGATGATATATTGCTTTCCGATAATAATCATTGTTCCCGAACGGATTTTGAGCTCCACCTGCTTCTCGGTTGGTACATTCCCTCTTGAAATGTCCTTTTTCCCTGCATCGAAAACAAGTAACTTTAGACTTATCAAAACCTAAAGTAGAAACATTAGCATCACGAAAGTCATCTCTTCCTGTAATCTGCTTAAATTTCTCAGCTCTCCTCAACACGCTCGCTAAACACCACTTGATATCCATTAGCTCCAATTCCTTAGCATCAATCTGATCGTAATCCTCTTTTGTCAGCATAGGATTTCCGATTCTTCCCGCAACCAAACTCTCATATGATTCTAACACGGTAACTAGTAATGCCATATGACCTTTAGCGACTTCTTTAGAGAAATTATGACCGTTCTGAATATGCAACGCGATGTTGCATTGTAGCACATGACCATTACCATTGTTCGAGCTTTGAGACTGATAACTGGAAGTTGAAACATTTGGATTAACACTTTGATATGAAGAAAATCCACTATTGTTGATCGGACATTGATTGAGTGATCCGGATGAATTTTCTGCACTGAAAGCAATCTGGATCTTTGGACTAGCTTCAATACCTTGAACATTACCTTTGAAATACATCTTGATATCTTGTTGACCACTTGGATTGTTCATTCTAGCGATCTTTTGTTGTTCAAGATCTTGTCCTTCAAGCTTTTCAATGAATTGAGCAATGGATAATCTATCATATTCTCCGGTGTTCTTCAAGATCATTAGATATATACCCCATTCATTCTGAGGTAAAGCATCAGCTATTTTGTCAACCCACTCATCTCTATTCTTGTTGATATCCAATCGGGTCATAGAACGTACTAGATGACAATATCTCTCAATGAGCTTCTTTGTAGTCTCACCCTGCAAACTTGTAAACAAGTCAAATTCTTTCTTTAATAATGATTTCTTATTCTTGATCATCTCTGTACTTCCTTCAAACTTTATGCGAAGTGCTTCCTAAATTGAACGTGAAGTACCATCATGTTGAAGTAGTATGAAGATGTCCTCTTTCACATCTTGTTGAAGTAGGCTGATCATCATTTTTTCTGCCTTGTACATGTCTATCTCTTTATCTGACAATTCAGAAATAATCTTAATAACTCCCACATCAGAACGAGGTCTAACATACTTAGTTTCAATACACTCCCAAGACCTTAAATGGTTTGCTTGAACCCAATTTTCGAATCGTTCTTTCCAACTATAATATTCTTCAATGTTCATCAACTTTGGAGGTTTTTGTAACGTTCCTGTTTCATTTTCCATGTTTACGCTCTGAGCAACGGTAACCGGAGTACCCGGGGCAGTAGCAAACGCGTTGTAGAATTTGTTTTCCATGTTTCGGTTTTGAATGTTCACACAAATAGACTTTTCAAACGGAATGATCAAAGTTTCAAATGATCTGAATACAATTCCAAACGAACTGGACTATCTTCAAACTACCTGATGTCAAATCTCAAACGAATTGGGATAACCTGGTGCGATCTAGGACAACCTGGTGCGAAGTGGGACAACTTGGTGCTAAGTGGGGCCCACTTCATACGAACTGAAAGCTAATTCAAATGAACTGGATCCTTTTAAGCGACCTGGTTCTCTAAATGACCATTTCGTGCGAAATGATGTGATCTTGGTGCGACCTGATTCTCTAAATGACCACTTCGTGCGAAGTGATGTGATCTTGGTGCGAAATGCAGTATCACTTCATGCGAACTGATGATATTGTCGAACGATCGGACAGTTTTTTTGACAAATTGATCAACTTTTAGGCTGAATTAGGGTCTAATATGTTCACGGATTGATTAAAACAGTATTTCGCTTGTTATACATGAAAATCAGTTTATTTTAACCGTGAAATCTCGTTTAATTTTGAAAAACTGTAAAGAAAATGAGTAGAAGTGAGATTTTCGGATGAAATCAAGCTGAATCGGTAAGAACTCTTCCTCCTGAGCTCTGATACCACTTGTAGGATCGAGATTCGACCTATACGAGTCGTTCAGAAGAGTTTTCGATCAATACGAAATGCGAAAACAGACGTATCGATGTTGAATCAGCTTGATTTACACTTAGAATCACTTTAACTGTCTCTTGTATTGATTTGAAGACGTTTACAGATCTGGAGATACTTCGGCAGAGCTTCGCTACCGGAATCACACACACAAATGAGAAACTTAAGTCACCTATTTATAGGAATGGCCACTTCGCATGAACTGGCATGTGCCAGTTCGCACGAACTGCCAGTGTCACACCCTGACTTTTGCGGAAGCGTGGTTATTGGTGTGACTTCTTAATACCATAGCATTCAATCATAACAATGCTATATGATAAAACCAAAAGATATTCATCCATTAATTAAGTTTAGAAAATACCACAACATACTTGTCTTGAAAACATCGACGCCAAAATAAGTTACAAACCATGACATGTTCAACTGAGTTCATAAAGACTCCACAAAAGACTTTAAATAAAACCTGAGTTTGGAAACATGTATCCCGTCTAGGAATAGGATACACCCCCTAAACTCAACAACCATGGATAACATCTTTTATTTATACCCAGCTTGATAACACATGCACACACCTGCCAGATCCACTAGTTCCCTGAAATACATGTAGTTTAAAAATATCAACAAAAGTTGAGCGAATTCATGTGTGAGTGAGTATGTATAGACCTTTGTAAACAGTTGTAAGTATGAATGTCCCGGTATGATAGCAAACAAGGAAAAGATCACCAATGGTTTGCAAGGCCACTGATATGTGTGACGGTGTAGGAAGACTCAAACCTAGGAAAGTTGCACCGGGCTTCAGGCTGGAAGACATAGTCACCACTATGGGCCACCCTGGCCTCATGGGTGCGGGCTCGCTACATCCAAATAGATCTATCACTCACGCCCCTCGGTCCTACAAGAGGATTGATGGCCTCAAGTATATGCCTACCCATTCACATGATCTATGGTTCTTTCCTAGGCTAACCATACCAATTGTATTGTAAGTAATCCTTTGTAACATGTATTTCACCCCCGAAGTAAATAAACAAAACAGTTTAAAGAAAAGGGGGGACATGAACTCATTGTATTGTGTCCTCAGCTCGTAACTCAAACTCTCTCAGCAACCACGACTACCTACAGTGTACTAACGTCTATTAGACGAACGGGCCGTGCCTTTGCTTAGTATTTGCGTTTTGAGTTACGTTTCTTATGCTCCCAATTTTATTCCAAGTTATAATTACTTGTTAATATAAATTTTCAACTTAAATTATATTTAGTTTTGGAATAATTGTTTAAACAATATCTCTGTATTAACACTTCTTAAGTATTTAACTTTGTATTTCCTTGCCAATGATGGGGTATCTTATACATGTATTCTCGTATTATTGTATTTGTAATTTCCGAAAAAATATATTTCCAAGTCTCACTTTAGAAAATATTTTAAACTCATTTGTCCCAAAAATAATGTATTGTCCAGAAAATATATATTTTTCCCAAAAATCATATATCTTCTAAATATACTAGGAAAATATATTTTTATTTCCAAAAACAATATATTTTCTTTCTGTCAAAATATGATATTTACCAAAAATGTATAAGTAACGGTATTGTTTTGGATAGTAAATTTCATGGCACTTTGTTAAGTTATATTATTTTACCCTAAAATAATATAACCATTTCACCGAGTATACAAATAATCACACAAGTGTCTTTAATATGTATATATATTCTAAATATATATTCACCCATTTTTACTTATAAAAACCAACCTCCAATATTCGAATTTTTGTTACAAAAATTATGGCAAAGTTTATATCGAAAACTTATGATCAAAATATACTTGTAAATACGTGTTAGAAAATATTTTTCTAAGTGTTTAGATTTTTAGAAAATTTTGCCATAGTTTCCCCTAAAAATGAAGGTGTCCATGCTATTAAATCATATCATTTTCTTTTCAAAAAATCAACCCAACAATCAATAATCAATCTACACTTACCAAGTGCAAAAATTATACAATATATATAACAACATGAACTTGAACTTTTATTAAAACTTGTAGTAACTTGGTAGTGTTTTTAGTAGGTTTAGTTACCCTCTAAAGTGTGTTTACTTCTTTAAAAATCTCATTCTTAAAGAAACTAGGTGTTTACAACTTGTAAACATATTCTACAAAAATGTTTATTCATAACATCTTCTTGTTTCTCTAGTATCTCTACACTTGTTTTATCAAAAATAGTGTAGTTTTAAGTAAGATTCAAGTTCTACTAAAAATCATATTTTGAACTTGGTTTTCTTGGAAAACCATTCATGAATCTTAGATTCATTAGATTACTAGCTCACTTTATTAATTGTTTTTCAAGAAATCATCTTATCATTCAAGTTTATGCTCATGCATGAGGAAGATCTTCTTGTGTTGGCACATAATCATCCTCTAACTTGCTAGATCATGTGTTTAATCACAATCTAGCAAGCTCCTTATGATGATCAACATCATAATCTCAAATAAACAACAACAAGTATCATACATATACTTAAACAACATTATTTCAACAAGATTTCATCATATGTAAGCTTCAATATGTAAGCTTCAAGTTCATGATTCAAGATTATGTCTTTTAGGGTTCTTGTGATTTATATCATAACACATCTTTTAACAAATCAAAATTAGGAGTATCAAAGGGTTGTAAGAGTCTTACTACTAGCTCTAAGCTAGGGAAGAACACTTGAAGAAAAAGATGATGACAATGGTAGATGAAAGCAAGCAATGGAGGTTCTTCAAGTTCTACAAGCAGCAAGCTTCATAAAACACCTTCTATCAACCTTGAGAGTGTATGGAATGAATGGGTGGTGGTTGTAAGGTGGTGGTGGTGGCAGCACTACCTAGGCCGAGAGGAGAGGGGGAGAGAGTAAGAGAGTGGAGTGAATTTGTGAAGGTATGATGAAGATCACTTGAATATTCACCCCATACTTATAATCACCTCTTCTCAATATCTTGTCCATACAATCAAGCAAGATCCAAATAAAATAAGAAATAAAATCTAGAGGTAAGGTGGTGATCTTGGTGGTGGGGTCCTCCCTTGGGCCGTAAATCATATGGGGGGGGGGGGGGTAAATGTAATTTTTGAATGGTAAATTAGATAATAGTTGGAGGTAAGTGAAAAGTCTAGTGTTTTAAGTGTATGACACATTATATAGTGTGTTAGGGTGTTCGGGGATCATAACTAGTCCAAAAAAAATTAAACAATGCTTCTAGCAATATTTTGGTGTTCCGAGTAATGTCCGGTTGTTCGGTTAGATACCGGTTTGTTAAAGTGTCAAGCTATTATGTTTAATGATCTTTATGTTACTTTTTATGGCACTTTTAATTCCCGACACTTAGGAAAGCATTCAGGACAATTTCGTCAAATTTCTTCATGTAACTAGCTTGTTAAAAAGCTGAATTTTGCTGAAAAATGCAGAATTCTGCACTATAAGTGGGTTTTAGGCACTTTCCGGTACTTTATCTATCACCTAGTGACACAGTTTTATGGTCCTTACTTCCCTACACACCATAGTAGTGTAGTACCTTGTCCCTGGCCCATACTGGGTCTCAAAACACTGTCTGTCTATGTACTGAATCCCGTCAGCATATTCCCGTTCTATCCGTTAACTGTGCTAACCTTGCTTTGTGCATCATGTATGTCAATATAGTTTGTATGTGATAATGATGTGACATTATGTAATATGTGATGCACATGTAAGTATGATGCAGTAATCAGAAAGCAGTTAAGTAATTCAGCACAGTCATTAAGCACTTAATTAACATTAATTAATTGTAAGGATACCTTGATTTATGAGGGTTGTCACATTCTCCCCCTGTTAAGAAAATTTCGTCCTGAAATTTAAGTTCTGCTACTAGTTGCAGAGGTCTTGGGGAACAAATGTGGGTATTTTTCTTTCATACGATCCTCACGCTCCCAAGTGAACTCTGGGCCGTGTTGCGCGTTCCAACGAACCTTGACGAGTTTGACACTACTCCGTCGCGTCTTGTTAACCTTCCAATCAGTAACCTCAACAGATTCTTCAGTAAAGTGGAGTGTGTCATCAATATGGACTTCGTCGGCAGGTATGACAACTGTTTCTTGAGTTGGACTCTTTTTCAGGTTAGATACATGAAATGTATCATGAACGCCATTCAATTCTGCGGGTAGATCCAACTTGTAAGCTATAAGACCAATTCTTTCCAGAATTTTAAATGGTCCAATGTATCGTGGGTTCAACTTCCCACGCTTCCCAAAGCGTGCTACACCCATCCAGGGTGAAACCGTTAACAAAACCATATCTCCTACCTCAAACTCCAGAGGTTTCCTTCTTTGGTCCGCGTAACTCTTTTGTCGATCACGAGCCGCCCTTATGCGCTCTCGGATCTGTGTAATCTTATCAGTGGCCCCTTGAACCAATTCCGGACCAACAAGCTGTCTATCACCCGCGTCTGCCCAGCATAACGGCGATCGACACTTGCGTCCATAAAGAGCTTCAAATGGTGCAGCTTGGATACTCGCATGGTAGTTGTTGTTGTATGAGAATTCTACCAAGGGTAAGTGAGTGTCCCAACTACCACCCAAATCCATCACGCAAGCTCGTAACATATCCTCCAACGTTTGGATCGTTCGTTCGATCTGGCCATCTGTCTGCGGATGGAATGCAGTACTCAGATTCAACTGAGAACCAAAGGCTTCTTGGAAGGACAGCCAAATCCTTGACACAAACTTTCCATCTCTATCAGAAATGATCGAGAGAGGCACTCCATGTCGTGCAACTATCTCTCTCAGGTATAGCTCAGCAAGCTTGCTAGTGTTGTCTTTTTCCTTGATTGGCAAAAAGTGTGCAGATTTGGGCAGACGGTCAACGATTACCCAAATCGTATCGTGACCTCTGGGTGTCCTTGGCAATTTCGTTATAAAGTCCATTGAAATCTGCTCCCATTTCCACATGGGTATTCCTGGTTGTTGCAGAAGGCCTGAAGGCTTCTGATATTCGGCCTTTACCTTGGCACAAGTCAAACATTTGCCAACATACGTTGCAACATCGCCTTTTAATCTCGGCCACCAATAGAAATCCTTTAAATCTTGGTACATTTTATCCGATCCTGGATGGATCAAGTACCGTGACTTTTGAGCCTCATCAAAAATAACGTCTCTTAGACCACCGAAGAAAGGAACCCAAATTCGTTTCATGAAGCACAACGTTCCTTCATCATTGGGTACTAACTGTTTCTCCATCCCCCGGAGATATTCATTCTCAAGATTCACTTTCTTAAGAGCTTCTCTCTGTGCGGCACGAATGCACAATGAGAGGTCCGTTTGAACAATCATCTCCAAAGCTCGAACCCTGATAGGCTTGATTCTTTCTTTCCGACTCAAGGCATCGTCGACCACATTCGCCTTCCCTGGGTGATACTTAATCTCACAATCATAATCGTTCAACAACTCTACCCATCGTCTTTGTCTCATGTTAAGCTCTTTTTGATCGAATATATGCTGTAAGCTCTTGTGATCAGTGAAGATTGTGCATCGCGTGCCATACAAGTAATGTCGCCAGATCTTTAATGCAAACACCACTGCGCCCAACTCCAAGTCATGCGTGGTGTAGTTTTTCTCATGAACCTTCAACTGGCGTGAAGCATAGGCTATAACTTTCTATCGCTGCATCAGTACGCAGCCTAACCTTGACGCGAGGCGTCGCAATATACCACGAAGTCGTCAGTGCCTTCGGGTAGGGATAAGATGGGTGCGTCGCAAAGTTTGTTCTTTAACAACTGAAATGCTTCTTCTTGCTTGTCTCCCCATTCGTACTTCTTGTCTTTCTGTGTAAGGGAGGTCAAAGGTTGAGCGATTTTTGAGAAATCCTCAATGAATCTCCGATAATATCCTGCCAAACCTAGGAACTGACGGATCTCGGTTGGCGTCTTTGGAGTATCCCAATTCTTGATTGCCTCGATCTTTGTGGGATCCACATGGATTCCATTTCCATTAACCACGTGACCAAGGAACTGAACCTCACGCAGCCAAAACTCGCACTTCGAGAACTTCGCGTACAACTTTTCTTTCTTAAGCAGCTCTAAGATGGCTCTTAGATGTTGTTCATGTTCTTCCTTTGTCTTTGAATAGATTAAAATATCGTCGATGAATACGATCACAAACTTATCAAGGTACGGCTTACAAACTCTATTAATCAAATCCATGAATACTGCCGGTGCGTTCGTCAACCCAAACGGCGTAACCAGGAACTCGTAATGTCCATAGCGAGTCCTAAAGGCTGTTTTTGGAATACTTTCCTCTTGAATTCTCAACTGGTGATAGCTTGATCGAAGATCGATCTTGGAGTAAAAAATCAAACCTTGTAGTTGATTGAACAGGCCATCAATCCTTGGCAAAGGATATCTATTCTTGATAGTCAACTTGTTCAACTTGCGGTAGTCGATACACATGCGGAAACTACCATCATTTTTCTTAACAAATAGCACTGGAGCTCCCCAAGGCGAGAAGCGTGGTCTGATAAATCCCATGTCTAACAACTCCGAAAGTTGTGTCGACAACTCCTGCATTTCTGAAGGCGCAAGTCGATAGGGTGCCTTAGCCACAGGTGCAGCGCCTGGAACTAAGTCAATGTGAAACTCGACTTGTCGCTGCGGCGGCAATCCTGGCAAGTCTTCGGGGAAGAATTCAGGATATTGCTTAACAACTGGTATATCTTCTAACTTCGGCTCAGCGGCTTCTTTATCCATGATGTGTGCCAGGAAGGCAACACATCCTATCTGCAAACACTTTCGAGCCTTCAGACAGTTAATGATTCTTAAGGGCGTATCGCGCTTCTCTCCATGTACCACAATTGTTTCTCCATTCGCCATTGGAATGCGAATGACCTTCTCGTGACATACAATCTCTGCTCGGTTTCTTGACAACCAATCCATCCCCACTACCACGTCGAAGCTTCCAAACTCGACTGGCAGCAGATCAAGTGTGAACTCGTGCTCTCCCAGTTCTATCACGCAACCCCTAACAACTTCATTTGCTTCTACTAGCTTCCCATTAGCTAGTTCTATCGAATATGGAATGTCTAACTTACTGGCTACCAACCCAAGTATATTCTTAAATTCTAGCGATACAAAACTATAATCAGCACCAGTATCAAATAGTACAGATGCAAAGCGTTGATTGATAGGGAACGTACCAGTAACTATATTTGGATCTTGGCGAGTTTCCCTCGCACCGATGTTAAAGAATCTTCCATGTGCTTGATTGATTTTCGGGCATTCTCGCTTGAAGTGCCCCACGTCTCCACAATTAAAACAACCTGGTCCTCGACCATTACCATTCCCATTACCACCTTGATTGTTATTCGCCCCACGGTTTCCATTACCAGCTTGATTCGTAAAATTACCATGATTTCCGTTACCGCCATTTCCTCCCCGAGGGCGGTTTTCGTATCCATTTCCTCCACGGTTGTTGTTACCAAAACCCCTTTGGCCACCACGGCCAGTACCAACCCAGCATGTTTCTTTCGAGTGACCAACTCTTCCACAAGATTCACACCTTCCAGTTCGGCATCGTCCATGGTGATGCAACTGACATGCATCACATTTGGGCAAAGCGCCCATATACCCCTTTCCCTTGGCCTTGGCCGATGCGTTTGTCTCATCCTTCTTGTTTGTACTACTGGTACCTTTCTTAAAGTTGGAGAACTTCCTCTTGTTCTCACCTGATGATTCCACGTGAGTCTCTTTTTTTTCTGGTCATAGATCGAAAACTTATTTAACCTGACTGCTTCTTCAGTAAGTGCTGAGATCAATGGCTTCGGTAATTGTCGACGGCTTTGACGTTGTTACCATACTCATAATCTGAGGCGCCAACCCCCAAATGAAACGCTCAACGCGCTTGAATTCCGGAGTAACCATATATGGTACCACATGAGATAGATCGTGAAATCTCTGCACATATTCTGCAATTTTGGGGCCATCCATTTTGAGGTTCCAAAACTCTGTTTCCAATTTTTGAATTTCGGCCATGGAGCAATACTTTTTACGCATGAGCTCCTTTAATTCATTCCAAGTCAAAGCGTATGCTGCTGCCTCTCCCAGAGTTTTGACTTAGAGATTCCACCATGAAAGCGCTCCATCTAAGAATAAACCAGAGATGTAGGTGACTTGCTATTCTGGTGCGCATTTGCTCATTCTTAACACCGAATCGGTCTTCTCTGTCCATCTAACAAAAGTCACAGCACTCGCGGTGCCGTCAAAATTCAGCGGTTTACAGTCTAAAAATTGTTTAAAGGTACAGCCTGTACAAGTAACGTCATTCACAGAAAGCATTAGCGAACGCACATGGAATATCCAATTGTAACGTAATGTGTCTCAAGCGAGTTAAACATTACCATGGGGTGGGTTGTTCCTCGAGGTACCCCTGCTAGTTTCAGCACGTGAGGGCCTCGTGCTCTGCTATTGCTCGTGAAATTTGTTCTTGTAATTCGGCCTCAGTAGTGGGCAATCGGGTTTCCCTTCGTGGAGGCATCTTCTATAATAAGATTGTATAGGTCAGGTCGTATGCATATAAGTATGTAGTACGCGTATATAATAACATTTATCAATCACACATAACATCCCATGTAATAACACAAACAATTAATCCAACAACGTATATAATGAGAATGTTGCGATTGAGCTTTCATATATCAAGACCACAGGTACAGTTTTACAAGTTTCACAATGGTATACATCACCCCTGTCCAAAACGTCTACCAACTACAATAATCAAAAGTCAAAAGTCAAAGTGTGGTCTTCAAAAGGCTGTGCAATCTGGCTTAATAGCTGCACTCTCATCAAAAAATATGCTATCTGCATAAAACCAAAAACCTCTAAGCTGATGGTGGAGGAGGAGGAGGTGGAGGAATGAAAAGCAAACAGTGCATACGCGCTAACTCCTCCTCTAGAGTGTGAACGAGATGCAACAAACAGCTAATCTACTGTTCCATCATAAGAAAACGGATATCGAAATCCGGATAAGGAAATAGTGGAGCAGCAAACTGTGATGGACCAGTACCAGGTGGAAGACGCGGGATCCTCTCTAGCTCAGTGACTCGACAACTCAACATATCCTGTTGGAGCTGTAGCGACAAAAGTATATCATCCCTCATGTATCCAACGTGGAAGGGATGGTATGGATCAGTAACAGGCATCGTGTAGGGCGGAAACCAAATCGGTGGCTCGCCCGTGGGTGCAGAAACAAAAGGAACAGTGTGTGTAAACTGTGGCATGAAATGATCGGCTGCTGACACAGGAGGTATATGACCGGGCTGCTGGCTCCATGGTCCTTCCCCAAGACGAGGAGGAGGGATATCCTAAAGAAATGTGATGGGTAAATCTACGCGGTGAATGTCAGATACGTGTGGGTGAGACGGGGTGAAGTCAATGGGTGCATGTATAGGTGCAGGAGGGGGAGTAACCGGTCTAACGAAAGGAGGTAAATTGTCGTCGTCCTCGATCCACCCATTGTAGGTGAATGCATATCTGGGGTCAATCTGGGCTGCGAAAGGGGCACGATCATCAAGTACAGGGATCGGGTCAGGTAGTGGTGGTTCAGCAACTGGTATGTCAACGTGATCATGCACCGGTAGAGGATCAAGAGCAGGCATGGGCTCTGGTGCAATCAAAGGCTCCGGGTTAGCTGGAGCAAGCTCATGATCAGCGGGTATATCAAGGAGCTGATCGTTAGGAACGACAGGTGCATCAATGGGCTGCTCAGCAGGAATAAAATCAATCTCCTGCTCAGGATCGAAATCAGGATCAACAGGTGCCTCAAAAGGCTGCTTATCGGGGGCAAACTCAATCTCATGATCAGGGTCAAAATCATGTGGAAAGACAGTATCCATCTCATCATCAAAATCAAAATCATGATCATCGTCGTGTGGACCAACAGGTGCGGCGGACATAGCTGTGTACGAATCAGAATTGGTGGGATACCGCTGTAATCCTAATGCGTGTAAGGTACTAGAAGACACAGACTCGTACGAATCAGGACCTGAATGGCCAGAAGGAGCCTCGACAACGGGAATCTCCTCATGTGGAACAGCAACGACATCACCAACTGGAATATCAACAAGTGGATCGACAACGGCATCACCGACTGGAGCCCCACCATCCTGGGCATCCTCAGGGGGACCCTCAATCAAAAGATCGACGTCGTCGTCAGACATAGCCTCAAGAGGCAGATCCTCAAGAGGAACTGTAGCAAGGGGAAGATGAGCAGGGATCTGAGCAAGAGGTAGATCCTTGCCAGGAAGACCATCAGCTAGTGGTATGTCATTGCCAAAATCCGGCAAGGCGAAAGGTTGAAAATCATCAGTATCATCTGAAAGCATCTCTGGATCACTCTCCGAGTCGGAGATAGGAATCTCGGGTGTCGGGATGATCTCATCATCCGAAGTGATAGCCATGGGATTAATGGGGTCGGATGCTCCGCTCTCTGAAGAGGACATGGTGTCTGTAACAAATCAATCACAAGTATGCACATATATCAACAATCGTCAAATAAGCATGTAAGTAATAACAATGTAGGCATGTATACAATCCTAGTCTTCCCAAGATTATCCCATCCAGCCTCTCAGACTGAACTACTTAGTTTCTCAGACTAGACCTCCCAGTTTCCCAAACTGAACTACCCAGCCTCTCAAGCTAAACCTCCCAGTCTCTCAGACTGAACTACCCAGCCTCTCAGGCTAAACCTCCCAGTCTCTCAGACTGAACTACCCAATTAGTCTCTCAGACTAACTCCCTAGTCTCTCAGACTGCACTACCCAGCTAGTCTCTCAAACTAACTCCCCTGTCTCTCAGACTGAATAACCCAGCTAGTCTCTTAGACTAACTCCCCAGTCTCTCAGACTGAAATATAAATGAATTCTTTGAAATTTATTTTGTGTCTTTTATTTGTAAAAATGTTTGTTTCCTGGATCTGGACACTTTGTGTATGCAACGAAAACATTTCATGAGAGCCCTAATGATCGTAGTCTAGACTCGAGAAGAATCCTAGTTCGCTACGATCGAAGCTCTGATACCAAACTGTCACACCCTGACTTTTGCGGAAGCGTGGTTATTGGTTTGACTTCTTAATACCATAGCATTCAATCATAACAATGCTATATGATAAACCCAAAAGATATTCATCCATTAATTAAGTTTAGAAAATACCACAACATACTTGTCTTGAAAACATCGACGCCAAAATAAGTTACAAACCATGATATGTTCAACTGAGTTCATAAAGACTCCACAAAAGACTTTAAATAAAACCTGAGTTTGGAAACATGTATCCCGTCCAAGAATAGGATACACCCCCTAAACTCAACAACCATGGATAACATCTTTTATTTATACGCAACTTGAAAACACATGCACACACCTGCCAGATCCACTAGTTCCCTGAAATACATGTAGTTTAAAAATATCAACAAAAGTTGAGCGAGTTCATGTGTGAGTGAGTATGTATAAACCATTGTAAACAGTTGTAAGTATGAATGTCCCGGTATGATAGCAAACAAGGAAAAAATCACCAATGGTTTGCAAGGCCACTGATATGTGTGACGGTGTAGGAAGACTCAAACCTAGCAAAGTTGCACCGGGCTTCCGGCTGGAAGACATAGTCACCACTATGGGCCACCCTGGCCTCATGGGTGCGGGCTCGCTACACCCAAATAGATCTATCACTCATGCCCCTCGGTCCTACAAGAGGATTGATGGCCTCAAGTATACGCCTACCCATTCACATGATCTATGGTTCTTTCCTAGGCTAACCATAGCAATTGTATTGTAAGTAATCCTTTGTAACATGTATTTCACCCCCGAAGTAAATAAACAAAACAGTTTAAAGAAATGGGGGGACATGAACTCACTGTATTGCGTCCTCAGCTCGTAACTCAAACTCTGTCAGCAACCACGACTACCTACAGTGTACTAACGTCTATTAGACGAACGGGCCGTACCTTTGCTTAGTATTTGCGTTTTGAATTACGTTTCTTATGCTCCCAATTTTATTCCAAGTTATAATTACTTGTTAAAATAAATTTTCAACTTAAATTAAATTTGGTTTTGGAATAATTGTTTAAACAATATCTCTGTATTAATACTTCTCAAGTATTTAACTTTGTATTTCCTTGCCAAGGATGGGGTATCTTATACATGTATTCTCGTATTATTGTATTTGTAATTTCTGAAACAATATATTTCCAAGTCTCACTTTAGAAAATATGTTTAAACTCATTTGTCCCAAAAATAATGTATTATCCAAAAAATATATATTTTTCCCAAAATTCATATATCTTCTAAATATACTAGGAAAATATATTTTTATTTCCAAAAAGAATATATTTTCTTTCTGTCAAAAATATGATATTTACCAAAAATGTATAAGTAACGGTATTGTTTTGGATAGTAAATTTCATGGCACTTTGTTAAGTTATATTATTTTACCCTAAAATAATATAACCATTTCACCGAGTATACAAATAATCACGCAAGTGTCTTTAATATGTATATATATTCTAAATTTATATTCACCCATTTTTACTTATAAAAACCAACCTCCAATATTCGAATTTTTGTTACAAAAATTATGGCAAAGTTTATATCGAAAACTTATGATCAAAATATACTTGTAAATACATGTTAGAAAATATTTTTCTAAGTGTTTCTATTTTTAGAAAATTTTGTCATAGTTTCCCCTAAAAATGGAGGTGTCCATGCTATTAAAGCATATCATTTTCTTTTCAAAAAATCATCCCAACAATCAATAATCAATCTACACTTACCAAGTGCAAAAATTATACAATATATATAACAACATGAACTTGAACTTTTATTAAAACTTGTAGTAACTTGGTAGTGTTTTTAGTAGGTTTAGTTACCCTCTAAAGTGTGTTTACTTCTTTAAAAATCTCATTCTTAAAGAAACTAGGTGTTTACAACTTGTAAACATATTCTACAAAAATGTTTATTCATAACATCTTCTTGTTTCTCTAGTATCTCTACACTTGTTTTATCAAAAATAGTGTAGTTTTAAGTAAGATTCAAGTTCTACTAAAAATCATATTTTGAACTTGGTTTTCTTGGAAAATCATTCATGAATCTTAGATTCATAAGATTACTAGCTCACTTTATTAATTGTTTTTCAAGAAATCATCTTATCATTCAAGTTTATGCTCATGCATGAGGAAGATCTTCTTGTGTTGGCACATAATCATCCTCTAACTTGCTAGATCATGTGTTTAATCACAATCTAGCAAGCTCCTTATGATGATCAACATCATAATCTCAAATAAACAACAACAAGTATCATACATATACTTAAACAACATTATTTCAACAAGATTTCATCATATGTAAGCTTCAAGTTCATGATTCAAGATTATGTCTTTTAGGGTTCTTGTGATTTATATCATAACACATCTTTTAACAAATCAAAATTAGGAGTATCAAAGGGTTGTAAGAGTCTTACTACTAGCTCTAAGCTAGGGAAGAACACTTGAAGAAAAAGATGATGACAATGGTAGATGAAAGCAAGCAATGGAGGTTCTTCAAGTTCTACAAGCACCAAGCTTCATAAAACACCTTCTATCAACCTTGAGAGTGTATGGAATGAATGGGTGGTGGTTGTAAGGTGGTGGTGGTGGCAGCACTACCTAGGCCGAGAGGAGAGGGAGAGAGAGTAAGAGAGTGGAGTGAATTTGTGAAGGTATGATGAAGATCTCTTGAATATTCACCCCATACTTATAATCACCTCTTCTCAATATCTTGTCCATACAATCAAGCAAGATCCAAATAAAATAAGAAATAAAATCTAGAGGTAAGGTGGTGATCTTGGTGGTGGGGTCCTCCCTTGGACCGTAAATCATATGGGGGGGGGTTAAATGTAATTTTTGAATGGTAAATTAGATAATAGTTGGAGGTTAAGTGAAAAGTCTAGTGTTTTAAGTGTATGACACATTATATAGTGTGTTAGGGTGTTCGGGGATCATAACTAGCCCAAAATAATTAAACAATGCTTCTAGCAATATTTTGGTGTTCCGGGTAATGTCCGGTTGTTCGGTTAGATACCGGTTCGTTAAAGTGTCAAGCTATTCCGTTTAATGATCTTTATGTTACTTTTTGTGACACTTTTAATTCCCGACACTTAGGAAAGCATTCAGGACCATTTAGTCAAATTTCTGCATGTAACTAGCTTGTTAAAAAGCTGAATTTTGCTAAAAAAAATGCAGAATTCTGCACTATAAGTGGGTTTTAGGTACTTTCCGGCACTTTATCTATCACCTAGTGACGCAGTTTTATGGTCCTTACTTCCCTACACACCATACTAGTGTAGTACCTTGTCTCTGGCCCATACTGGGTCTCAAAACACTGTCTGTCTATGTACTGAATCCCGTCAGCATATTCCCGTTCTATCCCTTAACTGTGCTAACCGTGCTTTGTGCATCATGTATGTCAATATAGTTTGTATGTGATAATGATGTGACATTATGTAATATGTGATGCACATGTAAGTATGAGCAGTAATCAGAAAGCAGTTAAGTAATTCAGCACAGTCATTAAGCACTTAATTAACATTAATTAATTGTACGGATACCTGGATTTATGAGGGTTGTCACAGCCAGTTCATACGAACTGGTCTTGTCACTTCGTGTGAAGTGGCTTGTTCAGCTATGTTTCCCGTTTTTCTCGTTCTACGTGACTTGATTTTTCAATTCTATTACAAGACTCGATACAAGACGAAGTCGACAGACATATGCACCAACACATCTCTTTTGGGGTCGGGTGTTCGTGAAGCTTATTTGAATTAAGCTTTAACGTCAAATTCGTACGGGTTCGGGAGCACGCGGGATAATGAGTCATGATGAAAACATGATTTTTTTAACGTGGGGTAGTCACAGTTACCGATACAAATGTCAAAATTGGTGACTTGACTATTATGGGCCAAAAACGGTATATTTATTTACGCACGTGAAAATTTGCTTTGTTATCGGTGTTAGTAAATGCTCGAAAGAATTTTGTTTGTTTTCATATTCTCGCATTTGGTAACGATTGAAGGAACCTAGAGAGCCAAGACCTGTCCTAACGAGTTCACAAAGTCGAAGAGTTATGCCTATGATGGAAGTTTTCGGATTAGGTGTTAGCAGAACTTTTGGGGGATACAAGTCGGATCCTACGGGGCTAGGGGACTTTCATTATCAACTAGAATATGCAAAGAAGAAAGTCGCTTTCGTAATTCTTCGAAAAACCGAGAACATCTGAAAGATTCTGCTCAGTGGAGAGAATTTGTTCAGTGAAGTTGATGACAGTTCTACTCAGAGGAGGGAATTTCTTAAGGTTTAGAGATTTTACCAAAGAAATGGGGGATAAAAATTTTCATATGTTTTGGAATTTCTTCGGTAAAATTCTAAACGCAATCACAGGTGCTAGAGTTTGTGATTTTGTGGTGATACCAAAGGTTCTGCGTGGAATGTTTTGCACAGACATATATTTGAGGATTTTAATTAATTCTCCAGCCAGCGTGAAGGGTTTTGCATGGAAACATACAGGTATCTAAAGTCTACAGTAGTTTCAAAACGCTGTTCACTGAAGACCTGGGGAGTCTTTATGAGATTTTACAGGGATCTGGGTGTAATTCAATTCGTTGAGTTCGCAAACGATGTACTTGGTCAAGCTAACATCCTGAGTACTGATGCTGAAGATCCGTAGTGCATTACGTGGTCAACTTCACAAAGGCGAGACAATGAGATCTGGATGTAGTCCAACTAAGTGTGCTGGTTGAGCTTGCAAATGATATATTTGGTCTAGCTGACTTCCAGATTGTTGATGCTGATGATCAAAGTGCATTACTTGGTCGATTCCACAAAGATGGCTTACAAAAGACAGTTCACAAGAAAACTCTACCAATGTAGTATGCTTGAATGAGATAGTGTTCTTATGACAAGATCAACACTTGATGCAGTTTTTTAAAGAATGGAACCCTTATCAAATGCCGGTTGGAGTATTGGAAGATCAGCGGAAGATCGGTCAATTTAGCCTTGACATTGCACAACACCCAATACGGATACGCGTAGTTTGAGGGGGAAATATTATATGAGAAGCTTCAAGGGTTTGGTATTGCTATGAAGACTCAAGTCAAGATACTACTTACCTGGATCATGGGTCAAGGGGGAATTTGTTAACATAGAGAAGACAACATCAACAAATACTTAACTGAAGATCGATTGAAGTTGCATTTTCAGCATTCGACAGCAACGGACAAGGGGGAATTTGTTGGTGCAGTTTTTGTGTCCGATGTTGTTCGAATAGATTAGTTTTATTTTATGCTGATTATGTAATAGTTAGTGAAACGGTCAAACGAACGTGTATTGACCCGCTCGTTTCAAGTGGTCAAACGAGAGGGTTATTTATTTGACCGTGTGTGTTTGCAAGTGAATGTGGTGTGTCTATAAATACCACCACTTGGTCATTTGCAACACTTTGATGAAGGTTTTAGAATTTGGGGGAGAGATCACCACTTGGTCTCTCCCCGGATGTATGCTCCTTTGGTATGGTTCGGCTTAGCTTGTAATTGGGCCGCTTTGTAATGTTATGCTACCGAATTTATACAAGGAAGTTGTTTATCAGTCTCTAATCTCTCCCGTCTTGAGCATAATCATACACTAATCACGGGTCACGGTCCGAATCATGAACCTACATTAATTACAGGATTAATCAGGTTACAGTGATAAGGGTAGTGGTCTCATCCCAAAATTTGATGTAAGCCTATACACTCTTTCGGTTTAGGTGTGTTTTATAGCTTGTGACGTCACATTATACATAACCAAATAATCGTCATTAATAAAAATTTGATGTCATATTGAATCAAATATTTTAAGTAAACTAATTTTAAGTAAATTAAGGTAAAAGATATTTTAAAAACTTGTAGATAGAAAGATGTGGTTATGCATTAACTATGTGAAGTACAATGAAATACATACAAATATTTGTAAATAACAACAACTATATCCAATAAATCCTACAAAATAGCAAAATTATTGATAACGTCTGAGATAAGTGAGATATAGACAGCCTTTACATTTATCATTGAGAATAGAGAGGTTGTTTCCTGGATAACACAGACAAACACACAAAACTAAATATATAGAAATAAGAAGATACCAATAATAAAAGGTGTGGTTGAGGAGTAGCAAACTAAGAATTTGAGTTCATGTAACATGATATGTAAGTTATAGAGATGCAAAGTCTAGCAAAATACAACACGAGGAAAGTCATATGTAATACCTACCTAAAGTGTAAGATCATTTAAGTCCCTAAACCAAGGCTAACACACATAAGTACCATCTACCAAAAGTATTTAACCTTAATCCTACGCTTCCATGATCCCCTATCATGGATCATGTTCTTAGAGAGGTGCAAATGTACGATATCATATCTAATTTGTTCATCCCAAATCAATTTGGGGCTACGTTTACTCATTTTCTCCTCCTTAACGAGGGTTTCCACTACTCTAACTATCGCTCTCGTCTGTCTTTTCCTCACATGCCAAACCATCTGAATCTCTCATCCTTTATTTTATCTACAATACTAGTCACTCCTAACATTTCCCTACATGCCTCGTTTCTTATTCGGACTAACCACGTGTACCCACACATCCACCTCGGCATCCTTATCTCTACACATCCATCACTACTACAAAAATAGGCTTCCGCTATGGCCGAATCCGTAGCGAATCCGTAGCAAACACCTATTTTGCTACGAATTTGGTTCATAGCTACAAGTCTCGTCGCGAATTTATTTGCGACGACTTTTAGCTACAGGGATCATATTTTGCTATGGTATTAGCTACAACAATAGGCGTTGCTATTTTAGTTATGAATTTTGCGACCGAAATGTTTGCTACAACTTTTTAGCTACTTAATCATAATTGCCACGATTTATTTCGCTACGGAAATGGTTGCTACGAAGTTTGCTATGAGCCTTTAGCTACACCTATTGATACAGATTTTTAGCTACGGTTTTTGCTACAATTTTTTTGCTACGGTTTTTTCTACAAATTTTTTGCTACGTTTTTTGCTATGAATTGTTACCTACGATTTTTGCTACATATTGGACCACACAATATTTGCTACAAAATTTAGATTGCAACAGTTAATTTGCTATGGATTTTGCTAAGAATAATTTTTGGCATTCTCTTTATTTACAATTCATTATTTTTTTGTTACATAGAAATATGTCCAAAATCACATAAAGATTTACAATGACAAATAAAAACCAAAGACTTTACAAATAGATAAGAAAAATTATAAAATTTACAAAATATCCAAATACAGATGACTACAGTTACCTAACTTTCTATATCCCAAATGAAAAAAAACAACCCTACTCCATCCCATTTAGAACATAGCTTCGTATGCAAGCAACACAAAATGCAATATGTTTACAAACAACATGGTTTTCTCTTGATCTTCATCGCAAATAGAACCATCATTGCCGTCTTTTCTGATCAAATGATTCAAACAAATTAGAAGTCCAACCTTCATTGCCAATAAGTTTACCTCATAAAAACTAATTAGCAAGAACATAAGGTAGAGAATGAAGATATGTGAAAGTATACCCTGTTTCCAGGCATGATTTATAAACATTTTTCGCAGATGTTTCCCAACTTTAATGTTTTTCTCAGAATGATCAATGTGTGTGTTTAGAGATTTGAGCATTGATTGATTCTTTAACGGCACCTGATAAAGTTGGAACACATAAACTATGAGATGTAAATGCTTCAGACATGAACCTAAAAAAAATATATTCGACAAACTGTGCTTCAGTAGATATGAGCCTCGAAAGCATTCAGAACCATCTTAATCTTAAAATCATCTTGTACAAATCCTTGAGAGCAAATACGAGAAAAGATAACAAAAAATCATATTTAAATGGGATTTATACCAAAGTGATACAGAGTTAATTTGGACTTTAAATGAACCTATATTAGTGGCAGTGATTATCAAACTATGAAAAGAGATTAAAGAAACTAAAAGGATCACATACCCTGGAATAGGAGTACAGTTTGAATGAGGAATCCATTTTTTTCTTTTGAAAGGCATGAGGAATCAGTTTTGGGGATGAAAGTTTTAAATGGAGCCAAGTGAACGGAGGCAATTTATGGGGTGGGAATTTTCATTAGGCGGGGAAAGAGGGAGGGAGTTTATGGGGCGGGAATTTTAATTTTTAAATGAATTATGTAAATAAATTTTATAACAATTACATAAATAACAAGAAGATTTAATTTAAATGAATTATGTAAATAATTTTTATAACACTTACATAAATAACAAGAAGAAATTGTAGGGAAATGTTGATTGGGTGTAAACGAGCTCAGCCGAGCCCAAGTTCGAGCTCGAACTCATTTAACTTATAAAAGCTTAGCTTGGTTCAAAGTTCAAACTTTGTTTCTAAAGCTTTGAGCTCAGCTCAGACTCGGCTGGTTTATTATGTATTAGTTAATTTATATTAATTGTAATTTTATTATATATATAATTTATTTATTTTTAAATAATTTGTTAAATAGTCATTATTGTTATTGAAATATGCAGTTAATATACTAATAACAAATATATAATCAGTAGGCTCGCGAGCCAGCTCGAGCTCGATAAGCGAAGCTTGGGCTTGTTTACTAAACGAGCTTATTTTAGGCTCGGGCTCAAGCTCGAGCTCATTAAAGCTCGGCAAGTTCGAGGTTTTTTTTTCGAGTCGAGCTCGAGTAGTTCGCGAGTAGCTTGGCATATTTGCACCTAGTTCTTATAAACAATAAATACTTAGTAACAGTTATAATAAATAGTTTAATGTATATTAATCTTATTTAGCTATAGTAAAAACGTATTTTTTTTTACATATATAATTACTCATTAGTAGATTATTTTGAGTTTTAATGGGTCATATACATTTTCATAAGAGAAAAGTGCCTGGATAGTTCCTGTGATTTGTCCAGATTTCATCTATAGCCCCTGCATTTTTAAAATTACAGCTATAGTCCTCAAGTTTTGCAAATTCGTTCTCGGATGGTCCCTCAGGTGGATGAAGGTTAATTTTCTAAGTTAAGTGAGTTTGAAATTACAAAAATACCCTTACTAAAAACCAAAAAATAAACACTAAAAGATAATTCTCATTAAAC
Organism: Helianthus tuberosus; assembly: GCA_030545235.1. Classification (NCBI taxonomy): domain Eukaryota; kingdom Viridiplantae; phylum Streptophyta; class Magnoliopsida; order Asterales; family Asteraceae; genus Helianthus; species Helianthus tuberosus. The sequence goes on from CM060366.1 coordinate 178,857,339, forward strand.
ATTTAAAATCTAAAGGGCCCCACCACTAACTAAAACAATTTAATTGAAATAAAGCCTTGTGGGCTCTTCCCCACCCTCACCTCTTCTTCTACCTTCTACCACCACCTGAACCACTGTATCACCACCCACCTCTACCATAACCACTACCTGCAACCACTTTCACCCTGCAATTCTTCCGTCAACTCCACCAATGGCGACCCTCACCCCCATTCTCAAACCATCTTCGGTCTCCTTCCTTTTCACAATATCACTTTCCACCACCACCGTCGTCGTCATCTCCGAACATCCTAATTTCTCAGATCCAAAACCTTCTATTGGGTGTTTCTGGGCAGCCCTAATTTCTCAGTTATAGATAATAGAAGATACTTATAGCTTTTCTTATAGTTCGAGGAAACCCGTCAAGAATAAATCCTGATTCACCTTTCGATACTCCAGCTTCAAGTCTTTTCGATAACAAGTTAAATATAATTTCATCAGAAGCCAACTTCCCTTGATTCACTAACTCTGCAAGCTGAATAACACACAAATAACAATAACCCAAGGGTAAGGGCATTACAACTACACATGGTCTAAGTTATAATAACATTCTTGTCTTAACAGTGACGGCAGCAACCACCAGGTTGTAGAGCTAGCAGTAGCCTCTTACGGACCGTAAGAGGTCTACAAGTTCTTGCTTATGGTCCGTGAAAACCCTTAACAATTGTAGTCCACTACACAACATTTACGAACTCGAAAAAAACCGTGCATTGGTTTACGGTTCGCGAGACGCAAAATTTCAGAATGACCATTTCTGTCCCTCAACTTTTCATCTTTGATTAGATGGAAACTTTAAACTTTAACCCCTTAACTTTTATCCGGTTATCACGTGGAAAGCACGTGGACAAGTGTCGTCATCAGGGTTAGTCAGGAAATACAAGTGTTACATCGGTAGTACCTACCTATATTTTCCATGTGTTGTATGACTAATTCTCTCCCTCTCCCCCCCTCTCTCTCTCTACATATATATATATATATATATATATATATATATATATATATATATATATATATATATATATATATAGAGAGAGAGAGAGAGAGAGAGAGAGAGGGAGGGATAACATGTTTGTTTTGATGCGTCGTAGTACATCATAAGCATCATAATGCACTATGATGAGTCATAATGTCTTGACCACGAACGATTGCGATTAACCAGTTTGTTTGCCATTGACCATGTTTGATCTAACGTGTCATATTATGTCACAATGTACCAAGACGAGTCATAATGGGTAATATGCACCCATTTTTTACTCTGAATCCTATAATTATCATGATTTACTATGATTGACAATTAGTTGATACTTCTTTTGTCAATTTTGCTATGAATTTTCTTAGGAGTTTTAATGTATTGTTTTTTGAATATTTATTTTGTTAGTTTTGTTGTGATTTTTTCTATCACTAGTAGTATTAATCAATTTTAAAATATTTATTTTCTTGTTTTTGCAACTAGTATTAATCAATTTTTAAATATTTGTTTTCTTGTTTTTGCAACGTATTTTGCTACGAATATTGCCATCAATATTAGTAAAAAAAAATTTGAATACTTTTGTTTCTTGTTTTTGCAAACTAATTTTGCTATGGATGTTGCTATAGATTTCGCAATCTTAGTTTTTAAGTATTTTTTTTATAGATTTTGCTACCAATATTGATACGAACTTTATTTACTTATTTTTTCAATATTTATTTTCTCAACTTTGCTACAGATATTTTTTAATTCCTTTAGTTAGTTTTTAAGTATTTATTTTCGTGATTTAGCTATGGATTTTGCTACCAATTTTACTATGTTTTTTTATTATATTTATATTCACAATTTTGCTGCCGATTTTGCTACGGATTTTATTTTACTTTTTTATTTAGTTTCGAAATACTTATTTTCATGGTTTTACTACGGATTTTGCTATCGATTATGCTTCGTTATATTTTTTATATTTATTTCCTCAATTTTGCTATGAATTTGCTATGGGTATTGCTACGAATTTCATTCGCGACGGAATATTCGTAGCAAAATTGTGGCAAAATGCTTTCGTAGTTAATCTGTAGCTAACTCGTAGCAAAAATTGCGACCAATTTTTCCGATAGCAAAATTTCATAGCAGATGCCTCTTTTTGTAGTAGTGCATCTTGCGTGCTTGTGTGTTCTTGATGGCCCACCCTATCATATCCATCTCTACTAGACATAATGCATATACACCAATTCAGGAGGAAATCCAATAAATGTGGGAAAAACCCCCTTGTGGGAATCGAACCCATGACTTATTGGTCCCAAAACCTTATCCCACCCCCAAGATGCCACTAGGCTATAAAGCTATGGGCAAAAAAAAAAAAAAAAAGTCTATTAAACATTAACGTTAAGTACTAAATAAAAAAACATCCTTTATTTATTATTATAACGTTACTTAAATGTGAATTTATTTTAAACATAAAGTAAATTGTTATATATCGTATATTAACTTTCATTAAATGATTCAGTGCAATTTTTTAACAAGTTTTTACATTAATTCGTCTTTAGCGGAGCTCGAACTCTTGATCTCAAGCGGATCCGTCTTTGACGGAGCTTGAACTCTTTATCTCAAGCGGAACAACATCTTAACTTTAATGGCTTTACATTTACGCAACCCCATCCATTCAGTTCAAAATTTTAAACTTTAATATGGTTGGTTTAGCATCATATAAATGCAAGTCATCTTGTTTGTTTGAAATTTCATCCTATCCAATAATTCTATTAAAATTAGTAAGTTGACGGTAAATCCTAATCGTGTTGTGGTGGGAAAAAGAATAGGGAGGATGAAAGCGTTTCTCTCCCTCAAAATTTTTTAGTCTTTCAACATTTACTATAATCTTGAAATTAGTTTGAAAAAACCTACCCTCTATTAATGCATTTATAACATGAAGAAACAGAAGTGATTTTTAAAAGTCTTCGCTTAGTTAGACAATATGTAGTCATAAAGCTTCGTAGTGGGCGTTATGTGACAAGTGACGAAATACGTAAGATGTAGGCTTTATGTGTCTTTATATCACAAGAGGGTGTAGTGATATAAGAGGGTTATAAAACCCCTTCAATTATACATACATATGTATGTATATATATATGTGTATGAGTTGGGAAGAATGGGTCACACCGTTATCACCTTTGCGAGAATCCGAAATCATCAGCCCATAGCGCCAGACGTTGTGATGTGAGGCGGCGCTATGGGGCGCCAACTGTAGTGGTGTGCGGCGACGCTATGGGGCGCTATGCCTCTTTTTCCGGTGATATGGAGCCCCACTACGGGTGTCCTTAACCTATTTCATACATAAAGAGATAAGTAAAGAGTAAATGGAATCTGGTTCATCTATACATCACGTTTCGTAACTATTAAAGGACGAATGCATACACTATATAACTGTTAAATAGTTAGGGTTTTTTAAAATATTTTTAACAGTTATATAGTGTAATTTCAACTTTCAAGTACGTACTCCTATTTACCTAATATAACCTGAATTATAGTTAAATCCATACACTATATAACTGCTAAATAGTTAGGGTTTTTTAAAATATTTTTATTTTCAAAACATGTTTTTCTTTTTTCAAAGTAAGTTTTTAATTAAAAATAGAAAAAACATGCACGGATTAAATACCATTTAATATAATGGTTTACTTTGTCATGAACATGTTAATCATTATTCCAACAAAAGAACAATATAGCTTAATTTAGACTTGATTTCTAGTAGTTGTGTGCAATTTAGAGCAGCTAGTAGAAATTAAGTGTTAAAAAAACTTGAGCGCAACTTTTTTCATGGGAAAAATAGAGAGAGGTGTTTAAAAAAACTTAGTTGTATTTTATTAAGGATGGCATAATTCGTCTTTAGAATCCATTTAGTTTTGATCTAAATCGGTTATTTGGGATCAACATATCCACTATTATGTTGTATAATTCGTCTTTAGAAGCCATTTAGTTTTGATCTAAATCGGTTATTTGGGTGTAGCATATCCACTATTATGTTGTAGTGACCTCAACATAAATTACATTAGCTATGGAAGAATTAAAAAATCTAAAACCCGAAGAGAATGTGTAAGGCTCCAAGTTCAGGAGGTTAATCATAGTATACATAGTTCTTAAACTGAAAATTTCATAATCCATAGCAACGGAAACATTCAACATTCACAATACAGAGCCTACAATATATAATACAATACCAAACATTGAAAAATAACTCCACTACTAGGGAGGCTAGTTCATGAGATGTCGGGTAACTTCAAGACTGTGTCGGGGAGCTAACCATCTTAGCATCGCTCTATACCTGGTTCAACCTAATATACAAGCAAAAAGTCAGCTTTTCTTAATGAGATCTAGTAATAAGGCAAAAGGCATAACACTATAATATTTCCATTACACATTCAAAAACATAACTCCATCTCATACCATAACCCTAACCCATAACTGTTACCTTTTGCGATTCCCTCCAGAAAACAATACAAGTCTTTACCATCCCCACCTTCCCTAGGTATAGGATTTGACCTTTCCTACATGTAAGTGAAGGACATTATCGTCCTTGCCATCAACACATGCAGGGCTTTTCATTTCCTTTATCCTTCCCCAATCCCGGATACATACCCATGTTCCGTATAACCGTGGCTTATAGTTCTGTACCTTTTAATTCATTATCATCGTTCACATTTTAAGAAAATTCTTCTTTGTTTCACATTCCAAGAAGACTGTTCTTTCCGTTCAAAACATTAAGCATTACCATTTTGTGACATTAAAGATTTAACACGCATAAACTTTTCAAATTGTTCTACATATGATTTACTTTATACATATCGTTAAATTCACGTTTATTTTCAAACCATGCATATCATCTCAAAAGTATCTAAAAAGTGGGGTCAAGAACTCACGTATACGATCGCCTTACACTTTACTTGCTACAGGATCTTGACTGATGACGGGGTAGCTCACGCCTCAATAATATGACTAAAACACATAACAACCTAAAAGGTTAAATGGTTAAAAGGTTCAAAACCCGCGAGTCATTGTGAGCAGAAAGAACAAGCACAGTAATCAGTCACATCACTATTAACCCACCAACTCTTCTCTCGGCCGCAAAAATGGCATGTGCAAAAGAGAACACCCTTTTACCCGGAGGTCCGAAGCCTTCAACCCCTAAATGGATAAGTCCCCTACTTCAGCTGAGGTTCACTAGTCAAAGGTTTCCCGTTTGGGAAGAAGCTTTCTCTATAAATGAAAAACCATGTCATTCATTCCGGACATTCCGATCAGTCCAGATCTTCCTTGATCTCTGATCTTCTTCCTTCTCTCTCGAGAACTTGCTTCATGCATGCTTCTCTTCTTCACTTCAAATAACACAACTTCACTAACTCTAACGTCCGAGGCTGAATCTCTTTCAGCCAAGGAATTCAAGTGAATAACAACATAACTAGTGAACCTCCTCCTACGTCTAGCAAACGTAGGGGGACCCCACGACCTGCGTTATGCAAACTTCAACCCTTGAAGACTTTTGCCTAACCTGTCTGTCCACTACCCTTGGTCTCGTATTTGTTGTAACAACAAGTTAGCGCCCACCGTGGGGCTACGCTGCTTATTTTTCCCAAAAACACCAGTAGTGTAGCTCCATTCTCTCTGAAATCATCATGTCTTAAGGAGAATGTCCGGGAGAGGTAAATCAAATTCCACGTACCTCTACTCCCAGCACTAGCCAAACTCCTGTGGCTGTACCTACTTCATTTTCGACTCCGGGAAGCACTCTGACAGGAGCAACATACCCCAAGTTCCTCTCCTTCCAGACACCGACCCCGTCTCGTTCGGGAGTCACATCTCCTAATGTCGAAGCATCCAACACTCCCACACATATCGACCTCACACCGGAGGGGGTTGTAAACAATTTCCTTCTGTTAAGGTCCTTCCTTAACCAATACGTGAATAGGGAAAGGGATAAAGCGGTAAGGATCAGGCTAGACTATGATGAACCGGAACCGTCATTGTCACCAGGGCCACCTGTTCTCCCTTTCACAAGCTCACAGCCTGCCGTATCCAGAAATGAAGCTGGTCCTAGCCATCCTCCTCTGAATCCCAGTCCATATACATTTACAAGGCCAGATCCAACATCTTTTCCTTTATTTTCTTCTCAACCAGTGGCAACCGGTGCACCATTGGGGCACGAGTTAACTTTGGATTAGTTGTTACAATCTACTGTTGCAAGTCTTCCACCTCCAGCAAATACCACGTGGGAACAAGCCTTTTGTGTCGTCCCTTTAGCACGAAATTCCGTCATGAGTGCTCCTATGGGGGTGAACTATACAGCTGCACCTGAAAGCCTTCAAGGCTTCAACTTCATGCCACAAATGATGGCCCAAATGATGGCAAGCTTCCCTTAGCAGCACTTCATCAACCAGGTGTTGGCCACCCAAGGGAATGCTAGCAACAACCCGAGCACGAAAGCAGAAGAAGATTTGGCCAAACTATACAAACCAAGCAATTTGTCATGTTTTTCTCAGCAAATTGCTGATTACGATTTCTAAACTAGGATAAAAATGTCTTCTCACATACGAACATACGATGGAACGGAAGATCCAGAAGATCACCTCCAAATCTTCACCGGGGCAGCAAGGATAGAGAAATGGTCCAACGTTGAATGTTGCTTGATGTTCATGCAACCCCTCGTAGGGTCCGCTCGGATCTGGTTCAATGACCTGCCAGCCTGAAGCATTCGAACCTTCGATGATTTAAGCAAATGTTTCTTGACTAATTTCTCACAACAAATAAGGTATGTGAAGGATGCCACTGTGATCTTCCAAATAAAAAAAAAGGACGATGAAAGCCTCAGGGATTTCATCGAAATGTACAAAAAAGAAGGTTTGACGTATGTGGGAGCTGACGAGAAGATGAGGGTTGCAGGCTTCATGAATGCAATCACCTCTAAGTATCTCACTAGAGACTTTAACAAGTGCCTGCCCAAAACCTTAGAAGAAGCCCTTGAAAGGGCTGAAGCTCACATCAGGGGAGAAGAGGCGGTTGACATCAAGGAGCAAAGTGTGACAACTCGAGTTTTCGACATTTCACTTTCGCATTTATTGCACTTTGACTTTTGACTTTGACTATTTGGTTGTTTACTTGTTCGACTTGTAACTGTATACGTTGTGCCATAATGAAACACCTTGTGATTATTACATGTATGTGATTGTATTATAAATTAAGGCCTAGTAGAAAAACATCAACTGTTAAGCATGTGAATAGGCTCGACGAAACACATGATGTGTTTCGCCAATAACAGCTCGACGAAACAGAAGCTTGTTTCGTCAAATCCATCTTGACGAGATGAACTGTTTCGCCGGCCCAACTACTACTGAAGCCCAGTAGAGGCCCAGTAGTGTTACGTCGATGTATACATTAGGGAACTCGGTCATTCGTTATTATCTTGGCAACCAGAAACCCTAGAGGACGCTCTGCTGTGTGACGGCAAACTAGAACCCACCGGAAACTCTTGTGCGATCTAAGCATTGTTCGGTTAGTAAACCTATGTGTTTTGATTTATCTTTCATCCGTATATGTGTTTATATGATTCCGTATGTGATGCATAATTGTAACCGACACTACATGTTGTATGAATTAGGGTTCTTGTCATGTTGATGAATAGGGTTTGATATTGTATTATAAACCGATGTTTCGATCGTTAAATATATATATGAAATACTTATGAAATCGAATCGGAAATTGATAAACTGTTAAGGTCAGAATGATGTATGTCGTAAGTGATTGTTGGTGATGATGATGCCTTGCTGATTGATTACTAATATTGATGAATCTGATACTATATTGCATGTGAATGGGTTTGATGTTCTTGTCAATCGAATGTTAAGTGAGGGAACTATGTATATTGATTCGATAAGCACCGTATGATTTCTGTTGATTAACTCATGATGATTTCTGTACTATATGATCTCTGCTTAGTCGATGTTAGTGCTGACGGCAGTTAGGGTTTGCTGTACGTAACTGATTATACGACGTAACTGATAACTCGACGAAACAGACATCTTGGCGAAACAGAAAGTGTTTCGCCAAGGAAAGTCGACGAGATAGAAATCTTGTTTCGCCAAACAAGACTCGACGAAACAGGATATGTGTTTCGTCAATATTTGTGATTCGCCAACTTATGTGTTTCGCCAACCTGTGTTTCGCCGACTTGAATATTTTGCACAGTAACCTGACTTAACTCTGTTAGAAGTTAACTGAGATATTTAACTACTGTTCAGTGATGTGCATGACTTATATGATAATGGTTACATGCTAGTACTTCTATGATTATATCTATACGTGAATAAGTTGGATATAAACTGATTATGCATACGTGCGTATTTAGGACGTGATTGATTTACTTGAGCACATACTTAGCATACCGAGCAAACCAAGGTGAGTTCACACAGCCAAGGCATGGGATTCTCGGGTTGGGAATCGGGTTGGATTATTTGAAATGGATAACTACTCGTACTTACGCTATCGCTAGACTATAGACCATCGTCCTCAGGATAGTCAGGACACTTACGTAAAACCTACGTAACCTAGTATCTACCATTGTCTCCCGGGTCGGGAGGACACTTACGTAAAACCTACGTAAACTAATACCTACCATTGTCTTCCGGGTCGGAAGGACACTTACGTAAATCCTACGTAAACCCCACACGTACCACTGTCCTCGGGGAAGGGCACTCACGTAAATCCTACGTGACCTTGTACGTATTCCTGTTCTCGGATTAAGAAGAACACATGGTTGCAAATAGTCTAGTAAGTGCGAACATGGGAAGCCCCCATTAGTAAAGATAAACGTGGGAAACCCCCACTAGTAATACATATGACCATGGGAAAACCCCCACCATTAGTACGTATTAACATGGGAAGCCCCCACCAATCGAATATACAAATGATCTAGTTAATAACGTAATGATATGCATCGAACTTACTTTCTGTGAACTCGCTCAACTAGTTGTTGACTCTCTGCTGCATGCCTTGCAGGATCTTAGGTACATTGGAGCTTGCACAGGGAGGAGCAGGTCATTGTGGGCACAGATTGTGGATCTTATATTGAAACATCAAACATTGAACTTATTACTTACGTTGGGTTTACATTTTATGCTTCCGCTATACACTTAACATGTTTTGTTGGAACACCTTTCATATCGTTTGGTTTAATTACATTTAATTCTTATTACGTTTGATATGATTGGTGGCTTGATCCTGGTCAGTCACGCCTCCAAGCGGTGATACTCCGCGTGTGGATTTTGGGGGTGTGACAGATTGGTATCAGAGCCATTGGTTATAGAGAACTCGGTTTTAATAAGGGGAAAACGATTTTGTTAAAACCAGACTATAACCAGAACAGTGCTCAACGATCCACAACGACGCTTCGCTCCACGTGCAAGGCTCAACATCATAGGTACTACTATTCATGTTACTTTACCTACTTGCTAGAACTACATAGAACTTTGCTCGTGGTATGCTTAGAGCACAGAACTTACTATATGTTATTGCTTGAGAATACTTGTGTGCTCACTCTCTTCTGTCATCGCACTATTCGCGAACCTCTCACCCACATGTTCTCATTGATGTCAAGATCATGAGTGGACGCGTTAACCTAACTCAAGCCCAGTTGGCGGCTTTGATCACTGAACAAGTTACTGCAGCACTCGCAGCTGCCCAGGCAGGAGGTGTAACCTGCCATCACCACTTACTCTAGGATCTTTAGATCCTACTCTCGTAACTCAACACATGTGCTTAATTTTTATTACTCTAACGCACACGACAAGTCAACACGCTCAGCCACCTGTATGCACATACAAGACTTTTAAGGACTGTCGTCCTACTACTTTCAGCGACACTGAAGGAGCTGTTGGACTCCTCCATTAGTTCGAGGAACTGGAATCGGCCTTCGAGTGTGAATGACCCGAGGCTCGTAGAGTGAAATATGCCACTGTTACTCACGAAGGCACTGCTTTAACTTGGTGGAACGCGCAAGTTCAGATGCTGGGGCTGGCGGCTGCTAATGCCACCCCATGGAATGATTCTAAGGAACTGATCAAACGTGAATACAGTAGTTTTGATGCCATCCACAAGCTGGAAGTGGAGTCCTTTAACATGAAGAATGACGGGGTCAGAGATAGAAGCGTACACGAAGCGATCTAACGAACTGGCAACTTTGTGCCCTACTATGGTGGAACCTCCCATAAAGCACACCGAGAGCGGTACCTCAAAGGCTTAGTACCTGAAATTCAAAGTCATGTGATGACTGCTAATCTTGCTACTATTCAAGATGTTACTCATCTTGCTCATCGTCTCACAGACCAGGCAGTGGAACAGAACAAGCTGCCTAGATGTATTGGTGCTACTACTACTATTTCTGCTACCCTCAGTGACAACAAACGAAAGTGGGATGGAACCCCTAGCAAGGGTTCGACTACGGTTCCGTCCCAGGCACAGCGGCGAAAGATCGATGACAACCAAGGTCCAGGTCAGCAACCTTTTTAGTAGTCAAGGGCAGGGTGGATACAGGGGAAACCACCCTAAGTGTAAACGATGTAACTTGCACCACAGCGGGCAGTGCAACCGAAATCATTGTCAATGATGCAACAAGCTTGGTCATGGAGCCAACGATGGTAGAAACTCACGTCCTGCAAACCAGAGCCAACAACAACAACCACAAGATCTATAGAATCAGCAGCAACAGCAGGGTAACAAGGGATGTTATCAGTGTGGTGCTGAAGGTCACTTCAAGAGACACTGCCCACAGTTGAACCAGAACCAGAATCAGAACCACAACCAAGGAAACGGGAACAATAGTGTAGACAACAACGGGGGTGATAACGACGGCAATGGTGCCAGGGGTCGACTGTTCCTGATTGGTCAGGATGATGCTAGGAATGACCCCAACGTTGTGATGGTTTCGACATCGTTATTGTTATGGATTGGTTACGTCAACATCGAGCAGAGATTCTTTGCAAAGAAAAAAAATCGTCCGCATTCCTCGTGCTGGTTAAGAACCTTTGGTAACTCATAGTAACAAGCTCCAGGAGCAGCACCTATAGCTCGAGCACCTTATCGCTTAGCTCCAACTAAACTGGAAGAACTGTCTAAGCAACTGCAAGAACTCTTGGAAAAGGGTTTCATACGTCCTAGCTCTTCGCTTTGGGGAGCTCCAGTACTATTTGTAAAGAAGAAGGACGGTACCTTCCGCATGTGTATAGACTACTGCGAACTGAACAAGGTGACTGTGAAGAATCGCTATCCTCTTCCACGCATCGACGACCTATTCGACCAGTTGCAAGGGTCGAGCTATTACTCGAAGATTGACTTGAGGTCAGGATATCACCAACTGAGAGTCCAGGAGGAGGACGTCTCCGAAACAGCATTCAGAACACGCTACGGCCACTACGAGTTTCTAGTCATGCCTTTCGGGTTGACGAACGCGCCTGCGGTTTTCATGGATCTTATGAACAGGGTGTGCAAACCCTATCTCGACAAGTTTGTTATCGTTTTCATCGACGACATCCTGATCTATTCGAAGAGTCAGGAGGAACATGAGCAGCATTTACGACTTATTTTGGAACTTCTTCAAACGGAACAGTTATACGCCAAGTTTTCCAAATGTGACTTCTGGCTTCGTGAAGTCCACTTCCTAGGCCACGTGGTAAACAAGGATGGGATTCATGTTGATCCATCCAAGGTAGATTCGATCAAGAACTGGCCTGCACCTCGTACACCAACAGAAATACGCCAATTCTTGGGTTTGGCGGGTTATTACAGAAGGTTCATCAAAGACTTCTCAAAGATTGCTCAGCCACTTACACTACTGACGCAGAAGGGTGTTGTTTATCGTTGGGGTAATGCACAGGAAACAGCGTTTCAGCACTTAAAGGATAGGCTTTGTAGTGCACCTATCCTCTCATTGCCTGAAGGCACAGACGATTTTGTAGTCTACTGCGATGCATCTATCCAGGGTCTTGGATGTGTGTTGATGCAGCGGGATAAAGTTATTGCTTATGCTTCGCGCCAACTTAAGGTTCACGAACGGAATTACACTACACATGATTTAGAGCTGGGAGCGGTTGTTTTTGCACTTAAGATATGGCGACACTACTTGTACGGTACCAAATGTGCTATCTACACGGACCACAGAAGCCTCGAGCATATTTTCAAACAAAAGGAACTGAATATGCGACAGCGACGATGGGTCGAACTGCTAAACGACTACGAATGCTCAATCAGGTACCACCCAGGCAAAGCCAATGTTGTGGCTGACGCCCTCAGTCGAAAAGACACCGCGCCTAAGCGCGTACGAGCTTTACAACTCACCATACAGTCTAGTCTTCCTTCCCAGATACGAAATGCTCAGGTAGAAGCATTGAAACCAGAAAACGTCAGGGCAGAAGCCCTACGCGGCTCAAGGCAACGCTTAGAACAGAAGGAAGATGGTGCTTATTACGTAACAGGACGCATCTGGGTCCCACTTTATGGCAACCTACGCGAGCTTGTAATGGATGAAGCTCATAAGTCTCGTTACTCGGTACATCCAGGTGCGGATAAAATGTACCACGACATCAGAACTACATATTGGTGGCCTAGCATGAAGGCCCACATAGCCACCTACGTTAGCAAGTGCCTGACTTGCGCAAGAGTCAAAGCCGAATATCAGAAACCGTCAGGTCCACTTCAACAACCTGAGATACCGCAATGGAAATGGGAACAAATTTCCATGGATTTTGTTACTGGCTTACCTAGATCTCAGCGCGGAAATGATACTATTTGGGTGATCGTGGATCGACTCACAAAGTCTGCTCACTTCCTGGCCATTAAAGAAACATACAAGTTCTCTACCTTAGCAGACATCTACTTAAAAGAAGTGGTTTCGAGGCACGGGGTGCCAACCTCTATTATCTCTGATCGTGACGCACGTTTCACTTCTCTAACACCTGTGCCTTCACGGCCATCAAACAAATACCAAACCAATGAAATATTGTATTTCATACTTTGGATTTGTATAAATATGTGTATCGTTTGCACATATCAATTTTTGTTCAATTTCAAACTCTAAATCGCTTTCTGGAAGGTTATACGCGCATCGATGCGTAAATATAACCAGTTTAATGCAACAAACACTCCGGAATAGTGACATAGGCTTAACATACCTTAAATAACCTTTACATAACTTAGAAATAAGTTTTAAAGGCTTTGGTATGGCAAAATCAAGTTAAATCGCTTACATGGACTAAATTTGACAAACTGCGAAAGTATGCCAATTTGAACTGTAACAGACATTCCGGAGCATGACCATAAGTTAAACATACCATAAATATCCTTCACATAGCTTAGAAATAGGCTTTGAGGTGTTCGGTATGCTAAAATAAACTTTTGTGTCATTCAGGGACTAAAAGTGTCAAAAAGTGCACAAGTTTGCATTTTCGCGCATAGCTTACGTTCTGAATACATCCGGACATCCAAAAATTTATGTGAGCATGACTATATTATACTTTAGTGTTTGGCTTGCCAAAAATCCATTCGTCGCGTCATTTGGATCGTTTTTCGCGCTTATGCGCATTCCGTCGTAATTAAGCGAACATCGCGTTCGTACGACCAAACGAACCAACACCCGGCATATTTTTGAGCATGTTTCATGTCCTCAATGTTTAGGCAACATTTTAGGGCCTTAAAGTTGGCTTTACGGGCCTTAGAAGTGTCGGAAATGGCCTTAAACACGTGCAGGGACTGAAACTGACATTTCTGAAACTTATGTCTGATCTGTGACTGCTAGGCGGCCCGCCTCAGGATCCTTACATCCTCAGGCGGCCCGCGAGGCCCCTTCTGACCAGATTAATCGAATCTAACAGCAGTTTCCAGCTGTTTCGTTCACAACCACACATTCTCTTTCGCTTAGTCAGCTGATAAGGATCACTTTTAGCCACCATGAGTTTCCGACAAGTGTACGCCTTGGATCGTGGCACGTTTTCCATCAAACGATCTTAACGGTTACCCGAAAACTATAAATACCCCACCCCCCATTACTCCAAAACCACTAGAATCTGATCTAAGTGACTCTAAGTTGGAACCATTGTTTCATACCTGAGTTATTAAGATCTAGATTAGCATTCGGGGACCCTTCGTAAGTATTCTTTCGTTCTTTTCCTTATTTTACTGCTTTTCGAGTCCAAAAGTCAAACTTTGTTTGACTTTCAGCGTTGACCAGTAATGGTCAATGCGAAGTTCGTTTGAACTTCGCAACGTGAGTGTAATCACGTTGGTTATAGTCCCTTGGGACTATGCCTACTGATTACCACGTTGTCTAGGGTCGTAGGGTAAGCGATCTAATAAATCGCTTATACCTTCGAACCCGACCCAGTTTGGTCGATCATTAGGATCCGACCAAATACATTAGCTGACCATAGTGTAGGGAATAACCTTCCGAGGTTATACCCTATGGTCACATCGTTTAAGTAGTTGTATGATAGGTAGTTTATATGCCTTAGGTAAATTACCAGAATACCCTTTTCATGTATAATTGGTAATTAAGCATATGTAACCTAAACCTTTGTCACATAACTGATTATGTAACATGTTTAGGCATATTCTACTTGTCATAGGACTAGTTAGGCGGTCCGAACGCGTTTCACGCGCACGACGCGTTAAAGTAGCATAAGCTTCCTAAACGGGTCGTAATGGGTCGAAAGCACTTAGGTTAGGTTTCATTTAGTATGTAGGCTTTGTTAAACTATATTACACGAGTTTCCATACTCGTTTGGTTTACGAAACCTCATTCTATCCGATCTTCCGATTTAGGTCCGGTTTATTAACATAGTTACCTATATTAGGTGCCGTTTGATTCTGTGATCTCTAGCATTGCTTGGTGGTTATCTTAGGACTTCTGAGCAATCTCAAGTGAGTACATAGACCCCTCTTTTACTGTTTTCCAAACTGTTTTGGGGTGAAACACATGTGCCTACTTGTTACTTTCAAGCTTTCCTGTTTTCACATCATATACATGCTATGTTCGTTAGTACATTATAGTACATGATTTCATTACATTTCATGCTAGGTGTGCCCATTGTGTGCATTACTTAGTACATCGTTTTACATTACATTTCATGCTAGGTGTGCCCACTGTGTGCATTACTTAGTACATCGTTTTACATTTACATTTTATGCTATGTATGTCCATTGCGTGCATACTTAGTACATCGTTTTCATCACATGCTTACATTTTTTTATGACATTTGGGTTGTTTACAATGGAACAATACATTCATTAACATTAGCTACGCCGTTCGTTAGTAGGTAGTGGTACCATAGGAATTGACAACTCCCGTTCCGGACATCCCAGGGAAAGGGGATGAAAGGAATGACCGAATTCGATATTCATAATTTAGATAAACCTTTAAGTGGTTTAAGGGTTTATCGCCACAGTCTCAAGGCTTGGATGTATGCATTACAACAATACCACATAGATGTTCGTATCAGTAGAGCATGCATTTACACAAAACATAGCTTTGATTTAAACCAAGTTTTACTTCAATACTTTGTTTTTGTGCATATGGTTTAGTTGATATTTATCACTAGCCATACAGATCAGTTTGGTTTACATATTACATGATTTACATTGATCATGCATTTACACAAAACATAGCTTTGATTTAAACCAAGTTTTACTTCAATACTTTGTTTTTGTGCATATGGTTTAGTTGATATTTATCACTAGCCATACAGATTATTTTGGTTACATATTACATGATTTACATTGATCATGCATTTCCACAAAACATAGCTTTGACTTAAACCAAGTTTTAGTTCAATGCTTTGTTTTGTGCATTTCATCTATGGTTTAGTTGATGCATTTTCACTAGCCATACATATCATTTTGGTTACATATTACATGGTTTACATTTGACACATAAACACTTTTGACATTGGTTATACATTACATGATTTACATTAGACATGAACATTTTACATTGTTGGTTTGGTTTGAGTAAGTGATTAAATAACGATGCGTGTGTAATATGATACAAGCATGGTGGATACGCCGCTGGTACTTCCAATATATAAGTGTTTGTATGGTATTACATATCGTAGCGTTATTTGAATCATTTCAGTTTTTGACATATAACATTTTATACAAATAACATACTTTTCACAAGACATTGTTTTACAAAACAACTTATCTTTTACAAACTCATTTTACTTGGTTATTCATTTAACCATGCATTATTCTCTTATTTATACGTATCATCTGAACTTATTGTTTTTCAAATGATTTACAAAGACAAAGCAAATTACAAGGTTCATGACTAAACATTTTCTCAAACATAAGTCATGAAACCTATTTTCACAAAACCTATGTATCTCACAGGCATTTTTATGCTGACGTACCTATTTTCACATGTGTTTTCAGGAGCTGTTGCATAAGATGATCAAGATACACATAGGCAGACTTGGGCTTTAGTGACAATAAAGATGCAAGACTAGTTAATTATGTTGTATTTCTTTGTTTGTTAAGACATTGTAAAACTTTTAATCAATAAAACGAAACTTAATTTTCCATGGTTGTGAAACATTAATTCTGTTACAACACTCCCCGATGTTTCCGCCACGTTTTGTGTCACACCCCCAAAATCCACACGCGGAGTATCACCGCTTGGAGGCGTGACTGACCAGGATCAAGCCACCAATCATATTGAACATAGTAAGTATTAAATGTAAAGCAATCAAACCAATATGAAAGGTGTTCAAAACATATGTATAAATTCAACGTTTAGCGGAAGCATAAATAAACCCAATCATAAGTAGCAATTTCAAATGTTTAAATGTTGTTCATAACATCCACAAACTGTGCCCACAACGACCGTGCCTCCCGTGCAAGCTCCATAAGTACCTAAGGTCCTGCAATTCATGTAACAGAGAGTCAACAACTAGTTGAGCGAGTTCACAGTTAATAGTTTAGTAATAACGTTTGTATTGTAGTTCGTATGTTCGTTTAGTAATCATGTGTCATATGTATCGTATCGCGGCCCTCTAGGCATGTTTGCGAAGTTAGTGGGGTTTTCCCCATATATGCTAGACTAGGTATAGTAGTATCGCGGCCCTTCCTGGCATGTTTGCGAAGATTAGAGTATATAGTTCGCGGCCCTTCCTAGGCATGTGTGCGAAGATTGTCATAATATCGCGGCCAACACTTGGCGTGTGTGCGAAGATCAGTTCAATTAGTATAACCAGTCTAGTCAGTTCTTATCCATAATCCTTCCTCTCCCGGGAATCATATATCTAAGTTCCATAAACTGAACGAATAAATAATCCAACCCATTCCCATCCTGGGAATCCCATGCCTTGGCTGTGTGAACTCACCTTGGTTTGCTCGGTATGCTAAGTGTATGCTCGCAAGTAATCAATCACGTCCTAAAGTATGCACGTATGTGAAATCAGTTTGTGTTCAAGTTGTGCATGTATAAACATGTAGCACGTCATCACAATCATATACAAGATGGTTACACCTAACAGCAGTTAAATATTCCAGTTAACACTTAACAGAATTAACCCAAGTTACTGTGCAGATTACTGTTCGGCGAAACACACATAATGGCGAAACACATAAGTTGGCGAAACACACTTCCGGCGAAACACAAATTGACGAAACACATTCTGTTTCGTCGGGGCCTTGTTTGGCGAAACAGGATTCTAATTCGTCGCTTGCCCTTGGCGAAACACTTTCTGTTTCGCCAAGAGATCTGTTTCGTCAAGACAGATTCGAGGTGATGTCAGTTACGTACACAGATACATGCAGAAGCCCTAACAGCCGTCACTATCAAGTAGCAATCACCCAGAATTCATTTAGCATATATCATCATAACACAATCATCCAGAAATCATTGTCTAGCATGAACCCTAGTTTAAACGTATCTCAAAACCGACTATCATACAATATCACATTATCGAACCCTATCAAGATGCTAACCAGATTCCGATTAACACCATCCAGAACCAAGTATTCAATCGTATCGAATTTCACATAAAACTATTTATATCCGACAACAACATTCCTATCGAAATCTATATCATCATCATCATAACAAGAACCCTAATATTTAACATGTATCAGTTTCAGATATACATCATCAAAGCAGAATCACATGACACATAAACACGTACACGGATGAACGATCAATCAAGACACATAAATCTACTAACCGAGATGATGGTTTGATCGCACAAGGGTTTCCGGTGGGTTCTAGTTTGCCTTCACAGTGAGAGAGCTCTAGGGTTTCGGTTGTTTTGATAGAAAGTGTAAAAGTGATGTTGTTTTACGTAAATATACTCAGAATAACGTTCTGGGCCCGTAATGGGCTTTCGGCGAAACTGGGCTCGGCGAAACAGCCTGTTTCGTCGAGATGGGTTTGGCGAAACAGCCTTGTTTCGTCGAGTATGTTCATGGCAAAACACACTTGTGTTTCGTCGAGCAGTCTCATGTGCTAAATCAGTTTATGTGATTTCTAAACTAATACACTATAATAACAACACAAAAACCAAGCAAACACAATGCATTTATCATATCACCACTATACAGTCAAAGTCAACGTGCATTTAATGCGAATAAAGAATGTCGGAAATTCGAGTTGTCACATTATCCCCAACTTGAAAGAAATTTCGTCCCGAAATTTAGCATGCGGTTACTGAGGAAAGCTAATGGTGTGACGTTGTTTACCTGTATTGTATCGCGGCTCCCCGAGCAGGTTTGCGAAGATTACTGGTTTTCCTGGGGTGTCACATTATCCCCCCGTTGATTTGGAATTTCGTCCCGAAATTCTGTATTGGTAGCTTCCGCCTCAGTAGTAGTTGCATTGGTTCCGAATAACTGGGGATATTTGAGTTCCATTTGATCTTCACGCTCCCAGGTGAACTCTGGGCCGCGGCGGGAGTTCCAACGAACTCGTACAAGAGGGATTCTCGTGTTCTTGAGGACCTTAACATCCCGGTCCGTGATTTCAACAGGTTCCTCGACGAAGTGCAACCGCTCGTCGATAGTGAGTTCCTTCAAGGGAACTATGTGGGTCTCATCTGACGTACACTTCTTCAGATTCGACACGTGAAAGACGTTGTGAACTGCACTGAGTTCAGCTGGTAAGTTCAGTCTGTAGGCCACTTTACCTATTTTCTCTGTAACTTCGAATGGTCCAACATATCGTGGATTTAGTTTGCCGCGTTTGCCAAAACGAACCACACCCTTCCAGGGTGAAACTTTGAGTAGCACTCGGTCCCCAACTTGAAACTCGAGTGGTTTCCTGTCTAAATCAGCGTATGCTTTCTGACGGTCGCGTGCTGCCGCCATGCGTTGTCGTATTTGTGCAATCTTTTCTGTAGTATCAACTACCATTTCTGGACCTGTAATTTGACTATCTCCCACCTCTGCCCAACAGAGAGGTGATCGGCATTTACGCCCGTACAATGCCTCGAATGGTGCAGCCTTAATGCTGGTGTGGTAGCTGTTATTGTATGAGAATTCCACAAGTGGCAGATGTTTTTCCCAACCGTTTCCAAAATCAATTACGCACGCCCGAAGCATGTCTTCTAGAGTCTGGATAGTACGCTCAGACTGCCCATCCGTCTGAGGATGATACGCCGTGCTCATGTCTAAACGAGAGCCAAAAGATTTATGCATTGCTTGCCACAGCTCTGAAGTAAAACGCGCATCACGATCAGAGATGATGGAGGTGGGCACCCCGTGCCTCGAGACCACTTCTTTTAAGTAAATGTCTGCTAAGGTAGAGAACTTGTCTGTTTCTTTGATAGCCAAGAAGTGAGCAGACTTTGTGAGTCGATCCACTATCACCCAAATAGTATCATTTCCGCGCTGAGATCTAGGTAGGCCAGTAACAAAATCCATGGAAATTTGCTCCCATTTCCATTGTGGTATCTCAGGTTGTTGGAGTGGTCCTGACGGTTTCTGATATTCTGCCTTGACTCTCGCACAAGTCAAACATTTGCTAACGTATGTGGCTATGTGGGCCTTCATGCTAGGCCACCAGTATGTAGTCTTAATATCGTGGTACATTTTATCCGAACCAGGGTGTACCGAGTAGCGAGACCTGTGAGCTTCATCCATTACCAGCTCGCGTAAGTTGCCGTACAGTGGGACCCAAATGCGTCCTGTGACGTAGTAAGCACCATCTTCCTTCTGTTCTAATCGTTGTCTTGAGCCGCGTAGGGCTTCAGCCCTGACACTTTCTGGTCTCAATGCTTCTATCTGAGCATCTCGTATCTGGGAAGGAAGGCTAGACTGTATGGTGAGTTGTAAAGCTCGCATGCGCTTAGGCGCGGTGTCTTTTCGACTGAGGGCGTCAGCCACAACATTGGCTTTGCCTGGATGGTACCTGATTGAGCATTCGTAGTCGTTTAGCAGTTCGACCCATCGTCGCTGTCGCATATTCAGTTCCTTCTGTTTGAATATATGTCCGAGGCTCCTGTGGTCAGTGTAGATAGCACATTTAGTGCCGTACAAGTAGTGTCGCCATATCTTAAGTGCAAAAACAACCGCTCCCAACTCTAAGTCGTGTGTTGTGTAATTCCGTTCGTGAATCTTAAGTTGGCGCGAAGCATAAGCAATGACTTTATCCCTTTGCATTAATACACATCCAAGACCTTGGATGGATGCGTCGCAGTAGACTACGAAATCATCCGTGCCTTCAGGCAATGAGAGGATAGGTGCGCTACAGAGTCTATCCTTTAAGTGTTGGAACGCTGTTTCCTGTGCATTACCCCAACGGTAAACAACACCCTTCTGTGTCAGTAGTGTAAGCGGCTGAGCAATCTTTGAAAAGTCCTTGATGAAACGTCTGTAATAACCCGCCAAACCCAAGAATTGGCGTATTTCTGTTGGTGTACGAGGCGCAGGCCAGTTCTTAATCGAATCTACCTTGGATGGATCTACATGAATCCCATCCTTGTTCACCACGTGGCCTAAAAAGTGGACTTCACGAAGCCAGAAGTCACATTTAGAAAACTTAGCGTATAGCTGTTCCGTTCGTAGAAGTTCCATTATAAGTCGTAGGTGCTGCTCGTGTTCCTCCTGACTTTTCGAATAAATCAGGATGTCGTCGATGAAAACAATGACGAACTTGTCGAGATAGGGTTTGCACACCCTGTTCATAAGATCCATAAATACGGCAGGCGCGTTCGTTAGCCCAAATGGCATGACCATAAACTCGTAGTGGCCGTAGCGAGTTCTAAATGCTGTTTTAGAGACGTCCTCGTCCCGGACTCTCAGCTGATGGTACCCTGACCTTAAGTCTATCTTGGAGTAGTAGCTCGACCCTTGCAGCTGGTCGAATAAATCATCTATGCGCGGAAGAGGATAACGATTCTTGATCGTCACCTTGTTGAGTTCACGGTAGTCTATACACATCCTGAACGTACCGTCTTTCTTCTTTACGAATAACACTGGAGCTCCCCAGGGCGAAGAGCTAGGACGTATAAAACCCTTTTCCAAGAGTTCTTGTAGCTGCTTTGACAGTTCTTCCAATTCAGTTGGAGCTAAATGATAAGGTGCTCGAGCTATAGGTGCTGCTCCTGGAGCGAGCTCGATCTGAAATTCGACTTGACGATGAGGCGGTAACCCAGGTAATTCCTCAGGAAACACTTGAGGAAAGTCACGTACTACAGGAATATCTTCAATCTTTTTCTCTTTCTTCGAGGTATCTGTAACGAGTGCTAATATAGCAGTGTGCCCCTTGCGTAAACACTTCTGAGCCTTCAAAAAGGAGATGATGCCACTCACGACACCACTCTTGTCGCCTTGAACTTCGAGAGGTTCCTTGCCCGAACGAGGAATACGAATAACCTTTTCTTTGCATAAAATCTCCGCTTGTTGTTGAGATAACCAATCCATACCAATGACGACGTCAAAGCTACCCAAGGTTATAGGAATGAGATCGATGGAGAAAGTCTGACCAGCGAGGATAAGATTGCACCCTTTAACTATGTGTGTGGCCTCTAGACTTTTACCGTTAGCTAACTCTACAACATGTTTGGTGTTTAAGAGAGTTGGTGCACGTTTTAACATTTCAATAGCTTTTAGAGACATGTAACTTGTATCCGCACCAGAATCAAATAGTACAGTAACATAAAAGTCGTCAAGAAGAAACTTACCCATAACCACGTTGGGATCATTCCTGGCATCACCCTGACCGATCACAAACATACGGCCTCTAGCACCATTGTTGTTATTGTTCCCACCGTTGTTGTTGTTCCCGTTGCCCTGATTGTTGTTGTTGTTATTGTTCTGGTTCTGGTTTAACTGAGGGCAATCCCGCTTGTAATAACCTTCAGCCCCACACTGGTAGCATCCCCTATTTCCATGCTGCTGCTGCTGTGGCTGGTTTCGTGGAGCAGGTGGTTGTTGTTGCTGGTTCTGATTCGCAGGTCGTGAACTCCTGCAATCTTTAGCTTCGTGCCCGGTTTTGAGACATCTCTGACAGTAGGCCTTGCGACACTGACCACTGTGGTGTTTGTAGCACTTGTTACATAGTGGATGATTTCCCCGATATCCACCCTGCCTCTGCCCACCAGAAGCTTGCTGACTTGGGCTCTGATAATCGTTAGTCTTGCGTTGCTGAGCCTGAGGTTGAACTATAGCTGAACCTTTGCTGGAATCCCCATCCCATTTCCGCTTGTTGTCACTGGGAGTAGCAGGAGTGACCGGAGTAGTAGCGGTAGTAGTAGTGCTGATGCGTTCAGGCAACTTGTTCTGCTCCACCGCCTGATCCGTGAGACGGTGAGCCAGCTGTACAACCTGCTGATAAATGGCGAGGTTTGCTGAAGTGACGTGACTCTGGATCTCTGGCACTAGACCCTTGAGGAACAGTTCGATTCGCTTGATTGGAGGGTCCACCATCGTAGGACACAATAGAGCAAGTTCATTAGATCTTTTGGTGTATGCCTCAATCTCTGACCCCTTCATCTTGAGATTGAAAAACTCGACCTCCAGCTTATGAATATCATCCCTACTGCAATATTCCTCTTTGATCATTTCCTTAAAGTTGTTCCATGGGGTAGCGTTAGCAGCAACCAACCCCAGCATTTGCACCTGAGCTTTCCACCATGTGAGAGCTAAACCCTCTAGGGTACCGGTGGCATACTTCACCCTGCGTGCTTCAGGGCATTCACACATCTCGAATACAGTTTCAATCTTTTCAAACCAGTGGAGGAGTCCGACTGCTCCCTCCGTGCCACTGAAAGTACTGGGACGACAGTCCATGAACGTTTTGAAAGTGCAAACAGGTGGTTGACCTCCTGCTTGTGCGGCTGCAACTGCCGCAGTAACTTGTTCAGCGATGAGAGCCGTCAATTGGGCTTGTGTCATGTTGATACGTCCAGACATGATCTTCATAGTAAAGATAGCATAAGTCAGAGAGGATCGCGAATCGTGCGATGACAGAAGAGTGTGAGCATATAAGCGTTCTCAAGCAGTAACGAATAGTAAACAATGTAATCTAAGCATACCACGAGCAAAGTTCTATGTAATTCTAGCAAGTAGGCAATAAACATAAACCTTATTACCTAGGATGTTGAGTCTTGCACGTGGAGCGAGGTGTCGTTGCGGATCGTTGAGCACTGTACTGGTTATAGTCTGGTTTCAATAAAAACGTTTTTCCCTTATTAAAACCGAGTTCCCTATAACCAATGGCTCTGATACCAATCTGTCACACCCCCAAAATCCACACGCGGAGTATCACCGCTTGGAGGCGTGACTGGCCAGGATCAAGCCACCAATCATATTGAACATAGTAAGTATTAAATGTAAAGCAATCAAACCAATATGAAAGGTGTTCAAAACATATGTATAAATTCAACGTTTAGCGGAAGCATAAATAAACCCAATCATAAGTAGCAATTTCAAATGTTTAAATGTTGTTCATAACATCCACAAACTGTGCCCACAACGACCGTGCCTCCCGTGCAAGCTCCATAAGTACCTAAGGTCCTGCAAGGCATGTAACAGAGAGTCAACAACTAGTTGAGCGAGTTCACAGTTAATAGTTTAGTAATAACGTTTGTATTGTAGTTCGTATGTTCGTTTAGTAATCATGTGTCATATGTATCGTATCGCGGCCCTCTAGGCATGTTTGCGAAGTTAGTGGGGTTTTCCCCATATATGCTAGACTAGGTATAGTAGTATCGCGGCCCTTCCTGGCATGTTTGCGAAGATTAGAGTATATAGTTCGCGGCCCTTCCTAGGCATGTGTGCGAAGATTGTCATAATATCGCGGCCAACACTTGGCGTGTGTGCGAAGATCAGTTCAATTAGTATAACCAGTCTAGTCAGTTCTTATCCATAATCCTTCCTCTCCCGGGAATCATATATCTAAGTTCCATAAACTGAACGAATAAATAATCCAACCCATTCCCATCCTGGGAATCCCATGCCTTGGCTGTGTGAACTCACCTTGGTTTGCTCGGTATGCTAAGTGTATGCTCGCAAGTAATCAATCACGTCCTAAAGTATGCACGTATGTGAAATCAGTTTGTGTTCAAGTTGTGCATGTATAAACATGTAGCACGTCATCACAATCATATACAAGATGGTTACACCTAACAGCAGTTAAATATTCCAGTTAACACTTAACAGAATTAACCCAAGTTACTGTGCAGATTATTGTTCGGCGAAACACACATAATGGCGAAACACATAAGTTGGCGAAACACACTTCCGGCGAAACACAAATTGACGAAACACATTCTGTTTCGTCGGGGCCTTGTTTGGCGAAACAGGATTCTAATTCGTCGCTTGCCCTTGGCGAAACACTTTCTGTTTCGCCAAGAGATCTGTTTCGTCAAGACAGATTCGAGGTGATGTCAGTTACGTACACAGATACATGCAGAAGCCCTAACAGCCGTCACTATCAAGTAGCAATCACCCAGAATTCATTTAACATATATCATCATAACACAATCATCCAGAAATCATTGTCTAGCATGAACCCTAGTTTAAACGTATCTCAAAACCGACTATCATACAATATCACATTATCGAACCCTATCAAGATGCTAACCAGATTCCGATTAACACCATCCAGAACCAAGTATTCAATCGTATCGAATTTCACATAAAACTATTTATATCCGACAACAACATTCCTATCGAAATCTATATCATCATCATCATAACAAGAACCCTAATATTTAACATGTATCAGTTTCAGATATACATCATCAAAGCAGAATCACATGACACATAAACACGTACACGGATGAACGATCAATCAAGACACATAAATCTACTAACCGAGATGATGGTTTGATCGCACAAGGGTTTCCGGTGGGTTCTAGTTTACCGTCACAGTGAGAGAGCTCTAGGGTTTCGGTTGTTTTGATAGAAAGTGTAAAAGTGATGTTGTTTTACATAAATATACTCAGAATAACGTTCTGGGCCCTTAATGGGCTTTCGGCGAAACTGGGCTCGGCGAAACAGCCTGTTTCGTCGAGATGGGTTTGGCGAAACAGCCTTGTTTCGTCGAGTATGTTCATGGCAAAACACACTTGTGTTTCGTCGAGCAGTCTCATGTGCTAAATCAGTTTATGTGATTTCTAAACTAATACACTATAATAACAACACAAAAACCAAGCAAACACAATGCATTTATCATATCACCACTATACAGTCAAAGTCAACGTGCATTTAATGCGAATAAAGAATGTCGGAAATTCGAGTTGTCACATTTTGTATGTTCTACGTGGTCGGGGTGTGACAGAAAAGATGGTATCAGAGCCAATGGTTATAGGGAATTAGGTTATTAGTAATGCTTTGACATAGTCTATAACCTTCTTAGGACCCTAACGCGAGCTTACTTGCGTTTAGTCATAAAACAATACCGTCACCTATCCTTAGGCGACGATCGCAACAAGAACATAAATTTCAAAACCGCTTTGAAAAGCAATCATCTGTTCTAGGATGATTGATTACTAGGTTTTGAACCCTCTATTGTAAGGTTTTGAACTCTCTATTATATGGTTTTGAACCCCTTTGAGTTTTCAAAATCTCGTCAAGGTTTTGGGTTTTAAATAATGTGAACACGTGCAAACTGGAAGGGTGAATGCCTGTATTCTGGGTTTTCTGTCTAGGCAAGCACTTCGTATACATCTCATCAGACGCGAGACCAGTTGTGCTTACCTAGGAATTCTTGGGATGAGTGTTCACTTATAGGCGAGCATGTCTACGCGATACATTATTTTTGACCCATTTACTTTGATTTGTCACCATCTCATTTGTTTGCCTTAGGTAACAAACAAATGATCACAATTTTCATTCGTTACCATTCTGTATTGATTATCCAATAAACCTTTCACTTGTTTCTTCCTATGTCTTTCATTTTCTTCTAGAATGTCTCTTCCTCTCAGCACTGGTCAAATGTCCGAGCAAACAGCTAAATTTGCCAGCAAATAGGCGAAGTGATTCTGAAGTCTGTGGATCTAGGCATTGCCATGGCTCGTCTAAAAAATGAAGCCTCTCGTATCGAAAATGAAGCCACTCAAGAGTCACCAAAGGAAGCAGAAGTCAAGCCAGCACCAAAATCAAGGAAGCGTAAGGCTTCAAGGAAACCCGCAGCGGTTACACCTAATCAAGCGGGACCTAGCCAAGTGGCAAGGCCACCAGCTAGGAAGCCGTACTTAGGAACTGCTCCTAGGTGCAAGCGATGTAACGGTCATCATTTAAACCACATACCCTGCTCCAAATGTACCTACTGTGGACGGTGGGGACATCTGATTAACATATGCCGCTTTGCCATCCAAAACAAAGCTGCTATAAACCTTGCTGCTACCCAACTCCAAGTTAACCCTACTCAAGCTCGTTTTCCGCATGGTACTTGCTACAACTGTGGCGATACGAGCCATTTCAGGAACAAATGCCCAAAGCTTGCTAATGCAAATCCAACCCTTGGATGAGCATTCGGCTGAACAAAGGATGTTGCTGTCTTATGCCTTTGTTTCTTTTGTTTCCTTGTAATGTGAAACAATCTGTTTTGTTTATAAATAAATCGTTGTTCACAAATTCTGATATACAAGTATAATTACATGTGTTTATGGCATTTCCCTATAATACCTGTATCAAGGAACTATGTTCCTTACAAACTACTCTTGTGATTCTCTCTTTCAAATGATCGCTCATGATTCCTTCGAAAATTTTAAGTACTCGTTTCATTCTAAGATACGAAGTACAGAAAATAAAGTGACATTATGAGTAATCATGCTTCTGCACATCTGTGCCTTTGAATCCTTGGTTAGATAACTAAGGGTATTTTCAAATCTCATACCCATTACGTTTTGATTTTTTTTTTCAACATACACAGTACAAGTATTTCAAAACAATCTTCATGATCTCAAAACACTTCATATAGTTTGAAAACAATTTTTCTAGATGCATTGTCTATGTTATTTCAAAAACATTGGCCATGTTATCAAAACCAACCTTCCTAATTTCAAAATATTTCATATAGTCTGAAGACAATATTAACACAATACATTTTCTTATCAAGTGCATGATTTCGAAAAGCATCATTCATGTCTTTCAAAAACCTTATACATAATTTCAAAATTCATCTCGCATGATTTTAAAATATTTTTTGTAAATATATCTATCTAATACACCTACTTTATGATTTCAAAAGTATTATATATAAGGTTTCAAAAACGTTAAACACATTTTTCTTAAAAGAACCCCATGCATAGTTTTCAAAAATATTTTCCTCATACATTGACTTAACCTTCAAAATTCTGCTTCATATGTCGCCTTGACATATCAAGCATCTCAACTTCATAAGCATTTTACATCATGTTTTGACCTAAACACATCCAGTGCAAGGTTTCAAAACATCTTCAACTTCTAAAATTCATATGGGATCTTTTTATCTTTACAATTAGATCCTTGTGGATGATTATCATTCAAATCAGAGTCCTTAATTGGATTCCTTATGTACCTTAATTCGAACACTTCGGTTCCTAGTAATCGAAATCGAATTTTCTTTTTGAATCTTTCTATCTTTATAGTTGGATTCTTGATAACGTTTAAAGTACCAAATGAAATCCACGGAATGGATTCCAAGTGTGCTTTAAATGCATGTACGCAATTTACAAGACAAATTAACGAACAATTTTGTGGTTATGTGACTATGTGTTTATTCATCTTATGTTTTCTTTTATGCATTTTTGTGTTTTTAATACTCTGGATATTCGTTATCCAAATCCTCGCAGAATCTTTCATATCTTCATATGAGGGATTCGTAGCAGGATATTCAAAAGGTACTACCTTCAATCCTTAATGGGCTTCTATGTAATAGTTAAGACCCTTGGATTATATAAGTACCGCTCCATGTTTCATAAGAGATCCTTTTAGTGGTCTAGTCTAAAAGATTGATTCACAATTTGGTTAAAGGACGACATCTAGTGATGTAGCTGGACAGACTCCTTGATAAGTCTATTTAGATCATTTATTGATTTAGTCAAAAGGACCCTATGGTGGTCTAGTCACACTCATCACCGGTTTGTTCATTTGGTTTTCCCCTACACACTATAAAATAGACTGTGTGAACTGTGCAAGGAATTGTCTAATTATGGACGCGTACATAATTATGAAATTTAGTGCATAGAAACCCAGTAAGATTTATTATGTGTAAGAACCGATAGTGACAAAAATAACGAAATGAGAACGATGTAATGGAGGTACGGTGGACGCACCAATGACGCTTCATATACTTGTATATAAGTATCCCTCTTACATTGAAATCATGATGTTATTAAAAGTTACTAGAAGTTCAGAACCCTAACCAATGTTGTTCAATCTTTTCAACTTCATGTTTTCAAGCTCTCACAAGTTTCCTCTAAATAAATTTCGGGACGAAATTTCCTAAAGTAGGGGAGACTGTAACACCTGTGCCTTCACGGCCATCAAACAAATACCAAACCAATGAAATATTGTATTTCATACTTTGGATTTGTATAAATATGTGTATAGTTTGCACATATCAATTTTTGTTCAATTTCAAACTCTAAATCGCTTTCTGGAAGGTTATACGCGCACCGATGCGTAAATATAACCAGTTTAATGCAACAAACACTCCGGAATAGTGACATAGGCTTAACATACCTTAAATAACCTTTACATAACTTAGAAATAAGTTTTAAAGGCTTTGGTATGGCAAAATCAAGTTAAATAGCTTACAGGGACTAAATTTGACAAACTGCGAAAGTATGCCAATTTGAACTGTAACAGACATTCCGGAGCATGAACATAAGTTAAACATACCATAAATATCCTTCACATAGCTTAGAAATAGGCTTTGAGGTGTTCGGTATGCTAAAATAAACTTTTGTGTCATTCAGGGACTAAAAGTGTCAAAAAGTGCACAAGTTTGCATTTTCGCGCATAACTTACGTTCTGAATACATCCGGACATCCAAAAATTTATGTAAGCATGACTATATTATACTTTAGTGTTTGGGTTGCCAAAAATCCATTCGTCGCGTCATTTGGATCATTTTTCGCGCTTATGCGCATTCCGTCGTAATTAAGCGAACATCGCATTCGTACGACCAAACGAACCAACACCCGGCATATTTTTGAGCATGTTTCATGTCCTCAATGTTTAGGCAACATTTTAGGGCCTTAAAGTTGGCTTTACGGGCCTTAGAAGTGTCGGAAATGGCCTTAAACACGTGCAGGGACTGAAACTGACATTTCTGAAACTTATGTCTGATCTGTGACTGCTAGGCGGCCCGCCTCAGGATCCTTACATCCTCAGGCGGCCCGCGAGGCCCCTTCTGACCAGATTAATCGAATCTAACAGCAGTTTCCAGCTGTTTCGTTCACAACCACACATTCTCTTTCGCTTAGTCAGCTGATAAGGATCACTTTTAGCCACCATGAGTTTCCGACAAGTGTACGCCTTGGATCGTGGCACGTTTTCCATCAAACGATCTTAACGGTTACCCGAAAACTATAAATACCCCACCCCCCATTACTCCAAAACCACTAGAATCTGATCTAAGTGACTCTAAGTTGGAACCATTGTTTCATACCTGAGTTATTAAGATCTAGATTAGCATTCGGGGACCCTTCGTAAGTATTCTTTCGTTCTTTTCCTTATTTTACTGCTTTTCGAGTCCGAAAGTCAAACTTTGTTTGACTTTCAGCGTTGACCAGTAATGGTCAATGCGAAGTTCGTTTGAACTTCGCAACGTGAGTGTAATCACGTTGGTTATAGTCCCTTGGGACTATGCCTACTGATTACCACGTTGTCTAGGGTCGTAGGGTAAGCGATCTAATAAATCGCTTATACCTTCGAACCCGACCCAGTTTGGTCGATCATTAGGATCCGACCAAATACATTAGGTGACCATAGTGTAGGGAATAACCTTCCGAGGTTATACCCTATGGTCACATCGTTTAAGTAGTTGTATGATAGGTAGTTTATATGCCTTAGGTAAATTACCAGAATACCCTTTTCATGTATAATTGGTAATTAAGCATATGTAACCTAAACCTTTGTCACATAACTGATTATGTAACATGTTTAGGCATATTCTACTTGTCATAGGACTAGTTAGGCGGTCCGAACGCGTTTCACGCGCACGACGCGTTAAAGTAGCATAAGCTTCCTAAACGGGTCGTAATGGGTCGAAAGCACTTAGGTTAGGTTTCATTTAGTATGTAGGCTTTGTTAAACTATATTACACGAGTTTCCATACTCGTTTGGTTTACGAAACCTCATTCTATCCGATCTTCCGATTTAGGTCCGGTTTATTAACATAGTTACCTATATTAGGTGCCGTTTGATTCTGTGATCTCTAGCATTGCTTGGTGGTTATCTTAGGACTTCTGAGCAATCTCAAGTGAGTACATAGACCCCTCTTTTACTGTTTTCCAAACTGTTTTGGGGTGAAACACATGTGCCTACTTGTTACTTTCAAGCTTTCCTGTTTTCACATCATATACATGCTATGTTCGTTAGTACATTATAGTACATGATTTCATTACATTTCATGCTAGGTGTGCCCATTGTGTGCATTACTTAGTACATCGTTTTACATTACATTTCATGCTAGGTGTGCCCACTGTGTGCATTACTTAGTACATCGTTTTACATTTACATTTTATGCTATGTATGTCCATTGCGTGCATACTTAGTACATCGTTTTCATCACATGCTTACATTTTTTTATGACATTTGGGTTGTTTACAATGGAACAATACATTCATTAACATTAGCTACGCCGTTCGTTAGTAGGTAGTGGTACCATAGGAATTGACAACTCCCGTTCCGGACATCCCAGGGAAAGGGGATGAAAGGAATGACCGAATTCGATATTCATAATTTAGATAAACCTTTAAGTGGTTTAAGGGTTTATCGCCACAGTCTCAAGGCTTGGATGTATGCATTACAACAATACCACATAGATGTTCGTATCAGTAGAGCATGCATTTACACAAAACATAGCTTTGATTTAAACCAAGTTTTACTTCAATACTTTGTTTTTGTGCATATGGTTTAGTTGATATTTATCACTAGCCATACAGATCAGTTTGGTTTACATATTACATGATTTACATTGATCATGCATTTACACAAAACATAGCTTTGATTTAAACCAAGTTTTACTTCAATACTTTGTTTTTGTGCATATGGTTTAGTTGATATTTATCACTAGCCATACAGATTATTTTGGTTACATATTACATGATTTACATTGATCATGCATTTCCACAAAACATAGCTTTGACTTAAACCAAGTTTTAGTTCAATGCTTTGTTTTGTGCATTTCATCTATGATTTAGTTGATGCATTTTCACTAGCCATACATATCATTTTGGTTACATATTACATGGTTTACATTTGACACATAAACACTTTTGACATTGGTTATACATTACATGATTTACATTAGACATGAACATTTTACATTGTTGGTTTTGTTTGAGTAAGTGATTAAATAACGATGCGTGTGTAATATGATACAAGCATGGTGGATACGCCGCTGGTACTTCCTATATATAAGTGTTTGTATGGTATTACATATCGTAGCGTTATTTGAATCATTTCAGTTTTTGACATATAACATTTTATACAAATAACATACTTTTCACAAGACATTGTTTTACAAAACAACTTATCTTTTACAAACTCATTTTACTTGGTTATTCATTTAACCATGCATTATTCTCTTATTTATACGTATCATCTGAACTTATTGTTTTTCAAATGATTTACAAAGACAAAGCAAATTACAAGGTTCATGACTAAACATTTTCTCAAACATAAGTCATGAAACCTATTTTCACAAAACCTATGTATCTCACAGGCATTTTTATGCTGACGTACCTATTTTCACATGTGTTTTCAGGAGCTGTTGCATAAGATGATCAAGATACACATAGGCAGACTTGGGCTTTAGTGACAATAAAAGATGCAAGACTAGTTAATTATGTTGTATTTCTTTGTTTGTTAAGACATTGTAACACTTTTAATCAATAAAACGAAACTTAATTTTCCATGGTTGTGAAACATTAATTCTGTTACAACACTCCCCGATGTTTCCGCCACGTTTTGTATGTTCTACGTGGTCGGGGTGTGACAACTTCAGAACTGTGGCAAGCAATGCACAAATCTTTTGGCTCTCGATTAGACATGAGCACAGCTTATCACCCTCAGACGGATGGACAGTCTGAGCGCACTATTCAAACACTAGAAGACATGCTTCGTGCGTGCGTAATAGACTTTGGCAATGGTTGGGAAAAACATCTGCCACTTGTGGAATTTTCGTATAACAACAGCTACCACACCAGCATTAAAGCTGCACCATTCGAGGCATTGTACGGGCGTAAATGCCGGTCACCTCTCTGTTAGGCAGAGGTGGGAGATAGTCAAATCACCGGTCCAGAAATGGTAGTTGATACTACTGAAAAGATTGCTCAAATACGACAACGCATGGCGGCAGCTCGTGACCGTCAGAAAGTATACGCCGATAAAGATAGAAAACTACTCGAATTCCAAGTTGGGGATCGAGCGCTACTCAAAGTTTCGCCCTGGAAGGGTGTGGTTCGTTTTGGCAAACGCGGCAAACTCAATCCACGATACGTCGGACCTTTCGAAGTTATTGAGAAGATAGACAGGGTAGCCTACAGATTGAACTTACCAGCTGAACTCAGTGCAGTTCACAACGTCTTTCACGTGTCGAATCTGAAGAAGTGTACGTCAGATGAGACCCACATAGTTCCGTTGAAGGAACTCACTATCGACGAGCGGTTGCACTTCGTCGAGGAACCTGTTGAAATCACGGACCGGGATGTTAAGGTCCTCAAGAACACGAGAATCCCTCTTGTACGAGTTCGTTGGAACTCCCGCCGTGGCCCAGAGTTCACCTGGGAGCGTGAAGATCAAATGGAACTCAAATATCCCCAGTTATTCAGAACCAATGCAACTACTACTGAGGCTGAAGCAACCAATACAGAATTTTGGGACGAAATTCCAAATCAACGGGGGGATAATGTGACACCCCAAGAAAACCAGTAATCTTCGCAAACCTGCTCGGGGAGCCGCGATACGATACAGGTAAACAACGTCACACCACTAGCTTCCTCAGTAACTGCATGCTAAATTTCGGGACGGAATTTCTTTCAAGTTGGGGATAATGTGACAACTCGAGTTTTCGACATTTCACTTTCGCATTTATTGCACTTTGACTTTTGACTTTGACTATTTGGTTGTTTACTTGTTCGACTTGTAAGTGTATACATTGTGCCATAATGAAACACCTTGTGATTATTACATGTATGTGATTGTATTATAAATTAAGGCCTAGTAGAAAAACATCAACTGTTAAGCATGTGAATAGGCTCGACGAAACACATGATGTGTTTCGCCAATAACAGCTCGACGAAACAGAAGCTTGTTTCGTCAAATCCATCTTGACGAGATGAACTGTTTCGCCGGCCCAACTACTACGCGAAGCCCAGTAGAGGCCCAGTAGTGTTACGTCGATGTATACATTAGGGAACTCGGTCATTCGTTATTATCTTGGCAACCAGAAACCCTAGAGGACGCTCTGCTGTGTGACGGCAAACTAGAACCCACCGGAAACTCTTGTGTGATCTAAGCATTGTTCGGTTAGTAAACCTATGTGTTTTGATTTATCTTTCATCCGTATATGTGTTTATATGATTCCGTATGTGATGCATAATTGTAACCGACACTACATGT
Source organism: Helianthus tuberosus (assembly GCA_030545235.1). Lineage (NCBI taxonomy): Eukaryota > Viridiplantae > Streptophyta > Magnoliopsida > Asterales > Asteraceae > Helianthus > Helianthus tuberosus. Next base: position 178,891,645 of record CM060366.1, read on the forward strand.
TGTATGAATTAGGGTTCTTGTCATGTTGATGAATAGGGTTTGATATTGTATTATAAACCGATGTTTCGATCGTTAAATATATATATGAAATACTTATGAAATCGAATCGGAAATTGATAAACTGTTAAGTTCAGAATGATGTATGTCGTAAGTGATTGTTGGTGATGATGATGCCTTGCTGATTGATTACTAATATTGATGAATCTGATACTATATTGCATGTGAATGGGTTTGATGTTCTTGTCAATCGAATGTTAAGTGAGGGAACTATGTATATTGATTCGATAAGCACCGTATGATTTCTGTTGATTAACTCATGATGATTTCTGTACTATATGATCTCTGCTTAGTCGATGTTAGTGCTGACGGCAGTTAGGGTTTGCTGTACGTAACTGATTATACGACGTAACTGATAACTCGACGAAACAGACATCTTGGCGAAACAGAAAGTGTTTCGCCAAGGAAAGTCGACGAGATAGAAATCTTGTTTCGCCAAACAAGACTCGACGAAACAGGATATGTGTTTCGTCAATATTTGTGATTCGCCAACTTATGTGTTTCGCCAACCTGTGTTTCGCCGACTTGAATATTTTGCACAGTAACCTGACTTAACTCTGTTAGAAGTTAACTGAGATATTTAACTACTGTTCAGTGATGTGCTTGACTTATATGATAATGGTTACATGCTAGTACTTCTATGATTATATCTATACGTGAACAAGTTGGATATAAACTGATTATGCATACGTGCGTATTTAGGACGTGATTGATTTACTTGAGCACATACTTAGCATACCGAGCAAACCAAGGTAAGTTCACACAGCCAAGGCATGGGATTCTCGGGTTGGGAATCGGGTTGGATTATTTGAAATGGATAACTACTCGTACTTACGCTATCGCTAAACTATAGACCATCGTCCTCAGGATAGTCAGGACACTTACGTAAAACCTACGTAACCTAGTATCTACCATTGTCTCCCGGGTCGGGAGGACACTTACGTAAAACCTACGTAAACTAATACCTACCATTGTCTTCCGGGTCGGAAGGACACTTACATAAATCCTACGTAAACCCCACACGTACCACTGTCCTCGGGGAAGGGCACTCACGTAAATCCTACGTGACCTTGTACGTATTCCTGTTCTCGGATTAAGAAGAACACATGGTTGCAAATAGTCTAGTAAGTGCGAACATGGGAAGCCCCCATTAGTAAAGATAAACGTGGGAAACCCCCACTAGTAATACATATGACCATGGGAAAACCCCCACCATTAGTACGTATTAACATGGGAAGCCCCCACCAATCGAATATACAAACGATCTAGTTAATAACGTAATGATATGCATCGAACTTACTTTCTGTGAACTCGCTCAACTAGTTGTTGACTCTCTGCTGCATGCCTTGCAGGATCTTAGGTACATTGGAGCTTGCACAGGGAGGAGCAGGTCATTGTGGGCACAGATTGTGGATCTTATATTGAAACATCAAACATTGAACTTATTACTTACGTTGGGTTTACATTTTATGCTTCCGCTATACACTTAACATGTTTTGTTGGAACACCTTTCATATCGTTTGGTTTAATTACATTTAATTCTTATTACGTTTGATATGATTGGTGGCTTGATCCTGGTCAGTCACGCCTCCAAGCGGTGATACTCCACGTGTGGATTTTGGGGGTGTGACACAAAGAAAGATGGGTCCTGGCTGGAGAAACAACAGCCCCAGCCGAAAAAGAAGCAACTATGGCTCTTATGATAGACGCTCCCGGAGCTCAGACCCTCGAAGGTCTGAAGGTCGGAACCCTCCGAGCAGGGACAAGGCTGTAAATTTCACAGCCTTGACCAAAACTCCTCAGGAGATACTTGCCACCAAAGAAGTTAAGCATAGCTTCCGACCGCCAAGACCCATGCCCAAAAGAAAAAGAAATGAGAATTCTACTCAATTTTGTGAGTTCCATGAAGAAAAGGGCCATCATATTAATGACTGCTTCCAACTCAAAAAGAGAATTGAGGAAGCCGTCAAATCTGGAGAACTTGCCCACATTGTTAATGGGGTAAGAGATAAAAATGGGTAATGGAAAAAACAAGGAAGTAAACATGGTGAATGTTGTTGAAGAAACCCCCACCAAGCGATAATGCTTAGAAGCTTGGGAGCTTCAGTGCTTGTGCTTCCCACCGCCACAAAAGGGACTTCACTTGAACCCTTTGGTAGTTGAAGCCATCGTGGGAACATTGAAAACGAGCAAAGCACACATTGACACGGGTGCAGCAACAGAAATAATGTTTGAAAAATATTTCAACCAACTCAGCGACCAGGAGCGTTCAAGGCTTCAGCCAGCTGAGTCATCCATCAAAGGCATCGCTGACATCCCCATCAAGCCTTTAGGCCAACTAACACTTGACGTTTGCTTCTAGTAGGGTGAAATGGAAAGAACAAAGACACTCACCATCATTTTAATCAACATGCCTTCTACCTACGATGTTATCAAAGGAAGGATAAGGGCAACACACCAACCTCACTCAAGAAACTCTCTCATACCTCAAGAAGTTGCTGACCCACAACATGGACATCTTTGCATGGTGTCTTGATGACATGACCGGCATCCCTCGGGATATTGCCGAACACGAGCTTAAGATTCCACCAAATATGAAGCCCATTGTTCAGCAAAAAAGAAGTCTTGCCCCTGATCGAAGCTTAGCAGCATGCAAAGAGGTTGAGGGTTGGTGGAAGCTGGCATACTCCGAGAGGTCAAGTACCACTCTTGGATAGCCAACCCTGTGATGGTCAAGAAGCCTGACGGATCGTGGAGAATGTGCATCGATTTGAAAGACTTGAATAAGGCCAGTCCAAAGGATTGCTATCTTTTGCCCGAAATTGATCTAAAAGTAGACTCGCTTACATGCTTCCCATTCAAGTGCTTTCTTGATGCTTATAAAGGCTACCACCAAATTCAAATGAAAAAAGAAGATGAAGAAAAGATGGTCTTCCAAACCGACAAAGGTATTTTTTGCTATCAAAAGATGGCTTTTGGCCTAAAAAATACAGGGGAAACCTACCAACGATTGGTGGATAAAGCGTTTGTTGAACAAATCGGCAAAAACATGTAAGCCTATGTGGACGACCTGGTAATCAAGAGCAAGAGTGAGGGCCAAATGCTTGACAATATTCAAGAAAAATTCCGAAACCTCAGAAAGATAAACATGAAGCTAAATCCGGTGAAGTTTTCATTTGGTTTCGAGGAAGGCAAGTTCCTGGGGCACATTGTAGGTAAGCAAAGCATAAAAGCCAACCCCAACAAGGTTAAAGCTATCCTGGATACAAAATCCTCACAAAGCAAAAAAGAGGTTGAACGCTTGAACGGTAAACTGGCAGCCCTGAAGCGTTTTACCTCTAAGTTGGCAGAAAGATCCCTTCCTTTTTTCAAAACCCTTCAAGGGTGTACAAACAAAAGGGACTTCAGGTGGACAGAGGAAGCAAAAGAAGCCTTCAACCAAATGAAACAGCACCTGGTTTAATTACCAAACATTGCCGCTCTAGAAACAGGGGAGGTAATCTCTGTCTACTTATCAATCGCTGAGGAAGCAATCAGTGCAGTCCTGACCATCGAAAGAAACAAGGCTCAGGTACCTGTTTACTTCTTCAGTAAAACCTTAAAGTTAGCATAGACCAAGTATCCCCCACTGGAAAAACTTGCTCTCGCACTAGTTAAAACAGCCAGAAGGCTTCGGAGGTACTTTTAAGCACATCCCATACAAGTGGTCACGGACCAACCAATCAAAAATGTTCTTGAAAAACCCGAAACTTCTGGTTGTTTAGCCAAATGAGCTGTGGAACTAGTTGAACACAACATCACCTACGTTCCAAGAAAAGCTGTGAAAGCCCAAATCTTGGCTGATTTCATTTTGGAGGTACCCAAGGAAACGATAACAGAAGTTAATACAACCTCTACTGAACCCTCTGACCCCCATACTTGGAAGCTCTTCACCGACGGAGCTTCCAGCGTTGAAGGGTCAAGAGCAGGGCTAGTTCAAATTGATCCTAATGAATTGGAATTTACGTATGCTCTTCGGCTTGAATTTCAGACGAAAAACAATGAAGCATTGATTGCAGGACTCAAGCTTGCAAGAAAAATGGGTGTCAAAAAGTTTAAAGTCTTCACAGACTCGTTGCTTGTTTCAAACCAAGTGAATGACAACTACATAGCCAAAGAACCAAACATCAAGAAGTACTGTGAAAAGGCAAAGGAGCTTATAAGTGCATTCGAAACATGCACAATCAAACAAATCCCAATATCACAAAACAAAAAGGCAGATGCACTAAGAAAACTTGCTTCATTAACCTTTGGCCATCTCACCAAAAAGTATTGGTTGAAGTGCTGAAGCAATCATCAATTCAAGAGCTCGAGGTACATGATGTCATCACTGAAGAAATCCCAAACTGGACGACCCCTTTGATCAAGTTCCTCACAAATGGTGAGCTACCAAATGATCAGGTAGAAGCCGAAAGGGTTCGAATAAAGTCAAGACAATACGTGTTGCAAGAAAATATCCTTTATAAAAAGGGATACCTTGCACCGCCGCTTCGCTGTGTTGGCCCGGAACAAAGTCAATACTTGATCAAGAAAGTTCATGAGGGAATTTGTGGGGCTCATTTTGGCCCAAGATCGGTAGTCTTAAAGTTGATGAACCTCGGGTATTTTTGGCCCACAATGCACCGAGATGCAAACCAGCAACTAAAGAAATGTGAAGCCTGTCAAATACATGCCCCAGTGCCAAAAAGCCCAAAGCATGACTTGGTTCCCATCTCGTCTTCTTGGCCATACCACAAATGGGGAATGGATATTGTCGGACCATTCCCTCCGGCCAAAGGAGGAGTCAAATTCCTTCTAGTAGCTGTAGACTACTTCACTAAATGTTCGGAGGTGAAACCATTGGCAAAGATAACAGGGAAGCGAATCATTGACTTTTTACGGGAGAACATAGTTCGCCGATTTGGGTTGCCAGGAGTGTTGGTCACAGACAACGGAAAGCAATTTGCTGAAAAGCCCTTCAGCTCATGGTGTAAAGAGATTCGAATAACAAAAGTATTCAGCTCAGTGGCCTATCCCCAATCCAACGGCCAGGTGGAACGAATAAATCGAAGCATTGTAGAAGGAAGTAAAACACGATTAGGAAAACATGATACCAACTGGCTTGAAGAACTCCCAAACGTGTTATGCGCAATCAGGACCACCGAAAAAACAAGCCACAAGAAAATACTGTATAGCTTGGTGTTTGGATCAGAAGCTGTAATCCCAGCAGAGATAGGAGTTACAACAAGAAGAACCGTATAGCTTGGTGTTTGGATCAGCTCAGAACCTTTACAAGACTCCACCCATTTTTCACAAGTGATTTGGGTGGATTCAAGCTCCTTTTTACAAACTTGGTATTTTTCTACCATGGCTTGGAGTTGGTCTTTGGTTATGTTGTGTTCATGTTTAAGACTGCATATTTCATTTTCTTTTTCATACAATTTGTTTTTCAACTCTTTGACAGTTTTTCGAAATTGTACTTCATCTTTTAAAATCTTATCCCTAAGGTTTTCATTCACCTCTTTTATATTTGCAAATGTGATGATGCACTTATCTGAACATAAATTTTTCTAAGACCTGAGGTGATACCATAGCTGTAGCCAACATGGCACAGTCACATTCATCCTCACACACACTTGCATCCTATGGGTCAGCAAGAGGTTCCAACAGAAGTTTAGGTTCTTTCTTCTCTAACATCTGTTCACCAACAACAGCAGTAACCACTGCTTCAGCAACTTCATCCACTGTTTCAACACTGGGTTCCACTTCATCAGATTCCTGCCCTTCTGGTATTAACTCTAATGCCATAAAACAAAATTCATCACAACGAACATCAGAATTAGCAAATAGAACAAAATTTTCAACAGTCAAATCATCAGGCATACTGCTCCAATCAACAAAGCCCTAGGTAAAGAAACTCTGTTGACTGGCCTCTGGTGGGGCAGATGCTTGTGCAGTATGTTGTGGTGCAGGTTGTTGCACTTAGACCTGAGAGACAGGGGCTTGGACACACTTGATTTGTGGAACAGTGGTTTGAACATATTGCAATGGAACAGTGCTTACAAGATGTGCAAAATGGGCAGTGTTTTGCATATGAGGAGCATGGGTACAGTAGGAATAGTGCACAGTGTTTTGAGTGTTTTGAGGTCTTGGGCTAGGGTGAGTAATGATTGGACCACTATTTTGACTCCTACATTCCCTAGCAAAGTGACCAGGCCTGTTACACTTGTAGTACTTAATTTTGGACTTATCCAACCCCACTTTTAAATTCCCATGCAGTCCTTGAAACTTTCTACTTGTTCTCTTGTAAAACTTGCTGGTTCTTACACTCAAAAAGGCCAATTGGTGCAAAATGGCCATCTCTTCCAGATCAGTGGGATCAAAATATTGGAGGTCATTGAGTTCAAAGGATAAGTTGTCAGAGTTATGGTTTTCCCCATTAGCTATGAAAGCATAATTGGGTGAGTAAGGCTCAGTGTTGAAGGCTCCACCTGCAGTTATGTCAATGTAATGATCATAACTTTGGTCCTTACTACCACCAGATGACTCTTCTTGACCCAAAAGTGTTGTGTTACCAAAAGTGTAATCATCAGCAACTTTTCCAGATTCCTGCAACTTCTTTTTATGGTTCAGCTCAATTTCATTGATACTAAGTTGTTCGTATTAGTTGAAAAACAGAGTACAAGTGTAATCACGTCTAAAGTTGATTATTGAAAAACTTCAATAAAACAACCAAGATGACTTCACACTCACAGGATCCTCACAACACCGGAACACTATTCAAGCCACCTATGCTTGTCAGATCTGAATACAATATCTGGCAACGTAGGATAGGCCATGTGTTAGCACAACAAAACACCAGCTGCTGGAACTCTGTCATCTTTGGACCTCATGTTCCAATGGTGCCAAGCACAGATGATCCCAAGGCCCAAGTGCCTAAAAGCCTTGAAAATTACTCAGATCAGGATTTTCAAAAAATTGAATTAGATGCAAAGGCTTTTAGCATTGTGGCTTCAGCTCTTCCAAATGACATATATGTTGTATTGTTACATTGTAACAGTGCCAAAGAGCTTTAGGATGCACTGAAAGAGCAGTTTGGTGGGATAGAAGAGGTCATAGAAAACAACAGGGAGGTTTTAAACCAACAATACGAAATTTTCTATCATGTTAAAGGAGAGTCACTGACCCAACAGTTTGAAAGATTTAGCTGTCTCATTAGTGAACTTAAACTGGTTAATGTTGAATTTGCAAAGTCCACTTTAAATAGTAGGTTTCTTAGATCATTACCAGATAAGCGGGTCACTATAGCTTTTGTGACCAAAAATTCTATGGGATTCAAAGAGTTAAGTCTAACCACTGAGCATCTTAGCTGACGTCACCTAGATAGTGACAGCTAATAGTTATAACAACCTCTAAACATTGATTCTACATAAACATTGTTACATTGATAAACAAGCTATACTAAGAACTGATGAAGCAATCCACTAATGATGCTTTAATCACTGATGAGTCTGAGTAGTGCTTTCTTCTTAGGTTGATCAGGCCGTTGATTCCAGCAGTACTTTGTCTTTAACAGCACTTTGACAATCAGCAGTTGATAGGCCTTAACAGTCTTTGTAATCAGCAGAGCTTTTATAGAACAGTCTTTGTGCATAACAGTCTTTAGGATCATCAATTGTTAGAAGCCACTACCATTGGAGGGAATTAAGTTCAAACACTGCTTATTGTGAATCAACTATTGAGAACCAGTTTTGTCTTTTGTATCATATGTTCTTCAAGGAAAGATTCCATGGGCCAACAAGTACGTTTACGCTTGTCTTGTATAGCTTGGTAGTGGGTTCGTATTGTGGGCTTTATGATGTTTTTGGCTTGTCTAGAAGTGTGTGGTTAGGTCGTAGCCCAGATTGTAAATGGTTCACCCTATGTGCTTATAAATAGGGTGTTCCTAGGTCATTGTAGGGTTGTTGGTCGTGTGCGATTATTCTTGGACGATCTTGTACTAGACAAGCTTTAAGCTTGTGTGCAATCATAATACATGATCATTCTTCTTGTTTCTTGTGTTCACTTTCAATTGTTTTCCGAACTTTTGATTGTGTTAGTGGCATTTAATGAAGATCTCTGGAGTTACAAATGGTATCAGAGCCTAAGAAGTCTATTCGATGGCTTGGTTTCAAGACATTACTCAAAGAACAAGAAGAAAGAATTAGCAGATTTCTCGAAATCGAAAAGGCTGATTCTCTTTTAGTTGTTTCTGGTTTGATTATCATTGTTTCACTGATTGGTTTTGAGTCTGGATTTTTCATAGGTAGTATTTTAAGTGTATGGTAAAAACTTTTGATACAAAACAATACATATTTCGAAGAACAGTTTTGAAGATCAAAAAACAGTTTGAAAAGGTCTTCATTTGATATGTTTTTTGGAAGTGTTGATTTTGTTTGCAGGTTTCTTTGAATTATTGGTGGAAAAGATCTCAAAATTGTTTTTCGAATTGTTCCTTGATTATCGGGATTTAGTTATTGATTGCTATAAAAAATAATTCGTGTACGGAATTAAATCAGCTGTGTATGGATTTAAAAGTTTGGTGTGCGATCCGGGAATTGAAGTGTGCGACCTGAAGTGCACCTTTTATACAATATTGTTTGTGTGCGACCTGGTTTACAAGTGTATGATGCATTATATTGGTGTGTGATCAAGAATATAAATGTGCGGTCCAAAATTCTGTTTGTGTTCAGCCCAAGTTTACTTAGTGTGCAACCCAACTAAGTGTGCGGTCTGATTAAGCTGTGTGCGATCAAGCTTAACAGTGTGCGGTCCACAAGTCTCAATCAAAAGTAATACATAAAAGATTTGTTATACACCGAGTGGTGTAAGAGATTAGCCAAGCATTGCCATAGGTTGACAAAGGCTCTTACGATCGACCTTGGATCCCGAGACTACTACACACTCTAAATTCTAACGGTTGTGGTGAATGATGGTGTTAGAGTGGTGAGAAGAGACTACCAAAGGATGGCAGAGGTGGGAGAAGTGATTTGCCAATGTATGGATTGCAATTGAACCAAGCACCCCTATTTATAGTTGGAAACAGACATTTTACACGGCCCCGTGCCCCCTTCTTCTCTGTTTTCATTTAATGAGTTGTGTCGGTCCGTATGCATGCACTTCCCTATGTGTCAATGGCACGACCCGTGGCCCATGTACTTCGTGTACTATCCAAGATTCTACAAATCTGGAGTTGACCATGGCCCGTGTCCATGGGACATGGCATCGTGTTTTTTGTCTGCTTCTGTTTGTCTTTTTCTTTCTAGAATCTTGATTGGGGCACGGCCCCGTGCCTTGGTGTCACACCCCCAAAATACCACATGCAGGAACACCGCGGGACGTGTGACGTACCAGGATCCAAGCCACCAATCACATTGAACTATAACAAGATATAAGTAAAAGTTCCCATTTATTTCATAAAGCAAATTCAAATCACAACTTAAAACAAGTACTTTCAGCGGAAGCATAATATAAATCATTATTCATGTGTTTCAAAACAAATGTGCGAAAACAATGAACGTGTATCCAAGAGCCACTACCCATGACCACTCCAGCACTCCCAGATAGCAAGTTCCATAACCATGACTCTAACGACATGCAAGCATGCAGACAAGTGTATCAGACAACGCTGGTGAGTTCAAAGTTTGTACCAGAAAATTGTAAAAATGAAAAATATGTTCGAGATTTTAAATCAAAAATGACATTTGTTTCAGGGACAAGCTGTGAAGGGGAATCAAAAAGCTCATTCTAGAAACAATCAAACAGAGAATTCATTATCCAGAAGCAAGAGAGAATGGGGACTGGAGTTTTTCATAGAAAGGAGACTAGAACCTGTTTTAGATGCAATGAAACTGGTCACATTGCATGGAATTGTCTGTTAGATACAAAGACAAAACAGGGAGTTTCTGAAAACTCAAAGGAAAAGTTGTTGAGAACAATGAACCACCAACTGAAAAATTCAAAATTTTTTAAAATTCAACTTATGAAGTTGGTGAGTGTTCAAAGAAAAATTTTTTATAAAAAGGGAGCCAAGAATGACAACCAAGTGTGGGTTGTTAAGAAAATTCATGATGTGAAATTTGGCGATGAATCTGATTCCACAAAATCAGAGGAGCCACAGGTTGTTAAAAATGGTGAAAACTTAGTTCCGCCTTTGGATGATGTTCATTTTCCACCACTGCGGCCTGAGAATTTAAAATCAAAAGTTGGTAAGGTTGATATCTCGAATCAATTTTATTCGGAGAAGAAAGAATTTGATGTCGAGAAAGCGTTTAATGGAAATGTGAAAAAAGATTTTTGGAAAAATGATTGAGGGTAAAGTTCAAGGGGTTAAAGATTTTTATGCAACGAAGAAAGCAACTTATAACCCGACTGAGTCAGAGTTAAAATCACCCAAGGCTGGTCAGGCTTGGGTGGACATTTTCTTTCTTTGAAAAACCTGACTTGTTGGAGCTTACAGGTTGGTAAGAGTGAAGCAGGGATCGGCATCTTTCTTGAGAAATTCACAGGATGGTAACTGTGATATTTCGACTTACAAGTGGTTGAAGGTTTTTACTTACAAGTGGTAAATCAGGGATATTAAGTTGTATCTGATTTTCTACAAATGATATTTTGAAAGAAAAAGATGATGATCCCCTAACCTACAAGAGGTTTTATAAAATCAACAAAACTTATTTTCCGGAAAAACCATTTGATTAAAACAAACTTAAGTGTTTTGAAATCACAATGGGAAAATAGTTTGTTGTGAGGGGAAGTTCTGATTGTTTATGCCAAAGTGGATGGCGAATTGAAGTGATTTGATATCAGTTGTCAATTTACTTGTACAGTTTGTTTTCAAATTTTTTAAATGTGTTTGTATTTTAGGGGGAGTAAGAAATTTCAGAAAATCCAAAAACATTTGAAAATTTGAAAAAGTTAAAAACATGATAAAATTCTATAATGAGTTTTGTTGTATAAAAGAGGAAATGATAGTACATCAGTAGACGATCACATCATGCTAAAGAAATGGAAAGTTAAAAAGTGATAAACGATCTCACTGGTGATGTGCCAGTAGGTTTTTACACATTTAGTAGATTGTGACGAGATATAAACTTAAATTCAAACTTGCTTATATCGTGGGGAACATCTCTTGGATATATAGGTAACCCCTGAAATTTCGTTTGAAAGATCCCTCTTTCTGAGATACTAGGTCTTTATGCTCAGTGATATCTATGGTATTATCCCAGGACTTCTGATTTTGCGGAAGCAATGGCCTAGTCCCCGGAGAATACTTTACGCTTGATCACCCTTAGCATAAAAAATGATAAAACATTGAAAAATGCTAATCATGTGCTATTGAAACAAAAGATCCTCTAAAGGGGACACACCAATAGTCGAAGCCGTCATCTCTTTGCTGAACGAAAGTTCTGACCTGAGCTCTCACGGTTCTTCGCATTTAACCCCTTACAGATATCGTCTGTGGTATACTCCCCTGTAATACTGAATATTGGGATCTGGATACGGGAGTATATTCTGAGGTGGGACATGCGATTAAGTTTAAGTACTTAAGACACCTAAATCGTATCTCGAAACAGTTGAACTTTGTGTGAAAATTTAAGTGGATCAGTATACTGACAATCTAAGTGAATCGTTTAGAACTTAAAATGTTTAAAGCTTAACGGTGTTGGTGACTTGTCATAAACTGATATGATCCTCTTACACAAACTCACAAAAATATTGTCTGTAAATATTTCTTTACTGCATTTCATTTCATTAAAAAATTCAAAAAGATTTTTAGTGTGTTTTAACATAAATTTTGAAAAAGTTCAAAAGATTTTCGATAAACTGATGTTGAAGAGCTGATTTTCAAAATTCCAAGTGCTAAACTTGATGAGCATGTGGTGAGGGGGAGGGTCTATATGAGAAAAGTTTTTGAATATACAAGTGGTTATTTGAGGTTTCTAATAATGATAAATCTTTATGGTTAAATTTGAAGGGGAGTCTGTGTAGATAAATTTGTAAATTGTTAAAATTGTGAAATTTACTTTTGGGTAGAGAATATGCAGGTTACTGTGATTGAGTGCCATGTTCCGATACCTGAGGTCTCTGTGATTTCAATAAGCCAGACTGCGATCCCAGCAAATCGAAAGGGGGAGTCTGAAGACATCCGAGTAGATAAAGTTTGTTCGAAGGGGAGTCTGTTGATGTTGAAGAAGAGAAAGAGATAAAGATTGTGGATGCTTACACGTCAAATAGAACAATCAGACTGATAAAGACTGAAGACGTTGAAGACTCGACACTTAAGACTCGTCAACATCCGAGGGGGAGTCTGTTAGTGCATACGTCTGTCGACTTCGTCTTGTATCGAGTCTTGCATTACTTAGGGCACGAAGTTCAAGAAATCAAGTTTACAAGTGATTCCGCTTGAAGATGCTTATTCCGCTTGAATACTTAATTCCGCTTGAACTGCTTGATTTCGCTTGAATGATGTAATTTCGCTTGAGTAGGTGATTTCGTTTGTAATGGTATTCCGCTTGAGTCTGTTCAAGCGGAATCAGGAGATCTATATATAGGTGTGATCTTAGTTCATTTGAAGCGGAATTAGAGAAGAGTGTTTCCGACGGCGGAGCGCTGTCGAAGTGTCTACAGATTTGTAATTACTCAGAAATTAGTACAAAAGACAGTTTATGTATATATCTAGCTGAATTCAACTCATCATGTCTGTTTCCGCCTTTCATTTTGAGTAGAACACCTCTGATCGACTCATTTCGGGTCGAACACGATCCTACAGCTTTATTCTTAAAGCTCACCCTCAGCATAAAAAATGATGAAACATTGAAAGATGCTAATCATGTGTTGTTGAAGAAAAGATCCCCAAACGGGACACACCGAAAGTCGAGCCATCATCTATCTGTCTGAACGGAAGTTCTAACCTGAGCTCTCATGGCCTCGCATTACCCGTTTATAAATATCATTATTGTACGTTCACCTGTAAGACCGAATAGAGAAAGTCTGGATACGGGAGTATATTCTGAGGTGGGATACGCGTATAAGTTAAGCCTTTGATACACTAATTCATATCCTAAACAGATTGAAATTTGTATGAAAATTTAAACGGATCAGTATATCGGGAATCTAAGTGAATTGTTTAACACTAGGTATGAAATCAAGCTTAACGGTACTTGTAGCTTGTCGGTAGCTGATATGATCTCCTAACAAGCTCACCAAAAATATGTTTGTAAATAGTTTACATTTACTGCATTTCATTTCAGTTCAGTTCAGTTTAGCATTTAAACCCAAAAAGACTTCTTAGATTTTCTAGTCTTAAAACTTTCTTAAAATCCCAAAAAGATTTTATTTTTCTGCTTTGTTTTTATCGACAAACCAAGGTAGAAAGCTGAGTTTCAGACTCGCAGTTTTGAAGCAGATGCAGGAAGTTTCTGAGCTGGACAGATGGGTTGGGAGCTAATCTTGTTAAACATGGCAGAATGTAAAGTCAATGCAAGTTCATTAAATTGATACTTGTGAATTTTCAGAAAAATGTTTGAAAAAGATTGAACTAAATGTCAGTATGCTTTGTTTCGGGTCAACCAAGGTCATTAAGTTGGACTTGGTAGGCAAATTAAGTACCTAGGGTCATTAACTTGGACCTAGATACTTAAGTGGATTTTTAAAACTGATAAATACTGAGAAAAACGGCAAAAAGTCAAAAAGTCATAGCTTTAAAAGTCAAAGAGGTGTGTTTTGCTCGGGCGGCAACCCGATTGGACAGCAATCCGATTCATTGTCACTATAAATAGGAGGTCAATGCTTCAGTCAAACTTTTCACTCGTTCGAGCAACCATCCTATTCTCTCACACTCTCTTACATTTTGATCTTGTTTTTGACAATTTTTCTTTGCAAAATACATTGGATTGTTGGTTTGCACAACCTTCTCAATGGCAAAGGTAAGATTTCATGTTCAAAACTGTTAAATTTGATGATTTTTTTACTGTTCTTGATGTCGTTAACTGTTCGGACTTTCATTGTAAGATCTAGACAGATTTAGGATGTTTTGATGAAATCTGAGCATATGGTTTTGATCTCGAGTGTTAGATCTACAAGTTTACCGTCTTGATTTGTGTTATAACTTGCTAGATTTAGGAGATTTGATGCTTAGAACGAATCGGTTTTCGGAGGTGTTTTTGTCAAATTAATCACTGTTTAGGCCGAGTTAGAACATGATGAACATAGGGTTTTGATCGCGCTTAGATTCTCTACGTTGATCTATGTTCAATTTGATGTTTAGCCTTATAAAATTTTGATGTTCATGATTGTTCTTAACTGTTCTTCATTTGTTCTTGAATAGAGTGACAGCTCGATCGGGTGGTGACGTATGCGTATATATACATAATTTTGCAATGAAATTACACACGATTTGGTTTTAAATTTATAAAAGTGATTATTACTTTAACATCAAAACACACACGAAAGAGGCAAGTGTACCCCGTCACATATGTAGTAAAGTATCGGTAAGAACCAAGTATCGATCCAAGGAAATGGGCGGAGAAATAATACTAGACCTTTGTCACTAAACTACCGGTAAAAACATAAGTTGTTTGATTTTAATTAAACTAAAGTAAGCATAAACAAATACATATAAAAACATAGTAGATAATAGATAAATAGCCTTGCTTAATACACAACCAAAGCATGTCAACTAAGTCGGTATTGGCACTAGAAGCATTCGATCAATTCTCCAATTTCAAGACAATTAGTATCCCTTTCGGGAATCCTAACATGACAATCATTTGGAAAGTTAAAACAATAAACACACTTTAACCACCTAAAATTGTTCTTTAACGTGCAATTGATAAATGTCTATGAAAATCTCTTAAAAATAAGTTAATCATCCGTTAGGAGTTTTCTAACCGCACTTAAACAAGGAAAGCGACACCGATAAACACAATGCAACCACCGAGACAAGCATAAACTAGAATAAATCACAACCGAGTTCATTTTACAAATCTTGCACATAAATTCACCAAGATAGCAATTTTGGCCTAAACTACTAACTAAGCTAACAAATCATGGCAAGAATTTATAACGAAACCATTTAACCCGTTAAGGTCCTTACGTGATGGCAAGCTTTCTTGATTAACAATAATTACATTTTATTAAACCACTAACCATTTCTAGTATCATGGTGCACACATTTTAACCAAGCTAAACTAGTTAACCAAGTTTAAAGTTTACTAATACAAGATTAATTAAGCTTCATTTTCAACTATCTTAACTAACCAAATACCAATCATCCAACACAATTACTTATAATCAAGAAATCAATATCAATAACAAGGTTGCAAACTAATCATCAAAGATTAGCATAGAAAATACTTCCAAATGTCATTACAAACAAAGATTAACACACTAATGGTTATAATCAAGCAAGGGATTGTTGTGTTTTTGCCCAAAGGCTACAATAATACATAAACATTAATCTAAATTCTTGAAAGATTAACAAAATCATGGAAAGATTAGAAAACCAAACCATAAACAAGCATAAGATTAAGAATCTGGAAGATAACAAAGCTAATCGGCACAATGTGGCTTGAATCCGGGTGAAAGCAGAAGCCTCCGGCGCCTGAAAATCGCCAGAATCGCTTCCAAAATGTCCAGAGTTACGAGCAGAATGTTTCTGCAAGTTTTTTATATAAATTCAAAATCGCACGGTCGTGCGTCCTGTTGCACGACCGTTCACTTTAAGCAATTATTGTAGGTATGGTGCACCATACTGCATGACGTCACAGATCTTGACTGGTCTTCGGTCTCGCACGACCGTTCTTCAGATGGCACGGTCGTTCATTTCCAAGTTCTTGTTGCACGCCTTGTTGCACTGGTCGTTCAGTCCCGGGGTTTTGGGTGATCATCGGATCCGCACGGGGTGCAAGATATGGAACGCCCGTGCATCACCGGGATGGCCTTGATTGCCTTGCACGCTGAGTCGCACCCTCGTTCATTGCCGGACTGGCTTTCATTTGTCGGAGATGCACGGTCATGCATTAGGTCGCAAGACCGTTCCACACGCCCAGGTCAGTTTTCTAACAGACTGTTCGCAGCTTCGTCGTTTTGTCCGGAAAGTCCTCGTTTTCGCTATCATCTTGTCTGGTATGCTGTTTTAGGGCTGTAAACAAAAGTGTAGATGATTAAGCATCCGAATGACGGTTTTACGGCTGAAAACGCATAAATTAGGGGTAAAACGGGGGACTAAAATATGTGTAAATTAGCGAATATCAAATCTCCCCACACTTGAACCTTGCTTGTCCTCAAGCAAGCTAAACTAAAATGCAATAAAAGATAGAAACAAACAAGAACAAAAATTTACACACTATTTTATTGAAAACAACTATAAACGGTTAGCCGGTTTTTCGAAAGACAACATCAAAAGACTTAAACCCAACAAGCATATGCAAACATATAGCGATGACCAAAAAGCCGTGACTTCACATTTAATTGACTCAACATGTTAATCTTCACACAACTCACAATGTTCACACACACTCGGTTTTATTTATGAAACATACATAAAATGTGTACGTGCAAACACTCAATGCCTCGTCAATGAAATGTGTAATATCATAAGCTTGTCATAAGATCTCGTCTCCACCAACTAACATACGAAAAAATGTAAATCAAGAGGTCTTTACGGGTTGTAACGTTAGGCTTGGGCGAAGGGTATGGAAATGGATATTTAAAGTGGCGAAAACGGTTAAAACTCGGTAGTAGCGTTTAACTAGCAACAAACAATACAACTATACAAACAAATGCCTTAAAAAGGAGACTATTGCGCAATCGAGCTCATCAACGAAATTGTAACATTTAAGCATTTAAAATTGCTCGATTTTTGTCAACTTCACCCTATTTTAGGGTGTTTTATTTTCTGTTTCTTTTTTTTTTTGTTTTTCAAACTAATTATACAATAAACAAAAACAAACGCTAGTTAAACGATTATTTTGACCGAGTTTCAACACAAAAGGGTTTAAACATAAAAAGGCTAAATTTGGCTAAGTGGGTGATAATGTGGGTAAACAAAGGTAAACGGGAAGGCTCGACATGGTTAATCCTAAAGGGTAATATAAGGTTTACGGGAAGCACAACACAAAGAACAAGGTTTACAACAAAGGGGTAATCTAAGTGCCTCTATCACTTCTACACAATTCCGCAAGTTCATGGTCTTAACAAGCATACTAGTGACAAGTTCTAAATTACACATAACATCCGGCTCACTCCTATATCCGAAATGAACAAATACATAACAATATCAAGGCTCAAATATGCTCACGTAACGGAAGGAATGGGTAAAAGTGTGAAAACCATCATGCAAGTCTTTCTTTGTTTGTCACGCTTTCCGGTTTCCTTTTTTAAAAATATTTTGCTTGTCGAGTTTTTATCAAGTCCGAAGCTTTCTAAAACACAACCAACCGGTTTATTTACTAAAATATATACAAAATACAGGTATTTTTGAATGATTTTTCTGATTTTCTGATTTTTTTTATATATATAAATGGAGGACAAACAAAGTTAACAAAGTTAACCCCCTCCCCAAACTTGAACTTCGCATTGTCCCCAATGCGAGACCCGAAATATAGAGAAAAGGATAATAGTACTTCCCTCAAGATGATGTCTGATGAAACGAGACTTCCAAAGCTGTATCTGTCATGTGCTCCACTCCAAGATATGTCGGATCTGCAAGTATGTCACATGTACACCAAAACAGTACAGAAACAGAATAAACATAAATAAACCATAATGTACATAAATATAAGACTAACATCCAAACAAATACAAGACATAGCGTAAATTGTCTGAAAATAAAATACAATCCGAGGGTGTTTGAAATACTACTCAAAATGAACACCCAAAATAAACAAAGTACTGAAATAAAAACAACCACCAAATGTCAACACCACTGCCTCCTACGCGTCGTCACCATCATCGTCTCTCATGAAGGACGGGCCCGCATCGCCATAACCAGGTGGGTTCCACGGTGGGAACTGTGGGGGATGCTGAAAGTAGTCGGGATATGCATGATGCATCTCCCCGAATAGATATGAAAATCCAGCACTCACCCCCTGGTATAAACTGTCCTGGTTCTGCCTAAGCTGATCCTGAGTGGCCCTGAGCTGATCCTGACTAGCCCGGATCTGGTCCTGACTAGTCCTAATCTGGTCGATATAAGTCCCATGCTGCTCCAGCATAACTCGCATCTGCTGGAACTGCTGGTAAAACTCTGGCCACTCCTGTTGCTGGTGGAAATCATAGTGCTGCGGCGAATGTGGTGGTGTCGGTGGATGTGGTACGTGCTGCTCATCATGCTGCTACCCCATTTCTTCATCCTCATTTTCCTCCACAGCTGGAGGCAACGGGTCCCAGACCTCGTTGTTCAACCCCTTCAACCTATCCCCGTGAGGCAACTCAACAATCAACCCCATAGCTTTCAGTGACCTAATATCAACATGAACACACTCGGTTATAAGAGTAAGACTCTGAAGTACCTCGTCTGTCATCAATCCCAGATTGTAAGCAATTTCGGTCACATACTGACCGCCGTGGATTTGACTGTTGGGCTTCCACCCCGAGCACTTCACGAAGTATTCAGCCATCCTTGCGGCTAGGTTGATATGGACTCCCTCAACCAGCGCATAGAGAAAAATCAAATCTGGAGTTGGACAGTTCCCAAGACTGTCCATGCGCACACAAATTGTGTGGCTAAACACATGATGCATCACTCGCACCAAAGGGTCTCTCAATCTAGAAGCCTTCGACATCCTTGGGTCATACGGGTCAGCTATAGCATTTTCAGCCCAAAACTGGTTTCGTGCTGCATCAGATGGAAAAGTGAACTGATCCGTGAAGACTTCAGAGTCCATGTCGTCTCTTGTATAAATCCCGAGCTTCCTACCCAATTGACCCACTGTCCAAGTATGCCATCGTCCACCTAACCTGAAAGTTATCCGATCCTTGAATCGGAATTTGGGCCTTCTATGAGCAACTGGTTTCTCGTAGGCATATGTAGAGAAGAACTCTATTGTCAGCTCACGATAGACGGGTCGGCTGATACCGATCAGATTTGCAAGTGGGACAGTGAGCATGCTGTCAAGTCTGTCATACTGATTTAGCTCCCGCATAACCTCCTAATCCAGCCACCTAGGAACTCCGAATTGCCCTCGCCTTGCCCATAAGGCGTCACGTCTCGGGATGCAAAGAGCTTCTTTCTCAACATTGGGGTCAAATTGCAGGAAAGGGTGGTCCATCTGTATGAGGAATATTGTTAGAAGGACGGGAACAGGAAAAATTTCAATCCAAAACAGCCGAGCAGCCAATTATGAAGATTCTGTGAATCTGATCTAGGCATGTGGCACGGGCGTGCGACGAGACGCACGGTCGTGCGTCACCGAGAACAAACACCAGTGGCCCAAAGATGTCAGAACTGCACGGCGTGCGACTAACGGCACCACCGTGCAACACCGAGCAAACAGCAGATCATCGTGAATATCCGGAAGTACACGACCGTTCCATCCAAGGAACGTCCGTGCGACACCTGTTCTGCAGATTTCAAACCCCTGAACTTCGAATAGCCTGATTTTTTCAAAATCAACAACTTTTTTGTACAAACAGGGGTCAAAAATCCACCGGATGTTCACGATACGCACGGTTCTTGCAAGGGTTAGGGTTTCGTTTATATTTATGAAGAGAACCCTAAAAAGCCTTGAAGAAACGGATGAATCTACCCTAGAAAGCAAAGAAACAGATAATCTACATGAAGGAACGTAGCGTGCGAAGAATGGTGTGAAATCGTGCGAAGAACCGTGCGATTTTAAGTGATATTCGCTCTGGAACGGCCGCAGATGGTTAGGGTTCGCGAATGAAGGGTTTGGAAGCAGATGGGGGTTTTTATAATGTGCAAAAGACCAAATTGCCCCTGCCTCTCGCACGGTCGTGCGACAGCTCGCACGGTCGTGCGTCACCTACATTTTTCAAACCCTGCATACTGTTCTCGGAAACGCACGGACGTGCGACTCGTGGAACGACCGTGCAACAGCTGCAGATCAGAATTTTCTGCAGAAACTGTTTCCAGCAACTGTTTTGGCCGTTTTTCACCATTTTTTCAACACGCCAACTGTTTTAACAATATTGCAACATAGAACCTTCGCTCGGCACGTATGAAAATTAAACAAACTAACGGCAACTACCTAACAAACCTAAATTACACTAAAACTACAAAAACATAAAAGTGGACTATTATACCCTTATAGCGCCAAAGACGCTCTTGCTACATTTTTTGTCGGCGAGTCAGAAGCGTAGACTCATGCTAAATTTTTGTCGGCGAGTCGATAGCAAGACTCCATGCTAAATTTTTGTCGGCGAGTCGATAGCAAGACTCCATGCTAAATTTTTGTCAGCGAGTCGATAGCAAGACTCCATGCTAAATTTTTTTCGGCGAGTCGATAGCAAGACTCATGTCCCCACACTTGTTACATGTGCGGGCCATTACCACGCCCCTTCGGATTCTGCTCGGTATTGCCCGGAAGACCACCTGGGGGTTTCTCCGACATCATTTTTGCCAACTGGCCCACTTGATTCTCGATGGTCTGAATGGAAGCCTTTTGACTCCGTATTTCTCCTTCGTTGACCAAGAACCGCTCCTCATGCTGCTGATATCGTTTCTCAGCCATTTGATTAGCACTGTTGGAGTTGTTCAGCAGTTGTGCCATCATTTCCTCTAGCTTTGCGTTGCTTTGAGAGGCGTGTGGCTGGGAACTGCTTCCTGAGCCTTGATTATGATACTGTGGCTGGAAGGACTGACCTTGTGATTGTTGTGGCGCGGGAGCATGTTGAGCATATCCGTGTGCGTTCTGGTTCCCAGAACCAGATTTCCACCCAAAGTTTGGGTGATTCCTCCACCCAGGATTGTACGTGTTGCTATAGGGGTTATTTTGGGGCTTGATTTGATTGCCCATGTAGTTCACCTCCTCGTGTCCTGTAAACATAACACCCTGTTCACACGTACCTGGCACATGTGCAACCCCGCACTGATCACATGATGGTGATTGAATTCGCGAGACATTCTGAGACTAATCAATTCTTGTTGCCAAGGCTCCAATTTGTGCAGTAAGAGCCGTATATGTATCCACAGCATGAACTCCGGAAGTGGATGATGTCTTATTCCGCGCTCCAGCGTGGCGAGAACTTGACTTCAACGCAGCTTTTTCTATGATCGCGTAAGCTTCAGTTGGCGTCTTCGTTCCCAGATCGCCTCCTGCATACACGTCTAAACGCTCCTGCGAGTCATAATTGAGTCCCTGATAAAAGGTCAGTACTAGTTGCCTTTTGGACAACCCATGATGTGGGACATCAATTAAAATATCTCTAAACCTCTCCCAAGCTACATGTAGAGATTCTCCGTTGTCTTGCTTGAACGTCATGATACGGTTCCTCAATTTAGTCGTCTTTTCCGGAGGAAAATATTTCTGCACAAATAGTTC
Source organism: Helianthus tuberosus (assembly GCA_030545235.1). NCBI lineage: Eukaryota > Viridiplantae > Streptophyta > Magnoliopsida > Asterales > Asteraceae > Helianthus > Helianthus tuberosus. Next base: position 178,913,262 of record CM060366.1, read on the forward strand.
TGCCATCCCGGCCCAAGTGGTGATAGATCATGCCGGAAGTGACAAGAGCCAAGCACTGGCTTTACCTCGCAACGAAAACGGAAAGCCCCGCAAACGGATCACGTCCTCAGAAACATCTCCTATCTTGAAAGTCGAGCACACCTCGAGAAACTTTGCGATGTGCCGACCCGGATCATCGTGATCCTTCCCATCAAACTGCACCGAGTTTTGTATCATATTGATGATGCTGGATTTTATCTCGAAACTCGATGCTGCTACCGTCGGTCGGGTGATACTCGGTAGCAAACCTTCTCCTCCGGGTTGGTTTGTTTCATTCAAAAGTCTGTCGGCGTCTGCCATGGTTGCGTTTCCTGCTGCCCCTGAGCCCTTGGCTTCAGCGGGTACTACCTGCTCCTGCTCACCAGCTGCGAGTAGCAGCCCAACCGCACGAGATCTTGCACGAAGACGTCTCCTCATATCACGCTCGGGTTCGTCTGACGGCTCAATAGGATTGGGAGCGGGGGTATAGGACATCAACCTGTAAACGAAAAATTGACACAATGAATATTTTATTAATATAATAATGTTGTTTTTTTTTCAGCTAAATAGAAGCAGAATATTATTTAAAATGGGCTGAAAATTTTATAAAAATCCGAAAATGGGCCCGAAATTTTATAAAAATCAACACAATAAAAATAATCGAATCGGCTAATACAAAAATGATTTTAAGGTGCCGAAAACCCAAAGAATAAATGAATAAATAAATCCGGATCGAATAAATAAATGGAACAAAAATATACACGTGTATAAAAATGACTTGGAAAACGAATAAATGAAATAAAAGCAAGAAATATTAACAAATAAATAAACAAATAAAATAATCAAGAAAGTATACACAAATATTAACAAGTATATACACCGATAACACAATGACTCGAGTCGTTCCTAAAACTCGCCATTTCCCTGGCGGCGGCGCCAAAAACTTGTCGTGTGCGTATATATACATAATTTTGCAATGAAATTACACACGATTTGGTTTTAAATTTATAAAAGTGATTATTACTTTAACATCAAAACACACACGAAAGAGGCAAGTGTACCCCGTCACATATGTAGTAAAGTATCGGTAAGAACCAAGTATCGATCCAAGGAAATGGGCGGAGAAATAATACTAGACCTTTGTCACTAAACTACCGGTAAAAACATAAGTTGTTTGATTTTAATTAAACTAAAGTAAGCATAAACAAATACATATAAAAACATAGTAGATAATAGATAAATAGCCTTGCTTAATACACAACCAAAGCATGTCAACTAAGTCGGTATTGGCACTAGAAACATTCGATCAATTCTCCAATTTCAAGACAATTAGTATCCCTTTCGGGAATCCTAACATGACAATCATTCGGAAAGTTAAAACGATAAACACACTTTAACCACCTAAAATTGTTCTTTAACGTGCAATTGATAAATGTCTATGAAAATCTCTTAAAAATAAGTTAGTCATCCGTTAGGAGTTTTCTAACCGCACTTAAACAAGGAAAGCGACACCGATAAACACAATGCAACCACCGAGACAAGCATAAACTAGATTAAATCACAACCGAGTTCATTTTACAAATCTTGCACATAAATTCACCAAGATAGCAATTTTGGCCTAAACTACTAACTAAGCTAACAAATCATGGCAAGAATTTATAACGACACCATTTAACCCGTTAAGGTCCTTACGTGACGGCAAGCTTTCTTGATTAACAATAATTACATTTTATTAAACCACTAACCATTTCTAGTATCATGGTGCACACATTTTAACCAAGCTAAACTAGTTAACCAAGTTTAAAGTTTACTAATACAAGATTAATTAAGCTTCATTTTTCAACTATCTTAACTAACCAAATACCAATCATCCAACACAATTACTTATAATCAAGAAATCAATATCAATAACAAGGTTGCAAACTAATCATCAAAGATTAACATAGAAAATACTTCCAAATGTCATTACAAATAAAGATTAACACACTAATGGTTATAATCAAGCAAGGGATTGTTGTGTTTTTGCCCAAAGGCTACAATAATACATAAACATTAATCTAAATGCTTGAAAGATTAACAAAATCATGGAAAGATTAGAAAACCAAATCATAAACAAGCATAAGATTAAGAATCTGGAAGATAACAAAGCTAATCGGCACAATGTGGCTTTAATCCGGGTGAAAGCAGAAGCCTCAGGAGCCTGAAAATCGCCAGAATCGCTTCCAAAATGTCCAGAGTTACGAGCAGAATGTTTCTGCAAGTTTTTTATATAAATTCGAAATCGCACGGTCATGCGTCCCGTTGCACGACCGTTCACTTTAAGCAATTATTGTAGGTATGGTGCACCATACTGCATGACGTCACAGATCTTGACTGGTCTTCAGTCTCACACGACCGTTCTTCAGATGGCACGGTCGTTCGTTTCCGGGTTCTTGTTGCACGCCTTGTTGCACTGGTCGTTCAGTCCCGGGGTTTTGGGTGATCATCGGATCCGCACGGGGTGCAAGATATGGAACGCCCGTGCATCACCGGGATAGCCTTGATTTCCTTGCACGCTGAGTCGCACCCTCGTTCATTGCCGGACTGGCTTTCATTTGTCGAAGATGCACGGTCGTGCATTAGGTCGCACGACCGTTCCACACGCACAGGTCAGTTTTCTAACAGACTGTTCGCAGCTTCGTCGTTTTGTCCGGAAAGTCCTCGTTTTCGCTATCATCTTGTCTGGTATGCTGTTTTAGGCCTGTAAACAAAAGTGTAGATGTTTAAGCATCCGAATGACGGTTTTACGGCCGAAAACGCATAAATTAAGGGTAAAACGGGGGACTAAAATATGTGTAAATTAGCGAATATCTGGTGGCAATCCGATCGGGTGACCACCCAATTCAATGCATGTTACATGTTAATATTTTCTAAGAGTTTGTTTCATTGAAAACTGTGCACTAAGTGTTTTGATAATGTTACCTTGGAATTTGTACTTTTAACTGTTAAAGGTTGCTGAGGATAGTTTGGCAACCCGATCGGGTTGCAATCCGATCGGGTGGTAATCCGATCCATAGCACTTCATGCTTGCATAATATTCTAAGTGTTTGCCTTGATTTAAGTGCCTTTCACTGTTGACAAAATGACTTGGAATGAGTGGCAACCCGATCGGGTGGAAATCCGAGCGGGTGGCAATCTGTTCCAAAGGGTTCTTTCACTGTTCATCACATGCCATGGATAGAGTGGCAATCCGATCGAGTGGCAATCCGATCGGACAGCCATCCTATCCACATTACTATGTCTTGAGATTTGTGCACTCATGTCATGGGTCGGGTGGCAATCCGATCGGACAGCCATCCGATCCTCAACAATAAATGACAAAAAAACTTTTCAACTGTTTCAAATTTGCCAAGAATCAAGTGGCAACCCGATCGGGTGGCAATCCGATTGGGTGGTCATCCGATCCATGGCATTCACTCTCAAAGAGTAGACTGGTCAAAGAAGTTTACTTGCTTGTCACATGAATCGAGTGGCAACTCGATCGGGGTGGCAATCCGATCGAGTGGGCGTCCGATTCAAATGGTATTGACTTTGTTGACTTGTCGTTGCACATGATGGCAATCCGATCGGACAGCCATCCGATCCACAGTACTACACATAGAGAGGGTTTCAGAGTTAGAAAAAAATTTTGAGTTTTTCAAAATTTTCCTTTCTTGACACTTTATGTCTCAAACCTCGTGCAATTGTTAACATTGTGTATTATTGCAGGGAAAAGCTTCAGACTGGGATAAATCTCATAACATATATTGTCTGCTAGATGCACTTTTTATAGACAAAACTCTGGTTGAGGTTATAGCCAAGTTTTTGAGAGAAAGCAAGATTGCTAAAGCATTAACTAACAAGACCATCGTGTATGAATCTCATGTGAGACGATTCTGGAGCTTAGCGAGATATGAAGAGAAAGATAAGATGATTTATTTAGCAGTAAGAAAGAAGGATGAAAATGGACAGGATGTGGATTTGGAAATAAAGTTCAATGTTGGTGATCTTAGACGTGTATTAGAGTTAGGTGATTCTGACAACGATCCTACCATTATTCTCAAACGTCTTTGCAAAGGTTTATGGTGCAGGCTAGGCTTTTACAGGGCACATAAATGGGAAAATGGGAAAAACAATGTTCAGCCATTCTTACAAGTTAATGATCCACTGTGTAGTACATGCTCTATCTCACAGGATGGGAGCGTACGACGAAAAATCTGATTATATCATGAACATAATCACATGTCTAGTGCTGAATAGACCATACAACGTTTCAAAAGTGATTTTTGACTACTTGGTAGAAAATATAAAAGCTGGAAGTGGAAAATAAATCATGTATCCAAGGTTCATACAGATGATGATTGATGATCAATTCAAGGATATTCAAAAGGATGATGATGATTTTTAGGTCTAAGGAATATGACAGCTGAAACAATAAGCAGATTGACTAAAGGACCTGAACCAATAGTTAGAAGGATGATATGCAGAATTAACAATCCAGCATATGTTGCTCCAGAGAATGATAGATGGAGAAATGAGAATAGTGATTCTGAAAATGAAAATGATAAGATGAGTGGATTGGTTGAGAAGAAAACTCGATGGTGGTTTGTGAAAGACAGAAAGAGGAAGAGAACACCGAAGACGTCCCCAGTAATTTCTATTCCTATGGAGCCAGCACCAAAGATAGTTGTTAAGGGTATAGTGAAAGGGGGAGTCATAAGGTAGTTAGAACTTTAAATTGTTATATATTTCTAATGAATTTGTCAATACTTGTTTTGCAGGGTCTTCAAAAGAACCACAACAAAGATTGGTGGACGAGCCAGTGTTGGATCCATCTAAAGTTATTCAACAAGGAGTTGATGCATTGAAACATTCTCTTGAAAGCTTTCTACAGAGAAATGAGGAAGTTGTTGGTCAGAAAGAACAAAGTTCAAGTGTTCCAACAGAAAGTGTCAAAAATGAAGAGCCTTAAGGTGTTGCTCGTGATGATTCAAGCGAATTTGATGATGAGTCCACTGAGACAGAAACAGAGCTTGATCTAACAACACTTGGAAGAGGAAAAGCTCAGTTGAAAAAGAAGCCAACAAAGAAAAAGAAAGGATCTGACGAAGAAGATTCTACTTACACTCCATCAGTTGCTGAGCGACAGAAGCTGAGAATAAAGCGAAAGGCAGTTCAAACTTGAGTGATTCCAAGAAATGTCAGAGCAAGAAAAGGTGGTGCCTCAATGTATGAAAGTCAAGCTGGAAAAAGTGAAAAGCATGTTACAACTTCTAAAGGAACAGAAGCAGAAAAAGTTTAAAGTGTTGAAATTCCAAAAGAACCTGAAGCTCAAAGTGTTGAAATTCCAAAAGCTCCAGAGGTTCAAACACAAAGTGTTCCAGAAGTTGAAGTTCAAAAGAAAACAGGTGGTGATGATTATGTTGAAATCACTGGATTTAAAGCAACTACACCTCCACCACCACCACCACCACAAGATCAACCTATTCCTGAAGCTCCTGAATCTTCAGGATCAAAGAAAAAAGATTTTTCTAATCTGTTTGGAGATCTTCCTCATGCTACTTGAGTCTACAAAGATGATCTTGGTCTTGATGATGACTTTGATGTGTTCAACAACGCGGCAATAAAAGAGCTACAAAAGAAAGTTGGTGAACTTGAAAAAGAAAAAGTCAAAGCTGAAGCTGAACATGATGTGTTAAAGAAGCAGGTTGAGCAGTTAACGAAAGATAATGAAGAAATAAAGACCGTTATGATAAAGCAACAGGAAAAGTTAAAGAAGATGAAAGATGGCTTTCATGACAATGCACAACTGTTTGAGATTCTTTCAGCAGAAAATGTTGAAATGCGTCAGAAAATGAAGAATCTGTATGAGATAAATCAAACTCTAAATCAGCTATTAAGTGAAATCAATGAAGCTTCGTCAAATGAAATGAAAGCAATGAAGCTTAAGATAGAGGCAATGAATGCTGACAAAGTAGTGAAGGATGAATAGCTCAATATGTTATATACTGTTATGGAAAGTCATCTGAACTTTGATGTTCATGTTGCTTTCAACAACATTGAAGTCAAAAGAGCTGAAGAACGTAGAATTGAAAGAGAAAGACGACTGGCTAAAGAAGCGACACAAAAGAACAAAAGTGTTATAGAAGAGACTCAAGAAGCAGGTGGTTCTTCGAGTCAGGCAGATGTCGAGATGGTTGATGCTGAAGATGTTCAAGCACAAGGCTTTGTACTTGTTGGTGAGTCCTCTCCATTTCTAAATTACAATGATATCATTCATCGTGTGTTGATTGAACAACGAAGGAGAAAGGAGAAAGAGCCTGAGATGTTATTGTTGGAATGGAAAGAAGACGAAGAAGTAGAAGAGGAAGAGAATGTGAATGAAGGGTTGGTAGAAGATCTTGATGCGATAGACAACTATGATCCGTCGTGGGATGAATTTATTAATAAGAAAGATGATGATGAAGATCAGGGTTCGTCTGGATTGTTGATTGTGAATCCTACAGTTCAACAAAGAATTGAAGACTTCATGAATGATGAAATTAACGAACAGGAAGATGATAATCAACAAGGTTCTTCTTCATCTGGGAAACAGTACGTCGACCAGGTATTCCTCACAAATCCAATTGTCATTTATTTGCATGCTCGATGTGAAGGAGAGCTAGAGGTACCTAGGTCTAGGGCAGAGATGTTGGAGGAGTTGGGGTTAGATGATGGGAAATTCAAGTTTGATATTGAAGATGAAATACCTCCATCACCAGAAAGAGAATATGAGTTCGTATATGCCTAGGAAGCTGATAAATATAATGATGTGATAGTTGAAGATGCATCTGATTCGTCTGATGAAGAAACTGATTTTCATTATTCTGGTATTGATGAGACATTTCCTTCATTTGCGGAAATGTTTAAAGACCAAAACGAAGACGAAGTCAGGAGAAAGATTGTAGAGAAGATAAATCTTGCGGAGGAGAGGAAGAAGTGGTTTAGGGTTATGCCAAAAGAAAGGAAATTTATAAGGTCGCTTCAGTACTTTACACATGATGCAAAGATCTCATGGGGCGACATCTTATCTTGGGGTTATCTAGAAGACTTGCAAGTATACGCCATTAGACGGGAGCAAGGGGTGCAATATTTCAAATTCTTGTCATATATAAAGACCCTCCCGTGGTGGGACGTTGATGAGTTGGTCCAAACGAAGAACATTAAGCAGTTTTATCATGGTTTGGATGTCAAACAACATGACCAACACTTGTGGGACTATGTGAAGCTGCAATCAAAGGCACGATATCCTGATTGGAAGCCTCAGTATCCAAAGCAGATTGTTACTATCTTTGAGAATGGTGAAAAGGATATTACTTTGGATATCAAGCCACCAAGGTGCTTAAAGAATATGCCACTCCGAGCAATGGAGCAAGACTTTCATGAAGAATTTCATGGGTGGTTATACAATCCAAGCACAGGAGAAGCGGTAATATCCTTGTTTGACAAGTCGAAGGGTAAATCGAGAAGGATCTGCATTTTGGATCCTATGTGGCTTGTAAATTGCTCGAAGAATGACATTGATTACTTGTTCTACAACAAAATTGTTTATGAAAAGCCTGACAAAGTCCAAGCAATGCAATACCAGAAGATTGTGGATGTGTGCTTTGCGAAAGACATCAACTTCGGCAGGTATTGGAAGTCTAAATGGAGAGACTTGGAGATTGATGAATTTCTAAAAAAGTACAAGCGCAAACAGAGATTCAATGAGATAGCTGAGAAAGCAGCAAAGCTTGGAAAGTTTAAACTGATGAGACCACCGCCGACAGATCAAATGCCGATTGAAAAAGAAGAGAATAAGATTCCAAAATGGGATAGGAAGCGTGATGGTGATCCAGTGTACAGGAAATGGTGGATTGAAGAAGGTAGGCTTCTGAGGAGAAAAATGTTAGAAGAAAAAGCCGAACAGAGAAGACAGAGGGCCAAGGAACAAAGACGTAAGAGAAAGGAATGAAGACTATGCTGGAAGGAACTACAGCTACTATTGGTGCATGCGTCTGTCGACTTCGTCTTCGTTCGAGTCTTAGATTAGAACTGAAAGATCAAGACACGAAAAATAGGACAAGTTGTGATAAGGTAATTTCACATGAAATAGTATTAGGCTATTTCGTACGAAATTAACTTTTGCTATTTCGTACGAAATAGCATATTGGCTATTTCATGCGAAATTAGATCCCTATATATATGTGTCTTGTCGTGTCATTTCATACGAAATTAGTTTCCGACGCCGAAGTGCTGACGAAGTGTCTCTAGCCTGTAAACTCTTACAATATCAATAAAAAAGACAGTTAATAGTGAATATCAAGCTGAAAGAAGACTAAATCAATGAATTCCGCCTCTGTTTTTGTCTAAGAACTCTTCTGATCGACTCGTTTGGTCATTTCACGATCCTACATGTGGTATCAGAGCTCAGGAGGAAGAGTTCTTACCTTTTAGCTTGTTTTCGCTAGAAAATTCTGATTTCTACACCTTCTTTTCAAAATTGAACATGTTTTAACAGAAAAAATGGTTTGAATTTCACACATTATATGCGAAACAATGTTTTAACAAAGCCTTGAGAGAATTAGATTTAAAATCGAGCTAAAACCTGATCAATTTGACAAAAGTTTGGCCGACATAATGACATCAGCATAATTTCGCATGGAATAGCATCTTAATTTCGTACGAAATTACATTCTATGGTTGATTTCGCTTGAAATTGAGGGTAATTTCATACGAAATCAGTATTTCGTGTGAATATTTCATACGAAATTAGTATTTCGCACCAAATTGACTTGATTTCGTTTGAGTCCAAACTGATTTCGCACGAAATTATATTTCGTTTTGTAATTTCGCTTGAAAACACTATTTCGTGTGAAACTTCTGATTTCTTTTGTGTTGGTATTTCGTTTAAAAGTCTATTGCGGGTAATTTCGCACCAATTGATATTTCGCTTGAAGAGATTTCGTGTGAAAGACTGATTTTGTTTGAAAGTGAATCATATTGTGAAACTTGTTACCAAAACATGGAAACTGAAGAAGAAATTGCATTGTATCTCTATGTATCTCAAAAGGAGAGTTATATTAAAATTAAAGAAGAATCAGTTTTAGAAGAATCAATTTCAAGAGAACCAGTTTCAATAAAAAGGGATTCAGAAATTGTTTTAGATAAATTTGAAAAGGGTTTAGAAGTTGATTCAGAAAAAGCTGAAAATAATTCAGAAGTTGTTTCAGAAAAAGCTCCAGTGTTTGATCACTCATCAGATGAAGAAAGTGACGATGACAGTGAAGAAATTGAAAAAATTGTATATTATAAAGGAATGTTTGCACCTGAATTGTTTAATATGTTTTATGCAGGTACACTGGAAAAGCTTAAAAATAAACAACCTGCAAAAATGAAGAATCATGAGGTAGCAAATTTGGAAGAAAATGTAAAATTCGAGAGGAAACAAGTTGACAGTGTTCATCAAGAAACATCTGAACAAGATGAGACAACTGGGTTGTCACAGAACGATGAAGTCAAACCTGAAGAAAAAGTTCAAGTAGTAAAAGAACAGGTTGAAGAAATTCCAGCTTTCAAGATTGAGAAGAAAGCTGATGTTGAAAAGATTCTTGGGATGTGCTTAAATTGTGATATATTCAAAGCAGACAATGTCAAACTTTTGAAGGATGAGGAGAGTTTGACATTGGAAAATAAAAATTTGAAAGAAAACGAAAAAGGAATTTCAAAACAAAATAAAAATTTTTGAAAATGAAAAATTAAAAATTGAAAAGGATTTTCAAAATAAAATAAATATTTTAGAAAATGAAAAGTCTGTTTTTTTTTAAATAATATTGAAAAACAGATTGCAATAAATTCTCATCTTCAGAAGATTATTCGGCTTGAAAATGAAGCTGAAAATGCTCGGAATAAAATCAAGGAGTTAGAGAAGAAGTTGAAAGGTTTTGAGACTACATCAGTTGTTCAAGATAACATATGTCCAAAACCGATCAATTCAGTTCCAATAAGTGACAATGTCACAAATTTTGACTGTGTCAAAATTGAAGATTGCGATGATAAAACTGATGATGAAAATGAGAAAAAGAAATTGTTTCTGAAATTAAAAGAAAAATTTCAAGAAACCGTTCTACAGTCTACTGAAAAAGGCGAATGTTCAACGCAAAAACCTTTGAAGAAGAATGTGGAACAAAAACAAAAGGGTAAAAATTTGAAAAGTTTTCAAAAAGGTAATAAAAGGTCATCAGTTCAATCATCCAATCATGATAAAAAAATCACAAAAATTTGAAGATCAAAACTCACCAAAAGTTGGTAATAAGTGGTGCAGGTTTGATCACAGTGCTCAATCGAAAAATCAAGGATACATGAGAAGAAATGATTACCACAAAGCCAAACAATGCCATGATCTAAGGGTTTGGTATGAAAGTGGTGAATGGTACGATAACAGAATGTGCTATAACTGTGGTTTTAGAGGCCACATTGCTGTTAACTGCCAGAGTCGGAGCTTTGAGACGAGGAGATGTTATGATTGTCAAATTAAAGGCCACATTGCAAGAGATTACCCAATGAGATCAAAGGGAAGATCGAGGGCTGAATCTCAGAAAATGGCAAAGAATTCAGTCAAAGTCGAAGAAAAGCCCAAAGAACAGAAAGTTCTAGAAAAGAAAGTAAAGCTTTCACAAGGGCAGAAAGACAGACTGAGGAAGAAAAGGAAGAAAGCGAGGGAGTATCTTGAAAAGATTTTGTCCTCGGATACAACAGGAAAATCAGATAAAAGTTCTGATAAATCGTTTTGCTCTCCAAAGACTGATCAGTCAAGTAAAACAAATTCATCAGATACAAATCTGAGGACGAAAGGGATATTAAAGAAAGAAAAAGTTGATCAAGGGATTAACAAATCAAAGAAAGTGAAATTTTCACTTTCTGGCAATGAATTTGTTTCTTCAGAAACAAAGGAGTCACGTTTTGGCAATGAATCTGGTTCCTCAAAACCAGAAGAGCCATTTGTTGAGTAAAAAAGTGATGATTCCGTGTTGACAATGGATGATGCAAATTTTCCATCATTGTCAAACGGAAATTTAGAACAAAAAGTTGAAAAACCCAAGAATGGTCAGGCTTGGGTAGATCTTTTTAATTAAAACCCCTGACTTGCCGGAGCTTCCAGATTGGTAAGAGTGGAGAAGGAATCGACATCTTTCTTGAGAAATTCACGAAAGTGATTTCGACCTTCAAGATTAATCAGGGACATTAAGTTGTACTTGATTTATCTTTCTTACAAGTGGTGTTGTTGTAAGAACATAAAAATGTTAAAATTTTCAAGTGGTTGAAAATGAACAAAGTGATGAGTTGAACCCCTAACCTACAAGTGGTTTTATGAAATCAACAAAAATAATTTTCCGGAAAAACCATTTGATTAAAACAAACTTAAGTGTTTTGAAATCATTATGGGAAAATAGTTTGTTGTAAGGGGGAGTTCTGATTGTTTATGCACAATGGATGGCGAATTGATGCAATTCGATATCAGTTTGTCATTTTACTTGTACAGTTTGTTTTCAAATTTTCCAAGAAATTCAAAATTGAAACATATTTTGATTTTAGGGGGAATAAAAATTTAAAAAAAAATTTGAAAATTTGAAAATGTCAAAAACATAGAAAAAGCAAAAATGAGTTTTGTTGTGTAAAAGAGGAAATGATAGAAAATCAGTGGACTATCACAGCATGCTAAAGATATGAAATGAGAAATGTGATAAACGGTCTCACTAAAGATGTGATGATAGGCTCAGCTAGACTAGTAGATTTGCAATAACGATACAAACTTAAATAAAAAAGCCTAGTTCTAGTGGGAAACATGGTTGAAAGCATAGTACTTAGTTTTGTCCTTCTTGATTGTGTACCTACTCAGTAATTGCTGAATGCTAAAAGAGCATAAAAACTGGGCAGTTTGTGAACTTTCACAATTTGCTGAAAAATCACTGTGATTGTATATTTTATTTTGCAAAGATTTAAACTTGTTTTATTTCTTTATTTTGTTTAAGCATTGGAAATCCTTTGTGTATACGTAAGTATCGACCTGGATGTTAGTGCCTAAACGTTCTGCTTTATTTTCTTTGGTGTTTTTGTTTAAGCTTTGGATCACCTCTATGTGTACGGGAGTATCGAACAGGTGGTTAAAGCCTAAACAATTTCAACTTGTTTTTATTTTTAATTTTTTTTGTTTAAACATTGGACTTTCTCTGCGTATACGAAAGTATCGACCTGATTGTTAATGTTTAAACATTCTGCGTTGTTTTTGCACAAATCACAGTTGATGAAAGTTTAAAGGCATTACTTGAGTTAGTGTATTGCATTATGAGGGGATATGCTGAGATCGTGGGGCCCATAAGAACTTAGTACAAAATAAATATACCTAAACGTAGCGATAAGCATTTCGAAAGTTTTAGATTGAGTTTAAGAGGACAACTATATCGTCAATCAACGTTAATCGTTTAGAACTTAAAATGTTTAAAGCTTAACGGTGCTAGTGATGTGTCTCAAAAACTGATATGATCTTCTTGCACAAACTCACAAAAATAGTGTCGTGTACATATTTCTTTACTACAGTTCATTAATATAAAAAATCCAAAAAGATTTTAGCATAAAATTTTGAAAAATACAAAAAGATTTTCGACAACTGATGTTGGAAAGCTAATTTTCAAAATCCCAAGTGCTAAACATGATGAATTTTGGTGTTGGTTGTTTGTTTGAATAATTGATGATTGAGTGATTTCTAACAGTAAGTTTTTCTTATTGATTTAAGTAAAAACTTATGTTTTGAGAAGAAATTTTGTGCAGAAAATGTTGAAAGAGCTAGGTTTCAATTCCTGATGTCTAAATTCCAGGTCTTTGATTCTAAGCTACTTATAAAGAATTCCAGACTGCGATCCCAGTTCAATGAAAGGGGGAGTCTGAAGACAAAGAAAACAGGTTCCTGATCCTGTTGCTACGGAAAGCTAGGAGAAGTTCCTGAAGTACGAGAAGTCTAATCAAGACTGAAGAGTCGTCATGCTGAAGACTCGCACCGAAGACTTCGTCAACATCCGAGGGGGAGTCTGTTGGTGCATGCGTCTGTCGACTTCGTCTTCGTTCGAGTCTTAGATTAGAACTGAAAGATCAAGACACGAAAAATGAGAAAAGTTGTGATAAGGTAATTTCGCATGAAATAGTATTAGGCTATTTCGTACGAAATTAACTTTTGCTATTTCGTACGAAATAGCATATTTGCTATTTCATGCGAAATTAGATGCCTATATATATGTGTCTTGTCGTGTCATTTCATACGAAATTAGTTTCCGACGTCGAAGTGCTGTCGAAGTGTCTCTAGCCTGTAAACTGTTACAAGATCAATAAATAAGACAGTTAATAGTGAATATCAAGCTGAAAGAAGACTGAATCAATGAATTCCGCCTTTAGTTTTGTCTAAGAACTCTTCTGATCGACTCGTTTCGTCATTTCACGATCCTACCGCTACATCCAAGGGGGAGTCTATTAGTTCATATGTCTGTAGCTTCCGTCAGCATTGAGTCTTATTTTGTACTGTATATGTCTTTTCTGTATTTGTATGTAAATGTATGTATGTGTGTAGAATGACAACTCAAGAAATGGCGCATATCTGTAAAAGTAAAGTCTGATGGTTGGCAAGTGTCACCCGATCGGATGCCCATCCGATCGGATTGCCACCCGATTGGACTGCCACCCGATCGGACAGCACTTATAACTTCCCTGAGTTTGCCTATAAATACCCAGCTTGGGTTAGTCATTTAGAACTTTTGCTCAGCTTGTAAGGAGACTCTGTCAAGTCTTATTCTCTACCGGTTCTTGTGTACTTTCATATCAATCTAATAGAAGATCAGACGGATTTAATCGTTGAATAAGTTGTTGTGATTCTGTGACTTGATCCATGGATTCCGCACATTGATCGAGGTCGATTCATCCACGTTCGAGACGAACAGATCCTGATCCAAAGGCCTAACAAGGGGGAGTCTGTTAGTTCATATGTCTGTAGCTTCCGTCAGCATTGAGTCTTATTTTGTACTGTATATGTCTTTTGTGTATTTGTATGTAAATGTATGTATGTGTGTAGAATGACAACTCAGGGAATGGCGCATATCTGTAAAAGTGATGTTCGATGGTTGGCAAGTGTCACCCGATCGGATGGCCACCCGATCGGACTGCCACCCAATCAGACAATACTTATAACTTCCCTGAGTTTGCCTATAAATACCCAGCTTGGGTTAGTCATTTAGAACTTTTGCTCAACTTCTAAGGAGACTCTGTCAAGTCTGATTCTCTACCGGTTCTTGTGTGCTTTCATATCAATCTAATAGAAGATCAGACGGATTTAATCGTTGAATAAGTTGTTGTGATTCTGTGACTTGATCCATGGATTACGCACATTGATCCAGGTCGATTCATCCACGTTCGAGATGAACAGATCCTGATCCAAATGCCTAACAGTATATGATGGGACTTAAATGATAGATATGAGTGTATTAACCAACATCCCAGGTTTAACATTCCAGTTAAACCCATTTACCCAATATTCATCCCCGAAATATTTACCAGATGTCCCTCCCTGGGAGGCATGCTTGAAAAAGACAGTGAACTCACCTTAGACTAGCTCGGTATATTAAGTTACCCGTTCCAGTTAGTCAACCAACCCTACCGTGGTTACCAATGAAATCAGTTTTGTAATAAATTAAGCCACGTAGTTACACAGTTTACATTCATCACAAAGATCACTACGCAACATGTAACACGTATCCGATTCTCATACAAGTCCATATCCCATTTGAATGTCACATAACAACACACAACAGGTGAGTGTTCTATTTACATAAGTAAATCAGCTTGCTCATTCATAACCAACATTGTTATCATGTATCAGATAGTACTCATAACACAATATCCATTATCATATTCAACATACACAGTGGGATACCTACCCGACGAAGAACCTTCATGATGAAGATCGTTCAAAGCGAAGGTCCATACTTCGTCCAGAAGTAATTGTGATGAAGGTTCTGATTGTTCGTCAACAGGCTTGTCGACGAAGGTTCATGATGGTTCGTCAAAACTGATTCCGACGAAGGTTCATGATTCTTCGTCGGAAACGGTTCGTTGCTTAACAGACAGCCATGATTTCCTTTACTGGTTCGGCTAGTCAGTTACAGTTTATCATTAATGAAATTGTCATCACAAATTACTATCGATTTACCAGTAACCAAGACTTCATATAACAACCCCAATTCTAATCATCATCACTTAACTATTCAACAATATCAATCAAACAAACCAAACAATCATTAACCCTAATTGCCCGAAGACCACACACAATCAGATTATTATTCTATCATGGGATAAGTTCATCGAACAGAATTATCGATCTCATCATGAACGTATATAAATCATCGAACCCTCATCATGCACGTACTAGATTTACAATCTAAACAATGAAAACCTAATCTCACAAACGATCCATCATCAGTATTTTATCAATTAACGATGATAAGCACTATCCATGATACCGAAATGATTAGGTTGTTCGGGATGAAGAGCCTCGAGAACCCAAAGTTGTCGCCGCATAGAAGAGAGAGAGTTCTAGTGCTTGTCGTTAGAGTTTTTTGCAAAGTTATGCACGATTAAGTAAATGAATTAACCTTAAAACCATACTGGGCCATACTAGGCCGCGAACCTTGTTGGGCGAAGTCCTGTTCGACGAAGAATCATTCTTCGTCTAAGATGGTGGTGACGAACATTCACTCTTCGTCCAGCATAGGTTGTGGGGAAGATTGACTCTTCGTCCAGCATAGGTTGTGGCGAAGATTGATGGGTTTCCATTACACATTAAAATTAAACATTACACACTTAACAACCAAGTATCAGGATACTTTAATCACTTAAACAACTACACATGACACCATATAAACAAATTGTAAAAACAGGATTGTGAAACAAGTGATGCATAGAGGAAAGACCTAGAAATCTCGGGTTGTCACATCAAACCCAACTTGAAAGAAATTTCTTCCCGAAATTTGATAAGTAATCCAAGAAACAAGGTGTTAGATCAGGATGACTGTGGATTTTCCCCAGGTGCCACATCATCCCCAACTTGAAAGGGAATTTCGTCCCAAAATTCACCAGTTCTATCAGAATTAGATTGGTCGGTTGGGAATAATTGAGGATACTTGAGCTTCATCTTATCTACGCGTTCTCACGTGAACTCAGGTCCATGTTCCTGAGTTCCAACGAACTCTCATGATCGGAATTCAACTATGCTTACGGACCTTGACTTCCCGATCCATAATTTCGATGGGTTCTTCGACAAACTTCAATTTGTCGTCGATTTTGAGCTCTTGAAACGGTACCACCAGTGTTTCATCGGACAAACACTTCTTTAGTTTCGACACGTGGAAGACATCATGTACGTTACCCAACTTCGCAGGTAACTCGAGCTTGTAGGCCACTTTACCGATTCGTTCCAGAATTTTGAATGGCCCTACATAACACGGATTAAGCTTGCCGCGTTTCCCAAACCGCACTACACCCTTCCAGGGTGAGACTTTCAACATGACACGATCGCCTACATCAAATTCTAATGGCTTCCTACGCTTGTCAGCGTATCTTTTATGACGGTCACGCGCTGCTGCCATACGATTTCTAATCTGGACAATCTTCTCTGAAGTTTCAAGTACAAGTTCTGGACTTGTGATCTGGCTGTCACCCACCTCAGCCCAACAGAGAGGAGAACGGCATTTCCGTCCGTACAATGCTTCAAACGGAGCTGCCTGGATGCTGGTATGGTAGCTATTGTTGAAAGAGAACTCTATCAACGATAAGTGTTTCTCCTAACCTTTACCAAAGTCAATAACACATGCTCGCAGCATGTCTTCATGTGTTTGGATGGTTCGTTCACTTTGACCATCCGTCTATGGGTGATAAGCAGTACTCATGTCAAGACGTGAGCCGAATGATTTGTGCATCGACTGCCACAAATATAAAATGAAACGCGGGTCACGATCAGAGATAATAGAGGTTGGCACCCCGTGCCTAGAAACCACTTCCCTTAGATAAACAACAGCAAGTTGTGAGAACTTATCTGTTTCCTTGATTGCTAGAAAGTGCACTGACTTCTTGAGACGGTCAATGATCACCCAGATGGTATCGTTCCCGTTTTGAGTTCTTGGCAAACCTGTGACGAAATCCATAGCAATTTGTTCCCATTTCCACATGGGTATCTCTGGTTGCTGGAGTAGGCCTGAGGGTTTCTGATACTCTACCTTGACTTTCGCGCAAGTCAAACACTTACTCACATAAGTCGCGATGTGAGCCTTCATCTTCGGCCACCAGTACAAAGCTTTAAGGTCCTGATACATCTTATCAGAACCCGGATGAACAGAGTATCGAGACTTGTGCGCCTCGTCCATCACAAGCTCTCTAAGATTACCAAACAAAGGAACCTATATCCGTTCCATAAAATACCGAATACCGTCAGATCTCTCTACAAGTCGTTTCTCCATGCCCCGTAAATACTCAGCTTTGATATTTTCCCCTTTCAATGCTTCAGTTTGAGCATTACGGATATGGTCAGGCAAAGTAGAATGGATGGTGGGCTGTAAGGCTCGTACACGTTTGGGTTTTGTTTCCTTCCGACTAAGGGCATCAGCCATGACGTTGGCTTTGCCGGGATGATATTTGATGGCACAATCGTAATCATTTTAGAGTTCCACCCAGCGACGCTGTCGCATGTTTAACTCTTTTTGGTCGAATATATGCTGAAGGCTCCTGTGATCGGTATAGATCGTGCATTTAGTACCGTACAAGTAACGCCTCCAGATTTTAAGCGCAAATACCACAGCCCCCAACTCTAAGTCATGTAATTCTTCTCGTGAACCTTCAACTGTCGAGAGGCGTAAGCTATCACCTTCTCGCGTTGCATTAACACGCAACCGAGACCCTGAATGGAAGCATCACAGTATACCACAAAATCTTCAGTACCTTCAGGTAGATACAAGATTGGTGCACTGCAGAGTTTTTGTTTTAACGACTGGAAAGCATCTTCTTGTTTCGTTCCCCATGAGTATGCAACGCCTTTCTTTGTCAACGAGGTAAGCGGTTGAGCGATCTTTAAGAAATCTTTGATAAATCTGCGATAGTATCTAGCAAGACCCAGAAATTATCGCACCTCCGAAGGATTCTTCGGTGCCGCCCAATTTCTGATAGCATCAATCTTAGCAGGGTCTACGTGTATCCCCGTTTCATTAACAATGTGGCCAAGGAAGTGTACCTCTCGAATCCATAAGTCACACTTAGAAAATTTCGCTTAGAGTTGCTCCTTCCTCAGGAGCTCTAAGATAAGGCGCAAGTGTCGCTCGTGATCCTCCTTGCTCTTAGAGTAGATCAAGATGTCATCGATAAACACAATGAGGAAATCTTCGAGATACGGTTTGCACACACGATTCATGAGGTCCATGAAAACTGCTGGTGCGTTTGTCAACCCGAATGGCATAACCAGAAACTCATAATGGCCATACCGCATTCGAAAAGCTGTTTTTGGAACATCCTCCTCTCGGACTCTCATCTGATGATAGCCCGATCTTAAATCAATCTTTGAGTAAAAACTTGACCCCTGCAACTGGTCAAACAAGTCGTCGATACGTGGCAGAGGGTAACGGTTCTTGACTGTCACCTTGTTGAGTTCTCGATAATCAATGCACATACGAAAGGACCCGTCTTTCTTCTTTACAAAAAAAAACTGGGGCTCCCCAAGGCGAAGAACTGGGTCGAATAAAGCCCCTATACAATAATTCTTGGAGTTGATTAGACAACTCTTGCAACTCTTCAGGTGCAAGACGATAAGGAGCACGAGCGATTGGGGCCGCTCATGGTGTAAGATCACTCTGAAATTCCACTTGACGGTGAGGAGGTAAACCAGGAAGTTCCTCAGGAAACACATCAGAAAACTCATGAACGACTGGCAGGTCTTCGATCTTTCTTTCTCCAAGCTGAGTATCGGTAACTAGTGCTAAAATAGCAGGATACCCCTTTCGTAGACTCTTCTAGGCTTTCAAAGCTGAGATAATACCAACCATTGCACCACTTTGATGACCTTGAACCGATAGAGATTCTCCACTGGAGAGGGGAATACGTACGGTTTTCTCTTTACAAAGTATGTCAGCACGGTGATTGGACAACCAGTCCATACCAACCACTACGTCAAAACTACTGAGGGTAACAGGAAGGAGGTCAATGTCAAACACTTAACCCACAAGATCGAGTTTAAATCCCATTAAAATGTATGAGGCTTCAATTGTCTTGCCATCGCCTAATTCTACTACATGCTTAGCTTCTAGAGGTGTTGGAGTTAACCCTAACCGTTGACTGAACTCTAAAGACACATAACTCTAGTCGACACCAGAATCAAATAACACAGAAGCAAAGAGGTTGTTCACAGAAAACATACCAGTCATGACATTGTCGTCGTTCCTAGCATCGCCAGCACTAATCGTAAATACTCTTCCAGGAGCACCATTGTCCCCATTGTTGCCGTTATTGTTGTTCCCAGCGTTGTTATTGTTATTCTGACGATTGTTGTTATCATTGGCATTTTGATTCAGATGAGGGTAATCCCGTTTAATGTGACCCTCATCCCCACACTGGAAACACCCCTTCCTATTGCCTTGGTTCTGATGGGGCTGCTGCCTTTGCTATTGCTGATGCTGCTGTTGTTGCTGCTGATTCTGCTGCTGTTGTTGCTTTGGGAACGGAGCTCTACAGTCTTTTGCCATATGGCCCACCTTATCACACCTATGGCAAGCTCGGACACATGGTCCACGATGATGATAACCACACTTGTTGCACTTTGGCTGCCTTCCAGCGTAGGAGACTTGATTCGGATTGCTGCTCTGACCTTGGTTAACAAAGGAGGACTGGCTGAAACTACGATTATTGCTGTTGTCTGGCGTTTTCTGCGACTGATTCAAGTTGGACGCCTTGTCCATATTGTTCCACTTACGCTTATTATCACTAGCAGGGGTAGTAGTAGCTGTAGGAGTAGTAGAAACACGAGGCGGGAGCGAACCACGCTCGACCTCTTGGTCGGTAATCTTGTGTGCTAAACGAATGATCTGAGGCATGTTGTTAAGATTTGTAGCAGTGACCAAACTCTTAACTTGCGGTGCTAAGCCCTTGATGTACAATTCGATTCTTCGAGGTGGGGGTCGAGATAAGTTAGGGCACATGTTTGCTAGCTCATGAGATCGTTTCGTGTAAGCCTCGATCTCGGACCCCTCCATCTTCAGATTGTAGTATTTGATCTCGAGTTTCTGAATCTCATCACGAGGACAGTACTCCTCCCGCATCATCTCCTTAAAATCATCCCAAGTAGTGGCATTGGCCATTTCGATACCCATCATCTGCACTTGGGCTTTCCACCATGTTAAGGCACCATCCTCCAATGTGCCTGTAGCATACTTCACTCGGTCCCTCACGGGACAGTTACACATAGCAAAGACTGACTCAGCTTTCTCAAACCAGCAAAGTAGCCCCACAGCTCTTTCAATCCCACTGAATGTCTGTGGCTTACAATCCATGAACGTCTTAAACATGAAAACAGGCGGATTGTTTTGATTCTAATTCACTTGTTGACCTAAGGAGGAAAGAAAATACAACACACGAGTAAGAGTCGACTACACAACACAAGAATAAAGTGTATTGGGTACATATCGTACCAGCCTGATAAGCCGCTAGGGCTTCAGCCACACGAGTGTTGATCAGGTCGGTTAATTCGGCCTAAGTCATAGCAATGTGGCCATGTCCACCGCCGCGACCTCCACCACGTCCGCTCATGATTCTATATAAGAAAAGGGGAAAAGGGGTTAAGGGTCGAGATTGAGTAGGGGTCAATCTTTATCATGACTTCTACAGATTACTGAGTTCTATCATTACGTCAGACAACAGAGCGGAACCCCTTTCACACTCGTTAAGCCTCACTGGGACTCACATGCACCCCCCATTATTATTATGTATGCACCCATAATAATAATGCAATTTGCATGTTTATCTCAGCTCCTCCCAACTTATGCTAAAAGGCTCCTCAAGTTCGAGTAGCAAAACAGAAGACATCACAAAATATAGATCATAAAAGTCTAACGGAATATCGCACTGTGACTCTATCAACCACATAACTTAGGTAAGTAGTACATGAATTCAGTCTATAGTGCTAAGTGTGCAATCACATGCAACACCATACATAAGTGTACACTAGATATGCTATGCAATAAGTAAACGAGAGGCGAACCTTGCAATCTGGAGCTGAGTGTCATGGTCAATTTCGAAGCTGTTCGGTTATAGTCTGGTTTTATAAAAACGTTTTAAAACCTAGTTCACTATAACTAGTGGCTCTGATACCAAACTATCACACCCCCAAAATACCACATTCGGGAACACCGCGGGACGTGTGACGTACCAGGATCCAAGCCACCAATCACATTGAACTACAACAAGATATAAGTAAAAGTTCCCATTTATTTCATAAAGCAAATTCAAATCACAACTTAAAACAAGTACGTTCAGCGGAAGCATAATATAAATCATTATTCATGTGTTTCAAATCAAATGTGTGAAAACAATGAACGTGTATCCAAGAGCTACGACCCATGATCACTCCAGCACTCCCAGATAGCAACTTCCATAACCATGATTCTAACGACCTGCAATCATGCAGACAAGTGTATCAGACAAAGCTGGTGAGTTCAAAGTTTGTTAACACGTTTAGTTACCAGATATGAGTTTAAAACATTTCAGAGATTCGATGTTGTTTATAACTCGATTACCGCAGATGGCTCCAGATTATTCGCCCTTCCCCAAATGCTCTGTCAAACATTGGTCGAGTAGTTAAGGTAATTAGTTCACGCCCGTCCTCCCCGGTACGGTGTGAGGGTGCCCAACCTAATAGCGCTATCAACTAATAACCCCGTTGCCTCCTCGGCAACCAATTCGGTATATGATGGGACTTAAATGATAAATATGAGTGTATTAACAAAACATCCCAGGTTTAACATTCCAATTAAACCCATTTACCCAATATTCCTCCCCGGAATATTTACCAGATGTCCCTCCCTGGGACACATGCTTGAAAAAGACAGTGAACTCACCTTAGACTTGCTCGGTATATTAAGTTACCCGTTCCAGTTAGTCAACCAACCCTACCGTGGTTACCAATGAAATCAGTGTCGTAATAAATTAAGCCACGTATTTACACAGTTTACATTCATCATAAAGATCATTACGGAACATGTAGCACATATCCGATTCTCATACAAGTCCATATCCCATTTGAATGTCACAAAACAACACACAACAGGTGAGTGTTCTATTTACACAAGTAAATCAGGTTTCTCATTCATAACCAACATTGTTATCATGTATCAGATAGTATTCATAACACAATATCCATTATCATATTCAACATACATAGTGGGATACCTACACGACGAAGAACCTTCATGACGAAGATCCTTCATGGCGAAGGTCCATACTTTGTCCAGAAGTAATTGTGACGAAGGTTCTGATTGTTCGTCAACAGGCTTGTCGACGAAGGTTCATGATGGTTCGTCAAAACTAATTCCGACGACGGTTCATGATTCTTCGTCGGAAACGGTTCGTTGCGTAATAGACGGCCATGATTTCCTTTACTGGTTCGGCTAGTCAGTTACAGTTTATCATTAAGACAATTGTCATCACAAATAACTATCGATTTACCAGTAACCAGGACTTCATATAATCACCCCAATTCTAATCATCATCACTTAACTATTCAACAATATCAATCAAAGAGACCAAACAATCATTAACCCTAATTCCCCAAAGACCGACACAATCAGATTATTATTCTATCATGGGATAAGTTCATCGAACAAAATTATCGATCTCATCATGAACGTATATAAATCGTCGAACCCTCATCATGCACGTACTAGATTTACAATTTAAAAAATGAAAACCTAATCTCACAAACGATCCATCATCAGTATTTTATCAATTAACGATGATAAGCACTAACCGTGATACAGAAATGATTAGGTTGTTCGGGATGAAGAGCCTCGAGAACCCTGTCGCCGCACAGAAGAGAGAGAGTTCTAGGGTTTGTCGTTAGAGTTTTTGCAAAGTTATGCACGATTAAGTAAATGAATTAACCTTAAAACCATATTGAGCCATACTGGGCCGCGAACCTTGTTGGGCGAAGTCCTGTTCGACGAAGAATCATTCTTCGTCTAAGATGGTGGTGACGAAGATTCACTCTTCTTCCAGCATAGGTTGTGGCGAAGATTGACTCTTCGTCCAGCGTAGGTTGTGGCGAAGATTGATGCCTTTCCATTACACATTAAAATTAAACATTGCACAGTTAACAACCAAGTATCAGGATACTTTAATCAGTTAAACAACTACACATGCCACCACATAAACAAATTGTAAAAACAGGATTGTGAGACAAGTGATGCATAGAGGAAAGACCTAGAAATCTCGGGTTGTCACACTTGGTGGCACGGTCCCCTGCTTGTCTTCTGATTTGTTATTTTTGGTCTTGGGGTGAAGCTTGTAGGGTCGGTATGATATATCAACTTCCTTTCTTTTATATTTATGCTGGTTTTTGCCATTAATTTGTTTCTCTTGTATATTTAAGCTATTTTAATGCTGAAAATCAAAAGTGTACAAAGAAACACACTTTTTTCCAACATTAGTACTAAAAAAGTGTTAATTTTATACCTTATTTGATATATTTTATATATTGCATTTGGTGGATATGAGTGATGAAACCCATTTTTGGAATGTATCTTTTTCACTTTTTGGAAACCCTAAATTTGATTTGTGAAGTATTTCACTTAGTTTGGTTATATGAGAAAAGAAGCACAAATGAGTATCCTTTTATAGATGAAAAAAAACACACGTTTTTTTTGAACCGCAAAGCCAACCTTTATTTATCTAACAAAACTAGCAAGTTGCTGGCACAATTACAATGTAAAAGACAAGCAAAAAATATAAGAGCCACACCCCAATAACCACCAAAAAAACCAACGCAATCGCCTTGACCTTGCTGCTAACCATAGGAAAAAAATAACACACATTTAAAGGTGAAAAAAAGGTGTCAGAATCTTCTTGTATATAGTCAACAAAATAAAAATTATTTACCTTGTCAGGGTAGTGGGCATGGATGTTAAATTGTTCGTCTTTACATTTCTTTGAACACTACTCTATCCATTTAATGATAGGGTGGGTCTATTCACACACGCTCTTTGTCTTTTTGCACACTCAAAGCGTCCCGCTTTGGCCATAGCGGGGAGCTTTGGCCAAGGTCAACTGACAAGGACTGACTTTGTTTCACTTGAGGGGGTGTTGGATCGATCTGTTGTTTCAATTTTTCAAATTCCGCGTCTACATCGATATCCTCTATGTTTTTCTTTGCAGGCTTGAAGTCAAGCTTCTTCCAGAACACGTCTATGTGTGTGATCCGGAGTTGCTGACCTGTGGATGAAAACAAATTAGGTGGCAAAATCATAACGAGAAAGGTCAAAGATATTAATTACCGTTATTTTCCAACTTTTCCAAACAACAGGCACATGGCAAACCACAGCTGGTAAAAAGTTGGCAACCACAGCTTGCACCGTAGGCTCTCAACCCGTCTTCCTTACGTTTTAGTTCCCTACTCAAAAGCTCAATCGCATATATTGAAACCTTTCTGAGAATATATGCAAGCATGGACTGATTCTTGTGGTGCGTCATCACTTTTCGGAGGCTTGTTTCAAAGCTACTACTAATCTCGGCGTATTGTCTATCAACAACATGACCAACATACAGTACAAGTTTATCCAGTGTGTTGCGATGACTTGGAAAGTGACTTTTTAGTGTTGCATGCATGCCCTCAACCCTGTTGGTCGTAGTTTGGTGAAAGTTGATAGTTTTGTTAATCCAGCAAGATACAAACTTTTCACGGTACGGATCCACCCAGGATTTCTTCAAATAATCAAAAACCTCTAAAATTAAAAAACGTAAATAGTCAGTTTTTGTAATTATATAAAATTTGAACATAATTATGTAAGAAATACCCACGTTCACGGTCATCTTCTTTCAGCTGTGCTTCAAGGTTTTCCAAGTTATACCTGTATATTTCCTCGGTCGTAGACTCGCACAATAACCAAAATGTACGTACGAATTCTTTCCACTCCTT
Source organism: Helianthus tuberosus (assembly GCA_030545235.1). Lineage (NCBI taxonomy): Eukaryota > Viridiplantae > Streptophyta > Magnoliopsida > Asterales > Asteraceae > Helianthus > Helianthus tuberosus. Next base: position 178,938,574 of record CM060366.1, read on the forward strand.
GTCAGAAAATTTCTTCTTGCTGTTCTTATTAATATTTTGTTGAATATGGAACCGACAAAGATACTTATGCGCTTTTGGAAAAACTTGTTCACACGCGTTCATTAGCGCAAAATCCCTGTCTTTTAAAATCACGCGCGGTTCCATACATCCTACCAGCATAGACTTGATCCTCTGCAACACCCATAGGTAGTTCTCTGACTTCTCAGCGGAAATTACCGCACAAGCAGCCGTAAACGATTTGTTTGTCGACGTCATGCCTACGACCTGAACAAATGGCAGGTTGTACATGTTCGTTTTGTAGGTGGCGTCAATCATTAGCACATGCGGGAAGGCACCCCACATAGTGAATGATTTTTCGTGAACAAAGAAGACATCTTCAACTTCGTTCGATATCTCATTCGTGCGCATGTAATAAGTGTAATCTTTTTCGAGAAGAATGTTTTCAAGTTTTTGCATCGGAGACTTACCGACATTTTTTTTCGGCGTTGATCTTCTGAACAGCGTTGTGTATATCTTTCGGAATAAGAGTTCTAGCCGGATTGTTTTTTGTCAGCGTTCGCCAGATACTTTGGTTGGGAATATCTTGCTCTGCCAGCTCCTTAACCAGTTTTTTATCCTCCGAAGAAAGCCTTCTCGCATACGCGTGACCCTCTAAGTTTTCAATAGGAGTGTGGTTATGCTTCGCCTTCGTCACCTCGATCCTCCAAACACTTCCGGATGATTCCGAAAACCCGATCATCTCGATCGGGCAGCCTATTTTCTTGCTACCCGTTTTCCTCTGTGTAGCTGTACTCTTATGCTCCCCACCAAAAGTACATTGAAACCAAATCTTGTAATTCTCTCCTCTTTTATTCGACCTCTTAATCACAATGAGGTAACCGTTGTCTTTTGCCGTGTCTTGTACCCAACGCACCAACTCTTTACGTGACGAAAAGGTCTGCGTTGTATCAAACGAAAATGAAACCGGGTAACAGCCTTCCTCATCAACAGACACATCCTCCGGCTCACCATCGTCACCGAGGTTCGAAAAGACTTGATGTTCAAAGCTCTGTTCACAACCGTAACTGTGGTTTGGATAACACTCCTGCTGTACAAAGCTTTGCTCGCCACCGTAACCGAAATTCGAATAACCTTGTTGTCCGTAAGGGTCCTCCACAGGGGTATTCAAATCCAGCTTCACCGTGTTATCACGATAACGAATGCCAGATACAACCTATGCCTCCCTCAAGTTGGACGAGACCGGTTTCTCATACGAGTCAGAAATAGCGGTCCCCTCGTAAGAATCTGGAACAACTGACTCGTCAGAATATGGACCGAAAAGATAGTTGCTTAACCACGACATCGTTTTTTCAAGACATGTAACTAATAGAGCAAAGAAAATCGACAAACAACAAAATCACCGAATACCCTCGAATGCTAAATGTTCTGTCTATGCAGGTTTAAATAATGCAAATTTGGGGTCGAAGCGCTGCGCTTTGGCCATAGCGCGGCGCTTAGGGTTCACGGGACACTGCAACATCGTATCACCTTTATGTCTCTGCAACTTATGTTTCCAACGTCAGTCAAATCAACTTTTGTCAACCAAAGCGCCCCGCTATATGGCCATAGCGCAGCGCTTTGGGGTGTGAAAATTATTTTCACCGTGTGAGAATAGCATGACCCTTAATGATAACATGAGGATTGAGTTAAAACTCTATATATCTACATTATTTAATATAAAAACAAAAAAAAGTATCACTAAATAAAAAGAATTATAGTAAAAAAGTCGCCGTAGTTGTATGAGTCTCGTTATTGGATGCTTGATTGGTCTCCATCGTATACTAATTACAAACTTAATCCTAATGCTAGCTTGTAAACTTGCTACACAGTGGCCCGATGGTTGCAATTTTTTTAACATTGATGGTCCTTACTAAGCTATTTAATGAGTATAGTTTGGTTGTTTTCATTTTTTTTGTGGATGTGATGATAGAAAAATCTTAATCTGAGCCTAATTGGATACATGTTCATAGTGTGTTGTTGACTATAGAACAAGTATGTTATTGTTGTTCCTTTTGTTGATGGTTGTGATGATTTTAAGTAAAATTTGTGAATTTCCGGATGTTATACCCCAATCATTTTCGTTAGAACAGGAAAGAAAGGCCATTTGCTAACCATAATTGATTGCATAACCAAAAACTAGTTGAACATTGTATATCGTTACATTTTTGGGATTGCATTTCACCATATCAACTTCGAAGATCACATCGTTTAATCACTACTAGAAAAGTTGTATTTTGTTACAGAAATTTCCGACGCAAAAAAATGCGTTGCAAATTCCAACACATTTGCAACACATTTATAATGAAAGCAACCCCTAATTATTGAAACAAATTTGTAACACAATAACTACACAAACAAAAGAAAATGCATTTTCCGTTGAAAATGGGTAACAAAATTTGCAACCCATTTGTAACGAAACTATTTACAAATAAAAAAAGGGGAAATCACGAAAATAGCCAAATCAACGCCGTTTTTTCAATTTTGGCCAATGGACACCCCTCACCGAGCCGTTTCAGCATGCTGAAATGGCACAAGATTTCCTTTAAACGGCCAGCCAACCGTTGAGTGCCACGTGTCCGACAAAGCCTGTAACGGCTTGAGCTTGCTGCAGTCCACGCCACGTGTCCGACCAAGGTTGAAAGATCTTAGCCAAGCCGTTACAATCGGCTCCTGTTGAAAGATCTTAGCCGAGTTCCTTCAATGAGCCAAGCCGTGTGCTTAGGTTGTAGCCGAGCCGATACCGTACACACGTGGACCCCACTTCTGCAAGCCAAGCCGTTTCAGCTGGCTCCGAGCCGGTTCGCCCCAATGTTTGTGCCGTCTCAACTGCTCCGAGCCGTTTCAATATATGGTTCGAGCTGTTTTCGCTGGCTCCGAGCCGTTTTAATGCTTTAGTTTATAGATTTATATTTGTATGTTTTTTTCTGTGTGTTTGTGCAACAGATTCATCTAAAGTTATCAAAACATTTAGCTTTTGTAGAAGGAACTTACCAACTTAAAATTATGAAGATTCGTTTGGTTGTATACAGCGGCGGAAAGTGGGAAATCGTTAACGGAAAGTTGGAGTATGTTGCTGATGCTGATTCAAGTAGACGTGGTTTAGAAATTGAACCCAACCTTTCATACACTGCTCTTCTAAGTAAAGTGTCAAACATGTGTAGTTCTACAAACATTACGAAGTTATCGTATCGGTTGTCTTCCTTTAGTGATCCAATCGATATAATAAACGATGAAGATCTTGCAATTTTTATAATTTTGCTATGGAAAATATTTTTGAAATTTATAAATTATATGTCGTTGAAGGGTTTTGTGCTGGGTCATCTAGTTTTTCACCTCCAAAAAAATTTAAAGTTCCTGATTTGAATTTCTATACTGATGAAGAAAATTATGATGTTTTAAACGACTACCAGCCAAATCCTAATAATTCATTTGAAAATTGTTTGTCATCTTCATCAATTACTTTTGAACAAGGGCACGTATTTAATAACAAAGAAGACATGAAACTTGAGTTGGGAAAAAATGTTTGTTAGAACACTTTGAGTTTAAAGTAGATAGATCTTCTAAAACTCAGTACGAAGTGTCATGTTTGGTAGACGGTTGCGTTTGGCGTTTTTGTGCACACAGTTTTGGGGATAGTGGGGTGTTTTTGGTTAAGAGTTTTAACGATAAACACACGTGCTCGAAGACGCTAACGTACCCACATCTTCGTCAGGCAAACCCAAAGGTTGTTGCTCACTATTTAAAAGAACCTTTAAAAGACAGTGGTAGAATATATCGTTGTAATGAAATAGTGAAAGATTTTAGACAAAGATTCCAAGTTGAGATAACCACTAGTTAAGCTTGGCGTGGAAAAAGTCTGGCACTAGCGGTTTTACAAGGAACAAGCAGAAATTCGTTTGCAGAACTACCATTTTACTGTTACAATCTAGAGCGGGCAAATCCAGGTTCTGTCACTCATATCAAGACTGATGACGAGCGTCGGTTTGAAATGGTCTTTGTCGCGATTGGTTCTGCGGTAAGTTACAGCAGTCTCTGTTTTTTTTCGTCAAAGTACATCTTGTTGACATTTTTTAAATAATTTTGTTTCAGATTCGTACCTTTATCTGTAATCTAAGACCGGTGGTGATCATTGATGCTGCACACCTAAAGGGTGAATTTAAAGGGAGGTTATTTATAGCAGTTGGGATGGATGGAAACAACCAAATTTTACCAATTTCCTATGGAATAGGAAAATCAGAGGATGGTGAATCTTGGACATGGTTTCTGTCAAAGCTTAAAGAATGTATCGGTGAAATACCTGACATGGCGATAATATCGGATAGAGCGAATTCTATACACCTAGCTGTTAGAAACGTCTTTCCACATGCTTATCACGGGTTATGCTATCGTCATTTAATAATGAATCTACGTTTACCCTCTGATAAAAAAAAAAAAGAAAATGAGAAGCTGTGGTGGAAGACATGCAAATCGTACCGATTGTCTGATTTTAACGAGTCATTCAATGCTCTTTGTCTTGTCGTTCCTAGACTACGTCACACTCTAACAAGTATTAGGTTCGGTAGATGGGCAAGGACGCATTGTCCAGCCAATCGATATCATTATATGACATCTAACAGGGCGGAGTCTATTAACGGGTTATCTAGACACTCGCGTAAAATGCCGGTAACGCAACTCTTAGAGTTCTTCTGGAAATCTGTACAGAAATGGTTTTACGATCGCCGTTTGCAAGGTATTCATGAAAAACATTTACTTACACAATGGGCACAGAAGAAAATTTTTAAAAAAATTGAAGGGTCTAGAACCTGGACGGTTGCTGGGATTGGGTTAAACAGTTATTATGTCGCAGATAGTGGAATGGGGGGTTTAGTTGACTTTGTTAATGGAAGCTGTAGTTGCCGAGTTTGGCAGGTTTCTGGTTTACCGTGCGGGCATGTTATTGCCGTGTCAAAATTTTTAGGTGAAACCGATTGCAGTAAGTATTGCTTCCCGTGTTACTCAAACGAAGTCTATAAAAAAACTTATGAAGAAGCGATTAATCCTCTTCCTCATAGATCTGAATGGGAGACTTCAGAAGACCTTATCAATCTACAACCGCCGCATATGACAAAACGCCAGGCCGGTCGTCCTCGAGAAAACCACCGGGTCTTATCCCGTGGGGAAGAACATACTCCCCTGTATTGTTCCCGGTGTAACTCATACGGTCATCATCGGGATGTCTGTCGGCAGCCCATGCCGTCAGAAATTCGTACTCGCAAAGGCCCAGACAAAGGGAAAGGGAAAGAAACCGATGATCCTGATCATTTTACACAATCTCCGTCTAATTATATGTATCCGTCTTTTAACTTGGGAGACTTTTAATACTTTAATTTATTTTGTGTATTTTAATTTCTCAAATAACGTAGTAAGTCTATTTAGTTGCAAATAATTAATATTGAAAATCATTTCATTAAAATATGTTATTATTTTTTTTATATTACATGCATACATAGAACCATTAAACATTAACAGGTGTGAAGCGCCCGGCGTAGAGTTCATCTGCCATGTACCGTCTGTATCTGAAACAAGCATCCTGAAGGTTTCCTTCGTTCCATGTTAAAGAACGATCCCGAACAAGTTTTTCCATTAGCATACATATGATGACTCCTGAATTTCTGCCAATACGATCTGTTTGATCAGGCCACACGAAATCCCCTACTATTTGCATGGCACGCATCTCATATATTTCTGAGTGTTGCCAGTACGATATACGTCCGAGAAACCACAAAAATAGAGACTCAAATTCTAGCACAATTTGATGTACTCTTCTGTGTACGCAAAATGAATCTCCGCAATTAATCATGTCACAACTATTGGCAAAAAAATTCTTAATTCTAGTGACTTTAGATTTATTTTAAAAAGCAACCAATTTTGTTCCTTGTCCGGTATAGGAATGTATACCTGCAAAAAGTGAATAATCTTGTTAAAAATAAACATATCTTTTCACTTTTATAGTTATTATTTCTTTTATATCTTATATTTGTTTGTTTTATTTAATAATGAGGAAATGGGCTAAACTGGAAGCATGGACTCGTGGGTTGTTCGTGGGCTGGAAGCATAGGCTGTTCGTGGGCTGCTGTGGTCGAACAGGAAGGAAGATACTTTTCCTTTCAACTCTCTTTCCTCTCCCACTAGTGAGGAGTTAGAATCTGTTCCAGAATCTGATTCATCTTGAATCAGATTGTGTGAGAAAATTGACAAATCTTATGTTCTAAATCAATGTTGTAAATAAAAAAAAATAAAAATTCTTAGCAAAAAAAATATTACATCAAACACGTTTAAGTTCTTATTCCAAAAAAAAAAAAACCCTGACATTTAACTAATAACCGGAATGGTCTTTCGCTTCAGAATCATACTCTACTCCTTCTTCCATTTCCGCACGATAAGCTTCAAAACGGACTTCATCGTACAGTCTTTCGAAATCCATTTCCTCGTCTGAGTCTTCGTCAGCAGTAACCGTCAAACATTGTTGTGGAATAATCTGGTCCAAAGGACGTTGTCGTTCATCGGTGTTAGGTAACGGTACAAGCGCCTGACACTGACCTGAATCGCTAATTGGTGCTTCACGTGTTGGCTGTTGCACCGGGTTTGGGGGGTTACGAGTTTGGGAATTGTTTGGTTCGGGGTTATCTGAGGGTGGGTTTGGGTGGTTAACCGTTTGGGAAATGTTGACGTTGATATGAATGTGTAGATGAATGTTGGGTTCTTGATTCGCCATGAGGTAGAAAAAAGGGGGATGCCAGTTGAGTAGTGGACCAACATGTGTTTAAATAGGTGTGGAGTAAGAATGAGACTTGTGCTTCAGTACATACGGTATAAGTATTTACAAGGTAAAAGAACAATAAATATAAAATCTTAATAAAAACGGATATAATAAAATAAAAAAATTGATTAAGCCTACCGTATCGATTTCCCAGAATGGAGGATATGTTGCTGTAGAACCATCTGCGTATCTGGTTGCATCAACATCTTGTTCATTTAACATGTCGAAGAAATTAGGCGGTAGAACTGTCCAATGATAATCGTTTGACGACAGCGTCCTTGCATTTATTTCAATCTCTCGTTGATACATGAGTTTGTTACACCATGCTTTTACGTGCTTAAAAATAATGGTAATTTATTTGTTACAAAAATAACGAAACTGATTTTTAATACGAAATTAATTATTTATTATTAAGTTACCGTTTTTTGAATAAAACCCGCTCTAGTAAATCCAAGCAGTCCCCCCCCCCCCCCACCAAGCTTTTCCTAGTGGTGTTATCCCCGTGTATGAAGAATAGCAAGTAGGATTATCGCCATCGTAGTAAAATTCAAGAACATTTGAAGACCACTGGCGATCCCGATCCTGTTGATTAATCCAAACTGTGTTTTGTACGGAAGGAGGAATGCTTGTCATTGGTAATGTTTTAACACATATGTCTTTCTATAAAGGTGGAACACAAATATATATACACATAGAGAGTAGTACAAAGGGATCACTAGTACAATTGTATTTAAATTTTTTTAAACCAAATACAATTATCTTACAATTACGGGTTCATCATCATCATCAAAGACGTTGTCACTTGTACCATCCGGTAACAAAGAATCATAAAATAGTAAAGCTAGTTGACGTCTCATTCGTTCCGTTGTTTTCCGAGTATCTTTACCATCGTTCAACGGTTTTTTATTTATCAACCTGTCAAGAAATATGCAAACCCAAACTCCACAGTCTCCCAAAGGTCCGGACTACTGAGGAGCATTGGTAGCCAATGGTCAAACGCAAAATTTATATGACACACCACATCCGTTCTTTCCCTTCCCAAAGCATTTAAAAGGCTAAAACAGCAACAAATTAACAAAGTTAGCAACATGTATTTTGGAGTACTAATCAGTTAAATCGGGCTAATACCTGTCGTATATCGTCAGCGTGTGATCGACAAGGTTGAAAACGCCTAAAAACCAATGGAGGCCTTGTATAAACAACGGTACGTAAACCTATATAATTATTACGCAAAATATTAAATTAATTCAATATGAAATACATTTATCCAGTAATCAATACGTTCGTTCCACCTTACCTCGTCAACAGTATGTATTGGTGGAAAAGGTTCAACCTGCCCAGTGAAGTAACCTTTGAAGGTCTGGTCGATGGCCGGCGATCGAAAAGAATTCTGAAAATATGGGGGTAGAATACTCCAGCGATCACTTTCATTTCTTGAATGATACATGTGGATCATCCACCCAAATATATGTTGTTAAACATTTTAAAGTTAGTTTGAAAACAATATACAAAAAATATAAATTTATTTATTTATGGTTGTTATATACAGACGCCATTACTTACATCATCGCTTAACCAGCCGCGACCGTCCTCGCCCAACAATGACCCCCAAAAATTTGGACCGACAGAATTCCCCATTATTAGGGAAAGATGTTTACTGTCGCTATCTGGATACCACAGCTTGATGGACACAATTTGTCTATCCTCATTCCTTAACTTTTTGGCTTGTTTATCTTTCAATCTTTTGTAAGCCACATACGGGGATAGCAAAGCTGCTGCGGGCTTTACAAGCCTTTCGGATCGTCTCAATTTTATTATTTCAGGATCCTCATTCTACAAATATTGTATATATGTATTAATTTCACTTTCTAAAATCTATTTTTATTAACTTTATAAAATGTGACCAGTAATTAAAATATATAAAATGGAAAAACTTACAAAATCTACATTCTCCATCGGGCTCATAGAGACGTGGTAGGCATTATCGGCATTATCGTAGTTGATAAATGAATCAGCAACAGCCTACAAGAAAGCATGACGGTTAAATTAACTGTTATTAGTAGATATTGTTATTATAAAAAAATTATTCACAAAGCACATTACATTATCACTCTGAGTGTGTGCCTGTTCTTTTGGCGTTTGTACGGTCGCCGGAGTCCTAACAGTTTTTGTTTTGGTGACCACCGATATGTTTGTGAAAACTCTGACATGAACATATCGGTCAGTCTCCGGTTGTTCTCGTGCAGCCTCTCGTCTATGAGTGATTTAAATTGTGAAATCAGCTCATTCTCGTAATTTGATTGAAACGTGGACGTTGGGGGAACAAAATTCTGTTGTGGAATCTCGTGTTGATCCGGTGCCGGATTATAACCTTCATTCGCGCCATCGTCACCAAACAAAGTGTTCATTACAGACGCCATGTGTTCTTGTGTGCCGACACCGGGGGCAGCCTGCATTTCGGGTTGAATTTGACCCGTGAACCCTGTGGGCATTTGAACGGGTATTTCTGTGGCCATTTGAACCGGATTCTCGCCCGGCATTGCACTGGCATACAACCGACGTTCAGCATCTAAATAATCTGAACAAGACAAATACCACGCGCTTTGCAACTCATTTTCAGTGGGCAATATAACCAAAGACGTCCTAAATTCACGTTTCTGAAATGTTAAAACAAAAAAAAAACCATTAATAAAATATTAATATCTCTCTCTACCATTTTGATCCCTGTGGTTTGGTCAATTTTGCAACTTTAGTCCAAAACTCAATTTTTTTGCAAAATGGCAGTTTACTCTTATTAATATAAACAATAAAAATGTTTATGTTTATTTTTTAAACTTTATTACTTTGGAATATGAGTTTTAAAAACAGTAAACTTTTAAATTTTATAAGTTTAGCACCCTAAATAGTTCAATTTTAATTTTTTATAAGTTTAACACCCTAAATAGTTCAATTTTAAATTTTTTTTGGTTTCCTGTTAACGGAATATGAACACCCTAAACAGCCCACCCATTATACTTTAAAATATAATATACGGAATTATCTATATTTAAAGATAAAGATTTTTACCTTTGCAGCTAGTTGAAGCAATCCGTCCACACTGACCCTCATAAACTTCTTGCCATCTTTCCATCCCAAAAATCTTGGAATCGTCTCACCTTGAAACCATTCCTTTGAATTCTTAAATTGAGGAAAAATCTCCAACACCCACATCTACACAAGAGAATTTATTGAAATTTTATATGGTTTTCGAAATAACTATATTAATTGACATTCATGGGTACCTTGAAGGGCCAGACAAATCCAGCCAAAGAAAAACTTTAGCGTCTTATTTTTGCCGATTATGCAAATTGTATATGGCATTATAAGTACTTTCCCAAAAATAATTACCCCATGGATATTGTTTGAATTCTTCTAAATTATCCACAAGGTCTAAAAGCATATTATCAACAACATTGGTTTTTTGCCAACCTAAAAAACCTTGACCGATTAGCATGAGGAGACATATCCTCGTGTCAGCTTCGTTAATCTGCCTAATATTCTCGAACAGAGTCATTATTCTCCCAAAATTAACAGTTGATCCAGGTTCAAAATATCTGTTCTTAAATGAGTTCAGATGGTCTATAGGTGACCAAGAAGTGTGCCCAAAACGTAGCCCCGTTATTAAACAAAATTGTTTAGGGGTGAATGTAAATAGCTGCCCTCATAATCTATACGAAATACCAAGACGGGGAAAAGAAGTGTGCCCAAAACGTAGCCCCGTTATTAAATGAGTTTGTAGTTATGCAACGCCATATAAAAGAAGGCTATCAGATATAGTGCATCTATTGTCTAAATATTGACCGAAACACATCTGCCTAATAGTTGTTTCAATCGCCGGAGTCATCACGTCACGCAAAGATTGTAAAACCAACCACTTTTCTCGTACTTTAATGGTTATTTGCTATATAAGAAGAAAAAAAAATAGTATACGAATTCAAATAAAAATCTTATCTTTTATTCAATAATCCGCAAACATTTTACCGGGCATGAAGGGGGGTCCATGAAAGCTTCTTCCATCTCTTGGTCGTTTGGCATGTTCCCGAAATCATTTGGCATGTTCACGTGTCGGTTGAAGTCCATAGTGGGGGGCCCACAACTAATGTCGAAGAAGTGTGATTAGTGGTCCCAGACGGGTCAACGATCTTTCAGATCTTCAACGTTGGGTCTTCAAGTGCTTTGCTTTGCTCCAAAGTGGAGAAAAGTTTCAAAGTGGGTTCAAAGTGTTTTGGTGTTTGTCACATGGGAGGAAACGGCTACTCGTTCTTGTTGACCCGACTTGAATGTCGTCTGACAGGGAACAGTACTTTATTGGAACACGCGCAGTCAAAGGGCTTGGCCATATGTTGGAAACGGCATAAAAAGCAACTGAAACGGCTTGGACAGTTATCTGAAACGGCTCGAATAAGGACTGACGTGAAAGCGGAACCATTGAACTGAAACGGCTCGGGCATGCAGCGGAAACGGCTCGGCATTGCAGCGGAAACGGCATGAACATGTTGACCCGGCTCGAATGTCGGTTGAAACGGCACAAGCATGAAACGGTAAAGGCTTGACTTTTTACTATGTTGGAGCACGTTCACTGAAAGGCTTGGGCAGTTACATGAAACGGCTCGGGTAGTTGCTTTTTACTTTATTGGAGCACGTGCGTTGAAACGGCACATGCATGGTGTGTTAAAGGCTTTACTTTTTACTTTATTGGAGCACGTGACTTGAAACGGCTCGGGCAGTAGCTTTATTGAAAGGAGTGTGTTGAAACCGCTTAAAAAATTATTATTTTTTTTTTAAAATCATGTTAAATAAGATCGCAAAATATTCTTACAGCTCCATTGAGAAGCCTTGAAACTCCTTTGAAACAAATAATGGCTGACAAAAACACGAGTGACGTATACTGCTCTCAACCAGTTAGTAAATCATCAACGTGGATTCTTAAGAAATGGAGAGCACCTAGACAGTCAGGTGAAACTTCATCGTCTGAAACGGCTGTGCCGCAGGTGCCAGAAGAAAACAACTTTGTAACTAATCGTCAAAGCTTACACCCGAACAGAGGCGGAAGATGGGCAATTCTAGACGACGAATCTGAGAATTGGTCAAATGATGTTGCAACATTTTACAGTAATGGGGACGCCCCATTCTGTTATTTAGCTGTTTTCAGTCGTTATGTGGAGTTGGACAAAAAAATTTTGGGGCACTCTGTTAGGCTACCGTTGTAATGGCTACCTAACAGCAACGGTAATTTCATTAGAACTTTTTTATTAACAAAATTTGTATTTTTACTGTTTATTACATGTAACTTGTATTAATATAATATTCATTAAATAGCATATTGAGGGATGGACTGGAAGACTAATGGCTTGGAGAAGCAGAAACCTACAAAAGGATCCCACGTTAAATTTGCGGTGGACAATTCTTCCACCTCAATTCTATGATACGTTACTACAATCCGTTCCTAAGAGCGTGGTTGGTTATGGAAATGGTAAAGAAAACCCATTTCCTTCCTTTTTTGACGTGGATTTTGTGTTTATCCCACTGCCGATTGACAATAACGAATGGCTGTTGGTACGATTAGAGTTAGCATCCCAGGAATTAGTTTTGTACCCTTTTGAAGACTTTTGTGGACGACTAGACAAATTTAGAGCAGTTATTATTCCACGGTTGACGAAGCTTAAGGTGTATTTAACTGGTTTGCTGGTGCATTTGCAGTATTGGAAAAAGACAGGCAAACCAGAATGCTGCATAACTCATGAGCTAAACGATAACTACGTGATTTCTAACAGGTCAATCGTAGGCAATGAAGCTGTCTATCTGTGTATGCTTATGGAGCATTTCGTTACGGACAAACCAATTAACATTACTGGAGACGTAAAACAAATATGTTTGTCATATAGACGATTCATGGCTGATAAACTGTATTTTTGGCGGTGTTTGCCATGCCCAAATGCTGTTAAATAAAATAACTCTTCTTTTTAATATGTTTTAATATTTAATATTATATACTCTCATTTAACCCCATTCTCATTTCAAAGCTATAAATACATAGATTACTCCTCCCATTTAACCCCATTCTCATCTCAAAGTTCCCACTAACAAAAAAAAAAAGATTCTTGGACCGACGAGGAAGATATTGCTGCTGTCGTTTCGTACGCTGCCACTCGTGATCTGGGCACTTATTCAGTTTCCGATGTTGCTTTCTGGGGGCATGTTTTCAACTACTTTTGCATTCACCTACAAGAGACATCACGAAGTGTCGATGCCTTGACGACTCGTCTTGCTTTTCTACGCTTTAAATGTAACCGTTTTTTAGGAAGGTGTAAAAATGTTAAAAAAAACTAATCCGAACATGGAAGAAAAAGAGGTTGTTGAAGAGGCCCTGCTTGACTACGCAATACTTTACGACGAGGACTTTGAACACCTTTCAGTGTTTGAAACTTTAAAAATTTATCTGTAATTCACGAAATGAATTTGTAATATTTATGTTCTATCGTGCAACTTAAATGTATGACTTTTAACCGTTTGTCTATGTGAACCATGATTTTAGTTTTTTTAGTGTTTGGACCAAAACAGCCCAAAACAACAAAAAATTCTAGTGTTTGGGCCCAAAGAGCCCACAATGTTTTATAAAACATATTCGGGCCCAAACAGCCCACTGCGTTAATATAAAAACATAAATATTACACATTAAACTTTTTTTATATTAACATAAAAACTATTTTATATTAACAAATTTGGGCCACTATTATAAAACATATTTGGGCAACAACGTTTGAAATGAACGGCCCAAACAGCCCACCACGTTTTAAATTAACGGCCCTTTTAATTTTCTAATACTTGGGCCGGAGCCGTTTTGTTAACGGACTCAAATATAATAAAATTTTTAATTCAAAAACACAAACATTGTTAACAGTAGATATATTTTTAATTTTTTAAGTTATTTTTTTAAGGGGACAAAAATTTTTTTAAGTTATTTTTTAAAGGAGACAAATTTGGGCCACTTTTATATTAACAAATTTGGGCCACTTTTATAAAACATATTTTCTAAAATTTGGCCCTATTTTATAAAATGAATGGCCCGTTTTATTTCTAATACTTGGGCCACTTTTATTTTGTAATACGTGGGCCTGTTTAATATAGACGGCCCAAACACAAAAATTTCTAATGTTTGGGCACAAACAAGCAACAACGTTTGAAAAGAACGGCCCAAACAGCCCACCACGTTTTAAATTAACAGCCCTTTTAATTTCTAATACTTGGGCCCAAGCTGTTTGTTAACGGACTCAAATATAATAAAATTTATAATTAACAAACATAAACATTATTAACAGTAGATATAATTTTTATTTTTTAAGTTATTTTTTAAGGAGGCAAAAAAATTTTTATATTAATATAGCAAACATAAACATTAAACATAACATAAAAAAAGTAAACAAAACATAATAAAAAAAAAATCTAAAACCAAATCCTGATAGCCTCCCACTCTGAGACATGCTTGAATTCATGTCCCTCGTCATGACGGTAGTTGATCAGGGTCACCTCCTTCTGATCGTCCTCAACCAGGTCCGGCATTTCTCCCTCTACCTTCTTGAAATAGCGGTCAAACCTCTCACATTCCAACCGCAGCACACGAAACTGGGACGATAAGGCGTCGACGGTCCGGTTATGGTCCGGACCACGAAGCTGCCCAAAAATCTGTTGAACCCGAACCCAGAGCCCCCCTGTCCACGTCTTGGGGGATCGGTCATGGCCTCCTCCCATGCTTCGCACAATGCGATGTCTTCGACGTCGGTCCAGGAATTTGCCATTCTTCAGGTTAGTCGTTGACGGAGTCGGAGAAGAATTCTTTTGAAAACGGCGAGTGTTTTTGGATTTCAGACGGCGTGGTGAACTGGAACGTGGTGAGAGTATTTATAAAGTGGGTAAACGTGGGAACTTGGAACGGCAACGGTTAGCTTTTAATAATAAACGCGGTTTAGGTTTTTTGAATATAATTAGTTTTTTTTTTTTTTGGCTAAAAAAGGCGGTTGATATTCTTTATTTTTTTTTCCGTTAACTTGTTAAGTTTATTTTTGTAGTGAACAGCCCAAACACATAAACAGCCCAAAACAGAATTAAAATTATTTAAAATGAACGGCCCAAACACAAAAACAGCCCAAACGGCCAAAACAGATTTAAAATAATTTAAAATGAACGGCCCAAACACATAAACAACCCAAACAAATTTAAAATTATTTAAAATGAACGGTCCAAACACATAAACAACCCAAACAGATTTTAAATTATTTGCATGGTAATTTACTGCAATATTATATATCGAATGAAAAACAAGTAACTTTTATTATTATTTAATACAAATTACATAACAGATATAACATGAAAAAATAGAAACATAACTTCGCCAAACCGCTGAAACGGCTAGTAGAGAAAAAAGCTCGGTCTCCAAGCAAGCAGTCTTCAGATAACAACATAACTTCGCCAAACCGCAGCTTAGGACTCGGTTGATAACCGAGAGCAAATTGAAAGTTAAGAGTGAATCAAATCTCTTCTTCTGAAATTCGAGTCAAAAACGCTTGTAGTAATGATAAAGATGCGTCTTGAACTCGAAAGTTCAATCCACACTCACTGGGTAAGTAGAGGTGGCATTTCTGAAGAGAATGACACTCCAATATGAGAAACGATATCAAAAACTAATTTGACAATTAAAGCCCAGGAACACGTCTTTTACACTAACAGATACGTGAGGTTTCATAAATATTTCTTGCCTTTGATACACGAAAACATCTATGACAATCAAATAAAGAAAGTTGGATAACATTTTCTATGAGATTTAAGTGGGTAAATATATAGGGGAACAGACGGTCAAACGGCTCGAACAATACATTGACCCGGCTCGAACCATATATTGAAACGGCTCGGAGCAGCTGTACCTGCTAGGAGCCAGCTGTACCGGCTCGGAGCAGTTGAGACAGCACAAACAATGGGGCGAACCGGCTTGGGTTGCAGAAGTGGGGTCCACGTGTGTACGGTATCGGCTCGGCTACAACCTAAGCACACAGCTTGGCTCATTGAAGGAACTCGGCTAAGATCTTTCAACAGGAGCCGATTGTAACGGCTTGGCTAAGATCTTTCAACCTTGGTCGGACACGTGGCGTGGACTGCAACAAGCTCAAGCTGTTACAGGCTTTGTCGGACACGTGGCACTCAACGGTTGGCTGGCCATTTAAAGGAAATCTTGTGCCGCTTCAGTATGCTGAAACGGCTCGGTGAGGGGTGTCCATTGGCCAAAATTGAAAAAACGGCGTTGATTTGGCTATTTTCGTGATTTCCCCATAAAAAAACCTTTCTACATCACAACCTCATAAATAAATCACCACTTTCAACCTATTATACATATACCCCTAATAGTTCAACTATTTACACTTCTGCCATCACTTTTTAACCTTTCAACCCCCAATTTTATATATATAAATCTGCAAATTTTCACCACTTCGGTTCTTGATGACGGGGGTAGCCCAAGATCAAATAAAATGACTTAAGTACATACACGCTCGAAAGGTTAAATGGTTCGAAGGTTAAAAAGCTGGGAGGTGGGAAAAAGCAATACGGAAACAGTAAGTAGTCACATTCTGGATTGCTTCACCAACCCACCAGCCGCAAAAGCAATGCAGGTCCACAGACACACTCTATTACCCAGGGGTCAAAAGGCTTCAACCCCCGAAAGGGTAAGCCCCTCACTGCAAGCATGGTCACTAGTCAAATGTATTCCTCTTTGAGAAATGTCTTCTCCTATATATTAGACACTTCATTTACTTCAGGCGACATTCCTGGCCAGCCATGATTCCTGAAATCTCTGGTCATTCACTTTGAGTACTTGCTTCATGTGAGTTACTCCCTTTCACATCCAACACACACATTATGTTTGCTCCTTCATCCGAATCTGAACACATTTAAGAGGATGATCCTTAGCAAACAACAAAAATAAACTAGTGAACTTCCTTCCACGTCTTGCAAACGTGGGGGGACCCCACGACCTGCGTTAGGCAAAGTTAAACCCTTTAACCCTTTTGCCTAACCAGCCCCGCTACTATCCTTGGTCTATTATTTGTTGCATCAACAAGTTGGCGCCCACTGTGGGGCTACGCCGCTATTTCTCCTCAAAAAGACCTAGTAGTGTAGCTCTTTTCTCTTGAAACTACCATGTCAGAAAGTGGATCCCCGGGAGAAGTGAATCAGATTCCAAACACCTCAACCCCGGGTTCTAGCCAAGCTCATGTTGCTATACCAACTTCTTTCTCATCTCCGGGGAGCACTCCCGAGTTCCTCACTTTCAACACTCCAACTCCGTCCAGATCCGGAGTCCCTTCCCCCAATGTTGGTGTCTCTGACACCCCAGCACGTGTTGAACTTACCCCAAAGGGGGTTGCCAACAATTTCCTTGAGTTGAGGTCTCTCCTTAACCAATATGTGAGTAGGGAAAGAGACAAGGGAGTGAGGATTCGTCTAGACTATGATGAGCCAGAACCAACGCTGTCTCCTGGACCTCCCATCCCACCTTTTACAACTAGGAATGAGGCTGGTCCCAGTAATCCTACAAACCCCAATCCATATTTCTCCGCGATGGCAAATCCTATTACACACCCTCTCTTCTTATCTCAACCAGCTACTAGTGGTGCTCCTCTGGGCCATGAGCTGACCCTAGATCAGCTCCTACAGTCCCCAGTGACAAGCCTTCCAGCCTCTACAACAACTTCGTGGGAACAAGCTCTGTCCGTGCTCCCCTTGGCACGAAGTGCTGTTATGAGCACCCCCTTTGGAGTTAGCTACTCAGTTGCACCCAGAAGCCTTCAAGGCTTCAACCCCATGCCCCAGATGATGGCCCAAATGATGGCCAACTTCCCGTGGCAGCACTTTATTAATCAGGTGCTGGCCACTCAAGGGAACAGCAACAATAGCAACAACACGGGTGCAAGGGCTGAAGAAGACTTGGCCAAACCTTATAAGCCAAGTAATCTCTCATGCTTTTCACAGCAAATAGCCGATTATGATTTTCAAACAAAGATCAAGATGCCGTCCCACATCAAAACATACGATGGGACTGAAGACCCTGAGGACCATCTTCAAATCTTCACCGGTGCAGCAAGGATTGAGAAGTGGTCAAACGCTGAATGTTGTCTAATGTTCATGCAAACTCTTGTCAGATCAGCCAGGATTTGGTTCAATGATTTACCTGCTCGAAGAATTCGAAGCTTCGATGACCTCAGCAAGGGTTTTCTGGCCAACTTCTCTCAACAATGGCGATATGTCAAAGATGCAACCGTAATCTTTCAGATAAAACAACGTGACGATGAAAGTCTTAGAGAGTTCATTGAACGATACAAGAAGGAAGGTCTCACATATGTAGGGGCAGATGAGAAAATGAGGGTAGCTGGCTTTATGAATGCTATCACCTCAAAATATCTCACAAGAGATTTTAACAAGTCCCTGCCCAAGACCTTGGAAGAAGCTCTCGAAAGGGCAGAAGCCCATATCCGGGGAGAGGAGGCAGTAGACATTAAAGAACAAAGGAAAAGAGGATCCAGTTGGCGAAGCAACAGCCCGGCCAAAAAAAGAGGGAACTTTAACTCCTATGACAGACGTCAAAAGGGTTCAGACCATCGAAGGCCTAAAAGCCGGAACCCTTCCACTAGGGAGAAAGGCATAAGTTTCACACCCCTCACAAAGACTCCTCAAGAAATCCTTGCAACGGAAGAAGTCAAGCAGAACTTTCGGCCTCCTAGGCCTCTCCCCAAAAGCAGGAAGAACGAAAAATCCACACAATATTGTGAATTTCATGAAGAAAAGGGGCACCATACCAATGATTGCTTCCAACTCAAAAAGAGGATCGAAGAAGCCGTCAAATCCGGGGAACTTGCTCACTTAGTGAAAGGAGTAAGGGACAAAATGGCTGAAGGAAAAGGCAAGGAAGTCAATATGGTTGATTTCAATGGAGGGGTTCCACACAAAAGACAGTGGTTGGAAGCTTGGGAGCTTTAGTGTGTTTGCTTCCCCCCAACAGAAAAAGACCCTCTTTCAAGCCCTCTTGTGGTTGAGGCTACTGTGGGAACGTTTCAGACAAGTAAAGCTTACATAGACACGGGTGCTGCCACTGAAATCATGTTTGAGAAGTTCTTCAACCATCTGAGCAATGAAGAGCGTTCAAGGCTTCAACCCTCCGGAACCTCTATAAAAGGTATTGCTGATATACCCCTCAAACCGCTATTGCAACTGACACTTGATGTTCGTTTCAGTGAAGGACAGAAGGAAAGAATCCAACCTCTCACCTTTGTGGTTATCAATATTCCCTCAAATTATGACGTGATCATCGGGAGGCCAGGACAGTGTGCATTTTACATGGTTGTGTCTGTTGGCCATGGCACTGTCAAGTTTCCCACCGAAAGGGGAATAGCAACCCTTCAACCTTCCCAGGAAGCCTACATGGTTGAAGGTGAGAGCTCCAAAAGTGAAGAAGACTGGCAAAGGCTTATTATAAATCCCAAGTACCCCGAGCAGAAGATAAGAGTCAATCCTAGCCTTTCACAAGAAACCCTGTCATACCTTGAGAAGCTATTGAAACATTACAGCGATGTCTTCGCTTGGTGCCCGGAAGACATGACAGGCATCCCTCGAAGCATTGCTGAGCACGAGTTGAAAATACCATCTCATGTCAAGCCCGTGGTCCAAAAGAAACGAAGTCTGGCACCCGAAAGAAGCTTGGCTGCATGCCAAGAAGTTGAAAAGCTTTTGTCAGCCGGCATTCTCCGCGAAGTCAAATATCAATCTTGGGTTGCAAACCCGGTGATGGTCTGAAAGCCAGACAATTCGTGGAGAATGTGCATAGACTTCAAGGATCTTAACAAGGCTTGTCCTAAAGACTGCTACCCGTTACCGGAAATTGATCTCAAAGTAGACTCCCTCACCGGTTACCCGTTCAAATGCTTTCTCGATGCATATAAAGGTTATCATCAAATCCTCATGAAGGAAGAGGATGAAGAAAAGACAGCCTTTCATACGGACAAAGGGATATTATGTTACCAAAAGATGCCTTTTGGCCTCAAGAACGCGGGAGCAACCTATCAACGCCTAGTTGATAAGGCCTTTACAAGTCAAATCGGCAAAAACATGGAGGCATATGTAGACGACTTGGTGATCAAAAGCAGGACGGAGTATCAGATGCTCGATGACATTCAGGAAACCTTCAAGAACTTAAGGAAGGTGAATATGAAACTCAACCCGGAAAAATGTTCCTTTGGATTTAAAGAAGGAAAATTTCTTGGACATATTGTGGGAAAACAAAGCATCAAAGCTAATCCAAACAAGGTAAAATCAGTTTTAGAAACCAAACCACCAAGAAGCAAGAAAGAGGTGGAGAGCTTAAACGGGAAGCTTGCAGCCTTGAAGTGTTTTACCTCCAAGCTGGCTGAAAGATCTTTGCCCTTCTACAAAACGCTCGAGAACTGCTCTGATAAGAAAGACTTAAAATGGACTGAGGAGGCTGAAGAAGCCTTCAACCAGATGAAACAACATCTTGCCTCCTTACCCGACATTGCAGCTCCAGAAATGGGGGAATTAATCTCGGTGTACCTTTCAGTCGCTGAGGAAGCCATAAGCGCGGTCCTCACCATCGAGCGAGAAAAGGCCCAGGTACCCGTTTATTTCTTCAGCAAAACTCTAAAATTGGCTGAAACCAAATATCCTCCTCTTGAAAAACTTGCCCTAGCCCTAGTTCAAACAGCTAGAAGGCTTCGAAGGTATTTTCAAGCACACCCTATACAAGTGGTCACAGACCGACCTATTAAGAGTGTGCTTGAAAAACCAGAAAACTCAGGAAGGTTGGCCAAATGGGCAGTGGAACTAGGTGAACATAACATCACCTACGTCCAAAGAAAAGCTATCAAAGCCCAAGTCTTGGCTGATTTCATTATAGAAGTCCCAAACCAAGCAATCACTGAAGTGAACACTGCCACCACTGAACCCTCCAACCCTGAAGCCTGGAAGCTTTTCACCGATGGGGCTTCAAGCGTTGAAAGGTCAGGGGCCGGACTCATTTTAATCAACCCAGAAGGGCTGGAATTCACGTATGCTCTCCGTTTTGATTTTCAGACCACCAATAACGAGGCTGAATACGAGGCACTGATCGCCGGTTTAAGGCTGGCCAAAGAGATGAAGGTCCAGAGACTTGAAGTGTTCACAGATTCATTGCTGGTCTTAAGCCAAGTAAACGATAGCTATGTTGCCAAAGAGCCCAACATGAGAAGATACAAAGAAAAATACAAGGAGCTAATGAATACCTTTCAAACGTGCAACATCAAACAAATTACCAGATCACAAAACAAAAAGGCCGATGCCTTAAGTAAGCTGGCATCTCTCACTTTTGCCCACCTCACCAAGAAGGTGTTGGTAGAAGTGTTAAAGACTCCATCAATCGATGAATTGGAAGTTCAAGACGTAATCACCGAGGAAGATCCAAACTGGATGACTCCTATCAAAAAGTTCCTAAAAAATGGTGAACTACCCAATGATCAAGTAGAAGCTGAAAGGGTTAAAATCAAGGCAAGGCAGTATGTACTACAAGGAGAAACCCTTTACAAAAAGGGTTACATTGCCCCCTTGCTAAGATGTGTTGGTCCTGAGCAAAGTAAGTATTTGATCAAAGAGATTCACGAAGGCATATGCAGAGCTCATTTTGGAGCTAGGTCGGTGGTTGCAAAACTCATGAACCTTGGGTATTTCTGGCCCTCAATGCATCGTGATACCGCTGAGCAATTAAGGAAATGTGATGCTTGCCAAATTCATGCACCAGTCCCAAAAAGTCCCAAGCATGATCTGGTCCCAATAACCTCTGGATGGCCGTTCTATAAATGGGGAATGGACATCGTTGGTCCATTCTAGACATTGGAATGGAAAAACCTTGAAAAGGTTCCATGTCTAGACAGGAAAAATTGGTTTGTATTCCACAAGTTGTATTTTGAGAATGACACTACAAAAACCTTTTGTAAGAACAAGTATCCATTGAATGAATGAAGTTGTTTCATCAAACTTGTCTTTATATCCTAAGATCAGGTTGAGAACCTAGCAAAAAACTCCATGGCAAGGGCCATGTAAGGGGATGAGCTCCCAGGCCAAATCGCTCAATAGGTTCAAGGGTTGAATGAACCTATATAAGGGGTGAGTTCCTAAATCAATACAACTCCATGAGACTTATTATTAAAAACAAAATTGTCTCATAGACGGGTTTGAACAGCCCACACCAAATGTTCCGTAAGCCTTAGAAGAATAATCAAACAGGCTTACAAAATGAAACAAAAACGAGAAAATAAATAGGATAGGTGCTATGTCTTCTTGTTAAAAATACCAAGGCTAAGTGACTGCAGCACTGAACCCTTCAAGGTATAAAACACATAAAGACAACACAAATTCGACAAAGACAAAGTTACAAGAAAAAGACATAACTCGAAGGGTAGTGCAACAACTTGAACAAAGAGTTATAAAAACTTAAACTACAAACCAAGTCAGGTCAAAAAACTAAGAAGCCTTTCAAGGCTTCAAGCCACCTAGGTGACAACTCGAAACCTCAAAGGCTTCAACTTACCTGCGGATAGCCAAAAGGCTTAAAGGGTTGAAGCCAACCGGGCTGCCTTAACGAAATAGGCTAAAATATAAAAACACAACACAAAGAAAATGGATAAACATAATATCATACCAAAGAAAGCCCTGAAAGACTTTCAATCACAAGTTAAAACAAGTCCTAGTAACTTGCAAGTTTAGATATTGTTCAAACGGCCATACAGGCCTAAAACATAACCAACAGGAACCTTAAGGGTTCCTGGAAACCTAATATTGTTTGAAGTTAACATTACAAACCAAAAATTGTTTTTGAGTGCTAAGAAAGCTACGAATTAAGCATCAGCAGAGGACTTGGAAACCCCGAAACCTTCACCCTTGACCTTCTTTGCTTTCTTGGACTTCTTAGCTTTTTCACCTCCATCATCACCTACCGCTGAAGCCTCCAAGCTTGCATCCTTCGGAGCACCCTGTTCACCTGAAAAGGTGTCATCACTATCTCCCGAGTAGGATCTCTTCCTTGAATGAGAACCCAAGATTTCAGCTCAGACTTTTTCATTAAGGCCCTCCGGTTTTAAGTCCTTCAACACAGCAAGAGGCTTACCAAAACAAGCAGAAACTTGATGGATATAAGGGTAGGTCAGCCTCTCCATTTGTTCAACGGAGCCTTTGAAAATATCGGAAGCCTCGGGACGAAACATGGGAGACTTCTCCAAAGGATGATCGGATTCATGAAGCTTATAACCCGCTATGAGGCCTTAGTGTTTCCCCAGGTTGAGCAACTTAGTATAAACTTCACCAAGGGCAGAGTTAAACTCCTTGGAGTGAAGAAGGTAAGTAACAACCTGGTAAAAACCCTGCTCAATTAACCACTGATTGTCAATGGTGGATCGAGCAACCGAAGCTTTCAACCCTTCCTTTTCCTCATCAAAAGCCCGCTGCTGAACAAATAAAGCTTCCCTGTCAGCTTTAAGCTTCAACCGATCAGCCTCAAAGCTCTTCTTCAAATCACTCATCTCAATATCATGCATCCTAGTCAGCTCACTAACCTTTTTGTCCCACGCCTCTTCTTTCTCAGCAAACCCAGCTATCTCCTTCTTCATCGCAGCCATTGAAGATTTCATCTTATCTTTCTTCTTAGAAAATTCTTCATATTCCTGCATCCTCTTACGAAAACGAGCAATCCCTTGAGGAAGCATAGCAGCAAGGTTGCAGGTGCTCAAAATCATGCGGGATAACATCAAGTCATCATCTATCTCAGCAATGGTATTGTGAACTGAAGGAGGAGCAATGTGACTCAGAGCATCTTCACAAACAGCAGCATCCTTAAAGCTGTCATCATTTTTCACCGACCAACCGAGCACATAAACTTCATCCGGATCCAACCCTTCAACATCCCTGCTTGAAGAACCCTGAACAGGGGTAGCAATAACCTTCTTGGCTGAAGCCTTCTTACCATGAACAACCAGTTTTTTCTCCTTTTCAGCATCCGCTTCAACACCTTGATCTTCAGAAGCTTCAATGTCATCACTCAACTCCACTAGTTCAGTAGAAGTGGATAGAGGAGCAGCCTTCAACAAACGGCGGGTGGAGCGACGGGTTGAAGACTTGGGAGCATGAGACTTAGAAAAACCTTTGACATTGGAAGTACTAATATAACCCGAGCCCTCGAACCTTTACTCAGCGGTTCTAACTACAACATTTTCACCAGGAACAGATGGGACATCCTCAAACACAACATCAGAAGTGTCGTCACTCTTAATGAAATCCAGGGCAGACATAACTGCAAATAACAAAAAACAAAAACACATAAGGCATAAGTCAAGAAAAATGCAAAGAGGGCAAAAAAGGAAAACGCATACCCGTGCCACTCCTCATTAGAACCGGATCCCGATCAGCATTTTCCCACAATTTACTAACCCCTAATAGAACTAGCAAATGCTCAGGGAAGAGACGAACCCTCGAAGGGCACTCCCGGATGGCTTTGAGAAAAGCATCATTTAACTCAGATTCAGAGGGCTTTGGTTCATTGAGAACGGCATCTAGGTTCCTCCACACCATTTTGAATGGGACAATAGAATCAGAAACCCAGAAATAGCGATCCTTCCAAGTACCAAGTGTTGTAACCATAGACGAAATAAGACAGGAATCAACCTTGGATGTTTCAAAGGTGAACTAATCACCATTTTTGGCCAAACGAAAAAACCGGCGAAAGAGCAACAAGGAAGGATCATATCCAAGGGCACGGCACAAAACCTCAAAGTGCAAAACCCTAGCCATGCCCTTCGGATGAACTTGCCCAAAGGAAACTCGATAATATTGCAACAAATTCAAAACAAAGAGAGAAAAGGGATAACGAAGGTTTGAAAACTCAAAATGACGACAATAAAGAGCAATCGAACCAGGGGTTGGTTTATCAATAGGAACATCACAAGCAGGAGCTGTCGGTTTAAACATTTTATCAATACCATATTCCACACAAAATAATTCTACTTCTTCTTGGGTTAATCGGGAAAAGGATTTTGCTAAATCCTTACGAGCACCCATTTTGCAAGAAAATATGAAGAATGTAAGGAAATACAAAGGAAACTAGAACTAACCTTGAAGAAGAGGAAAGGAAACGCAGAGGAAAACTTGATAAGATAATAAGGAAAGTGAATGAGAAATTCAAATATAAAAAGAAAATAAAACTCAAAATAGGGGTGATAATTGCGAACAGTTACTTCTGCAAAACCGCCACCCTATGAACTGCCGCACATCAATCAAATCAATTGTCAGTTATTTAAAATTCAAAAATTAACTGACTCCAACCCTTTAAGCCTTCAAGCATTGAACCCTTGAAACCTTCAGGCAATAAAATACATGTATAAAAGTCAGAAGTCTTTGAGCTCATTCCCCAAAAACCTCTGACTTGGGGGGCTGATGACGGGGGTGGCCCAATATCAAATAAAATGACTTAAGTACATACACGCTCAAAAGGTTAAATGGTTCGAAGGTTAAAAAGCTGGGAGGTGGGAAAAAGCAATACAGAAACAGTAAGTAGTCACATCTCTGGATTGCTTCACCAACCCACCAGCCGCAAAAGCAATGCAGGTCCACAGAGCACACTCTATTACCCAGGGGTCAAAAGGCTTCAACCCCCGAAAGGGTAAGCCCCTCACTGCAAGCATGGTCACTAGTCAAATGTATTCCTCTTTGAGAAATGTCTTCTCCTATATATTAGACACTTCATTTACTTCAGGCGACATTCCTGGCCAGCCCTGATTCCTGAAATCTCTGGACATTCACTTTGAGTACTTGCTTCATGTGAGTTACTCCCTTTCACATCCAACACACACATTCTGTTTGCTCCTTCATCCGAATCTGAACACATTTAAGAGGAGGATCCTTAGCAAACAACAAAAATAAACTAGTGAACCTCCTTCCACGTCTTGCAAACGTGGGGGGACCCCACGACCTGCGTTAGGCAAAGTTAAACCCTTTAACCCTTTTGCCTAACCAGCCCCGCTACTATCCTTGGTCTATTATTTGTTGTATCAACAGTTCTAAATCACCAAATTCCCCAAATTCATCCATCAATTCACCAAAATTCGGATCCTGTCGCTGGAAAGACACAAATCCGGTCGATCGTCACCATCAGAAGGCGTCATTTTAACAAATTTTTAGGGTTTCTCAAGCTCTATCAATAGTCGTGATTTCTAGGGTTCATCCTGATTCCAGTATGATGATCAATCTCTATTCTAATTCAATTGCATCTTCTTCTTCTATTGCTTCTATCGGCTCTCGGATTCGTGTCAATTATAAGTTGGTTATTGTTACGGCATTGAATCCAAATAGCTTTTCAATTGCTTTCAGGTTATTAGATCTGTTTTCTATTTTGATTTCGATATGGATTTGGTAGAAGTTTAAATGAAATTGATTACGAGTTCAATTTAGGTTTATATGTGAATCTAAATTCAATTCTGAAAATTTTAAGAAATATAGTTAGATCTGAATGTAAGCGTCCGTGATCTGCTTCCATGTTTCGTTGTGTATGTGGATTAGGTATCACATATGCATGTAGACTATCACATTTAGTGATTTGTGTAGAATGTTTTATGCATTGTAGTTCTAGTTAGGGTTTTTATAAGATTTGTGAGATTTTAGGTTTAGTAAATGGATTATTAAGATCATAGGATGTCCGGATCCTTTGATCTATAACGTATTTTTACACATAGATGGAATGATAATGGGATAAGATGTGGTGATCTACGGTTTCGAGAGCTATCGATCGATAACTGGATCATGATTTTACATATAATTTGTATATGAAATGATTCGTTCTGTTCTGTTCACATTTTGCTTTGCTACAAATCGAACAAGTTTTCATCTGCCTCAGTTTTGTAAAGTAGATCAATATATTAGGTGTGACATGATAACTTCATGTTATTATATATATACACACACGGGTTTTTTTACTATGATCATGATTAGTGTGAGTGTGCGACACAAGTATAATGTTTTTATTTTAACATTTGAGTATGTCTATACTGTTTCATAACATGGCATTTTAGAGGTAGGGTATTACTGTATTAGTGTATGTATATGAGTAGTTGTATAGCCTGAGATTGTCGGTTACCTTTTGGTTAGTCTGTTAGGTAGCTCCATTGAAGTTTGTTCTCCAATATATAGAATAGAGCTTCTCATCATACATTTTGATTGATTCGCTTTCATATGAGATAGATGAGTTCTTGGTGACTTTTAAGTGTAACGAAATTTGGAGAGTAGCAGTGTAGAACAACCTTTAAAATAGTGGCGGATCCAATGTTTTTCATTACGAGGGCCAAAAACAGGTCGTGTAAAAAAGGGTCGAACCGACCCTTATTTACACGACCTTTAATTCATTTAAAACAGTGGCATCTCACATTGTTGGATATTGATGAAACACAGGTTAATCACTATGGTTAATCTGCGGGGTTATTTCTCCTGTGGGTTCAATCTCTCTTCCTACTCGTACGAAGGACCGTATCCTGCAAAACAGCAAACCGTCAGTCTCGTTAAGAGGGGAATATGGGGGTTTCCCTCTTAACCAGGCTCCGGTGTGAGAATAAGTACTGTTCCGAGGAAGAATAATCAGTTTGTGTTAAGCGTGAGAATAGTGAGAACCAGATCCCTTTACCTGAATGATGGAGGGTTCTATTTATAGCCGGATGGCGAGAGAGGGAGGAGCAGCAATGCCAGCTGTAGACGCGCGCCAGTTGTCCGACCAAGGGGAATATCCCCTTGGTCTCCTCTGCTGTGGTCAGTGTAGTGGTACACGTGGCGCGCCTGCATTTGTCGAATGTGGAAACATCGTACTGATGTTGTCTGGCTGCTCCCTGACCCGTTGCAGGTCCACTTGGCGCTTGATGGCTGGTGACACGTGTTGTCCTTTATGTCGTATGGAGCATCTTTGGGTCACCTGGATATCTTCCAGAAGCTTCTAGAAGCTTCTGGATGATACGGCTGATGTCAACGCCGTGTAGGATCGGGAAAGTGGTATGGTCCTTGCCATGTTGGCAAGGGTTTGGGACCATACCTCTTCAAGTCCCCCCAGTCCAGTGTGCCTTCTAGGTGAGTTGATCGTCTAGGAGGGATTCTGGACTTATGAAGGTAGTGTTTGTTATGATGTGGAGTTTTTTATGGTTTTTCTCGCAGATTTGCCCTTGATTAACGCACGGCACATGGAGTCTTGCGCATGGGTTTTGACTCATTGCGGAAGTGAGTCAAATGGACGCATGGCGCATGGCGCATGGGTTTTGACTCCTTGCGGAAGTGAGTCAAATGGACGCATGGCGCATGGCGCATGGCGCATGGGTTTTGACTCCTTGCGGAAGTGAGTCAAATGGACGCATGGCGCATGACGCATGGGTTTTGACTCCTTGCGGAAGTGAGTCAAATGGACGCATGGCGCATGACGCATGGTTTTTGACTTCTTGCGGAATTGAGCCAAATGGACGCACGGCGCATGGCGCATGGGTTTTGACTCCTTGCGGAAGTGAGCCAAACGGACGCATGGCGCATGGCGCATGGCGCATGGGTTCTGACTCCTTGCGGAAGTGAGCCAAATGGACTCATGGCGCATGGCGCATGGGTTTTGACTCCTTGCGGAAGTGAGTCAGATGGACGCATGACGCATGGCGCATGGGTTTTGGCGCTCTATGAGTGGTGTCTTCAGGAAGAAACTTTGTTGTCTTGGGGAGGAGTGACTGACGTGACTGTCTGATGTCAGGCGAACAGGCGCCTTTTCAGTCACATCAGTTGCTTTTTCGGCGACATGTCAGATGTCTGTTCAACTGCTTCCGGAAAAAGAGGTGCCGCCTTCTCTCTCTTCTGACGTGTCTCTCTTCCGTTGGTTGCTTTTTCGAAACCTGACTCCTCCACTACCCATCGCATTAAATGTGATGGGTATAAATAGATGGTGGTTTCTCTTTCTTCAACACTTTCCCCCATTTCAAATTTTGAATTCCAGGTTTTCTCTCTTCTTCCCTTATCTTCCTCTTTCTACTTGTTGAGTTCATCTGTTTTCTCCTTCCGTTTTTCACGATGTCTACTTCAAATCCTTCTTCGAAGAAAAAGAGGAACAAGGGTAGAACTCCTCCCGGCCCAGATCAGGCGGTTATTGGTTGGAAAGAAGAGGAGTTTCAGAATCTAGTAAGGGAGATGGGTTTTCTCCCTGACTGGGGTGCTCAATATCCTATTGCTGGTTCCACCGCCATGGACGCTCCTCCTGGGTACATGACTTTGTACGCTGCTTTTTTCCGGGAGGGTAATTTTAGGCTTCCGATGACTCGATTCACTGCTGACGTTTTGAGGGGTTACGGTATCCATATATCTCAAATCAACGCCATCGGGCTCCCCCGTATCACTCATTTTGAGTTCGTTTGTATGGCCAACCGGTTAGATCCGACGTTTGAGATGTTCAACGTCTTCTACACCGTTACGTATACGAATGGTTTTTACTCCTTTAGTGCTCGTACCGGCGTGTCGCCAGTTTGTTCTGTGCCGTTAAAGGGTATACATGACTGGAAACAGAAGTTTTTCTTTATTCGCCGGGGGGTTGTTCCTGTGGATATGCATTACAGATCTGTGAGTGAGGGTATCCCAAACGTTGATGTGGTTGCAGACTTTGCTAATCAGGACTGGTATAAGAGGTTGACCCGGAAGGCTACTCCGATAATTCAGCTTGAGGAGATGGCGTTGGTTGGTGCCGGGATGAGTATGAAGTGATTTCCTAAAAATCCGCTGGGTGTTCCGGTTTACGGTCATGGTGGCAAGTGTACGTTTGTTCCATATCCCCCTTTTGTTTTTCCTTTGGTTGTATTATTTTTGTATTGTGCTTTATTTCCTCCTTCTTGCAGTAGGGTTTACATTGATGAATGTTTTGGATCCCGATGCTCCGGGTGCAATGGTTGAAGCAATACCAAAGACTGATAAAGGACCTTGGTTGGATCAGATCCGCCATCGGTTTCTGCACCCGAGTGATGGGAGTTTCACTGCTTATGTGAACACTGTGTTAGGTGAGGAGATTGAAAATGAGGGTGATTCATTTGATTCCGTTCGAGAAGAAGTTATCGTTCTCTCGAGTGATGGTTCTGGCAGATCGTTGGAAGGCCTAACGTCTCCTTCCGCGCGTGCAGGTCCGGTGCAAGGGGCTGTGCAAGAGCCGGTGAATGAGCCCGTGGAGGAAGATGTGGAGATTCCGGTCGAGGCTGTTAATCCGTTGGAGACGAAAAGGAAGTCGAAAGCTGACAAGGCGGAGGGGAAAGGGAAAAAGACTGAAGGAACTTCCTCTAAGTCTCCTCGTAAGCGACTTCACGCTGCTCGTATCCTTGATTATGTTGTCGTGTCTGACACGTTACCTGGTTTAGGGGTTGGAGAGAAACACCCTGAGTCGGACCCTGAGGACCGCGCAACTCTAACCGAGATTATGCAGAAAAAGATGTTTGATGATAGGAAACAAAAGCTTGACGAGCAGGCTGCTGCTGCGCTTGCCGCGAAGAAGATTAAGCTTCAGAAAGAGAATCCTCCTGCCCCTTCTGAATCGGATATTGATATGGGTATTTTTGCTGAAAAGCCGAGTGATTTGCTGCAGAAAATCTTTGAAGCTTCTGGTATTCGCTTTATTTTTTCTCAGCGTGTCTTACGTTTTCATTTGTTACTCCTTTTCTTTGAATAAGCTCTGCTCGTTTTGGAGCAGGTGCCAAAACAGCCAAGAGTGGGCACAAGGTTGACATATCCAAGATTACTCCTCCAGAATCCCCACCGTCGAGGGTGTTTGGGTTGTCTCCTCCTCATGACACTCCTGACGGTGCGAAAAAAGGAGATGTGAGGGTTGAGCAGGTTGCGGAAGGTGGCGGTGATGTGGGTGGTGCTGCGGGTGGTGGTACTGGTGTTGATCGTGGTAAAAATGTTGAGGTTGAGGTAGAGGTGAGTCAAACTACGCCTCACCAAACGGTGTATACCAAGCGCCCCCCAGGTGATGGTGGTGGTGCAACCTCAGGTGCTGTCCGCAGCCCCCAGTTTGGAAAATTTCATGCTGATTCCTTTGATACAACAAACCCTGCTTGTGACGATCTCCCGCACATTCCTCGCTGGCATCTGCTTCAGGGCTCTCGGATGGATACCCTTGAAAATTGTCATGACTTCTACTCATTGTCTCTCCCCCCAGCTGAAAGGATGTTCCAAAAAAAATGCCGCCGGTTTGAACTGTTGGATGATCATGTTCAGGCCGGGGTTAATTTTTTCTCTACCACTCAGGAGATTGTCCGCGAGTGGAAGCAGATGGGGGAGGACGTAATGGAGTTTGAGAATGATAAGAGACTGTTTGCGGAAGAGAGGGAGAAATTCAATGCTGAGAAAAAAGGGTTGGAGTGGAGGCTTGCTGATGCAGAGGAAAAACTTGCCCAGGAGAGGAAAACCAATGCTGACAAGCAGAAAAATTGGGAAGCTGCGTGCGAGCGTACCAATGTTGAACTTAGAACGCAACGTGACACGATTACTCGTTTGTCTGGTGAAAAGAAGGATATTGCTGATGAGGCTAATCAAGCGCGCATGATGTTTGAGAAGAAGGAGACAGAGTATGTTGAACGCATCGCTAGGCTGGAAGTTCTTGTGAGGCAATGTGAGACTTCTGAACGTCTTCTTCAGGAGAAGACTGCTGAGTGCCAAGTCGCTGAACTCCTTGCTGAGGAGACGTCCGCTGATTGCAAATGGTTGCTCTCACGCGCGGTGCCTCTGGTAATTTCTTGTACTGTGTTTTTGTGACTTTCATGAATTATCCCTTACTTGTATGTTTGTTGTAGATTGCTGAACGCATCGTTAACTCGCACGAGCTTGCCCATTATATGTATGAGCTGGGGCAAGCTGGTTACAGCAGTGGTCGTAAGGATGGATACAACGAAGGCAGGGCTGCGGCCCTAAATAAGGAGAAGGAGCACCATTTCGCGCTGTGGAAAGAAGATTGCACCGCTGCTTACGCCGCAAAGAGGCAGGAGTTTTCGTCCTTGGAGTTTGCGGTGGTTAAGGCTGCGAAAAAGCTAGCTCGGAGGCCGGATGGTGTTGCTATGTTAAAGAGCGCGTTAGGTGATGAAGGTGGTGCGACTGGGGATGTTGGTCCCAGTCATCCTGAATGAAGACTTCCGGCCTGCGCGCCGCGTATGACCTTAGGTGGTCTTGTATTTGACAATTCGATAAACAATTTTAACTTCCTTGTTATGTTCGTGGATATATGGCTGTGTGTTGACATTCGTTATGCTAACAATTGTCTGTTTTTATGCGAATTTGTTATCGTCATAATATGTGCATGTGTAATTACTTTGATTCAGGTATCGCGAATGAATAATGGCACTGACAGGTTGTGTTGTGTTTATTACAATGTTTTATTCTGTCGTATTTGTGCGCAGGTGGGTCGTGAATACGAAGTGATGGAGTGACAGGTTATTGTGTGTACCCGGCTGTTCTCTGCCTTGGGGGTGCTTATAATGTTTGTTTGTCCTGTGTTCGACGTTTTCGTGTTTATGTGGGCACGAAGTATTTGATTGGCGTTTGTTAGGCTTTAGTTGTGTATCTGACCCGGCTGTGCACTTGTTTGTGACAGGCCTTGGAGGTCTACAACGTTTCCTAATGGTCGAGCCATTGATGTTTTCGTGTAGGCCCGAAGTGATACATGCAGTTGTGACAAAGAAATTTGCGTAATAAAAAGGTAGCCAAACACTTCTTGTATTATAAATGTGTTGGCAACTAGGCCATTGCAATTACAAAAACTTCATTCATAAGTAGCACCTTCTCAGCTGTTGAGCGTTCCATGTGCGAGGAACCTCTTTGTTGTCGATGGTGCGCAGTTTGTAGGCTCCCTTTCCGAGCACGGTGTCGATGACATACGGACCTTCCCATTTGGGAGCCAACTTCCCGGGTTTTTCTGCGTTGGAAGCTTCATTGTCTCTGAGGACGTATTCTCCCGGGTTGAAGGTGCATATTCGGACTTTAGAGTTGTAATATTTTTCCAGCTTTGTTTTGTACTTTGCTTCGTTGATTGCCGCCATTTCTCTCCGTTCTTCTAGGAGGTCGAGGTCGATCCTCCTTTCTTCTTCATTGTTGATCATGTTCATGGAGAGCATTCTGGGTGACGGCAATCCTATCTCTGCTGGTATTACAGCCTCCGACCCATAAACCAAGCTAAACGGTGTTTCTCCGTTGCTTGTTTTGGGCATCGTCCTGTGGGCCCATAAGATGCTTGGCAGTTCGTCTACCCAACCTCTTCTCTTTTCTCCCAACCTTGCCTTAATTCCGTCGACTATACTCTTGTTGACGGCTTCAACTTGACCGTTCCCCTGTGGGTGCGCGACCGAAGAGAAGGTGTGTTCGATGTGTAATTCCTTGAACCACTGTTGAAGGTTGTCTTCGGCAAAATTGGTTCCATTATCGGTGATTATCTTGAGAGGTAGACCAAAACGACATATTATTTGTTCCCAAATGAACTTTTTGACAACGGCGGCTGTGGTCGACGCGAGGGCCTTCGCCTCTACCCATTTGGTGAAATAGTCAACTGCGACTATTATAAACTTGACAGCTCCTGGGGCTTCGGGAAAAGGTCCAACCATGTCTATTCCCCATTGCTGGAAAGGCCATGCCGTAGTAACTGGTACTAACTCATTCTTGGGGCGCATCGTTTTGGGCGCATGTCTTTGACATCCAACGCATTTCCTCAACTCTTTGACCGCGTCCAAATGCATTCCGGGCCAATAGTATCTCGCATTCATGACTTTCGCTACCACCATCCTTGGACCGGCATGTATACCACAGATACCCTCGTGCACCTCTCTGATCAGATAGCGTGCGTCTTCGGGGTCAACACATCTTAACAAAGGCCCGAGGTATGATTTTCTGTACAAGATCCCATCGGCCATCTGGTAATGTTCGGATTTGTACTGGACTTTCCTTGCTTCTGCCTTGTTCTCCGGGAGTACTCCGGATTGGAGGTATGTGATTATCGGAGTCATCCAAGACGTTGTCCCTAGTTGAACGACACTTACTTCTCGGAGTGGTACTGACGGGTTGCTTAAGACTTCTATTCGTACATCCTTTGCTAGGTGCTGGAAACTTGTAGAGGCGAGTTTACTCAATGCGTCTGCTGGTTTGTTCTCGCTTCTATTGATGTGATGCACTTTGTAGGAATAGAAGGTTTGCAGCAGTGTCTTTGCTTGGCTCAGGTAAAGTGCCATCGTATCTCCCCTGGCTTCGTATTCCCCGTTGATTTGGCCTGCCACCAACATGGAGTCTACATGTGCTTCGATGTGTCGTAAGCCCATTTTGATTGCCAACCTTAGCCCAGCAAGGAAGGCTTCGTATTCGGCTTCGTTGTTTGTGCTTTTAAAATCCAGGTGTATGGCGTAGGTGAACTCGTGTTTGTCGGGGCTCACCAGCCGGAGACCAGCCTGCACCATCCTCGTTGGACGCACCATCTGTGTATAGTAGCCATGGTTCTTCCACTTGTTGTTTCTCGGCCTTTTCCATTGCCTTGCATTCTCGATCTTTGTCATCTGGTACCTCTGTCATGAAATCTGCGAGCACTTGGCCCTTGATCGCCGGTCTTGGTCTGAACACTACGTTATGACCCCCGAGCTCTATCGCCCATTTTGCTAGTCTCCCTGAGATCTCCGGTCTTCCGAGTATGTTGCCAATGTTGTAGTTTGTTAACACGTGAATGACGTGATTGGCAAAGTACCTGCGCTGCCTTCTTGACGCATGAATTAGTGCGAGCACTAGCTTCTCCATGATTGCGTACCGGGTTTCTGGATCGGTTAGAGTTCGTGACACATAATAGACCGGCGTCTGGACACCCTGTCGATCTACAAGCAACACTGCTCCCACTGCCCTTTCGGAGGCTGATAAGTATAGTACCAGAGGTTCACCCTTGACTGGTGCAGTTATGGTTGGCAGCTTGATGAGGCAGTCTTTCATCTCGCGGAAAGCGCTTTCTGCTTCCGGAGTCCACTGAAACTGACTCTTCTTCATGCAGTTTCGGAGAGTTTTTATAAACGGGAATGATTTAGCCGCGTGATTGGCTAGGAAGCGGTTGAGTGCTGCCAACCGTCCTGCCAATTTTTGCATCTCCTTGATCGTTGACGGTGACGGCATGCGTTCTATTGCTTGTATCTTGTCAGGGTTCACCTTGAAACCATCTTTCGTGACAATGAAACCCAGGAATTTCCCCTCCTCCATGCCGAAGGAGCACTTCGCTGGGTTTAACTTGATGCTGACTCCGCGCAGAGTGTCAAATGTCTATTGGATGTTCAGCAACATTGTACTTTCCTCCTTGCTCATGATAACCAGATCATCCATATACACTTCTATGTACTTGCCGATGGCGTCGTGGAAGGTTTCGTTCATGAGCCTCTGATACGTCGCGCCCGCATTTTTTAAACCAAAAGGCATTTTGGTATAGCAGTATAACCCTGTTGGTGTGCGGAACGCGGTCTTGTCTTCGTCCTGCACGGCCATCTGTACCTGGTGGTACCCTTTGTAGCAATCAAGGAAACATTTCCACCGGAAAGTGGCAAGTGAATCGATCTTTTCGTCGATATCTGGTAAGGCGTAACAGTCTCGCGGACATGCCTTATTCAGATCTTTGTAGTCCACGCACATTCTCCAGCTACCGTTGTTCTTCTGGACCATCACTGGGCTTGCCACCCATGTTTGGTACCTGACCTCTATGATGATCCCCGCGTTTAACAGCTCTATCACTTTCTCTTTCATGGCGTCATGCTTTATGTCCCCCAAATGGCGCTTAGCATGTACCACCGGCTTGGCTTCTTCCGATACGTTTAGGCAGTGTTCGGCTATGTGCCGTGGAACGCCCACCATGTCCGCTGGCGTCCAGGCAAAGACATCCATATTTTGGAACAGCAATTTTTTTAGCGCCGCGCGCGTCAGACCGGACATTGCAGGTCCCAAGGTTACCGTCTGTTCCGGATATGCGCTGTTGAGCACCCATTTTTCTGCCTCTTGGCGTGCTTCTGGTTTCCTTGTCTTTGCAGGTCTTAGCTCATCTGTCGCTAATACTTCTTTGCTTGCATAGATGATGGCTACTCCTGTTTCTGTTGGAAATCCCACTACGGAGTGTGGGCCAGAGCAAATCATGCTGAAATCACCTTGGGATTCTCTTCCCAGCAGAATATCGTGTCTTGAATGTGCTGGCAGCACCATAAATGTGACTTCCTCTGTTCTTGAGTTTCTTCCGTCTGAGAGCAACACTGGGAACGATATTTGTCCTAGAGGAAAAACGGCTTCGTTGCAGAAACCAGTGAGCGGGTAATCTACTGGTTCTAAGCGCGCTTTGTCCTCTTGATCGAACTGATTAAAACACTGTTCATATATGATATCCGCAGTGCTCCCCGGATCGATGAAGATGTAATCCGTTTGGTAATGCCCTATGACGCCCGAAATGACTATGGGCCTTCTTTCTCGTGGGCCTCCTCTTACAACTGGGAAAACGACTTGTTTCTCGCGCCATGAGTCATCCTGCGCGCGCTTGTTGTAATTTTTTCTTGGCCTTCGTGGACCCCCTTGAACCATGTGGGTTTCTAACTTCCGGAGTTTTTTGTTGTCCGACCCTTCTTCTCTTCGTTGAATATGACGGTAATCACGCCTGCCACCTTTGACCAGGTGAGTTAACTTTCCGTCTCTTAAAGCCCTTTCGATCTCTTGTTTGAGGCTGAAACAATCATCGGTTAAGTGACCGGTGTCCTTGTGAAAATCGCAGAAAAGATTCGGGTCTTGGCCCCTTTTGTTGCGCATTTGCAGTGGTGGTTTGAACTGGTGGTTCTCCGTTGCCAAGACTTCTGAAGGGGTTTTCGTTAGGAGTGTCCACTGCTTCTCTCTGTTTTCTTTTTTCACCTCTTTCCGGTGTGCGATCTGGTTGATCGTGTGGCGTGCATCTTCTCTTACCGGGCTTCTTTCCCTGTGACCGGGTGCTCTCCAAGATTGGTTTCTGCCTTTCTTGCTGTGCCGGTCGGCGTGATTGTAACTACGCTGACGGTGATCGTCACCGGTCAACTGTCTATCCGACTGCGCGATGGTTTTGGCCGCCTCAATGAAGGTCTCCCAATCTTTGGGCCCTCCGTCCCTTCCTTTGACGCGCTTGATGAGGTCATCACACTTGACGGCCCTCATGAAGTGCGCACGCATCATCTTTTCGCCTACGTCACCAATCTCCAAACATTCTTTGTTGTATCTTGTAATGAAATCTTCCACGCTTTCGTGGTCTCTGCGCCATATGTTTAAGCAATCGGCGTTGTTGTGAGAAGTGTGCTAGGAACTTCTCTCGGAAATCAACCCACGATTTGATTTTCCCGGCTGGTAAGCTGTCAAACCAAATGCGCGCTGCGCCTATGAAGGTTTGAGCGAAAAGGTGACACCAGGTTGGTAAGTTCCATCCGCCCGTTGCTCCCGCACCGTTAAAAACTTGGAGATGATCGTCTGGGTCTGTCAACCCGTTGTATTTGCCCACGTTGTGTGGCAATTTCGTTTTGTCTATGGCAGCCGTGGCGATCTCTCGGATGAACTTTGAATTCTCGGCCATGTCGTCTGGACGATAGCTTAGAGTGAAATCATGCTCTGCTTTTGGATCGTAACCTGCACGCTTGCGAGGTTTGTATGCTTCATGCTCTGGTGGGAGCCTACTGAACACTGTGCGCGTCTCGTCATCGTTTTCAAATTCGTCATTTATGTTGCGCGGACCTAAACGACTTTGTATTGGCTTCTTCGGTTGGTTAGAGTACTGCACATAGTTACTCTCTGTTTCCCCGTATGTGTCGCGCGTGTCATGCGCGCTTGGTCTTCTTACATGTGGTGGAGGTACTGACTCAGGCCGCAGGTTGAAAGCGTTGGTCTGTTGAGGCATGGGAGCGCTCAAAGGCCTCGGCAATGGAGTGACGAATGCGGACTGGTTTGCTTGTGCCTGTAGCAGGGCTTGCTGCGCGCTGAGTTGTGTATAAACAAGGTTTATAGACGCCACTTGTTCGGCATACCTGGAAGCCAAAGTTTTTCCTTCGGGTAGCCCAAGTAGTGCAGAGAATTTTAGCTGTGCTTGGTCCGATGGAGCTGATGGGCCAGCTCCATGGTTCTGAGGTTGCACTGGTGGTGTCTGTTGGACTACCTCTGACGGAGGCTGGAACGTAGCTCCGTTTGTGATCTGAGTGATGATTCTGGGTGGAGTTTGGAAAGTAGCACCGGGTGCGTTTTGAGTGGCAACCCTGGATGTACTCCCGAAGATGCTGGGAAACTCCATGTTTGGTGGCCCTTCTTGGATAGCTTCGTTCCTTGGACCTCGTTGGACGTGTATGTTGTCCGAAACGAGCTCGAAGGAAGAAACGTCTCCATCGACTTGGTGGGAAGGGTTTTGTTCGGCCATGTTGACGGGTGTTTTCTGAAAAGAAAAAGAGATGAAAGTGGTTTTGCTAAAAGCGGATGGCCCCACGGTTGGCGCCAATGATGAAACACAGGTTAATCACTATGGTTAATCTGCGGGGTTATTTCTCCTGTGGGTTCAATCTCTCTTCCTACTCGTACGAAGGACCGTATCCTGCAAAACAGCAAACCGTCAGTCTCGTTAAGAGGGGAATATGGGGGTTTCCCTCTTACCCAGGCTCCGGCGTGAGAATAAGTACTGTTCCGAGGAAGAATAATCAGTGTGTGTTAAGCGTGAGAATAGTGAGAACCAGATCCCTTTACCTGAATGATGGAGGGTTCTATTTATAGCCGGATGGCGAGAGAGGGAGGAGCAGCGATGCCAGCTGTAGACGCGCGCCAGCTGTCCGACCAAGGGGAATATCCCCTTGGTCTCCTCTGCTGTGGTCAGTGTAGTGGTACACGTGGCGCGCCTGCATTTGTCGAATGTGGAAACATCGTACTGATGTTGTCTGGCTGCTCCCTGACCCGTTGCAGGTCCACTTGGCGCTTGATGGCTGGTGACACGTGTTGTCCTTTATGTCGTATGGAGCATCTTTGGTGTCACCTGGATATCTTCCAGAAGCTTCTAGAAGCTTCTGGATGATACGGCTGATGTCAACGCCGTGTAGGATCGGGAAAGTGGTATGGTCCTTGCCATGTTGGCAAGGGTTTGGGACCATACCTCTTCAGATATCCACGCATGGGCCCCAAGAGAGAGCTGAAATTTTCTCTCGAATCGTTCTGGGACGGCAAGAGCACCGCCGAAGATTTGCAAAAGGTGGCTGCTGATCTCAGATCATCCATCTGGAAACAGATGTCCGATGCTGGCATTAAGTACATCTCAAGCAACACATTTTCGTACTACGATCAAGTTCTCAACACCACCGCCATGCTCGGTGCCGTCCCCGCAAGATACAACTGGAACGACGGTGAAATCGGTTTCGACACTTACTTCTCCATGGCTAGAGGAAACGCTTCGGTTCCCGCTATGGAAATGGCTAAGTGGTTTGACGCCAACTAGTAAGTTCCGTAATCACACCGAGGTTTTCGTATGTTGATTTGCACCGAAATTTGATTGTTATACCGATGTTTTTTATGAACAACCATTTCATTTCACAAGGCTGTGACTGAATACAAGGAGGCTAAAGCTGTATGTGTTCTGATGTGTTCCAGCTGAAGCATTAAAAACGCTAACTTCCTTGCCTGGTGTTAGCGGTTACACTTTTGATTTGGTTCGTGGTGTAAAGACTCTTGGTTTGATCAAAAGCAGCTTCCGGTCAGGCAAATACCTGTTTGCAGGATTTTTTTTTGTTCTTTTCATGCTTTTTTACGGATTTATTATAATTAAGAAAGTCAATGTATATGGATGTTGACTTTCTATAGTAATTCTGGGTGGACTTTATGTTTTCTTATTTTTTTATTGCATAGGCTTTGGATTATTG
Source organism: Helianthus tuberosus (assembly GCA_030545235.1). Lineage (NCBI taxonomy): Eukaryota > Viridiplantae > Streptophyta > Magnoliopsida > Asterales > Asteraceae > Helianthus > Helianthus tuberosus. Next base: position 178,978,453 of record CM060366.1, read on the forward strand.
TATATATGGGTGATCACTTGATTCTTGATTTGAATCGCTTGGTGAAGCATGTGGGCGGGGAAACCATAAAAAAGACAGAGGAGATGGCGGGCCCCTCATTTGCACCGATTTAGCTCGTGCAGTTGATGAAAACGGGCCCACAGATGATGAGGAACAAGCACCTTTATTAGCAACAGCAGAATGTCGTATTTGTCAAGAGGAAGATTCAGTTGATACTTTAGAGACACCGTGTGCTTGCAAAGGCAGTCTAAGGTAATCTATTAGTTTATTGGTGTGCTTGGATGTGTGTTTTGAAATTATTGTATAATTAATCAGAAGCAAATCATTAGCTGAAATCATTGTATAATGTTGCATGTGTTTTGCTACTTGACATTGTAATAATCACGAACATGATGATAAATAAAGTATATGAGTGTATTTTTGTTTTTTTTTTTTTTTCTACATGATTTTACTCTATTTATTAAGTTTTATGTTTATGCAGTTTGCTCACAGGAAGTGTGTCCAACATTGGTGCAACGAAAAGGGTGATATCACTTTTGAAATATGCCACCAAGTAAGCTTCCGTTATAACAATTTTGAACTTAAGATTTTCATCGGTTTTAAATTTACTATGAAACTGACAATTTCAAACCCCTTTTTTAGAAAAAAAGAATTAACAAATTGTATATTTATTAGTCTTAAAAAAAGCATGCCAGTTTAGGGATAAACGTGGTGTTACACTCGAGGGTATTGTGGGAAAAGGTAGTTTCTTTCTTACTTTATATGGTAAGGCTCTGAATGTTATCTTTTCAGTTTAGAGGGTACATAGATCTTAACGGGTCGGATTTGGATTTGAATCTGAATCGTGGTCTCATCTTAACCAAGGTTTCAAAAAACAGAAACGAGTTTCGAGGCGCTTTCCCTTCGCCTCACGAGGCGTAAGCCTTGAGGCGAACCGAGGCGTAAGCCCGAGGCGGAATTAAAAAATAAATATAAAATTATATATCTTTTAAAAATAATAATACTAACTAAATTCATCGTCAAAATCATCAAAAACACTCATAAAAAGACATAAATCGAGTGGTTCGGGAAATTCAGTACCGGTACCGGTTCTGAACCGGTAACTGGTACCATTTGCTCATCCCTACATGATATAATAAAGAAAAGAATCGACTCTAAGGCAATGGGGTGTGGGTCGGGAAGGTTTGCAGGGTGCTGAGGTGGCCCTCCCGATGAACCTCAGCCGGGGTCCACGTTGTTGGCACACCCGGACGTGTTTTTGACATGTTGCGCAGACAATCCCTTTGTTCTGATTACATTAAGATGTCTGTACTTGAGGAGGCTGATAAAATGCTTTCAATGGTGTTCAAGGATCTGATATATGGTCAAATTAAATTTTACCAGGAGTAATTAGTGACTAACAAGTGGTTTTTCTTGTTCCAGATCTATGATATCTTCCGGTTGTTGCCATCGATGGTTCATGTTGGCGTTTTCTCCGTAGCTAACCGGTTAGGATTCTTGGAAGCGTGATGAACTCACTTTGGAAGGTATCAAATAGTTCTATTTGAATATGGACAAAGAAGGCTGGAAGCCTGAAACACTCTGTAACCTTTACGAGACGTTGGCAATCACAAGTTTCAATTATTTATCATTTGTCTTTTTTGAGATATACGCAAGTTAGTTTTGTTTTTTAAAAACACTAGAACTTGCGTTATGTATTATTTCAGTGAATTTAAGTAGGTTTTTTAATTTTTCTATATATTTTTTTGGTTATTTTTCATGCAATTTTCAGCATTAAAAAACAATTTTATACAAAAAAAGTAAATATTCCAGTTTTTTTCCTTTTTTTTTTAAATTTTATATTTCATTACAAATGCGTTGCAAATTCTTTAAGAAATGGCGTAGGAAATGCGTTGCAAATAAATTCCCAACACCATATTTCTGTTGCAAATAAGTCACAAATCTTATACAAGAGTAATTAAAGAATCGTAGGAAATGCGTTACAAATTTTCAACACAATATTTCCGTTGCAAATGAGTTGAACTTTGTGTAGTAAATGCGTTGCAAAAAGTTTTCCACGAGGCTTTTTCCAACATTAGGTTTTTGTGACAAATGCGTTGCAAATTCAGATTTGCGACGCATTTGTAACGGAAAAACACGTTGAAAAGTTCCATTTTTCTAGTAGTGAATTAACATTATTTAATGGCTTATCAACGACCAACATAATATGAAACAAATGAAATGCTCTATGCTCTTGCGTTAACAATACCAAACCTACAACACTGTCGGCGATGATACAGCGAAAGGATGTGCGGTTTCTTATGGAAAAGAATTCACTTCTCTAAAATCAAACCCTCTTTTTAATATCAAACCCTCCAACAGTGATACATACATAACCATTCAAGCACTACGCCTGGTCTCTACACTAATAAGTTCTAGTTTTTAATATCAAACCCACCAACAATGATACATGCATAACCATTCAAGGCTTCAAGCACTACCGGACTCTACACTATTAAGTTCCACTTTTAATTCGATATGTCTAATAGTGAAGCTACCATTTTTACAAGATCTTAAAAAAAAAAAGCTACTAATTGTACAAAACCTTTTGTTCAGGCACATAGATTTCACAATAAATTCTATAAAAAATAGGTTCAATTAGGTCATAAGATTGCTTCAGAAATCGACCTCTATCTAATTATCAAATAGTTCTCTCTAGAATGGAGCCCATTGATTTTTTTGCTTGGATATTCTTCCTTATTATCACGCTATTTTAACCGGCATATAATAGTGTGTTAATAGAGCTATTAATCTTCATAGTTTTTTTAGAGCTTAACCACGTCTAACCATGTATGAGATTTTCGTAGGTAATGACTATTTATAAATTTGACTGAAAGGACTGGTCCAATTTTCAAACAAAAATTAATCGCCAACATAATATTTTTCGTTAACTTCTAACATTATCAAGAAAGCTTTTTACCGCCTATTAGTGAATTCATAACATCTAGAAATTATTCGTATTTTCTCTTCGAATATCGAAATTTCTTTGCAAATAGTCATGAATATAATCAAACTAACTAATAAAGTCCTGTCAGTTAAAAATAAATACATAAACTAATAAAGTCAATAAAATATCTAGGAAACAAAGAAAGAAAATATATAATCACACGTGAATTTTAAAATTTAGGTTTGTATGTTTATTTATATATATATATATACACACAGAGAGGGGAGGGTTCAAGTGAAAACTATTTTTATCGTGAAAAACTCGAAAATAACTAAAAAAATCCTAAAAAACATACCAACTTTTTTTACAATTTTTTTATTAAAAATTGTTATTTCTTATATATAAAAAAATTTCAAAAAAAAATTGTAGTGCAGAAGTGTAATAATACACATGTGTAGTACACATATAATGCACATGTGCAATACAAGTTATTTTTTAATTTATATATAAAAAGTAGCGAAAATTGGTAAAAAAAAAATTGGTATGCTTTTTAGCTTTTTTTAGTTAGTTTTCGTGTTTTTACATTAACTAGTGGTTTTTAATTGAACCTTCTCCATATAGGTTCAAAAAAGTGAATATAGTGTTGTTACGGATCTTTTAGATTAAATCTATCAAAACGTCATTTTTATTAAAAACTTTGTAGATGTTAAACGCACCCGATTGAAATCACATCGTTGGTGAAACTTGAACTTCGTTACAATCCATTCATAAACAAGACTCTGTGGGGCTTTTTGAAACCATGGCATGCAGGCCAATATTTCAAAATAATATAAATGACTTGACTAATAGTTTTTTTTCTCATCAAATGTATTTGATTCCAATATAAATAAGAAGATTAAAAAGAATGTATATTATTTTTTTATTTTACATTTTCACCATCTACAACTACAACTCATTTCACAAAAGGTGCAACTGAGGTACAAAGAGGACGATAGGTTTATTATAAATTAAAAATAGTAGTTTATTCTAAAATAAAAAAGAAATCTAGAAAGGTAAAAGGCTCGCAGTTATTTTATTGAAGTAAGATGATACGCTATCTTTCCTAATTATATATGGCAGCATATAAGTAATAAATATACTGCTAAATAGAAATGTGACCTTATCGTAAACTTCTATAACACGTAATCTGTAATCAGATATATTAAATCATATAATCTGTACATACATTTTAAAATATGTTTGCGAGGTTAAGATTTCATAGATTTAATTTGCTCATGCTTTTTGGATCTTCACTACAAATAGTTCGTCGTCGTCGTTATTCTGAACACGTATATACAAAGGATGTTCAAATATTGTACTCTAAGAGAAAAATATGAACGAAGTAACATAATTAGTTTAACAGTGAGAAAAAATAATTTGAAATCGAGACATACAACATTTTTTAAAAACCCCGCACACCGGGCAACATCGGATAGATTAGTCAAATATCGGATACAATACAAAGTAGAAAAATTGAATAGGTTTTTAATTATTTGATTGTATTTATGTTGCTTGAACAACTTTAGAAACTGATAAGACAGGACAGACTACGATTTAGGGAGTAAAATCAAATTTCAAAACTCCCAAGAATTTGAAATCTTCAATTTGGAAACGTATTCAAGAATCATCCAAGTTATTCATCAGTTTAAGAGGTCTATGGGCCGAGTTAATCATCCAACTTGAACAAATATAATGTTATATACTTATTAATAAAAATTCATAATTTCAAAAACCTCTTAAGTTTTTGTATTTCCCAAGGTTCTCAACTCAATTTTATTTATATACGAAAATTAGCTATGCTTGATAGGATGACAAGCACTGAAATGTGAAAACTTAGGTCTCAAAATGTCAAGTCATCTAGATATAGACCATAAACACTTTATTTTACATATTAATTATGTTAGGATATCTTTTTGACGTTACAATTTGTAATATTTAGTGGAATGTTTTATAAAATTTTGAAATTTCTACTAATGCTTAAATTTTAAGGATATGAACATTATTTCGACTAATGCTTAAAATTTTGAAGTTTCGACTAACGCTTAGATTTTAAGGATATGAACGTTATAATTTGTAATAATTAGTGGAATGTCTTAACAAGTTTTAAAATTTCAACTAATGCTTAAATTTGAATGATATTAACATTATTTCGACTAATATTTAATGGGGCATTGCATAAGCAACATGTAGTAAAACCTCTATAATTAATAATCGATAAATTAATAAACTCCATAAAATTAATAATTTGTCTAGTCCTAACTTGTGATCAGTACAAAATTGGAACTCAATCAATAAAATAATAAGATAATAACTTTTTTGAAATCTCAGCGTATATATATTGGTCCCAACGAAACTATAACTTAATAATTATTAAAAGATTACGTATTCTAAGATTGTTTAGTAAAAAATGAATATTTTGTTTTTTTTTTGTTGAACTTCAAATCTATCCTGAGTTCATCTTTAAATCTCATCATTCCATACAAGAATTGGGGCATTGTCTTCTCGTATTACAACAAGAAGTTGTGAAGAGTCGTTGTCGTTTGCAATGCACTTAAAAATATGCATTAAAACTTGTTTTTGTAATAATATGTCGCTAAATTAATAAATTATTAATTTATCGATACAATAATATCTCGCTAAATTAATAAAATATCTTGGTCACAACATTATTAATTTATAGAGGTTTTACTGTAATCTTAAATGAGAATATCTTCAAATGAGAATCTCTTCAACGTTAACCATTTCTACTTAATTCGAATTGTCTTATGTTAATTTTTCTATGTTTTGTCGTTGTACCCCAAGCAAACAAGAACGTAGAATCATTCTAGAATATAATGGAAACACGTACTATTTCTTTGAGAAACATATACAAGTATGATTACAATGCCCTTTTAGTCTCGTTTACTTTGAAAAGAACTCATAAAGAGAGTTTATTATTGACAGAGATTATTATGGACATCTTGCATGCAAAGTTGTTTAAATTAGATCCTGAAAATGAGAAAATCACAAAGAATGAAAGAATTAGTCAGAACTTCAACAAAAATCGTATAAATTTGATTTAAAAAATTTGGGTTGTGTATAATTACTGGACATAGTCGATGAGAATCCTCCCAGCATCAGGATTAGCAATCACAGCAAATGCCTCTTGTGAAAGATCGATTTGATCTGAAGCACATCCAGGACAAAGATCAACAACTGTAACATCAACGCTTTGGCCTGTGCAAGGTTCCAACACTCCCAGATTGGTTCTACCAGTGCAAGTGACACGGTACCTAGTCCCACATGCAGCTCCGTTGTTAAACAACACACTGTTTGCTGCTAGGATCATAACGCCACGATCTTCGAAGCCATAACATGATGAAGCTAAAGGAAGAAAATGTTTAATAGGTTAAAAGTATATATAATATATGATGGTTAGTTTGTGCTCGTAAAATTTAATAAAAAAGTTTACGCTGTTATACCGAACTTGTGAATTAACATATATATGATGTATATATAATGTCCCTATATACTTACGGAGGTAGGTAGCAGGGGCGGATTTAGGAGGTTTTACCGGGTTCCCAGGAACCCAGTCGATTCGGAAAAAAACGTTTTTTTTAGTGTAAACCTTGTATGATTTGGAAAAAAACGTTTTTTTGTAGTGTAAACCTTGTATGATTTGGAAAAGGGAACCCAGTGAAAAAACTGGCTGGATCCGCCACTGGTAGGTAGTGTAGAAGGTTGCTTGGCCAGCAATGGCATGAGCAACTGATGTGAGACATGCAACCATGGCGATCAAGATAAAAGCCCTAGTCATCAAACCCATTTTTGGGAAACCGAAATTTGTTTGTTTAGTATTTTGGTTAGTTTGGTGATGAAAAACAAAAAAGGGGTTTCCTTTTATAGCTGAAAAACCTAATTGGAAGTCTAATTAAAAATAAATGATTTACCAAGTCAGGGAAGTGGGACAGGAATGTTATGTTATTCTTTACACTTCTGGATAAGTAATTTATCCATTTACTAATAACTCCTAACATTAAAAAATAGGTAAGAAAGGAATCAATCTTGATTGTTCACAAAATTCAACATTAAGCGTTCAATATTAAGCCTCTTTTTAAAAATATATATATATATTTTGTTTTGCATTGTAAGAGTAATTTCGTAAACTATACTCATTCATTTGATATATCAGATCCAAGTGTAAAGTTATTTTACAAAGTTTTTTTAAATCTAGGAAGGCTACTGATTTATTGCAAAATACATCTGTTTTCCATGTAAAGTTTGTATAGTTTTTATTAGTTTTAGTTTCGTGTTTTAGTTAGAATGTGTATACTGCTGATCAATTTGTGTTTTCCAGGTCTAGGAGGTTAAGAATTGCTGAAAAAGGAGAAAAACTAATTATATTTAGCAAAAACCGAGCACCAAAACGAGTTCAGGAGTACGAGAGTTGAAACGGCACGAATTCGATGGAAAAATGGCCTGGCCGCGTTGCGCGACCAAGATTAGAGCTCTCCCCATGCGACGCGAAGAGGGAATTGACTTTTAGTTGACTTTTGACACGCCGTGTCGCGCGGCCTAATGACATGTGCTCTCCGCTTGGAGCCTATTTTTGCAGAAAGTTTTATCTTTCTGATGGGTTTGAGCTGAAACTTCATATATAAACATCTTTAACTTCAAAGAACTCATAACCCTACAAATTTAGCAAACCTTGGACGAATTTGGAGCTTTGAGAAATCAGATTTTGACGGTTATTGAAGCTAGAAATCATCCGGTAGAAGACCCAAAGTACGAGAATGTTGGTGCATGCGTCTGTCGACTTCGTCTTGTATCGAGTCTTGTAATAGAATTGTTAGATCGGGGCACGTAGTTCAAGAAATTTGGGTTTGAATGTAATTTCGCATGAAAGTGTCATAGGGTAATTCCGTGCGAAATTAGATTTCGCATGAATCTAATTTCGTTTGGAGCTGTTTCATGCGAAATTAGATCCACTATAAATACTCTTGGAGCGAAATCATTTGTAAGGTTCTTGTTTCCGGTACCGAAGTGCTGCCGACGTGTCGATTGATCTGTAAACCTGTTATATCAATAATAAAAGACAATTAGAAGTATTTCAAGCTGTTTTCAAGTCAATTCATCTGTTTCCGCCTTTTGAATTGATTAAAATTCTTCTGAACGACTCGTTTGGTCGTGAAAACGATCCTACAAGTGGTATCAGAGCTCAGGAGGAAGAGTTCTTACCAAAACAGTCATAATTTCTGACTTCTACACCTTCTTTTCAAAGTTAAACAAAATTTCACGGTTAAAATGGACTGAATTTCACACATGATAATCGAAACAGTGTTTTAATGAATCCTTGAGAAAATTGGACCTTAATTCGATCTAAAATTGGTAAAATTCGTAATTTCGTTTGAAAATCAGATCGAAAATGATGACGTCAGCACTATTTCGTGCGGAATTACTTGTTTCATTTCACACGAAATTACCTGATTTCGCTCGAAATGGTTAATTTCGCTTCTGAGTGTAATTTCGTTTGAAAATTTCACACGAAATTAGCTAATTTCGCTTCAAATTGGTATTCCGTTTGAAAGTGTGCTATTTCACACGAAATCAGTTATTTCGCACCAAAAAGTGATTTCGTTTTAGTTGGTATTTCATGTGAAAGTTAATCTCGTTTGAAATTGTTATTTCGCTCCAAACAGATTTTGTTTCAGGGTGTGATTTCGTTTGAATTGTCAGTTTGTGTGAACTTTCAGTGTTATTTGAACTTTGTTGAGTGTGTGATACAGATTACTGAATCAAGGAAGAGGAATTCTACAATGCGTTTGCTACACCAGTTGCACCAGTTACAGCTGCCGAAACTTTGTATAATGAGAATGAGACAGGAACTTATCAGAAACCGCCAAAGCTTATATACATTGAAGATTTTAAGGGATGGCAGAATCGGTTTGAGAACTGGGTGCAAGCTTATAAGTTTGATGCATGGTGTTCATTAGAGAAAGACTATGAGAAACCTAAAAATGAACGTGGGCTTGAAAAAGCATTTTGTGACTTTTCAGAGGGTGATAAATTGAAATATACAAGTGAAAAAATGATGATCAGTATTCTTCAACAAGCGATTAAAGAAGATATTTTTGTTTTACTTCAACATGAGGGTACTGCTAGGTCAATTTGGACGGCATTGATTCAAAAGTTTAAAAAGTGCAGATATGATCAAGAATAAAAAGGCTTTACTCAAAAAATCATTTGATATGTTTGTAGCTTTTGATCATGAAACAACAAAAATGACCATTGATAGATATTGTCATCTTGTGTTGGAAATGGGAAGAATGGAAATAAAGAAAGACGACGATGAATGGATTGATAAACTAGCTGATGCATTACCATAACAGAAATGGGGAACATATTTGTTGATCCTTAAACACATGAGAAAATCTGAAAACATGAATTTGGCACAGTTTATTCAGAAGATTGAAGAGCACGAGTTGGATATCCAGAAAACGGCAATCATGAAGAATCCAAATGCTCAACAAGATGTCAGTTTATACTACAGAGGAAACAAATTTGAAGTTACTCCCAGTCTAAATATCCAAACTGGTTTCAGTTGTAACACCCCGAAAATGTAAAACTTTATATTAGAATTATAAAGTGTAAAATAAACGAGAATAAGCTAACTAGGATAAATAACCCGGTTAGTTAGGAATCTTGCAGTAACACATGAATGAGGTAAAAAGCCTAAATTATAAACCAAATTGAAAGTTGAGGGGCCTATGTTGTTAAAAATAAAACTTAATTACATAAAACAAAAACCAAACTCACTTTTGTGAGGTCTGGTTAGATCAGAAGCAGGGAAGGGCGACCCCCATTCTCCAAAACCCTAACATTCACAAAAGCCACAAATTGAAGGCTTAAATCATGTCCAAATCGATTTTCAAGCATAAATTAATGATCACCTAGTTGAGGGGATCATAAGGTATGTAAAATCTTGAAGTTTTGATTCATCTCAAGTTCTAAGTTAATTATGAAAGATCGAAATTTAGCTTGATGTGTCATGCATGAATGTAATTAGAAGAGATATGGTGTCTAGGGATGAACCCTAGGTGAAATCTTGTTAAAAAATTTCATGATAATTATAGAGTTTATAACCACCATTGTAGGTGATTAATAAACTTGAAGAAAACTTGATAAGCCTTAGAATTGTGATCTTGTTCTAACACAAATCTAAAATTTAGAATAAATTTCAGAAATATTGATGTTAAGATATATGTAGAATTGACTAATTAAAGTTAGTTTAGATGATAATTACAAGTCATGAACTTGGTTTTGTTTATATAAAAATCTGACCCGCTAGGTGTTTGTTAAAACGCCTAAGTGAGGAGTAAAACATTAAAGATCGGACAAAAACGCAGATTCGAATATTATAATGAATTGTCCGATTTTTAGTTATAAAAAGAGTTCTAAATTTGATTGTGAATGGAACTCTATAGGTAAAGAATCCGGGTCGTCAAGTGGACAAGCCGGAGGTGATACACGCTTGATAGGTGTGCTTTAAAGGTACGTAACTTCGGTTTCGTTACATTATGCATAAACAATAGTCTTAGAAATGTTAATGAGAATGTAGTGTCAATTGCGAGTTGGTATTTCATAGAAGTGACGAAGTTCACTCGACAAACAAACGGGTCAAAATAGTTAATTAGAATTGTTGGTTGATAATGTTGTTTAGTTATGTAAGTATGTAACTTGACCCGTTACATTAAACGAATTGTTGTTAAATTATGCGAATTCTCAATGTAGGATAGTTATGGTGTCGATTGTAGCAACCATGATCGTTACTTGAATAAATAGGCTAAGAGTGACAAGAAATTGTTTGGTAGTCATCACATTGGAGGATTCCACAAGATGAGCCAAATGGGTCGATTAGTTGTCTAAATTATTATTCTAGTGTTTTAGAGTTAAAATGGCGATGACAATTACAAGAGCATTAAGCCATGAGATTGGTAAAGAAATGCGAGTGATAATAAGCCCCGGATGTTGGGTATAAAGTGCCATAAATTTACTAGCTAAATGGTAGTAAATTGTGTGAAGTTGGAATGGGTCGAATAAATGCATAATGACATATAGTCTTTCGGTCCGTAAATAAATTTTTCGGTATGATAATTGTAATAGGCACGTCGGTAATGAATTTGCAGACGTATAGGAAAAAGAATCACCTTAAACGGACTTACGAGTCAAAAGATATGCCCATTTGAGTTAAAAGTCTGAATTTTCCGGAGCTGGCAAATAGTGCAGCTCACAAAGGCAACCTGCTGGAAAATCGTATCCCCCGCGCCACGTGACAGGATTCGTGCAACCTGTCGCGACACGCGACAGCCCCTCGCGGGGCGTGTAAGATTTAACGTGATCTGTCGCGGGGCGCGACAGACCAGAAAACTGAAAATTTTGTTTTCTTTTAATATGTATGATCTCGGAACTTGTTTAACATTGTCATAACTAACGTTTGACGTGGTTTTGACCTTAGGTGAGGTGGATTTTAACCCGGATGGCGATCAAGCATATTTTCAAGAACCGAACACTGCATATTGAAGCTTCCGCGCTTATCTAGTCTTGTCAAAAACAATGTTTTATATTGTAATTACTTGATTTTAAATTTTTGGGATGTTAAACTAGTTAGTAGTTAACTAGTAGGTTATCACTATGAAAACTTCTATTTCGTATCTTTTAATGAATTGAAGTATTTTCGGTTTTATAATGCAAATTTTATATTAAAGTCCCAATTATATATGACGGGTGTTACAAGTTGGTAATCAGAGCTTAAGGTTGTCAACAAAGTGTTCGGTTCAAGCTTGATCGATCATCCGGTAAGAATTAATTGCTTTAGTAGACTTACTAGAATACTAGAAAAAGGAAATTTGAATTGATATGCACGGGAAGTGCGTGTTTTGTTAGTGCACTTATGTCTATCACCTTCGTCAATCCGAGTCGTAGCGAGAAACAGAAGAAAACGAGTAGTTGTATTAGTGATATCTAGACAAAAGGCAAGATGGCAATATTGTAATTAATGAGAAATCTCATTAAAAGCCAAGGCCTATAAATAGATCCTTATGTCATAGTTTAGAAACTTTTGCTCATTTGGTGATTTGAGAGCTTTAGATCTAGAGAGAGAATCTAGAGAGAGAAAGTGATTCAAGGTTCTTGTACTTTATCAAATCTTATATAGAATCACGTTTATATTACGTCACGTGTGTTAGGTCGCGTTCGTGTACGGATTCCGCACGTTTCACGTTCGTTTCGCAATCGTTTCGGAGTCAAAACCGGTCCTACAAGTGGTATCAGAGCAGGAGCTCGATTGCACGGATCTATCGCACGATTACGCACAGAAAATCATCAGATTCAGATTCGATTTCGTCCAGATTTGATCTATTCAGATTGTGTCCATCGAATTCTCTAATTTCTACTCTTTTCTTTCACATTTTTTTCGAAATTAACCAAGATTCGTTGGTTAATATGATCTGAATTTGTCACAAAATCTGTAAAACTGAGTTTTAATCAACCGATTAACAAAATACACGGTAAAATCGACCTAAAATTGATCAATTTGTTCAAAAATCGACCTATCAGTTCGTATCAGTGCCAACTCGCATGAACTGAATCTTCAAACTCAGTTTACGACTATTCTGTGGACAATATTGAACGTAAAACATCTCATGGTGATCGGAATTTGATAGAGAACAATCCTAGGCTTTCAATTTTGGCAAAAACATGTACAATCGTTTGAGATTATCATCAGTTCGTATGAAGTGTATCATTCTGTTCGTTTGAAAGGTCATACGAAGTGACCTAGGTCGTCTGAAAGATCATACGTAGTGACAGGTTTAGTCGGTTTTAATAGTTCAGTTCGTCTAAAAGGTTCAGTCCGTTTAGAAGTTCAGTCCGTCTGAGAAGATCAGTTCGTTTAACAGTTCAGTTCGCATAATTTGAGTACAGTTCGTTTGTAATCATTCCTCAGTTCGTATGTAGTGGGTTCAGGTCGTATGAAATGGTTATAAACTGTCAGGTCGTCTGAATTATTGTCAGTTCGTTTGAGTGTTTAAGCAGTCCATACGAAGTGAACTGATTTGATTGTTTGATACCAGATCGTTTGAAACTCTATTCAGGTTGTACGGTGTGAAAACATATTCAGATTGTTTGTCAACATTTCTCAGACTTTATTATCTTGGGTTTATTGAATATTGATCTGCATGAGAACTTGATAATTGTGTTGCAGACTAATCAACTTACTTGAAGGTCCAATTTGCATGTGAAGTGATAAGTTTGTCGGCCATTTTAAATATAGAATCAGTTTGATCATAATTCAAAATATCACGTGATCACATTATTACTTTCATTTGATCGGTCCAATAAAAAGTCATTTCACAAATAAACTTGTCGGCCATTTGCAAAAAAATATATTTTGTTACATGTGATCATTAAATGATTGTCGGTTAGTGGGTGGTGTCAAATTGTTGGATATTTAGAAATTAATTGATGATTAGTTGTTGGTTCAAGGTGATCAAGTCGTTTTTGTCGTAAAGTGATTACAATAAATTGCTCAGTTCACATCAAAAGTTCAATTGAAAGATCGTATCAAATTAGTTCACAAGAGGTGTTTTAGTACGTTTGAATCAGTACGTTTGAATTCGAACTCGTTCCAGGTCGTGTGGTTTAGCCAGGTCATTGGAAAAGGTCATTTGAATTTGATCCGGGTCATAGCAGTCCGCACAGTTTGTCAACTTTCAGTCCGCACAGAATATTCACCAGTTCGAGTATTATTTTGATTCAGTTATTTGATAGTGTTTAAACTGATAAGTGTTTGTTTGTTTGATTCAAGGTTATTCAAAGATCACATCATGGCTGAAGAAAATTTTGTTGCTGAAATCAAAGAGAAAACCAGAGAGGAGATTCTGGAAGAGAAAACATACCGAGAAAGAAACATTGCGTGGAACAGAATGGATGAAATGCAAGAAGAGTATGAGAGTGCTGTAGTCAACAAGAGATGGGACAAGAAGCGAGAATGCTATGTCAACAGAAATGGTGAACCAGTTGTTCCCAAGAAAGACATAATCTTTGAAGATGTTCTTTTGGAAATTCCTCTGTCCGTCGAATACTACACAAATGTTGGAAAAGATAAAAAGTATGCGAAAAGGTTTGACAAACATCTTAGAGATGTTATGGTTTCAAGTCTGAGGAAGAGAGATGAAGAGAGGATGAAGAAAAATGTTGATGTGATGGTGAGTGATTTGAAGAAGATCGCTGAGGAGGTAATAGTTGAAAATGTGAAGAGTGCTGAGGAAGTAAAGGAAGAAGAAAAAGTTGTTGTGAAAGAAGCTGTTACAGAAGAACAGCAATTTGAAGAAGCTGAGGAGAAGCTAGAAAGTTCGGAAGAAGTGAAGAGTGATGCTGGTGCTGGTGATGAGAAAAAAGGAAGATGCTGATCAATCAGAAGATGCAGCAAACACCGAGGTGCTAATAACTGAGGTAAATTCTGATTCTGAAGTCTTAAATGAAACTGTTGAACAGTGCATGAAATGCATGGAAACGTGCAGTGCTTGTACTGAAAAAGACGAAAAATTCAGAACTAGAGATCTTGAATTCACCAAAATAGAAGAAGTTTTCAAAATTAAATATAAAGAAATGCTTGAAAAGGAAATGGTTTTAAAAGAAAATAATGAAAAGCTTTCAGAAAAATGTAAAAATTTAGAAAAAGAAAATGAAAGTTTGAAAGAAAAAGTTTTAAAAATAACGGAAGAATGTTCACAAAAGGAAAATGTTTGTCAAGAAATGAAAAAAGAATATGATTCAATAAAATTGGCTTATCACATTACAAAAGAGTCATATGAAAAAGTGAAAAGTGAAATGAAATTTGTTCAATCAAGATTGAATTACTGTTCTGAAACATCTAATGAGCTTAAGCGACAATATGAAATAAAGCAACATGTTGTAAATTCCTATATTGAGGATGTTGCTAAGCTAAAGTGTCAGATTGCTGATTTAGAACAGGATAACAACAAGTTAAAAAGTTATCACGTGTCATCATATGTGCTTGAACGTATTTTCAATATAAAACCGGGAGATGGTGAGTCTGAGCAAAACAGGAAAGGCATTGGCTCAGAGTTTCATCAAGTTCCACCACCGGAAAAGTTTGCATTTTATGATGATGAAAAAGTCGAAAAAGCTTTCAACATGGTAGACCAATTGCCAGATAACATTGACGTAACCTATTCCAAATCTGATGATTCTCATGATTCAGAGGTGGTAGGTAAAGTCGTTGAAAGTGTGTTGAAAGAAGAGTCAGTTGATACAGGTAAATCTGAATCACAGGATGAAGATGAAGGAAATCTTCATGATGGATATCTGAAAAACATAAAATCTGAGAAAAATTTGAATGATGATTCAAAAGGATTGGTTTATACCATGATTGGATCAGACAAATTGTTCTTAGATGTTGTATTCCCGATTCAGAATGTGATTTCAGAAAAGGTTGATAAAGTTTTCAAAATGGTTGAGATTGAGAAGTCTGAGATTTCAAAGTTTGCTGGTAAGAGTCATAGAGGTTCATATAACAAACCTGGTTACAAGAAGAAAAACATGAAGGCTGGTTTGGGTTATAAGAAGAAACAAAGTTAGAAAAGAAATGAAACTCCGAATTTTCAAACAAAATTGAGTTTTGTTCAAGGAGGCAGTTTAGAAAAAGAAAAAGAACTCAAAATGAGACAGTCTAATGATGAGTTCTTTGCTAAAAAGCAAAAGCAACAACCACAGGTCAAAGATGTGTCCATGAGAACATGTTTCAAATGTGATCAAAAAGGACATCTTGCACGCAAGTGTCCTAATCTAAAACCTGTGGATGTTGACAAAACGAAGATTGATGCTGAGAAACAAAAATCTGAGAATGTGAGACAAAGGTCAACCAGATTTGACTCAAAACAAACTTGGAGGTACAACACAAACAAGTTTGCTTCGAATCAAAACTGGAAATCAGACCCGAATAGGTTCGATTCTAGACAGATCTGGAATTCTCACACGCCTAGATTCAGAACAACACAGAGTTGGAAAACAACAGTTGATATGACAAAACCCCAAGAGTTTTGGAAACCAAGGGTTGTTGTTCAAAATCAAAATGTTCAAAAAGATTCACATTTTTATAAACGAGGTACACCAAAAGGTCAGACATGGTGTGTTAAGAAACATGTTAAATTGGTAAAAGATGAGAAAGTTGAAGTTAAAATTGACAAAGTTTTTGTAAAAAATGACAAAGAGTTTCCAGCATTGAATGAAAATTATTGTGTTGAAATGCCTAAGGTTCAAAAGACCTGGGCTAAATTGTTCAAGTAATTGAGTAGTTTGTTTGTGCAGGTGCTCATGGAATTCAAAGATTGTGAAATTGGAGATTGGAGCAGCCTGGCACATCGAGAGGAGGCTGCTGCTGGATCCTGGTTTGGTTGAACAGGGAGTTTATATGTTTTCTGTACATAAATAAACAATATTTTAAAAACCGTAAAAATTGAAAAACTTGAAAAACCAAAAATATGTTTGTTTTTAATTCTTGTCAAAAACTGAAAATTACAAAAATATGTGTTGATTGAATACGCCGAAACCCTCACGGCTGAACAAACATGATTACTTTCATCAGATTGAAAAACGGTTTTCAAACTGTAAAAATCAATGTGTTGTAAATCATGGGGGTACATTATTTTATGTATATTTTCTGCAAATCAAAGCACTTTAAGCAGAAAATGGATGGCGAGACAAAGCTATCAGTATTGGTTGTCAAATTTTCTTTAATGGTTTTGCATTTTAGGGGGAGTAATATTTGTTAGAAAATACAAAAACATTTGAAAATTTGAAAATTTGAAAATGACAAAAACATGATAAAACCTATTGGCAAAAAGACAAAAACATTAAAAAATGAAAATTGAGTTTTTGTGTAAAAAGAGGAAATGATAGTACATCAGTAGACAGTTACAGTACGCTAAAAATTTGGAAAGTCAAAATGTGTTAAACGATCTCACCGTGGATGTGTCGGTAGATTTTTATACATTTAGTAAACTTTTTCGGGATATAAACATAAATTCAAACTTACTTATTTCGTGGGGAACACTACTTGGATATATAGGTAACCCCTGAAATCTCGTTTGAAAGGTTCCTTTTTCTGATATACTAGGTCTTTATACTCAATGATATCTGGGGTATTATTCCGGTACTTCTGCTGAACGGTAGTTCTGACCTAGTCCCCGAATAATACTTTCCGCATATGCTTGAAACATAGCATCACCCTCAGCATAAATGATAAGACAATAAAATTGCTTAGCAATGCTGTTGTAAAAAAGATCCTCTAAAGGGGACACACCCACAAGTTGAGTCATGATCTCTCTGCTGAACGATGGTTCTGACCTGAGCTCTCATGATTCTTCATAATTTATTAACTCCTTACAGATATCATTTGTGTTATAATTTCCTGTAAGACTGAATATTGGGATCTGGATACGGGAGTATATTCAAGAGGTGGGACACATGAATGAGTTTAAGTTCTTAAAACATCTAATTCGTATCCTGAATTAGTTGAAATTTGTGTGAAAATTTAAGTGGACAAGTATATCGACAATCTAAGTGAATTGTTTAATTCTTAATGTGTAACTAAGCTCAACGGTACTTGTGACTTGTCAAAAACTGATATGATCCTCTGACGCATAGTCAAACAAAAATATTGTCTGTAAATATGTTTGTACATATTACTTTACTGCTTTATATTTTCAGAAAATACAAAAAGATTTTGATTTCTGCTTTATTTTCGACAACTGATGTCAGAAATGCTGAGTTTCAAAATCTAAGTATGCTGATTGTGTTTCTGAAAATAAAACAAGTTCATTAATTTGAAACTTGAAGTTTTTAGTCAAAAATTCAAAAACAGTTTGTGATATCTCCAAGGTCATTAATTTGGACTTGGATGATTAACCGTGAAGGATTTGGATTCTTATATTGTTAAAATATGTAAAAGAGTCAGTTTTCGATGTTGGATTCTTAAATACTGCCAAATCTATGAAGTTTGTTGACAGGGAGAGTGAAATTTAGAAAGTTTAATAGAGCCAGATTACAATTTCTGGAAATTCGAAGTTATTTTCATTGTTAAAATGTTTTACTTATAAATATCAGAGAATTGCAGATGTTGTACCAGACTACGATCCCGACAGCCGAGTCTAAGGGGGAGTCTGAAGACGAGCTCAACGCAAGAGGAAGCGTGGATTCAAAAAGCCATGTAACTATTATAGAGGAGCTTGTATACGGAAAGCAAGGTGTCGATCCCAAAAGCACGGAAGCTTGACGAAAGGGGGGGCCTGATGAAGAAAAGAGTCTACAGAAAGGGGGAGCTGAAGCTGAAGACAGATCCACTGGGATTCTGTTCGAGAAAGAAGGAGTCTAAGTTGATGAAAACGTGTCAAAGCTTCAAGAAGATTCAAAGAGAGAGAGAAAAACAAGATGCTACGAGATTGACTGCGGTAATATCCAAGGGGGAGTCTGTTAGTGCACTTATGTCTATCACCTTCGTCAATCCGAGTCGTAGCGAGAAACAGAAGAAAACGAGTAGTTGTATTAGTGATATCTAGACAAAAGGCAAGATGGCAATATTGTAATTAATGAGAAATCTCATTAAAAGCCAAAGCCTATAAATAGATCCTTATGTCATAGTTTAGAAACTTTTGCTCATTTGGTGATTTGAGAGCTCTAGATCTAGAGAGAGAATCTAGAGAGAGAAAGTGATTCAAGGTTCTTGTACTTTATCAAATCTTATATAGAATCACGTTTATATTACGTCACGTGTGTTAGGTCGCATCCGTGTACGGATTCCGCACGTTTCACGTTCGTTTCGCAATCGTTTCGGAGTCAAAACCGGTCCTACATGTTTACACACTCAAACCCGGAAAAGTGCACTAAGCATAAATGGTTTAAGCAAGTGGCGAACTTGGCTAGATCAAAATGAATGACGCATATGTCATAGATGAAATGTTTAACAATTAGTGTAAACATTTCAATTTCAAGATGACGGAAAGATGGGAGGAGTGTATAAATACGCTCGAACCCGGGAAAATACACTAAGTAAGAACGGTAAGGCAAGATATATACTTGGCCAAACCGAAAAAGAATAACACATTATTTATGATTGAGTGAGAGTGATATAAATTTCCGTATAATAAGATGGAAATGAATTAAATAATTATTGATAAATCGTGATGGATGTTTCAGTTAAAGAAATGTCTGGAGTAACCGGAGATGATTCGACATCTCAATTGACTGAACAAATGAAAGCTAAGATTTCCGAGGAGATCGGAAAAGCTCTAGAAAATAGTCTATCACAGTATATTGATAGATTACAAACCACAATCGTGCCGGTGGTGAACGATATGATGGCTGAATTGAAAGACAGCATACTACAAGAAATAGAAGAAAGGAGGGTGTTGGATATGAATCCAAGATCAGTAAAGAAGTCCAAGTCTAATAAAGCTCCCAAGAAGGGAGTTACAAAAAGTGTGTTACATCAGTGTAGATTTTGTGGAAAAATTCACAAGGGCACATGTGGTAAGCCAAGACATAAAAAGTCTAAATGTCCAGAGAGGCTTTGAAACCAAGGACACAACTGACACAAGGTCTGATGCCCAGAAATCAAGGACAAAGTTGTTTTATATAACAACCACGGAGGCTAAAGCTGAACCTGATGTCGTTTCAGGTATACTCTTGTAAATTAAATTTCAGCATTAATTTTTAATTATTACGAGTGCAAATAAATCGTTTGTTTTATACTGATTTATTTAACATTCTACATTAGTGTTAACGAAATTACCAAGGCTTTGAAAAATAGAAATAGGTAATAATAAAAGTTCTATTGTTTATAAGAGGTGCTGAAACTGTACGTTGATCATCGAGGTAAAAGAAATCATGATAAATATTGCCTTGGGAAGGGGTGCGCGCACACTCGAACCCGAGAACGTGATGAAAGATAAGCGTCATAATAGGGAGGAGTGTAATAACACCCGAACCCTGGGAGTTTACAATAGTAATAGATGACAAGGACATGGTTATAGACTTAGCCAAACTAAATGAAACATATAGAAACATCGTTTATGTCAACAAACGATGTGGATAAATTCCATACAACGATATGAAACAATAACATGAAATGAATTGATTTTGTTATTGTAATAATGGGTTAAAGTCAAAAATCAAGAGATTAAGATTTGGATAGGAATATCCTCGAAAAAGAAACTAAATGGACAATATGTATTATTCGTTGCTGTAAATAATGAAATACCAATAAATTTGGATTTAAAAGCTCGGGTATGAGTAGATACCCAAGTAACATGCTATTAATAAATTCCTCCTGAGGAAGAACGATAATCACATTGATGAGGGTGAATATGTAAAAGAATTAGTAAGATAAACATTATGAAAGCGTTAGAATAAGAACGAGTAAACCCCGAAGGCCGAATAACAATAACAGTAGTTTACCAAATAAGACTTGAGACATGGACCTTCGGGACATTAGTAGAAGAAACAGACCTAAGGGTCGCTGACAAAAGAAAGGTGGTGTACGGATTAATTAAGTAAAGTGCTTGATAATGAAAGTAAACGGAAGCCGGATAATGGGAGCATATTACATTAAGATAATGAGCCCAAGGGAAGGGATAAGAATCAAGTAAACAAAAATATAAATCGACAATTTAGAATGTCAAGGCATAAGGATAAAGTTGACTGTCATAGGCGACGGAACTCACACGAACAAGTCAAACCAGACGAGTGAAAGGATAAAAGACTTGGTTGAGTAAAAGCGATGGATTTTGCTGATACGACCAAATAAATCGAGAAACAAAGTCTTAATGAATGCCGAAAAGGTCGCTATGAAAATAATATCGATAAAATACCCAATTAATAGGTATGTTTTCAGATAAATGCGTAACCAACAGTCGAGAACGCGAATTAAAAGTCAAAAGACTCGGATTAAGAGTTATGACTAAGAAGACGATAAAATTTTGCAAAAACAGAATTTCGATAGTTATGTTTAACTATTTTTGTATTGGACGGACCGAATAAAGTATAATACTTGATATTCCAAGTAAGCGCAACCGAATAGTGAAAGTGCGAAATATTACTAAACCAATGTGATAGGTCGTAAAAGAATATGGAAAGGAAAACGCAAACCAATAAAACCGGGGTGTTAAAAACATTAAGATAACGAACCCTGTAACAGGTTGAAAGGAAATAGGGCCATAAACCAAATAACGGTATGAGTAAAATAAACCGATGCGGAGGAGACATAAGAAGTCATAGAGTCGGAAAGATAATCCGAAAGAAAATGAGTATAACTTTAGACTACGGTCAAGGTCAAGTGGATTTTGAAGGCGAGAATTTATTATTCTTAACATAAAAAGGAGGTGCCTTAACGCCATATGTATACTTAGGCAATTGAATAAAGATATGAAAACCTAATAAAATAGCCTACGAGGCTAAGTAAAGGAACCTACGGGTCGATAATATATAGCGTGGGAACCAGTCATGATGTCCCGCGCAAAATGATAACGGAGAAGAAAAATTCTTGTCGTCAATTTCTGATATGATTAATTGACATGTGTTAAAGAGAAAAACATTAAACTAAATTCAGTTTTAGTAAGAAACGACATTCTAACAAATATAAGTATTACGAGAGAAATTAGAAAAATGGTTAATACTAAAGGATATAGGTATTAACGCCGATAGGTGTAAGATGATGTATTCAAAGGAAGATTCATAATAATGAAAAGCTGACATAAACCTAAACATGACGTGATGTGATCACGGACACAAAAGGGATACAAAATACAGCCACGTTATAATACGAGTTATTAGATGTGAAATTATAAACACGCAAAATGCCAACGACGGCATTATAGTATACCCAAATAACGAGGTATGGGGTAAAATGGCGACCAATTGGTCAAGGCGATAAAACAAGTTATAGTCAAAATAATGTTGTGACCTATGTAGAGCACTTGTCAATGTAAGATTAACGTGAAGTAAGTATGCTGACGAACACAGTGACTGGATGGTCAAAAGACAACCCGGTCAAATAGGCGACAAAGATAGGAAATAGATGATAAAAGGTTACGGTCCAATAGGACATATGCCTAAAAGACGAACATGTAAATACGAATAAAAAAAACCTTATGCCGGACAAGAAGGAATGCCTTGAAAAACGAAACTAAGACGGTTAGGTTCAAACAAAAGGCCTACTTAAAGAAGGTTTCGGGGACGAAACCCCTTTTAAGGGGGGTGGACTTGTAACACCCCGAAAATGTAAAACTTTATATTAGAATTATAAAGTGTAAAATAAACGAGAATAAGCTAACTAGGATAAATAAACCGGTTAGTTAGGAGTCTTGCAGTAACACATGAATGAGGTAAAAAGCCTAAATTATAAACCCAATTGAAAGTTGAGGGGCCTATGTTGTTAAAAATAAAACTTAATTACATAAAACAAAAACCAAACTCACTTTTGTGAGGTCTGGTTCGATCAGAAGCAGGAAAGGGCGACCCCCATTCTCCAAAACCCTAACATTCACAAAAGCCACAAATTGAAGTCTTAAATCATGTCCAAATCGATTTTCAAGCATAAATTAATGATCACCTAGTTGAGGGGATCATAAGGTATGTAAAATCTTGAAGTTTTGATTCATCTCAGGTTCTAGGTTAATTATGAAAGATCGAAATTTAGCTTGATTGTGTCATGCATGAATGTAATTAGAAGAGATATGGTGTCTAGGGATGAACCCTAGGTGAAATCTTGTTAAAAGATTTCATGATAATTATAGAGTTTATAACCACCATTGTAGGTGATTAATAAACTTGAAGAAAACTTGATAAGCCTTAGAATTGTGATCTTGTTCTAACACAAATCTGAAATTTAGAATAAATTTCAGAAATATTGATGTTAAGATATATGTAGAATTGACTAATTAAAGTTAGTTTAGATGATAATTACAAGTCATGAACTTGGTTTTGTTTATATAAAAATCTGACCCGCTAGGTGTTTGTTAAAACGCCTATGTGAGGAGTAAAACATTAAAGATCGGACAAAAACGCAGATTCGAATATTACAATGAATTGTCCGATTTTTAGTTATAAAAAGAGTTCTAAATTTGATTGTGAATGGAACTCTATAGGTAAAGAATTCGGGTCGTCAAGTGGACAAGCCGGAGGTGATACACGCTTGATAGGTGTGCTTTAAAGGTACGTAACTTTGGTTTCGTTACATTATGCATAAAGAATAGTCTTAGAAATGTTAATGAGAATGTAGTGTCAATTGCGAGTTGGTATGTCATAGAAGTGACGAAGTTCACTCGACAAATAAACGGGTCAAAATAGTTAATTAGAATTGTTGGTTGATAATGTTGTTTAGTTATGTAAGTATGTAACTTGACCCGTTACATTAAACGAATTGTTGTTAAATTATGCGAATTCTCAATGTAGGATAGTTATGGTGTCGATTGTAGCGTCCATGATCGTTACTTGAATAAATAGGCTAAGAGTGACAAGAAATTGTTTGGTAGTCATCACATTGGAGGATTCCACCAGATGAGCCAAATGGGTCGATTAGTTGTGTAAATTATTGTTCTAGTGTTTTAGAGTTAAAATGGCGATGACAATTACAAGAGCATTAAGCCATGAGATTGGTAAAGAAACGCGAGTGATAATAAGCCCCGGATGTTGGGTATAAAGTGCCATAAATTTACTAGCTAAATGGTAGTAAATTGTGTGAAGTTGGAATGGGTCGAATAAATGCATAATGACATATAGTCTTTCGGTCTGTAGATAAATTTTTCGGTATGATAATTGTAATAGGCACGTCGGTAATGAATTTACAGACGTATAGGAAAAAGAATCACCTAAAACGGACTTACGAGTCAAAAGATATGCCCATTTGAGTTAAAAATCTGAATTTTCCGGAGCTGGCAAATAGTGCAGCTCACAAATGCAACCTGCTGGAAAATCGTATCCCCCGCGCCACGTGACAGGATTCATGCAACCTGTCGCGACACGCGACAGCCCCTCGCGGGGCGCGTAAGATTTAACGTGATCTGTCGCGGGGCGCGACAGACCAGAAAACTGAAATTTTTGTTTTCTTTTAATATGTATGATCTCGGAACTTGTTTAACATTGTCATAACAAACGTTTGACGTGGTTTTGACCTTAGGTGAGGGGGATTTTAACCCGGATGGCGATCAAGCATATTTTCAAGAACCGAACACTGCATATTGAAGCTTCCGCGCTTATCTAGTCTTGTCAAAAACAATGTTTTATATTGTAATTACTTGATTTTAAATTTTTGGGATGTTAAACTAGTTAGTAGTTAACTAGTAAGTTATCACTATGAAAACTTCTATTTCGTATCTTTTAATGAATTGAAGTATTTTCGGTTTTATAATGCAAATTTTATATTAAAGTCCCAATTATATATGACGGGTGTTACATCAGTGCTGATAGTTCTTCTGGAACGACAAGTAGTACTGTGACTTAGAGTGGTGGACATTCGTCTTCATATTCAAGCCTTGATCCAAATCATACAACACCAAGTCCTCAACAGCAGAATTCTACAAATCTGCAGTGCATTGTTACTTTAAATATTCAAAATGGTTAAAATTTGTCTCCAGAAATAGCTAAGCAACACATGGCATCACTAGTTGCTATGTTGGAATCATATGAAAGTTTGATTGCTGGCAAAATTGGAAATCCGATGCTTACAAAAGAAGATTATGACCAAATTGATGCAGAGGAACTTGAGTTGATGGATGTCAAATGGTGTATGGCTAGTGCTGTTTGAAGGGCAGAAAAATTTCGACAAATCACAGTTAGAGATGAGTTTCGGGGACTGGCTAATTCTCCGTAAGGATTTGAAAAATCAAAAGTTACATGTTTTCGTTGCAAAGGAAAAGGACACTTTAAACGAGAATGTAAAAATCAAGAAGCAACAAGAGGATCAGAAAAGAATGATTATTATCAGAAATCCATTTTTCATCAGATTGTGCAACAACCATCATCATCTCATACTCTGGAAGATGGAAAGAAGAAAGCTTTACTTATTCATCAAGATGATGAAAAAGTTGCAGAGGGATTTAGTTGGGACAAATACATCCCACCTGGTTCAGGTCTTGTTGCCAGAATTCGGGAAGAAGAACAAGTCAAATCTTGTCCGAAAAGAATACAAATTTTTCCAGATTTAGGAAGTGATATTGATACCGATGATGAAGAAGAATATCTTAATAAAGCTAGAAAAGGTATTGATCCTGATAGTTTTAATTTGTTTTTTGCAGATAAAGTTCAGATGCTGAATGAGATAAAGATTGCCAGATTAAAGAGAGAGCTGAAAGCAAGAATAATAGCTGATGAGAAGGAAAAGATGGAAGCTGGAGAAGCAAATGTTGAACCAGTAATTGAGAAAGTGATAGAAAAAATTGTTGAATTGTAGAAAGTGGCAGAGAAAATTGTTGAGGTTGAAAAAATAGTTGAAGTTGAAAAACTCGTCGAAGTTGAAAAAATTGTCGAGGTTGAAAAGATAGTTGAGGTCATTAAACCTTGTCAAAAATGTTTAGAATCTTGCAAAGATTGTGAGGTGAAAGACAAGAAGATTAGTGAACTGGAAGAGATAAAAGAGAATTTGTTATCTGATGTGAAGTATGTGAAAGAATCTTATGATGTGATGAACAGAACAGTTGATGGTTTGAAAAAGAAAAATACAGAAGTTGATGCTGCTATGACAATGATGAGTTCTACTTTAATGACAAAGCAAAAAGTCATCAATGAATATATTGAAGATTGTGCAAAGTTAAAGCAGGATTTAGAATTTGAAAAGATTGAGAGTGAAAGAATCAAACGTTTGTTGTTGAGTTATACAACATGTGATTATTTGATTGATAGAGTTTATCCTACTGTTGCAAGCCTTGAAGCATTTCAAGATAAAAAGACAGAAGATACGGATACTGGTAAGAAACAAAGTGTCAAGTATAACAAGTGTCCGCCTCCGATTTGGAATAGTTATTCTCCCAGCAAACCAAATGTGGAACGTTTAAATAAGGCTCTCAACATCAAGTTAAAGTCTGAAATCATTGATGAGTTACCAGATAATATTGATGTCATATTCACAGCATCTGACACTGATCATGAGTCTGAGTTGTTAAAGAAAGTGGTCGATCAGGTGTTGGATATGGATGAAGAGTCAAAGTCGGAGTCTAAGTCTGAAAGTTCGAGTTCATCAGAAAAAAGTCCGAGTTCATCAGTCAAACGGGTTTACAATAAAGAATTCCTGTTATCAAAATCTAATTTGAATGATGGATTAATCAAAGTGGCATATACTTTGAATGATTCAGACAAATTATATTCTGATGAGGAATTTCCAATAAGAAGTGTCAAATCTGAATCGATCAAACAGGTTTTCAAATTAACAGAAATTAATATTTCTGAAATAAAAGATTTAAATCTTCATGAAAAACCTAAAAAGTACACTTCAAGAGTTCAACAGAAATTAAACAAGAAAAAGGGTTACAGTTCTGGTTCAGGTTATCGAAAAAAAAACCAAACCATAACGGTAATTACAAAAAGAAAGGTCTCGGTTTTATTCCACCAGAAAATTATAAAAATGAGAAAAATTGTAAATCAAAAACAAAATTTGTTGCAGGAGGAAGTTCAGAGGAAGAACAGAAGAAACCATTCTGGAAACAATCAAACAAGGAGTTTCTTGCTGAAAGGAAGAAAAAGTTGGTTCAAAGAGTTGAGAGAAGAACATGTTTTAAATGTCACAAGATTGGACACATTACTTGGAATTGCCAACAGTTCAATGATACGAAACAGGGAGTTACTTCTAACTCAGAGAAATCTAAAATGTTTGAAAATTCGATTTTCGAAAATGGTGATGTTTCAAAAAGATTTTACAAAAGAAAATTTGATTTGAATAAACAAATATGGGTTGCTAAATCTGAAAGTGGTTCTGACAATGAATCTGATTCCATAAAATCAGAGGAGTCATTTGTTGAGAAAAAGAATGAGAATTCCGTTCCAGAGATGAACGATGAGAATTTTCCACAATTGTCAAGAGAAAATTTGAAATCAAAAGGTAGGTTTGAGATTTCAGGTCAATTCTTCTCTGATAAAGGAGAATTTGATCCTGAAAAGGCTTTCAATGGGAAAGTTAAACATATTTTCGGGAAGATGATAGATGGGAAAGTAAAAAGTGCTAAAGATTTTTACAGATCAAAAGGAGTTTGGGATACTGTTGAATCAAAATCACCCAAGGCCGGTCAGGCTTGGGTGACTGCATTTTCAAACTAAAATTCTGACTTGCCAGAGCTTCCAGGTTGGTAAAAGTGAAGCAGGAATCGGCATCATTCTTGAAAATGATTGATTGGTAAACTTACAAGTGGTAGTTTGTCTTGAAATTGTTATATTTTATATTTTACAAGTGGTTTTGGTTGACAAGTGAACCTACAAGTATTTGGAGAAGGTTTTCACTTACAAGTGGTAAATCAGGGACATTAAGTTGTACTTGATTTCCTACAAGTGGTATTTGATATGAAAACAATGTGATGATATCCCCTAACCTACAAGTGGTTTTATAAAATCAACAAAACTAATTTTCCGAAAAAACCATTTTTTGATTAAAACAAACTTAAGTGTTTTGAAATCACAATGGGAAAATAGTTTGTTGTAAGGGGAGAGTTCTGATTGTTTATGCCAAGTGAATGGCGAATTGAAGCGATTTGATATCAGTTGTCATGTTTCTTGTACAGTTTGTTTTTCAAATTTCTGTAAATGATTTTGAATTTTAGGGGGAGTAAGAAATTTCAGAAAATCCAAAAACATTTGAAAATTTGAAAAAGGCAAAAACATGATAAAATGAAAAATGAGTTTTTGTTGTATAAAAGAGGAAATGATAGTACATCGTGGACTATCACAGCATGCTAAAGAATTGGAAAGTCAAAATGTGATAAACGGTCTCACTGATGATGTGCCAGTAGGTTTTTGCACATTTAGTAGATTGTGTCGAGATATAAACCTAAATTTCAAACTTGCTTATATCGTGGGGAACATCACTCGGATATATGGGTAACCCCCGAAATCTTGTTTGAAAGGTCCCTCTTTCTGAGATACTAGGTCTTTATACTCAGTGATATCTGGGGTATTATCCCGGGACTTCTGATTTTGCGGAAGCAATGGCCTAGTCCCCGTATAATACTTTATGCTTGCTTGAAACATAGCACCACATTCAGTACAAAAAATGATGAAACATTGAAAAATGCTAATCATGTGCTGTTGAAGAAAAGATTCTCTAAAGGGAACACACCAAAAGTCGAAGCCGTCATCTCTCTGATTTTGCTGAAGCAATAGCCTGAGCTCTCACGGCCCTCGCATTTAACCCTTTACAGATATCATCTAGGTATACTCACCTGTAAGACTGAATATTGGGATCTGGATACGGGAGTATATTCTGAAGTGGGACATGCGAATAAGTTTAAGTCTTTAAAACATTAATCTCGTATCTCGAAACAGTTGAACTTTGTATGAGAATTTAAGTGGATCGATATACTGACAATCTAAGTGAATTGTTTAGAACTTTAAATGTTTAAAGCTTAACGGTGTTGGTGATGTGTCTCATAAACTGATATGATCCTCTTACACAAACTCACAAAAATATTGTTTGTATATATTTCTTTACTGCATTTCTTTACAAAATCCAAAAAGAGTTTAAGTGTATTTTAGCATAATTTTTGAAAAATTCAAAAAGATTTTCGATAACTGATGTTAGAAAGCTGTTTTTCAAAGTTCCGAGTGCTGAACATGACGAACTGGTTTGGGAGAGTGTTGTAAGAAAGATGTTTTGTTTACAAGTGATCATCAGAAATTAAATTGGTATATCATTATTTGATGTTATGAATTTGTTTCTACAAGTGATTAGCAGAGTTTAAATTTGTCAAAATTTAAATTGTGTGAAATTTACTTTAAGGTAGAGAATGTGCAGATTATGGTTATGAGAAAGCCAGGTTGCGATTCTTGAACCTGTGAAAGCCAGATTAAGATTCCAGAACAATTTAAGGGGGAGTTTGCTAGTAAATCAACATCCGAGGAGGAGAAGAGTTGATGATGCTAAGAGATCTGATCAAGAGAATTAGAGTGAGATAAGAGTCAGATGGAGATTCTGGAGAGAAAAAAGAGAGAATAGAGGATGCTTTCTATGTCAGATAATTCTGGGGGGCCCAAAGATTGATCAAGACTGAAGATTGTGAAGACTCGACCCTGAAGACTCGTCAACATTCGAGGGGGAGTCTGTTGGTGCATGCGTCTGTCGACTTCGTCTTGTATAGAGTCTTGTAATAGAATTGTTAGATCGGGGCACGTAGTTCAAGAAATTAGGGTTTGAATGTAATTTCGCATGAAAGTGTCATAGGGTAATTCCGTGCGAAATTAGATTTCGCATGAATCTAATTTCGTTTGGAGCTGTTTCATGCGAAATTAGATCCACTATAAATACCCTTGGAGCGAAATCATTTGTAAGGTTCTTGTTTCCAGTACCGAAGTGCTGCCGACGTGTCGATTGATCTGTAAACCTGTTATATCAATAATAAAAGACAATTAGAAGTATTTCAAGCTGTTTTCAAGTCAATTCATTTGTTTCTTCCTTTTGAATTGATTAGAATTCTTCTGAACGACTCGTTTGGTCGTGAAAACGATCCTAAGACAATTAGAAGTATTTCAAGCTGTTTTCAAGTCAATTCATCTGTTTTCGCCTTTTGAATTGATTAGAATTCTTCTGAACGACTCGTTTGGTCGTGAAAACGATCCTACAGAGAACGAAGATTTCATGTGTTTAATATTCCTGATTTCTAAGTTTATACACGTTTTATCTTTCTACTATGAATTCTTTCTTTGAACATGTTATTTTAATGATTTGATTATGATTCATTGCTACTAACGTTTGAACTACTTAGGTAGGATTATTTCATGATAAAGTTTGGATTTTAGTTGGGTTATTGACTTTGTTTACGGATACTTAATAAAGTAAAGACTTAGTAATTTGATTTGATGCTTACAAGTACTTTCACTTGCTTGTTTTCATGTTTATTATCTTCACATGTGCCTAGTTGAATGTCTTTCATATAACAGGTTCATGTTAGATCTTAATCACTTGTGCTTTTGATTTTTATGGTTAATTGGAAAATACACCATAGGAGTTATATTCGGGAATCAAGTAGGTCTAGGTGTTCACCTAATCTTAAAATATGTGAGGTGAGAGATTATCGGTTTGTCTAGGTTGTTAGATTTCTAAAGTTAGGATCTTTGTGAAAAAACCAAGTTATTTTCCCTTTCAACTTTTGCTAATCAAATCAAATCAAATTACAATAGTTACCTTAGACTTTAATACCATGAGGGCAATTGTCACTTTAGGGTACTTTATTAACACAATTGGAAAGCCGTGAAGAATTCCATAATAACTGGTAATATAACAGCTTACTAGGTATCCATAGATGTCTTCTCTAGAAGGGTCGAGGGTCCTCTTGGGTTATCTGATAAGTTTAGTATTTCAAGATCTCGGTTCCATAACATTATCATACCAATAGAAAACCAATCCATGTTGTGTCGGATTCCAACCTAGGTAGTCGCTTTACCATCATCATCTGAGTAAAATCCAAAGTCCAATTCGTGTCCTCGTTCGTACGTCTTAGTTAGTATTTAATTAATTACAAATTTAAGATATTAGAAAACCTCCATCTCAAAATATAAAAACAGTTAGTCATGTCAGTCAACGGGTCTAATGAGTCTAGTTTACGCAATCAAAAGAGTCTCGAGGGTTCGATTTCCAAACTTACTTAGCTTTAATAGAGTCGATCGGTTTACTTGCCGGTTAGTAGTTTAGTCGAGTTTTAACAAGTCTAGAGTAACTTAGCTTCTTGATTAGGTTAATTTAGTTAATAATTAATAGACTACTTTTAGCCCATCAAGTTTTTGGCATTGTTGTTGGGGACTCTTGGCAATTGTGTGCATTAGCTTTAATTAGACTTGCTTGATACATACGTGCTATTTGTGTTTTGTTTTGAGTCGTAAGTAGTCTAATCACTCATGTCTTTTTGTTTTCTTTTTAGAGTCGTATTTAGAGTTTCTTACTTGTTTTTTGTGCCTGTTTTGCAGTGAATGCCCCACATGCGTTCGCAAGGACCACCGCCACCTCTAGTGATTCCTAAGCTTTCGGAACTTAAATTCGAGGTTAGTACATCTTCTTTGTCTTCTGTAGCCCCTTCTAACTCTACTCCACCGTCTACACAACGCGCAACACCTAATACACCCCACCCACCTCCTCAAATGGCCGACCATTGAACTATCCACCAACAATCCACCAAGGGTTTTACCGGTGTGAAATCTCCCATCATTGTCCTACCGATCACCAACGAAAACTCATGGAAAATTCCCTTATACATCATGACTGCCATCACAAGCTATTGTCAGTTCCATGGTAGTGATGATGAGGATGCACTACACACACAGCCCGCCTCACACGAATCCTAAGTAATTTTAAGCTACACGGTGCCACTAACGATTCCATCCTTTTCCAGCTTTTTCCTTTCTCACTTGCGGGACAAGCCGCCACTTGGATCGATTCGCAACCTACGAGAACTTTCACTACTTGGGCGACCATCCAAAATGGATTTCTTAACAAATACTTTCTACATGCTAAGGCATCTCGCCTTCGTGACCAGGTTCACTCGTTCCGCATGGAACCGGACGAGCCTTATTACCTTGCTTGGGAGCAGTTCCAAAACTTGCTAGCTAGATGCTCCCAGCATGGTCTCTTTGATTAGGCCCTTGTAGAGAAATTCTACAACGGGCTTATGAAAATAAGACCCATTTCGATACTTCAGCAGGAGGTCACCTTGTGGGAAAGAAAAGTGTGGTTGAATACAATGACCTCTTTGAAAACTTTACCGAATCCAAGTACGAGCAATGGTCAGTTAACAGAAATTCCATTCATGTCACTAGTACATCCTCATCTATACAAGGTATTCACTAGGTTAGTCCTGATACTAGTGTTGTTGCTGCTCTAGTAAACCTGGCCTGAGAGATGAAAGAAATTAAATCTAAGGTAGATAAGTGTGAGATTTATAGGGGAGGTCATGGCACTCTTGAGTGTCCACTATTGACTGAGGAGAAGGTAAAGTTCATAGGGGGTCAATATAGAGGTCCAACTAGTGTGTTCTATATTAATAATAATAATTATAACTCGAGTTGGAACAACTACAAAAACTCAAGTTGGTGTTCATTCGGTGTCCCCTGGTTTCTAATCAAATCTTAATTCTAACCGGGGGGGGGGGGGGGGGCTCAATTCACTAGTGGGGGTTCATGCAGTCAGGGTTCAGGTAGTGGTCGAGGTTTTAGTAGTGGGTTAGATAGGATAGAGGAATTACTGTTTCAGTTAGTTGTTAAGGATCAGGTTACTCAGAAAACCCTAGCGGAGCATGATATTCGTTTGAAAAATCAACAATCTGCATTCTTAGATCTTCAGCAGTCTGTTGATGACATAGCTAGGAGACTTGAAGAACGGCCACTTGGCAAGTTCTCGAGTGGTACTCAAATCAATTTAGTCGCTTAGTTGAAGGCGGTCACCACTCGTAGCGGTAGACATTGAGGTGAGGAGTTAGTTAGAGAGTCGGTTGAGAAAGAGGAGGAAGAGTAAGTAGATGAGAAGATCGAGATGGAGGCACCTGGGAAGGTATCTAGTCTAGACCCAACAATTAACGCACAAAACAATCAGTCCCAAGTAGAGAAGAGCATTGGAAAGAAACCAATAAAGATTAGGCCATCACCACGCATAGATCATTCGCGCATTCTGTACCCCACCCACCTTAAGCAATAAAAATATGCTAAGGAATACGAGCATTTCCTTGACATGTTCAAACAGCTTATAATAAACCTTCCATTCATCAAGGCCCTCCAATATATGCCCAAATATATCTAGTTTTTTTAAGGATCTTCTTAAACGAAAGGATAATTTGCGGGAGCTTTCGAACATTGCTTTTACCGGAGGTTGTTCTGCGGTGGTTTTGAACAAACTACCGGAGAAATTGACAGACCTGGGAGTCTTCACGATCCCATGCTTATTTGGTAGCAACACCCAAAGCCAAGTCCTTAAACAACTAGAGAGTATTAAAAGGGATTTTCTTTGGAGTGGGGCTATGTAGCATGGATACGGGTACGGGTAGGGGACTAGGGTACGTGGACGATACGGGTTCGGGGAACGGCAAAACTTAAAAATACAAGATACGGATACGGCAAAAAAATTAATATTAAAAAATAAAAATATATTATATATCGATGATATGTTTCTTGAGAAGACATATTGTCACACCCCTATATTTCCATGTATTACCGGTGGGCCCGGTGGGGAGTACCGTGACGTAGTTGATATCATCATGGTCACTAATCACAGTTCAATGCACAGCGGAAGTCTTAAAGTAATTGTTTTGGTCAAAAATTACCGAAGCAATTTAGTGATCAAATTAGTAAAGTGAGGTAGTGTGCTAGAAAGTGTATTGAAAATATGTTTGTTGAGTTATTTAGAAAATCAGTATTCAGGATACGGCTCAGGATATTGAGCTGTATCTATGATCAAACTATGAGCAAAAGTAAAGTAAACGACACGAGATGTACGAGGAAAGCCCTTGATTAATCTAGATCGCCGGCATAAAACCTCGGGAGCTGACAATCGCAGCTGCCTTGTTCTTCTTATTACTTCAAACGTCAGGATACAGTGCAGGATGTGGTGCGGATCGACTATGTGTTACAATGAAATTTGAATACAAGTGTGGTGTTTGCAATGAGCTAGAGAGTGAAAGTGTTCGAGAGTGTCAGTGTAAATTGTGTGCCTTAAACTGATCCGCCCCCATCTATTTATAGTAAAGATAATGTAACAACCTATCCTAAACTTCCGGGATCCAGCGAATATTCCCACTTGAACGTTGAGGACCAAGTCTTTCGGGTTCAACGGCTTCCTCATAACAAATACGCCCGAGTCTTGAGGAGAAGAAGTCCTGATGACCGTTAGTAACTTACAGCCATTAACCTGCACGTGTTTAATTCACTCAAACTCAGGATATCGCCCAAGATGTTAGCAATATCCCCGTCCAGCATCCTGGTCACAAACAAACAATTGAAAGCGGGATATTAGTCAGGATATGTATATTCAGAAAATGACCCATAACAATTGTCCCCAAATATATCGGTTGGTATACCAATCCAACGGATATATTTCAAAAATCTTATCCCATAACTCAAGGCATTTAAAACGAAGCGACGGTCAAGATCACATCGTAACTTCCAACGCGCTTTTTGCTCAATGGAGATCCACAATGCCCCTATATCTTCTCTTTTCTTGTTTGAAAAGCAGATATCTTCAACAGAACCTTCATGTAATTCTCGATTTCTGATTTACTTTCTCTCAATTTACATCGCCTTACTCGCAATGGATGCCGAGACCTTCACCCAGCAGAATCTCCTTAAAAATCCCGAAAAGGAGATCTGTGCTTTTGACAACGCAGACATTGCAGCTTTAAGAGCCTCCGGCGCTTTCCCTGAGAACACTGTTTTTAGACCATTCGATCGGTCAATCCGATCGGATGCTTCTTCCACTGAATGGGTTTGTTTTCCAGCATATCCTTTTTCGCTAGGTCTTCGATACCCTTTTCCTGAATTCATGATGCAATTCTTTCGAACCACCGGCATCTCTTTTGCTCAAACCATGCCCATGGTTTGGAGAGTACTAATTGTACTTAACCAAATCAAAAATCTCCATTGTTCCGACCTCCGCATCGAGGATTTGCCTATTGCTTATCGCCTCTGATCCCATGGCTCTAGCCGGTTCTTGCTCTTCTCGACCTCCAGCAAACCCCTGATTCTCAAAGCCACCAAAAACGAAGACGGATGGCAACGCAAATTTTTCTTTGTCAAACGAGACTCTATTGCTGAGGGTGCCAACCTTCCGGTGGAGTGGTTAACCACCGGTAGGGTCATAAATATTCTCATAGACCATTTAATTCTTATCTTCTATTAATATCCTTCTTTTCGTTTTTTATGCAGTGAACTTCAAGGAAGTCGCTCCCCCTACCGCCGAGTCAGAAGAAAGAATCAATACTGTTTACCAGTTACCTGCAATAGACAGGACTTTCACCACACACATCCCGAGTTCCAGTCAATACTCGTCATCCGAAATGTCTGGTAAGGATTACTTTCAAAATAATTAGTCAATACAGTATAATAATAACATGAAGAGTAAAAATTTTCCCTTTATGCAGCACCGGCCAAGATCCCTGAAGTCTTTGACCTCGACGAATTGGACAGTTATTCTGATCAGATCCAGGTCAAGAAAGAACCTAGCCCCAAGACCACAGCCACATCCAAACCCAGCAGCTCCAAAGCCATCATTATCCCCAAACCTTCACCGGCTACCAAGCCCCGGAGTTCAAGTTCCCGCAAAAGGAAAGAGCCTGATTCCCCTGTCATCTCTGACACATTTCCTTATGAGAAACACGGGTTCATTGAAGCCAGCTGGTTTATGACTTCCTTTCTCAACCAGGTTAGTTTTCTCATATCACATCCTGCGGCTTACATTATTTTCAAAGATTAACTAATACCTGTCCTCTTACCTTTGTAGGGTCTTGAGCGTTTGGTTAACCTATATCAAGAATCCTGCAAGCTCAACAAGACGCTTGAAACCAAGCTAAAGGAAGCTGAAATCACAATCTCCGATCAAGGCATGATTGCAGCCGCCAAATCTCGTCATTACGAGCAGAAATTTAAAGCCATGACTCAAGAACACCAAACTGCTCTCAACAAAGCTGCCCTTCAAGCCCAGACCGATCTTGAAGCTGCCCACACGCAATACGAATGGGATATGGTCAGCTACCGGGAAAGCCTCAAGAGTTCCGTCGTCATTTCTCTCCTCCAAGCCAGGTTGAAGATGGCCCACGAAGCCAAATCATTAGGTTTCGAATGCCCTTCTTGGGATGTTGGTGCCTGGGAGACCAAGCTAAAGAACCTCGGCGACATTTCTTTCAAATCAGCTGTCGAAGAATCTTCCAATGCAGTTGAAAAAACAACCGATGCTGAGAAGGATACTGAGGCGGATCCCAAGACGGATGCTGCTGAAATTACTATGGACGAAGAAGGCACTACCCCCTAAAGCTTATTTACCTTAACTCGTTTGAACCATTTTAGGTTTTTATGAACAATTTTTATTTCTGTATCGAAACAATTTGATAGCCGAAGGTGGATGGGTCCAGGGTTTCAGGATGAAACCTTCGGTTATCAACCAGTATTGATTGCTTCAAGAATAATTTCATCTTTTTATTTGTTTGTTATTGCCTTGCATCACTTAATGTAATTCTTAGCTTTGTAAAAATTTTATTTTGTTATCTTATGAAAATATCCTGATCAGTATACTCAGCAATATATTACAAAAACTTTTTTATTAGATAGGACTCCCAAATGCTCGTTCAACTTTGTAGAAAGCTTTTGAAAAACAATCTATGTTTCCAAAACCAGTTTTCGATAATACTTAAATGATCAAGGTTCTAAACTAATACGAATTTCCAACACCTTAATCAAATATCCTGAAAAGGACTTTGAGAATATATCAGGATACTTAACCTTTTATAAAACATAGTGTTACTAAAAACTTAGATGATGCTTACAAAGGAAAGATCATACCCGGAGTAGCATATAACCCTATTACCAAGCCTCAATCTCTTTGCAACTTCTTCAATGAAGATGTCCCCTGTGCGAGGTATTTAGTGCATTAGTTCCGAGCCTTATCCTTTTAACTTTACATCACCACCTTAGTAGGAATGTCCCCTGTGTACAATGTCTTCAAATACTTTAGAAATCTTCTGAATGTCAGTTTCCATTGTATAGGCAATTTTTTACATCCCAAAGGATTTACTGGAGATAAATCCCTTGTATCCTGGGGAAAATCCCAAATTTTCATGCGCTACAGGCGGGAGTGTATAAACTCCAAGACTTAGAAAGGTGAAAACCTTTAAACCTTAGAGAGTATGAAAATACCCTTTCGTGAGAGAGGGTGATCAATCCTCATATACCTTTAGGATTCAGGATATAGCCAACAGTAACGAAATTATCAGCCATTTTTACATGGACTGGTCCCGCCACCTTGAACTATCCCTGAATAACTTGCGCTCCAGGCGGGGTGTTTAAACCCAATTCGGAA
Source organism: Helianthus tuberosus (assembly GCA_030545235.1). Taxonomy (NCBI): domain Eukaryota; kingdom Viridiplantae; phylum Streptophyta; class Magnoliopsida; order Asterales; family Asteraceae; genus Helianthus; species Helianthus tuberosus. Next base: position 179,015,715 of record CM060366.1, read on the forward strand.
GAAAGGTGAATACCTTTAAACCTGTGAAGGGATCAGGATCCCTTGTACGTGAGAGAGGGGGCCAATCCTCTAATCTTCCGAAATATCCCGAGTGAGCATCCCGGAGCTATATCCCGAAGCAGATACTGCAAAACATCCTTACACTAAGGTGGGTGTTAGCTTGGCTAATGATGTGGTAAATGTGGTCTGTAAAAACTACTAACCTAATCTAGACACCCTAGTTTTAAATTTATAAACTAAGACTCTAAATGCTAGACCACTGACAGGCAAGTGTACCTATCGTACGTAGTAAAGCCTAATGAAGTCCGAGTATCGAACCCACGAGACACTAGCGACGCTAACTAGACTCTGACTCAACTAATTACTTAATTGGTTTTTAATTTTGTGTTTTTAGGATTTTTTAATAAACTAATAAAGCAAGAAAACAGGATGACAGGGCAAGCAAGCAAGAAGTGACAGGAAGGAGACAATGATGAGAAAGAACTACCCAGGCTTCGAATCCCTAGAATCATGCAATGCTAATGTGACAATGATGATGGTTAAATATCTATTTCCCTCGATTGACCCCCCCGCTAGAGATGTCCCAAACGAAAGAGCAAGACTAAATGTGAAGTGCTAGAACGAACCGGCTCGACCTATCGATACCAAATCCCACGAAAATAGAATCCTTTTGACCTCAGAGACAATTATGTTAAGAGAAGATCCAAAAAATGCAAAGCAAACCAAACCATGAAGATTGAAATCCTAGGAAACCTTAACCACGATGTAATAAACGAGCCCGAGCTATCGGTCACCCAATCTACCCACCAATGATTAGCTAATAACCTAGCTCACCTTAATCGTCTTTTGAGTCACAAGATGAGGATGCAAGTTTTAATATAGTGATTTTAATTATTAGTCAACTTGGTCAATTTCTCAACACAACACCTAACCCGAAAATCCTAAGATAAACGAATTAAATTAAATCCTAAGTCTAGGGGGAATTTCTTCGTGCCTAAACCGCTGAATTTATTGACTAATAAAACAATCAAAACATACCAACATGCAATATCAAGATCAATTTCAAGGAAAAGTTATGTAAATCACATCAAATAACCATAATCATGTCAAAAATCGCATTACAATCATCAAGTTCATCTAAACCCAGGTAGTTTAAAAGATCAGCCAAGAATCATAATCGCTAAAAAGAAACAAGTCTCAAACGATAAGCAAATCATGTTAATAATTTTGTAAAACACAAAGTCTAACAAAACTAAAAAATAAATAATTGCGAACCAAACCCGAATCTCGAATCGCGGCTTGAACCAACCCATTCTCCTTCTCTTGATCGACTCTACTCCTGTGATCGTCCTCTCGAACTATGCTTTCGTGTATTGCTGCCGTCCCTGTTGTCTGCCGCCAATCTTATGTTCTCGTCCCCTTTTCAAGTTCACGAACTGGGCCCCTATGCTTCTAATTTCGATAGTGTAGTGGGCTGGGTCTTTAAAGGCTTAAATGGTCTCATTTGTTATCAATCACAAATCAACAAAAATAAAGAGACGGTGGCATAGGATGTAATTATATTGAACTTTTACTTGCAGCCAAATCCACCTCTAATATTAATTGTGTGTCTTCTTTTTTTTTTTATTTACGATGAACAACAATCCAAAGGCCACCATCCATGCTATATTAACTCCAATTCTGGAGACTACCTGTACAAAATTGTCAAAACATAAACTTTAGTTTTCTTCAATTCCACTTAAACAAACCATCCTATTAGATTTATTTACTACATATAAAATTAACTATATCTTTAAACTAATGCAACGTAGCTTTAATTATAATTATTAATTCTTAGTATTTAATTTTATCTCTAATCTAATACAAACAACCCTAAACTAGTAGGAAATATTGACACAAAATATGTATATTTTAGTGCACATCAGCTAACACCCCTCCGATGCTTAAGTCAGTATTGGGTTACAAAGAACAAATTAAACCAAACATATTTAAAAAAGGTAGAATTCATACCATCTTGAGTTAGAAATTAAATTCTAAACTCACTTGAAATAGAGCTTGAGGTGTATAGCATTCCAAGATCTCGGTAGCATATCCCCCTCCATATTCTTGAGTCTGTATGCTCCTTTCCCTGCTTCTGATTCAACTTCATATGGTCCTTCCCATTTTGGAGCTAACTTGCCATCGGCAGGATTAGTAGTATTCTGAAAAGCCTTTCTTAACACCCAATCTCCAACCTTAAATCTTCTGGTCCTAATATTCTTGTTATATGCCCTGGATATTCTCTGTTGATATGTTGCCATCCTTAGCCTTGCCGCATCTCTCTTCTCATCTATAGTGTCTAAATCCTGACTCAAGGCTCCAGGATTCTGCTCAGGATCACTTAGGGTAGATCTTGCAGTAGGTATTGTCATTTCCGTTGGAATCATTGCTTCTGCTCCAAATACCAAGGAAAATGGGGTTTGGCCTGTTGCATTCTTTACCGTTGTCCTATCAGCCCATAAAACAAAGGGTAATTCTTCTGCCCATCTTCCTTTTTTGGCTCCAAGCCTTTTCTTTAAGTTATTGACAATTATCTTGTTTGAGGATTCTGCTTGTCCATTCGCTTGAGGATGTACTGGAGTAGATGTTATCATTTTGATTCCCCAACTCTTGCAAAAGTCAGTAGTTCTCTTGCTTATAAACTGAGAACCATTGTCACAGATTATCTTGGCTGGTACTCCGAATCTGGTCAGGATATTCCTTTTTATGAAGGATACTACTTCTTGGTCTCTAACTTGAACAAATGCTTCAGCTTCAACCCACTTAGAGAAATAATCCGTCATTGCTAGCATAAAGACTTTTCCTCCCGGAGCTTTTGGTAGTTTTCCCACTATATCCATACCCCACTTCATAAATGGCCAAGGGGAAACAATAGGATATAATGGATCAGCAGGTTGATGCAGTATGTTACTAAGCCTTTGACATGCGTCACATCTTCGAGCATATTCTGCGGCATCTTTTCTCATTGTTGGCCAATAATATCCTGTCCTTAATACTTTTGAGAATAACGACCTGCCCCCAGTATGGTTACCACAATCCCCTTCATGTATATCCTGAAGTACTTCTTTGGCTTCAGGATCCTCCAAGCACCTCAAATACGGTCCTGCAAGAGATTTCTTGTATAAAATATTATTTATAATAGTGAATCGTGATACCTTCATCCTAAATGCCTTAGGATTTTCATTTCCAGGGATGTGTCCTTCTTTAAGATATCTCACAATTGGAGCCGTCCAAGATTTAGGATCCTGTTCAGGATATTCCGCTCCAGGATCCCGAATACCCGCTACTTCTTTATCCTGAGGATTCGTTGCAGGATATAAGACATGTAATATTGGTATTTGGGTCCCTTCAGGTATCCTGATCGATGATCCCAAATTTGCTAAGGCATCCGCTTCAGCATTATCCTCCCTTGGTACCTGTTCAAGTATAAAAACATCGAAATATCCTGCTAATTTTTTTAGAATATCGAGATATTCGATTAATTTCTCACCCTTAACTGCATAGGATCCATTAAAATGGTTAGTAATTAACAAAGAGTCAACATATACTTGCGAATTTTTGATACTCATGCTCTTAGCCAACTCTAATCCTGCAATTAAAGCCTCATACTCTGCTTCATTATTAGTAGCAGGAAATTCACACCTAATAGCCTGGGGTAATATGTCCCCCTGTGGCGATTTTAGTAGTATTCCTAATCCTACTCCTCTTACATTAGATGCACCATCAGTATATAATGTCCAGGATCCTGAGGATTCTCCTAACTGTTGAACTTCTAGGTCTACCTCGTCCTGAATGTCGCTACTAAAATCAGCCACAAAGTCAGCTAAAGCCTGAGACTTTATGGCATTTCTAGGTTCATATACTAAATCATAAGCACTCAGCTTTACCGACCACTTAGCCATTCTGCCTGACATCTCTGGTTTCCTAAGCACATTTTTAACAGGATAATTTGTTTTAACATGAATCCTATGTGTCTCAGAGTAATGTCTAAGTTTCGTCGACGCCATGACTAGAGCTAATATTAATTTTTCTAAATGAGAATACCTAGTTTCAGCATCTAACAAACTTTTACTAACATAATAAACATGATATTGCTGACCTTCATGGTCTTTTATAAGAACGGCACTTACAGCATTCCCTGATACAGCAAGGTATAGGGATAGTGGTTCACCATTTTCAGGCTTCATCAATAGAGGTGCGGTTGAGAGATATCGCTTCAAATCCTGCAAGGCTGCTTCATGCTTTGCTCCCCATTCAAATTTCTTATTCTTCTTGAGGATATCATAGAATTCCTTGCATTTTTCTGAGGATCTTGAGATAAATCTGTTTAATGCTGCCACTCGCCCCGTTAATCGTTGAACATCCTTCATATTTGAGGGCGATTTAATATCCAAGATGGCTTTAATCTGCTCCGGGCTCGCTTCTATTCCTCTTTTGGTCACCATATATCCTAGAAATTTTCCTGCCCCCACTCCAAAATGGCACTTAGCATGATTCAGCTTCATGTTATACTGATCCAGGATATCGAACACTCCTTTAATATCCTGGAGGTGATCCTGAGCTTTCTTTGATTTTACCACCATATCGTCGATGTACACCTCCATGGTGTCCCCCAGTTTGTCTTTAAACATCATGTTTACCAATCTTTGGTATGTTGCACCTGCATTTTTCAAACCAAAAGGCATAGCTGTATAACAATAAATACCTGTTGGTGTCATGAAGGCAGTATCCTCCTGGTCAGAAGGCTCCATTTGGATCTGTTGAAATCCTGAGGATGCGTCCATGAAGGTCAGCATTTCATGCCTGGCAGTGGCATCTACCATTGCATCAATGTGGGGAAGAGGAAATGGGTCTTTAGGACAAGCTTTGTTCAAGTCTGTGTAGTCTACACAAACTCCCCATTTCCCATTTTTCTTCTGTACCACAACCACGTTTGCTAGCCACCTTGGGAACTTAACCTCTCTGATCATCCTGGACTTCAATAATCTCTCAACTTCCTCTTGAATAATCGTATTCCGCTCAGGAGCAAACTTCCTTCTTTTTTGCTGAACAGGCTTGAATGATTTATTAATTCCAAGCTTGTGAGCAATAATGTCTTTGGATATGCCTGTCATATCCTCATGCTTCCATGCAAACGTTGACATCCTGCATTTCAAAAAGTTAATTAATTGTTCTTCAATATCCTGAGGGATATTGGTCCCTACGAGCACCGAAATATCGGGATTATCCTGGTCCAGGATAATTTTCTTCACATCCTGCTCCGGATCCTCCACGATATCCTGGGCCCGCGTCTTTAATTGCTATGCTGCACTAGGTTTGGTTGAGGATTTCATCGAGGATGAGTAGCATTCTTTCACCTCCTGTTGATCACTATCAACTTTGACAACTCCCCAAGGGGTAGGGATCTTGATGCATTGGTGATATGTTGATGGCACAGCCTTCATATCGTGAATCCACGGTCTTCCCAGTATGATGTTATAGCAGGATAGAGAATCCATCACACAGAAACGTTGTATCGAGTTGACTCCTTCAACGTATACTGGCAACTTTATCTCTCCCACTGTATTTCCAGCCTCTCCACTGAACCCAACAAGCACGGTAGACTTTGAAGTGATATCCATTGGAGATACATTCATTCTCTTTAGAGTCTCTAGTTGGATTATGTTAACGGAGCTGCCGTTATCAACCAATATCCTGCGTACAAAATGGTTAGCCACATATAACGTTATTACCAGAGCATCATGGTGAGGATCCTGGACAGTATCCCTGTCATCAGCATCAAAAGTGATCACTTTGTCAGTTGTGAGGGTAGTCATGCTGACAAGTTTGTCTCCCCTTTCGGCCTTAGCTTCCTTTGCATGTCTCTTTGCCGCCGAATACGAAGTCCCACAAATGTCGGATCCTCCCGAAATGAAGTTGATTATCTTGGCATCCGCGGGAGGTGATGCTGCTCGCTCAGGATCCTTCTCAGTATCCTGACCCTTATTCTTCTTTCTTCCTAAGAGATCTTTCAGATATCCCTTGCTTAGGAGATAGCTTATTTCTTTCCTTAGAGCAATACAATCCTCAGTTACAGGTCTGAAATCTTCGTGGAAAGCGCACCATTTTGACTTATCTTTCCAATCGGCCTTTTGTTGATTCTTTCGAGGCCACCTAGCCTTGTCTCCTAAACCCTGCATGGCATACATTAATTCAGGAATGTTAACAGAAAAGCAATATTCAGATAGTTCAGGATATTCTTCAGGATCCTCGTCTTCAACAGCATTTACTCTCTTGTTTTCATTTCTACCATATGGCTTAGGCCGATATGACTTGAATGAGGATTCTGACTTCCTGTTAGTTGACTTATAAGTGTTAGATGAGTTCATCCTTTCTTGCATCTTCCTGTCATCCTCCAATCGAATATATCTTAGGGCCCTGTTTCGAGCTTCATCCAAGTTCCTGCATGGGTTCATTACAAGATCTTGATAAAATTGAGAATCTTTTTGTAGCCCCATCTTAAAAGCTTGCACAGCTGTTGCAACATCAAGATGAGGAATGTCTAGGGATTCCCGGCTGAACTTGTTCACATAATCCCTAAGGGATTCCTGAGGCCCCTGTGTTATCCTATAGAGATCACTTGTTAATTTTTCAAAGCTTCTACTACAAGAAAACTGGCTATTAAATAAATTTACTAAGTGAGCAAAAGATGTAATCGAATGCGGAGGAACATTCAAGAGCCATTTCAAGGCTGATCCTGATAAGGTTGAACCTAAACCCTTGCACAAGCATGCTTCCTTGAGATCCGGAGGGATAGGGTTAATCTCCATTCTTTCCCTATACTGAGCAATATGCTCCTCAGGATCCGTAGTTCCTTCGTAAAGCTTCATGTTGGGGGTTTGGAATCTCTTTGGGATCTCAGCATCACAGATAGGATATGCAAAATGAGATATCTTATGGCTGTCTTGGGACACTTCCGGGATCGGCTGGACCACCCCAGGTACACTGGATATCATGTCCTTCAACTTCTGAAGTTCCCTAGTAAGTGCTGTTGTTACACCTGTATCCTGCAAAGATCCATTATTAGTAGCATGAGTATTATTATTATTTGACACGTTACCCGTTGGAGGATTTTGCCCATATCCTGAAGCATATCCTGAGCTCCTCATGGTTGACATCCTGACCGAGGAGGGTATTTCAGGAGTATGATTCTGAGGAATGCTGGGCACAATATTCCCCCTGTTATCCTCAGTATACACAGCTGAACTGAAGTTCAACGTTCTGGGATGTAATGGAGTGACAATATCCTCAGCAGATCTGCTCGAGCCAGACTTCAGGAGTTGTATTTCCCTTAAAAGCATTTGGTTTGTTTCCTGTTGCTGCCTCATTTGTTCCTGCACACTTCCAAATAAGGTTAAAATTTCATCGTTAGAAGCTAAAACAGGAGCAGATTCCTGAACACTGCGGGTAGGGATAATGTCCTGAGGTCGTGAAGAGGCTGGCATCCTTGGAGGAGGTGGTGGAAGCACCGAACCGGTAGTAGCAGAAGTCATAGCAGACACAGTGGAGGAGCTCATGTTTGATCTTGAGGCCATTATGGACAATGTGGCAAAAAGTTTTGAAAATAGAAAGCCGATTAGCGATTTCAGAAAAAATTTTAGTAAAGAGAGCACCACTTGCCCCACGGTGGGCGCCAAATTGTTTTGGTCAAAAATTACCGAAGCAATTTAGTGATCAAATTAGTAAAGTGAGGTAGTGTGCTAGAAAGTGTATTGAAAATATGTTTGTTGAGTTATTTAGAAAATCAGTATTCAGGATACGGCTCAGGATATTGAGCTGTATCTATGATCAAACTATGAGCAAAAGTAAAGTAAACGAAACGAGATGTACGAGGAAAACCCTTGATCAATCTAGATCGCCGGCATAAAACCTCGGGAGCTGACAATCGCAGCTTCCTTGTTCTTCTTATTACTTCAAACGTCAGGATACAGTGCAGGATGTGGTGCGGATCGACTATGTGTTACAATGAAATTTGAATACAAGTGTGGTGTTTGCAATGAGCTAAAGAGTGAAAGTGTTCGAGAGTGTCAGTGTAAATTGTGTGCCTTAAACTGATCCGCCCCCATCTATTTATAGTAAAGATAATGTAACAACCTATCCTAAACTTCCGGGATCCAGCGAATATTCCCACTTGAACGTTGAGGACCAAGTCTTTCGGGTTCAACGGCTTCCTCATAACAAATACGCCCGAGTCTTGAGGAGAAGAAGTCCTGATGACCGTTAGTAACTTACAGCCATTAACCTGCACGTGTTTAATTCACTCAAACTCAGGATATCGCCCAAGATGTTAGCAATATCCCCGTCCAGCATCCTGGTCACAAACAAACAATTAAAAGCGGGATATTAGTCAGGATATGTATATTCAGAAAATGACCCATAACAGTAATAACTATACAAACCGAGTTGAAAGTAACATAAAATATTACACAACGGATTGTAAGTGGATCCACAGGCGGATCTAAAATAAAAAGAAATATTGTTCAACAGATTTAAGCATCAAAAGCTTGCAAGACTCTTTATTTGATACTAGGAGTAGCCAGCCCATTACGCGTAGTACCTGCACTTAACCTTTTTGAAAAATACGGCAGTTTACACTGGTAAATACAATTAACTGACTCTTTTGAAAAACATTTATAAAATTGATTTGGATGCACAAGGCATAAAATCTTTTATAACTTGGGACAATTATTAAAAAATAATCTTGTATACAGATTTATATGTTTGTCGTACATTCAGGATCCAGGATAGAAGCCGGAACAAGATTAACAGACAAACCACATAATATAAACCCACGGCGAGTTATCCTCAACAGGCGGGTATATCTTTTTACATTCGCACTGTCAGGTGTATGCCTACACCCCGTGCTTAAGTCGTGGCCATTTCTTGATTGAGCCAAGGATATCCAGGACATGGTCATTAACCCCCCAAAGGTTTAGATCAAACAAAACAGATTAAAACAGGTTATCTCAATGATTTAACCACTAATCGATTAAAGATTCAATACCCCACCAAGCGGTATTATTAAATACCGTATCCCAAGCCCGTATAAGGGAAAATAAGTTAAAAGTATTTACCTGAGCAAAAATATAATATTATTCTCAGCCGTATATCAATCAGCAAACACAGGTAGCTTTCACTGGGCTCCTAAATCTGGAACGAAGGTTTTAATACCCTATTAGATTCCTAATGGGTCTTATTTAAGTCTTAACTTAGCCCGGTTAGTTTTAATGAAAGGTTTACGGTTCAAAACGCAAGATTAAGCGAAGACCGGATTAGAATGTGATTTAGACCCGACAAGTATGAAGACTTATATAATATGGGTAAACTAATCACATTCTGGATTTTGAAGTGAAAATGATAAGATTTGACCCGTTTCAGTTAATTTATGCAATCTAGTTACATAAACCGTACCGAACGCGAATATGCATAACGGGTAACCAAATGAGTCATGTACATGTTCCATAAGTTAATATGCTTTAAATATGTTATGATATCAGTTGGATACTGTAACACCTCGTAAAATCACGTCCAATGAAGTGTTGACACGTGTAATAAACCCTAATAAAGTCAAATTTAAATTTAAGGGACTAATTTTTCGAAAAATAAAAAAACATTGATTATGAAAGAACTGGAAGAATTAACATACTTAAAATAAGTTTCTAAATAACCTTTTACGGTTTTATATTCACAAATGAGCCACTTGTTGATCGAGTGTAGCCGTTTGCGTAATTAATTGAAAGTTTGCGCAATAAAGGGTTAAAAGTGTCAACATGTTAATTCTTACCTCTGAGTGACCTTTTAACAAACCGAGAGCTACATGATATTTGATTATACTCTCGGGATTGCCAACTATTGTCCGTCTAAGATTTTATGCCTATAAGTAAAGTTACGCGCAACTTTGCAAGTTAGAGGGGCTAAAAGTGTCAATATGTTTAATTATACCTCTGAATGACCTTTTAGCATTCCCGAAGCATCGTGATGTTTAATAATACTTTCAAGAATGCCTAATATGGATTAGATGAGGCTTCAATGCTATTAAATGATGAGATGCGCAAGTTTGCGCAATAGAGGGACCTAAAGCGTCAACTTTTGAATCTACGCCTTTCGGTGACCATTTAAGCGAACGAGAGTGTAGTAATATTTAAGTATATGCTTGGGAATGCCCATTTTGGGCCATGGAAGGCTTGGATATCATTAAACAACGTTTCGCGCTACTTTGCGCAATTAAAGGACTAATTGCGTCAAACTGCAAAAGTATGCCGATTCGTATGGTAACGGACCTTCCAGAATATGACCATGAGTTAATCATACCCTAATTATCCTTTAAATAGCTTAGAAATAGGCTTAGAGTTGTTTGGTGCGCAAAAATAAACTTATCTGATCAACAGGGACTAAAAGCGTCAAAAAGTGCTTAAGTTTGCATTTTCGCGCATATCTTACCTTCTGAATATATCCGGACATCCAAAAATTTATGTAAGCATTAAATTTTTTTATTTTACTGTTTGGCTTGATAAAATTCCATTCGTCGCGTAATTTGGTTCGTTTTTCGCGTCCGTCCGTGTTTCGTCGTAATTAGCCGAACAACGTGACCGTACGACCAAACGAACCGACATCCGGCATATTTTTGAGCATGTTTCATGTTCCCTATGCTTAGGCATCATTTTAGAGCCTTAAAAATGGTTTAACGGGCCTTAGATGTGTCGGAAATGACATTTGGAAGTGCAGGGGCCAAATATGTCAACAATTGAAAGTTGTTGTGAGCTGGCATGGTCCTTACGGACCGTATACAGACCCTTACGGTCCTTAAAGGAAGCCCAGTATCAGAAAACTGAAATCCAGCTTTGGTTTTGCTTCTATGTCTCACATATTTGATTCTAGGGGCTTTGATGGTTTGGGAAAAATGGTATTACACCTGTGATGATCCTAGATGTCCCTCTTAACACTTGTCATGATCAAAATCACATCCAAAACCTATAAATAGAAGTGTTCTCTTCATTCAAAAATTGCTCATTTCATTCTCATCTTGCTACCTTCTCAATTCTGGAGGATCCTGAGCATTTGGAACTTCCTTGGAGTTCTTTTCATTACTAAGGACCATTTGTAAGTGTCCTTAGCCTCCTAATTTCAGTTTTGATTAGTTTAGTGGCCAAAAGTCAAGCTTATCGTAATTAAGGTTTGACTTAGTAATTAATCACTAATGGTCCAGTCATTAGTCAATTTAGAAGTAGCTATAAGTTGGTAATTATGTAGGTAATAGACCCCTAAGAGGGCTCCTACTGATTATCACCCTAACTTGGTCAAATGTCGGGTCAAACCTAATAATAAAAAGTCAACAGAAAGCTATTTTGAAAATAAATTCATAATTTGCAATGTAGAAACTATGAGACCTGTTTTAACACTTGTATAATTTGGTAATTAATGTAAGAACATGCTTAAGCATGTTCAACCCGACAATTTCAAGTTTAGGATCGGTTCGGAACCGAAAGTCGTAAAAGTTGACTTTTTCTTTGACTTTCAGTTCTGACCCAAATTAGATTAGTTTAATTATGCCTTAGGGTTCCTTTGTGACCATGTTATATGTTAGTATAACCTCCTGAAGTTATACTACTTGGTCCTTTAGAATTAGAGTTCATTACATGTTTCCATAATGCCTAAATGTTGACCATAATGCCCTTTTGATATTGAAACAAGATTTTTGAAAATGTGAAAAGACTAAAACCTTTATTTCTGATTTATAAACATGTCCATAAAATTTCACATCAGTTCGTGGTCTAAAATGGGAGTTATGCGCAATAGCGTAAATTGAAAGCTACTTTATTAATTAAACGGCATTTTCGGCATAAAGCCTATTTAAACCCAAATTTTATCATCAACCCTTTTATCTACTAATATAATATAATATTTATGGATTTTGGGAAATTTTTATAAAATTTTAATCTGATCGTAACATGGAGTTATCGCATGGACTCGGTAATTGACGATAATGCCCTTTTCGCTAATAAAATAAGTTTTACACATCCTTTACATACCAAACCTTTTCCTACTGATTTTATATCTTAAATAAGTTATTTTAAACAGTAAAGGCTGATCAAAATCTCAGATTTCTTTAATCAACCCAAATATCGTCAAATACAGACTTTTATGCGATTTAGGCGCATAGTATGGTTTAAAACCATATTGGGCACCTAAGGCTTGATACCTACTAATGTTATGAATAAATTTTTATACTTTAATAGTAAATAAAAGTTTTGAACTCAGATTTCCAAAATTAACTCTTAAAGCATATGTGAAATGACCAAAATGCCCCTACGGTGCATAGTTTGGCCATAAATGATAAATTTCACATATGTGAGATAGCTTACTGATATAACTTATTAAACTAAGTATTTTTACTGATCATTTTAGACCAGAACCTCAAATAATTATTTAACCTCTTTTATAATCATTAAAATGACCAAAATACCCCTACGGGTCATATATTGGTTTTAAATTTGTTTTGGGCATAATGGAAGATATCCTACTGATATCACAACATATTTAAGGCATATTAACTTGTGGAACATGTTCATGACTCTTATGGTTACCCGTTACGCATGTTTCGCGTTCGGATCGGTTTATGTAACTAGTTTGCATAAAATAACCGAAACGGGTCAAACCTTATCATTTTCACTTCAAAATCCAGAATGTTTTTAGTTTACCCATATTATGCAAGTATCCAAACTTGTCGGGTCTACATCACATTCTGATCCGGTCTGCGCTTAATCTTGCGTTTTGAACCGTAAACCCTTCCTTAAAACTAACCTGTCTAACTTTCAACTTAAACAAGACCCATTAGGAATCTAATAGGTTAATAAAACCTTCGTTCCAGATTGAGAGCCCCAGTATAAGTACTTGTGCTTGCTGATTAGAATATACGGCGGAGTATAAATTGCATTGCTAGCTCAGGTAAATACTTTTAACTTATTTTCCCTATACGGGCTTGGGATACGGTATTATAAAAATACCGCTTGGTCGGGTGTAGAAACCTTTTAATCGGAGATGATTAAATTGCATAATTTCGTTTTAATCTGTATTGATTGATAAGAAATAACATTGGGGGTTAATGACCGTGTCCTGGATATCCTTGGCTCATTTAAAAAGTGAATGGCCACAACTTAAGCACAAGGTGTAGGCATAACACCTCCTGTTGCGTATGTAAAAGATATACTCACTCGTAAGGGTGTCTTTTTGTGAGATTATATTTATGGTGTGTCGATTAATCTTGATCGGTTTGTATAATCACCGGCCCTAAATGTTGGACAAACATGTAAATCAGATACAAGATTTTTATTAATAAAATTGTCCGAAGTTATAAAAGAATTTTTGTGCCTCGTGCATTCAAATCAATTTTCTTAAACATTTTCAAAATGAGCCAGTTAATTGTATTTACCAGTGTAAACTGACGTATTTTCCAAAAAGGTTAATTGGCAGGTACTGTACGTAATTGGCTGGGAGCTCAGGGCGTTAATATGGAATCTTGCAAGTTCTAGATGCCTAAAGTCTGTTGAACAGTTTTTCTTTTATTTGATCCGCCTGTGGATCTTTTACATACCGTTTGTAATACATTGATATTATCATTCGGTTGTAATATATTTATTTTTGCTTCCGCTGTGCATTTAAATTTGTGTTGTTTGACTATGATGATATCAACTACGTCACGATACTCCCCACCGGGCCCACCGGTAATACGTGGAAATATCGCGGTGTGACAGGTTGGTATCTGAGCCAACATTGAGTGAATTAAACACTAGCCTTTTGTGTTTAATTTCAATGACACAGTAGCACATTCCTTGACCTTCTGAGTCTAGACTTAACATAGGAATACTCTCAATCCTAATCTGGAAAATTATTGCTTCCAATTTTTATATATTTTGAATATGTTGCCAAGCGAAGAAGCCGTATTGGAAATCCTCTACAACCGAAGCCTTGAAATGCTGAGCTTCGTACCGTGGCTAGGATGAAACGTGCATCCCGGGAGAAAACACTCAGAAATAAAGTGAACTTTTGCTGAAGATCGTTTACTTAATAGTCCTTATAAGGACATATTTATCTTTCAGTCCCTTCGAGGACAACATTATTCCTTTTCAAGTCCCGTTTAGGGCAAACCTGAACTTTTTAATTTTATAGTGGAATGATTAAATTTAAATTTTCATTCTAAACATGAAATATGAAATAAATGAAAAATAACATTCCTTTTAATAAGATCTACCATTATAATAAAATGGCAAAATCGAAAAAGGACAAGACCTAGCCACGTGTCATTTTAAGACAGGGCCAAGATGGTAGTTCCTCAATTAGATTCAGATCCTTATTAACATCTTAATTTAGGATTGTTCTATGCTTAATATTAAAAAGAATCTTAAAGGTGAAACTTAGCCTACATGTCATTTCAGACATGGCCAAGATGGTGAAACCTACTCAAGAGATTCAGATCCTTGTTAACACTTAAGAACGTGTTAGCACTCTTGACAAATGTGATTCGAGAAAATCACAACAGTCATTCTTATATTGGATTCTTCCAATTTTCTTATCCAGCCTAGTGATTTAGAAATCATGGCTTAAATCATCAAATAAAGATGATCATATTGTTAACACCTAAGAACGTGTTAGCATTCTTGACAAAAGTGATTCGAGAAAATCACAATAGTCATCCCTATATTGGAATTTTTCAAATTTCCTAATTTGGCCTAATGATCCAGAAATCATGGCTTATATCATCCTATAAGATGATCATATTATAAACATCCGTTAGTGATGAAGTGCCTACGGGCTAAACTTGTTGTCCGATAAGACAACGACAGTGGTGGTCTTTGACCCCTGTCTAAAGATGTTGGACTACGTCCAAGCATAATAATCGGTAGGATCCTTACGATCTCGACTAATAGCATCTGAAAAGATGATTATACCATAAACATCCCTTAGAAGGGAAATGCCTACGGGCCATATCTATTGTCCTAAAAGACAAAAGACAGTTGTAGTCCTCAACTCTCTGTCAAGAAAAGTAACCAACTATGCTCAAACCTTAAATGCCTCGATCCCATACGATCGTGGCTTAAAAATTCAAAACTGTCCTCATGGCAAGGCCTGTTGTGCCATTTTAAATATCCTTAATGATTTATATACTAGGATAGATTATAAGGAAAATACTAATATAATTAACAAATTAACCCATATGGGTTATATTACCAGGGTTAATGAATCATCAAAAATGATAATTCCATAATAACCTTTGAATAAATCATTGTCAATATTTAGGTAGCAATCAAGCTGCATGGCTGGATCAGATGAGGTTAACAGCCACCCGAAGGAGAACAATGATACTACCAGAATTAATATAACTGGTGCAGAACTACAGGTATTAATAGATGATGCTGTTACTCGAGCTCTTGACAGACAATATAAAGAATCAAGTGATACACACTCTAAGACTCTATATGTGGCTCGTAGTAAGCCCCCTTCTAAATCACATGAGTCAAAGGAAGACGATGTCCATAACTCGTCAAATCAAAGGAGTGTTCCGTCTAGACAGGTCGTGCTTCATCAAGAGGCACCAGTTAAGACCTGCTCATATAAATATTTTGTCTCCTGCAAGCCCAGAGACTTTACAGGAGAAAAAGGGGCCATCGATTGCATGACATGGCTCGATGAGATGGACACTGTTGTTGACATCAGCGGTTGTGCGGAGCAAGATGTTGTGAAATTTGTTTCACAATCATTCAAAGGAGAAGCGTTGGCATGGTGGAAATCATTGCTCCAAGCCACGGGAAAGGTCCTACTCTACAACTTATCTTGGGATCAATTTGTTGCATTAATCAAGGAAAACTATTGCCCTCAGCATGAGGTAGAAAAGATAGAATCAGACTTCTTGACTCTGGTCATGAAGAATTTGGATTGTCAGGCATATGTGACAAGTTTCAACACTATGTCCCGCCTAGCTCCTTATTTAGTCAACCCTGAACCTAAACACATAGCGCGTTTCATTGGAGGCCTAGCACCAGAGATAAAGGGAAATGTTAAAGCATCTAGGCCTACCACATATAGGTCTGCGGTGGACTTATCCTTATCTCTCACTTTAGATGCTATCATGAATAAGTCTGTTAAAACTTCCGGCGAGGGAAAAAGGAAAGAAGAAGAGGAAAACTCTCATCAATCTAACAAGAAGAAGAAGGAAAGCTCTGAGCACGGGAAAGATTTCGAGTTTAGGAAAAACTCGAGTCAGTTCAATAACAAGCCCAAATGCAATAACTGCAGGAAGCAACATTCTGGAAAATGCACAATCCACCCACGTGCTAAATTATGTGGGATTTGTAAGACCAAGGGTCACAAGACTTTAGATTGTAAGGAGTTGAAGAATGCGACCTGTTACAACTGTAACGAGGGTGGGCACATCAAGACTAACTGCCCAAAGCTTATAAAGAAGCCTGGAGAGGCCAGGAAAACAAACGCGTGAGTCTTCCAGAGGAACGCCCAGGAGATGGTGCAGAATGACGACAATATAGCAGGTACCTTTCCTTATCAAGAGTTTATGCAGAAGTTTATTTGATTCCAGCACAGATAAGTCTATTATGGACAATAAATGTTGTAAACGGTTGTATCTGCTTAGTAGGACCTTAGGCATATAACACAAGGTGGAATTGGCTGATGATACTCTAGAGACTACTTCAACAACCTTAGATAGAAATTTTAAACTAGGAATCACTCTTTTCTGATATCCCTATGGCAAGCTTTCAAGCTACCTAAATTCTTCAATATAATAAAGACGGATGTGACATTTTGATCCTCTGTCAGAAAAGTGATGGACAAGGTCCAGACCTTAAATGCCATTGATGGTCTTTTGCAACCTAGGCTAAGTAATATTGATATATACTTTTAAACAACATTCATTAAGAATGTTAGTACTATATCGGCCTGTATGGTTTAATGATACCACGGTTAGTATATGTTAAGGCCATCAGGGTGATGAATAGCATTTGTTGGATTGCAACTAAGTAAATGATTCATTTGGTGATAGGAACCAAACCTTGAGTATGACAAACTCGGATAAGACAACGGTCAATCGCGCCATTGATGATGCGACGCATGCTAATGAAACTACAATTGTAAACCTTAGAATTTCCAAAGATGTTCTTCAAACTATGATAGACGCAGCTGTTGGAAAAGCTGTGAAGAAGGCTGTGAAAAAGTTCAAAGAACCCAATGCTACTTGCTCCAAATTTCATTCAAGACTACCCTTCCTTACTCACGAGAAGGATCTCGTTCATGCCTCTAATCCAAAGGATGAACTAAAAAGGAAAAGGGGGGAAGATAACCCCCAGAGTTCCAAGAAAAAGGGTAAGCACGAATCCAACCAGAAACCTGTATGTAAGACTTTCAAGAAGCGCCATTGCGGGAAATGCAGGTTTGAGTCTCAACCTCTATATTGTGGGATCTGCAAGACTAAGGGACATAAAACGTTGGACTGCAAGGACATGAAGAATGCAGTCTGCTTCGGCTGTAATGAGAAAGGCCACATCAAGACTACGTGCCCTAAATCTGTCAAAGGAAATGCGGCTAAGGAAGGAAAGCCTAAGAATGAAAGCGCCTAAAATGCCTGAGCTAGTTCTTAAATAATGGCATCAGGTACATTCCTTGACATTTATCAGTGATATAAATGCTAAGAGTTTTTATTTTGGTTCGGATACCAATAAATCCTGTTGGTGCATTAAATGTCTGCTGATTACGTCTTAATCAAGTCTTGTGTCTAGATAGGTTGAATGAACACACAATAGGGTTTAAATTAGGGTTTTATATGTTTAAACTTGTGGATTTCGCTTGAAAGGGTTTATGTGTGTTTCAAGTGAAATCAACATAGGAGATTTAGCTTGAAATGGGTTCAAGCGAAATCAACAGGTCTATATATAGGTTAGTGTGTTGTTCATTTGAGAGAGACTGGGTCATTGTATGTGAGACGAAGTGCTGACGGATTTGTATCAGATTACATTGTAAAAGCACGAAAATCAATCAGAAAAGAAAGATTAAAAGGAAACTAGCTGTTATGACTTTGTTTACGTTGATTCCGCCTTCGTACTCAAAGATGAACTGCCTTAACTGATGTTTCAAGGTCGTAGAACGGTCCAACAAGTGGTATCAGAGCTCAGGACGAGGAGTTCATACCATTACAGCTTGATTCTACCGGATTTTCTTATCTCTACTCACTTTTTCTCTTACTTTTCTGATTTGAACATATTTCAGCGGTGAAAATGACCTGAATTTGACATATAACAAGCGAATTAGTGTGATAACTAATCCTTGAAAGATTTGGACTTAAAATCGATCGAATTCATATAAAAAATTAACTTTTCGCTTGAAAACTGTTCGTAAAAGATGACATCAGCAGATTTCGCTTGAAATATAGTGAGGATTTCGCTTGAACAGTTCAAGCGAAATTGATTTGTTGGATTTCGCTTGAATCGTTGGACTTGTATTAGGGGATTTCGCTTGACAAGTTCAAGCGAAATTGATTTGGCTGTTGATTTCGCTTGTAAAAGAACTGGTCTTAGATTTCGCTTGAAAAGTTCAAGCGAAATAGGATTGTTGGATTTCGCTTGAACTGATTGAACTTGTATAAGATCTTTCGCTTGAAAACAGTTTGTTTCAATAGATTTCGCTTGAATTAGATTACTATCTGATTTCATTTGAAAGTTGTTGATTTAGCTTGAAGTTGTTTACTCTTCAAGTAATTTCGCTTGAACTTGCTGTTATTTCAAAACGTGTCTTAGATTGATTTCTTTATCAAACACACTGTTACGTATTCAGTTTGTTTAAACTGATAGTTTGTTTGATTGCAGGTGATTCGAGGTGATTTACAAGGCACAAATACCAAGAAATCAAAATGTTTGACGAAAAGGAAAACAAGAATCTTGAAAATTTAAATGATTGGCATTGTGAATCTTGGTGTGGGAGATTAGGTGATAAGGATGTTTATATTAAAAGATTCGAAAATTTTTTATGTAAGAAGAATGAATCAGTAGAGGAGTTGAAAGAAAGGTTTTATGATCTAATCATCAAGTTAGAAAAACATAAGATATATCATTCAAAAGATGAAAGAATCTAAAAATTTGTTGATGCTTTACCTTTGGAATGGGAGAAATTCGTGAATGGACTGAGACGGGATTCTAGTTTATCACGCTTTGATTTAAGAAGTTTCATCAATACAATAACAAATCATAAGAGTCATAAAGATTCAAGAAAAAGGGAGTTATTGGATGAAATAAAAGGAGAATCAGAAAAGATAGATTTGGATGTGATCATTGAAATGAGAAAACGAATCACTGTGTGTCTTGCAGCAAAAAATGTTATGAGATACGATATTAAGAGGGGTTGCTATATTGATGTAAATATGAATCCTCTTGATTTTGTTAAAATTTTCTGTGCAGGAACATACAAGATGGAAACAAAGAAAGAAGCTGATAATGGAGAGATGAATGGAAAATGCTTGAAATGCGAAAAATCCGAAGCAGAAAATGTCAATCTCTTGAAAGATGTGGAGAATTTGACATTGGAAAACAAAGCTTTGAAAGACGAGAAGAAAGCTGATGATGAACAGATTTTGGATTTGCGCTTGAACTGCGAAAAACTAAAATCTGAAAATGACAAACTTTTGGATAATGTTGAGAGTTTGTCATTAGAAAACAAAAATTTTAAAGAAAAAGGAAATGTTGTTGAAAATGAAAAATTAAAGATTGAAAAAGTTTTTCAAAGTCAAATAAAGATTTTAGAAGATGAAAAATCTGTTATTTTTGAAAATAATCTTGAAAAACAGATTGAAATAAATTCTCATCTTGATAAAATCATTCGACTTGAGCATGAAGCTGAAGATGCTCGAAAGAAAATTGCTGAGTTAGAGAATAAATTGAAAAGTTTTGTGACTTCTGCACCATATGTGTGTCCAAAACCGATCAATTCTGTTCCAATAAGTGACAATGTCACAAATTTTGACAAAGTCAAAATTGAAGATTGTGATGAAATATCTGATGATGAAAAAGAAAAGAAAAGAAAAATATTTTTAGATTTACAAGAAAAATTTAAAAATACTGTTTTGCAATCTACTGAAACAGGTGAATGTTCTAAACAAAAACCTGTTAAGAAGAGTGTAGAACAGAAACAAAAAGTTAAAAATTTGAAAAATTTTAAAAATGAAAATAAAAGCTCATCAGATAAGTCATCCAATCATTATAAAAAATCACAAAAATTTAAAAATGAAAACTCATAAAATGTTGGTAATAAGTGGTGCAGGTTTGACCACAGTGCTCAAAAGCCAAATCCAGTTTACAAGAGAAGATGGGATGAAGATTCTTCAAGAAAAAATCATTACAATGATAGAAAACAAAGAAATGGTGATTACCACAAGGCAAATCAATGCTTTGATCTAAGTGTGTGGTATGAAGACGGTGTGTGGTATGAAAGTAGTGAAAGGTATGATAACAGAGTGTGTTACATTTGTGGATTTCAAGGACACATTGCTGTTAACTGCCAAAGTCAGAGAATCGAAACAAGAAGATGCCATGAATGCCACATCAGAGGACACATTGCAAGAGATTGCCCAATGAGATCAAAAGGAAGATCGAGGGCTGAATCTCAGAAAATGGGAAAGAAACCAGTCAACGTCAAGCCCAAAGAACAGAAGGTTCAAGAACCTAAAGTTCAAGAAAAGAAAGTGAAGCTTTCTCAGGGGCAGAAAGACAGACTGAGGAAAAAGAGGAAGAAGGCCAGAGAGTATCTGGAGAAAATTTTGTCTTCGGGTTCGCCAGACAGATTGAATAAGAGTTCTGATGAATCAACTAACTTGACTGCAAAGCCAAGTAAATTGAATTCTTCAGATACAAATCTGAGGACTAAAGAAGAAAAGAAGAAGAAGAAAATGGTCGGCGATGAATCTGATGTGTCAAAGTCAGACAAGCCACCATCAGGCAATGAATCTGACAAGTTAAAGTCAGACAAGCCATGTGCAGGCAATGATTCTGGTTCATCAAAGCCAGAGGAGCCTAGTGTTGAGGTAAAATCTGAGAATTCAGGTTTAACAATGGATGATGCAAATTTTCCATCATTGTTGAACAAGAATTCAAAATCACCCAAGGCTGGTCAGGCTTGGGTGAATCTTTTCAAATAGAAAAACCTGACTTGCCGGAGCTTCCAGGTTGGTAAGCGTGAAGCAGGTATCGGCATCATTCTTAAGAAATTCACAGGATGGTAACTGTGATATTTCGATTTACAAGTTGTAAATCAGGGACATTAAGTTGTACTTGATTTATTTTTTTTAATAAGTGGTTAAAGGTGAACAATGTGATGAAAGAACCCCGAGTTTGTAAAAAGACAAACAAATCTAATTTTCCAGAAAAACCATTTTGATTAAAACAAACTTAAGTGTTTTGAAATCACTATGGGAAAATAGTTTGTTGTCAGGGGGAGTTCTGATTGTTAAGCCAAGTGAATGGCAAATTGAAGCGATTTGATATCAGTTTGTCACGTTTCTTGTATAGTTTGTTTTCAAATTTTCTCAGAAAATCAAAATTGAAACATATTTTGATTTTAGGGGGAGAAAAAAATTTTAAAAATTAGAAAATTTGAAAATTTCAAAAACATTAAAAAAGCAAAAATGAGTTTTGGTGCATAAAAGAGGAAATGATAGTAAATCAGTGAACTATCACAACATGCTAAAGATATGAAATGTTAAATGTGATAAACGGTCTCACTGATGATGTGTCAGTAGGTTTTTGTACATTTAGTAGACTGTGACGAGATATAAACCTAAATTCAAACTTGCTTATATCGTGGGTAACATCTCTAGGATATATGGGTAACCCCCGAAATCTTGTTTGAAAGGTCTTGTATTCTGATATACTAGGTTTTTATACTCAATGATATCTGGGGTATTATTCCGGGACTTCTGCTGAACGGTAGTTCTGACCTAGTCCTCGAATAATACTTTCTGCAATGCTTGAAACATAGCATCACCCTCAGCATAAATGATAAGACAATAAAATTGCTTAGCAATGCTGTTGTAAAAAAGATCCTCTAAAGGGGACACACCGAAAGTTGAGTCATGATCTCTCTGCTGAACGGTAGTTCTGACCTGAGCTCTCATGATTCTTCATAAATTATTAACCCCTTACAGATATCATTTGTGTTATAATTACCTGTAAGACTGAATATTGGGATCTGGATACGGGAGTATATTCTGAGGTGGGACAAGCGATTAAGTTTAAGTATCTAAGACATTAAACTCATATCTCGAAGCAGTTGAACTTTGTATGAAAATTTAAGTGGACCAAGTATACTGACAATCTAAGTGAATCGTTTAGAACTTAAAATGATTAAAGCTTAACGGTGCTTGTGATTTGTTTCATAATCTGATATGATCCTCTTACACAAACTCACAAAAATATTGTTTGTATATATTTGTTTACTGCATTTCAGTCAAGATCAAAAATTCAAAAAGATTTTAGTGTGTTTTAGTATAAAGTTTTGAAAAATTCAAAAAGATTTTCGACAACTGATGTTGAAGGACTGATATTCAAAATTCCAAGTGCTAAACATGATGAATTGGATTGGGAGAATATGTTGAAAATTTTGAATGTCATATTAAATTGTTTTGAAAAATTGTGTGGTTAGTTAATCAAGGTCATTCATTTGAACTTGATGTAACTAGTATGTTTGTTGTTTAAATGATGTCTACCAGTAAGTTTCTTAAATCTAACTGTTATAAATTTGTGAAACTTATGTTGAAGTAGAGGATGTGCATGTTAAACAGGATTGGACTTCATTATTCCCAACGGAAGCTAATTGTCAAAGCTTGAACCAGATATCTCAGATTCTAGCATATTGAGAGGGGGAGTCTGTGAAAGGGGGAGTCTGGATCAACGGTCAAAGGGAAGATTGAAGTTTAAAGTTTAAAGTTTGAAGATAAAGATTGAAGAGAGTTTTTACAATGTTTGAAGAATGATAAAGATAAAGACTTGAAGCCAAAGACTTCATCAACATCCAAGGGGGAGTCTGTTGGTGCATTAAATGTCTGCTGATTACGTCTTAATCAAGTCTTGTGTCTAGATAGGTTGAATGAACACACAATAGGGTTTAAATTAGGGTTTTATATGTTTAAACTTGTGGATTTCGCTTGAAAGGGTTTATGTGTGTTTCAAGTGAAATCAACATAGGAGATTTAGCTTGAAATGGGTTCATGCGAAATCAACAGGTCTATATATAGGTTAGTGTGTTGTTCATTTGAGAGAGACTGGGTCATTGTATGTGAGACGAAGTGCTGACGGATTTGTATCAGATTACATTGTAAAAGCACGAAAATCAATCAGAAAAGAAAGATTAAAAGGAAACTAGCTGTTATGACTTTGTTTACGTTGATTCCGCCTTCATACTCAAAGATGAACTGCCTTAACTGACGTTTCAAGGTCGTAGAACAGTCCAACAAATCCTTCATAAACTATAAGTATGGCAAGTTTTTAAAACCTTTCATAAGAACCCTAGATATTAAGCGTAAGGTAAAGCTTACAGGCAAATCCATAGGAACCATTTCTTCTGTTCTTATCAGAAACCTCCAATTGTAAAAAAAAAATTCTAGAAGTATCCTCTCTCTAGAAGAAGTGCGTCAGCACATAGTTGATATCTCTTTGATCTCTATCGATTGCGAATACCAGACGGTATGATAAAAGCGCCATATGAGGATTTGGTGTATCTTAATATGTTCCATAGATTGCTTCCATGCCTGATCAGTATGGAGGTTTAATGGATGGAACCACAAAGATATCCCAATGAGCATATGGTACTAAAGCCAACTAATGGTATTCAAAGAAGATATCCAAAATGGAGTTGTCCAAGTAAGTGTCTTCGATTAAGAAATTTGTAGACTCGTAACATAAATGTGTCACTCATTTGACATAAGCAAGGACGGATGAACTAGAGCCTGAGATTTGGAAAATCTCTGTAACCTCCTCGTATCTTGATTATCTTCTCCTAAGATTACCATGTTTACCTTCTGAGAGGCAAGTAGAGTTAAGATTTATATCCCATTTAGGGCTGTATCATTATGAAATTACCTAAATGGCTAGTACCATCATTTGAGGAATCGAAACCCTGATTAAGTAAGTTTTAAAATAGAGGATTCATATAGCCTAACTCAATATTCCGAGAGTTGATATTGTTAAATAAGAAAGACGGTTCATTTTGCTTATGCATTGATTACCGCAACCCTAATTAGGCAACAATTAAGAATCACCATCTGCTGCCCAAGATCGTCGATTTATTCGACTAGCTGTAAGGATTAGCTATTCCTAAAGATTGGTTTTAAGCGGTGGTTGGAATAACCATCTCACCAATAAAATAAGTTTTTTTTTTTTATAACAATTATTATGTAGGTATCAAGGCTACTCCTTTGGGGACCTTGTATAGATGGAGTGTTAAACATCTATTATCAGAACAATAGATTGGTAAGTCCAATTATCAGGATCTAGAAGTTGCATTGGAAACAACAAATAGGATCATTCGAATTCATAAGTATCTTAAAGATTGCAAGCGGCAGAAAATTGAGGATTGATAAAATTCGCAACCTTCTTAAGTCCTTAAATAAGGAATAAGGTTCAATCGAAAGTATCGCTCTAAGAAGGGTGTGCTAAATTTCAATTTCTCAGGGTAAGTTAAGCCCTGGATATATAGGAACATTCGGGAAATCGAATGCAACAAAGGTCAATAGCCTATAAGCTAAAACCTATATAAGGAGTTTAGTGGAGCTCACGAGACAACCCACACTGATGATTTAAGGGTATGTTTCACCAATAAGTTGAGACCCATTATCATAATAATAGGCAGATTATTGAAACTTTATGGTTGGATGAGAAACCTGTATAGACTAAGAATCGACAGGTTAAGAAGCTCCAAAAGAGAGTATGTACCTATTGTATAGGTCAACTGGGATACCCTTAGAGGCCCAAATATACTATGGAAGTTAAGTCCATGATACTTCAGAAAGTACTTCCATCATTTTAGCAAATCTCGAGGTCGAGATTTCTTTTAAGGGGGTGAGGATGTAACACCTCGTAAAATCACGTCCAATGAAGTGTTGACACGTGTAATAAACCCTAATAAAGTAAAACCTTGAATTTAAGGGACTAATTTTTTGAAAAATCGAAAAACATTGATTATGAAAGAACTGGAAGTATTAACATACTTAAAATAAGTTTCTAAATAACCTTTTACGGTTTTATATTCACAAATGAGCCACTTGTTGATCGAGTGTAGCCGTTTGCGTAATTAATTGAAAGTTTGCGCAATAAAGGGTTAAAAGTGTCAACATGTTAATTCTTACCTCTGAGTGACCTTTTAACAAACCGAGAGCTTCATGATATTTGATTATACTCTCGGGAATGCCAACTATTGGCCGTCTAAGGTTTTTATGCCTATAAGTAAAGTTACGCGCAACTTTGCAAGTTAGAGGGGCTAAAAGTGTCAATATGTTTAATTATACCTCTGAATGACCTTTTAGCGAACCTGAAGCATCGTGATGTTTAATAATACTTTCAAGAATGCCTAATATGGATTAGATGAGGCTTCAATGCTATTAAATGATGAGATGCGCAAGTTTGCGCAATAGAGGGACCTAAGGCGTCAACTTTTGAATCTACGCCTTTCGGTGACCATTTAAGTGAACGAGAGTGTAGTAATATTTAAGTATATGCTTGGGAATGCCCATTTTGGGCCATGGAAGGCTTGGATATCATTAAACAACGTTTCGCGCTACTTTGCGCAATTAAAGGACTAATTGCGTCAAACTGCAAAAGTATGCCGATTCGTATGGTAACGGACCTTCAAGAATATGACCATGAGTTAATCATACCCTAATTATCCTTTTAATAGCTTAGAAATAGGCTTAGGGGTGTTTGGTGCGCAAAAATAAACTTATCTGATCAACAGGGACTAAAAGCGTCAAAAAGTGCTTAAGTTTGCATTTTCGCGCATATCTTACCTTCTGAATATATCCGGACATCCAAAAATTTATGTAAGCATTAAAATATTTTATTTTAGTATTTGGCTTGATAAAATTCCATTTGTCGCGTAATTTGGTTCGTTTTTCGCGTCCGTCCGTGTTTCGTCGTAATTAGCCGAACAACGTGACCGTATGACCAAACGAACCGACATCCGGCATATTTTTTAGCATGTTTCATGTTCCCTATGCATAGGCATCATTTTAGAGCCTTAAAAATGGTTTAACGGGCCTTAGATGTGTCGGAAATGACTTTTGGAAGTGCACGGGCCAAATATGTCAACAATTGAAAGTTGTTGTGAGCTGGCATGGTCCTTACGGACCGTATACAGACCCTTACGGTCCTTAAAGGAAGCCCAGTATCAGAAAACTGAAATCCAGCTTTGGTTTTGCTTCTATGTCTCACATATTTGATTCTAGGGGCTTTGATGATTTGGGAAAAATGGTATTACACCTGTGATGATCCTAGATGTCCCTCTTAACACTTGTCATGATCAAAATCACATCCAAAACCTATAAATAGAAGTGTTCTCTTCATTCAAAAATTGCTCATTTCATTCTCATCTTGCTACCTTCTCAATTCTGGAGGATCCTGAGCATTTGGAACTTCCTTGGAGTTCTTTTCATTACTAAGGACCATTTGTAAGTGTCCTTAGCCTCCTAATTTCAGTTTTGATTAGTTTAGTGGCCAAAAGTCAAGCTTATCGTAATTAAGGTTTGACTTAGTGATTAATCACTAATGGTCCAGTCATTAGTCAATTTAGAAGTAGCTATAAGTTGGTAATTATGTTGGTAATTGACCCCTAAGAGGGCTCCTACTGATTATCAGCCTAACTTGGTCAAATGTCGGGTCAAACCTAATAATAAAAAGTCAACAGAAAGCTATTTTGAAAATAAATTCATAATTTGCAATGTAGAAACTATGAGACCTGTTTTAACACTTGTATAATTTGGTAATTAATGTAAGAACATGTTTAAGCATGTTCAACCCGACAATTTCAAGTTTAGGATCGGTTCGGAACCGAAAGTCATAAAAGTTGACTTTTGCTTTGACTTTCAGTTCTGACCCGAATTAGATTAGTTTAATTATGCCTTAGGGTTCCTTTGTGACCATGTTATATGTTAGTATAACCTCCTGAAGTTATACTACTTGGTCCTTTAGAATTAGAGTTCATTACATGTTTCCATAATGCCTAAATGTTGACCATAATGCCCTTTTGATATTGAAACAAGATTTTTGAAAATTTGAAAGGACTAAAACCTTTATTACTGATTTATAAACATGTCCATAAAATTTCACATCAGTTCGTGGTCTAAAATGGGAGTTATGCGCAATAGCGTAAATTGAAAGCTTCTTTATTAATTAAACGGCATTTTCGGCATAAAGCCTATTTAAACCCAAATTTTATCATCAAACCTTTTATCTACTAATATAATATAATATTTAGGGATTTTGGGATATTTTTATAAAATTTTAATCTGATCATAACAAGGAGTTATCGCATAGACTCGGTAATTGACGATAATGCCCTTTTCGCTAATAAAATGAGTTTTACACATCCTTTACATACCAAACCTTTTCCTACTGATTTTATATGTTAAATACGTTATTTTAAACAGTAAAGGCTGATCAAAATCTCAGATTTCTTTAATCAACCCAAATATCGTCAAATACCGACTTTTATGCGATTTAGGCGCATAGTATGGTTTAAAACCATATTGGGCACCTAAGGCTTGATACCTACTAATGTTATGAATAAATTTTTATACTTTAACAGTAAATAAAAGTTTTGAACTCAGATTTCCAAAATTAACTCTTAAAGCATATGTGAAATGACCAAAATGCCCCTACGGTGCATAGTTTGGCCATAAATGATAAATTTCCCATATGTGAGATAGCTTACTGATATAACTTATTAAACTAAGTATTTTTACTGATCATTTTAGACCAGAACCTCAAATAATTATTTAACCTCTTTTATAATCATTAAAATGACCAAAATACCCCTACGGGGCATATATTGGTTTTAAATTCGTTTTGGGCATAATGGAAGATATCCTACTGATATCACAACATATTTAAGGCATATTAACTTGTGGAACATGTTCATGACTCTTATGGTTACCCGTTACGCATGTTTCGCGTTCGGATCGGTTTATGTAACTAGTTTGCATAAAATAACCGAAACGGGTCAAACCTTATCATTTTCACTTCAAAATCCAGAATGTGTTTAGCTTACCCATATTATGCAAGTCTCCAAACTTGTCGGGTCTACATCACATTCTGATCCGGTATGCGCTTAATCTTGCGTTTTGAACCGTAAACCCTTCCTTAAAACTAACCGGTCTTAGTTTCAACTTAAACAAGACCCGTTAGGAATCTAATAGGTTAATAAAACCTTCGTTCCAGATTGAGAGCCCCAGTAGAAGTACTTGTGCTTGCTTATTAGAATATACGGCTGAGTATAAATTGCATTGCTAGCTCAGGTAAATACTTTTAACTTATTTTCCCTATACGGGCTTGGGATACGGTATTATAAAAATACCGCTTGGTCGGGTGTAGAAACCTTTTAATCGTAGATGATTAAATTGCATAATCCCGGTTTAATCTGTATTGATTGATAACAAATAACATTGGGGGTTAATGACCGAGTCCTGGATATCCTTGGCTCATTTAAAAAGTGAATGGCCACAACTTAAGCACAAGGTGTAGGCATAACACCTCCTGTTGCGTATGTAAAAGATATACTCACTCGTAAGGGTGTCTTCTTGTGAGATTATATTTGTGGTGTGTCGATTAATCTTGATCGGTTTGTATAATCACCGGCCCTAAATGTTGGACAAACATGTAAATCAGATACAAGATTTTTATTAATAAAATTGTCCCAAGTTATAAAAGAATTTTTGTGCCTCGTGCATTCAAATCAATTTTCTTAAACATTTTCAAAATGAGTGAGTTAATTGTATTTACCAGTGTAAACTGACGTATTTTCCAAAAAGGTTAAGTGGCAGGTACTGTACGTAATTGGCTGGGAGCTCAGGGCGTTAATAAGGAATCTTGCAAGTTCTAGATGCCTAAAGTCTGTTGAAAAGTTTTTCTTTTATTTGATCCGCCTATGGATCTTTTACATACCGTTTGTAATACATTGATATTCTCATTCGGTTGTAATATATTTATCTTTTGTTTCCGCTGTGCATTTAAATTTGTGTTGTTTGACTATGATGATATCAACTACATCACGATACTCCCCACCGGGCCCACCTGTAATACGTGGAAATATCGGGGTGCGACAGATACCTTCCATTATGCCCATAACGAATTTAAAACCAAATTAAGCCCCGTAAGGGTATTTTGGTCATTTTAACGTTTATAAAAGTGGTTAAATGGTAATCTGAGGTTCTGGTCTAAAACAATAAGTAAAAAAATTTATTTTAACAAGTTATATTTGTAAGATAACTTACATATGTGAATTTTATCATTTATGGCCAAACTATGCACCGTAGGGGCATTTTGGTCATTTCTCATATGTTTTAAGGGTCAAATTTGGAAATTTGAATTCAAAACTTTTACTTACTGTTAAAGTATAAGGTTTATCCATAACATCAGTAGGTAACAAGCCTTAGGGGCCAAATATGGTTTTAAACCATACTATGCGCCTAAATCGCATAAAAGTCGGTATTTGACGATATTCGGGTTGATGAAGGAAATCTGAGATTTTGATCAGCCTTTACTGTTTAAAATAACTTATTTAATATATAAAATCAGTAGAAAAAGGTTTGGTATGTAAAGGATGTGTAAAACTCATTTTATTACCAAAAAGGGCATTATCGTCAATTACCGAGTCTATTCAAGAACCCTATGTTATGATCAGTTTAAAATTTAATAAAAATTTTCAAAAATCCCTAAATATTATATTATATCAATGGGTAGAAATTTTGGTGTCAAAATTTGTGTTTAAATGTGATTTATTCTAAAAATGCCATTTAATTAATAAAAAGCTTTCATTTTACGATATCGCGCATAACTTCTATTTTAGACCATCAACTGATGTCAAATTTTTAGGACATGTTTATAAATCAGTAATAAAGGTTTTTTTCCTCTCACATTTTCAAAAATAATGTTTTAATATCAAAAGGGCATAATGGTCAACATTTAAGCATTTAACGGAAACATGCAAATGATTCGGATTTCTAAGGAACCTTATAGTATAATCTCAGAGGGTTATACTAACATGTAATATGGTCCTAAAGGAACCCTAAGTCATATCTAAAACAAGCTAAATCTGGTTAGAACTGAAAGTCAAGGCAAAAGTCTA
Organism: Helianthus tuberosus; assembly: GCA_030545235.1. NCBI lineage: Eukaryota > Viridiplantae > Streptophyta > Magnoliopsida > Asterales > Asteraceae > Helianthus > Helianthus tuberosus. The sequence goes on from CM060366.1 coordinate 179,046,174, forward strand.
CTTTTGCGACTTTCGGTTGCGAACCGAGCCTAAACTCAGAATTGTCGGGTTGAACATGCCTAAACATGTTCTTATATTATTTACCAAGTTATTTTAGTTTTAAAACGTGTTCCATAACTTCAACATTATTAGTTATGAATTAATTTTTAAAAACTGACCCGTTTGACTTTTTATTAATAAGTTTGACCCGACATTTGACCAAGTAAAAGTGATAATCAGTAGGTGCCCTTTTAAGGGTTTATTACCTACATAATTGCCAACTCATAACCATTTTCAATTCGAATAATGGCTGGACCGTTTGTGATTAATCACAAAGTCAAAGCTTAATTACGATAGCTTTGACTTTAGGTCATTAAGCTAATAAAACTTGAACTTAGGAAGCTAAGAAAACTTACTAGAGTACTTAGCACGAATATGGAACTGAGGAAAGCTTCCAAGAGCTCCAAGAGGCTTCAGATAGAGAGTTGTGAAGTAAAACTCAAATGTGCAAGTGAACAAGTGAAACAATGGGGCTTTATATAGGAGATTTGAAGTTGCTAAGATCATTACACCTGTTTAGGGTGGCTCCTAGATGTTTACAGGTGTTGTGGTGGTAGAGAAAAACCATCAAACAAGCCCCTAGAACCAAAAAATTGCATGCAAAGGCGGTGGAACTGGCTGAACCTGCAATTGTACAGGTTTTTCTGTTACAGGCGCTTCTACGCGGCCCGCGTAGACCCCAGAGAAGGGTTACGCGGCCCGTGAGGCTCCCTTCTAACTGGACAAAAACTTTCATTAATTGCAATTTCACTCCCTGGTCCATTTTTAATTTAAATAACTTTTGTTTATTGCACTTTTAACCCCCAAAGTTAACTATTAAGGGCCTTGAACCATAATTTAACTCCGTTAAGCTCCCAGTAGTTGTAAGATCAACCGAAATGTATTTTCATGCATTGAAACTTCACAAAATCATTATCCAATATCTATGGAAGTATAAGGAAGTATTTCAAAGTCTCAGAAATGTTAAAAGGTCACTCAGAGGTAAGTTTAAACATGTTGACACATTTAACCCCTTAAACTTTGTAACTTTTTCAATTTAAGCACAACGGCTTTCAACGTCCGACAATTCATTCATTAAAGAATACGAACATCTTATGAGGTCATTCAGAGGCACGAGTTTGGCATGATGACATATTTGATCCTTTTATTTACATATTTACATTGTTTGACAATTTTAGTCCCTCAAGATCAATTCATTACACGTTTAAGTCCATGACACGTGTCTTTATTACACTGGGCATGCTTTTGCGAGGTGTTACATCCTCACCCCCTTAAAAGAAATCTCGACTTCGAGATTTACTGAAATACATAAGGGTACTTCTGTTTTATTGTGGATTCAACCTCCCACGTGTATTCTGGGCCTCTACGGGCATCCCATTTATCTTGACAATCGGCACATGCTTCCTTTGAAGCTTCTTAACCTATCGATCTTCGATCGAAAAAGGTTTTTCAATGAACTTCAAGATCTCATCTATCTGCACGTCCTTATGTGACATTGCTAGCGACTCATCGGCTAGACATTTCTTTAAGTTGCAGATGTGGAATACATTATGAATTCCATTGAGCTTCTCGGGCAGATTTAGCTTGTAAGCTACAGTTCCGACACATTCGATGATCTCGAATGGTCCTATATATCTTGGGCTAGGCTTGCCCTTTTTCCAAAAACGCATCACCCCTTTCCAGGGTGACACCTTGAGTAGCACTTTGTCGCCAACTTCAAACTTTAAAGGTTTGCGCCTCATTTCAGCATAACTCTTCTGCCTGTCCCTGGCACCTTTCAGACGATCTCGGATTTGGACAATCTTGTCTGTCGTTTCCAGGACTATATCAGGTCCTGATAGTTGGACATCTCCAACCTCCGCCCAACATACTGGCGTTCTACACTTTATTCCGTACAAAACTTCGAAAGGTGCTGCTTGAATACTCGAATGATAGTTATTATTGTACGAAAATTCAATCAAAGGAAGGTGATCATCCCAACTTCCTCCTAAATCTATGACACAAGCTCGTAGCATATCCTTAAGCGTTTGAATTGTACGCCCGCTCTGGCCATCCGTTTGAGGATGTTAAGCAGTGCTGAAGTTTAAACAAGTGCCTAAAGATTGCTGAAAGCTTTTCCAAAAATGCGATTGTATCTTGTATCCCTATCAGAGATACAATCTCATCCACATACAGCTGCGCTAGCTTATCGGAGCTGTGAGTTTCTTTAATCGGCAAGAAGTGGGCTGGCTTGGTCAATCTATCAACTATAACCCAAATAGTATCATTCCCACATTTCATTTTTGGTAACTTAGTAATAAAATCCATAGTCACCATTTCCCATTTCCAAGTGGGAAGTTCAGGCTGTTGCAGCAAACCTGACGGTTTCTGATGCTCGGCTTTAACCTGCGCGCATGTCAGACATTTAACTACATCAGTGGCTATAGATTTCTTCAAACCTATCCACCAGTAATTTGCCTTTAAATCCTGGTACATCTTATCATTGCCAGGATGAACTGAGTATTTGGAGCTATGAGCTTCTTGAAGAATCACATTTCGAAGTCCTCCATAAATTGGAACCCATATTCGACCATTCAATCTTAGGATTCCATCCTTGCCATATGAAAATTGATCGGCAGTTACTCCTAACTTTTCATTTGGATAGTTAGCTTCTAATACAGCTTCCTTTTGAGCGGCTAACGACCTTTCATTCAAGCTGTTCTTCAATTCAATGCTCTTGGCATTGATTCTAATAGGCTTAACCCTTTCTTTCATGCTTAAAGCATCAGCGACCACATTCTCTTTGCCTGGATGATATCGGATTTCACGATCATAATCGTTCAAAGTCTCCATCCATCGGCGTTGTCTCATGTTAAGATCTTTCTGATTAAACAGATGTTGAAGGCTCTTATGATCAGAATAGGTCACGCACTTAGTCCCATAAAGATAATGCCTCCAAAGCTTTAGTGCAAATACAACGGCACCCAACTCCAAATCGTGGGTGGTGTAATTCTTCTCGTGCACCTTTAATCGACAGGAAGCATACGTGATAACCTTACCCTTCTACACAAGCACACATCCCATACCTGTGTACGATGCGTTGCAATATACCACAAATTCTTCAATTCCTTCTGGCAATGTCAGTACAGGAGCATTGCTTAACTTCTGCTTAAGGATATCAAAGGATTCTTGCTGCTTGGGACCCCAGTCAAACTTGACATTCTTGTGGGTTAACGATGTTAGAGGTGCAACAATTCTTGAAAAGTTCTCAATGAAACGTCTATAATATCCTGCTAGACCCAAAAAGCTGCATATCTCTGTAGGAGTCTTGGGTTCTTGCCAATTCATAATGGCTTCAATCTTAGCGGGATCCACCTGGATACCGCACTCACTCACTACATGCCCAAGAAACTGGACTTCACGAAGCCAAAACTCGCATTTAGAAAACTTGGCGTAGAGTTTCTCTTGCTGCAGGAGTTTAAGGATACACGAGAGATGTCTTTCATGATCAGCTTGATTCTTTGAATAAATGAGTATGTCATCGATGAAGACAATGATAAACTTGTCTAAATACGTCTTGCAAACGCGATTCATGAGATCCATGAACGTTGCAGGTGCATTAGTGAGCCCAAAAGGCATCACTAAGAACTCATAGTGTCCATATCGTGTTCTGAATGCGGTCTTGTGTACGTCTTCGTCTCTGACCTTCAACTGGTGATATCCTGATCTTAGATCGATCTTTGAAAAGTAACTTGCTCCTTGAAGTTGATCGAATAGATCATCGATCCTGGGTAACGGATACCTGTTCTTGATTGTAACCTTGTTTAACTCACGATAATCGATGCACAGACACATCGAGCCATCCTTCTTTTTCACAAACAGAATCGGTGCTCCCCACGGGGACGAGCTAGGTCGAATAAATCCCTTCTCTAACAAATCATCCAACTGAGTCCTTAACTCTTTCATCTCAGTTGGTGCCAACTGGTAAGGTGCTCTTGCAATTGGTGCTGCTCCAGGAATGATATCGATTCTGAATTCCACTTATCTATCTGGAGGTAATCCAGGTAGTTCTTCAGGAAAAACGTCTGGATATTCAGAAATAACGGGGATTTCTTCAATCTTGGGCTTTGTTTCATCAATGGTTACATGTGCCATATAAATGAAACAACCTCTCTTCATACACTTTGATGCCTTAAGCATAGACACTTGCTTAGGCAATCCATACTGAGTATCTCCTTGAATCGTAAGTGGCTCACCGTAAGGAGTCTTGATAACCACTTGTTTCTTGTCACATACAATCTAGGCTTGGTTATGAGATAACCAATCCATGCCTATCACTATGTCGAATCCTGCCAATTTTAATGGAAGCAAGGATAGCGGAAAAGAGTGATTCCTAATGGATATAAAACATCCATCTAGAACTGTTGAGGCAGTTTCTATGGTACCATCGGCCAATTCTACTTCATATTTTATGCTTAGAGTCTTAACAGGCAGATTTAATAATTTACAAAATTTGTTGTCTACAAACGACTTGTCTGCACCCGAATCAAATAATACTCTAGCATAAACATCATTGATAAGAAAGGTACCTGTTATCACATTGTCGTTCTGAATGGCCTCCTGAGCATTCATCTGAAAGACCCGAGCATTGGTCTTTTTAGCCTCCTCAGGCTTCTTCGCATATTTTGGGCAGTTAGTCTTGATATGCCCCTTCTCGTTACAATTGTAACAAGTTGCATCCTTCATCTTCTTGCAATCCAAGGTCTTATGCTCGTTTGATTTGAAGATCCCACAAACTCTAAGCTGCGATTGAGACTTTGATTCTAACCTGCACTTCCCTAAATGGCGCTTATGGCAGTTTTTGCATTTGGGTTTCTCACCCGTCTTTTGGTTGTCCTTTTTAAACTCGGAACCCTTCTTGTACTCAGAGTTCCCTTTATGTTTCTTATCAGAACGGCGTGAGTTCTCATCCTCACGTTTCCTTTTCCATTCATCAGAACTCTTGAGCGATCTCAGCCTAACCGTATCGAGAGTAAGGGATAAGGACAGATCAACCACTGACCTAAAGGTGGTAGGTCTAGATGCTTTCACACTTGCTTTGATCTCCGGAGCTAAACCTCCAATAAAACGAGCTACGCGTTTTGGTTCTGGTGTGACCACATAAGGAACCAATCGAGACATGGTGTTGAAACTCGTAAGGTACGCCTGACAGTCTAAATTCTTCATGACCAAGGTCAAGAAGTCAGTTTCAATCTTTTCCACCTCATGTTGGGGACAGAAAGTATCTTTTATCAACGCAACAAACTGATCCCAAGACATGCTATACAACGGGATCTTTCCTGTAGCTTGGATTAGGGACCTCCACCAAGCTAAAGCTTCACCTTTAAAAGATTGTGAAACAAACTTCACAATGTCCTGCTCTGCACAACCACTATTATCAACCACTTTATCCATCTCATCGAGCCAAGTCATACAATCAATGGCTCCTTTCTCCCCTGTGAAGTCTCTGGGCTTGCAGGAGATGAAATATTTATAAGAGCAGGTCTTTACACGTGGCTCTTGATTGAGCACAATCTGCTTGGATGGAGTACTTTTCTGGTTTGATGAATGATGAGATTCATCCTTTTTCGACTCGTGTGTTTTAGTAGGGGGCTTACTATGAGCCATAGATTGAGTCTTAATGCGAGTACCACTTGATTCCTTGTACTGTCTGTCAAGAGCCCTTGTAACAACATTATCTATCAATGCTTGAAGATCTGTACCAGCTATGTTTATTCTTGTGGTATCATTTCTCTCCCTGGGATGACTGTTAACCTCTTCTGATTCAGCCATGTAGCTTGATTTCTACAAAAAAATGTTGACAATAATTTATTCAGAAGTCTTATTATGGAATCATAAATTTTGATGATTCATTAACCATGGTAAACATAGACCATATTTGGTTAATTTGTTAATTATATTTATTTAGGATTTTCATTATAATTTATCCTAGTTATAAACATTAAGGATGTTATCAGTGGCACAAAAGGCATAGTCACAAGGACATTTTTAACTCATAAGCCATGATCTCGTAAGATCAGGGCATTAAGGTTTGAACGTAGTTCATCACCTTTTCTTGACAGTGAGTCGTAGACTACAACTGTCTTTTGTCTTAATTGACAATTATTATGACCCGTGGGCACTTCATCACTAATGGATGTTTAATATATGATCATCTTAATTGATGATTTGAACCCATGATTTCTAAATCATTAGGCTAGATAAGGAATCTGGAAGAATCCAATATAAGGATGACATGTGTGACTTTACCGAATCACATTTGCCAGGAGTGCTAACATGTTTTCAGATGTTAACAAGGATTTGAATCTTTTTAAATAGGTTTTACCATCATGGCCAGGTCTATAGTGACATATAGGCTAGGTTATACCTTTTAAGATTCTTGTTAATATATATTGGCAGATCATTTACAAAAAGGAATGATATTTTGATTTATTTCATATAACATATTTATACATATGATGAAAAATGAAATTTAAATAAAACATTCCAATAAATTTAAATGAAGTACATAGATGCCCTAAACGGGACTTTGAAGTAAATAACTTGTCCACATAGGGACTAAAAGAAGAAATACAAATCCTCGCAGGGACTGAATACATAAATAAAATTGTCCACGCAGGGACTTAATTAAAATAAACAACAACACAAATAAATAAGGATTTTAATAATCCCTCTTCTTCTTCCCTTTTATTAGGTCTGCGAAACCCTTAAGTAGTCCACGGCGGCTTCTATGCTCCTCCTGAACCTCTCGTTCCACCTGGTTCAACCTCTGAAGAATCTCCTGCTGCTGCGGTGGTTGGATCTGTGGCGGCTGCGGCGGCTGCTGATGTGGAGGTTGAGGTGGTGGCGGGTATTGATACCCATACGCTTAGTACCAGACTGGTACGAAGCTGCGAATGGTCCCTCAGGGTGGAGAGCATTGTAGTTGGCCACCTCGAGGTACGGGTCGACGGTAGGGGCATTGTAGTAGTTGTAGCCAGGATAAGCTAGCTGCTCAAAAGGGTTATACGCTGCACCGGCGTAAGAACGAATTGGGTTATCTTAACTCATGTGTGGCGGTGGTGCGACTGGAACTAAGTCGACTTCTGAAACTGGGTTTGAAGGCCCACCCATTTGCGAGTCTTCATACAGTGGCGGGTAGTGGCTGCCACTGGAGTGTTGAGGGGTGCTGAAGTGAAAATCCCCTCTTCTCACGGACATCCGTGCACCTGATCTTCTTCGCCTCGGTGGTTCTAGAGGCAGTTGCTGCTCTAGCGGCGGCGGTGGCGGTGGCGTAACCGCCTGGAAACGCGAATCCTCAGAGGGATCCTGTTGCTGTTGTGGAGGTGGGCTGTAAGGGGGAGTGAACTCCCAGTGGTATGTGGCCCACCTTTCGGCAAAACTGTCTGGCCCCTGTATGGCGAACCATGAAAAGATGATCCGTCAAAAATCTCGATGGGATGCATGGGCGTCCCAGATGGTGGCATCTCGGGATCTGGATCTTCGTCCATATCCATATCCTGGGCTTCAGGAAAGTGGTCTTCTGGTCCGAATGGGTTATGGCCCATTGGTTTTTCACTCACGTTCGCCGGGTTGAACCGGCTCTGAAAGTATGGGGTCGGGTCCTGGAAGGCACGGTGTGAACTCGACCGCTGCAACGGTATGAATGAATGGTGAAAATCATTGGGCTCGTTTTCTGAATGTGGCCCAAAGGAGTGGTGATACGAGGGCGAAGAGCTAAGTGAGACAGAACGCCCCGCGGGTTCCAAATATGTTCTCCAGTCTTCTTGAGGACTAGAGCTCATGGTTGCTGAAGGAGTTCGCCAGTGTAACGGCCCGGCCTCATGGTCATTCCTCGCAGTGATTGTCGCCTTGCCTCTTCCACCTCTTCCTCTGAAACGTGGCGGCATTTTATCTTAGTTCCTGCCAAAACAACAAAAGAAACAAGCAAAAAGAAAACAATAAAATTAGGATTAGTCCCAAGTCATTAGCCTAGACTCGGAGGTCAAGGAATGTGCAAACTGTGTCATTAAGATTAAACACAAAAAGGCTAGTGCTTAATTCACTCAATGTTGGCTCTGATACCAACCTGTCACACCACGATATTTCCATGTATTACCGGTGGACCCGGTGGGGAGTATCGTGACGTAGTTGATATCATCATGGTCAATAATCACAGTTCAATTGCACAGGTATTATTAAATACCGTATCCCATGCCCGTATAAGGGAAAATAAGTTAAAAGTATTTACCTGAGCAAAAATATAATATTATTCTCTGACGTATATCAATCAGCAAACACAGGTAGCTTTTACTGGGCTCCTAAATCTGGAACGAAGTCTTTAATAACCTATTAGATTCCTAACAGGTCTTATTTAAGTCTTAACTTAGCCCGGTTAGTTTTAATGAAAGGTTTACGGTTCAAAACGCAAGATTAAGCGAAGACCGGATTAGAATGTGATTTAGACCCGACAAGTATGAAGACTTGTATAATATGGGTAAACTAATCACATTCTGGATTTTGAAGTGAAAATGTTAAGGTTTGACCCGCTTCGGTTAATTTATGCAAACTAGTTACATAAACCGTACCGAACGCGAATATGCATAACGGGTAACCAAATGAGTCATGTACATGTTCCATAAGTTAATATGCTTTAAATATGTTATGATATCTGTGACAACCCTCACTTTTACAGGTATCCGTACAATTAATTAATTCTTAATTTGTGCTTAATGACTGTGCTTGATTACAACTGTTGATTTAACTGCTTTCTGATTTCTGCTACATACATACACATGCATCACTTTTATACTGTCACTCCATTTATTACATACAAACATTAGTGACAACCATGATGCACAAAGCACAGTTAGCACAGTGAGCGGATAACCCAGAGACATGCTGACAATGCCAGCACCTTGACAGACAATGCTTTTGAGGCCAATATGAGCCAGAATTAGAATACTACACTAGTAGGGAGTGTAAGGAAGTGAGGACCATAAAACTACGTCACTAGGTGATAGTTATAGTGCCGGGAAGTGCCTAAAACATACTTTAAGTGCAGAATTCTGCACTAAACAACCAAAATTCAGCATTTAACTATGCTAGTAAGGTGCAAAAACTTGGCAGAATAGTCCTAGATATTTTCCAAAGTGTTGAGAATTAAATGTGTCACTAAAAGTAATATAAAAGACACTTTATAGATTAATTTAGCACTTTAACGGGACTATACCCGAAACATAAAAATATTGCCAAACACATTGTTTTTACTTATCTGAGCTAGTTAGGGTCCCCGAACACCCTAACACACTTTATATTAAATAACACACCTTAACATACAAATTTAACCTTTAAATCCTAACTAGATTCTAACTAAACTTGTAACCAAGAATTGAAACCCAACCCCATAACCCCCCCTCCCCCTTCGACGGTCATGGATGTGGGGACACCCCCCACACTTCTTTTCCTTATTTTATTTGATAATGTTGGATGATGAGGAACACATTACATGGTGGTTAATGTTGATTTTGGACTATAAATAAACTCAAGGGGTTAAGACTTTCATTTCACAAACACACAAACAAACAAGCTCTCTCCCCTCTTCTTCCCCCTTGCTCGGCCGCCACCACCACACCACCATATCATCACCTTCAAGCTTCCTTCAAGCAATCCATACATACCCAAAGGTGCAAGAGACCCTACAACTAAGCTTGGTGTGTTCGGAAGCTCAAGGACCTCTCTCGTTTTCTTTTATCCATCACTTTTTCGCCTTGTTTCTCCTCTAGCCTTGTGCTAGTAGTAAGTGCCTTAGATCTTCATCTTGTTCATAATTTTGGTGGTTAATAGTAAAAAGAATGATAAAAATGTAAGAACTCTAAAGATCATGATCAAAGTCTTGAAGTATAAACTAACTAAAGATGAAAAATGGTTAATGTAACGGTAAAATTATGTTGTTCTTATGTTGTGATGATTATTGTATGTTGTTTGTTAGATAGAATGATATGGTTCATCACATAGGCTTGCTAGATCATGTTTAAAGACATGAACTAGCAAGATGTGAAGGTTAAAAATGTTGTGGATGATGAAATCATCCACACATAAGTTATGAACTTGATTACATACATGTTTCTTGAAAAATAAAGATCAAAATGAGTTGTAAACTTGTAGATCTAAAGATCTATGAGTGGTTTTTTGAAAGAACCAAGTGAAAAAATATTAGTTTTGTTAAAACTTGGATCTTGTATGAACTAAACACATTTTTAGTAAGTAAACAAGTGTATAAACACTTGTGTAACAAGAAAATTTTACAAAGAAATATTTTTGGAAATCATGACTAGAAGTTGTAAATGTTCAAATCCTTTAAAAATAAAGTTTTTAAGAAACTAATCAAATTATTAAAGGTAACAAGACTCACTAATTATGCTAGTAAGTTACTACTTGCTTTTATAAATATTTCAAGTTCATAAGTTTATGATTTATGCTTATTTTTGTCAAGTTTGGTAAATGAAGGTTATATATTGTTGATTGAGAATTGATTGAATGATTTTACAAAAGAAAATGATACGCTAGTAAGCGTGGACGCCTCCAATTACAAAGGAAACTCTGGCGAAATTTTCCTAAAAATCCAACACTTAGAAAATATTTTTCTAGTAAGTGTTTACAAATATATTTCTAAATTTAGTTTTTAAAATAAACTTCGCCACGATTTTATTACAAAAATACTAAGTGCCGGAGGTTGATTTTCGTAAATAAAATTTGATAAATATATATTTAGAATATATATTTATTACTAAAATTCTTGTGTGATTATTTGCTTATTTTGTGAACTAATTATATTATTTTTAGGGTAAAAATAATATAACTTATAACGCCATGAAATTACGACTGCAAAAAGAATACCAAAATTCTCACGAAATAAATATTTGAGTTACGCAAGCATTATCGCAATACGAAACGCTAAGACGTCACTTATAGAGTATTTCGGAAAAATGCTCTTATACGTATATTTTGGTAAATTATTATTTTGGGAAATTTATGAAGTAAAATATAATATTTTTGGGAAAAATATATATATTTTGGAATTAAGATGTTTTAGACAAGTAAATTAAATATATTTTCTAAGTGGGACTTAAAATATATTTTTCGGAATTACAAGTGTACATGTATAAAAACCCCCATCCTTGGGAAGGAAATACACATACAAAATAATTAAGAAGTGTGAATACGAAATAGTTGCCTAACTATTTTTCTTAAAAACAAAAGTTAGTTAAAATAATTAATATTATTTTAACAAGTATTATATCATAGTAACGCAACTCAAAACACTAAACCCTAAGCCAAGGCACGGCCCATTCGTCTAATAGACATTAGTACTTGTAGGTCGTCACGCAGCAGTTCGAGTTTGAGATTGACGTTACAGGATACGCACTTCTGTGAGTTCATGTCCCCCTTTTCTCTTAACTGTTTTCAGTTTTATAACTTCGGGGGTGAAATACATGTTACAATTATTTAGGACATTTTTATACATGGTATGGTTAGCTTAAGGAGGGTTGGGACGTTCAGATCATGTGAGTGGTGGGTACAACGCTTAAAGCCATTAATCCTCATTGTTAGGACCGAGGGACACAAGAGTGATAGATCTATTTAGGTGTAGCGAGCCCACACCCGTGAGGTCAGGGTGACCCATAGAGGTGACTGTGTCTTACAGCCGAGGCCCGGTACAAATTAGCTAGGTTTGAGTTTTCCTGCATCACTTCACACATACCAGTGGCTTTGCAACCCAGTGGTGATCTCTTTTTCCTTAATTGCTACATACCAGGAACATTTTTACACTGGGACGTACTTTAACGATTTATAAACATACTCACTTTTACATGAACTCGCTCAACTTTTGTTGATTTTTCAAACTACATGTATTTCAGGAAATTAGTGGATCTGACGAGATATGCAATCGCGTCAAGCTGCGTAAGGAATAATGATGTCATCCAGGTTTAGGAAGTGTGACCCTTGCCTGGACGGGTTGCAAGTCTTAAACCGTATTTCTAGCCAAGTCTTTTGTCGTGTCGTATGAACATGTTTTTAATTATGTCATGGTTGTATGTTATTTCATGTGTCGACTTTTAAAACTATGATGTTGTGGTAACTTTTAAAACGCAATGAATGGATGACTATCATGTGTATTATTTTCATATAGCATTGTTATGATTGTGCTATGGTATTAAGAAGTCACACCAATTAAACCCACGCTTCCGCAAAAGCCAGGGTTTGACAGCTTGGTATCAGAGCCTCGATCATAGCGAACTAGGATTCTTTCTCGAGTCTAGACTATGATCACTAGGGCTCTCACGAAAACATTTTTACATTGCATACACAAAAACGTCCATATCCAGGATACAAAATATTTTTACAAATAAAAGGCACAAATACACTTTTCAAAAATTATATTTCAGTCTTAGAGACTGAGGGAGTTTAGCCTTAGAGGCTGGGAGGTTCAGTCTTAGAGACTGAGGGAGGTTCAGTCTTAGAGACTGAGGGAGGTTCAGTCTTAGAGATTGAGGGATTCAATCTTAGAGATTGGGGAGGTTTAGTCTTAGAGACTGGGAGGTTGGTCTTAGAGACCAGGGAGTTAGTCTGAGAGGCTAGGAAGTTCAGTCTGAGAGGCTGGGAAGGGTAGTCTGGGAGACTAGGAGAATTATTTGCTTGCATTATTGTGACTTACATGTTTATTTGACTTCATGATTGATATATGTGCATATATGTGATTGTGTTACAGACAGCATGGTTTCTTCTTCCGACACAGGAGTATCAGACACAGTGGACCCCATGGCAGTTGTATCAGACGATGAGATACCATCAGAGGGAGACGTCTACACATCCGACACCACTAGCACGGATGAGGATGATTTTCAGCCGTTCGCTCTGCCAGACATCGGAGTTGAGATTCAGCCTGCTGATGGCATTCCTGCTGGGGATCTACCTCTTGTGGTGATCCCTGCTCCCGTTCCGCATGCTGCTTTCCCCATGGTGGATGTGCCACTCGATGCCGTATCTGATGACGACATTGATCTGTTCGAGGAGGGTCCCCCTGAGGACGACTATGAGGGCGGGGCCCCGATCAATTTTGATGCTGTCCTTCCTATTGTTGAGGCCCCTGTAGAGGAGGCACCTCTTGGTTCACCTGTCCCAGACTCATTTGGAGTCTGTGGCATCCGCATCCTTGCACGACCAGAGAGTGCAGCATCACTCTCCTGACGCCGACCCCGACATGGCGATGTCAGCTGCACCTGGTCCGTCACACGTGTGACAACCCTTAAAATTTCAGGTACTGTACAAATTAATTAATCTTAATTACGTGCTTAATGACTGTGCTTGATTTCAACTGACAATTTAAACTGCTCTATGATTCTTATATCATACATACACGTGCATCATATTTTATACAGTCACTCCATTCATTACACACAAACATTAGTGACATACTTGATGCACACAGCACATTTAACACACTGAACGGTTGATTCAGAAATAATGCTGACAATGCCAGCACATAGACAGACAATACTATTATGGCCAGTATGAGCCAGGGACAGGGCACTACACTAGTATGGAGTGTAGGGAAGTGAGGACCACGAAACTGCGTCACTAGGTGATAGTTATAGTGACGGGAAGTGCAAAAAACCCACCTTAAATGCAGAATGCTGCGTTCTTTTATAAAATTCAGCATGGTATTATACTAGTAAAGTATAAAAACATGGCAGAATGGTCCTGTACACTTTCCTAAGTGCCAGGAATAATTTGTGTTACAAAAATATATATAAAGGACCCTTTTTAGACTAATTAAACACTTTAACGGGACATTACCTAACCGGATAACCGGACATTACCCGGAACACTAAATTTTTGACATGGACATTGTTTTACTATTTTTGGCTAGTCATGATCCCCGTTTGCCATAATACCCACTAAAAACCCTATATCTAACATAAAATATCAAATGCTTGCAATCTAACTATCTTTTACATTTAGTTGAAATCTTTGCAAATATACCCCCCCCCCCCCCCAAACGAAATTTCGATCCTTGTGGACCCCCCCATATCATTCACCATACTTGCTATCTCCTACTTAATTTTAATCTAATTGTTTATTTGATTTGGCTTGTGTAAGTATCCAAAAAAATGCAAAGATGATTATAAGAGGCATGGTTCTTAGATATCTCATCATCACACCTAAGATTACACTCCATCCTCACTCTCCTCTCTCTCATTTTCGATCCTTCATAACCGAACCCACCACCATCACTTCAACATCTTCATCTTCTCCAACATCAAATACCATACAAAGCTTCAAAGAATCCATGGAGGTTGCAACTTGAAGGGATTTCAAAGGAGCTTGTTTCTAGCTTTTTCACCACCTTTTTCCCAACATTTCTTCACTAGATTCTTCCCTAGCTAGAAGCTAGTAGTAAGTCTCTACACCTTGTTCCATCTTATTCTTGATTAAAATGTGAAGTATGATGTTATTTACTTAAATCACAAGAACAAGAATGCTAAAAGTGTTAAACAAGAATCATGAATATAAAAGTTTAGACATAAGGTATACTTGAAGATATAAAATGTTGAGATGATGTTGTTATAATGTTGTAGTAAACTTGTTGTTGTTTGTATGTTGATTCTTGGTTATATGGGTTAATCACCCTATGGTTTTGGTTAGATAAAATTAGAAGGGTGATTTAACTAAATAGAAAGTGGTTACATGTTAAGTAAAATAACCACCTTCTAGTGAGTCATGAACTTGAATAAAAATAGATTTTCCAAAAGATAAATAAACTAGTAGATCGGTGATCATAGTGATTCAAGTTTACTAGAAACTTTTTATAAAGAAACCAAGTTAAAGAAACGGTTTTTGGAAAAACCAAGACTTTACATAAACTTACATTATTTTTGTAAATGAAATAAATTTAAGAGCATTTATTTACAAGAAGAGTTCAAGAAGATAATTTTTGTAAATATTAATTTACAAGTTGTAAAAACGTAACTCGTTCAAGGAAGTGATTTTTAACGAAACAAGTACACTTCGGAAGGTATCTAAGCCTACTAAAAACTTCCCTAAGTTACTACGCGTTTTCGGAAAATGTCAAGTTCATGATCATTTTGTAACAAGTATATTTTGCTCTAGGTAAAGTAAAAGTTGTTTGTTGATAAATTGTTGATTGATTTCAAAAAGAAAACGATATGCTTAGTAGCATGGACACTCCCGTTTTAGGGAAAACTCTGGCGAAATTTTCTAAAAATCATAAGACTTAGAAAAGTTATTTTCTAACAAGTACATTTTATGACTTGTGTTCCGACTATAAACTTCGCCATATTTTTATTACAAAACTCCAAGGTGTCGGAGATGGGTTTTCGAAAATAAAAGCGAATAAATATATATTTAGAATATATATTTGGTATTAAAAACGCTGGTGTGATTTTTGGATTATTTTGGGAACTAGTTATATTATTTAGGACAAAATAATGTAACATAGCAAAATACCATCACACTGATAAACCGGAAAATACGTTTATGAATATATTTTGAGAAAGTATTGTTGGGTCACAAAGTATGAAAATATACTATTTTTGGGAAAAGTGTATATTTTGGGACATATTATTTTTGGTAAAGGAGTTATTATATATTTCTAGAGTGGGACTTAAAAATATATGATGTCAAGACGTTAAACCACAATTACTTGCGAAGTACGAGCACGAAATAGTTGTCTAACTATTTCTCCAAAACCCTAAAATAAAACATAAGTTAAAATAATTATTATTATTTTAACAATAAGTTGTAACTAGGAATGATATCTTGTAAACATAACGCAAGAACATAAATCCTAAACTGAGGCACGGCCCGTTCGTCTAATAGAGATTAGTACGTTGTAGGTGGTCGTACTGCAGAAAGAGTCTTGAGTTGCTGATTCTGAGGACGCACTACAGTGAGTTCATGCTCCCCTTTTTCTCTTAACTGTTTTCAGTTTTATAACTTCGGGGGTGAAATACATGTTACAATATTTAAGGACATTTTTACATGGTATGGTTAGCTTAAGGAGGGTTTGGGACGTTCAGATCATGTGAGTGGTGGGTACAACGCTTAAAGCCATTAATCCTCATTGTTAGGACCGAGGGGTACAAGAGTGATAGATCTATTTGGGTGTAGCGAGCCCACACCCGTGAGGTCAGGGTGACCCATAGAGGTGACTGTGTCTTCCAGCCGAGGCCCGGTACAAATTTGCTAGGTTTGAGTTTTCCTGCATCACTTCACACATACCAGTGGCTTTGCAACCCATTGGTGATCTCTTTTTCCTTAATTGCTACATACCAGGGACATTTTTACAATTGGACATACTTTATACATTGGGACGTACTTTAACGGTTTTTACACACAGACATACACATGAACTCGCTCAACTTTTGTTGACTTTTCGAACTACATGTATTTCAGGGAATTGATAGGATCTGGCGAGCGATGCACATTAAGCTGCGTACTTAAATAAAAGATGTCATCCAAGGGTGTAGGGTTTGGGATTTGTAACCCTTTCCTGGACGGGTCACATGTCCCCAAACCCCTTTTACTTATGGTCTTTTGTTGAGTCTGTTGTGAACTTATTTTTAAAACAAGTCATGTTTGTAACTTATTTCAGGTTGATGACCCAAGACAATTATGTTATGATGTTTTCTAAACAATATTATGGATGAACATCTTATGTTTTATCATATAGCATTGTTATGATTGTTGCTATGGTATTAAGAAGTCACACCAAATTAACCCACGCTTCCGCAAAAGTCAGGGTGTGACAACTTGGTATCAGAGCCTCGATCATAGCGAACTAGGATTCATCCT
This sequence comes from Helianthus tuberosus, assembly GCA_030545235.1. Classification (NCBI taxonomy): domain Eukaryota; kingdom Viridiplantae; phylum Streptophyta; class Magnoliopsida; order Asterales; family Asteraceae; genus Helianthus; species Helianthus tuberosus. Next base: position 179,063,109 of record CM060366.1, read on the forward strand.
CGAGTCTAGACTATGATCACTAGGGCTCTCACGAAAATGCTTTCAAACATTTTTACATTGCATCCACTAAAAGTCCAGATCCGGGGCACAAACATTTTTACAAACAAAAAGGCGCAAATACACTCTTCAAAATTTATATTTCAGTCTTAGAGACTGAGGGAGTTCAGTCTTAGAGACTGGGGGAGTTCAGTCTTAGAGACTGAGGGAGGTTTCAGTCTTAGAGACTGAGGGATTCAATCTTAGAGATTGGGGAGGTCTAATCTTAGAGACTGGGAGGTTGGTCTTAGAGACCAGGGAATTAGTCTTAGAGACTGGGAGGTTGGTCTTAGAGACCAGGGTAGTGTGAGAGGCTAGGGAGTTCAGTCTGAGAGGCTGGGAGGGATAGTCTGGGGAAGACTAGTGTGACAACTCGAGTTTCAAGGTCTCTATCTAGTTTAACTTCGTATTCTTTTGCTAAATGTGTTTTATAATTATTGAAGTGAAATATATGTGTATGATTGTGATATGAATTATAAGTGTGCATATTATATATAATTGAATTGTTTATTTATTTTAAAACTTGGGATCTCACAACAAACCACAGCCGAAAACCATACCATATGATCAACGAAATCGAAGGTGGGCCTTGGCCCAGTGAGTTGTTTTAGTTATGTAAAACTATTACTCGACTAGATACGGAAATCATAAGCAAACCCTAATCACACCTCGCTCTCTCTCTCGATATCCTTTCACAACCGAACGGCAGCCCTTCTCCCTACCGAAGCCAGATTTATCTTGGCTGATCATCATTAGTCTCGGTTAGTGCTAGATAATCTGATGTGATTTCTTGTTGTACTGAATTGATTGTTATGCGAATATTTGTTTATGTTCATCGAGATTTGATTGCTAAGTATTTTGAAATAGTGAATCTCAATGAATGATATGGTTCCATGATATTCATGCAGTAAATGATTATGTTAATTTGCTAATATTGAATAATGATGTGGATGATGATGAGCATATGGTCTGAATAAAATTGTCGGCCACTTTATGTAAATTTTCTTTTGATTATTGATGTGATGCTTGTGCTGTCAACTAAAATAAGAATCATAGGGGTTGTCAGGGACATGTGGGTTGTCATGTGGGTTAATATTTTGACTATTAGGTTTATTCTTGCATGAGATATGACAGTAGCCATGTGATGATTAATTAGATATATATATGTATTGTTTGTGTGGTTTCTGTTTGACTTGATGATGCTCGTGTATACATGATTGATTAATCTGTGCGAATATGATGACAATGATTTACCTATGCTTTTACGTATAATGGTGACGGCGAATTAGGGTTTTGTGATATTATGGCGTAACTGAGGTGATACGTAACTGATGGTTGACGAATCGGAACTTAATGGCGAATCTGAAATATGACGAATCAGGATTTGATTCGTCAATAAATCAAACGACGAAACTGGGGTTTGTTTCGCCGAAGGGACTCTCGACGAAACTGATGGTGTTTCGTCGAGTGGGGAACCTGTTGTAACTTGGTTTATTTCCGTTAGAACTTAACTGACCTAATTAACTGCTGTTAACTGAATTGCATGTTTCGTATGTGTTTGAATACGTGTTATGTGCTACAAGATGATCTTTGACTCGGTGTTACCATGTTGTACTCGTACGTAAACTGATTTCGCATACGTGAACTATTTAGGATTTGATTGATCTACTTGCGTGCTTGTTTGTGCATACCGAGCAAACCAAGGTGAGTTCATACAGCCAAGGCATGGGGTTCCCGGGTGGGAATGGGATTTGATGAATTATTGTGTATACTCAGACGGTAGAACCTAACGATAAGATACGACTAGACTAGTAACACTTATTGAACTGATCTTCGCACACCTGCCAAGGGTTGGCCGTGATATTATGACTGACTTCGCACACCTGCCATAGGAAGGCCGCGAACTAAATTTACAAATCTTCGCACACCTGCCTGGGAGGCCGCGATACAAATAAACCTAGTCTAGAATACTTGGGAAAAACATCCCCTAATATCTTCGCATACCTGCCTGGGAGGCCGCGATGGAAACTAATACGATACATGACGTAACGAACGAACATACTACTACTCACGCTATACTATTACTGAACTGTTATCTGTGAACTCGCTCAACTAGTTGTTGACTCTCTGCTGCATGCCTTGCAGGACCTTAGGTACATATGGAGCTTGCACGGGGAGGAGCAGGTCGTTGTGGGCACGGATGGTGGATCTTAGGTTGAAACATTAAACATTGAACTTATTACTTACGTTGGGTTTACATTTTTATGCTTCCGCTATACACTTAACATGTTTTGTTGGAACACCTTTCATATCGTTTGGTTTAAATTACATTTAATACTTATTATGTTTGATATGATTGGTGGCTTGATCCTGGTCAGTCACGCGTCCAAGCGGTGATACTCCACGTGTGGATTTTGGGGGTGTGACAGATTGGTATCAGAGCCATTGGTTATAGAGAACTTGGTTTTAATATGGGGAAAATGTTTTTTTTTATTAAAACCAGACTATAACCAGTGCAGTGCTCAACGATCCACAACGACGCTTCGCTCCACGTGCAAGGCTCAACATCATAGGTACTACTATTCATGTTACTTTACCTACTTGTTAGAATTACATAGAACTTTGCTCGTGGTATGCTCAGATTTCAGAACTTACTATATGTTATTGCTTGAGAATACTTGTGTGCTCACTCTCTTCGCACTATTCGCGAACCTCTCATCCACATGTCCTCCTTGATGTCAAGATCATGAGTGGACACGTTAACCTAACTCAAGCCCAGTTGGCGGCTTCGATCACTGAACAAGTTACTGCAGCACTCGCAGCTGCCCAGGCAGGAGGTGTAACCTGCCATCACCACTTACTCTAGGATCTTTAGATCCTACTCTCGTAACTCAACACTTGTGCTTAATTTTGATTGTCATTCTACTACTTTCAGCGACACCGAAGGAGCTGTTGGACTCCTCCATTAGTTCGAGGAACTCGAATCGGTCTTCGAGTGTGTGAATGACCCGAGGCTCGTAAGGTGAAATATGCCACTGATACTCTCGAAGGCACTGCGTTAACTTGGTGGAACGCGCAAGTTCAGATGCTGGGGCTGGCGGCTGCTAATGCCACCCCATGGAATGGTTTTAAGGAACTGATCAAACGTGAATACAGTAGTTATGATGCCATCCACAAGCTGGAAGTGGAGTCCTTTAACATGAAGATGACGGGGTCAGAGATAGAAGCGTACATGAAACGATCCAACAAACTGGCAATTTTGTGTCCAACTATGGTGGATCCTCCCATCAAGAGCATTGAGCTGTACCTCAAAGGCTTGGTACCAGAAATTCAAAGCCATGTGATGACTGCTAATCTTGCTACTATTCAAGATGTTACTCATCTTGCTCATCGTCTCACAGACCAGGCAGTGGAACAGAACAAGCTGCCTAGACGTATTGGTGCTACTACTACTACTTCTGCTATTCCCAGTGACAACAAATGAAAGTGGGATGGAATCTCTAGCAAGGGTTCGACTACGATTCCGTCCCAGGCACAGCAGTGAAAGATCGATGACAACCAAAGTCCTGGTCAGCAACCTTTTAGTAGTCAAGGGCAGGGTGGATACAGGGGAAACCACCCTAAGTGCAAACGATGTAACTTGCACCACAGTGGGCAGTGCAACCGAAATCATTGTCAATGATGCGACAAGCTTGGTCATGGAGCCAAAGATGGTAGAAACTCACGTCCTGCAAGCCTGAACCAACAACAACAGACACCAAATCTATAGAATCAGCAGCAACAGCAGGGTAACAAGGGATGTTATCAGTGTGGTGCTGAAGGTCACTTTAAGAGACACTGCCCACGGTTGAACCAGAACCAGAATCAGAACCACAACCAAGGAAACGGGAACTAGGGAAGACAACAACGAGGGTAATAACGACGGCAATGGTGCCAGGGGTCGAGTGTTCGTGATTGGTCAGGGTGATACTAGGAATGACCCCAGCGTTACGATGGTTCCGACATCGTCATTGGTATGGATTGGTTATCCCAACAACAAGCAGAGATTCTATGCAAGGAGAAGATCATTCGTATTCCCCGTTCTGGTAAAGAACCTCTCGAAGTTCAAGGCGACAAGAGTGGTGTCGTGAGTGGCATCATTTCTTTCTTGAAGGCTCAGAAGTGTTTACGTAAGGGCCACACAGCTGTTTTAGCACTCGTTACTGATACATCGAAGAAAGAGAAAAAGATTGAGGATATTCCTGTAGTACGCGATTTTCCTCAAGTGTTTCCTGAAGAGTTACCTGGGTTACCGCCTCATCGTCAGGTTGAATTTCAGATCGAGCTAGCTCCAGGAGCAGCACCCATAGCTCGAGCACCTTATCGCTTAGCTCCAACCGAACTGGAAGAACTGTCTAAGCAACTGCAAGAACTCTTGGAAAAGGGTTTCATACGTCCTAGCTCTTCGCCTTGGGGAGCTCCAGTACTATTTGTAAAGAAGAAGGACGGTACCTTCCGCATGTGTATAGACTACCGCGAATTAAACAAAGTGACTGTGAAGAATCGCTATCCTCTTCCACGCATCGACGACTTGTTCGACCAGTTACAAGGGTCGAGCTATTACTCGAAGATTGATCTAAGGTCAGGTTATCACCAGCTGAGAGTCCGGGATGAGGACGTCTCCAAAACAGCGTTCAGAACACGCTACGGCCACTACGAGTTTCTGGTCATGCCTTTCGGGTTGACGAACGCGCCTGCGGTTTTCATGGATCTTATGAACAGGGTGTGCAAACCCTATCTTGACAAGTTCGTCATCGTTTTCATCGACGACATTCTGATCTACTCCAAGAGTTAGGAGGAACACGAGCAGCACTTACGTCTTATCTTGGAACTTCTTCGAAAGGAGCAACTGTACGCCAAGTTTTCAAAATGCGACTTCTGGCTTCGTGAAGTCCACTTCTTAGGCCACGTGGTAAACAAGGATGGGATTCATGTTGATCCATCCAAGGTAGATTCGATCAAGAACTGGCCTGCGCCTCGTACACCAACAGAAATACGCCAATTCTTGGGTTTGGCAGGTTATTACGGACGGTTCATTAAAGACTTCTCAAAGATTGCTCAGCCGCTTACGCTACTGACGCAGAAAGGTGTTGTTTATCGTTGGGGTAATACAAAGGAAACAGCGTTCCAACACTTAAAGGATGGACTTTGTAGCGCACCTATCCTCTCATTGCCTGAAGGCACGGACGATTTTGTAGTCTACTGCGACGCATCTATCCAGGGTCTTGGTGTGTGTTGATGCAGCGGGATAAAGTCATTGCGTATGCTTCGCGCCAACTTAAGGTTCACGAACAGAATTACACTACACATGATTTAGAGCTGGGAGCGGTTGTTTTTGCACTTAAGATATGGCGACACTACTTGTACGGTACCAAATGTGCTATCTACACGGACCGCAGAAGCCTCGAGCATATTTTCAAACAAAAGGAACTGAATATGCGACAACGACGATGGGTCGAACTGCTAAACGACTACGAATGCTCAATCAGGTACCACCCAGGCAAAGCCAATGTTGTGGCTGACGCCCTCAGTCGAAAGGACACCGCGCCTAAGCGCGTGCGAGCTTTACAACTCACTATACGGTCTAGTCTTCCTTCCCAGATACGATATGCTCAGGTAGAAGCATTGAAACCAGAAAACGTCAGGGCAGAAGCTCTACGCGGCTCAAGGCAACGCTTAGAACAGAAGGAAGATGGTGCTTATTACGTAACAGGACGCATCTGGGTCCCACTCTATGGTAACCTACGCGAGCTTGTAATGGATGAAGCTCATAAGTCTCGCTACTCGGTACATCCAGGTTCGGATAAAATGTACCACGATATCAAAACTACATACTGGTGGCCTAGCATGAAGGCCCACATAGCCACATACGTTAGCAAATGCTTGACTTGTGCGAGAGTCAAGGCAGAATATCAGAAACCGTCAGGTCCACTTCAACAACCTGAGATACCGCAATGGAAATGGGAACAAATTTCCATGGACTTTGTTACTGGCTTACCTAGATCTCAGCGCGGAAATGATACTATTTGGGTGATCGTGGATCGACTCACAAAGTCTGCTCACTTCTTGGCTATCCAAGAAACAGACAAGTTCTCTACCTTAGCAGACGTTTACTTAAAAGAAGTGGTCTCGAGGCACGGGGTGCCCACCTCTATTATCTCTGATCGTGACGCACGTTTTACTTCAGAACTGTGGCAAGCAATGCACAAATCTTTTGGCTCTCGTTTAGACATGAGCACAGCTTATCATCCTCAGACAGATGGGCAGTCTGAGCGCACCATTCAAACTCTAGAAGACATGCTTCGGGCGTGCGTAATTGACTTTGGCAATGGTTGGGAAAAACATCTGCCACTTGTGGAATTTTCATACAATAACAGCTACCACACCAGCATTAAAGCTGCTCCATTCGAGGCATTGTACGGGCGTAAATGCCGGTCACCTCTCTGTTGGGCAGAGGTGGGAGATAGTCAAACCACAGGTCCAGAAATGGTAGTTGATACTACAGAAAAGATTGCTCAGATACGACAACGCATGGCGGCAGCTCGTGACCGTCAGAAAGCATACGCTGATAAAGATAGAAAACTACTCGAATTCCAGGTTGGGGATCGAGCGCTACTCAAAGTTTCACCCTGGAAGGGTGTGGTTCGTTTTGGCAAACGCAGCAAACTTAATCCACGATACGTCGGACCTTTCGAAGTTATTGAGAAGATAGGCAGGGTAGCCTACAGATTGAACTTACCAGCTGAACTCAGTGCAGTTCACAACGTCTTTCACGTGTCGAATCTGAAGAAGTGCATGTCAGATGAGACCCACATAGTTCCCTTGAAGGAACTCACTATCGACGAGCGGTTGCATTTCATCGAAGAACCTGTTGAAATCACGGACTGGGATGTTAAGGTCCTCAAGAACACGAGAATCCCTCTTGTACGAGTTCGTTGGAACTCCCGCCGCGGCCCAGAGTTCACCTGGGAGCGTGAAGATCAAATGGAACTCAAATATCCCCAGTTATTCAGAACCAATGCAACTACTACTGAGGCTAAAGCTACCACTACAGAATTTCGGGACGAAATTCCAAATCAACGGGGGGATGATGTGACACCCCAGGAAAACCAGTAATCTTCGCAAACCTGCTCGGGGAGCCGCGATACGATACAGGAAAACAACGTCACACCACTAGCTTCCTCAGTAACTGCATGCTAAATTTCGGGACGAAATTTCTTTCAAGTTGGGGATAATGTGACAACTCGAGTTTCAAGGTCTCTATCTAGTTTAACTTCGTATTCTTTTGCTAAATGTGTTTTATAATTATTGAAGTGAAATATATGTGTATGATTGTGATATGAATTATAAGTGTGCATATTATATATAATTGAATTGTTTATTTATTTTAAAACTTGGGATCTCACAACAAACCACAGCCGAAAACCATACCATATGATCAACGAAATCGAAGGTGGGCCTTGGCCCAGTGAGTTGTTTTAGTTATGTAAAACTATTACTCGACTAGATACGGAAATCATAAGCAAACCCTAATCACACCTCGCTCTCTCTCTCGATATCCTTTCACAACCGAACGGCAGCCCTTCTCCCTACCGAAGCCAGATTTATCTTGGCTGATCATCATTAGTCTCGGTTAGTGCTAGATAATCTGATGTGATTTCTTGTTGTACTGAATTGATTGTTATGCGAATATTTGTTTATGTTCATCGAGATTTGATTGCTAAGTATTTTGAAATAGTGAATCTCAATGAATGATATGGTTCCATGATATTCATGCAGTAAATGATTATGTTAATTTGCTAATATTGAATAATGATGTGGATGATGATGAGCATATGGTCTGAATAAAATTGTCGGCCACTTTATGTAAATTTTCTTTTGATTATTGATGTGATGCTTGTGTTGTCAACTAAAATAAGAATCATAGGGGTTGTCAGGGACATGTGGGTTGTCATGTGGGTTAATATTTTGACTATTAGGTTTATTCTTGCATGAGATATGACAGTAGCCATGTGATGATTAATTAGATATATATATGTATTGTTTGTGTGGTTTCTGTTTGACTTGATGATGCTCGTGTATACATGATTGATTAATCTGTGCGAATATGATGACAATGATTTACCTATGCTTTTACGTATAATGGTGACGGCGAATTAGGGTTTTGTGATATTATGACGTAACTGAGGTGATACGTAACTGATGGTTGACGAATCGGAACTTAATGGCGAATCTGAAATATGACGAATCAGGATTTGATTCGTCAATAAATCAAACGACGAAACTGGGGTTTGTTTCGCCGAAGGGACTCTAGACGAAACTAATGGTGTTTCGTCGAGTGGGGAACCTGTTGTAACTTGGTTTATTTCCGTTAGAACTTAACTGACCTAATTAACTGCTGTTAACTGAATTGCATGTTTCGTATGTGTTTGAATACGTGTTATGTGCTACAAGATGATCTTTGACTCGGTGTTACCATGTTGTACTCGTACGTAAACTGATTTCGCATACGTGAACTATTTAGGATTTGATTGATCTACTTGCGTGCTTGTTTGTGCATACCGAGCAAACCAAGGTGAGTTCATACAGCCAAGGCATGGGGTTCCCGGGTGGGAATGGGATTTGATGAATTATTGTGTATACTCAGACGGTAGAACCTAACGATAAGATACGACTAGACTAGTAACACTTATTGAACTGATCTTCGCACACCTGCCAAGGGTTGGCCGCGATATTATGACTGACTTCGCACACCTGCCATAGGAAGGCCGCGAACTAAATTTACAAATCTTCGCACACCTGCCTGGGAGGCCGCGATACAAATAAACCTAGTCTAGAATACTTGGGAAAAACATCCCCTAATATCTTCACATACCTGCCTGGGAGGCCGCGATGGAAACTAATACGATACATGACGTAACGAACGAACATACTACTACTCACGCTATACTATTACTGAACTGTTATCTGTGAACTCGCTCAACTAGTTGTTGACTCTCTGCTGCATGCCTTGCAGGACCTTAGGTACATATGGAGCTTGCACGGGGAGGAGCAGGTCGTTGTGGGCACGGATGGTGGATCTTAGGTTGAAACATTAAACATTGAACTTATTACTTACGTTGGGTTTACATTTTTATGCTTCCGCTATACACTTAACATGTTTTGTTGGAACACCTTTCATATCGTTTGGTTTAAATTACATTTAATACTTATTATGTTTGATATGATTGGTGGCTTGATCCTGGTCAGTCACGCCTCCAAGCGGTGATACTCCGCGTGTGGATTTTGGGGGTGTGACAACTAGGATGATTACTTGGATATATTAATTGTGACTTACATGCTTACTTGACTATTATTGATGTATGTGCACACTTTGTGGTTGTGTTGTTACAGACGCCATGTCTTCATCGAGTGGGGTCTCTGACCCAGTGCCAGTGGATTCTGATGACCCGATGCATTCAGACCCGGAGGTCTATACATCGGACACAGACAGGACAGACAATGACGGATTTCAGCCCTTCGCGTTACCAGATTTTGGTGACGACATACAGCTAGCTGATGGCATTCCAGCCGGGAGTCTACCTCTTGTGGAGATCCCTGCTCCTAATCCACTCGCTGCATTTCCTGTAGAGGACTTGCCACACGATGTAGTGTCAGATGACGATGTCGATCTATTCGAGGGTCCCCCTGAGGACTACCATGAGGGCGGGGCCCCGATAGCGGATGATGTCGCTCTTCCGTTGGTTGAGATTCCTGATGAGGAGGCCCATTCTGATTCGTCGGTTCCTGATTCTCTTGAGTCGGTAGCTTCCTCTGTTCCACCATTGGGGTTTGGTTACATCCCTCGTATTGACGATGCCGAGGATATAGAGATGGAGGACGAGTATGACCCTGTTTTTCCGTTTGATCAGGACTTAGACCAGGAGGACGAGTTGGTCCCCGAGGAGCAGCCTGCTAAGGCTCCTGTTCTCCCTGATGATCAGATTCATGATATGCCTGCTGATCATCAGCCTGTTCCTGTCGGCCCAGAGCCCGACATAGTTCCTAAGCCCATTCTTGCCCTTGATCCTGTTCATGCAGATGCTCCTGTTTTTGTACCACCAGTTGTTGATACCCCTGCCATACCACCACCTGTTATTGAGGTCCCAGTCATGGCACCTCTACCTGACCCCGTTTTCGCTGAGTTACCAGTCATTGCATCATTACCTAATCCTGTGCCGGTACTGTTCGACCATGCACCTTTTGTTACCCACGTAGATCCACGTTACGCCGACACCCGTAATGGGTTGATCGACGATGACGACTATCCACCATACGTGGTACCCGTCACACCCGTCTCTGTACCTACTGATGCTCCACTCTCCCACCCTCACACGGCCGACGTCCAGCATACCGATCATCCGATTACTTTCCTTCAGGACATTCCTCCGCCACGTCCTAGGGAGGGTTCATCACGACAGCCGTTTGGTCACACACCTTTCATGTCATGAGGAGGCCAGTTCATACCTCAGATGCCTCATCCTACTTTTGCTCCACCTGTATCGACGACTGATCTGTTCACATCTCAGTTTCCCTCTGTTGCACTATCTACTGCACCTTTCTTGCCGTTGAGCGAGCCATTTTTATGGACTACGCCCCCTATCATGCCACTGTCTGATCCGTATCACCCGTACCATGTTGGGTACTCTACGGAGGACATACTGACATCCTTGATGATACAGAAGGACGCTTTGACGCGTCGTATTCAGGTTTTGGAGACAGCTCCACGTCCTTCTTGTTGTTGTCAGACCCCATCCACAGCACCGCACCCTCCACGTCCACTTCCCCCGAGTCAGATGCTCGTTTTTGGACTCCTGAGCAGCAGATAGCATACTTGTTGCGCGCTCATCGTGCTATGGAGGAGGACTGGTTACATATACATCGCTTGTTATTCTCTCGTTTTCCTCCTCCTCCGCCGCCATCAGCCTAGCTACTTTTGGTCTTTTGCAGGTAGTGAGTACTTTTGATGAGAAGACAGCGATTGGGCCAGGCTTTACAGCATTTTAAAGACCACATTTTGACATGTTGACTTTTGATGTTTGATATTTGGTTGTTGTATATGTTTAGACGATTCAAACGAGGGCGTCGTGACCCTTAGTCTCTTTTGGATGTATGTTACATTTGGAAAACTTGTAAACATTGTATGGTGGTCTTGATTATATAAAAGCTCAATCGTAGTATTCTCATTACATGCTTTGTTAAGTTGTTTATTTTATGATTATAACATGAGATGTTATGTGGTTGATGAATGTTACTATATATGCATGCTTATTACACTTACTATGATCTGACCCACATGGAACAACTTCTAGAATATGCCTCCACGACGCGATGTACGCATGCCCACTAATGAGGCATATTATTAGACATTTGGATATTCTAGCACGTCCGCTTATACCATCTGTAAATATTAACGTATGTGCAGGGTGCACCTACAAACAATTCCTTGACTGCAAGCCAGTAAATTTCAACGGCATTGGAGGTGCTGTTGCATTTGTCTGGTGGGCTGAGAAAACAGATTTTGTTCTAAGAATGAGAAAATGCGCTCCCGATCAACAAGTCACTTACATTTCAGGGCTGTTTCTGGATGGTGCCCTATCGTGGTGGAATCTACAAGTACAAACATTAGGAGAAGCTGCTGCTTATGCGTTAACATGGGCTGAGTTAAAAGAACTAATGAGAAAGAAGTACTGCTCACGTGCTAAAATACAAAGGTTAGAGACTGAGTTCTGGAATCTGAGAATGGATGGTCCCAAGATTGCAGAATATGTTCAAAGATTTCATGATCTATCTCACGTAGTGCCATACATGGTCACACCCGAGTTTAAACGCATCGAACGCTTCATCTGGGGATTGGCACCCCAAATCATGAGTATGGTTACCACATCAAAGCCTGCAACGATTACGGAAGCAATCGACCTTAGTGTGGCGCTTACTGAGGAGGCTATTAGATTGAACAAGTACTCTATTTCTGAACCAAAGAAGAAGGAGACTCAGACGGAGTCATCTGGAGAAAACAAACGAAAATTTTCCAACTTCAAACAAGGTACTAGCAATGTGAGCAAGAAGGGTGAGTCAAGCACACCGGCCAGAGCCGCAACCGGTGGCGAAAACAAAGGGAAGGGTTACATGGGAACTTTGCCCAAGTGTGGGTTATGCCAGTATCATCATGCTGGCCCGGGCAAGAATAGAAAATGTGAAACTTGTGGGAAAGTTGGCCACTCGAAAGATACTTGCTGGGTTGGTAATGGCCGGGTGGCCAAGGAGGCTCTGGTAATAGGAACAACAATAGGGGAGGCAACGGAAATGGCAACCGCAATGGCAGGAATGGTAATAGCGATAATTCTGGGAATCATGGTAATCAGGGTGGGAACCGCAACAACAACCAAGGTAATGAGAATGGTGACGGCCGAGGGCCAGGATGCTTCAACTGTGGAGACGTTGGGCACTTCAAAAGAAAATGCCCAAAGCTAAATCAGGCGCAAGGCCGAATCTTTAACATTGGTGCGAGGGAAGCGCGCCAGGATCTAAACGTTGTCACCGGTACGTTCCCTATAAACCAATGCTTTGCATCTGTTCTTTTTGATACTGGTGCCGATTATAGTTTCGTATCGTTAGAATTTAAGAATATACTTGGGTTGGCCACCAGTAAGTTAGACGTTCCGTACTCGATCGAATTGGCGAATGGGAAACTAATCGAAACAGGAGAAGTCATAAGAGGATGCGCGATAGAATTGGGAGGACACGAATTTACGGTAGATCTACTACCAGTCGAGTTGGGAAGCTTCGACGTGGTAGTGGGAATGGATTGGTTATCGAGTAACAAGGCCGAGATCGTTTGTCACGAGAAGACCATCCGTATCCCAATGACAGATGAAGAGATGATCGTAGTACACGGAGAGAAGCGTGATACGCCGTTGAGAATCATTAGCTGTCTGAAAGCTAGAAAGTGTTTACAGAAGGGATGTGTTGCCTTTTTGGCACACATCATGGATAAAGAAGCACCTGAGCTTAAGGTAGAAGACATTCCGGTCGTGAGGGAATATCCTGAAGTCTTTCCAGAAGATTTGCCAGGATTGCCGCCACAGCGACAAGTCGAGTTCCACATTGACTTGGTTCCAGGCGCCGCGCCTGTAGCCAAGGCCCCCTATAGACTTGCACCGTCGGAGATGCAGGAGTTGTTAACACAACTCTAGGAGCTGTTGGACAAAGGATTCATCAGACCAAGCTTCTCACCTTAGGGAGCTCCAGTTATGTTCATTAAAAAGAAGGATGGTAGTTTTCGTATGTGTATAGACTACCGAGAGCTTAACAAGTTGACTATCAAGAACCGATATCCTTTGCCGAGAATTGATGACCTATTCGATCAGCTGCAAGGTTCAAGCTTTTATTCAAAGATTGACCTTCGCTCAGGATACCATCAACTAAGGATACAAGAGGAAAGTATCCCGAAGACGGCCTTTAGGACTCGTTATGGACATTACGAGTTCCTGGTTATGCCATTTGGGTTGACAAACGCACCGGCAGTTTTCATGGACCTAATGAATAGAGTCTGCAAGCCGTACTTGGATAAGTTCGTGATTGTGGGTCACACCCCCAAATTCACACCTAGGGTATGTCCTCATTAGGAGTGCGACGAATCCAACAACGAGCCACTAATTATATCAAACGCATTCAATTAAAAGATAAGGTACTTGATTGTAAATAAAACACTGTATGTAAGTTTTAATGAAAACCAAAGTATCAGCAGAAGCAAAGTTAACCAGTTTTAAAACCAAAGTAATGTATCAATAAACCGATAAAATAAATACGTCCAGCAAGACCATGCCCACTCCAGCTGCTCCAGATAGCAAGTCCCAAAATATCTCAGCTAACGACCTACAAGCATGCAAACAAGTGTGTCAGACTACGCTGGTGAGTTCAAAGTTTTGTTACCGAGTTTAGTTACCAGTCACATGTGTAAAACAGTTCAATAAGATGATTTGTTGATTTGATGTTTCGTTGTTTTGATGTTGTTATTACTCGATTACTGAATAGCTACAAGATATGTGATTGCCCAACCCCAATGTCTCTATCAAAACATTGGTCATGCTTTAAGGAAATTAGTTCACGACCGTCCTCCCCGGTATGGTGTGAGGGTGCCAAACCTAATAGCGCTATCAACTAATAACCTCGTTGCCTCCTCGGCAACTGTCGGTAGATGTAAGGGGTCTTACGAGATAGATACTGAGTACAATAACAAACATCCCAATAAACACGCGTTCCTCCCCGGAACGTTACCTGATATCCCTCCCCGGGATGCATGCTTGAGAAAAAGCAGTGAACTCACCTTTGATTTGCTCGGTAAGATTAATTACACGTTCCCACTTAAACAATCACAGCCTAAGGTATTCACGTATGCGATATTATTTTATATTCATAAGGTTTTACGTATGAATCATAGTGTGTGCATGCAACAATCACTAAATGCCACATAACACTTATTCTACTCATGTATATCCAAATCCACATGTATAATTCGTATCAATATTCGATAGTCAAGTGTTTAGCACCGGGTGGTCACACTATATGATATGAGTTACTAGCAAAGCATATGAAGTCTAACAATACTATCAATTCTCGTGCATATATGACAAAGATAGCCGACAAACTTTAATTGTGACAAAGCTTCATTGAACCACTCACTTAATCACATGAATTGTCTAATGAATCACATGGCTTCTGATGTCCCTAATAAATGAGATCTACATTCATTGACTGTCAAAAGCACTTAGTCATTATCATGCACATTCATCCATATAAACATATCAGTGGCCCAATCATAATAACAATTCCATCTAATTTCTGTAATCCAATTACATGTATCGGCCCACTTATGTATATATGTTATTGTGATTCTATTATTTGTTTGTTAACTACTAAACTAATGCTCAAGCCCAATTATCCAGCCCAAAGTCTCGTTTCACAGGTCTAACAATACCTTACTGTTCCTTTGTGGCCACCTAAATATGCATTATACTTGTATCAGTACATCACGTTCAAGCAACTAATCAATTCTGCCATACATTATATAATCACCATATTTAACAAATCAACAACAAGCATGTTCTCGGCTAGTATATAACAGAAATCAACAACAAGCATGTCCTCGGCAAGGTGTGTCAAGATCAACTCGAAGCAACCGGTTATTTTAATTCGACTACTTTGTTTAAGATCACGATTAATTACATGAATTTTGTTATTCTATGCATACATATAACCAGCAAAACTACCAACACATACATCAATACTACCACACAAAATCAACCCTAGCTAATTACCAATACTCATACTAATCGATGCCCATTATCACATGTGAACACAATCATGCAGTTATGAATATCAACAATCAACAAACAAGAGTCACTCACCAAGATTTTAATCCGAACAAGAAACTTCACTCGAGGGGGAAAGGGTTTGCTACCCAGATCGTGCGCACAGGAAAGAGGAAAGATGATAGGGTTTGTTGTAGTCTTTGATCATAATTAACCTAATATACGTAATATACACTGATTGGGGCGGTTTCATTAAACTGAAATGGGCTTGAGCCCATTTACATAAGAACATGGTTTATGATTAGGAGTAGGCCACAAGTAATCCAATTGGTTTATGTTTAGGAGTGGGCCACAAGTAATCCAATACCCGCCCCCTATTGCCAATAAGGTTCGGGCCTGATATACTTTGTGGGCCACCCAAGCGGCCATGAAGTGCGTTACCAATGGGTGTGCGGCCCAATCCAAAAGACTAACAGGTTCATGAATGATTACGCATACACAAACATTTAATGAATCAAACGTAAGGTTACACGTTGAAGGGTTGTGGAATTTATGTAATACTAACCTGAATATTCGGGTTGTCACATTGTGTTCATTGATGACATTCTAATCTACTCGAAGACGAAGGAGGAGCAGGAACAGCATTTAAGAGCTATTTTGGAGCTACTTAAAAAGGAGAAATTATATGCCAAGTTCTCAAAGTGCGAGTTCTGGTTGCGCGAAGTCCAATTTCTTGGACATGTGGTTAATGGAAATGGAATTCATGTTGATCCAACAAAGATCGAGGCAATCAAGGATTGGGAAACCCCAAAGACGCCAACCGAGATTCGACAGTTCTTAGGTTTGGCTGGTTATTATCGAAGGATCATTGAGGATTTCTCTAAAATCGCTCAACCCCTGACCGCACTCACACAGAAAGATAAGAAGTTTGATTGGGGTGACAAGCAAGAAGAAGCGTTTAGTTATTGAAGAACAAGCTTTGTGACGCACCGATTTTAGCTCTACCCAAAGGCACGGACGACTTCATGGTATATTGTGACGCCTCGCGTCAAGGTTTGGGTTGCGTGTTGATGCAGCGGCAGAAAGTTATAGCATACGCGTCACGCCAGCTGAAGATTCATGAGAAAAACTATACCACACATGACTTAGAGTTGGGCGCGGTGGTATTTGCGCTGAAGATCTGGCGACATTATCTCTATGGCACACGATGTACAATCTTTACTGATCACAAGAGCTTACAGCACATATTTAACCAAAAGGAGCTTAACATGAGGAAAAGACGCTGGGTTGAACTGTTGAATGATTATGATTGCGAGATCAAGTATCACCCAGGGAAGGCGAATAGTAGTCGTCGATGCCCTGAGTCGAAAAGAAAGGATTAAGCCCATAAGGGTTAGGGCTTTGGAAATGATCGTCCAGACAGACCTCTCTTTGCGAATTCGTGCCGCACAGAGAGAAGCGTTGAAAGAAAGGAATATTGAGGGCGAGTATCTCCGTGGGATGGAGAAGCAGTTGGTACCAAACGAGGAAGGAACTTTATGCTTCATGAAACGAATTTGGGTTCCTCTATTTGGTGGATTGAGAAAGGTTATTTTTGATGAGGCTCACAAGTCACGGTACTCGATTCATCCAGGAGCGGATAAAATGTACCAAGATCTTAAGGATTTCTATTGGTGGCCAAGGATGAAAGGCGACGTTGCGGTATATGTTAGCAAATGCTTAACGTGCGCCAAGGTAAAGGTCGAATACCAAAAACCTTCAGGTCTCTTGCAGCAACCTGAAATACCCAAATGGAAATGGGAACAGATTTCCATGGACTTCATAACAAAACTGCCAAAGACACCCAAGGGCCATGATACAATTTGGGTGATAGTAGACTGTCTAACAAAGTCTGCACACTTCTTGCCGATCAAAGAGAAAGACAACACGAGAAAACTGGCTGAAATATACATGCGAGAGATAGTTGCATGTCATGGAGTGCCTCTCTCGATTATCTCTGATAGAGACGGACGCTTCGTGTCAAGGATTTGGCAATCCTTTCAAGAAGCTTTTGGTTCTCAGTTAAATCTGAGCACTGCATTTCACCCACAAACTGATGGCCAAAGTGAACGAACTATTCAGACATTGGAAGATATGCTGAGAGCATGTGTAATGGATTTAGGTGGTAGCTGGGATAACCATTTACCATTGGTTGAATTTTCGTACAACAACCGCTACCACACAAGTATTGGAGCCGCACCATTTGAAGCGCTTTATGGACGCAAGTGCCGATCACCGCTATGTTGGGCTGATGCGGGTGATACACAGCTTGTTGGTCCCGAAATAGTCCAAGAGACGACAGACAAGATTGCACAAATTCGAAAGCGCATCGAGGCGGCTCGCGACAGACAGAAAGCCTATGCAAACCGAAGAAAGAAACCTTTAGAGTTTCAAGTTGGGGATATGGTTTTGTTAAAGGTTTCACCCTGGAAGGGTGTGGCACGCTTTGGGAAGCGTGGGAAGTTGAATCCGCGTTACATTGGCCCTTTCAGAATCCTGCAAAGCATTGGGCTTGTAGCATACAAGTTGGACTTACCTGCTGAACTTCATGGCGTTCATGATACATTCCATATATCAAACCTGAAAAAGAGTCCAACTCAAGAGACAGTTGTCATTCCTGCTGACGAAGTTCATATCGACGACACACTCCACTTTGTTGAAGAACCTGTTGAGGTAACGGATTGGAAGATTAACAAAACACGCAGGAGTAGTGTCAAGCTCGTCAAAGTTCGATGGAATGGTAGTCATGGGCCAGAATTCACGTGGGAACATGAGGATCGTATGAAGGCCAAGTACCCACATTTGTTCCCCAAGACCCCTGCAACTAGATGCAGAACCTAACATTTCGGGACGAAATTTTCTTAACGGGGGAGAATGTGACAACCCTCAAAATTTCAAGTACTGTACAAATTAATTAATCTTAATTACGTGCTTAATGACTGTGCTTGATTTCAACTGACAATTTAAACTGCTCTATGATTCTTATATCATACATACACGTGCATCATATTTTATACAGTCACTCCATTCATTACACACAAACATTAGTGACATACTTGATGCACACAGCATAGTTAACACACTGAACAGTTGATTCAAAAATAATGCTGACAATGCCAGCACATAGACAGACAATACTATTATGGCCAGTATGAGCCAGGGACAGGGCACTACACTAGTATGGAGTGTAGGGAAGTGAGGACCACAAAACTGCGTCACTAGGTGATAGTTATAGTGCCGGGAAGTGCCAAAAACCACCTTAAATGCAGAATTCTGCGTTCTTTTATAAAATTCAGCATGGTATTATACTAGTAAAGTGTAAAAACATGGCAGAATGGTCCTGTACACTTTCCTAAGTGCCGGGAATAATTTGTGTTACAAAAATATATATAAAGGACCCTTTTTAGACTAATTAAACACTTTAACGGGACAGTACCTAACCGGATAACCGGACATTACCCGGAACACTAAATTTTTGACATGGACATTGTTTTACTATTTTTGGCTAGTCATGATCCCCGTTTGCCATAATACCCACTAAAAACCCTATATCTAACATAAAATATCAAATGCTTGCAATCTAACTATCTTTTACATTTAGTTGAAATCTTTGCAAATATACCCCCCCCCCCCCAAACGAAATTTCGGTCCTTGTGGACCCCCCCATATCATTCACCATACTTGCTATCTCCTAATTGATTTTAATCTAATTGTTTATTTGATTTGGCTTGTGTAAGTATCCAAAAAAATGCAAAGATGATTATAAGAGGCATGGTTCTTAGATATCTCATCATCACACCTAAGATTACACTCTATCCTCACTCTCCACTCTCTCATTTTCGGTCCTTCATAACCGAACCCACCACCATCACTTCAACATCTTCATCTTCTCCAACATCAAATACCATACAAAGCTTCAAAGAATCCATGGAGGTTGCAACTAGAAGGGATTTCAAAGGAGCTTGTTTGTAGCTTTTTCACCACCTTTTTCCCAACATTTCTTCACTAGATTCTTCCCTAGCTTGAAGCTAGTAGTAAGTCTCTACACCTTGTTCCATCTTATTCTTGGTTAAAATGTGAAGTATGATGTTATTTACTTAAATCACAAGAACAAGAATGCTAAAAGTGTTAAACAAGAATCATGAATATAAAAGTTTAGACATAAGGTATACTTGAAGATATAAAATGTTGAGATGATGTTGTTATAATGTTGTAGTAAACTTGTTGTTGTTTGTATGTTGATTCTTGGTTATATGGGTTAATCACCCTATGGTTTTGGTTAGATAAAATTAGAAGGGTGATTTAACTAAATAGAAAGTGGTTACATGTTAAGTAAAATAACCACCTTCTAGTGAGTCATGAACTTGAATAAAAATAGATTTTCCAAAATATAAATAAACTAGTAGATCGGTGATCATAGTGATTCAAGTTTACTAGAAACTTTTTATAAAGAAACCAAGTTAAAGAAACGGTTTTTGGAAAAACCAAGACTTTACATAAACTTACATTATTTTTGTAAATGAAATAAATGTAAGAGCATTTATTTACAAGAAGAGTTCAAGAAGATAATTTTTGTAAATATTAATTTACAAGTGTTAAAACGTAACTCGTTCAAGGAAGTGATTTTTAACGAAACAAGTACACTTCGGAAGGTATCTAAGCCTACTAAAAACTTCCCTAAGTTACTACGCGTTTTCGGAAAATGTCAAGTTCATGATCATTTTGTAACCAGTATATTTTGCTCTAGGTAAAGTAAAAGTTGTTTGTTGATAAATTGTTGATTGATTTCAAAAAGAAAACGATATGCTTAGTAGCATGGACACTCCCGTTTTAGGGGAAACTCTGGCGAAATTTTCTAAAAATCATAAGACTTAGAAAAGTTATTTTCTAACAAGTATATTTTATGACTTGTGTTCCGACTATAAACTTCGCCATATTTTTATTACAAAACTCCAAGGTGTCGGAGATGGGTTTTCGAAAGTAAAAGCGAATAAATATATATTTAGAATATATATTTGGTATTAAAAACGCTTGTGCGATTTTTGGATTATTTTGGGAACTAGTTATATTATTTAGGACAAAATAATGTAACATAGCAAAATACCATCACACTAATAAACCGGAAAATACGTTTATAAATATATTTTGAGAAAGTATTGTTGGGTCACAAAGTATGAAAATATACTATTTTTGGGAAAAGTGTATATTTTGGGACATATTATTTTTGGTAAAGGAATTATTATATATTTCTAGAGAGAGACTTAAAAATATATGATGTCAAGACGTTAAACCACAATTACTTGTGAAGTACGAACACGAAATAGTTGTCCAACTATTTCTCCAAAACCCTAAAATAAAACATAAGTTAAAATAATTATTATTATTTTAACAATAAGTTGTAACTCGGAATGATATCTTGTAAACATAACGCAAGAGCATAAATCCTAAACTAAGGCACGGCCCGTTCGTCTAATAGAGATTAGTACGTTGTAGGTGGTCGTACTGCAGATAGAGTCTTGAGTTGCTGATTCTGAGGACGCACTACAGTGAGTTCATGCTCCCTCTTTTCTCTTAACTGTTTTCAGTTTTATAACTTCGGGGGTGAAATATATGTTACAATATTTAAGGACATTTTTACATGGTATGGTTAGCTTAAGGAGGGTTTGGGACGTTCAGATCATGTGAGTGGTGGGTACAACGCTTAAAGCCATTAATCCTCATTGTTAGGACCGAGGGGCAAAAGAGTGATAGATCTATTTGGGTGTAGCGAGCCCACACCCGTGAGGTCAGGGTGACCCATAGAGGTGACTGTGACCCATAGAGGTGACTGTGTCTTCCAGCCGAGGCCCGGTACAAATTTGCTAGGTTTGAGTTTTCCTGCATCACTTCACACATACCAGTGGCTTTGCAACCCATTGGTGATCTCTTTTTCCTTAATTGCTACATACCAGGGACATTTTTACAATTGGACATAGTTTATACATTGGGACGTAATTTAACGGTTTTTACACACAGACATACACATGAACTCGCTCAACTTTTGTTGACTTTTCAAACTACATGTATTTCAGGGAATTGATAGGATCTGGCGGGCGATGCACATTAAGTTGCGTACTTAAATAAAAGATGTCATCCAAGGGTGTAGGGTTTGGGATGTGTAACCCTTGCCTAGACGGGTCACATGTCCCCAAACCCCTTTTACTTATGGTCTTTTGTTGAGTCTGTTGAGAACTTATTTTAAAAACAAGTCATGTTTGTAACTTATTTCGGGTTCATGACCCAAGACAATTATGTTATGATGTTTTCTAAACAATATTATGGATGAACATCTTATGTTTTATCATATAGCATTGTTATGATTGTTGCTATGGTATTAAGAAGTCACACCAAATTAACCCACGCTTCCGCAAAAGTCAGGGTGTGACAACACGAGTTTGAGTTTGACCATGAGGTCGATGACAATTTTGATCTAGTTTTTCCCCCTGGTTTCGATCCTGACCACGAGATCGAGTTTCTTCATATGGACCAGCCCTTAGAGGCACCCGTGGCTCCTGTTGATCCGTTGTTTGACATTCCTGTCGATTTTGATATAGACCTTGACGACCCTGAGCCCGTCGTAGCACCAGAGCCTGTTGTTGACCATGGCCCTGTTCTTGCTGAGGCCCCAGCCGTTGCACTGCTAGATATGGGTGCACCGGCCATTGCACCTCTTGTTGATGATATACCCATTGCTGACCTTCCCATTGTTGTTCCATCAGTAGTGGATGATCCTGTTATTGATGCACCCATTGTTGCACCTGTAGTACCTGTTTCAGCCCCAGTGCATGTGGACCATGCACCATTTGCTTCTCACATTGACCCTCGATACGCCGACACCCTCAACGGGTGGATCGACGATGATGACTACCCACCATTTGTGCTACCTGTCACACCTCCTGTAGCACCCGTTTCTGCACCCACTGATATCCCACTGTTTCACCCACACACCATTGACATTCATCGCACTGATCTCCCCATCACATTCCTCCAGGATATACTGCCACCTCGTCCTGGAGAGGGTTCATCGAGGCAGCCGCCTGTTTCTGTTCCACCCGTACTGTCATCATCTTTTCCGTTTCTGTCACAGTTTCCTCATGTTGCACCACCTACTGCACCATCTTTCATACCATCGAGCGAGCCATTTTTATGGACTACGCCCCCTGTTATGCCATTATCCGACCCGTACCACCCATTTCATGTGGGGTACACTACGGAGGATATACTTGCGTCGCTGTAGCTACAGCAGGACGCACTGAGTCATCGTATTCAGGAGTTAGAGAGATCTCCACGTCCGTCTTGTCACTGTCAGACCCCCTTTGCGGCACCACACACTCCCCGTCCGCTTTCCCCTGATTCAGACGTTCGTTTCTTGACATCTAAGCAGCAGATTGCATATTTGCTGCGCGTCTGTCATGCCTTAGAGGAGGACTGGTTACACATGCGTCATTTGCTTTTCTCTTATTTTCCTCCTCCTCCTCCTCCGCCATCAGCATAGATATTTTTGGTTTGATGCAGGACGATCATTTTGGTGAGAAAGTCGCGATTGAGCCAGCTTACGAAGACTTTTGAGAGATCACACTTTTTGTATATGATAGGTGTAGACAGATTTGTACTGTTGGGGGTGATGTAGCCCCACGATCTTACTTTGATATGTGATGTACTATTAAACATGTAAAACAATATCGTGGTCGTGATTAATGAAGCTCAATGGAAACGTTCTCACTACATGTTTTGTTGAGTTATATGTTTTAATTTATAACATGAGATGTTATGTGCTTGATGAATGTTACTGTATATGTATATCTACTGTACTTACTATGACCTGACCTATATGATCATCTTTTAGAAGATGCCTCCAAGATGCGAAGTACGCATGCCTACTACCCAGGCGGAACTCCAGGGGATAATTGCCGCAGCTATAACCCAGTATGCAGCCTCCCAAGGAGTAACAAGCGGGAGTATCTCGAACAACAACGGCAACAACAATCCACCCAATAGTAATATCAAGTTGCTTGAGACATAATACGATACATTTGGATATTCATAGCACGACCGCTGATACAATTTGTAAATTCTAACGTATGTATAGGGTGCACCTACAAGCAATTCCTCGACTGTAAGCCCATGAATTTAAACGGCACTGGAGGTGCTTTTGCTTTTGTTAGGTGGGCTGAGAAGACAGATTCTGTTCTAAGAATGAGCAAGTGCGCTCCCGAGCAACAAGTGACCTACATCTCAGGGCTCTTTCTGGACGGTGCCCTATCGTGGTGGAATCTGCAAGTACAAACTTTAGGAGAAGCTGCTGCTTATGCATTAACATGGGCTGAGCTAAAAGAACTCATGAGGAGGAAGTACTGCTCGCGAGCTGAAATACAGAAGCTAGAGACTGAGTTCTGGCACCTAAGGATGGAAGGTCCTAAGATTGCAGAATATGTTCAAAGGTTTCACGATTTGTCCCACGTAGTGCCGTATATGGTCACGCCCGAATTTAAGCGAGTCGAGCGCTTCATCTGGGGATTGGCTCCCCAGATCATGAGTATGGTTACCACGTCCAAGCCTGCAACGATTACGGAAGCTATCGACCTTAGTGTGGCGCTTACTGAGGAGGCCATTAGGTTGAACAAGTTCTCGGTTTCTGATCAGAAGAAAAAGGAAACACATGTTGAATCGTCTGGTGAAAACAAACGGAAATTTTCCAACTTCAAGCAAGGTACCAGCAATGTGATCAAGAAGGGTGAGTCGAGCACACCGGCCAGAGCCACAACCGGTGTCGAAAACAAGGGAAAGGGTTATATGAGCACTCTGCCCAAGTGTGGATTATGCCAGTATCATCATGCTGGCCCGTGCAGAAATAGAAAATGTGAAGCTTGTGGGAAAGTTGGCCACTTGAAGGATACTTGCTGGGTTGGTTCAGGCCAGGGTGGCCAAAGGGGTTTCAACAACAACAACAACCGTGGTGGTAATGGAAACCGCCCGCAAGGAAATAATGGAGGAAATGGTAATCGTGGGAACGTCGCAAATCAAGCTGGTAACCGGGGAACAAACGGAAATCGAGGCGGAAATGGTAATGGGAATGGCCGAGGGCCAGGATGCTTCAAATGTGGAGCCGTAGGGCACTTTAAAAGGGAATGCCCAAAACTGAATCAGGCGCAAGGCAGAGTCTTTAACATTGGTGCGAGGGAAGCGCGCCAGGATCCAAACATTGTCACTGGTACGTTCCCTATAAACCAACGCTTTGCATCTGTTCTGTTTGATACTGGTGTCGATTATAGTTTCGTATTGTTAGAATTTAAGAATATACTTGGGTTGACCACTAGTAAGTTAACGTTCCATACTCGATTGAATTGGCAAATGGGAAACTAGTTGAAACAGGAGAAGTCATCCGAGGATGCGTGATAGAACTAGGAGGACATGAATTTACGCTAGACCTACTGCCAGTCGAGTTGGGAAGCTTCGATGTGGTAGTGGGGATGGATTGGTTATCGAGCAACAAGGGCGAGATTGTTTGTCATGAGAAGACCATCCGCATCCCTATGACGGATGAAGAAACGATCGTAGTGCACGGAGAGAAACGTGATACGCCACTGAGAATTATTAGCTGTCTGAAAGCTAGAAAGTGTTTACAAAAGGGATTTGTTGCATTCTTGGCACACATCGTGGATAGAGAAGCCGCGGAGCTAAAGATCGAAGACGTTCCAGTCGTAAAAGAATATCCGAAAGTCTTTCCAGAAGACTTGCCAGGATTGCCGACTCAAAGGCAAGTCGAGTTTCACATTGACTTGGTTCCAGGCGCCGCGCCTGTAGCCAAGGCACCCTATAGACTTGCACCTTCGAAGATGCAGGAGTTGTCAATGCAACTCCAGGAGCTGTTAGACAAAGGATTCATCAGACCAAGCTTCTCACCCTGCGGAGCTCCAGTTCTGTTCGTTAAGAAGAAGGATGGTAGTTTTCGTATGTGTATAGACTACCGCGAACTTAACAAGTTGACTATCAAGAACAGATATCCTTTGCCAAGGATTGATGACCTGTTCGATCAGTTGCAAGGTTCGAACTTTTATTCAAAGATCGACCTTCGATCAGGATATCATCAACTAAGGATACAAGAGGAAAGTATCCCGAAGACAGCCTTTAGGACTCGTTATGGACATTACGAGTTCCTGGTTATGCCGTTTGGGTTGACAAACGCACCGGCAGTTTTCATGGATCTAATGAACAGAGTCTGCAAGCCGTACTTGGATAAGTTTGTGATCGTGTTTATTGATGACATTCTAATCTACTCGAAGACGAAGGACGAGCACGAACATCACTTAAGAGCTATTCTAGAGCTACTTAAAAAGGAGAAGTTGTACGCTAAGTTCTAGAAGTGTGAGTTTTGGCTACGCGAAGTCCAGTTTCTTGGACATGTGGTTAATGGAAATGGAATCCATGTGGATCCCACAAAGATCGAGGCGATCAAGAATTGGGAAACTCCAAAGAAGCCAACCGAGATTCGACAGTTCTTAGGTTTGGCTGGTTATTATCGAAGGTTCATTGAGGATTTCTCAAAAATCGCTCAACCCCTGACCGCACTCACACAGAAAGACAAGAAGTTTGATTGGGGTGACAAGCAAGAAGAAGCGTTTCAGTTGTTGAAAAACAAACTATGTGACGCACCGATCTTATCGCTACCTGAAGGAACGGACGACTTCGTGGTATATTGTGACGCCTCGCGTCAAGGTTTGGGTTGCGTGCTGATGCGGCGCCAGAAGGTTATAGCATATGCGTCATGCCAGTTGAAGATTCACGAGAAAAATTACACCACCCATGACTTGGAGTTAGGCGCGGTGGTATTTGCGTTGAAGATTTGGCGACATTATTTGTATGGTACGCGATGTACAATCTTCACCGATCACAAGAGCCTGCAGCACATATTTGACCAAAAGGAGCTTAACATGAGGCAAAGGCGCTGGGTAGAGCTATTGAACGACTACGATTATGAGATCAAGTATCACCTAGGGAAGGCGAATGTGGTCGCCGATGCCCTGAGTCGAAAAGAAAAGATTAAGCCCATAAGGGTTAGGGCTTTAGAAATGATCGTCCAGACAGACCTTTCTTTGCGCATTCGTGCTGCGCAGAGAGAAGCTTTGAAAGAAAGGAATATTAAGGATGAATATCTCCGTGGGATGGAGAATCAGTTGGTACCAAACGAGGAAGGAACTTTATGCTTTATGAAACGGATTTGGGTTCCTCTGTTTGGTGGTTTGAGAAAGGTTATTTTCGATGAAGCTCACAAGTCACGGTACTCGATTCATCCAGGAGCGGATAAAATGTACCAAGATCTTAAGGATTTCTATTGGTGGCCAAGGATGAAAGGCGATGTGGCGATATACGTTGGTAAATGTTTAACCTGCACCAAGGTTAAAGCCGAATACCAAAAGCCTTCAGGTCTTCAGCAACAACCTGAAATACCCAAATGGAAATGGGAACAGATTTCAATGGACTTCATAACGAAATTGCCAAAGACGCCCAAAGGCCATGATACAATTTGGGTAATAGTAGATCGTTTAACAAAGTCTGCACACTTCTTGCCAATCAAAGAGAAAGACAACACGAGTAAACTTGCTGAAATATACATGAGGGAGATTGTCGCACGTCATGGAGTGCCTCTCTCGATTATCTCTGATAGAGATGGGAGATTTGTATCAAGGATTTGGCAATCCTTCCAAGAAGCTTTTGGCTCGCAGTTGAATCTGAGCACTGCATTTCATCCGCAGACAGATGGCCAGAGCGAGAGAACTATTCAGACATTCGAAGATATGCTGAGAGCATGTGTAATGGACCTAGGTGGTAGCTGGGACAATCACTTGCCATTGGTCGAATTTTCATACAACAACAGCTACCACGCAAGCATTGGAGCCGCACCGTTCGAAGCTCTCTATGGACGCAAATGTCGATCACCACTGTGCTGGGCTGATGCGGGTGATAGACAGCTTAATGGTCCCAAAATAGTGCAAGAGACAATAGACAAGATCTTTCAAATTCGAGAACGCATCAAGGCGGCTCGTGACAGACAGAAAGGCTATGCAAATCAAAGGAGGAAACCTTTAGAGTTTCAAGTTGGGGATATGGTTTTGTTGAAGGTTTCACCCTGGAAGGGTGTGGCACGCTTTGGAAAGCGTGGGAAGCTGAATCCGCGTTACATTGGCCCTTTCAGAATCCTGCAAAGGATTGGGCTTGTAGCATACAAGTTGGACCTACCTGCTGAACTTAATGGCGTTCACGATACATTTCACGTATCTAACCTGAAAAAGAGTCCAACACAAGAGACAGTGATCATTCCTGCTGACGAAGTTCATATCGACGACACACTCCACTTTACCGAAGAACCCATTGAGGTTACGGATTGGAAAGTTAACAAAACACGCAGGAGTAGTGTCAAGCTCGTCAAAGTTCGATGGGATGCAAGACATGGGCCAGAATTCACGTGGGAACATGAGGATCGTATGAAAGAGAAATACCCACATTTATTCCCCAAGACCACTGCATCTAGTAGCAGAACTAAAATTTCTGGATGAAATTTCTCTAACGGGGGGAGAATGTGACAACCCTCACTTTTACAGGTATCCGTACAATTAATTAATTCTTAATTTGTGCTTAATGACTGCGCTTGATTACAACTGTTGATTTAACTGCTTTCTGATTTCTGCTACATACATACACATGCATCACTTTTATATTGTCACTCCATTTATTACATACAAACATTAGTGACAACCATGATGCACAAAGCACAGTTAGCACAGTGAGCGGATAACCCAGAGACATGCTGACAATGCCAGCACCTAGACAGACAATGCTTTTGAGGCTAGTATGAGCCAGAATTAGAATACTACACTAGTAGGGAGTGTAGGGAAGTGAGGACCATAAAACTACGTCACTAGGTGATAGTTATAGTGCTGGGAAGTGCCTAAAACATACTTTAAGTGCAGAATTCTGCACTAAACAACCAAAATTCAGCATTTAACTATGCTAGTAAGGTGCAAAAACTTGGCAAAATAGTCCTAGATATTTTCCAAAGTGTTGGGAATTAAATGTGTCACTAAAAGTAATATAAAAGACACTTTATAGATTAATTTAGCATTTAACGGGACAACACCCAACCGAACAACCGGACTATACCCGAAACATAAAAATATTACCAAACACATCGTTTTTACTTATCTGAGCTAGTTAGGGTCCCCGAACACCCTAACACACTTTATATTAAATAACACACCTTAACATACAAATTTAACCTTTAAATCCTAACTAGATTCTAACTAAACTTGTAACCAAGAATTGAAACCCAACCCCATACCCCCCCCCCCTTCAACGGTCATGGATGTGGGGACACCCCCCACACTTCTTTTCCTTATTTTATTTGAAAATGTTGGATGATGAGGAACACATTACATGGTGGTTAATGTTGATTTTGGATTATAAATAAACTCAAGGGGTTAAGAGTTTCATTTCACAAACACACACACAAACAAACAAACAAACAAGCTCTCTCCCCTCTTCTTCCCCCTTGTTCGGCCGCCACCACCACACCACCATATCATCACCTTCAAGCTTCCTTCAAGCAATCCATACATACCCAAAGGTGCAAGAGACCCTACAACTAAGCTTGGTGTGTTCGGAAGCTCAAGGACCTCTCTCGTTTTCTTTTATCCATCACTTTTTCACCTTGTTTCTCCCCTAGCCTTGTGCTAGTAGTAAGTGCCTTAGATCTTCATCTTGTTCATAATTTTGGTGGTTAATAGTAAAAAGAATGATAAAAATGTAAGAACTCTAAAGATCATGATCAAAGTCTTGAAGTATAAACTAACTAAAGATGAAAAATGGTTAATGTAATGGTAAAATCATGTTGTTCTTATGTTGTGATGATTATTGTATGTTGTTTGTTAGATAGAATGATATGGTTCATCACATAGGCTTGCTAGATCATGTTTAAAGACATGAACTAGCAAGATGTGAAGGTTAAAAATGTTGTGGATGATGAAATCATCCACACATAAGTTATGAACTTGATTACATACATGTTTCTTGAAAAATAAAGATCAAAATGAGTTGTAAACTTGTAGATCTAAAGATCTATGAATGGTTTTTCAAAAGAACCAAGTGAAAAATATTAGTTTTGTTAAAACTTGGATCTTGTATGAACTAAACACATTTTTAGTAAGTAAACAAGTGTATAAACACTTGTGTAACAAGAAAATTTTACAAAGAAATATTTTTGGAAATCATGACTAGAAGTTGTAAATGTTCAAATCCTTTAAAAATAAAGTTTTTAAGAAACTAATCACATTTTTAAAGGTAACAAGACTCACTAATTATGCTAGTAAGTTACTACTTGCTTTTATAAATATTTCAAGTTCATAAGTTTATGATTTATGCTTATTTTTGTCAAGTTTGGTAAATGAAGGTTATATATTATTGATTGAGAATTGATTGAATGATTTTACAAAAGAAAATGATACACTAGTAAGCGTGGACGCCTCCAATTACAAAGGAAACTCTGGCGAAATTTTTCTAAAAATCCAACACTTAGAAAATATTTTTCTAGTAAGTGTTTACAAATATATTTCTAAATTTAATTTTCAAAATAAACTTCGCCACGATTTTATTACAAAAATACTAAGTGCCGGAGGTTGATTTTCGTAAATAAAATTTGATAAATATATATTTAGAATATATATTTATTACTAAAATTCTTGTGTAATTATTTGCTTGTTTTGTGAACTAATTATATTATTTTTAGGGTAAAAATAATATAACTTATAACGCCATGAAATTACGACTCCAAAAAGAATACCAAAATTTTCACGAAATAAATATTTGAGTTACGCAAGCATTATCGCAATACGAAACGCTAAGACGTCACTTATAGAGTATTTCGGAAAAATGCTCTTATACATATATTTTGGTAAATTATTATTTTGGGAAATT
Organism: Helianthus tuberosus; assembly: GCA_030545235.1. Taxonomy (NCBI): domain Eukaryota; kingdom Viridiplantae; phylum Streptophyta; class Magnoliopsida; order Asterales; family Asteraceae; genus Helianthus; species Helianthus tuberosus. The sequence continues at coordinate 179,093,582 of CM060366.1, forward strand.
TATGAAGTAAAATATAATATTTTTGGGAAAAAATACATATATTTTGGAATTAAGATGTTTTAGACAAGTAAATTAAATATATTTTCTAAGTGGGACTTAAAACATATTTTTCGGAATTACAAGTGTATATGTATAAAAACCCCATCCTTGGGAAGGAAATACACATACAAAATAATTAAGAAGTGTGAATACGAAATAGTTGCCTAACTATTTTTCTTAAAAACAAAAGTTAGTTAAAATAATTAATATTATTTTAACAAGTATTATATCATAGTAACGCAACTCAAAACACTAAACCCTAAGCCAAGGCACGGCCCATTCGTCTAATAGACATTAGTACGTGTAGGTCGTCACGTAGCAGTTCGAGTTTGAGATTGACGTTACAGGATACGCACTTCTGTGAGTTCATGTCCCTTTTTTCTCTTAACTGTTTTCAGTTTTATAACTTCGGGGGTGAAATACATGTTACAATTATTTAGGACATTTTTATACATGGTATGGTTAGCTTAAGGAGGGTTGGGACGTTCAGATCATGTGAGTGGTGGGTGCAACGCTTAAAGCCATTAATCCTCGTTGTTAGGACCGAGGGACACAAGAGTGATAGATCTATTTGGGTGTAGCGAGCCCACACCCGTGAGGTCAGGGTGACCCATAGAGGTGACTGTGTCTTACAAATTAGCTAGGTTTGAGTTTTCCTGCATCACTTCACACACACCAGTGGCTTTGCAACCCAGTGGTGATCTCTTTTTCCTTAATTGCTACATACCAGGAACATTTTTACACTGGGACGTACTTTAACGATTTATAAACATACTCACTTTTACATGAACTCTCTCAACTTTTGTTGATTTTTCAAACTACATGTATTTCAGGAAATTAGTGGATCTGACGAGATATGCAATCGCGTCAAGCTGCGTAAGGAATAATGATGCCATCCAGGTTTAGGAAGTGTGACCCTTGCCTGGACGGGTTGCAGGTCTTAAACCGTATTTCTAGCCAAGTATTTTGCCGTGTCGTATGAACATGTTTTTAATTATGTCATGGTTGTATGTTATTTCATGTGTGGACTTTTAAAACAATGACGTTGTGGTAACTTTTAAAACGCAATGAATGGATGACTATCATGTGTATTATTTTCATATAGCATTGTTATGATTGTGTTATGGTATTAAGAAGTCACACCAATTAAACCCACGCTTACGCAAAAGCCAGGGTGTAACAATATCAGTAGGATACCTTCCATTATGCACATAACGAATTTAAAATCAAATTAAGCCCCGTAAGGGTATTTTGGTTATTTTAAAGTTTATAAAAGTGGTTAAATGGTAATCTAAGATTCTGGTCTAAAACAATCAGTAAAAAAATTTATTTTAACAAGTTATATCAGTAAGATATCTTACATATGTGAATTTTATCATTTATGGCCAAACTATGCACCGTAGGGGCATTTTGGTCATTTCACATATGTTACAAGGGTCAAATTTGGAAATCTGAGTTCAAAGCTTTTACTTACTGTTAAAGTATAAAAATTTATCTATAACATCAGTAGGTAACAAGCCTTAGGGGCCAAATATGGTTTTAAACCATACTATGCGCCTAAATCGCATAAAAGTCGGTATTTGACGATATTCGGGTTGATGAAGGAAATCTAAGATTTTGATCATCCTTTACAGTTTAAAATAACTTATTTAATATATAAAATCAGTAGAAAAAGGTTTGAGATGTAAAGGATGTGTAAAACTCATTTTATTACCAAAAAGGGCATTATCGTCAATTAATGAGTCTTTGCAAGAACCCTATGTTATGATCAGTTTAAAATTTAATAAAAATTTTCAAAAATCCCTAAATATTATATTACATCAGTGGGTAGAAAGTTTGGTGTCAAAATTTGGGTTTAAATGTGATTTATTCTAAAAATGTCATTTAATTAATAAAAAGCTTTCATTTTATGATATCGTGCATAACTTATATTTTAGACCATGAACTGATGTCAAATTTTTAGGACATGTTTATAAATCAGTAATAAAGGTTTTTGTCCTCTCACATTTTCAAAAATCACATTTTAATATCAAAAGGGCATAATGGTCAACATTTAAGAATTTAACGGAAACATGCAAATGATTCGGATTTCTAGGGAACCATATAGTATAATCTCAGAGGGTTATACTAACATGTAATATGGTCCTAAAGGAACCCTAAGGCATATCTAAAACAAGCTAAATCGGGTCAGAACTGAAAGTCAAAGCAAAAGTCTACTTTTGCGACTTTCAGTTGCGAACCGAGCCTAAACTCAGAATTGTCGGGTTGAACATGCCTAAACATGTTCTTATGTTATTTACCAAGTTATTATAGTGTTAAAACATGTTCCATAACTTCTACATTATTAGTTATGAATTAATTTATAAAAACTGACCCGTTTGACTTTTTATTAATAAGTTTGACCCGACATTTGACCAAGTAAAAGTGATAATCAGTAGGTGCCCTTTTTAGGGTTTATTACCTACATAATTACCAACTCATAACCATTTTCAATTCGAATAATGGCTGGACCGTTTGTGATTAATCATAAAGTCAAAGCTTAATTACGATAGCTTTGACTTTCGGTCATTAAGTTAATAAAACTTGAACTTAGGAAGCTAAGAACACTTACTAGAGTACTTAGCACGAATATGGAACTGTGGAAAGCTTCCAAGAGCTCCAAGAGACTTCAGATAGAGAGTTGTGAAGTAAAACTCAAATGTGCAAGTGAACAAGTAATACAATGGGGCTTTATATAGGAGGTTTGAAGTTGCTAAGATCATTACACCTGTTTAGGGAGGCTCCTAGATGTTTACAGGTGTTGTGGTGGCAGAGAAAAACCATCAAACAAGCCCCTAGAACCGAAATATTGCATGCAAAGGCGGTGGAACTGGCTGAACCTGCAGCTGTGCAGGTTTTTCTGTTACTAGCACTTCTACGTGGCCCGCGTAGACCCCAGAGAAGGGTTAGGCGGCCCGCGAGGCTCCCTTCTAACCGGACAAAAACTTTCATTGATTGCAATTTCAGTCCCTGGTCCATTTTTAATTTAAATAACTTTCGTTTATTGCACTTTTAAACCCCAAAGTTAACTATTAAGGGCCTTGAACCATAATTTAACTCCGTTAAGCTCCCGGTTAGTTGTAAGATCACCCGAAATGTATTTTCGTGCATTGAAACTTCCCAAAATCATTATCCAATATCTGTGGAAGTATAAGGAAGTATTACAAAGTCTCAGAAACGTTAAAAGGTCACTCAGAGGTAACTTTAAACATGTTGACACATTTAATCCCTTAAACTTTGTAACTTTTTCAATTTAAGCATAACGGCTTTCAACGTCCGACAATTCATTCATTAAAGAATACGAACATCTTATGAGGTCATTCAGAGGCACGAGTTTGGCATGATGACATATTTGATCCTTTTATTTACATATTTACATTGTTTGACAATTTTAGTCCCTCAAGATCAATTCATTACACGTTTAAGTCCATGACACGTACTTTATTACACTGGGCATGATTTTGCGAGGTGTTACACATATCGATGAAGATGTGATTCTTTCCATCAAAATTTAACCTCGAAACTAAAACTACCCTAGCCACTTGTTGAGTCCTGCAAACTGAACAATAAAGACGCACGCCGGAAACAAAATAAAAGCACACTATTAGAAAACAATAAAAATATATATAAGAGGCTTAAAAAAAGATATCTGTCTAATAAAAAGTTTAATGTCCTAATGAAAATAATTTCAAAGTTTATTTAACTTTTTATTGACAACTCAAATAATATGGCTGCACACTCCCATTTACTACACAGTTTACACTGTTCACATCACCTTTTACACTATTTACATCATCTTTTAGTCTTTTACCTTGTTCCCATCACCTTTTACAAATCAAAACACCCAATCACACATTTCCTTTCACAATTTAAAGGGCAAACACAAGCTTCACGGTTAGAAATCAGAATACAAATGAGAAGTAGCAGAAAGAAAAAAAAGGAAAGATGAAAGCAGTTCCGTCTGGTTTTTGACCGGAATTTGCAGGAAAGAAGAAAGAAAAAAAGCAAGCAGAAAGAAAGAAAAAAGAAGCAGAACTTAACCAGGGACGTCTTCAACAAGTTTTTACCATTCCGTCTGATTTTTGACCGGAATTTGCAGATTCTGACCTGAATCCAGCCGGAAGTTAGCCAGAGTGCACCTTTCACTGGATTTGGGGTTTTTTACATCTTCATCGAATCCTTCTACACCTCTACTCTGATCTCACTCTTAAACATCAAATCCTTGTGTTAAAACCCTAAATTTATTAAGGAAACGTCCCCAAAACGTGGAACTGTTGTCCCCATGTTCCCGGAAGCGTATCGTTGCCGTCCCCATATTCCCGGAAACGTCCGGGGGACGTCCCCCTGTTGTTTCCGGCGCGTTTCCGTCCCCACGCCATCCCCGGGACGGGTACTCGAGGTCAGATGGCGTCCCCGTGCTTCATAGGAGTGGGGGTTCGAATGTACAAAATATTAAGTGGGTGGCTTAGGATGATGTCTTAGCACCAAAGGAGGTAGGTGGGTTGGGCATTAACTTGGCACTTTTGGCGAAGTGGTGGTGGAGGTTTAAGGTAGATTCAGATAGTTTGTGGAGAAAATTCGTGTGGTGTATTCATGGGGAGTCAAAGAACTCGAACTACATTTCAACGAGACTATCTCTGCCTAGTCCATGGAAACAAATTGGGAGTATTTCTATGATTTTGAAGAAGTGAGAATTAGCTTGCCATCATTGATACGAGGGGTGTTTGGGAATGGGAAACTAATTTTCTGGATCGGCAAGACCCCTCTTCAAATTAGATTTCCTAGCTTGTTCGTTATTGAAAAATCAAAGCACGTCTTGACTGAGGATAGAATTAGGTGGGCTGGGAACACTTCTGTGTGTTAGTTTCACTGGAATATCAGTGGGCACAAAAGTGGAAAAAACGTCATTTACACGGTTGTGCAAGCGGTAATATGGTGTCTGTGTCGGAGCCGTTATTTTTCAGCATGTCTGACCAAATTTCAGTAGGATCATCATGGATGAAATAAAGGTTGCCGCCTTTTTGTGGATAAATCATCGATTAAAAGCAAGGGGTTAACTTGGGAGAAGTGGCAGCTTTTTGATTCGAGTGACCCGGGCGTGTGAATGTATGTTATGTATGTTTCTGTTCGGGTGTAATTGTGATGTACTGTGTCTGAACTACTGTTTTGGTTAGTTTTGTTTGTTTAATAAATTTTTCTTTGTAATGTGGCTTAGCTGTTTTTATGTGGCGATTATATATGGATCTGCTAATATGGCTTGGTGATATGTACATATCATACTGCTTATTTTTAAAGCTGTAACATATTATGGCAAATTGGTGATCTTTTCTTGGTGTAACTCATACTTTAGTTGAGGTGAAGAGTTGTCCTCGCCTTCTGCGAAGTATTTTATTTCAAATCTGTTTTGCAGCTGACAAGTCCCGTCAAGAACGCATTCGTTGTTCGATTCCATAGAATCTTTAATGGCGGTCTCTGTAACTATCTACATCCAGAGATTTATCATACCGATTTATAGGATGGACAATTATTAGCCTCAATCGCATAGACAATCCACTCCACGTTAAAATTTCTACTCTTTCTTATTTAGTTATGCTTTGGGTTAATTTAATTTTGATATCTCCAAGATTATTCAAAGGCTTTTAACTTTAGGCAATTGATCTAGAATGAAGAAAAGTCGCATGTTTTTATTAAGATCAAAGCCCTTTTAAAAAAACCTGTATAAATAGGCCGTTCGAGTGATACTACTATGCATAAGTACGAATATATAAACTGAAAGTTAGCTTTCAGACCTTATATTCTTGTTGCCAGCCCATTAAAATGTACATATATACATCTTACAGTTAAGATTTTTGAGGTTATTTTGCAGGCATTGTTTCGTGTACATTCTTACAACCTTTGATCTTAAGCATGCTATAAAAAATGCATTGTTTTATGGTCTTCCTACTAATACTTTTTAGATTAATTTCATACATATCCAAAATTATAAGAGATCTTAATATATGTTTGTTGTTTATTGTTTCTATACTTTGGTTGCACTTAAAGATAAGGGGATTGTATTGATGGAGGAACAATATGATTTGAAAAGGCATGTTAAAGGCCAATATCCGTTATGTTATCTTTGGCTTATATTTTCATCATCAATGTACTTACTAATTGAATGTTATCCGATTGTTTGATATACAGGTTCTAGTCAACTCCGTGTTGAATCTGTGGACATATTTACCTAAACGGTTTGTGTTCGTAACATGGTTTTCATGTTGGTAACGTTCTTTAATTTGGCCCACCAATCCAACATTCCACGAACACACGAACCGTTTAGGACCGCTATTACAACATGTTCCATAGATATAAAAGTGAGCGCGCTTGGCTCTTTCATATTCAACAAAAATTGAGCGCGCTTCGATATAATTCTGAGTTATCTATGCGCGTGATATTCAGGTGTTCATTTACTAATGTAGCTTCTGTTGGTGTTGGCAATGACAGATAAAGGTTTCGTATTTCTTTTTCATTTGTGATAACTACTAAAGTTACCACCAAAATGTTTCCTATGTACAAAGATTTGGTTGTAAAGAAAAAGACAAGTAAATATCATGAATTTATGGAATTCAACCTTGATATTAGGTATTGATATATGCTGTGGTTTCAAAAATCTTTTTTAGAACATATATATCTGGGTACCCATGGTGTATTTACATTGATCAAGAATTTGGCTAAAGCCTCTGGTATGAATTGACTCATGAACCCCAATCCGGTTTCTATATTTTGCACGTTTTACTGTTTTGTTGGATAAATTTATTGAACTATTAAATGTAACGACTGATTACAGCACGATATATTTTCTTCATAGTATGAACGTCCACATGAGCAAATGTTTTGGGATATTTGGGTGTTTATTTTAACCTATTTTAGTTTTTTTGCTTCTTTATAAGCTACTAAATGTATCCAAGGGTATCATGGTTAAATCTAAGAGATTGTTTTGAAAGGTGCTGCATATGTGTTAATTTTGTGTTTTGAAACTTGTATTCCCCTTATAAATCTAACCCATACTTTGGGGCAATCGACCATTTGTCATTCTGCCAAAGAATGATTTACGCTACTTTCATTTTTTTAGTTCCTCAACTAATCCTAAAGATGCTTTTTTTGTTATTACCTAGAGTTTTTCTTTATAAATCACCAAAAAAAATTACTTTCTTTGTGTTGATGGTGTCAGGTAAAAGCTCAAGAAGAGACAGATTTTATCTTCCTATTACAACAAGTTGAAGTCATTATCAACAGGGCAGTCTATCAAGGGATGCAGGAGCTGCTTGCAATCAGGGCCCAAATCAATATAGGGTTCGAAATTTTTTTATAAATTATATATATATATATATATATATATAGAAAAGTGTATTGTACAAAATGGGTTAACGTACGCTATGTAAGCGATGCGAAATCGCATGTTATAAAATAGCATGGATGAAATCGCATGTGATAATTTTTGTAACAATTTCGCATGTGATAATTTTGATGAAATTGCATGTTGGTTTTTTGTAACAATTTCGCATGTGGTAATTTTGATGAAATCGCATGTTTAACCAACATACGAAATTATTACAAAAAACCAACATACGATTTCAATGTGGGATGAAGATCTGACGGCTGAGATGATCGCGTACGTATTGTACGATAAGGGCATTTGTACGTTAACCTAACCCTATGTATGTATATATATATATGTATATGTATTTATTTAAAAAAATTCTGAATGTTTGTATAAATAAGGGCTTGCTAAAAAACTCAAAGTTTTTTAAATACGGGCCTGTTTAAAAGTTTTAAAAAATGGCTCAATTAACTAGCCCAAGTGACTAGTCTAAACAAAAATAAGAGCCTGCCAGATCAGGGAAAGGAAACAAAACGTCGTAGTATTTTATACCAAGTATCTATTTCATAAAAATTATCATAGTATTATTGGTTTTTAGTATTTATATATTTGATTGAATGATTGATGAGTTTATATTATCTTAAGATTTGCGAATAGGGACCAAATTTTTATCTCGAACAGAGCAAAAAAAAATTTTGTGATTTTTGGAGACGGCTCTGATTATCAACAGTTAAATACTCTACATATAGTGATAGACTATTACACCAACGCAGCTGCTAATGACATGTGTTACCCATCTTTTTTAATCAGGCTTGAAATTCTAAAACATGTTGTAAATTAAACAAGCGATTGGTGATTAAGATGATAGTTGGCAGGTGTACTAATCTGCAAGAAGTTTTGAAAACTGAATCTGGATCTACAAGATGATGAGTATATTTGAAGTTCTTATAACTACATTGCATACCAATTTTAGGATTATAAGTTGCCCAACCAAGAGTTAGTTGCCAAGGACCTCCGTGGAGTTGATTAGAAGTTGCACATTTATAGATGAAATTCTTATTAATATATACTAGTATGGTGCTCGCGCGATGCGGCGAGAGCGACACTTTGCATTGCGTCACTTGTTTCTGATAGTTTTCTTATTCGTATAATATTTATGATAACATTATTGTGGTGCATATATGTAATAAGTGTTACACATATGTAAAGTTTTGTTTTTTTATATAAAAATTAATAATCAAAACACAAAAAATATTTTTTTTTTTAATTAATAATCAAAAGACAAAAAAAAAAAGATAAGTTGTTATAATTGTAAAGTATGTTTATTTTATTGGTTAAATTATAAAGTATAATTTTATTCTTTAAAGTTCATAACTTTTTTTAAATATCCACATAGTACTCATCTGAGCCAAATCCCGTTCTTTTTTTTCGAGAATCCACACATTGTTTTGATGTTGTTGGTTTTCTATATTTTTTTCTCTAGTCGATGATGATAACAATCTATCTGAGACACCTACGAAGTTGCGATTTTCCGGGTGCGTTCATTTTGCGTAAAAAAGTTTTTGTAAAAAAAAGTTAAAACCGTAAACTTTTTAACGTAAAACGTAAATTTTTTAACGTAAAACATAATTTTTAACCTAAAACATAAAAAGTTTAAGGTAAAACGTAAAAAGTTTAACATAAAACGTAAAACGTGAAACGTAAAAAGTTTAACGTAAAACGTAAAAAGTAAAACGTAAAAAGTAAAAAGTAAAAAGTTTAACGTAAAAAGTTTAACGTAAAACGTAAAAAGTTTAACGTAAAACGTAAAACGTAAAAAGTTTAACGTAAAACGTAAAAAGTTTGACGTATAACGTAAAACGTAAAAAGTTTAACGTAAAACGTAAAAAGTTTAACGTAAAACGTAAAAAATTTAAAAAATCTGTTAAAAAATCTGAATTTAAAAAACTTTTAAAAAAAATCTTGTTTAAAAAATAAAAACTAATATAATAATACAAAAAAATAATAAAAAATAATAAATACAAAAAAGAGTAATTTTACTAAACTACCCTTTTGCATTAAAATATTAAAAACATAATAAGACAAAAATTATTTAATATTATTTTTAATTACATTTAATGTTGTCCATCCATCTTGTTGATCTAGTGGCTAGTAAGTGGTTCTCTCGGTTCTTACAACTGTAGGTGTTTTTCATTTTAGCGGTCCAATATATATATATATATATATATATATATATATATATATGGGAAATGTTAAAATGAGAACCACCTTAAGTTGCTAGAACCTCGAGAACTATTTGATCCGACGTGATTTGGGCCAAATTTTTTTAAACAAACGTAGATGAAAAACTATAAACACATCTGTAAAAAAAAATTAAAAATTGCCGAGTCGGTAGTTTTGACTCAAGTATGTTTTTTTTACGACTGACGTAAATTTTGGAAGAAGTTAAATATTTTTTTACCTCTCATGTAAATATGGGTGTGTGACGTTATTTTTTTTTTTTCAGTTTCTCTAATTTTTCTGAAACAAGTTATTATTTTTACAACTTTTGTTAAAAAAAATTCGAAAAAACCTTTTGGATGACGTAGTTCTCGCGGTTCTCGCAATTCGTGGTGGTTCTCGTTTGAACGAAAGCCATATATAAGGGTATATAGGGTAACGATCATTTTAAAACCATAAATATTTACAGAACTCGCAGAACTCCTAATAAACAATCTTTTTATTTATATATTTTTATGTTTAGAATAATTATATCATTTTATATGTAATTTTATAATAACATATATGTAAACTAGTTTTTTACATATATGTAATTAGTTATGACAAAAACACACACACACACACACACACACTAGATGATAAAAAGATCCTAAATACAAAAAATATGTAATCAAAGAAATATATATAATAGATGATAAAAAGATCCTAAATGCAAAAAATATATATACAAAATGATTGTTCATTAGGAGTTCCGAAAATTCTGTAGTTATTTAGAGTTCTGTAATGAACCGAAACATACATACATACACATATATATATATATACATATATATATATATATATATATATATATATATAGTGGAGGGTTCAAATGAGAAGACTTTTTTTGTAAGAAGAAGTTTCAACCAATAAGAATGCTTCATTTTACTCCATTTAATATTTGCATTTAATTTTAATATAAGGGTATATTGGTAAACTTACAAAAATCATTAATTTGTATTCTTCCCCTTTAATAAGTAACTAAATTAGATTTGTAACTTCTTTTCAAAATTTATACTTTTTTCAAATTAAAAAAACAACTTAATTTAAAGTGTAGAATAAATTACTAGTTGCGTAGGATAAATTACGAGTTGTGTAGGATATATTTTGAGGTGTGTAGGATAATTTTCGACTGTGTAGGATAAAATTTTATAATGTGTAGGGTATATGTAGAAAAATTTTGATATCTGTATGTTTTGTAGATTATATGTAGGATAATTAATGATTAGTTGACTAATTAAGTAAAGAGTTAAAAATTAATGATATGAGTTATAAATGAAATAGTATTTTACTAATATGCCCTTTCTTCTTTTTCTTCTCACATTAAATTTCTTCTCAAATGAACCTTCCCCTATATATATATAAGTATATATATATATATACATACATACATACAAAGCTAGATGAGTAATTATATATCCTCACAAATTTATATAATCCATATAAAGCCATTAGCTCCTGGTGCAGGATTCCGAAAATTATTGTCTTCTCGTTTAGAGATTTGCTAGAAATCCATGAACATGTCGGATTAAGTGGTAATAAAAAAAGAGACTTTGAAAGGAATTATAAGAAGAGGTTGTTGGAGTATATGGAGGGATAGAAACGGGGCGAAGTTCAACAATATAGTGGTTAAGGTGGAGAAAATTATTAGTGAAATAAAATCGGTTGGGTTCCTTTGGTATAATATTAGATCAAGAAATAGGAATGTTTCTTATGAAAATCGGTTGGGTTCCTTTAGTAATGTTTTGTTTTGGCCACCTCGTTTTGAGGTTGGTTTTGGTTGTGTTGAATGAAATTTTTCTTAAAGAAAAGTAATTATCCTTGAATTCCCTATAATTTTATATTATGTTTTGACTTTCTGCTGGCTGCAACCTTTCTGGATTTCTAGATTAGTAATTATCCTTGAATTCGCTATATTTTTATATTATGTTTTGACTTTCTGCAAGCAAATGCAGACACAAGAATTTAAAAAGTTTTGAAACATATAGCTCTTCGTAGATAATGGTGAATTTGACTTTATGTTAATTCTGTGGTATCGAGACACTTATTAATTTAAAAAACTGTTCATTCTTGACAATTTTACAATATTTTCCATGTAATTAAGTCGAGAAGTCTAAAGCAAGCACGATTTCATACTTCATTGTTTTAACATATACTAAAGCGATATATGGTCTAGTTTCGCTTCAAAAGTGTATCTGTGCATATCATCGTACATGTTTACTTTTCTGGGTTAGACCTCCCGTAGTGGGGCGTTTTTTTTTTAAATTCATAAATAACGCCGAAAAACGCCCGGAACCCATTACATAGGGGCGTTTTCGAGCGTTTTTTTTTGAAAAAAATTGAATCAGTGTGTTTTAAAACACGCCTTTGTTCATCTCACTTGGCCAATCAGGTAAGTCCAACTCAAATACCTTTATATTTAAATTAAAAAAAAAACAAGAAAATATTAATTAGGTAATGATTGATGGGGCATTATTGGGCATTATCCTACTACGCCCATTTGTGAAAAACGCCTATAATGCCCCTTTGCTGACTGGGATGACACGTGTCGTAAAATGCCCATAGATAGGGGCATTATTCATATGTACCACTACACATGGTGTTAGAATATTGAAATTTCTTTGCAAGTGGTCAATAATGTAACAATAGCGTAGAAAGACAAATTTCATTTATTAGGGACAAACTAAATAGTCTTGGAAAAAGATAGAAACCAAAGAAATTTGGAAAATCTTACAACCACAACCGAATATGGGCGGCTCTCCAGGTTGTATTTTGTTTTTTTATATATACTACTACTAGGTTATAACTCGTGTATTACACGGGTTAAATAAATAAATTTTATGAGTTAATTACATAGTTAGTCCCTGTGGTTTGCACAAAATAACATACTTAGGTACTAATAGTTTACAATCATCTTCTAGGGTATTAACTTTTCATTTCGTAACGTTTGGATGTATTAACTTCAAGGGTATTAACATAGTTAGTCCCTATAGTTTGCACAAAATAACATACTTAGGTACTAATAGTTTAACAAACAATTAATGTAAATACCTCCAAACGTTACCAAATGAAAAGTTAATACCCTAAAAGGTGATTTTAAACTATTAATACCTAAGTATGTTACTTTGTGCAAACCACAGGGACTATGTAATTAACTCTAAATTTTATATACTAAATAATAAAACAATATATCTTTAAAAACCTCCTTTATTGCACGGGTTGAATAAATATAATTCTATATATTAAATAAAAAGTTATATCTATAAGAACCATATTGTACGGGTTGAATAAATGTAATTTTATATACCAAATAAAAAAAGTTATATCTTTAAAACCATGTGTATTATACGGGTTGAATAAATTTAATATTTTTCAAATAATAAGATAACACATCTTTAAAAAAAGAGTAAATTACAAAGTTCGTCCTTTATGTATGTCATATATTACAAAGTATGTCCTTTATCTTTAATAAGCTCAGAAAACATACTCAATGTTTGTAAACCCTTACAAGTTATGTCCTTTAGTCATAACACAATTAGTTTTCATGGTTAAAGTTGAATAAGTCAACCCCACATAAGGGTATTTTAGTCATTTTATCCTAAATATTATAATAAATAATCATAAAACCAATAAATAAAACAATTTTAGAATTATAAAGGACCCCTTCTCCTTCTCTCTCTCACCTACCCCCACCACCACCACAACTCACCTGCCACCACCATCACCACCACCACCACCACCGATCTGCCACCACCACCACTTTCACTCTCTTACTCTACCTGCTCTCTCTCAATCTCTCTCTACAATCTCCTATTTCTCTCTCTCTCTCTCTAAACTTCCGTCGCAAGGATTTTGGAGAATCAAAGCAGTGGTGGGATTAACCGAACAGTTAGAACAGTTTACAACATACCAGAGAAATATGACCTAGACCAATGTAGTGGTGGGAGAACGAAGGCATTGGAGGCACAACAGGCTGCTACATCTAATTCGCAACGGTTTCAACAACAACTGATAGATATATCGGGTAAATCTCATACGATAAAAAGCCTGAAACGAGGATATACAATAGCAAATGCTGCTAATACAAGTAATACAAGTGTTAATGATCCTAAATGTTATACGGAATCGAACTCTAAAGAGTCGATTCTGGTAGAAATTGATAATCTACCGAGGCTTTCTCGGTGTGATTCGTTAGATATGAATTCAGATTCTGTAAATCGTTCTCGAGTACCTAGGGTTCCGAAACCGCCTCCACGGCCGCTGACGTCATCGTCGCCGGAGCAACAACCTCCGTTTCCTCCGCCTCCGCCGCCACCACCTCCACATCCGTCGCCACCGAAAACTGCTAAATCTGCAGCTCCGTCGCCGCCACCACTTCCGCCTAAAAGTGTAAAGCCGTTGCCGGCGAAGGTGAGGAGAGTACCGGAGGTAGTGGAGTTTTATCATTCTCTGATGCGGAGAGAGTCTCTGCACCACCACCACCGTACCTTTGAATAATCGCCGCCGGTGACATTACCAGTCACCACCATTCCAAACCAGATCTTAATAACCGCACAAGCAGATCCGAAACAATCCATTCCATCACTGTTTCGTGAAACATAAGATTTGAACAATCGTATCCAGATGTTGAGTAGTCTTTTCGGCATGTAAATTAGGGGGGTTTTGTGGTTCTTTGCTTATGGATTGCAGGTCTATGGTGAGCACAGGATGTTAAAGAGGGAGAGAGAGTTAAGAGAGAGAAGGAGGTTAAAGAGAGAGAGAGAGTTATGAGAGAGAGAGAGAGGATATAATTTATTTTTTTAATTCTTTTTTGTTTTAGGTATTAGAGATATTTTAAATTAATTGGTAAAATTACCAATATACCCTCATGTGGGATACCCTTGGTCTGATTTAACCATGAAAAATAATAGAGTTAGGGCTAAAGGACATAATGTGTAAGGGTTTGCAAACATCGAGTATGTTTTCTGAGCTTATTAAAGATAAAGGACATACTTTGTAATAAATGACATACATAAAGGACGAACTTTGTAATTTACTCTTAAAAAAACCTTATTCATTACACGGGTTGAATAAATGTAATTTTATATACCAATTAATAAAAAGTTACATCTAAAATCGTCCCTGAGATTTAATATTAGCTTATTATTCATTTGTGATTTTTTGTCATTTTCATCCAAATGTTTGATAGAAAAAATAAAGCAAATTAGATGTTTGGATGAAAATGACAAAAATCCCAAAAATGAAGGACTATATTATACAAAAAAGGTTGTTTTGGATGAAAATGACAAACATGCCCAAACCTCAGGGACGAAAGTAATAATTAATTCAAATAAAAAGATTATAAATGAGAAGGAGATTAAACTATATAATAATTATCCATAAGATATTAAACTAAATAATATTTAGTAGGAGGGTTAGCTATAATTAATTAAAAAAGATTAAACTAAAATAATAATTATCTATAAGACATGGCCTAATATGATGACAAGTGTCTCCTAAATGGTTTCTTTTGTTTATAGTATAGACGTTACGGTATGGAGAAAGACAAGCTTGAACATATAATAATAAACAATGAATGTTTTTTCCATCAACAATAAATTATAAACATAATTATATATATAATCTCAACATTTTTATTGAACTGATTATCCACGTCGTATGGCTTTATTTCAATATTTTGGACTGTTGAACACTCAACTAAGGATTATCAGGTGCAGTTATATTTTTCCTTATTAGTTCAAATAAATCTATCCATTATCAACCTTAAAAATGAGGTGAGTGAAACACTCATATTTGAAGTGTCCTACGGACTGATTGGTCATGGTACTTGTAAAGATTTTTTTTTTCACAAATTAGAAATCTTGAATAATATGAATAACCAAATTACAATAACTGCTCATGCTAAGTTAGGATAATTAGCTTTGGAATCTTTTTCCAAGAATGACGATGTGGTTGTTAGACAAGCTCAGTTACATAATCAAGGCTACGTAATCTTCTTAATTATTAGATTATAGTATAATCACTTCTCTATCACCGGTTTCCATATAAACAAATTCATTGCAGATTTGCAGCAGTACTTACATTTTCAGAATTCCCTTCACTACCGTCACTTGAACCTTCACTTCCACTCTCGGCACTGTAAATCCAATTACAATTTCAAACATCAAGAGAAAGTAATACAAAGTACAATTCCAATTATAAACACGCGTAACTAAACTTAAACTATTTACTAATCACACCTTTTGGGATGAACTCCATTAGCAGCTTTGTTTGGTTCATTATTTTTGCCAGTAATCATGTTTAAACTGCCCAAGCTGCCTTTCGACCTTTTAATAGGAAGTTTTTCCTTTCCATCTGGTGACTTGCGATCAGCTTCCGTATAGCCAGGCGTATTCACCTATACAAAATAGACATTCCGTTGTCACATACTTAAATTAGGTTATAACTTTAGAAATGCCATATATCATATCAACTCACAGAAGCTTAAGCAACACCGTTTGGAGAAGGCATTGCATATGGACTGAAAGGATACGACCCATGGGTAAAGACGACCCAAATTTTATAATAATTGTCTTCTAGGGAGTAAAGAAGCTAGCAAGTAATACGTTATGATAGAGAAGAAGATACCGGAGGCATGGATGGATGAGCATAAATGCCACCAGGGGGATACATGGCAACGTATGGATGAGGTGGAGTACCGTAAGGCGGCATAATATGCTGCAAGTGCACATAAATATCAGAAAAACGGGAAATAAATTGTAACACCCCGAAAACAGGTTTGGTAATTAAACCCCGTTAATACTAAAGACGGAGAAAGTACCGTTAGTGGTAAAAGTAAACCGGCAAATATTAGGAATTAAGTGAATAATCCTAATATTAATTAAAAGTGAATAAGAGCTTTCAAGAAAATAGAATGGATAAAAGGCTCGATTTAACGGGACTTAAAGTAAAACGGGTTATGACTTCCCGAACCCATTAAATTAACTGGGAATAATTAACCTAGTTAATAATATGTAATTAAGTGATAAATAATGAGTTATGGTTTCAATTGATCAAAATAAAACAAGAAGGGCTATTAGGGCCAAGTGGGCAAACTTGTTTTAATAAAACAAGAAATAAAATATGTGTGTTCGTACGACCAGGAAGGGGAAAACAAGGGTTCCACCCTTGTTCAAGCTAAAAACCCCAAATTGAGGATCAATTCAAGACCAAATCAATGCATGAACGCGTATAAACGATCACCAAGTCAAGAGGATCGAAATTATGTCAAATTTTGTAATTTGGTGATACTTTGAAAATTTGATTAACATTCTTAAACGAAATTCTTGTATGAATGATGAATGTTATAGTGAAATTGAGATGTCTATGAGTCTAGGAACGAACCCTAGATGTAAACTTGTTGATTTAGCGCCATAAATTTGTGTTTCGGTTAACTAATTATGTAGGTGCTAAGTGGGTTTTATGATAAAAAAAGATGAACACTTGAATTAAAGTGTTAAATGGATGAACATTGATGTTGTGATGCTAGTTCTAGATGTAGCTCATGTACACTAGACATAGGGGCTTGATTTTGATGCTAAAACTTAGTGACATATGTGTATTTGTAATGATATGTTGATAAATTTGGGGCAAGGTGTTCAAGAGATAGGTTAGAGACTAATCTTGAATACGAAACCCGCCAAGTGTTCGATGAAATGCTTAAATAATATAGTGCAGACCTGAATTTTAAAAATTCACAATAAATCACAGAAAAATCGTATGGGTGTGTACTTTATATGCCTAGAAAGGTCTCGGAGTAATTTGCATTTCGTTAGTTAACATGATGATTTGGTTCAGATGTTAAATGGGTCAAAAACGTCGAATTCAGTGGCTATTTCGAAAAGACAGCATGCTGTTTGGGCTAAAAATAAGCTGCTGTCCTGATTTTTTAAAATTATATAAAATCAAAGAAAAATCGTTAGAAGACGTGCCATATATGCCTAGAAAGCTATTTGAGAGTTCTACGATCCATCTTTGAACATGTTGATCTAATTCAGCTTTTAAATGGGTCAAAATGGTCAATTACAACAGCTGAATACAAAATAGCTGCACATTAATAATGTTCTTATTAACCAAGAAAAAGACATAGGATTGTACATACTTGCTTTAGGCATGAATTATTGATTGTTGGGAACAAATAACACTTTATGTGACATGCTTAAAGTGTTTAAAATCACTTACTAACTAGTTTGTATAATTAACTTCACTAATGGGTCAAATGGTTAGTGAATGAAAAGAATTATGGTATAAAACTAGTTGTTGAATATATGGCATGCTTTGATTGATTAGTGTGTAAAAAAAAGACCATAGGGTGATGGTGATTGTATAGAATGACCAATATAACCATCTTATGGATGTTATGATATAATTTGACTCTAAACAAGCTAGGTGGGAGCTTGGAAAGGAACGAGTCAAACGGATGATGGATGCGAAGAATGTTTGCGCGGACGCGAGGTAAGTAAAGCTTACACCTTTATCGTAAGATATGTATTTATTTATAGATTATAAATACGACAAGGTTATATTCAAAATATGATTTTGACATGAAAAGATACGGGTCGGAACGTATCAAAAGACGAAAAACCATGTTTAATGGTAAAATGGGTGAAATGGCAATTTTGGTCATGGGATGACATAAATAAAAAAAATGAGTTTTTGAATGGCTACTTTCTAAGTAAGCCTAAACGAATAAAAAGGGTAAAATGGTGATCTAGTCAAATATAAGCGCAAAGTGTTTGGTCGTTTAGACCAAACGGGTCAAATGGTAATGTTGATACCATTTGACAATTAACGACTAATAAGTGTTTGTGGAGTTTTATGCACACAGGATAAATCGGCTTATGAATTAGCGATGCTATGAATTAGCGATTATTGAGACAAGGTATTAAAACGGCTCAATATGTTGATCCGAGCCAGGTACGCATAAATAAGTTTATAGTTAAAAAAATGGGTCATTAGCGTAAAATGACTAACCGAATGGTAAAACTTAGGATAATGGGTTCAGTATGTCAAATCCACCACGAAAATAATGGTGGCGGAATATAAGTAGATATTAAAATATGGGAATATGAAGTTAGAAATGAATGAGTATGGCTTGTGCGTAAAAGCGCTTAAATACCCTTAACGGGTCAAAACAAGCGCATAAGTATAAACAGGTTAATGATGTATGATAACCCGCGATTTGAACCTCGTGTGATAGGAAACCTTAAAATATGATATCCACGAGAATTAGGGTGTAATAAACAAGTTGGTTTGATGATAGTATAAACAGGTCAAAAGCTTTGTTAAAAGTTTAATAATTAAAATTAAGCCGAAGGCTTAAAACCTAGAAAATTTTAAATCTGGATGTCGGATTTTAACTCCATGTGATGGGGAATGAAATTACGAACGCGTAGGAAAAAGAATCACGCAAATCGGATAAGTAGATAAAAAGTTATGGCACTTTAAAGTTTGATTTTCGATTAAAAAAACATAGCTGGGCTGATATGCAGGTCTCAGATATGAACCTGCTGGAAACTTGTCTCCCTCGCGGCACGCGAGGGGACACTGTGACATCAGCGCGACTCGTGACAGGCGTCGCGGCACGCGGAGGGACAATGGAAGCCTCTCGCGTGGCGCGAGAGGCACTAGTCCAAAAAAAAATTTATTTTTATTTTGTTGGTTTGATGCTTTTGATGCTATGAACTTGTTTAATCTTATTTTTACGTTATCAAAACTAACTTTTAAGTTAGTTTTGATCATAGGTGAATATCAGGAGTACCCGGATGAAGATCAAGCGACGTACAAGAACCGAACACATGAAAATGAAGCTTCCGCAAGTTGTTTCGTCGTTATTTTTTTTAAACGATGAACTCAATCACATTATGTTGTATTATTTTAAATTGTAAAAGTTTTAATTTACCCGTATTTTTCAACGTATACATAATCATAATTACATGTTTATTTTCGTAATTTATACAAAAAGCGTCATTTAATAGTAAGAATGTTACAAGTTGGTAATCAGAGCTCAAGGTTGTTGACAAATGTGTTCGGTTCGAGGCTTGATCACAAATCCGGTAAGTACATGTATGTTAAGAGTTTTGCATTCTAAAGTGTTGTAAACAACATATAGGGTTATCGTGTAATACATGTTACCCTCAATTAAATGATTGAAATAGTTGACGAAATTACGCGCGTTGACGCGTATAGTAGAAAAAGCCTTGTATTATAATACGGGTGATTATTGAGGTTGATATTATTAACTCTTGAAAATGCTTTAGTTAAAGGACACTCGCATATGAAGATAGCGAGAGTTTAACAAATCGCGGATTTGATAGAGGAACGGTCCAAAGAGTATGCTCATCAAAGACCCAAATCACGTAGCGATCGCGAACAAGGCTAATGGCAAGAGAATCTCGTGAGAGCAAGCATTACCAGGTGCACATTTTAAATTTAAATTGCACAAATAGTAATATGCAACAAATACGTAGAGATTGAAAGTTGCATATGTAGATTGAAAAACTTGGAAAAACCCGAATAGAAAACCTATCCGGGATACTGTTTCCAAGAGAAACAAATAGAGGCAGTACTTATATGGGGTGTAATGTGAAAATTTTAAAAAGGTCATGTATACTAGGTGTTGATCACTTACTCTGGCCAAGTAAGTGGTGAGCACGTAGTACCATGAACTTTTTATGATGGACATGCTTACATCCAATGTAGTAAGGACGGGGTGAGTGGGACAAATTAAAAAGTACCCAAATGAATCAGATAAGCAAAATATTTGATAATAATGTAAACGCACAACCGTGTGACGGAAGCGTATTATATTAGGATAATGAGCCCGAGTGAAGGGACAAAGAAACATGTAAAACGATTAAGGTATGCACTGGGAGGGGTGTACTTACACTCGAGCCCGGAGAATGCAAACATGTAAAATGATTAGGATATGCATTGGGAGGGAGTATACTTACACTCGAACCCGGAAAATGCAAATATGCCTCTTAACGGGCCGTTTTTGGTAAAACATCAAATTTGAGGACAAAGTCAAAATATAGAAATGAAGCGAGGTCTTAATGCATACCGGGAGGGTTGCAATAATAACGACTCCGGTTAAACACCCGGTGGATGGGTAAGAATTAAACACATGCGTAGACCGAGAAACGGGAACTCGGATGGAAAGTTAAAAGACTCGGGTTTTGAGTCATAACAAAAAGACGACAAGATAATGTAAATAGAAATTTTGAATAAATTATGTTCAACTATTTTAAAGTTGAACGGGTCAAATATAATATCATGCCGGACGGCATGAGTAAACGCAAGCGGGATAATGGTAGCGTTAAAAGCAAAAGAATAATGAGCCCGGTAATGGGACATAATCAAATACGAATGTATGTAAACTGGATAATGGTGAGCATAAAATAAACCGACGCATAAATGACATGAGAAGTCATAAAGTCGGAAAATTTGTCCGAAAGGAAACGAATGTAGCCTTAGACTACGGTCAAGGTCAAAGGAAATACCAAGGCAAAATAAATGATTTTAAGCAAAAACAGGATGCCTTGACACCAAACATGTATTTTAAGAATGACATGAGTAAGAAATGATCTACGGGATCAACCTAACCTTTGGGGTTATAAACAATAGAAAGGTCTACGAGAGTAAAACGACCCACGAGTCATGACTAAAAAGAAATAGACTATAAGGACCTCGCCTTAAAGAGGTGAAGGTCTAATAAAATAGACCATAGACTAAGTGATAAAACCTACGGGTTAATTAGATAAAGCGAGGGAATAAATGGAGAATCCTCGCATAAAACAAAGACTGAAAAAATAAGAATAAAATTTGGACTGTCAATATCCCGGTATGGATAATTGACAAAGGTTAAAGAGAAGACGCTAAACTAAAACTTCGGTTTTGGTAAGAAATAACGTTTCTACAAAAAAATGAATTATGATAGACGTATAAACAGTAAACATGAAAGATATAAGTCTTGACACTGATAGGTGCAAGACGATATATTCGAAAAGTGTTAATTCTGAAAATAGAAAGTTGATGTAAAATTTGGCATGACGTGACAGGATCACGGTCAAGAAGTGTAATGTGAAGTATAATCACATTAGAGCCAAGTGGCGAATATTAGAGCCGAGTGATGAATATTGCTAAGTTAATTAAACTAGTGGAAATAACGAGATTACGTTATTTCAAGTTGCATTTTGTCATATAAGATACGTAGATGATTAATAACCAAAAAGATATTACCATACTTTTCTGGTAATACTAACAATCGGTTAAAATATGAGCAATGCTCAATTGATTATCGAGAGCAAATGCATGGAGTTAAACTCGATAAATTATGTAAGAAAAGGTTTCGAGGACGAAACCTCTTTAAGGGGGGTAGACTTGTAACACCCCGAAAACAGGTTTGGTAATTAAACCCCGTTAATACTAAAGACGGAGAAAGTACCGTTAGTGGTAAAAGTAAACCGGCAAATATTAGGAATTAAGTGAATAATCCTAATATTAATTAAAAGTGAATAAGAGCTTTCAAGAAAATAGAATGGATAAAAGGCCCGATTTAACGGGACTTAAAGTAAAACGGGTTATGACTTCCCGAACCCATTAAATTAACTGGGAATAATTAACCTAGTTAATAATATGTAATTAAGTGATAAATAATGAGTTATGGTTTCAATTGATCAAAATAAAACAAGAAGGGCTATTAGGGCCAAGTGGGCAAACTTGTTTTAATAAAACAAGAAATAAAATACCACACACACACTAAGTGTGTGTGTGTTCGTACGACCAGGAAGGGGAAAACAATGGTTCCACCCTTGTTCAAGCTAAAACCCCAAATTGAGGATCAATTCAAGACCAAATCAATGCATGAACGCGTATAAACGATCACCAAGTCAAGATGATCGAAAGGTATGTCAAATTTTGTAATTTGGTGATACTTTGAAAATTTGATTAACATTCTTAAACGAAATTCTTGTATGAATGATGAATGTTATAGTGAAATTGAGATGTCTATGAGTCTAGGAACGAACCCTAGATGTAAACTTGTTGATTTAGCGCCATAAATTTGTGTTTCGGTTAACTAATTATGTAGGTGCTAAGTGGGTTTTATGATAAAAAAAATGAACACTTGAATTAAAGTGTTAAATGGATGAACATTGATGTTGTGATGCTAGTTCTAGATGTAGCTCATGTACACTAGACATAGGGGCTTGATTTTGATGCTAAAACTTAGTGACATATGTGTATTTGTAATGATATGTTGATAAATTTGGGGCAAGGTGTTCAAGAGATAGGTTAGAGACTAATCTTGAATACGAAACCCGCCAAGTGTTCGATGAAATGCTTAAATAATATAGTGCAGACCTGAATTTTAAAAATTCACAATAAATCACAGAAAAATCGTATGGGTGTGTACTTTATATGCCTAGAAAGGTCTCGGAGTAATTTGCATTTCGTTAGTTAACATGATGATTTGGTTCAGATGTTAAATGGGTCAAAAACGTCGAATTCAGTGGCTATTTCGAAAAGACAGCATGCTGTTAGGGCTAAAAATAAGCTGCTGTCCTGATTTTGTAAAAATCATATAAAATCATAGAAAAATCGTTAGAAGACGTACCATATATGCCTAGAAAGCTATTTGAGAGTTCTACGATCCATCTTTGAACATGTTGATCTAATTCAGCTTTTAAATTGGTCAAAATGGTCAATTACAGCAGCTGAATACAAAATCGCTGCACATTAATAATGTTCTTATTAACCAAGAAAAAGGCATAGGATTGTACATACTTGCTTTAGGCATGAAGTATTGATTGTTGGGAACAAATAACACTTTATGTGACATGCTTAAAGTGTTTAAAATCACTTACTAACAAGTTTGTATAATTAACTTCACTAATGGGTCAAATGGTTAGTGAATGAAAAGAATTATGGTATAAAACTAGTTGTTGAATATATGGCATGCTTTGATTGATTAGTGTGTAAAAAAAAGACCATAGGGTGATGGTCATTGTATAGAATGACCAATATAACCATCTTATGGATGTTATGATATAATTTGACTCTAAACAAGCTAGGTGGGAGCTTGGAAAGGAACGAGTCAAACGGATGATGGATGCGAAGAATGTTTGCGCGGACGCGAGGTAAGTAAACCTTACACCTTTATCGTAAGATATGTATTTATTTATAGATTATAAATACGACAAGGTTATATTCAAAATATGATTTTGACATGAAAAGATACGGGTCGGAACGTATCAAAAGACGAAAAACCATGTTTAATGGTAAAATGGGTGAAATGGCAATTTTGGTCATGGGATGACATAAATAAAAAAAAATGAGTTTTTGAATGGCTACTTTCTAAGTAAGCCTAAACGAATAAAAAGGGTAAAATGGTGATCTAGTCAAATATAAGCGCAAAGTGTTTGGTCGTTTAGACCAAACGGGTCAAATGGTAATGTTGATACCATTTGACAATTAACGACTAATAAGTGTTTGTGGAGTTTTATGCACACAGGATAAACCGGCTTATGAATTAGCGATGCTATGAATTAGCGATTATTGAGACAAGGTATTAAAACGGGTCAATATGTTGATCCGAGCCAGGTACGCATAAATAAGTTTATAGTTAAAACAAAATGGGTCATTAGCGTAAAATGACTAACCAAATGGTAAAACTTAGGATAATGGGTTCAGTATGTCAAATCCACCCCGAAAATAGTGGTGGCGGAATATAAGTAGATATTAAAATATGGGAATATGAAGTTAGAAATGAATGAGTATGGCTTGTGCGTAAAAGCGCTTAAATACCCTTAACAGGTCAAAACAAGCGCATAAGTATAAACGGGTTAATGATGTATGATAACCCGCGATTTGAACCTCGTGTGATAGGAAACCTTAAAATATGATATCCACGAGAATTAGGGTGTAATAAACAAGTTGGTTTGATGATAGTATAAACAGGTCAAAAGCTTTGTTAAAAGTTTAATAATTAAAATTAAGCCGAAGGCTTAAAACCTAGAAAATTGTAAATCTGGATGTCGGATTTTAACTCCATGTGATGGGGAATCAAATTACGAACGCGTAGGAAAAAGAATCACGCAAATTGGATAAGTAGATAAAAAGTTATGGCACTTTAAAGTTTGATTTTTGATTAAAAAACATAGCTGGGCTGATATGCAGGTCTCAGATATGAACCTGCTGGAAACTTGTCTCCCCTGCGGCACGCGAGGGGACACTATGACATCAGCGCGACTCGCGACAGGCGTCGCAGCACGCAGAGGGACAATGGAAGCCTCTCGCGTGGCGCGAGAGGCACTAGTCCAAAAAAAATTTTATTTTTATTTTGTTGGTTTGATGCTTTTGATGCTATGAACTTGTTTAATCTTATTTTTACGTTATCAAAACTAACTTTTAAGTTGGTTTTGATCATAGGTGAATATCAGGAGTACCCGGATGAAGATCAAGCGACGTACAAGAACCGAACACATGAAAATGAAGCTTCCGCAAGTTGTTTCGTCGTTATTTTTTTTAAACGATGAACTCAATCACATTTTGTTGTATTATTTTAAATTGTAAAAGTTTTAATTTACCCGTATTTTTCAACGTATACATAATCATAATTACATGTTTATTTTCGTAATTTATACAAAAATGCGTCATTTAATAGTAAGAATGTTACATAAATCCAAGGGGAAATGACGATGAACAATATTTTTCAGATATAAAGTATGTAATGCTATAATTCACTTCAAGTATGTAATACATTAGGGTTACACAACCATTTTCATTTATAATATATACACACACACATATATTACTATACGGAGGGTCGATGTACCGGTATTAAACGTTGTATTAGCATATGTCACGCCCAATTCGGCTGTTAACCCGAATCAGCCTATGATTACTAAAACTTTTGACAAATTTGCTGATATATGACTACGATATATTCAATTAAGAACATAAAAGTGATGGGCATACTTCATTTGTATCAGATGTGAGATGCCTAAATAAGAACATAAAACTTATGCAAACACAAAATCATCAAATATATTTTAAATAAAAAAGAACAAAATCTCATTAGATTCCAAAATACATCATTAGACCTACGAACAAAGTAAGGAAACAAAAAAATACCTAAAAGCTTGGTGGGAGGTTGCAATTGAAAAACCACCAGAAGTAATATTCAACTTATCAAGTAGCATCCATATGCAATTTGAACCCTAATAAGGAAAATACAACAATCAAAGATATCATATACAATATATTATAAGGTATTCAACTGAAACATGACCTCAACAACAGAAATCAAAGGTCTTTTTTTTCAAACATACACAAAACCCAATGAGCAATGCAGAAAACAGAGGCGACCAAGAGACCTTTAAAACACATACAAACAGATCCAACAATATCGAACCTTTACGACGTTTATGAGTGCGACATGATCATTTGCCGGAACCCTAGCCGTCTTCGGAGTTCAGGCGGTTGTCTTTGCAGCTCTGTTCCGGATGGCGGTGATTTGCCTGGATCCCTTCAACTCTCCTCTCGTCTCGTCTCTTCTCTCATACTCTTTTCTCTAGGTTTTGGAATTTGTTTTTCACATCCGGTTTGGGAATAAATTTGAATTTTGAATGAGTTTAGTTGTTTGAGGAAAGCTGGAAAGCATAGCATTCTGACATTTGAATCAGATAAAGTAAAGCTGGTTTGAGATGCAATTTTTAATAAAACATGAAAATTGAAAATTCTAGAAAAATGCCACATGGGATAAAAATAAAGGGGAGGCTTGATATGTTGACACGTTGGATTCCAAACTCTTCCTTTATTATATAGGAAGATATGATTACTGCACGCCTTCCTGGGGTCTTTAATCATTATCAGTTTGATTTATTACAGTACTCGTACTGGTACTCGGCATAATAATCGTTGCCAATCAACACGTGTTTTATATCAATTGAAAATAATAAAAATGAATACATGTACCAGTACCGGTGTTATTCGGTCGTATCAGTCCTTTACGATACCGGTATTGTAAAGACACTCGATATTGCTTAAGATACCAAAAAATACTTTATTGCGAATATAACTTTGTGTTCAATGAATTTTATGCCGGAATGTCGAGAAAACCATAAAAATGAATATGGTACCGTTACCAATGTTGTTTGTTCAGTAATGTTTGGTTTGTGATGATAAAAAAAATCAACTATATATTGCTCGTTCGAATAACACTTTTATCGAATCGTAAATAATAATAAGCACATGATGACGCTAATAATAATAAAAAAAACTATACTGATGTTATATGGCACAGTACCGGTGTTGTTCAGACGGTATCTGTAATACTAAAAAAAGAAAATCATTAAAAGTTAAATTTAAAGAAATATGTTTAAGGTTAAAGTAAATATATTAGTAATCTTTTGTAATATTGAAATGATAAAAGTATTGAAAAAACTATATATGTTATTATAAAAATTAAATTTCTATTCATGATCACCTTCCAATTATATTTGTTGACGTCGCGCGATGTGGCGAAACGAAACAAATGATAATGTAAAACAAACATTCTTTGAAAATTAATCATTTTATTTAGAAAGCCAAACCATTAGAATCGGTTATATCAAATTAATTGATAAAACGGATATGATTAAAAAAACAAAACGAATTATTGAAAAGAAAAAACAAATGATATAGGAAAAAATTATTTCAAAAAAGTAGAAAAATATGTTAAAACTTAAAATAAATATAATAATAAACAATTATAATATTAAATAATAAAATATTAAAAACCTATATATCACTTTAAAAATAAAATCACTATTAATAGGCACTTTACAATTATATATTAACTAGTGGGATTTTCCGCACGCTTCGCTGCGGGCTTTTGGTCATTATCAGTCTGGTTCTTTACGGTACTCGTATGGACACTGACAATCGTTAAAAATCTACACGTGTTTTACATTGATTAAAAAAATAAAAAAGAATACTTTTACCGGTCCGTTACCGGTATCGTACAAATATTCAATATAGTTCACGATACAAAAAAAAAAAATACTTTATTGTGAATATAACTTTGTGTTCATTGAATTTTATACCGCCATGTCGAGAAAACTATATAAAAAATACGGAATCGTTACCAATGTTGTTTGGTCGGTATATGTTCGGTTTGTGATGATTAAAAACTAACTATATATGGCTCGTTCAAATATAACTTTTTCGAATTGTACATAATAATATGCACATGATGACGCTAATAATAAAAAAAACTATACCGATGTTATACGTTATGATACTGAGTATCGGTAATATTAAAACAAATCATTAAAAGTTAAAACTAAAGAAATATGTTTAAAGTTAAAGTGAATATAATAGTAATCTATCGTAATATTGAAATGATAAAAGAATGGAAAAAATTATATATATTATTATAAAAATCAAATTTCTATTAAGGATCACTTTTTAATTATATTTGTTGACGTCGCACGTTGCGGCAAACCGAAACAAATGATAATGTAAAACAAACATTATTTGAAAATGAATAATATTGTTTAGATAGTTAAACCATTGGAATCCGTCCAGTTTATCATCATACCATTTTACTTTACGATATCAAATAAATACTCAATTTTAAATACAACTTCATTTTTAACAACACCTATACCATAATTTCAAGGGAAAAAAATAACGAACGAAAGTTATTTAAGATATATCAAATTAATTGATAAAGGAAATATAATTATAAAAAAAAAAGAATTATTAAAAAAACAAATGATAAAGAAAATATAGTTTTAAAAAATAAAATAAATATGTTAAAACTTAAAATAAATATAATCATAAACTATTATAATATTAAATAATAAAATATTAATAGGTATATATCGTTATAATAATAAAATCACTGTTTATAGCCACTTTTCAATTTCCAATTATATATATATATAGGACAAAGATCCGTTAGGAACCACGTCTTATTGCGAGAACCGCGAGAACCAATGTGAACACAACCAAAAATGCCTAAAAATAGCTAAAAATCACACAATTTTTTTTTTAATATTTTTTTATAAAAAAATCGCTACTTTTCGAAGCAAAAAAAAAATTAAAATTTTTAAAATTTTTTTTTTATTTTTTTTGGCTACTAAAAGTAGCGATTTTAACATAAAAAATATTAAAAAAAAATTTAGATTTTTTTTTTTTTTTTTTAGATTTTTTTAGGTTTTTTTTGGGGGTTTAGTTTTTAGCATTTTAGCTTGGGGGGGGGGGGGGGGGGGGGGGGGTTTAGGTTTTTGGGGGGTGGGGGAGGGGGGTTTAGGTTTTTTTTGGGGGAGGGGGGTTTAGGTTTTTTTTTTTGGGGGGGGGGGGGGGTAAGGTTTTTTGGGGGTTTTAGTTTTTAGCATTTAGATTGGGGGAGGGGGGGGGGGGGTTAGGTTTTTTAGGTTTTTTTTAGCTATTTTAGGTTGTGTTCACATTGGTTCTCGCGGTTCTCGCAGTTCTCGCAATAAGGGTGGTTCTCGCATGAACCTTACCCTATATATATATATTAAATGCTTTACATATATGTATATTCATCGATAACTCATATAAAAACTTATGTATAAATGGAGGACTCACAAGAAATGAAAACAAAATGTTATTTTTTTATATATTGTTGGCATTTTTTATTTTTTTCTTTCATAAATGAAAAATATTCATTTGAATAAGTAGTTTCTTTCATAAATGGAAAATATTAATTTCAATAAGCAGGAAATTACATAACATGTAAACAGGCAAAAAGTTGTGTCGCCCTCTTTTGAACATCAAAACGAAACAATTCAGATGTGTTGACTCACTAAAACACCCCCAAACCAGAGGTATCATTTGTCAAGTTTACACTTTGCAACATAGTTCTTAAATTGTATATGTTTTCTTGAACATGCAACGAAAAAACTCAATACGCGTCACAACTATTTCAAATATCACAAAACATGGTCCCTTGAAAAGGGATGCGAGTCTCTAGCAGGTAGTCTTCAACCCCAAACATCCATGCAATTCCAATCACCTAGTGATTCTAAAACCATAATCTGAATGTGTGACATAACATATCGTAAAAAACAAATTTCCATAAGTATATATAAAATCAAAGCAAGTGTAACATATTATATGAGTGTGTGACATAACATATCGTAACAAAACATAGTATAAGTGACATAACATATTGTTATCTCATTCAACGCATCCCTTAGGACCTAATTTATTAATCCACTTGTCCAGCCTGTATGACCTATTACATCTTGCATGTCCTGTTCGACCCATCCCATACATCCCATATGAAAATGGTCGTTATCAATTAATTCCATAATTCCCGTAGGAAGAGTGATCATCATCACTCCATTCCACATATCATGTATGACCTATTTCCTATCATACATAGTAAATACTCATATAGATAGTTGTAACTAACAACTGTTCATTTACATGAACATTACATTACTTTATCGTTACATTATCAATAATCAGTTTAGAATTCATTAATTCTTTTATTAAATCATTACGTTGAAGATGAGCAGTGTGGTATTTGAAGTTTCTATCAATTGCCGGATGGGTTTTTGAAGATCGGAGGATCAAGCAAGGAATGCATTAAAACCGAACACGGATGTGGTTGACATCGAAATGGAGAAGCTACATTGCTTAGCTTCAAGTTCGTGAATGGTTCATGAAGATTGCAATTTTGCAAATCATAAGATTGTGTGAGGAACCATGTAGATAAAAACCTGAAGCATTAGTTTAGGGGGAATCGATTAATGTTCAAATGCAAACCCGAAGCATCAATCAAGGGGGAATTTGTTGAAGCGCGATACGACATCTACAAATGCTTGGTCTGGTAGATGACTTTTAAGGTAGATTAGATCTCCCTTGTATGGAATGATGGCATTAAGAGGTGAAGGCTACATATGTGAATCATCTGAGCTAACATCTGTTGGCAATTTTTGAAGAGCCAACATCTGTTTGGAATGGAGGTGGAGGTATGGGAGGAATAGTTGTGAAAATGGGTTGACTTTTGTCCACAGATGTCGCAGCCCCCGACCCCTACCCCGGGAGCAGGCGCCACGAGATCAGATAAGTGGTATCGGTGTTTATTAATTTGGCAGCGGAATTTATACATCAGGACTGTAGTTAGGAAATATTATCAAAGTTAAAAACACCAAACTTTTATAATAATAAATGGGATAAAACCCAAGTTTCATTTGCAATACATTTATAGGGATAAACCCTAATTATTGAAAACATAAACTCCTTTTTTATTTCGTAACTTTTAAAGCCACTTTTCTAAGCCTTTAGTGCTCTCCAGCTGGCTTCTATTAGCTTCACATTAAGTTACTTGAAACGCATTTTAAATTTTTTTTTTCAGCAAGAAATACTGGCGAGTGCATCCCAGTTTAAGCAAAATAGCTTTTATAATTTTATAGTATTGAGAGCGATTACAATGTTTATATCTACCAATATACTCATTCAGTATTTATCATTTTACTGGTCCACAGTTCCATGATTGTGGTCATGTTACTCATTGGCAAACTCATCGTCCAATAGTAACGGATTATAAGTAGTGTATACAAAATCCCACATACCGGCACCAATTGTAGAATTCATAGACTCAATCAATGTTAAGTATAATTGAAAACATTTGAGGTTTTGGTAAAACAGTTTGGTAGAAAAAGAGAATGACTCACATTGTTGACTTAGATAATATTATAGCTTCCTGACTGAGTCAGGCAGAGCCTTGACATGCGTTACGGAGCCCTATATCAATCGGCTAGGGTAACAAATACGTGATCGGGGGTTATAATACTTACAACGAGGCAGAGCTTCACTTTTTAGGGGGTATTATACCCGTAAATTTCGCACTATAATGTCAGAGAAAGAAAAGAAATTGAGCGACGGAAGAATGAGGCCTCAAACTCAATTTATAGGTCTGATTAGGGCCGGCTCGAGTCCCGCGACCCACTGAGGTCAGTCCTTCGCGGCCCGCGAGGGACTAGACTAGGGCTGCAGCTTGGGCGAGTCACAAGGGTAGGTCTGTCGGGTGTTGTGCCACGTAGCACACTGTGGTTCCACCAATTGACCCTTGGTCACACCCTGCGAAGCACAGGGGTGACCCTATCGCGGCCCGCGAGCGATCACAAATTTTTGTTTTATTTGTTTTTTCTTTATATTAAGGTTATTTAGGTATAGTTTTGGTACACTGGTATATTTTAGGACGTGTAGGAGTGTTTTAGAAGGGTTGTTATATCCTCCCCACCTTGTTTTAAATCTCTTCCTCGAGATCTACTAGAAAAGGTGTGGATATTTCCGTTGCATCTCTGACTCGAGTTCCCAAGTATATTCTGGTCCTCTCTTTGAATCCCATTTTACTTTGACCAGAACTAATCTCTTGTGTTTGAGATTCTTGATCTTTCTATCTTCAATCTGAAGTAGTTTCTCTATAAACTTAAGTTTCTCATTTACCTCTATGTCCTGAAGAGGTATCACTAATGATTCGTCTACTAATCATTTCTTGAGATTACATACATGAAACACATCATGTATTCCTACCATTTTCTCCGGCAGTTGTAGCTGATAAGCTACTGGTCCTATTCTTTTGATAATCTCAAATGGTCCAACATACATGGGGCTTAGCTTTCCTCTTTTAACAAATCTGACCATTCCTTTCCATGGAGAAACTTTTAATAATACATTATCTCCAACTTGAAATTCTAATGGTTTTCGTCTGTTGTCTGCATAACTCTTTTGATGATCTCATGCTGCTTTTAGTCTTTCCTTGACTTGAATAATTTTTTTCGTTGTTTCTTGCACTATCTCTGGTCCAGATAGTTGCTTTTCTCCAATTTCTTCCCAACAGACTGGAGTTTGGCACTTTCGTCCATAAAGTGCTTCAAAAGGTGCAGCATTAATGCTAGTATGATAGCTGTTATTGTAGGAAAAATTCTATTAATAGTAAATGATCATCCCAATTTCCTCCAAAATCAATTATACAGGCTCTAACCATATCTTCCATTATCTGAATTGTCCTTTCGTTATGTCCGTCTGTTTGAGGATGATAAGCTGTGCTTAGATTTAACCTGGTTCCCATTGCTTTTTGGAAACTTGTCCAAAAATGAGATATAAAACGGCTATCTCTATCAGATACAATAGATAAAGGAATTCCATGTAATGAAACTATTTCATTTACATATAACTTGGCTAACTGTTCCATACTGAAAGTTTCCTTCATAGGTAAGAAATGAGCAAATTTGGTTAATCTATCTACAATCACCCAGATTGTATCATTACCTTTTCGTTTCTTGGGTAATTTGGTAACAAAGTCCATTGTTATCAATTCCCATTTCCATATTGGCATTTCTATTTGTTGCAATAACCCTGAAGGTTTCTGATGCTCAGCTTTAACCTGTGAACAGGTTTGACATTTAGCAACATAGTTTGCTATATCCTTTTTCATTCTTATCCACCAAAATTTTTTTCTTAAGTCTTTATACATCTTATCACTACCGGGATGTATCATATACTTAGACTTATGGGCTTCTTCCAATATTTTGTGGCGTAGGTTCCCTTGATTAGGAATCCAAATCCTTTTCTTATGGAATTTTCAAATTCCATCTGTTCCTTGTTCTAATTACTTAATCATTCCTTTTAAACCTTCAACATCGTACTTGATTGATGTTTCATGTACCTCTCTAATTTGCTCATTTAAATCTATCTGCAGATTTAATCTGAGAGAGCGTACTCGTTTTTGCTTTTCATGATACTTTCTACTTAAAGCATCAGCTACTACATTAGCTTTTCCTGTATGATACTGGATATCACAATCATAATCACTCAAAATTTCCATCCAACGTCTTTGTCTCATATTTAATTCCTTTTGCCCAAAAACATATCTTAAACTCTTATGATCTGTGAAGACAATAAACTTACTACCGTAAAGATAGTGTCTCCAAATCTTACGGGCAAAAATTATGGCTCCTAACTCTAGATCATGGGTTGTATAATTCTCTTCATCTTTCTTAAGTTGTCTAGAAGCATAAGCTATAACATTTTGACGTTGCATCAGGATACATCTGTATCCTAACTTAGATGCGTCACAATAGACTATAAAGTCTTCAGTTCCTTTTAGTAACGCGAGTATCAGTGCGTTGGTTAACCTTTTGCTTTAAAATCCTAAAGGCTTCCACTTGTTTTGATCCCCATTCAAACTTAACTGATTTACAGGTCAGTTTGGTTAATGGGATGGCTATTCTAGAAAAATCTTGAATAAAACATCTATAATATCCTGCCAATCCAAGAAAACTTCTTACTTCCGTTGGCTATTCAAGAACTTTCCATTTAGTAATCGCCTCGATCTTTGTGGGATCCACATGAATTCCTTCATGATTAACCAAATGTCCAAGGAATTGCACTTCTTGTAACCAGAATTCACATTTTGAAAATTTAGCATAAAGCTTTTCTTTTCTCAAAAATGTCAAAAGTGTATGCAAATTCTCTGCATGATCCTCTTTATTCTTAGAGTAAATTAGAATATCATCAATAAAGAAAATTATGAATTTATCCAGGTATGGCTTACATATCCTATTCATCATGTCCATAAATGCGGCTGGGGCATTGGTTAAACCAAATGACATGACTGTAAATTCATAATAACCCTACCTTGTTCTGAAAGCAGTTTTAGAAATATTCTCTTCCTGTACTTTCAATTGATGATATCCTGAATGTAAGTATATTTTAGAAAAGAATCGAGCTCCTTGAAGTTGATTGAACAAGTCATCGATTCTAGGTAGTGGGTATCGATTTTTAATCGTAACCTTGTTCAATTCTCGGTAATCAATGCATAAACGCATCGAACCATCTTTCTTTTTGACAAACAATACTGGTGCTCCCCATGGCGATGAACTAGGTTGTATAAAACCTTTTTGAAGTCGTTCGTCCAATTGTTTCTTCAGTTCCTGCATCTCTGTTGGTGCTAGTCGGTATGGTGCTTTAGCAATCCGTGTCGTCCCTGGTATTAGGTGAATTCTAAATTCAACCTCTCTATCTGGCGGTAATCCAGGTAACTCTTCCCGAAAAACATCTGAGAATTTAGATACTACATGGATATCTTTTAATTCTTTTCTTTTAGTGTTAATGATTACAGTAATCATATACACCATTCCTCCATTCCTTTCATAACTAGTAGCTTTCATCACAAAGATGAATTTTGTTGACCTGGTTGGCTTATCTCCTTTAATTGTGATATTTTCACCATTTGGTGTATTTACTTGTACAGACTTTTGATCACATAAAATACTGGCATGATTGGCTACCAACTAATCCATTCCTAATACGATATCAAATCCGACTACATTCATTGGAAAGAGATTAGCAGAAAAATTACGGTTTAAAATTTCTATTCTTGCTCCCTGCAAGACTTCACTTATCTTAATGGATTCTCCATTTGCTGTCTCCACCAGACAGTCTTGTTGAAGTTTAGTTAATGGTTGGTTGAGAAGTTTGCAGAAGGAAGTATTGATAAAACTTTTGTTTGCACCAGAGTCAAATAATACTTTAGCAAAAATATCATTAACTAAAAACGTCCCGACAATCACATCCGGAATCATCTTGGCTTCTTCAGCTGTCAGAACGAATGCTCTGGCATTCTTCTTGGGTCCTTCAGTTGCCTTAGCTTTGCTGGTTGTTGCTAGAGCTAGTTTCGGACAGTTGGGTTTGATGTGACCAGCTTCTCCACAAATGAAGCATAGTCTATTGCTAGCTTTCTTCCTGCAGTCTTCATTATGTCCAGAGATTTTGCAGAAGTTGTAGTATATGGAGCACCTTCCTGAGTGCTTCCTTTTGCAATACTTGCAGGTGGGTAAAGAGGAAGAACCTCTACCTTTCCCACAAGAGGAATTACCATAACAAACTTCTTGGGTAAGCTTTTGAGCTAGGTTCTTTCTCTGGTTTTCCTCTTGCATACGTACCAACTCATCAGTCAGGGTGTTACCTAGTTCTACTACTTCTTCTATGGTTTGGGGTCTAGCTGCCTTGACTACGTGTCTGATCTCACTAATTAATCCCCAGATGTAGCGGGATATTAACACTGGTTCTGTTAAGGCTAAGGTTGGTACTATCCTAGCATATTCAAAGAATATGGTAGTATAACCTTTGCAATCTATTCCAGTCATTTTAAGGATTAAGAACTTATTGGCAATTTGTTCTTTTTCATTAGGAGGACAAAATTTTCTTTCAACTATCTCCTTAAAGTTGTTCCATTCCATGTTATAAATTCTATCACTTCCTTTGGACTGAAGAATAGTATTACACCATTCTAAGGCTGCATTCTTAAAAAGATTAGAAGCAAACATAATTTTATCTTCATCTGCACACTTACTTATTTTTATGACTGCTTCTGTCTTTTCTATCCAGCGCAAGGCTGAAATGGCTCCTTCATTGCCTGAGAATTCTATTGGTTTGCAAGCTAATAATTCTTTATAAGAACAACCATATGAGATGGTTCTTCTTCTTTTTGGAATTGGAGCTTGGATCATTGGTCCGTGATTTTTGTTCACGCTGTGACTTGGTTCGGTGATCTGACATTTACTGCCTATTGTAGAATTATTATTTTCTGCTTCTTTAATAGTCTTGATAATATAAGGCATAACATCTATGATTCCTTGTTCAACTTTATGTTCGATGGCACTTTTATTCACTTGGTTTCCGTTATTATCATTATTCTGGTTTTCCTGATTTACTTCGTTGTCCATCTGAATTGTAAACATTTATCAGGTATTAGTATTACCGAATAAGATTAACACCAACAAACATTCAAACAGATTTAACCAAGAGCGTCGAATATTGCGACTTTACTCTTTATACATATACATATATATATATATATATATATATATATATATCTATATATATGCATCGATTACAACTTACAACTGAAACTTAAACATATTAGTAATTATGCATCGTTAGGTATTGTAGTTTATCTATTCTAGTTGTTATATATATATATATATATATATATATATATATATATATATATATATTATTAAAGTAAACAAATTACACACATAGATATATATTATTCTAGGTGTCGTTCATCCAGTATTGCATCTCGCGCTCGTCATACTTCCAGATGAGTTTCTCTCCTATCTGATGGATTCTATTTCCTTCATCCACTAAATTTTCGCCATACTGGCGAAGTTCCTACACATATTCTCAGCTCATTGGTGGGGCTGGTAATGGTGCTGGTACTGGTTCTTCGGGAGGATATAATTCCTGATATGACCTGTGGTTATCCCACCATGGATCATACTCTAAAGGGATTGGGGTTGGGATTCTAGGGATCTCATAGGGGTCGAATGCGGGTATCGGGAATTGGTTCTCCTAGTTGGGTTCTAATTCCATTTGTTGGTCTGGGAATAAGGGTAACAGTTCTGGTTCAGCTATTTGGTTCAGATTAGGGTCTGCTACTCTAGTTGCTAACATATGGAAATCTGCTAACTGTCTATCAAGTTCCTCTTCCCACAATGGCCTATTAACTGTTTCCTGGGTTTGGGTATTCATTCCTCTATTTTCTCTGGTAAACGATCGCTGTTGTTGAAGTTTCTTCATTCTCTTCCTCCTCTCATGCGCTCCCATACTAAACCATCCTCTCTTTTTAGGAGGGAATGGTTCCTCAGACTGTGCCTTAAAGATAAAGATTCCTTTCTCAGTATCAGCAGAGTATCCTGAGGGGTTTGGTTGAGATGAGGTTCCTTCATCTTTTGGGGAACTAGCTAATTGACGGTAAGCGTCAGATGTACCTTGTTCACTCATACTCTAACTAACAAATTGTCAAATAACACAAAATAATAATACACACATTTACACAGAATCACATAAATTATTTTCTAACACAATTGGTTAAAATTTAGGTATTAGTAGAACACCTCCCTGGCTTAAACCAATGGCTGTAGCTCTGAAACAGCTCGCTGTCGGAGCCCCCGACCCCTACCCCGGGAGTTGACGCCGCGAGATCAGATCAGTGGTATCGGTGTTTATTAATTTAGCAGCGGAATTTATACATCAGGACCGTTGTTAGGAAATATTATCAGAGTTAAAAACACCAAACTTTTATAATAATAAATGGGATAAAACCCAAGTTTCATTTGCAATACATTTATAGGGATAAACCCTAATTAATGAAAATATAATGTGACATATGTGCTTATAATCATTGTAGTAACTCTAAACAGTTTAATTATAAATAAAACAATGTATTTTGACCCCAATGTTTGTTTATTCATGTCTGATATTTTGCACGTTATGATTTTTGTTCGATTTCAAACTCTATATCGCTTTCTAGAAAGTTATACGCAAACTGTTGCGTGAACGTAATTAGTTTAAATGCGACAAACACTCCGGAATATCAACATATGCCTAACATACCTTAAATAACCTTTACATAACTTAGAAATAAGTTTTAAAGGGTTTGGTATGGCAAAATCAGGTTTATTCGATCGTAGGGACTATTTGCGGCAAACTGCGAAAGTTTGCCGATTCGTATAGTAACGAACATTCCGGAACATGATCATAAGTTAAACATACTTTAAATATCCTTTATATAGGTTAGAAATAAGCTTTGATGGGTTCGGTGTGCAAAAATAAACTTATTTGATCAAACAGGGACTAAAAGCGTCAAAAAGTGCATAAGTTTGCATTTACGCGCATATCTTACGTTCTGAACATATCCGGACATCCAAAAATTTTTGTAATCATTAAAATGTTTTATTTTAGTGTTTGGAATTCTAAAATTTCATCCGTCGCGTAATTAGGATCGTTTTCGCACCCGTTCGTGTTTCGTCGTAATTAACCGAATAACGTGACCGTACGACCAAACGAACCGACATCCGTGATATTTTCAAGCATATTTCATGTTCACTATACTTTAACTTCATTATTGAACCTTGAAAATAGGTTAACGGGGCTTAAAAGTGTCAAAAGTCAACTTTATTGCATGCAGGGACCTGTTCTGCCAAAAATGAAACTTTTGCAAAACAGGCTCCCTCATGCCACGCGCCAGACCCAGGTGCTCCTGGTGCGTGGTGCGACAGCGCCATTTTTCAGCAAACCATTTTTCAGGAACCAGCTTGAATTTCAGGGTCTTTTGTGCAACATATTCAATACCTTGAGCTGGTTTTTGGATTCCCACTGTATTAGAAACCATGTTCCACAAGTGTAGGGTCAAGATTGATTCTCCTAACACTTGGAATGATCTTGTTAATCCAAAGTTCATATAAATATAAGTGGGTTTCTCATTCATTCCTCACACAATTGAATCAATTCTGCTCTATGTTGAAGTTTATGCTTCATACCTGAGTATTTTGGTTCAATTCTTCCTAGCTTGGAACTTTTGTAACCCGACCCGTTTGGTCGTTCATTAGGATCCGACCAAACACATTTTGTGACCATAGTTGTATAGGGAATAACCTTCCGAGGTTATACCTTATGGTCACTTCGTTTAGTTAGTTGTATGATTGGTAGTTTATATGCCTTAGGAAAATGACCAAAATGCCCTTTTTGCGCATAATTTCATTTTAAGCATATGTAACCTAAATTTTGACATCTAAACTGATTAGGCAATGTTATTAGACATGTTAAGCCATATAATACTTGTCATAGGACTAGTTAGGCAGTCCGAACGCGTTTTGCACGAACGACGCGTTAAAGTAGCGTAGACTACCTTAACGAGTCGTAACAGGTCGTAAGCACTTAGGATAGGTTCCGATTTAGAATGTAGGCTTTGTTAAACCATGTTACATGAGTTTCAATACTCATTTGGTTTACGAAACCTCATTTTATCTGATCTTTCGATTTAGGTCCGGTTTATTAACGTAGTTACCTATATTAGGTGCCGATTGATTCCGTGATCCTTCTAGCGTTGTTTGGTTGTTATCTCAAGACTACTAAGCAATACCAAGTGAGTACATAGTCCCCTCTTTTACCGTTTTCAAATATTTTGGGGTGATACACATGTGCCTACTTGTTACTTTCGTGCTTTCATGATCTATACTTGCTATGTTCATTAGTACGCATATAGTACATGATTTAAATTGCCATTTGCTATGTATGTTGACTGAGCATGCTAGCACATTGATTTCATAAACACATTTGTTGCATATGTTTACTCGGCATATGGACACATTGATTTACATTACATTTCTGCTATGTATGTTTACTGAGCATGCTAGCACATTGATTTACAATACATTTCTGCTTCGTATGTTTACTTAGCATACTTAGTACAAGATTTACATATAACATGCTTACATTTGATATGACATTTGGTTTGTTTAACGAAACTAATATACGTTCATTAACACTGATCACGCCGCTCGGTAGTATGTAGTGGTACCATAGGAATTGACAACTCCCATCCCTGGAATCGTAGGTTTGTTTGGACGTAAGGGATGACTGAATCCGATATAAATAATTGATAAACCTTTAATTTGTTTGAAGGTTTGTCCGTCAGTCACAAGGCTTGAATGTATGCGTTTAACATTACCACATAAATGTTTGTATCAGTAAAGCATTGATTTCGCAAAACATAACTTTTGACTTAAACTATGATTTATATCAAATACATTGTTTTGTACATTTTACATACGGGGTTGAGTAAATTCTTTTGTTCACCGTACATAACAATGATTTCTCATAACATTTGGTTACACATTGACATTACACATATGGTTTGAGTAGTTACTTTTACTTGCCATACATAACATTCGATTATACAAGACATGATTTACATTTAACAATTGGACATTTATTATATATAAACATTTTGACATTTGTTTAAACAAGCCATTTTGATGGTTATTGATAAATGATTTAAATAACGAGGCGACGTGTAATATGATAAAAGCATGGTGGATACGCCGCTGGTACTTCCAATATATAAGTGCTTTTATGATATTATATATCGTAGCATTATTTAAATCATTTCAACAAAGATATGATATATTTTCTTCAAACGATATATTTTCACAAGACATTGTTTTACAAACGACATAACTTGTACAAATTCATTGCTACTTGGTTATTTATTTAATCATGCAATATTCTTTTATGTATCTTCTGATTTTCTTATCGCTTTTCGCATGATTTTTAAAAGAATACATTTTCTTAAGGTTCATGACTACTGTTTGTCAAGCATTTCTTTTAACTACAAGTCATGAAACCTACATCAACAAAACCTATGTATCTCACAGGCATTTTTATGCTGACGTACCTATTTTCACATGTGTTTTCAGGAGCTGATGCATAGGGTTGATCGTGATACACTTAGGCGGACTCGGGCCTTAGTGACAATAAAATATGCAAGACTAGTTTAATTATGTTATGTTTCCTTGTTTTTATGACAATGTAATCTTTTTAATTCAAATAAAATGAAACTTTAAATACCATGATTGTGTAACAATAATTCTGTCGCTCCACTCCCCGACGTTTCTGCCGCGGTTTGTTGTTTTACGCGGTCGGGGTGTGACAGAAGAGTTGGTATCAGAGCTAATGGTTATAGGAAATTAGGTTATTAGTAATTCTTTGACCTAGACTATAACTTTTCTAGGACCCCAACACAAGTTATCTTGTGTTTAGATCTTAAAACATTAACGTCGCCTATCTTTAGGTGACAACCACTACAAGAACACAAATTTTCCAAAACGATTTTGAAAATCAATCATCCATTTTTGAATGATTCTTTTGGCTTAATGCCTTCCAAATTTTCAAAATCTCATCAAAAGTTTGGGTCTAAATAATGTGAACACGTGCAATCTGGAAGGGTGGATGCCTGTACCTCGAGTTTTCTGTCTAGGCTAGAGTGTTCGTACAAATCCATATAATTGGACCGGTCACTCTTACCTGGGAACACTTGGGGTGAGTGTCCACTTATTGGCAAAAGCATGTCTTCGCGATACATTATTGTGACCCATTTACTTTGATTAGCACTGTGTATCGTTTGTTTGCTTCGTGGTATGAACAAATGACCACCATCTATGCTTTTTGTCGATATTTGTATCATCTCAGTTTTCATCATATCATCTCACTCGTTTTTCTCTCATGTTTCCTCTTTTAGAATGCCTCCTCGACGTGATGCTCAGCCACCTAATGCTGAACTGGCAGCTATTATTGCGTAGCAAATGGCTGCTGCACTCCCAAATATCATTGCTCAACTTAACCAAGCCAACAATAAAAATAATGCACCAACTCCGTGCAACTTTAAAAGTTTTAATTCGGCTAAGTTTAGTGGTTCTGAAGGAGCAATTGGGCTCTTATAGTGGTTTGAGAGCATTGAGAGCACTTTCCGTCATGTTCAGTCCTGATAATCGTAAGGTTGAGTTTGCTTCTAGCGTGTTCCAAAAGAGGGCTCTTACTTAGTGGAATGGGGTAATGAGAGATCATGGTGCTGATGTTGCTCTAGCACAAACATGGGAAGAGCTTAGGGCTCTTATGATGAGGGAATTCTGTCCTCGCCATGAACAAAGGGACATTAGAAAGGGAATTTGATGATCTAAAACGGGATAGTGGTGAACATCGGGCTTATACCGATAGATATGAGGAGCTGAGTTTGTTATGCCCAACAATGGTTACCCCACTTGATAAGGCTATTGAGAGGTATGTCAATGGTTTACCTGACCCTGTGCAAGATATCGTCACTGGTAGCAACCCTACCACAGTTCGCCAGGCCATCGAGTTTGCTGCGACCTTGACTGAGTCCCGAATCAGAAAAGGTAAACTCCATAAGAAGGGTGACAAGAATCAGAAACAATCCGAAAAAGCTGAGAACAAAAAGGGTAAGAAATCTGGGTCTTCAAGGAGGTCTAGGAAGTGCAAGGCTTCCCAGAATTTTGCTGTTACAGCGCAGGCAAATCAGGCTGCTCCCAATCAGCCCGCACAACCACCGGCCAAGAAACAGTATGCTGGTAAAGCACCGTTGTGCAACAGATGCAATAGTCACCATGAACCGCAAGTTCAGTGTCGTCTTTGTGCCAACTATGGAAAATCGGGTCATCTTGCTGACACTTGTCGTTTTGCTCCTAATCAAGCCACACAAAACCCAGCTCAGCAACCTGCACAACCGCCTTCTCAACAACCTGCACAGGCTGCACGACCACACTATCCGCATGGATCTTGATACAATTATGGGGATTTGACCCACTACAGAAATCAGTGTCTGAGGTTGGGTAATGCAAATCAGGCGCAGGCTCGTGGTCGAGCTTTTAACATGAATGCTAATGAAGCACGTGCAGATAATGAGGTAGTCAATGGTACGTTCTTCGTTAACAATCAGACTGCATCTGTTCTTTTTGATTCGGGTGCCGATAAGAGTTTTGTGTCATTATCTTTTGAACCATTGCGTTACATGAATAGAACAAAACTAGGAAAGCCCTTGACAGTAGAGGTAGCTAGTGGTGAACCCATCGTACTCGATTCTGTTCTTCGAAATTGCCAGTTGAACCTTAATAACCATCTTTTTCCTATTGACCTTACGCCAATGCAACTTGGAAGTTTCGACATCATAGTGGGAATGGATTGGTTAGCCAAGTACCACGCAGAGGTAGTTTGTTTTGAAAAGATTGTTCGTGTACCACTTTCGACTGGTGAAATCCTAGAGGTTCGTGGTGAGAAACCTGCTAGTGGTCTTAAACTCATGTCGTGTACTCAAGCTCAAAAGTACCTACGTAAGAATTATGTTGCCTTCTAGGCATATGTCGTAGAGGAGAAAAGCAAAGGTAAATCTATTCAAGACATCCGTGTTGTTCGGGATTATCCATAAGTGTTTCCTGAAGAATTACCTGGCTTACCCCCAGCACGCCAAGTTGAGTTTCGTATTGATCTTGTACCTGGTGCTAATCCTATTGCTAGATCTCCGTATCGTCTTGCACCGTCTGAGATGCAGGAATTATCTAAGCAGCTTCAGGAGCTTTCTGACAAAGGTTTTATCCATCCTAGCTTTTCACCATGGGGTGCTCTCGTTCTTTTTGTTAAGAAGAAAGATGGCTCTTAGTAACGAAATCCATGGAAAGGTTTTATCCGTTTCTTTGATAGCCAAGAAGTGTGCAGACTTAGTCAATCGATCCACTGTCACCCAAATAGTATCGTTTCTGCATTGAGATCTAGGCAGGCCAGTAACGAAATCCATGGAAATTTGCTCCCACTTCCATGTCGGGATCTCTGGTTGTTGGAGTAGGCCTGATGGTGTCTGATATCCAATCTTGACTCTCGCTCAAGTCAAACATTTACTGACGTAGCTTGCTATGTTGGCTTTCATGCTAGGCCACCAGTATGTAGTCTTTAAGTCGTGGTACATCTTATCCGAACCAGGATGTACTGAGTAACGAGACTTGAGCGCTTCATCCATCACAAGCTCGCGTAAGTTTCCATAAAGTGGGACCCAGATGCGCCCTGTTACGTAGTAAGCACCGTCTTCCTTTTGTTCTAATTGTTTCCTTGATTCTCGTAGAGACTCGGCCCTGATATTCTCTGCTTTCAATGTTTCAACCTGAGCATCTCATATCTGAGTAGGAAGATTAGATTGGATGGTAAGTTGTAAAGCGGCACCCGCTTAGGTGTAGTCTCCTTTCGACTGAGGGCTTCGGCCATAAGATTGTCCTTGCCCGGATGGTACTTGATCGCGCATTCGTAATCGTTCAAGAGCTCGACCCATTGACGTTGTAGCATGTTTAACTCCTTTTGCTTGAAGATATGCTCGAGACTCCTGTGATCGGTGTAAATGGTGCACTTGGTACCGTACAGGTAATGTCTCCATTTCTTAAGTGCGAAAACAACAGCTCCCAGCTCCAGATCGTGTGTAGTGTAATTCCTTTTGTG
The DNA here is from genome assembly GCA_030545235.1 of Helianthus tuberosus. NCBI lineage: Eukaryota > Viridiplantae > Streptophyta > Magnoliopsida > Asterales > Asteraceae > Helianthus > Helianthus tuberosus. The sequence goes on from CM060366.1 coordinate 179,138,187, forward strand.
GACCTTAAGCTGGCATGATGCGTAAGCAATGAATTTCTCACGTTGCATCAATACACAACCTAGTCCTTGGATCGAGGCGTCGCAATAGACCACGAAATCATCTGTGCCTTCAGGAAAAGAGAGAATTGGTGAGCTACAAAGTCTATCTTATAAGTGCTGAAACGCAGATTCCTGTGCGTCACCCCAGCGATAGGTGACACCCTTCTGAGTCAGTGAGGTGAGAGGTTGCGCAATCTTTGAGAAATCCTTGATGAACCTTTTGTAGTAGCCCGCCAAACCCAAGAATTGACAGATTTCTGTTGTTGTACGGGATGCAGGCCAGTTCTTGATCGAATCAACTTTGGATGGATCAACATAAATCCCATCCTCATTTACCACGTGACCAAGTAAATGGACTTCACGTAGCCAAAAGTCACATTTCGATAACTTGGCATATAGCTGCTCTGCTCGAAGGAGTTCCAGAATAAGCCGCAGGTGACGTTCGTGTTCCTCCTGACTCTTAGAATAGATCAGGATGTCGTCGATGAATACAATAATGAACTTATCCAGGTAAGGCTTGCACACTCTATTGATAAGATCCATGAAGACCGCAGGTGCGTTTGTCAATCCAAAAGGCATAACCAGGAACTCGTAATGCCCATAACGAGTCCTGAACGCTGTCTTAGAGATATCATCGTCACGGACTCTCAGTTGATGGTAGCCTGACCTCAGGTCAATCTTTGAGTAGAAGCTCGACCCTTGCAACTGGTCGAATAAGTCATCAATGCGTGGAAGAGGATAGCGATTCTTCACGGTTACCTTGTTGAGTTCGCGGTAGTCAATACACATTCTGAAGGTACCGTCTTTCTTTTTCACAAATAATACTGGAGCTCCCCAAGGCGAAGAGCTAGGGCGAATAAAAACCTTATCCAAGAGCTCTTGTAGTTGCGTGGACAGTTCTTCAAGTTCTGATGGAGCTAAACGATAACGTGCTCGGGCTATGGGCACTGCTCCAGGAGCTAGCTCGATTTGAAATTCAACCTGACGATGAGGCGGAAGACCAGGTAATTCCTCAGGAAATACCCCAGGAAAATCACGCACAATCGGAATATCTTCTATCTTCTTCTCTTTCTTTGAGGTGTCAGAATTGCAAACACTTCTTGGACTTAAGGAAAGAAATGATGCCCACAACAACACCACTCTTGTCGCCATGAATCACTAAAGGTTCTTCACCAGAACAAGGAATGCGGACGATCTTCTCCTGGCAAAGGATCTCTGCTCGTTGTTGAGATAACCAATCCATTCCAATAACGATGTTGAAACTACCAAGAACGATGGGGATAAGATCGATAGAGAAAGTCTGACCAGCTAAGACGAGATTACAATCCTTAACTATGTGTGTGGCTTCAAGACCTTTACCGTTTACTAGTTCTACCATGTGTTTGGTGTTCAAAAGTGTGGGAGCATGCTTAAGCATTTGATTAACCTTTAGGGACACATAACTAGTATCGGCACCCGAATCAAATAAAACAGTAACAAAGAAATCATCCAGTAGAAACTTACCCATCACAATGTTGGGATCGTTCCTCGCATCACCCTGCCCTATCACAAACGCACGTCCCCTGGCACCATTGCCATCATTATTTCCCCCATTATTGTTTCCGTTCCCCTGATTGTTGTTGTTGTTATTCTGATTTAGCTGGGGGCAGTCTCTTTTGAAGTGGCCTTCAGCACCACACTAAAAGCATCCTTTGTTGTTACCCTGCTGCTAGTTCCATCGTCACTGATTTGCAGGGTAGAGACTCCTGCAATCCTTGGCCGCATGGCCAGGTTTGTTACACCTCTGACAAGTGCCCTTAGCACACCGTCCGCTATGATGGAAACCAAAACGATTGCATTTGGGGTGGTTCCCCTTGTACCCACTCTGCCCTTGACTACCAGAAGATTGTTGACCAGGGCTCTTGTAGTCATCAGTCTTTCACTGCTGAGACTGAGACTGAGCTGATGTTGAACCCTTGCTTGAGACTCCATCCTATTTGTGCTTGTTGTCGCTAGGGGCATCAGAAGTAGTAGTAGTAGTAGTACCAATACGCTTGGGCAGCCTGTTCTGCTCGACTGCCTGATCAGTGAGATGATGTGCCAAACGAATAACTTGCTGAATAGTGGCGAGGTTCCCTGCAGTCACATGACTCTGGATCTCTGGCACTAAACCTTTGAGGTACAGCTCGATACACTTGATAGGAAGATCTACCATAGTAGGACACAAGATAGCCAGTTCACTTGATCTCTTCGTATATGCCTCTATTTCAGACCCCGTCATCTTTAAGTTGTAGAACTCCACTTCCAGCTTGTGGATGTCATCACGATTGCAGGATTCCTCTTTGATCAAATCCTTGAAGTCATTCCATGGGGTGGCATTAGCAGCAACCGCCCTGCATTTGGACCTGAGCGTTCCACCACGTGAGTGCTACACCTTCGAGAGTACAAGTAGCATACTTCACCCTACGAGCCTCAGAGCATTCACACATCTCGAAGACAGATTCGAGCTTTTCTAACCAGTGGAGGAGGCCTACAGCTCCTTCAGTGCAGTTGAAAGTAGTGGGTCGGCAATCCATAAAAGTTTTGAAAGTACACACAGGAGGCTGAGCATGTTGACCTGTCGTGCGAGTAAGAAGAGACAAAGTTAAGCACAAGTGTTGGTTCACGAGAGTAAGATCTAAAGATCCTAGAGTAAGTTACAATGGCAGGTTATACCTCCTGCCTGAGCGGCTGCGAGTGCTGCAGCAACTTGTTCATTGATTAAAGCCGTCAGATGGGCTTGAGTTAGGTTGATACGTCCACTCATGATCTTCACAATAAAGAGAGCATTAGTGAGAAAAGTGTCGTGACAATGCGTAAGTGTGGGGTGACAGAAGAGAGTAAGCACACAATGTTTCAAACAACAGATGCTATGTTGATTAAGCATACCATGAACAATACATTACATAAACTTACAGACAGATAATATAAACTTAATTCATATCACCTATTGTGTCGAGTCTTGCACGTGGAGCAAAGCGTCGTTGTGGATCGTTGAGCACTGTACTGGTTATAGTCTGGTTTTGTCAAAAAGCTTTTCCCTTTTTAAAACCAAGTTCACTATAACCAATGGCTCTGATACCAATCTGTCACACCCCCAAAATCCACAAGCGGAGTCTTACCGCATGGAGGCGTGACTGACCAGGATCAAGCTACCAATCATATTGAACAACGTAATTAAGTAAATAAAACCAACCACAATATAATTGGTGTCCAAAAGAAAGCAACCAACTTTAAGTTAACTGCGAAAGCATAGTAATGTTTAAATAACCAAAACATAGTTTAAAGTTCAAATGTTAAGCACGGGACATAACAGTCCATATCCCACATCGGCCTCTCCTCCTCGTGCAAGCTCCATAAACACCTAACGACCTGCAAGGCATGTAATATAGAGTCAACAACAAAGTTGAGCGAGTTCACAGTTGGGGTTCATTTAAAAGTTGTTTCAAAGACCACGAGTTCATTTGTAAATCATAAGTTAACCAGTTTCCCCGTTTCCCAAACATATCCAGTGGGGGCTTCCCCATGTAAACCACTAGACCCGTTACCATATCGACCACTGACCAAAGTAAGTTGGTGCCCTGACGTCAATGTCTATCATCATTGACTAGTGCCCAGATCCATTAGTTCACGCCCGTCCTCTGCAGCACGGTGTGAGGCTTGTAAACCTAAATAGCGCTATCTAACTAATGACCCGCTCGCCATTGGCCCGGCAATTAAGTCGATATAAAATGAGGGACTTCATGATAGAGAGTTTTGGTCTAGTATCCGTGTTGTCACCCTTCAATAAAGAGGGTGTGTATGAAATCCCCAAACCAGGAGATTTCGTAGGTTCCAATTATATCCTTATCACGTGTTGTCACCTTTCAATAAAGAGGGTGTGTACGTGTTCCAAACCAGGAGATCACGCAGTTTCAGTTTAAATCCTTTACCCATTCCCAACCCTTGGGAATCCCATGCCTTGTGGAAAGTGTGAACTCACCTCGGTTTGCTTGGTATGCTCAACTACTTGTGCACAAACAATTCAGTCAAAGCCTATAGTATGCACGCATACACAATCAGTTTATGTTCGTAATGATTCTCATGCAATCTAACATCATAAGGTGTGCTTGGGCAATTATTATCAAGTAACACATAAACAATTAATCAATCCATACAAGATTTCATGTTTACATGTATGTTCCATAACCATGTTTATCAGTTAAGTGTACTGGGTGCAAAACTGAATTATGTTGTTCGATCAAATGTAAACATCTATAAGCTTCACGATCAAATGTAAACATCTATAACAGTGACTGACAAAATAATCCATCTCTAACATGCATGCAATATACATTAACATATTGACCTACTGTTCCTTATAAGCTTCACGATGAAAACCTGAGATTTCGTCGACATAAGGTTGCGACGAAAAGGCCACGACGAACACTTGAGATTTCGTCGACATGGGATTTCGTCGAAGGAGGGTTCGTCGGGCAAGTGTCTTCGTCGGCACAGGGTTTTCGTCGGCACAGGGATTTCGTCGGGTAAGGATGATCATCATCAACCGTTACACAACCCAGAAACCCTAATGATTATCTAACAGTTACGTCAAGTTCATGAAACAATCGCTCAATCAGATCAAACCAACAACTATAACATACACCCTAGATTAACAGGTTATCATCATGCACGTTCCATACCACCGATTCATTAATATACAAGAGCAACTGATATCATATATCGTAAAACATCAACAGGAATATCAACTACAAGCGGTGAACCATAAAGAATACAAATCATGAGAACCTTAATTCACACACTATCCACAACTGATACAATCACGTAGATTTAATTATTTACTCACAAAATCATCATCCAATCATATGATCATAATCATTTCATAATAACAGTTAATTCATGATGCCAAACAAATAGTCAATAGTGATTTCAATCAAATAATCATTAATGGTTGATCACTAACCTAAACAGGAGGGACAATAAATCGATCGATGTATGAGGCTTCGAGTGTTCAAGGCTGTCGTCGCACACATGGATAGGGAGAGACTCTAGGGTTTTGCTAATAATAGTTTACGTAGACTATGCGTACACAAGGTTTTATAGCTTAAACAATCTTGGGCTCCACATGGGCCAAAAGCCCATTACGGCGAAAATGCCTGGTTTTCGTCGAAGTGGTTAGTGTGACGAACACTCCAAGTTCGTCGGGTGGTTGTGTTCGTCGGGTGGGTGTTTTCGTCGGGTGGGGAGTGAAAATGATAAGTCTCCTCTAAAATAAATGATTCACTACTCTTATTACTAACACAAAACATATATCAACATAAACAGCTTGTAAACAAATCATAGTGCACAGTTTCAATGCAACGAACCACAAAACACCAGTATGAAACAAGTAACGTATAGAGGAGAAACCTTGGAAACTCGAGTTGTCACAATGAATACCTTCCAAACATGTACCATCAAGCAAATTCCCAGGTCTCAAAACAAGAAAGCGGATGCCTTGAGTAAACTCGCATCCCTCACTTTTGCCCACCTTACCAAAAGGGTATTGGTAAAAGTGTTAAAAGCTCCGTCAATTGATGAGTTGGAAGTTCAAGACGTGATCACCGAAGAAGATCCAAATTGGATGACTCCAATCAAGAAATTCCTTAAAAATGGTGAATTGCCTGCTGATCAAACAGAGGCTGAAAGGGTTAAAATCAAGGCAAGACAGTATGTGTTGCAAGGTGAAATCCTCTATAAAAAGGGTTACCTTGCACCCTTGCTAAGATGTGTTGGTCCCGAGCAAAGCCAGTATTTGGTCAAAGAGGTTCACGAAGGTATATGTGGAGCTCATTTTGGAGCTAGATCGGTGGTTGCTAAACTAATGAACCTTGGGTATTTTTGGCCCTCCATGCACCGAGATATCGCTGAGCAATTAAGAAAGTGTGATGCCTGCCAAATTCATGCACCAGTCCCGAAGAATCCCAAGCATGACCTTGTCCCAATAACCTCAGCATGGCCATTTTATAAATGGGGAATGGATATCGTTGGTCCATTCCCACCAGCCAAAGGTGGAGTAAAATTCTTGTTGGTGGCCATAGATTATTTCACCAAGTGACCTAAGGTTAAACCACTTGCAAAAATCACGGGCAAATAGGTCATTGACTTCGTTTGGGAAAACATTATTTGCCGTTATGGATTACCGGGAGTGCTTGTCACCGACAATGGAAAGCAATTTGCCGAGAAGCCTTTCAGCGTTTGGTGCAAAGAATTCAGAATCACTCAGGTTTTCAGCTAAGTGGCATATCCACAGTCAAACGGTCAAGTTGAGAGGATGAATCGAAGCATAGTTGAAGGAATCAAAGCCAGATTGGGAAGGAATGAAAACAATTGGCTTGAAGAATTGCCAAGTGTTCTATGGGCCATAAGAACAACCGAAAAAACAAGCCACAAAAGAACACCCGATAGCTTGGTATTTGGGTCTGAAGCCGTGATTCCAGCTGAAGTAGGAGTTGTAACACAACGAACTGTCGACATGGATCCCGAAACAAACCAAAAAGAGACCATGTTGAACTTACAACTCCTAGAGGAAGCACGAGACCAAGCGGCAATTCAAGAAGCCAAGTACAAACAAAGGATGGAAGCTTACTACAACAAAAGAGTCAAGAATGAACGTTTCAAACCAGGAGACCTGGTGCTTAGAAACAATGAAGCTAGCAAAAAATAGAACAAAGGAAAGCTGGGCCCAAAATGGGAAGGCTCGTATACCATCCTTGAAGCACATAAGGGTGGATCTTACAAGCTAGCAGACTCAGAGGGTAAAAAGCTTCAAAGACACTGGAATGGGAAAACCTTGAAGAGGTTCCATGTCTAATTAAGAAAGATTGGTTTGTATTTCACAAGTTGTATCTCAAGAGTTGCACTATGAACACCTTTTGTAAAAACAATATCTCTTGAATGAATGAAGTTGTTTTATCAAAATTTGTCTTTCAATCCTAAAATCAGGTTGAGAACCTTGCAAAAAACTCCATGGCAAAGGCCATGTAAGGGGATGAGCTCCCAGGCCACATCGCTTAATAGGTTCAAGGGTTGAATGGACCTATATAAGGGGTGAGTTCCTAAATCAATACAACTCCATGAGACTTGTTATTGAAAACAAAGTTGTCTCATAGACGGGTTTAGACAGCCTACACCAAATGTTCCTTAAGCCTTAGAAAAATAATAAACAAACAGGCTTACGAAATCAGATAAGAAAAATAATGAATAGAATAGGTGCTATGCCTTCTTGTTAAAAATACCAAGGCTAAGTGACTGCAGCACTGAACCCTTTAAGGTATAAAAAACATGAAGGCAACACAAACCCAACAAAGACAAAGATACAAGGAAAAGAAATAACCTAAGGAACAATATGACAACATGAACGAAAAAGTTACAAAACTCAAAAATACAAACCAAGTAATGAAACTAAAGCCAAGTCACGAAACTGAGAAGCCTTGAAGGCTTCAAGCAACATATGTGATAACCTAAAGCCTCAAAGGCTTCAACCTACATGCATGATAGCCAGATGGCTTGAAGCCAACCAAGCTGCCTTAACAAAATAGGCACAAGCATAAAAAAAACATAACACAAAGCAGATAGTTAAGCTTAGTAGCATAATAAAGGAAGCCTTAAAGACTTCCAAGCATCCAAACAAAGTTAAAACAAGCCCTAACGACTTGCAAGCTTAGAAATTGTTCAAACGGCCATACAGGCCTAACCACACCCACATAACAAGAACCTTAAGGGTTCTTGTGAAACCTAATATTGTTTTAGTTAACATACAAACCACAAATTGTTTTCAAGATGGCTAAGAAAGCTACGAATGTCCATTAAGCATCAGCAGGAGGCTTGGAAGCCTCGGAACCATCACCTTTAACCTTCTTTGCTTTCTTTGACTTCTTAGCTTTCATGCCACAATCACCACCTATTGCCGAACCTTCCAAGCTTGCATCCTTCGAAGCATCAGGTCCTACTGAAAGGGTATCATCACTATCTCCCGAATAAGATCGCTTTCTTGAAAGGGAACCGAGGACTTCAGCACAAACTTTTTCATTAAGGCCATCCGTTTTAGCTCCTGCAAGACAGTAAGAGGCTTACCAAAACAAGTAGAAACCTTATTAACATAGGGATAGGTCAGCCTCTCCATCTGTTCAACAAAACTCTTGAAAACCTCATAAGCTTCAGGATGATATAAGGGGGACTTTTCTAAGGAATGGCCAGACTCATGAAGCTTGAAACCAGCAATGAAACCTTGATGTTTCCTCAAGTTCAGCAATTTAGTGTAAACTTCAACAAGAGCGGAATTCAACTCCTTGGAGTGAAGAAGGTAAGTAACAACTTGCTGGAAACCTTGCTCAATTAACCATTGGTTATCACTGGTGGTCTGAGCAACCAAAGCCTTCAGGCCTTCCTTCTCTTCATCAAAGGCTCTCTGTTGAACAGACAAAGCCTCCCTATCAGCCTTAAGCTTCAATTGATCGGCTTCGAAGCCTTTCTTAAGGTCACTTAGCTCAATCTCATGCCTTCTAGTCAATTCACCAACCTTTTTTACCCAGGCTTCTTCCTTCTCAGCAAAACCACTAATCTCTTTCTTCATCACAGCCATCGAAGATTTCATCTTCTGTTTCTTCTTAGAAAATTCTTCATACTCATGCATCCTCTTACGAAAACAAGTAACACCTTGAGGAAGCATGGCAGTGTGACAACTGGCACCAAACCGGTAATTTCCGTACACTTTAATTATTATTTAATGACTGCAACTATGTGCTTAAATGTCAACGTTGTCTAATTACATACTATACAAGTGAATTCATGCACGTTTTATACTACAAAATATTGCTTTATGCATTATCGAGAGCTTGGCGTCAGAAACACTAGTAAACTCACCGGTAAGACACAATATGCCAACCACTCTGTAGAAAGTAGTCAGACAATAAAATTGGAGCCTAGGTGTAGGCCCAATGACAAGAATACATTAAAACCCAAGAGTACATACAAGGGTTAACACATAGACTTTCCGGAGACTAAAATACGCACTAAAAAGCACCCGAAACGCACTTTAGGTGCAGACTTTTACTAAATTCAGCTATAATTAGCTTTTTAACCCCAAAATATTATGCAGAATTCATGTTTTATTATCCAGAATACCCTCCTAAGTGTTGGGAATTAAAAGGGTTACAAAAGGACACTTTGCGGAATAATTAAACACTTTAACGGAACGGTATCCAACCTAACAACCGGACATTACCCGGGACACCAATTTTTTGCCAAACACATTGTTTATTTATTTCTTGGCTTGCCGTGATCCCCGAACACCCTAACACCCTAAGATCCACTAAATATCAAATAAATACCATATGTAAGCTTATACTTGGAAATCTAACTAGTATTTACCATTTAGTTACAAAAAGTTACAACCAACCCCCTCCCCCCCCCCCCCCCAACCGAATTCGGTCCCAAGAGGACCCACAAGATCATCAACAAATATTTACACCATGCCTCAATCTTGTGCTAGATTTTTTTTCCCATTAGTTTATTTGATTTTTACTTGTAGAACTTGACAAAATATATGAATGTATCTTATTAAAGCATGGTCTAGATCCTTCATCATACTTCATATCTTCACACCATCACCCCTCACACCTCCTCCCTCCTCTCGGCCACACCCATATCCGCCCCCACCTCCACCATAGCACCACCATCTTCATCAAACTTTGAGTTCCATTCAAGCTTCTAAGGTGATTCAAGGAAGTTGCAACTTGTGGAGCTTCAAAGGACTTTGTTTCTTGCTTTTCATCATCATTTTTCATCATCTTCTTCACTAGAATCATCCCTAGCCTTTGTGCTAGTAGTAAGTCCTTGTTACACTCTTGTTCATCTTGTTTCATAGTTAAAAGTTGTAGTATGATGGTTTTAACACTAAAGAAACAAGAACTAAAAATATGAACATGAAGCTTGAACATAGAAGTTACATGAAGATGAAATGTTACTGGTATGATGTTATAGTGAATGTGTTGTTAATTTTATGATGATTCTTGATTGGGTGATGTTAATCACCATATGGACCTTGTTAAATAATATTTGGGAATATGATTTAACAAGATTAGAAAGTGGTTATGTGTTACATAAAATAACCACCTTCTAGTTAAATATGAACTTGATAAAAATGATTTTTCATGAAATATAATTAAACTAGTAAGTTGATGATCTTGTAAATCCAAGAGTTACAAAGGATTTTTGTAAGGAAGCCAAGTTAGAGAAGCGGTTTTTGGAAAATCATGACTATTACAAACACTTACGCTATTTTTAGAAATAAGACAAGTATGAGAATATTTTATTTACAAGAAGAGTTCAAAGGGGTTAAATTTTGTAAAAATTGTTTACAAGTTGTAAACACTAAACTTTTTCAAGAAGTTGATTTTTAAAGAGATAATTATACTTTGGAAGGTAACTAAGCCCACTAAGAGCTTTACCAAGTTACTACGCGTTTTCGGGATATAACAAGTTCATGATATAGCGTGATTTACATGATTTTGGCTTGTAGTAAGACTTGAATGAGTTGTTGATGCTTGTTGATGATTTAAAAGAAAATAAACACATGTTTTGAAAACATGGGAAACCTCCATTTTTAGGGGAAACTTTGTCAAAATTTCTATAAAATTTTGACAGTTAGAAAAATATAAGTTTTTGAGAAACTTACTCCCTAAAAATGTGTCTAGAGCACTTACCAAGGTTTCCCTAACTTTTGTGTTAAGAAACAATGATTTCTTCAAGATTAAAATTGATATTAAGTGTGTATATTTTTGAGGAAAATATATATAATTATTGATCACCAAATTTTGTGCTAAGTGTATGTAGTGTGTATTATACGTGATAGTGTATTAGGACTTGAAAATACACTAAATACTCTTGAGAGTAAAAACACAAAAATACACATACAACATACAAGATACATAATTCGGGTGCAAAAATACAAGAAACTTATATTTATTTTTGAGAAAATAATATAAGCAAGACACTTAGTTAAAAATATAAATTAATTTTTAACGCAAGAATACGTACACAAAAGACAGTGACTTGTACTTGTGCGATACAAGTCTAGTGACTAACGTTAAGAAAACACGTATAGGTCACAAAATTAATTAAGCAAATCCGGTGAAGTTTACGACGCAAGGAACGCAAAGTTGTGAGTTCATGCTCCCCCTTTTCTTTTAACTGTTTTCAGTTTTATAACTTCGGGGGTGAAATACATGTTACAAATGTTACAATGTTTACAAATGGTATGATACAAAAACAAGAAGCACTCTTGGTGAGAACGAGTACCAAGTATGATGCGTTTTAAGGAATGATACGAGAAAAGATACAAGAAGTGATATGAGAAATGATACGAGAAATCGTGTCACGAATAGGGTACCATAAGCACCATTAATCAACAATATACCTAGACGCAGAACAAAAGGTTAGATCTAACGGGTTTCGGGCAGCCACACTCTTGGTGAGAACGAGTACCAAGTAGTGCTTTTGTGTCTCAGAAAAACTTGATAAATGCCTATGGTTTGGTGACTTCCTATGTCGTGTCACATATTAATGGCCTTGCAACCCATTAACAACCCTAATACATACAAGAACACCTTATTTATACAAGATTCATACCACAAGAATACTTGATTTATACATGAGTACGTGGTGTACACAAGAATACTTGATTTATACATGAGTACGTGGTGTACACAAGAACACTTGATTTATACATGAATACTGGATTTATACAAGGGTACTTGATACAAACTATGTTTTCATACAATGTATACAAACGTGAAATACAAAAACTGCATGAATTCGCACCAACATTATGTCGATTTTCCAAAACTCACATGTATTTCAGGTAACTAAAGTGGATGTGCGCGCGGTCTTACTCATGCTCTTGGATGTTGTTCATGTTTATCGTTGAATAAAGTTGTAACTTTTAAGACAATATGCCGTCTCGTGTTGTAAACACTTAAACTACGAATTCAGTTATGTAATGTTTTGCATTTGAAGTTATTTTATGAGCATGTAGTATGTTTACCAATCGTATGCAATGAAAACCTTTCATGATCACACCTCGTGCTTCCGCCTGAGAAAGGGGTGTGACAGATTGGTATCAGAGCTGCGATTGTAGTGAACCAGGATTCCTTCTCGAGTCTAGTCTACAATCTCTAGGATCCTTTCACGAAAACATTTTTTCAAAAAGTTTTCATTGCATAAAACTGTCCGCGACATCCACTACCTGAAACTGTTTACAAAGAGTCAAGAAAAGACACTACGAGACTTAGGGTGCACTGGGGTAGCACTTGTCTGTGGTTAAGAGTTACTTGCAATTATGTGTGATAACTGACATATACATATACTAGAAGTAGAATGCCACAGGTATACGTGACTTTACCTGAAAACAATGACCTATCTGAAGGAAGAAATACGAGGATAAAACGAACTGTGCAAGGAGTTACATAATTATGGATGCATACATAATTATGGAATTCAGTGCACAGAAATCACAGCAAGTCTTGTCACGTATAGATTCCCTTAGTGCAAGAAAAGGTCAAACGTGAACACCAGCCTATTAAATACTCTGCTAGAGTAATAATTGTTTGATGTCACTTATGTGGTATATGCCTGTGTATATAAATACTACTACTGTCCAGTATGACGATATCAAACAAATGCCTAAACCTATTGTGTGGTGTTCTTTCAGAACATGGCACCTAGGAGAATTGTTAACAATCGAGATTCTGATCAACCTCCTCCTCCCCCACTGCCAAATACTGCTGAAGAGCTGAACGCCCTACTGGAGGAAAGGATCTCCGCAGCTATCACCCAGTACGAGGCAAATCGAACCCAAGACAGTGGAGGACCAAGAAATGCCAGGCGTAATGGGAATGGAGATTCGTCTGGAGGAAATGCAGCTCCAGACTGCACTTTCAAGCAGTTTCTCGACTGCAAACCAATGAACTACGACGACACTGGAGGTGCAGTAGCGTTTATACGCTGGACGGAGAAGACTAAAGCTACTATCCGCATGAGCAAGTGTACCGCGGATCAGCAAGTCACTTTTGCTACTGGGTTGTTTGTCGATGAAGCTTTGACTTGGTGGAACTTACAAGTCCAAACCCTGGGTGATGATGCCGCTTATGGCCTGACTTGGGATGAGCTAAAGGAGCGTATGAGAGAGAAGTATTGCTCTCGTGCTGAACTCCAAAGGTTGGAGACCGAGTTCTGGCATTTGACCATGGAAGGTGCTGACATTACTAGGTATACTCGAAGGTTCCACGATCTGTCCAGAGTGATTCCCTACATGGTAACTCCTGAATTTAAGCGCGTTGAACGCTACATTTGGGGATAGGCCTCAGAATTTCGCGGCATGGTAACTTCGGCCAAACCTCAAACAATCACTGAGGTTGTAACTCTGGCTGTCAGCCTTACTGAAGATTGTGTCCGTATGAGGAAGTTATCGCTGAACCCAACAGAAAAGACCGAGACGCATGCGGAGTCGTCCGGTGACAAGAAGAGAAAGCACTCGAACCTGAATCAAGCAACCCGCATGTTGGTGCATGCGTCTGTTGACTTCGTCTTGTATCGAGTCTTATTTGTATTTAGAAAGATCAGGGCACGTTTTACGAGGAATATGTCAAAAATAGGGTGAGTGGCATGTTCAAGCGAAATAAGATAGGTGATTTCACTTGAAAGTGTCATGATCATTTCAAGCGAAATCACATACTCTTATTTCGCTTGAAGCTGATTTTGCCTGAATCATGATTTCGCTTGAAGTTGTTTGGAGCGAAATCGGCACACCTATATATACCCCTTGTCTTGATTTCATTTGTAACGATTCCGGTCAGAGCAATGAAGTGCTGCCGAAGTGTCGTCTCGCTGTAAAACGTTTGATAATCAATATAACGACAGTTTAAAGTGTATATTGTGCAGAATTGACCTCAGAATGTCTGTTTCCGCCTTTCATTCTGAGTAAAACTCTTCTGATCGACTCGTTTGGGTCTGAAAACGATCCTACAAGTGGTATCAGAGCTCAGGAGGAAGAGTTTATACCAATTCAGCTGCAAAATCTGATTTCTACACCTTCTTATTTAAATTGAACTTGATTATACTGTCAAAATGTCCTGATTTTCACACATGTTGTGCGCGATACTATTTTAACAAAGCCTTGAAAGTTTCAGGCCTAAAATCGATCTAATTCAGATAAAAATTGAGATTTCGCTTGAAAATCAGCTTGAGATGATGACATCAGCAGCTATTTCGCTTGAAATATTGTGTTGATTTCGCTTGAAATAACACTTTGTATATGATTTCGCTTGAGTATTTGAGTTGATTCCGCTCGAACTGGTATTTCGCTTGAAAATACCTGGTAGATTCCGCTTGAAACATTATTTCGCTTGAGATATTGGACTGATTCCGCTCGAAACATTATTTCGCTTGAAATTTTGGGTTGATTTCGCTTGAGAACAGTAATTTCACTTGAATAGTCAGTTTTTGTGAACTTTGAAAATCCGAAACATGGACGAGGAATTTTACAGTGCATTTGCTACTCCAGTTACCCCGATTACTCTTGCACAGAACACGATGTTGGAAAATGAAACGGGGACAATGCAAAAACCACCTAAACTCATGAACATCGAGGAATATAAAGGTTGGGAAGGACGGTTTGAGAACTGGGTGCAAGCAAATTATCTAGATGCTTGGGAATGTGTCAAGACAAAATACGTTAGACTGATGAATGATGATGAAGAGGTTATAGCAATTAAAGATATAAGTGCCGATGCTAGAAAGAAATACAAAGATGAGAAAATGATGCTAAGTCTTTTACAACAAGCTATGAAGGAAGATATCTTGGTTCTATTGCAACATAATGGAACTTCTTACTCAATCTGGAAAGCATTAAGATCGAAGTTTCATGGAAGCCAAGAGATGGTTAAGAACAAGAAATCACTTTTGAAGAAAGAGTTTGATCTGTTTCGTGGGTTGAAAATGAGAGCACAAAACAAATCATAGAAAGATATTGCAATCTGCTAGCAAACATGAAAAGATTGAGCATTGAGAAAGACAATGAAGAGTTGATTGAAAAGCTAGCTGATGCATTGCCACACGAGACTTGGGGTACATATCTTATGATGCTGAGAAACAAGAAAGGTTTTAGCAGTCTGACATTGAGCAAATTCATTGAAAAGATTGAGGCTCAGGAGATGGAACAGAGAAAGATTTCAAGAATGAAAGATTTCGACGGTGAACAAGACATTGGTTTATATTACAAAGGTGGTGTCAGTGATAAAACCACCAATATGTCACCAAAGATTGGAACGGCATTCAATGCAAAGAATTCATCTGAAAGTTCTTTTAAAGGATCAAACAGCAACACAAGTTTTTCATCTTATCCATATTTTGATCTGAATATTTCAGCAACAAAGAATGGCAAGAAGATACAATGCAATATTGTTTTGAATCTTGAGAATGATCAGGGTTATTCTGAAGAAGTTGCAAAAAGCCATATGTCTTTGCTGGGTACTGTGTTAGAATCATATGGTAGTCTGGTTGCAGGGAAGATCGGGAATCCTATGTTGACAAGAGAGGATTACGATCAGATCGATGCTGAGGAGATGGAATTGATGGACATAAAATGGTGTTTGGCTAGTGTGTTGAGACGAGCTGAAAAATTTAAACATATCACAGGAAGAGATGACTTCCGTGATGCATTTGTTTCTAATTTAGGTTTTGATAAATCTAAAGTCACTTGTTTTCGTTGCAGGGAAAAAGGACACTTCAAGAGGGAGTGCACTAATCGCGAAGCAAGTGGAGCACAAAATCCGTTCAACAACAATGATTACTATCGGAATTCCATTTATCATCAAGTTGCTCAACAACAACATGAACCACAAGTGGCACATGGAAGAAAAGTGATTGAAGATTTTTCAAAGAGAGCCTGTCTGGTAAATCAAGATGACAAAGAGCCAACAAATGGATTCAATTGGGATAAATATATTCCAGCTGATAATAAAGCACGTCTGATAAATCAACATGATGAAAAATTACCAGAAGTGTTTAGCTGTGAAGGTTTCAGTTGGGATGATTATGATCCTAACAAAACTACAACCCAAAAGGCCTTTGTTGCTCGTATTGAAGAAGATAGTGATGATGATCGTGAGTATTGGTCAAGAAAAATGGCAGATCATTTGAAAATGATGGCAGAAAGTGATAGTGATGATGATAAAGCTAAAAAGAAAAAGAAAAAGGTCAAAACACCGGTCAGCAGTGATGATGAAGATGTTCCAGTGATAAAGAAAAAGATGAAAGATGTTCAAAAATTCAAAGTTGATGCAGAAGTTAATGCTAAAAAGATTCTGGTGATTTGTGAGAATTGTGAAATTATCAAAAAGAAAAATTGTGAACTGATCAACAACATAAATCAGTTGAAGGAATCTTATGATGTTCTGAACAAAGCTATGAATCAATACAACCAAACAAGTGAAAAACAAGCAACAGCAATGAAAACACTTCAAGGAGCTTTCATGATAAAGCAGAAAGTTGTGAACAACTACATTGAAAAGTGTGCTGTTTTAGAACAGAAATTGGAAACGCAAAGAATTGAAACTGAAAGAGTAAATCGTTTATTGAAAAGTTACTCATGTACTTCTTATGTCATTGACAGGATTTATCCAACTGTTGAAGGCATGAAGGTATTTGAAGATGATGAAGTAACCAAAGAACAGAAGACTTCTGAAGAAAAGATTTCTGAAAAGAAAAAGCAAAAGAAGAAGGATTCAAAAGTGAATGATTCTGGTAAGAAACATGGTTTCAGTTACAACAATTGTCCACCCCCGCTTGAAAATGGATATTCTCCGAGAAATCCAAATTCAGAAAGAGTTGAAAAGGCAACAAATTTACAGTGGGAGTCGGAGTCTAAAGTTAACTTGCCAGAAAATATTGATGTCACGTTTACATCATCTGACACTAATCATGAGTCCGAGTTAATTAAGAAAGTGGTCGATCAGGTGTTGGATAAAGATGAATCCGAGGAGTCAAATATGGAGTCAAACTCAGAGTCAAAGTCAGAGTCAGAGTCAAAATCTGGTTCTGAAAGTTCGAGTTCGACAGTCAATAGTTCAAAATCTTCAGTTAAAAGGGTTTACAATAAAGAATTCCTGTTATCAAAATCTAATTTGAATGACGAAACGTTTAAAGTTGCATATACTTTGAATGATTCTGACAAATTATATTTTCATGAGGAATTTCCAATAAGAGGTGTTATACCAGATATGATCAAAAAGGTTTTCAAACTAACAGAAATTAATATTTCTGAAATAAAAGATGTAAATCTTAATGATAAACCTAAAAAGTACACCTCAAGAATTCAACAAAGAGAAAACAAGAAAAAGGGTTACAGTTCTAGTTCTGGTTATCGAAAGAAACCAAACCATAACAGTGATTTCAAAAGAAAAGGTTTAGGTTTTATTCCACCAGAAAATTAAAAAAATTAAAAATATGTTCGAGATTTTAAATCAAAGATGGTATTTGTTTCAGGGACAAGTGCTGAAGAAGAACAAAAGAGTTCTTTCTGGAAGCAATCAAATAGGGAATTCCTTGCGAAGAAGCAAGAAGAGATAAAGTTTGTTGATAAGAAGAAAGAAACGAGAACCTGTTTTCAATGCAACAATGTTGGACATATTGCCAAAGATTGTTCAAAGGCAATAAAATCAAAACAGGGAGTTTCTCGTAAACTAAAAGATAAAGAGGTTGAGTTTGAACCACCAATTGATAGAGCAAAACTTTTCAAAAATTCCACTTTTGAGATTGGTGAAAGTTCAAACAGATTTTACAAGAAAAAGGGAAATCCTGACAACCAGAAATGGGTTGTTAAGAAGTCGGAAGATAGTTCTGGCAATGAATCTGATTCCACAAAGTCAGAGGAGTCACAGGTTGAGATTAAATGTGAAACTTCAATTCCTCCAATGGATGATGTTCATTTTCCACCGTTGAAGGCTGAAAATTTTAAAAAGAAAATTGGAAAAGTTGAGATTTCAAATCAGTTCTTTTCTGAAAAGAAAGAATTTGATGTTGAAAAGCGTTTAATTCCAAAGTACATCATATTTTTGGAAAAATGGTTGACAGGAAAGTCAAGGGAGTCAAGGAATTTTACGAGAAGAAAACAAAGAAGCAAGATAAAGTTGAACCATCCCTGGTTTGTGACTGGGATGGTACTTACTATGAACAGTAAAATCCTGGACTTGCCGGAGCTCCCAAGTTGGTAATTGTGGAGCATGAATCGGCATCATTCTGGTAAAATTGTTTATGAAAAAGTGTGACTTGCCGGAACTCCCAGGTTGGTAAGTGAGGAGTAGGTATCGGCATCTTGAGAATTCAACCTACATATGGTAACCTACATATAGTAACCTACAAGTGGTATTGGTTGGTAAGCCATGTGGTTGAAAAAGGTTTTTACCTGCAAGTGGTAAATCAAGGACATTAAGTTGTACTTGCATTTTCCTACAAGTGGTTAAAAGACAATGTGATGAATCAAACCCCTAGCCTAAAAATGGTTAAAATTAATCAACAAAACTTATTTTCCGGAAAAACCATTTGATTAAAACAAACTTAAGTGTTTTGAGATCACAGTGGGAAAATGTTTTGTTGTGAGGGGGAGTTCTGATTGTTTTTGCCAAGTGGATGGCGAATTGAAGCGATTCGATATTGGTTGTCAATTTACCTGTATAGTTTGTTTTCAAAATTTCCTAAAATGTGTTTGCATTTTAGGGGGAGTAAAATTTTTCAGAAAATCCAAAAACATTTGAAAATTTGAAAAAGCCAAAAACATGATAAAATGAAAAACGAGTTTTGTTGTATAAAAGAGGAAATGATAGTACATCAGTGGACGATCATAGCATGCTAAAGAATTGGAAAGTTAAAATGTGATAAACGGTCTCACTGATGATGTGCCAGTAGGTTTTCGCACATTTAGTAGATTGTGACGAGATATAAACCTAAATTCAAACTTGCTTATCTCGTGGGGAACATCTCTCGGATATATGGGTAACCCCCGAAATCTTGTTTGAAAGGTCCCTCTTTCTGAGATACTAGGTCTTTATGCTCAGTGGTATCTGGGGTATTATCCCGGGACTTCTGATAATGCGAAAGCAATGGCCTAGTCCCCGGAGAATACTTTACGCTTGCTTGAAATATAGCCTACCCTCAGCATAAAAAATGATGAAACATTGAAAAATGCTAATCATGTGCTGTTGAAACAAAAGATCCTCTAAAGGGGACACGCCTAAAGTCGAGCAGTCATTTCTCTGCTGAACGGAAGTTCTGACCTGAGCTCTCACGGTTTTCGCAATTAACCTCTTACAGATATCATCTGTGGTATACTCACCTGTAAGACTGAATATTGGGATCTGGATACGGGAGTATATTCTGAGGTGGGACACGCGATTGAGTTAAGTGCTTAAGACATTAATTTCGTATCTCGAAGCAGTTGAACTTTGTGTGAGAATTTAAGTGGATCAGTATACTGACAATCTAAGTGAATCGTTTAGAACTTAAAATGTTTAAAGCTTAACGGTGTTGGTGATTTGTCTCAAAAACTGATATGATCCTCTTACACAAACTCACAAAAAAATTGTTTGTATATATTTTTTTACTGCATTTTCATTTCATTTAAAAATCCAAAAATATTTTAGTGTGTTTTACCATAAAGTTTGAAATATTTCAAAAAGATTTTCGACAACTGGTGTTGGAGAACTGATTTTCAAAATTCAAAGTGCTAAACATGATGACAATTGGGTCGGAAGAGTTTAAATGAGAAAAAAATTTGTATAATTGCTTACAAGTGGTCATCAGAAGCATAACTATGCTAAATCATTCTGGTTAAATTTGAGAGGGAGTTTGGATATAAATAAATTTGTAAAACTTATTTTTGGGTAGAGTTTTGTACAGGAAAAGATAGAGTCAGATTCTGATTCTGATACCTGAGCTAACTGAGAGCTAGGTTACAATCTTGAAACAAGAACTTAAAGAATCAAGAGATCTGATCAAGAGAATTAGGAAGATCAACATTCAAGGGAGAGATAAGTTGATAAAGAGAAGAGAGAGATTGAAGGATGCTTTACAGCATCAGATACTTCAAGGAGTTCGAGAGGACTGATAAAGACTGAAGATGCGAAGACTCGACACTGAAGACTCGTCAACATTCGAGGGGGAGTCTGTTGATGCATGCGTCTGTCGACTTCGTCTTGTATCGAGTCTTATTTGCATTTAGACAGATCAGGGCACGTTTTACGAGGAATATGTCAAAAATAGGGTGAGTGGCATGTTCAAGCGAAATAAGATAGGTGATTTCGCTTGAAGCTGATTTCGCCTGAATCATGATTTCGCTTGAAGCTGTTTGGAGCGAAATCAGCACACCTATATATACCCCTTGTCTTGATTTCATTGGTAATGATTCCGGTCAGAGCAACGAAGTGCTGCCGAAGTGTCGTCTCGCTGTAAAACGTTTAATAATCAATATAACGACAGTTTAAAGTGTATATTGTGCTGAATTGACCTCAGAATGTCTGTTTCCGCCTTTCATTCTGAGTAAAACTCTTCTGATCGACTCGTTCGGGTCTGAAAACGATCCTACACCGCAGCAACAACAAAGGTTCATACAACAAGAAGCGTGACACTAACCCATCTAAGGAGGCAAGAACCTTTGTAGCGGCAAATGATACTGCAGCCAGAGGATACCAAGGCACCCTGCCTAAATGCCAAAAATGTAAGTATCATCATGAAGGCGCTTGTCGCATTCCAAGGTGAGGCAAATGTGGTAGATTGGGTCATCCAACAGAAGACTGTTGGGGTAAAGGAAAGAACGGGAACGGAAACCGCAACGGTGCTGGAACTGGAAACAATGGTGGAAATGGAAATGGTACTGGCAACAGGAATGGTAACGGAAATTGGAAGAACCGAGGATGCTTCAGTTGTGGAAGCAATGATCATTTCATAAAAGACTGCCCAAAGGGAAACGATGCTCAGGCACGAGCATCTGTGATTGGAGCAAAGAACGCACGCGAGGACCCTAATGTGGTCACCGGTACGTTTCTCGTTAACAATCACTTTGCATCTATATTATTTGACACTGGCGTCGATTATAGCTTCATGTTTGTGGAATTTAAACGCATGCTTGGAATAGAATCTAGTAGATTAGAAATTCTTTATTCCATAGAACTAGCCAATGGTAAACTTGTTGAGTCGAGCGAACTTGTTAGAGGTTGCACATTGGAACTTGGTGAACGAAGATTTAGCATCGACCTTTTACCTATTCAATTGGGTAGCTTCGATGTAGTGGTTGGAATGGACTGGTTGTCCAAGAACAAAGCTGAAGTTATTTGTCATGAGAAAATCATTCGCATCCCTCTAGCGAATGATGAAACTCTCATTGTGCATGGAGAAAAACGAGACGCGCCTCTGCGAATCATCAGTTGTATGAAGGCACAGAAGTGCTTAAGGAAAGGATGTGTTGCTTTCCTAGCGCATGTTGTAGACAAGAAGCCTGAGGATCCGAAACTCGAAGACATTCCTGTGGTGAAGGAATTCTCTGTTGTTTTTCCCGAAGATTTGCCAGGACTACCTCCGCAACGACAAGTCGAATTCCGTATAGACTTGGTTCCAAGAGCCGCTCCTGTAGCCAAGGCACCCTATAGGCTTGCACCATCCGAAATGCAAGAATTGTCTACACAACTCCAGGAGTTGTTGGATAAAGGATTCATAAGGCCAAGCTTCTCGCCCTGGGGAGCTCCAGTATTGTTCGTGAAGAAAAAGGATGGAACTCTGCGGATGTGTATCGATTACAGAGAACTGAACAAGCTCACAATCAAGAATCGGTATCCATTACCGAGGATTGATGACTTATTTGATCAGTTGCAAGGATCAAGCCACTATTCCAAGATCGACCTTCGATCTGGATACCATCAGTTAAGGATACAAGAGGAGAGCGTACCCAAGACTGCATTCAGAACACGTTATGGGCACTACGAGTTTCTTGTGATACCATTTGGGCTGACGAATGCACCAGCGGTCTTTATGGATCTGATGAACCGCGTATGCAAACCATATCTTGATAAATTTGTGATTGTATTTATCGATGATATCCTGATTTACTCGCACACGAAAGAAGAACACGAGCAACACCTTAGAACCATTCTAGAACTGCTAAAGAAAGAGAAACTTTATGCAAAGTTCTCGAAATGCGAATTCTGGATTTGTGAAGTACAATTTTTGGTCACGTTGTGAACGAGAAGGGCATTCATGTAGACCCGTCCAAGATAGAAGCAATAAAGAATTGGGAAGCCCCCAAAACCCCAACCGAAGTCTGACAATTTTTGGGCTTAGCGGGCTATTATCGACGGTTTATTGAGAATTTCTCCAAGATAGCTCAACCGCTAACTACCCTTACGCAGAACGACAAGAAGTACGACTGGGGTGACAAGCAGGAGGAAGCCTTCCAACTGCTCAAAAGTAAGCTATGTGATGCACCAATACTATCATTACCCGAAGGCATTGAAGACTTCGTGGTATATTGCGACGCTTCACGACAAGGTTTGGGTTGCGTGCTCATGCAACGCCAAAAAGTCATCGCTTACGCTTCAAGACAATTGAAGGTACATGAAAGAAACTATACCACTCATGACCTGGAGCTGGGAGCAGTGGTATTCGCCTTGAAGATCTGGCGACACTATCTATATGGTACTCGATGTACAATCTTCACAGATCACAAAAGTTTACAACACAAATTTGATCAGAAGGAACTAAACATGCGCCAGCGACGATGGGTCGAACTGCTAAACGATTATGACTGTGAGATTAAGTACCATCCTGGAAAAGCAAACATGGTAGCAGATGCGTTAAGTCGAAAAGAAAGGGTTAAGACCCTAAGGGTTCGGGCGTTAGAACTGACTATTCGAACGAACCTCACTGCACGTATTCGTGATGCGCAACAAGAAGCCCTTAAGATGGAAAACCGTAAAGCTGAATACATCTGGGGTATGTTGAAATACATGGTGCCAAATGAAGAGGGAGCCTTATACTTTAAAAAGCGCATTTGGGTTCCGCTCTATGGTGGCATACGAGAAGTCATCCTTGATGAAGCGCACAAGTCAAAATACTCGATCCATCCAGGATCGGACAAAATGTATCAAGACTTAAAAGAATACTATTGGTGGCCGAGGCTGAAGAGCGATGTTGCTGTTTATGTTGGAAAATGCCTAACCTGTGCTAAGGTTAAGGCTGAATATCAGAAACCATCCGGCCTACTACAACAACCAAAGATACCCATGTGGAAGTGGGAGCAAATATCGATGGACTTTATAACGAAATTACCCAGGACCCCGAAAGGTCACGATATGATATGGGCGATAGTTGATCGATTGACGAAATCTGTTCATTTCCTACCGATCCGAGAAAAAGACAGCACTGGAAAGCTTGCTGAGATATACTTAAAAGAAATCGTGGCACGTCATGGAGTGCCAATCTCAATTATTTCAGACAGAGATGGATGCTTTGTCTCAAGAATCTGGCAATCCTTTTAGGAAGCCTTTGGATCTCAGCTAGTTCTAAGCACGGCATTCCATCCACAAACAGACGGCCAGAGCGAACGGACTATACAAACATTAGAAGATATGCTTCGCGCATGTGTCATGGACCTAGGCGGCAGTTAGGATACTCATCTACCTTTAGTTGAGTTTTCCTATAATAACAGTTATTATACCAGTATAAAAGCCGCACCGTTCGAAGCTCTGTATGGCCGCAAGTGCCGATCGCCCCTATGTTGGGCAGACGCTGGAGATAAACGTATGGTCGGTCCTGAACTTGTACAAGAGACAACCGACAAGATTATGCAAATCCGAGAGCGCATTAAGGCGGCTCGAGATCGACAAAAGAGCTACGCCGATCGAAGACGAAAACCATTACAGTTCGAGGTGGGAGACAAAGTTTTTGTTGAAGGTCTCACCTTCGAAGGGCGTAGTAAGATTTGGGAAACGTGGAAAGCTGAATCCCTGATACATCGGACCATTCAATATTTTGAAAAGAATTGGTACCGTGGCATACAAGTTGGAATTACCGGAAGAACTGAATGGAGTACATGATACGTTCCATGTATCCAACCTCAAGAAGAGTCCAACACAAGAAAACGTAATCATCCCTACGGATGAAGTACATATTGATGAAGCCCTCCGATTTACAGAACAACCCGTTGAGGTTACCGACTGGAAAGTCAACAAGACCAGGAGGAGCAGTGTGAAACTTGTCAAACTACGTTGGAACTCTAAGCACGGACCTGAGTACATGTGGGAACGTGAAGACCAGTTCAAAGAAAAGTACCCCCACCTGTTTAAGAAAACTCCTGCAAGAGTCAGCTCAGCCTGAATTTCGGGACGAAATTCTTTTTACCGGGGGGAGACTGTGACAACTGGCACCAAACCGGTAATTTTCGTACACTTTAATTATTATTTAATGACTGCAACTATGTGCTTAAATGTCAACGTTGTATAATAACATACTATATAAGTGAATTCATGCACGTTTTATACTACAAAATATTGCTTTATGCATTATCGAGAGCGTTGCGTCAGAAACACTAGTAAACTCACCGGTAAGACACAATATGCCAACCACTCTGTAGAAAGCAGTCAGACAATAAAATTGGCGCCTAGGTGTAGGCCCAATGACAAGAATACATTAAAACCCAAGAGTACATACAAGGGTTAACATATAGACTTTCCGGAGACTAAAATACGCACTAAAAAGCACCCGAAACGCACTTTAGGTGCAGAATTTTACTAAATTCAGCTATAATTAGCTTTTTAACCCCAAAATATTATGCAGAATTCATGTTTTATTATCCAGAATACCCTCCTAAGTGTTGGGAATTAAAAGGGTTACAAAAGGACACTTTGCGAAATAATTAAACAATTTAACGGAACGGTATCCAACCGAACAACCGGACATTACCCGGGACACCAAATTTTTGCCAAACACATTGTTTATTTATTTCTTGGCTTGTCATGATCCCCGAACACCCAAACACCCACTAAATATCAAATAAATACCATATGTAAGCTTATACTTGGAAATCTAACTAGTATTTACCGTTTAGTTACAAAAAGTTACAACCAACCCCCTCCCCCCAACCGAATTCGGTCCCAAGAGGACCCACAAGATCATCAACAAATATTTACACCATGCCTTAATCTTGTGCTAGATTTGTTTCCCATTAGTTTATTTGATTTTTACTTGTAGAACTTGACAAAATATATGAATGTATCTTATTAAAGCATGAACTAGATCCTTCATCATACTTCATATCTTCACACCATCCCCCCTCACACCTCCTCCCTCCTCTCGGCCACACCCATATCCGCCCCCACCTCCACCATAGCACCACCATCTTCATCAAACTTTGAGTTCCATTCAAGCTTCTAAGGTGATTCAAGGAAGTTGCAACTTGTGGAGCTTCAAAGGACTTTGTTTCTTGCTTTTCATCATCATTTTTCATCATCTTCTTCACTAGAATCATACCTAGCCTTTGTGCTAGTAGTAAGTCCTTGTTACACTCTTGTTCATCTTGTTTCATAGTTAAAAGTTGTAGTATGATGGTTTTAACACTAAAGAAACAAGAACTAAAAATATGAACATGAAGCTTGAACATAGAAGTTACATGAAGATGAAATGTTACTAGTATGATGTTGTAGTGAATGTGTTGTTAATTTTATGATGATTCTTGATTGGGTGATGTTAATCACCATATGGACCTTGTTAAACAATATTTGGGAATATGATTTAACAAGATTAGAAAGTGGTTATGTGTTACATAAAATAACCACCTTCTAGTTAAATATGAACTTGATAAAAATGATTTTTCATGAAATATAATTAAACTAGTAAGTTGATGATCTTGTAAATCCAAGAGTTACAAAGGATTTTTGTAAGGAAGCCAAGTTAGAGAAGCGGTTTTTGGAAAATCATGACTATTACAAACACTTACGCTATTTCTAGAAATAAGACAAGTATGAGAATATTTTATTTACAAGAAGAGTTCAAAGGGGTTAAATTTTGTAAAAATTGTTTACAAGTTGTAAACACTAAACTTTTGCAAGAAGGTGATTTTTAAAGAGATAATTATACTTTGGAAGGTAACTAAGCCCACTAAGAGCTTTACTAAGTTACTACGCGTTTTCGGGATATAACAAGTTCATGATATAGCGTGATTTACATGATTTTGGCTTCTAGTAAGACTTGAATGAGTTGTTGATGATTTAAAAGAAAATAAACACATGTTTTGAAAACATGGGAAACCTCCATTAGGGGAAACTCTGTCAAAATTTCTATAAAATTTTGACACTTAGAAAAATATAAGTTTTTGAGAAACTTACTCCCTAAAAATGTATCTAGAGCACTTACCAAGGTTTCCCTAACTTTTGTGTTAAGAAATAATGATTTCTTCAAGATTAAAATTGATGTTAAGTGTGTATATTTTTTCAGGAAAAAATATATATAATTATTGATCACCAAATTTTGTGCTAAGTGTATGTAGTGTGTATTATACGTGATAGTGTATTAGGACTTGAAAATACACTAAATACTCTTGAGAATAAAAACACAAAAATACACATACAACATACAAGATACATAATTCGGGTGCAAAAATACAAGAAACTTATATTTATTTTTGAGAAAATAATATAAGCAAGACACTTAGTTAAAAATATAAATTAATTTTTAACGCAAGAATACGTACACAAAAGACAGTGACTTGTACTTGTGCGATACAAGTCTAGTGACTAACGTTAAGAAAACACGTATAGGTCACGACGTTAATTAAGCAAATCCGGTGAAGTTTACGACGCAAGGAACGCAAAGTTGTGAGTTCATGCTCCCCCTTTTCTTTTAACCGTTTTCTGTTTTATAACTTCGAGGGTGAAATACATGTTACAAATGTTACAATGTTTACAAATGGTATGATACAAAAACAAGAAGCACTCTTGGTGAGAACGAGTACCAAGTATGATGCGTTTTAAGGAATGATACGAGAAATGATACAAGAAGTGATATGAGAAATGATACGAGAAATCGTGTCACGAATATGGTACCATAAGCACCATTAATCAACAATATACCTAGACCGCAGAACAAAAGGTTAGATCTAACGGGTTTCGGGCAGCCACACTCTTGGTGAGAATGAGTACCGAGTAGTGCTTTTGTGTCTCAGAAAAACTTGATAAATGCCTATGGTTTGGTGACTTCCTATGTCGTGTCACATGTTAATGGCCTTGCAACCCATTAACAACCCTAATACATACAAGAACACCTTATTTATACAAGATTCATGCCACAAGCATACTTGATTTATACATGAGTACGTGGTGTACACAAGAATACTTGATTTATACATGAGTACGTGGTGTACACAAGAATACTTGATTTATACATGAATATTTGAGTTACATAAGAATACTTGATTTATACATGAGTACGTGGTGTACACAAGAACACTTGATTTATACATGAATACTGGATTTATACAAGGGTTCTTGATACAAACTATGTTTTCATACAATGTATACAAACGTGAAATACAAAAACTGCATGAATTCACACCAACATTATGTTGACGATTTTCCAAAACTCACATGTATTTCAGGTAACTAAAGTGGATGTGCGCGCGGTCTTACTCATGCTCTTGGACGTTGTTCATGTTTATCGTTGAATAAAGCTGTAACTTTTAAGACAATATGCCGTCTCGTGTTGTAAACACTTAAACTACGAATTCAGTTATGTAATGTTTTGCATTTGAAGTTATTTTATGAGCATGTAGTATGTTTACCAATCGTATGCAATGAAAACCTTTCATGATCACACCTCGTGCTTCCGCCTGAGAAAGGGGTTTGACAGGCAGCAAGGTTGCAAGTACTTAAATCATTCGGGATAGCATCATGTCATCATCCATCTCAGCAATGGTACTATGAACCGAAGGAGGAGGAATATGGCTCAACACATCTTCACAAACAGCAGCATCCTTAAAACTATTATCAAGCTTCATAGACCAACTAGGCACATAAACCTCATCATTCAACCCTTCAACGTCCCTGCTCGAAGATCCCTGAACAGGAGTAGCCATAACCTTCTTGGCTGGAGTCTTCCTGCCATGAACAACCAGTTTCTTCTCCTTCTCAGCATCCATATAAACACCTTGATCTTCAGAAACCTCGATATCATCACTCAATTCCACTGGTTCAGAAGAAGTGGATTGAGGAGCACCCTTTAACAAACGGCGAGTAGATCGACGGGTTGAAGCCTTGGGAGCAGCAGGCTTATAAAAACCCTTAGCATTGGAGAAACTAACTTACCCAGCATCCTCAAACCTCTGTTCTCTACCTCTGGTAACAGCATCATCCCCTTCA
This sequence comes from Helianthus tuberosus, assembly GCA_030545235.1. Taxonomy (NCBI): domain Eukaryota; kingdom Viridiplantae; phylum Streptophyta; class Magnoliopsida; order Asterales; family Asteraceae; genus Helianthus; species Helianthus tuberosus. The sequence goes on from CM060366.1 coordinate 179,166,737, forward strand.
GCGGCTTGGGCATCCGTAAAAACAACGTCAGATGTATCGTCACTCTTGATAAAGTCCAAAGCAGACATGACTGCAAAATGTTTCAAAAAACAAAAAACAAATAAGTCACCAAACAAAGATATTCCCAAAGACAAAACAAGAAAAAAGGCATACCCTGGCCATTCCTCATAAGAACCGGATCCCGATTGGCCTGTTCCCACAATTTACTAACCCCCAACAGAACTAACAAATGTTCAGGGAAAGGACGAACCGTTGAAGGGCACTCTCGGATGGCTTTGAGAAAAGCATCATTCAAATCGGATTCGGAGGGTTCCGATTCATTGAGAACAACATCTGGGTGCCTCCACACCATTTTGAAGGGGATAATAGAATCAGAGACCCAGAAAAAACGATCTTTCCAAGTACCAAGTGTGGTAACCATGGAATAGATGAGACAAGTATCAACCTTGGATGTTTAAAAGGTGAACCAATCACCGTTTTTTGCCAAACGAAAAAACCGATGGAATAACAACAATGAAGGATCATAACCAAGGGCACGGCATTAAACCTTGAAGTGTAAAACCCTATCCATACCCTTTCGATGAATTTGGCCAAAGGAAAAACCGTAATACTCCAAAACATTCAACACTAAAAGAGAAAATGGATGACGGAGGTTAGAAAACTCAAAATGACGACAATAAAGAGCAATCGAACCGGTCGGACATTTGTCGATCGGAACGTCACAAGCCGGAGCAGTTGGTTTAAATTTCATCCCAATTCCCCATTCCATACAAAACAACTCTACTTCCTCTTGGGTTAATCGAGAAAACGATTTTGCCAAATCTTTCCGTGTACCCACGATCAAGAAAAAAGAACAAAGTAAAAAGAGGAAACCCGAACTAACCTGAAGAGTGGAAAGAAAATGTGGAAGAAACTTGAGAGATAATGAAGTATTGATTGTTTTTTTTTTAATACTAAATCAAAATAAAACCCAATTAGAGGTTATAATTACATAACAGTTATTAACCTGCCCTCTGCAAAAACTGCCGACCTATAAACTGCCACACATCAATCAAATCAGTTGTCAGTTTTTTAAAAATTCAAAAATTCTCAACTGACGCCAAGCCTTCAAGCTTTCAAGCCTTTAAGCAATAAAAGAAAATGTGTAAAAGTCAGAAGTCTTTGAGCTCACTCCCAAAAACCTCTGACTTGGGGGGCTGATGACGGGGGTAGCCCAAGACCAAATAAAATAACTTTGACACATTAAAGCTTAAAAGGTTAAAAGGTTCGAAGGTTGGAAACCCGAAAGACTAGATAAAATAGTACGTGAACAGTAGGCAGTCACATCTCTGATTGCTTCACCAAACTCCCCAGCCGCAAAAGTGACACAAGTCCACAGAGCACAGCCTTTTATCCGCAGGTCAAAAGGCTTCAACCCCCAAAAGGGCAAAACCCCCACTGCAAGCATGTTCACTAGTCAAACAACTTCCTCTTTGAGCGATGGCTTTTCCTATAAATGTGACACTTCATTAAGTGTGAAAAACATTCCGATCAGCTCTGATTCCAGGCGAATCTCTGGTCATTGTTCTTGAGTACTTGCTTCATGCAAGTCACTTTCTTTCACATTCAACACACACATTCCCTTTGCTCCTATATCCGAAGCTGAACACGTTTCAGTGGAGGATCTCGAGCAAACAACAAAAACAAACTATTGAACCTCTCTCCACGTCTTGCAAACGTGGGGGGGGCCCACGACCTGCGTTAGGCAAAGTTGAACCCTTCAACCCTTTTGCCTAACCAGCCCAGCTACCATCCTTGGTCTATTATTCGTTGCATCAACATTGCGTGTTGCACACAAGGTGCTTGATGAAATGCTTGAACAAGAAGATATAACAAAGCTGATTGGGATTAAAAATTATAGGGCTGCAGTTTTAAAAAAATCATATAAATCACTAGAACGACCTGTGAGGTTGAGCCTGATATGCTCAAAAAGCTATTGAAACATACTACGTTTTACGTTTGAACATGTTTGTTAAATTCTGATGTTAAACGGGTCAAAACAGTGCCCAAAGTTGGCTGAACTGTTTTGACAACAAGCTCATTTGGAAGCATTTTGACTTCTGAGCTGATTTTGCAAAAATCATAATTAATTCTAGGAAGCTCGGATTGAGCTGATTCTTTTTGGGCTGGAAAGATATTTTAGTATTCTACATTTCATCTTTGATCACGAAGGGCTAAATAAGAACGTAAAGTGGTCAAAAGAGTCGATTCAGCAGCTATATTGTAAAGTTGCTTCACATTTTATTAATAAACTAAATCCAAGGAAAGTTGTATTTTGTTTATACTTTGCTTTGTTTATAAAACAATGGTTTCATGAATATTAAGCATGTTATTTTGCTTATTTTAAGTATTTAAAATACCTACAAATAAGCTTGTCAACGAAGTTGTGAAAATGAGAAAAAGAATGATTAAATCATATAATACACATGGGTAGTTTGACTATTTGGAAAGTAAAACTGACCTATGATTTAGTTAAGTAATTTATTTGCAAGAAACCCCATAGGAAATAGTAGCCATAATATGAAATGACTAAACTGACCATCTTAGGGGTAATATGATAGTTTGACTCTTGACGAGATAGGTGAAGCTTGAAGGAGATGATCAAACGGGATAAAGACATGAGGAAGACTTGCTTGGATGAAAGGTAAGTAAAGCTTACACTCCCTTTTTATAAAATGTCTAATTATTATAAGGGTTACGAATATGTTTAGCTAATGGTTAAAATGTGGTGTTCGGACGTAATTGATACGGCTCGGAATAAGTAAAAAAAAATGAGGGAAAACCATGATAGATGGTAAAAATGGGTAAATGGTAATATAGTCATGGAATAAGAAACATACAACGAATTTTGAAATGTTGCCCTATGGGGTAATTCATAATAATGAGAGGGATAAAATGGCAATTAGTCGCGTATCGACAAACGTAAGTTAAGGTTAAAAGATACCCTTCGGCGTAAGCCGAAATGGGTTAAATAACGAAATGGTAAATATATATATATATATACCATTCAAATACAAATGCAAAACGTTTGGTCGTTTAGACCAAACAGGTTAAATGGTGATTTCTAGCGCCATTTGACAAATAACGACTAACGAGTATTGTCGAGTCTAGTGCTCACAAGATAAAAACGGCTTATGGAAATTTGCATTTGCTATAAAGTAGCAAAATCATTAATGCAAGGTATTCAAATGGGTCAATAATTGACCCGAGCCAGGTACGCATATTTTGTATTGTAGTTAGAAGCGATATTTTGGTCATCTATTAGCGAAAGTCCTTCGTCGCAAAATGAAGGACTAAAATTGACCAAAAAGCCCTTGAGGGGTAAATAGGGCAAATAACGTTTAAGAGTTGTTTAGAAATAAGCGTTTTGTTGAATTAAGTCCTTGGGATACGTATAAAAATGGAGATAGGGTGTAAACTAAAAGAAGCTTGATTTAAGCTTGAAAATGTTAAATACCCGTAACGGGTCAAAACGAGTATATAAGCAAAACGGGTTAAGATTTCATAAGAAACCCGTAATTTGAACCTTGAAAATTAGTAAACTGATATAACATGATGTCCATGGTATTTTAAAGGTAATACACAAATTAGTTTGATAAAATCACGAACGGGTCAAAAGTGTCATAATTGAATTTCAAGCCGAGATCTTGAAATCTAAAATTTTGAGAATTCAGAAGTAGGGTTTTTACTCCATGAGATGGATAATTAAATTACGAATGTGTGGGAAAAAGAATCGCGTAAAACGGACATCTTGATTAAAAGTTATGCCAATTTGAAGTTGTATTTTTTATTTAAACATTAGCTGGGCAGATATGCAGCTCCCAGACTCAGAACCACTGGAAAATGGACTCCCCTGCGCCACGCGATAGGGAACCATCATCCGGGCGTGACACGCGAGAGCGGTCGCGACCCGCGAAGGAGTAGAGGTAGTTTCTCGCGACACGTGAGAGACGTAAAACTAGAAAATTTTATTTTATTTTGTTTGTTTGACGCGTAGAACTTGTTTATACTTATATTTAAGTTATCAAACCTAACCTTTAAGTTGGTTTTGATCATAGGTGAATATCCATAATACACGGATGAAGATCAAGTGGCGAAAAAGGATCGAACACATGAAATAGAAGCTTCCGCACGGCGTGTCGTCGTAACTTTTAAACGACGAACTCAATTACATTATGTCGTATTAATTTTAAATTGTAAAAGTTTTAATCTAACCGTATTTTCAACATATTTGTAATCATAATTAAAAGTTTACTTTCGTAATCCATACGAAAACATTTAAATTAATAGCAAGGGTGTTACACATATCGTGGCGTATCATTTTTTTTTTTTTTTTGAAGTTTAATTTTTGGCGTATCGTATCGTGTCGTATCGTATCACATTTTTAACTTAATATCGTATTATAGCATATCGTGTCGTATCGTATCACAACTTTAATATTTTTATTTCGTTAAGTATCGTATGATAGCGTATGTGTCGTATCGTATCACATTTTTAACTTAATACCGTATTATAGCGTATCGGGTCGTATCGTATCACATCTTTATTATTTTTATAACGTTAAGTATTGTATTATAGCATGTCGTCTCGTATCATGTCACATTTTAACTTCATATCGTATTATAGCATATCGTGTCGTATTGTATCACATCATTATTATTTTTATATCGTTAAGAATCGTATTATAGCGTATCGTGTCGTATCGTATCACATTTTTAACTTAGCATACGCATCGTATTGCTTCATCTGATGATGAAACCCCCCCCCCCTAAAAACCCAGTATTTCAACCACAAAATCACACAAATTCAACGGATAAAATGCAAAATTGAAAACGTATAAATGATGAGGGTTCGGAAATGCATACCTTACTAGTCGTTGATCTTGAAATCTCGACCATATCTTGACCTATGTATTCGCACCGTATGTGTGTGTATTTGTGTGTATTTTGTTTGTTTTGGATCGTATCAACCCCCTGTTAATCAGGGGGTTATATCGTTCAAAACTTAATACGCATCGTATAGGGCTTTACGATGCGTATTACAACCCCCTGGATTTTCAAAAATTCAGGGGGTTAATACGCATCGTATAGGCCTGTACGATGCATATTATATCCCTGAAATAACTGAAATACGCCTGTTTTTTGATATTTCCGGGGTATTTTTGAGAAATTCGGAGTTTAATACGCATCGTAAAGCACGATACGATGCGTATGAAGCTGCTATACGATACAACATAGGCCTATACAATCGTATATGGCATAATTTGAAAATTTGTTTTTATCGTGTTTTCCTCGGTTCGACGCGTATACGTGTCGTTTTTTGACGAACTTTCGCATATTTTGTCTTTTTATGACGTATACCTTCAACATGCGTCGTTTCGCTGACGTTGTGTTGCGTGCGATTATCGTATTCTATGATTACGTACAGTTTTGTTTGAAATCCACTTGTATTGTATAGTGTCGTGTTATATGTATACGCGCGTGGAAATATCATTAGCTGCGTATTTTGACGTATTTTTGCGTATTTTGACGTATTTTATAGTATTGTCGCGTATTTTAGATATGAATCTACTCACTCTGAATCTAAACGATGAGGTCACCGTGAAGAGTAGTACTCTAAAAAACGCCAATCGATTCATTCACGTTTGGGCCCTCGTTTCTCACAGAAGCGGAACACCCAAACTGATGAATACGAAAGAACGTCTAATGAAGATGACAAAACAAGCGTTTTCAATCATGCTAGTTACAAACCAAAAATTCGTGCGGTTTATAACCCAGAGGCGGAGTATGACTACAATCTGATTTATCGACCAGCGGAAGCTGCCGAAAACTCAAAGTTTGTCAGAGAGATTGCACTGGCTCCCCTCGAGCGGGCAAAGTTACCTTCAAATGTAGGAAAGTTCAATGGATTGTCAGATCCTGATGATCACCTGCGCGTGTTCACCAGTGTAGGACTAATCGGCGGATAGACACTACCTATGTGGTGCCACTTGTTTGTCCAAACCCTTACAGGCATCATGCGCCTTTGGTTTGACAATCTACCAGTAGGTAAGTTAACATCATGGGTTTATCTTAAGGAAAAATTTCTGGTTCATTTCAGTCAGCAGCGCCGATCCATTTAAGACACCGCAGATGTCATGAACATTTGGCGAAGGGATGATGAAAGTTTGAAAGATTTCATCACCAGGTACAACAAGGAAGTGTTGGAAATTGGTGATGAGCACGAACACTTAATCCGCACACAGTTCAAATACGTGGTGAGATGCGACGATATGATCTAGGTGTTGTCGGGGACTGAAGGATTACCGAAGAGCTGGGAGAAGTTGATGGCAGCAGCCAAGGATTATGCTCAAACAGAGCGAAATTTAAGTTCCAACAGACCACCACTGCCCCAAAATCGACCTCAAGACATGAGCGGAAGCAGTGGTCGAAAATTCAAGAAAAACTGGAAAGACTCAACTTTAGGCGCATACTCTTCAGATGATGCCCGCACAACAATCAACAAGATCACAGCTCAAAAAGAAGGCAAGCAAGAAAATCACGAAAGGCAGTGGACGCCTCTTACCAAGACACCTGCGGAAGTGCTTAGCACCGAGGATTACCAATTCAAAACACCACCGCCGATGAAAAATAAAAGAGGACAAGATCCAAACCTCTATTGTGAGTACCACAAGGACAATGGCCACACCATGAACAACTGCATCAGTCTACGCACTGAAATAGAAAAAGCACTCAAGAGTGGAGAGCTTACACATCTAGTTCAGAACGTGTGCAAAGAAATTAAGCAGATCACCCGTGGAGACGAAGGGCCAAGCAACAAAAAAGCTAAACAAGCTTAAGGGTCCAGGACAGTTCAGTGCGCATGTAATCATAGTTTCCTTCATATTTGGCAGGTCTTCAACTTGTCAACTTATGGCACAAGAACTATTTACATGTGCAGTAACTTAAGTTTCTTATTTATCCTAATAGCAGCTTTGTACTACATGGCCTCTGCGCCTTATCCAAATCAATACAAAGTCTGTTACATTACACCTTTATATTTTATTACAAATGCATGCAATTTTTTTTGGTAAGCACAAAAACACTGTGGTGACCAAACACAAATCTCATGAACGGTCTGCGGTCACTGTCACACCCTCAAAATCCACACGCGGAGTATTACCGCGAGGCATGTGACGACCAGGATCTTAGCCACTAATTATTTTGAACGGATTAGTTATTGTTATAAACATTAGCATAATTAGTGACCTAATTTAAATTTTTCAAAACATAGTTTAAGTTCACAGCGGAAAGGGAAAGAAAACGCATCATAATTGAAACCACAAGTTTAATATCATGTTACTTACGAACCACGTACTCCATCCGATTGCAATGTCCGTCCAGAACTGTATCGAGCAACCTGCAAAGCATGCAGTAGAGTGTCAACATAACGTTGGCGAGTTCACGTGTTTGTAGTTTTTCAGTTTTAATTCCAAAAACTTGTTTTAACCAGTTAATTTATCCGTTTATACATGCCATGGGGAGCTACCCCATAATTGAGCGACTAAACTATTTTTCCAATACCGAATACTAAGTAACCGTACGTTTCCGCAGTGCCCCGTTTGTCAATGTTCTATCATCATTGACGGTTTGCCAGAGTCTATTAGTTCATGCCCGTTCCCAGTAACAAGGGTCGGTGTGAGGCTGGTGGAACCTAAATAGCGCTATCAACTAATAACCCGTTCGCCTGGCCCCGGCGACTAATCGGTATTAAGTAGTAGGGACTTGAGTGATAGAGTTTCGTTTAGTGTTGCTCGTTGCATTTCCGTACAAACAGTAATTAACTAAGAGTCCCGCATAAGGGGAGAAAAGTAGTTTGTATCCCTCACAAGGGGATAGCGTTGTTACCCGTATCCCACACAAGGAGATAGAAATACCGTATCCCGCACAAGGAGATAGAAATACCGTATCCAGCACAAGGAGATAGTGAGCAATCCCAAACCATGAAAAAGTGTTTCATTCCGTTTCCCAACCACCGAGAACGCATGCTTTAAGTAAAAAGTAGTGAACTCACCTTTGCTTTGCTCGGTTGACAATTTACTTGTGTTATGTTGGTCAACCATACCCTATTATGGTTATTAAATGTTTATTAGGTTCGTATGCAAATAATGTCACGTATAAATTACACGTATCTAACACATAGCATGTAAGTCATACTAGCATATACGGTATTGGGGCTATCCTAGCATATGAACAGTTAAACATTATCAGTTAAACAACACAGTAACACATAGTCCATAATATCAGTTTGTGCGGCCCAATAACTAAGCAAGGCAGTTCAGTCAAAACCGGGTGGTCTCGACTCGAGATCATGAGGTCTCGAGTGGTAACCAAGAGGTTTCGAGTATCAAGTAGATGGTCTCGAGTAGTGCATGCATGAGTCCGGACCTCGGGGTCTCGAGTCATGTCTCGAGTCAAGACTAGGAGATCTCGAGTCGCAACCAAGTTGGTCTCGAGTCCCCTAATGTGCATGCTTGATCTCGAGTCGTCGTTCAATGGTCTCGAGTCGCAACCTCGCGGTCTCGACTCGCAACCACTGATGCAGGCACAAGTGGAAGCCTTCTAGAACATTCTCCAACTTTTGTACTACCCAATCAAATTTCATGAGTATGTACTGTCCAATCAAAATTCACTAACACGTTCTCAACATTCTTTTCTAATCAAATCAGATCAATCACCAGGTTTTTCAAATATTCATCACATATTCAAATTGTTCATCATGTTCATATTTCTAAACGAATCCAATCAACCATCGCCTAATACTGCTTTATCACTACCTTCCAACCAAAGCATATGCAGCCATTTTATCACAAAAATCACGCTATCATGCACCCTGAGCATCACCAATCAGCATTATTCCATCAACAAGTATTACCATGATTTTGTTAACAAGTTCATCATATTCTCATTTGAACGGTTCATCATTAGTATTTACACATTCCTTTCATGACCCCAAGACTACAAGAAACATAAGGCACACATATATATATATTTCAAAACATCACATAGTCATCATATAAACAGTTTATACACTTTCTAGTTTCAATATTATCGGACACTCTCACATCAGAATGCACAAACAATTCAGCAGTCTTGACATTTTAACAATTATACTACCAAAACATCATACGGAACATCTTGTATACCCAAAATACCAAGTAGTTGAAGCACGACTATGTTTATATGTGTATAACCAAAGTTCACAAAACCCATCAACATTCAAACACAACATAATACACTTAAATAGTTCAGCAAGGATTTAATTTAAGCATCAACATTCAATCGCCAAATAGTAACAATCACCTATTATCATGTGCACAACCATGAATCGAACAAACTGCCAAATCATTAAACAAAAAACAAGCACAAACAGTGGTATAAACAGACCGAAGGTTGAGGGACTGTGGTTGTGCGGACCGAAACCGGACCAGACGAGACCTGAGCAGAACACGAGGTTGCTGCCGCTGCTTCTCTCCGAACACGGACTCGAACTGAACATGACCCGAGCCACCAGCTCAGGTCCGAGCTGAACATCATCAGCATCCGTTTTCATCATCCTTCAGAAAGAATAAATAGAAGGTAACGAATGTGAGGAACAGGGGTTACCGATGAAACTCGTCTGAGCAACCGACATTGCCGTCGCCTGAATCCCTACTGTCACCGTCGTGAGCGGTGTTTGTCACCGGTGACGTTTCCTGCCGCCGCCGAGAGCTGCTGACTAGTTTTGGCTGTTGTGGGCATTATCCAACGCCGCCGCTATTCACGGTGGTGGTGGTCGGCCGTGTTATTCAGGAGAGAGAGAGAGGAGGGATAGTGTGACTGAGGTGTGTGATCGGACAGAATGAGAGTGAGGAGGGTAGGGAGTGTGGGTGTGCGGTTGGAGCAGGAGCCGGAGCTCGCCGGAATATCCTTCTCCGGTGACCGGAGTTTTAGAGAGGGAGAAGACAAGGAATTTGAGCGGCTGAGTTCTTTGTTAGGGTTTTTTTTTTTAAAATGAGAGGTAGGGGAGGATAAGTAGTTTATATAGTGTAGGGTTTTAGGGGGTTTAGGTAAGTGGGCTTGGGCCTAACCCAAGTGTGCGTGGATCCGTTTTAAGCGACTACGCGTCTCGCTCAAACCGATTGGCCCGGTTAAAATTAACTAACATGTATATAATTAAAGCTTTCGTCGCGGATTATTATTTTGTAAATAATAATAATATTTTAATAATAGTGATATTAATAAACACGCGTGTTACTTAAATGCCCTTCTCTTGACAACGAGAGTACGGGTTGTCACATTCTCCCCATGTTACTGGAATTTCGTCCTCGAAATTTAAGCAAACATCCTACACTACGCTCCACATGTGTACATAGACTCCATTATCATACGTAGATACAAGCAGTTTCACGAAAGTCCACAGAACGAACATGCAAGCCACATAGCATATACAGTCACATAGCACGTAAGGTCACATAGCATTAGATTCACAGAGTTGTACGTATCTCACATAGTACGGATTTTCACAAACTTAACTATAACTTCCAAGAAACGTACAGGAAAACCCGAAGTGTCACCTTATCCCCAAGTTCAAGAAATTTTGTCCTGAAATTTAGCACGCAGCCACTGACAAGCTAGTGTGTTTAAATGTTTTCGTGGGGTGTCACATCATCCCCTTGTTGGCTTGAAATTTCTTCTAGAAATTTCAGTTGTAGCTTCAGTGCTGGAAGTAATGTTTACAGACAACTGGGGATACGTGCTCATCAGCTGGTTTTCCCGTTCCCAGGTAAACTCTGGGCCACAGCGTGAGTTTCAATGAACTCGGTCTGTTGGCATATTATACCATGCTTGAGGGTTTCGATTTCTTGATCCTTGATCTCAACCGGTTCCTCAACGAAGCGTATTTTTTTGTTGCTGACCAACGAATGTTTCATCTGACAGACACTTCTTCAGATTAGGCATGTGAAAGACGTTGTGTACCACACTCAGCTCTTCTGGCAAGTTTAGTCGGCAAAGCTTCCTTACCGATCCTTTTGGTAAATTTTCGAACGGTCCAACATATCGCGGATTAAGTTCGTCCCGTTAGCCAAAACGTACCACACCCATCCAGTGGGAAACTTTAGGTAGAACTCAGTCTCCGAATAGGAATTCTAGAGGAATTCTGACGGTCTGGAGCTGCCGCCATGCGTTGTCTATTCTGGGCAATCCTACCCGTCAAGTGCAAGTTCTGGGCCGGTAATTTGGCTTCCGCCCAACACCGAGGTGACCAGCATCTGCGTCCGTGCAATGCCTCAAATGGTGTTGCTTGAAGGCTAGTGTGGTAGCAGTTGTTGGAAGAGAATTCTACAAAAGAGAAGTGTCACTCGTATCCAAGGACGATAACACGTGTTCTCAGCATGCCTTTGAGTGTTCGGGTGGTGCATTTGGCCTGACCATCAGTTTGCGGGCGATAAGCGGTGTTCATGCCTAACAGTGAGCCAAAAGTCTTTTGTGCACAGCCTTGTGATGGATCGGATGCAAAACGTGGGTTACGATAAGATATAAGAGGAGTCGGCATCCCGTGCCTAATATCTACTTCTATCAAGTAGATGGTTGTAAGTTCGAAAACTTGTTGGTTTCTTTGGTCGCGTGCCGTTACTGGCAGACATTCCATCAATGCCTTGGACATGATAGAATAAGATAGAAGCACCGCGTAGATCATCTTCCAATTGCTGGAGTTGCGAATATTTGAGCATCTCTCGAATGCTAGGTGATGCTTTTTCGAGTTTAAATCGTGAGCGGTCGCGTATACGGTCGAGAAATGCGGGCTTTGCGACGTTAAAAGTCATGCATTGAAAACTTAGCGTAAGGCGGTTTGCATCGTAGAAGTACCAGGGTAGAGCGTAGGAGTCGTCCTGATTCCCACTGGTTTTCGGAATAGGTTCGGACGTCGTCGAAAGAAACAAGTGTCGAATTTTGACAGGATGAAATAAATTCGAGTGTCGTAACTAGGTGTTGATCGTATCGAGTTTCGAAGAACAGTGTTTGCGATACCCGTTACCCCCGGGGTATCCTTGGCTCGTTGCTCCAACGAGTAACATTCGTAGGAAGAAATTCGTCCAAACGGAGATTTGTGCAGAGCAGAGCAGGATAAGGATCATGGAATTCGTGGACCATAACACGAGTAGCAAGATAAACTGATGTGTTCAACTTGAGACAAAACGTGAAGGCTTTGGGATCGGCATTAGGGATTTATCAGACGTCGATGAGGTGGCTGGTCGTACACAAATCATGGGTGTTTAGAATAAAGAAAGTCGCTTGCTGACAAGAGGTGTTATGTCGATTGGATTAGCACAAAAAGAAGTAGCTAGTGAGGGATGGTCGCCGTGCGGGTCTGTAGGTTTTGGGGTCTTATTGAGACGTCTGGCAGGATGTGATGCCTTAAATCGGTGAGAAACCCAGTTCGAGTGGATTGTTCTAAGTCGTGCGAACGAGTTCGGAGTAGCGCTTGCGTCGTCGAGGGGTTCGATGTAAAATTGCGAAAACAGGTTTTCGAGAAAGCACGGTTGAAGTAATACGTTGCTGAATTTCAAGGGCTAAAAAGTTTGTCGGCTAAAGGTCGAGTTTGTTGAATTCACCAAACTAAGAGAGATCTGGTCAAGGTTTCTATACGAAGAAACGTGGATGCCGGGAAAAAGTAAGGATAGAAACGGGGATACCATCTGAGCAATAAACGCGGATTCGTACGAAAGCGAGTGAAAGGATTCACGGAATCAGAAAAGTCATCAAAGAATGACGGTTCGGGCAAATGAAGGATAAGGTAAGCATCTAGGTCACCGTACTCGTCAGTGGGTTGACTTGCTCGTATCTTCGCCTTGCCACGCCTTCAAATACACCGGTTTGTAAGAAGGATATCACTTTGCTGGGTTTTGGGGCGTGCTAAGGTATGAGGTTCAACTTGAATAGGGATTAACCATGTAATCAAGGAATTAGGGGGAAATAACTTCGCGGTTGATGGGAAGGTGATGCAATTGCTGGTACTACCATGAGAAGCATACACCTCGCATGCTTTTCGTGTTTGAGACGTGCAAACAGAAACCCAAAAAGTGTAGACTTACTAGAATGCTTAGGTGATCAGTCGTGTGAGGGAACAAGTCTTACTACTTAAGTTGGGAAAAGAAATATGCAAGTAAAAAGGATGCGAATGACGTCGTCGTTCCTTCTAATATCCCATGATGTAGGGGTGGCTCCCCTTCGTTGATTCGTTCTCGTAACTTCTCTATGTGCTTCGTAGTAGACCTTTCCTGGGCAGGTCTTTCGAGTATATGTCCCTCGCGTCGGTTTACAGTCCAGGGATGATACCAATAAATACATGGACAAGGGCTTGGAATAACTGGTTCCTTGCCCTTAGTGTATCGTGGTTTCGAACCAGGTTTAGGAGGACTCGCTCCTGTTTAATGCGTAACATGCTAGCCTAGCCTTCGTATAATCCACGGTGTTAATTACTAAATATATGCACACGTACTAACATATATAAATGCTAATGACACACATACACACATGTGGGTTTACACACATAAGTTATGCACAAGTAAATGCCGTTAGCCTACCATTACCAGGTGAGCATCTGAGGCTGACGAACCTTGCAATCCGGAGTGTGGTGTCATTGTGGTTTTCATTAAAGAACGGTTATAGTCTGGTTTTCATATATAAAAATATTTTATTTCCCAAACCAAAATAGTTTATATTTAAAACCTATTTCGCTATAACCAATGGCTTTGATACCAATCTGTCACACCCTCAAAATCCACACGCGGAGTATTACCGCGAGGCATGTGACGACCAAGATCTTAGCCACTAATTATTTTGAACGGATTAGTTATTGTTATAAACATTAGCATAATTAGTGACCTAATTTAAATTTTTCAAAACATAGTTTAAGTTCACAGCGGAAAGGGAAAGAAAACGCATCATAATTGAAACCACAATTTTAATATCATGTTACTTACGAACCACGTACTCCATCCGATTGCAATGTCCGTCCAGAACTGTATCGAGCAACCTGCAAAGCATGCAGTAGAGTGTCAACAAAACGTTGGCGAGTTCACATGTTTGTAGTTTTTCAGTTTTAATTCCAAAAACTTGTTTTAACCAGTTAATTTATCCCTTTATACATGCCATGGGGAGCTACCCCATAAGTGAGCGACTAAACTGTTTTTCCAAAACCGAATACTAAGTAACCGTACGTTTCCGCAGTGCCCCGTTTGTCAATGTTCTATCATCATTGACGGTTTGCCAGAGTCTATTAGTTCATGCCCGTTTCCAGTAACAAGGGTCGGTGTGAGGCTGGTCGAACCTAAATAGCGCTATCAATTAATAACCCGTTCGCCTGGCCCCGGCGACTAATCGGTATTAAGTAGTAGGGACTTGAGTGATAGAGTTTCGTTTAGTGTTGCTCGTTGCATTTCCGTACAAACAGTAATTAACTAAGAGTCCCGCATAAGGGGAGAAAAGTAGTTTGTATCCCTCACAAGGGGATAGCGTTGTTACCCGTATCCCACACAAGGAAATAGAAATATCGTATCTCGCACAAGGAGATACAAATACCGTATCCTGCACAAGGAGATAGTGAACAATCCCAAACCAGGAAAAAGTGTTTCGTTCCGTTTCCCAACCACCGGGAACGCATGCTTTAAGTAAAAAGTAGTGAACTCACCTTTGCTTTGCTCGGTTGACAATTTACTTGTGTTATGTTGGTCAACCATACCCTATTATGGTTATTAAATGTTTATTAGGTTCGTATGCAAGTAATGTCACATATAAATTACACGTATCTAACACATAGCATGTAAGTCATACTAGCATATACGGTATTGGGCCTATCCTAGCATATGTACAGTTAAACATTATCAGTTAAACAACACAGTAACACATAGTCCATAATATCAATTTGTGCGGCCCAATAACTAAGCAAGGCAGTTCAGTCGAAACCGGGTGGTCTCGACTCGAGATCATGAGGTCTCGAGTCGTAACCAAGAGGTTTCGAGTATCAAGTAGATGGTCTCGAGTAGTGCATGCATGAGTCCGGACCTCGGGGTCTCGAGTCATGTCTCGAGTCAAGACTAGGAGATCTCGAGTCGCAACCAAGTTGGTCTCGAGTCCCCTAATGTGCATGCTTGATCTCGAGTCGTCGTTCAATGGTCTCGAGTCGCAACCTCGCGGTCTCGACTCGCAACCACTGATGCAGGCACAGGTGGAAGCCTTCTAGAACATTCTCCAACTTTTGTACTACCCAATCAAATTTCATGAGTATGTACTGTCCAATCAAAATTCACTAACACGTTCTCAACATTCTTTTCTAATCAAATCAGATCAATCACCAGGTTTTTCAAATATTCATCACATATTCAAATTGTTCATCATGTTCATATTTCTAAACGAATCCAATCAACCATCGCCTAATACTGCTTTATCACTACCTTCCAACCAAAGCATATGCAGCCATTTTATCACAAAAATCACGCTATCATGCACCCTGAGCATCACCAATCAGCATTATTCCATCAACAAGTATTACCATGATTTTGTTAACAAGTTCATCATATTCTCATTTGAACGGTTCATCATTAGTATTTACACATTCCTTTCATGACCCCAAGACTACAAGAAACATAAGGCACACATATATATATATTTCAAAACATCACATAGTCATCATATAAACAGTTTATACACTTTCTAGTTTCAATATTATCGGACACTCTCACATCAGAATGCACAAACAATTCAGCAGTCTTGACATTTTAACAATTATACTACCAAAACATCACACGGAACATCTTGTATACCCAAAATACCAAGTAGTTGAAGCACGACTATGTTTATATGTGTATAACAAAAGTTCACAAAACCCATCAACATTCAAACCCAACATAATACACTTAAATAGTTCAGCAAGGATTTAATTTAAGCATCAACATCCAATCGCCAAATAGTAACAATCACCTATTATCATGAGCACAACCATGAATCGAACAAACTGCCAAATCATTAAACAAAAACACAAGCACAAATAGTGGTATAAACTGACCGAAGGTTGAGGGACGGTGGTTGTGCGGACCGAAACCGGACCAGACGAGACCTGAGCAGAACCCGAGGTTGCGACCGCTGCTTCTCTCCGAACACGGACTCGAACTGAACATGACCCGAGCCACCAGCTCAGGTCCGAGCTGAACATCATCAGCATCCGTTTTCATCATCCTTCAGAAAGAATAAATAGAAGGTAACGAATGTGAGGAACGGGGGTTACCGATGAAACTCGTCTGAGCAACCGACATTGCCGTCGCCTGAATCCCTACTGTCACCGTCGTGAGCGGTGTTTGTCGCCGGTGACGTTTCCTACCGCCGCCGAGAGCTGCTGACTAGTTTTGGCTATTGTGGGCATTATCCAACGCCGCCACTGTTCACGGTGGTGGTGGTCGGCCGTGTTATTCAGGAGAGAGAGAGAGAGAGGAGGGATAGTGTGACTGAGGTGTGTGATCGGACAGAATTAGAGTGAGGAGGGTAGGGAGTGTGGGTGTACGGTTGGAGCAGGAGCCGGAGCTCGCCGGAATATCCATCTCTGGTGACCGGAGTTTTAGAGAGGGAGAAGACAAGGAATTTGAGCGGCTGAGTTCTTTGTTAGGGTTTTTTTTTTAAAAATGAGAGGTAGGGGAGGATAAGTAGTTTATATAGTGTAGGGTTTTAGGGGGTTTAGGTAAGTGGGCTTAGGCCTAACCCAAGTGTGCGTGGATCCGTTTTAAGCGACTACGCGTCTCGCTCAAACCGATTGGCCTGGTTAAAATTAACTAACATGTATATAATTAAAGCTTTCGTCGCGGATTATTATTTTGTAAATAATAATAATATTTTAATAATAGTGATATTAATAAACACGCATGTTACTAAAATGCCCTTCTCTTGACAACGAGAGTACGGGTTGTCACAGTCACAGGTACTGCGCAAGGTCTAGCCCTACGTTCACACATGAGCTTTATACCATCTTTATTTGTCTTACCTAAACAAAGTAATTGTACTCATGCAAACATTGTAACTAAAACATACCATGCATTCATAAAAGTTACTTGTGCAGCAGCGCATTAATAAAACCACATGCGCTGCAGCGCATTGAGAAAAGTTACTTACGCAACAGCGCATTAACAAAATATTACATAAACAGGATCCACATCCCAAACCTATCCAACAAACAACTATCAAGTACAAGACAACCTATTCTAAGTCTTCATCATCAGAAGCATCCGCTTCATCTGGGAGTATATCCTTTAGTTGCACCACAAAGTCGTCAGACTGAAGTGCAGCAGCTACCAGATCCATCACTGGAAGGCGCAAGTTGTTATATTATGCCTTAGCAGCAGCATGAGCAGCTCCAGTAGCAACACCGTGCATGGCAGATCTACTGTTGTCCCAATCAACTCTTAATGCATCAGTGACATGTTTGGTGCATTCCGCGTACCCTTGAGTATATCCGTCATTACGTGTGGTCACCATCAAATTGGCAACAGTCTAATCCGGGTCAATGGAGTTTAAGATCGAATTTGCAACCTGCATAGACAGAAGTCACGATAAGAAGACATGAAAACTTATCAGAAATATTATAATGGGTTGACACACTTACGTTGATAACCCCATGATGCCTCATCCATAGCATGACATTCTTCAGAGGTTCAACCAAACTCTCTACCGTCACCCGGGCAGTTTCAGAATTTTCCAACTTCTCCTCAGTTTCGGCAAGATGGCAGGAGGTTTCGACTTTCTCAACTCTCTCAAGCTGCAAGTCCTTTTTGGCAGACTCAAGCTCTGCCTTGGTTTGTTCCTGATCAGATAATAAAGAAGTTAGTTCTTCTATCTCCTTATTTCTAAGGGCAAGGGTGGCACAGGTTTGTACCTCTTTTTGCTCGCTCCTTTCTCTATGAGAACGACCCTCATCACGTGCAGTTTCAGCCTCTGCTCCTTCTTCCTTTAACCTTTCAATCTCCGACTTGAGACTGTTAATATTGTTCTGAAGAACCATATTCTCACTGTTATCTTTGTCACAAATTTCCCTCCAACGTTTTCACTCTTCTGAAAGAATATCAGCTTTAGATTCAGCCTTCCTTTTCCATTCCACAGCAAACCACTCCTCTGTCTTCTGCTCGCTTTCAAACTTGGCTTGATCAGTGTGACAACCCTCACTAAACCAGGTATCCGTACTAATTAATTAATATTTAATTACTACTTAATTACTGTGCTTGCTTACAACTGTGATTAAACTGCTTACTGATTCCTGATACATACATACTAATGCATCACATTTTATACGGTCACTCTATTATTTACACACAAACCTTAGTGACAACCCTGATGCACAAAAGCACAGTGAGCACACTATACGGGATACCCAGTAAATATGCTGACATAGCCAGCATCAGACAGTTACTGTCTCTGAGGCCAGTATGAGCCGGGAATAGTTTACTACACTAGTAGGGAGTGTAGGGAGATGAGGATTGTAGAACTGCGTCACTAGGCGATTGTTATAGTGACCGGATGTGCCTAAAACGTACTTTAAGTACAAAATTCTGCACTTTAAATAAAAATTCAGCATTTAACTAAACTAGTAAAGTGCAAAAACATGGAAAAATAATGCTAGACACTTTCCAAAGTGACGGGAATTTATTGTGTCACTAAAGATAATATTTAAGACACTTTAAATGCTTAATTAGCACTTTAACGGATTAATATCAAACCGAACAACCGGACTTTACCCGGAACATAAAAATATTGTCAATGACATTGTTTTTCCTTTTCTGAGCCAGTTAGGGTCCCCGAATACCCTAACACCCGTTATATTTCATAACACACATATTATATCCTAAAAAAATATTTAAACCTTAACCTTATCCTAACTAGTTTCATCAAAATCCAACCATATAAACCCCCCATGATCCAATCGGTTCCCCATGTGGGAACACACTTTCACATTTTTTAGTATTATATTAAACTTGCCTATTATCTAGTGAACATATTATATATGGGATAATAGAGATGTATGAGTTATATAATTACATAAGAGGTCTTATCTTCATTCACAAAATACTACACAAAAATTTCTTTCTTCTTTCCCCTTGTCTTGTGTTCGGCCGTGAATTCCCACCCACCCACCATTATCTTCAAATTTCAATCTTGCTATTTTACATACATCCAAAGGTGAAGGGACACACACAAGGAGGCTCGATGCTTACGGATTGCCAAGGACCTCACCACAACGCTATTAACCACCCGTTTTTCGTCTAGTTTCTTCCCTAGCCGCGAGCTAGTAGTAAGTGTCTCTAAACATTCTCTTGTTCATATTTAACGTGGTTAATAAGAGATTTAACGGATAAAAATTATGAACACTAGAGATCAAAATTAAAAGTCTTGTAAGAATGATAAAATTGATGGATAAACAGAAACTAGTAGTGTAAAACCTGTGAAACTTGTTTTGTTATGATTAATTTATGTTGTTTGATGCTAGTAGTAGAAATATTTCGTCATCTAACCGGACTAGGTCATGTTCATGAAACATGAACTAGTGTTATGTAAAGTGTAAAAATGGTAAGATGATGAACTCTACTACTTGTGAACATGAACTTGTGTAAAAGTGGTTTTTCTTGTGAAATGGAGTTCAAAACTAGTAGATCTATAGATCTACGAGTGGTATTTTCGAAGAACCAAGTGTAAAATGCAAATCATGTTTTAAAAGACGAGTCTTTCATAAACTAAAAGTATTTTAGTGACTAAACGAGTGTGTAAAACACTTGTGTAACAAAAGATTTAACAAAGAAATATTTTCGTAGATTTCGACTAGAAGTTGTAAAACTTCAAATTCCCTAAAAGTAAAGTTTTTAAGAAATATAACACTTGGAAAATATTTTTACTACAAGTGTTATGAATATATTTTCGACTTGTTTTTCCAAACAAACCTCGCCATGAATTTTTATTACAAAATCTCCAAGTGTCGGAGGTGGGATTTTCATAAATAAAGCTTGTTAAAATATATATTTAGTATATATTTTTCAAAATAGCACTTGTGTGAATTTTTATGATTATTTTGTGAACTATACAAATATTATTTTTAGAGTAAAAATAATATAACTCGTACACACCGAATATTCACGGCTCCAAAATAATACGAACGCCTTCACAATAAATATTTAAGTTACACCGGTATTATTTATTACCACCCGAACCTTACAACGTAACTTACGTATTTTCAGAAAATACTCTTGAAAGCGTATTTTGATAAAAGTATTATTTTGGAAATTACATGGAATAAAATATAATATTTTTGGGAAAAGTGTTTATATTTTGGAAGTAGAGTATTTTAGACAAATGAAATGAAATATATTTTATTAAGTGAGACTTAATAAGATGTTTCGAAGATATATAAACGCGCATGTATTAAAACCCCCATCCTTGGGAAGGAATATAACTAAAAATAATTAAGAAGTGTAAACACGAAATAGTTGTCTAACTATTTCCCAAAAACGATAACCCTTAAGCCAAGGCACGGCCGTTCGTCTAATAGAAGTTAGTACGTGTAGGTCGTCACGCAGCAGGTTACTTTGGGACGGACTATTTCGAGACGCACTTCAGTGAGTTCATGTCCCCCTTTTCTCTTAACTGTTTTCAGTTTTTATACAGCGGGGGTGAAATACATGTTACTATGATTACGAATACTTTTTACATGGTATGGTTAGCTTAAGGAGGGTTAGGACGTACAGATCATGTGAGTGAGTAGGCGCAACTTGAGGCCATTAATCCTCATTGTAGGACCGAGGGTCGTAAGCGGTAGATCTATCTGGGTGTAGCGAGCCCAACCCCTGAGCCCGCGTAATGGACGAGGTGGTGACTTTGTACCTGACGCAAAATCCGCTAGGTTTGAGTCTTCCTACGGCACTTCACACATATCATTGGCTTTGCAACCCAATGGTGATCTCTTTTTCCTTAATTGCTACATACCAGGGACTTTTATACATACTTACAACATTTTCAAATGTTTGTACATACTCACTTACACATGAACTCGCTCAACTTTATGTTGACTTGTCAAACTACATGTATTTCAGGAAACTAACGGATCTGGCACGGTATGCACGTATTTTCAAGCTGCGTTTGAATAAAGAAGTCATCCAGGGTTTAGAAGGTGTAACCTCTTCCTGGACGGGTTACATATCTCTAAAGCTAGTATTGTTTAAAGTCTTTTGCTAAGTCTTTATAAACTCAATTAAATCAAGTTAAGGTTTGTAACTTATTTTGTGATTGTTGAAAAATGGGATTTTTCTAAACTTTATTAATGAATGAATATTTCATGTTTTTATCATATAGCATTGTTATGGTTGTTTCTATGGTATTAAGAAGTCACACCAAATAATCCCACGCTTCTGCAAAGCCAGGGTGTGACAGCTTGGTATCAGAGCCTCGATTATAGCGAACTAGGATTCTTTCTCGAGTCTAGACTATGATCATCAGGGCTCTCACGAAAATGTTTTCAAACACTTTTACATTGCATACACTATACGTCCAGATCCAGGGAACAGACCTTTTTACAAACAAAAAGGCACATATACGCATTCCCAAATTTAAATTTATAATTCAGTCTGAGAGGCTGGGAGATTAATCTAGTGGGACTAGGAGATTCAGTCTGAGAGGCTGGGAGATTAATCTAGTGAGACTAGGAGATTCAGTCTAAGAGGCTTGGAGGATAGTCTGAGAGACTAGGGAGTTCTGTTTGAGAAACTAGGAGGATAGTCTGGGGAAGACTAGGATGATTACTTGCTTACATTAATTGAGACTTACATGCTTATTGATTTAATGCTGATGTACGTACATATGCGGTAGTTATTCGCATACACTAATTGTTAGTAACTACTATGGATATACAAGTTACGCACCGGCACACATGTCACTCCAATTAGGGAGCGAGTTATCAGACATTGATAGCCCTACGGCCACCGCCACGGATAAGGAGACTGCATCTGCGCCAGAGATATTTACAGCAAACACTGAGAGTGATCCTGATATGCCGACCAAGGGCGAGGACGACTTCCAACAGTCCGTGCTACCAGATATTGGTGATACTTCATCTTTACTGATGGTTTCTCTGACAAGAATCTTTATGTCACCCTTGTTTCAATCCATGACCACTCCATCACTGGTCATCCCAACGATGGACACACCATGGCTCCAACCCTCGATGATGCGTCTCCTGCGGACACTTCCACTAAAGGTTGGCTACTCGACAAACAATATATGACTACGTGGGCATGCTTATTAATGGTCCTCCTGCCGACGCCCATGATGATGTAAATTAGACGAGAGCATTGTTACTAATTTTACTTCTTAAGACCCCTGTTAACAAGCCATCATTTGATTCTAGCATGCATTTAGACTCCTTTGAGTCAGTGATACCTACAACCTTACAAACAGCTGAAGTACAGCATTCTACTACTGACACAAGACGACGACGACATGGCTACTACACTATCACCTGCTCGAGGCACCACACCGTTACACGACCCAGGGCCTGCTACTGAGCTAGCTTCCGCACCTTTTGAGTTTGCCTGATGTTGCAACTGTTGGTCCTACACCATTGCTTGATTGTGACCCTGATACTTTTGGTTTACTAGACATTGCACCCCTACTATCTAACCCAGTACCAGCACCTGACAATCTCCTCCTTGGGTGAAACGTTTGTTTTTGCATCCACAACCGCTGACATTGCTCCTTTCCCCTATGGCAACCAACATCCATTGCGCCAGGGTGCCTATAGCTTTCTTTCAGAATATAACCGCACCCCGAGAAGGTACTTCAGGTCAACACCTGCATAACGATTCATCTGCTACAACAGCATTTTCCCAACTGCACAGGTCGCATCATTCGCTACATTCACCTCTATAACGCCGAACGAACTACTTTGGTGGATCTTATAACACACTATACTGATTTTAGACCCTTGCCATCCCTCTCATTATGGAGGCTGTACACAGGATGAGTGTTCCTGTAATATCAACCACAGTTGAGGATACGGGTCGCAGAATGTTGGAGCTTGAGTTGACGCCACAGTTGGCAACTTCAAATACAAAACATTACATAACCGAAAGCATGGGTTAAGTGTCTACATCACAAGACAGCATATTGTCTGAAAAGTTTATGTAAAACACCACGTCCTCCACCCTGTCTATCACCAGCATACTTTGATTCATCACATACATCAAGGTTCCTTTTGCGCTCTCGACCGTTGCTATTACACCGTTCTCAGGGTTCTGATACTCATTTCCTTACTATTGAGCGGCAGAGCAGATAGTTACTATAACGTATATACAAGCTCGAGGAGGGACTCACGCATGTTAGCAGTCACTTTTCTTTCCTCCTCCACCCCAGTTACCAGTATAGTTCGTTTCTGGATTATGCGGATTGCATTACACTTGGGTAAAGACACTAATGATAAGCCGGGATTGCGGAGACTTTTGAGGACCACTTCTGATTACGAAATTTTGATGCACTAATATACTTATTGGACAAGGGTAGGGTGACCCTATGTCCCTTTCAATGTGATACATTTTGTAAGACACAGTGATCGTGGCCAAAGGATAATGAAAGCCCAATCATCTTTAAACATGCGGCAACACTTTGTGGCCAATAACCAATGAAAACTCAGTCGCCCCGTCTTCGCTAGGCACGTTATTGATCTATGTGTGTGTGCTATAATTATAATACTACGTGCTTACTTGCTATGCTCTCATTAAACATAATTACCAAATTACTTGGTTATACTATGATTATACCACTATTTGATTAGTTGATATGGTAACCTGTTATGTGTATGTACTTATGACCACTAAACAACCAAATGCACGCACGAAGCAAATTAGACCTGACCTAACCGACCTTCTTCTAGGAAGATGTCGACTCAAGGGAACACCGATATCAACAACCCTCTACCGACAACAGAGGCAGAAATGCAAGAGCGCCTCTTGCAGTTCATCGCACAGTACGAGGCCCGTCGCTCCGATTGCAGTAGAGGTACCTCGGGAAATAACCCCCTCAACGGTAATGACTAGTCCTTTAAGACACATTACAAAATGTTTGGACATTTCCACGAGTGCCTTGCAAAGGCCTTACGCGAATAATGTTGCTTACATCACAGGCTGTACCTACAAGCAGTTCTTGGACCACAAACCTCGAGAGTTCGACAGCACTGGGAGTGCCTTAGCCTTCGTGCGCTGGGTTGAAAAGACATATTCTGTTTTACGATTGAGCAAATGTGACCCCGAACATCAAGTCAAGTATATAACTGGACTATTGGTGGATGAGGCTCTGTCATGGTGGAACCATCAAGTTCGGACAATGGGTGAGACCGCTACGTATGCTATGAGTGGGACGAACTGAAAGATCTGATGCGTAAGAGATATTGCTCGAGGGCAGAAGTCCAGAAGTTGGAAACAGAACTGTGGAACTTGAAAATGGAAGGACCAAAGATAGCGGAGTATGTGCAGAGATTTAACGAATTATCACAAGTTGCCTTACTCCTGGGGACACCAGAGTTTAAGAGAATTGAACAGTTCATAAGGGGATTGGCACCTCAGATTCTAAGCCTGGTAACAACATCAAAACCTTCAACGATCACCGAGGCTATCAACATAAGCATAGCACTCACGGAAGAAGCAGTTAGACGAGGAGAATTTTCCACTACGGAGGAGAAAAAGGAGACTGCTATAGAGGCATCTGGGGATAACAAGAGAAGGCTCGCAAATTTCATGATGGTTACTCGGGTAAGTAACAAGAAGAAGGCCAAGAAAGGAAAAGATTACAAGGGTATCCTACCTAAGTGCGACAATTGTTTACGTTATCATGTCGGGCGATGCAAATATGGAAATTGTGGTAACTGCGGCAAGGTGGGACATGTCAAGGAAACTTGTTGGCAAAATACTGAACATAGTAATGAGGACCAAGACGGTAGTGAGAATCACGAAGGGGACAACGACAATGATAATTGTCGAGACAGAATGAGTGATAAACAGAAACGTGCTCGAGGATGTTTAAACTGTGGAAGCAAAAAGCATTTCAGAAGATATTGCCCTAAAACAACCAGGCGCAAGGATGAAAGCTCCCCACCGGAGCTAGGGAGACACGCCAAGGATCCAAGCATGGATATCGGTACGTCCCATATTACGCAATATTATGCATCTGTATTGCCAAATACTGTTGCAAATTTTACGATTCGCACTTCTAGAAGTTCGAGAGCATAATTGGTTTAAGTAGCGAGTGAGTAGATATTCCAGTACCCATTAGAACTAGCTTAGGGGAAGCTAGTGGAAGCCAACGCAGTAACTGGAATCGGCAAGATAAAACCCGAAGAGCGTAAGTTTACGCTAGATCTATTGCCAGTTGAGTTGGGAAGCTTCAACGTGGTAATTGGATGTATTAATTGGCAAGCGATCGAGCGGGGGTTGATATCCGCACCTCAATGACGAATGAAGGAACGATCGTGACTCACGAAGCAGGACACGACACCACAGATCACGAATTGCTTAAGGCACGAGAGTTGTTGTGGGAAGTATGTGTTGCTTTCTGGCTCATGTCGGGGACAAGGGAGCAGAAGAACTAAAACATGAAGATACCCCCGTGATCGGGGTATACCCTGAAGTCTTCCTCGAAGACTTGCCGGAATCATCTCCTCAACGATTAGTCGAATCTCGCATCGATTTAATTACAGGCACCGCACCTGTAGTCGATGCATCGTAGCGACTTACATTTCGGAGATGCAAGGATTGACAGTAAAGTTTTAGCAGTGGATAGAGAAGGAAGATAACAGACCAAAATTCCCATTTTTGGGTAACCCCATTTCTGCTCGTCAAAAAGAAGGATGATGATTTTCAAATAAACATCAACTACCAGGAGCCGAACGAGCTAACACACGAGAGTCAGTAACTCATACTAAGGGTTAACGAACCTCTTATATAACTAACTATGAGAACCCAACTACTACCACACGACTGATCGACGATCGAGCGTCGTTAGCGGTGAAATTCAAGAAGAAAGTTTACCGGTGAAAATTGTGGGACAATGATTAGTTCTTAGACGTACACAAAAACGGTGCTTCCTACACAATGTACAAACCGGATCCACACGGGACACGAAATCTGGAGGATTTAGAAAGCATATATTTAGGACCTTGGGAACCCAGGTCCAAACTCGTAAAGGTTTTTATTTTGGAACTCTATCTGTCAACTCAATCAACAATCATTAACCTGGCGCATATGCCAGTTCCGTTGACCAAACAGAGAGTACTTGGATTTCTTTTACTTCTGGCAAATAGATGTTTACATCTCTACTCCCCTTAATGGTAGTTGCATCACAATAATTTTCTCGCTGAGAGCGAACACACATTTGCTTTGACATCTGGTCATTTCTTCACTTTAGCAGATACTCGTTGTTCCTTTTCTTGGAAACTTACCTGGCATACATGCATCATTTGCTACACATGTGATTTCATTTTTAAACAAACACTTCATTGGAAATTACATATTATTTTGCTAAACCTAATTACTGATTCCTGAATTCGAGTAACCTACATTATTGTTATTGTTGGTTCTTTTGCTACCAAGCCAACACATTTTCTTGAAACCGTTTCCTTTCAAGTTACATTCATGGTTTATTTTGCTACCATGCCAAAAATTCCTTGTTGATACATACATTGTCGGGTTACGTTGAAACCAAGTTCAATTGCTTGAACTTATCCAGTTCACAGGTTTAACTTGAAACGCTATATGATGTATTGGGAGCATCATATTCAACTATTTTTGCAGAGATTCATTTATTTCGAGTCGTAGTAGATTTGGTTGGTCTACGACTCCACTAAAACGTTTGATTTGTTTCGATACCTTGCGGTGATATTTTCATAAAATTGAAGCTTGCGCTATTTGGTTACTCACTTCGTATACGGATTCAATTCACTATTTAGTTGTTAACAATCCATTTTGGATCTTCACGATCAAAGCGGTCTCAACACAATTGTGTGTTAAGGCAAGGGTACATATATTCATTTCGTAAGCATAATGTACCTCCTAACGATTCTTTCATTGTCAATCAAATGCCTTGCGATACTTATTACTTTTCATCTTCGATTGGAAACAGTGGTCCTTTGATGTTCCGTATTTAATTGGAAACTCTATTACATGGTATAAATCAAATCTTCAGATTGTCTCAGTACACTTTCATTTGGTTTCAAACGCGGTGAACTTGTTCAGTTACCACTACTATTGGATAATGCCATTACGATACCTTGTGGTGTCATCATAAACTTGTAACTTGTGCTAATCATGGTAACCGTGTTATAGGAGATCACACATACTTTTGTTTGATTTATCATTTAAACATTTCTGATGCAACTACGAATCAAGACAATGATACACCCGATTCGCTTGTATCTCATTCGGTGTATCTTCACCATTCAAAAATGTCAACACACTAAACCTTACCAGACATTTATTCAGGAGTTGACAGATCATTTTACTATTACGTTGAGTTGTTACTTTTAAGTTCATATAGCGGGTGCTATGGTTTGGGAAAACTAGTTTGCATATTGCAACCGATCGTTTAAAAATCTTATTAGTCAAAACTCCACTTTTGTGGAACCCCTGCTAGATGGATTACACTAGACTATATGCCAAATGCGTCTTGTACCTTTGACATCCAATGCTAAAAGCACACATCTTTCAACCCTAGGATTCGGGTTGTTATATATTCTTGGACACACCTAATGTGAGTAATGTTTATTTCGATTTGATGATTATCTATTTCGATATTATTCATATACATACATGTGTGACTTAACCATAAGGAGTTAAGGTAGTACAAATTTCGAGGACGAAATTTCTTTAATTGGGGGAGAATGTGACAACCCTCACCAAACCAGGTATCCGTACTAATTAATTAATATTTAATTACTACTTAATTACTGTGCTTGCTTACAACTGTAATTAAACTGCTTACTGATTCCTGATACATACATACTCATGCATCACATTTTATACTATCACTCTATTATTTACACACAAACCTTAGTGACAACCCTGATGCACAAAAGCACAGTGAGCACACTATACGGGATACCCAGTAAATATGCTGACAGAGCCAGCATCAGACAGTTACTGTCTCTGAGGCCAGTATGAGCCGGGAATAGTTTACTACACTAGTAGGGAGTGTAGGGAGATGAGGATTGTAGAACTGCGTCACTAGGCGATTGTTATAGTGACCGGATGTGCCTAAAACGTACTTTAAGTACAAAATTCTGCACTTTAAATAAAAATTCAGCATTTAACTAAACTAGTAAAGTGCAAAAACATGGAAAAATAATGCTAGACACTTTCCAAAGTGACGGGAATTTATTGTGTCACTAAAGATAATATTTAAGACACTTTAAATGCTTAATTAGCACTTTAACGGATTAATATCAAACCGAACAACCGGACTTTACCCGGAACATAAAAATATTGTCAATGACATTGTTTTTCCTTTTCTGAGCCAGTTAGGGTCCCCGAATACCCTAACACCCGTTATATTTCATAACACACATATTATATCCTAACTAAATATTTAAACCTTAACCTTATCCTAACTAGTTTCATCAAAATCCAACCATATAAACCCCCCATGATCCAATCGGTTCCCCATGTGGGAACACACTTTCACATTTTTTAGTATTATATTAAACTTGCCTATTATCTAGTGAACATATTATATATGGGATAATAGAGATGTATGAGTTATATAATTACATAAGAGGTCTTATCTTCATTCACAAAATACTACACAAAAATTTCTTTCTTCTTTCCCCTTGTCTTGTATTCGGCCGTGAATTCCCACCCACCCACCATTATCTTCAAATTTCAATCTTGCTATTTTACATACATCCAAAGGTGAAGGGACACACACAAGGAGGCTCGATGCTTACGGATTGCCAAGGACCTCACCACAACGCTATTAACCACCCGTTTTTCGTCTAGTTTCTTCCCTAGCCGCGAGCTAGTAGTAAGTGTCTCTAAACATTCTCTTGTTCATATTTAACGTGGTTAATAAGAGATTTAACGGATAAAAATTATGAACACTAGAGATCAAAATTAAAAGTCTTGTAAGAATGATAAAATTGATGGATAAACAGAAACTAGTAGTGTAAAACTTGTGAAACTTGTTTTGTTATGATTAATTTATGTTGTTTGATGCTAGTAGTAGAAATATTTCGTCATCTAACCGGACTAGGTCATGTTCATGAAACATGAACTAGTGTTATGTAAAGTGTAAAAATGGTAAGATGATGAACTCTACTACTTGTGAACATGAACTTGTGTAAAAGTGGTTTTTCTTGTGAAATGGAGTTCAAAACTAGTAGATCTATAGATCTACGAGTGGTATTTTCGAAGAACCAAGTGTAAAATGCAAATCATGTTTTAAAAGACGAGTCTTTCATAAACTAAAAGTATTTTAGTGACTAAACGAGTGTGTAAAACACTTGTGTAACAAAAGATTTAACAAAGAAATATTTTCGTAGATTTCGACTAGAAGTTGTAAAACTTCAAATTCCCTAAAAGTAAAGTTTTTAAGAAATATAACACTTGGAAAATATTTTTACTACAAGTGTTATGAATATATTTTCGACTTGTTTTTCCAAACAAACCTCGCCATGAATTTTTATTACAAAATCTCCAAGTGTCGGAGGTGGGATTTTCATAAATAAAGCTTGTTAAAATATATATTTAGTATATATTTTTCAAAATAGCACTTGTGTGAATTTTTATGATTATTTTGTGAACTATACAAATATTATTTTTAGAGTAAAAATAATATAACTCGTACACACCGAATATTCACGGCTCCAAAATAATACGAACGCCTTCACAATAAATATTTAAGTTACACCGGTATTATTTATTACCACCCGAACCTTACAACGTAACTTACGTATTTTCAGAAAATACTCTTGAAAGCGTATTTTGATAAAAGTATTATTTTGGAAATTACATGGAATAAAATATAATATTTTTGGGAAAAGTGTTTATATTTTGGAAGTAGAGTATTTTAGACAAATGAAATGAAATATATTTTATTAAGTGAGACTTAATAAGATGTTTCGAAGATATATAAACGGGCATGTATTAAAACCTCCATCCTTGGGAAGAAATATAACTATAAATAATTAAGAAGTGTAAACACGAAATAGTTGTCTAACTATTTCCCAAAAACGATAACCCTTAAGCCAAGGCACGGCCGTTCGTCTAATAGAAGTTAGTACGTGTAGGTCGTCACGCAGCAGGTTACTTTGGGACGGACTATTTCGAGACACACTTCAGTGAGTTCATGTCCCCCTTTTCTCCTAACTGTTTTCAGTTTTTATACCGCGGGGGTGAAATACATGTTACTATGATTACGAATACTTTTTACATGGTATGGTTAGCTTAAGGAGGGTTAGGACGTACAGATCATGTGAGTGAGTAGGCGCAACTTGAGGCCATTAATCCTCATTATATGACCGAGGGTCGTAAGCGGTAGATCTATCTGGGTGTAGCGAGCCCAACCCCTGAGCCCGCGTAATGGACCAGGTGGTGACTTTGTACCTGACGCAAAATCCGCTAGGTTTGAGTCTTCCTACGGCACTTCACACATATCATTGGCTTTGCAACCCAATGGTGATCTCTTTTTCCTTAATTGCTACATACCAGGGACTTTTATACATACTTACAACATTTTCAAATGTTTGTACATACTCACTTACACATGAACTCGCTCAACTTTATGTTGACTTTTCAAACTACATGTATTTCAGGAAACTAACGGATCTGGCACGGTATGCACGTATTTTCAAGCTGCGTTTGAATAAAGAAGTCATCCAGGGTTTAGAAGGTGTAACCTCTTCCTGGACGGGTTACATATCTCTAAACCAAGTATTGTTTAAAGTCTTTTGCTAAGTCTTTATAAACTCAATTAAATCAAGTTAAGGTTTGTAACTTATTTTGTGATTGTTGAAAAATGGGATTTTTCTAAACTTTATTAATGAATGAATATTTCATGTTTTTATCATATAGCATTGTTATGGTTGTTGCTATGGTATTAAGAAGTCACACCAAATAATCCCACGCTTCCGCAAAGCCAGGGTGTGACAATCAGCCTCCAGCTTGGCTCTCAACATGGCAACCTTCGCCTTCTCTTCAGTAACTTCCTTTTTCGATGCTTCAAAAGCATCCCACTCCTTATGCATGCTGCGCCATTCGCGCACTATTCTATGAGTGGTGGAAGTTAAACTAGCAGTTTCTTCGAGGTATGAACGACAAGTTTGATCATGAGATCATTCCTCTTGGAATTTAACTTTAGCAGGTGGGAAGATACCCTGCAACCAGTCTCGGCAAATCTGCCAATCAGAAAAGGTGTCGCCCTGTTCATGTTTCCACACAGGCGCGTGGATTTCGGAAGCTCTCTTTTCTGAATAAGATCGATAGTAATAATCCCCCAGAGTTTCATCCGGGCAGATAGGAGAGTCTTCCTCATCATGAGCAATAAAGCCCTAATCAACACCAGCTGGGTTTTCCTCAACATCATCTCTGGGAGGAGCAGAAGTAGTCGCGGAAGAGGGAACGGTTATCATAGGATCCTCTTGTTCAAGAATGGATTTTCCTCTCTCTAGCCCATGCGCCATAACCTCAGGAGACTTGGGCTTGGTAGTACCAATGCCAGT
The DNA here is from genome assembly GCA_030545235.1 of Helianthus tuberosus. NCBI lineage: Eukaryota > Viridiplantae > Streptophyta > Magnoliopsida > Asterales > Asteraceae > Helianthus > Helianthus tuberosus. The sequence goes on from CM060366.1 coordinate 179,198,576, forward strand.
CCTCTCCGCTTCCACAATCTTCTCTGCTACTAACTCAACCTCAACAGGCTTCTCCAATTCAACAACTTTCTCTACCTCCGCCTCTTCAGCCTTGGTGCACTCCAACGGTTCTCTAATAGATGCGCGGGGTGGTGATGGCGGAAGATCATCATTAAAAACAGACAATGATTCCACGCGAACAGGTGGAATAGGCTTTTCTGCAAAATGAAAGTTCATATTAACTTAAAGTATAGAGGAACAAAAGTTAAGAAGATACTCACCTGGAGAAAGCTTCGCAGCAAGAGCGTCTAGGTTACCCTTCTTATTGATTCTTTTCCTTGTAATCTTCTTGGCGGGCTGCGCCACAGCTTCACTCTATGGTTTCCTCTTCACCGCCTTAGTCCGCAACAGTGGCTCAGGACTTGATTCCAAGTCAATAGGATCATCAGGGTTTGACACCGGAATATCCGCAGTATCTCGAGGCTCCGCTTTTGGTTTCCTCACAGCTACAGGCGCAAGACCCTCTAACGTGTCACACACCACTACGTAATCACACCAAGGATCAGAAACAAGGCGCGTACCTTTCTTCCTTTCTTCTTTAAGAACGTCCACCTTTAGTGTGTCTAGCTTCTTGGGTGCAGCAGTAGTAGTCGGCGCATGTTTCTTCTTCCTTGATTCAAGGCCTATGCCTAGATTTGTCAACTCACCTATTCAAAAGAAATATTGCAATATCACCCAAAGCGCAAAGTCAGCAAAGAGTAATATTGCAATATTGCTTAAAAATGTAAAAGAAACATACCAACATTAGTAGAAGGCTGCGCACTTAAATCTGCATCCCTTGGAAGCGCAAAGTTCCTTACTATTTGATGGTACCATGTTTCTTCATTCACACCCTTCTGCACATTTGTCACTTTTCCATGCTCTCTCTTATACGCCACAACGTACAACACAACAACTGCAACAGGAAAAATCAGCAACAAAACGATTTCACAAAATAAATTCTGATGACTTATTCTTGTTATATTCCACATACACTGGCTTGTCGTGACGATCTACCTTCTAGTGCAGACTCATCCCAGCAGCAACCAAGGCCCTCTCAGGTTGTTCAATGCAGGGAACATCCTTCATATCCTGATACAATATCTCCGACTCCGGAGTCTTCAGGGTCTGCACCTCAATATCTTCCGCACCTCGGAAAGTCATCTTCATCGGAATCACTCCGGCCTTGATGAAGAAAAATTTAGGTTTCCATTCATGAAAAGACTTTAGTGGGGATAACAAAATATTCTTAGCAGACAGACGTTGAGCAAATGAATAAAATCCTTGTGAACAATGAAGTTGGTAAAACACTCGAAAACGATCAACAGTAGGCTCAATATGCATTGATCTACAAAGAAATTCGAAATGTCGAATCCGAACCATCCCCATGGGATTTAACTGAGAAATATGAAATTTATAGTAACCAAGAATGTCGAGGACAAATCTTGTTACTGGTAACCGGAAATTACCATCGGTAAAGTAGTCCCAAAACAGGGTAATATAACCGGCCGTAGCATGTGCCGCCGTCTGTCCCTCTTCTGGGTACCTCACACCCCAGCTCTTGGGTAACTTGAAATTCTGAACAAGCCCATCAATGATCACCTTCGACCACTTCAGCGGTGGTAAAGAAGCAGACATCTCCTCTGCAGAATCGTTGGGATGATCTCCAATAGACATAAAGGGTAAAAAACACAAGTTGCAGGTTTCTCTTTAAAGAAAATCGGAGAAGATGAAAGAACTCAAAGACAACTAATGAAAAAAGGCAAGCCACTCAAGGGTTTATATACCCATCGCCATTAATGCTCTCGAAAACCGTAAAACCCCCTTTTTTTCAGGAAAAAGAGGTTACCAAGACAATAAGGTCAAGTGGGGAACAAGAAATAACCTCACCACGCGTACGAACTACGTTTGACGACACCCAATTAATGTTTGACGTCTGACAAGTGACAGCCTGTCACCTAACCATCACATGTCAGTATCAGCACAGTACCTTTTACCACCTCCCTGCCATGTGTCAAGATTTTTCAAAATTTGAAATCATGAAAACCTCAGTATTAAGAAACAAGAAATATCTTCTGCAAGAAGACTCTTCGCACCTTGCGCTGAACAAAACTTGCTACTTCTTAAAATCAGAAAGCGCACACGTCATTTTGTATAAGTTCAGTACTCCACCTACTTGCCATTGGCGCATAGGAGCAACACTGGACTGAGGGGACTTGAAGGGGTATGGTCCCAAAAACCTTGCGCAGGCGCATTGGACCATACCATAACCTTAGGCCAAGAGCATCTTGAACAAGACCCTGCGCGGCCGCGCAGCGATTCCAAATAAGAGTTGGGAAAGAACAGTCTTCGATAACCATGCGCCGGAGAAAAAGAGAGACAAACATTCAACTAACACCCTTGCGAAGGCTAGTGCAAGGGCACAGTGAGGCTTGAAGAGAAAATCCTAAACCTCTCAACGCGCCTGAAATCAAGACTTGAACAAAGGAATCTTTTCTGTTACAACAGAATGGGCACGTGGCAAAGGCAAAGTAGTTTACAGCTGTAGATCTTCCAGAAGGACTTAAATGCTCATCGTGCATGCCTTCAGTCAGTTGCAACTGAATGTGACGTGGCATCATCTTGAGCTTTCATCTAAATCACGATGATGGCACTAACTTGAAGAAAGGTCTACACAAAGCCACTTTCCACGTGGCGACTCCATAAACGTTGATCAAACCCACGATCCATGTGCATGGACGTAAGGTTAACGATTGACGGAAAGAAAAGATAACCGCCAACGGAAAAGTGCTTTCTGTTACTCTCTCTGTTACGCCATTTTCCCGCCAAAATCCGGTTATAAATAAGATGCTTCAGGTATGATCTCACAAGTTACTTTCACTTATTCTCACTCATACAACTTCATCATCTTCTAGATCACTGTACTTATTCTCACGCCGGAGGGTGGTCACGGAGAGAACCCCCATTCTCCCCGTGGCGAGTCTAACAGCTTTCTATTTTGCAGTGATCATCGGGGGAGTTCAGCCAACCAATGAATCAACTAGGAGATTAAGCCTTTTTATGCAGAGACAAAACCCCCGATCTAATCGATTTCGGTCGTATTAGTTCACTGTTTCTTCAGTATTCTAACGTATTTTAGATTATTTTAACCTGTTTTTAGGTTATTTTAACATATTTCGGCGTATTTTAGCGTATTTTAATGTATCTTGTCGTAATTTGACGTGTTTTAGCGTATTTTAATGTATCTTGTCGTAATTTGACGTATTTTAGCGTATTGCAACGTATTTTAGCATATTTTCATGTATTTAAGCGTATTTTAACGTATTTTAACGTATTTTAGAGTATTTTCACATATTTTTCCGTATTTTAGAGTATTTTAGCGTATTTTCGCATATTTTAGCGTATTTTAGAGTATTTTTAGCATATTTTGACATATTTCAACGTACTTTAGAGTATTTTAGCGTATTTTCGCATATTTTAGCGTATTTTGACATATTTTAGCGTAGTTTAGAGTATTTTAACGTATTTCGGCGTAGTTTAGCATATTTTAAAGTATCATATCGTAATTTGACATATTTTAGCATATTGCAACGTATTTTAGCATATTTTCATCTATTTTAGCCTATTTTAATGTATTTTTGCGTATTTTAGAGTATTCTAGCGTATTTTAACCTTTTTTTTTACCTATTTTAGAGTATTTTTCGCATATTTTGGTGTAGTTTAGTGTATTTTAACGTATTTTAGCATATTTTAATATATTTTTGCGTATTTTAAAATATTTTAGCGTATTTTAACGTATTTGTGCATATTTTAGAGTATTTTAGCGTATCTTAACGTATTTTTCCGTATTTTAGAGCATTTTAGCGAATTTTTGCATATTTTAGCGTATTTTAGCATATTTTTGTGTATTTTTACAATTAAATTATTATTCTTTAAAATTACAATTTAATCAATATAATGCATTGTCTTGGCAATAAACAAATGGAATACATTATACAAATAAATTATTCTTTAAAATTACAAATTAATCAATACAATACACTATGTTGTCAATAAACAAATGGAATAAATTAAACAACTAAATTTTTGTTTAAATATACAAATGAATCATTACAATGCACTGTGCTGTCAATAAACAAATGGAATAAACTATACAAATAAATTTTTCTTGAACTATACAAATTAATCAATACAATACACTATGTTGTCAATGTTAGGCTTCATTATACCACGCTATCCATCCCGTGTAGTTTTCCGTCCAAAGTGCTGCTTCTTCGCCCAGGTGTCGTAACCAAAGATAGTTTGGTGACGACATTGGATAGTCCCTTTCAAGTTTGACATTGATGAAATGACCACCATTAACATATACCAGTGAAACGACCTAATGGGGGATACGTGCGTGCTCTAGATGATAGAAGGGGAATACAGTCAAACAACCTCTGATGTCTAATATGTGAACAATCACACCAAACCTATTGGCAAGAAGGAGTCCTGCCTGAGACATCTCCATCCAATGCTCCCTGGGTGCTCTTCCAACCCTAGTAAAATTTATTTTCTCTACTTGGGCGCCATAGTCCCCTGGTAAATCACTCTCTAAGATGTACTTCCACATATCTTTGTTCTCACCCGTCAGCTCTTCAACTAGTTGACTTCAAACAAACCCAAAGTAGTCTTGTTCCAACCCGAAACCCACAGCCGCCGCCCGAAACCCACAATGTCCATCCGGCTTGGCATCTTTTATTCTTGAAATGTAGGGGTGGACACACTTTTGGAATTTGATTTTTGAATCTGTGCACATATTCAAGCGTTCCATCATCAGTGATTAACGAAAAGCCATGGTCCTCGCAAGGCACCTTTTTCCGTGAAGCCGTTGAATGACTGCGTCGAAGTAACAACCTTTGAGACTTTAGAGACATTGAAGACATAGACGGTACTAGGGAATCTTGCGATGGTACATAAGAGCTGTGTTGAGGAGGGTCACACCTACTTTGTTTTTCGAAAGGCCCAACTGAGCTATCTCCAGCAGGTTGTTCTTTTCTTTGTTGTTGGATCTTGGACGTTGGCCGCCCGCGAGTGTTTTCTTATATGACAGGCAGTTTTTTTTTTTGTCGCTCATTAATGGGTTTACCACCGCCATGATCTTCAATATGACGCTTTTCTTCACTTGCGGGGGTTGGGTAGACAATTTCTGTTTCACGTATTCTAATTCTTTTTCTACATCAACCTCTTCTTCATCAAAATTTGATGAATTCAGGTCAAGTTTTCTCTAGAAAATGTCACACCCTGACTTTTGCGAAAGCGTGATTATGTGTGACTTGCTTAATATCATTGCATTCAACCATAACAAACAATTGTATGATAAAACCAAGATGTTCATCCATAGATAGTTTTAAAAACATTACATGCAACACTGTCTTAAATCCCAAAATCACAGACTTCATGTTTGAAATACAACTCCAACAGGTTTTAAGTTTCATAAGGACTTCTCAAAAGATACTATTGAAAACTAGGCTTTGAAATATGTATCCTATTCAGGACAGGATACACACTCCAAACCATTTGACACTGGATGACATCTTTTATTCCAAACAACACTTGAAACCTTCAACGCCCGCCAGATCCATACTTAGTTTCCTGAAATGCATGTAGTTTGAAAACATCAACAAAAGTTGAGCGAGTTCATGTGTTTTGTATGTGTGCACGAACATCCTTGAAAACATTTGTAAGTATGTATGTATGTACTTGTAACCGGTATGAGAGCAACAAGGAACAGATCAATTAATGTGTAGCTAGTACATTAACATGTGTGAACTGGTGCAGGAAGGCTCAAACCTAGCAGATTTGTACCGGGCCTCCGGCTGTAAGACATAGTCACCTCATGGGCCAAACCCCGGTCCACATGGGTGTGGGCTCGCTACACCCAAATAGATCTATCACTCATGTCCCTCGGTCCTAACACGAGGATTAATGGTCTTAAGAGTGCGCCTACCCATTCACATGATCTAACAGTATTTTCCTTAGCTAACCATACCATTTGTAATTGTTGGTAAACATTTAGTAACATGTAATTCACCCCCGAAGTTATAAAACTAAAAACAGTTAAAAGAAAAAGGGGGACATGAACTCACAGTTTTGCATTCTTCGTATCCAATGTAACTTAAAGCTTCCTCTAGTTCGCACGACTACCTACATGCGTACTACGGTTCATTAGACGGGTGGGTCGTGCCTTGACCTTGGTCTTATTTAGTAGTTTTGAGTTACGTTTCTTTGTGTCAACAATGTTATTCCAAGTTATACAATTATTTGTTAAAATAATAAATATTTTAACTTAAATTATATTTATTAAATTTTGGAATACTTGTTAGAATAATATTTTAACTTGTTACTTTTCATGTGTTCATACATGTATATTCTTCCCAAGGATGGGTGTATTCGTATTCGTATTCATATACTTGTATATTTTTGCCATGTATTGGTGTCGTATTCCGGAGTGTATTTATACGTACGGAAATACGTATTTCTTGTAATTATTAAGTATTCTTATACTTGATTTTGTATTATCTTTTCCGGAATAATATCTTTAATAAAAATCCATCAATATATATTTCCAAAATATATATATTTTAAGAAATATTACTTAGAAAAATTATTTGTAATTTTTCCCTTTCCCTTGTCAAAAATATTTATAAACCTCATACAAGTCTCAAAACTAATATATTTCCAAGTCTAACTTAGAAATATATATAAATCCATTTTTTTCCTTCCAAAATTAATATATTCAAAGTTTATTTAAGAAAATATATTTTCTTCCAAAAATAATGTATTTAATGTTTGTTTGAGAAAATATATATCTTCTTCCGAAAATAATACATCTTCTAATAATTCCAAGGAAAATATAAATTTTTACTTGCTCAAAAATAACACATTTCCTTCTTGTCAAAAATATGATATATTTTGTTGTAATTATGAAAATCTCATTTTCATTCTCTTGGTGTCCAAAATACCAATTACCAAAATATACTTGTAAATAATTTTCCGGAATATTTTATGAGTTAAATTCCTTTGTTCGGTTTCTCCAATATTTTGGGTAAAATTTGTATGTTCATTCTCTTGGAATTTTGGTAATATTTTGGATTGTAAGTTTTGGTATTTAGATGAGTTATATTATTTCAAGTCCTAAAATAATATAACTAATAAACATAATATACAAATAATCACACACATGGTGCCTTCTAAATATATATTTCCTAAATACATATTTAGTCACTTTTATTTGTAAAAAAACCAACCTCCAATATTTGTAACTTTTGTAACAAAAATTATGGCAAACTTTATGTAAAAATTCATGGTTTAAAATATACTTGTGAATATTTGTTTAAAAATATTTTTCTAAGTGTTTAATTTCTAGAAAAATTTTGCCATAGTTTCCCCTAAAAATGGAGGTTTCCATACCTTGAAGGCATATCATTTTCTTTTGTAAATCAACACCATCAATCAACAATCAACAACAAACAATCTACACTTACCGATTTTGCCAAAAACAAGCATAAACTACCACTTCATAAACTTGAAAATTTACAAAAAATTTTAGTAACTTACTAGTGTATTTAGTAAGTCTTGTTACCCTTTAAAGTGTGGTTGTTTCTCTAAAAACATCATTTTTAAAGAAGTTATTCCTTAACAACTTGTAATCACATTTTCTAAAAATGTTTCTTCATGGATTTTTCTTGTTACATTTGTGCTTCTACACTTTATTAACCACCAAAAATGAGGTTTATTTATTTAAGAACCAAGATTAAGTAAATCTTGTATTTTTAACTTGGTTTCTTGAAAAATCATCTTTGAAATTTTAGATCTACAAGACTTACATCTCATTTTAATCATCATGTTACAAGAAAACAATATATTCTTTCAAGTTCATGTCTTTCAAGACGATGATCTATGAATCCTTAACACTTGAATCCTCTCATCTTGCTAGATTATGTTTCTAATCATGATCTAGCAAGATCATATGATGATCTATAGCATTTACACAAGTAAACAACAATCAACAAGTATAACAACACATAAACAACATGATTTCTTCATGATTTAAGCTTATGTTCATGTTTCATCTTCTTAATTCTTAGTGTTCTTCAAGATTAACATCATGTATCATCTTTTAACCACTTAAATAAGATGTAAAATGAAGAGATTAGTGTTCTTACCACTAGCTCACGGCTAGGGATGATCAAGAGAAGAAAAGAAGTGGTTAAAATCAAATGGTGAAGGTCCTTGAACTTTCGAAAGCTCCTAGCTTCCTTATGCACCTTCTAACACCCTTGAGTATACTTGGAATTGGATGAAGATGAATGAATGATGATGATTATGTTGTTGTTGCTTACAGCTGTGAACATGCAAGGGAGGGAGAGAAGAAGTGTGTGAAGTGTGATGTTGAGGAATGAAGGTTATGGTTCTAGTAGATATACTTATATCCAACATCAACACATTTTCCATTGTATATTATATCTTATAAAGAGAAAACAAGATCCATTATTAAATTGAAATCAAATCTTGATGGTGGGGGCCATGTTGGCCGATTACTAGGTGGGGGGGGGGGGGTATAGGTTAGGTTTTAACCAAATAGTTAGTTCATAGTTAGAAATCAAGTATTTGGTTAGGGATTTAGTTATTAGATATTTATATAGTGTGTTATGATGTTCGGGGGCCATAACTAGGTTGGTAATGTTAAAACAGCGCTTCTAGTGAAAATTTGGTGTTTCTGGTAGTGTCCAGTTGTTCGGTTGGTTACCGGTTCGTTAAGGTGCTAAACTATGCAGTTTAGTGTGCTTTATGTACCCTTTTATGACAGTTTCGATTCCCGACACTTAGGAAAGCATTCAGGACTATTTAACCATATTTCTACATGATATAAGTGTGTTTAAATGCTGAATTTGCTGATTTTCTGCAGAATTCTGCAATTTATGTGAGTTTTAGGCACTTTCCGGCACTTAAACTATCTCTAGGAAGGCAGTTTTGTCATCCTTACTTTCCTACACACTATACTAGTGTAATACTTGGTTTCTGGCTCATTCTGTGTCTCAATACAATGTCTGTCTATCTACTAAACTCCGTCAGCATTTTTTTTATTTGTCTGATAACTGTGCTAGCTTTGTATCGTGTATTATTTAAATCAATAAGTTTGCATGCAATAATGTTATGACATTAAGCAATATGTGATGCACATGCCTGTATGATAACAATAATCAGAAAGCAATTCAAGTCATTAATTTGTAATTCAGCACAGTCATTAAGCACTAATTACTGTTTAATAATTGTACGGATGCATGCAAATTTGACAGTTGTCACAGAAAATGTCTATATCTTTGAGCTGAATAACGTGTTCGGCAAAACAAAAAGAGCATTACACAAGCATATTAAATTAATACAACAAAACATTTTTTATAAGTCTATAAGTACCTGTATTCTGCAATCTCTCCTGGCGACATGCACATAACAACCCGCAACCCGTGTACACCTGGCAGCCACATGTTGATCCAAATGAGTGTAACGTGGTTATTCTCCGTGTTAGCTCATTTTCTAATCGATTAAGAGCATGGATGGAAACTTTACGAAGTAGGTTGCAAAACAAAAGAATCTCAAGGTGGTTGTTCATTCGCTTGGTGCGGCTTTCTTCCAAGCATTTTTTATTTGCGTATATTGCTTTAGTACCAGGGTGTCCACCTTTTTCACCAGCGTTTCCAGACTGCATTTCGGTGTAGTGAGCTGTTTCTTTAATGCAGCATGTGCGCTTTCAGCTCTGTTTGTTGTAGTTTGGTAGAATGTCAGGGTTTGATTGGTCCATGCAGATACGAACAAATGGCGGGAGGTGCTTAACCAGTTATTCCATAAGTAATAAAAAACATCTGAAAAAAATAAACATATTCAAATTATATATCTATTTAAATGAATGTATTAACTTAGACAAAACATAGGAGGTTATAATCGTATAACTCCTCGGTAGCGGAATCACACACTGTCTTCCACTGAGGAACAAAGTCCTGCCAATCTGGTTGAGTAAACGAATTCTTGCAATGCTTCACAATATTTTGTAAAATGTGGAACCTGCAGAGATATCTGTGTGGGCCAGAGAATATTTTTCTGCACACGTTTATCAGTGCATGGTCCCTGTCCGTTAGAATGATACGCGGCTCCATGCACACGTGTAGCATGAACCTGACCCTCTCTATGACCCAGACGTACATTACCTCCTGCTCATTTGAAAGAAATGCTTACGCAACACAGAAGGTTTGGTTTGTGACGGGTGGTCCATAGGACAACCCTTTATGATGTTAAAAGACGAGTTTGTCCCTCATTTGATCGTGTAATTATCTTGAATTAGATAACTACAAATGCTTATGTTTCAGGTACAGTTGGGGAGCTAAATATGGATAAAACGCTGCTTTGGACGGTTTGGAAAGGAACGGGTCGTGCATGGAATGAAAGAAGAAACAAATCCCAAGAATCAGGGCTCCACCGTAAATTACGGTGGCCACCGTAATTTACGGTGGCCCTGAAACTCATGATTTCCTCACCGTAACTCAGTAGCAACACACCGTAACAATTGGAAGTCCACCGTAACTTACGGTGGTACCGTAAATTACGGTGGAGATGACAGACAAAAGTGTAACTGCCCTATTAAACTGTTTTTATGGGTGTCTTTTCACATATCTCATGATTGGACGTTTTCTTGGCATCTTGGGGGTGATTTTGGCTAGTTCTACCTTGTTCCAAACAATTCTAAACATTTGGTTCTTGTTTTTGATTTGTATGAACTTGGATTTGGATGTTATGATGATCACCCGAATAATGTCCGGCTAAACTTGTGGTGATCATCTTAGGTGAAGGTTTCTCTAAACTCTTGTGTGTTTGTTCCTTTATTTCTAGAATGGTAACATTATGTTTACTTTGATTATCATGGTGTATGAGTAATTGATTGTAGCTTGTTAATTGGTATTGCAATTCTAGTCTAATTCGTACGTTCTTGGTGCCGTTGGCAATCGGGATATCACGGGAAGGGTTAGGGTTGGATATTGATTGATTGATCATCGGGAAATGACCTCGCATTAATATAATCCGAGTACTTTGTTCCCTTTCATCACAACAATTGTTTATACACGAGTTATGTCTATGTAACTCTTTCTAGTTGGAATTTCGCACAAGTGTTAAAAGAAACTGAATCCTAAGATGGTCATTGTTCTCATAATCTGAAGTAAAAATCCAATCTTGATTAGTAGTAATTGATAATTTAGTTTTCCAAAACAAACAATCCAAATCATTGATCTTTAATTTCTGCAAATTAGGTTAATTGTAGTTAAATCGCAAAGCTATAAAATCAACGCATTTTCCACATACTCCCTGAGTTCGATACCCATTTACCACTATCTATAGTTGTTATTTGGATTAAATTTGCGTGTACTACGACAGCACGTCAAATTTTGGCGTCGTTGCCGGGGAAAAGCCAAGATGGGAATCGGGTCCTTTAGACGAGCAGCCGGAGCATTGGCAACCAACACTTTTTCATGACAGTATGAATCAGTTAAAAATAGGGCTGCTGCATTCATTTGCGAAAGGGAAGTTCGTGAAGTTGAGTTTGGGCCGTTTAACGTGTTTGCCCGATTTCGCGCCTTAGGATGGGAGTCGGCGCTTAGTTGTTACGATAAAGATAACAAGAATCAGTTTATGACAAAGATTCAAGAATGGATGGCAACATTGACATGTAACAAGTATGAGAGGCCATCACAGATGAAGTTGATAGGTGAGGTTAATGGTATCAAGGTGGAAATGTCGTTTGACACACTGAAAAAATTGGGAAAATACGACAGTCTACCTGCTCGTGAGTATATGATCCCTAGACTTGATGATTTATTGCTTAAGCCGGAAAAACATGCAAGGTGGAATGATATGCTAGCGGCGCTGTTTTTGCCCGGTACTTACAGTGGCGTTTTATACAGGAGGAACTTAAAGATAGAAGCGAAATTGTTGCTAGCGATTTGCATTTTGAACGTCATTCCGCGAAGAGGGGATAAGGAGCAAGTGAGGTATCCGGAAGTACCCATCCTATATTCGTTACTCAATGGGTCTCCGCGTTTTCCAATCTGATATTTGATCATGAACCAACTCTGGATTTGCCGAAACAAGTTGGGGAGGGATATTATCCCATATTGCCGAATTATCACGGGATTGATGAAGCAGTTTAAGGCAATCACATCAGAGGATAAAGGGGCAGCAAAAAGGCATCAGCCTTTTACTTTACAGAAGATGGGGATTGGTTGGACTTACACACAATCGAAAAGGTATCATAAGCTCAAATCGGAGGGTCAAAGGTGGCGAGCATTGAAAGCAGGTGCAAGGGATCTTCTACCGGGTGAAGAGGATGAACTGGAAAATGATGCGGAAGCCCCTAGTGGGGATGATGATTATGCGGATGAGCCTCATGGTGGTGAGAATGTGAATGTCGGCCAAGGGGGCCTAGGTAGGGGTTATGGTGGTGTCTTCTATGATTACACGGAGCCTTCCTATGAGCCGAATTGGGCTTACAATGGCACTATGCAAGAGGTTATCGAGAACCAACGTCCTCCGACACCCGTTTTTGAGTCATGGTCGGGTTCGGAGCGGACTTTATTTGATCAACAAACGATGATGAGTGCTAGTATGGAACGGGCCTTGAAGCATAACTTTGACCGTCAAGAATCATGGAATCGTGCACATGCTTACTCCCACGAGCTAGAGATGAACAACTGATATGAAGATGACCAAGCAAGAAGGATGCATGCGGATTGGCATGCCGGGCGGCCCGTGGTTGTGGATCCACCTCCGGTGGATTATGCGTCTCTACCAACATACGATGGTAGTGTATCGTATCCAACCCCGCCGATCCATCATTCACAATGGTTAGACCCGCGTCAACAACAAGGAGCATCCCAACAAGGTGGAAGCGGTAGCGGTGCATTCGGATTTAGAGAATGGAACGAGATGATGTCTTCCATTTTTGGACCGCCTCAACCGCGTTATTATTAGTCAGGTGGTGCTCTTTCTTGTACATTTTGTGAATATGTGTTTAGTTTATTATGTTTATGGTCGGGTGGTTGGGTGGTGTTAGTTGTTTGGTTTTGTGTTGGGTTTGTGCCAGTTGGCGGTGTGATGTTTTAAAAGAAGAAAAATATAAAAAAAATATAAAATGAAAAATACCAAAAAGAAATTTGTGGTTTGAGTGTTGAGCTTTTAGTTGGTGTTAAAGAGTTTAGCGATCAAATCCTCCTAAAACAATACATTGGGGTCAATGTATCCCAAGTGTGGGGATGGGGGGAAATTTTGAAGTTTAAAAAAAAATTAAATCAAGCGAAACAATGTGAGAATTTGAACATCTTGGATTAACCCCAAATGATGCACCGGCAACCCTTAATACCCTTTTATTCTTGGTGAGAGTTGAAGCCACACATGTAAATAAATAATACTTGTCTTTGATGAGAGTGGCAACGGGTGGGGGTGTATTAGAACTTGTGCCTTAATACGATTTGAGTCCTTAGTTGGATATGAATGTGAAAAGGATAAGGGCATTTAGGTAGCCTCGTCTTTAGTGTGTGCGAGTATGGGATTTGGGGGGTTGGACCTCATAAATTATATATATGAGCATGGTTGCGAGAGGGGCGGGGGTTTGGACATTTAGTTGCCCAATTTTGTGCCTAAAAGCCTATCGTTTGTTACCCCTTAGCTAGTTCCTAAAAAATTTACCCGACTTGACCCGGTCTTATAGTGTTAGTAGTAGTTGAGTAGTATGTAGATATATTTGATGTTAAATTGTGTGTTTGCTATAATAAAAAAAAAAAGAGAAAAAGCAATGAAAAATGAAAAAGAAATGATGTTTAGTTATCTTGTATATAGTAGTTAAGTTGGAAGTTGTTTGTTTACTTTATTGTGTAATAAAAAGACCGGGTTAAGTTTTCGCTACTTCATATATATTCCATTTCCTACCTATACACCTAGCCACGTTACAACCTTAAAAGTCCCTTTGATTTGCATTCATGTTTGGCACTTGTTGGGAGAAGGATCGATTTAGGTACAAGCCTATAGTTGTGCAACCGCCCGTTTGCCTTTGTGTGTCTAACTCATAGTTGCTAGTGCTTACTTGTTGCCAAGAGGAGAGACATAGCGAGGGGTGCATTATTTTGGGTGTTAAAAAGGGGTTAGTAAAAGGACTACATGTTTATGCTTGGTTTATGTAATCGCTTGGTTTGAAAATGGTTGAATGAGTTGCTTGGGACAAGCAATGGTTAAGTGTGGGGATGTGACGGGTGGTCCATAGGACAACCCTTTATGATGTTAAAAGACGAGTTTATCCCTCATTTGATCGTGTAATTATCTTGAATTAGATACCTACAAATGCATATGTTTCAGGTACAGTTCGGGAACAAAAAATGGATAAAACGCAGCTTTGGACGGTTTGGAAAGGAACGGGTCATGCATGGAATGAAAGAAGAAACAAATCCCAAGAATCAGGGCTCCACCGTAAATTACGGTGGCCACCGTAATTTATGGTGGCCCTGAAACTCATGATTTCCTCACCGTAACTCAGTAGCAACACACCGTAACAATTGGATGTCCACCGTAACTTACGGTGGTACTGTAAATTACGGTGGAGATGACGGACAAAGGTGTAACTGCCCTATTAAACCGTTTTTATGGGTGTCTTTTCACATATCTCATGATTGGACGTTTTCTTGGCATCTTGGGGGTGATTTTGGCTAGTTCTACCTTGTTCCAAACAATTCTAAACATTTGGTTCTTGTTTTTTATTTGTATGAACTTGAATTTGGATGTTATGATGATCAACCGAACAATGTCCGGCTAAACTTGTGGTGATCATCTTAGGTGAAGGTTTCTCTAAACTCTTGTGTGTTTGTTCCTTTATTTCTAGAATGGTAACATTGTGTTTACTTTGATTATCATGGTGTATGAGTAATTGATTGTAGCTTGTTAATTGGTATTGCAATTCTAGTCTAATTCGTACGTTCTTGGTGCCGTTGGCAATCGGGATATCACGGGAAGGGTTAGGGTTGGATATTGATTGATTGATCATCGGGAAACGACCTCGCATTAATATAATCCGAGTACTTTGTTCCCTTTCATCACAACAATTGTTTATACATAAGTTATGTCTATGTAACTCTTTCTAGTTGGAATTTCGCACAAGTGTTAAAAGAAACTGAATCCTAAGATGGTCATTGTTCTCATAATCTGAAGTAAAAATCCAATCTTGATTAGTAGTAATTGATAATTTAGTTTTCTAAAACAAACAATCCAAATCATTGATCTTTAATTTCTGCAAATTAGGTTAATTGTAGTTAAATCGCAAAGCTATAAAATCAACGCATTTTCCACATACTCCCTGAGTTCGATACCCATTTACCACTATCTATAGTTGTTATTTGGATTAAATTTGTGTGTACTACGACAGCACGTCAGTTTGTCGACGTCATACCCACAACTTGCAAAAATGGAAGATTGTACATGTTAGTCTTATAGGTAGTGTCGACCATAAGCACACGCGGGAATGCCCTCCACATTTCAAAGGACTTATCATGATAGAAAAATACATTCTGAATGACCTTGGTGGAAGGTTCTGCCTGTATGTAATAGGTTATCTTTTTTCCTAGAGGATTTGTTCCATTCGCTGCATGGAAGTCGTTTTTTTCTCGAACTTTGTGGCCCTGATCTTTTGGCGAGCGTTGTGTATGTCTTTCGGAACACATTTATTTTCAGGGTTTTGTTCGGTTACGGCCTTCCAGATTGTATGGGGCTGTATGTCTTGATCTGTCATGTCACACCGCCAAAATACCACATGCAGTAGCCCCGCTAGGCCTGTGACGTACCAGGATCTAGCCACCAATCACATTGAACTAACCACAAGATATTTAACAAAATTCTCATTCATTAAATTCAAAACATTCATAAAAACATAATCCAAGTTAACTGGTTTCAGCGAAAACAAATAGTAAAACACTGTTCTATTGTTTCAAAACCAATGTATGTGAAGTCAGTAACAAGTCTTGTAAATCCAAGCAATACGACCCATGACCACTCCAGCCATCCAGATAGCAAGTTCCTTATTCAAAACATCTAACGTCCTGTGAGCATGCAACAAGTGTATCAGACAACGCTGGTGAGTTCATAGTTTTACGAAAACGTTAGTTACCAAATGTTTAGTTCAGTTCATTGATTACAATGTTGATAATAACTCAAATACAAGACAGCTCCAGATTTATTTGCCTGTTCCCCAATGCTCCTATCAAAGCATTGGGCATGATTGGGTCATTAGTTCACACCCGTCCTCTCAGGTACGAGGTGAGGGTGCCAAACCTAGATAGCGCTACCAACTAATACCCCGTTACCTTTCAGGTAACAAACTAGATGGGACTTAAAGGTGATAGGATGAGTGTATTATCCAACATTCCAGATTTTACCCACAAGACGTATTCCTCTCAGGAATACCCAATTGATTTACCCAAAAACCTATCCCTCTTAGGGATACCCAATGACTGTCCCAACCACCGGGATGCATGCTCAAGAGGAATGAACTCACCTTTGATTTGCTTGGTATGTTAAATTACCCGTCCAAGTTGGTCAACCCAAACCCTACCGTGGTTACCAATCAACATTAGTTACATAATCAAACAAGTCACGTATTTGTACACAGTAAGTCACGTATTCGTAAACAGTTTGCATCTACCACAAGATCACCGTACATCATATATCAAATACTCAGTTCTATACATGTTCACATCTTATGTGAATATATCATAATAACCAAAAACAGATGGGTGTTTTAACTACACAAGTTAAATAAGGATTCTCATCATCAGTTATTATTATCTTGTAACATTAATATCTTGTAACACAATTATTCGTCATCAAATGCATCATATCAGTCTACTGTTCCTCCTCTTTACTTTCACGGTGAAGTACCCTTGTGACGAAGGATCATCCTTCGTCGGGGCAAGGTGTGACGAAGAACTACATGTTTCGTCGAGTTAAGGTGTGACGAAAAACCATATGTTTCGTCGAGATCAACTATGACGAAAACCCTATTCTTCGTCGAGGTAAAGTATGACGAAGGTCTACCATGGTTCGTCGAGCAAAACAGTTACAGATCCAATCGGTTACAATTTCATGTTTTCCTAGAACCCTAATCATCATCAACGGTTTCAACACGATCATCGACCCATCATCAAGTTCCAAATTACCAGTAACATGCAACAAGGACATCAACAATCCAAATATTCATATCATCATTACTATCATAACAATCATCCGATTAGTACTTGCTTATCATTCTAACAGAACCGAAATCATTAAGACACACAAGAACCCTCAACACCCCATCATACAACCCTAACTACGCAATACGGTTAATGAACAACGAAACCTTATGCATACAGGATCCTACGTATTCATACAACATCATCCCTATACAAATCCACGTATCGGAAATAAATCCAATGAATAATAACCAGATACTAACCAAGGTTCCGGATTGATTAGATTGTTTGAATAAGAAAAGCTCCGAGTTTCACAGTTGCCATCGCACCAGAGAGAGGCAAGAGAGAGGGTTTTAGGGTTTGTCATATGAAGTTTTGGCAGATCACATATGATAAAATACATTAAAACCTTGTTGGACCTCAACTGGATCTGGGCCGTGGACCCAGTTTGACGAAGAATCTTCTTCGACGAAGGATACAGTTCGTCGATCATTGATGACGAAAAGTGTAGTTCGTCATGAACTACTAATGGAGAAGAACAGTCGACGAAGAACCTTATTTGAAAGGTTACTAAACCTAATTAGTTCTTAAATTATACACTAAACAACCCTATATCATAATAGTTCAATTATTCACCAAATATGCACAAGTTACAACACAAATAATTATGAAAAGACAGTGTGAAACAAGTAACGTGTCGAGGAAAGACCTTGAAAACTCGGGTTGTCACATCATCCCCAACTTGAAAGAAATTTCGTCCCGAAATTTGGCAAATAATCCAAAGCGACAAGGTGTTAAATCAGGATGACTGTGGATTTTCCGCAGGTGCCACATCATCCCCAACTTGAAAAGGAATTTCGCCCCGAAATTCACCGGTTGCATCAGATTTAGATTGGTCAGTTGGGAATAAGTGCGGGTACTTGAGCTTCATCTGATCCTCGCGTTCCCACGTGAACTCCGGTCCACGTCTTGAGTTCCAACGAACTCTCACTATTGGAATTCGACTATGCTTACCAACCTTGCTCTCCCGGTCCATGATTTCGATTGGTTTTTCGACAAACTGCAACTTGTCGTCAAGTTTCAGCTCTTAAAACGGTACTACAAGTGTTTCATCGGACAAACACTTCTTCAACTGTGAAACATGGAAGACATCATGAACGTTACACAGCTCAGTAGGTAACTCGAGCTTGTACGCCACCTTACCAATTCGTTCCAGAATTTTGAATGGTCCAACATAACGCGGGTTAAGCTTGTCGCGCTTCCCAAAGCGCACCACACCCTTCCAGAGGGAAACTTTCAGCATAACACGATCGCCTACAGCGAATTCCAAGGGTTTCCTACTCTTGTCAGCGTAGCTTTTCTGACGGTCGCACGCCGCCGCCATGCGATTTCTGATCTGGACAATCTTTTCAGAAGTTTCAAGAACAAGTTCTCAGACCTGTGACCTGGCTGTCACCCACCTCAGCCCAACAAAGAGGAGAATGACACTTCCGCCCGTACAATGCTTTGAACGGAGCTGCCTGGATGCTAGTATGGTAACTGTTGTTGTAGGAGAACTCAATGAACAACAAATGTTTCTCCCAGCCCTTACCAAAATCAATCACACTTGCTCGCAGCATGTCTTTAAGTGTTTGGATGGTTCGTTCGCTTTGACCATCCGTTTGTGGGTGATAAGCAGTGCTCATGTCAAGGCGTGAGCCAAACGATTTATGTATTTACTGCCACAAATCAGATATGAAACGCGGATCGCGATCAGAGATAATAGAGGTTGGCACCCCGTGCCTAGAAACCACTTCCTTCAGATAAACAACAACAAGTTGTGAGAACTTATTTGTTTCCTT
This sequence comes from Helianthus tuberosus, assembly GCA_030545235.1. NCBI lineage: Eukaryota > Viridiplantae > Streptophyta > Magnoliopsida > Asterales > Asteraceae > Helianthus > Helianthus tuberosus. The sequence continues at coordinate 179,217,732 of CM060366.1, forward strand.
GATTGCTAGAAAATGAGCTGACTTCGTGAGATGATCAACGATCACCCAGATGGTATCGTTTCCATTTTGAGTTCTTGGCAAACCAGTGACGAAATCCATAGCAATCTGCTCCCATTTCCACATGGGTATTTCTGGCTGTTGAAGCAGGCCTGAGGGTTTCTGATACTCTACCTTGACTTTTGCACAAGTCAAACACTTACTCACATACGTCGCGATGCTAGCTTTCATCTTCTGCCACCAATACAAGACCTTGAGGTCTTGATACATCTTATCCGAACCCGGATGAACAGAGTATCGAGACTTGTGTGCTTCTTCCATCACAAGCTCCCTAAGATTTCCAAACAAAGGAACCCATATCCGTTCCTTAAAATAGTATAAGCCATCAAATCTTTCCACGAGTCATTTCTCCATGCCCCGCAAATACTCAGCTTTAAGATTTTCTTCCTTCAATGCTTCTGTCTGAGATGAATGGATTTGATCTGGAAGATTTGAGTGAATAGTGAGCTGCAAGGCGTGGACACGTTTGGGTTTTGATTCTTTTCGGCTAAGGGCATCAGCTACAATGTTTGCTTTGCCTGGGTGATACTTGATGGCACAATCATAGTCGTCCAATAGTTCTACCCAGCGACGCTGGCGCATATTCAATTCCTTCTGGTCGATAATATGCTGGAGGCTTCTGTGATCGGTGTAGATAGCGCATTTGGTACCGTACAGATAGTGCCTCCAGATTTTCAACGCGAAAACCACGGCCTCCAACTCCAAGTCGTGAGTCGTGTAATTCTTCTCATGAACCTTCAATTGTCGAGAAGCATAAGCTATCACCTTCTCGCGTTGCATCAGCACACAACCGAGACCCTGAATAGAAGCATCACAATATACTACAAAATCCTCGGTACCCTCAGGTAAGGACAAGATTAGTGCACTGCTAAGTTTCTGTTTCAAAAACAGGAAGGCATCTTCTTGTTTCGTTCCCCGTGAGTATACAACGCCTTTCTGTGTCAACGAGGTGAGAGGTTGAGCGATCTTCGAGAAGTCTTTAATAAATCTTCGATAGTACCCAGCGAAGCCGAGAAATTGTCGCACCTCTGAAGGATTCTTTGGTGCCTCCCAAATTCTAATAGCATCGATTTTTGCAGGATCCACATGTATTCCCGATTCATTCACAATGTGGCCAAGGAAGTGTACCTCCCGAATCCAGAAGTCACACTTAGAGAATTTCGCGTAGAGCTGCTCCTTCCTCAGAAGCTCCAAGATAAGACGCAGGTGCCGCTCGTGATCCTCCTTACTCTTAGAGTAGATCAGAATGTCGTTGATGAACACGATAACGAAATCATGAAGGTACGGCTTGCACACACGATTCATGAGGTCCATGAAGACTGCTGGTGCGTTCGTCAACCCGAATGGCATAACCAGAAAATCATAATGGCCATACCGCATTCTAAAAGTTGTTTTAGGGACATCCTCCCCTCGGACTCTCACCTGGTGATAGCCCGATCTTAAATCAATCTTCGAGTAGAAACTTGACCCTTGTAACTGGTCAAACAGGTCGTCGAAACGCGGCAAAAGGTAACGGTTCTTGACTGTCACCTTATTGTGCTCTCGATAATCTATGCACATACGAAAAGACCCATCTTTCTTCTTTACGAACAGAACTGGGGCTCCCCAAGGCGATGAACTGGGTCGGATAAAGCCTCTATCCAACAATTCTTGGAGTTGATTTGACAGCTCTTGCAACTCACCTGGTGCAAGACGATAAGGAGCACGAGCAATCGGAGCTGCTCCTGGCGTAAGGTCAATCTGAAATTCCACCTGACGATGTGGAGGTAAACCAGGTAGCTCTTCAGGAAACACGTCAGAAAATTCACGAAAAACTGGAAGGTCCTCGATCTTCCTTTCTTCTGGTTGTGAATCAGTAACTAGAGCTTAAATAGCAGGGTAGCCCTTTCGTAGACACCTCTGGGCTTTCATGGCTGAGATGTTGCCAATCATTGCACCACTACGATGTCCCTGAACCGACAAAGATTCCCCACTGGGGAGAGCGATACGCACGATTTTCTCTTTACAGAGAATTTTCGCTTGATGCTTAGACAACCAATCCATGCCAATGACCACATCAAAACTTCCAAGAGTAACAGGGAGTAGGTCAATGTCGAACACTTTACCCATAAGATCGAGTTTACAACCAAAAAGAACATGTGAAGCTTCAATCGTTTTGCCATCAGCTAACTCTACAACATGCTTATTTACAAGAGGTGCAGGACTCAATCCTAACCGACGACTGAACTCCAACGACACATAACTTCAATCGGCACCAGATTCGAACAAAACAGAAGCAAATAGATTATTCATAGAAAACGTATCGGTCACAACGTTGCCATCGTTGCGTGCTTCCCCAGCACCAATAGTAAACACTCTCCCACGTGCACCGTTCCCACCATTGTTCCCGTTGCTGTTATTCCCATTGTTGTTATTACCAGCATTCTGATTCAATTGAGGGCAATCCCGCCTGTAATGACCCTCGTCGCCACACTGAAAGCACCCCTTACGATTTCCTTGATTCTGCTGAGGCTGCTGCCTCTCCTGTTGTTGTGGCTGTTGTTGTTGTGGGGGTTGCTGCTGCTGCTGCCTTGGGAGTGAGACCCTGCAGTTTCTAGCCATATGGCCTACCTTGTTGCACCTGTGACAGACTCGGGTGCACGGCCCACGATGGTGAAAATTGCACTTGTTGCACTTTGGTAGCTTTCCCGCGTAGGAACCCTGATTTGAATTGTTGCTCTGGTTCTGATTAACGGAGGATGACTGACTAAAACTGCGATTGTTGCTGGTGTCTGGCTTCTTCTGTGATTGAATCGGATTAGACACTTTATCTACATCATTCCACTTACGTTTGCTTTCAGTAGCGGGTGTAGTAGCAGTAACGGTAGTGGCAGTAGTGGAAACACGCGGTGGTAGCGAGCCACGCTCCACCTCCTGATCTGTGATCTTGTGAGCTAAGCGGATGATCTGAGCTAAGTTGTTGAGGTTCGCCACAGTAACCAAGCCCTTCACCAGTGGGGCTAATCCCTTGATATACAGTTCAATTATTCGATGTGGAGGTCGTGATAAGTTGGGGCACATATTAGCTAGTTCATGTGACCGTTTCATGTATGCCTCGATTTCTGACCCCACCATTTTTCAGATCATAATACTCGTTCTCCAGTTTTTGCACTTCATCATGAGGACAGTACTCCTCCCTCATCAACTCCTTGAAATCCTCCCAAGTAGTGGCATTTGCCATCTCAATGCCCAGCATCTGGACTTGGGCATTCCACCAAGTCAAGGCACCATCCTCAAGTGTGCGTGAAGCATATTTCACTCTGTCCCCAGCAGGACAGTTACACATTGCGAACACCGACTCTGCCTTCTCAAACCAACGCAGTAGCCCCACAACCCCTTCAGTCCCACTGAACGTCTGTGGCTTACAATCCATGAATGTCTTAAACGTACAAGCAGGCGGATTGTTTTAATTCTGGTTCGCTTGACCTATAGACGAACAGACATATAACACACTAGTAAGAGTTGAGTTCACGACATAAGGATAAAGAATATTTGGCACATTTCGTACCAGCTTCATAGACTACCAAAGCCTCAGCCACACGGGTGTTAATCAAATTTGTCAACTCAGCCTGAGTCATCGCAATGTGACCACGTCCATGACGTCGTCCGCTCATGATTCTATATAAGAAAAGGAGAAGGGTTAAGAGTCGAGATAAGGTAGGAGTCAAACCTCACGATGCCTTCTACAGACTACTAAGTTTACGTCAGACAATAGAGCAGAACCCCTTTCACACTCGTTATGCCTCACTGGGACTCACATGCACCCCACATTACTATTATGGGTGCACCCATAATAGGAATGCGATTTGCATGTTTATCTCAGTTCCTCCCAACTTATGCTAAAAGGTTCCTCAAATTCGAATAGCAAAACGAAAACACTACACATAAATTAGGAAGGTTTAGGGAAGTATCACACTATCAATCACGTAGTATAAGCGAGTGTCACAAGAACGCATAATAGTGCTAAGTGTGCATTCACACGCAATGTCATACTTAAGTGTACGCTAAATATGCTATGCAATATGTAAACGAGAGATGAACCTTGCAATCTAGAGCTGAGTGTCATGGTCGCTTCCTGAACTGTTCGGTTAGAGTCTGGTTTTATAAAAACGTTTTAAAACCTAGTTCACTATAACTAGTGGCTCTGATACCAAACTATCACACCCCCAAAATACCACATGCGGTAGCCCCGCTAGGCCTGTGACGTACCAGGATCTAGCCACCAATCACATTGAACTAACCACAAGATATTTAACAAAATTCTCATTCATTAAATTCAAAACATTCATAAAAACATAATCCAAGTTAACTGGTTTCAGCCGAAGCAAATAGTAAAACATTGTTCTATTGTTTCAAAACCAATGTATGTGAAGTCAGTAACAAGTCTTGTAAATCCAAGAAACACGACCCATGACCACTCCAACCATCCGGATAGCAAGTTCCTTATTCAAAGCATCTAACGTTCTGCGAGCATGCAACAAGTGTATCAGACAACGCTGGTGAGTTCATAGTATTACGAAAACGTTATTTACCAAATGTTTAGTTTAGTTCATTGATTACAATGTTGATAATAACTCGAATACAAGACGGCTCCAGATTTATTTTCCTGTTCCCCAATGCTCCTATCAAAGCATTGGGCATGACTGGGTCAATAGTTCACACCCGTCCTCTCAGGTACGGGGTGAGGGTGCCAAACCTAGATAGCGCTACCAACTAATACCCCGTTACCTCTCAGGTAACAAACAAGATGGGACTTAAAGGTGATAGGATGAGTGTATTATCCAACATTCCAGATTTTACCCACAAGACGTATTCCTCTCAGGAATACCCAATTGATTTACCCAAAAACCTATCCCTCTCAGGGATACCCAATGACTGTCCCAACCACCGGGACGCATACTCAAGAGGAATGAACTCACCTTTGATTTGCTCGGTATGTTAAATTACCCGTCCAAGTTGGTCAACCCAAACCCTACCGTGGTTACCAATCAACATTAGTTACATAATCAAAAAGTCACGCATTTGTACACAGTAAGTCACTTATTCATACACAGTTTGCATCTACCACAAGATCACCGTATATCATATATCAAATACTCAGTTCTATACATGTTCACATCTCATGTGAATATCTCATAATAACCTGAAACAGATGGGTGTTTTAACTACACAAGTTAAATCAGGATTCTCATCATCAGTTATTATTATCTTGTAACATTAATATCTTGTAACGCAATTATTCATCATCAAATGCATCATATCAGTATACTGTTCCTCCTCTTTACTTTCACGGCGAAGTACCCTTGTAACGAAGGATCATCCTTCGTCGGGGCAAGGTGTGAGGAAGAACTACATGTTTCGTCGAGTTAAGGTGTGATGAAAAACCATATGTTTCGTCGAGATCAACTATGACGAAAACCCTATTCTTCGTCGAGGTAAAGTATGACGAAGGTCTACCATGGTTCGTCGAGCAAAACAGTTACAGATCCAATCAGTTACAATTTCACGTTTTCCTAGAACCCTAATCATCATCAACGGTTTCAACACGATCATCGACCCATCATCAAGTTCCTAATTACCAGTAACATGCAACAAGGGCATCAACAATCCAAATATTCATATGATCATTACTATCATAACAATCATCCGATTAATACTTGCTTATCATTCTAACAGAACCAAAATCATTAAGACACACAAGAACCCTCAACAACCCATCATACAACCCTAATTACGCAATACGGTTAATGAACAACGAAACCTTATGCATACAAGATCCTACGTATTCATACAACATCATCACAATACAAATCCATGTATCAGAAATATATCCAATGAATAATAACCAGATACTAACCAAGGTTCCGGATTGATTAGATTGTTTGAATAAGAAAAGCTCCGAGTTTCACAGTTGCCGTCGCACCAGAGAGAGGCAAGAGAGAGCGTTTTAGGGTTTGTCGTATGAAGTTTTGGCAGATCACATATGATAAAATACATTAAAACCTTGTTGGGCCTCAACTGGATCTGGGCCGCGGACCCAGTTTGACGAAGAACCTTCTTCGACGAAGGATATAGTTCGTCGATCATTGATGACGAAAAGTGTAGTTCGTCATGAACTACTGATGGAGAAGAACAGTTGACGAAGAACTTTATTTAAAAGGTTACTAAACCTAAATAGTTCTTAAATTATACACTAAACAACCCTATATCATAATAGTTCAATTATTCACCAAATATGCACAAGTTACAACACAAACAATTATGAAAAAACAGTGTGAAACAAGTAACTTGTCGAGGAAAGAACTTGAAAACTCGGGTTGTCACATGTCAGCTCTTGCACCAGCCTAAACTCATTAGGAGTAAGTCTCCTGGCATACGCGTAACCCTCCATATGCTCAGCAGGGCCGTGGTCGTGGATCTTGTTAAAATTTTTGTGCAGATAATCTATCCGCCAAGCTCGACGACTTTGATTAAGACGACCTATCACCATAAAAGGGCATGTGTATTTTTTGTTGCCGGTTTTCCTAACCGTGGCCTTACCCTCATGTTCGCCACTACGACAACATTGGAGCCATATACAGTGATCCTTGGACCGTCTGGTAACAATAACGTATCCGGTGGCTAAACCCCTTCGTTTTACCTAACCTTCCAAATCATCGCGGGATAAAAAATCCTAAAAATATAAAAAAATTTAAAATATAACAATTTTAATTAATTTTATAAAAAAATATAACATTTTTTAATTAATTTCTTATCTTATTTACAAAAGATAACAATTTTGAATGAATTTTTTCTTTACAATTTTAAGATAATTCATTTGAAAAAATATATAACGTCATCTATATCAATCTAATAATCAAACAAATATTTCAAAAAAATATAACATTTTTTAATGTATTTTTTTATAATATTTTAAAAAATATAACAATTTTAATTAATTTTATAAAAATATTATATATAACATTTATAATTCATTTACAAAAATATATAACAACGTCATCCATATCAATCTAAAAAAATAACAATTAATTTAAAAAAAATTAACAATTTTTAAGGTATTTTCTATTATATCTAAAAATATATAACAATTTTAATTAATTTTATAAAAAATATAACATTTTTAATTAATTTTTATCCTATTAGAAAAATATAACAATTTTTAATGTATTTTTATTAACAATTTTATAATAATTTTTTAACAGAAAAAATATAACATATAACAAAAATATATATTGTTCATACCTAATTAGTTTTGTACGAAAATTCATGGTAAGCGGGTTGCTCGTCACCCAATGACTCTGGCGCGTAAGAAAGCTCACCAACATCTTTTCGTACTCCAGAGGCACCACTAACAAAAAAGTTAATGCAATATTCTTCAAGTCCGTACGAGGCACCGTAACCGGCTTCATAATACGGAGACTAATAACCATGATCATAGCTAGGCACGACTGACTGAAAAAAAAAAAGAAACAACGGTTAAATCATAACGGCTCATCTAAAAGCCTTCATAATACTAAGTAAATATATTTTTTACCTCGTTTAGATCTGGTAACAATGTAGGATCGTTGTGCGACCTGAATGAGTCGATCAGAAGAGTTTTGGATCCGAATCAAAGGCGGAATCAATGAAACGGACGCTCGATTCAATTATAATGTCTCTTGTATTGATATAATAGAATTACAGCACCTGGAGACAATTTGGCAGCACTTCGTTACCGAATCAGACAAAGTAATTCCGTTCCAAATGACACACCAGGCTCCTCTATATATAGTGTTGTGATTCCGTTTAAAATTGTCCTTGGCTGTTTCAAACGAAATTACCATTAAACTCACAAAAATCAGTTTCTAGCAACTATAGCACTGGTTATCCTATCCTATCACATGACTCGATACAAGACGAAGTCAATAGACATAGTACACTAACAGACTCCCCCTTGGATGTTGACGAAGTCTTCAGTGTCGAGTCTTTATCATGACACATCTTCAGTCTTGATCAGTCTTCAAACTCTTACCAAATTGTCTAACAGTGTAAGCATCCATCAATCTTTATCTTCTTCAATCAGCTTCTATCTTTGAATTATATATCAGGATCTGACTCTGGCTCTAACATTAACAGCTTCTTTAGAAACACTTTTCTCAGGCTCCCCCTCTCGTCAAGCTTCCGTGCTTCAGGGATCGACACCTTGCTTTCCGGTTACAAGCTCCCCCTTACTTTGAGCTCGTCTTCAGACTCCCCCTTAGACTCTGCTATCGGGATCGTAGTCTGGAATAACATCTGCAATTCTCATACATTTATAAGTACAAGCTTTTCAAACATCCAATTATCCAGGAATTGTAACCTGGCTCTTTCAAACTTTCTAAGCTAACACAACTTAACAATTCTCATGAATTTGACATATTCAGGATCGGAAACTGACTCTTTTTCATAGATTTTAACAATATAAGCATCCAAATCCCTCACAGTTAATCATCCAAGTCCAACTTAATGACCTTGGATATATCACAAACTGTTTTTTATTTTAAATTTTTTTAAATTTCAAGATTCAAATTAATGAACTTGTTTTATTTTCAGAAACACAATCAGCATACTTAGATTTTGAAACTCAGCACTCAGAATTCGGTTTTCGAAAATAAAGTAGAATCAAAAAATCTTTTTGTATTTTTTCTGAAACATAAAACAATAAAACTGTAAAGAATATTTACAAACATATTTACAGACAATATTTTTGTTTGAGTTTGCGTCAGAGGATCATATCAGTTTTTGACAAGTCACAAGTACCGTTGAGCTTAGTTACACATTAAGAATTAAACAATTCACTTAGATTGTCGATATACTGATCCACTTAAATTTTCACACAAATTTCAACTGATTCAGGATACGAATTAGATGTTTTAAGAACTTAAACTCATTCATGTGTCCCACCTCTTGAATATACTCCCGTATCCAGATCCCAATATTCAGTCTTACAGGTGAGTATACCTAGATGATATCTCTAAGGGGTTAAATTGCGAAGGCCGTGAGAGCTTAGGTCAGAACTTCCGTTCAGCAGAGAGATGACGGCTTTGACTTTAGGTGTGTTCCCTTTAGAGAATCTTTTCTTCAACAGCACATGATTAGCATTTTTCAATGTTTCATCATTTTTTATGCTGAGGTTGATGCTATATTTCAAGCAAGCAGAAAGTATTATACGGGGACTAGGCCATTGCTTCCGCAAAATCAGAAGTCCCGGGATAATACCCCAGATATCACTGAGTATAAAGACCTAGTATCTCAGAAAGAGGGGTCCTTCAAACGAGATTTCAGGGTTACCTATATATCCAAGTAGTGTTCCCCACGAAATAAGCAAGTTTGAATTTATGTTTATATCCCGAAAAAGTTTACTAAATGTATAAAAACCTATCGACATATCATCAGTGAGACTGTTTAACGCTATATAATCATTACATTTCTTTAGCATACTGTAACTGTCTACTGATGTACTATCATTTCCTCTTTTTACACAAAAACTCATTTTTGAATTTTATCATGTTTTTGGCTTTTTCAAAATTATCTAATGTTTTTGGATTTTCTGAAAATAATACTCCCCCTAAAATGCAAAATCATTTAAAGAAAATTTGACAACCAATACTGATAACTTCGTTTCGCCATCCATTTTCTGCATCTCATGCTCTGTTTTGCAGAAAATATAACATAAAGTATCAAATAGTATGAAAAGCAGTAAATACCCCCATGATTTACAACACATTGATCTTTTACAGTTTGAAAACCGTTTTTCAATCTTGTGAAATTAATCATGTTTGTTCAGCCGTGAGGGTTTCGGCGTATTCAAACAACAAATTTTTTGTAATTTTTGAATTTTTGACAAATTTAAAAACAAACACATTTTTGGTTTTTCAAAATTTTCAATTTTTAGGGTTTTTGAAATATTGTTTATTTATGTACAGAAATCAAACAAACTCCCTGTTTCAACCAACAAAGGGTTCAGCAGCCTCTTCTTCTTGTTGTGCCAGGCTGCTCCGAATACCATTTTCACAATCTTCAGTTTTCTTGAGCACCTGCACATTCAGACTACTTGATTACTTGAACAATTTAGCCCAGGTCTGTTTGACCTTAGGCATTTCAACACAATATGCTTCATTCAATTTCGGAAAATCTTTGTCATTCTGAACAAAGACTTTTTCAACTTTGACTTCAACTTTCTCATCTTTTACCGAAGTCACTTGTTTCTTAGCACTCCATGTTTGACCTTTCGGAGTACCTCTTTTGTAAAAATTTGACTCTTTTTGAACATTTTGATTCTGAACAACAACTTTAGGTTTCCAAAACTCGTTTGGTTTTGTTGCATCGACAGTTGTTTTCCAACTTTGTGTTGTTCTTAATCTGGGTGTATGAGAATTCCAGGTCTGTCTTGAATCGAACCTATTCGGGTTTGATTTCCAAGTTTGGTTCGTAACAAACTTGTTTGTGTTGTACCTCCAAGTTTGTTTTGAATCAAATCTGGTTGACCTTTGTTTCACATCCTCAGATTTTTGTTTCTCAACATTATCAGACTTCTTTTTCTCAACATCAACAGGTTTCAGATTTAGACACTTGCGTGCAAGATGTCCTGTTTGATCACATTTGAAACATGTTCTCTTGGACACATCTTTAACCTGTGGTTGTTGCTTTTTCTTTTGAGCATAGAACTCTTCATTAGACTGTCGTCTAAATTGGAGTTCTTTCTCTTCTTCTGAACTTTTTCCGTGAACAAAATTCATCTTTGTCTGAAAATTTGGCGTTTCATTTTTATTTCGGCTTTGTTTCTTCTTATAACCCAACCCAGCCTTCATGTTTTTCTTCTTGAAACCAGGTTTGTTATAAGAATTTTTGTAACCTTTTCCTGCAAACTTTGAAATATCAAATTTTTCAATTTCAACCATCTTGAAAACTTTGTCAATCTTTTCTGAAATCACATTCTGAATCAGGAATACAACATCTGAGAATAATTTGTCCGATCCAATCATGGTATAAACCAATCCTTTTGAATCATCATTCAAATTTTTCTCAGATTTTGAGTTTTTCAGATATCCATTATGAAAATTACCTTCATTTTCATCCTGTGATTCAGATTTACCTGTATCAACTGACTCTTCTTTCAACACACTTTCAACGACCTTACCTACCACCTCTGAATCACTAGAATCATCAGATTTGGAATAGGTTACGTCAATGTTATCTGGCAATTGATCTACCATGTTGAAAGCTTTTTCGACCTTTTCATCATCATAAAATGCAAACTTTTCCGGTGGTGGAACTTGATGAAACTCTGAGCCAATACCTTTCTTGTTTTGCTCAGAATCTTTTCCATCCGTTTTTATATTGAAAATTCTTTCAAGCACATATGACGACACGTGATAACTTTTTAACTTGTTGTTATCCTGTTCTAAATCAGCAATCTGACGCTTTAGCTTAGCAACATCCTCAATGTAAGAGTTAACAACATGTTGCTTTATTTCATAATTTCGCTTAAGCTCATTCGTTGTTTCAGAATAATAATTCATTCTTGATTGAGCAAATTTCATTTCACTCTTTACTTTTTCATATGACTCTTTTGTAATGTGATAAGCTAATTTTATTGAATCATATTCCTTTTTCATTTCTTGACAAACATTTTCTTTTTGATCGCATTCTTCTGTCTTTTTCAAAACATTTTCTTTCAAAACTTCATTTTCTTTTTCTAACTTTTTACATTTTTCCAAAAGTTTTTCCTCATTATCTTTCAAAACCTTTTCATTTTCAAACATTTCTTTGAATTTAATTTTGAAAACTTATTCTATTTTGGTAAATTCAAGATCTCTTGTTCTGAATTTTTCATCTTTTTCAGTACAAGCACTGCACGTTTCCATGCATTTCTTGCACAGTTCAACGTTTTTTATTTGAGTTTCAGAATCAGAATTTACCTCAGTGATTGGCACTTCGGTGTTTACTGCAACTTTTGTTTGATCAGCATTCTTCTGCTTTAGTTCAGTTTCATTCTTCTTTTCTTCACCAGTACCAGCATCACCAACAACTAAACTCTCATTCTTTACTTCTTCTTCATCTACTTGCTGTTCTTCAGTAACTGCTTCTTTCACAACTTTTTCATTAACAACACCTTTTTCTTCAATCTTTTCTTTTACTTCCTCAACTTTCACAGCTTCGACTTTGACTTCCTCAGCAACTTTCTTCAACTCTTCAACCATCCACTCAACATTCTTCTTCATTCTCTCTTCATCCCTCTTCTTCAGACTTGAAGTCATAACATCCCTAAGGAGTTTTTCAAACTTCTTCACATATGTGTCATCTTTTACAACATTAGTATAGTATTCGACAGATCGAGGAATTACTAACAGAACATCATCAAATATTATGTCTTTCTTGGGAACAACAGGTTCACCATTTCTGTTGACGTAGCACTCTCGTTTCTTATCCCATCTCTTGTTGATCACTGCACTTTCATATTCTTCTTGCATCATATCCATCCTGTTCCAAGCAATGTTTCTTTCTCTGTAAGTTTTCTCATTCAGAATCTCTTCTCTGGTTTTCTATTTGATTTCAGCTATAACATTTTCGTCTTTGTTTTCCTCTTTGATTTCAGCAACAAAAACATAATGTTTGCTGTTTGATGGGTTTCTGCCATGAGTTGTACTTCGATTATCCAAACGATCTTCTTCCGGAAGAATCTGACTCCAATCATATCCTTCATCATCGTAGATTACAGCACAAGCTCTTGACTTATCTCTGGGTTTATCTTCAATCATTTTCGGCTCTTCTTTGCTTCGGTGGTAAATTGCCTTTCGGTAATAATCATCATTGAACGGATGTTCATTTCCACCAACTGCAGAATTGTTGCATTCTCTCTTGAAATGACCTTTTTGCTTACATTTGAAGCAGGTCACTTTGGACTTATCAAAACCAAGTTTTGTTGATGCACCACCGAGAGAATGTTTACCAGTAATCTCCATGTATCTCTGAGCTCTGCGGATGCAACTAGCTAAACACCATCTAATGTCAATGAGTTCCATCTCTTCCGGATTAATCTGGTCGTAGTCTTCTTTGGTTAACTCAGAGTTACCAATTTTTCCTGCAACTAAACCTTCATACGATTCCAGAACAGATGCAAGGAAGCTCATTTGCTGCTTAGCTGCATTGATGCTCATAGTCGGGGAATTCTTCAATTTGAGAGCAATATTGCAGAGAACTTCTTCAAATTCTTCAACATTTTCTTTTGATGAAGACGAATGATATCCCGGATTGTAACTTGATGAGCTTTTCTGCGGCTCTTTTGTCCTTTCACCACTGAATGCTGTCTTTGGTGATTCTTCAACTTTCACCGAAGGTAAATTACCTTTGTAGTAGAGACTGACATTCTGTTGATGTGAAGAACTGCTCATCTTGTTCTGTTTATGCAATTCAAGCTCATGAGTTTCAATCTTTTCAATTAACGTATCAAGAGAAATTGTTTCATACAAAGCATCATTTTTCAATATAAACACAAACGTTTGCCACTGATCAGCTCGTGGTAACGCTTCTATGATTTTATCAATTATTTCTCTCTTGTTTTCACAATTTCAAACCTTTCGAGTTCAATTTTTAAATGACAAAATCTCTCTATCATTTGCCTCACAGACTCTCCTTTAATGCTATCAAACAAATCAAATTCTTTCTTTAACAAAGCAATTTTGTTCTTTTTGATTTGTTTACCCCCCTCAGCTTTAACTCGTAAAGCTTCCCAAACAGATTTTGATGACCCATCATGGTTAAGCAATGCAAAAATGTCATTTCTAATTGACGACTGGATCAAAGCAATCATTCTCTGTTCAGACGAGAATTCCTTTTTGTCCTCAAGGCTTAACTTCTTCAAAAGAATTTCCTCTCCTTTGTCATCTTTTGGTATTTCATATCCGAACTCTAGACAGAACCAACTTTCATGTGCGTAAGCTTTTGCCCAATTGAGAAACCGTTCTTTCCACCAAGTGTAGTCCTCAATATTATCAAGCTTGGGTGGTTTTGAATGAGTTCCATAAAAATTGTCATGATTTATGTTTTCATTGACCGCTTTTGTTATTGACTTTGGTGTGACAGTTGTAGTTTCGGAAGACTCGGATGTAAACGCGTTGTAGAACATGTTGTAGAATTCTTCAGCCATTATTTGAATTTCTTGAATTACCTGGAGACAAAACAATCAAACAAACACAATCAGTTTAAACAATATCAAACAACTTGACACAAACTGACACTCGGTTGACGTGAAATGATCTTGACGCGAAAAGTCCACTTTCAAACGGAATCACTTCTTCAAGCGAAAACAGAACTTTTAAACGAGATCACCACTTTCAAACGGAATCCCAATTTCAAACGAAATCTATTTTCAAACGAGATTACTTCTCAAACGGAATCAACTTCTCAAACGAAATCTTCAAACGGAATAACACTTTGAAGCGAAATAGCTGATTTCGTGTGAACTTTTCAAACGGAATTACCCTTTTCAAGCGGAATCAGATGTAACTCAAACGAAATAAGTAATTTCGTATGAAAATGCCTCAACTTTTCAAGCGAAATCAGGATGCTCGTTCAAACGAAATTAGTATTTTGGTCCATTTTTGTCACTTTTAAGCTGAATTTTGGTCTGATTCTTTCAAGGATTTGTTAAAACACTGTTTCGCATGTAATGTGTGAAATTCAATCCATTTTGACCGTGAAATCTTGTCAATTTTGAAAAAGAAGGTGTAGAAGTCAGAAAACTGATGAAATCAAGCTAAACTCTTCCTCCTGTGCTCTGATACCACTTGTAGGATCGTTGTGGGACCTGAATGAGTTGATCAGAAGAGTTTTGGATCCGAATCAAAGGCGGAATCAATGAAACGGACGCTCGATTCAATTATAATGTCTCTTGTATTGATATAATAGTATTACA
Organism: Helianthus tuberosus; assembly: GCA_030545235.1. NCBI lineage: Eukaryota > Viridiplantae > Streptophyta > Magnoliopsida > Asterales > Asteraceae > Helianthus > Helianthus tuberosus. The sequence goes on from CM060366.1 coordinate 179,232,763, forward strand.
GCACCTGGAGACAATTCGGCAGCACTTCGTTACCGAATCAGACAAAGTAATTCCGTTCCAAATGACACACAAGGCTCCTCTATATATAGTGTTGTGATTCCGTTTGAAATGGTCAAGGACACTTTCAAGCGGAATTAACAAAGTTAATTTCGTTTGAAATTGTCCTTGGTTGTTTCAAATGAAATTACCATTAAACTCACTAAAATCAGTTTCTAGCAACTCTAGCACTGGTTATCCTATCCTATTACATGACTCGATATAAGACGTAGTCAATAGACATAGTACACTAACAAAAAACGGTTCGCGGGGCATAGCAGACTACAAAAAATCAATGGGTAAGAGGTAATGGTAAGTTTAACGTCGAACAAAAAAAAGTAAATATATATACTTACCTCGTTGACCTCTGGCAACAACGATTCATTATGATGGGGACGAAAGCCGGACACGGCCTCCTCCGCGTGATTATCATTTCCTCTCCCATCGTAAGAATTAGGGACATTAGACCCCTCCTAATACAAACGGTGTGCTAAGTATTTCATAAAAAAAACCAGAACAAGTTAAAAAAATGTTATACCACACTGCTTTCCAGAATAAACGTGCTTGTGTTTGTGTCGGACGACTCGCCGAAAATGTAGTTGAACCAAGACATGTTTGTTAGCGAATGTGAATGTATAATGAAGACGATATATATCATCGTCTTCTTCATCGTTTAAATAGGGGAAGAAGAATGCAAATTCAAAATTCCATACGGGTCGTATAGGCTTATACGGCCCGTATAGGGCTTACGTCACTTTATGTCACTTTTAAGTGACAAAAAGCTACCTCGTACTTTCTTTAAAAAGTAATACGCATGATATAGGCTTATAAGATGCTTATTAGGGTTGCATGTGAACCATAGATGTCAGCTTTGACGTACAACCTATTACTAATATGCATTGTATAGGCCTATATGATGCGTATTACTTTTTATAGTGGAGACATTGTCAGCATTTGATTGACCTTGAAGTTTGAAACAATCTTAATACGCATCGTATAGGGCTATATGATACGCATTAAAAAAATTGGAGATGATGCAACCTTAGGTTGCGTTGTACGGTTGCCGCATACCCATTTGTTAGAAAGTTTTAAAAGAGGTCCCATGTAATCACACTCTTCTAAATTTACCAATTACTAGAAATATATTGGAAGATAATATGACCTTTATAGATAACGATAGTAGCTGAGAACCTTTCTTGGTTGTGACTTATGTAGCTTCCTTCTCTGTTTTATCAACTTTTGAAATTTAGAAGAATGAAAACTCATTGTAAAAAATTTTGGGAAATGGACTGTATCACCCTAAACTATGCAAAATTGGCCGATACCACGCCCAACTTTCAAGTTGGCTCCCACCACCCTCTACTCGACATTTAGGTTGCTGTGTCACCCCTTCGTTAAATAATCACTAACTCAGTTTGTTTTTTAATCCTACGTAGCAAGGAACTTGTGAGGTGGACAGGCTACGTGGACTCACCATCATCTATCTCTATAAACATAAATAAAAACCCTAAATCACTTGCCAGTTCAACCCAAACACAAAGTGCAGAGAAAATCAATCGAAACTCCTACCACCACAACCACCTCCGTCACACACAACCCAACTGTCGCCGCCTCCTTTCAGATTGGAACGACGAACCCGAAAGAGAGAGAGATGGGAGAGAGGACATCACCGTTACTAGCCAAGATTGAAGCACAATCTCACCGGAGATTTGGACCAAGCCGTCGCCGCCTCCCTTCAGGTCTGTTCTCGTTCGATGATAAAGAAGAACCGGAGATTTGGACTTGAGAAGCCATCGTATGTTCTTGTTTTTATCATTGCCGGTGAGATCTGAAACGAGAATAGACCATCGGTTTACCATCTTAGTGCCGTATTCAATGGCTTGTTCGGTGTAAAAGGTGCCATTTTTGCCTGTGATTCCTTGACAGATGACGCGTGTGTTCTTGTCGACGAAGACGGCCGGTGGCGGAGGAGCTGTGGCGAACGAACGCGACTGAGAGATCGGATTCGAAGACAATGATGATACAGAGGATGTGCGAGATGTGAGTTTTGAAGAGAGATTAGCGATGAATCTGGTTGTTTCACGAGACATCTTGGGTGCAGCTTTGAACATCTGTTTGGCGAAGACGATGATGATTTGAAAGTTGGGGTAATCAGACTTTGAAACCGGAGCGATCTTGCCGGAGCCATGGATTCCGACCGTCTCCTTCAAGGTAGAGAGAGAAGGAGAGTTAAAGATATTGTTTTATAAAGTGACTGTATGTATTGTGTTTTATATATATATTTATAGTAATTATAATTAAAAAATGCCACGTCACCTTGCCACATCAGATAAAAAGCCACATCAGCAAAATAAACAAACTCAGTTAGTGATTTTTTAACGAAGGGGTGACAGTGACACCAAGTTGTCGAGTAGAGGGTGGTGGGAGCCAACATGAAAGTTGGGCGTGGTATCGGCCAATTTTGCATCGTTTAGGGTGATACAGTCCATTTCCCCAAAAAAATTCATAATAATAACAGTAAATTTTTAAAATTTTATGGCACGTTTAGGCAGACTGAGTAGTTGAAGTTCTAAAAGTTTTGTCTATAAATTTAAATATTTAATGGTGAATCCGATTGGTAGTTTTATAGTATTTTATGCTTATCCATTTTAATTATTTGTCAAACGAATCCACTAAAAATATTTTATTTTCCTCATTAATATGTTGTGTGCCACATCATGCACACGAACAACAAATAGGTAGGTCATAGTTCGTTTAATTTTTAGTTATTTAATCGTTTTAAGTCTGTGTCTTTGTTTTAGACATGGTAGAAAGAGGTGGGGCAAGTGATTGTAGTTAGCAGTTAGTATTTTTCTCAAATGTACGACTATAAATTAGTCCATTAGTTTTTCAATATGGGAATGAATGATAATGATGTTGAATTATGTCTCTATTCTCTCTAAATTTCTTTTAGTCCTCTCGAATTCCCTTTTTAAATTTAATATATCCCGATTTAATTGGTAAATATCATAATATTGATTGTTATTTATTTTTTGTTTCCTATTTCCTATTCCCAAATATAATGAGTAGAAGACATAAAAAGCCAAAAAGATAAAGGAACAATATTTCAAATTCGCATACAAAGTAACTTTTATTTCAAGAAATTGATAAATTGCTTCGGGAGACATACATATATTGGTTACAATGAAGAAAACTCATTAACGAGAGTTCATTATTATGAAGAAACTCATAAAGAGAGTTTATTATTGGCATTTTGCATGCATTTTCAGTTAGATCCTGAAAATAAAAAATAAAAAAAGAAGAAAAACATTAGTGCAAAGTTGAAAAAAATTTCCCAAATTAAGTTTGACTTAACAAATCTTTGTTTTATTTGTAATTAATTACCTGTTATACTCAATGTTAATTCTCCCTGCATCAGTATTAGCAATCACTGCGAATGCCTCTTGGGAAAGATCAACTTGATCTCCAGCACATCCGGGACAAAGATCAACAACTGTAACATCAACGCTTCGGCCAGTGCAAGGTTGTGCAATCGCATTGGTTCCACCAGTGCAAGTGACACGGTACCTAGTTCCACACGCGGCTCTGTTGTTAAACAAACCACTATTTGCAGCTAGAATCATAACACCGCGGTCTTCGAATCCAAAACATGACGATGCTACATATATACCATGATCAAAAACTCAAAACAAGCTACAAAGATTAAGAGAATAATAATTTGGTAGTGTTTAGTTAATGTCGGTATACTTACGCACGTAGGGAGGAGTGTAGAAGGTTGCTTGGCCAGCAATGGCATGAGCAACCGATGTGAGACATGCAACCATGGCAATCAAGATAAAAGCCTTAGTCATCAACGCCATTTTGGAATGTGTCTTTTTGAAAACCTTAAATTTGATTTGTGAAGTCTTTTACTTACTTTGGTGATGAGAACCACCAAAGTGCCATCCTTTTTATAACCGAAAAACGTGCAACAATTTCCTTGTAGGTAGTCAACAAAATACAAATAATTTACCAAGTCAAGGAAGTGGGACATGTATTTTAAATTATTAGTTTCTAGATTCTGGATCGTCGATAACAATACATGATTTCTTGGTTATGTTTAAGAAGTTTTTTCTAAGAAAAAACATGCACAAACGCATATGTACTCGTATATTTCAAAGCAATAAGAACATCAAAAACCAAATAAATACATGTACATAACGTTTCTCTCCCCTCTCTATACTTTTTCTTTGATGTTAACTCCATTCTAACTTATTTGAAATATACCAAATAACTGAGTTGTACCCAAAGGTAACAATGTCATTATTTGCTTAAATATTAGTTACAATGGCAAATTTTATTAGTGATAAAAAGTTCTATATGTATATATCACTCGGGGAAGGTTCTATACAGAACATTAAATATTGCGAGAACATGCAGAACAAAATGAATCATCCATTTTTTTGATCCTAAAAACCTAAAAAGTAAAAGAAAATGTTACAAATGTAAAATTTATTGTTTCTCTCACTAGAAGTAAAAATACAATATGAAAATTTTCTGTTTTTATATAACCTACATGTATGTAGGTTATGTGTGTGTTAAATTACCTACGTGTATGTAGGCTATGTGTACGTAAAAAATTATGGTCCTTTTATGTATATATAATACACATATGAATGTAAGAAACATAAAATTTAAAAAATATAAACCTAAAATCCTAAAATTTAGTGATTTAGAGTTTGTTTTTTTTTTTTTTTCGCAATAATTAGTGTTCTGTAATAATCTTCATCCTATATGACTATCATTTAAGTTTTTCGGTTGTTATAAACTTATCACATAGTCAGGGCCGGCCCAAGGGTAAGCCAAATGAGGCTTGGGCCTTGGGCCACCAAAACTATAGGGGCCTCCACAATTTGATGAAACCACAGTCCATTTATAAAAGATTTAGAGTGTGGGTTATAAACAAATTGATGGTTGGTAGTGTAGTGGTTTTGTGTATGTATGGATGTTGGTGAGACCCGGGTTCGAATCCCTGGTTCACCATTTTTTTCCTTGTTTTTAAATTTTAACACAATCTTTCAAATGATTACACTTGGGTCCTTCAAGTTTAACTTTCAATTACATACATTTTTTGGGAAAAAGGCCACAAGATTTTACTTCGCCTTAGGCCACTAAAATGGTTGAGCCGGCCCTGCACATAGTTTGGATTAGTGTAGGGTAGTGTTGAGTTCAATATTGGTAAATGCTTCTGTTCTTTGGAGACGTACAAGGTTTCGTTTTTTTTTCTTGAACATTTTTTTTTATTTTGTTTTTGTAGATTGTATACTGCTTTTGAAGATCGTCAAATTTTGAGCCTAATATTTTATTTTACACCAATTTGTTGCACCGCTGTATCTCATTATGTTTTAAGGGCCCTCTATTGGTTTATGTAAATACATTTTAGTTTAAGATATAAGATAGGAGAGATGTATTGAGCAGCACAAAAATTTGAGAGGGTTGGATAGAGGTTGAGACGAGATGAGGTTGTATTATTTATGTTGACTACAAACTTTGATTTTAATAAGTTAAATTACATAGTTAGTCATGTGGTTTGCACAAAATAACATACTTACGTACTAATAGTTTAAAATCATCTTCTAGGGTATTAACTTTTCATTTTTTAACGTTTAGAGGTATTAACTTCTAGGGTATTAACATAGTTAGTCCCTGTGGTTTGCACAAAATAACATACTTACGTACTAATAGTTTAAAATCATCTTCTAGGGTATTAACTTTTCATTTTTTAACGTTTAGAGGTATTAACTTCTAGGATATTAACATAGTTAGTCCATGTGGTTTGCAAAAAATAACATGAGTTAATTGCCAAAATCGTCCCTGAGGTTTGGGCATGTTTGCCATTTTCGTCCAAAATGACACTTTTGTACCAAAATGCCCCAAACGTTTGTAAATTTTTGCTATTTTCATCCAAACCACTAACTTAATTTATTTTTTCTTTTAAGTTGAGGATATTTGGATGAAACTGACAAATATAAAACCACAGGGACGATTTTAGCAATTTACTCAAACTCTTTTAAATTTATTTTATTTAATTAATTTTGTTACATATATAATAAAAAAAAGAATATATATGCAATTTTTATATGAAAAAAATAATAGCTTTGTAACATAATTTTTATAAATTTTCATCCAACCACTAACCAAGTTAATTTTTCTATTAAGGCGAATGATGTTTATAAACTAAGACAGAAATTAATTTCTAATTTTTTATATAGATCAGTTTTATAAAAATAAAATCTACTTAAACCTCTAAATTTTATAAAACTAAAATGCTGGTGACCTTTAATCTTATCATATGTACCAAGTTTGTAATTTATTTTCTATTCTTTTAAATTCGCTCCTAAGGAAAAACAGAAGCCAGTGCCCCCCCCCCCCCCCCTATCAAACAACGTATCATTACTAAACCTTAAAATTACCCACCAAATTGTAATTATAATGCTATGAACCAAAAGTTTCTTTACTCAAGACACTCAGAATAAGTATTAGTTAGTTACCCTCATAACCTTAATTAAATAAATATTTTATTTCTACCAACATATTTCCTAGGTGCTCAACACATTTAAAAAATATTTAACGTTTTACAATTTTTTTCTATCTTTACAACTGATAAATACTAGAAGTTGTAATCGATTGTTATGTGTTGCACACCAATTACGTTTTCTCTTTATAAAACTGATTTATATAAAGAAGCTGTAAATTAATTTCTGTCTTAATTTATAAAATTTAAAACATCCTTCACCTTAACAGAAAAAATAAACTAAGTTAGTGATTTGGATGAAAATTTATAAAAATTTTGTGACAAAACAATTATTTTTTTTCCTAAAAAACGCCATGTATATTCTTTTTTATTATATATATAACAATAATAATTAAATAAAAGAAATTAAAAAGGGTTTGAGTAAATTGCCAAAATCCTCAACTTAACAGAAAAAATAAACTAAGTTAGTGGTTTGGATGAAAATAGCAAAAAGTTACAAACTTTGGGGGCAATTTGGTACAAAAGTGTCATTTTGGACGAAAATGGCAAACGTACCCAAACCTCAGGGACGATTTTGACAATTAACTCAAATAACATACTTAGATACTAATAGAATGTGATTTTAGACCTAAAAATAACGTTAATACCCCCAAACGTTACAAATGAAAAGTTAATACCCTAGAATGTAATTTTAAACTATTAGTGGCTAAGTATGTTACTTTGTGCAAACCATAGAGACTAACTATGTAATTAACTCAAAAAGATATGATTATTTTTCATCTGGTCACAAATTACCGGAAAGATTATATGGAAGACATGGACAAAAAAATGTGGATAATTGGATTAATATAAAAAGCTCGTTGAGGTAACAGTTGTTATTTACATAATTTAAATGGTACAATATCGTGAGTATTTACATAAGTGGTTAAGTTATTCTACAAAGGCTCTGAAAATAAGAAGTATAAGAAGACATTATACAGTAACAAGTATTTAAGAACGTAAAACCTAAACTCACTACACCACCACCCAAAACTTAAACACCCACCACCACCCAAAAACCTAAACACCCCCCCCCCCCAAAAAAAATATAAAAAAAAACATAAACCCCCCCCCCCCCCTTCCCCCTTACACACACACACACCCAAATTAAATGCTAAAAACTAAACCATAAATCTAAATCCCAAATCTAAAAAATCTAAAAAAATACATAATTTTGTTAACATATTTTTTTTTTAAATCGCTACTTTTTGTAAACAAATTTTTTTTTTAGGTGGGTGGGGGGGTGGGGGGTATAGGTTTTTTGGTAGTGATGGGTATTTAGGTTTTTTTTTTTTTTTTTTTTTTTTGTGTAATGGGTTTATTTTTAAGAGTATTTGTACACTTCTTATTTTTAGAAGTCTTTGTATTTGATCTAAACCTTTACATAAGATAACCTAGTTTTAAGAATAAAATAAAGGTGCATAAAATATACATACACGTCTGTATTTATCTAGAAGACTACCAATACCGTTAATTAAACTGTATAAATGTTAAAATGTTGAAAACTAGGTGTTGCCCCGTCCGTGTTACGGGGCGATTGCCGAATAATTTTTAACCAATTAAAAAAAACAGTACAATAGTTTTGCTAGAAAGAAAAAGTCAAAAGAGTGTTAGGCAGCTCATTGACACGATTTTTAGTTGTAGGCAAAGTCATATTTTTATTTTTACTTGGTGGATAAATCAAATTTTTTTCCCGATGGTAAAATCCTAATTTTTAGCTAGAGGAAAACCATATTTTTATTTTGCACTGGGGGCAAAAAAACGTAATTTTGAATTGAGGGTGATATCGTAATTTTGAACCGATGGGAAAAGCGTAAATTTTAGCTTGGGCAAAAGCATAATTTTATTTTGAACAGCGGGCAAAGGCGTAATTTTAAACTTAGGGAAAAACCGTAATTTTAAAGTAGGTATAAAATAATAAACTGCTGTAAAATCGTAATTTTGAGGCGGGGGAAAAACAAAATTTTATTTTGAAGTGGGGCGAAAACGTAATTTTGCCTGAGGGTGAAAGTGTAATTTTTTTTACCGAGGGCGAAATCATATTTTCGGTTTAGCTGGGTGTAAAGTCATATTTTTATTTTGAACTGGGGGAAATCATAATTTTGAACTGTCGTAATTTTGAGGTAGGAGAAAACCGTAATTTTATTTTTAGCTTGGGGAAAAAAGTAATTTTAAACTGAGGGTGAAATCGTAATTTTAAACCGAGTGAAAAATCGTAATTTTGAGTTGGGGGCAAAAGCATAATTTTATTTTGAACTGGGGGCGAAGACCTAATTTTAAACTGGAGGCAAAACCGTAATGTTAAAGCGGGTATAAAATAAAAAGCCGAGGGCAAAATCGTTATTTTTGAATCGATGGCAAAAGCGTAATTTTGAGCTGCTGGCAAAAGGGTTATTATATTTTTTAGTTGGGAGAAAAGCGTAATTTTAAATTGGGTGCAAAACCGTAATTTTAAAGTGGATATAAAATAATAAAATGGTTGGTCTAATCGTAATTTTAAAGTGGGTATGAAATAATAAAATGGTTGGTTCAATAGAGGAGGGGCGGCCGCCCATTTCGACCAATGATAGGGAAACACTATTCCCTGACATGTTCTTTGTATATGTAGGTAAATGTTATGGTAGTTCGTAATATATTAGTGGCTCTCAAGTTAACATCTCTATATATTAAAAAAAAATTACACCAGATGGAACTTAACTAGATTTTGAATAAAAAAATGCAAATACAAAAAACTAAAAAATAAAAAACTGTTAGAGTAACTTCCGTTTTGCTCCCCATGGTTTGGATACTTTAACGGTTTCGCCCCAATAATTTAAAAACGGTTATTTTCCTCCTTGATGTTTCGATCTTGTCACCGGTTTGCTCCCCGGCTCTAACTCCATCCATAGTGTATGTTAACTGGAAGAGTATTTTTGTAATTTCAAGTACAACACAAGGGTACTTGGATCTTGTATGTTAACTTGAAATTATAAAAAAATACCCTTTTAGTTAACAATTTGAATGGAGTTAGAGCCGGGGAGCAAACTGGTGACAAGATCGAAACATTAAGGAGGAAAATGACCATTTTTAAATGAAAGAGGCAAAACCATTAAAGTGTCTAAACTATTGGGAGTCAAACGAAAGTTAATTCCTCAAATTGCAAAATTGTATTTTAAGATGACATATAATTGAAATTTTAAGATTTAAAAAATTTTAATAAGTTAATGAGTGAATTTCAAGGATTGTCCTTTATCTTTATACCTATTTTCAGGCGCTGTCATTTATGTTCAAAATTGAAAAGTTTTGTATTTTATATTTTCAAATCATACACATTTTGTCCTTTAGACCTAACCCAATTACTTTTTTCAATTAAATCTGATCATGTGTTTTGCATATGAGGATAATTTTGTCATTCCACACTTTCATGGACTAATTATGTAAATAACTAAATACCTAACCATTTTACTAAAATTAAAATATAGTTAAAAAAAGATTAAACCCCTCTCTCTCTCTCCTCTCTCTCTCGAGCTCATCTTCTTCCTACAACTCCTCAACAAATATCTGTCCAGTAACATAAATGTTTCCCCTTAAAACTTCCTCAAAATATCATTCAAATGCACTCCTATTCTTATCCAATCCTCTTGTGCCTGAAGTTGTTCTTTATTCAAAACTCAAAACCCGTCTTCATCTTTTCAAAGAAATTTTCTATTTTTTGCAAATTCCAACAAAACCTGTATTATGAAAACTAAAAACCATTTACCAAGTATGGAATTTGAATTAACTCTGAGGTAATTAGTGGATTTCAAAATTCAAAACCCATTACTAGCGAGCATCAGATGATTGATGATTTAGACAAATAGTTTTCAGTCTAACATTCAAAACCCGAAATTAAATTTTAGTAAAACAAAAGGGCGTCTTTTAAATCTGAATTCAAATGAAGAGTTTGAAGGGTTCAAACTTTAGTCAAATTTCAAACGATGAACACCAATCGTTGCCTCTTTTGTCATCTTTATTTTTCTTTCAGATCTGATCATTGATTATTTTCCTCATTTTTCCGGTACCACCCATTTGGCTCATTTTTCGGAAGGCGGCATTGGAGATCTGAATAAAACGCGACATTGGAGATCTGGGTTATGGTTCCGTCAGATCGACGGCAGACAAGAAGGTTTTAGCGCAGATGCGGTGCTTTCGATTGGGTGGTCGCTTGGGGGTGGTGACATATGGTATTTTGATGTTGATGAAGGGGTGGAGGTGCACATCGGCGTACGGCGACGGTGTTATGGGGATGACGGGAGGCAGCTTGGGTTTAAGGTGGTTCTCCCATGATCTAGGGGTCCGGTTGGGTGGTGGCAGTGTTGTTGGTATGGTGGTGGTGGAGGGTTGGTGACAATCGTTGTTTTTTGATGGTGATGTTGAAGAGTGGTGGCTAGAGGTGGTTGTTAGTGGTTAATATTGCTATGAAGGAGAGGAGTAGAGAGCAGTGGCGGACCCAGGAATTTTTCCATGGGGGTGCGGAAGATTTTTAAAAATTTTTGGCCCCTAGGTACATAAGTAAAAAAAATCGGTTGTATCGGGTCGGGTCGGGTCGGGTCATGTAAGTCAAAAGAACATCAAACTAAATTTATATATTTGGCAAACACGTCAAACTTTGTACAAACATAATTAAAACGTCGCCCTACGGGTTTTCATTTTTTGAAATCTATCCAAAACATCATCTAAAGCTACTTTCTTAAGCAAGTCTTTCTCTATATAACATACACAACTATCACTTAAATTCTCATCCCCAATCCGATTACGCAAGTCGGTCTTCACATTCTTCATTGCCGAAAAACATCTTTCAACGGTTGCCGTTGCGACGGGTAATACGAGAACAAGCTTCAATAACCAATATACCAATGTAAAAGTTACGTGAACATTTGTTGAAACCATTAACCTTACAAGACTTGACAAACCATCCAAGTTGGCGAATTGTTTATCTTTTTTCACAAAATTAAAGTAGTTTTCGAGTTGAACCGGAAGCCTTCGTTTTTCCTCTTCATTGAAATCATATGGATACTTCTCGGCTAGCTTTAGTATATTTGGAATATCAAATGCACTAAAATTATCACAAGGACTCAAACAACTCATACAAACAAGTAGTTCAGATGTTACCTCATTAAAACGGTTCCCAAATTCTTGTATTTGCAAATCAAGAACCGCATTGAAGCAATCATACTCGTAATAATGCCGATTTGTGATGTTCGTCTTTCTTCTTGGCCACCTTGGGTTAACGTATTCATCATCCAATTTTTTCACCTCAAGTTCATACATGTCACAAAAGGAGTTAACCTTCTCCAAGAACTCATTAAAACCTTCCAACCTAAACTTTTCAAGTTGGTTTTTGGTGGAAGAAACCAATTTAACCGCATTCATCAAATCTTGCTCCTTTCTTTGAAGACATTGGGACAACGTATGTGTGATGTTTAGAATATGCTCCATCAAGTGTATGTAAAATACAAAGTCGTATTTTTTCATATCCTCTAGAAGTCCGTCCGCTTGTCTATTACAAGGAAGAGTTTGACCCGTTTCTACTAACCATCCAAGAACTTCCATAATGTTTGGATATAAAGAAATTAAACGGGAAAGTGTCTTGTAATGGGAATTCCAACGTGTATCCCCGGGCCTTGAAAGCGTCATTTCTTGGTTCAACCCACTTCCGGTACAAAGTACATCTTCCATTTTTTCCAATTGTCTTCTTTGGCTTTCACGAAGCATATCTTGTCGTTTAGAAGATGCACAAACGACATTTGTTAAACATGTTATCGTTTCAAAAACTCTCCAAATTGGTGTGTGTTTGTGAGCCACCGCCACAACAACTAGTTGAAGTTGGTGTGCAAAGCAATGAATATAAAAAGCCGAAACGTTTTCCTTTAAGATTAGAGCCCTTAGGCCGTTAAACTCGCCCGACATGTTACTTGCCCCGTCATAGCCTTGGCCTCTAATCCTTTTCAAACTTAACCCATAACGTGCCAATATATCATCAATAGCCGTTTTGAGTGTTATTGCGCTTGTCTCTTTGACATGAACAAGCCCAATAAAACGCTCCTTAACAATCCCAACTTTATCAACAAAACGAATAACAACTGCCATTTGTTCCTTTTTTGATACATCACATGATTCATCTACTAATAAAGAAAAAACATCATCACCAAGTTCTTCTAAAATTTGTTTAATTACCTCTTGAGCATAACAATGTTTGATGTCCGCTTGAATTTTAGGACTTGTCATTTGGTTATTCGCGGGTGCATTCTCTAAGATAACTTTAGCAAGCTCTTCATTCATTTCACCCATGAGTTCTAAAAGCTCTAAGAAATTCCCTTTATTTAATGAATCTTTTGATTCATCATGTCCACGAAACGCCAATCCGCCATTCAACAACCTTTTCCCAAGCAAAGTAGAAGCACTAAGTCTAAGTCGGTATTCACGTTTCTCCTTAGGGGTCCTATTGTCCCATTGTGTGTGTACCGCTTGATTTTCGTTAACTAAATCGGCACTCTTTTGGAAACATTGGTTGTGTAGACTATTAACTAAACCAACATGTTTTTTAAGTGACGCATGTACCTTTTTCCAATTGTTATACCCACCGCTCACAAATGTGTCTCTACCATCTCCGAAGTGGCTCCTAAACAAATAGCAACATAAGCAAAACACACGATCCGATTTTGAGCTATACTCTAACCATCCCTTATACTCATGTTTGTCATACCATTCTTCCTTAAATTTTCTTAACTCGTCACCTTGAAACGGTGTTTGTGGGAATTCGATACCTCTTGGTTGATACGGTCCTCTTAGTATATACGCCCTTCTAATATCATCCCGTTGATTCACGTTATATTCTTCTATCGGCTTACGATCATACGGATCCGAAGGAAGAGTATCCAAATCAATTAGTTTGGAAGATGTATCCACTTTCCGCTTGAGAAATCGCGCCATAACGTCTCTACTCATGGTTCCTATCACAATCATATTGATCCATCATCGGTCATCATCTAAAAATCACCCCTAAAAATCATCTAAATAACATAATCATCAAGCCCTAGAATTGTTTAATCACCCCTAAAAATCATCTAAATAACATAATCATCAACAAAATAATCTAAGGCAGTAAATCATCACTTAAAATCATCAAAAAAACCATCATAAAAACCATCTATGGCAGTAAATCATCAAGTAAAATAAAAAAAAAACCAAAAAACTAACCTTGATGAAGATCAGAAGTTGTCGCTGCTGTTTTGCTGCTGCCTGGCCGGATTCCGGTCAGTTTCTGGCCGGAATTTTGAGTCAAACTGGCTGCTGTTGCTGGCTTGCTGAATGCTGATGAAGTCGCTGGTTGCACTGGGCAGTCGTATTAGAAAAGAAACAGAAGGGCGGGAGTATTATTGAAGGGGTTTTTGGGCTATGTTAATGTTTATTGTTGGGGGGTATTGGGCTAATTCTTAATGTTTATTTTTGGGCTAAAACTTTGGTTTGGGTTTAACTGTTTAACTAGTATAAGTAATGGATATAGGTAGTTTTTTTTTATAAAAAATCAGAGTTTAGTAAAAAAATTATAATATAAATCCATAATATTTTTTACCCAACCCAAGGGGTGCGGATGAAAAATTCCAAGGGGTGCGACCGAAAAAATCCATGGGGTGCGGACGAAAAATTCCACGGGGTGCGGACGGGATTTTCTTCGGAAAATTACATAAAAATTTTTTTTCCCCGGGGGTGCGCCCGCCCACCTTGGCTTGGTGGTGGGTCCGCCCCTGGTAGAGAGAGAAGCAGATCATGTTTCTGTTTATGTATACCCCATCTACATACTTGATATATTCTATTAATTGTGTTTGCTTACCTTTTGTTTTATTTGTTAGTTTTTGTAAATATATTGGTAAAAGACTAAATTAACCTTGTGTTATCTAATTTAAGCACAAAAATTAACTGAGTTATGGTTAAAGGACATAGAGTGCAAGATTTTAAAACAACAAGTACAAAATTCGTCAATTTTAAAGATAAAGGACACCGGCTGAAATCAGGTATAAAGATAAAGGACAAAACTTGCAACACACTCTAAGTTAATAAAAATAACGAGATTTATAATTTAATTGTTTAATTTAACTATTTAATAGCATTATCATTTAATAAGAGAGAGATTCAGGAAATTTCAGAGACTTCACCAGAAGAAGTCGTCATTTGTCCCACAAACAATTTTATTTATAATACAGTATATATAGATACATATATATAGATACATAGATATAGATATAGGTATATAGATACCAATACAGTCATACAGATATAGATTTGTACGTGAGAGAGGATGTAACATTCCCATTTTTTTCATATAAGAATTTTAGGTTTTTTTAAATTTATTAACCACTAGTAACTAGTTTATTTTTAATATAATTATTCGACCCAAATAGTTTTAAAAACTATTTTATATATAGTTGGTTGAAATATTATATTAATTGGCATGTATATGTGTGACCTTTCTATTAAAATAAAAGTGTACAAAAACTTATATTATTAGACATGTAGATTACGGGTAAGTTGATTGTTAGAAATATGAAGTACCTAGACAGGCCTAGTGACCGTCTAATAATTAAATTATAAAAATACATTATATTTGGACTTACTCCGTTTTAATGAAACCTGGTTCAAAATGTAGATAAGATTATTCTCATTCTAATGACATATTTATTATTTTCTAAAAACGTCATACTTTAGAAGTTATACGCGTCAAATAAGTGAAGCAGCCGAATTAATTATAATAATATAATAATAATAGTTAAACTTACAAGTTACAATTCAATTGAAAATGAATTGTGAATATACATGTCTGTATACTAAAATGTGAGAATAAAATAATAGTAACTAAAAGGAAATCTAGAAAGTTGGATGTATCCAACATAATTTCGAAATATATGCTTTCAATCACTACGTATCCCATTTAAATAAAATAATATTAAATTTAAAAACTAAAAGAATAAATCATGAAGTACACGTATGTATGGCCATTTGAAATAAATGCAAGTGTCCTTAGTAGCGTAGCCTTTCAATCTACAATTAATATATATAGGAATGGAAGAGGAGCATCCAAAACTGCTTCAGTCTCGCCAAACTTTCCATCTCTCTAAAAATCTATAAATTTTATTTCACCCCATAATAATAATAATAATAAAGCCATGCCCCATTTTAAGTATTTTAACTCCCGATCACCGCTACCCTTTCCGATTGATCTGGAGCCCATAACGCGTGTCAAGGCTCTCCCCGACTAAGTTCGTTGGGGTTCTGTCTAAGCCTAATCCATATCAAAAAAATCAAGAAAATCAGATGTTTGGTCTTCTCGCGGGCCGCATAAAAAATAGGCAGGAGGTCACGCGGGCCGCGTCAACTTGAAGTTTGATCGGATAAGCTTCCCGGACCACGTGTTGTCCACATGGCACACCTACTCGTGACACAGTAAGCCTATACGTAGACTAGACCTACTCGCGGGCCGCGTAAGGTTTGTCATATGGCTCACGCGGGCCGCGACAAACTCAGAAATCAGCTATAAATAGCTAGGCCATGAGCAGTTCATCTCCGCCCGAAAACAATTCTCAAAAACGAAAGTATACTGCATAAAATCATAATTTTCATTAAGGAGGCGCTGCTAGGATACCGGGTATTAACTCGATCGCTGCTACGATTCAATATCCGATCGATTGAAACTATCCGACAGGATGTTTAAATGCTGTCCGATTTTGGGCTATACTTTGTCATTAGTCGTGAATCCGACAGGATGTTTGAGTGCCACCCGAACTCGGGGTATACTTTGTCATTCGTTGTGAAAACGGTGGATGTTTAAGTATTGCACTCTGTCATTCGTTGCGAATCCGATGGATGTTTAAGTGTTGCACTTTGTCATTCGTCGGGAGAGTTTTAATCTCGTGAATTATCGTAAAAGTTGTATTCAGTTACTTACCTAGTTTCATGTGCATTATTATTTAAACTAGGTATCAAGGCTAATCAGTAGGCTAAACTCTGCTCGTTTAAACCTGCAATGTGAGTCATTCTCTTTTATCAAAAGTATTTTACAATACTCCAATTATTTTCAAATGTTATAATTACAGGGATTAAGTCATGGTTATCTTGAATCACTGGCTAAGTGGGGTATTGTGCACATTACTAATTTCTCACGGTTAGGCTAATAAATCCTAACAGTGATAAACGTCACTACTTGGGGAAAGACCCAATAGTGGTATGACCATCGTCACCAGGTGACACGGCGCCATATAAAAATAAGATAGAAGCCATTGTAATCGCTCTTATGCTGTAATCTATAACAAAGTTATAATTACAGGGATTAAGTCGTGGTTATCTTAAATAAGATAGTAGCCATTGTAATCGCTCTTATGCTGTAATTCATAACTAAAGGTCATTTTATAAAACCTGAATGAACTCACCAGTATTTCCTGCTGACCAAATCTTTTTAACGCGTTTCAGGTAATTACAGTAGATCAGGAATTAGAGTTGGATGCGGCACCAACAAGGCTTACAGAAGTGGCTTATTTTATCAATTAAATTAAATTAAGAAAAGTTGTTTTATGTATTCGAATTTATCCTATATTAAAGCTACCTTTCAAAACATGGTTTTTATCCCATCTATTTAATAAATAAAATCCGGTGTTTTCTAAACTCTGAAATTTTTCCTAACTCACGGTTCTGACAAAATTTCCGCTGCACTACTTTTCAAAAATAACCACCGGTACCACTTGGCTGCTCGCGGCTCCCGATTCCGTCCAGGGTGGGGTCGGGGGTCGTGACAGAAGGTGGTATCAGAGCCACTGATTTAAGCTAATAGGTGTTGTGATAATCATACCTAAGCTTAAATAAAAGAGTTAGGAAATTATATTAACTGGTAGCACACATGATAGCATTTAGACTTGAACTTAAGAAAATATGTCTCAGTATAAGCTTTGAGATAAGCTAAGTACTTGTATAAATAAAGTATGATGGGTTTTGGTATGCCGTGAGAATGATAACTAGAACGTTGCAAGTATAATAAATAAGCAATAACGCTTGACCACTGTTATTTCTTATTTATTGGTACTACTTTGTTCTAGAATATGGTCCGTCAGGTGAATATTAATTTCCTGATTCGTTGTTGAAAGTCATAATGCACTTTCCAAATCATGATTTAAGAAAAATACTATTTATGGGAAATACAAATTTCTTCTCCGGTAAGACTGGGTATGGTGTAGCAGACTCTCCAGCTTGTCCAGATATATTGAGGTTACCTCTCTGGCTAGAACCAGGTAAGAAAGTATATAATATGTCAAACAAGTGACAAGATTTCCCTAAATAGTATCATGACCTAATATCTGACCTGTTTTTGGAAATATGAATCTGTTAAATACATTGACCTTATAAAGGGTATGTATATTACAGCATGTGAAATATATGATTATATAGATATGTATATCTATAAGGAAATCCAAAAACCATAAGGATTGACAATTTGGAATAAAGCACAAGCATACGTGTCTAGATTTCTTTATCAGGAATCTCTTTAATTCCGATATCAAACATTATTTCGTTTGATCATCTACCTCGTAACTCGAGCGACAATATAAACAATGGAAACCCTTTAAATTGGGACACCATCAAAAGTATAAGAATTTCCAATGCGTTACCATAAACTATTAACGCAAGTAAAAAGCATGTAAAGTTATGCTAGTGCACAAGAATATGCTAGTGCACAAGAAAACACATGAAATTTAAATTATACGTCCACAGACATCAAAGTATATCACACACGACTTCCAAGGCAAGACCTTTGGAAAATATAATTGGGCATAATGACACCAATGCGGATCCCGTCAGTGGAAGAACTACTAATCAAAAAGCAGCACTTGGTCACGTGATCCTACAAACAACATGAATCTCGCTGAAGTACGTTGGAATAAGATTTCACAACCATCGGTGCACAGTCTAATCAGAGTCATAATTATTGGCACTGCAAAAGAAATCACATACCTTTGCAACTTCCCTATTTCATTTTATTCGACATTCCCTGGTAATGTCACTTAACAACGGTTATCACACAAAATTCCAGATAAAATTCTTAAATTCCTTTTGTTAAAATTCAGACCTCTGCACATAGTAAATAGACTTTTGCATTGCTACTTCCCCTAATGGTCATCATACCATGAGGATTTCTTTCATAGTAGCGAATATTGATCTGTTTCATTTCTTGGTAAATCCACACATTACACATGCACTGTTTGTTGCGCATATGGTTCGTTTGATTTATGAAGACCACTGGAGGGCTTCATTCTAAGTTGTTGTTTTATCAAAACTCAAATATCATTTCGCTATACTTGATCTTTGCATTGTAAACCGCGTTTTTGCAAAACAATGACTCTTTGATATCGAATTAATGAATTTCTTGAAAAACTCAATTTCCTTTTTGCATACATGGTTTTTGTTGTGACCATGTCCGAACTTTCTTATTAAGATAAAAACTCGTTTTGCTTAAACCAAGTTCAATTGTTTGCACTTGCTCGCAATACATATTTAAATCAAAGTCCTATATGATGAATTGAAGCCACCATCTTCGAAATAATCCCAACAAGCACTTCAATTCTCTTGAACTATAACATGCTTGTTTGGTCTTCGACTTCATTAAATCGTTTCTCTAATCACGATCACCTTGTGGTGACGTTTTCATAAATCTGAAGCTCGCGCTAATCTCATTTTCATACCTGATGTACGGATTTATTTATTTAATTTCTGCTGATTCATTATCTTAAAACAGTCTTAATACAATTATGTGTTAAGATAAGAGTGCACAAATTCATATCATATTTCGGTGTACCTCTTAACGTTTCTTTCATCATTAATCGAAAAAAAATCTATGATATTCATTTGGTCTTTTCATCATCAATTGAAAATCCTATTCGAAATGAATATCTAAATTTACTTCGCTAAAACTTTCAGTTGATTACAAAAACGGTAAAATTGTTGGTCACCGTAATTATTGAGCTATTTCAATCATTTCGACACCTTGTGGCGTCGATATAAACTTGTAACTTGGGCTAATCATAATCATACGAATCATTCAAAACCACGTATGTCTTTCGCTTAACTCATCCTTGAAAGTGGTCTTAATACAACTATGTGTTAAGACAATGATACACTAAACTCTGTTGTATATCGGTGTATCCTTGTAATTCGATAAATGTCAACCCATTGATTTTCTCATATCATAATTCGATAGTTGACAAATCATTTCCGTGCTTTTATTTCATTCGAGCTTGTTGATTCTGAGTCTTCCTCAGTTAACAATCAAATTAATTTTTCCTTTGACAATGAATTCTGTTGATTCTAAAAGTCATTCACAAATTGTAAACATTCAGTTTAGATATCTATTGATCATATATCTCTTTTGAATTGAACCTAATCACCTTGAAAACTATATCATTTCATCTCGTTCGTTTGACAACGATTTCTAGATCTAATTAAGTTAAACCATTGCTTTCTAAATTGTTATATGATACCCTCGCATTCATTTGAACATATCTTGATTATGTGTCATTTACCTTAATATTGTTTTTATTGACTAAGACATAACATAACTCTAGAAGAGACATCGTAGCCCAAATCTCGAGGACGAGATTTAAAATAAGGTGGGGAGGATGTAACATTCCCATTTTTATCATATAAGAATTTTAGGTTTTTTTAAATTTATTAACCACTAATAACTAGTTTATTTTTAATATAATTATTCGACCCAAATAGTTTTAAAAACTATTTTATATATAGTTGATTGAAATATTATATTAATTGGCCTGTATATGGGTGACCTTTCTATTAAAATAAAAGTGTACAAAAACTTATATTATTAGACAGGTAGATTACGGGTAAGTTGATTGTTTGAAATATGAAGTACCTAGACAGGCCTAGTGACCGTCTAATAATTAAATTATAAAAATACATTATATTTGGACTTACTCCGTTTTAATGAAACCTGGTTCAAAATGTAGATAAGATTATTCTCATTCTAATGACATATTTATTATTTTCTAAAAACGTCATACTTTAGAAGTTATACGCGCCAAATAAGTGAAGCAGCCGAATTAATTATAATAATATAATAATAATAGTTAAACTTACAAGTTACAATTCAATTGAAAATGAATTCTGAATAATACATGTCTGTATACTAAAATGTGAGAATAAAATAATAAAATAATAGTAACTAAAAGGAAATCTAGAAAGTTGGATGTATCCAACATAATTTCGAAATATATGCTTTCAATCACTACGTATCCCATTTAAATAAAATAATATTAAATTTAAAAACTAAAAGAATAAATCATGAAGTACACGTATGTATGGCCATTTGAAATAAAGGCAAGTGTCCTTAGTAGCGTAGCCCTCAATCTACAATTAATATAAATATGAATGGAAGATGAGCATCCAAAACTGCTTCAGTCTCGCCAAACTTTCCATCTCTCTAAAAATCAATAAATTTTATTTCACCCCATAATAATAATAATAAAGCCATGCCCCATTTTAAGTATTTTAACACCCAATCAACGCTACCCTTTCCGATTGATCTAGAGCCCATAACGCGTGTCAAGGCTCTGCCTGACTAAGTTCGTTGGGGTTCTGTCTAACCCTAATCCATATAAAAAAATCAAGAAAATCAGATGTTTGGTCTTCTCGCGGGCCGCGTAAAGAATAGGTAGGAGGTCACGCGGGCCGCGTCAACTTGAAGTTTGATCGGATAAGCTTCTGGGACCACGTGTTGTCCACATGGCACACCTACTCGTGACACAGCAAGCCTATACGTAGACTAGACCTCCTCGCGGGCCGCGTAAGGTTTGTCCTATGGCTCACGCGGGCCGCGACAAACTCAGAAATCAGCTATAAATAGCTAGGCCATGAGCAGTTCATCTGTGCACGAAAAAAATTCTCAAAAATGAAAGTATACTGCATAAAATCATAATTTTCATTAGGGAGGCGCTGCTACGATACCGGGTATTAACTCGATCGCTGCTACGATTCAATATCCGATCGATTGAAACTATCCGACAGGATGTTTAAATGCTGTCCGATTTCGGGCTATACTTTGTCATAAGTCGTGAATCCGACAGGATGTTTGAGTGCCACCCGAACTCGGGGTATACTTTGTCATTCGTCGTGAAAACGGTGGATGTTTAAGTATTGCACTCTGTCATTCGTTGCGAATCCGATGGATGTTTAAGTGTTGCACTTTGTCATTCGTCGGGAGAGTTTTAATCTCGTGAATTATCGTAAAAGTTGTATTCAGTTACTTACCTAGTTTCATGTGCATTATTATTTAAACTAGGTATCAAGGCTAATCAATAGGCTAAACTCTGCTCGTTTAAACCTGCAATGTGAGTCATTCTCTTTTATCAAAAGTATTTTACAATACTCCAATTATTTTCAAATGTTATAATTACAGGGATTAAGTCATGGTTATCTTGAATCACTGGCTATGTGGGGTATTGTGCACATTACTAATTTCTCACGGTTAGGCTAATAAATCCTAACAGTGATAAACATCACTACTTGGGGAAAGACCCAATAGTGGTATGACCATCGTCACCAGGTGACACGGCGCCAGATAAAAATAAGATAGAAGCCATTGTAATCGCTCTTATGCTGTAATCTATAACAAAGTTATAATTACAGGGATTAAGTCGTGGTTATCTTAAATAAGATAGTAGCCATTGTAATCGCTCTTATGCTGTAATTCATAACTAAAGGTCATTTTATAAAACCTGAATGAACTCACCAGTATTTCCTGCTGACCAAATCTTTTTAACGCGTTTCAGGTAATTACAGTAGATCAGGAATTAGAGTTGGATGCGGCACCAACAAGGCTTACAGAAGTGGCTTATTTTATCAATTAAATTAAATTAAGAAAAGTTGTTTTATGTATTCGAATTTATCCTATATTAAAGCTACCTTTCAAAACATGGTTTTTATCCCATCTTTTTAATAAATAAAATCCGGTGTTTTCTAAACTCTGAAATTTTTCCTAACTCACGGTTTTGACGAAATTTCCGCTGCACTACTTTTCAAAAATAACCACCGGTACCACTTGGCTGCTCGCGGCTCCCAATTCCGTCCAGGGTGGGGTCGAGGGTCGTGACAGAGGAGATCCCACACATCTTGCCCAGACGAGTTTGGATTCACGGATTGCCATCCGGACTTCACCTCAACATCGGAGGTTGTCTGATTTAGGGGGGTCGGGGCGCCCCGTGATCGGCCCCGATCACGCGTGAAAAAAAAACACCTCCGCCACCTCATTGTATAATGCATGAAATTTTTGACGCATTAAACTTTAAAATTTTTGACCGTTTGTGTGTGGACCGTTGTATTTGACCGTTGGTGAAATAAAAAAACCCCCTTAAACAATCTATATATATTTCACACTTTTATACCATTTCACCCACACCAAAACACAAACATATATCACATATTCTACATATTTCACAAATGGATTTTTCTACATCTTCGACGTTTCCGATGGACAGCGATAGCGATAGCCAATCGTCTTCCAACAATGAGACGGTTGAATTTTTCGAGTCGGTGTATAACGAACTTAAAGCAAGTTCGAGCCGCCCAAAGAAGAAAATAGTGGATCGTGATCGTATACATGCCAACGAAGTATTAATGAACGGTTATTTTGTGGTGAATCCGGTCTACAATGCCAAAACGTTTAGAGATCGGTTTCGTTTACCAAAAAAATTTATTTTTAAAGATTGTTGGAGACATCGAAGCAACGGAAGAATGGTTTCAAGAACGTTACGATGGGAGGGGCTAACGAAGTTTCACGTCGATGCAAAAATGCACGTCCGCCATTCGCCAACTAGCAACAAGTAACCCTCCCGATCAATTTGATGAATACTTAGCTATCTCGGACAGTACTTCACGTGAATGTCTGCATTTTTTTTGTAATGCGATCATTAAATTGTATGGTAAAGAGTTTTTACGTAAACCAATTAGACACGACATCTCACGTATTTATGTCGCACATGAGGCTAGATGGCATGGCATGGCATTTTCCAGGGATGCTCGGTAGCATCGATTGTATACATATCGAATGGAGAAATTGTCCAAGAGAGTTGCGAGGGGCGTATGTTAGGGGTGACGTCAAAAGACCAACCATCCTACTTGAAGCGGTGAGGTCGAATGATTTATGGTTTTGGCATTCATATTTTGGTGTTCCAGGTTCAAACAACGACATCAATGTTTTGCACAAGTCGTCGTTGTTTCAAACCGTAACGGATGGTACCGCACCCTTATGTCCATTCTATGTTAATAGAAGATATTACAGACGAGCCTTTCTTCTTGTGGATGGTATCTACCCATCATGATCTGTTTTTGTGAAAGCTCCTTCATTTCCTGTCGAGGCTAAAGAAAAGGCGTTCAAAAGGTTGCATGAATCGGCAAGAAAAGATGTGGAGAGAGCTTTTGGTGTTTTAAAAGGTAGATGGGAAATACTAAACCGACCGGTTCGTGCGATGAATAAGAAATCAATACATAGCATATTATATGAATGTATCATATTACACAATATGCTAATCAAACAAGAGGAACGTGCAATATCTACGGATTGGGTGTTGGATCCTCCTACACAACTTCCCGTTCCCGAAAATATCCAACAATACTTGCGTGATGAAGAAATTCACTTTCGGTTGAGATACGATTTAATTGAACTTGTAGGTTCTTTAGGTTTGAAATTTCCTAATTCTAATGAGGAGTAGAGTTTCTTTATGTATTTTTTATTTTTATTGTAGTCTAAAAAATTTCTAGAAATATTGTTTTTAATTTAAATGAAATTTATAATTTTATTGTTTTATTGTTAATTTATAATTTAAAAAAAAAAGTTGTGAGTGATGGAATTCCATCACAAGTGATAGGCATTTCCACTAAAATATATCACTAGTGATGAAATAATGCTTGATGACATGACGGAACTTGATTGAAAGTTGTGAGTGAGTGATAAGTGATGGGCGCCCCTACTCCACTTATATTCGTCCGCATGTTGTGGACTTTGCCACACACGGATAAAGTCTCAGAAGTTTCTTTGTCACTGTCCTTCCACAACGAAAGTTATATATGTTAATACAACCTGCTCTAAGTTTGGATATAGATTACCAAAGCACTCATACAGTACCAAACGACAATAATTCCTTTAAGACATACTTTCTTAAGTAGATGTATACATAGAAAGGTGTCATTAATTGTAAGTTTTATGGTATTTAGGGTATACGGTGTGGTGCGGTAAACACCATCGGTAAGGCGATTACCGATCGGTAACACCACCGCCGATGGTGTTTACCGATCGGCGAAGTTCATTGAGCAGTAAAGGTTTACCGATGCGGGGTGAAGTTGTTTGTGAGAGATGAAGTTGTCAGCATTTGATTTATATGTTTTTTTTAATAATAGTTTACCTAATTCAAGTGTCTAACCATCGCCAACGTTTTTTAGCAATAGGTAAACAAAATAGGTAAAATGACGTGGTTGATTGAGTGATTTGAATGTTTACCTAATCCAAGTGTCTAACCACTGCTTACACCCTTAGACCACCCGTAGTGGGGCGTGGTTTTTAAAAAAAATTCAAAAAAAACGCCGGAAAACGTCCCCCCCCCCCCCCATTACACCCGGCGTTTCCGGGCGTTATTTTCGAAAAAAATTGAGTTTGGCGTTTTATTTAAAACGCTGAAATTGTATAGGGGGGCGAGAATGGACCGTTTCCAACGGTCAAATGTGTTTATTTTTTTTTTAATTCAAAAATTTACCCACTATATATATATATCAACCCATTTTCTCCTATTTTTTTATAAAAAAACTCTTACTTTCTCTCCTACTTTCTCATATTTTTTTATAAAAAAAAACCCACTTTCTCCTATTTTTTATACAATCATGCATAACGTACGCGGCACCCGTATAACCTTCAAGACATGGACCCGAGCTTTTTAACGTACGCGGCTTACTTGAGTGGCGCCACTCCGTTCGTGCCTCCCACCTTCGGCTATGGTCAAGCCGGCGGGTCGCAACCGTCACAACAACAAGCCGAATCCGAACCCGATGTCGATGTCGTGCCGGAGACGCAACCCGAACTGGTGCAAGAGAAATCGAAACGCGGCAGAAGGCCGCATAAGAAGAAGGAAAATGACGAACCTCGACGTATAAAAACTACCATTAAATGGACGAAGGACGAGGAATTCACGTTGACTCGGGCGTGGCTCGACATTTCGGAGGACCACGAAACTGGTAACTTTTATATTTTTTTTTTTAGTTATTTTTTACTTATATTTTTACTTTTATTTTTAACATACAACTTATATTTTTACTTTTTTTTAATTTGCAGCAAACTTTCAAACGGGCCCCGTTTTTTGGGATAGGGTTCGTGCACTCTTTTTTAGCACGTGGGGTCAAGGCGAACATCGGGACAAAGATTCCATTTCTAGCACTCTTTTTTGGCCAAACCTATCGACCACCTCCAAGGCGATGCGTTGATCCTCGCGCAAATGCGTCGCCAAAAAATTCAAGAAAAATATGGACTCTAGATCATCTTTTTTTTTTAACTTTATTTTTTTTCTGTTTTTT
This sequence comes from Helianthus tuberosus, assembly GCA_030545235.1. Classification (NCBI taxonomy): domain Eukaryota; kingdom Viridiplantae; phylum Streptophyta; class Magnoliopsida; order Asterales; family Asteraceae; genus Helianthus; species Helianthus tuberosus. Next base: position 179,258,984 of record CM060366.1, read on the forward strand.
TTTTATTTTCTGTTTTTTTCGGTATTTTTTTTTTTATTTCAAGTAATGTAATTTTTATTTTAAATTAATGAAGATTTTTATGTTTTATATTAAAAAAAATAATAATAATTGTGAAATGATTGCTTGGGCGTTATTGGAATAATGCCCCACTAAACCACTTTTGCAATAATGTCCTATGCTGACTGGGATGACACGTGTCGAATAATGCCCCATGGTGGGGGCATTATTTTGATTTACCACTACACATGGTCTTAGCACAAATTTTTACTCATTTTAACAAACATTAAAGATATCCACTCAAATGCGATTCTGTTCGTCATCAATGGACATGTTGTTTTCTTTTCATGTTTCGTATCCCAAATAAAATGAATAGAAGTACAGAGGAAAATATGAAGACCTTAAAAAGTAACTTATTTTTTTTTTATTCAAGGGACTCGTAAATTACTTCAAGAGACATACAAGCATCGTTTATTTTGAAGAAAACTCATAAATAGAGTTTAATTATTATTGTCATCGATCTTGCATGCATACTTTTTATACTAGATCCTGAATATAAGAATAAAAAGAAGTAAAAGTTAGTGAAAAAATTCTCAAAATACTACATGTTTTTTACTTTAAGAAATTTGGATCTTGTGTGTATAATTACCGGTTATACTCAATGTTGATTCTTCCAGCATCTGGATTAGCAATCACAGTGAATGCCTCTTGGGAAAGATCAACTTGATTCCCCGCACATCCGGGACAAAGATCAACAACTGTTACATCCACACTATTGCCTGTACAAGGTTTTGGAACACCTGCGTTGGTACCGCTGGTGCAAGTGACACGGTACCTAGTCCCACACGCAGCTCTGTTGTTAAACAAATCATGGTTTGCTGCTAGAATCTTAACACCGCGGTCTTCGAAGCCAAAACATGACGATGCTACATATATACCATAATTAAAAACTCAAAACAAGCTACATGATGATAAATAAACCTCTAGGGCATGTTTAATTATGGTCGGTGTACTTACGAGTGTATGGAGGCGTGTAGAAGGTTGCTTGGCCAGCAATGGCATGAGCAACTGATGTGAGACATGCAACCATGGTGATCAAGATAAAAGCCCTGCTCATCGAACCCATTTTGGAATGTATTTTGATCGTCAAACCCCAATGTGGTACCTTTTATATAGCTGAAAAACGTGCACCAATTTTCTTATATCTTGTCAGACAAAAAAAAAAAAAAAACAAATGATTAATGTTTAATATATTTTATGTTTTGGTCACACTTAAAACTTTACGATACTTTTCTTGTTTTGTGCAAGTCGTGCCATAATTACATGTAAAATTCTAAATCTCCATACAAACCTGGTATCCCTAAACTGATAGGTTAATCATGGTTCGAACGTCGGTTTGTATGACGTCCACATGAAGACTTGTTGAACTCAGATGCGTATGCATGATTTGAGGATAAACATGCAAATATTATTATTTATTACTGTATATTTGAATTGCTATTTGAGTGTGTTTTGGTTTTATAGTTGTAGTCAATTTAGTCGGCTTGCATGCCAAGTAACAATGCTTAAAATAATGGTAGTTCTCAATGTAACTGTTGAGGTTTTCATTCAAGTCGATAAACAAACGAAAGGATGTCATGTGGGCAGTTCCCCAACAAACCGTGTGTTGCTGCTGGTCATGTTTTATTGTTTTAATTTACCATTGTTGCCTCCAACAATTAGTATCGCAGCCTAACAATTTTGGGCTCATTTGATTTGGTGTTCATGAAGATTACGGAAGCAGGCCAGTAATAGGTTTGGGGTATATAACCAAACTGAAGGGATAACTAATCTAGGGAGAATAACCAGATCATAGGGAAGGACAATTACTTGCTTGTGAGGCGTTTAACCACATTAGTTCTATTCCACATTCGTTATGGACGATGGAGAACAACCTGTAAATGCACTTGAAAACGTGTGTGACCATCACTACTCATCATGGTTTGTAGTGTCTCTAACCATTCTGGGCGCTTATGGTTTGGCGGATGCAATCAACCCTATAACTGTAACTGAAGGAGTAAATAGGACGCCTAGATCGGACATTGGTGGAGAAATTCTGGACCCTGATTCCTAGCCCACACAAGAACCAGTGGAGTTGGTCCATGGAATCGACAGGGTGACCGATGGCATGAAGCTGATCACAAATCGCCTTAAATGCACGACCAAACTCCGCAACAGATTTATCACCCTTTTTAGTGCACGCAAAATTACCTCTTAGGTTTTGAACCTGCTCGACCGACGTGTTACAGAAGGCCACTTCTAGAGCAACCCAAATCTCACGGGCAGAAGATAGACCAATAGTAATAGCAAGAGTCTCCTCGGTCCGCGAAGCATTGAGAATAATGATAGCTTGTTGTTCTTCTTAAATCCATGTAAGAAAATCTGGATTATCAACTTCTTTTTCATTATGTTTCGGTGATGGCGGAGGCGTGGTTTGAGATCTGTCAATATAGGGAGCATCTGAGTATGCCAATATATGAAATTGGTCGATGATAATTTGATGGTTATCATGGGAGCCAATCTAGTTACTGGTATATTGATTGTTAAAAATGAAGCCATAGAGAAGTAGGCTGGAAAAAAAGAATCAAAAAGATGTAGGAAATGAGGGAGGGCGACAAGAAGATGATCCGATAAGGAGGGAGGGGAAGATGAAGGATAGACTCAACCACAAAGAAGAATGCCTGATACCATGTTTGAATGTGAAAGATCTTTTCTTTCATTGAATAGGAAGATACAACTACACACATATATATATACACACACACAAGAGTAATACACTTTAGATCCCTCAAGTAAAAAAGAATTAACAATAATGATAGAGAACATTATATTATCTATTATCTAACACCAAACAAAGCGTGTGTTGTTGCTGGTCTTGTTTTATTGCTTTAAATTACCATTGTTGCCTCTAACAATTAGTATCATAGCCTCACAATCTTAGGCTCATTTGATTTGGTGTTCATGAATATTACGGAAGCAGACCAGTAATAGGTTTGGGGTGTATAACTAAACTGAATGGAGAACTAATCTAAGGAGAATAACCAGATCATAAGGAAGGACAATTACTTGCTTGTTAGGCGTTAACCCCATTTTCTGTTCCACGTTTGTTATGGAAGATGGAGAACAACCCGTAAATGCACTTGCAAACGTGCGTAACTGTCACTAAACACGGTTTGTAGTGGCTCTAACCATTCTGGGCTCTTATTGTTTAGTGGATGCAATCAACCTTGTAATTGTAACTGAAGGAGTCATTGATAATCGAAAAAACCAAATGTTGATGGCAATCTTGTTCCAGTCGCTTCTAGAATATATATACTCTTGCAAGTCGCTAAGTATGCAAGAGCTCATGAAGTATGAGAGGCCATTCGGATTCATTTCTTGGGGGACACACAAAGCACAAAAGACTCGGATTCATTTGTTAGGTCTGAGTTGGAAATGTTAAAGATGAAAGATACCAACATGATAGTTGACTTCGCTATCAAGATAATAACAATTGAGGGTGAATTTAATAATCTTGGAACTACAACTTAACTGGAGGTACAGGTGCGGAAGTTGTTTAACTCGCTACCAATAGGATTTTTTGTCGATTGTTGTGTCAATCGAACAGTCAGAGGATCTTGAGACAATACTCTTTGAAAAGGTAACCCAGCAGATTATAGGCTTTCGAGGACCGCATAAGATTATAGGCTTTTAAGACACGCTGCTCACTGTTTTGGCAGTCAAATATTATTGAACCCTTTTCTTCTATGTTAACCACAGAGCCATAACCAAAATTGTCAGCCCTTTGACCCGTGTGTGTAGCTCGATAATGGGTTATTTTCTACTATATAGGTCATGTGATTCGACACACCATTATCCAGTTATGGTGTTCTCATGGGGTTACTCACGTATTGCTTCGGGTGCACCTTTTCGTCATTCAATAGTATTTCATCATCTTGCGTCTCAATCACAACCATCATCAAAGTCTGTATAGGGCCTTTGGTGGCATTTAAATTTGCCTTGATTCCTTGTTATTTTGTGCATTCCCAATCAAAGTGACCGTATTCATCACAATTGTAACAACGGTCTTTAATTTTGTCTCAACCCCTGATTTTGGTCCTTTCTATGGAAGAACCCAAACAAAGCCATGAAAAACTGTTTAAACACATCCTTTGATACATTCAAGGCTCACAAAACTACGGTTTGAAGTATACATGTGAAGGATAAGAAAGTTTAGTCGGATTCAGTGATTGTACTCACTTGACGGATCTAGATGATCGGAGAAGCATGATGGGTATGGTTTTCTATTTCGCTAATGCACCGATGTCTTGGGTATGTCAGAAGCAAAAGAATGTGGCATTGTCTTCTTGCGAATCTGAGTTTTTGACCCGTACTGCCAAAACTTGTCAAGCTTTGTGGCTACCAAAAATTATTAAGTGAACTTACAGGTCTTGAAGAAAAGAAAGTTACTATTCGAGTAGACAGTCAATCCGCTATTGCGTTAATGAAAAAGGGTGTACCTATTGGCACACCAATGTGCCTATTGGCACACCAAACCCTAATTAAATCAGAGTTTACCTACGCTGTGTATAGGTCTATACGCAGCGTATAGGTCCTATACGCTGCGTATAGACCTATACGCAGCGTAGGTAAACCATGGATCTCAGTGCCTAATCAGCAATCATTGCACAAAAAAGAAGGGTTTATGTACGCTGCGTATAGAGCTATACGATGTGTATATAAACCATCTGAAATTTTGGGGTCATTTTGGTGGGTTTGAAGCATCAGTTTTTCACAAAGTTTATATACGCTGCGTATAGAGCTATACGCAGCGTATATAACCTTTCAGAATTTTGTTTGGTCATTCGGCATATTTGTGGTATAAATTCTCACCCGGTTACAACGTTAACACGCTTAAATATATAACGAGTTAAAAATATATAATGTTTTTTTATTATTTAGTCGATGTCGTCGAAAAGCGTATAACGTTAAAATTTTGAAAAGCGTATATACGGGTCAAATATATAATACCGTTATCGAGGTTTTGAAATAAATTATTATACCAAGTCTGGGGCCGTTTGAATACTATAAACGTTCAAATATTATACCGTTAATTATTTTTAAGTGTGCGGTTCGAATACTATAACGTTAAAATATTACAGCGTTAAATAATTTGAAGTACCCGGGTACTGTTCGAATATGTTACACCGTTTACAGCAAAAGTTTTATATATACAACAAAAGCTTGATATACACAGCAAAAGTTTGTACCTAAATAACAAAATGATAATATACTATGGCAGTGGATCCTGCTGCTCCTGCTGCTGATGCCATTCCGCATGCGGAATCAACTGTCGTGGAGGTAACCCCTCACGCTCTAAAAGCCTCTGCAGCTCTACAGCCATCCACTCCACCACATACGTCAGCCTGTCAACGTCGCGACATAGCCGCTTATATGATGGGGAAGGACCGGGCCCAACATGTCGTGGGAACTGAGGTGCCCCGGGTGGTCCACGCGGCTGTGGTGGCTCCGGAATGACCATGGGCGGCTCATGCGCCTCCGGCACCTCCGGATCGCGTGGGGGATATACCAGATCGAACTGTGCCGGCAGCTGTGTAAGCGCGTATTGCTCGCCGTCCGCATTCTTAAATCGCTTCCTGCATGGGAATTTTTTGGTAACGTGCATTCTTCCCACCGTTTCGCAGCTATTGTTCGATGTGTCGACCACAATGGGGCCAGTGTAGGCATGGGGTAGTCTCTTTCCAACTTAGCATGTATGAAGTGTCCCCCGTAAACATGTACGAGTGTTATCGCTTAAGGTCGTGGATCTAGTGGGGCATCCATTAATGGGAAGAAGGTAGAGCTCCCTTCGATGCTTAGCACGTGGAGGACAATATTATACATTTGCGCTACGAGAAGCCCTACATGGGGTATTTCCATCCAGTGACTTCGAGGGCACCCGTTCACTAAATCCCATTTGATGTTGTTACGTATTAGTTTAAAGTCTCCTTCGTCATATCTTTCGAATACATGCTTCCATAGCGGCTCGTTATGGTCAATCTCCAGTAGTAAATCACTTCGAATACGGGGTCATACGTATTCCCCAAAACCTAACCCGACAGTCACAGACATGTACCCACAATGACCGCCTGGAGTCACATCTTGTATACGCGATATGTAAGAGTGAAACTCTGATGGAATTTGATCCTTAAACCTGATAATGGTTAACAAGTCCTCGTTCCCCTTTATTAATGGAAAACCATGATCATCCCGCGTCTCCTTCTTTTTAGAACTCGTTGAACGGTTTCGTTGCATTTTAGGTTTTTCAGACTTTACAACCGAACCAGTTCCACGAGAGCCCTCTGAGGGTACGTATGAGCTGTGTCATGGTAAATCGTACCTATGTTTTGGGGAAGCGGTATATACGTTACTGTCCTCGCCATAGGAGCTGTATCTCGCAGCTTCGTCTAACCTCACAGCTTTATCTAGCCTTTGTTGTACTTTCTTTGATGTAAGCCGACCACGAGTATTTTGCTGGACGATCAGTGGTTTCTTAGTTGACGATTTCGGGGTTAAGACCGCTTTTATCTTTGAAAGCAAACTTTTTTTCTGATCGGGGGAGTACGACTCTAATTGTTGCCGCACATTATTGAGCTCTGGTACAACATCGACTTCCTCATCTACCAGTTTACACGGTAGTAAGTCAAGCTTACGCCAGAATACATCTACGTCGTCGAGTTGTATCTTACACTCTGCACATTTAAGTCAATACGGTGTGAGACACAGCTAAATCGTACTAAATAACAAAAGGTTTGTAGTTTTAATATTTTTTACCTGTACGTTTGTAGTTTTCCAGCCTACAAGCACACGGCAACCCACAGCTATGCCACATATGGCAACCACATGATGCGTTAAGTTTCCGCAACACCTCTAGCTTCCTCTTTAGCTCTCCTTCCAGCAAATCAAATGCTGTATGGGAAACCTTTCCACGTAGGTTGTCTAACAATGGGTGTCTATGGTGGTTCAACGTTTTTTCGATGTTGTCGGTGAAACTTTTTTGTATTTCCCCATACTGAGTTTCAACTACATCAATGACGCATCTTGCTATTTGCTCCAATGAATTCCTGCGCGTAACGTATCTTTTTTAATTTGTGTGCTGGCTCTCAACTCTGTTGGTGGTGCGCTGACCAAAGTTGCGACACTTATTGGTCCACGCACAAACGAACATTTCTTTATTGTCTTTGAGCCTGTTTTCATAGACGTAATTAAAGACCCCTGCAAATAAAATAATGAAATGTAAAAGAGTGTGTAAAATATAATAGATTGGGTGATTCGTTTGTTGAAGGAACACTTACTTTCTCGGTTGGCAACCACGAGTCAGTTATACAATTTTTCCAAGTTGTACTTGTACATGGGCTCTGAAGCAGATTCACACACTCTCCGCCAGTACGACAGAAATTTCTCCCAATCTAATTTATTGAACCCTTGCTTGCAATGTCTACATATATTTTGTTCGATGTGAAACTGGCATAGAAGCCTAGACGCGTTCGGGAATACTTTAGCACACGCGTTAATTAAGGCTAGCTCTCTATCCGTGACTATCACACACGGAATCATACATTCATGCAACATTGACTTGATCCGATCAAGTACCCACACGAAGTTATCCCTTCGTTCTTTGCAAATAACGGCATGTGCAATACAAAAAGACTTGTTGGTCGATGTCAAACCCACAACCTGGACAAATGGCATGTTGTAGATGTTTGTTTTGTAGGATGCGTCGATCAACATCACGTGCGGGAATGCATGCCACATTTATCTGCACACCTTGGTTGGCTATCTACACACTTAGGGTTTACCTACGCCGCGTATAGGATTACCCCTATATGCTGCGTATAGAAATATACGCAACGTACGTAAGGGGTAGGTAAACGACCAGACAGTCAAACCTAGTACCATGTCAAATCAGTCTGGCATACGCTGCGTATAGGTCTATACGCATCGTATGTACATTAAGGAAGACACTGCTAAATGTGACATAGGCTTGAAAAATAGATATCAAATGAAAGCCCATATACATAAATGAGGAAAAGAAAGTTGCATTGCAAGGAAAATGGAGGGTAAATAGTAATTAAGTAGATAAAACCTTATCATGGATGGGAGCAAGAAGGAGCCTTCCAAATTTCCACAATTCCATATTTACTCTAATGAGATAAAGCGAGAAACGAGAAGTATGGGAACCGGATCTCGAGAACGGTTGGAAAAGAAACAGAATGGGCTGGATCTTGCGTCTTCATTTATTAGGTATGTGGTGAAAAGGGAGGTTACTCGTAGGGGTAGAGAAATATCTTGATGTGCGAAATGTTAATGTAAGCAATTTTTTTGTGTAACGAAATCTATAACATAGAATAAAAATGTTGTCTAAACGAAATGTTACAGTTATATGATGTAACACTCATCTAGTAATTTCAATATTTTAAAGGTTTTCGTATATATATATAACGAAAATAAACATGTAATTACGATAAAGAATCCTTAGAAAATACTAGTAATTTAAAACTTTTACAACTTAAAAGTTTACAACATAAAATATATAAGCTCGTCGTTTAAAAATGACAACGAAACGCCGTGCGGAAGCTTTAATCTCGTGTGTTCGGTTCTCCGATTAGCTTGATCATCATCCGGCATCTCGTAATATACCTATGATCAAAACCAACATGAAAGTTAGTTCTGATAGCGTAAAATGAGTTTAACCAAGTTCATAGCATCAACCAACTAAAACAATATATATATATATATATATATTTATTTATTATATTTTTCTTTTCGGATTCATGCCACTCGAGCCACGCGAGAGGCTTCTTCTCATCTTTCGCGTGCCGCGACATCCGTCGCGTGGCGCGCCGGATTTACCACACTCCCTCGCGTGGCACGAGGGAGACCATTTTCCAGCAGGTCCATTCCTGGAACCTGCATATCTGCGAGCTATGGTTATTAATCGAAAATCAAACTTTAAAGTGCCATAACTTTCGTTCTAGTTATCCATTTTACACGATTCTTTTTCCTACGCGTCCGTAATTAATTACGGACCGGTTTATCACCTTGGTTTGCATAAAAATCTGATTTATCCAATGTTGGCTCATAAATCCTTTAGGTGATTATTCGACCCGTTTGGCATTATTATTTCACTACATGCTCTAAAAAGAAAATAGTTAATTCCTATCATTTTACCCATCCCGGGCTTGTCAAACCTTAACGTTTTCGCTCCCATCCTAGAGTTTACGTAGGCGTTTACATTCACCAATTCATTTGTATCTATCTAAGCATTTAACCACAATTTACTTATTAGTCTATTTTGACCCGCAAACGTTTTTGCCTATACTTTTTATATATATCTAAGGGTTTCAAAATCAATAAACAAGTTTCTAAACAAACTCTAACGGTCGTTTACCCGGTTTGCCCGTTAAGGGCTTTTTGGTCAATTCTAGTCTCTTATTTTACGACGAAAGACTCTCACCAATTATTGACCAAATTAGCACTTTTAACCACAACATAATTATACGTACCTGGCTCGGATCAATACATTGACCCGTTTTAATACCTTGTCTCGAAAATTTGCTAATTCATAACAACGCTAATTCATAAGCCGCTTTATCATGTAAGCATAAAACTCGACAAGTGCTTATTAGTCGATATTTGTCAAGTGATATCCACATTACCATTTGACCCGTTTTACTCTTTTTATTCATTAGGCTTACTTATAGTAACCGTTCAAAAACCCATTTTTACAATTAGCTTTTCATGGCTAATTTACCGTTCTATCTCTTTTACCATTAAACATGGTTTTTATCATTTATATTAGTTCCGACCCGTATTATTTCGCGTCGGCAACCATATCTTGAATATTATCCTTATTGTATTTGAAACTTATAGGATGAACATTTATTTTACTAAAAGGTGTAAGTTTCACTTACCTTGCATCCGGTTATGTCCTTTTTCCTCGTACTCGCTCCGTTTGACCCGCTTCTTTCCCAAGTCTTCATCTAGCTTGTCTAGAGTCAAACTATCATCATCACAATTCGTAAGACGGTTAGATTAGTCATAATTGTTTATGACTATTCCATCCTACGGGTTTTATGTCGAATTTATCATTCGACCATATCAAAATTCATAAAACGCTCAATTTTCGTCGAAAAAATGCGATTCCAGTGGGGTTTTAAAGATATTTCCTGGAATTACATTTTAGATTCAAGAAACACACGTTTTAGTCACGTTTTGTTCAGGTTACAGCCAATACAAGTTGGCTGTAAATTCTGATCAGGAGCTGTTTTAAGCATGTTCTTGACATCATAACACTAATTTTTAGCAATCAAAACCCTAAAAACATCTCATACATGAATTTAGCATCAACAAAATCTGAATTTACTTGAGCTAGGCATGATTTCAATATATTCTTGTCTAGGGTTTACTTCTAAACATTATTTCACTTCAATATCATCCATAGACCATACCACAATCATGCAACATCAATTTCGAATTTCTTATGCACATCAAGAATTCTCAACTTCATAAATATCAAAAATTTGACATACCTTACGATCCCCTTAGCTTGGTGATCACGATTTTAGTTAAAGCCCTAATTTCTTTGCTCGATTTCTCCTTGATTTTGCTGGATTTCATGAGCTTTAGGGTTTTGAAAGAACCCCCTGGTGCTCTGATCGTTCCTGCGCACACACACACACTTACCAAGTGTGTGTTGTGTTTTATTTTTAGTTTTAATAAATAAGTTTCCTCCATTTGGCACTATTATCCCCTCATGTTTTGTTTTTATAAAAAGGTTTAACTATTTCTAGTTTCCTTTATTGTTCTAACAACACACAACTAACTAGGTTAATATTCCTAGTCACTTAGTGGGTTCGGGAAGTCATAACCCGTTTTATTTTAAGTCCCGTTAACTCGAGCCTTCTATATACTTTGTTTTCTCAAAGTATTTATCCTCCTTTTTAATTAACATCAAGTTTATTTATTTAAATCCTAATATTTATCGGGTTAATTTTTACCACTAACGGTATTTTACCTGTCTCTACTATTAACGTGGTTTGGTTACCAAACCCGTTTTTAGGGTGTTACATATGACATATTCAACCATGAAAAGTCTTACATATCGCCAGGTCTTGAGAACAAAGAGTTGATATGCTTTATTTGAATATTTAACCAATTGACAAGGTGTTCATAGGCCAGATTGCACATAGTGCCTAATAAGGAAACTAACTTGTCATAGCCCCCGACCCCTACCCCGGGAGCGGGAGCCGCGAACACAGCAGCTGGTGGTATCGGTGTTTATTAATTTGGCAGGAGAAATGAGAACAACAGGATCGTAGTTAGGAAATAAATTTCAGAGTTTCAAAACACCAACTTTTATAATAAACAAATGGGACAATGTCACACCCCTTTCTGCGGCGGAAGCACGAGGTGTGATCATGAAAGGTTCTCATTGCATACGAAAGGTAAACATGCTACATGCTCGTAAAAATGCTTCAAATACCATAATTTGAAAACATAAGTTTAGCGTTTACATCGCTAAGTCGCCTAAAACATTGTCTTAAAAGTTTACAACTTTATTTAAAGATAAACAATAGCGACATCCACAAGCATAAGCGAGACCGCGCGCACATCCATCCTAGTCACCTGAAATACATGTGAGTTTTGGAAAAAAAAAACGTCAACATAATGTTGGTGTGAATTCGTGCAGTTTTGTATTACACGTTTGTATACTTTATATGAAAACATAGTTTGAGAATAAATCAAGTTTTCATATATAAATCCAGTTTCATGTGTACACCACGTACTCATGTATAATTCAATTTCTTCTTGAGTACCCCACGTACTCAAGTATAATTCCCATTTTTCTTGAGTACCCCACGTTCTTCAAGTATAATTCAATCTTTTCTTGAGTACCCCACGTACTTCAAGTATAATTCAATCTTTTCTTGAGTACCCCACGTACTCAAGTATTCATCAATTTTTAGTATGGTATGACTTTTATGTAAATAAAGTATTCCTGTAAGTATCAGGATTGTTAATGGGTTGCAAAGCCATTAACATGTGACACGACATAGGAAGTCACCAAACCTAAGGCATTTAATTGGTATATTCTGAGACACAAAAGCACTACTCGATTCTCGCCCTCACCGAGAGTGTGGCTGCCAGGCACCCGTTAGATCTAACCTTTTGTTCTGCGGTCTAGGTATATTGTTGATTAATGGTGCTTCTGTACCCTATTCGTGACACTATTTCTCATAACGCATCCTACTTGGTTCTCGTCCTCACCAAGCGCGTTTCTTGTTATCAATTCTCATAACGCATCCTACTTGGTTCTCGTCCTCACCAAGCGCGTTTCTTATTATCATTTCTCATAACGCATCCTACTTGGTTCTCATCCTCACCAAGTGCGTTTCTTATTATCTTATATTTCGTCACACTTGGTTCTCGTTCTCACCAAGTGTACTTCTTGTATTCTTATATTTCATCACACTTGATTCTCGTTCTCACCAAGTGTGCTTCTTATATTTATATCATACCAATTATAAATATTGTACATTTGTACATGTATTTCACCCCCGAAGTTATAAAAACTGAAAACAGTTAAAAGAAAAGGGGGAGCATGAACTCACAACTTTGCGTTCCTGTGCGTCGTAAACTTCACCGGATTTGCTTAATTAACGTCGTAACCTATATGCGTTTTCTTAACGTTAGTCACTAGACTTGCGTCGCACAAGTACAATCACTCTCTTTTGTGTATATATTCTTGTGTTAAAAATATTTTATATTTTTAACTAAGTATCTTACTTATATTATTTTCTCAAAAATTAATATACGTATCTCATGTTTTGCACTTTGCACCCGAATTATGTATCTTGTATGTGTATTTTTATGTTTATACTCCTCATGAGTATTTAGTGTATTTTTAAGTCTTAATACACTAGCACGTATAACACATACTATATACACTTAGCACAAAAGTTGGTGATAAAATAATATATATTTTTCTCTCAAAAATATACATACTTATATCCATTTTTATTCTTGAAGAAATCCTTATTTCTTATCACCAAAAATTAGGGAAACCTTGGTAATACTTTAAATACATTTTTAGGGAATAAGTTTCCCAAAAAATTATATTTTTCTAAGTGTCAAAATTTATAAAAATTTCGACAGAGTTTCCCCTAAAAATGGAGGTTTCCCATGTTTTCAAAACATGTGTTTATTTTCTTTTAAATCGTCAACAACCATCAACAACAATTATCAACAATATTCATCAACAATAATCACTAATTTCTCCATTTCATGAACTTGAATATTTACAAAAATGTGTAGTAACTCACTAGCACATTTAGTAAGTCTTGTTATCTTTAAAAATAAGTTTAATTTCTTAAAAACTTTATTTTTAAAGAATATGAAGCTTCACAACTTCTAGTCGGTTTTTACGAAAATTATTTCTTTGTTAAAACTTTTGTTGCACAAGTGTCCACACACTTGTTTGTTCACAAAAACACCTCTAGTTTATGAAAGATCCGGTTTTAAAACATGGTTTTGTCTTACAGTTGGTCTTTCAAAAATACCACTTGTAGATCTTTAGATCTACTAGTTTAGAACTCCATTTCATAAGATAAATTGTTTTTACACAAGTTCATGTTTAATAGTAGTAGTGTTCATCATCTAGTCCTTTTTATACTTTAACATACACTAGCTCATGTTCTAAGAACATAACCTAGCCTGGTTAGATGACGATCCGAACTACTACTAGCATTAAACAACACAAAATAATCATCTCAAAACAAGTTTAACAAGTTTTACACAATTATCCATCTATTAACCATCATATTCATCACTTTAATAGACTTTTAGTTGGTGATTTAGTATGTTCATGATTTTCAACCGACAAATCTCTTATTAACCAGTCTAGACAAGATCAAGAAGGTGTTTTAGAGCACTTACTACTAGCTCAAGGCTAGGGAAGTTCAAGAGTGCAAATGAGGTGGATAAAAGCAAATGGTGAAGGTCCTTCAAGTTCCGTTGCTTGCAACCTTCCTAAATAGGCTCGAGACACCTTAGAATCACCTTGGAATGGATGGATGATGAACAAAAATGGTGGATGGTAGGTGGTGGTGGTGAGCCGTAGCCAAGAAGAAGAAGAAGGAAGGAAAGTGTTGAAGTTGTGAGGATGGTAAGTCTAGTGGTTAGTTATATAAACTTTCCAACACTCTATTGCCCATTAGTTATTATGCTACCCAAGTACATGGCAATTATATTAAATAAACCAAGAAAATCAAGGGGTGGGATACCCCTTGTAACCGTATGGTTGAGGGGGGGGGGGGGGTCTTGGTTACATTTCAACTTCCAAGTTACTTAACCTAGTTACATGTTAAGTGTTACTTTTAGTGTTAAGTGTGTTAGGTAATATATTGCGTGTTAAGGTGTACGAGGACCCTAACTAGCTTAGAAAAAATAAAAACAATGCTTCTAGCATTATTTTGGTGTTCCGGGTAATATCCGGTTGTTCGGTTAGACACCGGTTCGTTAAAGTGCTAAATTACACTTTTTAGTGTCTTTTAAGTACCTTTCTTGTACTCTTTCAATTCCCAACACTTGGGGAAGTATTCTGGATAATAAAACGACATTTCTCTATAATATTCATATGTTTAAATGCTGATTTATTGCTGAATTATATAAATTCTGCACTTAAAGTGCGTTTCGGGTGCTTTTTAGTGCTTATTTTTGCTTCCGGAGAGTATATATATTAAACCCTTGTATGCACTCTTGGGTTTTAATGTATTCTTGTTGTCGGACCTACACCTAGGCTCCAATTTTATTGTCTGACTGCTTTCTGCAGTTCTGTTGACACAGTGTGTCTTACCGGTGAGTTTACTATTATTTTTGACGCAACGCTCTCGTTTATGCATAAAGCAATATTTTATAGTATACAACGTGCATGAATTCACTTGTTTAATCATGTGTTCAGACATTGCTGACAATTAAGCACATAATTGTAGTCATTAAATAATGATTAAAGTGTACGGAAATTACCGGTTTGTGCCAGTTGTCACAGTCTCCCCCCGTTAAAAGAATTTCGTCCCGAAATTCAGGCTGAACCAACTCTCGCTGGAGTCTTCTTGAATAGGTGGGGATATTTTTCCTTGAACTGGTCTTCACGTTCCCATGTGTACTCGGGTCCGTGCTTAGAGCTCCAACGTACTTTGAGAAGTTTTACGCTGCTCCTCCTGGTCTTGTTGACTTTCCAGTCGGTAACCTCAACGGGTTGTTCTGTAAATCGGAGGGCTTCATCAATATGCACTTCATCCATCGGGATGATCACGTTTTCTTGTGTTGGACTCTTCTTCAGGTTGGATACATGAAACGTATCATGTACTCCATTAAGTTCTTCCGGTAACTCCAACTTGTATGCCACGGTACCAATTCTCTTCAATATTCTGAATGGTCCGATATATCGTGGATTCAGCTTTCCACGCTTTCCAAATCTGACTACGCCCTTCCAAGGTGAGACTTTTAACAACACTTTGTCTCCCACCTCGAATTCTACTGATTTTCTTTTCAGATCAGCGTAGCTCTTTTGTCGATCTCGAGCCGCCTTAATGCGCTCTCGGATCTGCGCAATCTTGTCGGTTGTCTCTTGTACAAGTTCAGGACCAACCATACGTTTATCTCCGGCATCTGCCCAACATAAGGGCGATCGGCACTTGTGGCCATACAGAGCTTCGAACGGCACGGCTTTTATGCTCGTATGATAACTGTTATTGTAGGAAAACTCAACTAAAGGTAGATGAGTATCCCAGCTGCCGCCTAGATCCATGACACATGCGCGAAGCATATCTTCTAACGTTTGTATAGTCCGTTCGCTCTGGCCGTCTGTTTGTGGATGGAATGCCGTGCTTAGATCTAACTGAGATCCAAAGGCTTCCTGAAATGATTGCCAGATTCTTGAGACAAAGCGTCCATCTCTGTCTGAAATGATTGAGATTGGCACTCCATGACGTGCCACAATTTCTCTTAAGTATATTTCAGCAAGCTTTCCAGTGCTGTCTTTTTCTCGGATCGGTAGGAAGTGCGCAGACTTCGTTAATCGATCAACTATTACCCATATCATATCGTGCCCTCTCGGGGTCCTGGGTAATTTCGTTATGAAGTCCATCGAGATTTGTTCCCACTTCCACACGGGAATCTCTGGTTGTTGTAGTAGGCCGGACGGTTTCTGATATTCTACCTTAACCTTGGCACAGGTTAGGCATTTTCCAACATAAACAGCAACGTCGCTTTTAAGTCTCGGCCACCAGTAATATTCCTTCAAGTCTTGATACATTTTGTCCGATCCTGGATGGATCGAATATCTCGATTTGTGGGCTTCATCAAGGATTACTTCTCGTATGCCACCATAGAGTGGAACCCAAATACGCTTCTTGAAGTATAAGGCTCCCTCTTTGTTTGGCACCATGTATTTCAGCATACCCCGTAGGTATTCAGCTTTACGGTTCTCTTCTTTAAGAGCTTCTTGTTGTGCATCCCGAATGCGTGCAGTGAGGTTCGTTCGAATCGTCATTTCCAATGCTCGAACCCTTAGGGCCTTAACCCTTTCTTTTCGGCTCAACGCGTCCGCTACAACGTTTGCCTTTCCAGGATGGTACTTAATCTCACAGTCATAATCGTTTAGCAGCTCGACCCAATGTCGCTGGCGCATATTCAATTCCTTCTGATCAAATATGTGTTGTAAGCTTTTGTGATCTGTGAAGACTGTACATCGAGTACCATATAGATAGTGTCGCCAGATTTTCAAGGCGAATACCACCGCACCTAGTTCCAAGTCATGCGTGGTGTAATTTCTCTCATGAACCTTCAATTGTCTTGAAGCGTAAGCGATGACTTTTTGACGCTGCATGAGCACGCAACCCAAGCCTTGTCGTGAGGCATCGCAGTATACCACGAAGTCTTCAGTGCCTTCGGGCCATGATAGTATCGGTGCATCGCATAGCTTGTTTTTAATTAACTGGAAGGCTTCTTCCTGTTTGTGACCCCAGTCGTACTTCTTGTCTTTCTGTGTAAGGGTCGTTAGCGGTTGAGCTATCTTTGAGAAATTCTCAATGAATCGCCGATAATAGCCCGCTAAGCCCTAAAATTGTCGAACTTCGGTTGGGGTCTTGGGAGTTTCCCAATTCTTTATTGCTACAATCTTGGACGGGTCTACATGAATGCCCTTCTCATTCACAACGTGACCAAGAAATTGTACTTCGCGAATCCAGAATTCGCATTTCGAGAACTTTGGATAAAGCTTCTCTTTCTTCAGTAGTTCCAGGATGGTTCTGAGATGTTGCTCGTGCTCTTCTTTCGTTCGTGAATAAATCAGGATATCATCGATAAATACAATCACGAATTTATCAAGATATGGTTTGCATATGCGGTTCATCAGATCCATAAAGACCGCTGGTGCATTTGTCAGCCCAAATAGCATCACAAGAAATTCGTAGTGCCCATATCGCGTTCTAAATGCAGTCTTTGGTACGCTTTCCTCTTGGATCCTCAGCTGATGGTATCCAGATCGAAGGTCGATCTTGGAATAGTAGCTTGATCCTTGTAGTTGATCAAATAAGTCATCAATCCTCGGTAGCGGGTACCGATTCTTGATTGTGAGCTTGTTTAGTTCCCTGTAGTCGATACACATCCGCAGTGTTCCATCCTTCTTCTTCACAAATAATACTGGGGCTCCCCAGGGTGAGAAGCTTGGCCTTATAAATCCTTTATCCAACAACTCCTGGAGTTGTGTAGATAATTCTTGCATTTCGGATGGTGCAAGCCGATAGGGTGCCTTGGCTACAGGAGCGGCTCCTGGAACCAAGTCTATACGGAATTCGACTTGTCGTTATGGAGGTAGTCCTGGCAGATCTTCGGGAAAAACATCAGGGAATTCCTTCACCACAGGAATGTCTTCGAGTTTCGGCTCCTCAGCCTTCTTGTCTATAACGTGTGCTAGGAAAGCGACACATCCTTTCCTTAAGCACTTCTGTGCCTTCATGCAACTGATGATTCGAAGAGGTGCGTCTCGTTTTTCTCCATGCACGATGAGAGTTTCACCATTCGCTAAAGGGATGCGAATGATTTTCTCATGACAAATAACTTCAGCTTTGTTCTTGGACAACCAGTCCATCCCGACTACTACATCGAAGCTACCTAATTGAATAGGTAGGAGGTCTATGCTAAATCTTCGTTCACCAAGTTCTAGTGTGCAGTCTCTAACAACTTCGCCCGATTCAACGAGTTTACCGTTGGCTAGTTCTATGGAATAAGGAATTTCTAATCTACTAGATTCTATTCCAAGTATACGTTTAAATTCCACAGACATGAAGCTATAATCGGCGCCAGTGTCAAATAATATGGATGCAAAGTGATTGTTAATGATAAACGTACCGGCGACCACGTTACGGTCCTCGCGTGCGTCCTTTGCTCCAATCATAAATGCTCAAGCCTGAGCATTGTTTCCCTTTGGGCAGTCCTTCATAAAATGATCATTGCTTCCACATCTGAAGCATCCTTTGGTTGCAAGGGTTTTCGTCTCCTGGGGCGGGTTTGCGTCACGCTTCTTGCTGAAACCCTTGTTGTTGCGAGTTGCTTGGTTCAAACTCGTATGCTTTCTCTTTTTGTCACCGGACGACTCAGCATGCGTCTCGGTCTTCTCAGTGGGGTTCAACGATAGCTTCTTCATACGTACACAATCTTCAGTAAGGCTGACAGCCAGAGTTACAGCCTCGGTGATCGTTTGAGGTTTGGCCGATGTCACCATGCCGCGAAACTCTGGGGCCAGTCCCCAAATGTAGCGTTCAACACGCTTAAACTCAGGAGTCACCATGTAGGGAAGCACTCTAGACAGGTCGTGGAACCTTTGAGTATAACTGCTAATATCTGCACCTTCCATGGTCAAGTGCCAGAACTCCGTTTCCAGACTTTGGAGTTCAGCACGAGAGCAATACTTCTCTCTCATTCTTTCCTTCAGTTCCTCCCAGGTTAGGCCATAAGCGGCATCATCACCCAAGGTTTGGGCCTGCAGGTTCCACCAAGTCAGAGCTTCATCGACGAACAATCCGGTAGCAAAAGTGACTTGCTGATCCGCGGTACACTTGCTCATGCGGATAGTAGCTTCAGTCTTCTCCGTCCAGCGCACAAATGCTACTGCACCTCCTGTGCCGTCATAGTTCATCGGCTTGCAGTCGAGAAACTGCTTGAAAGTGCAGCCTTGAACTGCGTCGCCTCCAGATGAATCTCCATGCCCGCTACGTCTAGTGTTGGTTGGTCCTCCACTGTCTTGAGTACGGTTCGCCTCTTACTGGGCGATAGCAGCGGAGATCCTTTCTTCCAGTAGAGCTTCCAGCTCTTCGGCAATACTTGGCAGTGGGGGAGGCGGAGGTTGGTCACGAGCGTTCACAGCTCTTCTGGGTGCCATGTTCTGACTAACGCAACCCAATAGGTTTAGGCATTTGTTTGATATCGTCATACTAGACAGTAGTAGTATATATACTCACAGGTATATACCACATAAGTGACATCAAACAATTGTTACTCTAGCAGAGTACTTAGTAGGCTTGCACTAAGGGAATCTATACGTGACAAGACTTGCTGTGATTTCTGTGCACTGAATTCCATAATTATGTATGCATCCATAATTACGTAACTCCTTGCACAGTCCGCACAGTTTGTTTCATCCTCGTATTTCTTCCTTCAGATGGGCCATCGCTTTCAGGTAAAGTCACGTATACTTGTGACATTCTACTTCTAGTACATGCTAATTATCACACATAATTGCAAGTAATTTCTAGTCAACGACAAGTGCTACTCAAGTGCACTCTAAGTCTCGTAGTGTCTTTTCTAGACTCATGTAGACAGTTTCTGGCAGTGGATGTCGCGGGACGTTTTATGCAATGAAAACTCTTTGAAAATTGTTTTCGTGAATGGATCCTAGAGATTGTAGACTAGACTCGAGAAGGAATCCTGGTTCACTACAATCGCAGCTCTGATACCAATCTGTCACACCCCTTTCTGCGGCGGAAGCACGAGGTGTGATCATGAAAGGTTCTCATTGCATACGAAAGGTAAACATGCTACATGCTCGTAAAAATGCTTCAAATACCATAATTTGAAAACATAAGTTTAGCGTTTACATCGCTAAGTCGCCTAAAACATTGTCTTAAAAGTTTACAACTTTATTTAAAGATAAACAATAGCGACATCCACAAGCATAAGCGAGACCGCGCGCACATCCATCCTAGTCACCTGAAATACATGTGAGTTTTGGAAAAAAAAAACGTCAACATAATGTTGGTGTGAATTCATGCAGTTTTGTATTACACGTTTGCATACTTTGTATGAAAACATAGTTTGAGAATAAATCAAGTTTTCATATATAAATCCAGTTTCATGTGTACACCACGTACTCATGTATAATTCAATTTCTTCTTGAGTACCCCACGTACTCAAGTATAATTCCCATTTTTCTTGAGTACCCCACGTTCTTCAAGTATAATTCAATCTTTTCTTGAGTACCCCACGTACTTCAAGTATAATTCAATCTTTTCTTGAGTATCCCACGTACTTCAAGTATAATTCAATCTTTTCTTGAGTACCCCACGTACTCAAGTATTCATCAATTTTTAGTATGGTATGACTTTTATGTAAATAAAGTATTCCTGTAAGTATCAGGATTGTTAATGGGTTACAAAGCCATTAACATGTGACACGACATAGGAAGTCACCAAACCTAAGGCATTTAATTGGTATATTCTGAGACACAAAAGCACTACTCGATTCTCGCCCTCACCGAGAGTGTGGCTGCCAGGCACCCGTTAGATCTAACCTTTTGTTCTGCGGTCTAGGTATATTGTTGATTAATGGTGCTTCTGTACCCTATTCGTGACACTATTTCTCATAACGCATCCTACTTGGTTCTCGTCCTCACCAAGCGCGTTTCTTGTTATCAATTCTCATAACGCATCCTACTTGGTTCTCGTCCTCACCAAGCGCGTTTCTTATTATCATTTCTCATAACGCATCCTACTTGGTTCTCGTCCTCACCAAGTGCGTTTCTTATTATCTTATATTTCGTCACACTTGGTTCTCGTTCTCACCAAGTGTACTTCTTGTATTCTTATATTTCATCACACTTGATTCTCGTTCTCACCAAGTGTGCTTCTTATATTTATATCATACCAATTATAAATATTGTACATTTGTACATGTATTTCACCCCCGAAGTTATAAAAACTGAAAACAGTTAAAAGAAAAGGGGGAGCATGAACTCACAACTTTGCGTTCCTGTGCGTCGTAAACTTCACCGGATTTGCTTAATCAACGTCGTAACCTATATGCGTTTTCTTAACGTTAGTCACTAGCACTGTTGCAGAAATCGGCCTAGGAGGCCGATTAATCGCCGCCTAGGCGCTAGTCGGCTAGTAATCGCCTAAATTTGAGCAAATCGGTCAATTAATCGGTCCAGGTCAAAATCGGTCCTAGTCGGTCAAAAGTCGGTCCTAGTCGGTCCAAAGTCGGTCTAGTCGGACTAATCGGACCATGGTTTTTTTGCTCAAAATCGGTCCTGGTCGGGATTAATCGGTCCTAGTCGGGATTAATCGGTCCTAGTTGGTCAAAAGTTGGTTAATTTTTGAATTTTTATGTGAATTTTGAAGTATTTATGTGAATTTTGAAGTATTATTTTTATATTATTGGGTATATATATATAATTTTAAAAAAATACATATAAAAATCCCATTCCGATTAATCCCGATTAATCCCTAGGCTGTACCTCACCGCCCGACTAGCGCCTAGCGCCTTCTACAACATTGGTCACTAGACTTGCGTCGCACAAGTACAGTCACTCTCTTTTGTGTATATATTCTTGTGTTAAAAATATTTTATATTTTTAACTAAGTATCTTACTTATATTATTTTCTCAAAAATTAATATAAGTATCTCATGTTTTGCACTTTGCACCCGAATTATGTATCTTGTATGTGTATTTTTATGTTTATACTCCTCATGAGTATTTAGTGTATTTTTAAGTCTTAATACACTAGCACGTATAACACATACTATATACACTTAGCACAAAAGTTGGTGATAAAATAATATATATTTTTCTCTCAAAAATATACATACTTATATCCATTTTTATTCTTGAAGAAATCTTTATTTCTTATCACCAAAAATTAGGGAAACCTTGGTAATACTTTAAATACATTTTTAGGGAATAAGTTTCCCAAAAACTTATATTTTTCTAAGTGTCAAAATTTATAAAAATTTCGACAGAGTTTCCCCTAAAAATGGAGGTTTCCCATGTTTTCAAAACATGTGTTTATTTTCTTTTAAATCGTCAACAACCATCAACAACAATTATCAACAATATTCATCAACAATAATCACTAATTTCTCCATTTCATGAACTTGAATATTTACAAAAATGTGTAGTAACTCACTAGCACATTTAGTAAGTCTTGTTATCTTTAAAAATAAGTTTAATTTCTTAAAAACTTTATTTTTAAAGAATATGAAGTTTCACAACCTCTAGTCGGTTTTTACGAAAATTATTTCTTTGTTAAAACTTTTGTTACACAAGTGTCCACACACTTGTTTGTTCACAAAAACACCTCTAGTTTATGAAAGATCCGGTTTTAAAACATGGTTTTGTCTTACAGTTGGTCTTTCAAAAATACCACTTGTAGATCTTTAGATCTACTAGTTTAGAACTCCATTTCATAAGATAAATTGTTTTTACACAAGTTCATGTTTAATAGTAGTAGTGTTCATCATCTAGTCCTTTTTATACTTTAACATACACTAGCTCATGTTCTAAGAACATAACCTAGCCTGGTTAGATGACGATCCGAACTACTACTAGCATTAAACAACACAAAATAATCATCTCAAAACAAGTTTAACAAGTTTTACACAATTATCCATCTATTAACCATCATATTCATCACTTTAATAGACTTTTAGTTGGTGATTTAGTATGTTCATGATTTTCAACCGACAAATCTCTTATTAACCACTCTAGACAAGATCAAGAAGGTGTTTTAGAGCACTTACTACTAGCTCAAGGCTAGGGAAGTTCAAGAGTGCAAATGAGGTGGATAAAAGCAAATGGTGAAGGTCCTTCAAGTTCCGTTGCTTGCAACCTTCCTAAATAGGCTCGAGACACCTTAGAATCACCTTGGAATGGATGGATGATGAACAAAAATGGTGGATGGTAGGTGGTGGTGGTGAGCCGTAGCCAAGAAGAAGAAGAAGGAAGGAAAGTGTTGAAGTTGTGAGGATGGTATGTCTAGTGGTTAGTTATATAAACTTTCCAACACTCTATTGCCCATTAGTTATTATGCTACCCAAGTACATGGCAATTATATTAAATAAACCAAGAAAATCAAGGGGTGGGATACCCCTTGTAACCGTATGGTTGAGGGGGGGGGGGGGGTCTTGGTTACATTTCAACTTCCAAGTTACTTAACCTAGTTACATGTTAAGTGTTACTTTTAGTGTTAAGTGTGTTAGGTAATATATAGCGTGTTAAGGTGTACGGGGACCCTAACTAGCTTAGAAAAAATAAAAACAATGCTTCTAGCATTATTTTTGGGGTTCCGGGTAATATCCGGTTGTTCGGTTAGACACCGGTTCGTTAAAGTGCTAAATTACACTTTTAGTGTCTTTTAAGTACCTTTCTTGTACTCTTTCAATTCCCAACACTTGAGGAAGTATTCTGGATATTAAAACGACATTTCTGCATAATATTCATATGTTTAAATGCTGATTTATTGCTGAATTATATAAATTTTGCACTTAAATTGCGTTTCGGGTGCTTTTTAGTGCTTATTTTTGATTCCGGAGAGTATATATATTAAACCCTTGTATGCACTCTTGGGTTTTAATGTATTCTTGTTGTCGGACCTACACCTAGGCTCCAATTTTATTGTCTGACTGCTTTCTGCAGTTCTGTTGACACAGTGTGTCTTACCGGTGAGTTTACTATTATTTTTGACGCAACGCTCTCGTTTATGCATAAAGCAATATTTTATAGTATACAACGTGCATGAATTCACTTGTTTAATCATGTGTTCAGACATTGCTGACAATTAAGCACATAATTGTAGTCATTAAATAATGATTAAAGTGTACGAAAATTACCGGTTTGTGCCAGTTGTCACAGACAAAGCCCATATTTCATTCACAATATTGTCATAGGGATAAACCCTAATTATTGAAAACTTAAACTCCTTTTTGTTTAGGTAACTTTTATAGTCACTTTCTTTAAGCCTTCAGTGCTCCATAGCTGTCTTGTAATAGCTTTCACATTAAGTTACATGAAACGCGTTTTAAAAACATTTTATCAGCAAGAAATACTGGCGAGTGCATTCTAGTTTAATCAAAATAAGCTTTTATAACTTTACAGTATTGAGAGCTATTACAATGTTTATATCTACCAAAGTACTCATTCAGTATTTGTCATGTTAGCAGTTCCATGACTGTGGTCATATTACTATTGGCTAACCCTTTGTCTAATAGTAATGCTTAACTAGTAGTGTTTACAAAACCCCACATACCGGCTGCAATTGTAGAATACAAAGACTCAATCACCGTAAGTATAATTTGAGCATATTTGAAATTTTGTAACACAGTTTGGTAAAAAAAGAGAATAACTCACATTGTAGATTTATGTAATTCTACAGCTTCATGTTGTTTTTCCTGATTATATTCTATTAAAAACATACAATGCACAAGTGTTAGTAAGATAACCCAAATCACATTAGCCGTACAACACGAGACAGAATCCAAATGAACTTAGTCAGGCAGAGCCTCGACATGCGTTACGGGATCCTAGATCAATCGGGTAGGGTAACGAATTAGTGATCGAGGGTTAAAGTACTTACAACGGAGCAGAGCTTCGTTTTTTAGGGGTATAATATGGAGCTACTTTTGGCTATTATAGGGACTGAGAGAGAAAGAGAATTGAGCGATTGAAACTGATGCTGAAAGGCTCAATTTATAGGCTGAATCGGGGGTCTCTCGCACCCCGCGACCCACTGCCTTGGTTCTCTCACGCCCCACGAGGGCACCCTAGCTACGGCTAGGGTTGCCTTCTCGCTAACCTAGTCTTGATGCGTGTCGTGCCACGTGGCACAATTGGGTGTCCGGAAAGTAATGCTTCTAGCGCCGCGCGAGAAGATTGGAGAAGTCTGTCGCGGCCCATGAGCGACACATATTTAATATTTTATTTGATTTTTATAAACTTAAGGTTATACGGGTCTAGTTTAGCATGTACGGGGTATATTTAGGGCGTTTATGAGGGTTGTTATATTCTCCCCACCTTGGTTTAAATCCCGTCCTCGAGATTCACTGAAATAGGTGTGGATATTTCCTTTGCATTTCTGATTTGAGTTCCCATGTGTATTATGGTCCTCTCTTTGAATCCTATTTTACTTTGACCAGAACTAATCTCTTGTGCTTAAGATTCTTGATATTTCTATCTTCAATCTGAAGCGGTTTCTCTACAAACTTAAGCTTTTTATTCACCTCTATGTCCTGAGTAGGTATTACCAATGATTCGTCTGCTAAGCACTTCTTGAGATTACATACATGAAATACATCATGTATTCTTGCCATTTCCTCTAGCAATTGTAGCTGATAAGTTACTGGTCCTATTCTTTTGATAATCTCAAAAGATCCAACATACCATAGGCTTAGTTTTCCTCTTTTAACGAATCAGACCACTCCTTTCAATGGAGAAACTTTTAACAATACCTTGTCTCCAACTTGAAATTCCAAAGGTTTTCGTCTATTATCTGCATAATTCTTTTAACGATCTCGTGCTGCTTTTAGTCTTTCATTGACTTGAATAATTTTATCAGTTGTTTCTTGTACTATCTCAGGTCCAGATAGTTGCTTTTCTCCAATCTCTTCCTAGGAGACTGGAGTTCGGTATTTTCGTCCATAGAGTGCTTCAAACGGTGCAGCACTGATGCTGGTATGATAGTTGTTGTTGTAAGAAAATTCTATGAGAGGTAAATGATCATCCCAATTTCCTCCAAAATCAATTACACAGGCTCTAAGCATATCTTCTATTGTCTAAATTGTCCTTTCGCTTTGTCAATCCGTTTGAGGATGATAAGTTGTGCTTAGATTTAATTTGGTTCCAATTGCTTTTTGGAAACTTGTCCAAAAATGAGAAGTAAAACGGTTGTCTCTATCAGACACAATAGATAAAGGAATTCCATGTAATGAAACTATTCCATTTACATATAACTTGGCTAACTGTTCCATACTGAAGGTTTCCTTCATAGGTAAGAAATGAGCATATTTGGTTAAACTGTCTACAATCACCGAGATTTTATCATTACCTTTTTGTGTCTTGGGCAATTTGGTAACAAAGTCCATTGTTATCAATTTCCATTTCCAAATTGGCGTCTCTAATTGCTACAATAACCCTGACGGTTTCTAGTGTTGAGCTTTAACATGTGAACATGTTAGACATTTGGCAACATAATTTGCTATATCCTTTTTCATTCCTATCCACCAGAAATTCTTTCTTAAGTCTTGATACATCTTATCACTACCAGGATGTATCGTATACTTAGACTTATGAGCTTCTTCTAGAATTTGGTTTCGGAAACTTCCTTGAATAGGTATCCAAATTATTTTCTTATGGAATCTCCAATTCCATCGGTTCCCTTTTCTAATTCCTTAATCATTCCTTTTAGACTTTCAGCATCGTCCTTGATTGCTGTTTCCTGTATCTTTCTAATTTGCTCATTTAAATCTATCTACAGATTTAATCTAAGAGAGCGTACTCTTTTTTGGCTTTTCATGATACTTTCGACTTAAAGCATCAGCTACTATATTAGCTTTTCCTGCATGATACTGGATACCACAATCGTAATCACTAAGAATTTGCATCCAACGTCTCTGTCTCATATTTAATTCTTTTTACCTAAAAATATATCTTAAGCTCTTATGATCTGTAAATACAACGAACTTACTACCATAAAGATAGTGTCTCCAAATCTTAAGGGCAAAAATTATGGCTCCTAACTCTAGATCATGGGTTGTATAATTCTTTTCATGTTTCTTAAGCTGACTAGAGGCATAAGCTATCACCTTTTGACGTTGCATCAACACACATCCAAATCCTAATTTAGACTCGTCACAATAGACTACAAAGTCTTCAATTCCTTCCGGCAAAGCGAGTATTGGTGCGTTGGTTAACCTTTGTTTCAAAATACTAAATGATTCCTCTGGTCTTGGTCCCCATTCAAACTTAACTGATTTGCAAGTTAGCTTGGTTAATGAAATAGCTATTCTAGAGAAATCCTGAATAAAACGCCTATAATATCCTCCCAATCCAAGAAAACTTCTTACTTTCGTTGGTGACTCAGGGAATTTCCATTTGGTAATCGCCTCGATTTTTGTGAGATCCACATGAATTCCTTCATGATTAACCAGATGTCTAAGAAATTGCACTTCTTGCAACCAGAATTCGCATTTTGAGAATTTAGCATAAAGTTTTTCTTTTCTCAAAAATGTCAGAAGTATACATAAATGCTTCATATGATCTTCTTTACTGTTAGAGTAAATTAGAATATCATCTATAAAGATAATTATGAATTTATCCAGATATGATTTACATATCCTGTTCATCATGTCCATAAATGCAGTTGGGGCATTGGTTAAACCAAATGGTATGACTGTAAATTCATAATTACCGTACCTTGTTCAGAAAGCAGTTTTAGGAATGTCCTCTTCCTGTACTTTCAAGTGATGATAGCGTAAGTCGGTCTTATAAAAGAATCGGTCTCCTTGAAGTTGGTCGAATAAATCATCGATTCTCGGGTAGTAGGTACCGATTTTTAATCGTGATCTTATTCAATTCTCGATAGTTAATGCACATATGCATCGATCCATCTTTCTTTTTGACGAATAACACTGGTGCTCCCCATGGCGATGAACTAGGCTGTATAAAACCTTTCTCTAATAATTCATCAAGCTGTTTCTTCAATTCCTGCATCTCTGTTGGTGCTAGTCGATAAGGTGCTTTGGCAATCGGTATCGTTCCTTGTATTAGGTGAATTCTAAATTCAAACTCTTGATCTGGCGGTAATCCAGGTAACTCTTCTGGAAAAACATCTGAGAATTTAGATACTACAGGAATATCTTTTAATTCTTTTCCTTTGGTGTTAATGATTACTGAAATCATATACACAATTCCTCCTTTCCTTGCATAACTTGCAGCTTTCATCACAGAGATGAATTTTGTTGACCTGGTTGGCTTGTCTCCTTTAATTGTGATCTTTTCACCATTTGGTGCACTTACTTGTACCGACTTTTGATCACATAATATACTAGCATGATTGGCTGTCAGAACGAATGCTTTGGCATTCTTCTTGGGTCCTTCGGTTTAATATGCCTTGTTAGTTGCTGCGAGAGCTAGTTTAGGACAGTTCGGTTTAATATGACCAGCTTCTCCACAATTGTAGCATATTCTATTGCTAGCTTTCTTCCTACAGTCTTCTTCCTTATGTCCAGATATTTTGCAAAAGTTGCAGTATATCGAGCATCTCCCTGAGTGCTTTCTTTTGTAATACTTGCAATTGGATGAAGAGGAAGAACCTACTCCTTTTCCACTGTAGGAATTACAATAACATAGTTCTTGGGTAATCTTTTGAGCTAGGTTCTTTTTCTTGTTTTCCTCTTATGTACGTACCAATTCATCGGTCAAAATGTTGGCAAGTCTGATCTCACTGATTAATCCCCAGATGTAACGGGAGATTAATACTGGTTCTGGTGAAGCTAAGGTTGGTACTATCCTTGCATATTCGAAGAATATGGTAGTATAACCCCTGCAATCTATTCCAATCATTCTAAGATTTAAGAACTTATTGGCAATCTGTTCTTTTTCATTAAGAGGACATAATTTCCTTTCAACTATTTCCTTAAAGTTGGTCCATTCCATGTTATAAACTCTGTCACTTCCTCTAGACTGGAGAATGGTATTCCACCACTCTAAAGCTGCATTCTTAAAAAGATTAGAAGCAAACAAGATCTTATTTGCATCTACACATTTACTTAATTTTAAGACTACTTCTGTCTTTTCTATTCAGCGCAAGGCTGAAATGGCTCCTTCATTGTCTGAGAATTACAAGACAAGAATTATTTATAAGAACAACCATATAAGATTGTCATTCTTCTTTTTGGAATTGGAGCATGGATAAGTGGTCCGTGATTGTCATTCACGCTGTGACTTGGTTCAGTGGGTTCACGTTTACTTCCGATTACAATATTATTATTTTCTGCTTCTTTAATAGTCTTGATAATATATGGCATAGCATCTATCATTCCTTATGCTACTATGTGTTCAATGGCACTTTTTTTCACTTAGTTCTCGTTATTATCGTTATTGTGGTTTTCCTGATTTACTTTGTTTGCCATCTGAACTGTAAACATCTGAATTGTAGACACATACACACACACACACACACATATATATATAGGGGGAGGTTCATTTGAGAAGAAAATTAAATAGAGAAGAAAAAGAACAAAGGGTACAATTGTAAAACATTAAATAGTTTTTCTCTCATCTCATTTATTATTCTTTTTGACTAATTAATTAGTCATAAAGATTATCATCCTCCACACTAAAATTTTTGCCTAGACACATCAAAATTTATCCTACACGTTTTTTAAATTTGTCCTACACGTACTGAAATTTATCCTACACAACTCGTAATTCATCCTACACACCTCATAAGTTATCCTACACCTTAAATTAATTTTTTTCTTCTTTGAAAAAATATATATTTTTTTTTGAAAATAAGTTACAAATTTAATTTAGTTAGCTATTAAAAAGGAAGACTAGCAATTAATGATCTATCTAATTTTACCAATATACCCCTACACCCATATTAAATACAAAAATTAAATGAACTAAAATAAAGCATTCTTATTGGTTGAAGTTTGTTCTTTTTTATTCTTACAAAAAATTTCTTCTCATTTGAACCCTCCACTATATATATATATATATATATATATAGGGGAAGGATGTATAGAAAACCCACTTTAATTTAGAAAACCCGGGAAACTCAAAGCTCCCGATGTTTTTAAAAAAAAAAAAAGATACACATGTTATATACATGTTTTTAAGGTATTTGGGCAAAAAAAATCAAAAAAGCGCCGAGTAGATATTTTTAAAAAAAATAAACAAGTTTTGGTGTAACACGTGTTACATTCATCTGACATATTTGTAACACGTGTTACACCAAAACTTGTTTATTTTTTTTTAAATATCTACTCGGCGCTTTTTTGATTTTTTTTTTGCCCAAATACCTTAAAAACATGTATATAACATGTGTATATATATTTTTTTTTTTAAATTCGGGAGGTTAGAGTTTCCCGGGTTTTCTAAATTAAAGTGGGTTTTCTATATATACTTACATTATATATATATATATATATATATAGGGTAAGGTTCATTTGAGAACCACCTTTATTGTGAGAACCATTGTGAACACACCAAAAAATCCTTAAAAAAACCCAAAAAAAACATAACCCCCCCCCCCCCCCCCACACACCCAAGCTAACATTCTAAAAACTAAACCCCCAAAAAAACCTTAAAAATCTAAAATAACACAAAAAAAAAAACTTTTTTTAATATTTTTTACATCAAAATCGCTACTTTTAGTAGCCAAAAAATTTTTTTTTTAAATTTTTTTTGGAAACGAAAATTAACGATTTTGAGGTAAAAATATTTAAAAAAAAAATTTGTGTGTTTTTTAGCTATTTTTAGGTATTTTTTGTTGTGTTCACATTGGTTCTCGCAATAAAGGGTGGTTCCTAACGGATCCTTCTCCTATATATATATATATACATATATATATATATATATATTAGGCAATTGGTTTCTAAAACTGCATTTCCAGCTCGTCATACTTCCAGACGAGTTTTTCTCCTATTTGACGAATCTGATTCCCCTCCTCAACTAACTCTTCACCATACTGGCGAAGTTATTCCACATTTTCTTGATACATTGGCGGTAATGGGGCTGGCACTAGTTCAGGGTAACGTGGTATTGGTTCTCCGTAAGGGTATGGGTTATTCAATATTTCCTGAATTAATCGGTTGTCATCCCACCATGGATCATAGTCTAAATGGTTTGGTGCGGGAATTCTGGGTATCTCATTTGGATCAAAATGCTGGGATTGGATTTGGTTTTCCTAGTTCTATTCTAGTTCTATTCTAGTTCCATGGGTTGATTAGGGAATAATGGTAGAAGTTGTGGGTCTGCTATTTGATTAAAATTTCCTTCTACATTTCTAAACATATGAAAATCCGCTAATTGCCTATCTAACTCTTCTTCCCATAAAGGTCTAGCCTCCTGATTCTGGGTATTTCTCTCTCTATTTGCTATTGCTCGTTGTTGGGCTTTTCTCATTCTTTTCCTTCTTTCTATTTTGGCTCTACTAAACCACCCTCGTTTCTTAGGAGGAAAAGGTTCTTCAGATTTGGCTTTAAAAACAAAGATTCCTTCCTCGGAATCGGCGTTGTATCTTGGGATTGGTTGGGATGTTCCTTCATCCTTTGGAGAATGAGGTAATTGACGGTAAGCGTCAAAAGTACCTTGATCACTCATACTGTAAACTAGAAAATTGTCAAAATAACAATAAAATAATAGTATGTATATTTACACAGAATAACACATAAGTTATTTCCTAACACATTTGGCTAACATTTAGGGATTAAAAGAACACCTAAGTGGCTTAAACCAGTGGTTTGGCTCTGATACCACCTTCTGTCGCAGCCCCCGACCCCTACACCGGGAGCGAGAGCCGCGAACACAGCAGCTGGTGGTATCAGTGTTTATTAATTTGGCAGCGAAAATGAGAACATCAGGATCGTAGTTAGGAAATAAATTTCAGAGTTTCAAAACACCAACTTTTATAATAAACAAATGGGACAAAGCCCATATTTCATTCACAATATTTTCATATGGATAAACCCTAATTATAGAAAACATAAACTCCGTTTTGTTTAGGTAACTTTTATAGCCACTTTCTTTAAGCCTTCAGTGCTCCATAGCTGGCTTCTAATAACTTTCACATTAAGTTACCTGAAATGCGTTTTAAAAACATTTTATCAACAAGAAATACTAGCGAGTGCATCCCAGTTTAATCAAAATAAGCTTTTATAACTTTAAAGTATTGAGAGAGATTACAATGTTTATATCTACCAAAGTACTCATTCAGTATTTGTCATGTTGGCAGTTCCATGATTGTGCTCATATTACTATTGGCTAACCCTTTGTCCAATAGTAACGTTTGACTAGTAGTGTATACAAAACCTCACATACCGGCAGCAATTGTAGAATACAAAGACTCAATCAACGTAAGTATAATTTAAAAATATTTGAAATTTTGTAACACAGTTTGGTAGAAAAAGATAATAACTCACATTGTAGATTTATGTAATTCTACAGCTTCCTGTTGATTTTCCTGATTATATTCTATTAAAAACATACAATGCACTCGTGTTAGTAAGATAACCCAAATCACATTAGCCATACAACACGAGACAGAATCTCAACGAACTTAGTCAGGCAGAGCCTCGACATGCGTTACGGGATCCAAGATCAATCGGGTAGGGTAACGAATTAGTGATCAGGGGTTAAAGTACTTACAATGAAGCAGAGCTACGTGTTTTAGGGGTATAATATCGAGCTACTTTTGGCTATTATAGGGACTGAGAGAGAAAGAGAATTGAACGATTGAAACTGATGCTGAAAGGCTTAATTTATAGGCTGAATGGGGGGTCTCTCGCGCCCCGCAACCCACCGCCTTAGTTCTATCGCGCCCCGCGAAGGCACCCTATCTACGGCTAGGGTTGCCTTCTCACTAACCTAGTCTTGACGCGTGTTGGGCCACGTGGCACAATTGGGTGTCCGGCAAGTAATGCTTTTCACGCCGCGCGAGAAGACTGGAGAAGTCTGTCGTGGCCCGCGTGCGACACATATTTAATATTTTATTTGATTTTTATAAACTTAAGGTTATACGGGTCTAGTTTAGCATGTACGCAGTATATTTAGGGCGTTTAAAAGGGTTGTTATATAACTCCAAGTTGAGTTTTAGTTTCCCTTTTTATTACCACTTTGGGCTGATATGTATGCAATTGTATACATTTATTATTGAAATTTCTTAGGTGTTTATTACCTATTATGTTCTGCTAAATGATGTCCCAATAATTTATTTACATAATACATGGTGAGTATACATATTTTATTGAATTCCCAGTAAAGTGTTGATATCTATCATTTATTGATAGAAGCGTATTGACGGAGCCTATGAGCGCAACGCCGTAACAGGTATAAATAGAGTTTTATGCCGGTAAAAGTCTGCTTGACTTTCATGATTGATGTTGACATGCATTACTATTTTACAGTAAAACTTGAACTTGCTTAATGCAACTAACTTTTTAGCATGCTTGTCAGGTTAATTGGATGTTGACACTTAATAGGAGGTCTACAACATGGATTGGAGGCTACCATATTCTAAAGAATGAAATCATGTTGACCTTATATGACATTTTATGATATTTCAATGTTATGTGTTTAAGAACTTCTGTTACTTGATGTATTTGACAACTTGACGTTTCAAGAGTGATTTATGGCATTCATTAGTTTAAGAACTATAATTTGATACTTTAACTCAACTAAAGGCTTTTTAGCTTTGGAGACTTACATTTGAAAGTTAGAAAGTGTGTAGAAAATATTGTTTGGAATATATTTTAAATATTTTAAGTTATTTTGTTACTAATTTTTTTGTTAAACGACATCATAGCCGTTTGAGGGTTACACGTGAGCAACTTCATGCCAACCCTTCACGGTCGTTGACTGTGCCTTAAGGTGCGGTGTATCGCACGTAGCGATAGCGGTACATCAACCCATGCATGATTCGGTACTAACTATAGTCGATTTCAATTTACAAAACCGTGCTTTTCAAACTAATCATTTTAGGGCACCAGGGGCACTCCATATGTAGGTGATTGCGGCTTCGAACCCGGGCCAGCACACCACCACCACCCATGTGGGTTAGGCGTGGGGGTATGTTAAGCGAGCTCGAGTACCTACTTGAAATTTGATGATTTCGATGTTGGTTGTTGACTTCCAATAGTCATGTAACCATTTACACTAAATTTTTTTTGTTTGTTTAACCTTATAAATAACTATCTTTTTTCTCAAACCATGTTCACTCTAAATCATCTCATTCTCACTAATCTTACTCATTTTCATTATCATCAACCTTTTTCCCAATGGCTACTCACTCATACGAATACTTGGGTATTTACTTACCGCCAAACGATTACGAAGATGATTGTTTAAATGATAGTAGCTTACTTTATTTTATAGAGAAGCTAGAGGAACTCGAAGCGGAAGACACTACAAAGTTGTCGGTCGTTCCAAAAAAATCATTAAACGTGATCGCCTACAAGGTAACGAAAATCTTATGAACGATTATTTTGTTGATGAACCAAAGTATGCTGATGAACATTCCGTTACCGTTTGGTATGTCGAAATGCTTGTTCCTAAAAATTGTTGGTGATATTGAAGCACAATATCCTTGGTTTCAAGAGGGATATGATGGGCAGTACAAAAAGAGTTTTACGATGATATAAAAAGTTACATCCACCATTAAACAACTCGCGACTAATACTCCTGATGAGAACGATGAGTATTTACAAATGGTCGAAAGGACTTCACGAGAGTGCCTACAATTTTTTGCAACGTTAACCAATTGTACGGTGATTAGTACATGCGTAGGCCTACAAGCACCGACGTTGCGAATTTATACAAAAACCACAAGGAAAAACACCACATTCCAGGGATGCTAGGTAGTATTGATTGTACGCATCTTGTGTGGAGGATGTGTCCCACAAAGTTACAAGTATATGAGAGGTGATTACGAATACTCAACACTCATGGTCAAAGCGGTCGCGTCACAAGATTTATGGTTTTGGCAACTGTATTGTGGACCGCCAGTTCACTATCCAACATCAATGTTCTCCAACAGTCTCCAATATACATCGCTGAAAGAAATGGAGTTGCACCTAAGTGTCCATATCAAATGAATGAACATACATACAAACGTGGATACTATTTAACCGACGGGATCTACCCTACTTGGTCAACGTTTGTGAAAATGTTTCCATATCCCATCGATCCGAATGAAAAGAAGTTCAAGAAATTGAAAGAAGGGGCAAGAAAAGATGTGGAGCGGGCTTTTGGCGTCCTAAAAGGAAAGTGGGGCATACTTAGGAGACTCATGCATGCTATGACGGTGAACAAGATTATTAGCAAGATGCATACGTGCATGATACTTCACAATATGATCTTAAAGGACGAGGGGCATGCGTTCTCACCGGTCCACATTAGGGATCCAGTCGTTGAACCCATTTTTCACCACCCAGTGCTTGCGGAATTGATGAATAGTGATATGCATTATGACTTAGAAATGATATTCTCGACCATCTTGCAGCTCAAGATCTACCGTACCTCGAGGAGGAAGAAAGTGAGTAGTGTAAGATGGTAAAAGACTTGATTATCTCATTCCATTCAATATGGTCACAATATATAGAGATAAACCGGGCCCATGGGCTCGATACTACCCTAAATACTATTCCAATACTCCCCCACAATCAGACGCTCAAACTGGGATAAAAAAACATAAACAAAACAATAATAAAAAGAAACTAGTCTGGATCCCGGTTCTTGACTTGTAGGTCCACAATCCTCTCTTAACAAAATCCACAAGCCGCTTTATTTTGCCAAAATAATAATCCATAATCTTCAAAGTAGTGATCCAAAGTGCCGCAAAGGGTGCGTTGGAGGACCGTAGTCCTACAAAGGAGAAGCGGTGTGGCTGTGGTCAGGCGGCCGCTAGGCATAGTGAGAACTATAGGATTCCTAGAATTGAGATTAGGATTTCTTGAGTTGAGTTATATTCACGGTGTCCCTCTGTTTATTATCATATTGGAATAGTATTTAGAGTTTTAGTATCGAGCCCACGGGCCCGGTTTATCTCTATATATTGTGACCTTATTGAATGGAATGAGATAATCCTATCTTACAAGTAGTACGTATTTTTCAATTCTTTTATTTTATTTTTATTAGCTTGCTTTGAATTAAGTATTTTTATTTTTATTCAATGAAGTTTATTTTAATATAACATTTGACTATTTTTAAATTAAAAAATAAGTAAAAATATTTTATGGCATTTGTACTTTGCACTAAACTTGACAAGGTTATTCGTTTAACATCTTTTCTATTGTCAAAATTTTAAGTTCTTTGGATTTATTTAAAAGATCTGTGCGTGTCAATAAATAAAAATAGCTTTAAGAAAAATAATTCAAGGGCATTTCTTTTCATTTTTTAGTTTTATATAACTACTATTGCGTCAAAAATATACATACCTAACAATGCATATCCAGCATCTCATCTTATTTTAATTATATATTATTTTTTTCATGTCAAATGTTTTTATTTATAATGTTGGTTTTTCTTAGTCTCGATAACAGGTATTTTTTTCATGTCAAATGTTTTTATTTATAATATGTAAAATGTTTTTATTTACTTAAAATCTGCTGTTTCCGAAATAATGTATTTTGAAACATTATAAGACAAAAAATGTTATTTTGAATGCATCTCGGTTTTCAATAACATTATAACGAAACATGAGATACAATATTTGGGTTTATAAAAAAATTACATTCTAATTACAAAACTTAAAGTAATGATTCATTCAAATCTTACATAGTAACAAAACAAGACATGGAATGGTAATAATCAATTCCATTACGACGTCCATTTCATTACATATCAAACGTCCTCGCACTACTCTTTTAAAGTTATTAATTTAATATTCGATAAGAGATTAGATGAGAACCGTGCTTCGTTGTGAGTTTATGTAGTAGGTTCCTTCTCTCTTTATCAAGTAACAAGATTTATTAAAAGAATCAAACTTAGTGTAATACGCTTTCGTTGGTTTCTTAACCATATATATTGATCAGTATTATATAATAAAAACTAT
Organism: Helianthus tuberosus; assembly: GCA_030545235.1. Lineage (NCBI taxonomy): Eukaryota > Viridiplantae > Streptophyta > Magnoliopsida > Asterales > Asteraceae > Helianthus > Helianthus tuberosus. Next base: position 179,296,165 of record CM060366.1, read on the forward strand.
ATTTATATTAAATTTTATTAATTTTAATTTTGACGGCTTGTTTAGTTATTTTAGTAAACATATAATCCAAAGACTATTTACCATTTACTTCTTTAAATTTATAAACTTTTTTCGATGAATGTATATGTTGAATGGTGAATCTGATTGTAAGCTTGACGGTTTTCCATTTTGTGTTTATTTTAATTTATTTATTACCGATTTTAAACAAAAATTCACTTAAAATGAGATGGGAACAACCACTAAGGTTAATGGTTTGTGATCTTGAGGTCACGGGTTCAAGCAACAGAAACAACCTCTTGCACAAGGGTGTTGGATAAGGTTGCATACATCGGTTCGTGAAGCGATCTGGCCTCTCCCGAGTCCCTGCACAAACGGGAGAGCGTATGTAGTGCACCGGGTACACCCACTTAAAGTGAGATTATTTTTCTGATTATTTATTGTTATAACTTACTTCATGTTCCTTATTCTCAAATGTAATGGGTAGAAAACGTTAAAAAGGTAAAGGAAACAATGTTTCAAATTCGCACAGAAAGTAACATTTTATTCACGTAACAAATACGGTTACAACGCCCTGTAGTCTTGTTTATTCTGAATAATACTCATAAAAGAGTTTATTATTGGCATCTTGCATGCATATTTTTTACTTAGATCCTGAAAGTAAGAAAGTAAAAAGAAGAGAAAATTAGTGAAAAGTTCAAAGATAAATAAATAAAAATGAAAGATTATGTATGTTTGACTAAAGAAATTTGACTTTAATGTGTAACTAATTTTTGCCTGGTCCGAGTTGTAGGGCAGTAAGCCGAATATTTCTATCTCATAGTATGTACATATGTGTTTTGGTACCTATACATACTATTTATAACATTATCTTAAAAAAATTATATCGAGTCAACCAATTAAGACAAAACACTACCATAATTTTACTAAAAAAAACTAAAATGATGGAAAAACTATAATTTTAAACTATGGCAAAATTGTAATTTTTTCAGGACAAATGAACATGTGTCAGACAGCCACCCATAAAAATTAAATCGAGTTAACTAATTAAAACAAAACAGTACCATACTTTTGCCAAAAAAAAAAAAACACTACCATAGTTTTTTCAAAAAAAAAAAAACATTAAAACGATGACATGACAATAATTTTACACCGGGGGCAAAATCGTAATTAGATGGTAAAAAAACAAAAGCGATGACGTAAATTGAAACTGAGGGTAAAATCGTAATTTGGCTAGAAGATGAAAAAAAAACAAAACTAATGACAAAACTGTAAATTTAAACGGGGTAAAATTGTAATTTGGCTGAACCAATGAGTAAGTACCAGACAGCTCTGTCACTATTCCCCTCCATGTAAAATGTAGCAGTGTATATAAATGTACTGTATATAAATGTACTGTATATAAATATAAATTACCTGTTATACTCGATGTTAATTCTCCCCGCGTCAGTATTAGCAATCACTGCAAATGCCTCCTGGGAAAGATCAACTTGATTTCCAGCACATCCGGGACAAAGATCAACAACAGTAACATCAACGCTTCGGCCTGTGCAAGGTTGTGGAGTACCCAAATTGGTTCCACTGGTGCAAGTGACACGGTACCTAGTTCCACATGCGGCTCTGTTGTTAAACAAACCGCTGTTTGCTGCTAGAATCATAACACCACGGTCTTCGAAGCCAAAACAAGACGATGCTACGTATATACCAAAATGAAAAACTCAAAACAAGCTACATATAATGAATTTAACTAAAGTTTTGTGATGTTTAAATAATGTTCCTATACTTACGAACGTAGGGAGGAGTGTAGAAGGTTGCTTGGCCAGCAATGGCATGAGCAACTGATGTAAGACATGCAACCATAGCGATCAAGATAAAAGCCCTAGTCATCATAGCCATTTTGAAATGTGTTTTTTGGAAACCTTAAATTTGATTTGAAGTCTTTTAATTACTTTGGTGATGATGAGAACCGAAGTGCTATGCTTTTATAACTGAAAACGTGCAACATTTTCCTTGTAGCTAAGTCAACAAAATACAAATGATTTACCAATGAGTCAAGGAAGTGGGACATGTATTTTAAATTATTAATCTATAGATTCTAGATCGTGGATTACAAATACACTTCTTTGTTAGGGTGAGAGGGGCACTCCTCTCTTAGGGGAGTGACCTCTCTTAACTCCCCCCAATCAGCACGCGTCAAGTCAACTCCCCTCTTAACTCTCCCCACACCCTCAATTTGATGGCGGCACTCCTCTCTTAATCTCTCTCATCATCTTCTCTCTCTCTCTCACAGCATCTTCTCTCTCTCCTCTCTTTTTGTGTGGTGAACATACACTGATCCCCCTCCCCACTTACACTCCCCGATTTGATGGCGGTGGTGTTCCCGCTCGGGGACTTCAGTCACCGCTCCCCTCCCCAAGAAGTGCCCCGCTCACCCTTATGTTTGAGGTCTTTCCTTTAAAAACACACACACGTTTACTCGTATATTTTTCAAACCAATATTATATTTTAAAAACCGCTAAATGGTTGGATAAGGTTTTGAAAGAAAAAACAAAAAATTTAAACAAACGATCTCTCTCTCTATATATCTGTATAGTGAAAGTGTATTGTACAATTTACCTTAATATACAAGCGTACGTAATGTCAAGTTCTAGAGCCGTCTTCGAGAAATCTAAGAATAATTTAAGCGTCGGGCGAAATAAAAAACTGTGCACAAATTTATGCTAAGGGGAAATGAATTTAAAAAAAATAAGACATTGGTGGTGTAGCCAAGCCTGAACTTGAGATCTACATATTATCCTGAAAATTTTTTTTTCACTTCACCACTAACACTTTTATATATAATAAATGAATACATATATTAAATATATAATTTACTATATATATAAAAGCTTATAAAAACCTTCCAAGCCCTTTAAAAATTTGGAGCTCAAGCGATGGCATGGTTTGGCCCGCCCAAGAGCCGGCCCTGTCAACTTCGCATGTTATAACCTCATAAAAGAAATCCTGCATGTTGTAAAAATCAAAGGTCGCATGTTCAAAAAAAAAGTCGCATGTTATAAAAAAATTGCATGTTGTAAAAAAATCGCATGTTGTTCAAAAAAACCAAACTCGCATGTTATGCACCATTATTCGCATGTTGATACTGCATCTCGTACGCATTATACGTTAAGGCAATTAGTACACTAACCGGCCTCTATATATATATATATATATATATATATATATATAATAACTTTCCCTCTGCTTTTTTTCTCCGTATTTATAATTTATCATAAGTGTAAGACTACCTGTTGTGGTCTAGCGAGCGGTGGGCGCCAACCACGTCGCTGCCACCGTGGCTCGCAAACACTACAACACGGTCCGGCGAGTCCGGGCGCCAGTGAGGTGGCGTAACCACCATAGCGGGAGGAATTTGAACATTGGGCGGTGATGGGGTGCCAACTAGCCTTTAGCTTTATTTTATTTTTTTAAATTGTCTTTTTAATTTTCTTACCTATTTAAACTCGTTTAACCATTTTAAAAATACCCAGAATCTCTCTTTATTTTCCACACACACTCTTTAAAAAATGCTCATCTTATTGTAAAAATAATGAATCCCCGTCTATGGCTCGAGAATGTTGCCGGCTGGATATTAGTTTTGGTCATGGCGACGTGTATGACACGGAGATTGACCATAAGTTGAGCCGGATGTTAGTATCACAAAGGAAGTGGAAAAAGATCAATACACTATGGAGTAAATTTGTATTTTTATGTGTGTCTTTTTTTATTTTTTTTTAAGATGTTTCATGTTTTTCTTTATTATGCTTAATGTTTTATTATAAAATTTATCTTTTTAATTTACATTTAAAAAAAACCTTACTAAAGCCCCTACTCATCTGGACAATAACACGTCAGGTGACTTCAGCATGGGGCTTTATCCAGTGCTCAGTTAGCGCCAGATGAAACAATATTATAGATTGAATTCGGGTGTTAGCTTGAGCAACAACACACAGTCTAACATACATTATGGTATGCGCATATAAACGCGCATAGTGCATATGCACATGTGTATTTCCCAAGAGACTATCAATATCATATATTAAATTGTACTAGCAGGTTGCCCGCGCGATGCGGCGGGAACGACACATCACTTTGCGATACTCGTTTTTTTTAGTTTTCTTATTCATAAAATATTTATTGTAGCATCATTGTGATAGATATACATCAAAAGCGAATTAATCGGGTAAACCATTTCATTGTGATGTGCATGGTTCGGTCGGTTCAGGTATTATCCTCAACAGAAGTCGATACCAAAGTTATCGGTAAGTCTATTTTATTAACTAGTCGGTTTTTGGTTAAGCATTTCGTTTATTCGGTTAGATTGAACAGAAGTCGATACCAAAGTTATCGGTAAGTCTATTTTATTAACTAGTCGGTTTTTGGTTAAGCATTTCGTTTATTCGGTTAGATTGACGATTTTTGATTTGGTTCGTTTTATTTCAGTTAATAGTAAAACCAAACTGGGCTAAACTCTTGCTTAGAAATATATGAAATTGAGGAATAAATAAATAAATGAAATGAAAGTATAAATATTTGAAATGGAGATATAAGATATGAAATATACGAACTGGAGATACAAAAGCAAGAAATATATAAATATGATTATGTTCGGTTCAGCTAAGTTTGGTTAAACGAGAATACAAAATAAGATAATCTGTTTTTGGTTATTCGATTTTTAGTTAATTCAGTTTTAGTTTATTTCGGTTCGGTTTCGTCTGTATTTGGTTTGGTTTAGGTTAACGATTTAGTTATTGCTCATCGATAACCGGTTTTGGTTAATAACCGATAGGTGTGAGCGCGATGCGGTGGGAAACACATACATTGCCACGTTGTGCATTGTTCGGTTGGTTAGATTATTATCCTAAACCGAAATTGAGGTCATTGATTAGTCTATTTTATTAACCGATCCGTTTTCAGTTAACCGGTTTGGTTATTCAGTTAGATTGACAGTTTTTTGTTTGATTCATTTAATTTCGGTTAAAAACCAAAAGCAAATTTAGGCTAAAACTTTTGATTAGAATTACATGAAATTTAGGTATTAATATATGAAATGGATGTATAGTTACATGAAATGAAGGTATAAATACATAAAATGGAGGTATAAATAAGAAATACATGAAGTGAAGGTATAAAAGCAAGAAATATATGAAAATATGAATGGTTCGATTCAATTAATTTTGGTTAAATGAGGGTACAAAAATATCAATAACCGTTTTTGGTTAATTCGGGTTTCGGTTAATCAGATTTCAGTTAATTCAGTTTTTGATTTATTTCGGTTCAGTTCGGTTTTGGTTAATGATTCAGTTATTACTCACCCTTAGTGTAACACCTCGAAAAAATCACGTCCAATGATGTGTTGACACGTGTACAAAACCCTAATAAAGTCAAACGTTGACTATGAAGGACTAATTTTGCGAAAAATAAAAAAAACTTTGATTATGGAAGGACTGGAAGTGTTATTATGATTAAAAATAAGTCTCTGAACAGCCTCTTACGGTATTCATATTCACAAATGAGCCACTTGTTGATCGAGAGTAGCCGTTTGCATAATAGTTTGAAAGTTTACGCGACAAAGGGTTAAAAGCGTCAACATGTTAATTCTTACCTCTAAGTGACCTTTTAACAAACCCGAAGCATCGTGATGTTTAATAATATACGCGACAAACACTCCGGAACAGTGGCATGGGCTTAACATTCCCTAAATAACCTTTGCATAACCTAGGAATAAGTTTTGGAGGGTTTGGTGTGTTGAAATCAAGTTTATTCGATCACAGGGACTATTTGCGTCAAACTGCAAAAGTCTGCTGATTCGTATGGTATCGAACCTTCCGGAATATGATCATAAGTTAAACATGCCCTAAATATCCTTTACATAGCTTAGAAATAGTCTTAGAGGTGTTTGGTGCGCAAAAATAAACTTATTTAATCAACAGGGACTAAAAGCGTCAAAAAGTGCATAAGTTTGCATTTTCGCGCATATCTTACGTTCTGAATATATCCGGACATCCAAAAATTTATGTAATCATTAAAATATTTTATTTTAGTGATTGGCATGATAAAATTCCATTCGTCGCGTAATTTGGATCGTTATTCGCGTGCGTTCGAGTTTTGTCGTAATTAATCGAACAACGCAATCGTAAAAGAACCGACATCCGAGATGTTTTGAGCATATTTCATGTTCCCTATACTTTAACTTCATTTTAGAGCGTTGAAATGGGGTTAACGGGGTTTAAACGCATCGAAAATGGCTCAAAGGTGTTGCACGGACCAAACCTGACAATTTAGCAAAATTTCTGGTCACTGGTAGGTGGTGGCGCTGCGCCACCACTATATGGTTTTGCTGTGGCGCGACGCCACCGCCTCATTTTGGCACCCAGGTTGAATTTCAGGGGCCTAAGTGTAACTTTTCTCAATACCGTGTGATGGTTTTGGACACCCCTAGTATTCCAAAACCATGTGCCTTATGTGTAAGGTCCAGATCGAAGCTCAATTACCGAGGAACGATCCTAACGGTTCTTGAAATCCTATAGATACCCACTTGTTTTGCTCTCATTTCTCACACTTGATCTGAATTGCTCTAAGTTGAAGCCTTATGTTGAATACCTGAGTATTCTAGATCAAATTCATCCTTGCTTGGACCCCTTGTAAGTGCCCTCTTATGGCTAGTTATTTTTATTTGGCTTAGAAAGCCGAAAAGTCAAGCGTTGCGATAAACGATTTGACTTTTAAACGGTCAAGCCATTGTTCGCAACGAACATGGCTACGTGTGTTGGTGCATTACGTCTGTCGACTTCGTCTTGTATCGAGTCTAGTATTAGAATTGTTAGATCAGGGCGCGTTGTACGAGAAAATAGGAGGTTTTAGTGTGTGTTTTAGGTAATTCCGCTTGAAGAACCTAATTCCGCTTGAAGTGTCAAGTGACAATTTCAAGCGAAATCAACAAGGTTGATTTCGCTTGAACTGACATCTGTCTCTTTCAAGCGGAATCAGGTCTCCTATAAATACCTTCCAAGCGAGATCAGTTGTAACACTCTTGTTTCCGGTACCAAACTGCTGCCGACGCGTCGTTTGATTTGTATTGCTATTATAATCAATAAACAAGACGATTAATAGTTAAACAAGTTGTTTTTGACGTCTGTTTCTTAGTTTCCGCCTCTGAAACAGACTAGAGCTCTTCTGATTGACTCGTTTGGGTCACTACTCGATCCTTCAAGTGGTATCAGAGCTCAGGAAGAAGAGTTCTTGCCAAAACAGCCGTTATTTCTGACTTCTACACCTTCTTTTTGAAATTGAACTAGTTTTCACGGTCAAAAAGTCTTGAATTTCACATATTAAGTGCGTAACAGTATTTTAATGAATCCTTGAAAGATTTGGACTTTAATTCGGCTTAAAACTGGTAAAAATACTTAATTTCGCTTGAAAACACGATCGCAAGAGATGACGTCAGCAGCAATTCAAGCGAGATTAGCAGTTTGATTCCGCTTGAAATTTTGATTCCGCTTGAAAAGTTACTTGTTTCCGCTTGAAAACACCTGATTTCAATTCAGGAGTAATTTCGCTTGAGGCGTTTCAAGCGAAATAAGGTTATTTCGTTTCAAGGTGTTATTCCGCTTGAGTTGATTCAAGCGAAATTAGTTGTTTTCGCTTCAGTTTGTTATTCCGCTTCAAGGTATTCCGCTTGAGGGTGTGATTTCGCTTCAAAGGGGTGATTCCGTTTGAACTTGAGTTTTTGTGAAAATTTTTCCAAAACATGGACGAGGATTTCTACAATGCATTTGCTACACCGATTGCACCTGTTACTGCTGCTGAAACTGTGTATAATGAGAATGAGACAGGAACTTATCAGAAACCGCCAAAGCTCATGTACATTGAAGATTTTCAAGGATGGAAAAATTGATTCGAGAACTGGGTGCAAGTTTACAAATCTGATGCATGGTGTTCATTGTTGAAAGATTATGAGAAACCAAAGAATGAACGTGGAATTGAAAAAGCTATTTGTGACTATTCAGAGGGTGACAAATTGAAATTTACAAGTGAGAAAATGATGATTAGTATTCTTCAACAAGCGATTAAAGAAGATATATTTGTTTTGCTCCAACATGATAATACAGCTAAGTCAATTTGGGAAGCATTGATTCAGAAATTCAAAGGAAGCGCATATATGATTAAAAACAAAAAGGCGTTATTGAAGAAATCGTTTGATATGTTTTCAACTTTCGATCATGAAACAACAAAACAGACCATTGATAGATATTGTCATCTGGTATTGGAAATGAAAAGGTTAAACATTGAGAAAGAGGATGATGAGTGGGTCGATAAACTAGCTGAAGCACTACCACAGCATAAGTGGGGAACTTATTTGATGATTTTAAAACACACAAGAAAGTCTGAGAGTATGAATTTGGCTAAGTTCATTCAAAAGGTTGAAGAGCACGAGTTGGATATTCAAAAAACTGCTATCATGATGAATCCAAATGCCAAACTAGATGTCAGTTTGTATTACCGAGGGAACAAGTTTGAAGCTACCTCCAGCCCTAGCCCAAAGATTCAAACTGGTTTTAGTGCTGACAGTTCGTCTGAAACAAAGGGTAGTAATGTGACACAGAGTGGTGGATCTTCATCTTCATATTCAAGCTTTGATCCAAATCATGTAACATTAAGTTCTCAATGACAGAATTCAACAAATCTTCAATGCAACGTCACTTTGAACATTCAAAATGGTCAGAATTTGTCTCCAGAAATTGCTAAGCAACACATGGCATCACTTGTTGCTATGTTGGAATCTTATGAAAATTTGATTGATGGCAAAATTGGAAATCCGATGCTTACAAAAGAGGATTATGACCAAATTGATGCAGAGGAACTTGAGTTGATGGATGTGAAGTGGTGTTTGGCTAGTGCTTGGAGGAGAGCAGACAAAATTTCAACAAATTACTGGTAGAGATGAGTTTCAAGGAATGGCTACTTCTCCATTAGGTTTTGACAAATCAAAGGTTACTTGTTTTAGTTGCAAAGGAAAATGTCATTTTAAACGAGAATGCAAAAACAACGAAGCAACTGGGAGACAAGATGGAAATAATGATTATTATTAAAAGTCAAATTTTCATCAGATTACTCAACAAAAGGAACCACAAACTGCACATGCTCGGCCAATTGTTGATGAAAAAAGGAAAATGATCGAGGATGCAAATAAAAAAGCTTATTTTGGTATAATTGATCAGGATGATGAATTTGTTGCAGAGGGTTTTAGCTGGGATAAATTCATTCCACCTGGTTCAAGTCTTGTTGCAGAAAGTTTTAGCTGGGATAAATATATTCCACAAGGTTCTTGTTTTGTTGCTAAAATTCTTGGTGAAGATGAGGCTAGTCAGAAAAGAATCCCGATTTTTCCAGATCTTGGAAGCGATATGGATACTGATGATGAGGAAGAATATCTTAACAAAGCTAGAAAAGGCATAGATCCTGACAGCTTTAATTTCTTTTTTGCAGATAAAATGGAGATGCTGAATCAGAAGAAAATTGCCAGATTGAAGAGAGAGCTGGAAGCAGCAAGAATCTTTGCTGATGAAAAAGCAAAGACAGAAGCTGGAGAAGCAAATGTTGAATCAGCAATTGAGAAAGTGATTGAAAAAATAGTTGAAGTCGAAAAAATAGTCGAAGTTGAGAAACTTGTCGAAGTAGAGAAAATTGTCGAAATAGAAAAAATTGTTGAAGTTGAGAAACTCGTTGAAGTTGAAAAGACTGTCGAGGTTGAAAAGATAGTTGAAAAAATGGTTGAAGTTGAAAAACCATGTTTGAAATGTTTAGAATCTTGCAAAGTTTGTGAGGAGAAAGATAAGAAGATTACTGATTTGGAGAAGATTAAAGAAGATTTACTGTCTGATGTGAAATACGTGAAGGAATCATATGATGTTCTGAACAAAACAGTTGATAGTCTGAAAAAGACGAATTCAGAAATTGAAAATGCAATGACAAAAATGAGCGCAACATTAATGACAAAGCAGAGCGTAATCAATGAATATATCGAAGATTGCGCTAAGCTGAAACAGGAGTTGGAACTTGAAAAGATTGAGAGTGAAAGGATTAGATGATTGTTGTTGAGCTATACAACATGTGATTATTTGATTGATCGTGTTTATCCTACTGTTGCAGGTCTTGAAGCATTCATGGAGAAAAAGACTGAAGATACTGATACTGGTAAGAAACCAAGTGTCAAGTATAACAGATGTCCGCCCCCGATCCATGAAAGTTATTCTCCCTGGAATCCTAACGAGGAGCGTTTAAAAAAGGCAGTCAACATCAAGTTAAAGTCTGAAATCATTGATGAATTACCAGACAATATTGATGTTACATTCACAGCGTCTGACACTGATCATGACTCTGAGTTATTAAAGAAAGTGGTCGATCAGGTGTTAGATATGGATGAAGAGTCAAAACCGGAGTCTAAGTCTGAAAGTTCAAGTTCGTCAGAAAAAAGTCCGAGTTCACCGGTTAAAAGGGTTTACAATAAAGAATTCATGTTATCAAAATCTAATTTGAATGACGGACCAATCAAAGTGGCTTATACTTTGAATGATTCAGACAAATTATATTCTGATGAGGAATTTCCAATAAGAAGTGTCAAAACTGAAATGATCAAACAGGTTTTCAAATTAACAGAAATTAATATTTCTGAAATAAAAGATTTAAATCTTCATGAAAAACCTAAAAAGTACACTTCAAGAGTTCAACAAAGATTGAACAAGAAAAAGGGTTACAGTTCTGGTTCAGGTTATCGAAAGAAACCAAACCACAACGGTAATTTTAAAAAACAAGGTCTTGGTTTTATACCTCCAGAAAATTATAAAAATGAGAAAAATTATAAACCAAAAACAAAATTTGTTGCAGGTGGAAGTTGTGATGAAGAACAGAAGAAACCTTTCTGGAAACAGTCCAATCAAGAGTTTCTTGCTGAAGTAAAGAAGAATGTAAAGAAATTTGCTACAAGAGTTGATAGAAGAACCTGTTTCAAGTGTCAAAAGGTTGGACATATTGCTTGGAACTGTCAAGAGTCCACATATTCCAAACAGGGAGTTTCTTCTAATTTTGAAACAAACAAGAAATGTGTTGATAAAAAGATACAACCAACTGAGAAATCTAAAGTGTTTGATAAATCGACTTTGGAAGTTGGTGAAACTTCAAAACGATTTTACAAAAGACCAGTTGATTTGAACAAGCAGAAATGGGTTGTAAAATCTGATAGTAGTTCTGACAATGAATTTGATTCCATAAAATCAGAGGAGTCATTTGTTGAGAAGAATAATGAGAATTCCGTTCCTGAGGTGAACGATGAAAACTTTCCGGTATTGTCAAAAGAAAATCTAAAATCAAAAGGAAGATTTGAGATTTCAGGTCAATTCTTTGCTGGAGAAAAAGAATTTGATGCTGAAAAAGCTTTCAATGGGAAAGTTAAACATATTTTTGGTAAGATGGTAGACAGGAAAGTGAAGGGTGCAAAAGAATTCTACAAATCAAAATGTTGGTGGGATAGGTGTGTACCAGAATCTCCCAAGGCTGGTCAGGCTTGGGGGAAAGTTTTTCCTAACTAAAATCCTGACTTGCCAGAACTCCCAGGTTGGTAAGTGTGGAGCAGGAATCAGCATCATTCTTGAAAAACTTGTGTGGTAAATCTACATGTGGTATTTTTTTAATTGTTATATGTTGATTTATAAATGGTATGTTTGGTGAGTGAACCTGCAAGTGGTTGAAGAAGTTTTCACTTACAAGTGGTAAATCAAGGACATTAAGTTGTACTTGTTTTTCCTACAAACGAATATATGGGGTTCATTACATTGAAAAAAGGAAAGGAACAAAGTGATGTTCTTACCCCAATTTTACAAGTGGTAAAATCAACGAAACTTATTTTCCGGAAAAACCATTTGATTAAAACAAACTTAAGTGTTTTGAAATCAATGGGAAAATAGTTTGTTGTGAGGGGGAGTTCTGATTGTTTATGCCAAGTGGATGGCGAATTGAAGTGATTTGATATCAGTTGTTACTTTACTTGTACAGTTTGTTTTCAAATTTCTTTAAATGTGTTTGAATTTTAGGGGGAGTAAGAAATTTCAGAAAATCCAAAAACATTTGAAAATTTGAAAAAGTCAAAAACATGATAAAATGCAAAAATGAGTTTGTTGTCAAAAAAGGAAATGATAGTACATCAGTGGACGATCACAACATGCTAAAGATATGGAAAGTGAAAAATGTGATAAACGGTCTCACTGATGATGTGCCAGTAGGTTTTTGCACATTTAAGTAGATTGTGACGAGATATAAACCTAAATTCAAACTTGCTTATATCGTGGGGAACATCTCTCGGATATATGGGTAACCCCTGAAATCTTGTTCGAAACGTCCCTCTTTCTGAGATACTAGGTCTTTATGCTCAGTGATATCTGGGGTATTATCCCGGGACTTCTGATTTTGCGGAAGCAATGGCCTAGTCCCCGGAGAATACTTTACGCTTGCTTGTAATATAGCGCTACCCTCAGCATAAAAAATGATGAAACATAGAAAAATGCTAATCATGTGATGTTGAAACAAAAGATCCTCTAAAGGGGACACACCAAAAGTCGAAGCTGTCATCTCTCTGCTGAACGAAAGTTCTGACCTGAGCTCTCACGGCTTTCGCAATTTAACCCCTTACAGATATCATCTAGGTATACTCACCTGTAAGACTGAATATTGGGATCTGGATACGGGAGTATATTCTGAGGTGGGACACGCGAATAAGTTTAAGTATCTAAAGCATTAATCTCGTATCTCGAAACAGTTGAACTTTGTGTGAAGATTTAAGTGGATCAGTATACTGACAATCTAAGTGAATCGTTTAGAACTTAAATTGTTTAAAGCTTAACGGTGTTGGTGATTTGTCTCATAAACTGATATGATCCTCTTACACAAACTCACAAAAATATTGCTTGGAAATATTTCTTTACTGCATTTCATTTCTGTTATATAAAAAAAAATTTCGGTGTGTTTTAGCATAAATTTTTGAAAATACAAAAAGATTTTAGACAACTGATGTTGGAAAGCTGACTTTCAAAATTCCAAGTGCTAAACATAACGAATAGGTTTGGGAGTGTGCGTTTGGATATAAAATGATATACATACAAGTGGTTCATCAGAGACTTTCATGTTAAAATCTTTATGTACGATACTTGAAAATGATGTGTTCAAGTTGTGTCTACAAGTGATTAGCAGGGTTTCTAAATTTGTTTTATCTTATCTGTTATGAAACTTATGTTTTGAGTAGAATTTATGCAGGAATGAAGTTTGGAAAGAGCCAGGTTCCGATACCTGAGGATTTTTCTCAAAAGCCAAACTACAATCCCAGCACAAGTTGAGGGGGAGTCTGTTAGAGAAAGAGAGTCTGAATTTGATAAAGCTAGAAGTTTGATCCTGAAGAATGAATTGGATTGGGACAAGAGCCAGATAGAGATTCTGGAAGCCCAAAGACTGATAAAGACTGAAGACGTTGAAGACTCGACACTTAAGACTCGTCAACATCCGAGGGGGAGTCAGTTGGTGCATTACGTCTGTCGACTTCGTCTTGTATCGAGTCTAGTATTAGAATTGTTAGATCAGGGCGCGTTGTACGAGAAAATAGGAGGTTTTAGTGTGTGTTTTAGGTAATTTCGCTTGAAGAACCTAATTCCGCTTGAAGTGTCAAGTGACAATTTCAAGCGAAATCAACAAGGTTGATTTTGCTTGAACTGACATCTGTCTCTTTCAAGCGGAATCAGGTCCCCTATAAATACCTTCCAAGCGAGATCAGTTGTAACACTCTTGTTTCCGGTACCAAACTGCTGCCGACGCGTCGTTTGATCTGTATTGCTGTTATAATCAATAAACAAGACGATTAATAGTTAAACAAGCTGTTTTTGACGTCTGTTTCTTAGTTTCCGCCTCTGAAACAGACTAGAGCTCTTCTGATTGACTCGTTTGGGTCACTACTCGATCCTACAACGTGATCGTAATTAGGTAGGTATTAAACCCTCAAAAGGGCACCTCCTAATTACCACGTTTGCTTAGTTAATTGTGGGGTCAAGGTAATTGAAATAAAGGTCAAACGAGTCGGTTTTTAAATAAAATTCATAACTAATGATGTAAAGGCAATAAAATCAGTTTTGTCACTTTAATAACTTGGTAAATATTAATTGAACATGTCTATGCATGTTCAACCCAACAATTCTGAGTTTAGGCTCGGTTCGAAACTGAAAATCGCAAAAGTTGACTTTTGCTTTGACTTTCAGTTCTGACCCGATTTAGCTTAGTTTAGTTATGCCTTAGGGTTCATTTAGAACCACATTATGTGTTAGTATAACCCTCTGAGGTTATACAACATGGTTCCTTAGAAATCCTAGTTCATTGCATGTTTCCGTTAAATGCTTAAAAGTAGACCATTATGCCCTTTTGATATTAAAACGAGATTTTTGAAAATGTGAGAGGACAAAAACCTTTATTACTGATTTATAAGCACGTCCTGAAAATTTGACATCAGTTCGTGGTCTAAAATAGAAGTTATGCGCGATATCGTAAAATGAAGGCTTTTTATTAATTAAATGGCATTTTCGACCTAAATCCTATTTAAACCCAATTTTTGGCACCAAAATTTATACCCACTGTTATAATATAATATTTTTGGGATTTTTAGAAATTTTTGTTAAATTTTAAACTGATCATAACATAGAGTTCTTGCATAAAATCGGTAATTGACGATAATGCCATTTTCGCTAATAAAATGAGTTTTACACATCCTTTACATATCAAACCTCTTTCTACTAATTTTATACATTAAATAAATTATATTAAAAAGTAGAGGCTGATCAAAATCTCAGATTTACTTAATCAACCCGAATATCGTCAAATACCGACTTTTATGCGATTTAGGCACATAGTATGGTTTAAAACCATATTTGGCACCTAAAGCTGGTTACCCACTGATGTTATGAATAAATTTTTATAATTAAACAGTAAGTAAAAGTTTTAAACTCAGATTACCAAATTTGACCCTTATAGCATATGTGAAATGACCAAAATGCCCCTACGGTGCATAGCTTCGTCATAAATGATAAAATTCACATATGTATGATATCTTACTGATATAACTTATTAAAATAAATATTTTTACTGATTATTTTAGACCAGAACATCAGATTACTATTGAACCTCTTTTATAAACGTTAAAATGACCAAAATACCCTTACAGGGCTTAAATTAGTTTTAAATTTGATTTGGGCATAATGGAAGATATCCTATTGATATCACAACATATTTAAAGCATATTAACTTGTGGAATTTGTACATGATTCATTTGATTACCCGTTATGCATATACGCGTTCGGTACGATTTATGTAACTAGTTTGCATAAATTGACCGAAACGGGTCAAACATTATCATTTTTCACTTCAATATCCAGAATGTATTTAGTTTACCCATTTTATACAAGTCTTCATACTCTTTGGGTCTAAATCACATTCTAATCCGGTCTTCGCTTAATCTTGCGTTTCGTACCGTAAACCTCTCTTTAAAACTAACCGGACTAAGTTACAACTTAAATAAGACCCGTTAGGAATCTTATAGGTTAATAAAACCTTCGTTCCAGATTGAGAGCCCCGGTAGAAGTACTTGCACTTGCTGATTAGATAATACGGCTGAGGATAAATTACTTTTAGCTCAGGTAAATACTTTTAACTTATTTTCCCTTATACGGGCTTGGGATACGGTAAATTATTACCGCTTGGTCAGGTGAAGAAACCTTTTAATCGGAGATGATTAAATTGCATAATCCCGTTTTAATCAGTATTGATTGATAACAAATAACATTGGGGGTTAATGACCGTGTCCTGGATATCCTTGGCTCATTTAAAAAGCGTAAATGGCCACAACTTAAGCACGGGGTGTAGGCATACACCTGATTGTTGCGTATGTAAAAGATATAATCATTCATGAGGAAACTTCTTGTGAGTTTATATTTGTGGTGTGTCGATTAATCTTGTTCGGCTTTTATACCGGCCCTAAATGTTGGACAAACATGTAAATCTGATACAAGATTGTTATTAATATAATTGTCCCAAGTTATAAAAGAATATTTGTGCCTTGTGCATTTAAATCATTTTTCTTAAAACATTTTCAAAAGAGTCAGTTAATTGTATTTACCAGTGTAAACTGACGTATTTTTCAAAAAGATTAAGTGACAGGTACTGTACGTAATTGGCTAGGAGCTCGGGGCGTTAACAAGGGATCTTGCAAGTTCTAAACGTCTAAAGTCTGTTGAACAATGTTTATATTTCTGTTTTAAGATCCGCCTATGGATCCATATACAACCGTTGTGTAATATTTTATTATACTTTCGAATCGGTTTGTATTATTATTACTTTAGACTTCCACTGTGCATTGAACTGTGATTATTTGACTATGATGATATCAACTACGTCACGATACTCCCCACCGGGCCCACCGGGCCCACCGGTAATAGGTGGAATATCGGGGTGTGACAGGTTGGTATCAGAGCCAACATTGAGTGAATTAAACACTAGCCTTTTGTGTTTAATCTCAATGACACAGTAGCATATTCCTTGACTTCCGAGTCTAGACATGAACTAGGAATGATCTCATCCCTGTTATATGTAAGCATTGTTTTCGATATCTGAGTATTTCACGAACATGTCGCCGAGCAAAGCTGCCATTTGTGGAAGCTCTCCAAACTCGAAGTCCAAGAACGTTAAGCTTCGTACCACAGCTCGAATAAGCGTACGACCAGTATGGAGAAAGGATCTTTTGAACCCATTCCCAAAAATCAAACCAGTTGAACCCATTAACTATATTTCATTTTCTGTACCTAAGACTTCAGAAACTTCAAATGAGAAGCCAACATCGGAGGAGTCCAGGCCAACTGTCCCTGAGGCTCCCACTCCCAAGATGATACCTATGGACCGAAGGACCCGTATTTCTTACCTCCACGTTTTGGAATCCCAAACTTGGATTATACTTGTCCTGACCTTAACTGTGATCCATATTATTCATTAACCATAAAATCCTTGGATTCCACCTTTGCAAAAAAAAAAACTCCTAATATAGAAGATTTCGACTACCCACAAAAACCTTCAGTATCCGTACCGCACTCAGTGAACCAAGGAGAAAACTTTCAGAAGTAAAATGAAGAAGAAACTTCTTTTGTTATATTTCATTTCTATAGTAGTCCCTATAAGGACATATATATCTTCTAAGCCCTGCGTGGGTGAATCTCTCTGTGTAAGACCCGTTTAGGGCAATTATTGTGATTCTTTAGGATTTTCTATGAAAAGTTTCTTTTCTTAAAATTTATTTTGGTATTAAACATATACACATGTATTATGTCCTAAATCAGAACGTCATTTCAATTTATGATTGCTCTGCCATTATATTTCAAAGAAAATCTTAAAGGTATAACCTAGCCTATATGTCATCTTCGACATAGCTAAAATGGTAAAGCCTTTATAAGATAATAGATCCTTGTTAACACCTAAGAACGTGTTAACACTCTTGACAAATGTGGTTCGAGAAAATCACAATAGTCATCCTTATATTGGATTCTTCCAATTTCTTATCTAGCCTAGAGATTTAGGAATCATGGCTTAAATCATCAAATAAAATGATCATATCATAAACATCCATTAGTGATGAAGTGCCTACGGGCTATATCTATTGTCCCCAAAAGACAAAAGACAGTTGTAGTCTTTGACTCTCTGTCAAGAAAGGTAAAGAACTACGTTCAAACCTTAATGCCTCGATCCTATAAGATCATGGCTTATAAATTCAAACTGTCCTCATGACAAGGCCTTTTGTGCCATTTCAATATCCTTAATAGTTTATAACTGGATAATTATAATGAAAAGTTTAAAATAAACCTGATTATCAAATTAACCAAATATGGTCTATTTATACCATGGTTAATGAATCATCGAAGATGATGATTCCCAAATAGACTTCTAAACAAAATTATTGACAATTGTTTTATAGAAGACAAGCTTCAGCATGCCTGAATCAGAGGAGGTTAACAGTCATTTCATTATGAGGAATGACAATACAAGGATGAATATAATGGCTGCAGATTTACAGACAATGATAGATAATGCTGTCACTCAAGCCATTGACAGACAGTTCAAAGAAGCAAGTGGTACTCGCAGTGAGACCCAATCCGTGCCTCACACAAAACCTCCTTCTAAGACACATACGTCTTATAAGAATGATTCTCATCATTCTTCAAATTAGAGGAGTGTTTCATCCAAACAAATTGTGCTCAATCAGGAGCCATGTGTTAAGACCTGCTCTTATAAATATTTTGTCTCTTGCAAACCAAGGGACTTTACAGGAGAAAAAGGAACCATTGATTGTATGACATGGCTGGATGAGATGGACACAGTAGTAGACATCAGTGGTTGTGCAGAACAGGATATTGTGAAGTTTGTTTCACAATCATTTAAAGGAGAAGCGTTGGCATGGTGGAGTTCATTGATCCAAGCCACGGGGAAGATCCTACTTTATAACTTGTCTTGGGATCAATTTGTTGCGCTGATCAAGGAAAACTTCTGTCCTCGGCATAAGGTAGAAATGATAGAAACAGACTTCTTGACTCTGGTCATGAAGAATTTAGATTGTCAGGCATATGTGACAAATTTCAACACTATGTCCCGCCTAGTTCCCTATTTAGTCACCCCTGAACCTAAACGCATAGCGCGTTTTATTGGAGGCCTAGCACCAGAAATTAAGGGAAATGTTAAGGCATCTAGGCCTACCACATATAGGTCCGTGGTGGACTTATCCTTATCTCTCACTTTAGATGCAATCAGGAATAAGTCTGTTAAGACTTCCGACGAAGGAAAAAGGAAAGAAGAAGAAGAGGAAAACTCTCATCGATTTAACAAAAAGAAGAAGGGAAATTCTGAACATAGGAAGGATTTCGAGTTAAAGAAAAACTCGAGTCAGTTTAATAGCAGACCCAAATGCAGTAACTGCAGAAAGCGTCATTCTGGAAAATGTACGATTGACCCACATGCTAAACTATGTGGGATTTGCAAGACCAAGGGTCATAAGACATTAGAATGCAAGGAGTTGAAGAACGCGACTTGTTACAACTGTAACGAGGAAGGGCACATCAAAACAAATTGCCCAAAGCTTGCAAGGAAGCCTGAAGAGGCCAAGAAAACAAACGCGCGGGTCTTCCAGATGAACGCCCAGGAGATAGTGCAGAATGATAACGATATAGCAGGTACCCTTCTTATCAATAAGGTTTATGCTAAGAATTTTGTTTGATTCTAGCGCAGATAAGTCTATTATGGGCAATAAATGTTGTGAGCTATTGAATCTACTTATTAGAACTCTAGACATAAAACATGAGGTAGAATTGGCCGATGAAACCTCAGAGATTGCTTCAACAATTTTAGATGGATGCCATATATTCCCTTAGGAATCACTCTTTTCCAATGTCCTTATGGCGAGCTTTCAAGCCATACAAAATCATCAATATGATAAAGACAGATGTGACATTTTGATCCCCTGTCAAAAAGGTGATGGACTAGGTCCAAACCTTAAATGCCATTGATGGTCCTTTTGTGACCTAGGCTAAATATAATTGATATACATTTAAATAACATTCATTGGGAATGTTCGTACCATATTAGCCTGTGTGATTTAATGATACCATGGGTAGTATATGATAAGTCATCAGGGTGATGAATAGCTGATATAGTGCAATTAAGTAATTGTTTCATTTGGTGTTAGGGACCAAGTCTCGAGTATGACAAACTCGGATAAGGCAATCGCCAATCACGTCATTGAGGATGCGACTCATACTGATGATGCTACAATTGTGAACCTCAAAATTAACAGAGATGTTCTCCAAGCTATGATTGACGCAGCTGTTGGAAAAGCTATGAGGAAGGTCGTGAAAAAGTTCAAAGAACCTAATGCTACTTGCTCCAAATCCCAATTAAAACCACACTTCTTTACTCACGAGAAGGATCTTATTCATACCTCGAATGAAAAGAAGGAACCAAAAAGGAAAAGGGGGAAAGATAACTCCCAGATTTCTAAGAAAAAGGGTAAGCAAGAGTCCAATAAGAAACCTGTATCCAAGACCTGCTGTAAAAGACACTGGGGGCAGTATCGAATGGATCAAAAGCCAAGACCGTGTGGGATCTGTAAAGGAACTGGTCATAAAACTCATGAATGTAAGGACATAAAGAATGCGGTCTGATTCGGTTGTAACGAGAAAGGCCACGTCAAGACTACATGCCCTAAATCTGTCAAGGGAGGTGCGGCTAAGGATAGAAAGCCTAAGAATGAAAGCACTTAAACTCTCCCGATAAATTCCTGAGGCAGTTCATATCAATAATGACATCAGGTACATTCCTTATCATTTATCAGTAATATAAATGCTAAGAGTTCTGTTTTGAATCGGATACCAATAAATCCTTCATAAATTGTAAGCATAGCAAACTTTTAAAATCTTCCATAAGAACCCCAGATATTAAGTGTAAGGTAAAACTTCCAGACGAAAATCATAGGAACCATTTCTTCTGTACCTGTCAGAAATCTTCGTTCGTAAAATTCTAGAGTACTCTCTCTCTAGATGGAGTACGTCAGTATATGTTAGTTTGTTATCTCATTGATTTCTATCAACTGCGAATACCAGACTGTATGATAAAAGCGCCATATGAGGATTGGTGTATCTTAATATGTTCCATAGATTGCTTCCATGCCTGATCAGTATGGAGGTTTAATGCATGGAACCACTGAGATATCCCAATGGTCATGTTGTACTAAAGTCAACTAATGGTATTCAAAGAAGATATCCAGAATGGAAACGTCCATGTAAGTGTCACTGATTAAGGTATCCATGGATTCGTGAAGAAATGTGTCATTTATCTGACACAGGCAAAGATAGTAGAACCGGGGCTTGAGATTTGGAAAATCTCTGTAATCTCCTTGCGTCTTGACTATCTCTCCAAAGAAGTACCCTGTTTACCTCCGAAGACAAGTAGAGTTAAGATTAACACCCCGCTTAGGGCTGCAGTATTGTGAAATCTCCGTGTCGATCAGTACCATCAATTATGGAAGAATCGAAACCATAATTAAATGAGTTTTAAGATAAGGGTTCATAAAGCCTAATTCGTAAATTCTGAGAGCTCCGATATTATTAATTAAGAAAGATGGTTCATTATGCTTATGCATTGATTACCACACCCTATTTAGGCAACAATTAAGAATCGCTATTAGCTACCCAGGATCGTTGACTTGTTCAACTAACCATGAGGATAGCAAATCTTTAAGATTGGTTTATGCAGAAGTTGGAAAGACTATCCCACCTTAAATAAGCTTTTCTATAATAGTTGTTATATAAGTATCAAGGCTGCTCCTTTGGAGACCTTGTATAGATGGGATGTTAAACATCTATTGTTGGATAAAAGTTTGGTAAGTCCGAATTAACAGGACCTGAAATTACCTTGGAAACAACAAATAATATCATACGAATCCGTAATCGTCTGAAAGTTGTCAATAATCAACAAAAAATCAATGATTGATGAGAATCGCAAACCTCTTAAGTTCTTAACAAAGGATAAGATTCAACAGAAAGTATCACCCTAGAGAAGTGTACTACATTTTGATGTAGCGGGCAAATTAAACACTGAATAAATAGTACCATTCGAGAAAATCGAATACGTCAAGATTAGTAGCTTATAAGCTAAAACCTATTTAAGGAGCTTGGTGGAACTCGCATATGTTCCACACTAGTGATTTAAAGATATGGCTAGACAATAGGCCAAGAGCATTGTCACATAATGATGTGCGGATTAATAAAAACTTATAGTTTGTGGTGAAATCAGCATCGATTGAGGATCGGCAAGATTAGAAGCTCCAAAAGGATACATGTACCTATTATAAAGGTCATCTTGGGTGCCTGGAGAGGCCACATATATGTTGTGGAAGATTAAGTCCATTATAGGACAGAAAGTACTTCCATCTTTTGAGCAAATCTCGAGGTTGAGATTTCTTTTAAGGAGGTGAGGATCTAACACCTCGTAAAAATCACGTCCAATGATGTGTTGACACGTGTACAAAACCCTAATAAAGTGAAACGTTGACTATGAAGGACTAATTTTGCGAAAAATAAAAAAAACTTTGATTATGGAAGGACTGGAAGTGTTATTATGATTAAAATAAGTCTCTGAACAGCCTCTTACGGTATTCATATTCACAAATGAGCCACTTGTTGATCGAGAGTAGCCGTTTTCATAATAGTTTGAAAGTTTACGCGACGAAGGGTTAAAAGCGTCAACATGTTAATTCTTACCTCTGAGTGACCTTTTAACAAACCCGAATCATCGTGATGTTTAATAATATACGCGACAAACACTCCGGAACAGTGACATGGGCTTAAGATACCCTAAATAACCTTTGTATAACCTAGGAATCAGTTTTGGAGGGTTTGGTGTGTTGAAATCAAGTTTATTCGATCGTAGGGACTATTTGCGTCAAACTGCAAAAGTCTGCTGATTCGTATGGTATCGAACCTTCTGGAATATGATCATAAGTTAAACATGCCCTAAATATCCTTTACATAGCTTAGAAATAGGCTTAGAGGTGTTTGGTGCGCAAAAAATAAACTTATTTGATCAACAGGGACTAAAAGCATCAAAAAGTGCATAAGTTTGCATTTGTTCGCATATCTTACGTTCTGAATATATCCGGACATCCAAAAATTTATGTAATCATGAAAATATTTTATTTTAGTGATTGGAATGATAAAATTCCATTCATCGCGGAATTTGAATCGTTATTCGCGTGCGTTCGAGTTTCATCGTAATTAACCGAACAACGCAACCGTACGACCAAACAAACCAACATCCGAGATGTTTTTGAGCATATTTCATGTTCCCTATTCTTTAACTTCATTTTAGAGCCTTGAAATGGGGTTAACGGGGTTTAAACGCATCGAAAATGGCTCAAAGGTGTTGCAGGGACCAAACCTGACAATTTAGCTAAGTTTCTGGTCACTGGTAGGTGGTGGCGCTGCGCCACCACTATATGGTTTTGCCATGGCGCGACGACACGGCCTCATCTGGGCAGAAACTTCATTTTGGCACCCAGGTTGAATTTCAGGGGCCTAAGTGTAACTTTTCTTAATACCGTGTTATGGTTTTGGACACCCCTAGTATTCCAAAACCATGTGCCTTATGTGTAAGGTCCAGATCGAAGCTCAATTATCGATGAACGATCCTAACGACTCTTGAAATCATATAAATACCCACTTGTTTTGCTCTCATTTCTCACACTTGATCTGAATTGCTCTAAGTTGAAGTCTTATGCTTCATACCTGAGTATTCTAGATCAAATTCATCCTTGCTTGGACCCCTTGTAAGTGCCCTCTTATGGCTAGTTATTTTTATTTGGCTTAGAAAGCCGAAAAGTCAAGCGTTGCGATAAACGCTTTGACTTTTAAACGGTCAAGCCATTGTTCGCAACGAACATGGCTACATGATCGTAATTAGGTAGGTATTAAACCCTCAAAAGGGCACCTCCTAATTACCACGTTTGCTTTGTTAATTGTCGGGTCAAAGTAATTGAAATAAAGGTCAAACTAGTCGGTTTTTAAATAAAATTCATAACTAATGATGTAAAGGCAATAAAATCAGTTTTGTCACTTTAATAACTTGGTAAATATTAATTGAACATGTCTAGGCATGTTCAACCCGACAATTCTGAGTTTAGGCTCGGTTCGCAACCGAAAGTCGCAAAAGTTGACTTTTGCTTTGACTTTCAGTTCTGACCCAATTTAGCTTAGTTTAGTTATGCATTAGGGTTCCTTTAGAACCACATTATGTGTTAGTATAACCCTCTGAGGTTATACAACATGGTTCCTTAGAAATCCTAGTTCATTGCATGTTTCCGTTAAATGCTTAAAAGTTGACCATTATGCCCTTTTGATATTAAAACGAGATTTTTGAAAATGTGAGAGGACAAAAACCTTTATTACTGATTTATAAGCACGTCCTGAAAATTTGACATCAGTTCGTAGCTAAAATAGAAGTTATGCGCGATATCGTAAAATGAAGGCTTTTTATTAATTAAATGGCATTTTCGACCTAAATCCTATTTAAACCCAATGTTTGGCACCAAAATTTATACCCACTGTTATAATATAATATTTTGGGATTTTTAGAAATTTTTGTTAAATTTTAAACTGATCATAACATAGGGTTCTTGCATAAACTCGGTAATTGACGATAATGCCCTTTTCGCTAATAAAATGATTTTTACACATCCTTTACATATCAAACCTCTTTCTACTAATTTTATACATTAAATAAATTATTTTAAATAGTAGAGGCTGATCTAAATCTTAGATTTCCTTAATCAACCCGAATATCGTCAAATACCGACTTTTATACGATTTAGGCACATAGTACGGTTTAAAACCATATTTGGCACCTAAAGCTGGTTACCAACTGATGTTATGAATAAATTTTTATACTTAAACAGTAAGTAAATGTTTTAAACTCAGATTACCAAATTTGACCCTTATAGCATATGTGAAATGACCAAAATGCCCCTACAGTGCATAGCTTGGTCATAAATGATAAAATTCACATATGTATGATATCTTACTGATATAACTTATTAAAATAAATATTTTTACTGATTATTTTAGACCAGAACATCAGATTACTATTGAACCTCTTTTATAAACTTTAAAATGACCAAGATACCCTTACAGGGCTTAAATTGGTTTTAAATTTGATTTGGGCATAATGGAAGATATCCTACTGATATTACAACATATTTAAAGCATATTAACTTGTGGAATTTGTACATGATTCATTTGATTACCCGTTATGCATATACGCATTCGGTACGGTTTATGTAACTAGTTTGCATAAATTGACCGAAACGGGTCAAACCTTATCATTTTTCACTTCAAAATCCAGAATGTATTTAGTTTACCCATTTTATACAAGTCATCATACTTGTTGGGTCTAAATCATATTCTAATCCGGTCTTCGTTTAATCTTGCGTTTCGTACCGTAAACCTCTCTTTAAAACTAACCGGTCTAAGTTACAACTTAAATAAGACCCGTTAGAAATCTTATATGTTAATAAAACCTTTGTTCCAGATTGAGAGCCCCGGTAGAAGTACTTGCACTTGATGATTAGATAATACGGCTGAGGATAAATTACTTTTAGCTAAGGTAAATACTTTTAACTTATTTTCCCTTATACGGGCTTAGGATACGGTAAATTATTACCGCTTGGTCAGGTGTAGAAACCTTTTAATCGGAGATGATTAAATTGCATAATCCTGTTTTAATCAGTATTGATTTATAACAAATAACATTGGGGGTTATTGACCGTGTCCTGGATATCCTTGGCTCATTTAAAAAACGTAAATGACCACAACTTAAGCACGGGGTGTAGGCATACGCCTGCCTGTTGCGTATGTAAAAGATATACTCATTCGTGAGGAAACTTCTTGTGAGTTTATATTTGTGGTGTGTCGATTAATCTTGTTCGGTTTTTATACCGGCCCTAAATGTTGGACAAACATGTAAATCTGATACAAGATTGTTATTAATATAATTGTCCCAAGTTATAAAAGAATATTTGTGCCTTGTGCATTTAAATCAATTTTCTTAAAACATTTTCAAAAGAGTCAGTTAATTGTATTTACCAGTGTAAACTGACATATTTTCCAAAAAGATTAAGTGACAGGTACTGTACGTAATTGGCTGGGAGCTCGGGGCGTTAATAAGGGATCTTGCAAGTTCTAAACGTCTAAAGTCTGTTGAACAATGTTTATATTTCTGTTTTAAGATCCGCCTGCGGATCCATATACAACCGTTGTGTAATATTTTATTATACTTTCGAATCGGTTTGTATTATTATTACTTTAGACTTCCGCTGTGCATTGAACTGTGATTATTTGACTATGATGATATCAACTACGTCACGATACTCCCCACCGGGCCCACCGGTAATACGTGGAATATCGGGGTGTGACACTTAGAAAATGTTAATCATGTAATATATCAATTTTTTAATTAAAAGCTATAGCTATACTATACTCAAATTAAATAGAATAAAATACTCAACTATATGGTGTAATTAAAAAAAATTGTTTTTTATAATGGGATAAAGTGTAACTACTAACTAATTATCAATAATTTTGTTAAAGATGGGGGATTAAATTGTAATCCAGATGAGATGATTAAATTGACGTTATTTAATTACTTAGCATTCTGTAGCTATTAAACATTCTGGGATAATGACTAAGTACGTTGGACTTTAATTACTTGTATACTAAGACATCATCTACTTGTACCTTTTAATCCAAACGTCGATACTAACCAGGACAACTATCGAAACATTGACAAAAATGAGTAGGTCGTTACGGTACTTTTGGATTTTTTTTTAAACATTATACTTTATAAGATTTGGTAAGAATACGTAAAAGAATTATCAGTTTGTTGTGGAGGGGAAAAAGTGTAACTAATTATCCATAATTATGTTAAAACTAAGGGATTTGAGTGTAATAGGATTGGGAGCTAAAATATAATTATTGTTTAAAAGATCAATTTACCTTCATTTTATGGATGTATTTATAAATTATTAGGGAAATAGTTCCTATTTTTAGGTATGTTAAAGTGTTCATCTCTCATGCATTATAATATAGTATAGATGTATGTTAAAACAGTTACTGCCATTCATAGTTTATTAATGGCTCCGAAATTAACGTTCTTTTCATTATCTATATCCATATCTATCTATATTATATAATAGGGTGGGGTTTCTCTACAAAGTGTGGGTTGTCTAAAAAGTGTAAGAAGTGATTATGACCATTAGATTAGGTAATTGATGGATAAGATTAAATGATGGCAAAATTGTAATATTTATTTTAATTAAATTGATTAATTTATTGAATTAAGGGTATAAAAGTAAATTTTGTATGCCTTAAATTTAGGAATCACGTGCAACTCACATGTAACCCCCCCCCCCCCCCCCCCCCCAATCTTTTTAAAACATCAATAACTTTTTTATACATAATTTGTTTTTAAAAAAAAATTATACCATAATAATGAGCATTTTTTTATCTTTAATATGAGTACCATATTGTTACATATCTAAAAAATTAAGATTCAAGTAATTCAGATACTAGTGTGTTTTATATAGTGTCTGCGTGTTTTATATTGTGTATTTCACTGGTGTGTTTTATATTGTGCATTTCAGACACTATTATGTTTTATGAGTGAGGGGTGTGTTTTATTGTGAAAATTGTATAACACAATGTGAAGAAATCAGTTAATAAAACACAACGTCAAGAAAAGAAATAATGAATGTGTTTTATGTTTCGAAATATATGAGGGGTGTGTTTAATTGTTAAAATTGATATAACACGTGTGAAGAAACTGTAAACTGATAAAACACAATGTTAAGAAATGATGAATTTGTTTTATGTTTCGAATTTCCGATAAATTAATTGTGGATACGAATGATATAACTGCCAATTTTGAATAGTTAATAGACATAAATTTCCATAGAAAGAGCCTTTATTTGTTATGATATAAAATCTTACATAAATAGTTGTAATTATTCAATTACCTTAATGTCATTTAGTAAAATTACACTAGATGTCACATGTCACAAAGAGATTGCTTCCTACACTTTGTAGGAAAAGTAGGCTTTGTAAATTGTAGCCAACTCCTACCCTTATATAAAAAAATAATGGAGAACATATGTCATCCATTTGAGGTTTCTATTTCTTAGTTTTCCCGTCTTTCTCTCTCAACTTAATTATATATACTTATTATTTTAATTAAAAATAATTATTATATCATCAACAAATGAATTTAATATGAAACTTGTTATTATTTTTTTTAAATAAACTTATATTTTTTTAATTAAAAACTTCACCAAGTTTAAATTTATTTTGGTTAAAATATTAAAAAAAATAACGAACAATAATGAGATAATTGTTTTTATGAGTAATTTCTAATAATTTTCAAATATTTGTTGTGGTTGGATGGTAAGAATGACGACGATTGTATATCATATAAAAAATACAATATATGTTATTGTATTAGTATAATACACATGTTTATTCAACCATGCATTGCATTTGTTTTTTTAAAACATAACTTTGGAATTACTAATTATATTACATTATAATTCTCAACCCGTGTAATACACGAGATTATAGTATATACTAAAAAAGATTACACCAATACAACATAGTTTTTTATTTGAAAGTACGGAAAGAATTTTTTTTAGAAAAATTGTATGATTAATTAGATTTATAGTTAAAATTAATAATTATTTAGAAAATTAAATTATACAGTTAATGTTAATGGTTATGATCTATCCTGGGTGGTTGTAGTTTTTTAGCTTAAGTTAACTTACCCCGAAACAGTGGTGGACCAAAGAATTTTTTCCTGCAGGTGTGAAATATTTTTAAAAATTTTAGGCCCCTTACTGTATTAATAAAATCGGTTCATAACGGGTCAGATCAGGTCGGGTCATATAAGACAAAAGAACATCAAACTAAAATTTATATAATCATCAAAAAACACGTCAAACGTCATTACAAATGTATTTAAAATAGTGCCCTGCAGTTTTCATTTTTTTAAATCTACCCAAAACATCATATAGAGATACTAAACACACCATAAGTTCATTACATTTCTTTCTCATGGTTCCTATCACATATAAATCGCTCCATAAGTTCATAAAACAACACTGAACAGTTAAACAAAATAAACAATCATGTTCAACCATAGTCCATAATTTTCAAACTTTCAAAACCTAGTATTAAATATTGATTACTTGTAACTAATCAATTAAACAAACAAAGCTATAAATAAAACAAAAAAACATTTAACTACAAGTTTAGAACAACAAAAAAAAATCAAAAAATGTATTTGGGTTGGGTTTGGGCTTGGGTTAATAAAAATAGGAGTAAACTGCCATTTTGGTCCTTGAGGTTTGGGCAGTTTTGCCACCTTAGTCCAAATTTTAAACTTTTTGCATCTGGGTCCCCGTGGTTTCATTTTTGTTGCCATTTTGGTCCAAAAGCAAAGTCAGCTCCGATTTAAAAAAAAAACCTGGTTTTTTGTCCTTTTCTGAAGGGGCATTTTGGTCATTTTCAAAAGAGTAAACTGCCATTTTGGTCCCTGAGGTTTGGTCACTTTTGACACTTTAGTCCAAAACTCAAACCTTTTGCATCTGGGTCCCTGTGGTTTCAGTTTTATTGCCATTTTGGTCCAAAAATGAAATCAGGTCATATTTGTCTTATAAAATCCTTCAATTTTGTCATTTTCCTTAGAGGCAAATCAGGTCATATTTGTCTTATAAAATATGGTATTTATTTATAAAAAAGAAATGATCATTTTGACCCTGCGGAAAAGGACAAAATTGCAGTATTTTATAAGACAAATATGACCTGATTTCATTTTTGGACCAAAATGGCAATAGAATAAAACTGAAACCACAAGGACCCAGATGCAAAAAGTTTGAATTTTGGACTAAAGTGGCAAAAGTGACCAAACCACAGAGACCAAAATTGCAGTTTACTCTTTAAAAAAAACCCTGTCTCTCTCCCTTCTCTCTCTCTATCTACAAATCATCACCACCACCACCACTTCTACAGAGCCACCATCATGAGCTCCACCACTGCCACTGCCACCGCCACCTCATCCCCCTCTCTCCTCTCTGCCGCCACAAGCACCACCGCCACCTCCTCCCCCTTTCTCCGCCAATAATTAGAAACCAGCACACCTTACCCAAACCAATTCTCTTTCTCCCTTCCGCAACACAAAGAAGACAGTCAAGAAATACCGCCACCACCATCGCCGACCACCACCTCCACAGTCCCTTCTTGTCTCCACATCCTCTTTCTCCCTTCTCCAACGCTACCCACAACTTTTCACCCCACCACCCCCATCAATTCCTGCCGGCCAAACACCACAACATACAATCATTTCATCAAACACTTAATCTACATATAAGCAATAACAACAGACCAAACATAATTGTCAACTTTGTGTATAAAATTAGGGCTAAAATAGGGCAAATCGGAATTGACAGATGGTGACACTTACAGAGGAGATAAAATCCACCACCACCTTCAGCTTAAACCCATCACTGAGAGTTAGCTCGCCACCGTCTCCACCATTAACATCCACCACCGCCATCGTCTCCACCATTAAGATCCACCACCACCATCATCTCCACCATCTGCCGCCGTCGGAAAAACGTCAAGATCATCATGATCATCAACATCGTATCATCATCGTCTCTCTCTCTCTCTCTCTCTCTCTCACTAACTCCCTCTCTCCCTAACTCCTTCTCTCTCTCTCTCTCCGATTTGCTAAGTCTGAAGGTGGAGGTGAAGATCGGCAAGATTGGAGGCACCGGTGGTTGTGGTGGATGGTTGAAGATCGGTGAAGACTGAGGTGGCAGTGGATGGTTGTGGTGGTGGTGGTGGGAGGTGGGAGATGGTGGTGGTGGTAGATGAAGGTTGAGATAATAGTTATCTCTGTGTGGATGAAGGTCAAAATAATAAAATCGATTCAGTAGGAGAAAGAAGAAAAGGAGGGTGGGGTGGGGTGGGTAGCTGGGCAGGCAAAATGACCAAAATGCCCTTCAGAAAAGGCCAAAAAACCAGGGTTTTTTTTAAATCTGAGCTAACTTTGCTTTTGGACCAAAATGGCAACAAAAATGAAACCATAGGGACCCAGATGCAAAAAGTTTCAAATTTGGATTAAAGTGGCAAAACGGCCCAAACCTCAGGGACCAAAATGGCAGTTTACTCTAAAAATAGACTATAGATTGGGCTTTGATTGGTTTAAGTAATAAAGTGAATAAGTGGTTAAAGAATAATTATATAAATTGTGTTATATACTTATTTATTAAATAATAATCAGTGTTTATCATAAATTCATAATATTTTTTTTTAAGTGGGGCGGTTGAAAATTTTCAAGGGGTGCGGGGTGAAAATTTTCAAGGGGTCCGGTCGGAATTTCCGACGAAAATTAACACTAAAAATTATTTTTGTCAAGTGGTGCGCCCGCCCACGGGTTGGGGTGGGTACGCCCCTGCCCCGAAAAGGTTAGATATTGAAATTTTGGTTCCAAGTATTGTATAATTCTTGCTTTTCACAACAATACAATGTTATAAAAGGGACTTTTCCAACAAAATTTGGTGGGAAATTAGGTCCAATTTATGAAGAAATTCCAATACCACCTAATATCCTAAATTAGTGACCCATTTGCTAAGAAATTTCAATAAAACTGGTATAGAAAAACGCCCGATTTTCTAGTAGTGGTGTTACATTTGACGATCAGTTAAAAAACAGTTGGTTAACGTGAAAGTGAATTGGCTTAGTCAAAAATCAAGTTGAGATTCTGTGATTTGCTAATTAGTAATTTTGGTCTATCCAAGCCTTCAATTTTTCAAGATTTGATGGTGATTTGATTTTGGAATTTAGGAACAGGTTAAGATTATATCCGGCTCAAACTTTCAATTTTGAATGGGTCATGCTATTCACACACGGAGAAAATTATTTTCACACCCCAAAGCGCCGCGCTATGGCCAAAGCGGGGCGCTTTGGAGTAAAGTCAACCGACAAGAACTGAGCCTGTCAGCCTTTGTCTGTTGACTTTACATCAAAGCGCCGCGCTTTGGCCATAGAGCGGCGCTTTGGTTTTTTTTTTTTTTTTTTTTTTTTTTTTTTTTTTTTTTTTTTGGGCAAAACGCCCAAAACGCCCCTCTTAGGTCAAAGCGCAGCGCTTAGGGCCTTTTTTAAATTTTTTAAAATTGTTTTTAATTCACAAACGCGTCGATAATAGTCTAAATTTTACGTTTTTTCCATTATACATCATTTTTTAATATATATGGACTATACTGCAAGTTCCGGATCAAATCGGTTACGTGTGATGTCGTATTCCATTATATCGTATCATTTTGGTTTGAAAGCACAAATACTCCTATGAGTGGTGTTATGTGTATCAGCCGCCTACCGTACATGTACATGACGTATTTTTTCATTAATTGTAGTATTATGATGTATATTGTCATTTTGGGTCGTACAAGTGCGTATTGAATCTGATTGGGTCGTGTCGGTGACATTCGGTTTTTAACGTGATGTAACGCATATATTGAACAAACACAAACGTACTCTTGGATTGTAAAAGAATTAACGTGATTATTATTAAACACATTTAACATACATCTTGAACATATGAGGTTACATTAAGGTCAGGGGGACGATACGTAAGCATTTTAATAAGAATAACTTTTTTAGAAGTGAAATTTTAAAAATTTTTGTTTCTTATTCTTATTTTAATATTTTTTTCTATTTCTTTGTCCTTTTTTATATATACTTCTTTAGTATTTTTTAGGATTAATGCTTTAAAAATTAACATACTTTTCTTATTTATTATGAAAAAATTACTTAACCCAATTTCATGTGTTATATTCCCTAAACATGCAAAGAAAACACACAAAAAATTACTTAACCCAATTTCATGTGTTATATTCCCAATTTCATGTGTTATATTCCCTAAACATGCAAAGTCATATATATTTTTTTTTTTGCCTTCCGACCCCCGACGCGGGGCGCTTTGGAGTAAAGTCAACCGACAAGAACTGAGCCTGACAGCCTTTGTCTGTTGACTTTACATCAAAGCGCCGCGCTTTGGCCATAGAGCGGCGCTTTGGGTTTTTTTTTTTTTTTTTTTTTTTTTTTTTTGGGCAAAACGCCCAAAACGCCCCTCTTAGGTCAAAGCGCAGCGCTTAGGGCCTTTTTTAAATTTTTTAAAATTGTTTTTAATTCACAAACGCGTCGATAATAGTCTAAATTTTACGTTTTTTCCATTATACATCATTTTTTAATATATATGGACTATACTGCAAGTTCCGGATCAAATCGGTTACGTGTGATGTCGTATTCCATTATATCGTATCATTTTGGTTTGAAAGCACAAATACTCCTATGAGTGGTGTTATGTGTATCAGCCGCCTACCGTACATGTACATGACGTATTTTTTCATTAATTGTAGTATTATGATGTATATTGTCATTTTGGGTCGTACAAGTGCGTATTGAATCTGATTGGGTCGTGTCGGTGACATTCGGTTTTTAACGTGATGTAACGCATATATTGAACAAACACAAACGTACTCTTGGATTGTAAAAGAATTAACGTGATTATTATTAAACACATTTAACATACATCTTGAACATATGAGGTTACATTAAGGTCAGGGGGACGATACGTAAGCATTTTAATAAGAATAACTTTTTTAGAAGTGAAATTTTAAAAATTTTTGTTTCTTATTCTTATTTTAATATTTTTTTTCTATTTCTTTGTCCTTTTTTATATATACTTCTTTAGTATTTTTTAGGATTAATGCTTTAAAAATTAACATACTTTTCTTATTTATTATGAAAAAATTACTTAACCCAATTTCATGTGTTATATTCCCTAAACATGCAAAGAAAACACACAAAAAATTACTTAACCCAATTTCATGTGTTATATTCCCAATTTCATGTGTTATATTCCCTAAACATGCAAAGTCATATATTTTTTTTTTTTTGCCTTCCGACCCCCGATGCGTGTGTGAATATGATGATCCTTAATTTTTTTTTAGTGTACATCTAATAAGACCCTAATTTTTATTAAGTATGGATGCAAAGTGTTTTACAAGTTTGAAATCTTGATGGGTTCTGAGATGGGAATTGATGGATGTGAAAGAAAGGAAGAGAGAGAGAGAGTAGAGGAGACAAAAGCAAAGTAATGATGGAGTGAAGAGAGGAGCAAGTAGAGGCTAAAGAGATGTCCGTTTGAGACCATACGTTGAGCAACAGGTCAGTCTTTTAGGGTTTTTGACATGACCACCATTTCCGTAATTTTTAAAAAAAACAATACTTTGATGTGATCTTCGCTTCCTACCAAGACTTCATCTATTAAATTAAAATACGCCGAAAATGTAAAAAAAATAAAAAAAAAAAAAAAAAAAACCAAAGCGCCGAGCTTAGGCCAAAGCGGGGCGCTTTGATGTAAAAAAAAATAAAATAAAAAAAAAACCAAAGCGCCCCGCTATGGCCAAAGCGGGGCGCTTTGGTGTAGTTAACAGACAAGGACTGAACCTGTCAGACCTTGTCTGTTGACTTTACACCAAAGCGCCCCGCTTTGGCCATAGCGGGGCGCTTTGGAGTGTTTAAATAGACTATGGGCGTGTGCGAATAGACCCCCCTTTTGAATAATCTATGAATATCAAAGAAGCCACAATAGGCTCATGGAGACTTGGACCATTCTAAAAAATTAGTGCATCAAAGTGCTAATTGGTGGAATGTGCTCTCTAGTGTACATCTACAAATCTATTTAGAGCAGACATCAATTGGGTGGTAGTCCATTAGTAAAAAAAAATTCTTTAAAAACGCCTAAGTTAAGAAGGGAAACTTCTTGGGTTCAATTCCCACAGACGACAGGGGATTAAATAAATTAGCCGTTCAAAAAAAAATCTATTTAGACCAGAGGATATTAATACTATGTTTTTCTTTTTTCTATTTATATTAACATATTAAAATCTACATGATTTGTAATTGATTTATGTAATTAAATGTATTGTATAAGGGTTAAAGCGGTTATTTTTTTTAGTTAAAATAAAACGTTCGATTTTACTAAAAAAACTTGGTAAGTTAGACTGTGGGGTATGGGGCGGGGGTTTGGGCGTGGGTTGGCTGAAAACGCCCAAGCCACCACCCCGGGTGGGCTTGGGTTTGGGCGTGGCCCCTTTGGCGTGGGGTTCAGCCCGGGCGTGGGGCGGGGCTACGAGCCTGACATGGCGGGATGTCATTGGCCAACAAAACTAGCCGGGATGTCATTGGCCAAAAAAAATTTGATATGGCTTGGCCACGCCAGCCCAGCCACGCCCACCATACCCCTATGAACTTGGGTTTGTGTATTGGGTGCCCCATAATCCACGTGTCAACCCATGCCCCAAACCCCCGCCCCACCATACCCCACGGTCTTACATCCAAACAGAAGGTAGACGGGCAACAAGCTTCGCCGCCATCTTTTTCTGAATTAAATAAGGGTTAAAGCGTAATTAAGTGTCGAAACATCTTATTGGTTCTAAAATTAACATTCATCATTGTATTTATCAAAAAGATAATATATACCAGATATGACTTGATTTTTTATTAAATATACAAGAAAAAGAAGAAAAAAAAGCTAGCCAAAACTGTATTTCAGTCTGTAGTGTTAGAAAACTAATTAAATTATAATGTTAAATGACAATTAAAAACAAATGTAAAATCTTAAATCTGGAATCCGGATACAATAACCTTGTGTTTATAATCCAATTTATTTTAATAAGTTATAAAGTTTTAAGTGTTTTAAAAAAGAACCCAGTCAAAAGTTGATAACATCAAAAAAGTCAGTTTTGGAATTTTTGTTATGGTTTTGGCCTTTTGGGAGTGTAGACCACGGCAATATCATCATCATGTACATGGACAGTTGCAAATTGCAAAATCGATTAGGACATATTCTTTGTCGCCACCGTTTGCGCAGATGATAGTAATGAATTTTGTCTCTTCTTTTTTTTTATTTTTTTTTTATGAATAAACATCACTTTCAAATAGTATGAGCGGATTAAAATTTTATTTGGTATAATTTATAAGTACGTAAGTTTTGCCATTAAAAAAAACGTGAAGTCCCACTCTATATGACTGTACATAAAGATCATTTATGGCATATCCAACTTAGTTATAAATAATATGAATAAAATTAACCAAAACTATATATTTTGATTTATAGTATATATTAAATATTATAAACTATTAGTACAAGTAAATCTTATACATCTAAATGACAGATTAAAATGTTAAAACTTTTATATTTGGAATTCATAGACAAAGAACTTTATGTTTATAACCTGGGCTATTACAATTCACAGAAAAGAAAAAAAAATCTCAGTTGATGTATAAATTAATATAAAACTAGTATTAAGCACCCCTAGTAGCGGAGCCACATACTCAGCAACGGTGTCGGCCGACACCATTCAAATTTGCGCTTTATATGTATCGTATAATAGAAAAAATACGAGTGACACCATTGTTTTTTTATGAGCGACACGATTGTTTTTTTTTACGAGCGGCACCATTGCTTTTTTTGAGAGACACTTTTAGTTTTTTTTTTTCTAAACATTCAACATAATAAACATATTTGTAGTTTAAAAATTAATCTCAATTAGGTATTTTTTATATAGTAAGCTTTAAATCATCAAAAGCCTAATTAAGTATATTTTATATATGTTGAGGTATGTTGATAAACTGGGAGTTGTTAAAGAGCGATTTGTTGATAAATTTGGACTTCGGGTTATACAAACCCGAATATTGATAAAAAAAAACGTCACCGTAGGAAAAGTTTTCTGGCTCCGCCACTGAGCACCCCCGCGTTGCGGCGGGGATAGAAACGTGTCAAATAGCATCAATGTCATACCACTGCGAGCGCCCACAACACTGAATTTGCGGCGAAAAAATTAGACCGAAACGAAAAACTAAGAAAATAATAACTAAGTCCATCTAGGACCCGCACGTTTTGACGAACTTGTGAAACAGGAAAAAAATAGACGACGTAAAAACGTTGAACTACACACGTACATTGCATCGTATTAACTCGCAAAACTTAGAACGAAACGTAAAACGGAACGTAAAAACGTTCAACCACACGCGCACGTTGAGCCATGTTAACTAGCAAAATTTAGAACGAAGCGTAAAATGACAATTTGCTAAATATGAAAAGTATAAGGGAACAAAGTTGAAAGTAAAAAAGTTATGAGCTTAAACCGAAAAGATGAAAAGTTTTTAGTTAAAACTAATAACTCAAATAGTTTAAGGTTAAAAATAATTCATCAAATACTTTTGTATTAAAAGTAAAAAAAATCAACTTTATTTTAAAAAACTTCCCAAACATGTTGTACAACATCTTATACACAAATAAGTTGATAATTGATACTATTTAAATAAATTTAAATAAATAAATAAATTATAGTAGCTTTGAAAAGTACCTAGTCATAATTGATTTGATAACATCCGAAGAAAAGTCAGTTTTGGAACTTCTAGTTGAGAATTATTTTTGGAGTGTAGATAACGGCAATATCGTCATTCTGTAGGCGGACGGTTCTTCAAAAATAGCTAGTCGGGTCATTAAGTCATATTCATTTTTTTAAACCCCGAAATTTTTTAAAGTTTTGTTAATAGACTACCACCCCATTTGTTCGTGTTCTTCATCCTGTAGCTGTCCTCGACAAGAGCCTTCATATTTTGAATTAATCAATTACTTACATCTTTTAAAATACAAGTTGCAAAGGAATTATTCACCATTGTATCCAATATTTATTTGAATATTAATTAACCCATAAATCCAGTGGCGAAGCTTTGACAATGAAGACGGGGGTCGAAAACGTATACAAAAAAATTTCTATAGAATCGGGGGGTCGAAAACGTATATACCCAAAAATTTCTATACGACAACTATATATATAACACTACTGAGCGAAAAGTTCGAGGGGTCGGGCGCCCCCCACCCCTCTCCCGGCCCCTCTTAAGCTGCGCCCCTACATAAATCACGCTAAAAAAAGAACCATTTAGATTATGTGTTGTAATCTGGCTATTTAATCTATGTTGTTTCTCTTGGTGTTTTTTAGTGATTGTATGGTGTGTTTGACCTTCTATAGCGACCTGCTATGGACGCAGTTTTGTTTGTGATAATAAAATGGTTTCATTGACGGTTTAAAAATAAAAATATTATATGTATCGTGGGAAGTGTGAAATGTGAAACATAAGTGGGCTACATTGGCGTACGAGGACGCTGGGGGATTTCACACCCACTAAAGGGTGTTGTAAATTGTGATGGTGTGAAATGTGAAGACATAAATCACTATAATCTGGAAATTTAGGGGTATAACCACACACATGGCCATTTCCACCTCATCCACGCATCGCATCCTTCACAACCAGTTAGGGGTGGCAAAATGGGTGGGTTGGGTAGGTTTGGGTAATGGGTTAGGATGAGCATGGGTTAGAATGGGTTTGGGTTAAGATGGGTTTATTAAGAGATGGGTTAGAATGGGTTTAGGTCAAGATGGGTTTTTGTCAAAAAAATTCAAAAAAATCAAAAAAATTCAAAAAAATTCAAAAAAATAAAAAAAAAATAAAAAAAATAAAAAAATTCAAAAAATTCAAAAAAATTCAAAAAAATTCAAAAAAATTCAAAAAATTCAAAAAATGAGTAGCAGGCGGAGGAGACGGTGCCGAAACTGACCCGGGCCCGCATAAACTAAACTCATCCGTTGGGGGGATGATGATCATATTCTGATAGATTTATTGCATCAAAAGAACATTATAACAAAATATAAGAATAGTATAATATGTCTTCTTGTAATTATATCCTTAAAGATCAAATCAAGAGTCCATGATAGATTGAAACAGGAATTGTACAACACATCAAACATATGCCAATTTCATAGACTATAACAAAGATAAAGATGTTACCCAAATCTAATCATCCCCAACTGGGAACAAAGTCGGAGCTTTTTTCCCATTTGCAGAATCCAAATCATCCATATAAGCATTCCGAACCGGAGTCCCCACCATATGAACATGCTGATTGGGCTGTTTACTCAAATGGGCAGACCCGAAATGTCGATGAACGTGATTCCCTGCCATCTGCTGCTGCTGCTGTTGAAGTGCAGCAACCGGCATATACTGCAAGAAACCGTCCGAATTATGATGTGATTGATGGAGAAAATGAGGTGGCACCGGACTACTCGCGAACAAATGATCTGTCACCGGGTCTCCACCTGACCCAAACCCACTACCACCAGCAGACAAACCCTGCATACGTTTCAAATACAGCCTGTACTTCTGCAGATGACTCGCAACATTCTCACATGTCAACCCGTCAATGTTCATGAGCTGCATTATCGTTTTGGGGACCGCGTTCTTGATCCCCAAATGCGCAACAGCGTCCACAAACCGCTTGTGGAGCTGTGGGGTCCAGACTAACCGGGGACGCTTGAGCGTCCGAGCTGGCTCATCACCAAACATAACAAAATACTCTATTAATCATTCTCCATAGAATCAATGATAATAGACTAATTCTAAAAGTCAACTTTAACAAAATAACGATGAGAAAAACATCCGAGAGAGGCATAGCTTATGAATGTAAATAGACTACTCCATCAGTTCATATATGCTTGAAGAAAATAAACTACCGTTTATAAGATCACACCCTATAACAATTCGACTACAAATTTGACAAGGATTTGCTATAAACCAAGCACCATATCTTAACTATTCTGTTAAAGATTCAAACTTCACATATCGAGTTCAAACAACGTTCTTTAATCTATTTCGTCAACTAATAAAAAATGACACCAAAACCCCGAGCAACAAATGAGTATGAGACATTACATCGAGCATATGCAATGCATCTCAAACCACAAATATTCATCCCCATCTTATATGCATATAATAAAAACATACAGATATCGAAAACGATGTTGATGAACAGAAGGCGGGAAAATCAAATTCACTGATAAAGTTACAATAACACAACCATACACTAATCTACATCTACATTTCACTATAAAGTATATTGCTTTTAACGTCATACCCATCTAACAAATTCTACTGAGACATTTTATCGAACACATGGAGCGCGTCTCAAATGACCCAACAAATAAAAAAGATTCAATCCCACATCACAGAATTCATGCTTATATCTATAAAACACATAAATAAAACCACACTGTATCGAAAAACACAAACTTTATTAACAATTAAATTCACACAACAACAAATTCCCCACAACACGAAACAACTGAAACGCAGACAAAAACAACGACAGCAACAACAACAAATTCACACAACAAGAAACAACTGAAACACGTACCGTTCTGATGTTAGTGGTGAAAACAGGAGGAATTAGAAACGATAATCACTGGTTTGAAATCAGATGATGATGATGATTTAGGGTTGAATCCACGATCATGGTGATTTAGGGATCTGATGA
Source organism: Helianthus tuberosus (assembly GCA_030545235.1). Lineage (NCBI taxonomy): Eukaryota > Viridiplantae > Streptophyta > Magnoliopsida > Asterales > Asteraceae > Helianthus > Helianthus tuberosus. Next base: position 179,336,362 of record CM060366.1, read on the forward strand.
TGAGGTTTGAAATCAGATGATGATGGTGATTTAGGGATCTGATGATGACGAGGTTTGAGAGATGGTACGTACCGTTCCCATTCAAGTCTGATGATGACGAGGTTTGAGAGATGGTACGTACCGTTCCCATTCAAGTCTGATGATGCGTGTATTAGGGTGTAAGAGTAAAAACCCATTGTGGCCCATCTTAAAATTTAGATGGGTATTTTAAAACCCATTCTAACCCATCTTAACTAAATCCCCAGCCCATTCTGACTTATTTACTTTTAAAAAAAGGCCCAAAATAACCCAAAATATCATGTTTGGGTTTTTATTGCCACCCCTATAACCAGTCTTACAACATAGGTTTAATCACAATATTTAATAAAAACCTCGAATTGAGTTCCCAATTTTGCTATCCTCTTCATTGGAAAGACGATACTTTATTGGCAACCCGAAAAACCAAAGCCAAATCTAAAAATGGGTATACCTACATATATAAATACTCAATATAATATCTTTTTAATCTGAACCAAGTTCATCGAGAACACCACCAAGCGTACACAAGCACAAGGTCGGATACATAGAAGGAAAAACCCGTACCAAAAGTTTTTTTAGTGTTATATATAGGTGTATTTTGATGTCGCAACACCTGTAAAAATTTTCTATCGAACCCGTAGAATCATTTAAATCAAACCCTGGAAAATTTCTGAACCCATAGGAAAAAATTTTCTGGCTACGCCCTGAATGTCAACCTAGGCAAGCTGATCAACTTGGTAAATCCGGCATGAGCAACAGTTTGTAGGAATGTATAATTCCATCATTTTATGTGATCGACATATCATCTATGCTACACTACCAACGTGGGTGCAATCCCAGGCAACACTCCTTTTGCTAAAACGTTGGCGAATACAAATCCAAAAGCGATTATTGGGCTTGATGCTACATAAAGTAGTCATTGTAATAGCCTGATTATCATCAACAAAAGATATTTGTAAGTGATAGTCATTAGATCCCCACAAAATAAAAATAAAAATTTGATGGTTGTTAGGATTATATTTTTTTAACGGCAAATTTGGATCACTGACAGACCACATAAGTATCATCGTGCACCACCCGATCATATCCATCTCCACTAGGCATAATGCGTATACACCAATTCAAGAGGAAACCCAATAAATATGGGAAAACCCCCTTGTGGGAATCGAACCCAGGACCTATTGGTTCTAAAGTCTTATTCCACCCCCAAAATGTCACTAGGCTATAAAGCCATGGACTCGTTGTTGGATTATATTCCGACAAAATCCAAAAACTAAAAAAAAATAAAAATACTTTTTTGTCAGAAAACTATTTTTATTTATTCTAAAAATGAATAATTTCTACTTTCTGTCCGAAAATTCCATAACTAAAGACTAGGGTAAATACATTTTTTTGTCCTTTATGTTTGTACCGGATTCCAACGGATAGACTTTAACTTCAATAATTACCGTCACAATTCTTTATTTTCAAAACCCGTTACACCGTACGTCCTTTAACACTAACTTGGTTAAATTTTTTTGATAAGTTTATTCACTTAAGGGTATTATGGTCAATTCATCCTCTTTTATTTAAATGTTTAATAAATAAAACAAAAAAAATTGCATATAGACATCATCTTCTCCAATTTCCTAACTCTAAAACCTAACCACCACATCTTGCCGCCACCATCACCTCATCCCGCTGCCACCACCACTTCATTCTGACCCCAACCTCTGCAACTCCCCCCTCTCTCCCTGTACCTTTTCTCCACCACATGTATTTTTAGTAAAAATACCAACTTTCTTGTTCTTGTTTTACGATCCAATAAGTTACATGGATCAGTTGTTTGTGGTCAAACCCAACATAATAGTTGGTCCAAGTTTTAGATTAATTGTAGACATATCTTCCAATTATTTAACTGGTGAAATCCCTGAAAACTTGTTTAGGCAGTGGGGTGCTATGATGAATGATGATAATGGAGATCCACCAAAAAAGAAGCACCTCAGCTTCACTGTATTACATCTTAGTGATTACTAATATCAAAATACAGTTACAGTAACAGTCAACGGACTCGAGTTAGAGTTAATCAAAATCTTGAAAGTTTTCACATCAATTGATATATTAGATAATCACTTTTCAGGGGAAATACCATTTACAGTTGGGCAGCTCAAAGCACTGTATGTTCTCAATGTATCCCGTAATGAGTTCACAAGTTCTATTCCATCATCTATGGGAAATTTGAGGCAGCTGGAATCACTAGACATGTCATCAAACAAATTGACTAGAGAGATCCCATATGCACTCGCATGTCTTTCATTTCTTTCTAGCTTTAATTTATCATACAATCAGTTGAAAGGAAGAATCACAATAGGAAACCAATTGCAGGTGTTTGAGAATGATTCCTATTTAGGCAACAAGAGATTATGCGGGTTTCCTTTGAGCAGAGCTTGTGCTAGTCCAATTGTAACCCTACCAATTAATGTATTTCGAGGGTATGTGGAGCAAGAAAAAGTGAAAAAAGATATTAATGTTTCTGTAGTATAGAGAGAGAGAGAGAGAGAGAGGGGGAGTTGGAGAGGTTGGGCGGCAGGATGGGGTGGTGGTGGCGGTAGATGAAGTGGTGGAAAGATATTGTGGTTAGGGTTTTAGGGTTAGGAAATTGGGGAAGATGATATCTATATGCATTTTTTTTGTTTTATTTATTAAACATTTAAATAAAAGCATGAATTGACCATAATACCCTTAAGTGAATAAAGTTAACAAAAAAATTTAACCAGATTAGCGCTAAATGACGTACAGTGTAATGGGTTTTGCAAATAAAGGATTGTGACTGTAATTATTGAAGTTAAAGGCTATCCGTTGCAATCCGGTACAAACATAAAGGATGAAAATTAAAGTGCAATTTACCCTAACGACTATGTAGGTAATTTACCGAAAATCAGATTAATAAGTTACCTAAATGGAATCAATTGCCCTAAAAATCAGGTTAAGAAAATAATCAATTATAATCATGAGTTTTGAAAACAAACATTTATAAAAGAAACAAAGTACACTAAATTACCCAAATGCAACTTTACTCTCCTCATGACAGGAAAGACACTCAATACTTGAGATTGCTAAGGGACAATAGAAATGGATATGCAGAATATTGTTTCTTTTTCATTTTAAAGTCGACTGACATTTCTGTTAATCAGTCTGTGAGTATGCGATGAAAAACATGTTATAATATCTATTACAGCATTCAGGCCAGTAGATAATCAAGAAATAGATGCAACCATGAAATTCGACATGTCAGTCAGCTTGATCTGGTTCCCGCTTATGATGTATATTATTGATGGTGATTACGTGTTCGTAGGGATGAAGAACTCAAGATTATGGAGAGAGAGGAGGTCAAGATTGTGATGTTATTATGAGTGTTTAACCTTTAGCCCTCTCTGGTTATCTCCTTAAATATCCTCAAGGGGAAACCTTTATTAGTTAATAAGGGTAATACGGTTCATCAACAATTACAAGTTAATTTAATAAGGTATAATTATATTTTGATCCAATATAATATAAATGATAATGATGGCTACATGATTAAATTCATAATATATATATATATATATATATATATATGTGTGTGTGTGTGTGTGTGTATGTATATATATTTAATCTTACATTCTCCTACTTAGCTGAGTAATCATTTATTATAAGTATTAGATAAGTCTCATTAGAAGTTAATACTCATTTTAGCTTTAAACCAAGAATCGTAACAGAGAAATACAACCGTTGGGTCATCATTCAACTTAGGACCCTCATTAGTCATACTACATTGTGTTTTGGTTAGTTATATCTAGTGGTTGATGGTTTGATTATATTTGTCACTTTATGATGTAATATGTTGTTCGGATGGTATAAAGGGTGTTGATGTACATATAATAAAGTGAAATATTGGTAATAATATTATATTATGGATGGTAAAAAGCAATGGTATTGTATTACGAATGGTAGGAGGTAATGGTAGTGTAGTATGGATGGTATGATAGATGAAAGGGAATGTGTATTCAAAGTGGTGTACTAAAACACGTTATAACATGTTTATATATATAGATGCACATGCGCATTTCCAGTGTTGTAATGTTATAAGAAGCTCATACATATAGATGCACATGTGCATTTCTATTATTGTTAATGTAAAATGTAGTGTATTATGAATAGTAGTGTAAATGAAAGTGCAATTTTCTGATATTTGTAATAAATTACGGAATTTGTCAAAGAAATGATACAAATGCACATGTGCATGGATAGTTAATTGAATTTTTTTTTGAAATTTTTTTTTATTATTGACGAAATATAGCGATTTTTCCAAAAAAAAAAAGTAGTAAAAAAAATTTTGGGGTGTTTTTTAGGTATTTTTTGGTTGTGTTCACATTGGTTCTCGCGGTTCTCGCAATAAAGGGTGGTTCCTAACGGATCCTTCTCCTATATATATATATATATATATATATATATATATATATATCAAATCAAACAATTATAACATAAGCCTCGTTTCTTAAATTCTCAAGACTACAACGTATGGTAGACCGTGAAGGGAAACCCGAATTGTCACATGTGTCCGACTTTTGTACCTGCTGGGAATTCTCTTACAACACCAGTTACCACACTAGCTTTAGGCTGGTCCATTTGAGGCGTTATACGGGTGGAAATTCCGATCACCTTTGTGTTGGGTTGAAGTTGGCGATAGCCAAATCATTGGCCCTGAACTCGTACCCGACACAACGGAAAAGATTGCCCAGATCAGACAACAAATGACGGCAACTCGCGACCATCAGAAAAGCTACGTTGATAAGCGTAGGAAACCTTTTGGAATTCCAAGTTGGAGACTGATTCTTGCTAATAGTCTCACCTTGGAAAGGTGTGGTTCATTTTGGCGAACGGGGCAAGCTTAATCTGCGTTATGTCGGACATTTCGAAATTACTAAGAGGATCGGTACAGTGGCATATAGATTGAACTTGCTTGAAGAGCTCAGTGGGGTACACAACGTTTTCCATGTATCAAATCTGAAGAAGTGTGTATCAGATGAGACTCTCATTGTTCCTGTCAGGGAAATCACTATTGATAATCAGCTTCATTTCGTTGAGGAACCAGTCAAGATCATGAATCGGGAAATCAAAACCCTCAAGCGTAGCAAGATACCCATAGTTCGAGTTCGTTGGAACTCACATCGTGGTCCAGAGTTTACTTGGGAATGGGAAGATCAAATGATGCGAAAATATCCTTAGTTGTTTTAGAATAATGCACCCAGTACTGAAGCTACTACTGAATTTTGGGACAAAATTCCAAATCGAAATGGGGATGATATGGCACCCCGTGTAAACACTTAACTACACTAGATTATTCAGTGACTGCATGCTAAATTTTGGGACAAAGTTTCTTTCAACATGGGGATGATGTGACAACTCGTACCTTTCACTCCGTATCATTTCCTTTCGCGTTCCACTATACGTTGTAATTATGTGAACATGGTAAACGTGACTTATGATATTTGATTTATAAGTGTATGATTGTGACTTAAATTATTATTATATGAATGATTTATTAAATACAAGTCCAGCCGCACACTACCTCTAGGTCGCACACCACTCTTGCCGCACACCCTTGTGCGCTCACACATCTGACCATACACCTCTTTTGGTATTGGCCCAACTGAGCCCAAAAGACTATTAATTTGGACCGCACACTTGCATGTGCGGCCTCCCCCTTGAGTATAAATACCCCTGGCTTCCAAACCCTAGAGAATATTTCCCGAATCATTTGACGGCAGCCTTTCCTGCAACATTCTCGCATCCTTTTCAGCAACATTCTCCCCTCTTTCTTTTGGAAGATTGACGGCATCATCTTTCTACCTTCTACGTCGGTTTCTCTCTTGAAGCTTCATCACTCCTTTTTCATGCTCACTCTCTTTCTTTTATCACTATTTAATTCATGTACATGATAGTGTGTTGATGATTTGGTATGGCATGATGTTCATAGATTGTTCAAATGATAAAAGAATGTGATAAATCTCTGTGATTCTAAATCTGTTTATGAATCACGATTAATATTGATGAAATGATAAAACTATGTGTTGTATGTTTGATAGATTCGCATGACATAGTGTTCATAAATCTGATGTGATGATTGATTTATGATGACTGCTTTGTGTGATTGATGAACTATGATGACATGATGATTATGATTAGATGATTTTCATGTGGCATGAGGATTCACAGATTTAGTTGGACGATTTCATATGATGGTGATGATTTCTTATAATGATGAATAAGTAGATTTATTTGTTAATAATTAAGGATTTCTGAAGCTGCTTATAGTGGTGAATGAATAGATTTTGTTAGTAATGATTGGTTCATGATTAGGGTTCATAAAGTCATGAATATGGTATTAGGATTCATGAGGATTTATGTAAAAAGTTGTATTTTTGTCTATTTTTATCGTATGAACATGGATAGTTATTTGTTTGATCAGTAGAATTGAACCGTAGACTACGGTGGAGCACCATAGTCTACGGTAGGGTTATTTTATACCACACAAAACGCACACTTTAGATTGCATGTTGTACAAGCTTACACAGCACACCGCACACTTGTGTGCCATGTGTGCCGCACACTTCTGAATTTACACCCCTGATGCACAATGTACAATCACATGGTGCATGGTCGCACACTCCTGCATTGCACACTCCTTGACTGCACATTGTACAATTAGGTTATGCAAGGTCGCACACCCTTAGAGACCTCGCATTCATGTTGTACAAACACCTGATGCACAAAGTATAATCCTTCTATGCATGACCGCACATTATCAAGTGGCCGCACACTCTCATGTGTGCCACACACTTGATAGTGGACCGCACACTTATGCACATTGGACCGCACACATATACTGACTATTCTTTGGGCTTTGTTATGAATCCAAGTATGGCCCACATACTTTACACATTACATGATACCTTTAACTTGTACTACTTGTTAAATACATGTAGAAAACTACGTGAGCTACTTATATACAAACCTAATAAATATTGGTAACCATAATAGGACGTGGTTGACCATATTAACTCAAGTAATTAAATCTGCCGAGCTAAGCAAAGGTGAGTTCACACTTTTATTAAAAGCATGTATTCCCGGTGGTTAGGAATCTAGTATTCCGAGGGATGGAATATTGTTAAATGCTATTTATATTTCATGTCTTTAGCGGACTAAATGAAACTTTATCTAAAAGTCCCCACACATTATACCGATCAATTGTCGGGGCCTGGCGAATGAGATATTAGTTGATAGCGCTATTAGGTTTAATAAAGCTCACACCGTGCCTGGGAGGACAAGTGTGAACTTTTATGCCTTGGCAACTAGTCAATGATGTCAATGATGATAGACATTGACGTAGGGCACAAACAACTTAACAGTGGTAGCTCCCCATGACATGTTTTATAATTGGGTAACTTAATAACTTAAGTTTTTTTAAAAACAACATTGAAAAACCATGAACTCCCCAACTTTATGTTGACACCCTATTACATGCTTTGCAGGTCATTAGGTGCAGCACTGGAGCTTGCATGGAGGAGTGTAGTGGTTGCGTAGAACCATTGCTAGGTTCTTATTTAATAATTATGGCTTTAAAACAATTGTTGAGAATTTAAACTTTATGCTTCCACTGATTACCTAGACAATGTTCTAGACTTTGAACATTTTGTCACTAATCGTATCAATGGTGATGGATTTACTTTATTTTATTCAATTGTTCAATATGATTAGTGGCATGATCTTGTTCACTCACCCGCCTCGCGGTAATACCCCGCAAGTAGAATTTAAGGGGGTGACATAGTTTCCCTTTCCCTAGGGAAGGGATATTTTGGTAACTCACTTTAGTTGAGAAAACCTTTCATGCCACATCAAGCCACACACTACCACTCTGGGCATGGGGCTTGATTGCCAAAGGCGGTATGTGTAACATGCCACTTGCCCACATACTCCTACGTAATTCACATGCACTCTGGGCTTATCTGTTTTATAAACAATTAAGTTACCATTAGAGGGGAACGAAAGGGCTTGAACAATTAGAGCATTGACATCCCTTCCATCAAATCTACCCTATAATTATATTAAAAACAACTTCATTTTCCCTCTTATTTCAAGTAAATAATATTTGTTTATACTTTTATCATTATATTTTCTGTCTCCTCCACTAACAAGAACTTTTAAAATATATGAAAAAATTATAGTGAGTGACAATATCCCCTCAAATATACAAATAAACAGTAATATCTTCTCCCCCCTCCACTCACAGCCACTTTTATACTATAAAGATCACTCTCACAAAATACAGGGAAAGGGATGTGAATGCACTTACATCCATTTTTGCTTCAAAATATATCTACTGACGTGATGTTCATATGACGGAAAACGCTCCTTAGAAGCTTGAACCATTACCTACGATTTTCCACGTACTATTTAAAACAACATATTTTTTATGAAGATTTTATGAATAGTTACACAGGTGCAAGCATTTTTAGATTGGTTTGTTTAGTTTCAGACGTACATCTCATTCTATTTTATTTTTCTACATTTGTAATAATTGAAACTACATTAGTATTTGAGGAAAATTAATAATACTCAATATATACATCCCAAAAGAAAAAATTGTCACAACCCACGCCCCCTTATCTGTCCCGGGAACGGGCGGCCGCGAACATTCGTTTGTGGTGGTATCAGTTATTAATTTGGCAGCGGAAATTACATCAGGACCGTAGTTAGGAAATGTTTATCAGAGTAAAACCACCATATTTGATATTAATAATCACATGGGTAAATCCCAAGTTTCTTATTACAATACATTTATAGGGATAAACCCTATTTTATTGAATTTAAAACATCGTTTATTAGGTAACTTTTATAGCCACATTTTTCCCAAGCCTTCAGTGCTCTCCAGCTGGCTTTTACTAATTGACTATCACATTGTGTTACCTAAAACGCGTTTTAAAAACATTTGTCAGTGGGAAATACTGGTGAGTGAATCCCAGTTTAATCAAGAAACATTTTATTAATTAAAACAGTATTGAGAGCGATCATATTGTTTATTTCTACACAATTACTCATTCAGTACTGTCAATCCTGACTTGCGGGTCATATTACACATTGGCTAACTCATTGTCCAATGGTAACGTACTGTCATCCCGACTTACTACTCACAGTAGTAAATTTTGTATACAAAACCCCAACATACCGGCAGTAATTGAAGAACTACAAAGACTCAATCACCGCTTAATCGCATTGTAAAACATTTAAGGTTTTGTAAAACATTACAAAAAGGTTAACAAAAAGAGGATAAACTCACATTGCTATCTTAGACTTCGCGTAAGGGTTTGCTGGGAATAATCTATAATTTATACAAATGTACATAGGTTAGTATCATAACCCTTTGAAAATATTAATGATACTCTCCCCGACACAGCATTCCAACAACTACGTCGGGCAGAACCACGACAGTTGTTACGGAACCCTAAATCAATCGGGCAGCGTATCTATTACGAAACAGGGGTTATAATACTTACAACGGAGCAGAACCTCGCTAATTAGGGGGTATAATACCCGCGTATTATAAGCCTACTATCAGAATTTGAGACTGAGAATGAAAGGAATGAACGACGGAAAACGAAAACCCGTTGCTTTCTTATATAGGTGCTGAAACTGGTCCTTACGCGGCCCGCGTAAGAGTAGACGAAGGTCTACGCGGCCCGCGTTGACTCCGGGTCAGCGCGTAGCTGGGCTGATTCGACAACTAGCTTAGCCGGGTGTTGGGTCACGTGGCGGCCCAAGGCTGCGCCACAATTTGGGACACTCGCGGCCCACGTAAGGTTGATGTGAGGTCCTACGCGGCCCGCCTCAACTTATATTTTCATTTTTTTTATTTTTTTAATGCTATTTAATATATTTGAGGCCCGTTTTTCACGTACGAGGTGTATTTTAAGAGATATTGGGACATTTTAAAATATAATAAGGTGTCGAAAATATTATGAGGGTGTCGGTTTATTTGAGAGTTGTTACATACTCCCCACCTTGTTTTAGAGCTCGTCCTCGAGATCTACTGGAACAAGTGCCGATATTTCTTTTGCATTTCTGACTCGAGTTCTCATGTGTACTCAGGTTCTCTTTTAGAGTCCCATTTCACTTTGACCAGAACTAATCTATTGTGTTTGAGATTCTTGACTTTCCTGTCTTCAATCTGTAAAGGCCTTTCTATAAACTTGAGTTGTTCATTTACCTCTATATCCTTAAGAGGTACTATCAGTGATTCATCAGCTAAACACTTTTTGAGATTAGATACATGAAATACATCATGTATTCCTGCCATTTCCTCTAGCAGTTGTAGCTGATAGGCTACAGGTCCTATTCTTCTAATAATCTCAAAAGGTCCAATATACCTGGGACTTAGCTTTCCCCGTTTGATGAATCTTACTACTCCTTTCCAAGGAGAGACCTTTAATAATACTTTATCTCCTACTTGAAATTCCAATGGCTTGCGTCGGTTATCGGCATAGCTTTTCTGTCGATCACGTGCTGCTTTCAATCGTTCCTTGACTTGAATAATCTTGTCAGTTGTTTCTTGCACTATCTCAGGTCCAGATAGTTGCTTTTCTCCAATTTCTGCCCAACAGACTGGGGTTCGGCACTTTCGTCCATAAAGTGCTTCGAATGATGCAGCATTGATACTTGTGTGATAACTATTATTATAAGAAAATTCTATTAAAGGTAAGTGATCGTCCCAATTACCTCCGAAATCAATTACACAAGCTCTAAGCATGTCTTCCATTGTCTGAATTGTTCTTTCGCTTTGTTCATCCGTTTGAGGGTGATAAGCCGTGCTCAAATTTAACTTGGTTCCCATAGCTTTTTGGAAACTTGACAAAAAATGAGAGGTAAATCGGCTATCCCTATCAGAAACAATTGATAAAGGAATTCCATGTAAAGAAACAATTTCATTTACATACAATTTGGCTAATTGTTCCATACTGAAAGTTTCTTTCATTGGTAGAAAATGAGCTGACTTGGTTAGCCTATCTACAATCACCCAGATTGTATCATTGCCTTTCTTTGTTTTGCGTAATTTAGTAACAAAATCCATTGTTATTAATTCCCATTTCCACACCGGCATTTCTAATTGTTGTAATAGACCTGAGGGTTTTTGGTGTTCAGCTTTGACTTGTGAACAAGTTAAACATTTAGAAACATAGGCTGCTATGTCCTTTTTCATTCCTATCCACCAAAAATTCTTTCTTAAATCTTGGTACATTTTATCATTTCCTGGATGCATCGTATACTTAGACTTATGGGCTTCTTCTAATATACGATGACGCAGGTTTCCTAATTTAGGTATCCACATTCTCTTTTCATGGAATCTCCAAATTCCATCTGTTCCTTGTTCTAATTCTTTTAGCATACCTTTTAATTTTTCAGTATCTTCCTTGATTACTGATTCTTGTGATTCTCTTATTTGATCATTTAAATCTACTTGTAGATTTAATTTAAGAGAACATATCTTTTTTGGCTTTTCATGATACTTTCGGCTTAAAGCATCTGCCACTACATTTGCTTTTCCTTCGTGATACTAGATATCACAATCATAGTCACTAAGCATTTCCATCCAGCGTCTTTGCCGCATATTCAACTCCTTTTGCTTGAAAATATACCTTAAACTCTTATGATCAGTGAATACGGTAAACTTACTACCATAAAGGTAATGTCTCCAATCTTAAGGGAAAAAATTATTGCTCCTAACTCTAGATCATGGGTTGAGTAATTCTCTTCATGATTCTTAAGTTGTCTAGATGCATAAGCTATAACCTTTTGGCGTTGCATTAGTACACATCCATAACCTAATTTAGAAGCGTCACAATAGACTACAAAGTCTTCAGCTCCTTCTGGTAATGCTAGTATGAGTGTATGGGTTAATTTATGCCTAAGGATTCTAAAGGCTTCTTCTTGTTTTAATCCCCATTCAAACTTAACAGATTTATAGGTTAGCTTAGTTAAAGGAATGAGTATTCTAGAAAAATCTTGAATAAATCTTCTATAATAACCGGCCAATCCTAAGAAACTTCTAACCTCGGTTGGTGATTCAGGGATTTTCCATTTAGTAATTGCCTCGATCTTTGTGGGATCCACATGAATTCCTTCATGATTAACTAAATGTCCAAGAAACTGTACCTGTTCTAACCAAAATTCGCACTTAGAAAATTTAGCATAAAGCTTTTCCTTTCTTAATAAACTTAAAAGTGCGTGCAAATGCTTTGCATGATCCTCTTTATTCTTAGAGTAAATGAGAATATCATCTATAAAAACAATTATGAATTTATCCAAATATGGCTTACATATTCGGTTCATCATGTCCATAAATGCAGCTGGGGCATTGGTTAAACCAAATGGCATGACAGTAAATTCATAATGACCATACCTTGTTCTGAAAGCGGTTTTAGGAATGTCCTCTTCCTGTACCTTTAATTGATGATATCCTGACCTTAAATCGATTTTAGAGAAAAATCGAGCTCCTTGTAGTTAATCAAACAGATCATCGATTCTCGGTAATGGGTACCGGTTTTTAATCGTAACCTTGTTTAATTCACGGTAGTCAATGCATATACGCATTGATCCGTCCTTCTTTTTAACAAACAATATCGGCGCTCCCCATGGTGATGAGCTTGGCTGTATAAATCCTTTTTCTGACAATTCATCCAATTGTTTCTTCAGTTCCTGCATTTCAGCGGGTGCCAAACGGTAGGGTGCTTTGGCAATTGGTGCTGTTCCTGGTATTAAATAAATTCTGAATTCAACTTCCCTATCTGGAGGTTGCCCTGGCAATTCTTCTGGAAATATATCTGAAAACTGAGACACTATTGGGATGTCTTTTAGTTCTTTTCCTTTAGTGTTAGTGATTCTGGAAATCAAATACACTATAGAACCTTTTCTTATATAACTTGCAGTTTTCATCACAGAGATGAATTTTGTTGATTTAGATCGTTCATCTCCTTTAATTGTGATCATTTTACCTTTTGGTGAATTTACTTGAATTGACTTTTGATCACATAAAATATTGGCTTTATTGGCTATTAACCAATCCATTCCTAAAACAACATCGAATCCTGCCAGATTCATGGGATAAAGGTTTGCAATAAATTTCTGATTTAAAATTTCTATGCTTGCTCCCTGCAAGAATTCAGAAATCCTAACGGTTTCTCCATTAGCTGTCTCTACTAAGCATTCTAGTGGTAGTTTAGTTAATGACTGATTTAGAAATTTGCAAAATGATGTATTAATAAAACTTTGGTTTGCACCAGAGTCAAATAATACTTTAGCAAAAACATCATTAACTAAAAACGTACCAGCTATGACATCTGGAATCATCTTAGCTTCATCTGCAGTCAGAACAAATGCTCTAGCATTTTGAGTATTCTTGTTGTTTGTAGCTGGAGCTAATTTTGGGCAATTAGGCTTGATATGACCTTGTTCTCCGCAGTTGTAACATATCCTGTTGTTAACTTTCTTCCTGCACTTTTCTTCCTTGTGTCCCGATATTTTGCAAAAGTTACAGTATATAGAGCATATTTCTGAATGCTTTCTTTTGCAATACCTACAGTAGGGTGTAGAGGTAGAACCTATATTTTTCCCACGATTAAAATTTCCAGAACGAAATTCCTGTGTGAGTTTCTGGGTTAGGTTCCTCCTTTGATCCTCCTCTCGGGTACGGACTAATTCATCTGTCAAGGTATTTGCTAGTTCTACAGCTTCTTCTATGGTTTGAGGTCTAGCTGCCTTGACTACGTGTCTTATTTCCCCGATTAATCCCCAGATGTAACGGGAGATTAATACTGGTTCTGGTGAAGCAAGGGTTGGCACTATTCTAGCATATTCGAAGAATATTTTAGTATATCCCTTACTATCCACACCAGTCATCCTAAGGTTTAGGAATTTGTTTGCTATATGTTCCTTCTCATTGGGTGGGCAGAATTTCCTTTCTAACTTGTTCTTAAATTCTTCCCATTCCATATTGTAGGTTCTATCACTTCCTCTTGATTGGAGTATAGTGTTCCACCATTCTAGTGCTGCATTCTTAAACAGATTAGAAGCAAACAATATCTTATCTTCTTCAGCACACTTGGTTATCCTTAAGACTGCCTCAGTCTTCTCTATCCAGCGTAGGGTTGCAATGGCCCCTTCGTTGCCCGAGAATTCCATTGGTTTACAAGACCAGAATTCTTTATAAGAACAACCGTAAGACACGGTTCTTCTCCTTTTGGGAATAGGCATTTGAAGTACGGGTCCATTGTTCACGCTGTGTTCTGGTTTAATTGGTCGCTTACTGCTATGCTTACTTTTATCATTCGCTTCTTGAATCGTTTGAATAATAAATGGCATTGCATCTATGATTCCTTGTGTTACTATATGTTGAATGGCACTATTATCCATTTGGTTTCCATTGTTATTGATGCTCGGATTTTCATTAACCACGTTAATGTTACTCTGGTTATCATTATTCAGATTTCCTTGATTTCCTTCATCGGCCATCTGAATTTTAAACATTTACCCCATATTAATATCACAAGATAATATTTAATATAGTTAATCACATGATACGCAATCTAGCCAAAAACGTCGATCATTGCGACTTTTACTCTATTTTCATATACTATTATGCATCTATTACACACTAGTACTGAAATAAAATTACAATACCAACAGAAATAGAAACACACTAATAGTAATAGGCATCCGTACACACATATTTTATTTTATTTTTATTATATTATATTATATTATTATTACTATTATCGTTTCCTCCATCACATCACGGATATGGATTTATCCAAAAATCCATATTGCACTCATCGTATTTCCATACGAGACGCTCTCCCACCTGACGCATTCTCTCACTGCTTTCTAAAATTTCCTCCCCAAAAGTCATAAGTTCTTGTACGTTTTCTGCACTCATTGGGGGTGCAAGTTCTAGGACTGGGTTCGGAATCTGGGGTGCGGGTTCCTGATATGGGGGTGAAAGTGCCTAAAATCGGTAAGGATCTTCTAAGATTTCCCTAATGTAGTTATCATGGTAATAGGGATCTAAAGGGTCCATACCTAGATAGGCTCCTATGTTCTGTATGGGTGTGTCTTCATGGATAGGGTAACGTTGCACAAAGTCCCTATTGTCGTCCCACCAGGGGTCTAATTTGGGTCTAGGGGGTTTAGTGCAGGTACCCTAGGGATTTCTTCTGGGTTAAAGTCATGCATCTCCACTTGGTTTTCAGGGTTTTCTATCTCCATGGGTTGGTCTGGGATTAGAGGTTGTGGGGCTACTAGTTGTTCCAGAATTAGGTCAGCAGCAGTTGTAGCTAGGATATGGAAATTGGCTAGGCTTCTATTAAGCATATCCTGTGTATGGGCATCTGTCTTTCGCTTAGCGGCTGCTAAAACTCTTTGCTGTTGCAACTTTCGCATTCTTTTCCTACGTGCAAAGGCTTCCTTACTGAACCATCCTCGTTTCTTATGAGGGAATGACTCTTCAGACTGAGCTTTAAAGGCAAACATCCCTTCTTCCTGATCAGCAGAATACCCAGAAAGGGCAGGCTGTGAAGAGGTACCTTCACTCCTAGGTGAATCAGACAACTGACGACTCATGTCTGAGGGTCCTTGATCACTCATACTGTAAACTAACAAATAGTCAAATAACACATAAGAAATAATTACAGTTATGCATGTAATTTAATTCCTAACACAAAATTTAGAATTTAAGTGTCAGCAGAACACTTCTTGGGCTCAGACCAGTGGCTAGGCTCTGATACCACCTTCTGTCGCAACCCCCGATCCCTTATCTATCCCGGGAACGGGCGGACGCGAACTCAGAGTTTTGGTGGTATCAGCTTGTTAATTTGGCAGCGGAAATTACATCAGGACCGTAGTTAGGAAATGTTTATCAGAGTAAAACCACCATATTTGATATTAATAATCACATGGGTAAATCTCAAGTTTCTTATTACAATACATTTATAGGGATAAACCCTATTTTATTGAATTTAAAACATCGTTTATTAGGTAACTTTTATAGCCACATTTTTCCCAACGTTGGTGCACTAAATGTCTGTTGATTACGTCATAATCAAGTCTTGTGTCTAGATAGTTTGTATGTACACACAACAGGGTCTTAATTAGGGTTTTTACATGTTTATCTTGTAGATTTCGCTTGAAAGTGTTCTTGTGTGATTCAAGCTAAATCAGATTTAGCTTGAACTGGTTCAAGCGAAATCAACAACAGAGATTTAGCTTGAACAGGTTCAAGCGAAATCATGATTTAGCCTGAACTGACTCAAGCGAAATCAACATACTATATATAGGGTTGTGTGGTTCATTTGTAATAGAGATGGTCATTGTATGTGAGACGAAGTGCTGACGGATTTGTATCAGAAAACATTGTACAAGCACTCAAATCAATCAGAAAAGAAAGATTAAAAGGATACTAGCTGTTATGACTTTGTTTACGTTGATTCCGCCTTCGTACTCAAAGATGAACTGCCTTAACTGACGTTTCAAGGTCGTAGAACGGTCCAACAAGTGGTATCAGAGCTCAGGACGAGGAGTTCATACCATAGCAGCTTGATATTACCGGATTCTCTTCTTTCTACTCATTTCTTTTTATACTTTTCTGATCTGAACGAGTTCCAACGGTCGAAATGATCTGATTTTCGAGTATATTGTGTAAAACCGAGTTTTAACAAAGCCTACAAAGATTCGAACTAAAATTCAGATTAAAACTTGTGAAAAATGGACTAAAACCTGATTTAGCTTGAAAGTGTTCGAACTT
This sequence comes from Helianthus tuberosus, assembly GCA_030545235.1. Taxonomy (NCBI): domain Eukaryota; kingdom Viridiplantae; phylum Streptophyta; class Magnoliopsida; order Asterales; family Asteraceae; genus Helianthus; species Helianthus tuberosus. Next base: position 179,353,250 of record CM060366.1, read on the forward strand.
GAAGGTAGATTTCGCTTGAAAGTATAAGATTTAGCTTGAAAATCAGAAGATTTCGCTTGAACATTTCAAGCGAAATTGAGTTGTGAGATTTCGCTTGAATCTGTTGGATTTGAATTAAAGGATTTCGCTTGAAACAGTTGAAGCGAAATTCATTGGTTGTGGATTTCGCTTGAATCAGAACTGGTCTTAGATTTCGCTTGAAACAGTTGAAGCGAAATTGAATTGCTGGATTTCGCTTGAAACACTTGGATCAGATTTCGCTTGAGTTGATTTTTGAGATTTCGCTTGAATAGTTTAAAGTGTTGATTTCGCTTCAAACTATTAAGTTTCGCTTGAACTTGCTGATTTTTCAAAAACCTAAAAATTTTCTAAGTGTTTGCTGATTTTGCAGGAACATTCACGATGGATGATCTTTTCATGAACCCATTCAGCGATATGTACGCGTTCGCTGGAGATTCCGGAAACAATGATACTTCGTCAAGCAATGTGAATGATAACCCGCCAAAAGAGTAGAAAAAGGAAGCTTGGGAATCGGAAAGTGCCTTCGGAACGTTCAATAAACCTCCAAAGCTAATGGCTATTGAGGAATACAGTCGATGGTCAAGAAAGTTTGAGGACTGGTTGATGGCATTCGTATTTCCCAGCTGGAAGAGTATGAAAAACGGTTATGAACATGGAAACAAATATGGTGAAACTTTAAGAGCAGCTGAGGAGATTGAATCGTTTGTAGCTGAACAAAAGTGTGTGGCATTGTTATTTCAGTCCGTCCGGGAAGACATAATCTCATTGATCGATTATTCAAATGCAAAAGATCTTTGGGAAAAGTTAGAAAAGAAATGTTTAGGAAGTACTGAAATCGGGAAAAACAAAAAGAAACTTCTTAGAAAAGAGTTTGATCTGTTTGGATGTTTAAAGAACGAGTCAGTTTGTAAAATGATAGAAAGGTTTGGTCATTTGAAGCTGGAATTAGTAAGACATGATATCAAAATTCCTGAAGAAGATCTTATCGACAAATTGTTCGATTCGTTGCCTGATGAGATGGATTGGAGATATTATGCGCTGATGCTGAAGAATACCATCAAAGAACCAGAAAAGTTGACATTAGATTTGCTGATTGAGAAACTCGAGAGTCATGAGTTGGAGTTGAAGAAGACGTACAAAGTTAATCACTCATCTTATCAACAGAATTTGGATCTATATTATCCAAAGAGCATGATGCCAAAAGCAACTTCTCCAAAAACCGCGTTTTCTGCTGAGAATGTGTCGACAGCTGGCAAAGAAAGTCAAAGCAGTCAAAGCAGTGGAAGTCACAGTGGTTATCACAGTGGATCTTCATCATCTGGAAATCATCCAGATGCAAAAAATCGTTTTCAATGCAACATCGCAATAGACTTGAAGAATGCTCAGAATTTTGATGAGGAGTCGGCCAAGCAGCAGATGATCTTTCTAACATCGGTGTTGGAATCATATGAAGGGTTAGTAGCTGGGAAGATAGGCAACACTAATCTGACGAAAGAAGATTACGATCAGATTGATCCGGAGGAAATGGAACTGATCGATATTCGTTGGGCTATGGCAAGTGCTGTTCGTCGAGCACAGCGTTTTATGGAAATTACCGGAAGAAAAACAATTGGTGGTGCATCTACCAAGCTGGGGTTCGATAAATCCAAGGTGACATGCTTCAAGTGTAAGCAGAAAGGTCACTTCAAACGAGAATGCCGAAACACTTATGCTGATGAGTCGGAGAACCCTTTCAGAGATGATTACTACAAGAAGGCAATCTATCATCAGAATAAATCCGAGCCGCCTAGATTGAAGCAGGTTGAAGATAACAGAGAGAAATCTAGAGCTCTTGCGGTGATTTACGATGATGAGGGTTATGATTGGAGTCAAGAGGTTCTACCAGAAGAAGATGCGGTTGGTTACGCATTCATGGCGAAAAATGATGATCCTATTCCGTGGAAAGACGATCGAACTGAAGAGCAAAAGTATAGATACAGAAAAATGATAGATGAAAACAAAATCATTAGAATATCTCGTATCTTTCTGGAAGCGAGGAGAGCCAATAGATGGGATCCAGATAGAGAGTGTTATCTTGATGAGTACGGAAATATTGCAATTGATGATAGTACACTTGATATTGAAGCCATAATCCAGCAGTACAAAGATGATGATGAGTATTGGCAACACAAATGGTGGGGAACTCCAACCGAGAAAATGAAAGAAGAAGAGAAAGAGAAAGAGAGAAAAGAGAAAGAAGAGATCGAGAAAGCAAAGAAAGATGATACTGGAATTCTTGACACAACGCAGGAGTTGACTGCTGAAAACCTCGGAAATATGGCTGACAAAGTGCTGGTTGCTAAGGCACTTGAGGTAGACTCTAACTCCGTGTCTGAGTCAAAAAGCCAGGTCAGTTCAGATGTGTCAACAAATGTGTCAGGTAAGAAAATCGATGGAAATGCTGATTGCAAAAATTGCAACAAAGAGTGCAAATTTTGTAGCACAGTCACGTATCTCAACGGGAAGAAAGTTGATGATCTGACAGCAAAGGTCAGAAGCGTTGAGAATCAGATTCTTGATCGTGACAAAACAGTTAAAGCTTCAACTGAACGGATAAGAGAATTAACTAGACAAATTGAAAATGATAAAATTGATCATGACAAAATTAAACAAGAAAATGAAAAGTTGATTCTTGAAAACCGTCAGATTTCTGAAAAATTTGAAAAACTCAAAAGCACAATGAAAGATTGTGATGATCGAAATGGTAAAACTTTTAAAGAAAATGAACATTTAAGAGTAGTGCTTAGAGTAAAAGAAGAATCAATCAACCAACAACTGGATGAAATCGCTAAATTGAAACTTAAAGTTCAAGAGGTTGTAATCGAAAATGAGCGAATCCAGTTGAAGCTTAACAGTTACAACTCCGCAAGCTTTGTTTTGCAACATATCATTCCCAAACCCATCGGGAAAGACAAAGCGGGCGAAGATGTGTATTGTGATGGAACTGGGGTGGGGTTTCATCAAGTTCCACCACCTGTTCTTGATAATTACACTAAAAAGCAGTCTGGGTTGGTTGAAATTGAGGAAGAAAGTGAAGTTAAACTTCCGGAGAACATTGATGTCACGTTTACATCTTCCAATGACGAGAGTGTCCAAAATGATATTGTAAAAGGTGTTGTTGAAAATGTGCTAAAAATGGATAGTGACACTACTGAGGAAGATGGGTGTTTCTTGGACAAATACATTCAGAAATCAAAGTCCAAAAAACAACTTAAGTGATGAACCGGGTCTTGTGATGTACAAGATGGCTGGATCTGATAAGTTGTATTCGGATTCTGAGTTTCCAATTGAGAATGTTAATGTGAAAAAGCTGACAAATGTTTTCAAATTGGTTGAAGTTGAGTTGTCAGAAGTGAACAGTTTGAGTCAAACAAAAAGGCAAATGAATTTTGAGAAAGATAAAGCTTATTACAAAAAGCCTGTTGTTCCACCACGTTTTTATAATAACAATCGAAACAATTGGTCGGGTGGTTATTGGGGTGGTAATAGTTATCAGAAGAAGAGTTTTCAAAACAAAAGATTTGCAGAAAAGAAGGTGTTTGTGAATAGCTCAAGTTCACTTGCTGATGAAGAAAATGAAATTTTTTCAAAATCAAATAAAGAGTTCTTTGAGAAGAGAGCCTCACAATCTCAGTCTGAAGGCACAAGTCAAGTTGTTGATACTCGTACATGTTTTAGATGTAACAAAGTTGGTCACATTGCAAGAAATTGCACCAACTCCAAGCCTAAGACTGAAGTTGTTGACAGACAAAAGAAGAAAGTTGATGTGAAGGGTAAAGCACCAATCATTGTTGAGAAAAAGAATGAGAAAAATGACAACATCAAAATGAAAAATGAACCCGTAAAGAAAGTGGTAACTAAAAACGACAAGTAGTATAAACGGGTTGCATTATCTCAACAAGTTTGGAAACCAAAAACTGAAATGAAAATTTCAACTTCTGAAGTGAAAAAGGCTGAAGAATCAATTTCGGTTGATTATGATGCAAATTTTCCACCTTTGAAGGCTGAAAATTTCAAAATTCAAATTGCGAGAGTCAAGGTTACACCTAAGGCTGATGAGGCCTGGGTGGACACCATGTTCGAATAAGCAGTTTGATTTGCCGGAGCTTCCTTGATCGCGAAGCATGAATCGGCATCTTTATTGAAATGTTTTAAAATCAACTTGTGGTATGTGCAGGATCTTCCAAGAGCCATTTCAAGATGGATCATGGATAGTGGCGCATCTCGACATATGACAGGAAAAACTGCATTGCTGTATGATGTGAAGAATATCAATGGTGGTTATGTGGGATTTGCTGGTCATGAAGGTGGTAGAATTGTTGGTGAAGGAACGTTATCCAACGGGATTGTGACGTTTGAGAGAATTAACTACATCACTGAGCTGGAGAACAATCTGCTTAGTATCTCGCAGATTTGTGACAATATGTATACTACTCACTTCACTGATAAAGAATGTTTGATTTTGAAACCTGGATTTGTTGTTCCTGAAGAATGGATTATCATGAGGGCACCTAGAGTGAATGATTTATATGTGTTAGATATGAGTGTAGCAACTACAACTACTGGTCAAGCACATTGTTTTGTGTCTAGTGCAACTGAGAAAGAATCAAGATTGTGGCACCGCAAGATGGGGCATATTCACCTAAGGAAGATGAATCACTTGGTGCACAATGATTTGGTTTTGGGTGTTAATATCAAAGGTTTTCATCTGGAAGGGGAGTGCATTAGCTGCATCAAAGGCAACCAGAAGAAAAAGTCACACCCTACAAAGCAAGTCAATTCAGTTTCGAGACCTCTGGAAAGACTTCACATGGATTTGTTTGGTCCGGTGAATGTCAAAAGTATTACAGGAGATTACTATTGTTTGGTTGTTACTGATGATTATTCCAGATTTTCGTGGGTTTCTTTCTTGAAGACGAAAGATGAAACATTTGACAGTCTGATGGGGCTGTTCAGGAAGATTGAGAATTTGTACCAAAGGCGTATCAAGAGAATTAGAAGTGATAATGGTACTGAATTCAAGAACAGTAAGATGGAAGAATTTTGTGATGAAAGAGGTATTTTGCATGAGTTTAGTGCTCCGTACACTCCGCAGCAGAATGGAGTCGCAGAACGCAAAAATAGGACACTAATCGAGACGGCTAGAACTATGCTCGCAGATTCAAAGTTACCGATAAATTTTTGGGCTGAAGCTGTTTCCGCCGCATGTTATACGCTCAACAGGGTTCTCACTGTCAAGAAGTTCAACAAAACATGCTTTGAGCTAATCAATAACCGCAAACCAAATTTGAAGTATCTAGAACCGTTCGGGTCACCCTATACAGTTATAGAGCCTCATGGAAAGTTTGGTCCGAAGAGCATTGAGGGAATTTTTGTTGGTTATGCAAATCCGATGCGACGTGTCTTCGTTCCATCTGAGAAGCGGATTATTGAAGCTGCAAATGTTGAATGTCAAGGTTATACTATGCCGCCACAGAATCCTGGTGATTCATGGCGTTATCATTATGACAAACTGTGGGATTCGTTTGACATGAGAGAAGAATCAGAGGATGATGAAGATTTCTTTGATGAGTTGGATATTTTGCGTGAATATGAGTCGCAGCTAAGGTTCCCAGTTGAGTATTCGAGGAGACCACGGGAAACTTCCAATGACGATGAAGCAGGTCCGAGTAATGCTGGTGAACATGATGATGTCCAACAGAATGAAGTTGCTCAGGATAATCAGTCGGCTCAGAATGATAATCTAGAAGCTGAATACATGCCAGTATTTGATCATGGTGATTCAGATTCTAAGGGGGAGCAAATTCAGATTTCAAGTCAAACAAACCAAGTTGGTGAACAAGATGCAGAACAGAATGTTACTAATCTGGAGGGAAATGTAGATGTTCCAAGCGAAGTGATGCCGCGAACTTTTTCATATCATCCAGAGGAGTTGATCATAAGAGAATTGCAGACAGGCGTTCGCACTCGAAATCAGATTGATAAAGGGCTTACATGTTTTTATACAAAAGTTGCTCCTTTGCAAACTGAATTTTCATTGAGTTGTTTTATCTCGCAGGTTGAGCCAAGAACTTACTAAGAGGCGCTTACTGAAGACTCTTGGGTCAATGCAATGCAGGAGGAACTTAGTCAATTCGAGAAATTGGGAGTGTGGAAGTTAGTTGATTTGCCGGATTGTCAGAGAAAGATTAACACCAAGTGGGTGTTCAAGTGCAAGAGGGACGATAGAGGAGTTGTTGTAAGGAATAAAGCTCGACTCGTTGTTCAGGGATTTAGTCAACAGGAGGGGATTGATTTTACCGAAGTCTATGCTCCTGTAGCACGACTAGAGGCAATCAGAATTTTCCTAGCATTTGCGTCTTGGAAGAACTTCAAAGTTTATCAGTTGGATGTTAAATCGGCGTTTCTTTATGGGAAGGTTAAAGAGGAGGTTTATGTCGGTCAGCCACCGGGCTTCACCGATCCAATCCACAAAAACAAGGTCTACTTATTGGACAAAGCGTTGTATGGTTTACACCAGGCCCCGAGAGCTTGGTACGAGACTTTGTCTCAACACCTACTAGCCAACAAGTTCATTCGTGGAAAAGTGGATGCCACTCTCTTCACTAAAGAGGTCGATGGTCATCTTCTGATAGTTCAGATTTATGTGGATGATATAATCTTTGGGTCGACAAATGAAAATCTATGCAAAGATTTTGAATCAGTGATGAAGCAAAAGTTTGAAATGTCATCAATGGGGGAGATGAAATTCTTTCTGGGTTTACAAGTTGAACAACTTCCTGAGGGAATTTTCATTCATCAGTCAAAGTATGTTCATGATATTCTAGAGAAATTTGGGATGTCAAGTTCTACTCCAGCTGCTACCCCACTTGCAACAAATCATGGGATTCACCCAGATCTCACCGGAGACAGGGCTGATGAAACGTTTTACCGTTCCATGATAGGTTCTTTAATGTACCTAACTGCTTCACGTCCTGATATAATGTACCCAACGTGCCTCGCAGCAAGATTTCAGTCTAACCCGAGAGCATCGCATATGATCATTGTGAAGAGGATATTGCGCTACCTGAAAGGAACTCCTTCATTGGGGTTGTGGTATCCTAGAAAAGGCGACTTTAAGCTCGAAGGGTATTCCGATTCGGATTTCGGATGCTGCAAAGTTAATTCAAAATCAACAACTGCAGGATGCCAGTTCTTTGGTCCTAGATTGGTTACCTGGCAGTGTAAGAAACAAACGTCTGTGGCGTTATCTACTTGTGAAGCGGAGTATGTTTCTGCTAGCAGTTGCTGCTCTCTGATCTTGTGGATACAGCAACAGATGTGCGACTACGGTTTGCAGTTTCTTAACACACCTCTTTTTGTTGATAATGAGGCCGCTATAAATATAACAAAGAATCCAGTACATCACGCTAAAACTAAACACATAGAAATTCGTCATCACTTTATTCGTGATTGTTTTGAGAAAAAGTTGATACGAATTGAGAAAATCCACACTGACGAACAGAAAGCTGATTTACATACCAAAGCTTTTGATAAAAATCGGTTTAAATATTTGTTAAAACTGAATGGTATGAAGCTTCTTTCGGTGTCGGATGGAATTGTGGGCATTGATGAGAGTACTGTTGTGGATGAAGACGAGAAACAATCTGCAATGGTTTGTCAATTTTTTACTTGTTTTGGTATTTAGGGGGAGTAGATATTTGTATATAGTTTATTTTCAGAAAATACAAAAACAGTAAAAAATGCAAAAATACAAAAACATGATAAAATCTGAAAAAGAGCTTGTGTATATAGGGAAAATGATAGTACATCGGCTAGACGATTACAGTATGCTAAAGATTTGTAAAGTATAAATGAGTTAAACAGTCTCACTGATGATGTGTCGATAGGTTTTCGCACATTTAGTAGATTTATTCGGGATATAAACCTAAATTCAAACTTGTGAATTTGTGGGGAACACTACTTGGATATATAGGTAACCCCTGAAATCTCGTTTGAAAGGTCCCATATTCTGAGATACTAGGTCTTTATACTCAGTGATATCTGGGGTATTATTCCGGGACTTCTGCTGAAAGAAATTTCTGACCTAGTCCTCGAATAATACTTTCTGCAAATGCTTGAAACATAGCATCGCCCTCAGCAAGCTGATGAAACAATAAAATTGATAGTCGCTGCTGTTGAATCTAAAAGATCCTCTAAAGGGGACACACCGAAAAGTCGAAGCCGTCATCTCTCTGCGTATCGAAAGATCGACCTGAGCTCTCACGGCCCTCGCATTATAACCCCAGACAGATATCATTTGTGGTATACTCACCTGTAAGACTGAATATCTGGGATTCTGGATACGGGAGTATATTCAAGAGGTGGGACACATGAATGAGCTAAGTTCATAATTCATCTAAATCGTATCCTGAATAGATTGAAATTTGTGTGAGAATTTAAGATGGATCAGTATATCGACAATCGAGGTGAATTGTTTAATTCTGAGTATGTAATCACAGCTTAACGGTACTTGTGATTTGTCAGAAAGCTGATATGATTCTCTGACACGCTCGTCAAAAATTTGTTTGTAAATAGTTTACTTTGTTTACTTTTTGCAAATTAAGTTTTCTGTATTTCATTTCTTAGTTTAGATCACTTTCATAAAATCCAAAAAAGATTTTATTTCTGCTTTATTTTCTGACAAACCAAAGTGGAAAGTTGATTGTTGGATTCTCAGATGATTGAAGCAGATGCAGGAGATTCTGGACTGAAGAATGAGGAGAGCTTACTTTGAAGAAGTTTGAAAAGTCAAAAACAAGTTCATTAATTTGATACTTGTTATTTTCAGAAAATGTTTGAAATTGATGTTTTTAAAATCAGTTTTGTTTCGTCAAAAGATCAACCAAGGTCATTAATTTGGACTTGGTAGATTAATCAAGTGATCAGGGTCATTAACTTGGACCTGAATACTTGAGTGGATTGTTAAAACTGATTGAGTTTGTGAATTATTGTTGAAAAGATAGAATTGTAATGTTTGTTGGTTGAGTAACAGGTTTGGACTTCATTATTCCCAACGGAAGCTGATTGTCAAAGCTTGAACTAGATATCTCAGATTCTAGCATATCGAGAGGGGGAGTCTGTGAAAGGGGGAGTCTGGATCAACGGTCAAAGGGAAGACTGAAGTTTTAAAGTTTGAAGATAAAGATTGAAGAGAGTGTTTACAATGTTTGAAGAATGATAAAGACAAAGACTTGAAGCCAAAGACTTCATCAACATCCAAGGGGGAGTCTGTTGGTGCACTAAATGTCTGTTGATTACGTCATAATCAAGTCTTGTGTCTAGATAGTTTGTATGTACACACAACAGGGTCTTAATTAGGGTTTTTACATGTTTATCTTGTAGATTTCGCTTGAAAGTGTTCTTGTGTGATTCAAGCTAAATCAGATTTAGCTTGAACTGGTTCAAGCGAAATCAACAACAGAGATTTAGCTTGAACAGGTTCAAGCGAAATCATGATTTAGCTTGAACTGACTCAAGCGAAATCAACATACTATATATAGGGTTGTGTGGTTCATTTGTAATAGAGATGGTCATTGTATGTGAGACGAAGTGCTGACGGATTTGTATCAGAAAACATTGTACAAGCACTCAAATCAATCAGAAAAGAAAGATTAAAAGGATACTAGCTGTTATGACTTTGTTTACGTTGATTCCGCCTTCGTACTCAAAGATGAGCTGCCTTAACTGACGTTTCAAGGTCGTAGAACGGTCCAACACCCAAGCCTTCAGTGCTCTCCAGCTGGCTTTTTACTAATTGGCTGTCACATTGTGTTACCTGAAATGCGTTTTAAAAACATTTGTCAGTGGGAAATACTGGTGAGTGAATCCCAGTTTAATCAAGAAACGTTTTATCAATTAAAACAGTATTGAGAGCGATCACATTGTTTATTTCTACATAATTACTCATTCAGTACTGTCAATCCTGACTAGCGGGTCATATTACACATTGGCTAACTCATTGTCCAATGGTAACGTACTGTCATCCCGACTTACTACTCGCAGTAGTAAATTTTGTATACAAAACCCCAACATACCGGCAGTAATTGAAGAACTACAAAGACTCAATCACCGCTTAATCGCATTGTAAAACATTTAAGGTTTTGTAAAACATTACAAAAAGGTTAACAAAAAGAGGATAAACTCACATTGCTATCTTAGACTTCGCATAAGGGTTTCCTTGGAATAATCTATAATTTATACAAATGTATATAGGTTAGTATCATAACCCTTTGAAAATATTAATGATACCCTCCCCGAGACGGCATTCCAACAACTACGTCGGGCAGAACCACGACAGTTGTTACGGAACCCTAAATCAATCGGGCAGCGTATCTATTACGAAACTGGGGTTATAATACTTACAACGGAGCAGAACCTCGCTAATTAGGGGGTATAATACCCGCGTATTATAAGCCTACTATCAGAATTTGAGATTGAGAATGAAAGGAATGAACGACGGAAAACGAAAACCCGTTGCTTTCTTATATAGGTGTTAAAACTGGTCCTTACGCGGCCCGCGTAAGAGTAGACGAAGGTCTACGCGGCCCGCGTTGACTCCGGGTCAGCGCGTAGCTGGGCTGATTCGACAACTAGCTTAGCCGGGTGTTGGGCCACGTGGCGGCCCAGGGCAGCGCCACAATTTGGGACACTCGCGGCCTGCGTAAGGTTGAGGTGAGGTCCTACGCGGCCCGCCTCAACTTATATTTTCATTTTTTTCTTTATTTTTAATGCTATTTAATATATTTGAGGCCCGTTTTTCACATACGGGGTGTATTTTAAGAAATATTGGGACATTTTAAAATATAATAAGGTGTCGGAAATATTATGAGGGTGTCGGTTTATTTGAGAGTTGTTACAAAAATAAAGAAAAAGCCTTTATAAAATATGCCTAATAACTCTATTTATTCCTACCTAATGCATGATATCCTTTTTCTCTCTTTATAAATAATTTAATGTATTTACTACAAGAGTTACTAATCTTGTATAATTACACCCATTACTGCATAGAATTTTTTTTCTATTTAAAGGTCCAAAAATGTGTGAGTTGCATATACTGGCACAAACAAATTGCATACCAAAAAAAAAAGAAGTCCTGATACCCGGCACATTCATCTTAATATTTTCATTTTTTAATCCTTATTTGAATTTTATTATTGAAGTAAAAATTGACCACTTCATTGCATCGCGCAGGTTCTCACTACCATGAGACAACTTGTATGAAAATTATTTATTAATATTATTATTATAATATTTAATAGGAGGGATAATGTGTGTGTATATAATATATAATAACATGTAAAAATTATTATAATTTAAGGATGAGGAGATATAAGAAAGTGGTGCGTGTCAAAAAGATAAAATATTAGTATACATGAAAAGGAAGACTATATGTATAGGGTAAAATAAAAACTCCTATAAGTTGTGAGAAGTTAGAGAACTCGGCGAAAAACAGAGGTTTTTTCAAAAAAGATTTTTACCAAAAATCCTTAAAAGGAATCAACTTAAAAAAAAAAAGGTTTTTTGTTGATGTACACAACCTATTAAAACCCCTTACAGTGAGTGTAAATGTTGATATCAAAAGTTTTTTAAATTAGTTAAAAAGATTGAAAACGCCGCTTCGATTTTTTATAGCTATGTTGGTAACATTTTAATTTACGTGAGTGCAAAAAATGATGGCAAAACTCGCACAGAAAGTCGGAATTCTCTAAGTTCTCACAACTCAATGAGGTTTTGTCTTTACCACTTTCCTACACACACAAATAGGTAATTTAATTGAGAAAATCGTGGAAACACAAGTGTTTAGTGAGAGTTTCCAAAATGTCCTCAACTTAAGTGGGTTTACATTCTAATTGAGAAAATCATGGAAACACAAGTGTTTAGTGAGAGCTTCCAAAATATCCACAACTTAAGTGGGTTTTCATTCTAGTTTTTCTACTCTTAGGGAAGGGTTATTTTGGTAACTTACTTTAGTTGAGAAAACACTTCACGCCAAACACTACCACCGCTGGGGCGTTTTCAGGGCTTTAAGAGTCAAAGGTAGTTTGTGTAACACGCTAATTGCTCGCACACTCCTACACAATTCACCTGCACTCTTGGCTTGATTTTTTATAATTAATTAATTGCTCGCACACTCCTACACAATTCACCTGCACTCTTGGCCTGATTTTTTATAATTAATTAACTAACCATTAGAGGGGTATGAAAGGGCTCGAACCATTACACCTATTTTGTAACACCCCGATATTTCCACGTATTACTGGTGGGCCCGGTGGGGAGTATCGTGACGTAGTTGATATCATCATTGTCAAACAACACAATATATAAATGCACAGCGAAAGCAAAAGATAATAATCACATCACAAACCGAATAAATAGTAATATGAAAGTATCACAACGGTCTGTAAAGGATCCACAGGCGGATTAAAAGATAAGTAACATCATTGTTCAACAGACTTTAACATCTAGAGCTTGCAAGACTTGATTATTGATGCCTGGAGTAGCCAGCCTATTTCGTATAGTACCTGCACTTAACCTTTTAGGAAAAATACGTCAGTTTACACTGTTAAATACAATTAACTGACTCATTTTGAAAGATTTTAAGAAAATTAGTTTGAATGCACATGGCATGAAATATCTTTATAACTTGGGATAATTATTTAAAAATAAACTTGTATACAGTTTTACATGTTTGTCGTCCATTTAGGACCCGGTTAGAAGAGCCAGTTTAACAAGATTAATAGACACACCACTTGGTATAATACCCACAAGAAGATACCCTTCTTGTGGACTACCTTTTCACATACGCAGCTGTCAGGTGTATGCCTACACCCCGTGCTTATGTCGTGGCCATTTCTAATGAATGAGCCGAGGATATCCAGGACACGGTCATTAACCTCCCAAAGGCATTGCATCAAACAAGACAGAATAAAATGGGTTATGCATCTTTTTAATCAATATCTGATTGTACGACTTCATACCCGACCAAGCGATATTTTAATACCGTACCCCAAGCCCGTATAAGGAAAATAAGTTAAAAGTATTTACCTGAGCAAAGTATAAATCACAAACAGCAAGTCCGCGTAGCTTTTACAGGGCTCCTAATCTGGAACAGAGGTTTTAATTAACCTATTAGATTCCTAACGGGTCTTTCTTAAGTTTATACTTAGACCGGTTAGTGTTAAAGAAAGATATACGGTTCAAAATGCAAGATTAAGAGAAGACCGGATTAGAATGTGATTTAGTCCCGACAAGTTTGAAGACTTGTATAATATGGGTAAACTAAACACATTCTGGATTTTGAGATGAAGATGATAGGGTTTGACCCGTTTCGGTCAATTTATGCAAACTAGTTACATAAACCGAACCGAACGCGAATAACACATAACGGGTAACCAAAAGAGTCACAAACAGGTTTACTAAGTTAATATGCTTTAAATATGTTGTGATATCAGTAAGATACCTTCCATTATGCCCAAAACGAGTTTAATCTCAAATTAAGCCCCGTAGGGGTATTTTGGTCATTTTAAAGATTATAAAAGGGATTAAATAAGATTCTGAAGTTCGGGTCTGAATTAATCAGTAAAAATACTTAAATTTATAAGTTATATCAGTTGGTGATAAGTCTTATATGACAAAATGATTTTTAACTCATACTACGCGTTTAAAACGCGTAAAAAGTCGTTTTAAGCGATTTCCGGGTTATAACAGAAATCTGAGTTTTCTAATCAGTTTATAAAGTTCAAAATACTTCATTTATCATATAAAATCAGTGGCCAAAGGTTTGGGATCAAATTGTCATGTAAAACTCATTTTATACGCGAAAAGGGTATAATTGGCAACAACCGAATCAAGGCGATAACCCTAAGTTATGATCAGTTTAAAAATAATTAAAAATCTTCAAAAATCCCAAAAATATTATATTACATCAGTGGGTAAAAGGTTTGGTGATAAAAATTGGGTTTAGATAGGCTTTATGCTAATTACACCGTTTAATTCATAAAAAGCGTTCTAATTACGCTATTAAGCATAACTCCTAATCTAGACCTCCAACTGATGTGAAAATTTAGGGACATGTTTGTAAATTAGTAATAAATATTATTGTCCTCTCACATTTCCAAAATTCTCGTTTTATGGTCAAAAGGGCATTATGGTCAACATTAAGCGATTAACGGAAACGTGCAACGAATCAGACAATCAACGAAACAATCACAGAGGGTTTTATTATCATATAACCTGGTCCTAAAGAAGTTCTAAGGCCATTATAAATCATGCTACTACAGGTCAGAACTGAAAGTCAAAGCAGGAGTCAAACTATGCGACTTTCGGTTCCGAACCGTGCCTAAACTGAAAATTGTCGGGTCGAACATGCTTAGACATGTTCTTACATTTATTACTAAGTTATATTAGTGGTAAAATAGGTTACACGCCTTCTACATTGTTAATTACCCGTTAATTTGAAAATTAAGTTTCTGTTGACTTTTTTTCGGATTAAGTTTGACCCGACATTTGACCTAGTTAGAGTGGAATTCAGAGGGTGCCCTTTTAAGGGTTTAATGCCCACATAAATACCAATTTATAACTACTTTCAATTTGGCTAATTACCAGGCCATTAGTGATTAATCGATAACTTAAACCTTAATTACGACGGTTTGACTTTAAGCTAAATAACTAAGTAAAAAATGATTAAGGAAGGTTAAGGAAGCTTACCAAGGTCCAATGCACGACTAGTGATGCTTAGGGAGTGGCCTTCAGCTCCAGAAATGATCAGAAGTTGAGTGTGAATGAATGATCAAAAATGGAAATAATGTGGGTCTTTATATAGTGATCTTGATTGATCAAGATCATGCCAAACAACTCTAGGATTGATCCCTGATCAATTACAAGTGTCCCTAGTGCCTAAGAACTAGTTTGTGCTGCACATGGTAGTGAAAAATGGCAATTTAAGTCGGTTAAACAGGCTGGACAGACACCTGTGGGTGTTCTGTTGCTGGGACTGTCTTACGGACCATAAGAGGAAGGTCTTGCGGTCCGTAAGAGCCTCTTTATGGACCGTAAGACCAAGTCTTTGCGGTCCGTAAGCCTTCATCAGGAAACAAAAAAAATTGCAAACTTTAAAGCTTTGATCGTGCAACTTTACCACTTCGAATTTGGACCTTTATTATCAGTATGGGACCTCTTGAACTTGCTTGAACAATTATGTCAACTTGCCATGCTTCAAAATGTCTTGGATTCCTTTGAAATGGGCCATGAATGAAGATTTGCCGTGCACATCCTCATAGGATCCCATTTCTTGCACTTTGAATCAATTATTACTAGTATTTACCGGATTTGAGTATATATCAGATGTTTATAATATAGATTAGGGTCTTGGGATTCATAACTAGGTCGTTCAGAGGTATTTAATTAACATGTCGACGCTTTTAAATCCTACCATACATCTTTGACTAGATCCGGGTTTATAACACTTTTGTCTTGCACGACACGTGTCGTTATTTCATTGGACACAAATTTTCGAGGTGTTACATCCTCACCCCCTTAAAAGAAATCTCGACCTCGAGATTTACTGAAATAAATGAGGGTACTTCTCTTTCTTGGTAGACTCTACCTCCCATGTGTATTCGGGACCCCTGCGGGCATCCCATTTAACCTTTACTATTGGCACATGCTTCCTTCGAAGCTTCTTAACCTGTCGATCCTCGATCGACACAGGTTTTTCAACAAACTTCAAGCTCTCTTCTATGTGCACATCTGTATGTGGTATGACTAGTGATTCATCAGCTAGACATTTCTTCAGATTGTAGATGTGGAATACGTTATGAATACTACTGAGCTCTTCAGGTAAGTTTAACTTATAAGCAACTGATCCGACACATTCAATGATCTCGAATGGTCCTATGTACCTCGGGCTTAACTTGCCTTTCTTACCTAATCGCATTACCCCTTTCCAGGGTGATACTTTAAGCAACACTTTGTCACCTACCTCGAATTTTAGAGGTTTACGCTTTAAATCTGCGTAGCTTTTCTGCCTATCTCTGGCAGCTTTCAGGGGATCACGAATCTGGACAATCTTGTCCGTCATTTCAAAGACTATTTCAGCTCCTGTCAGTTGGACATCTCCAACTTCCGCCCAACAAACGGGCGTTCTGCACTTTCTACCGTACAAGGCCTCGAAGGGCGCAACCTTAATGCTTGTATGATAGCTATTGTTATACGAGAACTCGATTAATGGCAGGTGGTTATCCCAACTACCACCTAAGTCAATCACACATGCACGAAGCATGTCTTCCAAAGTTTGGATTGTACGCTCACTCTGTCCGTCCGTCTAAGGATGGTAAGCCGTACTAAAATTTAAGCGCGTGCCCAAAGATTGTTGGAAACTTTTCCAAAAATGTGACGTGTATCTAGTATCCCTGTCAGAGATAATAAACACCGGTACGCCATGCAGAGATACAATCTTATCTACGTACAGTTGGGCTAACATGTCGGAGCTATAAGTCTCCTTAATGGGTAGGAAATGTGCTGACCTAGTCAGTCTATCTACTATCACCCATATAGTATCATTTCCTTTCTTTGTCTTTGGTAACTTGGTGATGAAATCCATTGTTACCATTTCCCACTTCCACGTGGGAAGTTCAGGCTGTTGTAGCAAACCTGACGGCTTCTGATGTTCAGCCTTGACTTGTGCACACGTCAGACATTTAGCTACATAGGCGGCTATAGACTTCTTCAAGCCTATCCACCAAAAATTTGCTTTCAGATCCTGGTACATCTTGTCAGCCCCAGGATGAACGGAGTATTTAGAACTGTGGGCTTCATGGAGGATAACATCTCGAAGTCCTCCATAAACTGGAACCCATATTCGTCCGTTTAACATCAGAATTCCGTCCTTACCATAGGATAACTGTTCTTCAGTTACTCCTAGCTTTTCATCAGGATAGTTAGCTTCTAGCACAGCTTCCTTCTGCGCAGCTAACAACCTTTCATTCAAACCATTCTTTATCTCAATGCTCTTGGCATTGATTCTTATAGGCTTCACTCTCTCCTTTCTACTTAAGGCATCAGCGACCACGTTTGCCTTACCAGGATGGTATCTTATCTCACAGTCGTAATCATTCAACATCTCCATCCATCGACACTGCCTCATGTTTAAATCCTTTTGGTTAAACAGGTGTTGGAGGCTCTTGTGATCAGAATAGATCACACACTTGATACCATGCAAATAGTGCCTCCATAGTTTTAGTGCAAATACAACGGCACCCAACTCCAAGTCATGGGTGGTGTAGTTCTTCTCGTGCACCTTTAACTGTCGAGAAGCATAGGCAATAACCTTGCCTTTCTGCATAAGCACACACCCCATGCCGGTGTGTGATGCATCACAGTAAACCATGAATTCTTCAATCCCCTCAGGCAATGTCAACACTGGTGCATTGCTTAGCTTCTGTTTAAGGATATCGAAGGATTCTTGTTTCTTCGGTCCCCAGTCGAACTTAATGTTCTTCCTAGTCAAAGAAGTTAGGGGCGCAGCAATCCTTGAAATTTTTTCAATAAAACGCCTGTAATATCCTGCCAACCCCAAGAAGCTGCGAATCTATGTGGGCGTCTTCGGCTCTTGCCAATTCATGACAGCTTCAACCTTAGCGGGATCTACCTGGATTCCGCGTTCACTAACCACATGTCCAAGAAATTGGACTTCACGAAGCCAAAATTCACACTTAGAGAATTTGGCGTAGAGCTTTTCTCGATGTAGCAGTTTCAGAATGCAATGGAGGTGCTTCTCATGGTTAGCTCGACTCTTCGAGTAAATGAGAATATCATCGATGAAGACGATGACAAATTTATCCATGTAGGGCTTGCAGACGCGGTTCATGAGATCCATGAATGCGGCTGGTGCATTAGTGAGTCCAAAAGGCATCACTAAGAACTCGTAGTGACCATAACGAGTCCTAAATGCAGTCTTATGTACATCTTCATCCTTGACCTTCAGTTATGATATCCTGACCTTAAGTCGATCTTGGAAAAGTAACTTGCTCCTTGAAGCTGATCGAACAAATCGTCGATCCTGGGTAATGGATACCGATTCTTGATAGTAACTTTGTTAAGTTCTCGATAATCGATGCACAGACGCATCGACCCATCCTTTTTCTTCACAAACAGGATTGGTGCTCCCCAAGGAGATGAGCTAGGCCTAATAAATCCTTTGGCTAACAAATCATCCAGTTGAGTTTTCAACTCTTTCATCTCTGTTGGTGCCAATCTGTAAGGCGCTCTTGAAACAGGTGCTGCTCCTGGAATTATGTCAATCCTGAACTCCACTTACCTATCTGGGGGTAAACCAAGTAGTTCTTCAGGGAATACTCCTGGATATTCAGAGATAATAGGTATGTCTTCGATCTTCGGCTTTGGTTCATCTATAGTTACTTGCGCCATGTAGATAACACAACCCTTCGTCAAACACCTTGATGCCTTGAGCATGGACACTTGCTCAGGCATTCCGTATTTAGTATCTCCTTGAATTGTCAGAGGCTCGCCACGAGGAGTTCTGACAACTACTTGCTTCTTGGCACAAACGATCTGGGCTTGGTTGCGGGACAACCAATCCATGCCTAACACTATATCGAAACCAGCTAACTTCAAAGGAAGTAAGGATAACGGAAAAGAGTGGTTCCTAATGGATATGAAACATCCATCTAACACGGTTGAGGCGGTTTCTATGGTACCATCAGCTAATTCCACCTCATATTTCACACTTAGGGTTTTAACAGGTAAATTCAGCAACGTACAAAACTTATTATCTACAAATGACTTGTCTGCCCCTGAATCAAATAATACCCTCGCATAAACATCATTTATAAGAAAGGTACCTATTATCACGTTATCGTCCTGCACTGCCTCCTTAGCATCCATGCTGAAGACCCTAGCGTTGGTCTTTTTACTTTCTTCTGGTTTCTTGGCATATTTTGGGCAGTTCGACTTAATGTGCCCTTTCTCGTTGCAGTTGTAGCAGGTCGCATCCTTCAACTTTTTGCAATCTAAGGTCTTGTGTTCCTTGGACTTGCATATCCCACATGCAAAAGTCCTTGATTGTGTCTGTGAGTTCGATTCCAATCTACACTTCCCAAAGTGATGTTTCTTGCAAACTTTACATCTGGGTTTCTCGCCCAACTGTTGGTTACCTTTGTTGAACCCTGAATTCTTCTTGTTCTCATGGTTCCCTTTGTGTTTCTTGTCTGAACGACGTGAGTTATCCTCTTCACACTTTCTCTTACCTTCTTCAGAATTCTTTAGCGATCTCAACCTGACCGCATCTAAAGTAAGAGACAAAGATAGATCAGCTGCTGATCTAAAAGTAGCAGGTCTTGAAGCCTTAACACTGGCTTTAATCTCTGGGGCTAAACCCCCAATGAAGCGAGCAATTCGCTTGGGTTCCGGTGTTACAAGGTAAGGAACCAATCTTGACATCGTGTTGAAGCTTTTAAGATAAGTTTGGCAATCTAGGTTTTTCATAACCAACGATAAGAAATCTGACTCAATTATTTCAACCTCATGCTGAGGGCAGTAATTCTCCTTAATAAGAGCAACAAACTGATCCCATGTCAGATTGTAGAGTGGGATCTTTCCAGCTGCTTGAATGAGAGACTTCCACCATGCTAATGCCTCTCCCTTGAATGATTGAGATACATACTTCACTACATCTCTTTCAGCACAACCGCTGATATCGACCACGGTGTCCATTTCATCTAACCAAGTCATACAGTCAATTGCCCCCTTCTCCCCAGTGAAATCTCGGGGTTTGCAGGAAACAAAGTACTTATAAGTACAGGACTTGGTACGTGTTTTATCATCAAATACTATCCTCTTGGATGGAACACTGTTTTGGTTTGAGGAATGTCGATCATCATCTTTCTTTGGCTCATCTTCCTTAGAGGGCGGCTTACTGTGAGCCTCTGAATGAGTCTTTGGCTTGGAATGCGGTGCGGATAGGGTCCTACTTCGAGTCCCGCTATATTCATTATACTACCGCTCTATGGCTTTCGTAACAGCATTGTCTATCAATGCTTGTAGTTCTGCACCCGCTATGTTAATCCGGGTATTATCATGATCCTCCCTTGGGTGACTATTGATCTCATCCGAGTCAGCCATGTAGTTTGAACTGTTACATAAGATATTGACAATAATTTATTTGGGAGTTTAATATGGAATTGTCTTTTATGGCAATTCATTAACCATGGTAAACATAGACCATATTTGGTAAGTTTGCTAATCATATTTATTTAGGATTTTTATTATAATTTATCCTAATTAAAAATCAACAACATTATTAGTGGCACAATAGGCCTAGTCACAAGGACATTCTAAATCATAAGCCACGATTTCAGAGAATCAAGGCATTAAGGTTTGAACATAGTTCTTTACCTTTTTCTGATAGGGAGTCGTAGACTACAACTGTCTTTTGTCTTATTTGTCATTTATTATGGCCCGTAGGCACTACCTCACCAATGGATGTTTAATAGGTGATCAGCTTAATTGATGATTTAAATCCAAAATTTATAGATCATCAGGTTAAGATAGGAATCTTTTGAAGAATCCTAGTGTAAGAATGACGTGTGTGATTTTAACGAATCACGTCTGCCAGGAGTGTCAACATGTTTTCAGATGTTAATAGGGATTTGAATCTTTTTAAACAGGTCTTACCATCTTGGCCAAGTCTTAAAATGACATGCAGGCTAGGTTACACCTTTAAGATTCTTATTTAATATTTAATAGGCATATTATTTTTAAGAGGAATGGTTTTTAATTTATTTATTTCATGTATAATATATTCATGCATAAAATCACAAAAATGAAATTTTTAAATTTAACATTCCATTAAACATTAAAGGAGTACATATTGCCCTAAACGGGACTTTTAACAGAATTAACTTGCCCACGCAGGGGCTAATACTGGGAATACAAGTCCTCGCAGGGACTGATTACTAAGCTAGATGTCCACGCAGGGACTAAAAGACAAGTCCACGCAGGGACTAAGTACATAGATAAATGTCCACGCAGGGACTTGATTGAAATAAGGAAATACAACAATACATATAGGATTCAATGATCCCTCTTCTTCTTTCCTTTTAGCAAACTTGCTAGGCCCTTGAGAAATCCCCTGTTGTTCCTACGTTCTTCTTGAAATTCATGCTCCACCCGACTTAGTCTTTGGAGGATTTCCTCCTGTTCCGGTGGGGAAAACCGTGGCGGCTGCGGCTGGTGCTGAAACGGAGGTTGAGCAGTTGTTTGATATCCACGAGTTGGGTATCCCACTCCCCAGGGAGTTCCATATGGTCCTTCAGGATGAAGGGCGTTGTAGTTGGCTGCTACAAGGTATGGGTCGGCTTCAACATAATTATAGTTAGTGTGAGCCGGCTGCTCAAATGGATTATACGCCGTAGAACCGGCGTATGTGGGTATTGGATTACCAAATCCCACTGGTGGCGGTGGTGGTGCAACTGGTGCAGAATTCACCTCTGAAACTGGGTTTGAAGGCCCACCCATTTGTGGGTCTTCATGCAGTGGCGGATAGTGACTGCCACTTGAGTGATGGGGGGTGCTAAAGTGAAAACCCCCTCCTCGCGCGGATATTCGTGTGCCTGTTCTCCTACGCCTAGGTGGCTCTGGAGGTGCTTGATGAACTGGCGGCGGTGGAGGTGGTGGCGTGACTGTCACGAAATGCGAATCCTCGGAGGGATCCTGCTGCTGCTACTGCTGTGGGTTATGAGAGGGTGTAAAATACCACTCATACTGGTTGAACCTCGCTTGGTAACTTTCTGGACCACGGTAGGGTGATCCGTGGAAGGATGATCTATCAGAGATCTCGATGGGATGGTTGGGGGTCCCGGTTGCAGGCTCGACGGGATCCGTGTCCTCGTCCATGTCCATTGCATGGTCTCCTGAGAAATGGTCTTCAGGTCCTAGTGGGTTAAAACCCACTGGTTCTTCAATATAGTTTGCCGGGTTGAACCGGCCCTGAAAGACAGGAGTGGGGTCGCCAAAGGAATGGTGCGAAAGGGATCGCTGTAACGGCAAGAAGGAGTGGCGTGAGTCATCGGGCTCATTTTCTGATTGCGGCCCAAAGGAGTGACGGTAAGGAGGTGTTGAGCTGTGCGAGACAGACCGTCTAGCAGGCTCCAAATGGTTCCTCCAGTTTCCTTGAGGATCGGCACTCATGGTAATAGAAGGAGTTCGCCGGTGTGAAGGCCCGGCTTCGTGATCGTTGGGGGCGTGGATTGGCCCCTTGCCTCGTCCTCCTCTTCGGAATCTTGGTGGCATATTTCCTGTCAAAACAATTGAAAGAAACAACAAAAACAATAAAGGACAAATTAAAGTAAATTAGGAATGGTCCTAAGTTCTTTGTCTAGACTCGAAATTTTAGGAATGTGCAACTGTGTAACTGAGATTAAACACAAAAGGCTAGTGTTTAATTAGTGTTGGCTCTGATACCAACCTGTCACACCCCGATATTTCCACGTATTACCGGTGGGCCCGGTGGAGAGTATCGTGACGTAGTTGATATCATCATAGTCAAACAACACAATATATAAATGCACAGCGGAAGCAAAAGATAATAATCACATCACAAACCGAATAAATAGTAATATCAAAGTATCACAACGGTCTGTAAAGGATCCACAGGCGGATCAAAAGATAAGTAAGATCATTGTTCAACAGACTTTAACATCTAGAGCTTGCAAGACTTGATTATTGATGCCTGGAGTAGCCAGCCTATTTCGTATAGTACCTGCACTTAACCTTTTTGGAAAAATACGTCAGTTTACACTGGTAAATACAATTAATTGACTCATTTTGAAAGAGTTTAAGAAAATTAGTTTGAATGCACATGGCACGAAATATCTTTATAACTTGGGATAATTATTTAAAAATAAACTTGTATACAGTTTTACATGTTTGTCGTCCATTTAGGACCCGGTTAGAAGAGCCGGTTTAACAAGATTATTAGACACACCACTTGGTATAATACCCACAAGAAGATACCCTTCTTGTGGACTACCTTTTCACATACGCAGCTGTCAGGTGTATGCCTACACCCCGTGCTTAAGTCGTGGCCATTTCTAATGAATGAGCCGAGGATATCCAGGACACGGTCATTAACCTCCCAAAGGCATTGCATCAAACAAGACAGAATAAAACGGGTTATGCATCTTTTTAATCAATATCTGATTGTACGACTTCATACCCGACCAAGCGGTATTTTAATACCGTACCCCAAGCCCGTATAAGGAAAATAAGTTAAAAGTATTTACCTGAGCAAAGTATAAATCACAAACAGCAAGTGCGCGTAGCTTTTACTGGGCTCCTAATCTGGAACGGAGGTTTTAATTAACCTATTAGATTCCTAACGGGTCTTTCTTAAGTTTATACTTAGACCGGTTAGTGTTAAAGAAAGATATACGGTTCAAAACGCAAGATTAAGCGAAGACTGGATTAGAATGTGATTTAGTCCCGACAAGTTTGAAGACTTGTATAATATGGGTAAACTAAACACATTCTGGATTTTGAGGTGAAAATGATAGGGTTTGACCCGTTTCGGTCAATTTATGCAAACTAGTTACATAAACCGAACCGAACGCGAATAACGCATAACGGGTAACCAAAAGAGTCACAAACAGGTTTCCTAAGTTAATATGCTTTAAATATGTTGTGATATCAGTAAGATACCTTCCATTATGCCCAAAACGACTTTAATCTCAAATTAAGCCACGTAGGGGTATTTTGGTCATTTTAAAGATTATAAAAGGGATTAAATAAGATTCTGAAGTTTGGGTCTGAATTAATCAGTAAAAATACTTAAATTTATAAGTTATATCAGTTGGTGATAAGTCTTATATGACAAAATGATTTTTAACTCATACTACGCGTTTAAAACGCGTAAAAAGTCGTTTTAAGCGAATTCTTGGTTATTACGGAAATCTGAGTTTTCTGATCAGTTTATAAAGTTCAAAATACTTCATTTATCATATAAAATCAGTGGCCAAAGGTTTGGGGATCAAATTGTTATGTAAAACTCATTTTATACGCGAAAAGGGTATAATTGGCAATAACGGAATCAAGGCGATAACCCTAAGTTATGATCAGTTTAAAAATAATTAAAAATCTTCAAAAATCCCAAAATATTATATTACATCAGTGGGTAAAAGGTTTGGTGATAAAAATTGGGTTTAGATAGGCTTTATGCTAATTACACCGTTTAATTCATAAAAAGCGTTCTAATTACGCTATTAAGCATAACTCCTAATCTAGACCTCCAACTGATGTGAAAATTTAGGGACATTTTTATAAATCAGTAATAAAGATTATTGTCCTCTCACATTTCCAAAATTCTCGTTTTATGGTCAAAAGGGCATTTTGGTCAACATTAAGCGATTAACGGAAACGTGCAACAAATCGGACAATCAACGAAACAATCACAGAGGGTTATATTATCATATAACCTGGTCCTAAAGAAGTTCTAAGGCCTTTCTAAATCATGCTACTACGGGTCAGAACTGAAAGTCAAAGCAGGAGTCAAACTATGCGACTTTCGGTTCCGAACCGGGCCTAAACTGAAAATTGTCGGGTCGAACATGCTTAGACATGTTCTTACATTTATTACTAAGTTATATGAGTGGTAAAACAGGTTACACACCTTCTACATTGTTAATTACGCGTTAATTTGAAAATTAAGTTTCTGTTGACTTTTTTTCGGATTAAGTTTGACCCGACATTTGACCTAGTTAGAGTGGAATTCAGAGGGTGCCCTTTTAAGGGTTTAATGCCCACGTAAATACCAACTTATAACTACTTTCAATTTGGCTAATTACCAGGCCATTAGTGATTAATCAATAAGTCAAACCTTAATTACGACGGTTTGACTTTAAGCTAAATAACTAAGTAAAACATGATTAAGGAAGGTTAAGGAAGCTTACCAAGGTCCAATGCACGACTAGTGATGCTTAGGGAGTGGCCTTGAGCTCCAGAAATGATCAGAAGTTGAGTGTGAATGAATGATCAAAAATGGAAATAATGTGGGTCTTTATATAGTGATCTTGATTGATCAAGATCATGCAAAACAACTCTAGGATTGATCCCTGATCAATTACAAGTGTCCCTAGTGCCTAAGAACTAGTTTGTGCTGCACATGGTAGTGAAAAATGACAATTTAAGTCGGTTAAACGGGCTGGACAGACACCTGTGGGTGTTCTGTTGCTGGGACTGTCTTACGGACCGTAAGAGGAGGGTCTTGCGGTACGTAAGAGCCTCTTTACGGACCGTAAGACCAAGTCTTTACGGTCCGTAAGCCTTCGTCAGGAAACAAAAAAAATTGCAAACTTTAAAGCTTTGATCGTGCAACTTTACCACTTCGAATTTGGACCTTTATTATCAGTATGGGACCTCTTGAACATGCTTGAACAGTTATGTCAACTTGCCATGCTTCAAAATGTCTTGGATTCATTGGACACAAATTTTGTCTTGCACGACACGTGTCGTTATTTCATTGAACACAAATTTTCGAGGTGTTACATATTTTTGCTTCAAAATATCTATGCTGACGTGGTGTCCACGTGATAAAAAAACGTCCTTTGGATGCTTGAACCATTACATTACATATGATCTTCCACCATCTAAAACAACATATTTTTTACAAAATTTTATGGAAAGTAAGATACATAGTTGCAAGTGTGTTTAGATATCTTTATTTAGTTTCATACATACATCTCATTTGTTTAATTTTATTTTTCTACATTTGTAATATTTGAAACTACAATAGTATTTGAGGAAAATTAATAATCCTCAATATATGCAAGAAAAAAAAACTCATAGAATAACCTAATAAGTAATAACTCTATTTATTCCTATTTAATGCATGATATCCTTTTCTCTCTTTATAAATAATTTAATGTATTTACTACAAGGGTTACTTATCTTGTATAATTACTACCGTTAATGCATACAACTTTCTTCTATTTAAAGGTCCAAAAATGTATGGGTTGCGTATACTGGCACATACAAATTTCATACCCAAAAAATGAAGTCTATAGTATGCATTGTTCTCGTTTGTAGCCTTGTTTCAATGGCTTGTGCAACTCCAGGCATAGCCACTTTCTACCATCAATATACTCATAAGTTGCTCGCTGTCTCTAATCTTATGTGTATCCAGATATACATAAAATGATTTCTACCGAATCACATCTTAATGTGTATGGTGGGGAGATCACTACGATTATGTATATTTTTCTTTTTTTTTTCTTTAAATGTTAAAACATATATACATATTCTATCTTCAAATGTCGATTTTGACATAGATAAGTGAATATATAGATGCTTGCATATAAGTATAAATTAATACGACATGCTATAACCCATTTTTTGTAGGTGTTGAGCAAAATTTTAATCCTTGATTATTTTCATACAAAAATTTAGATGATGTTTTTTTTTTATCTCTATGTGATATATATATATATATATATTTTAATTCCATCATCAATCTCTCCTAACAAATCTATATAAGATCATATTACATTAGTAAATACTTAAAAATATTTTTTTTTTAAAATAAAGAGTTAATTACTGTTTTCGTCCCTGTGGTTTGTCAAAAATCACTATTTCAGTCCATTAGTTTAAAAATTACGATTTCAGTCCCTGTGGTTTCACTTTCGTAACCATTTCGGTCCAGTCTCCTAACGCTGTCTATTTTACCGTTAAGTTTTTTATGAAATACCTAAATTACCCTTGTGTTAATTAAATATGGACTTATATGATTTTATTATTGGATTTATATGATTTATTGGTGTATGACATATGAACTTAAATTGGATTGTAGGGTTCGACCCACCATGGTTTCAGTAGAAGTAGAAGTCTGGCACTATTTTTACATATATGGTTCCAAAATTTTAATTTTGGATTTTAGAATGAGAAAATGTCCAGGTAAGCATTATTTTTTCAAAGTTATTATGTTAATTGATGCTACTAGGAAGATATTAATTGGGGTGGGGTAATGGGTCACCGGAAATTAAGAGGGTGGGGTTGTGATGCCAGAGAAGATGACCGGAAACTTTTGCCGGAAATGAGAGCAGGGATGGAGTGGGGTGGGGTAGGGTAGCGTGGGGTTGTGATTTAACAAGTGGGTCCTTGAAAACAATCTTTTAAATTTCCATGGTTTTTTTATTTAATTAACACAAGGTTAATTTAGGTATTTCATTAAAAACTTAACGGTAAAATCGATGGTGTTAGGAGACTGGACTGAAATGGTTACGAAAGTGAAACCACAGGGACTGAAATATTGATTTTTGACAAACCACAGGGACGAAAACATTAATTAACTCATTTAGATATCTTTTTGTTTTTTTATTAATAAAGGCATTATGGTAAATTCACGTGTACTTAACAGAATAAATGGATGGGGTTAACGGAGGTGGATTGAAATGGTTACGAAAGTGAAACCACAGGGACTGAAATCACAATTTCTAAACTAATGGACTGAAATAGTGATTTTTGACAAACCACAGGGACGAAAATAGTAATTAACTCAAAAATAAATCTATACACAATCATATTACAATAGTAAATACTTAAAAATAAATGTTTTTTAAATAGTAATATTAATGAATGCCACATTATAACAAAATGATGTAAAATAAAATGACTATAAACACCCCATAAAATGATGCTAATATTGATATTAATTACTTTTGTGACTAACATTTGCAACAACATCTGCATGTTATGGTAATACACCTGAGAGAGTGATGATAGCTGCAGCAAGTGATCCCTTATGGAACAATGGAGCCATTTGTGGAAAAATGTTCACCGTTAAGTGCACGGGTGCCACCAACCCAGTCCCTCATCCTTGCTATGATGGTAAAGAAGTGACCGCTAAAATCGTCGATCACTGTCCCGGGTGTGGTGAAACCCTAGATCTCTCCAAAGAAGCATTCGCAACCATCGCTAATCCCGTTGCCGGATTTATCAAAAGTGAGTACTGGTAATTGATTGAATAATGAAAGCCCTTAGCATCATTGGTTGGAAATAAGATATTTGTGTTAATGATTGTGAGTAATATACGAGAATAATATAATCAAATTGACAATTTTGTATAAGAAGGTTATTTACAACTGTTAGTTTTGATAAAATGTGTTCTTAATTATAACTAGTTCCTTCTCAAAGAGTTTTAATAAATCATATTCTTAATTATAACTAGTAACTTCTCATATGAAAGAGCATTATGATGTTTTTACAATTGAGAATTTGGCGATGTCAAAGAGTTAAAAAAACGTGTATACAAATAAAATTAAAGAATACACACTTATAACCGTAATTCGTAAATGCAAATATAGAATAAATATAATTACTTTTATATTTTAAAGTAAACTTTTAGTCTACCAAATGAAGTGTTAGAATAAACTAGGTTACATAGTTAAATTTGTGTAAGGCCTTGCATTATGGTTTCTTGCTTCCCCAACATCCGTCAAGCTACTCCAGCGGCTTGTTGTTCCCTGTTTCTTCCACGTCAGTTTCTTCCCCCGTAAATATTTTTAACTAGGTTATGGACGCGTGTATTATACAGTGAATAATAAAAACAATATAATTATAAATCTATAAATACTTTTTATAATTAAAGTTATGTTATAAATAAACTATATTATGGTGACTATCCACATTCTAACTCACGTCTCTACGTATTCTTTGTATAATTCTAAGAACACTATATATAGAGGTTCTTTGTATTGCATGTTTACATTGAGATGAATAATAATTCTCTATTCTTTCTTTCTCTTTGTGTTCCTTTGATTCTTGTTCTTAGGTTCATGTACTAGTCGCTAGAAGGCCAATGTTTTGTAACACGTTATCAGCACGAAAGTGCTTTTCTGCCAAACCCTTTTTTTCTGGAATCACTCTACTATGGTCGACAACTACCAACCAATGGAAGAACTTATATCTCCGGGTTAAATTGCTTCGGATGTTAAGCTCTGCTACAGATCTGCTTTTGGCCGGATTCATCAGGTATCACTGATTCGAAAGGTAACCTTTATATAAAAGTGTTACATTCTTTTGATCTACAAAAACTGGGAAGGTCTATTCCCCACCAATATTTTATATTAAGTTATTTATAATAGTTTTAAACTATTACTCTATATATGATATATTTTCTAATGAGTTACGGTAGTAGTAAGGAAACCAAAAGTTAATTGATCCATTTCTTAAAATATATTAATAAGGTTATTTATTAACAAATTTAATGTTTTTGAATAAATCAATACATTTTAAAACAAGTACATGAAACGGTTTTTGTTGGAAATTATTATGAACTTATCGATTGTATATACTACAACATGGGTTGATATAGATTTGTAATTATAATTAAATGCACAATTATTTAGTTTATATCCAACAAGCATGCCTATTATTAATAAATTTTGTATTACTGTGTAGATATGATATATATTATGTGACAACCCAAACTTTCAAGGCTAGCTTTACCTTATTCCACGATCGTTTAACTAGTATTGTTATGTCTCATCTGTTAGTATACTTTGTAAGTATGTGCACGCTATGTAAATTTGCTTGGTTGGATATTACTTAAACAAGATTTCTAAGGAAACTAGTCGCACACTCGTGTCGGATCATACACTTGGTACACGGGCAGAATCCCCTCTTTTGGTTATCCTCGGCAGAGCCCAAGGTTTGGGTCCAGCCCACCCATCTGGAATGGTTATTCTCGGCAGAGCCCAAGGTTTGGGCCCGGCCCACCCATCTCGAAAACATAAACACACAACCATGTTGGATATAGTTTCATAATTCCCTAAGCACAAAATAGCAAACCCTAGCACTCTGTTTCCTCTCTTGGCGTCAACAGAAGTGCTCTTCTCGAAGCTTTCTCTCGATTCCAAACACCTCCGATCGCATCATCTGGACTGGTGAGTATATTACCACGATTTGATTTTGATGTACATGGTTGCGTTTATTGGTTGAGGCATTATTTGAATGGCATGATGATATCATTGGTCTAGGGTTGTTAAAAAGCATGCTTAAACTTGTTTGAGTGTATGGAATATAATCTGATAAACTAGGGATTAATATGATTATGTGAACCTAGGGATGAATCGGTTAGGAGGATAACGATTATCACAAAGCTAGAAACTGGTTATGATGTTAATCGATGACTTAGGGTTCATGTACATGTTAGAATTGATGATTATTTTGAATAAATTGATTTGCATTGTTGCTTGGATGATATGTAAACGAAGCTAGGATGGCATGATGATGACGGTTCATGATAACTGTGACGGTAATTGATATGATTTGGTTATGAATAATAATGATGATGATGAAATTGATTGAATATTTAAAGTTGTGGATTAAGTGTGTAACTGACTGATCGGGTTGGTGGGGCGGTTACTAGAAAAACCGGGGGGAAGGTTGACTCAGTCAACCGCACACTGATGGGTGACACACACACACACACACCTACATGTCGCACACCTACTCCCCGCACACATTCAGATTTACGTAATACACAACCTAAAATAGCCTAGCCGCACACCTGACCCAAAGTGGCACATTCTTGATGTGTCGCACAGATCCTTGGGGTTTTATATATTTACCTGGGCCTCAGGCACGAGTTGGGCTGCACGGCTCCTTTGACTCACATTGGATTGTACTTGAATTGGGTTGCACATTCGAACCACACACTAACTAGGCCACATGCATCGGACACTACTACATCGTACATTATTGTGCTGCATGTCATACTTGTAATGTACACCCAATTAAACCATATCGCACACTCTTGGCTCGCATACTATAGTTATGAACATTCATTTAATGCACCTGGTACACATAGGTAATGCTTATCGCACACCTAAGACCTGAGCCGCACACTTGTAACTGGGCCGCACACTCTTGAGTGGTCCATTAACGTGATTATGTCGCACACTCTTGTGAACAATGAATTAACTGCTACGTGTTTTTGTGAAGCATGAACTTGTGAAGTGAATTTGCACATGACCCGAATACTTGCTATGTGATTTATTTACAACGAATATTATGGACTATTGTGTTGCATGATTTCTTGTTACGACTTGCAAAATGATATGTGCCTTACTTGTACGCTACTGTGTAATGTGCATGAGGAATACGTGATTTATGTGTATACGAAATTGATTATCCTTGGTAACCACATTAGGGTTTGGTTGACCAACTTGGAACAAGTAACTTAACTTACCGAGCAAATCTAAGGTGTGTTCACTGCTCTTTTTCAATCATGCATCCCGGGGAGGGACAACTGGTAAATATTCCGGGGAGGAATACTGGGTTATTGGGTTTAACTGTAATGTTAAGCAGGAATGTTGGATAATACACTCACATCTATCACTTAAGTCCCATCTACTACCGAACTAGTTGCTGGGGAGGCAACAGGGTTATTAGTTGATAGCGCTATTAGGCTTGGCACCCCCTCACACCGTACCAGGGAGGATGGGCATGAACTAATGACCTTAATCACTCGACCAATGTTTGATAGAGCATTGGGGAAGGTCAAACAAACTAACACCATCTTGCGGTATCGAGTTATTATCAACATGCTTATAAACTGAAATGAAAATTTTGGCAACAAAACACGTAACATGATTTTCGGTAAACAAAACTGTGAACTCGCCAGCGTTATGCTGATACACTTTTCTGCATGCTTGCAGGCGGATAGGTACATTTATATGGAACTTGCTGTTTGGGATGCTGGAGTGGTCATAGGTCGAGATACATGGAATCACGAGACAAGTCTAATGGCTTTCATACACTTGGATTATGAAAAACTTAACTAATGAATTATGTTCTGCTGAACATGTTGGATTTTTAAGTTATGTTATGAAACACTTTATTTTAATAAATGGAAACTTTTATTTGAAATCTTGTTATGAGTTCAATGTGATTAGTGGTTAGATCCTGGTACGTCACACGCCTCGCGTGGGTTTCTGTATGTGGTATTTTGGGGGTGTGACAGTTTGGTATCAGAGCCACTGGTTATAGTGAACTTGGTTTTAAAACGTTTTTATAAAACCAGACTATAACC
The DNA here is from genome assembly GCA_030545235.1 of Helianthus tuberosus. Lineage (NCBI taxonomy): Eukaryota > Viridiplantae > Streptophyta > Magnoliopsida > Asterales > Asteraceae > Helianthus > Helianthus tuberosus. The sequence continues at coordinate 179,385,453 of CM060366.1, forward strand.
GAACAGTTCTGAATACGACCATGACACTCAGCTCTAGATTGCAAGGTTCATCTCTTGTTTAGTCATTGCACTGCATAACTAGTGTACAACTACGTAGGACATTGCATGTGATTGCACACTTAGCGTTACCATATGAACTCATGTGTTACTTGCCTACGTTATGTGATTGATAGTGTGACATTTCCTCTAGACTTTCGTGAACCATGTTTTGTGATGTCTTTTTGTCTTGTTACTTGAATCTGAGGAACCTTTTGGCGCGAGTTAAGAGGAGCTGAGATAAACATGCAAATCGCATTATTATTTTGGTTGCACACATAATAATAATGTGGGGTGCATGTGAGTCCCAGTGAGGCTTAACAAGTGTGAAAGGGGTTCTGTTCCATTATTCGATCTAAGGAGAAACACAACAATCTATAGGAGTCATAGCGATGATTGCCTCCTATTCAAATGCAATCCTTTCACTTCCCTCTACATCCTTACGAATCTTGATGATATTGATTGTTGCCTGATCACGTATCTGAACGTCTATGGAACCGTATAAGAATGTTAGGTGCTAGTGCGAACGTCTCTGAGTTAGTTGTCAAAGCGTCGAATGTTTGGTCTGTACTTTCCTCACTTTTCTCATTTACTTGAACTCAATGAATTGACGCCTCAGATCCAGAAGTATGATCACCTCTGTAATTCTCTAACAACTTACCGTGCATTATTCAATCGACACACAAGACCGATGAACAAGAAGTTGAACGTGATACATTACTGACCATAGTATTATTACGACTCTGATTACTGACAACGAACACCACTAAATTGACTTCAATCGAGTCCCTAACCCTAGTCAGCAACCTCTAGGAGCCAACTCTTACGAATCAATCGGGGCATGAACGTTGGTAATCGAACTGAGTATGGGATGTGTAATTACTAGCACCATGGGCGGTGCCCCCAGGACGTGTCAGGAATGTGAGAAGGTGGACCCTTTTGGCAAAGGATCGCAGGGCTCTGTTTCCAAAACAACAACATCAGAGGCAGCAACCATGGCAACAACAAGATACTTGTAATCGTTGTCCTCAATATGGAAATGAAGGTGGATTCGAGAAGGATTGGCCGCAGATAAGTCAAAGCGCTAACAACCACGGGAACAATAACAGTGCTGGGAATCCTCGTAGCAATAACAACGATAGTGGAGATGGTACTCATGGAAGAGCAATTACAATTGGCGTGGGTGACACCAGATATGACCGCAACCTAGTGATCCGTACGATTTTGCGATTAATCTCTTCGCCCTTGTTTTGTTTGACCCCGACACCTCTCAAAACCATGTTGTCGAATTGGCTAATGGCACGTCAATTGAAGCCTCACATGTTCATTTAAGATGCAAACTCGTTCTTGTGGGTCAAGTGTTAGACATTGACCTTCTTCTCGTTACTCTTGGTAGTCTCAATGTTGTTGATGGTATGGACTGGTTGTCCAGACATTGCACTGACGTACTCTGTAAGGAGAAAATTGTGTGTGTCCCCTTCCTAGTGGAGAATCGTTGTCAGTCCGAAGACATCAGAATGGTGCGATGGTTGGCATCATTTCATCCATGAGAGCTCAGAAGTTTGTACGGAAGGGTTATCCCGCTACTCTAGCACTTTCTACCGATATTCAGCACGAGGAAAAGAAGAGTGAAGACCTACCAGTTACTCGTGATTTCCTTTTTCCGATGTGTTATCCGAAGAACTCCCAGGTTTATTTCCACATCGTCAGGTGTAATCTCAGTTTGATCTCACGCCAGGGCCAGCCCTGATTTCTTGTACTTCTTATCGTCTGGCAGCAGGAGAGTTGCAAGAACTGTCTAACCAGCTCTAAGAACTGTTGGATAGAGGCTTTGTTCGACCTAGTCCTTCACCTTGGGGAGCTCCAGTTCTACTCGTGAAGAAGAAAGATGGGTCTTTTCGTATGTGTATTGATAATTGAGAACCCAACAAGGTGAAAGTCAAGAACCGTTATCCTCTACCACACATTGACAATTTGTTTGACCAGTTGCAGGGGTCAAGCCTCTATTCGAAATTTAACTTAAGATCGGGCTATCTTCAGATGAGAGTCCGAGTGGTGGATACTTCTAAAACAGCTTTTCGGACGCAGTACGGCCATTATGAGTTACTGGTCATGCCATTCGGATTAACTAATGAACCAGCGCTATTCATGGACCTCATGAACCGTGTGTGCAAACCGTATCTCGACGATTTTGTCCTTGTGTTTATCGACGACATTCTAACCTACTCTAAGAGCAAGGAGGACCACGAGTGGCACTTGCGTCTTATCTTGGAACTGCTGAGGGAGCAGCCGCTTTACGCAAAATTTTCTAAGTGCGACTTCTGGATTTAGGAATTACACTTTCTTGTTCACATAGTCAATGAATTGCGAATACACGTGGATCCCGCTAAAATCGATTCTATCAGAAATCGGGTGGCACCGATGAATCCTTCGGAGGTGCGACAATTCCTTGGTCTCGCTGGGTATTATCGCAGATTTATCAAGGGATTTTCGATGATCGCTCAACCTCTTACCACGTTAACACAGAAAAGGGTTGTGTAATCCTAGGGAATGAAACATGAAGACACTTTTCAGCTTTTGAAACAAAACTCTGCAGTGCACCAATCTTGTCCTTACCTGAGGGTACTGAAGATTTCGTGGTGCGCTGTGATGCTTCTATTCAGGGTCTCGGTTGCATGCTGATGCAACGCGAGAAAGTGATAGCTTACGCTTCTCCGCAGTTGAAGATTCACGAGAGGAATTACACGACTCACAACTTGAAGTTGCAAGCCGTGGTCCTTGCGTTGAAGATCTGGAGGCATTAATTGTACGGTAATAAATGCACTATTTATACTGACCACAAGAGCCTCCAGCATATCTCTGGCCAGAGGGAGTTGAACACGCGACAGCGTCGCTGGGTGAAATTTTGAAACGACTTCGACTGTGAAATCAAGTATCGTCCGGGCAGAGCTAACGATATAGCTGGTGCCCTTAGTCGAAAGGAAACGAGACCTAAACGCGTATGAGCGTCACAGCTAACCATTCACTCTAACCTGCCTGACCAGATCCGTTCTGTTCAAACTGAAGCGCTAAAGGAAGAAAACCTTAAGGCCAAAGCCATGCGGGGCATGGAGAAACAACTTGTAACAAATCTGATGGTATCCGCTATTTCATGGAGCGGGTATGGGGTCCCTTTATACGGTAACCTCAGAGAGCTTGTGATGGACGAAGCACACAAGTCTCGATACCCTATTCATCTGGGTTCTCATAAGATGTATTAGGATTTAAAAGTCTTGAGTTGGTGACCGGGCTTGAAGGCACACATAGTGGCGTGTGTGAGCAAGTTCTTGACTTATGTGAAAGTCGAGGTGGGATACCAGGAACCATTTGGTTTGCTTCAGCAACCCGAAATACCCATATGGAAATAGGAACAAATTGCCATGAATTTCATCACTGGTTTACCTAGAACTCAAAACGGAAGCAATACCATTTGGGTGATCGTTGATCGTCTCACGAAATCATCACACTTTCTTGTGAACAAGGAAACTGACAGGTCTTTGTAGCTTGCGGACATTTACTGAAAGAGGCGGTTTCTAGGCACGGGGTTCCAGCTTCTATCATCTCTGATCGTGATCCGCGTTTTACACCCGACTTGTGGCAGGCGATGCACAAATATTTTGACTTACGTCTAGGCATGAGCACTGCTTGTCACCCTCAGACGGATGGTCAAACTGGACAAACCATCCAAACACTCGAAGACATGTTGCGAGCATGTGTGATCGATTTTGGTAAAAGACACTTGCCTGTGGCAGAGCTTTCTTACAATAACAGTTACCATTCCAGTATCCAGACAGTGCCGTTTGAGGCATTGCACTCATACTTGAAACCATAGAGAAGATCGTTCAGATTAGAAATAGTATGGCAGCAGCTCGTGGTCGCAAGAAAAGCTACGCTGACAAGCGTAGGAAACTTTTGGAATTTGCTGTGGGCAATCTCATGATGTTGAAAGTTCCGCCCAAGCAGGGTGTGGTACGCTTTGGAAAGCGCGGCAAGCTTAACCCACGCTATGTTGGGCCATTCAAAATTCTGGAAAGAATCGGTAAATTGGCCTACAAACTCGAGTTATCTGACGAACTAGGCAATGTTCACGATGTTTTTCATGTCTCATATATGAAAAAGTGTTGGTATGAAGAAACACTTGTGGTACCCTTATAAGAGCCTAAGATTGACGACAAGTTGCAGTTTGTCGAGGAACCCATCGAAACCGTGGACCGGGAAGTTAAGGTTCGTAAACATAGTCGAATCCCAATTGTGAGAGTTCGTTGGAACTCAAGACGTAGACTGGAGTTCACGTGGGAACGGGAGGATCAGAATGAAGCTCAAGTATCCTCACATGTTCAAAACTAGGTGAATTTCGGGACGAAACTCCCTTTCAAGTTGGGGATGATGTGGCACCCGAAGAAATCCACATTCATCCTGGTCTGGCACTTCACTTTCATGAGACTGGAAATCCACAGTCATCCTGGTCTGTCATTTCACTTTCATGAGACTGCTTATCAAATTTCAAGATGAAATCTCCTTCAAGTTGGGGATGATGTGACAACCCATACTTTCAAGGCTAGCTTTACCTTATTCCATGATCGTTTAACTAGTATTGTTGTGTCTCATCCGTTAGTATACTTTGTAAGTATGTGCACGCTATGTAAATTTGCTTGGTTGGATATTATTTAAACAAGATTTCTAAGGAAACTAGTCGCACACTCGTGTCGGATCATACACTTGGTACACGGGCCAAATCCCCCTTTTGGTTATTCTCGGCGGAGCCCAAGGTTTGGGTCCGGCCCACCCATCTCGAAAACATAAACACACAACCATGTTGGATATAGTTTCATAATTCCCTAAACACAAAATAGCAAACCCTAGCACTCTCTTTCCTCTCTTGGCGTCAACAGAAGTGCTCTTCTCGAAGCTTTCTCTCGATTCCAAACACCTCCGATCGCATCATCTGGACTGGTAAGTATATTTCCACGATTTGATTTTGATATACATGGTTGCGTTTATTGGTTGAGGCATTCTTTGAATGGCATGATGATATCATTGGTCTAGGGTTGTTAAAAAGCATGCTTAAACTTGTTTGAGTGTATGGAATATAATCTGATTAACTATGGATTAATATGATTTTGTGAACCTAGGGATGAATAGGTCAAGAGGATAACAATTATCACAAAGCTAGAAACTGGTTATGATGTTAATCGATGACTTAGGGTTCATGTAGGTGTTAGAATTGATGATTATTTTGAATAAATCGATTTGCATTGTTGCTCGGATGATATATAAACGAAACTAGGATGGTATGATGATGACGGTTCATGATAACTGTGATGGTAATTGATCTGATTTGGTTGTGAATAATGATGATGATGATGAAATTGATTGAATAATTAAAGTTGTGGATTAAGTGTCTAACTGACTGATCGGGTTGGTGGGGCGGTTACTGGAAAAACTGAGGGAAGGTTGACTCAGTCAACCGCACACTGATGGGTCACACACATACCTACATGTCGCACACCTACTCCCCGCACACATTCAGATTTACGTAATACACAACCTATAACAGCCTGGCCGTACACCTGACCCAAAGTCGCACACTCTTGATGTGTCGCACAGACCCTTGGGGTTTTATATATTTAGTTGGGTTGAACACGTCTTTCGATCGCACACTAGATGGGCCTCACGCACGAGTTGGGCTCCACGGCTCCTTGGACTCACATTGGATTGTACTTGAATTGGGCTGCACATTCGAACTGCACACTAACCAGGCCACATGCATCGCACACTACTATATCGTACATTATTGTGCTGCATGTCATACTTGTAATGTACACCTAATTAAACCATATCGCGCACTCTTGGCTCGCCTACTATAGTTATTAACATTCATTTAATGCACCGGATACGCATAGGTAATGCATGTCGCACACCTGAGACCTGAGCCGCACACTTGTAAATGGGTCGCACACTCTTGAGTGGGCCATTAACGTGATTATGTCGCACACTCTTTTGAACAATGAATTAACTGCTACGTGTTTTTGTGAAGCATGAACTTGTGAAGTGAATTTGCACATGACCCGAATACTTGCTATGTGATTTATTTACAACGAATGTTATGGACTGTTGTGTTGCATGATTTCTTGTTACGACTTGCATAATGATATGTGCCTTACTTGTACGCTACTGTGTAGTGTGCATGAGGAATACGTGATTTATGTGTATACGAAATTGATTGTCCTTGGTAACCACATTAGGGTTTGATTGACCAACTTGGAACAAGTAACTTAACTTACCGAGCAAATCTAAAGTGAGTTCACTGCTCTTTTTCAAGCAGGCGTCCCGGGGAGGGACAACCGGTAAATACTCCGGGGAGGAATACTGGGTTATTAGGTTTAACTGGAATGTTAAGCAGGAATGTTGGATAATACACTCACATCTATCACTTAAGTCCCATCTACTACCGAAGTAGTTGCCAGGGAGGCAACGAGGTTATTAGTTGATAGCGCTATTAGGTCTGGCACCCTCACACCGTACCAGGGAGGACGGGCGTGAACTAATGACCTTAACCACTCGACCGATGTTTGATAGAGCATTGGGGAAGGGCAAACGAACTGACGCTATCTTGCGGTATCGAGTTATTATTAACATGCTTATAAACTGAACTGAACATTTGGCAAAAAAACATGTAACATGATTTTCGGTAAACAAAACTGTGAACTCGCCAGCGTTATGCTGATACAGTTTTCTGCATGCTTGCAGGTCGATAGGTACATTTATATGGAACTTGCTGTCTGGGATGCTGGAGTGATCATGGGTCGAGATACATGGAATCACGAGACAAGTCTAATGGCTTTCATACACTTGGATTATGAGAAACTTAACTAATGAATTATGCTTCCGCTGAACATGTTGGATTTTTAAGTTATGTTCTGAAATACTTTATTTTAATAAATGGAAACTTTTATTTGAAATCTTGTTATGAGTTCAATGTGATTAGTGGCTAGATCCTGGTATGTCACACGCCTCACGGGGGTTTCCGTATGTGGTATTTTGGGGGTGTGACATATTATGGTATGTATATTGTGAATACTATCATATGTGGAGGATGTTGATATTCTTAAGAGTTTGTTAAAGTGAAGGTTTATTATTATTTGCGAACATTGCTCGGATATACTTGTTTATTTGTTAATAACATATTACGTTAGTGTTAGTTTTTTTTACATCCGTTTACTAGTTTATTATATGGATCATAATAGAATTTATGGTGCATTTAGATTTAGTTTTTGTTTATTTTCATGTATATAGATGACTAACCGGTAGTATTTTACTAAAGTAAATATATTATATAGTAAAAGCAATGTGAATCTTGTTATGCTAATAAATCTAATACATTTGGTGATTAAAAGGTTTATTGTTGTAGTTTTAGAGTTAATAAAATACATTTGTCTTCACAATACAATAGTAGTATGCATTTGTAAGATGGTGTTGACTAGATGCACATTTTTTGCAGTATATTTTCTATATATATGATTACTTTGATTGCTTATATAAATTGAACTGACAAGTCTTTCCTACCATATGTTATTAAAACACCATGAGGACTTGATGATGTGTTTTGGTTATTTTTCAAATTAGAGTAACAATATTATACAAGATATACTTTTGGCTAGGTATACACTTATGCCGTAATAGGTGAATTCATACAATATTAGATAGCTTATTCGTGATGCATATTACCTATAGACAAATTTGTTCGCAAGATAATGTTTTAAATGGTGGCGTCTTTTTCTAATCATACTTATATTAACTATTTAGTTATTGTTATTGCTATTATTGTCTTGATCGTAGATAAGTGTATTCGTTTGAGTGAATTTAATTGAATGGAACATGTTAGTACGATCAAGATACTTGGTTAGTAGTTTTGAAATTTGTTTACGAATAAAATAGGGGAACTTTAAATTTTTGAAATAATGTTAATCAAGTAAGAAGAAAAAAAAGGTAAAGGAAAAAGGGATTAAAAGTTGTCGAAGAATATAGAAGGAACCGTATTTTTGTTATTTTGTTGAGTTTTTAGTTGGCCTGAATATTATCACTAACTATTTCTGTCTAGCCACTAATGAGCTTCCATGTAAATTTTCTTTAGTTGAATGAGTAGTTTTGATTTTTGGTTTACTACACCACTATATAAGTCACTGATTTTTTGTGCAAGCATTTTTAGATTTGTTTGTTTAGTTTCAGAGGTACATCTCATTCTATTTTTTTTTTTCTAGATTTGTAATATTTGAAACTACGTTAGTATTTGAGGAAAATTAATAATACTCAATATATACATCCCAAAAGAAAAAATAAAGAAAGGCATTTATAGAATATACCTAATAACTCTATTTATTCCTACTTAATGAATGATATCATTTTTCTCTATTAAATAAATAATTTAATGTATTTACTACAAGAGTTACTAATCTTGTATAATTACTACCATTACTCCATAGAATTTTTTTCTATTTAAAGGTCCAAAAATGTATGAGTTGCATATACCGGCACAAACAAATTTCATACCCAAAAAAATGAAGTCCTAATACCCGACACCTTCATCTTATTATTTTCATTTTTTAATCCTTATTTGAATTTTATTGTTAAAGTAAAAATTGACCACTTCACTGCATCGCGTAGGTTCTCGCTACCATCAGATAACTTGTATAAAAAATATTTATTAATATAATTATTATAATATTTAATAGGAGGGAGAATGTGTGTATATATAATATATAATAACGTGTAAAAATTATTATTTAATATTATAATTTAAGGATGAGAAGACACAAGAAAGTGGTGCGTGTCAAAAAGATAAAATATTATTATACATGAAAAGGAAGACTATATGTATAGGGTAAAATGAAAACTCATATAAGTTGTGAGAAGTTAGAGAACTTGGCAAAAAACGGAGGTTTTTTCAAAAAAGATTTTTACCAAAAATCCTTAAAAGGAATCAACTTAAAAAAAAAAAAAAAAAAAAAGGTTTTTTTGTTGATTTACACCACCTATAAAAACCCCTTACAATGAGTGTAAATGTTGATGTCAACAGTTTTTTAAACTCGCGTAAAAAGGTTGAAAACACCGCTTTGATTTTTTTTATAGCTGTGTTGGTCACATTTTAATTTACCTGAGTGCAAAAAATGGTGGCAAAACTAGCACAAAATGTTGGAATTCTCTAAGTTCTCACAACTCAATGAAGTTTTATCTTTACCTCTTTCCTAGACACACTGTAGGATCGTTTTCAGACCCAAACGAGTCGATCAGAAGAGTTTTACTCAGTACGAAAAGCGGAAACAGACGTACAGAGGTCAATTCAGCAATGTATATACTTAAAACTGTCGTTATATTGATTTCACAATGAATTACAGCAAGACGACACTTCGGCAGCACTTCGTTGCACAAACCGGAACTCTTTCAAATGAAATGGCACTCAAGGTATTTATAGGTGTGTTAATTTCGTTTGAATGTGTCATGTACCATTTCAAACGAAATTAACTATGTTAATTTCGTTTGAAATGTCACATGACACTTTCAAGCGAAATTAGCATAAACACACATAAATCCTACCCTATTTCTCGTACAACGTGCCCTGATCTAACAATTGTAATACAAGACTCGATACAAGACGAAGTCGACAGACGCATGCACCAACAGACTCCCCCTCGAATGTTGACGAGTCTTCAGTGTCGAGTCTTCGCATCTTCAGTCTTTATCAGTCCTCTCGAACCCTTTGAAGTATCTGACACTGTAAAGCATCCTCGAATCTTCTCTCTTCTCTTTTCATCAGCACCAACATACTCCTTCCTTTAAGTGTCTTCAGACTCCCCCTTTCGATATGTTGGGATCGCAGTCTGGCTTGTTAAAATCACAGAGTTCTTAGGTATCGGAACCTGGCTCTCTATCATCTATCTCAAGATCACCTAGCTCTTATCCTGTTTCCTGCACAAATCTCTACCCAAAAAATAAATTTTCTGATGATCACTTGTAAAAATAACTCTCACCATCTAATGAACACTTATGGATAAAATATTCAGACAGTAAACCATATGCAGGAATTATACAATCAAAGAATAATTTTACAATGTAGATCTCTGATGAAAACACTTGAAGATATATCATTTTTGTTTTCAAAACACATTCTCCCAACCCGATTTGTTCATCATGTTTAGCACTAGGAATTTTGAAAATCAATTTTCCAACATCAGTTGTCGAAAATCTTTTTGTATTTATCAAAATTTATACTAAAACACACTAAAATCTTTTTGGATTTTTGAATGAAATAAAATGCAGTAAAGAAATATTTACAAACAATATTTTTGTGAGTTTGTGTAAGAGGATCATATCAGTTATTGAGACAAATCACCAACACCGTTAAGCTTTAAACATTTTAAGTTCTAAACGATTCACTTAGATTGTCAGTATACTGATCTACTTAAATTTTCACACAAAGTTCAACTGTTTCGAGATACGGATTAATGTATTAAGCACTTAAACTTAATCGCGTGTCCCACCTCAGAATATACTCCCGTATCCAGATCCCAATATTCAGTCTTACAGGTGAGTATACCACATATGATATATGTAAGGGGTTAAATTGCAAAGACCGTGAGAGCTCAGGTCAGAACTTTCGTTCAGCAGAGAGATGACGGCTTCGACTTTTGGTGTGTCCCCTTTAGAGGATCTTTTGTTTCAACAGCACATGATTAGCATTTTTCAATGATTCATCAATTTTTATGCTGAGGGTTAGCTATATTTCAAGTAAGCGTAAAGTATTCTCCGGGGACTAGGCCATTGCTTCCGCAAAATCAGAAGTCCCGGGATAATACCCCAGATATCACTGAGTATAAAGACCTAGTATCTCAGAAAGAGGGACCTTTCAAACAAGATTTCGGGGGTTACCCATATATCCGAGAGATGTTCCCCACGATATAAGCAAGTTTGAAATTTAGGTTTATATCTCGTCACAATCTACTAAATGTGTAAAAACCTACTGGCATATCATCAGTGAGACCGTTTATTACATTTTAACTTTCCAAATCTTTAGCATGGTGTGATCGTCCACTGATGTACTATCATTTCCTCTTCTATACAACAAAACTCATTTTTGTTTTTATCATGTTTTTGTCTTTTTCAAATTTTCAAATGTTTTTGGATTTTCTGAAATTCTTACTCCCCCTAAAATGCAAACACATTAAAGAAAAATTTGAAAACAAACTGTACAAATAAACTGACAACCGATATCGAATCACTTCAATTCGCCATCCACTTGGCATAACAATCAGAACTCCCCCTCACAACAAACTATTTTCCCATTGTGATTTCAAAACACTTAAGTTTGTTTTAATCAAATGGTTTTTCTGGAAAGTAAGTTTAGTTGATTTTACCATTTGTAGGTTAGGGGTTCATCATATTATTTTTCCAAAATACCACTTGTAGGAAATCAAGTACAATTTAATGTCCTTGATTTACCACTTGTAAGATCACCTCCACAATTTCAATCAAATACCACTTGTAGGTAAAACCTCTTTTTCAACCACTTGTCGGTTTGCTTACCAACACTTACCAACTTGTAGGTTGAATTCTCAAAATGCCGATTCATACTCCACACTTACCAACCTGGGAGTTCCAGCAAGTCATACTTCTACAAAAACAATTTTCATAAACAAATAATGATGCCGATTCATGCTCCGCGATTATCAACTTGGGAGCTCCGGCAAGTCCAGGATTTTACTGTTCATAGTAGGTACCATCCCAGAAAAAAAATCATTCTTTTCAGAAAAAAATTGATTTGAAATCTCAACTTTTCCAACTTTTTGTTTAAAATTTTCAGCCCTCAATGGTGGAAAATTTACATCATCCTTTGGAGGAACTGATTTTTCACATTTAACCTCAACCTGTGGCTCCTCTGATTTTGTGAAATCAGATTCATCGCCAGAAGATAGCTCCTCTGATTTTGATGAATCAGAATCATTGCTAGAACTATCATCTGTTTTCTTAACAACCCACTTTTGGTTGTCAAGGTTTGCTCTTTTCTTATAAAACCTGTTTGAACATTCACCAATCTCAAAAGTTGAATTTTTGAAAAGTTTTGTTCTATCAATTGGTGGTTCAAACACAACCTCTTTATCTTTCAGGTTACGAGAAACTCCCTGTTTTGATTGTATTGCCTTGAAACAATTTTTGACAATATGACCAACTTTGTTGCATTGGAAACAGGTTCTCATTTCTTTAATCTGATCAACAGTCTTCACCATTTCTTCTTGCTTCTTCGCAAGAAATTCCCTATTTGATTACTTCCAGAAAGGACTCTTTTGTTCTTTTTCATCACTTGTCCCTGAAACAAATATCATTTTTGATTTAAAATCTCGAACATATTTTTCATTTTTATGATTTTCTGGTGGAATAAAACCAAGACCTTTCTTTTTAAAATTACCGTTATGATTTGGTTTCTTTCGATAACCAGAACCAGGACTGTAACCCTTTTTCTTGTTTTCTCTTTGTTGAACTCTTGAGGTGTACTTTTTAGGTTTTTCATGAAAATTTACATCTTTTATTTCAGAAATATTAATTTCTGTTAGTTTGAAAACCTTTTTGATCAATTCAGTTTTAACACCTCTTATTGGAAATTCTTCATCAGAATATAATTTGTCGGAATCATTCAATGTATATGCAATTTTGAATGTTTCGTCATTCAAATTAGATTTTGATAGAAGAAATTCTTTATTGTAAACCCTTTTGCCCTGTTTGTCGGTTTGACTCGGAACGCTTGACTCAGACTTTGACTCTGACATAGACTCTGACTTTGACTCCTCGGATTCATCTTTATCCAACACATGATCGACCACTTTCTTTATTAACTCGGACTCATGATCAGTGTTAGATGATGTAAACGTGACATCAATATTTTCTGGCAAGTTAACTATAGACTCCGACTCCCACTGTAAATTTGTTGCCTTTTCGAGTCTTTCTGATTTGGATTTCTCGGAGAATATCCATTTTCAAGCGGGGGTGGACACTTGTTGTAACTGAAACCTTGTTTCTTACCAGATGTCTTTTCTTTAGTATCCTTCTTCTTGTCTTTCTTTTTATCATGAATATTTTCTTCAGAAACCTTCTGTTCTTCAGTTACTTCATCGTCTTCAAAAGCCTTCATGCCTTCAACAGTTGGATAAATCCTGTCAATGACATAAGAAGTACATGAGTAACTTTTCAACAAACGATTAACTCTTTCAGTTTCAATTCTTTGTGTTTCCAGTTTCTGCTCTAACACAGCACACTTCTCAATGTAGTTGTTCACAACTTTCTACTTTATCATGAAAGCACCCTGAAGTGTTTTCATTGCTGTTGCTTGTTCTTCACATGATTGATTATACTGATTCATGGCTTTGTTCAGAACATCATAAGATTCCTTTAACTGATTTATGTTGTTGATCAGTTCACTGTTTTTCTTTTTGATAATCTCACAATTCTCACAAATCACCGGAATCTTTTTAGCATTAACTTTTGCATCAATTTTGAACTTTTGAACATCTTTCACCTTTTTCTTTATCACTGGAACGGCTTCATCATCACTGCTGACCGGTGTTTTTACTTTTTTTTTCTTCTTTTTAGCTTTATCGTCATCACTATCACTTTCTTCCACCATTTTCAAATCAGCTGCCAATCTTCTAGCATAATACTGACGATCATCATCACTATCTTCTTCAACACGAGCAACAAAAGCTTTTTGATTTGAAATTTTGTTAGGATCATAATCATCCCAACTGAAACCTTCCCAGTTAAATCCTTCTGGTAACTTTTCATCATCTTGGTTTATCAGGCATGCTTTGTTATCAACTGAAATATATTTGTCCCAACTGAATCCTTTTGTTGGCTTTTGATCATCCTGATTCACCATACAAGCTCTCTTTGAAGATTCTTCAATCACTTTTCTAGGATGTGCTACTTGTGGTTCTTGTTGTTGTTGTTGTTGTGCAACTTGATGATAGATAGCCTTTCGGTAGTAATCATTGTTGTTGTTGAACGGATTTTGAGCTCCACTTGCTTCGCGGTTCTTACACTCCCTCTTGAAGTGTCCTTTTTCCCTGCAACGAAAACAAGTGACTTTAGATTTATCAAAACCTAAAGTAGAAACATTAGCTTCACGTAAATCATCTTTTCTTGTGATATGCTTAAATTTCCCAGCTCGTCTCAACACACTTGCTAAACACCACTTTATGTCCATCAATTCCATCTCTTCAGCATCTATTTGATCGTAATCTTCTTTTGTAAGCATTGGATTCCCGATCCGACCTGCAACAAAACTTCCATAAGATTCCAACACGGTTCCCAACAGAGACATGTGACTCTTAGCAATATCTGCTGAATAATCCTCATCATTCTCCAGATTCAAAACAATGTTGCATTGTAGCTTTTTGCCATTCTTGGTTGCTGAAATGTTTGGATCAAATGACGGATATGATGAAAAACTTGTGTTGCTGTTTGATCCTTTTGAATAACTTCCTGATGAACTCTTGGCATTGAATGCTGTTTCAATCTTCGGTGACAAGTTGGTGGTTTTATCACTGACTCCACCTTTGTAATAAAGTCCGATGTCTTGTTCACCGTCAAAATCTCTCATTCTTAAAGCTTTTCTTTGTTCCATTTCCTGAGCCTCAATCTTTTCAATGAACTTGCTCTGTGTCAGATTGCTAAACCCTTTCTTGTTCCTCAACATCATGAGATATGTACCCCAAGTCTCATATGGCAACGCATCACCCAACTTTTTGATCAACTCTTCATTATCTTTTTCGATGCTCAATCTCCTCATATTGGCTAACAAATTGCAGTATCTTTCAATAATTTGCTTTGTGCTTTCATTTTTCAATCCACGAAATAAATCGAATTCTTTCTTTAAAAGTGACTTCTTGTTCTTGACCATCTCTTGGCTTCCCTGAAACTTCGATTTTAATGCTTTCCAGATTGAATAAGAAGTTCCATTGTGTTGCAATAACACCAAGATATCTTCTTTCACAGCTTGTTGTAGTAAACTTAGCATCATTTTCTCATCTTTGTATTTCTTTCTATTATCGGCACTCAGATCCTTAATAGCAATAATCTCTTCGTCATCATTCATCGGTCGAACGTATTTCGTCTCAACACATTCCCAAGCATCCAAATAGTTAGCTTGTACCCAGTTTTCAAAGCGTCCTTCCCAACCCTTATACTCCTCGATGTTCATGAGCTTAGGCGGTTTTTGCATAGTCCCCGTTTCATTTTCCAACATCGTGTTTTGTGCAAGAGTAATCGGGGTAACCGGAGTAGCGAATGCGTTGTAAAATTTCTCTTCCATGATTCGATTAACAAAGTTCATAAAACAGCTCTGTTCAAATGGAATCCCAAGCTCAAACGAAATCCCCTTACAAACAAAACTGTACTTCAAACGAAATAACCTGTCCAACCAATATACCTAATTTCGTTTGAAACACCTACGCTCTCAAACGAAATTGCTGAATATGTATGACATTTCAAACGAAATTACGATTTCAAACGAGATAACTACTTTCAAACGAAATATTCAAACAAAATGACTATCTTCAAACGAGATTACTCAACTTTCTCAAACAGAATTCCGAATTCAAACGGAATTACCAAGATTTTTCAAACGAAATCAACAACTATGTGCAATCTCAAACGAAATCAGCAAGCAACTTCAAACGAAATCAGTGTGATGTCATCATTTCGGTCCAAATTTTGTCCAATTGATCAAGTTTTAAATCGATTTTAGTTCTGAAACTCTCAAGGGTTTGTTAAAACACAGTTATACACACATTGTGAAAAGATTAGCCGATTTTAACCATGAAAAGATGTTTAATTTTGAAAAGAAGGTGTAGAAATCAGATTTTGCAGCTGAATTGGTAAGAACTCTTCCTCCTGAGCTCTGATACCACTTGTAGGATCGTTTTCAGACCCAAACGAGTCGATCAGAAGGGTTTTACTCAGTACGAAAGGCGAAAACAGACGTACGGAGGTCAATTTAGCAATGTATATACTTAAAACTGTCGTTATATTGATTTCACAATGAATTACAGCAAGACGACACTTCGGCAGCACTTCGTTGCACAAACCGGAACTCTTTCAAATGAAATGGCACTCAAGGTATTTATAGGTGTGTTAATTTCGTTTGAAATGTCACATGACACTTTCAAGCGAAATTAGCGTAAACACACATAAATCCTACCCTATTTCTCGTACAACGTGCCCTGATCTAACAATTGTAATACAAGACTAGATACAAGACGAAGTCGACAGACGCATGCACCAACACACACACACACATATAGGTAATTTAATTCAGAAAATCGTGGAAACACAAGTGTTGAGTGAGAGTTTCCAAAATGTCCTCAACTTAAGTGGGTTTTCATTCTAATTGAGAAAATCGTGGAAACAAAAATGTTTAGTGAGAGCTTTCAAAATCTTGTCAACTTAAGTGGGTTTTCATTCCAGTTTTTCTGCCCTTAGGAAAGGGTTATTTTGGTAACTTACTTTAGTTGAGAAAACACTTTACGTCGCACACTACTGGCGCTGGTGTGTTTTTAGGGCTTTAAGAGTCAAAGGTATGTGTAACACGCTAATTGCTCGCACACTCCTACACAATTCACCTGCACTCTTGGCTTAATTTTTTTTATAAATAATTAAGTAACCATTAGAGGGGCATGAAAGGGCTCGAACCATTACACCTATTTTTGCTTCAAAATATCTATACTGACGTGGTGTCCACGTGATAAAAATTTAGATGCTTGAACCATTACATTACATACGATCTTCCACCATCTAAAACAACATATTTTTTACAAAATTATATGGATAGTAAGATACATAGTTGCAAGTGTGTTTAGATATCTTTGTTTAGTTTCATACATACATCTCATTTATTTTATTTTATTTTTCTACATTTGTAATATTTGAAACTACATTAGTATTTGAGGAAGTTAATAATTCTCAATATATACATCCCTAAAGAAAAAAAAAACATCATAGAATAACCTAATAAGTAATTACTCTATTTATTCCTATTTAATGCATGATATCCTTTTCTCTCTTTATAAATAATTTAATGTATTTACTACAAGAGTTACTTATCTTGTATAATTACTACCGTTACTGCATACAAATTTCTTCTATTTAAAGGTCCAAAAATACATGAGTTGCATATACTGGCACATACCAATTGCATACCCAAAAAATGAAGTCTGTAGTATGTATTGTTCTCCTTTTTAGCCTTGTTTCAATGGCTTGTGCAACTCCAGGCACAGCCACTTTCTACCAGCAATATACTCGTATGTGTATTTAGATATACATGAAATGATATCTACCGTATCACATGTTAATGTGTATGGTGGGGAGATCACTATGATTATGAATATTTTTCTTTATTTTCTTTAAACGTTAAAACATATATACATATTCTATCTTTAAATGTCGATTTTGACATAGATTAGTGAATACATAGATGCTTGCATATAAGTATGAATTAATACGACATGGTTTAACCCATTTTTTGTGGGTGTTGAGCAAAATTTTAATCCTTGATTATTTTCATACAAAAATTTAGATGATGTTTTTTATATCTCTATGTGATATATATTTTTTTTATTCCATCAACAATCTCTCCCAATAAATCTATATAAGATCATATTACATTAGTAAATACTTACAAATAATTTTTATAATAAAAAATCTATATAAGATCATATTCATTAGTAAATACTTACAAATAAATCTTTTTTTAAATAGTAATAATAATGAATGCCACTTTATAACAAAATGATGTAAAATAAAATGACTATAAACACCCCATAAAATGATGCTAATATTGATATTAATTGCTTTTGTGACTAACCTTTGCAACAGCATCTGCATGTTACGGAAATACACCTGAGGGAGTGATGATAGCTGCAGCAAGTGATCCCTTATGGAACAATGGAGCCATTTGTGGAAAAATGTTCACCGTTAAGTGCACGGGTGCCACCAACCCAGTCCCTCATCCTTGCTATGATGGTAAAGAAGTGACCGTTAAAATCGTCGATCATTGTCCCGGGTGTGGCGGAACCCTAGATCTCTCCAAAGAAGCCTTCGCAACCATCGCTAATCCCGTTGCCGGAGTTATCAAAATTGAGTACTGGTAACTGACTGAATAATGAAAGTCCTTAGCATCAATGGTTGGAAAATAAGATATTTGTGTTAATGATTGTGAGTAATATACGACAATAATATAATCAAATTGACAATTTTGTATAAGAATGTTATTTACAACTGTTAGTTTTAATAAATTGTGTTCTTAATTATAACTAGTTCCTTCTCAAAGAGTTTTAATAAATCATATTCTTAATTATAACTAGTTACTTCTCACAGGAAAGAGCATTATGATGTTTTTACAATTGAGAATTTGGCGATGTCAAAGAGTTAAAAAAACTTGGATACAAATAAAATAAAAGAATACACACTTATAACTGTAATTCGTAAATGCAAATATAGAATAAATATAATTACTTTTATATTCTAAAGTAAACTTATGGTCTACAAAATGAAGTTTTTGAATCAACTAGGTTACATAGTTAAATTTGTGTAAGGCCTTGCATTATGGTTTCTTGCTTCCCCATCCTACCTCAAGCTACTCCAGCGGCTTATTGTTCCCTGTTTCTTCCACGTCAATTTCTTCCCCGGTAAATATTTTTAACTAGGTTATGGACAAGTGTATTATACAGTGAATAATAAAAACAATATAATTATAAAATCTATAAATACTTCTTATAATTAAAGTTATGTTATAAATAAACTATATGATGCTGACTATCCACATTCTAATTCACGTCTCTTCGTATTCTTTGTATTAATGTAAGAACACTATATATAGAGGTTCTTTGTATTGCATGTTTAGATCTCAATGAATAATAATTCTCTATTCTTTTTTTCTCTTTGTGTTCCTTGGATACTTGTTCTTATGATCATGTACTAGTCGCTAGTTGGCCAATGTTTTGTAACACGTTATCAGCACGAAAGTGCTTTTTTCTCAAACCCTTTTTTTCTAGAACCGTCAGCCATTTTTTTGAAAACTTCATCACTCTACTTTGGTCGACAACTACCAACCAATGGAAGAACTTATATCTCTGGATTGAATTGCTTCGGATGTCAAGCTCTGTTACAGATCCGCTTTTGGCCGGATTCATTAGGTATCACTGATTCGAAAGGTAACCTTTATATAACCAACTGGGGTAGCCCAGTTGGCCACCGACACCCACCTCTTCCCAGAGGTACCAGATTCGAGTCTTGGGAGTGGCATATGTCGCCCAGGGTAAGAACTCGGCATGGGGAAGTCACCGTGGAGCTAGCTTGGTCGGGTAGCGGCTCCCAGAGTGAGATCACTCCGGCGGTTGGGAGGACCGTGCACTATCCCCCCCCCCCCCCCCCCCCCAAAGGTAACCTTTATATAAAAGTATTACATTCTTTTGATCTGCAAAAACTGGGAAGATCTATTCCCCACCAATATTTTATATTAAGTTAGTTATAAGAGTTTTAAACTATTACTCTATATATGATTTATTTTCTAATGAGTTACGGTAGTAGTAAGGAAACCAAAAGTTAATTGATCCACTTCTTAAAATATATTAATATGGTTATTTATTAACAAATTTAATGTTTTTGAAAAAAAATCATGCATTTTAGAATAAGTACATGAAACAGTTTTGGGTGGAAATCATTTTGAACTTATCGATTGTATATACTACAACATGGGTTGATAAAGATTTGTAATTATAACTAAATGCAGAATTATTTAATTGATATCCAACAAGCATGCTTATTATTAATAAATTTTGTGTTACTGTGTAGATATGATATGTATTATGGTATGTATATTGTGAATACTATCATATGTGGGGGATGCTGATATTCCTAAGAGTTTGTCAAAGTGAAGGTTTATTATTATTTGCGAACATTGCTAGGATATATTTGTTTATTTGTTAATAATATATTCTGTCAGTATTAGTTTTTTTTACATCCGTTTACTGTAGTATTATATGGATCATAATAGAATGTATGATGCATTTAGATTTAGTTTATGTTTATTTTTGTGTATATAGATGACTTACCGGTAGTATTTTACTAAAGTAAATATATTATTTAGTAAAAGTATTGTGAATCTTGTTATGCTAATAAACCTAATACATTTGTTGATTAAAAGGTTTATTGTTATAGTTAATAAAATACATTTGTCTTCACAATACAATAGTAGTATGCATTTGTAAGATGGTGTTGACTAGATGTAGAGTCTTTGCAGCATATTTTATATATATATGATTATTTTGATTGCTTATTGAAATTGAATTGACAAGTTTTTCCTACCATTTGTTATTAAAACACCGTGAGGACTTGATGATGATTTTTGGTTATTTTTCAAATTAGAGTAACAATATTATACAAGATATACTTTTGGCTAGGTATACACTTATGCCGTAATAGGTGAATTTATACAATATTAGATAGCTTATTCGTGATGCATATTACCTATAGAAAAATTTGTTCGTAGGATAATGTTTTAAATGGTGGTGTCTTTTTCTAATCATACTTTTAATCATATAGTTATTGTTATTGTTATTATCATCTTGATCGTAGATAAGTGTATTCGTTTGAGTGAATTTAATTGAATGGAACAAGTTAGTATGATCAAGATACATGGTTAGTAGTTTTGAAATTTGTTTACGAATAAAATAGAGGAAATTTAAATTTTTGAAATAGTGTTAATCAAGTAAGAAGAAAAAAAAAAAGGTAAAGGAAAATGGGATTAAAAGTTGTCGAAGAATATTGAAGGAATGGTAGTTTTGTTATTTTGTTGAGTTTTTAGTTGGCCTGAATATTATCACTAACTATTTATGTCTAGACACTAATGAGCTTCCATGTAAATTTTCTTTAGTTGAATGAGTAGTTTTGATTTTTGGTTTACTACACAACTATATAAGTCACTGATTTTTGGTGCAAGCATTTTTAGATTTGTTTGTTTAGTTTCGTACATCTCATTCTATTTTATTTTTCTACATTTGTAATATTTGAATCTACATTATTATTTGAGGAAAATTAATAATACTTAATATATACATTCCAAAAGAAAAAATAAAGAAAAAAGGCCTTTATAGAATATATCTAATAAATCTATTTATTCCAACTTAATGCATGATATCCTTTTTCTCTCTTTAAAAATAATTTAATGTATTTACTAGAAGAGTTACTAATCTTGTATAATTACTACCATTAAGACATAAATTTTTTTTTCTATTTAAAGGTCCAAAAATGTATGAGTTGCATATACTGGCACAAACAAATTGCATACCCAAAAAAATGAAGTCCTAATACCCGACACCTTCATCTTATTCTTTTCATTTTTTAATCCTCATTTGAATTTTATTATTGAAGTAAAAATTGACCACTTCATTGCATCGCGCAAGTTCTCTCTACCATCAGATAACTTGTATAAAAATTATTTATTAATATTATTATTATAATATTTAATAGGAGGGAGAATGTGTGTGTATATAATATATAATAACGTGTAAAAATTATTATTTAATATTATAATTTAAGGATGAGGAGACACCAGAAAGTGATGCGTGTCAAAAAGATAAAGTATTAGTATACATGAAAAGGAAGACTATATGTATAGGGTAAAATGAAAACTCCTATAAGTTGTGAGAAGTTAGAGTACTCGCCGAAAACCGGAGGTTTTTTCAAAAAAAAAAAAAAAAAACCTTTTTACCAAAAATTCTTAAAAGGTATAAACATAAAAAAAAGGTTTTTTTGTTGATTTACACCACCTATAAAAACCCCTTACAATGAGTGTAAATGTTGATGTCAACAGTTTTTAAACTAGCGTAAAAAGGTTGAAAACGCCGCTTCGATTTTTTTTATAGCTGTGTTGGTAACATTTTAATTTACGTGAGTGCAAAAAATGGTGGCAAAACTCGCACAGAAAGTCGGAATTCTGTAAGTTCTCATAACTCAATAAGCTTTTATCTTTACCTCTTTCCTACACACACGCACACATATAGGTAATTTAATTGAGAAAATCATGGAAACAAAAGTGTTGAGTGAGAGTTTCCACAATGACCTCAACTTAAGTGGGTTTTCATTCTTATTGAGAAAATCGTGGAAACACAAGTGTTTAGTGAGAGCTTCCAAAATCTCCTCAACTTAAGTGAGTTTTCTTTCTAGTTTTTCTACCCTTAGGGAAGGGTTATTTTGGTAACTTACTTTAGTTGAGAAAACGCTTCACGCCGCACACTACCACCGTTGGGGCGTTTTCAGGGCTTTAAGAGTCAAAGGTAGTTTGTGTAACACGGTAATTGCTCGCACACTCCTACACAATTCACCTGCACACTTGGCTAAATTTTTCTATAAATAATTAAGAGGGGCATGAAAGCGCTCGAACCATTACACCTATTATTGCTTCAAAATATCTATGCTGACGTGGTGTCCACGTGATAAAAAACGTCCTTTAGATGCTTGAACCATTACATTACATTACATACGATCTTCCACCATCTAAAACAACATATTTTCTACAAAATTTTATGGAAAGTAAGATACATAGTTGCAAATGCGTTTAGATATCTTTGTTTAGTTTCATACATACATCTCATTTATTTTATTTTATTTTTCTACATTTGTAATATTTGAAACTAATAATTAATAATCCTCAATATATACATCCCTAAAAAAACCTGATAGAATAACCTAATAAGTAATAACTCTATTTATTCCTATTTAATACATGATATCCTTTTCTCTCTTTATAAATAATTTAATGCATTTACTACAAGAGTTACTTATCTTGTATAATTACTACCGTTACTGCATACAAATTTCTTCTATTTAAAGGTCCAAAAATGTATGAGTTGCATATACTGGCACATACAAATTGCATACCCAAAAGATGAAGTCTGTAGTATGCATTGTTCTCGTTTGTAGCCTTGTTTCAATGACTTGTGCAACTCCAGGCACAGCCACTTTCTACCAGCAATATACTCGTAAGTTGCTCGGTGTCTCGAATCTTATGTGTATCTAGATATACATAAAATGATATCTACCGTATCACATGATAATGTGTATGGTGGGGAGATCACTACGATTATGTATATTTTTCTTTATTTTCTTTAAACGTTAAAACATATATACATATTCTATCTTCAAATGTCGATTTTGACATAGATCAGTGAATATATAGATGCTTGCATATAAGTACAAATTAATACGATATGGTCTAACCCATTTTTTGTGGGCGTCGAGCAAAATTTTAATCCTTGATTATTTTCATACAAAAATTTAGATGATGTTTTTTTTGTATCTCTATGTGATATATATAATTTTTTTTAATTCCATCATCAATCTCTCCTAATAAATCTATATAAGATCATATTACATTAATAAATACTTACAAATAATTTTTTAAAATAATAAATCTATACAAGATCATATTACATTAGTAAATACTTACAAATAAATCTTTTTTTAAATAGTAATAATAATGAATGCCACATTATAACAAAATGATGTAAAATAAAATGACTATAAACACCTCATAAAATGATGCTAATATTGATATTAATTACTTTTGTGACTAACATTTGCAACAGCATCTGCATGCTATGGTAATACACCTGAGGGAGTGATGATAGCTGCAGCAAGTGATCCTTTATGGAACAATGGAGCCATTTGTGGAAAAATGTTCACCGTTAAGTGCACGGGTGCCACCAACCCAGTCCCTCATCCTTGCTATGATGGTAAAGAAGTGAGCGTTAAAATCGTCGATCACTGTCCCGGGTGTGGCGGAACCCTAGATCTCTCCAAAGAAGCCTTCGCAACCATTGCTAATCCCGTTGCCGGAGTTATCAAAATTGAGTACTGGTAACTGACTGAATAATGAAAGCCATCAATGGTTGGAAACAAGATATTTGTGTCAACGATTGTGAGTAATATACACGAATAATATAATCAAATTGACAATTTTGTATAAGAATGTTATTTACAACTGTTAGTTTTAATAAATTATGTTCTAAATTATAACTAGTTACTTCTCACAGAGTTTTAATAAATCAGATTCTTAATTATACTGTGACAACCCTTACCAAACCAGGTATCCGTATGAATTAATTAATATTTAATTACTGCTTAATTACTGTGCTTGCCTACAACTGTGATTAAACTGCTTACTGAGTTCTGATACATACATACTCATGCATCACATTTTATACGGTCACTCTATTAGTTATACACAAACATCAGTGACAACCTTGATGCACAAAAAGCATAGTGAGCACACTATACGGATAACCCAGTAAACATGCTGACATAGCCAGCATCAGACAGACACTGTCTCTAGGGCCAGTATGAGCCGGGAATAGTTTACTACACTAGTAGGGAGTGTAGGGAGATGAGGATTGTAGAACTGCGTCACTAGGTGATTGTTATAGTGACCGGATGTGCCTAAAACGTACTTTAATTACAGAATTCTGCACTTTATGCAAAAATTCAGCATTTAAATTAACTAGTAAAGTGCAAAAACATGGGAAAATAATACTAGACACTTTCCAAAGTGTCAGGAATTCATTGTGTCACTAAAACAAATATTAACGACACCTTAAACGCTTATTTAGCACTTTAACGGATTAATATCCAACCGAACAACCAGACTTTACCCGGAACATAAAAATATTGTCATTGACATTGTTTTTCTTTTTCTGAGCTAGTTAGGGTCCCCAAATACCCTAACACCCATTATATTTCATAACCCACTACTAACTTGTTTAAACCCCCACTAATTAAATTATGTACCCACAAATTTACAATTACCCCCCCCCATATGCACACAACCGCCCCCATGGGACCCCCTATGCAAGACTTTTGTAAACATTTCAAATCCCTATGTATTTACCTAGGAATGTGAAGATATGATCACACTTACACTTAGGGTAAGCGGGGCACCAGCGGGGAGTGGCCTCGGTGACCCTATTCGCCCAGTGGGAACAACGCCGCCATCCCTGCGGTGACCCAAATCGGGGAGGTGGGTCGGGGTGAATTCACCGAAGAAGGAAGGGGGAGAGTGTGGGGCCACCCTCTTTTCAAACCAATCAATTATTTCCTTTTTTTTTAATAAAAAAACAAGTCACCTAATAGGGGAGTGCCGCCATCAAATTGGGGTGTGAGGGGAGTTTAAGAGGGGAGTTGACGTGGCATAACCTGATTAGGTGTGTGTAAGAGAGGGGACTCCCCTAAGAGGGGAGTGCCCCTCTCACCCTTAGCACCTTCATGTAATCTTCTAGTTACTAAGGGTGAAGGGAGTGGAAGTGGTAAACTCACTTTACCACTTGGCAAACCAATGCCATCAATTTTGCCGAACACCATTTGCCGAAAATGAGGCCAAAATCGGTGTAGGTATACCGATTCGGGAAGAGGGAGGAGAGGGGAGAGAGTGGGGTTTTGTGGTGGGGTCCATGCCATCTCAACCAATCACACATTTTTCTTTTTTTTTTTAAAAATAGTTTACCACTTCACCAAGTGTCTAAACCATTGCCAACATTTTGAGCATAGTTTACCACTTTGACATGGCACACTCTCATTGGTTGATTTTTTAGTTTGCCACTCAAAGTGTTTAACCACTCCCTTCACCCTAAATAACTTACATAAACCCCCCACACCATACGAATCTGATCTCAACACAAGACTTTTTGGAAAATATTCCAAGTCCCCATGCAATTGACTTTGGAATTGTGAGAAGGTTATAAGTGAACTAACAATTACACTTCACACCCCCTAACTACTTATCTATTTACCAAAATTATTGCACTAAACCCCCCACATGGCTGAATTTTCGCAGAGCATAACCCCCACAAGATATTTTGTTTAAATTTCTTACCTTCCTCATGCAATCTCTTTAGGAATTATGGTGATTATGTTTGTACTAACTTGGACATAGGGACCATTGGTTAAAAGAAGTTTAGAGTGTTATAAGTTCACTAACTTCTCATCATCATCATCACACGAAGACACCTCTCCCCCTCTCCATTAATCTCGGCCGAACACCACAACCAACATCCACCCACTTTCAAATTTGGTTCTTGCTATTTTACATACTTACAAGTGTGTTAGAGCTCATACAAGGAGACCCGGTGCTTACGGAATCACAAGGACCTCTCTACGACGCTATTAACCACCCATTTTTCGTCTAGTTTCTTCCCTAGCCTCGAGCTAGTTGTAAGTGTTCTAAATCACCCTCTTGATCTTGCTTTTAGTGGTTAATAAGAGATTTGTTGGTTAAATTCCAAGAACATACAAGAACAAAATTAAAAGTCTTGCAAGAATGATAAAACTGATGGATAAAAAGAAACTAGTAGTGTAAAACTTATGAAACTTGTTTTGTTATGATTAATTTATGTTGTTTGATGCTAGTAGTAGAAATATTTCGTCATCTAACCGGAGTAGGTCATGTTCATGAAACATGAACTAGTGTTATGTAAAGTGTAAAAATGGTAAGATGATGAACTCTACTACTTGTGAACATGAACTTGTGTAAAAGTGGTTTTTCTTGTGAAATGAAGTTCAAAACTAGTAGATCTATAGATCTACGAGTGGTATTTTCGAAGAACCAAGTGTAAGATGGAAATCATATTTTAAAAGCCGGATCTTACATAAACCAAAAGTGTTTTTGTGAACTAAACAAGTGTGTAAAACACTTGTGTAACAAAAGATTTAATAAAGAAATATTTTCGTAGATTTTGACTAGAAGTTGTAAAACTTCAAATTCCTTAAAAGTAAAGTTTTTAAGAAAACAAAGTTATTTTTAAAGATAACGAGATCTACTAAAAATATTGGAAAGTTACTACGTATTTTTACACAACTTGCAAGTTCGTGTGTTTGCGATTTATGTATACTTTTGACAGGTTTGAATATTGTTTGTTGATGATGGAAAATTGATTGGTTGAATTTTTAAAAGAAAATGATACGCTAGTAAGCGTGGCCACCTCCAGTTACAGAGGAAACTCTGGCGAAATTTCTCCAGAAAATAACACTTGGAAAACATTTTTGGGACAAGTGTTATAAATATATTTTTTAACTTGTTTTCCAAACAAAAATTCGCCATGGATTTTTATTACAAAATCTCCAAGTGTCGGAGGTGGGATTTTCATAAATAAAACTTGTTAAAATATATATTTAGAATATATATTTTTTTCATCCAACACTTGTGTGAGTTTTATGATTATTTTGTGAACTACATAAATATTATTTTTAGAGTAAAAATAATATTACTGGAACATACTGAGTATTAACGACCTCAAAATAATACTAACGCCTTCACAATAAATATTTAAGTTACACCGGTATTTTTATTACCATCCGAACTTTAAAAACGTAACTTACGTATTTTTCGGAAAAATACTCTTAAATGTGTATTTTGACAAAGTATTATTTTGGAATTTGTATAAAGTAAAATATAATATTTTTGGAAAAAATATGTATATTTTGGAGATAGAATATTTTAGACAAATGAAATGAAATATATATTTTATTAAGTGATACTTAATAATATGTTTGGAAGATATATAAACGCACATGTATTAAAAACCCCCATCCTTGGGAAGGAATATAACTATAGATAATTAAGAAGTGTAAATACGAAATAGTTGCCTAACTATTTCCCAAAAACGTTAAACCTTAAGCCAAGGCACGGCCGCCCGTCTAATAGAAGTTAGTACGTGTAGGTCGTCGCACAGCAGGTTGACTGGGAGATTACTAGTTAGAGACACACTTCGGTGAGTTCATGTCCCCCCTTTTTCTCTTAATTGTTTTCAGTTTTTATACTTCGGGGGTGAAATACATGTTACAATTATTAAGGACATTTTTATACACGGTATGGTTAGCTTAAGGAGGGTTAGGACGTACAGATCATGTGAGTGGGTAGGTGGAACGAAAGGCCATTAATCCTCATTGTAGGACCGAGGGACATTAGTGATAGATCTATTTGGGTGTAGCGAGCCCCACTCCTGAGTCCGCAGAGTGGACCAGGTGGTGACTAAGTGCCCGACGCACAAATCCGCTAGGGTTGAGTCTTCCTGCATCACTTCACACATATCATTGGCTTTGCAACCCAATGGTGATCTCTTTTTCCTTATTGCTACATACCAGGGACATTTTTACGTCGGGACGGACTTAAACATTTTTACATCGGGACCTACTTAAACATTTTTACATCGGGACGTACTTAAACATTTTTACATTGGGACGTACTTTAAAGGTTTTACATACTCACTTTCACATGAACTCGTTCAACTTTATGTTGATTTTTCAACTTACATGTATTTCAGGAAATTAACGAATCTGGCTAAGTATGCAAGGGTATTAAGCTGCGTAAGAGTTACGAGGTCATCCATGTTTAGGGATTGTGACTTTTACCTGGACGAGTCGCAAGTCTTAAACGGTGTTTATTTTATGTTTATGGTTGTGTCCTTCGAATAATGTTTCTATTTTGTTGGGTTGTAACTCGTTGCATGTGTCAACTTTAAACAATGTTGTGGTATTATGCTTTAAAACTTTAATCAATGGATGATCTTCATGGTTTTATTTGCATATAGCTTTGTTGTGATTAAGCTATGGTATTAAGAAGTCACACCATAATAAACCCACGCTTCCGCAAAAGCCAGGGTGTGACATATACCTAGTTACTTCTCACAGGAAAGCGCATTATGATGTTTTTACAATTGAGAATTTGGCGATGTCAAAGTGTTAAAAAAACTTGGATACAAATAAAATAAAAGAATACACACTTATAACCGTAATTCGTAAATGCAAATATAGAATAAAGTTATGTTATAAATAGGTTATGGACACGTGTATTATACAGTGAATAATAAAAACAATATAATTATAAAATCTATAAATACTTCTTATAATTAAAGTTATGTTATAAATAAACTATATTATGGTGACTATCCACATTTTAACTCACGTCTCTTCGTATTCTTTGTATTAATGTAAGAACACTATATATAGAGGTTCTTTGTATTGCATGTTACATCTCAATGAATAATAATTCTTTATTCTTTCTTTCCCTTTGTGTTCCTTGGACACTTGTTCTTATGTTCCTGTACTAGTCGCTAGTAGGCCAATGTTTTGTAACACGTTATCAGCACGGAAGTGCTTATTCTGTAACCATCGGCCATTTTTTGAAAACTTCATCACTCTACTTTGGTTGACAACTACCAACCAATGGAAGAACTTATTTCTCCAGGTTAAATTGCTTCGGATGTCAAGCTCTGTTACAGATCTGCTTTTGGCCGGATTCATAAGTTATCACTGATTCGAAAGGTAACCTTTATATAAAAGTGTTACATTCTTTTAATCTGCAAAAACTGGGAAGATCTATTCCTCACCTATATTTTATATTAAGTTATATATAATAGTTTTAAACTATTACTCTATATATGATTTATTTTCTAATGAGTTACGGTAGTAATAAGAAAACCAAAAGTTAATTGATCCACTTCTTAAAATATATTAATAAGGTTATTTATTAACAAATTTAATGTTTTTGAATAAATCAATGCGTTTTAAAATAAGTACACGAAACGGTTTTGGTTGGAAATTATTATGAACTTACCGATTGTATATACTACAACATGGGTTGATATAGATTTGTAATTATAATTAAATGCAGAATTATTTAATTGATATCCAACAAGCATGCTTATTATTAATAAATTTTGTATTACTGTGTAGATATGATATGTATTATGGTATGTATATTGTGAATACTATCACATGTGGAGGATGTTGATATTCCTAAGAGTTTGTCAAAGTGAAGGTTTATTATTATTTGCGAACATTGCTAGGATATACTTATTTATTTGTTAATAACATATTCCGTTAGTGTTAGTTTTTTTACATCTGTTTACTGGAGTATTATATGGATCATAATAGAATGTATGATAAATTTAGATTTAGTTTATGTTTTTTTTCGTGTATATAGATGACTAACCGGTAGTATTTTACTAAAGTAAATATATTATTTAGTAAAAGTATTGTGAATCTTGTTATGCTAATAAACCTAATACATTTGTTGATTAAAAGGCTTATTGTTATAGTTTTAGAGTTAATAAAAATACATTTGTCTTCACAAAAGAATAGTTGTATGCATTTGTAAGATGGTGTTGACTATATGATTATTTTGATTGCTTATTGAAATTGAATTGACAAGTTTTTCCTACCATATGTTATTAAAACACCATGAGGACTTGATGATGATTTTTGGTTATTTTTCAAATTAGAGTAACAATATTATACAAGATATACTTTTGGCTAGGTATACACTTGTGCCGTAATAGGTGAATTTGTAGGATCGGTTTTCGGCTTCGTAACGATTGCGTATCGATACGTGTGACGTGCAGAATCGTACACGTGCGTGGACCGAACACAAAAACGTACTAAATCTGTGATTCAATTGATCGTATGAAAAGATTATAAGCACCGTGAATCACCTCTTGCACTTTCTCTCTCTAGACTCTCTTTTTTCTAGCTCCAAAGCTCTCCAAAGTCTAGAATGGCCAAAGTTCTAAAATTAAGCCCTACCTCCTTTATTTATAGGCAAAGGTTATAAGGGATTTACCCTTATTTACAATAATGACACCTTGCCTTTAATATCTAAATATTACAATATAAGGCTAGTTTTCTTCAGAATCTGCTACGAACTGGATTGACGGAGGCGATAGACATAAATGCAGTAACAGAATTCATACAATATTAGATAGCTTATTTGTGATGCATATTACCTATAGACAAATTTATTCGCAAGATAATGTTTTAAATGGTGGCGTCTTTTTCTAATCATACTTATATTAACCTTTAATTAATGTTATTGCTATTATTGTCTTGATCATAGATAAGTGTATTCGTTTGAATGAATTTAATTGAATGGAACAAATTAGTATGATCAAGATACATGGTTAGTAGTTTTATAATTTGTTTACAAATAAAATAGGGGAACTTTAAATTTTTGAAACAGTGTTAATCAAGTAAGAAGAAAAAAAAGGTAAAGGAAAAAGGGATTAAAAGTTGTCGAAGAATATAAAAGGAATGGTAGTTTTATTATTTTGTTGAGTTTTTAGTTGGCCTAAATATTATCACTAACTATTTCTGTCTAGCCACTAATGAGCTTCCATGTAAATTTTCTTTAGTTGAATGAGTAGTTTTGATTTTTGGTTTACTACACAACTTTATAAGTCACTGTTTTCCTAAACATATTTTAGTTGCCTATAAATTAGTTGTGTGACAAATGAATATTTGTAAATAAATTATTAAATGTTGAGAACTTGAAAGAGACATTTGTTTAAGTTTCAAAGTGGCAAATATATATGCTTGGATATACAAGTGGTTGTGTTTACTTATTATTGATGAAAATAATATCTCTTTTCATGGAGCTCTTATGATAACTTGTATTATACAGTGACATGTTAATACATTATGTATTGCATAATTTAATTTTGTGTAGATTATCACTACTGCATTTATATTTCTTTTATATGCAATCATTTATTTAAAAAGTCGTGTTTAATTATCCTATCATGAAAGAGTGTAAATATCCTTTGATATGACACCTGATGTGTTATACTCCCTAAAACTCATTATCAGCTTGTAGAATGCCTTAAGATTTAAGACCGATAAATTGAACATGATTTGATCGTGTAATTACTTCTCAATCTATATTATGTTGTGAGAAGATTGTTTATAAGTAAAACTAGATAAAGCTTTTCAATTTGTGATACTTAAGGATATGCTACTAAAGTAGCAATATGCTTAAGAGGTTATGAATAGTTTGAAATGATTTCATACCTGTGTGACTGAGTAAAGAATGAAAATCCATGAGAGTTTTTAGATTCTATCTCATTCCTTTAAGTAAATGTGATTACATATTGAAAATTATAAAGGTAGTGATCATAGACATAATTGAGAAAATTGTAATGTTGAGATAGACCATTTAGAATTTTCATGATGGTCATGTTAATAATGAGATGGACCACCAAAAAGTGGAAAACTAAGGAGTGATTATATAAGATGATAATTTGAACTTTGAAGTTATATTACATTCTCTCGTATTTGACATTTTGTATTACGTACGTGCAAGTAATACATATACGATCATAAAGCAGAAATTTATGGATCATAATTATTTAATTATTTGGCATGATCGGTTAGACCACACCGAGTATTGATGATGTGAAATGTAAATAAACCTGTAATGTTTGCTCTTAAGGGAAATTAACTATTTACCACCCAAATTACGGTATGAATCCCTAAATATTCTGGAATGAACAAAGAATATATATTCAAAATGATAGAATTTAGTGTTTTAAATAGACGCATCGTCTAAATGGTTATCAAATCCACAACCTGAAGTTTGTGTGATTGTGGATTAGCTAATGTGATAGCAATCATGTTATTCCAGATTAGGTTCATTAGTGAACAACCCCTTTGATTGTGAACACTAGTGAACTAATCATAGCCCTTGATTATCAATACACAAGTGTAAATTAATGGATAGGATTTGATTATGAAAATACACTAGTGTATTTTACGATTTGATGATGTAAATCAATGGTCAGGATTTGTTCACTTAGTTCACAAACACACTAGTGTTCACTCTAGAACCTCACCCTATATATATATATATATAGGATTAAGTTCAAGAGTGAACACTAGTATAGTTTGCGAACTGAGCGAACTAATCCTGGCCATACATTTGTGTAGATCAATGGCCAGGATTTGATGATAAAATACACTAGTGTATTTTACGATTTGATGATAAATCTTAGCCATCCACATGTGTAAATCAATGGCCAAGATTTGTTCACTCAGTTCGCAAATACATTAGTGTTCACTCTAGAACCCCACCCTATATATATATATATATATATATATATATATATATATATATATATATGTATATATTGTAACACCCTGAAAACGGGTTTGGTAATTAAAACACGTTAATACTAAAAGACGGGTAAATTACCGTTAGTGGTAAAATTAACCCGGAAAATATTAAGATTTATATAACTAAACCTAATATTAAATAAAAAGGGAAAATAATGCTTTTGAGAAAAATCAAGTGTGACAATTCGACTTGCTGAACTTTTTCTGTATTGATTACTACATGTTTCACCACACGTTGTAATTTCTTGACTGCTATGTAATTGTGTAACCATTACATGAATTGTGTTTTTAGAATTATTATGTGGTTTGGATTAAACGTTGATTGGTCTTGTGTTATAAGAACCCAAACCGTATACCACTCTTGGGCCGCACAACCCTATGTGAAGGGACTTAAGCCATCGAGCCCAAGAGTAGGCCTGGTTCCTTACGTAATCGAGAATATCACATGGGTGTGATATTCACTTCTCATAATTTTTGCAAACACAAGATTAGAAAACCCTAGAGCTCTCTCTCCTTCTTCCCTTGCAAATCGACGGCAGCCCCTTTTTCTCTCGGAGCTCTCTTCGGATTGCAACATCATCTCCCTCGTGGTAGCACTAAGTCACGGTTAGTATGTTGGTTTGTTTTAATTTGGGGTTCCTTGTTAAATCCAGCCGTGTGTTTATATGTGTGCATGAAAGGATTATGATTAAGAGAGGTGTAGAATCTATTTACATTGTGATATGAATCTGAATGGTGATTGATGATCATTGTTGCTTGCATGACAATAGGTTTTTGGAACATTGTATAGCATGATATTCATTAAATTGATTGGTAACGAATCCGATTTTGGTTAGGGTTCTAACGAATCAATGATAATAACAATCGTCGGATTAAATCATGTTGAATTGAATTGTTGTATGATGTTCATGATCTCAAAAATGTTAGAATGTGGTTAGAGTTCTAATAGATCATAAAGGTGTTCTTGATTCGGTTGATGATTATTAGGATTTATGTTGTTCAATATTATTGATATGGTAATCTCAATTATTGAGTAATTGTGAATTGGTAATCGAATGGAAGTTTTGGAATAATAATAACTGATGCTACGGAATTAAAGGGAATGATTGTGAGACTGTGGTTGCTATAAAATATGGGAAACAGTTTGACTGGGGGGATCACACAACAGACAAGGGATCCCAATCGTACAAGGGATCCCAATCGCACAAGTAGTCTTGGGTCGCACAAGTGTTTTGGGCTGCATAAATTATTTGGGCCTCACACGTTAGTAAGTCAGTTGGGCCGTGCACGGATCGCACAAGTTGTGCGATCGAGAAGGGGGACATACAAGCTGTTGTTGGGCCAGTCCGGTTGGGCCGGACCACACCTAAATCGCATAAGGGGTCCTGAGTCGCACAAGCCCGAGCCAATCGCACAAGGCAAGGCCAATCGCACAAATCCCTTGGGCCTCTTGTTGTGTGGGCCTGTTATACTAAATGGGCCACACCCTGTTTAGATCGGAATACTGTTTGCTTGTATTCGGAATACTAAACTAGTTCAACTCATCATTTAGAACTTGAGGTTCTATAAGAGTTAGACAAGGTCAAAAATGGACATTTGATTATCTTTTTAGATAAACTGAATGATCTAAATTATAATCATTGTGTTTCGAAACCATAATGATTATTTAAGCAAGACATAGTTTAAAAAGTGGGATTTTGGTCAAACATGTCTTTAAAAGTCCTTCGTCGTCAATGAAAGGTTAAAATTGATCAAAACGCCATTTATTGATAAACTGAGCAACCGACCCTTACGGGTTGTTTAGAAATAAGCATTTGGATAATTTAAAGCTTTCGGATATGTATAAAAGGCCCGATATAGAACCTTTGGGTCAAATGACTCCAAATGAGTCTTTGCCGTAAAAAGATAATCCGAGGTATAAACCTCAGAACAAATAGTTGTCACATTAAAATCCACCACAATTATAGTTGTGGTGGAAGACCATTTGATAAGTAATGTGAAAATATGATGCTTACAATGAATGAGCGTAATTTATGCTTAAATACCCTTAATGGGTCAAAATAAGCACATAAGCAAAAACGGGTTAAAGGATGCATAAAAACCCACGAATTTCACCTTGTATAATAGGCAAACATGTATAACATAATGTTCATGATAATTTAAAGGCAAACAACAAGTTTGGTCGATGAAATCATGAATGGGTCAAAATTTTTGTAAATATATATTAAGCCGAAGGCCTAAAAGTCTTGTATTTTGTTAATTTGAATGTTGTATTTTAACTCCATGTGATGGAGAATCGAATTACGATCACGTAGGAAGAAACGTGACGTAAATCGGATAAAAAACGAGAGAGTTATGTACGTTTTCGTGGAAACTAAACTGGCTGGGAATGTGCAGGTTTGAAAACAAGTCTTTCTGCCGAAACATGAGCATCGCGTCGCGCGACAATGATGGCCATGGGTGGTCGCGGCCCGCGACAGGGGTCGCGACACGCGACACCATTCTTCTCTCCCGTCGTGGCATGCGACGGGTTAAAATGACTGAAATAGTTGCTGTTTGTTCAATTTTATTGTATGAAACCATATAAACAAGTCTTAAACTTTCATAACTAACGGTTTTGAATGCTTTTGACAATGGGTAACTTACATGACAACGCGGATGACGATCAAGCTGACGAGAAGAATCGAACACGATCAATATTCAAGCTTCCGCGATATATGTCGTCGTTACAATTTAAACGACAATATTAATTTATGATGTTGAAATCTTTTAAACCATAAAATGTTTTAACAAAATCGTATTTTCCACTGTATTTGTAATCAATAAAACACATTTATAGTTGATGTTTATATGCAAATCGTATAAATCAAGTCTGGGTCTTACAAGTTGGTATCAGAGCCCTGGTTTAAGGGATTCAAGTATGGTGGGGAAAAACTATGCTTGGACTTAAACTTTAAGCTCTTGATAAAGATTAGTGTTCGGTTTAAGGCTTGATCGCTAAATCTGGTAAGTTATTCAATACATTAACGGTCTAGCATGTAAAGTGTTGAAAAAACACATAGGGTTATCGTGTAAAACACGTTACCTCAAATAAAGTGATAAAAGACCGAATTAACTGACCTGATCAACACTCATGTGGCTGAAGCCCTCGCGGCTTATCAGGCTGGTACGATGTGTGCCAAATATTCTTTATTCTTGTGTCACGTACTCGACCCTTACTCGTGTGGCGTATTTTTCTTTCGTCTATAGGTCAACAAGTGAATCAGAATCAAAGCAATCCGCATGTTTGCACGTTTAAGACGTTCATGGATTGTAAGCCATAGACATTTAGTGGGACTGAAGGGGCTGTGGGGCTACTTCGCTGGTTTGAGAAAGCCGAGTCAGTGTTCGCTATGTGTAACTGTCCTGTGGGGGACCGGGTTAAGTATGCTACAGGCACATTGGAGGATGGTGCCTTAACTTGGTGGAATGCCCAAGTGCAGATGATGGGTATCAAGATGGCTAATGCAACTACGTGGGATGATTTCAAGGAGTTGATGCGGGAGGAGTACTGTCCTCGTGACGAGATTCAAAAACTCGAGAACGAATACTACAATCTGAAGATGGAAGGGTCCGAGATCGAGGCTTACACGAAACGATCTCATGACCTGGCATACATGTGTCCTAACATGTCTCTACCCCCACCTTGAAGAATCGAATTGTACATCAAGGGCCTAGCACCATCAGTAAAGAGTTTGGTCACTGCTACAAAGCTTAACAACCTGCCTCAAATCATTCGTTTAGCACACAATATTACCGACCAAGAGGTCGAGCGTGGTTCGCTACCGCCTCGTGTTACTGCTACTCTTACTGTTACTACTACACCTGCTGGTGACAACAAACGTAAATGGAACGATGCTGACAAAGCGACCAGTGCAAGCCAATCGCAGAAAAGGCCAGACAACAGCAACAATCATAGTTTCAGTCAGTCGTCCTCAGTTAACCAAGGCCAGAGCAGCAATCCGAGCCAAGGCTCCTACGTTGGTAGGAAGCCAATGTGCAACAAGAGTGGTTATCATCATCATGGACCATGTGTCCGAGCTTGCCATAGGTGTGATAAGGTGGGCCATATGGCAAAAGACTATAGAGCTCCATTCCCAAAGCAGCACCAGAATCAACGGCAGCATCAGCAGCAGCAAAGGCATCAGCCCCACCAGAACCAAGGCAATAGGAAGGGGTGTTTCCAGTGTGGGGATGAGGGTCACATCAAGCGGGATTACCCTCAGCTGAATCAAAATGCCAATGATAACAACAACCGTTAGAATAACAATACTGGGAACAACAATAATGGCAACAATAGTGGCAATGGTGCTCGTGGAAGGGTATTTACGATTGGAGCTGGGGATGCTAGGAACGACGGCAATGTCGTGACTGGTACGTTTTCTGTGAACAATTTCTTTGCTTCTGTTTTATTTGATTAAGGTGCCGATTTGAGTTATGTGTCCTTAGAGTTCAGCCAACGATTAGGGTTAACCCAACACCTCTAGAAGTTAAGCATGTGGTAGAATTAGCTGATGGTATGACGATTGAAGCCACACATTTTAATGGGATGTAAACTCGACCTTGGGGGTCAAGTGTTTGACATTGACCTCCTTCTTGTTACCCTCGGTAGTTTTGAAGTAGTGATTGGTATGGATTGGTTGTCTAAGCATCAAGCAGAAATTCTCTGTAAAGAGAAAATCGTGCGTATTCCTCCCCCCAGTGGAGAATCTCTATCGGTTCAAGGGCATCGCAGTGGTGCGATGGTAGGTATCATCTCAGCTATGAAAGCTCAGAAGTGTCTACGGAAGGGGTATCCAGCTATTTTGGCACTTGTTACGGATCCTCAGCCTGAAGAGAAGAGGATCGAAGGCCTGCCAGTTGTTCGTGAATTTTCTGATGTGTTTCCTGAGGAACTTCCTGGTTTGCCTCCTCACCGTCAAGTGGAATTCCAGATTGATCTTACACCGGGAGCAGCCCCAATCGCCCGCGCCCCTTATCGTCTTGCACTAGGAGAGTTGCAGGAACTGTCTAATCAACTCCAAGAACTGTTGGATAGAGGTTTTATCCGACCCAGTTCTTCGCCTTGGGGAGCCCCAGTTCTCTTTGTGAAGAAGAAAGACGGGTCCTTTCTTATGTGCATAGATTTTCGAGAACTCAACAAGGTGATCGTCAAGAACCGCTATCCTTTACCACGTATCGATGACCTGTTTAACCAGTTGCAAGGGTCAAGTTTTTATTTAAAGATCGATTTAAGATCGGGCTATCATCAGATGAGAGTTCGAGAGGAGGATGTTCCAAAAACAGCTTTTCGGACGCGGTATGGCCATTATGAGTTTTTGGTTATGCCGTTCGGGTTGACTAACGCACCTGCGGTTTTCATGGACCTCATGAACCGTGTGTGCAAACCGTATCTCGACGATTTCGTCATCGTGTTTATTGATGACATCTTGATTTACTCTAAGAGTAAGGAGGAGCACGAGCGACACTTGCGTCTTATCTTGGAGCTCCTGAGGAAGGAGCAGCTTTACGTGAAATTCTCTAAGTGTGACTTCTGGATTCGGGAAGTACATTTCCTTGGCCACATTGTGAATGAATCGGGGATACACGTGGCTCCTGCAAAGATTGATGCTATCAGAAATTGGGCGGCACCGAAGAATCCTTCGGAGGTGCGACAGTTTCTTGGTCTCGCTGGGTATTATCGCAGATTTACTAAAGACTTTTCGAAGATCGCTCAACCTCACACCGCACTAACACAGAAAGTCGTAGTATACTCTTGGGGAACGAAACAAGAAGATGCTTTCCAGTTGTTGAAACAAAAACTCTGCAGTGCGCCAATCTTGTCTTTGCCTGAGGGTACCGAGGACTTTGTGGTGTACTGTGATGCTTCTATTCAAGGTCACGGTTGCGTGCTAATGCAACGCGAGAAGGTGATAGCTTATGCTTCTCGACAATTTAAGGTTCATGAGAAGAATTACACGACTCACGATTTGGAGTTGGGGGCCGTGATTTTCGCGCTAAAGATTTGGAGGCATTATCTGTACGGTACCAAATGTACTATCTATACCGATCACAGGAGTCTCCAGCATATTTTCAATCAGAAAGAGTTGAACATGCGACAGCATCGCTGGGTAGAACTCTTAAACAACTACAACTGCACGATCAAGTATCATCCAGGTAAGGCTAATGTTGTAGCTGATGCCCTTAGTCGGAAGGAAACAAAACCCAAGCGTGTCCGCGCCTTGTAGCTTACTATCCATTCTAACCTCCCTGACCGGATTCGTTCCGCTCAAGCGGAAACACTGAAAGAAGAAAACCTTAAGGCTGAGTATTTTCAGAGCATGGAGAAACGAATTGTAGAGAGATCTGATGGTATACTCTACTTCATGGAACGAATATGGGTCCCTTTGTTTGGAAACCTTAGAGATCTTGTGATGGACGAAGCACATAAGTCTCGATACTCTATTCACCCGGGTTCGGATAAGATGTATCAGGACCTCAAGGTTTTGTATTGGTGACCGAAGATGAAAGTTCATATTGCGACGTACGTGAGTAAATGCTTGACTTGTGCGAAGGTTAAGGTAGAGTATCAGAAACCCTCAGGCCTACTTCAGCAACCCGAAATACCCATGTGGAAATGGGAGCAAATTGCTATGGATTTTGTCACAGGTTTGCCAAGAACTCAAAACGGAAACGATACCATTTGGGTGATTGTTGACCATCTCACGAAGTCAGCCCACTTTCTTGCAATCAAAGAAACTGATAAGTTTTCACAACTTGCAGCTGTTTATCTTAAAGAAGTGGTTTCTAGGCACGGGGTGCCAACCTCTATTATTTCTGATCATGACCCACGTTTCATTACAGAATTATGGCAGTCGATGCA
Organism: Helianthus tuberosus; assembly: GCA_030545235.1. Classification (NCBI taxonomy): domain Eukaryota; kingdom Viridiplantae; phylum Streptophyta; class Magnoliopsida; order Asterales; family Asteraceae; genus Helianthus; species Helianthus tuberosus. The sequence goes on from CM060366.1 coordinate 179,425,465, forward strand.
CAAATCGTTCGGCTCACGTCTCGACATGAGCACTGCTTATCACCTGCAGACGGATGGTCAAAGTGAACGAACCATCCAGACACTTGAGGACATGCTGCGAGCGTGCGTGATTGATTTTGGCAATGGTTGGGAGAAACACTTGCCTTTGATAGAGTTTTCTTATAACAATAGCTACCATATCAGTATCCAGGTAGATCCATTCGAAGCGATGTACGGACAAAAATGTTGTTCACCTCTTTGTTGGGTCGAGGTGGGTGACAACCAGATCACAGGCATGGAACTTGTACTTGAAACTTCAGAAAAGATTGTCCAGATTAGGAATCGTATGGCGGCAGCGCGTGACCGTCAGAAGAGCTACGCTGACAAACGTAGGAAGCCTTTGGAATTCGCTGTAGGCGATCGCGTTATGTTGAAAGTCACACCCTGGAAGGGTGTCGTACATTTTGGGAAGCGCGGTAGGCTTAATCCACGTTATGTTGGGCCATTCAAAATTTTGGAACGAATTGGTAAAGTGGCTTACAAGCTCGAGTTACCTGCTGAGTTGGGTAACGTTCATGATGTCTTCCATGTCTCGCAACTAAAGAAGTGTTTGTCCGATGAAACACTTGTGGTACCATTCCAAGAACTGAAAATTGACGACAATTGCAGTTTGTCGAAGAACCTATTGAAATTATGGACCGGGAAGTTAAGGTCCGCAAGCACAGTTGAATCGCAATCGTGAAATTTCGTTGGAACTCAAGACGTGGACCGGAGTTCACGTGGGAACGTGAGGATCAGATGAAGCTCAAGTATCCTCAATTCTTCCCAGCTGACCAATCTAATCCTGATACAACTGGTGAATTTCGGGACGAAATTCCCTTTCAAGTTGGGGATGATGTGGCACCTGGGGAAAACCTTCAATCATCTTGATCTACCATTCCATTTCCTTGTCACCGCTTGTCAAATTTCGGGACAAAATTTCTTTCAAGTTGGGGATGATGTGACAATTCGACTTGCTGAACTTTTTCTGTATTGATTACTACATGTTTCACCACATGTAATTTCTTGACTACTATGTAATTGTGTAACCATTACACGAATTGTGTTTTTAAAATTATTATGTGGTTTGGATTAAACGTTGATTGGTCTTGTGTTATAAGAACCCAAACCGTATACCACTCTTGGGCCGCACAACCCTTTGTGAAGGGACTTAAGCCATCGAGCCCAAGAGTAGGCCCGGTTCCTTACCTAATCGCGAATATCACATGGGTGTGATATTCACTTCTCATAATTTTTGCAAACACAAGATTAGAAAACCCTAGAGCTCTATCTCCTTCTTCCCTTGCAAATCGACGGCAGCCCCTTTCTCTCTCAGAGCTCTCTTTGGATTGCAACATCATCTCCCTCGTGGTAGCACTAAGTCACGGTTAGTATGTTGGTTTGTTTTAATTTGGGGTTCCTTGGTAAATCCAGCCGTGTGTTTATATGTGTGCATGATAGGAGTATGATTAAGAGAGGTGTAGAATCTATTTACATAGTGATATGAATCTGAATGGTGATTGATGATCATTGTTGCTTGCATGACAATAGGTTTTTGGAACATTGTGTAGCATGATATTCATTAAATTGATTGGTAACGTATCCGATTTTGGTTAGGGTTCTAACGAATCAATGATAGTAACAATCGTTGGATTAAATCATGTTGAATTGAATTGTTGTATGATGTTCATGATCTCAAAACTGTTAGAATGTGGTTAGAGTTCTAATAGATCATAAAGGTGTTCTTGATTCGGTTGATGATTATTAGGATTTATGTTCATCAATATTATTGATATGGTAATCTCAATTATTGAGTAGTTGTGAATTGGTAATCGAATGGAAGTTTTGGATTAATAATAACTGATGCTACTGAATTAAAGGGAATGATTGTGAGACTGTGGTTGCTATAAAATAGGGGAAACAGTTTGACTGGGGGGATCGCACAACAGACAAGGGATCCCAATCGAACAAGGGATCCTAATCGCACAAGTAGTCTTGGGTCGCACAAGTGTTTGGGCTGCATAAATTGTTTGGGCCTCACACGTTAATAAGTCAGTTGGGCCATGTGCGGATCGCACAAGTTGTGCGATCGAGAAGGGGGCCGTACAAGCTGTTGTTGGGCCAGTCCGGTTGGGCCGGACCACACCTGAATCGCAAAAGGGGTCCTGAGTCGCACAAGCCCGAGCCAATCGCACAAATCCCTTGGGCCTCTTGTTGTGTGGGCCTGTTATACTAAAAGGGCCACACCGTGTTAGGATCGGAATACTGTTTGCTTGTATTCGTGTGAAATATGAATTGTGTATGTGTGGTGTAAAAATGCTAGATTGCATGCATGGATAATAATTTGCATAGAAACTGTGTGGGCCTGTTATACTAAATGAGCCACACCGAGTTAACGGGACTTAAAACAAACTTAGTCAATAATTCCCAAAACCCACTAAATTAACTAGGAATGTTTAACCTAGTTAATTAGAAGGAATGTTATTGAAATTAAGTGGGTTGTGGCCTACCTAATAAACTAACCAAACATGAGGGGCCAAAGTGGATAACTTGAAAATTTAATTATAAATTAAACTTAAAACAAAACACACACACTTAGTGTGTGTCCTGTGATCGAACCCAGGAAGCTCCAGGAGCTTCAAAACCCTAGTTTCAACATAATCATCAAATTGAAGGCTCAAACGAAGCTTAAATTCACAATTGAACGTGAATTATTGATCACCCAAACTAGGGAATCATAAGGTATGTCGAATTTTGATGATTTGTGAAGTTGTGAAATTTGGATAATCATCATAATCGCGAATTATGAATGAATTATTGAAGCCATGATTCAATTAGTGATATATACTTGCTTAGGAATCAAACCCTAAGTGAAATTTATACATATGAAGCTATAATTTGAATGATTTGATGATTTACCACACTAGGATAAGTGGGTATTAATCATATGAAGAAAATGATGATATAATTATAATTAGAATCATCATATAAGATAGTAATCAGGAAATACTTGAACAAATTGTATGTTTGAGTCTATAATCATACTTACTATGAAATAAGTTTAATATGATATGATATAATTGATGATAGGTTTATGTTAAATGATGTTTAATATCATTGTGTATTAATTCAGTGAATTATGATGATAAGAACTTGATTAAAACGGTAACATAAATATGATGTTTCCCGGATAATTGACCAAGTAATTAAACGAGTAGTTGAGCTACTCCGTGTAATTAATTATGTTAATAGGCAGTTTGACTTTTTAAAGTCAAAATGACCTTTTATATGATTCAATGATATTTTCGACATAAAGGTAGTAGGATGGAATAGTCGTGAATGATTATGACTAGTCTAACCATCTTACAACTTATGATGATAGTTTGACGCTTGATGAGCTAGGTGAAAGCTTGGGAAGGAAGCGGGTCAAACGAATCAGCAATGAACGAAAAACATAATTTGGATGCAAGGTAAGTAAAGCTTACACTCTATTTATTTAATACCTGTTGATTTTATAGGTTCTGAAGAATATAAAGTCTTATTTGAATTCTGATGTTCCGACACGACATGTGCGGTTCGGAACACAAGAAAATAAAGATAAACCATGTTTAATGGTTAAAAAAGAGCTAATACGGTTATTTAGTCATGAAAGGACTAATAAATAATGAGTTTTGAATAATTACCTTATAAGGTAAACTAATGCAAATAATAAAGGTAAAACAGTAATTCGATCACTCGTTGACGATTACCGTTAGTTTGCGAAAGACACTTTATAGCATAAGTTATAACGGTTATTAAGGCAAGGTATTAATACGGGTCAATATATTGAACCGATTCAGGTATGTAAACTAGTTCAACTCATCATTTAGAACTTGAGGTTCTATAAGAGTTAGACAAGGTCAAAAATGGACATTTGATTATCTTTTTAGATAAACTGAATGATCTAAATTATAATCATTGTGTTTCGAAACCATAATGATTATTTAAGCAAGACATAGTTTAAAAAGTGGGATTTTGGTCAAACATGCCTTTAAAAGTCCTTCGTCGTCAATGAAAGGTTAAAATTGATCAAAACACCATTTATTGATAAACTGAGCAACCGACCCTTACGGGTTGTTTAGAAATAAGCATTTGGAAAATTTAAAGCTTTCGGATATGTATAAAAGGCCCGATATAGAACCTTTGGGTCAAATGACTCTAAATGAGTCTTTGCCGTAAAAAGATAATCCGAGGTATAAAACTCAGAACAAATAGTTGTCACATTAAAATCCACCACAATTATAGTTGTGGTGGAAGACCATTTGATAAGTAATGTGAAAATATGATGCTTACAATGAATGAGTGTAATTTATGCTTAAATACCCTTAATGGGTCAAAATAAGCACATAAGCAAAAACAGGTTAAAGGATGCATAAAAACCCACGAATTTCACCTTGTATAATAGGCAAACATGTATAACATAATGTTCATGATAATTTAAAGGCAAACAACAAGTTTGGTCAATGAAATCATGAATGGGTCAAAAGTTTTGTAAATATATATTAAGCCGAAGGCTTAAAAGTCTTGTATTTTGTTAATTTGAATGTTGTATTTTAACTCCATGTGATGGAGAATCGAATTACGATCACGTAGGAAGAAACGTGACGTAAATCGGATAAAAAACGAGAGAGTTATGTACGTTTTTGTGGAAACTAAACTGGCTGGGAATGTGCAGGTTTGAAAACAAGTCTTTCTGCCGAAACATGACCGCCACGTCACGCGACAATGATGGCCATGGGTGGTCGCGGCCCGCGACAGGGCTCGCGACACGCGACACGCGACACCATTCTTCTCTCCCGTCGTGGCATGCGACGGGTTAAAATGACTGAAGTAGTTACTGTTTGTTCAATTTTATTGTATGAAACCATATAAACAAGTCTTAAACTTTCATAACTAACGGTTTTGAATGTTTTTGACAATAGGTAACTTACATTACAACGCGGATGACGATCAAGCTGACGGGAAGAATCGAACACGATCAATATTCAAGCTTCCGCGATATATGTCGTCGTTACAATTTAAACGACAATATTAATTTATGATGTTGAAATCTTTTAAACCATAAAATGTTTTAACAAACTCGTATTTTCCACTGTATTTTTGTAATCAATAATACACATTTATAGTTGATGTTTATATGCAAATCGTATAAATCAAGTCTGGGTCTTATAAGTTGGTATCAGAGCCCTGGTTTAAGGGATTCAAGTATGGTGGGGAAAAACTATGCTTGGACTTAAACTTTAAGCTCTTGATAAAGATTAGTGTTCGGTTTAAGGCTTGATCGCTAAATCTGGTAAGTTATTCAATACATTAACGGTCTAGTATGTAAAGTGTTGAAAACAACACATAGGGTTATCGTGTAAAACACGTTACCTCAAATAAAGTGATAAAAGACCGATATAGTTAAATGGATTACGTGTGTTAACACGTGTCGTATAAAGCCTTACATGATAATACGGGTGTTTGTTAATGTTAACATTAATAACATGTGTAGACGTTTTAATTTGAAGGAACCTCACATTGGAAGATGACAAGAGTTTAAAGAATTATCGATGTGGTAAAGGAAATGGTCTAATGTATGACAAGTAAGTCATACACGCTAAAGACTGGAATCGTGAAACGATCTTGAATAAGAGATCGAAAAACAAGGAAAGTTTATCAGGGCAAGTACCTTCAAGGTACACGTCTTAAACTTATAGTATAACTAGAAATATGCAACAAACACATAGTGAATGACAGTTGCATATAAAATATGAAACTCGGAAGACCTGAATAGGTTACCTATTTAGGATGACGTTTCCAAGAGAAATTCAGTAGAGATATATATTATTCACAGTCGTGAATAATAAGACAATACTAAACTTAGTTAAATATAAACTTGGACGAAAATAATCATCCAAGTAAGTATTCTCAATATAAATCTTATTGAGAAAAGTAATGATCACATCAACAAATGTGATTGTATAAAGGGGTATAAAAAGGGACATTTATATGTCCAAGGATAAAAACGGGTAAAACTAATATTTATTAATTGGCAATTGAATAAAGTTTTACCAAATGAAATAAATCGAGAGATTACTTACATGGGACGTGATGTGGTAACTATAACAAGATTATGCGTACCATGTGTTGATCGCTTACTATGGCCAAGTAAGTAGTGAACACATGATACCATGAGCTTCTTACAATGAGCATAGTTATGTCCGATGTAGTAAGGTCGAGAAGAAAGAAAAGTTAAAAGAACCTTGGGGTCAAGCAATCTTATGGGCATACTCGTATAAATGGTTTTCGAGGGAACCATAAAAACGATGTATGGTGCGCATAAAAATAGATAACCCAAGTGAATATGTGAAATAAGTCATTTTGGACGAAAGAGCCATAATTGACAAAAAGGGCATGTAAAACCAAATTATAAATGACCCGCGAGGTCATAGAAACGAAGGTATTTCCCATACAAAAAGACTATCGAAGTCATTGACTTTGGTCGTAATAAAGAAAGGATGATGATGATAATCATCATTCAGCATTTATAAGACCATCGCACATGGTTACATAAAGAATAAAGGTTTGGTTAAATAAAGCGACGGATCTCGCTAAGACAACCAAACTAGTCAAACGAAGTCTTAATTGAAGACCTAAAGAGTTGCATTAATAATGACTTCAGTAAATCACCCGGTTGATGGGTAGGAAATTACACACATGCGTAGACCAAGAAATGGGAACGCAGATTGAAAGTCAAAAGACTCGGATTATGAGTTATGACTAGGCAACTATAAAATTTTGTAAATCGAAATTTTGATAATTATGTCCAACTATTTTAAGGTTGAACGGAATCAATAAAGAACAAAGTTTGACTGTTCACAAGTGATGGATTTCACATGAATAAGTCAAACAGGTTGAATACAAAGAAATGCCGAATGGCATAAGAAAACGATTGTAGATACATACTACAGTCAAACTTAATGGATTTCAAATGTGAAAACAACTGATTTTCAAACATAAAAAGAAGGATCTATGGGATCATCATAACCTTCGGGGTTATGAACAGTGTAAAGGTCTACGGGACCCAAAATGACTCTTGGAGTCATCAATGTAAAGAAACAGATTATAAAGATCTCGCCTTAAAGAGGCGAAAGCTTAGTGAAATAGCCCACGAGGCTAAGTGATATAACCTACGGGTTAATTAGACAAAGCAAGGGAAACAGTTGAGATAAATTCCTTATTGCCAATTCCTTGATATGAAGTAAATGACATAAGTTAAAAAGAAAACGTTGGACTAAAATTCAGTTTTTGTAAGAAATAACGTTTTCACAAACATGAGTATTTTGATAGGAATAGAAATAGTAAATATTAAAAAGATACAGGTCTTGACACCGATAAGTGCAAGACGATACATTCGAAAAGAAAGGTTTTCGATAATGAAAAGTTGAAATAAACTTAAATATGATGTGACGCGATCACGGTCAAGAAAAGTAATGTGAAATATAGTCACATTGTAGCCCGGGTGATGGGTATAAAGTAACTGGACTAATAAGTCTAGTCAGTGAGACATGTTAAGGTCTTACTAACGAAAATTACTGATCACCTATATTGCGGGATCATAAGGCAACACAAGCAAAGTGTCGGGAGGTCAATTCGAGCAAAAGCTCGATTGAAGGATTAAGCTATAAGGTATGTGCTTATATACTTTATAGAATTATGTTAATATCATTTATTGAACTTTTTTAAAAATAATTAAGATCAAAATCAAGAAATTTGGTTTGTTAATAAGCGGTGGATTCCGTATAAATAAATCGAATGAATGAATTCAAAAAAAAAAAAAAAGAAAGAAATTGTTTGTCAAAAGTGAAAGGTTTCACTAAAACATCCAAACGGATTAAATTAGCGGATTCATGATGAATTCGATAGTCTAACAGCGATGGATTTTGCTAAATTAATGAAATTGGTCGAAATAATGAGATTACGTTATTTCAAGTTGCATTATGTAGTATGAGATATGTGTATGCTTTGTGACCAAAAAGATATTACCATATTTTTCTAGTAATACTAATAATTGGTTAAAGTATGAGTAATGCTTAAAAGATTCCTTAGGTCAAAAGCATTGAATTTAAAACTCAATGAACTATGTAAGAAAGTTTTCGAGGACGAAACCTCTTTAAGGGGGGTAGACTTGTAACACCCCGAAAACGTGTTTGGTAATTAAACCACGTTAATACTAAAAGGCGGGTAAATTACCGTTAGTGGTAAAATTAACCGGGAAAATATTAGGATTTATATAACTAAACCTAATATTAAATAAAAATGGAAAAGAATGCTTTTGAGAAAAATAAAGTTTATAGAAGCCCAAGTTAATGGGACTTAAAATAAACTTAGTCAATAATTCCCCAAACCCACTAAATTAACTAGGAATGTTTAACCTAGTTAATTAGAAAGAAGGTTATTGAAATTAAGTGGGTTGTGGCCTACTTAATAAACTAACCAAACATGAGGGGCCAAAGTGGATAAACTTGAAAATTTAATTATAAAATAAACTTAAAACAAAACATACACACTTAGTGTGTGTTCTGTGATCGAACCCAGGAAGCTCCAGGAGCTTCAAAACCCTAGTTTCAACATAATCATCAAATTGAAGGCTCAAACGAAGCTTAAATTCACAATTGAAGGTGAATTATTGATAAGGTATGTCGAATTTTGATGATTTGTAAAGTTGTGAAATTTGGATAATCATCATAATCGCGAATTATGAATGAATTATTGAAGCCATGATTGAATTAGTGATATATACTTTCTTAGGAATCAAACCCTAAGTGAAATTTATACATATGAAGCTATAATTTGAATGATTTGATGATTTACCACACTAGGATAAGTGGGTATTAATCATATGATGAAAATGATGATATAATTATGATTTGAATCATCATATAAGATAGTAATCAGGAAATACTTGAACAAATTATATGTTTGAGTCTATAATCATACTTACTATGAAATAAGTTTAGTATGATATGATAAAATTGATGATAGGTTTATGTTAAATGATGTTTAATATCATTGTGTATTAATTCGGTGAATTATGATGATAAGAACTTGATTAAAACGGTAACATTAAGATGATGTTTACCGGATAATTGACCAAGTAATTAAACGAGTAGTTGAGCTACTCCGTGTAATTAATTATGTTAATAGGCAGTTTGACTTTTTAAAGTCAAAATGACCTTTTATATGATCAAATGATAATTTCAACATAAAGGTAGTAGGATGGAATAGTCGTGAATGATTATGACTAGTCTAACCATCTTACAACTTATGATGATAGTTTGACGCTTGATGAGCTAGGTGAAAGCTTGGGAAGGAAGTGGGTCAAACGAATCAGCAATGAACGAAAAGCATAATTTGGATGCAAGGTAAGTAAAGCTTACACTCTATTTATTTAATACCTATTGATTTTATAGGTTCTGAAGAATATAAAGTCTTATTTGAATTCTGATGTTCCGACACGACATGTGCGGTTCGGAACAAAAGACAATAAAGATTAACCATGTTTAATGGTTAAAAAATGAGCTAATACGGTTATTTAGTCATGAAAGGACTAATAAATAATGAGTTTTGAATAATTACCTTATAAGGTAAACTAATGCAAATAATAAAGGTAAAACGGTAATTCGATCACTCGTTGACGATTATCGTTAGTTTGCGAAAGACACTTTATAGCATAAGTTATAACGGGTCGAAAGAGTTAATAAATGATATATAAGGAAAATGACCGTACGGTGTAAACCGGAACGAGTCATGTAGACGAGATAGTAATAAACATCATCTCGCCAATAAATTTGGTCACTAAGCCTAAACGGGTCAAAAGGTGAAGATATTACCTTTTGACAATATCGACTAATGACTATTGTCGAGTTATATTATTTCAGGAGTAAATATCAAATAGATATTAGCATCGCTATGACTTAGCGGTTATTAAGGCAAGGTATTAATACGTGTCAATATATTGATCCGAGTCAGGTATGTAAACTAGTTTAACTCATCATTTAGAACTTGAGGTTCTATAAGAGTTAGACAAGGTCAAAAATGGACATTTGGTAAAACTTTATTCAATTGCCAATTAATAAATATTAGTTTTACCCGTTTTTATCCTTGGACATACAAATGTCCCTTTTTATACCCATTTATACAATCACATTCGTTAAAGTATGAGTAATGCTTAAAAGATTACTCAGGTCAAAAGCATTGAGTTTAAAACTCAATGAACTATGTAAGAAAGGTTTCGAGGACGAAACCTCTTTAAGGGGGGTAGACTTGTAACACCCCGAAAACGGGTTTGGTAATTAAACCACGTTAATACTAAAAGACGGGAAATTACCGTTAGTGGTAAATTTAACCCGGAAAATATTAGGATTTATATAACTAAACCTAATATTAAATAAAAAGGGAAAAGAATGCTTTTGAGAAAAATAAAGTTTATAGAAGCCCGAGTTAATGGGACTTAAAATAAACTTAGTCAATAATTCCCCAAACCCACTAAATTAACTAGGAATGTTTAACCTAGTTAATTAGAAGGAATGTTATTGAAATTAAGTGGGTTGTGGCCTACTTAATAAACTAACCAAACATGAGGGGCCAAAATGGATAAACTTGAAAATTAAATTATAAAATAAACTTAAAACAAAACACACACACTTAGTGTGTGTCCTGTGATCGAACCCAGGAAGCTCTAGGAGCTTCAAAACCCTAGTTTCAACATAATCATCAAATTGAAAGCTCAAACGAAGCTTAAATTCACAATTAAACGTGAATTATTGATCACCCAAGCTTGGGGATCATAAGGTATGTTGAATTTTGATGATTTGTGAAGTTGTGAAATTTGGATAATCATCATAATCGCGAATTATGAATGAATTATTGAAGCCATGATTGAATTAGTGATATATACTTGCTTAGGAATCAAACCCTAAGTGAAATTTATACATATGAAGCTATAATTTGAATGATTTGATGATTTACCACACTAGGATAAGTGGGTATTAATCATATGATGAAAATTATGATATAATTATGATTAGAATAATCATATAAGATAGTAATCAGGAAATACTTGAACAAATTGTATGTTTGAGTCTATAATCATACTTACTATGAAATAAGTTTAGTATGATATGATAAAATTGATGATATGTTTATGTTAAATGATGTTTAATATCATTGTGTATTAATTCGGTGAATTATGATGATAATAACTTGATTAAAACGGTAACATAAAGATGATGTTTACCGGATAATCGACCAAGTAATTAAACGAGTAGTTGAGCTACTCCGTGTAATTAATTATGTTAATAGGCAGTTTTACTTTTTAAAGTCAAAATGACCTTTTATATGATCGAATGATAATTTCAACATAAAGGTAGTAGGATGGAATAGTCGTGAATGATTATGACTAGTCTAACCATCTTACAACTTATGATGATAGTTTGACGCTTGACGAGCTAGGTGAAAGCTTGGGAAGGAAGCGGGTCAAACGAATCAGCAACGAATGAACAGCATAATTTGGATGCAAGGTAAGTAAAGCTTACACTCTATTTATTTAATACCTATTGATTTTATAGGTTCTGAATAATATAAAGTCTTATTTGAATTCTGATGTTCCGACATGACATGTGTGGTTCGGAACAAAAGACAATAAAGATAAACCATGTTTAATGGTTAAAAAAAGAGCTAATACAATTATTTAGTCACTAAAGGACTAATAAATAATGAGTTTTGAATAATTACCTTATAAGGTAAAGTAATGCAAATAATAAAGGTAAAACGGTAATTCGATCACTCGTTGACGATTACCGTTAGTTTGCGAAAGACACTTTATAGCATAAGTTGTAATGGGTCAAAAGAGTCAATAAATGATTTATAATGAAAATGACCGTACGGTGTAAACCGGAACGAGTCATGTAGATGAGATAGTAATAAATATCTTCTCGCCAATAAATTTGGTCACTTAGACTAAATGTGTCAAAAGGTGAAGGTATTACCTTTTGACAATATAGACTAATGACTATTGTCGAGTTATATTATTTCAGGAGTAAATATCAAATAGATATTAGCATCGCTATGACTTACCGGTTATTAATACCGGTCAATATATTGATCCGAGTCAGGTATGTAAACTAGTTCAACTCATCATTTAGAACTTGAGGTTCTATAAGAGTTAGACAAGGTCAAAAATGGACATTTGATTATCTTTTTAGATAAACTAAATGATCTAAATTATAATCATTGTGTTTCGAAACCATAATGATTATTTAAGCAAGACATAGTTTAAAAGTGGGATTTTGGTCAAACATGCCTTTAAAAGTCCTTCATTGTAAATGAAAGGTTAAAATTGACCAAAACGCCCTTTATTGATAAACTGAGCAAACGACCCTTACGGGTTGTTTAGAATTTAGCATTTGGATAATTTAAAGCTTTCGGATATATATAAAAGGCCCGATATAGAACCTTTGGGTCAAATGACTCTAAATGAGTCTTTGCCGTAAAAAGATAATCCGAGGTATAAAACTCGGAAGAAATAGTTGTCACATTAAAATCCACCACAATTATAGTTGTGGTGGTAGACCATTTGATAAGTAATGTGAAAATATGATGCTTACAATGAATGAGCGTAATTTATGCTTAAAATTGCTTAATACCCTTAATGGGTCAAAATAAGCGCATAAGCAAAAACGGGTTTAAGGATGCATAAAAACCCGCGAATTTCACCTTGTATAATAGGCAAACATGTACAACATAATGTTCATGATAATTTAAAGGCAAACAACTAGTTTGGTCGGTCGATGAAATCATGAACGAGTCAAAAGTTTTGTAAATATATATTAAGCCGAAGGCTTAAAAGTCTCGTATTTTGTTAATTTGAATGTTGTATTTTAACTCCATGTGATGGAGAATCGAATTATGATCACGTAGGAAGAAATGTGACGTAAATCGGATAAAAATGAGAGAGTTATGTACGTTTTCGTGGAAACTAAACTGGCTGGGAATGTGCAGGTTTGAAAACAAGTCTTTCTGCCAAAACATGACCGTCGCGTCGCGCGACAATGATGGCCATTGGTGGTCGCGGCCCGCGTCAGGGCTCGCGACACGCGACACCATTAATGACTGAAATAGTTGCTGTTTGTTCAATTTTATTGTATGAAACCATATAAACAAGTCTTAAACTTTCATAACTAACGATTTTGAATGTTTTTGACAATAGGTAAGTTACATGACAATGTGGATGACGATCAAGCTGACGAGAAGAACCGAACACGATCAATATTCAAGCTTCCGCGATATATGTCGTCGTTGCAATTTAAACGACAATATAAATTCCGCGTATTTTCCACTGTATTTGTAATCGATAATACACATTTATAGTTGATGTTTATATGCAAATCGTATAAATCAAGTCTGGGTCTTACATATATATAGGCCAGTTAACGTACAAAATGGCTTAACGTACGAACTGTACGCGATTGTATTTTCAACGTGCGATTTAATTCTTCAACATGCAATTTTGGTATTTTTTTTACACCATGAGAAATTTTGTTTTTAACATAACATGAGAAAAATGTTATTGTACAAACATGCGATTTCCAAAAAAATCATTTGTCACATGCGATATCTTGGAAAAAAGAATCTAATTGTAACATGCTGTAACAACCCTCAAAAAGGCCCCACAAAAATTCGTTTTCGAAACCCCAAACGCGCGCAACAAGAACCAGCACGAAAAATGATAAAATCCAGATTTAATCGACGTCCCGCTATGCGACAGTGATAAGGAAGTGGGGTCGCATGACGCGACGCCTCTATTTTCGACAGAGGACACGTGCTACCACGTGGCAGCCATGTGGCAAGCCTACTTGGTGACTAAACACACCTATGTCTTAATCTATCCCATCACGCGACGGTTAATTGAGAAGATGTTCGCGTGACGCGATCCCTCAAATTTCGCCTATATAATGAGCAGAACCTGGGCATTTCAAATTGCTCAGTTTCAATTTCTCTCTCACTCTCTCTGTCATTCTAATGACAGAACTCCTGAACCTCAAAACTCTACTCCGTAGAAAGTGTACGAAAGCATAATCGCTGAAACGATACCCTATCTGATCAATTGAAACCAAGCCAACGGATGTTTAAGTGTTGCCTAAATAAGGCTATACTTTGTCATTCGTTGTGGGTTTTGATATCGTGATTATCGTTAAAGTTGAATTGGGTTAATACGCTAATACGAGTTCCATAGTATCTTGAAATTAGAACTTATAACAACGGGGGCTGCTAAACCAGAATACTTAGCTATTAAGTAAACTTAGTGGTTAAGATAACATAACAATTAAGAAAACTTAGCGGCTAAGTAAAGTTAGCGGCTAAGAAAACATAGCGGTTAAGAAAATTTAATAAGTAAGAAAACTTAATCAGTAAGAAAACTTCCTAGCTAAGAAAGGAATCTGCCTTACCTATAAATAGGAGCTTAGGACTTCATTCTTCCTTGCACATTTCTTCTTTTCTTCTCTCTATACGTTGGTGTTCTAACCAATAATCACTGATACGATATTCTGTCTGATCGGTCTAGGAACCAACTAACGAATGCCAAAGTGCTGTCTGAATAAGACTATACTTTGTTGACTTTCGTTATGGTTCTGATCTCGTGACCATTGTTAGGGTTGATATGGTTACGTATTCCACTCTGTTTAATCATTAGAAGATTCGAAACTATAAAGTAGATGCTTAGTTATCAGAAGGCTTAGAATCAAGAGGCATGTTAAATCAAGAACTATAGACCTACAAGGTGAGACATTCCCTTTTTCTCACAGTTTGTGAGTCATTCTATTTTTATTAAAAGCTTTCAAAACCCTATTTGTTTTCAAAGTTGTAATTACAGTGATGAAGTCTTTGTAATCTACAATTACTGCCGGTATGTGGGGTTTTGTATACGCTACTTGATAAGTTTCACCATTGGACAACGGGTTAGCCAATGTGTGATATGACCATAGTCACAGATCCGGTCGAGTGAAAAATGCCGATTTGGGGTAATTGGTTGATAAAAACATTGTTTCGCTCTTAATATTGTAAATTATAACAATGTGTTTTGTACAAACTGAATGAACTCACCAGTATTTCCTGCTGACCAAATGTTTTAAAACGCATTTCAGGTGATAACAGTAGATCAGAATAAGAGTTGTGATACGGCACCAAAAAGGCTTAAAGAAGTGGCTTCTTTTATCAATTAAATTGAATTAAGAAAAGTTGTTTTATGTATTCAGGTTTATCCCATATTAAAGCTACCTTTGTAAAACATGGGTTATTCCCACCTGTTTAGTAAATAAAATCTGGTGTTTTCTAAACTCTGGTATGTTCCTAACTCACGGTCCTGATAAAATTTCCGCTGTAATATTTTCACAATAACCACTGGTACCACTTAACTGTTCACAGCTCCCGTCCAGGGTGTGGTCGGGGGTCATGACACATGCGAATTTTATTTTCCAAGAATTATTTGTAACATGCAATTTATTGGAAAAAGCATTGTATTGAAACATGCGAAGTCTATTCTTTTTAAATATAAGATGCGAAATTGATATCGCTTAGAGTTCGTACGTTAAGGTATTTTGTACAATACACTTTTTCTATATATATATAGGGTCGGGATTTAGAGAAAACGGTAGAAAGTGTGAGAACGGTGAGAACACTTAACGATCGTCCGATCAAAACAATCTATGGACTAGTAGTAAAATCCCATTAAATATAAAACGCCAAACTTAATTATAGTAAAATCCCGCCTAAAAAATGGCCAAAAAAATCCTATATATACAACATCTCAGACCTTCAATTAAAAACACACACAAAAACCCAAACGCCATATTTGATATAACCCATTCACCTTAGAAATGCCAAAAAACCCAAACATCAAATATCTTCTACCCCAAAACGTTTTATTGAAATTCAGTTTGGCTGTCAGTAAAGATTTCGCTCAATGAAATAGACAAAATCCTTAAGTGAGGATATTGTCCATTTCATTGAGTAAAATCTTATTGACTTATCCTAAACTTCCATCCAATTTATAACGCCAAAAACATACATAAACATTATTGAGGTTTGTTGTCAATAAAGTTTAGCTGTATGGGGTGGACAACATTGTCAGTTATCTTTCTTAACCGAGGATTAACAATGTTGTCCATCTCATACAGCAAAACTGTTGGTGCATAAATGTCTGTTAACTTTGTCTTATATCGAGTCTTGTGTCTAGATATGATAAACCAGTTCTCAGTAGGTTCGAAATTAGGGTTTTAGTGTTGTGTGATCATTTTGCACGAAATGATGAAGGGCATTTCGTATGAAATGAACAAGTGTTCATTTCGCACGAAATGAACAACACCATTTCGTACGAAATGGCAACTCTATAAATAACTTGAACTGGTTGTTATTTGTAACTTTCGGATTTCAGAGCCGAGGTGCTGCCGATTTTTCAGCTGATCTGTAAAAGCTTTGAAATAAATAAAAGAAGATAATTAGGGAGAATCAAGCTGTAATCACGTCTATATCATTGATTCCGCCTTTGATATGGATTGAAAACTCTTCTGAACGACTCATTCGGGTCACACGACGATCCAACAAGTGGTATCAGAGCTCAGGACGAAGAGTTCATACCAATTCAGCTTGTTTTCATCAGACTTTCTCACTTCTACTCATTCTTTTCAAAATTATATGAGATTTTACAGTTAAAATGGCTTAAATTTCACATATATCACGTAAAACATAGTTTTAACTAATCCTTGAAAGAATTGGACCAAAATTCAACCTAAAACCAGATCAATTGGACAAAAACTTGACCGACAGTGTGACGTCAGCTTATTTCGCACGAAATCAGTTCCTCATTCCGCACGAAATCAGCTTCTTATTTCGCACGGAATAGACCTTTTGGACATCATTTCGCACGGAATCAACATCTTGGACTTCATTTCGTACGAAATGAAATAGACTTTCATTTCGTACCAGAGGATCATTTCGCTTGAAACCGGCATTTCGTGTGAAAGCTCATTTCGCGTGAATTTCATTCCATTTGAGGACCCATTTCGCTTGAAACTCATTCCGCGTGAACCATTTCGTTTGAGATTGTTTTAAAATCCAAATTTTTTTCTAAGTGTTTGTTGATTGTCTCAGGTACTTGAAGATGGATGATTTTCTGAATCCGTTCAGTGACGCTTTTGCTTTCACAGGAAGCACAGGAGATGATACATCAAGTAACACAAATGAAAATGCTCCAAACCCGAGTGCAAAGAAAACCATTGCTGATTCTTTGAGTGTTGATAGTGCCTATGGTACCTACAATAAACCGCCCAAGCTAATGGCGATAGAGGAATACAATAGATGGGCTACAAGGTTTGAAGAATGGCTGAAAGCTTTTGCATATCGAAGTTGGAAGAGCATGAAGAATGGTTTTGATATGGGAAGAACGGATTATGAAAACATAGAAGAGAATGAAGTAGAAAGATTTGTTTCTGAACAGAAATGTGTCGCCTTACTTCATCAATCCGTGAGGGATGACATTATTTCATTAATCGAGTACAAAGATTCGAGAGATCTATGGGAGAAACTGAAAATAAAATGTGTGGGTAGTGCCGAAATTGTAAAAAACAAAAAGAAGTTGTTAAGAAAAGAATTTGATCTGTTTGGGTGTTTGAAAAACGAATATGTGACAAAGATGATAGAAAGATTTGGTCATTTGAAGATGGAACTTACAAGACACGGAATTGTGTATACTCAGGAAGAATTGGTTGACAAACTGTTTGATTCACTACCTGATGAGAAAGACTGGCAGTATTTTGCTTTGATGCTGAAGAACACAGTAAAATCGACTGATCTGACAGTTGATCTGTTAATCGAAAGATTGGAGAGTCATGAATTAGAGATCAGGAAGACCAACAAAGTCAACAATTCCTCGTATCAACAGAATGTTGATTTGTACTATCGAGGAAGTATGATCCCGAAATCTGTGTCACCAAAGACAGCATTTTCAGCAGAAAATTCAAACACGATGAATCAAGAAAGTCCAAGCAGTGGTTATCATGGAGGGTCATCTTCAACTGCTCAAAGTCAATCATGTGACAACTGTGTTCTGTAATCGATGTACGATGTAAAACAATGATGATTATTAATAAAAAAAATGTGCTTTGGTGTTATTATATGTTTTTTTGGTGTTTCTATGTGTGTATTTGTGTTTGGTGATTTTTCAATTCGATTCGATTCCGATTGCAAGCTTTAAATCGCGCTCTGGAAGGTTATACGCAAACTGGTGCGTAAACGCAGTCAGTATAACACGACAAACACTCTGAAATAGTGACATAGGCTTAACATACCTTAAATAACCTCCACATAACTTAGAAATAAGTTTTGAATGGTTTGGTGTGTCGAAATCCACTTTGTTCGATCGCAGGGACTATATGTGTCAAACTGGGAAACTATGCCGATTTGTATAGTAACGAACATTCCGGAACATGACCATAAGTTAAACATACCCTAAATATCCTTTACATAGCTTAGAAATAGGCTTTGAGGGGTTCGGTGTGCTAAAATAAACTTTATGCTGATTCAGGGACTAAAAGCGTCAAAAAGTGCATAAGTTTGCATTTTCACGCATAACTTACGTTCTGAATACATCCGGACATCCAAAAATTTATGAAAGCATTAAAATATTTTATTTTAGTGTTTGGCATGATAAAATTCCATTCGTCGCTTAATTTGGATAGTTTTTGCGTTCGTTACGACTTCCGTCGTAATTAGCGAATAACGTAACCGTACGACCAAACGAACAGACATCCGAGATGTTTTTGAGCATATTTTAAGTTCCCTATACTTTAACTTTATTTTAGAGGCTTGAAATGGGGTTAACGGGGCTTAAAAGTGCCAAAAATCAAGTTTTACAATTGCAGGGACCTTTTTTTGAAATTTCTGGCAGATTCAATGAACCTAGTCCATTTTGAAGTATTGGTGGTTTTAACCCATGGTTTTGCAAAACGATGGGCTGGTATTCAATGAACATAGTCCATATTAGGGGCTCCCATGGTTTTAGAAAACCATCGGCACACATGTAAGGTCCAGATCAAAGCTCAGTTTTCGAGGAACGATCCTAACGGTTCAAGGAAATCTATAAATACCCCACGATCTCAACCCCAAAAACCCACACCTTTGAAATCTGAATTTGTTCTCTAAGTTGATGTGTTCAACACTTCATACCTGAGAATATTCGGATTCAAAACTTCCATTCTTGGACCCGTTGTAAGTGTTCTTTCGTTCTTTTCATTCGTTTTAGCGTTAAAGTCAAACTGCGTTTGACTTTCTGCATTGACCAGTTTATGGTCAATGTGAAGTTCGTTTAAACTTCATAACGTGAGCATAATCACGATGGTTATAGTCCCTTGTGACTATACCTACTGATTACCACGTTATCTAGGCTCAGTGACGAGTCGTAGTTTCGGCCAAAGTACGTATTCTTGCGTATTTTGTAACCAAACTACTTGTGGGTATCAAAACCGTTTTTTTTGATACCAAACCTGTTTTCAAACCTTGTTAAACATGTTCTAACATGTTTAGCTCGTCACTTTTAGTTTTGTGCTTGTCTAGGGTCGTAAAGGTAAGCGATCTAAACAATCGCTTATACTTTCGAACCCGACCCGTTTGGGCGATCATTAGGATCCGACCAAACACATTAGGTGACCATAGTGTATAGGGAATAACCTTCCAAGGTTATACCTTATGGTCACTTCATTTAAGTAGTTTTATGATAGGTAGTTTATATGCCTTAGGTAAATTACCAAAAATGCCCTTTTACGCCAAAATTTATTTTAAGCATATGTAACATAACCTTTGGTATCTAAATTGATTAGACAACAATATTAAACATGTTGAGGCATATTTCACTTATCATAGGACTAGTTAGGCGTTCCGAATGCGTTTCACGCGAACGACGCGTTAAAGTAGCATAAGCTACCTTAATGGGTCACGATGGGTCGAAAGCACTCAGGTTAGGTTTCATTTAGGATGTAGGCCTTGTTAAACCATATCACATGAGTTTCAACACTCATTTGGGTTGCAAGACCTCATTCTGTCCGATCTTCCGAATTAGGCGTCAATTATTTACTAGTGATTCAATTACTAGGTGTTGCTTGATTTCTCTGGTTTACTCGAGTTTGTTGAAGTACTATTGATTGAGGATACCTTGCACTACATGTGAGTACATAGTTCCCCTATTGTACAACTTTCAATTGTTTTGGGGTGATTCATATGTACAAAATGTTTTCAAGGTTTAAACGATGATTTCAAAAACGAATAGAACGATTTATACTAAACTAATAATGATTTCGAAAATGTGAATGAACTTGTTGGTTGTAGTTACATAACGAATGACATTCATTAGCATTGATCAAGCCGACCAGTATTAGGTTATGGTACCATAGGATATGACAAATCCCGTTATTGCACTATACCCATGGTTATGTGTGGGTGTTGTGGGTAACGACTGAATCTGATGATTGTTAACTTACCCATTGGAGGTTTGTTAATGCAAGAACGAGTTGAACGATGAACGAGTCACAAAGGTTTGAATGTTATTAACGAGACGACCATATATAAGTTTTTCACAATTAAAACGATGATGATCTAAACGATTTAAACGAGTAAACGATTCGGAAACGATTTGGAGACAATGTTAAACGATTTGGGTAAACGATTGGTTTTTGGCTAGTGTTTAGATAACGAGACGGGGGTAATATGGTGAAAACATGGTAGATACGCCGCTGGTACTTCTTATATATAAGTGTTTTCAACATATTACATACCGTGGTGTTATTTAGTTCACTTGGGTAAACGATATTGAAACGATGTCACTCAACGAATGTTTTCGAAACAATATACGAGTTTTATTAACGAGTTTATATGAGATGTTTTACAAGATGGTATTCTAAAACAAAAAGCTTTTGTGTTAAGAATCATGGCTACGAAATTTTATAAATTATAACCATCTTGATTTGAGTTGGTTAATCATGTTGCAATATTATACACTTTTAAAAACAAGGTTTTCGAGGTATTGCAATATAAGTAAACAAGCCATGATTCCGATACTCTTATAAAACCTATGTACTCGCCAACATTTCTTTGCTGACTTTGTTTTTACATATGTTTCAGGTGTTGTTGCTTGATTGACGTTCTAGGATGCATGCGTCACATAGGATCTGGACGAGGCCTTAGTGACATAATATCTAAGATAGACGATATAAAACTTGTTGTTCTATGTTAAAACAATGTTAATGTTTAATATTATCAATAAAACGAAACACTTTTTGTATCCATGGTTATGAAACAATAATTCTGTTACAACACTCCTCGACGTTTCCGCCACGCTTTGTTGTTTTACTTGGTCGGGGTGTGAAAAATCTGTTCCGAAGAATCTGTTTCAGTGCAACATTGCTGTGGATCTCAAGAATGCACAGAATTTCAGTGAAGAATCCGCCAAGTATCAAATGGTATTTTTGGCATCTGTCTTAGAATCCTATGAAAGCCTCCTAGCGGGAAAGATCGGAAACACTAACCTCAACAAGGAAGATTATGATCAGATCGACCCAGAGGAGATGGAGTTGATTGATATCAGGTGGTGTATGGCGAGTGCGGTTAGAAGAGCGCAAAGATTCATGGAGATTACCGGTAGACATTCTATTGGTGGACCTTCAACCAAGCTAGGGGTTGATAAGTCGAAGGTCACGTGCTTTAAATGTAAACAAAAAGGTCATTTTAAACGTGAATGTCGAAATGCCTCTGTAGATGAAACGGCAAATCCTTTTAGAGAAGATTATTACAAAAGAGCAATTTATCATCAAAACAAATTCGAATCTCCCAGAATGAAGCAGATAGAAGAAGCTCCCAAGGAAAAGTCCAGAGCATTAGCGGTTATTCATGATGACGAGGGATTCGATTGGAGTGATGTGTTGCCGGAAGAAGATGCAGTAGGTTATGCATTCGTGGCAAAGATTGTTCCTTTCAAAGATACCAGAACAAAAGAAGTGAAATACATTAATAGAAAGGTGTCAGCTCAATTCATGAAAAGCAAAATCTATCAAACATGGAAAGAAGCGAAAAAGGCAAATAGATGGGATCCTGATACAGAATGTTATCTAGATCCTAAAGGAAATATAGCTGTTGATCCAGATTCTGTAAGTGTTGAGACTCTTACCCAGCAAATTGCAGAACAAGAAGAAGCAAGACAGAGAATGTGGTGGGGAGGAGGAGAAGCTGAAGTAAAAGAAAAAGAGAAAGAGAAAGAGTCGCAGCCAAAGAAAGTTGATGACGGAATAATTGACACATCGAAAGAATTCACTGCAGAAAATCTAAAGCAAATGGCTGACAAAGTACTTGCAGCAAAAGAGTTAGAGGTAGTTTCTGAGTCTGGAACTGAGTCTAAAAGCAAGGTCAGCTCAAATGATTCAATCGACGAGTCAGGTAAGAAAGCTAAAATTGAGAGCGACTGCAAAAATTGCATGAAAGATTGCAAGGTTTGTAGTACACTTGCTTACCTCAGCGGTAAAAAGACTGAAGAACTGACAGAAAGAGTCAGAGATGTTGAAAAACAGATCTTAAGCCGTGACAAAATATTAAAAGCTTCAAATGATCGTTTAAAAGAATTAACTGAGAAAATAGAAAATGATAAAATTGACGTAGAACGAATCAAGAAAGAAAATAAAAAATTAATTCATGAAAATCATCAAATTTCAGAAAATTATGAGAAGTTAAAAAGAACGGTAAAAGATTCTGATGAAAGAAATGGTAAAACAAACAAAGAAAATTTGCAACTGTCAGGAGTACTTCGGTCAAAAGAAGAACAAATCAACCAACAGTTGGATGAAATTGCAAATCTGAAGCTTCAGGTTCAGGAAGCTAAGATTGAGAATGAGCGCATTAATCTGAAACTGAACAGTTACAACTCCGCAAGTTTTGTTCTTCAACATATCGTTCCTAAACCAATTGGGAAGAACAAAGCCGGAGAAGATGTATACTCGGATGGAACTGGGATTGGGTATCATCAGGTTCCACCGCCAGTGTTAAATAATTTTTCATAGAAAAAGTCCGGGTTGGTTAACGACAATGAAGATGTCAAAGAAGTTAAACTTCCCGAATCAATTGATGTCACATTCACTTCATCATCTGATGAAGATAGTGTTCAATCTCAAGTTGTGAAAAATATGGTTGAAAGTGTCTTAAAATCTGAAAGTGACACAACCGAGGATGATGAATGCTTTTTGGACAAATACATTCCGAAATCAAAGTCCAAAAACAACTTAAATGAAGAACCTAATCTTGTGATGTACAAGATGTTGGGATCGGATAAGTTGTATTCGGATCTTGAATTTCCGTTGGAGAATGTGAATGTGAACAAATTGAAAAATGTGTTCAAGTTGGTTGAAATTGATGTTTCTGAAATTAAAAGTTTGAAACATTTCAAGAGACAATTGAATTTTGAAAAAGATAAAGCTTACTATAAAAAACCTATTGTTCCACCGCGTTTTTATAACAACAACCAAAACAGATGGTCAGGTGGATATAAGGGTGGTAAGAATTATCAAAGAAGGAACTTTCAAAACAAGAAGTTTGTTGAGAAAAAGGTGTTTGTAAAAAGCTCGAGTTCTCATTCCGAGCAAGAATCTGAGATTTTTTCAAAATCAAATGAAGAGTTTTTTGAAGAAAAGGCCTCACAACCTCAGACCGAAGGTACAAATCGGGTAGCTGATACCCGTACATGCTTTAAGTGCAACAAAGTTGGACACATTGCACGAAAGTGCACGAACTTAAAGCCTAAGTCTGAAGTTGCTAAGAGTCAGAAAAGGAAAGTTGATGCAAAAGGCAAAGCTCCAATGGATGTTGAGAAGAAAGTTTTGAAAAATGAAAACACCAAGATCAAAACTGAACCCGTAAAGAATGTGGTAACTAAAACTGATAAATTTTATAAACGGGTTGCTTCGCCTCAACAAGCATGGAAGCCAAAATCAGTTGAAAAGAATTCAAGTTCTCCAAAACCAAAGGTTACTGAGACGGAAAAACAATCATCCTCTACCACTATGGTAAAGATGAATGTTCCTTTGGATTACTATGAGAAACTTGAGGATCAAAAGTCTACTACTTCTAAGAAGAAGTATGTACCAAAGAAAGACCAACCATCTGGTCAACCTCCTAAAAATGATTTCTTTTTATACATAGAGGTTGAGATTGGGTCTGAAGAGAGCTTAAAGATGAATGACAAAAATTTTCCGCCCCTTTACACTGCTAAAACTCACATCAAAGTCAAGCTACCTGAGTCAAAAGAAGCTTGGGTGGCATCAAAATCTAACTAAGTGTTTGTGATATGTGCAGGAGCTTCCAAGATCCGTTTCACGTTGGATTATGGATAGTGGAGCCTCTCGGCACATGATAGGGAAGAAGACCCTACTGTACGATGTTCGAGGCTTTAATGGAGGATATGTGGGATTTGCAGGAAATCAAGGTGGTCGATTAGTTGGTGAAGGAACTTTATCAAATGGAATTGTTAAGTTCGAAAGAGTAAACTACATCGCCGAGCTTGAAAACAATCTTCTGAGCATTTCTCAGATCTGTGATCGTATGTATACAACGCACTTTACAGATAACGAATGTTTGATATTGAAACCAGGATTTGTTGTTCCCGAAGAGTGGATTATCATGAGAGCACCTAGAGTCAACGATCTGTACGTGTTGGACATGAGTGTAGCAACTACTACCACAGGTCAGGCTCACTATTTTATGTCAAGAGCAACGGAAAAAGAATCGCAATTGTGGCATCGAAAGATGGGCTACATTCACCTGCGAAAAATGAATCACCTGGTGCATAACAACTTAGTAATTGGTGTTCATGTGAAAGGTTTTCATCTTGAGGGGGAGTGTATTAGCTGTATCAAAGGCAAGCAAAAGAAGAAATCTCACCCTGGGAAGAAGGTTAACTCAGTCTTGAGACCGTTAGAGAGACTTCATATGGATCTTTTTGGCCCAGTAAACGTCAAAAGTATAACTGGTGATTTCTACTGTCTAGTAGTAACAGACGACTACTCGAGATTTTTGTGGGTATCATTTCTGAAGTCAAAAGATGAGACATTTGAAAGTTTGATGTCGTTGTTCAGAAAAATTGAAAACTTGTACCAAACTCGAATTAGAAGAATCAGAAGTGACAACGGTACAGAGTTCAAGAACAACAAGATGGAAGAGTATTGTGATGAGAGAGGTATATTGCAAGAATTTAGTGCTCCTTATACTCCGCAACAAAATGGAGTAGCTGAAAGAAAGAACAGGACGCTAATTGAAACGGCTAGGATGATGCTTGCTGATTCGAAATTACCTGTCAACTTTTAGGCAGAAGCAGTATCAGCCGCTTGCTATACACTCAACCGGGTTCTTACAGTGAAGAAATTTAACAAGACATGTTTCAAGCTGATCAACAACCGCAAACCTAACCTGAAATATCTGGAACCGTTTGGGTCTCCCTGTACAGTTATAGAACCTTATGGCAAATTTGGTGCAAAGAGTATTGAGGGAATTTTCGTGGGTTATGCAAGTCAATTAAAACGAGTCTTTGTTCCAAGCTTGAAGCGAATCATCGAAGCACATAATGTTGAGTGTCAAAGTTATACCATGCCACCTCAGAATCCCGGCGACTCATGGCGTTTCAATTATGATACTCTGTGGGATTCATTCGACATAGAAGAAGAACCAAATTTATGAGGAAATATGAAGAATCACAAGAAAGATTCCCAGCTGAGTCATCTAAACGTAAATTTCAACCTTCCAATGACGATGAAGCTGGTCCTAGTAATGCGGGAGAACATGATGATATTCAGCAAACTCTTGATAATCAGACAACAGTTAACGATAATCTAGAATCTGATGACAGACCTATATTAGATCGTGGTGATTCAGATTCTGAGGGGGAGTAGATCCAGATATCAAATCAAACAATTCCAGTCAGTGAACAAGGTGCAAATCAGAATGTCACAAATTTGGAAGGCGAGGTAGATGTTCCAGGCGAGGTGATGCCGAGAACTCTTTCGTACCATCCAGAAGAGTTGATTATTGGAGAATTACAATCAGGCGTCCGCACTAGACGTCAAATTGACCAAGGCCTTACTTGTTTTTATTCTACAGTTGCTCCGTTACAAACTGAGTTTTCACTTAGTTGTTTTATTTCGCAGATCGAGCCGCGAACATACAAGGAAGCACTCACTGAAGATTCTTGGGTCAACGCGATGCAAGAGGAGCTGAGTCAGTTTGAGAAGTTGGGAGTGTGGAAATTGGTAGACTTGCCTGATGGTCACAGGAAGATAAACACCAAGTGGGTGTTCAAGTGCAAAAGGGATGATCGAGGGGTTATTATTCGTAACAAAGCTCGACTTGTAGTCCAGGGCTTTAGTCAGCAGGAAGGTATAGATTTTACTGAAGTATATGCTCCGGTTGCTAGACTTGAAGCGATCAGAATCTTCCTAGCATTTGCATCTTGGAAAGGTTTTAAAGTTTATCAGCTAGATGTTAAATCAGCGTTTCTCTATGGGAAGGTAAAAGAGGAGGTATATGTCGGACAGCCACCGGGCTTCACCGACCCAATCCACAAAGACAAGTTTATTTACTGGATAAAGCGCTGTATGGTTTACACTAGACCCCGAGAGCCTGGTACGAGACATTGTCTCAACATTTACTTGCCAACAGTTTCATCCGTGGAAAAGTGGATGCCACTCTCTTCACCAAATAAGTCGATGGACATCTTCTGATAGTTCAGATATACGTGGACGACATCATATTTGGGTCAACAAATGAAAATCTGTGCAAAGATTTTGAAAGAGTTATGAAGCAAAAATTTGAAATGTCATCGATGGGTGAGATGAAATTCTTCTTGGGACTTCAGGTTGATCAACTGCCTAAGGGAATTTTCATACATCAAACGAGTATGTTCATGATATCTTAGAGAATTTTGGGATGTCCGGGACTACTCCAGCTTCCACCCCATTAGCGACGAACCATGGGATAAACCCTGATCTCACCGGAGAGAAGGTAGATGAAACGTTATATCGTTCCATGATCGGATCGCTGATGTACTTGACAGCTTCAAGACCCGATATCATGTATCCAACCTGCCTCCCAGCGCGGTTTCATTCATGCCCCAGAGCTTCGCATATGGTGATTGTGAAACGGATATTACGCTACCTGAAAGGAACTCCATCACTGGGGTTGTGGTATCCAAGAGAAGGCGATTTTACGCTCGAAGGGTATTCTGATTCTGATTTCGGTTGCTGCAAAGTTAACGCTAAGTCAACAGCAGCGGGGTGCCAGTTTTTCGGACCACGATTGGTTACCTGGCAATGTAAGAAGCAGACCTCTGTCGCTTTATCCACATGTGAAGCCGAGTATGTGTCTGCTAGCAGCTGCTGCTCTCAGATCTTGTGGATCCAGCAACAGATGAGAGACTACGGTTTGCAGTTTCTTAACACCCCTATCTTTGTTGATAATGAGGCAGCGATAAACATTACAAAAAATCCTGTTCATCACGCTGAAACGAAACACATTGAAATTCGTCATCACTTCATCCGAGACTGTTTCGAGAAGAAGTTGATACGAATTGAGAAAATCCACACTGACGAACAAAAAGCTGATTTACATACCAAAGCGTTTGATAAAACTCGTTTTCAATATCTTTTAAAACTGAACGGTATGAAGCTTTTATCGGTGTCGGAGGAGATTCTTGGTGTAGATGAAGGTACCACTGTAGATGATGTTGAGAAGCAATCTGCAATGGTTTGTCGATTTTTTACTTGTTTTGGTATTTAGGGGGAGGTAGGTTATGTTTTCAGAAAATACAAAAACAGTAAAAAATTTCAAAATCCCAAAAACAATAAAAATTTCAAAATACAAAAAGAATAGAAAACTGAAAAAGAGTTTGTGTAAAAAGGGAAAATGATAGCACATCGGCTTGACAGTTATGGTATGCTAAAGAAATGTAAAGTTTAAAAGCATTAAGCAGTCTCGCTGATGATATGCCTATAGGTTTTTACACATTTAGTAGGTTTTTTCGGGATATAAACCTAAATCATAACTTGCTTATTTCATGGGGAACACTACTTGGATATATAGGTAACCCCTGAAATCTCGTTTGAAGGATCCCTCTTTCTTAAAATACTAGGTCTTTATACTCAATGATATCTGGGGTATTATCCCTGGACTTCTGATTTTGCGGAAGCAATGGCCTAGTCCCCGTATAATACTTTTCACTTGCATGAAATAATAGCATCACCCTCAGCATAAAAAATGATGAAACATTGCAAAATGCTAATCATGTGCTGTTGAAGAAAAGATTCTCTAAAGGGAACACACCTAAAGTCGAAGCTATCATCTCTCTGATTTTGCGGAAGCAATAACCTGAGTTCTCATGGCCCTCGCATTTAACCCTTTACAGATATCATCTAGGTATACTCACCTGTAAGACTGAATATTGGGATCTGGATACGGGAGTATATTCAAGAGGTGGGACACATGAATGAGTTTAAGTTTTTAAAACACTAAATTCGTATCCTGAACAGATTGAAATTTGTGTGAGAATTTAAGAGGATCAGTATATCGACAATCTAAGCGAATTGTTTAATTTTGTGTATGAAATCAAAGCTTAACGGTACTTGTGACTTGTCGACAGCTGATATGATTCCCTAACATGCTCACCAAAAATATGTTTGTAAATAGTTTACATTTACTGCATTTCAATTTATGTTTAGCATTCTAGTCTAGAAACTTTGTTCAAAATTCAAAAAGATTTTACATTTCTGCTTTATGTTTCTGACAAACCAAAGTGGAAAGCTGATCTTCAGATTCACAGTTTGAAGCAGATGCAGGAAGTTTATGAGCTGGACAGAAGAGTTGTGAGTTTAATATGTTAAACTTGTGAAAATGAAAAGTCAAAACAAGTTCATTAAGTTGAAACTTGTAATTTTCAGAATAATGTTTTGAACTATGTTGAACAAAAGTCAGTTTTGTTTTGTCTCAAGTCAACCAAGGTCATTAAGTTGGACTTGGTAGACAAATTAAGTGCCTAGGGTCATTAACTTGGACCTAGATACTTAAGTGGATTTCTAAAAACTGATAAAAACATCAAATGAAGTTAAAATGGAGAATAGATTGTAATGTCAACTTTCTGAGAAGCAGGAAACAGGTTTGATCCTGAGAAAGCAGCAAAGCGAGATCCCCATGGCTAAGTCTGAACAAAGTTTGAACCAGAATTTTATCCCAGCTTATTGAAAGGGGGAGTATAATAGTTTCTGGATTAACATTCAAGAGGGAATTTGAAGATTGTCAAAGTCAAGTTCATGTGCTAGCTGCTGATGCTGATAGAGATTGAAGGATGCTTACAGTGTCAAACTTTTTGGAAAGAAAGAAAAAAAAACTGAAGACTCGATGCCAAAGACTTCGTCAACATCCAAGGGGGAGTCTGTTGGTGCATAAATGTATGTTAACTTTGTCTTATATCGAGTCTTGTATCTAGATATGATAAACCAGTTCTCAGTAGGTTAGAAATTAGGGTTTTAGTGTTGTGTGATCATTTCACATGAAATGATGAAGGGCATTTCGTATGAAATGAACAAGTGTTCATTTCGCACGAAATGAACAACAACATTTCGTACGAAATGGCAACTCTATGAATAGCTTGAACTGGTTGTCATTTGTAACTTTCGGATTTCAGAGCCGAGGTGCTGCCGATTTGTCAACTGATCTGTAAAAGTTTTGAAATCAATAAAAGAAGATAATTAGGGAGAATCAAGCTGTAATCACGTCTATATCATTGATTCCGCCTTTGATATGGATTGAAAACTCTTCTGAACGACTCATTCGGGTCACACGACGATCCAACAAAAACATTATTGATTTTAGCATGATCAAAATTTGAGGTTTAAGGTGATCTTCTTTCGTGGCGTTCTTTTTATCGGTAAAACGCCAAAAAAGTTAAAAAATCAAACATCGTTGATTGTAAAAATTCAAGATGTTGGCTGAAGGATCTAAACTCAATAACAGTTTGCTGCATGAGATGGACAAATCTTCAAGAAAAAGATGCTGATGTCAGACTGTGTGCTTCTAAACAGTAACACAAAAAACTACTTGAAAAAAAAAAAAACAAAATGAATCATACGAAAGTCGAACCAGCCAGTTAACATGATTCAAAAAAGAAGAAAGAGACTGGTGACAGAGAAGATTTGGAAGATCAATTGTTTATCAATTCTTTTTTATTTTATTTTCCTTTTCAGTTAATTGTTATATAATAAAAACGCCATATATAATAAAAACGCCAAAACAGCCAAAAATGCTTGTTTAAACGATATCATCCAGTAAAACGCCATCAAAAAACTCCCAAACTATAATAAAATTACTTTGAAAAATTATTATAAAAAACCCCAAAAAAATAATAAAAAAAAATAAAAAGCAAACTTGAAAATGTAACTAGAAATAGTAAATACAAAATCAGTAATACTGAAGAATCTAAAACGCCAAACTTGAAAGATGGGACGTGTTACAAACTTCAGAGATAAAGCTTATCAAAAACATTAATTACAAAACATTAACTGAAAAGACGAATACTTTATTATAATAATGCACCGCCTAATTTAGGCGCCAAAAAGACATTTTATAAAAATGATACGTCTCAGCAACTTCCATTTGATCAAACCAAAAAAACAAACGCTAATACTACTACATACCACCCATTGTAAAACGCCAACAAATAAACTGAATGAATTGTTATCAGAGGGGAGTAACTCAGAAAGATTTTGCTGCATGAGATGGACAAAATTTCAAGAAAAAGATACTGATGCCAGTCATATGGCATTTTGTATTTTTTGTTCTTAAAGAAGGTTTGGATGAGGAGAAGAGATCAATGACACTGAAGAGTGGGTTCACTATAAAGATGAAGACCCACACAAAGAAAAAGCGAAAAACCCACTCACACGCCATAGATCTATGTCCCCAAACATCCACAAAAAAAAGCCAGTTCAACAGACGAGCAGGCAAAAAAAATCAAACCGATGGGTTTGTTAAGTTTTATATAAAATGCCATATATTTGGTGACAGTTGTTATACTAAAGAAGAGAGAGACTGATGACAGTGAAGATTGGGAAAAGAGATCCGATTAGGATTTTTAATTTATTTCCTTCCATTGTATTTTTTTTCCGGTGGTTGAAATATAATTTAACAATAGTAAAACGCCAAGATACCACAAACGCCAAAATGTTTATAAAAAATAATAGAACAATAGGCCATCTTGTTTAAAACCCCTTGGAAAACGCCATTCAAATAGATTTCCAGCCCCCTGGGTTCCAATGGCATACGATGTGAATAAACGCCATAAACGCCAAAATGTTGATACAATGAAACCATTAAAACGCCATTAATTATTGAATTTGGTTAACGTCAAAAATCTTAAAAACCAAAAATTAAAACAACATTGGGAAAACGGGAACTGGAAAAGCAGAAGATGAAAGGACAAAAAAGCCCCTCCGCCCTTTTCTAAGCAGCATGGCACATGTTGGCCCAGGAAGCGTTCTCACCGTTCTCACACTTTTGAGCGTTTTCTCTCGATCCCGTTTCTATATATATATATATACCTATATATATATATATCTTGGTAATAATGCCGAATTTAATTCCCAAATTTTTAATGCTAGTTGGAATAATTGTTGAAACTTAATATAGCTTTGTTGAGACAAACACTAAACATTCACAATTGATTGTAAAGCCAATGATCATACGAGCAACAATTCATATATATATATATATATATATATATATATTGGTAATAATGGCGAATTTAATTCCCAAATTTTTATTGCTTATTGGAATAATAGTTGAAACTTAATATAGCTTTGTTAAGAGAAACACTAAACATTCACAATTGATTGCAAAGCCAATGATCATACGAGCAACAATTCAAATTTGGATTTGTGTACATGTGACGTTACATGTACAATATTAATTCACATCAAGCCAATAAGCTATAATATTTTCTCCCGGTATAGTTGGTTTTTGGTCAGGAACCAAAGATGTCCCAGATATTGGTTGTGTGACTTATATTGAAATTGATTCACAAAACGGGATCTCAAAAGGTGGTTGGGAATATATGTTGATGTACAGAGCATTAATGAGATATTTGTTTACAACTCATATAATTCATATCCTTCTTAATGGATTAATTGTCACACCCCCAAAATACCACATGCGGAAACCACCACGAGGCGTGTGACGTACCAGGATCTACCCACAAATCACGTTGAACTAATAGTAATATAATAAACTCTAGATCTCATTCAACATGAAAAGTGTAATTCAAAACAACTGTTTAAAACCAAATACGTTCAGCGGAAGCATTTGAAATAGTTCTAAGTGTTTAAAAGAAACTTGTTCGCAAACCATAACATAACATCAGATATGTTCACAACAGCACGACCCATGACATCCACGGCTCCTCCGATTGCAAGCTCCGTTTCATGAAATCATCTAACGACCTGTAAGCATGCAGAAAAAGTGTATCAGCATAAAGCTGGTGAGTTCACAGTTTTGTTTAACGCAAATCATGTTAAGTATTTTAGTTTAAAGTCATGCCAATAATAAACTAAATACAGAAGTGACATATGTTTGTTTTCCCTCATCAATGCCTATCAACATTGGCCATGTGTTTAAGGTCATTAGTTCACGCCCGTCCTCCCCGGTACGGTGTGAGGTTGTCAAGCCTACTGGCGCTATCAATTAATACCCCGTTGCCTCCCTGGCAACTAGTTTGGTAGTAAGTAGGGACTTTGGTGATAGAGTGAGTTTATTAATTAACATCGAAATTAAACCAAAGTAATAAAAGTATTCCTTCCCGGAATATTAGTTTGTTTGTCACTCCCCGGGATGCATGCTTGTGAAAGAGCAGTGAACTCACCTTAGTTCGCTCGGTTTGTATTAACGTGCTTTTAGCTCTAATAAAATGTTATGTCCGGTACCCGCGACCTAATGTACAATATCTTGTAAGTATGAGTATGCAAGTAGGGTGTGCAATTCCCTAAGTGTCCAAACAATGATATTCCATGTAATTTAATGTAGAAATATATAAATTCTCAAATTCCATATGTCACACCCTGACTTTTGCGGAAGCGTATGATGTGTGACTTGTTCAATACCATTGCATTCAATCATAATAAACAGCTATATGATTAAAACGATGTTCATCCATTCATTAAGTTTAATGTATTACAAACACCAGTTATTTAAGTTTTAAACACAACCTTCAACTAAGTTACAAATCGACAAAAGTGGATGACATCTAAACTTGGAATTTACTTCTAGAAATAACACCAGCGTCCAAGATCCAACTTGTTACCTAAAGTACATGTAATTTTGAAAACATCAACAAAAGTTGAGCGAGTTCATGCGTTTTGTATGAGTACTGATATGCTTGTGAACATTTGAGAGACTCCTTTGAAAGCAGGTATGAAAAGCATCTAGGAACAGGTCAAATTAATGTTTTGCAAGGACGTTTATGCATGTCAAGACATAGGGAGTACTCAATATGTTTAGGCTTATACCCTCGTCGATTTCCTCTCGACTGTGTTGAATTCCCGTTCGACTGTGACAATTTACCTTGACAGTGTCAATTTTACCCTTGACCGTTGTCGATTTACCTCGACTGGGACACCGAAGCACTCAAGTGGTCACATAAGGAACATGAGTGGGGCTCGGCCGTACCCGTTAGATCTAACCTTCGTCCATAATTAAGAGTTAATGGCATTTCAATTTCAATCTATGCTCACATGATCTATAAATCATTTCATAGCCAATTCATACCATTTAAACATTTGCAACATGTATTCCACCCCCGAGAGTTATAAATCCAAAAACAGTTAAGAGAAAAGGGGGACATGAACTCACGGTTTTGCGTTCTTCAGTCCGACGTAACTCAAGTTGCTACTAGTGTGCACGACAACCTACAACGTACTACGGTCTATTAGACGAGCGGGTCGTGCATTGACTTAGTATTAATTAGTGTCTTTGAGTTACGTTTCTTTGTGTCCTTAGTATTATTCCAAGTTATATAATTGTTTGTTAAAATAATAATTATTTTAACTTAAATTATATTTACGAATTTTGGAATATTAGTTAAAATAATACATTTTAACTTGTCAAGTTTATGTATTTGTACTTGTATAACTTCTCAAGGATGGGTGTATTTGTATTCGTATTCGTATTCGTATTCTTATCCTTCTATATTTTTGCCAAGTATCGACGGCGTATTCCGGTGTGTAATTATACGTACGAGAATACGTATTTCTATTGTGTTTATTAAGTATCTCATACTTAATTTTTGTATTAACTTTTCCAGAATAATATTTCTAATAAAATACATCAATATATTCCCAAAATATATTTTAAGAAATATTACATAGAAAAATTATTTAGAATTTTTCCTTGGCAAAAATATTTATACTTTTCATATAAGTCTTCAAGAATAATATATTTTCAAGTCTAACTTAGAAAATATATATAAATCTATTTTTCACCCAAAAATAATATGTCCAAAGTTTATTTAAGAAAATATATATTTTCTCCCAAAAATAATATATCTTCTAATAATTCCAAGAAAATAAATATATTTTTACTTATCAAAAATAACATATTTTCTCCTTGTCAAAAATATGATTTATTTTATCACGAAAATCATATTTTTGTTCTCTTGGTTTCCAAAATACCGTTACCAAAATATACTTATGACTTTAATTCCGGAATATATATGTGAGTTATATTCCTTGTCCGGTTTCTTCCAATATTTTGGGATATATTATGTGTTTATTTCTTGGAATTTTGGTAGTATTTTGGATTGTAATTTCTTGGTATTTTGGTGAGTTATATTATTCCAAGCCCTAAAATAATATAATTAATACACATAATATACAAATAATCACACACATGGTGACATCTAAATATATATTTCCTAAATACATATTTAGTCACTTTTATTTACAAAAACCAACCTCCAATATTTGTAACAAAATTTATGGTAAACTTTATGTGAAAATACATGGTTGAAATATTCTTGTAAATATTTGTTTAAAAATATTTTTCTAAGTGTTTAATTTTTTTAGAAAATTTTTGCCATAGTTTCCCCTAAAAAAGGAGGTTTTCATACCTTGAAGGCATATCATTTTTTTTTTTTTTTTGTAAATCAACACAATCCATCAACAATCAACAATAAACAATCTATACTTACCAATTTTGCCAAAAATCAAGCATCATCAACTACTTCATGAACTTGAAAATTTACAAAAATTTGTAGTAACTTACTAGTGTGTTTAGTAAGTCTTGTTACCCTTTAAAGTGTGGTTGTTTCTTTAAAAACATCATTTTTAAAGAAAGTGGTTCTTTACAACTTCTGATCACATTTTCTAAAATTGTTTCTTCTTGGATTTTTCTTGTTACCTATGTGTCTCTATACTTGTTTAACCTTTAAAACATGATTGATTTCTTTAGGAACCAAGGTTAAGTAAACTTTGTATTTTTAACTTTATTTCTTGAAAAATCATCCTTGAAATCTTAGATTTACAAGACTTACGTCTTACTTTAATCATCATTTAACAAGAAAACAATTTATTCTTTCAAGTTCCTAACTTTTGTGAGGATGATCCATTAATCTCTAACATTTTCATCCTCTCATCTTGCTAGATTATGTTTTTAATCATCATCTAGCAAGATCATATGATGATCTACATCATTAACATAACCAATCAATCATCAAGTAGCATATTTAACACTAAACAACATGATTTCTTTAGATATTAAGCTTTTGTTCATGTTTCATCTTCTTGATTCTTAGTGCTCTTTAAGATTAACATCATGTATCATCTTTTAACCACTTAAATAAGATGTAAAATGGAGTGTATGATGTTCTTACCACTAGCTCAACGCTAGGGATGATCAAGAGAAGAAAAGATGACAAATGAGGTGGATAAAAGCACTAGAGAGAGGTCCTTCAAGTTCCGTTGCTTGCAACCTTGTTAGATAGACCCGAGACACCTTAGAATCACCTTGGATTATTTAGAATTGGATTGAAAATGAAGGTTGTATGGGGGGTTTTTGTGGCCGTAGATTATTGAGAGGAGAAGAAGAAGAAGAATAGTGAAGTTAATGGTGATGAATGATTTAGAAATGTAGTCTTGTGGTTATAAGTATTATCTTCCAACAATTAAGTGGCATATGGCATAAATGTTGGTATATTCTCCAACAAAATCTATTAAAATATAGTAAACAAATAATATGTGGGACCCATGTCCCCTAACCGGCCATCAAAAGGGGGGGGGGGGTAAAGTGTAACATTTAATGGTAAGTTAAGTGTTATAGTTTGATTTCAAGTATGCTAGTTAGGGTTATATGTGTTATATGTTTATAGGATGTGTTATGATGTTTGGTGACCATAACTAGCTTTGTGACACTAAAACAATGCTGCTAGTAAGAATTTGATGTTTCAGGTAGTGTCCGGTTGTTCATTTCGTTAGTGTTCATTAAAAGGCTAAATTGCGCAGTTAGTGTGCTTTATGTTGTCTTTCATGACAGTTTTGATTCCAGACACCTAGGAAGGTATTCGGGACTATTACATCATAATTCTACATTATATTTAGTTGTTAAAAGCTGAATTTATTTACTTTCTGCAGAATTTTGCAGTTTTAGTGTGTTTCTGGCACTTTCCGGCACCTATGTCATCACTAGGAAGGCAGTTTTGTAATCCCTACTTTCCTACACACTATCCCAGTGTATCACTTGGTTCTGGGGCTCATTCTGTGTCTTAATATCACGTCTGTCTAAGTACTAAACTCCCGTCAGTACTTCTAGTTTGTCTAAAAACTGTGCCAACTCTGCTTTGTGCATTAATAGAACTATATTGTGTTGCATGTAGTAATGATAAAAGTCTTGCAACAAGAAATGC
Organism: Helianthus tuberosus; assembly: GCA_030545235.1. Classification (NCBI taxonomy): domain Eukaryota; kingdom Viridiplantae; phylum Streptophyta; class Magnoliopsida; order Asterales; family Asteraceae; genus Helianthus; species Helianthus tuberosus. Next base: position 179,462,579 of record CM060366.1, read on the forward strand.
CATTGTATGTATGTAAAAGAAATCAGAATTTCATTCGTCTTGTAAACTATATCATGCACAGTTATTAAAGCACAGATTACTGTTTAATTATTGTACGGAATGCATGGAAAAGTGCCAGTTGTCACACCATATGTGTATTAATGAGAACTTATCAAGTCAGAATTATGTTCACCTAATATGAATTCCAAAACTCACTTACATATTCGAATAAGTTTGCTGTTACAACTAATAGACATGTTTATGAATATAATAACCCACCACTCAACCATAACATCGGCCCATGTTTCCAACATATATTCAAAATTTAGCAACATATCTATATACGGATTAAGCTTGGTCCAGACAAAAGGACATATACTCAACACGCTCGGATCCTCTTTTTATTTCAAAACAAACTTTTAAATTCGGACTCTAGGTGTACTATTGTAATTAACTCGGAGCCCCTTATTTTAATACAAACCTCTGATATCATCACCTCTTAAATAAACCCTGAATATGTGTGGGTGTGCGGACTCAACCAAAGCTCGAACCTCCGTAAACAGCAATCAAACCTCAGACACCTTATTTGATGTTAAACTCGGAACCTTATGTTTGATGTTAAACTTGAACAAAGCATGATAACATGCTAAACCCTGACCCCATACAATGTATAAACTCGGACCATCACTAAAAGGGAACTCGAAAAAAACAAACTCAAACTACTCGGCACACCTTGTAGAAACACAGACTCTTCTCCCCACTTATGAAAACCCGGACGATTAAGAGAAACTCGGATCCAACATTTAACTTGATTTAAGTTCTGAACGATTATTATTCATGGGTGCGACACCTTATAGTCCAGACCCCTTTATCATCCGTAACCTTGGACTCAAGGAAATCAAGTAACCTGGACCAAGAATGAATTAACTAAACTCTGACTTATCATTAGTGTAACTCGGACATCAAATCCAAAATAATTCCTGAACGTTGAGTTGTTAAAGAACTCGGACATGGAAATTTTAAGCAAGTTCTGACCAAACAGTTTCCTAAGTTTGGACCCAATCAACCTTATTCTGAAAACATGAAATCTCTGACTCTTTGCGTTTATATCAAACCCTGAGCTTTAATTAGTAAACTGTGACATATTCAAGACTTAAAAAATTCTGACCTTTTAAAATAACACAAGTCCTGACATGGGTAAACTCGGACTTTGTGACTTCACAAAGCCTGACTGTTAACTCCGGACAAGCAACACACAAAATTAACAAAAACCAATTTGCAGTTTTCAATCAAACAGTTGCAATCAATCAAAATGGTCTAAACCCTAATCTACCATATGAATCCAACAAAAGTTTAACAATTCTAGCATGTAGATTACATCCTAATAACAGGAAAATCAATACACAATCACAAACCATCGTACAAACGATCTAAAAGATCAACTAAACACAGAATCATTGTTTGGAGTACTAGGGTTCGCATGAATCAATAGAATAAGATTAACAACGTATAATATGAACATTACCTTAGATTCGATGTGGAGTTTGTTCTTGAAGAATTGAGAGATTAAAGGTCAAAGGTTTAGAGATTGAGAGACCCTAAATGGTTTAGAGAACTTGCAACTGGCGTATGATTGGAATTATATGAAATGATTAGGGTTAAGGAGTTTTGTTTTATTTTCAATATTAACACTAAACACCCCTAACTTTGTAATTGTCACACAACACACATAACAAATTGTAATTTACAATTAAAACACATAATTCACATTAATCATGTAAACCGTCTGTTTTAATTATTCGTATCAGTCACCAACGTTTGAGAGTTATCACATGTGTGTTCCGGTAATTCCCCGAATTACCAACGTAGACTCATTTAACTAACCCTAGTTAAATGCAGTACTATGAATTTATGATTAAATTAATTATGGTTAGGTTAAAGTAGTAACCTGAAGTTGCGGGTTGTCACATCATCCATAACTTGAAAGAAATTTTGTCCCGAAATTTGATAAGCAGTCTCGGAGAAAAAAAACGGTGAGTTAAGATGATTGTGGATTTTCCTCGGGTACCACATTATCCCCAACTTGAAATGGAATTTCATCCCCAAATTCGCTAGTTGCATTAGTGTTTGGCTCAGCAGTTTTGAATAAGTGAGGACACTTTAGCATCATCTGATCGTCGTGTTCCCACATGAACTCCGGTCCACGTCTTGAGTTCCAACGAACTCTCACAATAGGTATGCGGCTGTGTTTACGGACCTTGACTTCCCGATCCATGATTTCGATGGGTTCCTCGATAAATTGCAGCTTATCATCGATCTTCAGTTCTTGCAAAGGAACCACAAGTGTTTCATCGGACAAACACTTCTTCAGATTGGAGTCGTGAAAAACGTTGTGGACATTACCGAGCTCATCAGGTAGCTCAAGCCTGTAAGCCACCTTACAGATTCTTTCCAGAATCTTTAACAGAACAACATATCGTGGATTGAGTTTGCCGTGTTTCCCAAAACGTACCACACCCTTCCAGGGTGAGACTTTCAATAAAACACGATCGCCAACGGCGAATTCCAAGGGTTTCATACGCTTGTCGGCGTAGCTTTTCTGATTATCATGTGTTGCCGCCATACGATTATTGATTTGAACAATCTTCTCAGAAGTTTCAAGTACGAGTTCTGGACCCGTGATTTGGCTGTCACCCAGTCAGCCCAACAAAAAGGCGATCGGCATTTCCGTCCGTACAACGCCTCAAACGGAGCTGCCTGAATGCTAGAATAGTAACTGTTGTTATAGGAAAACTCTACCAAAGGTAAGTGCCTTTCCCAACCTTTACCAAAATCGATCACACATGCTCGCAGCATGTCTTCAAGTGTCTGGATGGCACTCTGACCATCCGTCTGAGGGTGATAAGCGGTGCTCATATCTAAACGTTAGCCGAATGATTTGTGCATCGCTTGCCACAAATCAGACTTAAAACGCGGATCGCGATCAGAAATGATAGAAGTCGGCACCACATGCCTAGATACCACGTCCTTCAAGTAAATACTAGCAAGTTGCGAAAACTTCGCGGTAATCGATGCACATGCGGAAAGACCCTTCTTTCTTCTTCACGAATAGGACTGGGGTTCCCCACGGTGAAGAACTAGGTTGGATAAAACCTCTATCCAACAGTTTTTGAAGTTGATTAAAGAGTTCTTGCAACTCTCCTGGTGCAAGACAATAAGGTGCACGAGCAATCGGGGCTACTCCTGGCGTAAGTTCGATCTGAAATTCCACTTGTCGATGTGGAGGTAGTTCTGGAAGTTCTTCGGGAAATACATCGAAAAAGTCATGAACGACCAGAATGTCTTCGATCTTCCTTTCCTTAGACTGGGTGTCAGAAACGAGCGCTAGGATAGCAGGATAACCCTTTCTAAGCACTTCTGGGCTTTCATAGCTGAAATGATGCCAACCGTAGCACCAGTTCAGTGACCTTGGACAGACAGTGAATCTCCACTAGGGAGAGGAATACAGACGATCTTCTCCTTGCAGAGAATTTCAGCTCGGTGTTTAGACAACCAGTCCATACCAACGACTATATCAAAGCTACCAAGAGTGACGGGAAGAAGGTCAATGTCAAACATTTGACCTAGAAGATCGAGTTTGTACCCTGCGTGAACATGAGACACTTCAATTTACTTACTATCAGCCAATTCTACGATGTGTTTTGTTTCGAGAGGTGTCGGGGTCGATCATAATAGTCTACTGAATTGAAAAGATACGTAACTCCAATCGGCACCGGAATCGAATAAAACTGAGGCAAAAAGATTGTTCATAGAAAACGTACCGGTCACGATGTTGCCATCGTTCCTGGCGTCACCGGCGCCAACAGTAAATGCTCTCCCATGAGCACCGTTTCCGCCATTGTTACCTGTAACCATCTTGGTTTTCGCACTTGTATTTGTTTTAACTTGCATTGTAACAATTACCGTATTTCGAATGAAACTTATTTGATCCTACTTGCTTTGTGCTCATACCGATACAAACACGTGAAACAATTTCAAAATTTGTTGAGTTTTTATGCTATTAAACACGGTTACATAAACTATAAGGGTTTATTGTGACTACTTCTGAAACTACTAGTTGAGGGACCTATTTGACATTCTTTAAAACCTGCTTGAAATCTATTACTTTTTAAGTTCAAGGACTAAAACCGTAATTATTTGAAAGTACAAATCTAGGGACTAAATTGTCATTTTTGAAACTATATAAATACAAGGGTTAAAGTGCAATTATTTCAAACTACAAGTTTAGGGTTCTTTTTGTAATTTTTGAAACTTATTTTATAAAAGAAATATATAATTTGTTTTAAAAAGTCTAGGGTTCATTTGGTCATTTTCTTAAACTTAAACTGTAGGGACCAAAACTATTATTTTTAAACTTATATAAACTGAAAACCCTAACTGTGTTAGTCCGTTTATAAAGGTTTCCTTCTTTAAACATTAACTCAGTTAGCATACTTAACTGAACAATACAGGGACTATTTGTGTCAATTTTTGAAACTTCAGGGACCAAAGTGTAAATATTCAAAAAATGGCACAAAAAGGGGGTCTTCTTTAAAGAACCGGCCCTTGTGGGATTCGAACTCGTGACCTCTCGTTTAGAACCGCAACGCCTTAACCAGTTTATCCTCCTACTAGGAGCTGTTAGAATATGAAACTTAATTCCTTATATATACTATTTAAGATTATTATATTTAATAAATTATAACTTAAAACAAAAAAAGGGTAAAACCCCAATCGAACCTGCCACAAGAGAATCGAACCCGCGACACCCCACTCAACAAACGAACACGTGACCAGTCAGGCTAAGCCCTCATTCACTTATTATATGAAACCACATTATATTTATACACACTTTAGAAATTAAATATATTATTTCAAACAATCGACCGCGCTGATGACTGACTTCGATCCAATTCGGATTGTTTAATACTTTTGATCTATCCAGAACATGTGTAAGGGGTCTACAACCCATACCCAACTCAACTGAACATTTAATCGACATATTTCGGTGCCAAAATTGCTGTAATCGGACTTTTTATTTAAAAATAAAAACAGATCAAAACCACTAAGAATTGTTGGATCTGAGATCAAATTGAGCTGGTATTTAAGTCCCTCAGACTCCCACGAACCTCTTACACCCTTCACAATCCACCAACACTTCGCATATTCCCAAATTGAAACCTGCAACTCACCGGAATTAGTCGAACCATCGATCCAGACGATACCGGTCAGTTTAATCTTTGCCAATTTATTTGTTTTTGGTTATACAATGTTCCCATAAGTTTAATTTAGACTGAAATTTGGGTTTGCCCATTGTTTACATATGGTTTGACTTCTGTTGACTTTCTAGAGGTTGAAGATGACCAATTTCCATTTCTGTATTTATTTTATTTAAACTAAACTTAAACATAATCACCAGGCCTGGCCCAGTGGTTGTGTCTGGTTGTTTGCAACCGGTTGACCCGGGTTCGAATCCAGGGACAACCAAACCTTTTTATTCTTTTTATTTTTAATACTTTTAACATTTTAATAATTTTTATAACATTATTAGACACTGTTACTTTTATTAAAAATATAAAGTTAGTCAATTTATTTATAAAACAAATTTTTATGATTTTAAAACAGTTTATTATTAAATAATTCATAATAAATCAATTTTTAAGAAATAAATACCGAAAATTTCAGATTAATTATTTAAGTGCTGATCTTTACAAAAGTAATGTTGTTACTTATATTTTATATAATTTTGATATTTATATAATTAAATCAGTTTTATTACTTATAAATATAGTTTAATTTAATGTATTTAAATTATATAACTATATAAATTTTATCCAAAATTATTTTTATTTCAAAATATGCATTATTCTGAGTTCATATAAATTTAGAATCTAAATTTTTATTATATTCAATTATTTAGATAATTAAATTTATATAAACTTATTTATTGTTATTATAACCATTTTAATTCTTTTTATTTATTTAAAATGATTTCAAGGCCATAATAATTATTTTAAATCAGTTATATTCAAGTTCAATAATTAAAAAATGTTATTTATAATTATTCAGATTTAATATAATTATTTTGATAATTAGTTATATAATTATCATATTAATTCTTTTAAACAAAATATTTATCATTTATCAAATAAATATATATTTTTGAGCATCTAAATTAATTTATAATTTTTATAAATTAATAATATCACTTGTAAAATATTTTGGTTATAATCAATTATTTAACTATGTTATTTAATTATGCTAGTTAATTATATTTGATTTATTATTAAAAATGTTATATTAAATCAATTATATATTTTTGAAATTATATTATTTATGTTAAATAAATATTTTTCATAAATAATTCCTTTATATCATATTCATTTTCCAAGTCCTCTTGTTAGATTATCCAAACCACATAGTTACCTTTTAGACAAAACCCTACCGAATCCTATAGATTTAGGGTTTCCACTTATTCGACTAAACATTATTGTTAATACACATTCTATATTGTTGCATGTTCAATCAATTAGAGTGACGTGGAATCTTGTTTCCAAAAACTCTTATACGTGTTTGGACTTACCCACAATCAAGGTGAGTTCATAGTCCCTTTTTACATTATTTTTGGGATGAAACATATGATACAATGTGATACAAACTTATTTGGTATTTGTGGATATCCCGATTGTCCTTGCATTTGCTTAATACTTGTTGTTGTTGCTTTAACGCGTTTAAGTTCATTAACTTGCAAAAGCCCAACGGTTATATTATTGCGCTATAGGTGTGACGCCCCATCTCACTTCCAGTGAAACTATTTGTTGCAATTGTTGTTGTTGATACTCATGTGAAACTTTTTGGAAGTGTGGTGATAGACCCGTGTTACGTCATAACGAAGGTTTGAATTTACCACCAAGTGACTACTTGTATTACTCTTTTGCTTAAAGACATATCACATGCCACAGTGTTAAACCATTTTCATATCACATTGTTATTTTTGCCTATCAAAACCTATGAATTCCCTCAACCGTTTGTTGACCCAATATTTTTCTAACATATGTTTCAGGTGACAATGTTTGATGCTATGATTTGCAAGAATATTTCATATAGGATTGATCAAGATTTATGCCTTAGATTAAATCTGAATCTATCATTTATGAAACAATTTGTTATGATGTACTTTGTTTATGTACTCTTATTTACTCGGATGTGAATGCAATCTCTTTAATTGAATCTAAACTATATTTCAACTTAATTTAATCATCATGTGCTCAAATGCATTCTGCCATGTTTCGTGATGCCCTTGACTTTTCCGCCTCCGGTCAGGGTGTCACATTACCATTGTTGTTATGGTTCCCAGCGTTGTTATTATTGTTATTCCCGTTGTTGTTGTTATTACAGTTCCCATTGTTGTTGTTGTTATTGTTTTTTAATTGTGGGCAATCCTTTTTGATATGAGCCTTACTCCCACACTGGAAGCACCCCTTCTGATAACCCTGATCTTGTTGTGGTTGTTATCGTTGTTGTTGTTGCGGCTGTTGTTGTTGTTGTTGTTTAGGGAACGAAGCCCTACAGTCTTTCGCCATGTGACCTACCCTGTCACACCTCTGACAGACTAGAGTACACTGCCCATGATGATGGTAGTTACACTTGTTGCACTTCGGTTGCTTACCTGCGTAAGAACCTTGATTATGGTTGTTGTTTTGGTTTTGATTTTGATTTGCGGAGGAGGACTGGTTGAAGTTGCGGTTGTTGTTGTTATCAGTCTTCTTTTGTTGTTGGTTTTAGCTGGAAGACTTGTCTGAATCATTCCACTTAGGCTTGTTATGGGCAGCTAGAGTAGTCGCAGCACCACGTATTGGTAGTGAACCACGTTCGACTTCCTGATCAGTAATTTTGTGGGCTAGATGGATGATCTGTGGCAAGTTATCGAGGTTCGCCGTTGTAACCATACCCTTGATCTATGGCGCCAACCCATTGATGTACAGCTCGATCCTCCTGTGAGGCGGGTTCGATAAGTTTGGGCACATGCCTGCATGCTCATGAGATCGCTTCGTATAGGCTTCGATCTCGGATCCCACCATCTTCAGATGGTAGTATTCATTCTCCAGCTTCTGAATTTCATCGCGAGGACAGTACTCCTCCCGCATCAGTTCTTTGAAATCATCCCATGTAGTAGCATTTGCCATCTCAATTCCCAGCATTTGAACTTGGGCGTTCCACCAAGTTAGGGCACCATCCTCCAAAGTACCAGGAGCATACTTCACCCTGTCCCCCGCCGGACAGTTACACATAGCAAAAGCCAATCAGCCTTCTCAAACCTCTTTCGGTTCCATTGAATGTTTGCGGCTTGCAATCCATGAACGCCTTGAAAGTACAGACAAGCGGATTGTTTTGATTCTGATTCACATGTGGATCTGGAGGTGAAAGAATATACAACGTACGAATGTAAGTTCGAATATACGAGTAAAGATCAGGAATCTTCTTGTTGTAAATGTCGTACCAGCCTGTTGAGCTGCTAGAGCCTCAGCCACACGCATATTGATAAGGTCCGTTAACTCTACCTGTGTCATGACGATATTGTCGCGTCCACCGCCGTGACCACCACCACGTCCACCACCATGTCCACTCATGATTCTGCATCCACAGGAAGAGTAGTAAAAGTAAGGATCATGATTGAATAGAAGTCAATCATCGCTGTGAATCCTATAGATTGTTGAATCCCCGATTATGTCGGATAATGGGTCAGGATCCTTTTTCACTTGCTAAGCCTCACTAGGACTCACATGCACCTCAAATAATTATTATATGTGCACCAGTGATAATAATGTGATTTGCATGTTCATCTCAGTTCATCTTAACCTGTATCAAAAGATCCTAAGATTTGAGTGTTACAAGCTAAGGTATTGTCAAACGATAAGAATCACGAAGTTCTAGAGATGCTACAATACTGCGTATGAAACTATATGCTATGCAATGCGTACATGTATGCTAAATGTATAATGTACACAGTAAGTAAAGACGAACCTTGCAATCTGGAACGGAGTGTCATGGTTGTTTTCGGAACTGATTCGGTTATAGCCTGCTTTTATAAAAACATTTTAAAACCTAGTTCAGTATAACCAGTGGCTCTGATACCAAACTACCACACCCCTAAAATACCACCTGCGGAAACCACCGCGAGGCATGTGACGTATTAGGATCTAGCTACTAATCACATTGAACTAGTAGTAATATAATAAACTCAAGATCTCATTCAACGTGAAAAGTGTAATTCAAAACAACTGTTTAAAACCAAATATGTTCAGCGGAAGCATTTGAAATAGTTCTATGTTTTTAAAGCAACTTGTTCGCAAAACATAACATAACATCAGATATGTTCACAATGGCACGACCCATGACATCCACGGCTCCTCCGATTACAAGCTCCGTTTCATGAAATCATCTAACGACCTGCAAGCATGCAGAAAAAGTGTATCAGCATAAAGCTGGCGAGTTCACAGTTTTGTTTAACGCAAATCATGTTAAGTGTTTTAGCTTAAAGTCATGCCAATAATAAACTCGATACCAAGCGGTATTTTATATACCGTATCCCAAGCCCGTATAAGGGAAAATAAGTTAAAAGTATTTACCTGAGCAAATTATACAAATTTATCCCAGCCGTATACAATCAGCAAGTGCAAATATCTTTTACTGGGCTCCTAAATCTGGAACGAAGATTTTAATAACCTATTAGATTCGTAACGGGTCTTACTTAAGTTTAAACTTAGACCGGTTAGTTTTAAAGAAAGATATATGGTTCAAAACGCAAGATTAAGCGAAGATCGGATTAGAATGTGGTTTAGACCTGTCATGTATGAAGACTTGTATAATATGGGTAAACTAAACACATTCTGGATTTTGAAGTGAAAATGATAAGGTTTGACCCGTTTCGGCTAATTTATGCAAACAAGTTACATAAACCGTACCGAACGCGATAAATGCATAACGGGTAACCAAATGAGTCATGAGCAGGTTTCCTGAGTTAATATGCCTTAAATATGTTGCGATATCAGTAGGATACCTTCCATTATGCCCAAAACGGATTTAAAATCAATTTAAGCCCCGTAGGGGTATTTTGGTCATTTTAAGGATTATAAAAGAGGTTAAATATTAACCTGAGGTTCTGGTCTTAATTGATCACTAAAAATATTTATTTTTGCAAGTCATATCAGTAAGGTATTGCATATATGTGAAATTTATCATTGAGTTAAATGCCATTTTAGTCCCTGTGGTTTGGGCCATTTTGCCAGTTTAGTCCAAAGGTTTCATTTTTAACCTGTGGGTCCGAAAAGGTTTCACAGTTGCCATTTTAGTCCACTGTGTTAACTTCATCCATTTTTTCTGTTAACGAGAAGGCCAATTCGGTCATTTTATATGGCTGAATTGCCCTTTTAGTTAACAGAATTACATACAAAATGACCAAATTGGCCTTCTCGTTAACAGAAAAAATAAATGAAGTTAACCAAGTGGACTAAAATGGCAACTGTGAAACCCTTTTGGACCCACAGGTTAAAAATGAAACCTTTGGACTAAATTGGCAAAATGGCCCAAACCACAGGGACTAAAATGGCATTTAACTCTTTATCATTTATAACCAAACTATGCACCTTAGGGGCATTTTGGTCATTTCACATAAGCTTTAAAGGTCAAAATTTGAAATATGAGTTCAAAAATTTTTCTTACTCTTAAAGAATAGAAATTTACTTAAAATATCAGTAGGTATTAAGTCTTATATGCCAAAAACAGTTTTAACACATACTATGCGTTTAAAACGCGTAAAAAGTCGGTTTTAAGCGATTTTCAGGTTATATAAGGAAATCTGAGTTTTTGATCAGTTTATAAAGTTCAAAATATTTTATTTATCATATAAAATCAGTAGGAAAAGATTTGGTATCAAAATGTTATGTAAAACTCATTTTATTAGTAAAAAGGGTATAACCGTCCATTCCCGAATCAAAGCAAGAACCCCATGTTATGATCAGTTTAAAAATTAATAAAAATCTTCAAAAATCCCAAAATATTATATTACATCAGTGGGTAAAAGGCTTGGTGTCAAAATTTGGGTTTAGATAGGCTTTATGCTAATAATACCGTTTAATTAATAAAAAAACTTTCAAATTACGATATTGAGCATAACTCCTAATTTAGACCTCAAACTGATGTCAAGTTTTTAGAACATGTTTATAAATCAGTAATAAAGGTTTTTGTCCTTTCACATTTTCAAAAATCTCATTTTAAGGTCAAAAGGGCATAACGGTCAACATTTAAGCAATTAACGGAAACATGCAAATGAATCGGATTTATTAGAAACCAAGTTGTATAACCTCAGAGGGCTATACTAACCTATAACCTGGTCCTAATGGAGCTCTAAGGAATATCTAAACTAAGCTAAATCGGGGCAGAACTAAAAGTCAAAGCAAAAGTCTACTTTTGCGACTTTTCGGTTCCGAACCGAGCCTAAACTCAAAATTGTCGGGTTGAACATGCTTAGACATATAATTACATTAATTACCAAGTTATATAAGCGTTAAAACACGTTTCATAGCTTCTACATTGTTAATTATGAGTTTATTCGCAAAATAGCTTTCTGTTGACTTTTTAATATTAAGTTTGACCCGACAATTGACCAAGTTAGAGTGAGAATCAGTAGGTGCCCTTTTAAGGGTTTATTACCTACATAATTACCAACTCATAGCCACTTTCAATTCGAAAAATGACTGGACCATTAGTGATTAATCACTAAGTCAAAGCTTAATTATGACGGCTTTGACTTTTGGTCATTAGACTAATAAAACTTGAATTAGGAAGGCTAAGAATGCTTACAAAGGCTCTTAGTACGAATTAGGAACTTGAGAAACCTTGCTTGAGCTCCAGGAAGTTCCAGAGGAGTGTTTGAGAATGATTTTTGAGAATGAGCACCAAGAACTAACAAACAAGGAGCCTTATATAGGAAATTTAAACTCACAAGATCAATCCACATAAGTCTAAGATTGATTCCTGATCATCCCAGGTGTCCCCTATGCATGAAAAACCATTGGTACAGTCCCAGAATTCGAAAACCAGACTTTTAAGGCGGTGGAACTGGCTATACAGGCACCTGTCAACATTTTCTACATCTGAGGGTTTTAGGCGGCCCGCGTAAGACTTGGCCGTGGGTCTACGCGGTCCGCGTAGAGGTCAGGCTCCGGTAACAAGTTTCCATACTTGGCATTTTTGGTCCCTGGTCCTTCAAAACTTGTTTTAACTTGTGTTTATTGCACTTTTAACCCCCAAACTTGACTTTTAAGGACCCTAAGTCATAAACAAACTCCGTTAAGCTCCTGATTAGTTATACGATCACACGAAAAGTCCTGAATTTCAACATTGACGCTTTTGACCCTTATTTCTTAGAATTAACACTTTATTTAATTATGTGCGTCGAAACTCCACGAATTAGTATCCAATTTTCATGCGGGCAAAATATAATCGTTACAATGTTTTTGGGATCGTTAAAAGGTCCCTCAGAGGTTACTTTCAACATGTTAACGCTTTTAATCCCTATGTTTCACAAGATCCTTATTTCGAGCACAAACGACTTTTCAAGTTCGATAAATTATTCTTTAAAGAATACGAACGTCGTGTGAGGTCAATCAGAGGCACAAGAATGGCATGTTGACACTTTGGATCCCTTTATTCACATATTTACATTGTTTGACAACTTCAGTCCCTCAGAAATAATTCCTTACACGCTTAAAGTCCATGACACGTGTCTTCATAATATTGGTCGTGATTTTACGAGGTGTTACACCGACCGAGGGCTGGACGAACCGGAATGAGACTTATCTCCGGCTTGACTAGAGATAATCACTTTCCCCATAGATTCAGGAACCCAGTCACCACATTCCCCCTTAATTCACACTCGAAACAGTTTATCTTTCCACTTTAGAGTAACCTGGTCATGAATCCTTTCACCCTCACCAACCAACAGTCCTATCCAACTTACCGATAAGTTCCCATCCTCCGCCTCCAGTTGTGAACCATGAACTATCTTACCGAAGTGTTCCGCAATGTTGTTCAACACGTCGTTATATGCCAAATGCATAGGAACACCAAGAATGCTAACCCAAGCCAGTCTTTCAAACGGGAGCGACTGACCGTTCCATGGATCTAAATTTGAAAACCACTGCTTCCAATTCTGATGTTCCAGCATGAAATTGACACAACTAGCATCGTCGTTGAACTTCAAGAGCATCGAAAGACCACCCAAATAACTAAGCGAAACCCCCGAAATGTTACCTTCCGTCAAAACCGAGTTTAACTTCCTTAACATTACTAAATCTCTACACCTTCCCACTAAAGCACAACCGATCAACTCCCTGTAAGCTAATGTATTATCTGAGATTTTGATAACTGTACCTTTCTCCACAACCTGGTAATTCTTACTTTCTAGAGCAGGGTTGTCTTTTTTGAACAAGTCACTAAAGAGTTTACCCTTACCTCTATCGGCAAAAGAATTGTTCTGAATTTTATTATCCAACGGGGGAATACTAGAGTTATTACCGATGCCCGTAACATTATCCTTAGCTCCAATGTTGACTCCAACATTTTCTTTGGCGAATCTGGCTAGGTTAGCAATAATCTTGGATCCTCCCATCTTTGTTCCGTTAAGGGCGCATTCCATCCCTTTCACGTCGAGAATGTTTTTAAAGCTTATGAACCCAAATTTCCTTCCCTCTTTGTCTGTTTTCCTCGCGATGTATGCCCCAGACACCTCTCCAAACGCTTTAAAAAAATCCGCTACGTCCCATGGCCTGCAATCCGAGGGTAGATTGGTTATAAAGAACTTAGTCACATTTCCTTTAAGGTTCCTGTCTTCCTTATTACCAACTTCTGAGTTCCTATAAAGAACGTTCTCCTTCTTCCGTAGATGACGGGGGAGCTCCCAAGGACCATCTTCGTCCATAGGAGAACACAGAGGAGCACGAGATCCCAGGCGGCGAATGGATTCGATGACACTCAAAATAGAAGCAGAGGAAACGTTAGAACTGCAAGCAATATGTAGTCAGGTCAAACCTCTGAGTCTATCCCGGGTACCACGTCGTCGTCGAGCCCCCGGCGATTCGTTTTCCCGCAAGAGAAACACTGGAAAGCCAGGACCCGAACGGCGAATGGAAGAAGAGAGAGATCACGTTAGGATGAAAGGTCAAGCCAGATGGAGTGGCGACCTCGCACGCTAACCCGAAATATCCTTCTTCGTCGAGACACCGGCGGCCGGCTGGGGAAGGGATAGAGGAAGACGGAGGGTTTTAGGGGAGATATATATATAATTGGTTTGGTACTTAAATTATAAAAAGACATTAGTGTTGGTTTTTCTTTTGGGTTACTAGAAAGCTTGGGAATATCAAGCAGCCTAAAAACATTTGTATAAAGTTTAATGGGCTCTAAATTCTTTACTATCTAAAGAATCTAAATGGGCTAAAATATCACTTGGATAATATCATGTGGACCCTTTTGAATGTGGATCTTACTTTGAATGCTCTAAACTTTCTTTTTCTTTTAAAACCATATTTTCAATTTTTTTTATGTTTTGTATATATTATTTTAATCTTTTCTCTTGCCTATATCTCATTTTGTTAGATCTTCTATCCTACTTTAAGTTAGAAGTCTATTTTTCTATCTATGGGATCTTTCATAACTAAGTAAAAAATACAAAGTTTTTGTGTTATATACCAGACTTAATGTTACCAGGTTCATCACCAAAGCTTCCTATAGAGTGCAGAGAATTCCACATTGATAGATGAATGGAAATTTTCTGTTTTGTGGTGATTCTCCGCGTTATAATATTAAGAATTTTAGTCTTTGAATCCTTGATGGATACAATTAACAGAAGAAAATTTATTAAAAGGAATAACATTCTTTACACAAGTTGGACACTTTGATCTTTATGGTCACGTCAAGATGCCCTTCCAAATGGGCACATTATTGTATAGTTTTAAATGCTGCATAAGATATGGTCAAATTTATGACTTTACTATGTATGGGTCGTTATATGTGATTTACAAGGTTGGTTCAGGTTGAAACCTGGGGCGGACCTATCCACAATGGTGGGTGGGCGGCCGCACCCCTTGGAAGAAAAGTTTTTAGTCCTAATTTTAGTCGAAAATTCCCACCGCACCCCTTGGATTTTTTTGAACCGCACCCTTTGAAAATTTTCAACCACCCTCCTTAAAAAATATTTTGAATTTATAAAAAAAAAAATTAAACATTGATTATAAATATATAAGTATATAACAGTCCTTGGCATTATAGCCTAGTGGCATCTTGGGGGTGGATAAGGCTTAGGACCATCAGGTCCTGGGTTCGATTCCCACAATGAGTTTTTTTCCATATTTATTGGGTTTCCTCATGAATTGGTGTTTAGACATTATAGCCTAGTAGAGATGGATATGATCGGATGGTTCTGCTCGTAGCACGATGATACTCGGTGCTCCATCAATGATCCAAATTTGTCGTTCAAAATTTTTTTCCTCACCCTCAGTAAAAGTTTCCTGGGTCGGCCATGTCACACCCCAACCGATGGCGTAAACATCGGGGCGCAACACTAAGCGTTCAGATAGCTCACGAGATTCCACAACATTATTTGTTTCAATATTAATTAATTAAGTTTCAAGAAATTGTCTAAACATCAACCACAAAATCACCATCACGAAAGTATCGAATACATAACACTCAAATATTGTTCAAATTTCTTGTTTTAACTAGATGAGTTTCTAAACATCATCCTAGCTTGTTTCTTCAGTGTTCCAAACTTATCAACCTGCAACATGTATTAAAATACTATCAACAAAAATTTTGACGAGTATACAAGTTTGAGTACTTAGTAGCATAATAGTTTAAACCGTTCCAAAACTCATATCCGCCATGAAAACATATAACAAGTTTCACCATGCTAAGTTATCGCAGTCCCTATGTAACACGCATTTCCATCGCAATTAACATAGCAATCCCAAGAGTCTAGCGGGAGCTATAAATGTTCATTGCCTTTCCCAAAGTCTAACGGGAGGTTTGATCTTAACAATACCCAAGAGAATAGCAGGCGGGGCGTTACAACCTATAGCATATGCATAGTACCATAATTGTTAAGACATGTCACATAGAATGATTAAACGTCACATAGCATATAAGTCTCAAGTTTCCCAAGTATCATGTTTCCATGTTTACTACGGATAGATTATATTTCCAAATGAGTTTCAAGTGTCAGGTGTCATGTTTATAGAATACATGTTGCATCCCAAAAGTGTTTAAAGGCAAAAGTGATCGAGTATACTCACAGTGGGTGAAAAGTATCAACACCAACTAATTGGATCGAAGGGAGCGCTGGAGGTAGCCTGATTATAGTACGACAATATAAGCGTTGAATAGAATGTCGAATCGTATGAGAATCGAGTAAAAGTGTCTCATAGGTTTCCTGATTGGATGGTCATCCGGACGGATGGTCATCCGGTCGGATGACCATTCGAGCCAGCTAGACCCCATTCGATCGGACGGTCATCCGATCGGATGAGTATTCGATCAGTGGTGTGTTTGCAAATCATTTCAACTTTTGAAGTTTTCGTTGTAATATAAGATCACACCGTTCGATCAGATGGTCATCCGGTCGGATGACCATTCGATCGGATGACTATTCGAGTGAAAATTTGATAGTTTGAAGTTCTGATTCAAATTGTTTAAGTGTTGAAGGCTACAGGGAACAGGTCGCTTG
Organism: Helianthus tuberosus; assembly: GCA_030545235.1. Lineage (NCBI taxonomy): Eukaryota > Viridiplantae > Streptophyta > Magnoliopsida > Asterales > Asteraceae > Helianthus > Helianthus tuberosus. The sequence continues at coordinate 179,479,377 of CM060366.1, forward strand.
GTCGGATGATCATCCGATCGGATGATCACCCGATCGGATGATCATCCGATCGGATGATCGCCCGATCGGATGATCATTCGACTGTAGTGATCTTGTTCCTTTGAAACTTTTGTAAAATTTCTGAATTCGAGTTTAACGGAGACGACATGACAACGTAACGAGACAACGGGAACCCATCAAGGTTCAGCTTGTATGCTCGGATGGGAACCACCCCATTCGATCAGGGTAACTGTTCTTGACGGAGTTTCATGTTTGACCCGTAAATTAGTCATCTCTCCGATGGAATTTTCGTTATCGAGCCGACTCCAGCCTAAGGAACAAGTCCTAGGGCTGTTTTGGGTCCAGATTCCACCAGTTTGAGTAGGAAAGTTGAAAAGTATGAAATCGGTTTAAGAAAATGTTTAGATTTTGCAAAGATTTGTATTAAATGTTGTAGAAATCCTTTAGATTTGCACCATTCTCGATATGATGACGTCAACCCACCTGTGACATAAGAAACCGTGATGATGCCACCTTCAAGGGTCCAAAGTGAGTGATTTCATGAAGGAAAATCAGTGATTTTGATGGGGAAAATGGTGAGGAATTGTGTAATGATGATAAAAGTACAAGATTCAAGTAGAATACTTACGAAATCGGCTTAGAATCGAGTGAAATGTGCTTGAGAATGACTCAGAAGGTTCTAGATCGGACGAGGCTGTCACATCAGTGAACAGTGATGTTCCAGCGGGTATTTATAGTGTGAGAGGGACAAGTAAGGCGGTGGGATGGCATGGATCGGATGACTATTCGATCGAATGGTCATCCGATCGGATGGTCATTCGATCGGATGGTCATCCAGATAGCCAATCCCCGTTTGCTAGTTTTCGACTTTGGTTCATTTTGTGGGCTAGATTAAGCGTTGCGTATTATTTTGTGGGTAACCATTACAATGGTATAGTTATATAATTTAACACAAAAGTTTCCATGTTCCATATTTCAAGTCAACGTGTAAGCTAGCTAGTATCAAGTTTCTTGTTTAACAAAGTATCAAAGTTTCTAGTTCAATCAAGTTTCTCGTTCAATAAGTATCAAGAGTCAAGAATCAAGTATCAAGTATCGAGTTTCAAGTCTCAAGTTTCTCGTTTACATTGTTTCACATAACTCAAGATTCAAGATTCAAATTATCAAGATTCATATTGTTAAAGTATCACAAGCTTCAAGTTTCACATCGTTCACAAAACCTCCCAAATGTTTCACTTAGAGTAATAGTTTCACATAGTTTTACATAGTTTAAGGCTCAAATAGTCAACACTAAGTATTAGAGGGACTAGACTTGCCAAATGATAAAAGATTCGAAACGTAGGGCGTTACAGTCTCCCCTCTTAAAGGAGATTTCGTCCCCAAAATCTAAGAGGAACACTACTCGAAGAGCTGTGGATACTTCGTCTTCATCTCACTCTCGAGTTCCCAAGTGAATTCGGCACTACGCTTTCCTTCCCATCGTACCTTAACTATGGAAATTTTGCTACCCCTCAACCGCTTGGTACCTCGGTCCATGATTTCGACCAGTTTCTCCATAAAATGAAGAGTCTCGTTTATTTGCAAGTCTTCGATGGGAACCTGAAGTTCCTCATCCGCTAAGCACTTTCTGAGATTAGATACGTGGAACGTTGGATGTACATTGCTAAGCTCTTGTGGCAAATCGAGTCGGTAAGCCACCTTGCCAATCCTTTCGAGAATCTTGAAAGGACACACATAGCGAGGGGCAAGCTTTCCTTTTTTACCAAAACGTATAACTCCTTTCCAAGGAGATACTTTGAACAGAACGTGATCCCCAACATTAAATTCCAGAGGCTTACGCCTTTTGTCAGCATAGCTCTTTTGTCTGCTCCTAGCCTTAATCAAGTTATCGCGGATCTGAAGAATCTTATCCGTCGTCTCTTGAATGATTTTAGGGCCAGTAAGTTGCTTGTTACCAATCTCATGCCAACTGAGAGGAGATCGGCACTTGCGACCGTATAAAGCTTCGAAAGGAGCCATTTGAATACTGGAATGATAGCTGTTGTTGTACGAGAACTCGATCAATGGTAAATGTACTTCCCAACTACCACCAAAGTCGATGACACAAGAACAGAGCATATCCTCTAGGGTTTGGATTGTGCATTCAGTCTGTCCATCCGTTTGAGGATGAAAGGTTGTACAAAGATTCAAGAGAGAACCCATAGCGGACTGAAAAGTTTTCCAAAGACGTGAAGTAAAACGACCATCGCGGTCGGAGATAATGTCAATGGGTATACCATGACGACATATGATTTCATCAGTGTAGATTCTAGCAAGTTTCTCCACCTTGAAATCTTCCCGAATAGGATGAAAGTGGGTTGCTTGGTCAAACGGTCAATGATAACCCATATACTATCATGACCATCATGCGTTCGGGGTAGTTTAGTTATAAAGTCCATAGCGATGCTATCCCATTTCCAAACAGGGATTTCGGGTTGTTCAAGAAGACCTGAAGGACGTTGAAGTTCGGCTTTAACCTTCGAGCAAGTAAGTCACTTTGAAACGTACGCAGCGATATCCTTTTCCATGCCAGGCCACCAATAAGTTATACGCAGATCATGGTACATCTTATCAGCACTCGGATGAATAGAGTATCATGATTTGTGAGCCTCATTCATAATGAGCTCACGAAGGTTATCGCAATCTGGCACCTAGATGCGATTGAGGTAGTATTGAAGTCCATCAGACTTTGTTTCAAGTTGATCAATCGTAGCGCCTCGAATTTCCACATTTAGGCTTCCTTCGTTTGCTGACGAGTATTGAGCTTCACGGATACAAGCATGAAGATCGCTAGTGATCTGAGAACAAAGAATGCTACTAACATGAGTCTTACGACTAAGAGCATCGGCCACGACATTCGCCTTGCCAGGATGGTAGCGAATCTCGCAGTCATAGTCGTTAAGCAACTCTACCCATCGTCATTGACGCATATTCAGTTCCTTTTGGTTAAAGATGTGTTGTAGGCTCTTATGGTCAGTGAAAACCACGCACTTGGTACCGTATAGGTAGTGTCGCCAAATCTTTAATGCAAAAACAACTGTGCCAAGCTCTAAATCATGGGTAGTATAGTTTTTCTCATCTATTTTGAGCTGTCGGGAGGCATAAGTGATGACCTTGTCCCACTGCATGAGCACACAACCCAAGCCACGGTTCGAGGCGTCACAGTACACCACAAAATCATCACTCCCATCAGGGAGAGCAAGTACAGGAGCGTTACAGAGCAAGTTCTTAAGAGTTTGGAAGGATTCCTCTTGTTCGGGACCCCAAGCAAAAGGTTTCTCTTTCTGAGTCAACGAAGTGAGAGGAACGGTAATCTTTGAAAAGTCCGAGATGAATCGACGGTAATAACCCGCTAATCCCAAGAAGGAACGAATCTCAGATGTAGATTTAGGCGTACTCCAATTTTTCACAGCTTCGATTTTAGAAGGGTCAATATGAATTCCTTGTTTACTAACAACGTGCCTAAGAAATTGAACTTCATTAATCTAAAATTCACATTTAGAAAACTTTGCGTATAAGCGTTCACCTCGTAAAAGTTCTGACATGAGTCGCAAATGTTGTTCATCATTAGCTCGATTTTTCGAATAAATAAGAATATCATCAATAAAGACTATCACAAAACGATCCAAATAAGGTTTACAAACACGATTCATAAGATCCATGAACACGGCGGGTGCGTTGGTCAAACCAAAAGGCATGACCATGAACTCGTAGTGCCCATAACGAGTGCGAAATGCGGTTTTGGGGATATCTTCTTCGAGAACACGGAGCTGATGATAGCCAGATCGAAGGTCGATTTTAGAGACACAACTTGCGTATTGTAGTTCGTCGAATAGATCATCGATACGAAGAAGAGGATAACGATTCTTAATAGTGAGTTTATTAAGCTCATGGTAGTCGATACACATACGAAACGAACCATCTTTCTTCTTGACAAACAACACATGAGCACCCCACGGGGAGGTACTTGGACGTATAAAGCCTTTGTCGAGTAGTTCTTGTAGTTGACTAGATAATTCTTGCATCTCAGAGGGTGCAAGTCGATAAGGAGCCTTGGAAAAAGGAGTCGAACCAGGTATAAGATCAATACGAAAGTCAACAGATCGAGGAGGTGGAAGAGCAGGAAGATCTTCAAGAAAGACATCTGGGAAATCATACACTACTGGGACATCGCTTACTCTCTTTTCCTTGCCTTTTTGTTCCACCACGTGGGCCAAGAAGGCAAAGTACTGTTTACGTAAACACTTATTCGCTTGAGTGCATGACATCAACTTCAGTCCTCTAGAAGGTCGGTCTCCATAAACGTGCAAAGTTTCACCAGACAGAAGAGGTAAACGAACGTACTTCTCATGGCAAGCGATTTCTACATGGTTCTGACGCACCAATCTTTGCCGATTAAAATATCAAAACTACCCAATTGCATGGGTATGAGGTCAATAGCAAAGACGTGGTCGTTAAGAGTCAAGGAACAACCACTGAGAATAGAATAAACTAGAATAGACTGACCATTGGCAATCTCAACAGAGAACGACTTAGGTAGTTTAGAGCGTGCACAGTTTAACAAAGATTCAAATTCTATGGACACAAAGCTTCTGTCGGCACCAGTATCAAATAGTATCGAAGCGTAAAGATTATTGACGAGAAACGTACCATTAACGACGTCATTGTCGTTACGAGCCTGGTTTGCATTGATGTTGAACGCTCGTCCTCGAGCAGCTGGCTGTTGCTCCTGGTTCAGCTGGGGACATTGGTTACGGAGACGAGTAGTGTTTCCACACTTGTAGCATGTGCGAACATTGTTTTCCAGTCTGGGATTCTGCGAGCCTGGTAGAGCTAGCTGGGCTGGCTGTACTGGCTGGACCTGGTTGGCTTGACGGCAGTAAGGGGTTGTGTGACCATAGCGATTACAGTTGGTACACAAACGGCAAGCTGAGTTGGTCGGGTGATGAATGTTGCAAGTAGCACACTTGGGATGAATCCCAGTGTATGGCTTCTTGTTTTCTGGAGCAGGAGGGTTAGCAGCAGTAGTAGGCATAATTGCATTGCCTGCAGGGTTTGCATTTGCAGCAGGAACAATGGCATTGCAGCCAGAACCCTGAGATTTTCGTTTCTTGTTCTTGCTGCCACTTGGCTGCTGGGTGATTTGGTTAGCTGGTTTTGAGGGAGCAGAGTTTCCAAACTGTTTATCACGAACACGATTGTTGTTCAAACTTGCTTCCAGATGGTAGACTTCTTCAATGGTGCTGAGTTGAGCTGCTTCAATGGCGTCACGCATAGCAGGAGGTAACCCATGAATGTACTTGGTGATCATGCATTTAGGAGTAGACACCAAGTGAGGCACAATGATACTGAGTTGCTTAAAACGGGCAGTATACGCCAGGTTGTCATCACCAATTTGCTTCAAATGCCAGAATTCGTCCTCAAGTTTCTGTTGCTCATGCGGTGGGCAGAATTCAAGCATCATTAATTCCCTGACCTCAGCCTAGGGTAGAGCATAAGCTTCATCATTCGAGCGAATGTTTCTCTTGTTTGCCCACCACTCAAGAGCTCTTCCTTGAAACATGCCTGTTGCACTCCTAGTCTTTAAGTGTTCTGGGCACTCACTGTTGATGAAAGTAACCTCGATGCTATTGAACCACTCCAACATTGCAATCACCCCATCACTGCTCGTGAAAGGCTTAGGGTTGCAAGTGACAAAGTGTTTGTAGTTGAAGCTCATAGGATTTGGCTTTTCTGCTTTAGAGTCAACAGAGGAGGGAGGAGTGTTTGATCACTGGATCTCAGAGACGATCTTAGGCACGATATGAGCAATCTGATCGGCCATGAAAGACATCATTTTCTTCTGTGAGTTGGCCTTGGATCTCTTGAGAGAGTCGGATAGTTTACGGGAAGACATCTAAAGATCCAAGAAAAATGTCGAATGAGACTAGTTCATAATGTCTCGTTCAATAATAATATAGTTTCACAAACACATAGTCATAGTATAAAGTTTCACATGATCACATAGAATACTCAACTTGTTTCACCTTTCACAAAACGTTCGATCATGTTTCTCATAGCACAAAATGTTCAGCATTCTCATCATCGGAGAAATCACTTCTGTGAGTTGCAAAACACCGAATTTCGCATGGCACGTGATACGAAAGTTTAGTAATATGATGGAAACACTTATATATAGGAAGTACCAGCGGCGTATCCACCATGTTTCGATCATGTTACGTCCGTCTTGTCATTCGGTGTCATGTTACGTACCATGTTTTGCCACGCACCATAGTATACTCCATGACCTTCACATGCTTTTAACAGTTACGTATTTATTAGGGTACACATAGATTAATCAAGTTGCCTCACATAGCGTAAACGCTCAACATGTTTTCCCATAGTTTCACCAAGATTCCACATAGTAGAATACATTGGATAGAGCATCATAAATTTAGTTCAATCCTGCGAGATTATGATTATTTTTTTAGATTGTGGAGATACGTGCGATTCGTGTACAAGTTTCAAAACGAACAAAGAATCAAGTTTAAAACCACATGTAAAATCGGGATAACATAAAAGATAGGCTCATAAAACATAGGATTTTTCCGGGTAGAGGAACATTGACTAACCAAAGTGAATCGAATCCCTTTCGAATTGAGGCAACGTGTCTTGGCTTACTTAGACAAATACGTCATTGATGTTAGGCCTACAATATTTGTCCTTTCTGTCACTAAACGTCCCTAATTGATTGGGAATTTAGAGACTTTGGCGAGACTGAAAGTCAAAGAGTGGGACTAGTTATCAAGATGTGAGTTTCACCTCTAACTTGACAACATTGTACCCTGATAGTGTCGGTACTTATCCAAAGATAAGACCTACTAGAATATAATATGGAAATTTCTATTCAAGGTTTGGACGTCACTCCTGACTTGAGGGTAAATCTCGTGCAAAATACAAACACGGTTCCGCAGTGTTTTCAAAGCATCCAAGTGCGTATTGTGTTAGCCTTAGGAAAGGCATGTAAGTTTAACCGGAAATGTGATGCTAGGAAGTAAGTACGGTAGAATGCATAAGTCTTAAACAACATATAAGATTCAACATTCCTAGAATTATAGACTAGGCAAAGAATTCATACTTTCCATAATTCCCTATAGTTATGGCTCTGATACCAATCTGTCACACCCCAACCGATGGCGGAAACATCGGGGCACGGCACTAAGCGTTCAGATTGCTCAAGAGATTCCACAACACTATTTGTTTCAATATTAATTAATTAAGTTTCATGAAATTGTCTAAACATCAACCACAAAATCACCATCATGAAATTATCAAATACATAACACTCAAATATTGTTCAAATTTCTTGTTTTATCTAGATGAGTTTCTAAACATCATCCTAACTTGTTTCTTCAGCGTTCCAAACGTATCAACCTGCAACATGTATTAAAATACTATCAACAAAAATGTTGGCGAGTATACAACTTTAAGTACGTAATAGCATAATAGTTTAAAACTTTCCAAAACTCATATCCGCCCGGAAAACATATAACAAGTTTCACCATGCTAAGCTAACGCAGTCCCAATGTAACACGCATTTCCAACGCAATTAACATAGCAATCCCAAGAGTCTAGCGGGAGCTATAAACGTTCATTGCCTTTCCCAAAGTCTAACGGGGGGGGGGGGGGGGTTGATCTTAACAATACCCAAGAGAATAGCAGGCGGGGCGTTACAACCTATAGCATATGCATAGTACCATAATTGTTAAGACATGTCACATACAATGATTAAATGTCACATAACATATAAGTCTCAAGTTTCACAAGTATCCTGATTCCATGTTTACTACGGATAGAGTATATTTCCAAATGAGTTTCAAGTGTCAGGTGTCATGTTTATAGAATACATGTTGCATCCCAAAAGTGCTTAAATGCAAAAAAGATAGAGTATACTCACAGTGGGTGCTAAGTATCAACACCAACTAATTGGATCGAAGGGAGCGCTGTAGTTAGCCTGATTATAGTACGACAATATAAGGGTTGAACAGAATGTCGAATCGTACGAGAATCGAGTAAAAGTGTCTGACAGGTTTCCTGATCGGATGGTCATCCGGACGGATGGTCATCCGGTCGGATAACCATTCGAGCCAGCTAGACCCCATTCAATCGGATGGTCATCCGATCAGATGAGTATTCGATCAGTGGTGTGTTTGCAAATCGTTTCAACTTTTGAAGTTTTCATTGTAATATAAGATCAAGCCGTTCGATTGGATAGTCATCCGGTCGGATGACCATTCGATCGGATGACTATTCGAGTGAAAATTTGTTAGTTTGAAGTTTTGATTCAAATCGTTTAAGTGTTGAAGGCTACAGGGAACAGGTCTCTTGGTCGGATGATCGTCCGATCGGATGATCATTCAACTGTAGTGATCTTGTTCCTTTGAAACTTTTGTAAAATTTCTGAATTCGAGTTTAACGGAGACAACATGACAACGTATCGAGACAACGGGAACCCATCAAAGTTCAGCTTGTATGCTCGGATGGGAACCACCCCATTCGATCAGGGTAACTGTTCTTGATGGAGTTTCAAGTTTGACCCGTAAATTAGTCATTTCTCCGGTGGAATTTTCGTTATCGAGCCGACTCCAGACTAAGTAAGGCGGTGGGATGGCATGGATCGGATGACTATTCGATTGAATGGCCATCCGATCGGATGGTCATTCGATCGGATGGTCATCCGGACAGCCAATCCCCGTTTGCTAGTTTCCGACTTTGGTTCATTTTGCGGGCTAGATTAAGCGTTGCGTATTATTTTGTGGGTAACCATTACAATGGTATAGTTATATAAGTTAACTCAAAAGTTTCCATGTTTCAAGTCTACGTGTAAGCTAGCTAGTAAGTATCAAGTTTCTTGTTTAACAAAGTATCAAAGTTTCTAGTTCAATCAAGTTTCTCGTTCAATAAATATAAAGAGTCAAGAATCAAGTATGAAGTATCGAGTTTCAAGTCTCAAGTTTCTCGTTTACATTGTTTCACATAACTCAAGAGTCAAGATTCAAAGTATCAAGATTCATATTGTTAAAGTATCACAAGCTTCAAGTTTCACATGGTTCACAAAACGTCCTAAATGTTTCACTTAGAGTAATAGTTTCACATAGTTTTACATTGTATAAGGCTCAAATAGTCAACACTAAGTTTTAGAGGGACTAGATTTTCCAAATGATAAAAGATTCAAAACGTAGGGCATTACACGCCACTGGTTGAAACAAATATAATGTTGGTTTTAAGTTTTGTTTCCTTATTAGAAAAGGCATCACGGGAGACTTTTAATGCATCAAATTTGTTTGGTCAGCGAACCCAGGATTAATTTTCTTGAGGGACAATCGCAAGGTTTAACCGAATTTTTAAGAAGGGCGATCAAGATTTTTACCTACAAATTACACTAATTTTATAGGGGGTGGCCGCCCCCGCGGCTCTATATAGGTCCGCCAATGCATTATATTACAACTTATCTGCGTATGTCTTGTATACTTTAGACGAACGTTATAATATTATTTATAGGTTTTATGTAGTAATTATATTCAAATACACTTTGTTATTGTATTAGCTCATTGTACATTAAATAGAGACCAATACAAGTTGAGAAATTAATGAGCTTTTGTACATATAGTAGATAACAATGTGAATACGGTTTGTCTTTTCACAAAAAGTCAGGTTTCGTTAAGACACATTTTCAAATAAAAATTATTTCTAAAGTCATGAGTTGTGTTGAAGAAACCCACTTATATTAGCTTAACTAAAAGAAAATAATTGAAATTCTTTGATTTTAACCTTATGTGTCAAGTTTATAATCCACCTTAAGTGAAACTCGTAGTCTTGATGAACGAACGTTCATATCCTTTCAATTAGGTGACTTACTATTAGGCATCAAACAAGAGGTTTAAACGCAACAGCACAACCAATTGTGTTATGCTCATATATTTCATTTTATATACCATTAAACATACTAGGTGTATGACCCGTGTAACCACACGGGTAGGTTTAGTAATGATCGAAATCAAATACTAAAAAACAGATTATAATATATCATTTAAATTTTGGTCTTTAATTCTGTATCTTTGTGGATCAAAATTTCTGGATCAAAATCTTTTTAAGCATTATTCAGTTACTGCACTAAACATACCAGGGTCTTTTATGGTTTACAAAAACTACTAATGATTCGTTTGAAACAAATGATCCCATTTCCTTTTGAGCTAAGTAAATGTTAAGTAATAAGGAAAGTTGAAAGATACCTCAAAGACCACCTATTTGATGAGGTTCATGTTTGATCTGTGAATAAGGGAGACAAAAATAGTACAATTTCTTTTGGATCGAAGTAGGCCTTTAAAAGAACCTGCATGATAAGCAAATTCGCAGTCTTCTTCGTTACACGATTTTAATGTCTCCGAGACGATAGATACATGGGTCATGGTCAGGCTCATCATTTCAACCCGCCTCGATTGCCACCTCTTCAGTATAGATGAAGTTGTCATGAAATATGATTGGACAATCATATTTGGTCACCTATAAAAAGAGGGTTGCGTTTGCGTTTTTTGTGTAAGTTTCTTCCATCACCCAAAACTTTCATCAAGAAATGTTGAAAGAAACACCAAACAAACAAATAAATCAGTCTTCTGAATGATGATGCTAAATAACTTGAAAACACATGATAACTAATGAAACTAAAGGCAGCCTAAATTAGATACATGCGAATAATGTATACTATAATTTTTACTACTTATTGCAACATATTTTATATTTTCGTCCAATTATCTAAAACCAAAGAGACTTTCATTGTATTCTTATATTATTTGACAAACATAACGAAAAATCACATGTCGTTTTAACCCACCGATTAACACCATCAATCGCGAAGGCTACCGTCAAACCCAAATTCAAACGTAAACGAAATCGAAACTAATAAATTTTAAAAAAGCTATCTGAACATCAAATTTGATGTAATCCAGATTATGTTTGTCCAGCAATATTAAATCCAAGAATAGAATTCTCTTTAATCAATTTCCTTATGGGATCAGACTTTTGCACAAGTCCTCTTGAAAGAAAACCATATTAAAAAGTGAACAAATCTTTTATCTTGTTCTCGACCTAAGGTTGAAAGATCCATGGTGTATTCTTAATTAATTAAAAACTTATCACCAGATAAAAATATTATACATGCCTTCATCCAAGTGACAGTTTACCGCCTTCAATTGTACGTTTGATAGAGCACACCCTGTATATAAAGATACATTTAGAAAAATTACATAAAGCTTGGATGATTGCCACAATTATGTGATCATATGAAGTTAAAAGCATAAACCTTGAATTTCAGCCTCTATCGTTTTCTTCTTTTCTTATACCTCATTGAGACGCTTCAAGAACGGAAGAAGGACGTGTAGGATATAAATAGAATATTGAACTTTCTGCTTGCTGCAAGGTTTAAAATCAATCTTGCTTTTGACCTGAAAGACACCAAATAATTCAGCATTGCAAGTCTTATATGGGAACAATAATAAAATCGCTACCTTCTCTAACCTTGGATATGAGTTACGTAGGCACCACCATTGCAAGTCTTATATGGTATCAGCAGTCGTAGCAACAAAAATCCAACAAAAATTCCTAAGAAAAAAAATGAAACAGCTGTAGTAATTGTAAAAATACTAACACATAAGTGTCTTAACTTCTTGCTCTGCGTAAACCCTTACAAAGAACCACTAACATCGCAACATCCACCTGCAAACCATACCAATCACAAAGCAGAAAAATGAAATCGCGAAAAAAGAACAATGTTGATTATAAATCAGAAAAAATAATATATTTACAGATCCCAAAGATATTATTCTCATACCAAGATGTGAACAGTGATAAATTAACTAACTTAGATAACATAAATACATATTATATATGTTCAGCAGTTCAATGTATATGATACCAGAGTGGACACAGGTTTTAGGATACATGATCAAGTAACTTTACACAACTTTTTTGTAAGGATATAGAGCTTGAGGTGTCAACATGTTATAGGTTAGAATTGTTGTTGTTGAAAAAACATTATGGTCCTTTTCACTTTCTTCTCTATAAAATATATAACTACGTTTTTAATCCGTAAATGTCAGTGGCTAGAAGCACTGTTTTAACCCAACAGTGGTTTCAAACACTGTTTTAACCCAACAGTAGTTTAAAACTCTGTTTTAACCCAAGAGTGGTTCTAAACCACTTCTTTAACAACAGTGTTTTGACTCAACAGTGTTTTCAAACACTGTTTTTAACCCAACAGTGGCTTGAAACACTGTTTTAACCCAACAGTGGTTTTAAACACTGTTTTAACCCAACAGTAGTTTAAAACTCTGTTTTAACCCAAGAGTGGTTTCAAACCACTGCTTTAACAACAGTGTTTTAACCCAACAGTGGCTTGAAACACTGTTTTAACCCAACAGTGGCTTGAAACACTGTTTTAACCCAACAGTGGTTTCAACCACTGTTATAACCCAACAGTGGTTTAAAACTCTGTTTTAACCCAAAAGTGGTTTCAAACCACTGTTTTAACAACACTGTTTTGACTCAACAGTGGCCCAAATAATTTTCATTTATTATATATAATAGATTAGATCTAAAGATGAAAGTTAATTACCGAAAGAAGAACATCGGTCTCAGCTCCTTGACTATCCGTGAATGTCACAAACGCGATTTCAGACCGCTCATTATGACTGCAAGGACAGAATTACAATGGTGTTAAGGGTTAAACCATAACAAAAAGAAAATCCTAAAAGATAAAACTCATTATTACTCATTTAGTACACTAACCTTTGAGTCTCAACATAAACAATATTTCCGCAGAAAATAAACTGGCCCGTATGGTCATAATCGAGGGCAGGAACCTCGTCTTCAACAACTATCTTACTTATTAATCTTCTTGAACTAAAACTGAATAGTGTTGGGAACACCCACCTATCAAACTGAACAAATCAAAGTTAAACATTAGTGTCCACCTGTCAATTTTTCTGCATCATCAACCTGAACAAATCAAAGTTAAACATTAGTGTTGGGAACACCCACCTATCGGAAATCTGCTTTTTCAACCTCGCTTCGGATTCACTATCCAGCGTTCCACTTAGCTCACGTTGCTTAGCTTCAGAGATTGACTTTTTAGGAGACACGGTTTCTTCTTTGCCAAATGATATGTGACTAATCCCCGCAACCGCTTGCTGATGAACATATCATTAGAATTAGAAGAAAAAAATAGACCGAAAAAGTAAAAACATCTCCATTTGCTATAGTATTAACATTCCACCTGATACATCCGAACGCCTGTTGGGTTTGATGGGGTACCGTTTGCAGCATCAGTGTCTTCTTCACCATTCTCTCCACTGGCTGCAAATATACCGCTTCCGGTGATCTCCTTTAACTTGTATCCTGAAACAGGTTTCCTGAAATGAAGCGCAAAAAGTTTGATTAAAAATAAATATAATAACGTGTACATGATACCTTATGACGATGAAGTTTTACCAACATCAAAACCATAAAGAAGTAATTACATTAGGTTGGCCTTTAAAGTATTGAAAAATGAAAATCCTTCCATAAAGCAACAAAAATAAGAAAATGATGTGACAAACAGAACCGTCATCCCAGGCAGTGGCGGATCTAGAAAATCTTCATAGCGGTAACGTTTTATAAAAAAGAGGTAACGAAATTGAAAAAAGGTCAAAGAAATGTCAAATTTTTCCAAAATTTACATTACAGCCGGAGGGTCAAGCGTTGGCGAAGGCTACCCCTTCCCCTAAGGTAGGTCCACCCCTGATCCCAGGTTAGTAGTTTATGTTTTGATTTTGAAAGTTCAACATAGAACTTATAGAAAACAATAACAGGTACAACCATTTTTAGTATTATAGTTCCAAGGTTCGCTTTTCTTCATTATGCTTCTAATAGTTCATCAAGTTATCTATTTTTGTGCTTAAACCATAACAACAACAGTTACACAAGAAACTATACTATTTTCAAACTCAACCCTAGAACTTAAACAATTTCAAAACTCAAATAAAACTTTTGAGTTTGTTACATCAATCTTTTTAATAGGACACTTAAAGCTAAATCCTTTTTTATTTTGAAATTATTTATAAACGGCTTTCCCCTGTTTTGTAGGTAACACACATCATCAATTTGACTTTTAGATCCGAGATTATTTGTTTAGAGGTTTGACTCTGATGTCTAATTTCAAATTCTATCACTAAATTCTGACTAACAATCAATAAACAAAACGTAAACTGAACATTATCTTTGAAATAAATATAATAATCAGCAGATAGATAGATCTCAAACCTTTTGTTCAAACTCTCAACTTCTTCATCAGTAACCTGACCTCCAAACACGACCTTACTAATTCCATCCGACGGCAGCAGATCAATTCATCAAAAAAACTAAACTTTAATCGCAAGTTAACGAATAATGATGACGAAAAATATCGATAAGTGAAACAAAAATGCAGATTAACAAAAACATAATGCAGAAAAGCATTGATAAGTGAAATTTAAAAATCGATAAATGAAGCTTAAAGGCAGATCAACTCAAAATCATGAAGAAAAAAATCGATAAACGAACATACAAATCTGTTGATGACATTCGTGTGAGAAGTAAACATATAGTAGATCATCAAATCCTAGGTTATGAAGAATGAAAAACAAATCAGCAAACAATCTAAACGAAACCAGACATATATCTCATTCCTAAAAACCATATAGTAGATCATCAAACCATTATTGTGATTGATGTATTGATTGAGACAATCTAAACGAAACATATAGTAGATCATCAAACCCTAGGTTCTAGAAACAATATTTAACTTAGACATACAAAAGTCAAAATCATGAACCACTGATACCATAACTAAACCAGATATATATCTCATTCCGAAAAACCAACAATTAAGTTCAGCATACAAAGGTCACAATCACATCCTACATCTATATGTGTTATATCATATATGATGCAATAATTTTTCAAATACACCCTAATTAGGTCAAAATCAGAGGCTACGAACGAAAAAAACGGATGAAGACCTGATATTCATGAATATTAAGACGACGGAGCTGCTGTTGTTGCAATTTTCAGGCGACTTTGATCGATTTCGAAGCGAGCTTGTTCAACAATCCTCCAACCATTATTGTGATTGATGTATTGATTGAGATCTGCTACAGAAAAAGATCAAGAGTTAGAAATAGATCGAATTGTTTGTTTATATAATGATTAAAAGATGAAAGAAAAAAGGGATGGTATGATTTCGGAATCGGTCAAACACATAAATATGAAATTAACAAACCTCTGGCATCATCGATCTGAGTACCAGTTGTGAAAGTGGGTTACCTCGTTTTGAGCTGGAACTCACTTGATAGCAAATTTGATGAATCTTCTGAACAAAACCCTAGCTTCCAACTGTTCTTGATTGATTCGAAGAGATGATTGTATTCTTACCGGAGAGAATCGGCGATGGAGGAGGTTCTAGGGTTTGTGATTGGATGTGGAGCTGCTCTGGATTTGAGAGAGGGATTGAATTTTGAAAGTGGAGCCAGAATAATGTAGGTTATATATGTATACGGTTTGAATTTTGAATTTGGAGCCAAGATTTTGGATATGGGCAGTGGTTTAAATGGTATCCATATAATATAGTTTATTTATTATTTAGATCTAAATATACAAAATGGAATTATGACATCAGCACTGACACTTGGCATAGCTCAGGAGTTGACACTAAGGCAGATTTACATCAGCTCATTTTCTCTTATTATAGATACTATAGATTAAGCCTGCTATACCATATAACCTTACTACAAAATACTTTTTAGCATAAAATACTCTTAAGACACATAATCATTCATCAAAAACTTAACATATAAGATATATATTCGGTTCATATGAGAAACACCACGAGTTGGGAGAACCATTAGAACTCCTACTTCCTGCACGAGTTGGGCCATAATTTTGTGCACAAACGTAGATGAAAATATTATAAACACATATGCAAAAAAAAGAAAAAAAAATTGTCGTGTCGGTAGTTTTGCCTGATGTAAGGTTTGTTTACGAGTTGATGTAAATTTTGTTACGACGATAAATATTTTTTTACACCTCATGTAAATTTGTGTATGCACCATTTTCTAAATTTTTTTTTAAAGAAGTGATTTTTTTAAGATTTTTGAGAATTTTTTTTTGGAAAAACCTTTTGAATGGCCTATTTCTTATGGTTTTCACAACTCAAAGTGGGTTCTCATTTTAACCTAACCACTATATATATATATATATATAGGACAAAGATCCGTTAGGAACCACCCTTTATTGCGAGAACTGCGAGAACCAATGTGAACACAACAAAAAAATACCTAAAAAAAACACAAATTTTTTTTTTATATTTTTTTATAAAAAAATCGCTACTTTCAGTAGCAAAAAAAAAAAATTAAAAAAAAATAATTTTTTTTGGCTACTAAAAGTAGCGATTTTAACTTAAAAAAATATTAAAAAAATTTTTTTGTGTGTTTTTTTTTATTTTTTTAGATTTATTTTGATTTTTTAGGTTTTTTGGGGTTTAGTTTTTAGCATTTTAGCTTGGGGGGGGGGGGGGGTTAGGTTTTCGCATGAACCTTACCCTATATATATATATATAGGACAAAGATCCATTAGGAACCACCTCCTATTGCGAGAACCGCGAGAACCAATGTGAACACAACCAAAAATGCCTAAAAATAGCTAAAAATCACAAAAAAAATTTTAGCTAAAAATAGCCAAAAATGCCTAAAAATAGCTAAAAACCACACAAATTTTTTTTGGAGGGGGGGGGGGGGGGGGTTAGGTTTTTGGGGGGTGGGGGAGGGGGGTTTAGGTTTTGGGGTGGGGGTTAGGTTTTTTTAGATTTTTTTAGCTATTTTAGGTTGTGTTCACATTGGTTCTCGCGGTTCTCGCAATAAGGGTGGTTCTCGCATGAACCTTACCCTCTATATATATATATATAGGGTGGGGTTCTAGAGTAGACACTAGCGTATTTGTGAACTGAGTGAACAAATCTTAGCCATTAATTTACACTTGTGTATACACTTATGTATTGATAATCAAGGGCTAGAATTGATTCACTTGTGTTCACAATCAAAAGGTTGTTCACTAATGAACCGAACCCTATATATATTAACTCGCCTTTGTTATTAGAAATTCGGACTTGTAATCATTTCCCACTCCTGGTTGATTTGCTAGAAGTCAAATATATCATTAGTGTGTTTCTTGAGAACAATTGCACATCTCGTTCATGTTTTGTCAATTTCTCTACATTAACTTCTAAACATACACTAATCATGTATACTTAAATGGGGGTTTGTTTAATCCCATATGAATGTTTATTATAAAATATAGACCTCATGGTTCTTAGTTCATCTAGTTATCTCCTTGAAAACTAAAAACTTACATAGTTTACTTTGTTTACTTCAATATTCATTTCAACAATTCAAACAAATCTAAACAAATGTATTTGACATTCTTGAACCATTCTTGGTCCATTAAATTTGCTACATCAACATATTGGAAATATTTTGCATTAAAATGTAACACCCATTTTTAATAATTTTTACAACTTTTCAGTCTTAAACTCAGTCTTTGAATCCAAACACATCTATGTGATAATCTTTGATCATTCTCATTGACTTGTGATGATAAAAACTCCATATATATGAAAAAAAGAAATGGCTCTTTATGTCAATTTAAATTAAACTTTATCAAGAACTCAAACAGGTAATTCTTGATTTAGACCATATATCCATTATTAATGACTTCTAAAGGTTTTTAAACATCACTAGTGATCTTTCCAAACCTTTAGGTACAAAAATAAGCCTGTAGTCTAAGCTTTTGGTCATAATTCACTAAAAGCCCCAAATCCGACTTCTTGATTTCAACAAAGAATTGAAACCACTAAATTTTAATGGTTTCTAACCATCAAAAATGTTAATTCTAAGCGTGAGTCCACCGGACAGGTATATAGTCCAGCCAAGCTAGCCGCAACGACTCATGTCTATCATGGTTCTAAAATGTTAATTCTAAGTTAGAGTGAGTCCACCTGACAGGTATGTAGTCCAACCAAGACAGACACAACAAATCATGTCAATCGTGGTTCTTACATGAACAACTTGTTGGCTACATTACAGACAACATAGGTCTCTAATGGCTCCATTGTTGCCATGTTAGAGGTTGCTTTTGACGTGTCCAATCTGGCACCATATTAGCCGAAAGCGTGATCATCCGGCACTACACCGGCCATCCTTGACAAGTGTTTAGCATTGGTTGGATGAGGCGTTGACCCCTTGCACTTTTTGTGCGTTTTTGTACCGGCTCTAGAGCTACCATCTCTATCGTTTTAGCTTACTTGTCTATCTCTAATTGACTACTTTTACCATCTCTATCGTTTTAGCTTACTTGTCTATCTCTAATTGACTACTTTTAACTTGCTTACTTGTCAACATACGTATTCTCATATTTTTCCCTTTATTTCATTTTCCCTTAATAAAAACCCATCTAAAGACTTATGTCACAATGGAGGATCCTTAATGATTTCCATACATGATTGCCATACAGGTGTAAATGAGAAACAATGTCATTTTCCTCCATGTCACAATGCCCAATCAACCACCTAACCCTTCTCGTAATTTATTGAGAGCATATTAAAGTGCTCAACCCTCGAGTCATTGTCAAAGATGCGTCAATAAACTACACCAATTAAAGACCCAAGTCCATTAATTAGTTTTCACCATGTGGACACCACATCTGGTTTTAGCCCATTTTACAATCCCTGTACATTGCCATGGCGTGATTGATCAAATCATCACTCAAAAGTTCTTTTTATAAAATAATTTGTTTTTGAATCAACTAGTAATATGATTGTGGCGCAGGTCCAATGTAAACATCGAATTAATTAGTCTAAGCGTTATGTGATGCGATCATATAAAAAAGTGTGTTTCGACGTATCCGATCTAACTCAATGTAACCTATATAACTATTGTGGTTGGATAAAAAGTGAAGTAAATCAAATTTATACCATACAAAAGAAACAGAATCAAACTCGGGTTGGTTCTTTTAGTTGGATTCTACCTAACTACTACACCACCCTCACCTTTGCATCAAGACTTAGTGGCGTCAAAACATACAGTAACTCGAATTTATACCGTCAAAACATTTTAGCGGCCGGTCAAAACGTAGACTAACTTGAATTTACACCGTCAAGTCAAAGCGTATTATATGCAACCCGAATCATACGTAGGAAACGTACAAAATACGAAAGCGTACACCAAATTTACATTGAAACGCAAGCAAACTCGAATTTATACGAAAAGTATACCAAATTTATGTCGAAATGTAGACAAACTCGAATTTTGTACCGACTATGTGGCGTGATTATGTATAGGTTATCAGTCAAAGTGTATTATATGCAACCCGACTCATACGTAGGAAACATAAAAAATAATAAAGCGTATACCAAATTTATGTCGAAACGCAGACAAACTGGAATTTATATGAAAACGTATACCGAATTTACGTCGAAATGTAAAGAAACTCGAAATTTGTACCGACTATGCGATGTGATTATGTATAAATCATTATCGACCTTTACGTTAAAACGTGGACCAGCTTGAATTTAACCTACGCATCAAAATGTATTATATTTGACCCGGCTTGTTTTCAAACAAAATTTACATCGAAACGTAGAATAACTCGAATTTATACAAACACGTCTATAAAAATATGCACGCATCAAATTATTTTTTTAAGTTAACAAACGAAGGTAGTAGTAAGGAAAAATCATGTTATATATACTATTGAGGGAGTTAAAATGATATTTTACAAAGTTTATAAAAAGTTAAGGGGTTGAAATGACAATTATTAAAGTTAAGAGGATAATAGCGACACAACTGACAAAACTTAGAGTAAAAATGAGATTTGACTTAAAGATGGAGGTCGAGTTGAAAATGTCACCGACATTGTATTTCAAGATTCTATGGAATAGAATATGTGTTTTGTGACAAAACTATTTTATTTATAAAAGCAACTCGTTTGACATAAAAGTGGTTAACTTAAAAAAAAAAAAAAAAAAAAAAAACTTATTTCCATGAGACAAAGAACTAACATCTTAAATAACACAATTTATACATTTTTCAAAGAATTTTAATATTTTTAGAAAATTGATTAATTTTATACATTATAACATTTCATAGACAAATTAATTCCTAGCACTAATTAGAAAGAATTATACTGGTAGTCTATGTGGAGGTTAAGTTATCCTATATGATCTCCTAAATCTACTAATGTTTAAAGACAATGGATCAAAATATATAACACAATGTCGAGAAATATAATGTAATTTCAAGAAAAAAGGTATAATAAATCATAAAAAGACACAATGACGAAAAAAGTAGAATGTCAAATAAAAAGACACAATGATCTAAATAAAAACTATAAAATCTACAAGCTAAAAATCCAAAATCCAAAAGCGAAAACCAAAAATCTAAGTTACTAGAGTTCAACGAGACGGTTCCAATGCTGATGGAATGAGTTCAGTCGGAGTTCGTTTGATACCCTTCCTACGACTTCCTCGGGGATGAATGTAGAGTTAGGGAGGGGGTAGCCTTATAGTGATTAGGTGTCCTGATGATCGACGTTCTACTACAGGTTATTGTGTTTTTCTTGGGTCCAACCTCATTAGTTGGAGTTCCAAGAAATAGCATATAGTTGCTAAGTCGAGTACTGAGGCTGAGTACTGTGTTCTTGCTCATACAACTGCTGAGTTATGATGAATTACATTTATATTACATGAATTACATATTGTCACACCCCAACCGATGGCGGAATCATCAGGGCACGACACTAGGCGAATCAGATTGCTCAAGAGAATCCATAACGACTATATTGCGATAGTATTTAATGCGTTCATTATCCTATACTAATAAACAACTATAATCACATAAGCTGTCACGAATTTCTTGTTCTCTCAAACAATTCAAATCCGACAACCTAGATTTTAGGTGTGTTTCTAGACTTCCTAGCTTGATTTGATGTAGACTGCGACTAAACCTGCAACATACGTTAAAGTAATGTCAATACAAAAGTATTGGCGAGTATACAGGTTTGATATGCAATAGTGTAATAGATAAAAGCTGCGAATTTCCACATACATAAACGTAATACACGACATATATGCTCACAAAACTGATACTACCAGCTAAGTCCTCGAGCTGCGATTGCGATCGGGTGGCAATCCGTTCGGATAGCCGGTCGATCGGGTGGCAATCCGTTCGGATAGCCGGTCGATCGGGTGGCAATCCGTTCGGATGGTCATCCGATCGGGTGACCACTCGATTGGTTTGCTACCTCGTTGGGAAAGATGTGTTTGTGTATGAGGGTTTGCCTTTTGAAGTTTTCGTTGTAGCATTTTGAAAACAGAGGAGTATCTCTACCTTTCAGGTCGGTCGATCGAGCGGTCGATCGGGTGACAACCCGATCGCGTGGCTGTTCGTTCGGACGGTGATCTGATTGGCAAGACACTTTGGTTGCTAAAGAGTTCACAGCAGGCTGGTCACTCGATCGGGTGGCAATCCGATCGGGTGACAAACCGTTGGAACTGATGTGCAATGAAGATTTGTAAAACGTTTAAGTGTTGAGGATCCAAAGTCAGTCGTTCGGATGGTCGTTCGGATGGTCGTTCGATCGGACGACAGTCTGTTCGTTGTTCAGATCCTTGAATGTTTGAAAATTGTTGAAGTCTTGGTACCAAGTGCAATCCGATCGGATTGCGGGTCGATCGGGTGGCAGTCCGATCGGGCGGTAATCCGATCGGACGGTAATCCGTCCCGCAGCCTGATCGTTTCACAACTTGTTTATTTTGTTAGGTTTCTACGATTTGATCGAGACGGTATGACCACTAGCTAAACAATGGAAACTCCACCGAGTCCAAGTCATTGGATCAGATGGGAATCACCCCATCTGATCAGTTAACTGTTCCCGACGGTTGTTCGTGTTCAACATGATAAGCCGATCATCTCGTTGATAGGAACCAGTTCTCAAACCGACACTTCACTAGAGACAGAGTGGAAGGTCTGTACGAGCTCTATTGCTACCAGTTTTGAGTGATAATTTAAGAAAGTTTGAAGAAAAGCTTAGAAAACTTAGATTCGGCTTAGATTTAGGTGAGATTAGTGTTCATACACCGTGGAATCTATCAGATCTGGACTGTTCTTGATGAGATGAGGTCACACTTCATTATTCCTAAGAACTCCACAATGACATCACCTTAGGATGGCTCAAATCCAAAGATTTAACGGTGAAAATGTGAGATTTGATGACGAGAAAGATGAAGGAGTGCGTGTAGATCATAGAAGTACAAGATTCAGGGTGAAAACTTACAAGAATCGTGGGAAATCATGAGGAATAGCCCCAAAAGCGTGCTGGTCGAGTGAGAGCTGTCACACCACTGTTCAAGTGATGTGACAAGTGATATTTATAGATGAAGTGGCATAAAGGGGAGAAGTGCAACGGATCGGATGGCTGTCCGATCGGGTGGCTGTCCGATCGGGTGGCAATCCGATCGGGTGGTAATCCGATCGGGTGGCCACTCGATCGATCAGTCACTCGATCGGTGGTCTCCGGCGTGTTGCGTTTCGATGTTTCATTTTGTTCGTTAAGCGTCGCGATAGTTTGGTTACACATTTCCATACCCATACTCATATATTCATTATAATTAGTCCCATAGGGTCGTATTAATATCCCTATTCCAATCCTGCGATAACCGAGTTACGCGTGCTTGCGAGTGCGTTTTTGAGTATTGCGTTGCATTGCGACACATCACGGCTATCAAGGAGGGTAGAATTGGTCCTCACTTGACATCATAGTGGCTGTCAGCAAGTGCGACGTGATGCGATAGCGATAAAGTATGTGAAAATACCGCGATATAGCGATGTATGTGATATAGCTACATTATGATCCGAATCACTGGTGCTAGGCGTAACGAGTATAACGAGTAGCAACAACGCACGAATGTGCGGGTTATTACTGTCTCCCCTGCTTTAGGAAATTTCATCCCGAAATTAATCCATAAGAAGGGTCGCGAGGGTCGATGCGAACGAGAGTAGCGATAAAGCGTCAAGAATAGGCGAGCGATTGATCGAGGATTGACATGAGAGATCGTTGCGATAACTGGCGATGGCAGCGCGTAAGACGATTCATACACAAAAGATGGCAACACAAAGAAAGCGATCCAGAAGTATTTTGAATTCTCGAAAAGTTGATTAATTCGAAAAGGTTTGGAGAAGCTTGTTTATGAAAAATATTCCCACAACGCGGTATTAAACTGCTTCGACGTTTACACCCGCGCTATGAGTAGGGTTTTATTAGGTTACTAAAAGATTTTATGGTGTTTTAAACTCGTTTTACGAAATTTTCTCGTTACGCGGCAGTAACTTAAGTCGATTGTCACACCATCGTTACAAGATAATCTCGTTTTGTACAAAGGTTTCGATCAAATTTTTTTTGAAAAACTTTTGTAAGAAGAGCTTTGTTTACACGAAAGGTTTAAATAATATTAAAAATTATAATTTTAAATCTTAAAGTCGGCTCCGCATGGCACTTTCCCATGAAAGTTCGACAATATGGGTAAAACATTTATATATAGGAAGTACCAGCGGCGTATCCACCATGTTTTAGCCATATGGCTTCCGTCTCGTGAGGCGGTGTCATACGAGTCAACATAGTATAGACAGATTTGCGATGACTTAATCCAAACGAGGAAGGGTGGGATCAAGTCTTGAAAGGCGAACCGAGTGATGAAGTCGTTTTCGAACTCAGTTTAGCGACACGAGCGAGTGTAGTAAGCGATAAGCGGTACACGAAAACTTGATAGCACAACACAATAAGATAAGTGAAGACAGCGGCGATAAGCGAAAAGCAATAAGCGACAAGCGATATGCGACGATCGATGCGTTGCAAGCGGTGGGAATATACGCGATTAATGCAATTCGATTGGATTGATCAACACCACAAAATTTAACTAACATTAGACCCCACATGGCCTTTTCCACGAAATTCTGCTGAGATGGCTAAAACACTTATATATATAGGAAGTACCAGTGGCGTATCCACCATGCTTTCACCATATGAGTTTCGTGTCGTGAGGCGAGGTCACGTGTGCTAACTTAACACAGATAACACAAATACGGTAAGCGATAGCGTTAGCGATAGGCTACAAGCGATATGTGATGGAGAGTGTGAAACCCGAGTGTTAACGTGCTTATCTTGTGTGATTTATCGCCGTTTATGTGATTATACGCTTTGAATATGTTCACTACGAAAGTTAGGGGTTTTGCAGGTGAATCGCTTAATTCGATAAAGTTAGAGTGGTTATAGATGAAGCGGAACACCCGAAGTTGATAAATAAGGTGAATGATAGTGTTTGGGACTTGATTCGGGTCAAGAGATAGCGTTGAAGTTCAAAGAATGCACAATAACAAAGCATAGGGGCTGATTGGTCATTTGCTGAAAGATAAAATAAAGTCTAATAAGAAACAGCAAACTCAAAACGTAGGCTATGGGTTTAAAGCATAAGCTACGTTGTATGTTGTCTGAGTTCCACAGCAAAGAGGAATCGTAACTTACGGCATATATACGTAAGCTACAGTTGAAATAGAAACAAGGGCAGCGCACATGTTGGTAGAAGTCAACCACGTGACTTTGTGGAGGTTATTGGTCTTCACAAAATAACATCACATCATCAATCATATTTTGATATATACACACATCAAGGGTTTTGTCAAGGAACAACATCATCAACACGTTGACTTGGGGACTTGGTTTTAGAAATCCATCATCATCTTCACAATAGTGGCAGTCATATTCACGTGAACTTGAGGATTGTTTTTAGAAGCACAACAAAAGTCAACAACATTAAATATGATCCATCATCACGTGGAGCATCAAAGGGCTTTGGAGATTAAAGGCATGCACGCATGTTGAAGTGTAGTGGACTTGTTTTTGGGCCGCCATATTGAGAAGCATTAATAAAGAGCTCAACATAACATCATCATTATTCACGTGACATCAAGGAGAAGATAGTGGGCGACATCTTGGACTTTGGGGGATACAAGGCCCATTATTCTAATCATCCAACATCACTTGTGGGCTGGATTCTTTTCGGCGGCTGACATACTAGGTTGGAGAGAGTCAACAACACATCATCGTATTCGACGGCAGAAGGGGAGGCTGGTACGCAGACAAGAGAGGATCAATCTGACCACATGAGTGGCTAGTCTTTTATGGTTTCCTCCGGATGGAGGGTTTATGTAAGTTGATAAATATTATGTGTTTGATACAATCGTTTTAACCTGGTGATCTAAGCATTCGATGCTTTTCACCATGGATTTCATTTATTGGTTGTAAATAGTTACGTTTATTTAAACCTTAATTTCTAAGCATTCAGTTCCCGAGAGTTCTAGTAATTGGGATATATTTGACATGGGGTTAGGGTTTGTAAATTGTAACTGATAATCATTCGATAACCTCCCGTTATGTATTGACCGGAGTACTTAGTCGTTGGTTATCACAATTAGTTAATCAAAATTAACACCTATGTCTATGTAGGTAACGATTAAACACATAGTTGAAGTTAACTGCAAAACCTGAAATCTGGAGGAACCATCTTTTCTCCTATTGATTTAAATCACAATTTTTATTCGCTAATTTAGTTATTTCTCATAATTCAACAAACCGATTTTCAATTCAGTAATAGTTAATCAATACTTTCATTACGACACTTTCCACAATCCTCCTCTAGTTCGATATCCGACTTACTCTAGCTACTAGTTTATTTCGTTTTTTGCATGTCACTAACGACAGACATCAAAATGGTGCCGTTGCCGGGGAGTCGTGCGCAAAGTGTTTAGTGTTAAGTTTTAGTTAAAAAAAATCCAAAAATAGTGTCAGTTTTGTTTTGTTTTGTTCAGATTTATGCGTGGTGCTTGTGTTTTTGTGTTTGTGTTTGTGCAGGATGACAGATCTTACAATATTCTACAGCTCTCTTACATGCATTTTGTGCAGGGAACCACTTCACCCGTGTATCGGTTGCCACGAGGCCCGATTTAGACGAGAAAAAGCGAAATGGGAAGAACCAGCGATGCCTTGTTATGATAATCCTTCCCCTCCACCATATTTCTATGATTCTTATACAACGGTGGAGGATGGTTATTACTCTGACGGATGGGATCGAGACGAGGATGCTTATTATTAACCAAGGACGGATGGATAACGTTTTTGTTGCGGTCGTAATCATACTTCTGTTTATGATGATGTATGCGCGATGTATTTGGAAAATCCAGAGTATTGGAATAAAATAATGATGGATGCGTACATCTTAACACCGTATCAGGGATACCGACAGTATCATCCCGAGGAATATTCTGAGCCCGAGGGTGTCTATACTTACCAGACCGAGGAGGAGAAAGAGCTTGCTATGTTGGAAGTGACTTTGTCCAAACTCGAGCAGTATTTATCAGCACCCAACCTTTCCGATGAAGATCGAATCAGCTGTTTAGTTTTTAAGTGTCAGAATTTAAAAAAGAAGATAGAAATAGAACAACGCCTTTCACCATTACCTGATGACATTAGAGATTATTCTCGCACGGAGGAGGAGGTTGTGGAGGATAATACCACACCAATGAATCCTTTATTTGATGAAGAGTCACTGGTGTATCAGATGGTGTGTGAGGATGAGGAGGCAGAGCAGTCTGATGAGATAAATGTGTGTACCGAACCTCTCCCCATATCAATCATTCAAATTAATAACTGTGGGGAAGAGGGTTCCAGGAAGAATATGAGAAGGGTGAAACAACAAGACATAAAGGTATATCTTGTGAAGTGGATTAGCGAAACCCGCAGGTGCAGTCTGAACATGCCAATTATACTTACAAACCTATGCAGATGGTATGTAAATTTTCGGGCATTCGTTGGAAATGTGTTTGGGTAAGTGTGCATTGAGACCACCATAGCGCATAGAAGGTACGGTCTGGCTGAAGACCTTTAAACTTAGCGCTCTCGGGAGGTAGCCCGAGGATGTAGAGTTTGTACGTTGTTTGGGTTTCGTTTTGGTGTGTTTGTGTTTTGACAGGTTTCTACGTTCCATCTTCACGGATGCGATGAATCAAGTGTGGGGATGTTGCATCCATGAGGGGCATATATTCCGGTTAGATCGCAGCAACTACACCACTACAAACACTCACTTGTTTTTCTGATCAGGTGCATGTGTTTATCTATCCTGTGTTTTATTTGCTTTTGTGTACTTGGTGGTGTGAAATTTTTGTGTTGGGAGTGGTTTCCTTGTGTTGAGTTGTCTAGTTGTTAGCTGTTCATGGTTTGCGGGTGGTATCTTTCGAGTTTAGAGTATAAATTGCACCATACATTGGAGACAATGTATCTCTTGTGTGGGGATGCGGTAACTCGAGAGAGGGTTTGTATAATTGTTGATCTTAAATACTTGAAGGGTTGAAATTGTGAAAAAAAGTTGAAAATTTTTGTTTCTCAAGTATGCTTGAACTATATGAAAACCTAAATTTTCAATCGCTAAAGGGTTCCTACTGATATTAAACTAACTTAGATCCCTAGTCATGGTTGTCCCTTTAAGATTCATGAGAGTATTTCTGACAGGTTTTTAGAAAATAGTTGAGAAAGAGATGCCTAACTAGGGGTAACATGCTTTAGGAATTACACATGCTACGTGTCGGTAACCTATATTCCTTTTATTCGGTGAGATATTTGAGCCTACTTAGTAATAGTTGAATTTGCAATAAATGTTCATTTGTTGAGAATATGCCATATGTTGCTTTGTGTTAGAACTTGTGTAGTTTGATACATGCCGAGACTGTGATCTAGCATTTACACATAGATGATAAAGGCATTAGAATCCCTTCATTGTGTTATTTGTTGATTGTTTATCCATCCCACCTTAGTTAACCATGTTGAGCCTTTTTACCCTTCGTTTGTTACACCTCGTTTGACCTGTTTGACTATCAACCATGAATGACAATTATGTGTTAGACGTCTGTTGAAAAAAAAAGAGAAAAAAAGAAAGAAAAGAAAGAACAAAAAAAATTATTACTATGTTCGTGTTAAATAAATGGGGTTGAAAATCACCCAAAGTGTTAGTATTAATGTGAATAAGTTGTTATGGGTTGGCATGTTCGTTTGTGTTCGCCAATAAATATAAAAACCCAAAAATATTTCCCTACCTTTACTTTTAACCCAAAACCCAAAAGTCCTTTTGATATGTGCTACGCTATTTGATTCAGTGGAGGTATGATTGCCATACAAGCTTATGATTACAAAGTCGCATATTTGGTTTTGAGCGAAATATATACTAGCACATTACACGCTAATCTTGATAAAGCCGAGAGGAGTGATTATTGTGAGGGGCATGTGGCATGTGTGTAGTATCATAAGCATGTTAGTTTTAGTTAGGTGAATGATAGTGTTCGGGACTTGATTCGGGTCAAGAGATAGCGTTGAAGTTCAAAGAATGCACAATAACAAAGTATAGGGGCTGATTGGTTATTTGCTGAAAGATAAATTAAAGTCTAATAAGAAACAGCAAACTCAAAACGTAGGCTATGGGTTTAAAGCGTAAGCTACGTTGTATGTTGTCTGAGTTCCACAGCAAAGAGGAACCGTAACTTACGACATATATACGTAAGCTACGGTTGAAATAGAAACAAGGGCAGCGCACATGTTGGTAGAAGTCAACCACGTGACTTTGTGGAGGTTATTGGTCTTCACAAAATAACATCACAACATCCATCATATTTTGATATATACACACATCAAGGGTTTTGTCAAGGAACAACATCGTTGACTTGGGGACTTGGTTTTAGAAATCCATCATCATCTTCACAATAGTGGCAGTCATATTCACGTGAACTTAAGGATTGTTTTTAGAAGCACAACAAAAGTCAACAACATTAAATATGATCCATCATCACGTGGAGCATCAGAGGGCTTTGGAGATTAAAGGCATGCACGCATGTTGAAGTGTAGTGGACTTGTTTTTGGGCCGCCATATTGAGAAGGATTAATAAAGAGCTCAACATAACATCATCATTATTCACGTGACATCAAGGAGAAGATAGTGGGCGACATCTTGGACTTTGGGGGATACAAGGCCCATTATTCTAATCATCCAACATCACTTGTGGGCTGGATTCTTTTCGGCGGCTGACATACTAGGTTGGAGAGAGTCAACAACACATCATCATATTCGACGGCAGAAGGGGAGGCTGGTACGCAGACAAGAGAGGATCAATGTGACCACATGAGCGGCTAGTCTTTTATGGTTTCCTCCGGATGGAGGGTTTTTGTAAGTTGATAAATATTATGTGTTTGATATAATCGTTTTAACCTGGTGATCTAAGCATTCGATGCTTTTCACCATGGATTTGATTTATCGGTTGTAAATAGTTACGTTTATTTAAACCTTAAGTTCTAAGCATTCAGTTCCCGAGAGTTCTAGTAATTGGGATATATTTGACATGGGGTTAGGGTTTGTAAATTGTAATTGATAATCATTCGATAACCTCCCGTTATATATTGACCGGAGTACTTAGTCGTTGGTTATCACAATTAGTTAATCAAAATTAACACCTATGTCTATGTAGGTAATGATTAAACACATAGTTGAAGTTAACTGCAAAACCTGAAATCTGGAGGAACCATCTTTTCTCCTATTGATTTAAATCACAATTTTTATTCGCTAATTTAGTTATTTCTCGTAATTCAACAAACCGATTTTCAATTCAGTAATAGTTAATCAATACTTTTCATTACGACACTTTCCACAATCCTCCTCTGGTTCGATATCCGACTTACTCTAGCTACTAGTTTATTTCGGTTTTTGCATGTCACTAACGACAGACATCAATATGCGATTAAGAGAATAGTGCGATTTCGATTTGATTCCACATTAAAATCCGCATGGCATGTTTCCACGAGAGTTGGCTAACATGGCAAAACACTTATATATAGGAAGTACCAGCGTCATATCCACCATGTTTTGACCATATTAGTTTTGTCCCGTGAAGCGATGTCATACATAATAAAACAACACAGATTGCGATGAGTATCCGGCGATGAGCGATGAGCGATAAGCGGTAAGTGGTACGTGATAAGTGATAAGCGATACACGGTACAATTAATCTCCACCGTTCCACAGTTTAACCAACATTAAGCCCCACATGGCATCTTTCCACAAAATTTTGCCAATATGGCTAAAACACTTATATATAAGAAGTACCGGTGGCGTATTCACCATGTTTTGACCATACTAGATACGTTCCGTGAATCGAAGTCATGTGTGCCAACATAATCGCAAGTAGCAATGAGCGTTAGAAGCGATAAGCGATGCGAGTATCGAAGCGATGAGATTAATAGATGCGTTAAGCGTTAAAGTGTTGCGAGGGTGATGTGCGTTAGATTCCAGCGAAATTGCGATTGAGTTGCGATTAAAGACTTACGACCAGTCTTGCGTCGATGCAATTGCCCTGCGGGGGTAGACTCTCCAGAGTCCATCGATGAGGCGTTTGCATTGCGTTTGTAGACTTACGACAAGTACCGTGATGATGCGATGTAATTGTTACGCCTTGCGAATGAGTGTAGTGTGTCGAAAATAACCATAATAGTATAGGTCTAAATAACGTTCAACTCCACGTGGCACTTTCTTCACGAGACTTCGGTAGTATGGCAAAGCACACCTTGCTTTACCCCTACTACTTGCATCCCGTGAATAGATGTCGCACTTTGTTGACATGGTGAAGACGTTTATATATAGGAAGTACCAGTGGTGTATCCACCACGCTCGACCATGCTTTTAACGTTATGGCACCATTAGAACTCACTACGATCTCCGTGCACTGACCAAAATAATCCCGTGTGCACCCGTGATTAGTCATTCCTTGCATGTTTATCGTACCTAATTCTAAGAGTGTAGTGAGGGTAAAACACATTATATCGTGATATAATATATAGCATGTGTGTGATTCCAGATTAAGTGCGAAGACGAGAGAGAAAGCGAGTGAGAAATAGAGTCCACATCGCGACGAGAAACAGAACAAATTCAATCACTTAAAAGAAACTAACGGCGAAAATCGTAGCATTACAACAACATTGGAAGCATGAAAAATGTTGCTGTGGAGGACTTCTGCGGAGACAACGATCGTTGCTGAGATTCCTCAAGTCTGCGGCCCTGTGCGGCAGTTCTGGGTAAAATGACCATACCAGTTGCAATTGTCGCAATAACGACAATTAGCTTCTGGTGGGTGATGATACGTACACATGAGACACAGGGGATGAGTTCCGGTGTAGGCGCGCTTCACAAGAACTGGAGCAAATCGTAGTGGTGTGGGGTTTGGAATTTCATCCACGCTTGGTTCCTTTCGCTCGTGGCTGAGCTCGTTGCGACCCTGAGATGAGGTGTCGTTGTCGTTGGAGGATTCGTCTGATGATTTGCTGGAGATATCGTCAGAGGAATCTTCAAAACAATCGTCGGATGAGCCGATGATGATTGCTTGATGAGATTGTTTGACAGGATTCTTGGAGAAGAATCCGTCCAAGATTCATTTGTCCTTGATCTCTGCTGCCAAGTGATAGGTTTCTTTGATAGTAGCGGGTCTTGCAGCTTCGACAAAATCTCCCACACATTCAGGCAAGCCGTGAATGTACTTCGTGATGGCTTTTTCTGAGGTGTTGACTTGACTTGGGTAGATTATGCTAAGCTGTTTAAACTTTGAGGTGTAGCCAGTATTGTCATCTTCGACTTGCTTAATTTTCCAAAATTCGTCTTCTAGCTTCTGGACTTCGTGGGGAGGGCAATACTCTTTCTTGATGAGTTCCTTCAACTCATCCCAAGAGAGACCATAAGTTGTAGAGATCCCACGTTTGTTACGTTCGGCAGTCCACCAGTCGAGTGCTCGCGATTGAAATACTCCGGTAGCGTAAGTTGTACGAAATCCATCGGGATACCCACTCTGACGAAGGGTAACTTCGATAGAATCGAACCACTGGAGTAGTTGAGACACACCTCCTTCATTCGTGAACTCCATCGGGTCACAGGCTTTGAAGTGTTTGTAGAGGAAAGCAGATTGCGGCGCTTCCGTCTTAGAGTCTTCCAGGGTTCGAGAGTTGCTGAGAGAGAGCACTTGAGCGACAATTTGAGGAATGACCTTGGCCACTTCCTTGGTCACAAGCGAGGCAATCCCCTTCTCGGCGCTTCGTTTGGCTCTTCTCCTGGGTGTTTGTCTCGAGGTAGAGTCGTTGGAAGACATCTAGACAGAGAGAGATTTGGAGTGAGATTCGATCATAATGATTTTTGAGTTTTACGATACGTTTGAGCGCGATCAAAACTTGTTTCAAGTAATGTAATAGATTTCACTTAGGAGCCACCTAGGAGACACGAGATTCCTAAGTTCTCACACAATTGATTTGCTTGTATACATATAATTAGTTGTAGTTTGTACTTACACACACACATGCCGGGGTAGTATGCGCGAGGACGCGATGAAAAGGGAGAGAGTGAGAGCGAAAACGAGCAATTAGACATTAGTTTTGTTGCGACCATTCAGTTTTTGTTTTAGATTGCGATGGCTGTGCGAGTTGTGTCGTTGCAAAAAGCAAGGAGCGAAAATCGAGAAATTGAGAAATCGATAAAGCGTAAAATTTTAAATCGTAAACACATAAGCGTAAATAGGTTCAATAAAGCGCAAAATCAGCAAGTTATAAGCGAGGAACATTGATAGAGTGCCTTGGGTGTTTAGGCGTCGACTATCCAAGGTAACCCAACTATACCCAACAAGTTCGTGCACGCGCGTTGCCCTAGAAGACTTATGCTTCCACTGGGATGCAGCTCATGGCATACGTCTTCCTAGTCCTCGCGTGGATTGATTTACTGTTATAGCTGAGTCCTTGATGAGAGCTTTTGAAAACCATTTTATAGAGAGCGGAGCAGTTTATTAAGGTATGGGTTCCACCCCTGACTTAATAACTTCGCTCCTAATTGTGGTTGTGCTCTTCGAATAAATTCGAGAGTTCCACTAGATTTTGAAATGGAGACTTTCGTTGAGTTATGGAGGTCACTCCTAGCACAACGGAAAGTTCTCGTGCTAGAATTATGCGCTGAGTGAGCGATCTTATCGAGAGTTCTTGGTTTTCATGCCTGATCTCGACTGGGTCACTCGGTTGTGTTACGCGAGTATTTTCGAAAACGTGTGTATTGGGTTGGCCTTAGGAAAGGCTAAGTAATATTCCAGCCTTAGGAAAGGCTCTTCGCGTGGGGTTGTAATATGCGGTGTTCACGCGAAGTAGTAGCTTTTAGCGAATTCGAACGAGAGTATCAAGTAGGCCTGTGCGAGTCCTACGAAGTTCGCACGAGTCGGCCCGTTGGTACTTAGACTATAGACTAGGTCATTTCTAAGACATCGACCCGGACTATGTCGAGTCACAAAGTTTCACCTAATTCCCTATAGTTATGGCTCTGATACCAATCTGTCACACCCCAACCGATGGCGGAATCATCGGGGCGCGGCACTAGGCGAATCAGATTGCTCAAGAGAATCCATAACGACTATATTGCGACAGTATTTAACGCGTTCATTATCCCATACTAATAAACAATTACAATCACATAAGCTGTCACGAATTTCTTATTCTCTCAAACAATTCAAATCCGACAACCTAGATTTTAGGTGTGTTTCTAGACTTCCTAGCTTGATTTGATGTAGACTGCGACTAAACCTGCAACATACGTTAAAGTAATGTCATTACAAAAGTATTGGCGAGTATACAGGTTTGATATGCAATAGTGTAATAGATAAAAGCTGCGAATTTCCACATACATAAATTTAATTCACGACATATATACTCACAAAACTGATACTACCAGCTAAGTCCTCGAGCTACGATTGCGATTGCCAAACTAGACCTCGTCGGGCGCAATAGTACTATACTAGTCATGGTCGGACGTCGCGAGTATAAGTCCTAGCACATATGTAACTAGCATCACGTATAACTATGCACGTAAGTCATTCGCAAGTGATAAGTAGTTTAAGCATTTGATGTAATTTGATTTGATAGCAACGTATGTTACACCCAAAAGTGCAAAAGCAAAACGGGTTCAAGTATACTCACAGTTGGTGCTCAGCAGGTAAGATCCCACAACTTGGTTGGATTGAAGGGAGCGCGTCTGAGAATAGCCTGATCATAGTTTGATAGCGTAAGCGTTGGATAGTGCGTGAAATGGAGCAAGGTGTCAATGAATCGGACAGCACTCCGATCGGATGGCAATCCGATCGGATAGCCTGTCGATCGGGTGGCAATCCGTTCGGATGGTCATCCGATCGGGTGACCACTCGATTGGTTTGCTACCTCGTTTGGAAATATGTGTTTGTGTATGATGGTTTGCCTTTTGAAGTTTTCGTTGTAGCATTTTGAAAACAGAGGAGTATCTCTACCTTTCAGGTCGGTCGATCGATCGGGTGACAACCCGATCGGGTGGCTTTTCGTTCGGACGGTGATCTGATTGGCAAGACACTTTGGTTGCTAAAGAGTTCACAGCAGGCTGGTCACTCGATCGGGTGGAAATCTGATCGGGTGACAATCCATTGGAACTGATGTGCAATGAAGATTTGTAAAACATTTAAGTGTTGAGGATCTAAAGTCAGTCGTTCGGTTGGTCGTTCGATAGGACGACAGTCCGTTCGTTGTTCAGATCCTTGAATGTTTGAAAATTGTTGAAGTCTTGGTACCAAGTGCAATCCAAACGGATTGCGGGTCGATCGGGTGGCAGTCCGATCGGGCGGTAATCCGATCGGACGACAATCCGTCCCGCAGCCTGATCGTTTCATAACTTGTTTATTTTGTTAGGTTTCTGCGATT
The DNA here is from genome assembly GCA_030545235.1 of Helianthus tuberosus. Classification (NCBI taxonomy): domain Eukaryota; kingdom Viridiplantae; phylum Streptophyta; class Magnoliopsida; order Asterales; family Asteraceae; genus Helianthus; species Helianthus tuberosus. The sequence goes on from CM060366.1 coordinate 179,514,399, forward strand.
TGATCGAGACAGTATGACCACGAGCTAAACAATGGAAACTCCACCGAGTCCAAGTCATTGGATCGGATGGGAATAACCTCGTCCGATCAGTTAACTGTTCCCGACGGTTGTTCGTGTTCAACACGATAAGCCGGTCATCTCGTTGATAGGAACCAGTTCTCAAACCGACACTTCACTAGAGACAGAGTGGAAGGTCTATACGAGCTCTGTTGCTACCGGTTTTGAGTGATAATTTAAGAAAGTTTGAAGAAAAGCTTAGAAAACTTGGATTCGGCTTAGATTTAGGTGAGATTAGTGTTCATACACCGTGGAATCTATCAGATCTGGACTGTTCTTGATGAGATGAGGTCACACTTCATTGTTCCTAAGAACTCCACGATGACATCACCTTAGAATGGCTCAAATCCAAATATTTAACGGTGAAAATGTGAGTTTTGACGATGAGAAAGATGAAGGAGTGCGTGTAGATCATAGAAGTACAAGATTCAGGGTGAAAACTTACAAGAATCGTGGGAAATCGAGAGGAAAAGCTCTAAAAGCGTGCTGGTCGAGTGAGAGCTGTTACACCACTGTTCAAGTGTTGTGACAAGTGCTATTTATAGGTGAAGTGGCATAAAGGGGAGAAGTGCAACGGATCGGATGGCTGTCCGATCGGGTGGTTGTCCGATCGGGTGGTAATCCGATCGGGTGGCCACTCGATCGATCAGTCACTGGATCGGTGGTCTCCGACGTGTTGTGTTTCGATGTTTCGTTTTGTTTGTTAAGCATCGCGATAGTTTGGTTACACATTTTCATACCCATACTCGTATATTCATTATAATTAGTCACATAGGGTCGTATTAATATCCCTATTCCAATCATGCGATAATCGAGTTACGCGTGCTTGCGAGTGCGTTTTTGAGTATTGCGTTTCATTGCGACACATCCCGGCTATCAAGGAGGGTAGAATTGGTCCTCACTCGACATCATCGTGGCTGTCAGCAAGTGCGACGTGATCCGATAGCGATAAAGTATGCGAAAATACTGCGATATAGCGATATATGCGATATAGCTACATTATGATCCGAATCTCTGGTGCTAGGCGTAACGAGTATAACGAGTAGCAACAACGCACGAACGTGCGGGTTGTTACACATATTGCGATGACTTGTCCACCATCTCTTTGGTGTGAGAATTTGGAGCTAGAAATCTTGCAGTCAACCCGGTGTTGCACCAGAGCACCAAAACACTTGGAGATTAACTTGCATTTTATTCATGATATGGTTTTGGCGGGTATTTTTACATGTTCAGTATGTTTCCACTACAATTCAGATTGCAAATATTTTGACCAGAGGTGGCTTGTCTGGTGTTCATTTTTACAATTTGCAGTCCAAGCTTCACATGGATGCTCTCCCTTTAGCTTGAGGGGGCATATTAGTGTGTATATGATATGTATCTGTAGAGGATATTGTAACAACTGGATATTAGTTGGCATGGGTATTAGTACTCAGTTAGCAAGTTGTTAGTAGTGTATATAGATGAGAGTGTTGTATGTTTCAGTTAACAGAAAGTGAAATAAAATTACCTTGAGAGCCTAATAGTTCTTTGTATATAATGTATTTATTCTTATTAGTTTCTCAATATAATTAAGAGTATTTTAGTCATTTTACAAAATAAACATATGATTTTTAATGTTTGCTGGTCAATGTGTTACTGGTAGCAAACATTGAGTACCAAATCCGTAATTTCTAAAAAGTAAGGATCAAAATCATATAATAAACATTACACATGGACTATCTTAGTATAATTTTCTAGTTTATATCAAGATATGCAAGAATTTTCCTGAATATCAAAATTAAAGTGTGTTCTTCATCTGGTTCACTCTGGAATGTTGGCGGGTCGGGTCACCAGCGTCGTCTGCGTTCACGGACGTGGGTGACCTTTTATCATTTGGTTTACCCGACAAGGAAGGACTCACACTTTGTGGCAATTTTGGCTAAATGAAAGTATTGACTTTATCATAACGACTAGGAAGGACCCGCTCGTTATGGCAGTTTTGCAAAGAAATTGACATTGGAGGCAGAAACTGGAGATCTATTTAGTTGTCTTACACTATACAAAAGTAGTCTTACAAGATACAAAAGTTTAATGCTAGTTATACTGCATTAATCCAGAGTAAGGGGCTGTTTGTTTACCTCTTAATGAGACTCTTAATGGTTTAGACCTCTTACTGGTTCAGCACTTAATGGTTCAGACTGTTTGTTTCATGAGCAGACGTCTGAATGGTTTTGACATTTGCCTTTGAATGGTTAAGACCTCTAATCTGAATTGGTCAGACATTTGCCTTTGAACGGTTAAGAATTATACACGCTCTTAATGGTTCATGGTTCAGACCTCTTACTGGTTCAGCACTTAATGGTTCAGAGCTCTTACTGGTTCAGCACTTAACCATTTAGATGTTGCCAAACAGCCCCTAAATGCAGTTGTTCTTTACATAATTTATCCAAGTTGATCCGTAGAAAACTTGTTCTTACAATATACAAAATGAAAAGAGATCTATTTAGGGGTATTTGACAACTTCTGAATGAATCTATTTTGTTTCTGTTCATATGTTTATTTTCTATTGTAATGTGTAATTAAAAATTCAATGAAATGATATTTTATTTTATTTTATTAACGGATGCCTTACATATTTTTCTTACTTTTCATAAGTAAATCTGTATAAATGTATATGATGTTAATAACCTTGTTGGGATTGAACCCTACAAAGGAACAGTTGATAAAGCCAAAACTGGTTCAGAACAGTGGATCTTTCAAAAGCAGTATCTGTACAAGTCTTCTCCCTTGACAGTGGTCCTAACATCTGATAGACTCAAAGTACTGCCCATTACAACTTTTGCTGATCTAAAGACTGATGAGATTAAAGTGCTGAAGCTCAATCTACTGATGTATCTCAAGTACTGCTGAAGACCAAAACACTACTGAAGCTACAACAGTGGAATGAAGAATCAGTGGTTTAGCTTTGCATTGTATTGTTTTATGTAAATTAGAAGTTTAGTATCTGTGGTTGTGTATATCAGTAGTTGTAGTTTGTTTGGAGGTTAGATGTCACTTTCATGGTGACGTCAGCCGAAGATTCTCAGTGGTTGTCCTGTACAATAAATAGAATAGTACTCTGTACTGTTCTTTGAGCTCTTTTCTTCTAAGTCAATTATGTATGAACAATCAAGTGAGCTCAGGCTGAGGGGGAGATTTGTGCATGTATGCTATTGTAATTGATTATTGTAATAAATACAATCATTTGGTTCAATGATAAACATGTTTGCTTAAACTTTTCTTCCATTGATTGTGTGTTCAAAGTTTATTTCATAATTCCGCTGCAATACATTTCTATTTCATCTTCATTTCTATTAAACAAAACACAATCTAAGAAACTCAGATCCTAACAATTGGTATCAGAGCTAGGACAGTCAAATTTGATCTAACAATCATTTTAACGTAAAAGTTCAGCTCAATTTCGTTGATACTTTCGATTGTTCGTTTAGTTGAAAAACAGAGTAAGGTATAATCATGTACAAAAGTTGATTATTCAGTGCCTGTAAAACAATCAGAATGACGTCCCAGTCACAAGACATTCATAACACTGGCTCACTTTTCAAACCACCTATGTTGGTCAGATCTGAATATAACATCTGGCAGCGTAGGATGGGTTACATCTTAGCCCAACAAAACACAGGGTGTTGGAGGTCGGTTGTCTTTGGACCACACGTTCCAATGGTGCCGAGTGCTGAGGATCTAAAAGTTCTTGTACCTAAGAAAATTGAAAACTATTCTGACCAGGATTTTCAAAAAATTGAACTGGATGCCAAGGCATTTAGCATCGTTGCATCTGCACTTCCAAATGAAATTTATGCTGGGCTGTTACACTGTATCAGTGCCAAGGAATTGTGGGATGCACTTAAGGAACAATTTGGTGGTACTGAAGAAGTAATTGAAAACAATAGAAAGGTTTTGAATCAACAGTATGAAACCTTTTGTCATCTCAAGGGTGAATCATTAACACAACAGTTTGAACATTTTAGCTGTCTCATAAGTGAACTAAAACTTGTTAACACTGAATTTACTAAATCAACTCTTAACAGTAGGGTTTTAAGGTTACTTCCTGAAAAATGGGATAGAATTGCTTTTGTAACCGGATTTTCAGTTGGGTTCAAAGAGTTAACACTAACTCAACTTCATGGTAGACTCCTTACTTATGAAAGGGAGTTGAACCAGTAAAAGAAGTTACAAAAGTCAGGGAAGGTTGCTGATGACTACACATTTGGTAGCACAACACTTCTGGGTCAAGAGGAATCTGATAGTAGTAAGGATCAGAGTTATGATCATTACAATGACATAACTGCTGGTGCAGCTTTTAACAACTCTAATTCTTACTCAAACAACTATGCTTTCACAGCTAGTAGTGAAAACAAGATTTCTGATAATCTCTCTTTTGAACTCAATGATCTTCAGTATTTGATCCAACTGATTTAGAAGAAATGGACATACTACACCAACTTGCGCTGCTGAGTGTTAGAACCAGCAAGTTTTACAAAAGAACAGGGAGAAAATTTCCAGGATTACATGGGAATCTGAAAGTAGGGCTGGATAAATCAAAGATAAATTGCTACAAGTGTAATAGGTTAGGTCATTTTGCTAGAGAGTGCAGGAGTCAAACTAATGGATCAATCATCACACATCCTAGCCCTAGCCCGAGACCACAAAATAACCAAACCACTATGCATTATTCCCAATATACCCCTGTTGCTCATGTAAACACTACTCACTATGCACACCCTGCAACCCCTGTTCCTGTACACTATGTCCAAACCACTGTTCCTCAGATACAATATGTCCAGGCCCCAGCTCCTCAGGTTCAGGTGCAACAAGTTGCACTTCAATAAGCTACACAAATAGCTTTTCAACCAGATCAGCAAAGCTTTTTCACCCAAGGCTTTGTTGATTGGAGTAGTTTTCCTGAGGATCTAGGTGATGAAAACTTTGCTCTATATGCTGAGAATGTTGTTTCTAGTGATGAATTCGGATTTGCAGCATTAGAGTCAATTCCTGAAGGGCTGGAAACTGAAGAAGGAACATCCAGTGCAGAAACAATGGATACAATTGCTGAAGCAGTGGTTACTGCTGTTGTTGGTGAACAACTGTTGGAACAAAGTTCAGAACCCCTGTTGAAACCACTATCTGACCCCTGGTCTACTGAAGAAGAGGAGAAGAAACAAGATGAAAAAGAAGAGAAGAAGTCAGAGGAAAGTGAACATGTCTGTGATTATACCATGATGGCTGCAACTAAGGTATCACCCCAGGTTCTTAAAAACCTTTGTTCAGACAAATGCATCATAGAATTTGCAAACATCAAAGAGCTGAATGAAAACCTTAGAGATAAAGTTTTAAATGATGAAATACAATTTGAAAAATCTTTAAAAGAATTTAAAATCAAATTGTCAGAAAAGGAAAATGAGATTTGCAGCCTCAAACATGAGCATAGCATAACCAAGGACCAACTTCAGGCAATGATAGAAAAATATCAGTCCTGTAAAAAGGAGTTGGAATCCACCCAAATCACTTGTGAAAAATGGGTGGAATCCTGCAAAGGTTATGAAGTTATGCTTGAAAAACATATTAAAAGCAATGTAAAATTTGGCATAGGGTTCAAAAAACATGACCAAGTTGAAAACACGGCTGCAAATGAATCTGTTCAAACCACTGTTGAAATCATACCCACCAACAAGGATGGTCAAGAAGTTAAAATAACTGACAAAAGTGGCAACAAAATCACTCTAGAAAGATCAGTGGGGTCCTCAACTTTTGAGGAGATTGAGAAATACCAATTCAAACCCACATGGTCTGATGAGTGTGACATCCTGGAAAATTTTAAACCCATAGATTTCACCACTGTGAATGGTGTCAAAGCTCCAAAGGCCAAGGTAATTCCTCTGAAGGATATCCCAACAGTGGTTCAAAACTCTGTTGCAAAGGAATCTGAAAAGAAGAAAAGGAAAGAAAAGATTAAAAACTTGTTTTGTGACTTTTGTGAAAAGAAAAATCATTTGGCCAAAGATTGTTTTCATTTAAAAGCTTATGAAATTGACAAAACAAGTACCATTGCGCCTTCAAAGAGCTGCACCATCTGTGGTAAAACAAACCATCTAACTCAGGAGTGTGTGTACCTCAAAACTTTTGAGGTAAAAAAGGAAGAGTACACTTAAAAAACACTCATGATTTCATCAAGTTCACAAGTCAAGAAACAACCATCCTTTGTGCCTGTCCAAACAGCTATTACCAAACCAAAGAGGTAAAGGTCAACCTCCATACCAAAGGGTCCCACATGTTTATGAGGTTTACAAAAAGCCTTCTAAACCAAATGTGAACAGGCATCCCTTTGGATATCAACAACTGATAGGAAATGGTCCCCAATAATGGTTAGAGAAAAATGTTCCAAAAACTGTCCAAACCCCTGAGCTAACCATTGTCCTGTAACAACCCGACTTTTGAAGTCAGAGTCAAAGTAAAAGTAAAAGTCAAAGTCAAGTCAAAGGAAGAAAAGATTGCTAATTGGAATCTATCATTTCTTGATTTATCATTGATTGTACTCTTTGACTGATAATCAACACTCTAATTTAAGTTACCTTAGTTGTATTATGTGAAGTATATGTTAATAAAATACTATTTAATCGCTAATCGACTTATCGCTAATCGCACCGATATCGCATCGCAACTCGAATTATAGGTTATGGATAGTGTTTTACATGTGTGTGCTATTATGTGTTACTTGTGCATGCTATGTTTATGTTGAGGTGATTAATCGCAAACGCAAACGCAATCGCAACTCTATCGCAACGCAATCTCATCGCAAACTTGAGATTTAAGGATTATGTTTGTGTTATATAGTAGTTAGGTTATTTTTGTAATTAATGGGTGATACTATCGCATCACTTACTCGCAAGGCATCGCAACGCTCAACGCACGAAACGAAACATCGAAAACCAACTCACACCGCCCATCCGATCGAATGACCATTCGATCGAATGGTCATCCGTCTGGATGACCATCCAATCGGATGGCCATCCGATCGAACTTCCTTTCGTTCGCACTACTATGCCACCTCTCCTCCTCTCTTGCCTATAAATAGAACTTGTCACATCATTGTTCATGTGATGTGACAACTCTTCCTCTGACCAGCCCGTTCTAGCCCTCTTTTCTCTTGATTTCTCGCGATTCTTGTAAGTTTCTATCTCAAATCTTGTACTTCTATGATCTACACACACTTCTTCATCATTTTCACCATCAAATCTTAACTTTTCACCATGAAATAGGTGGATTTGGGGTGTTCTAGGGTGATGTCATCATGAGTTCTCATGAACTTCAAAGTGCGACATCATTCCACCAAGAACAACTCAGATCTAAGAGATTTCAACATAATTAAACACTGATTTCGTCCTAAATCTAAACATAATCGAAGTGTTTCAAACTCTTCTTCAATAATCTCAACTTTTCACATAAAACCGATAGAATCTGAGCTTGATCGGGCCTTCTACTCATTCTCTAGTGATGTGTCGGTCCAAGAACGGATTTCTATCAATGAGACAACCGATTCGCGGGTTGAACATGAATGACCATCAAGAACAGTTAACTGATCGGACAGCGTGATTCCCATCCGATCGGGTGACTTGGACTCGATGGGTTCCCGTTGTTTGACACGTTGTCATACCGTCTCGATACAATCGCACAACTTTACAAACTTAGCAAAATCTTACAAGTTTTAAACCGAACCAGGTTACTGAACTGATCACCGTCTGATCGGATAGCCATCCGATCGAACGGCAATCCGATCGGATGACCTATGGTGTTCAACACTAAGCAATTTTCACAACACAAGGAAGATCAGGTTCATCGAACCGCCATCCGAACGGATGGCATCCGTCCGGATGACCATTCGACCGGATGACCTAAATGGTAGAAACACTTCCTTATTTTGAAAATTCTACAATGAAAACTTCAAAGTCACATCATACACAAACACATCCATCCCAAACGTATCACCCTCCGACAGAATGGCCATCCGTCCGGATGACCATCCCTCCGGAAGGTCATCCGATTGGATGAGCCTTTGTCACTCAGTCACTCGCATCGTTTAACGCACCGATCATCGCTTATGCTATCGTTCAGTAATCAGGCTCACTCTAGCGCTCCCTTCAATCCAATCACAGATTGTGTTTAGTCGCTACCATCTCTGTGAGTATACTCGATCCCTTTTTGCTTTAAGCACTTTTGGGTGTTACATACGTTACTTATATCAAATCACATCGATAGCACAATGAAAACGTACTTTTATACGCTAACCGTTCTGCATGTTATACGTGTTACTCGATGAATGCTAGTATGGTATGTTTACAAAGTGATTGTTACAATCAATCCAGCAGTGAACAAGCAACAACTCTGAAGACACTTCAGGGAGCTTTCATGATAAAGCAGAAAAGTGTTAACAATTATATTGAAAAGTGTGCTGTTCTGGAACAAAAACTGGAAACTCAAAGAATTGAAACAGAAAGAGTTAATAAATTGTTAAAAAGTTACTCATGTACATCTTATGTCATTGACAGGATTTATCCAACTGTTGAAGGCATGAAGGCATTTGAGGATGATGAAGTAACTGAAGAACAAAAGGTATCTGAAGAAAAGATTTCTGAAAAGAAGAAAGAAAAGAAGAAAGATACTAAAGTGAATGATTCTGGTAAGAAACAAGGTTTCAGTTACAACAAGTGTCCACCCCCGCTTGAAAATGGATATTCTCCGAGAAATCCAAATTCAGAAAGAGTCGAAAAGGCAACAAATTTACAGTGGGAGTCGGAGTCTTCAGTTAAATTGCCAGAAAATATTGATGTCATTTTTACATCGTCTGACACTGATCAACAATCTCAATTGATGAAGAAAGTGGTGGATCATGTGTTAGATAATGATGAAACTGAGTAGTCAAAGTCAGAGTGTATGTCAGAGTCAAAGTCTGAGTCCAGCACTCCGAGTCAAACCGTCAAACAGGGCAAAAGAGTTTACAATAAAGAATTTCTTTTATCAAAATCTAATTTGAATGACGAAACATTCAAAGTTGCATATACATTGAATGATTCCGACAAATTATATTCTGATGAGGAATTTCCAATAAGAGGTGTAAAACCAGAAATGATCAAAAAGGTTTTCAAACTAACATAAATTAATATTTTTGAAATAAAAGATGTAAATCTTTCTGAAAAACCTAAAAAGTACACCTCAAGAGTTCAACAAAGAGAAAACAAGAAAAAGGGTTACAGTTCTGGTTCAGGTTTTCAAAAGAAACCAAACCATAACGGTAATTTCAAAAAGAAAGGATTGGGTTTTATTTCACCAGAAAATTATAAAAATGAAAAATATGTTAGAGATTTTAAATCAAAAATGATATTTGTTTCAGGCACATCTTCTGAAGAAGAAAAAGAAAATTTGTTCAGAAAGCAGTCGAACAAAGAATTCCCTGCGAAGAAGCAAGAAGAAATGGAGAAGATGGTTGATCAAAAGAAGAAGGAAACTCGAACCTGTTTCAAATGTGGAAAAAGTGGTCATATTGCCATGAAATGTTCACAGGCAATTCAAACCAAACAGGGAGTTTCTAAACTGAAAGATAAAGAGGTTGAGTTTGAACCACCAATTGAGAGAACTAAACTTTTTAAAAATTCAAAATTTGAAATTGGTGAATGTTCGAATAGATTTTACAAAAGAAGTGTGAATCTTGACAACCAAAAATGGGTTGTTAAGAAATCTGATGATGGATCTAGCAATGATTCTGATTCATCAAAATCAGAGGAGCTAACTTCGGGCGATGAATCTGATTCCACAAAGTCAGAGGAGCCACAAACTGAGTTAAAATTGGAAACATCAGTACCTTCAATGGATGATGTCAATTTTCCACCATTGAGGGCTGAGAATTTTAACCAGAAATTTGGTAAAATTGAAATTTCAAATCAATTTTTCTCAGAAAAGAATGAATTTGATGTTGAAAAAACCTTTAACCCCAAAGTGCACCATATTTTTGGTAAAATGGTTGAAAGGAAGGTCAAAGGAGTTAAAGAATTTTATGAGAAGAAAATGAAGAAACCAGGTAAGTGTGTTTCATCTCAGGTTTGTGACTGGGATGGAACATATTATGAACAGTAAAAATCTGGACTTGCCGGAGCTCCCAAGTTGGTAATCGTGGAGCAAGAATCGGCATCTTCCTACAAGTGGTTATTCGGTAAACTTACAAGTGGTAGTTGTTCTTAAATTGTTATATTTTGTTTTACAAGTAGTGTTGATTGATAAAGTGAACCTACAAGTGATTGAAGAAGGTTTTCTTTTTCAAATGATTAATCAAGGTCATTAGGTTGAACTTGATTTGATCATACTTACAAATGTTTGAGAAGACAATGTTATGAATGAACCCCTAACCTACAAGTGGTTTGTAAAATCAACAAAACTACTTTTCCGGAAAAACCATTTGATTAAAATAAACTTAAGTGTTTTGAAATCACAATGGGAAAATAGTTTGTTGTGAGGGGGAGTTCTGATTGTTTATGCCAAGTGGATGGCGAATTGAAGCGATTTGATATCAGTTGTCATTTTACTTGTACAGTTTGTTTTCAAATTTTTTTAAATGTGTTTGAATTTTAGGGGGAGTAAGAATTTCAGAAAATCCAAAAACATTTGAAAATTTGAAAATGTCAAAATCATGATAAAATCAAAAATGAGTTTTGATTGTAAAAAGAGGAAATGATAGTACATCAGTGGACAATCATGGCATGCTAAAGAATTGGAAAGTCAAAAATTTGATAAACGGTCTCACTGATGATGTGTCAGTAGGTTTTTACACATTTAGTAGATTGTGACGAGATATAAACCTAAATTTCAAACTTGCTTATATCGTGGGGAACATCTCTCGGATATATGGGTAACCCCCGAAATCTTGTTTGAAAGGTCCCTCTTTCTGAGATACTAGGTCTTTATACTCAGTGATATCTCGGGTATTATCCCGGGACTTCTGATTTTGCGAAAGCAATGGCCTAGTCCCCGGAGAATACTTTCTGCTTGCTTGAAATATAGCACTACCCTCAGCATAAAAATGATGCAACATTGCAAAATGCTAATCATGTGCTATTGAAACAAAAGATCCTCTAAAGGGGACACACCAAAAGTCGAAGTCGTCATCTCTCTGCTGAACGGAAGTTCTGACCTGAGCTCTCACGGTCCTCGCAATTTAACCCCTTACAGAAATCATCTGTGGTATACTCACCTGTAAGACTGAATATTGGGATCTGAATACAGGAGTATATTCTGAGGTGGGACACGCGAATAAGTTTAAGTGCTTAAAACATTAATCTCGTATCTCGAAACAGTTGAACTTTGTGTGAAAATTTAAGTGGATCAGTATACTGACAATCTAAGTGAATTGTTTAGACTTAAAATGTTTAAAGCTTAACGGTGTTGGTGATTTGTCTCATACACTGATATGATCCTCTTACGCAAACTCACAAAAATATTGTCTGTAAATATTTCTCTATTGCATTTCATTTACATTCAAAATTCCAAAAATATTTTCAGTGTGTTTTAGCATAATTTTTGAAAAATTCAAAAAGATTTTCGACAACTGATGTTGGAAAACTGATTTTCAAAATTTCAAGTGCTAAACATGAAGAACAAAAGATTTGGGAGAGATTTGTGTTTAAATGAGAATAGTTTGTGTATAATTGTCTACAAGTGGTCATCTGTAGCTTTTAAAATGTTATATCATTCTAAAAACATTTCTGCAAGTGGTAAATAGAGAATAAATTTGTCAAATGTTAAATTTGTGAAATTTATTTTTGGGTAGAGTTTTGTGCAGGAAAAGATAGAGTCAGCAACAGATCTTGAGATAAATGATCAAATGGCCAGGTTTCGATTCAGAGCAAGATGTGATACAGGTTACGATCTTGAACCTGTGGAAGTCAGCCTGCGATCTCAGCTTATAGAAAGGGGGAGTCTGAATGACAAAGAGCCAGGTTCTGATTCTAAGAGTCTGTTGGTGCTGATAGAAAAGAGAAGAAAGAGATTTGAGGATGCTTTACAGTGTTAGATACTTCGAAGAATTCGAGACGACTGATAAAGACTGAAGATGCGAAGACTCGACACTGAAGACTCGTCAACATTCGAGGGGGAGTCTGTTAGTGCATGCGTCTGTCGACTTCATCTTGTATCGAGTCTTGTATGTTTGTAGATAGATCAGGGCACGTTATTCGAGAAAAATGTCAAATATAGGGTGAGTGGCAGTTTCAAACGAAATTAGATGTCTAATTCCGTTTGAAGCTAATTTCGCATGAAGGGTAATTCCGTTTGAGACATGTTCAAACGGAATTAGATGCCTATATATACTTCTTCAAACGATATCATTTGTAACTTTTCCGGTCAGAGCAACGAAGTTCTGCCGAAGTGTCGTCTCGCTGTATTTTGTTATCAAATCAATAATACGACAGTTTAAAGTGTGTATCTTGCTGAATTGACCTTGGTACGACTGTTTCCGCCTTTCGTACTGAGCATAAACTCTTCTGATCGACTCGTTCGGGCCCGTATACGATCCCACAGTAATTCCACATCTAAAATATCTACTTATTTTCCACCACAACTATATTTGTGGTGGATTTGGCATAACTAATTTATTATCCCCACTTACCCTTCGGTTGGTCATTTTACGCAATTGACCCATTTTTAGGCATTTGACCCACAAATGTGTATGCCTATAACTTTTATTCAAATCGACGGATTACATAATCACAATCCAAACTCCTAAACAACCTCTAAGGATCGTTTGTCCAGTTTTCCCATCAAGGGCTTTTTGGTCAAATTTAGTCCCCCATTTACAATAAAGGACTTTTGCTACTTATTTGACCAAAAATGTACGTTTAACCACAATCATATTTATACGTACCTGGCTTGGGTCAACCTATTGACCCGTTTCAATACCTTGCCTCCAAAATATGCTAATTCATAGCATTGTTAATTCATAAACCATTTTTATCATGTAAGCATAAGATTCGAGAAACACTTATTAGTCGTTAATTATCAAATGGTAACAAAATCGCCATTTGACCCGTTTGGTCTAAACGACCAAACCATTTGCGCTTAGATTTGAAAGGTATCTATTTACCATTTCATTAAGTAACCTATTTCGGATTTTTCACCAATTAGTTAGGTCTCTTACATCCGTTTCTTACGCGTTTACCCAACTCGACTTATGCCACTTGGTGACGTTTTACACTTCAATTTTAATCAATTTCACTTGACTAAATCAACGTTTTCTTCTTTTTATTCGTTTAGGCTTACTTATAAAGTAGCCGTTCAAAAACACCTTTTTTTTTTACAATTAGCCTTTTCATGGCTAATTTACCGTTTTACCTTTTATTACCATTAAACACGGTTTTTAACATTTATATTAGTTCCGACCCGTATTATTCCGCGTCGGAAACCATATCTAGAATGTTATCTTTAACGTATTTGCAACTTATAAAATAACCACATATTCTACAAGAAGGTGTAAGTTTCACTTACCTTGCCTCCGGTTATGCTCTTTTTCGCATGCTCGATCCGTTTGACCCGCTTCTTTCCCAAGCCTCCATCTAGCTTGTCAAGAGTGTTAGTGCACGATGTCTAAAACCTACGTCTTAGTCTTAGTCATGCTTGTATAGGGTCTAGGGGTCAAATATGTCAAGTTTGTAATGTATAGGGGCTGAATTGTAAGTTTTATGTGTTAATGTTGTGATTCCGCTCGAAATGACACTTTGTCATTTGGAGCGAAATCAGAAGCTTGTGATTCCGCTCGAAATGACAAGGTGTCATTTGGAGCGGAATTAGATCCCCTATATATAATCATGTTTGTTTCTCATTTGGCACCGATCGATCAAGTTGTAACCGAACTGCTGCCGGATTTTTCTGTGATCAATTAATGAGAAACAGTGTTTAAAGTGATATTCTGTCTATTTCTACTCCATTCTCTTTGATTCAAACTGTTTATGTGATTTCGCCATGCAAATAGTGGTATTTTGACTCTGATTGACTCACTAGATCGTCAATATCGATCCTACAATTGGTATCAGAGCCAGTTATGAGCTAAAATACCTGAATCAAAGCTTTTTACCTACATTTTTTGGATTTCTGGACATTTCCACGGGGAAAATGGACTGAGTTTTTGACATATTGTGTAAAAGTGACATTTAACAAACCCTTGAAAGTATCAGCTTAAAATTCGGCTTAAAAGTGGTAAAAAATGGCTCGAAACCTGATTCCGCTTGAACTAGCTTTTGGTTGATTCCGCTTGAAGTCTGAGCGAAATCAGGTTTTTCATCTGATAGTTCTTATTCCGCTCGAGCATTTGGAGCGAAATCAGAGTTTTAGATTGAATCTGTGATTCCGCTCAAGGAAACCTTCTAATTCTGCTCCAAAAATCATTTTAGCTTGAATCTGTGATTCCGCTCGAGGGAACTTTCTGATTCCGCTCCATAGATTACTGATTCCACTTGAAGTGTTAAACTGTGATTCCGCTTGAACTTTAAAATTCTGATTTCGCTTTCAGCATTAAAAATCATGGTTTGAGGGTTAAAGTCCATTTCGTTCGTGATATTTCGTCCGAAGTTCAGTTTGTGTAGAACGTTGTTTTTAGTAAAGTCATAAGTTTTTCAAAGGTTAAACATTTTTTCGGTAATCAAATCTCTAAAAATGGAAAACCAAGATTTCTACAACTTCTTCGCCGGCAGTGGTATGGCAGCAGGGCAAACCTCGGGTAGTCTTGTGCAAAACGTCAACATGGAAAATGAGTTAGGAACAATGCAAAAGCCTCCCAAGCTGATGAACATAGATGAATATGCAGGATGGTCAGGCAGATTTAAGAACTGGGTTCAGGCTAACCGCTTCGAATGCTGGATGAAGATAGAAGTGAAGTATGTTCCACAGGTTGATGGGAGAGGTATGGTAAAGCTTATAGGAAGTCTGACAGAGACAGAACAAAATGATTTCAAAGCCGAGAAAAAGATGATTAGTATCCTTCAGCAGGGCTATCAAAGAGGATATTTTAGTGTTGTTGCAACATGAGGACAATGCTCAATCTATGTGGAATGCATTTAAAGTGAAGTTTCAAGGTAGTGTGTCCATGATCAAGAATAAGAAGGATTTGATCAAGAAGGAGTTTGATATTTTTACCGGCATGAAGGGTGAAACTACAAAGCAACTGATCGAAAGATATTGTCATTTAGTACTTGAGATGAAAAGATTAGATATTGAAAAGACCAATGAAGAATTGATTGATAAGTTGTCTGATGCATTACCATATGACGAGTGGGGCACCTATCTGATGATGTTGAAAAACAATTCAGATTTTGGAAATCTGAATCTTAGTGGGTTCATAGAAAAGATTGAAGCTCAGGAGTTGGAGTTGCTAAAAATTAAAAAGATGAACTTAGCGAATGTTCAACAAGATGTATCTTTGTACTACAGAGGCAGTACTCCAGTTACAACAAACCAGAGCCCAAAGATACAAACTGGTTTTAGTGCTGATACAACATCAAGTGCTTTATCAAGTACTCCACAAACAAACAAGTCTTCGCCATTTGCCAGTTACGATCCAAATGTCAGAGCTACTGAACAAACATCACCTCAAAGCTCAACAAGTTCAAACAATCAGGCATATGTTTCTGGGATCCAATGCAACATCGCAGTCAATATTAAGAATGGGAATGAGTTCACTGAATCAGCTGCGAAACAACACATTGCATTGTTGGCTTCTGTGTTAGAGTCGTATGAATCTCTGGTAGCGGGTAAGATCGGGAATCCGGACATGACCAAAGAGGATTATGGTCAAATAGACCCGGAGGAGCTTGAGTTGATAGATATTAAATGGGGCATGGCTAGTCTGGTAAGGAGAGCACAGCGCTTTATAGAGATCACTGGCAGAAACAGCCTTTCTGGACCTGATCAGAAGCTAGGTTTCGACAAGTCCAAAGTAACATGTTTCAAGTGCAAAGAGAGAGGCCATTTCAAAAGAGAGTGTCCGAACCGAGAAGTGAATAATCATCAAAATCCGTTCACGAATGATTATTATAAGCAGGCAATTTATCACCAGCCGAATCAATAACTTGTAGTTCAAAGACCACAAATCGAGAACAAACTAGAGAAAGCTTTCATTGTGAACCAGGATGACGAGAAAGTTGCTGAGCGATTCAGCTGGGATAAATACATTCATGGAAGTGATGGACAGGCTATGATGGCTGAGATAGTTGAAGTGACCGAAAGTGTTGTTGAACATGAAGTGGTTGTTGAAGATGTTTCTGTGGATAATGTGGCTGACATTGAGGAGTTAGATGCAGAAGTTCATTATGATCAATCTGAGCATGAGGTATTAGCTAGTTCTTTGAGATCTATCATGCCTCCTAAAGTTTTTGAATCTTTTGCAGGTTTCTTTGAAGAACCGACAACTGGATTGTGTCCAAGATATGAGGAGAAGAAAGAGTCTGTCGAAGAAATGATTGATGTGACCAAAGAAATGACCGAAGACACTTTGAAGGAAATTGCTGAGAGGGCTCTCATGGCTAGACTGAAAGAGGTAGACACAGAACTTGTGAAACCCGAGTCTGTCGGTACTAAGTCAGTTCAAAAGGAGTCGGATCAGGAGTCAGGAATTGAGGAGGTCAAATCTGAGAAAGTGTCTGAGTCAGAGTCAAAAGATGTCGGTAAACAGGAAGTGAAAACTGCTCATGAAGCAGAAGTTGTTGAGAAAGTGATTTCAAAGTCTGAAACCCCATGCCAACAGTGTTTACAACAGTGCATGGAGTGTCTTGAAAAAGATACTAAGTTTCAGGAATTGAAACAACATGCTGACATGTTAAAATTTGATTTAGAAAAAGTCAAAGAGGCATATGATACTCTAGCCAGATCAGTTAAAATGATTAAAAAAGAAAGTGTTGAAAATGATAAAGCAACAAAAATAGCAAAAGCAACACTTTTTGACAAACAAGTGGAAGTTAATTTTCATCTTGACACAATCGCATCATTGAAGAAAGAGTTAGAATTAACTAAAATTGAGAATGAGCAAATCGATAAGAAATTGATGAGCTATGTTGCATTGTCCTATGTCCTTGAACAGATTGTACCACAACAGCCTAGTGCAACACCGGTCTTTTACAGCGTTCCACCCCCAATGTGGAATCATTATACTCAAAAGTATCCAGATGGGGTGGAAGCTGCATTGAACCTCAAGCTAAAGACAATTGAGGATGAATTTCCAGAGAGCATTGACGTTACATTCTCTCCGTCCGACACGGACAACGAGTCACAGATCATCAAGACTGTTGTCGACAAGGTGTTAGATGAAGAGAGTGATAACTCTGAGGTTGATGTAATGAAATCTCATTCTGAGAAGTCTGTTACTGATTCTGAAGACGATGGTAACTTTTTAGACCGTTTCATACCGAAATCAGACAAGAGTGTGAATGATGATCCGATCATGGTGGTTTACACTATGATTGGAACTGACAAGCTTTACTCTGATTTCGATTATCCGCTTCAGAATGCAAAGATTGAAAATGTTGAGAAAGTTTTCAAAATGGTTGAAATTGACATTGCTGAAGTTAACAACAAAGAATTCTTTTCGAAACCGAAAAAGTCATTTGTTACGTCACGTTCTAACAACTCGGACAAAAAGGAGTGGGAAGAGAATGGTAACAACAAGAAAAATGGAAACAACTTTAAAAACAAAGGAATTGGTTTTGAGAAAAAGATGGCTAAGAAGGTTGTTAAGCCAAAAGATAAAATGAATGATGTTTTTGTTGTTGGACCAAGTGTGGATGATGAGAAAGAATACATTTTTAGTCAGAAAGCCACTGACGATTTCAATGCAGCGAAGAAACTGAAGGAAGAGTCATTCAAGACAACTTTTGTCGAGTATGACAAAAGGGTTTGCTATCGCTGCAATGAGATTGGACACATGGCAAAACAATGCAAGAAAGTTTTCGAAAAACCTGTCGCTGTAAAACCTGTTGTTAAAAAACCTCGACCTAAGTCACCAGTTGACAAAAAGGGTAAAAAACCAATGGTTTCACCAATTCGCATCTTGAAGAGGGGTGAATCGTTGAAGTCAGAAGATAAGCCTAAATCGACATTCGAGATTGGCGAATCTTCAAAGTCTCAAAAGACTTCAAAGATTTATCCGAAAACGAAAGTTTTTGAAAATCAGTCATGGGTTGTGAAATCAAAACCAACTGTCGAGGAGAAAAAGATGGAAAACATTTTGAAAAATGAAACAAAAGGTTTGAAAAATGATGTAGTTGAGTTTGAGCTTGATAAGTTTCTTGCTGAGTTTCCACCAATCAAAAATGAAGTCAAACCAAAAGTAAAAACTGATGTTCTGAATGTCACGTTTAACTTTCCAAAGATTGATGTGCCGTGTGATTTAGTGTTTGGAAATGTGTCAACCATTAAGAAGTCATGGATATCATTGTTTGAATGAGTTGCTATAATGTGTGCAGGGGCTACCCAAGTCAATCATTTCAAAATGGATCATGGACAGTGGAGCCTCTAGACATATGACGGGGATGCTGGCACTGCTCTACGATGTAAAATCAATCAACGGAGGTTACGTGGGATTTTCCGGAAACCAAGGTGGCAGGATTGTGGGCCAAGGAACCCTGACGAATGGAGTGATTTCTTTTGAGAAAGTGAATTACATCATAGAAATGGAAAACAACTTGCTTAGTATTTCTCAAATCTGTGAGAAATTGTTTACTGTACATTTCACGAAAAATGAATGTCTTGTTTTAAAACCTGGGTTTAAAATCCCTGATGATATGGTGTTGTTGCACGCTCCACGAGAGAACGACTTGTATATTCTTGATATGAGTGTTGCAACACCAACAAATCATCAAAAACAATGTTTTGTGTCGAAAACGAAAGCAACAGAAAAAGAGTCTATTATGTGGCATCGTAAGATGGGACACATACATGTTAGAAAAATGAATTTTCTGGTGCATTATGATTTAGTTGAAGGTGTAAATTTAAAGAATTTTCATTTGTCTGATGATTGTGTAGCTTGTAAGAAGGGAAAGCAGACCCGGAAGTCACACCCACAGAAGTTACTGAACTCGATTAGAGTACCGCTTGAGAGACTTCACATGGATCTCTTCGGGCCGGTCAATGTGAAGAGTATTAGTGGTGATCTATACTGCTTGGTTGTAACCGATGATTATACAAGATTCTCGTGGGTAGTGTGCTTGGAAAGAAAAGATCAGACGTTTGAGTCCCTGATGCTTTTGTTCAAAAAGATGGAAACGCTGTATAAGCTGCCTATCTGAAGAATACGTAGTGACAATGGAACGGAATTCAAGAATAACAAGATGCTCGAGTTCTGTAATGAAAAGGGGATTCTTCATGAATTCAGTGCGCCATATACACCACAACAGAACGGCGTTGCTGAAAGAAAGAATCGGACCTTAATAGAAACTGCTCGAACGATGTTAGCCGATTCCAAGTTACCGATCTTCTTCTGGAGCGAAGCAGTGTCTGCAGCTTCTTACACTTTAAACAGTGTGCTCACCGTCAAGAAGTACAAGAAAACAAGTTTTGAGTTGCTACACCATTACAAGCCAAATCTAGAGTTTCTGGAGCCATTTGGGTCTCCATGTACGTTTATTGATGAAAATGGTAAATTCGGTGCTAAGTCGAATGATGGTTTCTTTGTAGGTTATGCGAGCCCGTTGAAGAGGGTGTTCGTACCTTGTCTGGGGAAAGTAATACAAGTTCTGCATGTGCATTGTCAGAAGCACACTGCTTCACCACAACTTCCCGGACAAAGATTTCTGTTCGATTATGATAAACTCTGGGAGTCGTTTCATCTTCCGACCGAGCCAAGTATTGAAGAACTTATTCTGCTATATCAACAGCAACAATCTAGTTCACAAGATCAAGTGCCAAGGCCTTTGGTAGTTTCACAACCTGAAGTGGATACAAGCATTCCTACAGGTGGCACAAACGATCATGAAGCCGGTCCAAGTGGAACAGCTCACGAACCACCAGAGGAACCAGCTCCAACGTTTGACAACTCTGACGACTCAGAAGAGGAATCTGCTCCTACTTTTAACGAGGAACCAAACGTTACTACGACGGAAGCTGAGGATCACACCGGTGATCTAGACATAACGAGCTTGCAATCGGAAGTTGATGTATCTGACACCGTCATGCCTCGAACCTTGTCTTATCATCCGTCAGAGCAAATCATCAGTGACCTGCAAAGTGGTGTTAAAACAAGAGATCAAATTAACCGAGCACTTACATGTTTTTATTCATCTGTTGCACATTTACAGGAAGAATTCTCACTGAAATGTTATATTTCGCAGATCGAACCCAGAACATATAAAGAAGCGTTAACTGAAGATAGCTGGGTGAATGCTATGCAGGAGGAGCTGCAGCAATTCGAGACACTGGGTGTTTGGAGATTAGTTGATCTGCCAGAGAATCAAAAGTTAATCAAAACAAAGTGGGTATTCAAATGTAAGAGAGACGATAGAGGAGTCGTGGTTCGGAACAAAGCGCGATTAGTGGTACAAGGCTTTAGTCAGCAAGAAGGCATCGACTATGATGAGGTTTACGCGCCTGTTGCTCGACTTGAAGCTATTCGGATCTTCCTAGCATTTGCTTCATGGAAAGATTTCAAAGTGTACCAGCTGGATGTTAAATCTGCCTTCCTGTACGGAAAGATTAAAGAAGAGGTATATGTGGGACAACCACCGGGGTTTACTGATCCACAACACAAGAACAAGGTCTATCTGCTGGATAAGGCGCTCTACGGTTTACACCAGGCCCTGAGAGCCTGGTATGAGACGCTTTCCCAACATCTGCAGGCCAACGGGTTCACCAGAGGGACAGTCGATAGCACATTGTTCACAAAGGAAGTTGCAGGCCATCTCCTAATTGTGCAAATCTACGTTGATGAAATCATTTTCGGTTCGACCAACGACGAGTTGTGCAAAGAGTTCGAGAATGTTATGAAGAAGAAGTTCGAAATGAGTTCGATGGGGGAGATGAAGTTCTTCCTCGGGATGCAAGTGGAGCAGATGCCCGACGGAATCTTCATTCACCAAACAAAATATGTGAAGGACGTGCTTGAAAAGTTTGATATGGCTCAATGCAGTCCAGCAGCAACCCCCCTTGCACAGAATCATGGTATTTGTCCTGACGAGAGTGGCGTCAAGGTGGAGGAGACATTGTACCGGTCAATCATCGGATCCTTAATGTATCTCACTGCTTCCCGACCGGACATCATGTACCCAACATGTCTTTGCGCCAGATATCAGTCGAGCCCGAAGCAGTCACACCTAACAATTGTCAAAAGGATTTTACGGTATTTGAAAGGCTGTCCAAGCATTGGCTTGTGGTATCCTCGCTCGGGTGACTTCTCTCTAACAGGTTTCGCTGATTCTGACTTTGGAAGCTGCAAGCAGAACGCTAAGTCTACCACTGCTAGGTGTCAGTTTTTCGGAACTCGACTTGTTACCTGGCAGTGCAAGAAACAAACCTCTGTGGCGCTTTCTACTTGTGAGGCCGAATACGTTTCAGCCTCCAGCTGCTGCTCTCAGATCCTTTGGATCCAGCAGCAAATGCGCGACTTTGGTTTGCAATTCTTGGATACACCGATTTTCGTGGACAATGAAGCAGCCATTAATATGACTAAAAACCCGGTTCACCATTCTAAAACCAAACATATAGAGATCCGTCATCACTTCATCCGTGATTGTCACGAGAAGAAGTTGATACGTATTGAACATATACACACCGATGATCAGAAGGCTGATTTCTGTACAAAACCATTTGACAAAAAGAGATTTTATTATCTTTTAAAATTGAATGGGATGAAAAATCTGCGTTCTGGGAGGGTTGATGAATGTGAAGCCGAGGAGGGCGGCGATCTGATGTGAACTACGTCGTGTTGTCAACTTTGTTTGTACAGTTTGTTTTTTCTGCGTTTTGATAAAAACAAAAACACAAAAATATGTTTTTATTTTTAGGGGGAGAAAGTTTGCAGAAAATACAAAAACATGATAAAATTTGAAAAATCCAAAAACAACAGAAAACCTGAAAAAGAGTTTGTGTATAATAGGGGAAATGATAGTACATCAGCTAGACAGATACAGTACGCTAAAGAAATGTAATGTTTAATATGCGTTAAGCAGTCTCGCTGATGATGTGCCGATAGGTTTTTACAAAATTAGTAGATTTGTTTGGGATATAAACATAAAAAATTACTTGCTTTTACGTGGGGAACATCTCCAGGATATATGGGTAACCCCCGAAATCTTGTTTGAAAGGTCCCTCTTTCTGAGATACTAGGTCTTTATACTTAGTGATATCTGGGGTATTATCCCGGGACTTCTGCTGAATGGAAATTCTGACTGAGTCCCCGTATAATACTTTACGCAATGCTTTACTTGTAAAGCCTCCCCTCAGCATAAAAAATGATGACACATTGCAAAATGTTAATCATGTGCTGTTGTAAAAAAGATTCCCTAAAGGGAACCCACTGAAAAGTCAAAGCCGTCATCTCTTTGCGTATACGGAAGTA
Source organism: Helianthus tuberosus (assembly GCA_030545235.1). Taxonomy (NCBI): domain Eukaryota; kingdom Viridiplantae; phylum Streptophyta; class Magnoliopsida; order Asterales; family Asteraceae; genus Helianthus; species Helianthus tuberosus. The sequence continues at coordinate 179,537,065 of CM060366.1, forward strand.
TCGACCTGAGCTCTCACGGCTCGCAATTCACCCCATTACAGATATCATCTAGGTATACTCACATGTAAGACTGAATATTGGGATCTGGATACGGGGGTATATACTGAGGTGGGACACATGTAAAAGTTTAAGTCCTAAAACACTTAATTCGTATCCCGAACAGGTTGAAAATTCTGTGAAAATTTAAAATGGATCAGTATATCGACAATCTAGGCGAACTGTTTAATGCTGAGAATGAAAATTAAGCTTAACGGTACTTGTATCTTGTCGGAAGTTGATATGATCCTCTAACACACTCACAAAAAGATTGTGTGTACATATTTTTGCTTATCTGTTTCTAAAAACCAAAAAAGATTTTATTTTCATCTTATTTTTCGACAACGGACGTTAGGGAACTGATGATCAAAGTCTTGTGCAGATCATGTCTGATTCATGAAGTTTGGGTAAGCAGGAGATTCTGGAAAGTGACTGGTACATGTTTGAAAGATTGAAAAAGTGTTTGAAAGTTCAAAAAGTTCAAAAGTTCATTAATTTGAACTGTTTTCAGTTTCAAAAAGTCAGCATACTTTATAATCTGGTAAACCAAGGTCATTAAGTTGGATTTGGTAGGCTGATCAGTTGACCAAGGTCATTAACTTGAACTTGGTTAACTGGGTGTGTCGGTAATAAATCAGAAAATGTTAAAAAGTTAAAAATTTCGTAAAGTTGAAACTGATTTCGCTTGAAAACACAATGTTCACACTTAATTGGCTGATTCCGCTCGAAGTCACCTTATAGTGATTCAGCTTGTATTGCATCGAAGGTCATTTCGAGAGAAATCAGACTGACTATAAATAGTCATCTGATTCCGCTCCAAATCATTTTTTCCTATTCCGCTCCTAAGTGTTTGTCTCCGGCGATTTGAGCGAAACCCCTTATACTTCGATTTTCAAGCCGAATTGCTGCCCGATTTTTGTTTGATTGTGTGTTCTTAGTTGGTTAACACAACTACGAACATGGGAAAGGTAAGATTTACAGCTCAATTTGACTCATATTATGTCTGTTCTTGTGTGTCGACGATGTCTTGTACCGAATACTTAGATTTAGGGTTCAAATCTGATAAAACTGAACAAGAAATCATACATGTGTTGTCGGTTTGTTGTATAAATCATGTATTTGAGTGTTGATTGTAACAGATCTGAGCAAATTTGTGTGTATCGGCGATGAACAGTTTTCGAAACATTGATCTAGGTTTAAATGTTTATGATATTGAACTATAGAATATGTGTGTGTTGTCGGTTTGTTGTGAATATCATGTGTGTGACTTGGATTGTAACAGATTTAGGGTTTATACATGTTTATCGGTACACAGGTTTATAATCTTAGATCTAGGGCTAGTTTGAAGGTCAATATGAATTTAAAACACATTCCAATGTTCGGAATTCACAGATTAACCAACCCACATGTTTAATTTTATCATCTGTTAGGTTTTGAAGTTTGATTATGATTCCGCTTGAGTCATGTTCGGTGATGATGTTGATAAAAGTACTACAAGCTCTTCGAGTTCTTCTGATGATAAGATCGATGAAACTGAACGTTTAAGAAGAATTCAAGAAGAAGTTGCGAATGAAAAGCTGTTAAGAAAGAGAAAGAGACAGGAGAAGGATGATGATGATGCATATGTTCCATCTCCTGAAAGTGTATCTGATTCTCAAACACCTCCTACAGGTGGTAAAAAGAAAGCTAGAGTTAGTAGGAGGATTGTTTCTCCAAAGATAAAGAAGGTTACTCAAAAGATCAAGAAACCAATGAAGAGTGTACTAAAGAAGAAACCTTCTCAAGAACCAAGTAAACCACCATCACCATCATCTGAACCTATATCACATCAATCACCTATTCACTCACCACCTCATCAATCACCTCCTAAGCAACCAACACCACCAAGACAACTTTCACCATTCCATCTCACACCACCTCATTCACCACAACAAATTCATCAATCACCACCACAACAACAAACCTTACTCACATCTCAACAAATATTCCAAACACCACCACCCTCACAACCTATCATTCAAACCACACCTGGTTCTTCGGGGTACAAAGATTTTCCACTTGTTCCTCCTGATTTGGGTATGGGGCTTGATGAGATTGGAGACTTTGATTTTGCAAATACTGCACAAGTGAAGAGTGTTGAAAAGAAAGTTGATGATGTGATGGATGTAAACAAAAGATTGGCAGCTGAAAGCAAAATAGTGGCTGATCGTGAAAAGATTCTCGAGATGCGTGTAAAGAAGTTAGAGTCTGAAAACAAGTCACTACTGAAGAAGATAGAAGCTGATGAAGCAGAGATTGATGTGATGAAAGTTCATATTGCTGAGTTATTGGAAGAGAAAACACGCAAAGATGAACATCTCAAGTATTTTGAATTGAAGAACAAAGAGTTAAAGGATGCCAAAGCATGGAATGAACGTGAAAATTATATGTTGAAGAAAGTATTAGAAAATGTGGTTGGTATGCCTTTAGAGTAGAGATTTGATGAGATTATAAGGGAGGAAGTTAGAGCTCCACATCAAGCTGAAATTGATGCTCAGATGAAAGACAAGGGCAAAGGTTTAGAAGGTGCTTCTGAAGACAGGACACTTGTGTTATCAACTGCTCATGAACAATTTTATGAGAAGCCTGTTCCTCTTTCTACAGTTCCTGTTGTTTTTGATGACGAGGTTTTATTAGAACATGCTCGTGATGTTGATGAAAATGATGATGATAATGAAGAAGATGATGATGATAAAGAAGATGATGACGATGAGAAAGTTTTTTCTGCAAGTAGTTCGAGTGACGATGATAACGACAATGATCAAGGTGCATCTGGTATTCCAGTTACTGAAGTGTCAAAAGAATCAACAGTTGATGATCTTATGAATGATTCTGTAAATGAAGAACCAGAGAATGCAACTGGAGAGGGGGAGAATGTAGACGATCAGAATGTTGATGCGGTCGAAAAGTTGATTCTTCATATTGAACCTCATGTTGAAGAAGGTGAGATAAGGCATACTTACACGTTGGATGAAGTATTGAAAATGTTCAATGTGAAAGAAGCTGAGTTTAAGTTTGATTTTGAGGAAGAACTGAATGCATTCGACATCAACCATCAACCTGAATATGAATACAAGTATGTGGAAGACGCTGATGTGTATGACAGGGTTGAGGTTGAAGACTGTACTGATGAAGAGAATGATACTGAAGATACTTCAGAATTTCCAACACTGATAGAGTTCTTTAGTGAAGAGAATAGAGATGAACTTAGAAGGAAAGTTGCTGAGATCCTTAAAGACAAAAACTTTGAAGGTACTACCAAAGATCCACTGAAAGAAGACCGTAAAAAGTGGTTCAAGGAAAGCAATGAACGTAAATTCAAGCGTCCTTTAAAGTATTATCAAAGAGACAGAAGTATTTCTCTTGGGGATATCATAAGCTGGGGTTTTCTACCTCAAGTTGATGCTTATGTGATCAGAAGAGAATGTGGAATTCAATATTTTGAAAAGTTACATGATGTTATGTCCCTTCCATGGTGGGATGTGGATGAATTATCAAAAGTACGAACTTTGGGATATCCTGTCAGGAAAAATGATATTGCTATGTGGGGTCTGATAAAGTTTGAGTCTCTAAAAGACTTTAAGCATTGGAAGCCACATTATCCGAAGAGAGTTCAAAGGAGAGATCCAGTGACAGGGATTGAAGAGACTATTCTGAATGTGAAAAAGCCGAAAACGATGAAGAACATTCCAGTGCCCAAGATGGAACAGGAATTCTACAAAGGTTTCATGGGCTGGGTGTATAGTTGTATCTCTACTGAAGCAGTGATTACTTATCGAGCTGGGAAAGAGATTAGAGAGAATTTTTTTTTGGTAACATTAGAGAGATTTTTATCTATGACCCGATGTGGTTGGTTAACTGCTCAGCAAAGGATATTGAATGTTTATTCATCAACAAAATCCATTTTCAATCTGAAGACAGAGAGCAAGCGATGCAGTTTCAACAAGTTGTAACTATTTGCTTTCAGAAAAGCATTAATTCTGAAAGTAAATGGAATTCTAAATGGTGGTCGCTTGAAGAGAAAGAAAGAAAGCTGAAAAAGAACGCAAGAAGTTGGAAGAAAACAAAGGAAAATGGATGAAGATACAGGCTGAAGAGGAAAAGAAAAAGAAGAAAGAAAATGAAAGGCTGAGGAATTTGCTGAGAAAGAAGCCAAAGCCAAGAGAAGAAAGTTTTAAATCAATGTGAAGAGCTGAAGACCCGAAGACAAGACTAAAGACTCCGGCTGTATCCAAGGGGGAGTTTGTTAGTGCACGATGTCTAAAACCTACGTCTTAGTCTTAGTCATGCTTGTATAGGGTCTAGGGGTCAAATATGCCAAGTTTGTAATGTATAGGGGCTGAATTGTAAGTTTTATGTGTTAATGTTGTGATTCCGCTCGAAATGACACTTTGTCATTTGGAGCGAAATCAGAAGCTTGTGATTCCGCTCGAAATGACAAGGTGTCATTTGGAGCGGAATTAGATCCCCTATATATAGTCATGTTTGTTTCTCATTTGGCACCGATCGATCAAGTTGTAACCGAAGTGCTGCCGGATTTTTCTGTGATCAATTAATGAGAAACAGTGTTTAAAGTGATAATCTGTCTATTTCTACTCCATTCTCTTTGATTCAACCTGTTTGTGTGATTCCGCCATGCAAATAGTGGTATTTTGACTCTGATTGACTCACTAGATCGTCAATATCGATCCTACAAAGAGTCAAACTATCATCATAATTCGTTAAACGGTTAGATTAGTCATTATCGCATACGACTATTCCCTCTTACGAATTCTATGTCGAAACTACTATTCGACTTCATCATTGGTTAATTTGACTTATAAAAGTCATTTACCCTTAATCATACAAAATGCAAATTTGCATTCAATAACTCATTTAGGCAATCTCTTCAATTATCCGGTAGGCATTATAATGATGCTACCATTTTAAACTATATATATATATATATACATATATATTTATCCATGATCGTGCTGTTATTAACATCAAGTTAACCTAGCTCCCAATTAACAAAGACACTTTATTCATTCATTAGACAAAATCTACGAGTTTTCATCTATAAATGAAACCCTTTTCATCATGTTATTAGGCATTCCTACGGATACCTAATCAAATCAAATTCTACTTACAACCGAGTAGACGCGCGATTTCACTTAGGCATTTTAACAAACACCTAGTGGGCATAATTTTTTTACACATTTACAAACTAGTTTATAACTAGTTATTTCTGCCATATTTAACATCATTTCAAATTCATTATATCTAGCATGCATAACAACACCTAGATTCATGATCAAAATTCTAGTGTTCTTCCCCATCCTACAAAACCCATTTAACATCTAAGTGGGTTAACATGAATTTCATAGTCATGAACACCTATGCATCAAACTATTGACTAGGGTTCATTCCTAACCATGAATTTATCATAATTTCATTCAAACATCAAACATTGAAGTTCAGATTTCGATTTCATATGTTCATAAAAAATTCAAGATGTAACTAGAAGATGAAATTTGACATACCGTGTGATCCCTTCACTGAGGTGATCACTAATCTGAGCTTGGATTTTGATTGATTCGATTTGGCTTCTCAATCTGATCAATTTTTGCAACTTAGGGTTAAGTTGGAGGAACCCTTGTTCGCCCCTGTGTTTTCTACGACCAGAACACACACTTTGGTGTGTGTTTTGGTGTTTTGTGTTTAATATATTAAAACCTTTTTCTCTTTTAATCCTTTTAGTCCCTCAAGTTTCTAGAGTTAACAAAAGGATTATTAACCAAGTTTTCTTTATTGTTTTTAAGGCACATATTTAACTAGGTTGATATTCCTAGTTACTTTGTGGTTTCGGGGAAGTCATAACCCGTTTTATTTTTAAGTCCTGTTAACTCGGGCCTTTTATACACTTTATTTTCTCAAAAGCTTTTGCTCTCCTTTTTTTATTTTATTGTTAGGCTTATTTGTTTAAAACCTAACAATTTACCGGGTTAATTTTACCACTAACGGTATTTTAACCGTTCATTTTTTTTTAATGTGGTTTAATTACCAATCCTGTTTTCGGAGTGTTACAAGTCTACCCCCCTTAAAGAAGTTTCGTCCCCGAAACCTTTCTTACATAATTCCTTAAATTTAACTCCATAGATTTAATTTCGGTAACTACTTGAGCATTGCTCGCATTTAATAATCTTACCAGGATAGTAGTGTAATGTCTTTTTGGCTTCCAACCATATGCGCCTTTCACGTGTAAGGCCTCGTAGGATGTTACTTTCAGCTAGCATCTTTTATCTTTATTGGTTATTTATCTTGACGATTAGACTTGTTACTCACCGATTACCTTATACCCCATCGCTCGGGTATATTCTCTTTGCCTTCCCGAGGCTTCTATGAGTTTATGATCCCTTAATCCGTCATGCTCTAGCTCGGGCTACAATGCGATTACATTTTATATTATCCTTCCGTTATTATTTCACGCGGGGGATTACAACTAGTTCCCACGCTTAACCCAAATGACCCGTAGGTTCCTTCACTTAGCCTCGTAGGCTATTTCTTTAGATTTTCACCTTTTTACCCTTTTAGGGTGAGACCCTTATAGTTTGTTTCTTTGTATTTTTATGACTCGAGGGTCATTCTGGTCCCGTAGACCTTAACATTACTTATAATTCCTGAAGGTTGTGATGGTCCCGTAGATTCATCTTTTACTCATGTCGTTCTAAAATATACTTTCAGTGTCAATGCACCCTTTTTAAGTTTAGAAATCATTCGTTTTCGTTCTTGAATTCTATGGACCTTGACCGTAGTCTACGGCTACATCCGCTTCCATTTTAAACTAATCCTCCGACTCTATGACTTCTTACATCATTTACACGTCGGTTTATTTTCTGCTTATTGGTATCCGGTTTATTCCTAAATTTATTTACAACCCATTACCCGGGTTCTTTTATCTTAATATTTTGCGCTTATTTATTCAGTTCACGCTTACTTACATTTGCTAACGTTATTCTTTACTTAACTCGTTTCGTATGAAATTTCATTACTTGTGAATGTCAAACTTCACTCTTTATCCTACCCGTTCAACTTTGAAGTAGTTGAACGAAATTTTCAAATTTTATGTTTGCAAAATTTTATCGTCTTTTAGTCATAACTCTCGATCCGAGTCTTTTAACCTTTAGTTAGCGTTCCCATCTCTTGGTTTACGCATACTTCTGAATCCCTACCCATCGATCGGGTATTTTACCGAAGGCACTATTATTGCAACCCTTCCGGTATGCATTAAAATTTCGTTTTGGTTTATTTCGTCGTCCTAGCGAATTTCATTGCTTTTATTCGAACAAGTCTTTTATTCCTTATTCTACCCCTTTAACTTGTCTGTGTAAATTTCATCACTTATGACAGTCAAACTTTATCCCTTATGCCTTAGCATTCACATTAGTTGGTTTGAATTTTCATTTACTTTAATCTTTGTCCCTTCTCTCGGGCTCGTTATTCTAACGTAATATGCTCCCGTCATCTGACTTGCGTTTACGTTTACCACCAAACATCTTACTTATTTGATTCATTTGGGTACCTTTTTAATTCGTCCCATTTAACATGTCCTTGCTACATCGGACATAAATGTGTCCATCATAAGAAGTTCATGACATCATGTGTTCACTACTTACTTGGCCAGAGTAAGCGATCAACACATGACACACATGACCTTTTTAAAATTTTCACATTACACCCCATGTAAGTAACGCCTCTAATTCTTCCCATATTCATGGTTTTAGTTGGTAAAACTTTATTGAATTGTTATTTAACGATCATTGGTTTTACCAGTGTCATTATTGAACATATAGAATGTTTTCCTTTTTTTATCGAACTATTATATAATCACACTCGTTATTGTGATCGCTACTTTTCTCAATAGCATTATATTAAGAGTTTTCCACTTGGAATATTACCCCCCGTCCAAGTTTCCACATAAATTGACTCTATTATTGTTTCGTTATTCACAATCACGAGTAACACATTTTTTTTTTCTACTGAACTTTTCTCTTGGAAACCTCTTCCCGGATAGGTGTCTTATTCAGGTTTTTTTCTAAGTTTTATTCTACGTATCCAATAGTCATTCTCTACATGTTTGTTACATATTTCTATTTGTACGATTAATTTAAAACATGCACCTGGTAATGCTTGCCCTAACGGGCTTTCCATGCCTTTGTCGTTGTTCGCGATTGATGTGAGTAAAATGCAACAAATAAATTACATCAAATGAGGCATAAAACTAACCATTTTTTTAGTACTAATGTTGAAAAAAGTGTGCTTTTGTCTTCCTTTTGTATTTTCAGGACTACATGAGCGTACTTGAACAAAAGGAACAAATTTGCAGCCAAATCTAACATAAATACAAAGAAAAGGAATAAACGTGGCATGCCCGACCCCTCGACAGCATCTTCCCAAGCAAAATCAAAGAAACAGAAGGCTGACCATGGCCCCGTGCCCAGCGGACATGGGGGCGTGGCCAGGTGTCTGCTGAAAAGACAAAGCCATAGAAGCTTCTATTCCCAGCATGGGGGCGTGCCCAGCTCAACACGGGCCGTGGTCAACGCTAAGATTCGCAAAATCTTGCAAATCTTGATAGTACATATTCGCTTCTACACACGGGGTCGTGCCCAATGGACAGGGGGACCGTGTCCGGGCTTCTGTGCAGGCTATAAATAAGGGTGCTTAGCTCACTTCAAAGGCATCCCTTGGCAAACCACCTTTCTCCCACTTCACCCACACTCCACTACCATCACAACACCCATATCGACCACCATCATCCATCATCCATCTTAGATAGTGTGTAGTAGTCTCGGGATCCAAGATTGATAGTAAGAGTTCTTGACAATCAAAGGCCATGTTTGTATAGTCTCTTACATCACTTGGTGAAGACAAGCATTTAATGTAATACTTTTGATTTTTAATCTTTTCGCACTTTTTATTTGGTTTTGTATTGATGACTTTAATAACTAGTTTCTTATGTTGATGGTGAAACTTCCTTATCATTTGCCCGTGGTGTCTTGACGTTATTTTACTGTCTATATAAAATAAAAGATTTACACCATTCATATCTCTACGGTCTATATAGAGATATGTTGGCTACCTGGTCGGGGGTTAAGGGAATGGTTTGGTAAGGTTCTTTCCTTGTTCAGTGTATAGATCCTGCAAGGACCTGGGTCAAGCTTACTAGGACCTCCTTCAATACCCACTGATATTGGATGGCGGGGGTGCGAATGGCTTGATCCCCTCATATATAAACTACTATTAATACATTAACCCGGCTACTTGGGATTGTATCCCTGCTGACTCAAACCACTTAGCCGAGGATAACGTCACCTTCAAAAGAGGGGCCTGCCACATTACGCATTAATAACTTAATTAATTATCTTTCAATATTCCGACCCTTTAGGATTGTATGCTTGCTAACTCAAACTACGGGGTTGAGGGTAACGTCACCTTCAAAAGAGGGGCCTACTACTATAACTAAGATAGTTACCAACGCTATACTACGCTCACGATGGGTGCACTTGCCCATGTGTGTGTTTAGTGTTAGTAGAATATCGTATTTTATAAATTTAAAACTTGACTAACGTGTTAAAAAGGGCTTAAGATATAAAGAAAAATATAATACACCCGACACACACCAAGTTTTTGGCGCCGTTGCCGGGGACAAAAGGATTTTAAGAAAGCTTAAAATCGACGGCCTAATCAGTTTTTCAAAAACCTTTTTAAAAAACCACGCGCATTTTTACATTTTTAGTTAGTTTTTGCATTACAGTAGCCTGGACACGGGGCCGTGTTCGCTGAACACGCCCCCGTGCTGCACAAAACCAGTTACATTTTTTTCAAACGCCCAGATACAGAACCTGAACATGGGGCCGTGTTCACTGAACACGGGGCCGTGTCCAGCCTCTGTTTCCTCTTTTATTTTTGTTTTCTGGTCCCGAGACTCTGTTGTGATGTGCTGAGTGATCCTTATGGATCAATACTCAGGAGGTTACAACTACTACTATGAGGAGGATGATTATTGGGAAGAGTATTGTACCATTTGTGGTGATCCCCATTCGGTACAATATTGTGACCTATTTCAACCATCCCCTTCGTACACATACTATGATGAGCCCAGGTACGAGCCATCTACTTCATACACATCCTATGAAGAGCCAAGGTATGAACCTTCTCCCTCATACTCATATTTTGATGACCCAAGGTATGAGCCTTCATACTCATACTTTGAGGAACCAAGATATGAGCCTCCACCTTCATATACTTATTATGAGGAACCATGGCGTGAACAACCCACCTCATATGAGTACTATGAAGAACCAAGTTACGACCCTTATTCATCACACACTTACAATGAGGAACAATGGTATGAACCATCTACTTCGTATGAGTATTATGAGGAACCAAGGATCGAACTTCCGAATTCGAGCTTTGAGGATCAAGATCCTAATTCTATCACCCACATAACCGATAAGAAAATAGAACACATTAAAACTATCGAGTGCTGAATAAAAGAAGCCCGCATAAGGGAAAAGGAGTCCCGAGCAAGGGAAGAATTAACTTGTAATAAAGAAGAGATAGTTGAAAATGTAAAAATGGAAGAACAAGTAAGTGAAAAGCCGACACATGAGTTAAACAACGAAAAAGGTGAGTCCAATAACGTTAAAATTCAAGAAGAGTCTAATTTTCAAGAAATTAATCTCTTATCACCTTCTTTCGAAAGCCATTGTTTAGTACCTACTCATGCTAAGTTTTTAAAAGAGTTAAACACTAACACTAAAATTGATGAAATGGTAAGCGTTAAGTTAACAAATGATCAAACTACGCTAATAAAAAATGATCCATTTGAAATTAACATTACACCGATTACATGTTTTTTTTCAAAATTTCTTTATTACTAATATTACAATTGATAAAGATATTTGTGTTAATATAATGCCAAACTATATTTTCGAAAAATTAAGTATTAGTGATTTTTCTCCACTTCAAATACCCATTTTTCTATCTAATCGGAAAACAATAAAATCAATGGGGATAGTTGAAGATGTGTTAGTCCAAAAAAATCAAATGGTAATCCCAACCGACTTCGTCATCCTTGATGACGCTCCGTTAGTATTGGGACGTCCTTTTGTAAAAACCTACGAAGCTTTGAAAAATCGGAAGTATAACAACCTATCCTTTTAATTAGGGGCATTCAAGAAAAGTGTCGACCTTGAGCGTTCAATGAAATATCCATTGGGCAATAATGCCACCCGATACAAGAGAAGAAATTGACCACTTTGTTGAAGAAGAGGTCGCCATAGAACAAACCTTCTTGGTTCTTGATGAGCGACCAAATAAGGAGTCTCCTAAAGACCCACCACTTGAGCTCAAAGAACTTCCAAAAGGTTTGGAATATGCTTTTCTCGACAAAGAGGGTAAGATACCTGTAATTATTTCGTCAAAATTAACTAGGTAGAAAAAGATAAACTAATCTCACTTTTGAAAAAACACAAAAAACGCGATCGCTTGGTGTCACACCCCGACCACGTAAAAACAACAAACCGTGGCGGAAACGTCGGGGAGTGTCGTGGCAGAATTATTGTTTCACAACCATGGATACAAAAGAGTTTCGTTTTATTTATTAAATAAGTAATTTACATTGTTTTAACATGAAACAAACAAGTTACATAACGACTATCACTGTTATTATGTCACTAAGGCCTCGTCCAGATCCTATGTGACTCATGCATCCTAGTAATCATCATCAAGCAACATCACCTGAAACATATGTAAAAACAAAGTCAGCAAAGAAATGCTGGCGAGCACATAGGTTTTATAAGAGTGTCGGATTCATGGCTAGTTTACATGTTGCAATACCTTATTAAAAACCTTGTTTTGAAAAGAGTATAATATTGCAACGAAATTAACCAACTCAAATCAAGCGGGTTATAATTTATAAAACCTCGTAGCCATGATTCTTAACCCAAAAACATTTGTTTTAGTAAACCAAATTGCAAAACATCTAGTATTAACTCGTTAATAAAACTCGTATGGTTTATATCCTCTCGAAAACATCGTTATTGGACATCGTTTCAAAATCGTTTACCCAAGTGAACTAAATAACGCCACGGTATGTAATATGTTGAAAACACTTATATATAAGAAGTACCAGCGGCGTATCTACCATGTTTTCACCATATCACACCCGTCCCATTATCTAAACACTTAACCAAAAACCAATCTTTATCCAATTCGTTTAATCTTGTTCAAATCGTTTCCAAATCGTTAACTCGTTTAAATCGTTTCCAAATCGTTAACTTGTTTAAATCGTTTCCAAATCATCCTCGTTTTAATTGTGAAAACTATTTTTGGTCGTCTCGCTAATAACATTCAAACCTTCGTGACTCGACTATCTCGCTTCTCGTATTAACAAACCACCAAAGGGTAAGTTAATAATCAGATTCAGTCGTTACCCACCTAACCCACACATAACCATGGGTGCAGTACGATAACGAGATTTGTCAGATCCTATGGTACCATAACCTAATACTGGTCGGTTCGGCCAAAATTAATGAATGTCATTCGTTATGTAACTACAACCAACAAGTTTGTTCACAATATTGAAATCGTTATTAGTTTAGTATAAATCGTTTTAATCATTTTTGAAATCGTCGTTTAAACCTTGAAATCATTTTTGTACATATGAATCACCCCAAAACAATTGAAAACAGTAAAATAGGGGAACTATGTACTCACTTGAAGTGCAAAGTATCCTCAATCAATAGAACTTCAACAAACTCAAGTAAACCAGAGAAATCAAGCAGCACCTAGTAATCGAACCACTAGTCAAACAATTGACACCTCAATCGGAAGATCGGATAGAATGAGGTTTTGTAAACCAAATGAGTGTTGGAACTCATGTGATATGGTTTAACAAAGACTACATTCTAGATCGGAACCTAACCTAAGTGATTTCGACCCATTGCGAGTCATTAAGGTAGCTTACGCTACTTTAACGCGTCGTGCGCACAAATGCACGTTTGAGATGTCTAACTAGTCCTATGACAAGTATTATATGCCTAAACATGTTTAAATATGTTGCTTAATCAGTTATGTGACAAAAGTTTATGTTACATATGCTTAATTATCAATTATGCATGAAAAGGGCATTTTGGTCATTTACCTAAGGCATATAAACTACCTATCATACAACTAACTAAACCTAAGTGACCATAAGGTATAACCTCAGAAGGTTATCCCCTATGCTACTATGGTCACTAAACCTGTTTGGTCGGATCCTAATGATCGACCAAACGGGTCGAGTTCGAAAGTCTAAGCGGGTGTTTAGTCCGCTTGACTTACGACTCTACACAAGTACTAAACTAAAAGTGACGAGCTAAACATGGTAAAACATGTTTAGTTAAGTTAGAAAACAGGTTTTGGTATCAAAACAAACGGTTTTGATACCCAAGAGTAGTTTGGTTACAAAATACGCAAGAATGCGTATTTTGGCCGAAACTACGACTCGTCACTGAGCCTAGATAACGTGGTAATCAGTAGGTATAGTCATTAGAGACTATAACCATCGTGATTACGCTCACGTTATGAAGTTCAAACGAACTTCGCATTGACCATAAACTGGTCAATGTAGAAAGTCAAACGCAGTTTGACTTTTAAGCTAAAAATGCATAAAGGAACGAAGGAATACTTACAAAGGGTCCCCGCAAGCTTTGATCCAATTTACCCTCAGGTATGAAGTGTAAACTCCAATTTAGAGGGCCAAAATCAGATCAATGTGGGTTTTGCAAGTGAATGAGGTGGGCTATTTATAGGAAAACTAGAGCCGTTAGGATCGTTTATCGATTAACGTGCTTTGATCTCGGCCGTAAATGTGTGCCCCATGTTTTCCAATACCATTAGAGCCCCTAGAATGAGCCCATGGTAAGTTAAAAACCATTTACATGTGGAAAGATTGGCTGGAACAGCTGCAAACAGCTGGAAAAATGATCTGTGCAGGTCTGATGCACCTACGCAGCCCGCGTAAGAGACAGGCTTGGCCTACGCGGCCCGCCTGGTCTCTGCAGATCAGCAAATCTGTATAGTTTCGCAGTTTGACACAACTAGTCCCTGCGATCGAACAAACTTGATTTCAACACACCAAACCATCCAAAACTTATTTCTAAGTTATGTGGAGGTTATTTAAGGTATGCTAAGCCTATGTCACTATTCCGGAGTGTTCGTTGCATTAAACTGGTTATATTTACGTATCAGTGCGCATATAACCTTCTAGAAAGTGATTTAAAGCTTGGAATCGGAATCGAATCAAATTGTAAAATCATCAAACAAAAATACACACATAATAACACCAAAACACATATAATAACACCAGAGAACATTGTTTTATTGATAACCAACATTGTTTTACATTGTACATCGATTACAGAACACAGTTGTCACACTTGGAAGCTTGTAGATATTAAAGGAATAAGCCCTTCCATGTGCACGCACAAAATTTTAATGAATGATGACTATAAATAGGTAATACAACCACAATGTAGAGTAAATCCAAAAGTTCAAGAAGTGGTTAAAAATGAAGTCATCAAATTACTTGACACCGGACTCATTTACCCAATTTCCGATAGTCCTTGGGTAAGTCCCGTTCAAGTAGTTCCTAAGAAAGGAGGTATGACGGTGGTCACTAATGAGAAAAATGAATTAATACCAACAAGAACCGTCACAGGATGGAGAGTTTGTATAGATTATCGTCGATTAAATGAGGCAACATGGAAAGATCACTTTCCTTTACCTTTTATTGATCATATGTTAGAAAGATTATCCGGTCACAAATTTTATTGTTTCTTAGATGGTTTTTCAGGTTACTTTCAAATTCCGATAGCACTCGAAGACCAAGAAAAGACAACATTCACATGTACCTACGGAACTTTTGCTTATCGACGCATGCCTTTTGGTCTATGTAATGCCCCCGCAACTTTTCAACATTGCATGGTGGCCATCTTCCATGATATGATAGAAAAGACTATGGAAGTCTTCATGGACGACTTTTCTCTCTTTGGAGATTCATATGACCAATGCCTCGATAACCTTGAATGAATGCTATCTCGATGTGAGGAAACTAACCTCGCCCTTAATTGGGAAAAATGTCATTTCATGGTAACGGAGGGAATAGTACTCGGTCATAAAATCTCAAGCGAAGGAATGGAGGTTGATCAAGCAAAAATAGACACTATTTCTCGATTACCACCCCCATCCTCCGTTTGAGCCATCAGAAGTTTCCTAGGAGATGCCGGATTTTATAGACGATTTATCAAAGACTTTTCAAAAATCTCAAGGCCTCTAACAAAATTACTTGAAAAATATGCTCCTTTCATCTTTGACAAGGATTGCAACCAAGCATTTCTTACACTAAAAGAAATGTTAGTCAATGCACCTATCATGCTAGCGCCTGATTGGAAATTACCTTTCAAAATCATGTGTGATGCAAGTGACTTTGAAGTTGGAGCCATCTTAGGACAAAGAAAAGATAAGCATTTTCACCCAATATATTACGCTAGTAAAACACTTAACGATGCACAAGAAAATTAGACAATAACGGAAAAAGAATTTAGCTATAGTATTTGTCTTTGATAAATTTCATTCTTATCTTGTTCTTTTCAAAACGATAGTTTATGCAGACCATGCAGCCATTCATTATCTCTTTAAGAAATAGGATGTTAAACCACATTTAATAAGATGGATTCTACACCTCCAAGAATTCGACATTGAAATAAAAGACAAAAGAGGAGCAGAAAACATCGCTGCAGATCATCTTTCCCGCTTGGAAGATCCAGCTTTGGAGGCGACCAGGGACGAGCTAATCAATGAAAAATTCCCAACGGAGTCCCTAGAAATGGTGGAATACCGAGAAGAGCCATGGTACGCCGACTATGCTAACTTCTTAGCTAGCGGAGTAGTCGCGAAAGGATGGCCACATCATCAAAGAAAAAAATTCTTTGCCGATGTAAAGCATTATTTTTGGGAAGACCCTTATCTTTTCAAAATGTGTGCCGACCAACTCATCCGATGATGTGTACATGGTAGTGAAGCAAGCAGAATTCTCCGCCATTGTCATGAAGGTCCATATGGAGGACATCATGGTGCCGCTAGTACCGCACGAAAGGTATTTGATTCTGGATTCTATTGGCCAACCATTTACAAAGACGCCCAAAGTCTTGTCAAATCATGTGATGCATGCCAACGATCAGGTAATATTTCTTCCAAAAATGAAATGCCACAAAATGGCATTCTTGTTTGTGAAATTTTTGATGTGTGGGGACTTGACTTTATGGGACCTTTCCCACCATCGAAAGGAAACAAATATATACTTGTGGCAGTGGATTACTTGTCAAAATGGCCGAGGGCGAAGCCCTTCCAACAAATGATGGAATAGTTGTGGTAAGATTCCTGAAACGATTATTTTCTTGTTTCGGAACTCCAAAAGCATTAATAAGTGATAGGGGTACCCATTTTTGTAATCATCAACTTGAAAAAATCTTAACAAGGTATGGGGTCTATCACCGGATCTCAATGGCATATCACCCTCAAACAAATGGACAAGCCGAAGTGACTAATCGAGGTTTAAAAAGAATACTCGAAAAAACCATAGGATTAAATAAAAAAGAATGGGCCGATAAATTAGATGACGTTTTATGGGCTTTTCGAACTGCATATAAAACAACAATAGGTACCACCCCATATAAGCTTGTCTACGGAAAAAGTTGTCATTTGCCGGTAGAAATTGCACACAAAGCCTACTGGGCAATTAAACACGTAAACTTAGACATAGAAATTGCCGGTAAAAATTGATTTTGTCAATTAAATGAATTAGACGAATTAAGAAATCTCGCATACTCTAACTCCGAAATTTATAAGGACAGAATGAAAAATATGCATGATAAACATATTAAACCTAATGAATTTCGGGTAGGAGATCAGGTTCTATTATTTAATTCATGACTTCAATTATTTCCTGGTAAGCTAAAGTCTAGGTGGACGAGACCTTTTTCTATCACCCATATTTTTCCACACAGTTCAATTGAAATTAAATCTCGGAATGGAATTCCATTCAAAGTCAATGGCCAACGGCTTAAGCTTTATCAAGGATTCATTGAGGATGAAGAGGAGGAGATCTCACTGCAAGCGGCCGAAGAATAAACGAAGGTTTGGGCATCAACATCATATCTTGTAAGTAGCGAACGACGGAAAAGCTCCTAATCGGTAAGATTTCTAAAACCAAGTTTTGGGAAACAGGTCACTCACACGTGCACATTAAAAATAATAATAATAATTTTGCCCGCCCACGGGGCCGTGTTCGCGCAACTGTCGGGATAAAACCCCTTTTCTTTTCATTTCTTCACTTCAACACGACCCGTTTCCCCGAAAACTCGCTGGTTCCACCAGAAATTTCTGCAGATTTCTATGTTTTTCCGACTTCCAACAACGTCAAGGTATTATTCTATCATTATAACTAGTTAGATTAATCACTTGCATGTAGTTTAACATCAAATATTTGGGGAAAATCTAGGGTTCTTCAACTTGAACCGAATCAAACCCCAAATTTTTGCTTAGATCTGTTAGTAGTAGTATAGTTGCATGTTACAGGAAGTAAATCAACTTGAATTGTTTTAAATATTTTCCGGATTTCTCACAAAAACCTCAAACCCTTGTTTCTGAACCGAAAAAGATAAAATTGAAGGGGTAAACGGTTTGTTTTGGGAAAAAGTGTAGTTGGGGTTTCATTTTCTGTAGGATCGTGTTTGAACCCAAAATGAGTCGGTCAGAGGTGTTCTACTCAAAATGAAAGGCGGAAACAGACATAATGAGTTGAATTTAGCAAGATATTCACTAAAACTGTCTTGTATATTGATTCTGAAACGATTACAGTTCTGAAGACACTTCGACAGTGCTCTGCCGTCGGAAACACTCTTCTCTAATTCCGCCCTAAATGAAACAGCCTAGGACCTATTTATAGATTTCTGATTCCGCTTGAAACAGCCTCAAGCGGAATAACTCACTCAACCGAAATTACAATACAAACGATATCAGACTCTCAAGCGGAATCACATGTCTAATTCCGCTTGGAATAACCAGGTGACATATTCAAGCGGAATCACTTGATACAAGCGAAATTAGCTCTTTTGTCTTGATTTCTCGATCTTCGTGCTATGTACAATGCGAGACTCGATACAAGACGAAGTCGACAGACGCATGCACCAACAGACTCCCCCTCGAATGTTGACGAGTCTTAAGTGTCGAGTCTTCAACGTCTTCAGTCTTTATCAGTCTGATTTCTCTCTTTCTTCATCAGCATCAACAGACTCCCTTCGAACAATCTTATCTACTTGGATGTCTTCAGACTCCCCCTTTCAATTTGCTGGGATCACAGTCTGGCTTGTTAAAATCACAGAGTTTTCAGGTATCGGAACCTGGCTCTCTATCACTCAGAATCAACTAACCTGCACATTCTCTACCCAAAAGTAAATTTCACACATTTAACATTTGACAAATTTATATACAGACTCTCTCTCAAATAAAACCAGAATGATTTATTAATGTTAGAAACCTCAGATGACCACTTGTATATTCAAAAACTTTTCTCATTTAAACACAAGCTCCCCCTCACCACATGCTCATCATGTTTAGCACTTGGAATTTTGAAAATCAGCTTACCAACATCAGTTGTCAAAAATCTTTTTGAATTTTTCAAAATTTATGCTAAAACACACTAAAAATCTTTTTGGAATTTTTTAGTGAAAAAAAATGCAGTAAAGAAATATTTACAAACAATATTTTTGTGAGTTTGTGTAAGAGGATCATATCAGTTTTTGAGACAAATCACCAACACCGTTAAGCTATAAACATTTTAACTTCTAAACGATTCACTTAGATTGTCAGTATACTGATCCACTTAAATTTTCACACAAAGATCAATTGTTTCGAGATACGAGATTAATGTCTTAAGCACTTAAACTTAATCGCGTGTCCCACCTCAGAATATACTCCCGTATCCGGATCCCAATATTCAGTCTTACAGGTGAGTATACCACATATGATATCTGTAAGGGGTTAAATTGCGAAGAACCGTGAGAGCTCCGGTCAGAACTTCCGTTCAGCAGAGAGATGACGGCTTCTGGTGGGTCCTCTTTAGAGGATCTTTTTTACAACAGCGTTGATTAGCAATTTTATTGTCTCATCATTTTATGATGAGGGCGTCGCTATATTTCAAGCAAGCAGTAAAGTATTCTCTGGGGACTAGGCCATTGCTTCCGCAAAATCAGAAGTCCCGGGATAATACCCCAGATATCACTAAGCATAAAGACCTAGTTTCTCAGAAAGAGGGACCTTTCAAACAAGATTTCGGGGGTTACCCATATATCCGAGAGATGTTTCCCCACGATATAAGCAAATTTGAAATTTAGGTTTATATCTCGTTTCAATCTACTAAATGTGCAAAAACCTACTGGCACATCATCAGTGAGACCGTTTATCACATTTTGACTTTCTAATTCTTTAGCATGTTGTGATAGTCTACTGATGTACTATCATTTCCTCTTCTATACAACAAAACTCGTTTTTGAATTTTATCTTGTTTTTGGTTTTTAAATTTTCAAATGTTTTTGGATTTTCTGAAATTTCTTACTCCCCCTAAAATTCAAACACATTTAAGGAAATTTGAAAATAAACTATACAAGTAAGTTGACAACCGATATCAAATCGCTTCAAATCGCCATCCACTTGGCATAAACAATCAGAACTCCCCCTTACAACAAACTATTTTCTCATTATGATTTCAAAACACTTAAGTTTGTTTTAACCAAAATGATTTTTCCGAAAAATAAGTTTTGTTGGGGTTACCACTTGTAGATTAAGGGTTCATCATATTGTTTTTCTCAATCATTTTTAGAAAATCAAGTACAACTTAATGTCCCTGATTTACCACTTGTAAGTCGAAATATCACTTTCGTGAATTTCTCAAGAGAAATGCCGATTCCTGCTCCACACTTACCAACCTGGGAGCTCCGGCAAGTCCGGATGTTTACTTGTGAAAAACAGACATCCAAGCTTCACCAAAGTTGGATGTTTCCTCCTCAACTTCACTTGGGTAAAAGTTGCTTTCTTTGTTTCATAAAAGTCCTTTACCCCTTTAGCCTTACCCTCAACCATTTTCTCAAAAATCTTTTTCACATTTCCATTAAACGCTTTCTCAACATCAAATTCTTTCTTCTCAGAATAGAACTGATTCGAGATCTCAACTTTTCCAACTTTTGATTTAAAATTCTCAGCCCTCAATGGTGGAAAGTGAACAACATCCATTGGAGGTACTGAGTTTTCATCTTTTAACTCAACTTGTGGCTCCTCTGATTTTGTGGAATCAGATTCATCGCCATGAATCTTCTTAACCACCCACGCTTGGTTGTCCTTAGCTTTCTTTTTGTAAAAATGAGTCTTTGAGCATTCACCAACTTCATATGTTGAATTTTCAAACATTTTGAATTTTTCAGTTGGTGGTTCATTTTTCTCAACAACTTTTTCTTTGAGTTTCTTAGAGATTTCCTGTTTTTTTTTTTTTTTTTTTTGCTGTTTGAAAACAGTTCCATGCAATGTGACCAGCTTCATTGCATCTGAAACAGATTCTAGTCTCAAACTTCTTCTTTTCAGCAAGAAACTCCTGGTTTGACTGTTTCCAGAAAGGTTTCTTCTGTTCTTCTTCAGCGCTTCCTCCTGAAACAAATTTCATTTGTGATTTAAAATCTCGAACATATTTTTCATTTTTATAATTTTCTGGTGGAATAAATCTTAATCCTTTCTTTTTGAAATTACCGTTATGGTTTGGTTTCTTTTGAAAACCATAACCAGAACCGTAACCTTTTTTCTTGTTTAAACGTTGTTGAACTCTTGAAGTGTATTTTTTAGGTTTTTCAGTAAGATTTACATCTTTTATTTCAGAAATATTGATTTCTGTTAGTTTGAAAACCTTTTTAATCTTTTCAAAATTAACACTTCTTATTGGAAATTCCTCATCAGAATATAATTTGTCTGAATCAATCAATGTATATGCCACTTTGATTGCTTCGTCATTCAAATTAGATTTTGATAACAGGAATTCTTTATTGTAAATCCGTTTAACCGACGACTTTGAATTGTTGACTTTCAAACTCGAACTTTTGATGGACGAACTTGAACACCCAGACTCTGACTTTGACTCAGACTTTAACTCCGACTCCTCATCTGTATCCAACACCTGATCGACCACCTTTTTTATTAACTCGGACTTATGATCAGTGTCGGACGATGTAAAAACGACGTCAATGTTTTCTAGTAATTCATCGGTTATTTCGGACTTTAACTTTATATTGACTGCTTTTTCGACTTGCTCCTCATTCGGTTTTCTAGGAGAATACCCTTCCCAAATCGGAGGTGGACACTTGTTATAACTAACACTCGGTTTCTTACCAGTATCCTTCTTCTTTGGATTCTCATCTTTAAATGCTTCAAAACCTGCAACAGTTGGATAAATTCGATCAATGAGATAATCAGAACTAGAATAACTTTGTAGTAAACGTCTAATTCTCTCATTTTCAATCTTTTCTGTCTCCAACTCCTGCTGCAACTTGGCACATTCTTCAATGTAATAATTTATTGCCTTCTGCTTTGTCATCATCACATCATTCATCATGGTTAGCGTATCTTCTCTTTTAGAATTTGTCTTTTGAAGACCAGTTACTGTTCTATTTAGCACATCATATGATTCTTTCACGTAATTGAGATTGAACAATAATTGTTCTTTCATCTTTTCTTGTTTACTCAGTTTCTCATCTTTTTCTGCACATTGCTGGCAAGATTCCAAACACTTTAAGCAAGGCTTGATGACTTCCACTATCTTTTCAACTTCAATGACCTTCTCAGTTTTAACTTCTTTTTCAACTTCAATCACCTTTTCTATTTCAACTATCTCCTCAGGAACAATTTTAACCTCTTCATTTCGAACATTCTCTTCCTTTTTATCAACACTTTCACACTTCATTTTCTTTTGTTCTTTTGCTGCTCGTCTCTCCTTCAGCTTCTTCAAGCGATCTGCAAAATAAAATTGAAAACTTTCAGGAAATAGATGAGTTTTTGCAACATTAATATGTCTTTCTTCCACATCATAACCACTGTCATCAGTTGGTGATTGATCAAAATCTATTTTCTTCTCAGAACTCTCATCTGAAGAACTAGAATCAGATGGTGTTTGATAAAAATTTAATGTCTTTTCAGAACTATCATCTGAAGAACCAGAATCAGATGATGTTTGATCAACAACAGTTACTTCTTCTGAGCTTTCATCAGATGAAACAGATTCTTCTTCTTGATTCTTCTTAAGAACACCAATCGTTTTCATCCATTCTGTAAACAAATTGGGTTCTTGAACTATCTTTGCAATGAAAGCTTTAAAATTCCCATTCTCATCCGCAAATCTATCCCAGCTGAACCCTTCAGGTAACTTTTCATCATCTTGGTTTATTAAACATGCTTTATTATCAGCTGATATATATTTGTCCCAACTGAAACCTGGAGCCATTTTATCATCATCTTGATTAATGAGACCATAATAAGCTTTCTTATTCGCATCTTCAATCATCTTCCCATGAGCAGTTTGTGTTTCTTTTTGTTGATATGGTTGGTGAGCAACTTGTTGATATATGGCTTTCCGATAGTAGTCATCTTTTCCAAATGGATTCTTTGCTCCACTCGCTTCCTGATTTTTGCATTCTCTTTTGAAGTGACCTTTCTCCCTGCATCGAAAACAAGTAACTTTAGATTTATCAAAACCCAAAGTAGACACATGTGCATCCAGAAAATCATTTCTCCCTGTTATCATTTTAAACTTTTCTGCTCTCCTCAAGACACTAGCTAGACACCATTTGATGTCCATGAGCTCCATCTCTTCAGCGTCTATCTGATCGTAATCCTCTTTCGTCAGCATAGGATTTCCGATCCTCCCTGCAACCAAACCTTCATAGGATTGTAGCACCGTTGCAAGTAACACCATGTGATCTTTTGCAATTTCTTCAGAAAAACTTTGACCATATGGAAGATTCAATGCAATGTTACACTGTATCACACAACCATTTCCACTTTTTGAACTTTGAGAATGAAAGTTTGAAGTTAAATTCTTTTGATCAACACTTGGATATAAAGAAAATCCACTGCTGCTATTTGGACTTTGTTCAACAGTTCCAGATGAGTTTCCAGCACTAAAAGCAGTTTGAATTTTCGGACTCTTTTCAACCTCTTGAACATTTCCTTTGTAATACATTTTCACATCTTGTTGATTACTCGGATTATTCATCCTTGCAATCTTTTGCTGTTCAAGATCTTGACCCTCAATCTTCTCGATGAACTGAGAAATCGTCAAACCATCATAAACTCCGGTGTTCTTTAAGATCATCAAAAATGTACCCCATTCCTTTTGAGGTAAAGCATCAGCTAATTTGTCGACCCACTCCTCACGTTCTTTGGTTATGCTTAGCAACGACATAGAACGCACTAAGTGGCAATATCTTTCAATCAGTTTCTTTGTATCTTCCCCTGGCAGACTTGTGAATAGATCAAATTCTTTCTTAAGTAACGCCTTTTTACTTTTTATCATCTTCTCACTTCCCTCAAATTTGATTTTAAGAGCATCCCAAATTGATTTTGAAGTTTTGTCATGCTGAAGCAATACAAAGATATCTTCTTTAATAGCTTGCTGAAGTAGACTAATCATCATCTTTTCAGCTCTGTACATGTCTCGTTCTTTATCATTGAATTCAGAGATTTCTTTCTCAACTTGCAGATCAGTACGTGGTATAACATACTTCTTCAAAATACACTCCCAATATCTCAAATGATTTGCTTGAACCCAGTTTTCAAACCGATCTTTCCAACCGTAATACTCCTCAATGCTCATTAGCTTCGGGGCTTTTTGCGTAGTTCCAGTCTCATTTTCTGAGTTCATGTTTTGAGCAATCGTAGCCGGAATAGTTGGGGATGTTGCAAATGCGTTGTAAAATTCTTCACTCTTGATTCGGTAACACGTTTCACAAAACAGATACTTTCAAGCGAGATTACCTGCACAACACCTTCAAACAAAATTAAGATTTCAAGCGGGATAAGAAGTTCAAACGAAAAAACCCTTTCAAGCTAAATACCGTATTTCCAAGCGGAATCAACTACTTGAAGCGAAATCAACTGATTTCGCTTGAAATTTCAAGCGGAACAAGTTATTTCGCTTGAAATGACCTCAACTTTTCAAGCGGAATTAAATGACACGTTGAAGCGGAATAAGAACTTTGGTCCATATTAGTCACTTTTAAGCTGAATTTTGGTCTAAATTTCTCAAGGGTTTGTTAAAACAGGATTACGCTTGTGTTGTGAAAAATTCAGGCCATTTTAACCGCTAAAACTTGTTCAATTGATAAAAGAAGGGGTAGATGAAAGAGAAAGAGATGAAATCAAGCTAAACACTGCAGAACTCCTCCTCCTGAGCTCTGATACCACTTGTAGGATCGTGTTCGGACCCGAAATGAGTCGGTTAGAGGTGTTCTACTCAAAATGAAAGGCGGAAACAGACATAATGAGTTGAATTCAGCAAGATATTCACTAAAACTGTCTTGTATATTGATTCTGAAACGATTACAGTTCTGAAGACACTTCGACAGTGCTCCGCCGTCGGAAACACTCTTCTCTAATTCCGCCCCAAATGAAACAGCCTAGCACCTATTTATAGATTTCTGATTCCGCTTGAAACAGTCTCAAGCGGAATAACTCACTCAAGCGAAATTACAATACAAACGATATCAGACTCTCAAGTGGAATCCCATGTCTAATTCCGCTTAGAATAACCAGGTGACATCTTCAAGCGGAATCACTTGATACAAGCGAAATTAGCTCTTTTGTCATGATTTCTCGATCTTCGTGTTATGTACAATGCGAGACTCGATACAAGACGAAGTCGACAGACGCATGCACCAACATTTTCGGGGAAAATCGCACCTATTGGACCAAAAATTTTCAAGTTTTCGAAACCGGGACGAAAAATCAAATTTTTAGAAAACAGACGCCTGAGCACGGGGTCGTGTCCAGGGGACACGGGGCCAGGGGACATGGGGCCGTGTTCAGCTTGCTGTTTTTAGTTTTCTTTGAAAAATTTACTATTTCGTGCTAATTGTTCGGTGTTTTCTTTCAAATGGCCAAGAAGTTCACAAGATCCAGCCAGAGTGAGTAGGAAAGCTTGACCGCTTCAACGACCAAGTTTTCCTGTGAACCCGGAAAGCAAAACCGAAAGCCAAAACCTGTTTTCGAAGATTGCAGATTGTTAACACGGGGGCGTGTTGGCTGTCCACCACCCTGTAGCTGCTGTTTGTTTAAAACATGCCCTACACGGGGTCGTGTCCACAAGACACGCCCTCGTGCCCAACTTCTGTAAGTTTTCTTTACTGGCAGTCTGACCACGGGGCCGTGCTCACCCAGAACGGGGTCATGTCCAGATGCCCAGTGACACCAAAACCTTGTTTTAAACACCTTTTTACACATTCAATCAACCTAAAAACTTATTTTTGGTACACATTGAGGACAATGTGTAATTTAAGTGTGGGGGGAATGCTAAAACCTTGAATTTTGCAAGTCCTAAAAACAAGCCTTACACAAAACTCTATTGGAACCGCTAATCACCCCAAATTTTTTCAAAAACTTTTCATTTTTTTACTTGTCTTGGTTTAATTTGGGAATAACAAGTTCTAAAAAGGTTATATTTTTACAAATTTATAACCGATAACGTCGTGATAAAAAGAACCAAAATAAGAAAATTATGAAACGGCATGACAAATCTAGTTAAAATTTGATTATATATACTTGATCACATAATAAACTCATTCCCATAAAAAGTGAGTTTTGAGCCTTTATTGAGCATACAAGCATATATCTTTAAACTAAATGCTCATTTTTCGTTTATTTTGTGAATAGCCGCTTGGTTCTTACGACTCTAGAACTTGCCACGACGATACATTTCTTGTCCTTACCAACTTAAACACAAGTAAGTAAATGGAGGCATTAGGACTAACCCATTTTTCTTTCAACGCCATTATTTTTCCTTTTCTTTTAACCTACCCAAAAATCACCCTAGTTAACCCCTTTGAGCCTAAACCTTTTCATTTCTAAACCCACAAAACAAACACCCTTCACCCACCAAACCCTTTTTTTTCTTTTAAACCCTTTTGTTTTAGTAAAAAGCTCGGTTTTCTTGTGACAAATCCTAAAAAAAAATGATGAAGTGTAGCAATAAACAAACAAGTTCCTCAAAGAAACTTTGTTTGAATAAAACTTTGTTTCTTGTGACAACCGACGCTTTTTACGCTTTTAGCCCTTTCTTTTTACTAACCACTAACCCAAAACAACCTACCTTTAACCCAAGCCTAACCCTCCCCAAGTCCTCTTGATATTTACAAAGGTTTATAGTTAAAAAGGAGCAGGATTGATTGCTTGGCAAGCTTATGGTAGAAGTAAGTTCCATGCCGGTCTCGAGTGTTTCACAAAAATACATCTTCGGCCAAGTGTTGAGTGATCTCCCGTGAGTTATGTGAACTTGTATATAAATGGAATTTTAAAAAGGCATGTTATGACCAAATAAGTAATTTCTCTTATAAAACATTCTAAATAAATCATAACGAATAGGATTGTAAATAGCACAAAAATAAAACCCAATAAAGATCTTGGATTCCCGACACTCAAGACAAGCCCAAAAACTTCTCTTCTACCCATTCCATTTGGGCGTGTAAGCCACATTATAAAGAGTTTTGCTTGAGGACAAGCATAGATTCAAGTGTGGGGGTATTTGATTTGTGTAAAATGCAACATATAAATTACATCAAATAAGGCATAAAACTAACCCTTTTTTAGTACTAATGTTGGAAAAGTGTGCTTTTGTCTTCCTTTTGTATTTTCAGGACTAAATGAGCGTAATTGAACAAAAGGAACAAATTTGCAGCCAAATCTAACATAAATACAAAGAAAAGGAATAAACGTGGCATGCCCGACCCCTCGACAGCATCTTCCCAAGCAAAAACAAAGAAACAGAAGGCTGACCACGGCCCTGTGCCCAGCTGACATGGGGGCGTGGCAAGGTGTCTTCAGAAAAGACAAAGCCATAGAAGCTTCTATTCCCAGCATGGGGGCATGCCCAGCTCAACACAGGCCGTGGTCAACGCTAAGATTCGCAAAATCTTGCAAATCTTGATAGTACAGATTCGCTTCTGCACACGGGGCCGTGCCCAATGGACACGGGGCCGTGTTCGGGCTTCTGTGCATGCTATAAATAGGGGTGCTTGGCTCACTTCAAAGGCATCCCTTGGCAAACCACCTCTCTCCCAGTTCACCCACACTCCACCACCATCACAACACCCACATCCACCACCATCATCCATCTTAGAGTGTGTGTAGTAGTCTCGGGATCCAAGATTGATAGTAATAGTTCTTGACAATCAAAGGCCATGTTTACCTAAGTCTCTTACATCACTTGGTGAAGACAAGCATTTAATGTAATACTTTTGATTTTTAATCTTTTCGCTCTTTTGATTTAGTTTTGTATTAATGACTTTAATAACTAGTTTCTTATGTTGAAGGTGAAACTTCCTTATCATTTGTCCGTGGTGTCTTGGCGTTATTTTACTGTCTATATAAAATAAAAGATTTACACCATTCATATCTCTACGGTCTATACAGAGATATGTCGGCTACCTGGTCAGGGGTTAAGAGAATGGTTTGCTAAGGTTCTTGCCTTGTTCAGTGTATAGATCCTGCAAGGACCTGGGTCAAGCTTACTAGGACCTCCTTCATTACCCACTGGTATTGGATGGCGGGGGTGCGAATGGCTTGACCCCTCATATGTAAACTACTATTAACACATTAACCCAGCCACTTGGGATTGTATCCCTGGTGACTCAAACCACTTAGCCGAGGGTAACGTCACCTTCAAAAGAGGGGCCTACCACATTACGCATTAATAACTTAATTAATTATCTTTCAATATTCCGAACCTTTAGGATTGTATCCTTGCTGACTCAAAATACTAGGTTGAGGGTAACATCACCTTCGAAAGAGGGGCCTACTACTATAACTAAGATAATCTATTAAAAAGTGCGGAAATCATCAAAGGTTACATTAAAGGCGAGTCGGATCCAAGTGATTCATCTTGTCTATATGTTTTTATTTTATTTTTATTTTTCAGCATTTTTGTTTTTATTTTTCATGTTTAAAACCTTTTCTAAAACTTTTGATTTGATTAGACGTTGAGGATAAACCGGTACTAAAAGCTCTTGTGTCCTTGGACGACCTCGGTATCTTACCAACGCTATACTACGCTCACGATGGGTGCACTTGCCCATGTGTGTGTTTAGTGTTAGTAGAATATCGTGTTTTATAAATTTAAAACTTGACTAACGTGTTAAAAAGGGCTTTAGATATAAAGAAAAACCTAATACACCTGACACACACCAGCGATCATTACGCAATTTAGGTCCTTGATAAGTATGCTCTACTCGTCATACCTCGGACTGTTTCACCGTCATATCCGCAATTCATTCAACTCTCGTCATCTTCAGATGCGAGTGTCCTTCAATTAAAACATTCACAAAAGTTAGTAATGTCGACATCAATAATCGTCCGTATTATAATACAAGACTTTCCGGTATACGTGTCAACGCACGTAATTACGTTAAGTATATCGATCCTTGATCGATTTAATTGGGGTAACGTGTATTACACGATAATCCTATGTGTTATTCACTACACTTCAATCATACTAAACCATTACTATATACTTGTACTTACCGGATTTGCGATCAAGCCTCGAACCGAACACTTTATCCTTTTAACCTTGAGTTCCGATACTAACTTGTAACACCCATATTCTCTTTTAATGGTTTTCGTATAAATTACGAAAATAAACATGTAATTTTACATATGTATTGTTGAATAATACGGGTAAATTAAAACTTTTACAATTTGAAAGTAATACAACTTAATATGTATGGATTCGTCGTTTAAAAACGACGACGAAGCGGCATGCGGAAGCTTTTATCTTGTTCGTGTTCGGTTCTTCGGTGGGCTTGATCATATCCGACATCCAATATGTACCTACATTTCATAAACATGAAATGATTTTAGTTATGTTACATTTATAACATGTATATAAACTCGTCCGAATATCAAAACAAACAAACACACAACAATTTTCAGCTTTAGCGTCCCTCGCGGGGCGCGACAGACTTAAGACTGTTCTTCACGGGGCGCGACAGCCCTCGCGCTGCGCGACCACATTGCCAGGTCTCCGTCGCGTGCCGTGACAACCTGTCTTCGACAGAATGATCAGTTGGCTAGCTCAATTCTAACCATAATTTTAACTTTAAAACCTCATATCTTTCGATCTAGACGTCCGTTTTACGTGATTGTTTTTCCTACGTGACCGTAATTTGATTCTCCATCATATGGAGTAAAAATCCTACATCTAAATTCACAAAATCTTAGATTTCAAGCTCTCGGCTTGAAATTCCATTTTAGCACTTTTTGACCCGTTTAAGTTTTAAACCACTAACTTGCTTCTAATTAATTAAAATACATGCTCCAACGTATTTAACACAAAATATTTAGCTCGGGTTCATAATTCTTATGAATTACGCAACTAGTATGCAAGCTATGCGCATAGATCCGTTTTGACCCGTTTAGGGGATTTAAGCAATTTAGTCTAAACTAGCTCTTTTCTTTTCACACTTCGTAATTCCACATCTAAAATATCTACTTATATTCCACCACAACTATTTTTGTGCTGGATTTGGCATAACTAATTTATTATCCCCACTTACCCTTCGGTTGGTCATTTTACGCAATTGACCCATTTTTAGGCATTTGACCCACAAATGTGTATGCCTATAGCTTTTATTCAAATCTACGGATTACATAAAACACAATCCAAACTCCTAAACATCCTTTAAGGATCGTTTGTCCGGTTTTCCCATCAAGGGCTTTTTGGTCAAATTTAGTCCCCCATTTACGACGAAGGACTTTTGCTACTTATTTGACAAAAAATGTACATTTAACCACAATCATATTTATACGTACCTGGCTCGGGTCAACCTATTGACCCGTTTCAATACCTTGCCTCCATAATATGCTAATTCATAGCATTGTTAATTCATAAACCATTTTTATCCTATAAGCATAAGACTCGACAAACACTTATTATCGTTAATTGTAAAATGGTAACAACATCGCCATTTGACCCGTTTGGTCTAAACGACCAAACCATTTGCGCTTAGATTTGAATGGTATCTATTTATCATTTCATTATGTAACTTATTTCGGATTTTTCACCAATTAGTTAGGTCTCTTACATCCGTTTCTTACGCGTGCCACTTGGTGTCGTTTTATACTTCAATTTTAATCCATTTTCACTTCATTAAATCACCGTTTTCTTCTTTTTATTTGTTTAGGCTTACTTATAAAGTAGCCGTTCAAAAGCACCCTTTTTTACTATTAGCCTTTTCATGGCAAATTTACCGTTTTACCTTGCATCCGGTTATGCTCTTTTCCGCGTGCTCGATCCGTTTGACCCGCTTCTTTCCCAAGCCTCCATCTAGTTTGTCAAGAGTCAAACTATCATCATAATTCGTAAGACGGTTTGATTAGTCATTATTGCATACGACTATTCCCTCTTACGAATTCTATGTCGAAACTACTATTCGACTTCATCATTGGTTAATTTGACTTAAAAAAGTCATTTACCCTTAATCATACAAAATACAAATTTGCATTCAATAACTCATTTAGGCAATCTCTTCAATTATCCAGTAGGCATTATAATGATGCTACCGTTTTAAACAATATATATATATATATATATATATAAATATATATATATATATATATATATATATATATATATATTTATCCATGATCGTGCTATTATTAACATCAAGTTAACCTAGCTCCCAATTAACAAAGACACTTTATTCATTCATTAGACAAAATCTATGGGTTTTTATCTATAAATGAAACCTTTTTCATCATGTTATTAGGCATTCTACGGATACCTAATGAAATCAAATTCTACAAACAACCGAGTAGACGCGCGATTTCACTTAGGCATTTTAACAAACACCTAGTGGGCATAATTTTTTTTACACATTTACAAACTAGTTTATAACTAGTTATTTCTACCAAGTTTAAAATCATTTTAAAATTCACTATATCTAAGTGTTCTTCCCCATCCTACAAAACCCATTTAACATCTAAGTGGGTCGACATGAATTTCATAGTCATGAACACCAATGCATCAAATTATTGACTAGGGTTCGTTCCTAACCGTGAATTTATCATAATTTCATTCAAACATCAAACATTCAAGTTCAGATTTCGATTTCATATGTTCATCCAAAATTCAAGATGTAACTAGAAGATGGAATTTGACATACCTTGTGATCCCTTCACTGAGGTGATCACTAATCTGAGCTTGGATTTCGATTTGGCTTCCCAATTTGATCAATTTTTGCAAGTTAGGGTTAAGTTGGAGGAAACCTTGTTCGCCCCTGTGTTTTCTGCGACCAGAATACACACTTTGGTGTGTGTTTTGGTGTTTGGTGTTTAATAAATTAAAACATTTTTCTCTTTTAACCCTTTTAGTCCCTCAAGTTTCTAGAGTTAACGAAAGGATTATTAACCAAGTTTTCTTTTTTGTTTTTAAGGCACATATTTAACTAGGTTGATATTCCTAGTTACTTTGTGGGTTCGGGGAAGTCATAACGTTTAAGTCTCGTTAACTCGGGCCTTTTATACAGTTTATTTTCTCTAAAGCATTTGCTCTCCTTTTTATTTTATTGTTAGGCTTATTTGTTTAAAACCTAACAATTTACAGGGTTAATTTTACCACTAACGGTATTTTACCCGTTCATTATTTTTAACGTGGTTTAATTACCAATCCCATTTTCGGGGTGTTACATTGTGTAAACCCGGTAGGGGTTTTTACAAGCTTACTTGATATCCTCACTCGAACTCGCTGTACACTACACTCTTGCGCGAACATCGGATACTACAGCTTTGCTCAAGATCAGCCTTTGCTAAGGCTGGTAACACACACAAACGATTGATCTGGTTGAGACTAGGTGTGAATCAGGAGTGAAATCCATACTTCGACGCAAGTTCTCCCTATCTATCTCGTGATTCTATCACACAAACAGGAATGGAGTCGCTAAGTTAGGGGTGAAACCCGAATCTTGATGACTTGTTCCGTTCTCTATTTTGATTTTACAAAAACTCCCACCAAAGTCTCGATGGATTCCAATGACTCGAATTTCGAAAAGGACCGAAAGGATGCGTGCCATTCACCGTATGTCGGTGATAGAGCACAGTCTAATAGGCCAAAAGGACTTTGAGTACATCCTTGAGAATTGTCGAACCACTTTGGATAGTCAACGTCTATCAAGCCAAGACAAACTCTTTACAATTTTATGTGTTTTGATTTTGGATTTCCCCGCCGCTGACTTTGTAATTTATCGATTCCTTGAGTTTTATGTGGTGTTATACGTTTATGTGTTTCGATTTTGGTGATTTACTCGCTTTTCATTATTCGCTTTGATCAACACACACAACTCGCACTACACATTTACCTCAAGACGCCAACAAATCGCATGCTATGTTATACGCTTACGCTATACTACTCGTTGTGCTACTTGATATGTACTCGCACTTGCAACTCTCGATCGCTTATGCGGCTTTGAAAGATAGGTGAATACGTGCAATATATGTAGGTAAATACGTGAAAAATATAGTGGAATACGTGCTTCTATGCTTACGTGGACAATGTGCTTCTGTGGATTATGTGCATACGTGGCTATGTGAATTAGACGTGTTCCTGTGCTTTATATAAAGTAGCTTTGGGTGAGATAATAGACTATACTCGACTTAATTGAAATTGTGTTTGAGTCCTGTGACGATGTCTGTTGCAGACAATGTCGTCATTCGGAACTCACATTGCTCGCTCCACTCGCCGAAACCATGAGGACAAACGCATCGCTGCTCTAGTCACAAAGCAGATGGCTTAGGTCATTCCGCAAATTGTCAGCGAGCTAAATGAAAATGCTAGCAAGTCCTCTGAGGAATCAAGGACGGACTCTCCAAAGGGTACTTTTAGCTTCAAGCAGTTTAAAGCATGCGGTCCCAAAGAATTCACCGAAGAAGACGGGCCTACATCCATGTTTCAATGGTTCGATTCGATTAAAGTCACCCTGCGCCAAAGCGGTTATCCCGAAAACCTTCACACTGTTAACGCCACTGGCGTTTTCCAATCCAAGGCTCTGGACTGGTGGACTGCCCAGAGGAACAAGCGAGGGAATGATGCATCCTATGGGCTTACGTGGGATGAGTTGAAGGACATCATGATGAAAGATTTCTGCCCTCCCCACGAGCTTCAGAAGCTGGAGGACGAGTTCTGGCACATCAAACAGGAGGGTGGCGACAACGCTGGTTTAACTGCCCGCTTTAAGTAGCTGAGTATCATTTGTTCGGGCCAAGTTACCACTCCCGAGATTACCATCAAGAAATACATCCGTGCGTTACCGGATTGTGTTGCTGACTTCGTTTAAGCTGCGAAGACGACAACTATCGAAGAGACTTACCTACTCGCTACCGAGATCAATGACAAGCGAGTTAGGGCTGGTTACTTTGATAAAACCACCAAGAGTCTTCACCAAGTTACCGCTGCTCCCACCGCTGAAACCGCCGCAACGCAATCTTCCAAGTCTTCACGCCGTAAGAGAAAGAACAACAGCTCCAGCAACAAGAACTAGGCAGAAACCGCCGCTCCACTCTAAGCCGTAACTGCTCAACCGCAACCTCAGAACCGCCAAGTAGCGGCGCCAGTGACCAATGCACCGCCGGCAAAGCGTGCATATACTGGTCCACACCTGCTCTGCCCTACTTGTACTTATCATCACCCGGTTGGATTCGTATGCCGGTTTTGTGTTCACTGCAACCTGTACGACCACTTAACTGCTAATTGCCATACCGGTCCTCGCCAAGCTCCAGCCCCGGTTAAAGCTCCTGCTCTACTAGCTCCCCAGGGTCAACAAGCAGCTCCTGCACCCGCTGCTCACGCAACAGGCTGCTTTACGTGTGGAGATCCCAACCACTTCGCAAATGTCTGCCCAAACAGAGTGGTGAAGCAAGAGCCACAACAGCAGCAGCAGCCAGCACCGCAACAACACCAACAGCAGCAGCAGCCAGCTCAGCAACCAGCCCGCGGGCGAGTCTTCAACATCAATGTCCGATAGGCTCAGGCAGACAACAACGTGGTTAATGGTACGTTTCTCGTAAATGGTATATATGCTTCGTGTTTGTTTGATACTGGAGACGATAACTGTTTTGTATCATTCGAATTCGAAAGGCTCCTAAACCGTAAATGCGTTAACCTCCCATCAACATTCGACGTTGAAGTTGCCATTGGAAGAACCATCATTGTTGGCTCCGTTCTGCGTGACTGTACTCTTGAGCTCAACAGTCATGTTTTCCCGATCAATCTCATTCCGATGTAGCTCGATAGTTTTGACGTCATAGTAGGCATGGATTTCCTTCGGGAGAATCATACTGAGATTGTCTGTTTTGATAAAATGATTCGTTTCTCTCTCGCAAACGGTGATAAATTGCGTGTTTATGGCGAAGTCGCTTCGAAGAAGTTACAACTCATGTCGTGCATCCAAGCTAGCAAGTATCTCCGCAAGGAATACCAAGCTTTCTTGGCACACACCGTAGTAGCGGAGGAAAAGGAAGTTAAGACGATAGACAGGTGCCTGTGGTTCGTGATTTTCCTCGTATATTCCCCGACGATTTACCTGGTTTACCTCCCACTCTTGATATCGATTTTCGAGTCGACCTCATTCCTAGAGCAAATCCTGTTGCTAGAGCGCCTTATCGCCTCGCTCCTTCTGAAATGCGCGAACTCTCAAGTCAGCTCCAGGAACTGCTTGATAAAGGCTTCATTTGCCCTAGCAACTCTCCATGGGGCGCGCCTGTCCTTTTTGTAAAAAAAGAAGGATGGATCGTTCCGGATGTGCATCGACTACAGGGAATTAAATAAGCTTACCATCAAGAATCGTTATCCCTTGCCTCGAATCGATGATTTGTTTGATCAACTACAAGGTGCTACGTGTTTCTCGAAGATTGATTTACGCTCAGGCTATCACCAGTTACGAATTTAGGAGGAAGATATACCCAAAACCGCTTTTCGAACCCGATACGGTCACTACGAGTTTGTTGTTATGCCCTTTTGTTTTACCAATTCCCCCACAATCTTTATGGATTTAATGAATCGCGTGTGTAAACCCTTTCTCGATCGCTTCATCATCGTGTTCATCGATGATATCTTGATCTATTCCAGGTCAAAAACCAAACACGCGCAACATCTCCGTTTGGTTCTTGAACTACTCCAGGGAAACCGTCTCTATGCCAAATTCTCCAAGTGCTAATTCTGGCTTGAGGAGGTTCAATTCCTCAGTCACATCGTCAATAGTCAAGGAATTCATGTCGATCCTGCGAAGATCGAAGCCATTAAGAGTTGGGTTACACAAAAGAACCCGTCCGAAGTTCGTTCTTTTGTCGGATTGGCGGGTTATTATCGCCGATTCATCGCTGATTTCTCGAAGATCGCTGTTCCTCTCACCTTGCTTATACACAAGGACAAACCTTTTGTTTAGGGAACTGAACAAGAGGAAGCCTTCCAAACGCTCAAACTTATGCTTTGCAACGCTCCCGTGCTCTCACTGCCCGACAGAAATGATGATTTCGTAGTCTATTGCGACGCCTTTAACCTCGGTCTCGGTTGTGTTCTTATGCAACGGGACAAGGTTATCGCATACGCCTCTCGTCAGCTCAAGATCCAAGAGAAGAACTATACAACCCACGATCTCGAGCTTGGTGCAGTTGTTTTTGCATTGAAGATTTGGCGACACTACCTTTACGGTACCAAGTGTACGGTCTTCACCGACCACAAGAGCCTACAACACATCTTCAACCAGAAAGAACTGAATATGCGCCAACGCTGAAGGGTTGAACTCCTCAACATTAACGACTGTGAGATTCGTTTCAATCAGGCAAAGCAAACGTCGTTGCCGATGCTCTCAGTCGACGAAGCTATTTGCATAGTGTTCGTAATACTCAAGCCCAGCACAATCTCGAAGCTCTTATCCGTGACGCCTAACATGCTTGCTTTACCGAACGCACTCTGAAGAAAGAAAGGATTATCAACAACGGTGAACAACTGGTGAATAAATCGAATGGTATATTCTATTATCTAGACCGAATTTGGATTCCCAAGTGCACCAATTTACGACAAATTCTGCTAGATGAAGCCCACAAATCGCGATATTCCATTCATCCCGGTGTCGATAAGATGTACCAGGACCTTCGCTACAAGTACTGGTGGCCGGGCATGAAGAAAGATATCACTATCTACGTTTTGAAATGCCAGACTTGTTCGAAAGTCAAGGCTGAGCATCAACGCTCCTCTGGCTTACTCGTGCAACCCGAGATCCCGATGTAGAAACGGGTGAGTATAGCTATGGATTTTATAACGAAACTCCTGCGAACGCCAACAGGTCACGACAACATCTGGGTTATCGTTGGCCGTCTTACCAAATCCGCACACTTTCTACCGATACGAGAAGACTATAAGGTAGAACGATTAGCACGAATCTATACCGATGAAGTTATTTGTCGACGCGGGACACCTCGTGACATCATCTCTGACTGCGTTGGTCGATTCACCTCACGTCTTTGGGAAACGTTTCAATCTGCTCTCGGTACTACGCTCAATCTTAGTACTGCTTTCCATCCTCAGACTGACGGTCAGACTGAACGCACGATTCGTACCCTCGAAGACATGCTTCGCTCGTGTGTAATAGATTTCGGTGGTAATTGGGATTCGCTTTTACCTTTAGTCGAATTCTCGTACAATAACAGTTATCACTCTAGAATCCAAATGGCACCATTTGAGGCATTATACGGAAGAAAATGTCGATCGCCTATTGTGTGGCACGAGATCGGTGATGCGCAAATTACCGGTCCTGAGTTACTGCAAGAAAAGACTGACAAAATCCTCCAAATTTGAGACAATCTACTGAAAGCTTGGAGTCGTCAGAAAAGTTACGCCGATAGACGCCGCAAGCCCCTTGAATTTGACGTTGGCGATCACGTACTCCTAAAGGTTACACCTTGGAAGGGGGTGATCAGATTCGGCAAGAAAGGAAAGCTCGCGCCTCGATATGTTGGACCTTTTAAAATTCTGGAAAGAATTGGCAAGGTGGCCTACAGACTCGAACTACCGGAGGAACTTAGTAACGTCTACCCGACTTTCCATGTTTCGAACCTCAAAAAGTGCCTAGTCGACCAGGATTTACATGTCCCTCTTGAGGATTTACAAGTGGTCAAAACATTACACTACGTGGAAAAGCCTGTCGAGATCATGGGTCGAGAAACCAAGATACTCCGACGCTCACGCATTCCCATTGTGAAGGTTCGCTGGGAAGGCAAACGAGGCGCCGAGTTCACCTGGGAACTCGAAAGTGATATGAAGGCAAAGTAACCACAACTGTTTGTTACGCCTGCGCCTTAAATTTCGGGACAAAATTTCCTAAAGTAGGGGACGCTATAACAACCCGACTTTCGAAGTCAAAGTACAAGTCTAAGTCAAAGTCAAGTCAAAGGAAGAAAAGATTGCTAATTGGAATCTATCATTCCTTGATTTATCATTGATTGTACTCTTTGACAGATAACCAACACTCTAATTTAAGTTACCTTAGTTGTATTATGTGGAGTGCATGTTAATAAGTCGCTATTTAATCGCTAATCGCACCACCATCGCATCGCAACTCGAATTATAGGTTATGGATAGTGTTTTACGTGTGTGTGCTATTATGTGATACTTGTGCATGTTATGTTTATGTTGAGGTTATTAATCGCAAACGCAATCGCAACTCTATCGCAACGCAATCTCATTGGAAACTCGAGATTTAAGGATTATGTTTAGGTTATTTAGTAGTTAGGTTATTTGTGTAATTAATGGGTGATACTATCGCATCGCTTACTCGCAACACTTAACGCACTAAGCGAAACATCGAAAACCAACTCACACAGCCCATCCGATCGAATGACCATTCGATCGAATGGTCATCCATCTGGATGACCATCCAATCGGATGGCCATCCGATCGAACCGCCTTTCGTTCGCACTGCTACGCCACCTCTCCTCCTCTCTTGCCTATAAATAGCACCTGTCACATCACTGTTCATGTGATGTGACAGCTCCTCCTCCGACCAGCACGTTCCAGCCCTCTTTTCTCTTGATTTCTCGCGATTCTTGTAAGTTTCTATCTCAAATCTTGTACTTCTATGACTTCACACACTTCTTCATCATTTTGACCATCAAATCTTAACTTTTCACCATGAAATCGGTGGATTTGGGGTGTTCCAGGGTGATGTCATCATGAGTTCTCATGAACTTCAAAGTGCGACATCATTCCACCAAGAACAACTCAGATCTAAGAGATTTCAACATAATTAAACACTGATTTCGTCCAGAATCTAAACATAATCGAAGTGTTTCAAACTTTTCTTCAATAATCTCAACTTTTCACATAAAACCGATAGAATCTGAGCTTGATTGGGCCTTCTACTCATTCTCTAGTGATGTGTCAGTCCAAGAACGGATTTCTATCAATGAGACAACCGATTCGCGGGTTGAATATGAATGACCGTCAAGAACAGTTAACTGATCGGATAGGGTGATTCCCATCCGATCAGGTGACTTGGACTCGATGGGTTCCCGTTGCTTGACACATTGTCATACCGTCTCGATACAATAGCAAAACTGTCCAAACTTAGCAAACTAACCAAGTTACTGAACGGATCACCGTCCGA
This sequence comes from Helianthus tuberosus, assembly GCA_030545235.1. NCBI lineage: Eukaryota > Viridiplantae > Streptophyta > Magnoliopsida > Asterales > Asteraceae > Helianthus > Helianthus tuberosus. The sequence continues at coordinate 179,576,181 of CM060366.1, forward strand.
TCGAATAGCCATCCGATTGAACGACAATCCGATCGGATAACCTATGGTGTTCAACACTTAGCAATTTTCACAACACCAGGAATATCAGTTTCATTGAACCGCCATCCGAACGGACGCCCATCCGTCTGGATGACCATCCGGCCGGATGACCTAAATGGTAGAAACACTTCCTTATTTTGAAAATGCTACAACGAAAACTTCAAAGTCACATCATACACAAACACATCCATCCCAAACGGATCACCCTCCGATAGAATGGCCATCCGTCCGGATGACTATCCGTTCGGAAGACCCTTCGTCACTCAGTCACTAGCACCGTTTAACCCACCAATCATCGCTTATGCTATCGTTCTGTAATCAGGCTCAGTCTAGCGCTCCCTTCAATCCAATCACATATCGTGTTTAGTCGCTACCATCTCTGCGAGTATACTCGATCCCTTTTTTCTTTAAGGACTTTTGGGTGTTATATACATTACTTATATCAAATCACACCAATCACACAACGAAAACACACTTTTATATGCTAACCGTTCTGCATGTTATACGTGTTACTCGATGAATGCTAGTATGTTATGTTTACACAGTGATTGTTGCCTGACACCTTAGCAACGATAGTACTATAGTTTGGACTCAGCACCTGTCGTGGATAGGGGTTGTTAAGGGCTTTTCTTCACGTGTCACAGTGGTGACATGGGTTGCGCATTCTATAACTCTCAGGAACGTCTGTGCATATTTCATTGTCGATAACCTACTTGCTTCGCATTAAACATGTTACATGCTGGTTATGCGTAAACTCGCTTTCTCTACTATTATACTATTAAACTTGTATGCTCACCTTTACACTATGTGTATTGACCTCTATTTTAACGTATGTGGCAGGTGTTTTAGATGCTAGGATGCTTGCTATGTGGAATCAAGTTATGAAGAGTCTAGAAACAAACAATTTAAATTTTGAGTTGTCGAAACAATTTATTTGCCTTGAGATATTATTGTCTGTAATAATTGAATTACTTGATATATTATGGTATGGGATGTAATGTTAAGTATCTGGTAATTTTAGTTGGTATGGATTTCTCTTGGACAATCTGTTTCGCTCAGTGCCGCACCCCGATGTTTCCACCATCGATTGGGGTGTGACATGTCCATCTTCCTGAACTTAACATAGACACTGTTGAGACCCCATCCAAAGCCTTATTGGCTTTGGAGACCCTCCTGAACTAATTTTTTACTTGATGTGCAGGGAGCTTCTGTATGCTTAGATAGTCTTTGGTATGTAGATAGTGGAGGCTACAGGCACATGACTGGATGTAGAGCCCTACTCAAATAATTCAAAACTCATGGAGGGGGGGTGATATATCTTTTGGTAATAATAGTAAAGGGAAGGTGATGGGTTTTGGTACAGTACAGTCTGGAAATGTGAAGTTTGAAAATGTCAATCTGATTGACAATCTAAAATTCAACCTCCTTAGTGTCTCACAAATGAGTGACAAAGGTTATGGGTCATTCTTTACTAAGGAGTGTTGTAGGATTGTTGGACTAGAAATGGTTAAAAAGATTGAAGAAATAATTAAAAATGGAAAAACCCAACTTGTTGCACAAAGGAGTGGCAATGGTTATGTAGTTGATTTGTCAAAAGAGAGCCCCATGACTGATGTCTATCTGTTTTCAGCTACCTCTAACAAAGAGACAGAACTATGGCACAGAACATTGGGGCATACAAATCTCAAGACAATCACTGCTTTGTCAAAACAGGGCCTTGTAAGAGGTCTTCCACAAAAATTGTTCACCTGTCCTGAGCATTGTGTTTCCTGCTAAAAAGGAAAACAACAAAAAAGCTCATTTAAGTCCATTGAAGAGTCCAAAACAACCAAGCGTTTGTAAATGCTGCACATGGATCTGTTTGGCCTAGTAAAAGTCATGAGTTTTAAAAAGAAAAAGATATTGTTTGGTAATTGTAGATGACTTTTCTAGGTTTACATGGACTTATTTCTTACATTCTAAAGATGAGACTGCATGCATTCTACAAGACTTTGTTAAACAGGTTGAAAAGCAGTTTGACTTGCCAGTAAAAGTCTTTAGGAGTGACAATGGCACAGAATTCAGAAATAGGGAGTTGGATGAGTTTTGTGTGTCAAAAGGAATTTTAAGGCAGTACAACATTCCAAGAACACCAGAACAAAATGGGGTTGTTGAGAGAAAGAACAGGACACTGATTGAGGCTGCCAGAGCCATGCTTGCTGATTTAGGTTTGCGATTAACTTTCTGGGCAGAGGCTGTAAACACTGCCTACTATGTCCAGAACAGAGTTTTGATAAACCCCAGGCATCAAAACACTGCCTATGAAATTCTGTATACAATCAAACTACTGATCTCATACTTTAAAGTATTTGGCTGCCCATGCTTCATTTTAATCTTAAAAGATTCAATTTCAATGTTTGCAGCCAAAATAGATTTTGGTTATCATTTGGGATACTCAACCACTGCTAAGGCCTACAAAGTGTTTAACACTAGGACTAAGATAGTGGAGACTATGAATGTAAAGTTTAATGAACTTTCTTCAATGAAAATCCTTGCAAACCATGCTGAGTTATTTGATCTTGATAAATTTACTTTTGAAAATGTTTCTGTCAAGACTAACAGTGCAGGTCCATCTCAACCTCCTCCATCAGACAATGGATATGAAGTGATCATTCCACAACAAAAGTTCACATCCATTGCCAGAGCAGCAGATGTTCAAAATAGTTGTCAAAGCTCATCCACTGCTACATCAACAGTTGTTGACCAAAGTAGTATTCAAAGTCCAGCTTCCACATCCTCAAACACTGTTGATAAAAATCTTCAAACAGTGGATAAAAATCAACTTGTTTCCACACCACTTCCTCCTATCCCTCCACCTCCATTTCAAAGACACTGTTGGATCATCAAAGTCACCAACAGTTGTTAGCTCAGATGATCCACATCTGCAGCCCACACCCTTAAATGCCATTGTTCCATACAAAAGAGATTTGATCTTCTTGAAGTCTCATCCACCTGACCTAATCATTGGCAACATCGGTGAAGGGGTTCTCACCAGAAGTCAATCCCAAAACATCTATCTTTTTGCTGGTTTTCTATCACTTCATCAACCTGTCAAGTATCAAGAGGCACTGAAAGACAACAGTTGGGTGGAAGCCATGCAAGAAGAGCTCCAACAATTTAAAAGACAACAAGTATGGGAGCTTGTACCACTGCCAGAGAGTGTAAGTCCTATTGGCACAAAGTGGGTCTTAAAAAATAAAACTGATGAAAGGGGCATTGTTGTCAAGAATAAAGCAAGGCTAGTGGTTCAAGGTTTCAGACAGGAAGAGGGCATTGACTATGATGAAAATTTTTCCCCTGTAGCAAGATTGGAAGCTATCAGACTGTTCCTGGCCTTTGCTGTTAACCACAACATAAAGGTGTTTCAAATGGATATCAAATGTGCATTCCTCTATGGTAGGATTCAAGAAGAGGTATATGTTTGTCAACCTCCTGGTTTTGAGGATCCATTTAATCCAAATCATGTCCACAAGCTAAATAAAGCTTTGTATGGTCTGAAACAAGCACTTAGAGCCTGGTATGAAACTCTTTCCACCTTTCTTCTCTCTATTGGTTTCACAAGAGGCAAAATTGACAAAACACTGTTTTTAAAATGGAGAGGGAAAGACCTGATGATTGTCCAGATTTATGTAGATGACATCATTTTTGGAAACACATGTTCAAAAATGTGTGAAGAGTTCAGAAAACTCATGACAGTTGAGTTTGAGATGAGTGTAATGGGTGAACTACAATGCTTTCTTGGTCTCTAAGTAAAGCAACTGCAAAATGGTACTTTCATTCATCAAGGAAAATATGCCAAATAACTTTTAAACAAATTTGACAAGAATGATTGCAAACCATGTAGTACACCCATAGCAACCACCAAGATAGTCATGTCTGATGAAAAGGATGATTTGGTTGATCAAACTCTTTATAGAAGCATGATTGGGTCTTTATTGTACCTAACTGCCTGTAGGCCAGACATCATGTTTGCAACATGTGTCTGTGCAAGATCCCAATCAGCCTCTAGAAAGTCAAATCTCATTGTTGTAAAAAGGATATTCTGATACTTAAAAGGTGCTCCCACACTTGGTATCTAGTATCCAGCTGATGGAAATATCAAGCTTTCAGGTTTCTCAGATAGTGACTTTGCTGGATGTAACACAGCTAGGAAGTCCACTTCAGGAGGGTGCCAATTCCTAGGCAATTGCTTAGTGTCTTGGCAAAGCAAAAAGCAAGCAGCTGTTTCAACATCCACTGCTGAGGCAGAGTATATTGTTGCTGCAAGCTGCACAGTCCAACTGTTATTTCCTCAAAATCAACTGCTGGATTTTGGTATCACTGCCTTAAAGACACCTCTCATGTTGGACAGTCAGGCTGCGGAAAATATCATCAAAAATCCAGTTTCACATTCAACCACCAAGCACAATGACATCAGACATCATTTTGTGAGGGATTTCTATGAAAAAGGTTTGATTTCTCTGCACCATGTTCCAACTAAAGATCAGCTGGCAGATGTGCTAACAAAGGCTTTAGACACATCCACCTTTGAAAGCTTGATCTCTAGGATTGGCATGTTGAACATGGAATAACAGGCAAAATCCTGTTTTTCTATGAATAAAAAGCATTAAAATGTTTTTAGAAAATCAAAGTCCATCCTTAAAAATAGTTTAAAATGAAAGTTTTCATTAATCCTTAAAAGTCTGTCATAACAACTGTTTTGGTTCAAACATGTGATTTGTTGAATTCTATTCACTGCTGAAAGTCAACCTCTGTTCTCTCATTTTCATTGATAATCACTTTTGTCAAACATCAGTGTTTTGCATCACTGATGCCTATTCACTGATAGTAAAAAATCAGCCACTGTTTTCATTTTCACCACTGTAAACCACTGATATTGATCATTAGTGGTTTTCTAAACAACTGTCATCCATTATTCATCAGAGGTTGTCACGTGGACAGTACTTAGCCGTCAGATCTTTGTAACCGCTACCACATCAGCATTCACTTTTTCACTTTATAAAACCCTGATTAAAACCCAAATCAAAGGTTTCACTGCCGTATCGACTTCAAAAGTTCTTTCAAAAGCAGTTTCCATAAAAAATCCCTCAAATCATTCATATTTTTCCTTCTGTCACAACTACCTTCAAATCACCATGACTCTCAATCTAAAAAATCCTCATAACTATCTGTGTACTTTTGAGAAAACAAGTCAAAACACAGATTTTCACTCCGTTATTGATGCCCTTTCTTCTTCAAAGTACAAAACTTTATTGACTTGCTATGCACCAATCTATCAAGAAACCCTACGCGAATTCTGGAAAAATGCACAAGTTCAAGTTCAGGACAAAAAGCCCTGGGCTATTACATATGAAGTAGGCAAAATTCTTGTTTCTATCACACCACAAACAATCTCTAAGGTTTTTGAGATGAACGACCACACAGATAATAATTCTTTCCCTAAACATGAGTACCAGACTGATCTGGCCGAAAGGGGATATGAGGGACAAATGGATAAAGCAACTTTACAAAAAGGAAATTTCCCACCTCCCATGAAATTTTTGTTTCATACCCTGCTCATGTGTGTTTCAAATAAAACTACAGCTTTCAATGAAATTCCATGAAACATTCAATACTTGGGATATGCTATCATGGCAGAAGCTGATTTTAATTATTCTCAAAAAAATTTCAATGACATGGTTAAAAATGTTAATAATATAAAAGACAAAAAGAAACCATTTTTGCTGTTTCCTATATATTTGAGTTATTATTTACAAAAGAAGATACCACAGGATAGTGGACAAGTGCTTATCCAAGGTGCTCCATGTCAAATAAATAGTCTGTCTTCTAAAACCTTTACAAGGATGTCAGAGTCAAAGGATTAGAAAACACAAACAGAGGAACCTGAGCAAACTTTAGATGAGTCCACATCTGCTCCTCAAGTTTCTGCTGTTGAGCCCACTGCTCCTGGTGATCACAGCAGCACAACCACTGCTCTGAAACCCCCACCAAAACCTACCAAAAAGCCTAAAAAGAAAATTACCAAAAAGCCCACCAGCCCATCCAAAAAGGATCTTCTGGAAGATGAGATCCCAGAAGTAACTCCTGTAACAACACAAAAGTCACTTATAACCACTGCTGCTACTTCCTCACAGCAGATGGTAGAAAGATCTCAACCTGTGCCTAAAACTCCTCCTGCATCCTCACCAAAGGATCAAGTTGTATACACAGGGACACCACATTATGAAACTCTGGATCCACTTGAATCCATCTTCCACAGCCCTGCTCCCGGGGTAAATTCTCTTTCAACTCCCATCATCACTTCACAAATTCCACCATCTTTTCTACCCCTGTTGAATGCATTGGATATGAATCAGACATAAATCAGTTATTCTCAACAACCTATTACTGAGAATATACTCCAATAAGTTAGTGAGTCTGTTCCCTCTATTCTTGCTAACCCATCAACAGCTGAGGAGGTTACACTGCAGGAGTTACAAGTAATTCCTGTTAGTAGTTCAAGTGGAGCAGCTACTACAGGTATTGAATCCACTGATTTGTACCTGGATAGCAGTTTCATCAGTAAGTCTCCCTTGAAGGCAACCATTTCTAATGCTATCAAAGTTACCACTAGTGTATTTAAATTACCCACTGGTGTGCTAAACAAGATAGTTAATGAAAAGGGAAGTCCCTAGTACCAAGAATAAGGGGCATCAGTGGATGAATCAATGGAAACTTCTTATGGTCCAACTGCTGATACAACCACTGCTAGTGGGAAATCAGATGATCCCATTAACTTGGGTGATGGTTTAAAATACAGAGAATTGACGGAGAGAGTAGACAAAATTGAATCATCTGTTGCAGATATCAAAAATATGTTGCAACAGTTGTGACAATCACAAAAAGCTCCATCCACTGCTGCAACATCTGCTCCATCCCCCACTGAGCTATGGCACTTGTTTCAACCTATGCTTCATCAACAAAGGTAATATGCTTATCAACAGCATGAAGTTCAGCTTCAGATGTTCAAAAATACGATGGAAGCTAGGTATAAAGATACTCAAGCTGATATAAAGGCCATCAAAGCTCATCTGCTCCAAACCAGTAGTACTTCTCCTCCTACAATTGTTTATGTGGAAAACCCTGATGATGCCAAAAAAGGGGAGAAAGGAAAGAAAGGAAACGAAGGTTTATATCTACCACCAGAACCAATGGCTAAACCAGTTGTGGAGATTCCTAAGCCAGATGGTTCAAAAAAGGTTGATGTGACTCTCAATGCCTTTGCTGAAGAAAAAGCAAAGAGAAAAGAGAAAATGGAAACAAAGGGTGATAAAAGATTTGCAGAGGAGAAGAAAGTTTTTATGGCCAAGGAAGTGCAGGGTACTTCAACACAGAAGAAAGACTACCAGAAAGGTTAGCCAACCCAAAACCATACCTTCCAAAACCACTAAACAAACCTCTGAAATCCCCAAAAGTTCCTCACCTCAAACCTCCAAGCCAACAGATGTTAAGACACCTGTTGTATCAACAATTGTTGATACTTCAGTGGTTTCAACAAATGTTGTTTCAACCACTGCTCTCATCATTTCATCAACCATCAACCATCACTCAATCCACTGCTACACCAAAAACAACACCACCATCACAAAAACCACCTGCCAAAAAGCAGAAGACAACAGTTGATACATCAACAGTTGTAATGACAACAATGGTTGAGACACCAGTTGTTTCAACAACTGTTAGTAAGTCACCCATCACTTCAAACACCCCTTCTCAAGCCTTAATCCTTTCTATTCCCAAAACTCAAACAAAAACACATTCTCCCAAAAAGGTGTATACAAGAAAAAGAAAGTTTCAGGTGCATGATGATTATATACCAGCACATGTTCCCATTTCATCTACACTTTACAATGTCATCAAACCTCCACCATTCATTCCTCCAAACTTAGCCAACCCAATCAAGGATCCAAAAATTCTTGAAGGATATGATCCTGCTGATGTTATACCAGTTGCAGCCAGTTATCCACTAGAATTGCATGCTGTAAAGAATTAAATGAAACAGTTCTACACAGTGGATGACCCTTCAAAAAGAAAATTCCCCTCTCTTGTTGGTTTTAGGGATCCAAACAACATGGATGAATATTTAAAACTCAAAGCCAAGCAAGCTGAAATGCGAGCTAGACTTGAATGCAAAGGGGAAAGTGACAATGCCATCTCAAATCGAATGTAGTTTTTGCTTACCAAAGTCAAACAATTGGAAGATTATGCAAGAGATTTGAGTAAAGAAATGTCCAACCTACCACCAGAAGCTAACCTGCAAAAGGACATGAGAAAAGATCTCCTTGAATTGATCATGAGTGAAAAGTTCTACCCAGCCAAGGTTGAGCAGTTCAAAGACTGGCCACTCATTGCTCTGAAACATGAAGCAAACTAAATTGAAAGAATTAAAAATGAACCAGGTATGAAAAGATCAGCACCAAACTCGAGCAAATACAAAAAGGCAATTGCTGATCTTACCTTGGAGTATAAAAGAAAGAAGCAAGAGTTGGTTATAGCAAAGGTTGGTACAGCCAAAGCCATAGCAAAATGGTCAAGGCAATATACTGATATGGCATATGAAAGGCTGGAAAGAAGGAGAGAGACAGATCCTAACCTTCCAAAGAAGCCAGCATACAGAGATAAAAAGGCTGATGATCCACAACTGCAGGACCTTTCCTTGAAAACCTTGTTCACATCATCTGACACTTCCATCATTGCCTTAAATCATAAAAAGAGGCAAAAACAGATGGAAGAAGAAGGGAAGGCTCAAGTAGATTATATTATGAAGATGGTCCTTCAGGATATGATTGTAGAAAATTCTGATTCAGCAAAACTTCAAGACCTTGGAAAAGGAATCATAAGCAGGCCTCCTTCACCAAACTCATCAAAAATAAAAACTCTCCGAAGAAACCCACTGAACTCAAAAATTCTAAAGTGGAAGTCTGATCAAAAGACCCACGTATTGACTTTGCTTAAGTCCAGTGGAGAAGTTAAGCATATATCAAGGGAAAATGCACTAGGCCTGAGTGTAGAAGATTTACAAGATCTCCTTGAGCTTCAACTATGTAGGGATGAGGATGATGAAGATTCCCTGAACTTTGAATTACAATTCAAAGGGCAAATCAGGGAAATGCTGATGAGACAATAAAGGTCTGAAATAATGAAGTGTTTTGGCATCATCTGTTCCAAGGGGAGATTGTTGGGATTGAACCGTACAAAGGAATAGTTGATAAAGCCAAAACTGGTTCAGAATAGTGGATCTTTCATAAGCAGTATCTATACAAGTCTTCTCCCTTGACAGTGGTCCTAACATCTAATAGACTCAAAGTACTGCCCATTACAACTATTACTGATCTAAAGACTGATGAGATTAAAGTGCTGAAGCTCAATCTACTGATTTATCTCAAGTACTGCTGAAGACCAAAGCACTGCTGAAGCTACAACAGTGGAATGAAGAATCAGTGGTTTACCTTTACATTGTATTGTTTTATGTAAATCAGAAATTTAGTATTAGTGGTTGTGTAGATCAGTAGTTGTAGTTTGTTAGGAGGTTAGATGTCACTTTCATGGTGACGTCAGCCGAAGATGCTCAGTGGTTGTCCTGTACTGTAAATAGAACAGTACTCTGTACTGTTCTGTGAGCTCTTTTCTTCTAAGTCAATTATGTACGAACAATCAAGTGAGCTCAGGCTAAGGGGGAGATCTGTGCATGCATGCTATTTTAATTGATTATTGTAATAAATACAATCATTCGGTTCAATGATAAACATGTTTGCTTAAACTTTTCTTCCATTGATTGTGTGTTCAAAGTTTATTTCAAAATTCCGCCGCAATATATTTTTGTTTCATTTTCTTTCAATTAAACAAAACACAATCTAAAAAACTCAGATCCTAACAAACCTTAAAAACATGGCTCGCACATGGATTACCAAACATAAAAGCATGTATTTTATACATCAAGTTGAGATCCTGTAAAAACAGTGCTAACTGTTAGAACCGTAAAGCAGATCTGAGCCATTGATAGTTTAAATCAAGGGTTGGTATTGATACAAATAAAACCCCAATAATTAATAATTAATACTATCAAGTTAGAGGTATTTTAGTCATTTAGCAATTTCCCATTAAATACTAATTCCACCAAGTTTTTTTAAACTAAAATAACAATTATATACTTTATTATATTTGAAAAAAAATTATACCATATATTCAAATATTTTTTATCTTTAATATGAGTACCATTGTCACACCCCAACCGATGGCGGAATCAACGGGATGTGGCATGATGCGAATAGGTTGCTCGAGAGAATCCATAACGACTAATTGTAACAATATTTAATAAGGTTCAATTTCACATACAATCAAACAAACATCCTCACAAAAACCGAAACGAAATTTCAGTAGTTTCTCAAGCAACAAAACAAGACATAACAAAACTTGCAATTAAATTTAGGTGGGTTTCTAAGATCCTAGACCATTTCCAGCAGTAATCCATCAACCTGTCACATACGTTAAAATAAAAGTCAATACAATAATGTAAAGGTGAGTACACAAGTTTAGTGTAAATATAGTAATAAAGCGTATACGCATAACCAGCATGTAACACGTAGAGGGGCGAATCAAGTAAGCTATCGACAATGATACAAGCTAACCAACATGAGTGCGTGATAGGGTATATGCGATACGTGTTCACCGCAGTGAGCACGCACGTAAGGTTAGTAAGAAATCCTTAATAACCCCTGATTAAACAGGTGCTGAGTCCAAACTATAGTACTATCGTTGCTAAGGGTGGTAGGACGAGTCATCACTGCATAAACATAGCAAACAACCATTCAGCGATTCACGTATAATATGCGAGAAAGGTTAGCGTTTTTAAAAGAGCTTAAGCATTGTGTGTGTCGTGTTTTGATAGAGAATGTATGTAACACCCAAAAAGTCCGTTAAGCGAAAAAGGGTTGAGTATACTCACATTGCGTGCTTAACAGTTAAACACGGTCTAAAAAGGAGTGGAGGGGGCACCGGAGTAGCCTGCGTACGGGAACAGAAGTGCATAAGTCTTCTAAAGTGCTGAAACGGTCACGTTGGAGTGTCGAGTGGAAAACAGGTTGTACGAAGGGGTGCTTCGTACGAAGGGTGTCAGGAGCTTCATGAAAGTTGCTTGCTTCCGTGTCTAAAATCGAGTGTTCTTCACGTCTTTCTTCGGGGAAATCGAGTGTTCATCCCTCCAGTCTTAAGCTACTGATTAAACTTAGAGTTGGAGAGGTCTTTTGAGCTATTTAGTCACATGTGGGAACATGGGTTGGTTAGTACAAAGGATGCCTCATACGAAGGGGGGGTGCCTTCATAAAAGCCAGTCCGGTTCGTACAAGTGACTGTTTTTGCGTCTTTATGCGTCCGGAACTGTGTTTTCGCCTGAATCGGATGTGTTTTTGAGTCCTTTTCATGACGGTTTCGACACCGTTTCATCCCACTATTCAGTGAACGAAACATATGTCGGTTTTGGTCCGTTTTAGGGTAAAATTTGAGTTTAAAACAGTTTTCCTTTGATTAAACATTTGATGAGTGCGAAATAACCAGATTTCTATCTTGGGAAGCCAAAGCTAAGCCCAATACACTCGTTTAGGTGTAAATTCGTAGCAAAAATCCGAAGTTTTGATGAAAAAGATGAAGGTTTTCATAAATATAGAAGTTTAGATGAAATCAAAGATAAACTCGTGAAAAATCGTTGTGGAAATCATTGTGATACTTGTGAAAATAGTGATTCTTACTTGGGAAGCAGAGAGGAGGTAGGTAGGGAGTGTTCTTGTGTGAGTGGCAGCAAGTTGTAAATGAGGGAGTGAGCTGGGTATTTATATAGAGAGGATACTCGGTGTGAGTTGGGTTCTGTACGAAGGGTCGCCTCATACGAAGAGGGTGCCTTCGTACGAAGGTGGTGCCTTCGTACGAAGGGGCCTGTTTTGTAACAACCCGACTTTTCAAAGTCAAAGTCAAAGTCAAGTCAAAGTACAAGTCAAAGTCAAAGTCAAGTCAAAGGAAGAAAAGATTGCTAATTGGATATGTTATTCCTTGCTTAATTACTGCTTGTACTCTCGAACCTAGATAATCGGTACTTTAATGTACACTTGTTAGTTGTATTATGTGAAAGTAACAATGCGATAAAGATAACTAACGCTAATCTACTAAACGCTATCACATCACTATCGCATCGCAACTCGAATTACAGGTTATGGATATTGTTTTACGTGTGTGTGTGCTATTATGTGTTACTTGTGCATGTATATGTTTGTTTGAGGTGATTATTCGAAAACGCAATCGCAACTCTATCGCAACGCAATCTCATCGCGAACTCGAAATCTAAGGTTTATTTTTGTGATTATTAGTAGTTACATTATTTGTGTAACTAATGTGTAATACTATCGCATCGCTTACTCGCAACACATCGCAACGCTCAATGCACGAAACAAAAGTCGGAAACCAACTGGCAAAAGCCATCCGATCGGAAGGCCCTCTGACCAAATCACTTGCACCGCCTTTCTTCCTCACCACCTATAAATATCACCTGTCACATCACTGTTCATGTGATGTGACAGCTCTCGTTCGACCAGCACACTCTTGGCCTATTTTTCTCTCGATTCCTTGCGATCCTTGTAAGTTTCTACCCCAAATCTTGTACTTTCTTGATCTACACACACTTTCTCATCGATTTCACCCACAAATCTCAACTTTTAACCATGAAATCACTTGATTCTGCGCTGTTCAAGGTTGACGTCATCACGGATTGGTATGAACTCTGGAGAATGACTTCATTCCATCAAGAACAACTCGAATCTAACAGATTTCTACAATGTTTAAACACTGATTTCACTAAAAATCTAAACATTTTTCAATTGTTTCAAACTTTTCTTCAACATTCTTAACTTTTTACTCAAAACCATTAAAATATGGACTAGTTCGGGTTCACTACTCATTCTCTAGTGTAGACCCGGACTGAGAATGGATTCTTAACGAACAGACGACCAATTCACGGGTTGAACATGAAATCCCGTCAAGAACAGTCACCGAAGGAACGGGGTGATTCCCATCTGATAGGATGACTAGGCTTGCTGAGGTTCTGCCGTCTCGGTTCAATCGCACGACTTTTGAAACTTAACGAATGTTACAAGTTGTAGAACAAACCGGCCTCTGAACGAATCGTCGTCCGATCGGATCGTCATCCGATCGAACGACGATCCGACCGGATGACTTATGATGTTCAACATTTTAAACAACTTTCAAATGTGTGTAAAACCTCCACTCGGATTGCCATCCGAGCGGAAAACCATCCGTCCGGATGACCGTCCGACCGGATGACCTAAGGGGTAAAGACATTCCATGTCTTTAAAATACTACAACGAAAATTTCAAAGTTCCATCATACACAAACACATCCATCCTAAACGAAGGACCCTCCAAGCGAATGGTCATCCGTCCGGACGGTCATCCGATCGGATCACCATCCGTCCCACATCACTTCAATGCACCGTTCAACGCTCATACTGTCGTACTTTGTTCAGGCTAATCTCTCAGCACTCCCTTCAATCCAAGATTGTGTTTATTCGTTAAACACGCTCTGTGAGTATACTCGATCCCTTTTTGCTTTCAGCACTTTTGGGTGTTGCATACGTTACTTATATCAAAATCACAATCGACACACACCGCAAACACTTTTATACGCTAACCGCTCTGCATGTTATACGTGTTATTCGATGAATGCTAGTATGTTATGTTTACACAGTGATTGTTGCCTGACACATTATCAACGATAGTACTATAGTTTGGACTCAGCACCTGCCGTGGACAGGGATTGTTAAGGGCCTTTCTTCACGTGTCACAGTGGTGATATGTGTTGCGCATTCTACAACTCGCAGTCACGTCTGTGCATAATTCATTGTCGATTACCTACCTGCTTCACATTATACATGTTACATTTGCTACTATTATACTATTAAACTTGTATGCTCACCTTTACACTATGTGTATTGACTTTTATTTTAACGTATGTGACAGGTGTTTAGGATGCTGTGCTATGCTTTCTTTGTGGAAATCGAGCTAGCGGAGTCTAGAAACAAACTAAATAATTTATGAGTTATCGGAACAGTTTTTATTTGTCTTTGAGAACAATTTGTCTCTAATAACTGTGCTACTTTATATGTTACGGTATGGGACGTAATGCTTAAATATTTGGTAATCATAGTTGTTACGGAATCTCTTGGACAATCTGTTCGCTCAGTGCTGCGCCTCGATGATTCCGCCATCGGTTGGGGTGTGACATGTTTCGTGCGAGTGGCTCCTGTTTCGCGTGTCGGATGTTCGTTTGGTGCGTTTGGTTGTTGTAACACCACGTAAAAACACGTGTCCTAAACTCTAAATATGTGAAAGGTTGAGTTTGAAGGACTAAAGTTGCCAAACGATGAAAATAGGTATGCGAAGGGACTAAATGTGTCATCATGCCAAACTTGTGCCTCTTAATGACCACACACGAAGATTATATTCTTAAACGAGTGATTAATTTGATATAAGAAGCCGTTTATGAAAATAATCGAAAGATTATAAACTACAGGGGTTAAACGTGTCAACATGTTAATTCTTACCTCTGAGTGACCTTTTAACGAACCCGAGGCTTTGTAATATTCAAATAAACTCTCAAGAATAAGTGATATAAATTTCACGAGGTTTCGAGATCGTTATGTGTTGTTTACGCGAATTCCCAAGAATTAGGGTTTAAAGCTTCAACGAGGCGAAACTTATGTTTTCGGTGATCAATTAACGAAACCGTGACCAACGGAGTTTGGTTATACTCCCTAGATCATCTAGAAACTAACTACAAGGGCCAATTGTGCTTAAAATGAAAGATATAAACCTTAGAAAGGTGCAGGGACTAAACTTGTCAAAGATTATACTTTTTTGGCTGGTAACCAGGGAGGTCGCGTGGCGCGACCATGTATCCATTCTGCCGTCGTGCGATGCGACGGCACTGTCTCGACAGAATTCAGCTGCCAGGTGCAGGTTTGTTCCTTTTATTGAGCTCCAAACAAGTTTAATTCGAAACAATGGCTTGTTGCTGGTATTAGAAACCACCATGGACACCTGGAGGGACCTGATAACATCCCTAAACACCTATTATCATCTGGAGCAACTTGAATCCACTATATATAGAGCCATAAGTTCAGCAATTCACTTGCTCGTTCACTCAATATCACTCTCAAACTCTATAAGCTTGTGTTCTGAGCATCTCTAAAGGTTCCTGAATCAAAGGAAATCTTATTCTTGTATAAAAGATAGCTAGGACCCTTTGTAAGTGTCTTAGCCCCCTTCCTTAGTTCAGTTTTTAGTTTAAAAACCGAAAAGTCAAAGTTATCGTAATCTGACTTTGACTTTCAATTTAAACACAAATAGTACAACCACTGTCCGAATTAAAAGTGGTTATGTGACCATAATTAGGTAGGTGATTAACCCTTAAAAGGGCACCTCCTAATTATTTCGTTTCCCTAGTTAATTGTCAGGTTAAACTATTAAGTTAAAAAGTCAAACTGACCAGGATTTGAAATAATAATTATAACTAACAATGCAGAGGTTATAAATTATATTTTATCACTCTAATAACTTGGTAATTAGTATTAGAACATGTTTAAGCATGTTCAACCCGACAATTATTAGTTTAGGGTCGGTTCACAACCGAAAGTCGCAAAAGCTTGACTTTTGCTTTGACTTTCAGTTCTGACCCGATTAAGCTTAATCCTTCCATGTTTTAAGCTTCCATTAGGACCACATTATGTTGTAGTATAACCCTTTGGAGTTATAGTACATGGTCATATATATTCTGAATTATATGCTAAGTTTCGTTATTATGCTTGTAAATGCCCATTTTGCCCTTTTTACATATAAACGAGATTTTTGAAAATGTGAGAGGACAAAAACCTTTATTACTGAAATATAAGTATGTCTCAAAAATTTGACATCAGTTTCTGATCTTAAACAGAAGTTATGCTCGATATCATAAATTGAAAGCTTTTATTAATTAAATTACGCTATCTTGCATAAGACATGTTTAAACATGGATTTTGACTCAAAACTCATTACCTACTGTTAAGATATTATATTTAAGGATTTTTCGGATTTTTGGTCAGATTATAAACTGACCATATCATTGAGTTCTTGTATAATTCGGTAAATAACGATAATACCCGTTTCATACATAAAGTGAGATTAACAAATGATTTGAATGCCAAACCTTTTCCTACTGATCTTATATATTAAATAAATTATTTTGAGCATTTAAGACTGATCAAAATCCAAGAATTCTATAAACATCTTGATTATCGTCAATTAGCGATTTTTACGTTAATTAGGTGCATAGTATGGTTTAAAACCATACTTAACACCCAAGACTTGTTACCTACTGAATTTTTAAATAAATTTTAGTATTATTACAGTAAGTATAAGTCATGAACTCAGACTTCCAAAAATGTCCTTAAAAGCATATGTGAAATGACCAAAATGCCCTTTCGGGACATAGTTTGGCCATAAATGGTAAACCTCATATATGTATGATATCTTACTGATGTAATGTGATAAAATAAATACTTTTACTGAATGTTTTAGACCAGAACCTCAGTTTATTATAAAATCTCTTTTATAATCATTAAAATGACCAAAATGCCCCTACGGGACTTAAATTAGTTTTAAATACTTTTTGGGCATATATGTTAACATCCTACTGATGTATTAACATATTCTAAGCATAATAACATATGAGACCTATATATAATTCATTTGGCTACCCGTTATGCATTTATGCATTCGGATCGCTTTATGTAAGTAGTTTACGTAAAATAACCAAAACGGGTTTAACTTTATCATTAAATCTTCAAAATCCAGAATGTGTTTAGTTTACCCATATAATACAAGTATCCAAAATTGCCGGGTCTAAATCACATTCCATTCCGGCCTCCGCTTAATCTAGCGTTTAGAACCGTAAAGTATCTTTCAAACTAACCGGCTAAGTCTTTGACTTAAATAAAGACCCGTTATTATCCTAATAGGTTAATAAACATTCTATACAGGTTGAGTAGCTTTGGTAGAAGGTACTTTCATAAGGCTTTAGGAATATGCGGTTGAGTTACTTCTTTCATCTAGCTCAGGTAAATATTTTTAACTTATTTTCGCTTATACGGGCTTGGGATACGGTATAATAATATTACCGCTTGGTCGGGTATGGAATCATTTAATTGTATTTTTGATTAATAAATTACA
This sequence comes from Helianthus tuberosus, assembly GCA_030545235.1. NCBI lineage: Eukaryota > Viridiplantae > Streptophyta > Magnoliopsida > Asterales > Asteraceae > Helianthus > Helianthus tuberosus. Next base: position 179,593,565 of record CM060366.1, read on the forward strand.
TAACCCATTTTAATATGTTTTGTTTGATAACATAAACATTGGGGGTTAATACGACCGCGTCCTGGATATCCTTGGCTCATTTCATTTGAAAATGGCCACGACCTAAGCACAGGGTGTAGGCAGACACCTAACAGATGCTAATATGCAAATTACCCACAAGTTGGGGATAACTCCTCTGTGGGTTTTATAAGTGGTGTGTCCGATTAATCATGTTTCGGCTTCCAAACCGGCCCCATATGTATGATAAACATGTAAAGTTGTATACATGATTTTATATAAAAATTGTCCCAAGTTATAAATGGTTTGTGCCATGTGCGCTTAAATCAATTTTCTTAAAATCTTTTCAAATGAGTCAGTTAAATGTATTTACCAGTGAAAACTGACGTATTTTCCAAAGACTAAGTGACAGGTACCTCCCGTAACTAGGCTGGAGCTACTCGGTGTCAATATGAGGATCTTGCAAATCCTTAGATGCCTGGAGTCTGTTATTTCAGTTTCTTGTATTTTATTTTATGATCCGCCTGTGGATCTCTATTACAACCAAGTCTGAATATTCTTTTATTTGGACATTCGGACACTATGGTTTTTAATAGTAATTATTCACCAAGCCTTCTAAGTATCAACTACGTCACGATACTCCCCACCGGGCCCATCGGTAATATGTGTAAATATCGGGGTGTGACAGGTTGGTATCAGAGCCAACATTAAGTGAATTAAACACTAACCTTTTGTGTTTAATCTCAATGACACAATAAGCACATTCCTTAGACTTCCGAGTCTAGGCATATGACCTAAGATTTATTCTTAACTTTCCTCTTGTCGTTTATATGTTGTTTATTTGTTTTGACAGGTTAATTAAAAATGCCACTGATGGTGCATACGTCTGTCGACTTCGTCTTGTATCGAGTCTTGTATTTAATTAGATAGATCAGGGTACGTAGTACGAGAAAATGTGAAAGATGTGTGATATGTTGATTTCGCACGAAATGAGAAGTGTTCATTTCGCTTGAATACTTTCATGCGAAATAGACATGCCTATAAATACCTGCCTTGATGATTTCATTTGTAACTTTCATTTCCGATAGCGAAGCTCTGCCGAAGTGTCTCCAGCAGTGTAAATCGACTTGATATCAATACAGAGACAGTTTAAAGAGATTTTCTGTGCAATTCAGCTGAAACGACTTCGATACGTTTGTTTCCGCCACTCGTATTGATAAGAACACCTCTGAACGACTTGTTTTGGTCGTGAAAACGATCCTACAAGTGGTATCAGAGCTCAGGAGGAGGAGTTCTTACCATTTCAGCTGCAATTTCTGATTTCTACACCTTCTTTTTCAAAATTAACAAATTGTCATGGTTAAAATGGCTTGATTTTCAAATATATTGTGCGAAACTGTGTTTTAACAAACCCTAGAAAGACTCAGATCTTAATTCGGCTTAAAATTGGTTCAATTTTTACAAAAACTGTCCGAAACTTTCATTTCGCACGAAAGCTGATATCATTTCTTTTGAACATTGCTTTGATTTCGCACGAAATCAGACTTCATTTCGTGCGAAACCACTATTTCATGTGAAGCAGTTCATCAGTTCATCATTTCGTACGAAATCAGTATTTGATTTCACATGAAACAGCTATTTCGTTTGAAAACAGTTCTTCAGATTGTTATTTCGTACGGAATCTCCTATTCCGTTTGAAAGTCGTCTCAATTCATACGAAATAAGTCATTTCGTTTCAAAGTTCATTTCGTGTGAACTTCATTTTGTTTGAAAAAGGTTATTTCGCGTGAAAGCTTATTTCGTTTGAAAGGTGATTTGTGGAACTTTGATAACCAAAACATGGAAAATGAGTTTTATAATGCCTTTGCTAGTCCGATGACTATTACTCAGAGTACGATGCTAGAAAATGAAACAGGGACAACGCAAAAACCACCTAAGCTGATGAGTATTGAGGAATACAGTGGATGGACCGAACGTTTTGAAAACTGGGTTCAGGCATATCACTTAGATGCATGGGAACATACTGAATTTCAATATAGTAGACCGGTTGGGGACAATGGAGTGAAAATTGAAATTAGAAATCTGGGTGCTGAAGAGAAAAAGAAATACAAAGATGAAAAAATGATGGTTAGTCTTTTACAGCAAGCTATTAAAGAAGACATCTTGATTTTACTTCAACACAATGGAAGTGCACATTCGATATGGATAGAATTGGAATCAAAGTTTCTTGGAAGTGATGAAATGATCAAGAACAAAAAATCGCTTATGAAGAAAGAATTTGATTTATTCCAAGGGTTGAGAACTGAAAACACCAAGCAGATTATTGAAAGATATTGCAATTTATTGAAGAATATGAAAAGATTAAACATTCAAAAAGATAAAGACGAATTGATTGAAAAGTTGGCTGATGCGTTGCCACATGATGTTTGGGGCACATATCTTATGATGTTGAAAAAGAAACCGGATTTTAATGATCTAACGCTGAGTGATTTTATTAAAAAGCTTGAAGCTCAAGAGATGGAACAATGAAAAATAGCGAGAATGAAGAATTATGATGGAGAACAAGATATTGGTTTGTATTACAAAGGTAGTGTTAGTGATAAAACCAATATTTCACCAAAGATTGAAACTGCTTTCAATGCAAAAAGTTCTCCTGAAAGTTCATCTCAAAGTTCAAGTAGCAAAATGGGATTCTCATCATATCCATTATTTGATCCAAATTTTACAGCAACCAAGAGTGGGAAAGTTCTTCAGTGCAACATTGCTTTAAATCTTGAAAATGATCAAAATTACTCAAAAGAAGTTGCTAAAAGTCATATGTCTCTGTTGGTAACTGTATTAGAGTCGTATGGAAGTTTGGTTGCAGGAAGGATTGGAAATCCAATGTTGACTAAGGAGGATTATGATCAGGTTGATGCTGAGGAAATGGAATTGATGGATATAAAGTGGTGTTTGGCAAGCGTGTTGAGAAGAGCTGAAAAGTTTAAACAAATTAAGGGAAGAGATGATTTCCGTGATGCAAATGTTTCTACTCTAGGTTTTGATAAATCTAAAGTTACTTGTTTTCGTTGCAGGGAAAAAGGGCATTTCAAGAGAGAATGCACAAACCGTGAAGCAAGTGGAGCTCAAAATCCTTTCGGAAACAATGACTACTATCGTAAAGCGATTTATCATCAAGTTGCTCAACAATCATATCAACAACAACCACAAACTGCACATGCTCAGAAAGTGATTGAAGATTCAAAGAAAGCTTGTCTTGATAATCAAGACAATGGAAGTTCATCAAAAGAAGACGGTTGGGATAAATATATTTCAGCAGAGAGAAAAGCATGTGTGTTGAACAAAATGATAGATCAAGATGATGAAAGGATCCCAGAGGGTTTCAGTTGGAAAGATTTCAGTTGTGATGATTATAATCCTAACAAAACTTCTGGTCATAAAGCTTTTGTTGCTCAAATTATGAAAGATAATGGTGAAAAATACACTACTGATGATTATTGGGCAGAAAAAATAAGAAAGTGTTTAGAAAAGAAAGATGAGAAAGTTGTAGAAGAGGTCCGTGTGATAAAAAAGCAGGATAAAGAAATTCCAGTGTTTGAGGTTAAAAAGGAAGCTGTTGCAGAAAAAGTGTCTGAGAATTGTGAAAACTGTGAGACTATGAAGAACACCTCTGAATGACTCGTTTTGGTCGTGAAAACGATCCTACAAGTGGTATCAGAGCAATGAATCAATACAACGAATCGAGCAGTGAACAAGCTACAACCATGAAGACACTTCACGGAGCGTTCATGATGAAGCAGTCATGCATAAATCATTACATTGATAAATGTGCAGAACTCGAACAAAAGTTGGAAACCCAGAGAATAGAGACTGAAAGGGTTGAAAGATTATTGAAAAGTTACTCATGTGCTTCTTATGTTATTGACAGGATTTATCCCACATTTGAAGGCATGAAGATGTTTGAAGAAAAGACATCTGAAGTGAAGAAATCTGAAACAAAAGAAGAAACTGAAAAGAAGAATTCTGGTAAGAAACCATGTGTTGGATATAACAAATGTCCACCCCCGCTTGAAAATGGATATTCTCCACGAAATCCAAATTCAGAAAGAGTCAAAAAGGCAACCAATTTACAGTGGGAATCTGAGTCTTCAGATAATTTTCCAGAAAGTATTGATGTCACTTTCACATCGTCCGACACTGATCATGAATCCGAGTTAATAAAGAAAGTTGTCGATCAGGTGTTGGATAAAGACAAAACCGAGGAGTCAAAGTCGGAGTCAGAGTCAGAGTCAAAATCAGAGTCAAAGTCCAACACGTCAAATTCAACAGTCAAAAAGGACAAACGGGTTTACAATAACGAATTTCTATTATCAAAATCTAATTTGAATGACGAACCGATCAAAGTGGCATATACTTTGAATGATTCTGACAAATTATATTCTGATAAGGAATTTCCAATAAGAGGTGTTAAAATGGAAATGATTAAAAAGGTTTTCAAACTAACAGAAATTAATATTTCTGAAATAAAAGATGTAAATTTTTCTGAAAAATCTAAAAAATACACCTCAAGAGTTCAACAAAGAGAAAACAAGAAAAAGGGCTATAGTTCTGGTTCGGGTTATCGAAAGAAACCAAACCATAACGGTAATTTCAAAAAGAAAGGACTTGGTTTTATTCCACCAAAAAATTATAAAAATGAGAAAACTTATAAACCAAAAACTGTATTTGTTTTAGGATCAAGTGCAGAGGAGGAAGAAAAGAGTTTATTCTAGAAGCAGACGAACAAAGAATTCCTTGCCAAGAAACAAGAGGAAATAAAGAAGAAAATTGTTCAGAAGATGCAGACGGGAACTTGTTTTCAATGCAAAACAGTTGGTCATATTGCCAGGAATTGTCCAAAGGCAATCTAAATACAACAGGGAGTGTCTTTCAAACTGAAAGAAAAAGTTGTTGAGAAAAATAAACTTCCAACCGAAAGATTTAAAGTTTTTGAAAACTCAACATTTCAGGTTGGAGAATGTTCAAGAAGGGTTTACAAAAAGAAAGTTAATCTTGACAATCGCAAGTGGATTGTTAAGAACTCTGATAACCGTTCTAGCAATGATTCTGATTCGACAAAATCAGAGGAGCTATCTTTTGGCAATGAATCTGATTCCATAAAGTTAGATGAGCCACAAGTTGAATCAAAAGATGAAAAATCAGTTCCACTAATGGATGATGCAAATTTTCCACCATTGCGGGCTGAGAATTTTAAGCAAAAAGTTGGAAAAGTTGAAATTTCAAATCAATTTTTCTCTGAAAAGAAAGATTTTGATGTTGAAAAGGATTTTAACCCCAAAGTGAAACATATTTTCGGGAAAATGGTTGACGGAAAGGTAAAAGGGGTTAAAGAATTTTATGAGAAGAAAACAATGAAACCAGATGGAGATGGTTCATCCCGGGTTAGTAACTGGGATAGAATCTATCACGATTAAACTCTGGACTTGTCGGAGCTCCCAAGTTGGTAATCGTGGAGCATGAATCGGCATCATTATTGATAATGTGTGATTGGTAAACCTACAAGTGGTTTTTGGTTATTCCTTCAAGTGGTTGAAGAAGTTTATCACCTACAAGTGGTTCATCAAGGTCATTAAGTTAAACTTGATGTAATCTTCATATAAGTGGTATTTTTGAAAAACAAAGTGATGAATGAATCCCCTAACTTACAAATGGTTTTATGAATCCAACAAAACTTATTTTCCGGAAAAACCATTTGATTAAAATAAACTTAAGTGTTTTGAAATCATAATGGGAAAATAGTTTGTTTTAAGGGGGAGTTCTGATTGTTTATGCCTAGAGGATGGCGATTTGAAGCAATTCACAACAGTTGTCACTTTACTTGTACAGTTTATTTTCAAATTTTCTTTAAATGCTTTTGAATTTTAGGGGGAGTAAGAAATTTCAGAAAATCCAAAAACATTTGAAAATTTGAAAAAGTCAAAAATATGATAAAATCAAAAATGAGTTTTGTTGCGAATAAAGAGGAAATGATAGTACATCAATGGACATTCACTATAAGCTAAAGAATTGGAAAGTCAAATGTGATAAACGATCTCACTGATGATGTGCCAGTAGGTTTTTACACATTTAGTAGATTGTGTCGAGATATAAACCTAAATTTCAAACTTACTTATATCGTGGGGAACATCTCTCGGATATATGGGTAACCCCCGAAATCTTGTTTGAAAGGTCCCTCTTTCTGAGATACTAGGTCTTTATGCTTAGTGATATCTGGGGTATTATCCCGGGACTTCTGATTTTGCGGAAGCAATGGCCTAGTCCCCGTATAATACTTTTCGCTTGCTTGAAATATTAGCATCACCCTCAGCATAAAAAATGATGAAACATTGCAAAATGCTAATCAGGTGCTGTTGAAGAAAAGATTCTCTAAAGGGAACACACCTTAAGTCGAAGCCATCATCTCTCAGATTTTGCGGAAGCAATAGCCTGAGCTCTCATGGCCCTCGCATTTAACCCTTTACAGATATCATCTAGGTATATTCACCTGTAAGACTGAATATTGGGATTTGGATACGGGAGTATATTTAAGTGGTGGGACACTCGAATAAGTTTAAGTCTCTAAAACATTAATCTCGTATCTCAAAACAGTTGAACTTTGTGTGAAAATTTAGGTGGATCAGTATATTGACAATCTACGTGAATCGTTTAGAACTTAAAATGTTTAAAAGCTTAACGGTGTTGATGATTTGTCTCATAAACTGATATGATCCTCTTACACAAACTCAAAAAAATATTGTCTGTAAATATCTCTTTACTGTTTTCTTTATATTCAAAAGTTCAAAAAGATTTTTAGTGTGTTTTAGCATAAATTTTGAAAAATTCAAAAAGATTTTCGACAACTGATGTTGAAGAGCAGATTTTCAAAATTCCAAGTGCTGAATATGATGAACAGGTTTGGGAGAATGTTTATGAAGAAACTCTTACAAATGGTCATCGGAGATTAAATCATTTTTAAGACGATACTTGCATGTGATGTCTAATTTGCAAAAGTTTTAAACTTGAAAAATTTATTGTGAGGTAGTGTCGGTGCAGGATTGAAGATTGGAGAAAGTCAGGTTATGTTTTCTGTAGATAGGCAGATTCGAATCAGGTTCCAGATCTTGTGGATTCAAAGATTCCAGACTGCGATCCCAGCTTATCGAAAGGGGGAGTCTGAAGACATCAAGAGGAAGTGGTTAGAGCTAGTGTCTGATTCTGGAAATATGTACACGCAAGATGCTGATGCTGATAAACTTAAGGAATTAAGAGACCTGATAAAGAGAGGATAGAGTCAGGTTACGATTCTGGAATATAGAGAAAGAGAGAAAGAGATTGATTGAGGTCGCTTACAATGCAGAATCTTTGGAAAGAGCGAGAAGACTGATAAAGACTGAATGTTTGACAACCGAAGACTCGAAACCGAAGGCTTCGTCAACATCCGAGGGGGAGTTTGTTGGTGCATACGTCTGTCGACTTCGTCTTGTATCGAGTCTTGTATTTAATTAGATAGATCAGGGTACGTAGTACGAGAAAATGTGAAAGGTGTGATATTTTGATTTCGCACGAAATGAGAAGTGTTCATTTCGCACGAAATAGCAATGGCTATTTCGTACGAAATAGCAAGTTCATTTCGCTTGAACACTTTCGTGCGAAATAGACATGCCTATAAATACCTGCCTTGATGATTTCGTTTTTAACTTTCATTTCCAGTAGCGAAGCTCTGCCGAAGTGTCTCCAGCAGTGTAAATCGACTTGATATCAATACAGAGACAGTTTAAAGTGATTTTCTACGTTTGTTTTCGCCACTCGTATTGATAAGAACACCTCTGAACGACTCGTTTTGGTTGTGAAAACGATCCTACAGCCACCATGCGTACGAGGTAAAGGAAAAGGTCAGATGCGGGGAGGACCATCAAGCAATGCAGGACCCTCTCATAGGCACACTCCGTCAGCGTCTTTTTCTAGCTCAAATTCTCGAGATAACTGGAGGCATTCTTTTGAACCGGCAAGACATTCTGTTTCGCTAGGTTCCTCACCTTCAGATCCCCCACATTTTGGGCTACCTATTCAGGACGAGCCCCAACATTCATACCATTCCCACTAATCGCATCATTCACACCACTCTTTACATTCTCATTCCTTTCACCATTCTAGTTCTCACGATCTTTATTCACCGGGTCAATTTAACCCGAACGATTATCTTAACGAACCTCTCGGTTATAATCCTTTAGGACCCGAGGACCATTTCTCCCAAGATATGGAAATGGATGATGACCCCGATCCTGCGCCGCCAACTGGGACACCAACTCATCCTACTAGCATCTCCAGCTCTTCTCCTTATCAAGGATCGCCGTATCAAGGTCCCGACCCATGGGCCGAATTGTGGAACAAGTTCGAATGGGAATTCACTCCTTCTTTTCATAATTCTCCACAACTTCCATTGGAGGAACCATACCTTCAAGTTGTTTCTCCACCGCCTTTACCCGTTGAGGAACCACCTCAACAACCGCCTCAACCACCTCCCGAGCCACCTAGGCGAAGGAGGAACGCACGGATGTCCGTGCGAGGGGGACCTAGATTTAGTTCCCCTCAAGCTTCGAGCACATACCCTCCAATCCCCGATGATCTACAAATGGGTGGACCCTCTCATGCGGTGCTGGAAGATGATCCCCCGCCAGTTACTTTTGCACCACCGCCACCGTAAGTGGGTTATGATAACCCCATACCGACTTACCAAGGTTCGTCGGGGTATAACCCATTTGAATATCCAAATCCTACGGATTATGGATATCAGGCCCCTACCCAAGATCCATATCTTGAGGCAGCTCAGTTTAATTCACTGTACCCCTCACCCTTTTCTCCATCATACCCAACTGGGTATCCAGTGCATGGGTATCAATACCCTCCTTACCAACAACAACCCCCACCTTCACAAATGCAAACACAAGAAATTCTGCATAGGTTGGATCGGGTTGAACATAAAGCGAAGGAACGCGAGAGAAGGCATAACAAATTTCTTAAAGGCCTCGCGAACTTCATAAAAGGCAAAAAGAATTAGAAGTTTATTTTATTTTATTTTGTATTGTATTGTATTTTCAATCAAGTCCCTGAGAGGACATTTTATTTCTGTACTTGGTCCCTGTGTGGACTTATTTTCTTTTCTGTAGTCCCTACGTGGACAGTTTGTTATTTCAAGACCCGTTTAGGGTATATCTTGTAATCGTTTAGTTTTTCAATGAAATTTCTTTTGGAAAATTTTGATATGTATTTTTATTACATCATTTTGTCAATATCATTTCAATTTTTAAATTGATCTGCCAAATCAATACCAAAAGAAATTCTTAAGGGTATAACCTAGCCAATATTAATGGTTATGATGGTACAACCTTTTTAAGAAAGTGATTCCTTGTTAACATCTGAAAACATGTTAACATTCTTGGATGTGTGACTTGAATGACCACACTAGCTTCCAAAAGTACTTGGATCTTTCCAAGCCACCATCATAGCCTATATGATCAATGCGAATCATGGCTATTAAACAACAATATGGTGTATAAATTAAAACATCCAATTGAGATGTAAGCCTTTGGACGAAGGTGTATTCCTGACAATGATAGTTTATTTTCTAAACTTCTTGTCAGAAGGGCGATGAACAAATGTTCGACCCTTAAAGATCACAGATCCAAGAGATCATGTTTTAATTGTCCTAGTGACAAGGCCTTTTGTGCCATCTAAATGCCCTTCGAGACGAGCTTTGCGCTATATGAAAATGTCTGTATGACATTGACAGTGGTGATTTATGTGTCCTGTCTGATAAAAATACAGGATTATATCCTATTGATTTCCTATAATGGTTCAATTGTAGCCTAGGCAGATCTTGATCAAATAGATTTTTGACTTGTTACTTAAATGGTCTATATGGTTTATTAATACCATGACCATCTAATCATCAATATGATGATTCGTTTTATAATCTAAATAAATCATTATTGTTAAATTTTAGTACCCAAATCATGGCTGGCTCTAACGAAGCAAACAGTCATCCGAGAGAAGGGATAAATGTTACTAACACTGAATTACAAGCAATGATTGACATAGTAGTTGCTCAAGCTGTGGATAAAATATTCAAAGAACCGAGTCATGTACAATCCAAAACTCATACAAAGTCCTTATCACATTCGCATGCATCGAAAAAGGATGAATCTCAGCATTCATCCAACCAGAAATCTGAATCTCAGAAGGTTGTGTTGAATCAGACTCCCAGGTACAACAAAGGTTGCACCTACAAATACTTCATCTCCTGTAAGCCAAGAGACTTCACGGGAGAAAGGGGAGCAATAGATTGTATGAAGTGGTTAGATGAAATGGAAACAGTGATTGATATCAATGGATGTGCAAAGGAGGACATCGTTATGTTTGTATCTCAGTCCTTCAAGGGTGACACCCTAACATGGTGAAAAGCCTTGGTGCAATCCACTGGGAAGGTTTCTCTGTATAACCTTTCCTGGAATAAATTTGTTAATCTTATAAAGGACACTTACTGTCCTCAACATGAAGTTGAAAGAACAGAGATTGAGTTCCTCACTCTAGTGATGAAGGATTTGGATTGCAGGTCTTATGTGACCAGTTTTAACTCCATGTCGAGACTTGTACCATATTTGGTCACCCCTGAACCCAAACGCATTGCGCATTTTATCGGTGGTTTAGCCCCAGAGGTTAAAGGAAACATCAAGGCTTCTAAGCCTGCTACTTATAGATCTGCTGTTGATCTATCCTTGTCCCTTACTCTCGATGTTGTAAGGAGTAGGGCGAAGAAAGTCACTAAGGAGGGGAAAAGAAAAAGGGAGGAGGATCAGTCCCATCATTCAAACAAAAAGAAGAAAGGAAACTCTGGTTTCAAAAAGGGGAAGTCAGATGATAATCCCAGATGTAAAACATGTAACAAGAGGCACTTTGGAAAGTGCAATCAGGACACATAAGCTAAACCTTGTGGGATCAGCAAGAAGAAAGGGCAGAAGAATGTGGAGTGCCAGAACATCAAGGATGCGACCTGCTATGGTAGCAACGAAAAGGGGCACATTAAGACTAATTGACCTAAGAATGCAAAGAAGCCGGAAGAGGCAAAGAAGACCAATGCAAGGGTCTTTCAGATGAACGCCAGGGAGGCGGTGAACGACAATAATGTTATAACAGGTACCTTCCTCATTAATGATATTTATGCTAGAGTTTTATTTGATTCAGGTGCTGATAAGTCTTTTGTAGACCATAAGTTTAGTAAATTACTAAATATGCCTATTAAAACTCTAGACATAAAATATGAGGTAGAACTCATAGACTGTACCTTAGAAACCGCTTCAACTCTTCTTGATGGATGCTTTATATCCATTAAGAATCATTCTATCCCGCTATCCCTTTTGCCAATGAAATTTGATGGGTTTGATGTAGTTTTAGGCATGGATTGGCTATCGCAAAACCAAGCCCAAATAGCCTGCGATAAAAAGCTAGTTAACATCAAAACCCCTTCTGGTGAATCAGTCACCATTCATGGAGATACACAATATGGGTTGCCCGATAAAGTGTCTATACTTAAGGCTTTGAAGAGTCTGAAGAATGGATGTGTCATTTACATGGCACAAGTGACAATGATTGACCCGAAACCCAAAATTGAAGATATCCTGATCAATTTAGAATACCCTGATGTCTTTCCTGATGATTTACCTGGATTACCTCCTGAGACGCAAGTTGAATTCAGGATAGACATATTGCCAGGATCTGCACCAATTGCACGAGCCCCATACCGTCTAGCTCCTACTGAAATGAAAGAGCTCAGAACTCAACTGGATGACTTATTAGAAAAGGGTTTCATACAACCCAGCTCTTCACCTTGGGGAGCTCCTATATTGTTTGTGAAGTAGAAGGACAGATCGATGTGTCTATGCATTGATTATCGTGAGTTAAATAAGGTAACAATCAAGAATCGTTATCCTTTACCCAGGATCGACGACTTATTCGACCAACTCCATGGAGCAAGCTTCTTCTCAAAGATTGACTTGAGATCTGGATACCATCAGCTCAAGGTTAGAGCAGAAGATGTACCTAAAACAGCCTTTAGAACTAGGTATGGCCATTACGAGTTCTTGGTGATGCCTTTCGGGGTCACTAATGCACCTGCAGCATTCATGGATCTCATGAATCAAGTCTGCAAGCCATACTTAGATAAGTTTGTCATCGTCTTTATAGACGACATACTTATTTATTCTCGTAGCCAAGTCGACCATGAGAAACACCTTCGGTGTATCTTAGAATTGCTACAAAAGGAGAAGTTGTATGCTAAGTTTTCAAAATGCGAGTTCTGGCTTCGCGAAGTCCAATTACTTGGAAATATTGTCAGTGAGCGAGGTATCCAAGTAGATCCCGCTAAGATAGAAGCCATAATGAACTGGGAACCACCAAAGACTCCAACCAAGATTCCCAGCTTTCTGGGATTAGCTAGTTATTATAGAAGATCATTTTGAACTTCTCAAGGATAGTTGCACCATTGACTACTCTAACCCACAAAAATGTGAAGTTTGATTGGGGTCCAAAACAACAAGAGACTTTTGAGATTCTTAAATAGAAATTAAGCAATGCTCCGGTATTGGCATTACCCGAAGGAATAGAAGAGTTTGTCGTGTACTGTGATGCATCACACACCGGTATGGGTTGTGTACTTATGCATAGAGGCAAGGTGATTGCCTATGCATCACGACAGTTAAAAGTGCATGAAAAGAATTACACCACCCACGATTTGGAATTGGGTGCCGTTGTCTTTGCCCTTAATTTTTGGAGACATTATTTATATGGAACTAAATGCGTGATCTATTCGGATCATAAAAGTCTCCAACACTTGTTTAATCAAAAAGATCTCAATATGAGACAGCGTCGTTGGATGGAGACTCTAAATGACTACGATTGTGAAATTCGCTATCATCCGGGCAAAGCGAATGTAGTTGCTGATGCTCTAAGCCGAAAAGAAAGGATAAAACCTATAAGAATTAATGCCATGAACATTGAACTTGAGAATAGCCTGAATGAAAGGCTGTTAGCTGCCCAGAAGGAAGCTGCTTTAGAAGCTAACCTTCCAGGTGAGAAGTTAGGTGTAACTGCTAAACAGTTAGCACCTGGCAAGGATGGAATCCTCAGAATGAATGGTAGGATCTGGGTTCCTATCCATGGAGGGCTTCGAGATATAATCCTTCAGGAAGCTCACAATTCCAAATATTCAGTTCACCCTGGAGGTGATAAAATGTATCAAGATTTAAGAGCTAATGATTGATGGATAGGTTTAAAGAAATCTATAGCCACACATGTAGCAAAATGTCTGACATGCGCGCAGATTAAAGCTGAGCTTCAGAAGCCGTCAGGTCTGCTACAACAGCCAGAACTTCCCACATGGAAGTGGGAGATGGTAACCATGGATTTTATAACCAAGTTACCTAAAACAAGGCATATACTATATGGGTCATAGTTGATAGACTGACTAAGTCAGCACATTTCTTACCCATCAAGGAGACTCATAACTCCGACAAGCTATCTCAGTTGTACGTGGATAAGATTGTATCTCTCCACGGAGTGTCGATATCTATTATATCCGATAGAGATACTAGATACACGTCTCACTTTTGGAAAAGTTTCCAACAATCATTAGGCACTCGTTTGAATTTTAGTACCGCTTACCATCCTCAAACAGATGGACAAAGTGAGCGTACAATTCAAACCTTGGAAGACATGCTTAGTGCGTGCGTTATTGATTTAGGTGGTAGCTGGGATGATCACCTACCGCTGATTGAATTCTTCTATAATAATAGTTACCATACTAGCATTCAGGCTGCGCCTTTTGAGGCATTGTATGGAAGAAAATGTAGAACGCTTGTTTGTTGGGCGGAAGTAGGAGAAGCTCATTTATCAGGACCTGATATAGTCCTTGAAACGACGGACAAGATTGTCCAGATCCGTGATCGCCTGAAAGCTGCTAGAGATAGGCAGAAAAGTTATGCTGATAAAAGGCAAAAACCTCTAAAGTTTGAGGTAGGCGACAAAGTCTTACTAAAAGTATCACCCTGGAAAGGTGTGATGCGTTTTGGTAAGAAGGGCAATTAATCCCAAGGTATATTGGACCATTCGAGATCATCGAATGTGTCGGCAGTGTAGCTTATAAGCTAAACTTGCCTGAGGAGCTTAGTGGAATTCACAATGTGTTCCACATCTGTAATCTAAAGAAATGTTTAGCTGATGAATCATTAGCAATGTCTCATAAAGACGTACAGATTGATGAAAGTCTGAGGTTTTTTGAAAGACCTATATCGATCGAGGATCGACAGGTTAAAAAGCTCCGAAGGAAGCACGTGCCTATAGTGAAAGTTAAATTGGATGCCCGTAGAGGCCCTGAATATACGTGGGAAGTTAACTCCACTATGCGACAGAAGTACCCTCACTTATTCCAGTAAATCTCGGGGTCAAGATTTCTTTTAAGGCAGTGAGGATGTAACACCACGTAAAAATGCGTCCAATTATGTAAAGACACATGTCCTAAACTCTAAATATGTGAAAGGTTGAGTTTGAATGACTAAAGTTGCCAAACGATGAAAATAGGTATGCGAAGGGACTAAATGTGTCATCATGCCAAACTTGTGCCTCTGAATGACCATACACGAAGAATATATTCTTAAACGAGTGATTAATTTGATATAAGAAGCCGTTTATGAAAATAATCGAAAGATTATAAACTACAGGGGTTAAACGTGTCAACATGTTAATTCTTACCTCTGAGTGACCTTTTAACGAACCCAAGGCTTTGTAATACTCAAATATACTCTCAAGAAGAAGTGATAAAAATTTCACGGGGTTTTGAGATCGTTATGTGTTGTTTACGCGAATTCCCAAGAATTAGGGTTTAAAGCGTCAACGAGGCGAAACTTATGTTTTCTGTGATCAATTAACGAAACCGGGACTAACGGAGTTTGGTTATACTCCCTAGATCATCTACAAACTAACTACAAGGGCCAATTGTGCTTAAAATGAAAGATATAAAGCTTAAAAAGGTGCAAGGACTAAACTTGTCAAAGATTAAACTTGTTTAGCTGGTAACCAGGGAGGTCGCGTGGCGCGACCATGTATCCATTATGCCGTCGCGCGATGCGATGGCACTGTTTCGACAGAATTCAGCTGCCAGGTGCAGGTTTGTTCCTTTTCTTGAGCTCCAAACAAGTTTAATTCGAAACAATGGCTTGTTGCTGGTATTAGAAACCACCATGGACACCTAGAGGGACCTTATAACATCCGTAAACACCTGTTATCATCTGGAGTAACTTGAATCCACTATATATAGAGCCATAAGTTCAGCAATTCACTTTCTCATTCACTCAATATCACTCTCAACTCTATAAGCTTGTGTTCTGAGCATCTCTGGAGGTTCCTGAATCAAAGGGAAGCTTATTCTTGTAAAAAAGATAGCTAGGACCCTTTGTAAGTGTCTTAGCCCCCTTCCTTAGTTCAGTTTTTAGTTTAAAAACCGAAAAGTCAAAGTTATCATAATCTGACTTTGACTTTCGGTTTAAACATAAGTGGTCCAGCCACTGTCCGAATTAAAAGTGGTTATGTGACCATAATTAGGTAGGTGATTAACCCTTAAAAGGGCACCTCCTTATTATTTCGTTTGCCTAGTTAATTATCGTGTCAAACTATTAAGTTAAAAAGTCAAACTAACCAGGATTTGAAATAATAATTATAACTAATAATGCAGAGGTTATAAATTATATTTTATCACTCTAATAACTTGGTAATTAGTATTAGAACATGTTTAAGCATGTTCAACCCGACAATTATCAGTTTAGGGTCGGTTCACAACCGAAAGTCGCAAAAGCTTGACTTTTGCTTTGACTTTCAGTTCTGACCCGATTAAGCTTAATCCTTCCATGTTTTAAGCTTCCATTAGGACCACCTTATGTTGTAGTATAACCCTCTGGAGTTATAGTATCTGGTCATATATATTCTGAATTATATGCTAAGTTTCGTTATTACGCTTGTAAATGCCCATTTTGCCCTTTTGACATATAGAGGAGATTTTTGAAAATTTGAGAGGACAAAAACCTTTATTACTGAAATATAAGTATGTCCCGAAAATTTGACATCAGTTTCTGATCTTAAACAGAAGTTATGCTCGATATCGCAAATTGAAAGCTTTTATTAATTAAATTATGCTATCTTGCATAAGACATGTTTAAACATATATTTTGACCCAAAACTCATTACCTACTATTAAGATATTATTTTTAGGGATTTTTAGGATTTTTGGTCAGATTATAAACTGACCATATCATTGAGTTCTTCTATAATTTGGTAAATGGCGATAATACCATTTTCATACATAAAGTGAGATTAACAAATGATTTGAATGCCAAACCTTTTCCTACTGATCTTATATATTAAATAAATTATTTTGAGCATTTAAGACTGATCAAAATCTCATATTTCTATAAACATCTTGATTATCGTCAATTAGCGATTTTTAAGTTAATTAGGTGCATAGTATGGTTTGAAACCATACTTAACACCCAAGACTTGTTACCTACTGAATTTTTAAATAAATTTTAATATTATTACATTAAGTATAAGTCATGAATTCAGACTTCAAAAAATGTCCTTAATAGCATATGTGAAATGACCAAAATGCCCTTTCGGGACATAGTTTGGCCATAAATGGTAAACCTCATATATGTATGATATCTTACTGATGTAATGTGATAAAATAAATACTTTTACTGAATGTTTTAGAACAGAACCTCAGTTTATTATAAAATCTCTTTTATAATCATTAAAATGACCAAAATGCCCCTACGGGACTTAAATTGATTTTAAATACTTTTTGGGGCATATATGTTAACATTCTACTGATGTATTAACATATTCTAAGCATAATAACATATGAGACCTGTATATAATTCATTTGGCTACCCGTTATGCATTTATGTATTCGGATCGGTTTATTTAACTAGTTTACGTAAAATAACCGAAACGGGTTTAACCTTATCATTAAATCTTCAAAATCCAGAATGTGTTTATTTTACCCATATAATACAAGTATCCAAAATTGTCGGGTGTAAATCACATTCCATTCCAGTCTCCGCTTAATCTAGCGTTTAGAACCGTAAAGTATCTTTCAAACTAACCGGCCTAAGTCTTTAACTTAAATAAAGACCCGTTAGTATCCTAATAGGTTAATAAACCTTCTATACAGATTGAGTAGCTTTGGTAGAAGGCACTTTCATAAGGCTTTAGGAATATACGGCTGAGTTATTCTTTCATCTAGCTCAGGTAAATACTTTTAACTTATTTTTTCCTTATACGGGCTTGGGATACAGTATAATAATAATACCGCTTGGTCGGGTATGGAATCATTTAATCGGATTGTGATTAATAAATTACATAACCCGTTTTAATTTGTTTTGTTTGATAACATAAACATTGGGGGTTAATACGACCGTGTCCTTGATATCCTCGGCTCATTTCATTTGAAAATGGCCACGACCTAAGCACGGGGTGTAGGCATACACCTGAAAGATGCTAATATGCAAATTACCCACAAGTTGGGGATAACTCCTCTGTGGGTTTTATAAGTGGTGTGTCGATTAATCATGTTTCGGCTTCCAAACCGGCTCCATATGTATGACAAACATGTAAAGTTGTATACAAGATTTTATATAAAAATTGTCCCAAGTTATAAATGGTTTGTGCCATGTGCACTTAAATCAATTTTCTTAAACTCTTTTCAAATGAGTCAGTTAATTGTATTTACCAGTGAAAACTGACGTATTTTCCAAAGACTAAGTGACATGTACCTCACGTAACTAGGCTGGAGCTACTCGGTGTCAATAAGAGGATCTTGCAAATTCTTAGATGCCTAGAGTCTGTTATTTCAGTTTCTTGTATTTTATTTTATGATCCGCCTGTGGATCTCTATTACAACCAAGTCTGTATATTCTTTTATTTGGACATTTGGACACTATGGTTTGTAATAGTAATTATTCACCAAGCCTTCCGTTGTGCTTTTATATTGTGTGTATTGACAATGATGATATCAACTACGTCACGATACTCCCCACCTAGCCCACCGGTAATATGTGGAAATATCGGGGTGTCATAGTTGCGTTAGTTAGTTCGAGTACTTTAAGTGTTTTAGCGAGGTAATTAAGTGTTGCGTTGCGTTTTAGTGGGATAAATCGAGTTGTGTGAGTGAGCGATTGAGCGTTTAAGCGAGTATCAAACACATATAACATTTTTAATATTAAACACAAAAACAATATAATTAAATCCATGTTTTGAGTTCTTGTTGAGTTTGCGTTGCGATGAGAGTTTAAGTAATAAGCGTTTAAATGCGATAAATAAGCGTTATAAAATGCGTTTTAAAATGTAGTTAACCCTTGGCAATCATCGAATCTCGGAGTACAAGCGTTTACGAGTGAATCATCGATAAAAACAGGAACAACCGAAAGTCGGGTTGTTACAGTCTCCCCTACTTTAGGGAATTTCGTCCCGAAATTAAGTAGTAGACGTAACAAAGAGTTGTGGATATTTAGCTTTCATATCACTTTCGAGTTCCCAAGTGAACTCGGCGTCGCGCTTGCCTTCCCATCTAACCTTCACTTTGGGAATGCGACTACGTCGAAGTTTCTTGGTTTCTCGATCCATGATTTCTACTGGCTTTTCCATGAAGTGCAGTGTCTCGTTTATTTGCAAGTCTTCAAGAGGTACATGAAGATTTTCTTCAGCTAGACACTTCTTGAGGTTTGAGACGTGGAAAGTCAGGTGTACATTGCTGAGTTCAACCGGTAATTCAAGTCGGTAGGCCACTTTACCAATTCTTTCCAGTATCTTAAAGGGTCCCACGTAACGTGGCACTAGTTTCCCTTTCTTGCTGAATCGGATCACCCCTTTCCAAGGTGAAACCTTTAAGAGGACGTGATTTCCAACTTCGAACTCTAGGGGCTTGCGGCGTTTATCAGCGTAGCTCTTTTGACGACCCCGAGCTTTCAGGAGACTGTCTCTTATTTGGAGAATTTTGTCTATCGTTTCTTGTATTAACTCGGGACCGGTGATCTGTGAGTCTCCGATCTCGTGCCAAACAATATGCGATAGACATTTTCTACCGTATAGCGCCTCAAAGGGTGCCATTTGTATACTAGCGTGATAATTGTTATTGTACGAAAATTCTATTAAGGGTAAATGCGAATCCCAATTACCACCAAAATCTATAACGCACGAGCGAAGCATGTCTTCGAGGGTGCGGATCGTGCGCTCAGTCTGACCGTCGGTCTGAGGATGGAATGCGGTACTGAGGTTGAGAGTCGTACCGAGAGTGGATTGGAATGCCTCTCAGAGACATGGGGTAAAACAACCATCGTGGTCAGAGATGATGTCACGAGGCGTCCCGTGTTGAAAAATGACTTCGTCGGTATAGATTTGTGCTAATCGTTCAACCTTAAAGTCTTCTCGTATCGAAATAAAATGAGTAGATTTCGTAAAACGATCAACGATAACCCAAATGCTATCGTGACTAGAAGGCGTGCAGGGGAGTTTTGTAATAAATCCATGGCTATACTTTCCCATTTCGACATCGGGATTTCAGGTTGTTCGAGTAAACCAGAGGGTCTTTGATGTTCGGCCTTAACCTTCGAGCAAGTTAGGCATTTCGAAACATACAGAGCGATATCCTTTTTCATGCCCGGCCACCAGTACCTAGAACGGAGGTCCTGGTACATCTTGTCGGCGCTAGGGTGAATGGAGTATCGTGATTTGTGAGCTTCAGTCATCAATATCTCCCAGAGGTTATTGCGACTAGGAATCCAAATTCGGTCGAGATAGTGTATTATACCGTTCGATTTATTTGCTAACTAGGTTTCGGCACCACACTTCATTTCCGCTTTTAAGGTATTCTCAAGGAAACATGCGTGCTGCGCGTCACGAATTAGGGCTTCGAGATCATTCTGGGCCTGAACATTACGAATACTATGCACATAGCTTCATGGACTGAGAGCATCGGCTATGACGTTTGCTTTGCCGGGATGGTAGCGTATCTCACATTCATAGTCGTTGAGAAGTTCAACCCATCTGCGTTAGCGCATGTTCACTTCTTTCTGGTTCAAGATATGTTGTAAGCTCTTATGGTCGGTGAAGACCGTACACTTTGTATTGTAAAGGTAGTGTCACCACATCTTTAACGCAAAAACAACTACATAGAGCTCGAGATCGTGGGTAGTGTAGTTCTTCTTGTGGGTCTTGAGTTATCGAGATACATACGCGATAACCTTATTTCGTTGCATAAGAACACAACCAAGACCTAGGTTAGAGGCATAGTAATAAACAACGAGATCGTCGTTTCCATCGGGTAATGCGAGGACAGGAGCGTTGCAAAGCATACGCTTGAGAGTTTGAAAGGCGTCCTCTTGTTTAGAACCCTAAACAAAAGGTTTATCCTTATGAGTTAGAGTGGTAAGAGGTACGAAGATTTTAGAAAAGTCGGCGATGGATCGACGGTAATAACCCGCCAATCCAAGAAATGAGCGGATTTCGGATGGAGTCTTCGGTGTAATCCAACTCTTTACAGCTTCTATCTTCGTAGGATCGACATGAATTCCTTGACAGTGAACGATGTGACCGAGGAATTGAACTTCCTCGAGCCAAAATTCAGATTTGGAGAACTTGGTGTAGAGGCGATTTCCTTAAAGAAGTTAGAGAACTAAACGAAGATGTTGCGCGTGTTCGGCTCTCGACTTCGAGTAGATAAGAATATCATCGATAAACACAATGGAAAAATGATCCAAAAAGGCTTTGCACACACGGTTCATCAAATCCATGAAGACCGCTGGTGCGTTCATGAGACCAAAAGGCAGGACTACGTATTCATAATGGCTATAGCGAGTACGAAATGCGGTTTTTGGGATTTCTTGTTCTTTTACATGCAACTAGTGATAGCCAGAACGTAAATCAATCCTTGAGAAACATGTAGCACCTTGAAGTTGATCAAATAAATCGTTGATTTGGGGTAGCGGGTAGCGGTTCTTGATGGTAAGCTTGTTAATTTACCTATAATCGATGCACATTCCGAACGATCCATCATTCTTTTTTTACAAAAAGAACAGGTGCGCCCCACGGTGATGTGCTCGGGCATATAAAGCCTTTATCAAGCAATTCTTGAAGTTGGCTAGATAGCTCGCGCATTTCGAATGGCGCAAGGCGATAGGGAGCTTTTGCAACAGGTGTAGCACCGGGAACGAGATCAATACGAAAATCAATATCGCGAGTAGGGGGTAAACTAGGTAAATCATCAGGAAAAACTTTAGGAAAATCACAAACAACTGGAGTGTCCCTCACTGTTTTCTTCTCATCCTTCGTTTCCACAATATGGGCTAGGAAAGCGACGTACTCCTTGCGTAAGTACTTAATCGCTTGGATACACGACATAAGCTTCAACTTTTTCGAGAGTACCTCACCGTAAACACGTAATTGGTCACCGTTTAGAAGAGAAAAATGAATCATATCGAAACAAACAACTTCAGCACGATTCTCACGAAGAAAATCCATGCCTACTATGATGTCAAAACTACCTAGTTTCATAGGTATAAGATTGATCAGGAAAACGTGATTATTGAGTTCAAGAGTACAATCACATAGAACGGAACTAACGGTAACGGTTCTTTCGGTGGCGAATTCTACGTTGAATGTCTTTAGGAGTTTAGAGCGTTTACATTTTAAAAGCTTCTCGAATTCCAACAATACAAAACACTTATCGGCTCCAGTATCAAATAAGCATAATGCATAAGTACCGTTGACAAGGAACGTACCATTGACAACATTGTTGTCATTCTGGGCCTGGCGAAGATTGATGTTGAAAGTTCTCCCGTGTACAGCTTGCGGTTGTTGTTGCTGCTGTTGCTGTTGTTGTGGTTGCTGTTGTTGTTGTTGTGGTGGCTCTTGTTTTACAACATGTTGCGGGCAGACATTGCTAAAGTGGCAAGGATTGCCACAAGTGTAGCAAGCACGTACATGAACAACTGGTGCTAGAAGTGCTGGGTTGACCTGGGGAGTGAGAGGTTGAGCTGGCGGTGCTGCGAGAGCTTAAGGAGCTTGCTGACGAGGGTCTAAGCGGAATTTGGTTGTGTAGTGCCCATAAATGTTGCAGTTGACACAGAAACGACAGTTTGTCTCTACTGGATGGTGATAGGTGCAGGTAGGGCACAGTGGGTGATTCCCAGTATACGCACGCTTAGCGGGCGGTGCCTTGGGAGTAGCAACCTAGCGAGACTGGGTGTTGGGCGGTGTGACTACCGCACAGTTCTTGCTGGAGTTCCTTCGCTTGCGACCCTGACGATTAGACTTGGGGGCTTGAGATGGTGCGGTGTCGGTGTTTGGCGTTATAGTAACTTGGTTGAGACTCTTGGTTAAGACCTTGAAAGTTACAGCCAAGACTCGCTTGTCGTTGATTTCTGCGACGAGCTAACAAGTTTCCTTAATTGTTGCTGGTTTCGCTGCTTGAACAAAGTCAGCGACACAGTCGGGGAAAGCACGAATGTATTTCTTGATGGCTTTCTTAGTAGTGTCCACTTGACTCAGACCGATGATGCTCAATTGCTTGAATCGGGCGGTGAGACCAGCGTTATTACCACCAATTTGCTTGATGTTCCAGAACTCGTTTTCCAGCTTCTGAACTTCGTGGGGAGGGCAAAATTCCTTCATCATGAGCTCTTTTAGCTCCTCCCATGCGAGACCATAGGCTGTATCATTTTCGCGCGTCTTGCGCTCGACGGTCGACCAGTCAAGTGCCCTTGACTGAAATAAACATGTGGCGTTGACAGTGCGGAGATTCTCGGGACATCCGCTTTGTCGGAAGGTAACTTCGGTCGAGTCAAACAATTGAAACATCTTACTGGGTCCATCTTCACCAGTAAAGGTCATACGACCGCAGTCTTTAAACTGATTGAAGCTGAACAGAGTTTCCGGCGCGTCATTCTTGGAATCAATGAAAGAGTTGTTGCTGACAGCTTGAATCTCACTGACGATTTGAGGGATCACCTTGGCCATATCTTTGGCATTGAGAGAGGCGATGCGTTTTTCAGCATTGTTTCGCACAGTTCGGCGAGTGTGAGATCCCAATGATGTCATCTGCAGAGGGATTGGATGAGATTCGATTATATTGGGTTTTGGTTAAAAGTTTCGCGTTCCATACAGTTTGTTTATTATTATTATTATTATTCACATATGGCACACCATCACATAATCACGTAAGCACATATTCACATAGGCACATAATCACGTATTTGCACGTATACACATAACCACGTATTAGCACATGATTCACATAAACACATATTTTGCACGTATTCACCTTCTCTAAATTGTGTGTAGCGCGTGTGAGATACCCGTGATATAGCGTAGCATATGCGAGGAGTATAGCGTATGCGAGTAATACTGCGTATGAGGTTCGCATGACCTCATGAGCGTAAGGTAAATAAGACCTCTTACTTTTTTCACGATTTGTTAGCGTTTTAGATTGCGAGAGCTGTGTGAGTTGTGCGTATTTTTGCAAAGCCATGAGCGATAAAATGAAACCATAAAGCGTAAAGATCAAAATTTACAAATTTAAAACACATGGGCTCAATAAATTCGATGATGCGTAAAAACAACAATTGCAGGCTTAAAAAAAATAGAGCGTCCTAGGTGTTGAGACATCGACTACCCAAAGTGATTCAACTATTCCCAACAAGTTCAGGCACACGCTTTCGCCTAATAGACTTATGCTATCACCGTAATACGGCTAACGACATTTATCCTTCCAGTTACTACGTGCCCCGAGTCATTGGAACAGTCAAGACTTTGGTGAGATCTTTTAAAAAATCAGTTTAGGGAATGGAACGGGTTATTAAGATGCGGGTTTCACCCCTAACTTAACAACTTCGCTCCTAGTTGTGGTTGTTCTCACCGACTTTATTCGAGAGTTCCATCAGATAGAGATGGAGAGCTCCGTCGAGATATGGATATCACTCCTAACTCAATAAAAGGTTCTCGTGCTCAGAGTAATACGCAGAGTGAGTGATTGTTTCGAGAGTTCTTAGTTTTCACACCTAATCTCAACACAATCGCTCGTTTGTGTTATACAAGTGACTTCAAGTCTGCAAACATGTATATCGTGTAGCCTTAGGAAAGGCATGTAAGTATTTAGACCGAAGAGAAGAGATAGGAGCAAGTAGAGGGAAGTTTAAGCATTTCAAGATTCACGAAACATTCCGTTCGTAC
Organism: Helianthus tuberosus; assembly: GCA_030545235.1. Taxonomy (NCBI): domain Eukaryota; kingdom Viridiplantae; phylum Streptophyta; class Magnoliopsida; order Asterales; family Asteraceae; genus Helianthus; species Helianthus tuberosus. The sequence goes on from CM060366.1 coordinate 179,617,928, forward strand.
GAACCGACCGGCTCCCTTCGTACGAAGCAGCAAGCTGGTTCGTACAGGGGGTCTGTTTTGGTACTTAGACTATAGACTAGGTCGAATCATACAATTCTACCTAATTCCTTATAGTTATGGCTCTGATACCAACCTGTCACACCCCAACCGATGGCGGAATCATCGGGATGTGGCATGATGCGAATAGGTTGCTCGAAACAAACATTCTCACAAGAACCGAAACGAAATTTCAGTAGTTTCTCAAGCAACAAAGGTGAGTAATCCATTTCCAGCGGTAATCCATCAACCTGTTACATACGTTAAACAAAAGTTAATACAATAATGTAAATGTGAATACAAAAGTTTAGTGTAAATATAGTAATAAAGCGTATGCGTATAACCAACACGTAACACTTAGAGGGGCAAATCAAGTAAGTTATTGACAATAATACAAGCTAACCAACATGACTGCGTGGTAGGGTATGCGCGATACATGTTCACCGCAGTGAGCACGCACGTAAGGTTAGTAAGAAATCCTTAACAACCTCTGATTAAACAGGTGCTGAGTCCAAGCTATAGTATTATTGTTGCTAAGGGTGATAGGGCGAGTCATCACTGTGTAAACATAGCAAACAACCATTCAGCGATTCACGTATAACATGCGAGAGCGATTAGCGTTTTTTAAAGAGTTTAAGCGTTGTGTGCGTCGTGTTTTGATAGAGAACGTATGTAACACCCAAAAAGTGCGTTAAGCGAAAAAGGGTCGAGTATACTCACAGTGCGTGCTTAACAGTTAAACACGGTCTGGAAAGGAGTGGAGGGGGTGCCGGATCAGCCTGCGTACGGGAACAGAAGTGCATAAGTCTTCCAAAGTGCTGAAATTGTCAAGTTGGAGTGTCGAGTGGAAAACAGGTTCTTCGTACGAAGGGTGTCGGGTGCTTCATGCATGTTGCTTGTTTCCGTGTCCAAAATCGAGTGTTATTCGCGTCTTTCTTCGAGGAAATCGAGTGTTCATCCCTCCAGCCTTAAGCTACTGATTAAACTTAGAGCCGGAGAGGTCTTTTGAGCGATTTAGTCACATGTGGGAACATGAGTAGGTTTGTACGAAGGGTTTCTTGTACGAAGGGGGTGCCTTCGTACAATCCAGTTTGGTTCGCACAGGTGGCTGTTTTTGCGTCTTTATGCGTTCGGAACTGTATTTTCTCCTGAATCGGATGTGTTTTCGAGTCCTTTTCATGACGGTTTCGACACCGTTTCGTTCCACTATTCAGTGAACGAAACATATGTCGGTTTTGGTCCGTTTTAGTGTAAAATTCGAGTTTAAAACAGTTTTCCTTGGATTAAACACTTGGTGAGTGCGAAATAATCAGATTTCTATCGTTGGAACCCAAAGCTAAGCCCAATAGACTCGTTTGATGAAATAGATAAAGGTTTTCGTAAATAGAGGAGTTTAGATGAAATCAGAGATAACCTCATGAAAAATCGTTGTGGAAATCGTTGTGATACTTGTGAAAATAGTGATTGTTACTTGGGAAGCAGAGAGGAGGTAGGTAGGGAGCGTTCTTATGCGAGTGGTAGCAAGTTGTGAATGATGTAGTGAGCTGGATATTTATAGAGAGAGGATACTTGGTGTGAGTTGGGTTCTGTACGAAGGGCCGCCTTGAACGAAGAGGGGGCCTTCATACGAAGGTGGTGCCTTCGTACGAAGGGGCATGTTTCGTGCGAATGGCTTCCGTTTCGTGTGTCAGATGTTCGTTTGTTTGCATTAGTTAGTTCGAGTACTTTAAGTGTTTTAGCGAGGTAATTAAGTGTTGTGGTGCGTTGCGTTTAACGGGATAAATCGAATTGCGTGGGTGAGCGATTGAGCGTTTAAACGAGTATCAAACACATATAACATATTTAACATTTAAACACACATACAATTTAAATAAATCCGCGTTTTGAGTTCTCATTGAGTTTGCGTTGCGATGAGAGTTTAAGTAATAAGCGTTTAAATGCAATAAATAAGCGTTATAAAATGCGTTTAAAATGTAGTTAACCCTTGGTATTCATCGAATCTCGGAGTACAAGCGTTTACGAGTGAATCATGGATAAAAATAGGAACAACCGAAAGTCGGGTTGTTACAACCATATTGCTATACCATTTTTTTATTTATAAAAGTGACTTTTAAGAAAGTTACAAAAAGTTGTTTTATAATTGTGCTAGTTATGTAGTTGGACTGTGCTAGTATGAAAAATGTATTGTGTTGATTTTAAATCTATACGTAAATTCTTATTTTGTTGTGTAATTATTATGTGTTGCTATTTTTTCCTTTTGTGTTGTTATTGGGAGACTATTTGGAAATAAACTTGTTATCTACTAGTTATGTAATACTATGTGCTATTTACAAAATTAAAACAAAAACATGAAATTATGCTAGTATGTAACAGTATGTGTTGTTTATAAAATAAAAAAAATGAAATTGTGCTAGTTATGCAATATTATCTGTTGTTTACAAAAAAAAAATGAAATTGTGCTGATTACGGTGCTGATTAATGTGTTGATTACCGTGTTATGCTGATTACGGAATGTGCTGACGGTGGTGGTGTGGGATGTTACCATCGGTTGTGCTAACGGTGGTGTTACTATGCTGATTAAGATGCTGATTTTGACGATGTGCGGATTATGATGCTGATGATGATGTTTATTATGGTGCTGATTTGATGATGAACAATAGATTAGGTGATTAGGATTTGAATTAATCTTGCATGAATTCATGGATAATTTAATTATTGTTTTTAATTACATATAAATAAAAGGGTATAAAAAGTCTAAAATTAACCATAAATCAATTTTTTAAGGCTCTAACTATTTGCACACCTTGGCAGGCTATCTACACACTTAGGATTTACCTACGCTGCGTAGATGTCTCTACGCAGCGTATAGGGTTAACCATATACGCTGCATAGAGGTCTCTACGAGGCGTAGGTAAAGGGTAGGTACACGACCAGACAGTCAAACCTAGTACCATGTCAAATCAGTCTGACATACGCTGCGTATAGACCTATGCGCAGCATATGTACATAAAGTAAGACGTTACGTATAGACCTCTACGCAGCGTATGTCAGACTTATTTGACAATGATACGATGTTGTCCGGGCACGTGAATAAAGCAATATGGGGAGTAGAGAGCTATACGTTGCGTATTTCAGTAAATTTAAAAGTCTATTTATCCTTGCATCTCTGCTTCCCTTCGACTTCATCTGTGCATTCTTTTCATCTTCTTCAGTAACAATTTATACCCAAACCAAAATCATATGTTTTGTATATCTTCAGTTTCTCTGTATCAAACACAATATTGTTAAAATGTCATCATTTTGGGACGAGAATTATTTCTACAATCGCTATTCTAACGACGCATGGGGAGTAGATGATGCGAATGAGGAGGAGGTTGTGTCTGGAGTCCCTGTTGATCAAAAAACACAATTGCCAGACTTGAACGTGACTCCGACTCCACCTGTTGATGAACCAAATTACACGGCGCATCAAGTGTATCCGGATTACGGTGATGAGAATGCACCTGTTGATGAACCATATTACCCGACGCAACAATCGTATCCGGGTTATGGATACGGGGTGTAAGTGGATACGGGGGTGAAGGTGGATACGGTGGATGCAGGGGTGAACGTGGATACGGTGGATACGGGGGTGAAGGTGGATACAGTGGATACGATAGATATGGAGGTGATGGTGGATTCGGAGGCTACGGTGGATACGAAGAATACGACGGATACGGTTATGAGCCCCGTAACACACCACTGTATGATGATTATGAACCATCTACCCCGGGCAATCCGTTTCAAATAAAGGAGGTATCACATTAATATTTGTATTATTTTTATAATAGAGTTAATTACATAGTTAGTCCCTGTGGTTTGCACAAAATAACATACTTAGGTACTAATAATTTAAAATCACCTTCTAGGGTATTAACTTTTCATTTTATAACATTTGGAGGTATTAACTTTTAGGGTATTATAATAGTTAGTCCTTGTAGTTTGCACAAAATAACATACTTAGGTACTAATATAATTTGATTTTAAACCTACAAATAACGTTATACCTCCAAATGTTACAAAATAAAAAGTTAATACCCTAGAATGTGATTTTAAACTATTAGTACCTAAGTATGTTATTTTGTGCAAACCAAAGGGACTAACTATGTAATTAACTCTTTATAATAATTATTATTGTTGTTAGAATTATATTGTTATTGTTATTGTTATTGTTATTGTTATTGTTATTGTTAATATTATTGTTCAAATTATTATAATTATTAATATTGTTAAAATTATTATAATTATTATTATTGTTAAAATTATATAACTATTGACAACATTATAATTATAATAATAATAATTATTATTATTATTATTATTATTGTTAAAAATATTATAATTATTATTATTATTATTGTTGTTGTTGTTGTTGTTGTTAATATTATAATAATTATTATTTTTATTATTATTATTTTATTATTATTATTATTATTAAAAAATTATAATTATTATTATTATTATTGTTATTATTATTGTTGTTGTTGTTATTATTATTATTGTTGTTAAAAATATTTTAATTATAATTATTATTATTATTATTATTATTATTGTTATTATTATTATTGTTATTGTTATTGTTAATGTTGTTATTATTATTAACGTAACTTTTTTTTAGCGTTTCATGTCTCTAACTGATTTGAAGCATTGGGTACAAGAAACGGGAAAGGAGATGGTTACGTAATTGTTACCCGCCGATCGAAAAGTATTGGCGGTACTACTGGGATGGTATGGCTTGTGTACGACCATAGTGGTGAGCACCGTAGTAAAGCAACAGTTAGGAAAGCTGGTAGCAAAAAAATCGGTTACCCATTTTCATTACTCGCCATCCGGGACGTGACGAATGCCACGTGGGAGTTAAAAGTGGACAACGCGAACCATAACCACGAACCTACGACGAGTCTGTTGGGCCACGCTTTTGTGCGAAGGTTTACTGAAGTCGAATACAAGCTAGTGGAGCAGCTAACTGCTCAAAACATGTAGCCACGTATCATATTTCAAACCCTAAGAAAGCAGTTCCCCGACAGCCTGCATGTTTAGAAAGACGTGCAAAATGCGGTACAAAATTAGAGCGACACTGATGGACGGAAAGACTCCTTTGCAGGCACTGGAAAGCGTGTTGCATGACAACCGATTCATTTACGACACCCGACAGGAACCCAAAACAGATGTCGTAACAGAGATTTTCTTTGTTCATCCTTATTCAATCACTATGTGGCGTGCATTCCCGCACGTGATGTTGATCGACGCGACCTACAAAACAAACATCTACAACATGCCATTTGTCCATGTTGTGGGTTTGACGTCGACCAACAAGTCTTTTTGTATCACACATGCCGTTATTTGCAAAGAACGAACGGATAACTACGTGAGCGGATCAAGTCAATGTTGCATGAATGTATGATGCCGCATGTGATAGTCACGGATAGAGAGCTTGCCCTAATTAACGTTTGTGCTAAAGTATTCTCTAACGCTTCTAGGCTTCTATGCTAGTTTCACATCGAATAAAATATAAGTAGACATTGCAAGAAAGGGTTCAAAAATTAGATTGGGAGAAATTCATGTCGTACTGGCGGAGAGTGTGCGAATCTGCTTCAGAGCCCATGTACAAGTACAACTTGGAGAAACTGTATAACCGACTCGTGGTTGCCAACCGAGAAAGTAAGTGTTCCTTCAACAAACGACTCACCAAATCTATTATATTTTACACACGCTTTTACATTTCATTATTTTATTTTTGCAGGTGTCTTTAATTTTGTCTACGAAAACTGGCTCAAAGACTATAAAGAAATGTACATTTATGCGTGGACCGATAAGTGTCGAAACTTTTGTCAGCGCACCACCAACAGAGTTGAGAGCCAGCACGCAAATTTAAAAAGATACGTTACACGCGGGAGTTCATTGGAGCGAATAGCAAGATGCGTCATTGATATATTTGAAACTCAATACGATGAAATACAAAAAAGTTTCACCGAGAGCATCGAAAAAACGATGAACCACCACAGAAACCCACTGTTGGACAACCTACGTTGAAAGGTTTCCCATACAGCACTTGATTTGCTGGGAAAAGAGCTACTGAGAAAGCAGGAGGTGTTGCAGAAACTTAACGCATCATGTGGTTGCCATATGTGGCTTAGCTGTGTGTTGTCGTGTGCTTGTAGGCTGGAAAACTACAAACGAACAGGTAAAAAAATATTAAACCTACAAACCTTTTATTATTTAGTATGATTTAGTTATTTCTCACACCGTATTTGTCACACCCCAACCGATGGCGGAAACATCGGGGCATGGCACTGAGCGAAACAGATTGTCCAGAAGTTTCCATAACAACTATATTTACCAAGTATTTAAAGCAACACGTCCCATACCATGTCATACATGATAATACAATTATTACCGACAAGATCTAGTCAAATTGTTCTGTTCCGACAACTCAGATTTTTATTACAGACAATTGTTTATTGTTGACCTAGGTCTTTCCTAGCCTCGATTTCACAGCAAAGAAAGCAAATAAGCATCCAAAGCACCTGTCACATACGTTAAAGTAAAAGTCAATGCATATAGTGTAAAGGTGAGCATACAAGTCTGATAATAGCATATAGAGTTCGAAATCGTTACGCATAACCAACACGTACAAAGTGTAAAATGAGGCATGTTAGTTATCGACATGAACCTATCGATACCAATGACTGCTGGTTGACTACCCAAGGCAGTTCGCGATACACACTCACCACTATGAGCCATGTAGGTAATTGTCCTTAACAACCCCCGAGTGAACAGGTGCTGAGTCCAAACTAATAGTACTACCGTTGCTAAGGCAGGTAGACAGCATTCCATGTGTAAATATAACAAACAAGCACTCATTAAGTCACGTATAACATGCGATAACGGTTAGCGTTAAAGTATTGCGTAGTGCGTTCGATGTGATTTAGTATAAGTAACGTATGTAACCCCCAAAAGTGCGTAAAGCAAAAAGGGATCGAGTATACTCACAGCGATTGGTGGATTGAAGGGAGTGCTAGAGAGTAGGGTTAGCCTGAACAAATTTATAGCATAACGGTAAGTGACGCGGAAAACGATGCAAAGTACAAGTGAGTCGGACGGCAGTTCGATCGGATAGTAGTCCGATCGGACAGCTGGTCGTTCGAGTGACCGTCCGCTCGGATGGTCATCCGATCGGGTGGCCTTTCGAGTGGATTTTTACTTCCTTTAGGAAGGATGTGTTTGTGTATGATGGCTTGACTTTTGAAGTTTTCGTTGTAGGGTTTTGAAAACATAGAAGTATCTCTACCTTTCAGGTCGATCGATCGAACGACCGTTCGATCAGGCGACGGTCCGATAGGTTGGCACTTCAGCGAGAACAAGTTCACAGCAGGTTGTCACTCGATCGGACGGTTGTTCGATCGGGTGGCATCCCTTGTGCATTGAACATGTTGAAAATTGTTTAAGTGTTGAAGTTTCGAAACATCACATTGTCGGATGGTCGGTCGATCGAGTGGTAATTCGATCAGACGGCAATCCGTTCGGCGTTCCAAAACTCTTGGGAGTTGATTTGAAAACTAAGGTGGGACCAAGGTGCAAGTTGTGCAGATTGGCCAGTCGTTCGGATTGGCTGTTTAATCGGACAGCAGTCTGATCGGACGGCATTCCGTCCTGGTCGACCTGTTCATCTTACACTTGGTTGTTTTGATTGTTTGTCATTTTATCGAGACGTTGTGATACCGTATTAAGCAACAGAAACCTCGTCAATACTTGGTACCCCTGATCGGACAGGAATCACCCAAATCCGACCGGTTAACTGTTCGAGACGGTGTTCCATGGTTAACCCGATTTCGGTGGTCTCATGGATAGAATCCAGATCTTGAACCAACACAACCAAAAGAATGAGTAGTAACTCGTCACAAGCTCCGATTCTATCATTTTTGAATGCATTGAGTGCAAAAGAGTTGAAAGAAAGTTGGAAAACCATCTTTCAATCCTTTTCATAGTGAATATGTTTAGATCTATGAAAGATCCTTGTTTGTTTATGTGGAAATCGGTTAGATATAAGTTGTTCTCGGTGGATTGAGGCCAAAACATGAAGTTCTCAAGAACACATGATGACGTCATCCTAGAACACCTTGAATCTTGATGATTTCACGGTTAAAAGTTATGATTCAAAAGATAGAAAGGTGTAGGAGTGCGTATAGATTAAGGAAGTACAATATTTAGGACGAGATCTTACCGGAATCGCGAGAAATCGAATGAAAAAGTGAGCAAGAGCGCTGGTCGGACAGAGAGTTGCCAAAAGTGGAAAGTATGATGGTGACATGGGGTATTTATAGGGTTACCCAAAGTGGAAAGGAGCTGGTCGATCGGGTGGCAGCCCGGTCGAACAGCCTGGCCGATCGAACAGCAGTCCGATCGAACGGCTGGTCAATTGGCTGGTCAACTGATTGATCAGTTGCTTGGATCGAGTGTTTGGTGCGATGAGTTTGGCTGTTTTGATTGCGATTGCGAGCGTTGCGATGCAATAAAGTTTCCTAGTCAAATTACTTTTAATCCCAACTACTATATCAACATACAAGCATCCTTATTTCGTATTCGTTTAGCGTTTGCGATTTGATTGAGATTGAGTTCGATTGCGTTTCGATTGATCACCACAACACAACATAAATAAACATGCACAAGTAACACATAAGGCACACACACACGTATAACAATAACCAAAATGCGTAATTCGAGTTACGAGGGCGATTGCGATTGCGATAGCGATAAATCGATTAAACATGCGATCAATATGTGATTATTAATAGATACTCCATATAATACAATCAACGCGATAATAAAATAGACTAATTACAAGTCAAAGAAGTCAAAACAGGAATTGAGCAAGGAAAGACAGATCGCAATTAGCAATCTTTTCTTCCTTTGACTTCAATCTTGACTTTGACTTTGACTTTCGAAACACGGGGTGTTACAGCCTCCCCTAGTTGAGGGAATTTCATCCCGAAATTAGGCTGAAGCCATAACAAACAACTGCGGGTACTTTGCCTTCATGTCGTGTTCGAGTTCCCAAGTGAACTCTGCGCCTCATTTGCCTTCCCATCGGACTTTCACAATAGGAATGCGCGAGCGTCGGAGTTGCTTGGTTTGGCGGTCCATGATTTCGACAGGCTTCTCCACGAAGTGTAGTGTTTCGTTTACTTGGATGTCATCGAGAGGTAGAATTAAGTCATGCTCAGCTAAGAACTTTCGGAGGTTTGACACATGGAAAGTCGGGTGGACATTACTAAGTTCCTCCGGTAGTTCGAGTCTATAGGCGACTTTTCCGATCCTTTCCAGAATCTTAAAAGGTCCAACATATCGAGGCGCTAGTTTCCCTTTCTTGCCGAATCTGACCACACCCTTCCAAGGTGATACCTTTAGGAGTACGTAGTCGCCAACGTCAAATTTAAGGGGCTTGCGTCGTCTATCGGCGTAACTTTTCTGTCGACTCCGAGCTTTCAACAAGTTATCTCATATTTGGAGGACTTTATCAGTCGTTTCTTGCAATAACTCGGGACCGGTTAGTTACGAGTGACCAATCTCATGCCATACAATTGGCGATAGACATTTTCTTCCGTATAAAGCCTCGAATGGTGCCATTTGAATGTTGGAATGATAACTGTTGTTATACGAAAATTCGACCAAAGGCAGGTAAGCATCCCAATTACCACCGAAATCTATGACACACGAATGGAGCATGTCTTCAAGAGTACGGATCGTTCTTTCAGTCTGACCATCGGTTTGAGGGTGGAATGCTGTACTTAGGTTAAGCGTAGTACCGAGAGCCGCTTGAAATGTTTCCCACAGTCGCGAGGTAAACCGAGCATCACGGTTAGAGATGATGTCACGAGGCGTCCCATGTCGACAAATGATCTCATTGGTGTAGATTCGGGCTAATCGTTCTACCTTGTAGTCTTCCCGTATTGGCAAAAAGTGAGCTGATTTGGTCAAACGGTCGACAACAACCCAGATGCTGTCATGACCTGATGGCGTGCACGGGAGCTTGGTTATGAAGTCCATAGCTATACTCTCCCACTTCCACATAGGGATCGGTGGTTGTTCGAGTAAGCAAGAGGGCCTCTGGTGTTCAGCCTTGACCTTCGAGCAGGTCAGGCACTTTCCATCGTAGAGGGCGATATCCCTTTTCATGCCCGACCACCAGTACTTGTAGCGAAGATCCTGGTACATTTTATCGGCACCAGGATGAATAGAATACCGGGATTTATGGGCTTCGTCCATTAGAGTCTGTCGCAAATTGGTCCGTTTAGGGATCCAAATTCGGTCCAGGAAGTGGAATATCCCATTCGACTTGTTCACCAGTTGAGCTCCATCGTAGTAGATTCTTTCCTTCTACAAGGTGCGTTCATTAAAACAAGCATGCTGGGCTTTGCGGATGAGGGTCTCGAGATCGTATTGGGCTTGGGTATTACGAATGCTAAGCAAATAACTCTGTCTGCTGAGGGCGTCGGCAACGACATTTGCTTTGCCAGGGTGATAATGAATCTCACAATCATAGTCATTTAGAAGTTCCACCCATCGACGTTGACGCATATTAAGTTCCTTCTGGTTAAAGATATGTTGTAGGCTCCTATGTTCGGTGAAGATCGTACACTTGGTACCATACAGGTAGTGTCGCCAGATCTTTAACGCAAAAACAACTGCGCCTAGCTCGAGATCATGGGTTGTATAGTTCTTCTCGTGGATTTTGAGCTGACGAGATGCGTAAGCAATGACCTTGTCCCGTTGCATGAGAACACAACCAAGACCAAGGTTCGAAGCATCACAGTAGACAATGAAGCCGTCATTTCCATCGGGCAATGTGAGAACATGAGCATTGCAAAGCATGTGCTTGAGGGTTTTATGCGTAAGAGCGGTAAGAGGCACAACGATCTTTGAGAATCCTTTGATAAATTGTCGATAATAGCCTGCTAGTCCGAGAAAAGAATGGACTTCAGACGGGTTCTTAGGTGTAATCCAACTCTTAACGGCTTCAATCTTTGTGGGATCGACGTGAATACCTTGACTATTTACACTGTGACCCAGAAACTGAACCTCCTCCAGCCAAAATTCACAGTTGGAGAACTTGGCATAGAGTCGATTCCCCTGGAGTAGCTCGAGAACCAAACGTAGATGTTGCGTGTGTGCGTCCTTCGATTTGGAATAGATCAAGACATCATCGATGAATACGATGACGAAATGGTCGAGATATGGTTTACACACGCGATTCATCAGATCCATGAAAACCGCGGGTGCGTTGGTTAAACCAAAAGGCATAACAACGAATTCATAGTGGCCATAGCGGGTGCGAAATGCGGTTTTGGGTATATCCTCCTCTTGAATGCATTGTTGGTGATAGCCTGAACGCAGATCGATCTTCGAGAAACACGTAGCACCTTGTAGCTGATCAAACAAATCATCAATGCGAGGCAGGGGATAGCGGTTCTTGATAGTCAACTTATTCAATTCCCGATAGTCGATGCACATCCCGAACGACCCATCCTTCTTTTTAACAAAAAGGCCTGGCGCACCCAAAGGAGAGGTGCTTGGGCGAATGAAGCCTTTCTCAAGTAATTCCTGGAGTTGACTCGAGAGTTCACGCATTTCAGACGGTGCGAGTCGGTAAGGAACATTGGCAACAGGGTTGGCTCCAGGAATGAGGTCGATACGAAAGTCGATATCACGACTTGGCGGTAGTCTGGGAAGATCCTCAGGAAAAATGTTAGGAAATTCTCGGACCACTGGAACATCGTTCACTTCTGTCTTTCCTTTCTTTTCCTTCTCCGCTACTACAATGTTAGCCAAGAAAGCTCTGTATTCCTTGCGGAGATACTTGCTAGCTTGGACACATGACATGAGCTTGAGTCCTTTCGAAGCAGTTTCACCATAAACACACAACAAATCACCATTCGCTAGGGAGAATCGAATCATCTTATCAAAGCACACGACTTCAGCATGGTTTTCGCGAAGAAAGTCCATGCCTACTATGACGTCAAAACTTCCGAGTTGCATCGGAATAAGGTCGATTGGGAAAATGTGATTGTTGAGCTCAAGGGTACAATCACGAAGAACAGAATTAACAACGACAGTTCTTTCGGTAGCGACTACAACATCGAACATCGAGGAGAGTTGGGAGTGTTTACGACTAAGGAGCTTCTAGAATTCAAACGACACAAAGCAGTTATCGGCTCCAGTATCAAACAAACATGAAGCATAAATACCATTCACAAGGAACGTACCATTGACCACGTTGTTGTCGGCCTGGGCTTGGCGCACATTGATGTTGAAGGTTCTGGCGTGTGCGGCTTATTGCTGTTGCTGATGAGGCTGTTGCTGCTGGTGTTGCTGAGGCTCTTGCTTCACAACCCTATTCGGGCACTTGTTCGCAAAGTGGTTGGGATCACCACATGCGAAGCAGACTCGGGCGTTGACCGCGGGTACCTGAGCCGCTTGTTGGCCTTGTGGGGCTGGGAGTAGAGCTTGATGAGCAGTGGCTTGAGCTGGTGCTTGACAAGGGCCAGTACGGCAGTTAGCAGTGAAGTGGCCGTATATGTTGCAATGTGCGCAGAAACGGCAGGCGAGACCCACCGAGTGATGATAAGAACATGTTGGGCAGGCAGGGTGAGGGCCTGTGTATGCACGCTTTGTAGGTAACTGGTGCTGGTCGGTGTTGAGATTGTTGCTGAGCTGGTACGGCTTGAAGTGTAGCAGCAGTGGTAGTGACAGCACCGTTCTTGTTGCTGGAGCTGCTATTGTTGTTCTTCTTCTTGCGGCGTGAGAATTTCGATGATTGAGCGGCAGTGGTTTCAGTGGATGGTGAGGCGGTGACTTGGTGCAGGTTCTTTGATGTTTTATCCCAAAAACCAGCTTTTACTCGCTTGTCGTTGATTTCAGCGGCAAGCAAGTAAGTTTCTTCGATCGTCGCTGTCTTTGCGGCATGTACAAAATCTGCAACACAGTCGGGTAGAGCTCGAATGTACTTTTTGATTGCCATGTCGGGCGTCTTCACTTGGTCGGGACAGATGATGCTGAGCAGCTTAAAGCAAGCAGTCAGGGCACCGTTGTCACCTTCTTTCTGCTGAATGTGCCAGAACTCGTCCTCCAGCTTCTGGCGCTCATGGGGAGGGCAGAACTCTTCGAGCATAACGTTCTTCAACTCGTCCCATGATAGACCATAGGCTGCATCATTTTCGCGCTTGTTCCTTTCGACCGTCCACCAGTCTAGAGCGCGGGACTGGAAGACGCCGGTGGCGTTCAGTGTGCGGAGATTATCAGGACATCCGCTCTGTTGCAGGGTGACTTCGATTGAGTCAAACCATTGAAACAAAGCCGTAGGGCCTTCTTCGCCGGTGAACTCCTTCGGTCCACATGCCTTGAACTGCTTGAAGCTGAAAGCAGCTTTGGGAGTTTCAGTTCTGGATTCCTCAGACGATTTGCTCATGTTTTCATATAGTTCACTGATGACTTGGGGTACAACCTTTGCCATTTGCTTAGTAATCATGGCAGCGAGGCGTTTGTCTGCTTGCTTTTGACGGGCGTCTCGGGTAGCGCGAGATCCAGATGACGACATTGTCTGCAACAGACATCGTCACAGGACTCAACATGACATATTCGAATCTCACCTCACACGTCTAATACTACTAAAGCTCAGGAACACGTACAATCACGTAAGCACATAATCACAGATTCACATAGACACAGAAGCACATAAGCACTTAAGGCACAGAAGCACAAAGTCACAGAAGCACACAAGCACGTAGGGCACAGAAGCACATACGCATGTAATCACAAGATGCAGTCAGAATACAGAAACCTATCATTCAAAGTCTGCGAGCGTTCGAGCATAGCGATCGCGATTAATATGTCAAATTTTATTGTATAAGCGTATAATATAGCATAAGGTCGTCCAGAATTTAGCGATTTGTTAGCGTCTTGAGGTAGATAAGCAATGCGGGTCGTGCGTGTCGATCAAAGTGGGAGCGAAAATCGAATAAGTCTCCAAAATTAAAACACATAAGCAGGTAAATACACATATAAACACATAAAATCGACGAATCATCAGAGTCAGCAATTGCGGGCTCAAAATCAAAACACATAAAAATCGTGGAATAGATCGTCTGTGGCTATTAGACATTGACTATCCAAAGTGATTCGACTATTCTCAAGGACTTGTTGCACTCATTTTGACCTTTAGGACCGTGCTTCCGCCTCGATTCTTGGGCGTTCGACACGCATACCTCTAGTCATACCGTGACTCCAAGTCGTTGGAGTCCGTCGAGACTTTGGTGAGAGTTTTGTAAAACCAAAAAGGGCGGAATAAGTCGTCAAGGTTCGGGTTTCACCCCTGTCTTAACAACTATGTTCCTGTTTTGATAAAATAAAAGAGAATTATGCGTCAAAGTATGGATTTCACTCCTGGTTTTACACAAATTCTCGTGTTTATAGATGAAAATGCGAGGTGAACAAGCAAATTTGGTCGAGAGTTTGCGGTTTTCACATCTAATATCGGCCCAATCGTACGTTCATTCTTTGAACTAAAGTGAAGTGATAGTGCATCGTAGGAGAGGACAGCAAGAAATAGTAGCAAGCTTGTACATAATCCCTACTGGACAAGCACGAGTTGGTCTGTTGGTTCCTAACTATAGACTAGGTCTCTAAGACATCGACCCGGACTAGGTCGTGTCTTGCCTAATTCCCTATAGTTATGGCTCTGATACCAATCTGTCACACCCCAACCGATGGCGAAAACATCGGGGCATGGCACTGAGCGAAACAGATTGTCCAGAAGTTTCCATAACAACTATATTTACCAAGTATTTAAAGCAACACGTCCCATACCATGTCATACATGATAATACAATTATTACAGAAAAGATCTAGTCAAATTGTTCTGTTCCGACAACTCAGATTTTTATTACAGACAATTGTTTATTGTTGACCTAGGTCTTTCCTACCCTCGATTTCATAGCAAAGAAAGCAAATAAGCATCCTAAGCACCTGTCACATACGTTAAAGTAAAAGTCAATACACATAGTATAAAGGTGAGCATACAAGTTTGATAATAGCATATAGAGTTCGAAATCATTACGCATAACCAGCACGTACATAGTGTAAAATGAGGCATGTTAGTTATCGACATGAACCTATCGATACCAATGACTGCGGGTTGACTGCCCAAGGCAGTTCGCGATACACACTCACCACTGTGAGCCATGTAGGTAATTGTCCTTAACAACCCCCGAGTGAACGGGTGCTGAGTCCAAACTAATAGTACTACCGTTGCTAAGGCAGGTAGACAACATTCCATGTGTAAACATAACAAACAAGCATTCATTAAGTCATGTATAACATGCGGTAATGGTTAGCGTTAAAGTATTGCATAGTGTGTTCGATGTGATTTAGTATAAGTAACGTATGTAACACCCAAAAGTGTGTAAAGCAAAAAGGGATCGAGTATACTCACAGCGATTGGTGGAATGAAGGGAGCGCTAGAGAGTAGGGTTAGCCTGAACAGATTTATAGCATAACGGTAAGTGACGCGCAAAACGATGCAAAGTACAACTGAGTCGGACAGCAGTTCGATCGGATGGTAATCCGATCGGACAGCTGGTCGTTCGAGTGACCGTCCACTCGGATGGTCATCCGATCGGGTGGCCTTTCGAGTGGATTGTTACTTCCTTTAGGAAGGATGTGTTTTTGTATGATGGCTTGACTTTTGAAGTTTTTGTTGTAGCATTTTGAAAACATAGAAGTATCTCTACCTTTCAGGTCGATTGATCGAACGACCGTTCGATCGGGCGACGGTCCGATAGGTTGGCACTTCAGCGAGAACAAGTTCACAGCAGGTTGTCACTCGATCGGACGGTTGTTCGATCGGGTGGCATCCCTTATGCATTGAACATGTTGAAAATTGTTTAAGTGTTGAAGTTTCGAAACATCACATAGTCGGATGGTCGGTCGATCGAGTGGTAATTCGATCGGACGGCAATACGTTCGGTGTTCTAAAACTCTTGGGAGTTGATTTGAAAACTAAGGTGGGACCAAGGTGCAAGTCATGCGGATTGGCCAGTCGTTCGGATTGGCTGTTCGATCGGACAGCAGTCCGATCGGACGGCATTTCGTCCTGGTCGACCTGTTCGTCTTACACTTGGTTGTTTTGATTGTTTGTCGTTTTATCGAGACGTTGTGATACCGTATTAAGCAACAGAAACCTCATCAATACTTGGTACCCCTGATCGGACAGGAATCACCCAGATCCGACCGGTTAACTGTTCGAGATGGTGTTCCATGGTTAACCCGATATCGGTGGTCTCATGGATAGAATCCAGATCTTGAACCAACACAACCACAAGAATGAGTAGTAAGTCGGCACAAGCTCCGATTCTATCAGTTTTGAATGCATTGAGTGTAAAAGAGTTAAAAGAAAGTTGGAAAACCATCTTTTAATCCTTTTCATAGTGAATTTGTTTAGATCTATAAAAGATCCTTGTTTGTTTATGTGGAAATCGGTTAGATCTAAGTTGTTCTCGGTGGATTGAGGCCAAAACATGAAGTTCTCAAGAACACATGATGACGTCATCCTAGAACACCTTGAATCTTGATGATTTCACGGTTAAAAGTTATGATTCAAAAGATAGAAAGGTGTAGGTGTGCATGTAGATTAAGGAAGTACAAGATTTTGGACGAGATCTTACCGGAATCACGAGAAATCGAATGAAAAAGCGAGCAAGAGCGCTGGTGGGACAGAGAGTTGCCAAAAGTGGAAAGTATGATGGTGACATGGGGTATTTATAGGGTTACCTAAAGTGGAAAGGAGCTGGTCGATCGGGTGGCAGCCCGGTCGAACAACCTGGCCGATCGAACAGTAGTCCGATCGAATGGCTGGTCGATCAGTCGCTTGGTTCGAGTGTTTGGTACGACGAGTTTGGCTGTTTTGATTGCGATTGCGAGCGTTGCGATGCAATAAAGTTTCCTAGTCAAATTACTTTTAATCCCAAATACTATATCAACATACAAGCATCCTTATTTCATATTCGTTTAGCGTTCGCGATTCGATTGCGATTGAGTTCGATTGCGTTTCGATTGATCACCACAACACAACATAAATAAACATGCACAAGTAACACATAAGGCACACACACACGTATAACAATAACCAAAATGCGTAATTCGAGTTGTGAGGGCGATTGCGATAGCGATAAATCGATTAAACATGCGATTAATAGCGATTAATATGCGATTATTAATATATACTCCACATAATACAATCAACGCGATAATAAAATAGACTAATTACAAGTCAAATACGTCAAAACAGGAATTGAGCAAGGAGAGACAGATCGCAATTAGCAATCTTTTCTTCCTTTGACTTCGATCTTGACTTTGACTTTGACTTTCGAAACACGGGGTGTTACAGTATTGATTTAACTGTGCAGGGCGTAAAATACAACTCGACGACGTAGATGTATTCTGGCGTAAGCTCGACTTACTACCGTGTAAACTGGTAGACGAGGAAGTTGATGTTGTAGCAGAGCTCAGTAATGTGCGGCAACAATTAGAGTCGCACTCCCCCGATCAGAAAAAAAGTTTGCTTTCAAAGATAAAAGCGGTCTTAACCCCGAAATCATCAACCAAGAAACCACCGATCGTCCAGCAAAATACTTACGGTCGGCCTACATCAAAGAAAGTACAAGAAAGGCTAGATGAAGCTGCGAGGTTAGACGAAGCTGCGAGATACAGCTCCTATGGTGAGGACAGCAACGTATATACCGTTTCCCCAAAACATAGGAACGATTTACCCCGACACAGCTCATATATACCATCAGAGGACTCTTGTGGAACTGATTCGGTCGTAAACTCTGAAAAACCTAAAATGAAACGAAACAGTTCAACGAGTTCTAAAAAGAAGGAGATGCGGGATGATCATGGTTTTCCATTAATGAAGGGGGATGAGCACTTGTTAAGCATTATGAGGTTTAAGGATCAAATTCCATCAGAGTTTCACTCTTACATATCGCGTATACAAGATGTGACCCCAGACGGTCATTATGGTTAGAGGTCTGTGGCTGTCGGGTTAGGTTTTGGGGAATACGTATGGCCCCGTATTGGAAGTGATTTACTACTGGAGATTGACCATAACGAGACACTATGGAAGCATGTATTCGAAAGATATAACGAAGGAGACTTTAAACGAATACGTAACAGCATCGAATGGCATTCAGTGCAAGGGTGCGATCGAAGTCACTGGATGGAAATGCCCCACGTAGGGCTTCTCGTAGCGCAAAGGTATAATATTGTCCTCCACGTGCTAAGCATCGAAGGGAGCTCTACCATCTTCCCATTAACAGATGCCCCACTAGATCCACGACCTCAAGCGATAACGCTTGTACATGTTTACGGGGGACACTTCATACATGCTATGTTGGAAAGAGACTACCCCATGCCTACACTGACCCCATTATGGTCGACACATCGATCAATAGCTGCGAAACGGTGGGAAGAAATGTATAGACCGCGGTTACAGCACTACTACGAGTTAATCAATCCTAAATCAGACTCAGAGAAAGACAGAGACCCGAGTTTAAATCTTATCGAAGATTAAGCGGAAACTTGTATTTTTGTAAATTGTAGAATTTTTTTAATTTATAAAGTTTGTATCATTTTTAGTTTTCATAATTCATAATATTTGTATTATTTTTAACTTTTCTAAATTATATTTGTATTATTTAACAAATAATATTGTTTTCTATAAATAAACAAAGAAATACACAAAAAAATAAAAATAAAATGGAGCCTTATATACGCTGCGTATAAATCCCTACGCAACGTAGGAGGATATTGACAAAACAGCCCCTGTGTTTGGCTTCGTATAGCCTCAGCACAAGGGTAAAAAGGTAAAATAACAAACATAATATGCATCGTATAGAGCAATATGATGCGTATGTAAAAGTCGGACAATTTCCCCCCAAATCAAAGTTTCAAGTTATAAATATGTTAAATTACTTTTTTGCCCTTGTGTTGGGGCTATACGCAGCTGATTACAAGGGTAAAAAAGTCATTTTCGGACCTTTATGTAAGACCCTAATTCGTATTTGACAAAAGTCGCAGCGGAAATTCGTGCCATAAAATTTCTTTCATCACAAACGTATTGACTTACTTGAAAGTTCATTTTAATATATATCTTTTACAAAAATAAAGCATAAGCCTTATTTACTAATAGTACATACTCAATTATTCCCGTACAATCTATCTTGTGACTCGGTCTTCGATCTCTATTCCTCGTGATAACCGCCCGTGACTCGTACAACCTGCACTCACCACATACATTCATCACATTAGTACACAAGACATAAACAAGATTCAAATCTCGTACTCCTTCCATTGCGTTATCTTTCTAACTTTTGGCATTTCATCCGCATATCCATATTCTGGCGAAGTTCCAATAATGTACCTGCATTACCTTTCATTCTCAAGGCACACTATTAATAACGTATTCCTCGACGTATCTAAATCATGCACATGTACATTCTTACATGTATACATATATATCTACACACTTACATACCTTCCTATATCTCTACATACCTGCATATTCTCATACGTACCTTCATATATACCAAATACATATCTACATACGCTCATACATTACTACATCTCTACATACGTTCATATACACATACGTATCTTCGCATACACATAAATACACATCTATGTACATACATCCATTATTATGTCTTCCTGCATTACATTTCATTCTCGAAGCACACTGTTAAAGACGTCAATACTTGAATGCATTAAAACCATGTATACAAATCATATATATATATATATATATATATATATCCACGTGCATACATACATATCTTTACTTGCATACCCACGCATCTACTTACATACATACAAGATTACATCTTCGCATACGTACTTACATACCTACATACATAACTACGTACACACATACCTACTTACATACATACATACATTCATACATACATACATGCCCACATTCATAAGTACATACATACCCACCTACTCACATACATACATACATACATACATACTTGCATCCACATATATATATACGTTCATACCTACACACGTATGTACCTTCACACTCAAATACATAATGCTCATATTTATACATAACTACTTGTGTACATACATATACCGATACCTACATATATACATCAATCATCTCCATTCATCCACAAACAAGAAAACTCTATATGTATACTAAGAAGTGAATCGAAAGTCACTTACCTCGAGTGTTAGTGTTCATGCTTGTTTCCTCGCCTCCGCTTGACCCGTTAACCTTTCGTTTTCGAGTCCTTGCTAATGTGATTCATATCCTTTCATGTCATCACAATTACATTATGGTTAACACACATGCTCGTTCATACTACATTCGTTTCTTTCCATTCATACATTACTTGACCTTTTATTAACCAAATACCACATACATAAGGCATATAGACTAAAAGTCACCTTGTTCCTTATTCAAGCAACTCAATTATCATCATACACGACACATAGATCATCTACTACAATACGCCTGACTTCTCTACTATTACAATCATATCCAAAAGGCTAACCATGCTATATATTAACGCCAATTTTACACATAGTAACGCTTTAAACACACCTTAACAACTGTAACATTCACCCGAAGCAATATTTAGTGTTTAGTAAATTGGTGACTAGAAAATCATATGTTTTAAGTTCATAAAACACATTATTTTCATTGCTGCATTTTCCACGCAGCAGCTTTCCGGGGTCACTTTCCCCCTTTTTAATCACATATTCTGACTTCGACTTTCAAATAAGAATTGTAATATGCGAAACAAGCTTTCCAACGATATAAGGCTCGTTGTCTAACTCCTAATAACGAATGAGATACGGCCTTTACAAGATGACTATCTAGGGCTGTCAAAGTGACGAATTTGCTAACTTTTCATGCTGTTTTGACCCACTAAATCTCATAACCAGCATCTTGTGACCAAATAAGAATTGTAACATGCGAAACAAGCTTTCCAACGATATAAGGCTCGTTGTCTAACTCCTAATAACGAATGAGATACGGCCTTTACAAGATGACTACCTAGGGCTGTCAAAGTGACGAATTTGCTAACTTTTCATGCTGTTTTGACCCACTAAATCTCATAACCAGCATCTTGTGACCAAATAAGAATTGTAACATGCGAAATAAGCTTTCCAACGATATAAGGCTCGTTGTCTAACTCCTAATAACGAATGAGATACGGCCTTTACAAGATGACTATCTAGGGCTGTCAAAGTGACGAATTTGCTAACTTTTCATGCTGTTTTGACCCACTAAATCTCATAACCAGCATCTTGTGACCAAATAAGAATTGTAACATGAGAAACAAGATTTCCAACGATATAAGGCTCGTTGTCTAACTCCTAATAACGAATGAGATACGGCCTTTACAAGATGACTATCTAAGGCTGTCAAAATGACGAATTTACTAACTTTTCATGCTGTTTTGACCCACTAAATCTCATAACCAGCATCTTGTGACCAAATAAGAATTGTAACATGCGAAACAAGCTTTCCAACGATATAAGGCTCGTTGTCTAACTCCTAATAACGAATGAGATACGGCCTTTACAAGATGACTATCTAGGGCTGTCAAAGTGACGAATTTACTAACTTTTTAACACAACTTGAATCAATTCAAGTTTCATGTAGGCATTTTATCAAACACTTTGTGAGCGTACCATTAATTGAGCATAGTGTACAAGTATCATTTGCATAACATGACCAATCCATATCAATATCATGAAGAACATCAATTTCAACTAGAATCATATAACTTTTATACCATTATCTAACAATTACTCATTACATACAACATCAAGTATCAACATCACACAAGTATTGAACATGTATAATCATTCATATCATCATCTCTACTACTACAAGTGGGTTTCACCCCAAAACATCCAATTACTCAAAATCTTGCATAATACATGTTCTATTTAATGATTCTAACACCCATTCATGCTTAATTTCATACAATTTCACGGATTTGCTCATAACCCATTTCTTAAAAGTTCACCAAATAACAATCTACAACTTACCCCATGTTTGTTAATGTTGAGTGATGCTAATTCTTCATTCATGCATGATTTTCCATTCGATTTTAGCTTTGATTGGGCTGAATTTGTGTTGATGTTCTTGAGAGCTAGGGTTCATCCTTCTGCCCTTTCCCTGACCGAATTCACGCACACACACACCTTGTGTGTGAGTGATATTTTGTTTAATAAATTTTAGTTTCCATTTTGGCACCCTAAGTCCCTCAAGATTCACCATATTCCCATACTTGCCACAACTTCATTCCTTTAAATAAAACACTTTCCATTTACCCTCTTTTAACCCTTGAAATTGGTTAATTGTTAGCCACAAATATTTCATTCCTAATATTTAACTTGTAACTATAACTAAGTTAACTAACTTAGTTACCAAGTCACATCGTGTAAAACAAAACATGCTCAAAATTTAACATTCGGGTTTTGGGGTGTTACAAGTCTACCCTCCTTAGAAGAGGTTTCGTCCCCGAAACCTTGCTCATTCTTACTCTTACATTTCCTTTGTACCCATTCAGAGTGCATAATACAATACGAATACATTCGAGATCTTGGCCTAAAATTTTATTCATAATTAAATATAATCGTACCATCACGTTATCGTACTAGAACTAAAGGGTGCAAACTAGAAGCAAACCCAAGGGTTTACTACCATGATTTACATAAAAGCAAAATGAAGTTCATATGAACTTGCTACCACATCCACCGTTAATATTAGTTATAATAATTTCGTATATACTTGGAGTTTTACTTCTACCTTCTTACTCATACATGCACTGTCTACTACTTAAGCCAGATTTAAAACTCATTCTTAGCCTACTTCTAAAAGTCAACCCTGCCTTATCATATCACATCTTGCGTTACCACTGGTTCGTGCGGAAGTACTTATTCAATTCATAACTTTATACTTAAATTCACATATTAAACAATTCACTAACCTTACTATTTTGGCATAATGCCACGACCCGCGAAAGCAAACCAACCACTTCATTACAAATCCAAACCATTCCAGGATTGATCTCATTCATCTGTGTATTGAGCTTCCGCTCATGAGAATTCTTCCGCTTATCTTGATAGGTTTATCACGCTATGATATCTGACGGAAGTAGATTCCATTGATTCGTCATCCTTATCTTACGGTGATCATTTCTTTCCGATTGGTGACATTGCGTGTCTATTCATCAAGCTCACCTATGAGTACAAAACTTAACATATCAAAACATTAACTAACGAGTTCATATGGCAATCGCCATCTGACCCGTATGACCCATTTATCCTTCCGACCATTATTGCATGCAACGCACTTGTATAATTATATCCATATATATATATATATATATATATATGTATATATATATATATATATGTATATATATATATATATGAAAGTTTAAGCATAATTTGAATCATATCACTTAAGAAATATTTACTTGTCTGGTCCGTAATTACTTACACATTCGAATATTTTCATTCCTATCATTCTTTTGTTCATTTGCTTTACATTTACTTATATGACTTGTTTGACGCATACATGGTCAAGCTATTGACTTCTTCTTATGTAGACTAGTTCCGTCTTTTATATCTTAAATCTGTTTCGAGGATTCGAACACATTATTCATACCTTTCGTACCTTCTATATTTTGAATCCGTCTCGTGGATTCAAACATTGCATTTACGCTTTTCATCCCTTGAATCCGTCTTGCGGATTCAAGCATTGCATTCATATCTTTCATTCTTTGAATCCGTCTCGCGGATTCAAACATTGCATTTACGCTTTTCATCCCTTGAATCCATCTCGCGGATTCAAGCATTGCATTCATATCTTTCATTGTTTGGATCCGCCTCGCGGATTCAACATAGCATTCATACTTTAAGTTCTTTCATGTTTCGAATCCGTCTCGCGGATTCTAACATAGCATTCATACTTTCATTCCTGGGAGTCTTACATTTCCCTTCACCCTCACGTCCACCTACTACTTAATTCTAACGGACATACCTGTATCAATTATCACGGTCTCACGAACGTCATATGCTTCACGTGTACTGGCCAGGTACACAATCCACATACTAGTTTCGTGTCTTCGTGTAATTGTCACCTTATGTCCGAAGAATTAGGTTTCGGCACGTGTATCATTTTCAAAACATGTTTACTATACCATCATAGTCCTTCATTTAGCTTTTTTTTTTTTTAATGCATTTTACCATTTCATATACCCACATATTGAATTTACGTACCTGGGTTCAACTTTGTCTTATTTCATGCCTTGGTGTCGGTACTTGACCGCATTCGCGGATCATCCTCTTCAAACACTTATACTTACCTTGCATATACAAAACCGTCAGTTTCTTTATACGTATTCATAAGTACATACTTACATCCTCTTTTACCTTTGGATCTTGACCGAGTCTTGGATTGTACGGGTTTCTTATCACAAGAGCACACAGGTTTGAGTTCAAGCACTTACCTTCTTACACTTGATTCTCTCAAACCAGGGCTCTGATACCAACTTGTAAGACAATAATTCGTATTTGACAAAAGTCGCAGCGGAAATTCGTTCCATAAAATTTCTTTCATCACAAACGTATTGACTTACTTGAAAGTTCATTTTAATATGTATCTTTTACAAAAATAAAGCATAAGCCCTATTTACTAATAGTACATACTCAATTATTCCCGTACAATCTATCTTGTGACTCGGTCTTCGATCTCTATTCCTCGTGATAACCGCCCGTGACTCGTACAACCTGCACTCACCACATACATTCATCACATTAGTACACAAGACATAAACAAGATTCAAATCTCGTACTCCTTCCATTGCGTTATCTTTCTAACTTTTGGCATTTCATCCGCATATCCATATTCTGGCGAAGTTCCAATAATGTACCTGCATTACCTTTCATTCTCAAGGCACACTATTAATAACGTATTCCTCGACGTATCTAAATCATGCACATGTACATTCTTACATGTATACATATATATCTACACACTTACATACCTTCCTATATCTCTACATACCAGCATATTCTCATACGTACCTTCATATATACCAAATACATATCTACATACGCTCATACATTACTACATCTCTACATACGTTCATATACACATACGTATCTTCGCATACACATAAATACACATCTATGTACATACATCCATTATTATGTCTTCCTGCATTACATTTCATTCTCGAAGCACACTGTTAAAGACGTCAATACTTAAATGCATTAAAACCATGTATACAAATCATATATATATATATATATCCACGTGCATACATACATATCTTTACTTGCATACCCACGCATCTACTTACATACATACAAGATTACATCTTCGCATACGTACTTACATACCTACATACATAACTACGTACACACATACCTACTTACATACATACATACATTCATACATACATACATGCCCACATTCATAAGTACATACATACCCACCTACTCACATACATACATACATACATACATACATACATACATACATACATACATACATACATACATACATACATACATACTTGCATCCACATATATATATACGTTCATACCTACACACGTATGTACCTTCACACTCAAATACATAATGCTCATGTTTATACATAACTACTTGTGTACATACATATACCGATACCTACATATATACATCAATCATCTCCATTCATCCACAAACAAGAAAACTCTATATGTATACTAAGAAGTGAATCGAAAGTCACTTACCTCGAGTGTTAGTGTTCATGCTTGTTTTCTCGCCTCCGCTTGACCCGTTAACCTTCCGTTTTCGAGTCCTTGCTAATGTGATTCATATCCTTTCATGTCATCACAATTACATTATGGTTAGCACACATGCTCATTCATACTACATTCGTTTCTTTCCATTCATACATTACTTGACCTTTTATTAACCAAATACCACATACATAAGGCATATAGACTAAAAGTCACCTTGTTCCTTATTCAAGCAACTCAATTATCATCATACACGACACATAGATCATCTACTACAATACGCCTGACTTCTCTACTATTACAATCATATCCGAAAGGCTAACCATGCTATATATTAACGCCAATTTTACACATAGTAACGCTTTAAACACACCTTAACAACTGTAACATTCACCCGAAGCAATATTTAGTGTTTAGTAAATTGGTGACTAGAAAATCATATGTTTTAAGTTCATAAAACACATTATTTTCATTGCTGCATTTTCCACGCAGCAGCTGTTCGGGGTCACTTTCCCCCTTTTTAATCACATATTCCGACTTCGAATATGCGAAACAAGATGACTATCTAGGGCTGTCAAAGTGACGAATTTGCTAACTTTTCATGCTGTTTTGACCCACTAAATCTCATAACCAGCATCTTGTGACCAAATAATAATTGTAACATGCGAAACAAGCTTTCCAACGATATAAGGCTCGTTGTCTAACTCCTAATAACGAATCAGATACGTCCTTTACAAGATGACTACCTAGGGCTGTCAAAGTGACGAATTTGCTAAATTTTCATGCTGTTTTGACCCACTAAATCTCATAACCAGCATCTTGTGACCAAATAAGAATTGTAACATGCGAAACAAGCTTTCCAACGATATAAGGCTCGTTGTCTAACTCCTAATAACGAATGAGATACGGCCTTTACAAGATGACTATCTAGGGCTGTCAAAGTGACGAATTTGCTAACTTTTCATGCTGTTTTGACCCACTAAATCTCATAACCAGCATCTTGTGACCAAATAAGAATTGTAACATGAGAAACAAGCTTTCCAACGATATAAGGCTCGTTGTCTAACTCCTAATAACGAATGAGATACGGCCTTTACAAGATGACTATCTAGGGCTGTCAAAATGACGAATTTACTAACTTTTCATGCTTTTTTGACCCACTAAATCTCATAACCAGCATCTTGTGACCAAATAAGAATTGTAACATGCGAAACAAGCTTTCCAACGATATAAGGCTCGTTGTCTAACTCCTAATAACGAATGAGATACGGCCTTTACAAGATGACTATCTAGGGCTGTCAAAATGACGAATTTACTAACTTTTCATGCTGTTTTGACCCACTAAATCTCATAACCAGCATCTTGTGACCAAATAAGAATTGTAACATGCGAAACAAGCTTTCCAACGATATAAGGCTCGTTGTCTAACTCCTAATAACGAATGAGATACGGCCTTTACAAGATGACTATCTAGGGCTGTCAAAGTGACGAATTTACTAACTTTTTAACACAACTTGAATCAATTCAAGTTTCATGTAGGCATTTTATCAAACACTTTGTGAGCGTACCATTAATTGAGCATAGTGTACAAGTATCATTTGCATAACATGACCAATCCATATCAATATCATCAAGAACATCAATTTCAACTAGAATCATATAACTTATATACCATTATCTAACAATTACTCATTACATACAACATCAAGTATCAACATCACACAAGTATTGAACATGTATAATCATTCATATCATCATCTCTACTACTACAAGTGGGTTTCACCCCAAAACATCCAATTACTCAAAATCTTGCATAATACATGTTCTATTTAATGATTCTAACACCCATTCATGCTTAATTTCATACAATTTCACGGATTTGCTCATAACCCATTTCTTAAAAGTTCACCAAATAACAATCTACAACTTACCACATGTTTGTTAATGTTGAGTGATGCTAATTCTTCATTCATGCATGATTTTCCATTCGATGTTAGCTTTGATTGGGCTGAATTTGTGTTGATGTTCTTGAGAGCTAGGGTTCATCCTTCTGCCCTTTCCCTGACCGAATTCACGCACACACACACCTTGTGTGTGTGTGATATTTTGTTTAATAAATTTTATTTTCCATTTTGGCACCCTAAGTCCCTCAAGATTCACCATATTCCCATACTTGCCACAACTTCATTCCTTTAAATAAAACACTTTCCATTTACCCTCTTTTAACCCTTGAAATTGGTTAATTGTTAGCCACAAATATTTCATTCCTAATATTTAACTTGTAACTATAACTAAGTTAACTAACTTAGTTACCATGTCACATCGTGTAAAACAAAACATGCTCAAAATTTAACATTCGGGTTTTGGGGTGTTACACTTTATCTACGTTCCGTATGGCCATCTACGAAGCGTATATAAAGGTCAAGAAACTGACCTTTATACCCTTGTATCCAGGCTTTGTATAGTCTGTAGAGAAGGGTATAAAGGTCATTTTCATGACCTTTATATACGCGTCGTAGAGGGCCATACGGAGCGTAGATGGAGGTCAGAAAATGACTTTTTTACCCTTGTAATCAGCTGCGTATAGCCCAAACACAAGGGTAAAACAGTAATTGGACATTCTCTACGATCCGTAGGGATCTATACGTTGTGTATAGATCCCTAAATTAAAACAGAGAATCCCTTTTGGTTCGCTGTTCTTCCCCAAATCAACACACACACATAACACACATACGCTGCTATATACGGAGGCGATTACGTACATAGTTTCGACGCTCGTTAGGCCCGTACGCGCCTTACGGACGACGTCGACTAAATAATAAAAAAAATATTATTTACCGACGATCTTAGTTTCGACGCTCGTAAGGCGCGTAGGTCCATTACGCGCGTCGAAATTCGTAACGAGTCAAAAATGTATTGTTTTTTTTTTTTTGTCCTCATTTAGTCGATGTCGTCTGATTATTATTTACTGACTGGTTTCCTTTTGTGCAGGTATTTGCACAAGATGATTTCCACTATGATCACCGCTCGAAACAAGAGCCGGGAGTGGTGTACCAGTGGTGACTTGTTTTTTTTTATATTGCGTCTTATACAAGAGGCCGTGCGCTCTCGCCCAAGTGTTGGCGCAGTACTTCACCTCCTCGCATCATCGACAGGAGCGCGGACTGTTATACGGCGGCGCCTACGTGACTAGGATAGCCCTTTCGTTGGGCTATCACCCGGAGAATGACCGCAACCGTGTAGGCCCGGTGAAACACTCGGAGAATGCACGTTACCAAATCATTCCCATGCGGGAAGCGGTTTAAGAATCAGGACGGTGGGCAATACCAGCTTACACAGCTGCCGGCACAGTTCGATCCGGTATTTCCCTAGCGCGATCCGGAGGTGCCAGAGGCGCATGAGCAGGCCGTCGTCATTCCGGAGCCACCACAGCCGCGTGGACCACCCAGGGCGCCTCAGTTCCCACGACATGTTTGGCCCGGTCCTGACCCATCATATCTGTTGGAGTGGGTGGTTGCGGAGTGGGTGGTTGCGGAGCTGCAGGAGCATAGACAGCGATCCGAGTTACCTCCACGACCTTTCATTACGGATGCGGAATGGGATCAGCATCAGCAGCAGGAGCAGCAACAACCATAGTATTTTTATCATTTTATCATTTTGTTATGTATGCACAACTTTTGCTGTATATATCAAACTTTTGATGTATATATAAAACCTTTGCTGTAAACGGTTTAACATATTCGAACAGTACCCGGGTATTTTCACTTATTTAAGCTATAATATTTTAACGTTATAGTATTCAAACCGTATATACGCTTTTCAAAATTTTAACATTATACGTTTTTCGACGACATCGACTAAATAAATTAACGACAACGTCGACTAAATAATAAAAAACATTATATAATTTTAACTCGTTATATATTTTAAGCGAGTTAACGTTGTAACTGGGTGAGAATTTATACCACAAATAGGCCGAATGATGAAACAAAATTCTGAAAGGTTATATACGCTGCGTATAGCTCTATACGCAGCGTATATAAACCTTGTAAACATCTTATGCTTCAAACCTACCAAAATGACCCCAAATTTTCAGATGGTTTATATACGCTGCGTAGAGAGCTATACGCAGCGTATATAAACCTTGTTTTCTATGCAATGATTGGTGATTAGCCACTGAGATCCATGGTTTACCTACGCAACGTATAGGTCGATACACAGTGACAGTGTATAGGGTTAACCCTATACGCTGCGTAGAGAGTTATATGCTGCGTAGGTAAACCCTGATTTTACTAGGGTTTGGTGTGCCAATAGACACATTGGTGTGCCAATAGGTACACCCTTTTTTAATCGAGGAGATATGTCATTAAACTATTGGTTCTTACAGTTTGAACAAAGATATCTGTTTGTATATGATCATATACCTTTATACATCTTCAGTTAAAAACTGTGGCAATTTTAATTTGGGGGTACCTAAGGCAAAAATTCACAAGAATCTGGGTAAAATGGAAAAGACAAAACGTAGGGGAAAAATCCATGGTTGAACTCACCTTCATGGAAATTTTGTAAGTACACAGCGTTGGTTCAGTCCGGCGATATCCAAATGGAAAGCCAAGTAAGAAGAACCAAAAAGACAATGCTCTAGAAGAAGGAAGAAACTATATCATCATCATCATACTCACTAAATCCCACCAATAGCAAAACAAAAGTAGGGTCTGTAGAGGGTAAGATGTAGACAGCCTTACCTCTACCCCGTAGGAATAGAGAGGCTGCTTACCTCTGGCTCGATAGTAGTTTTGCATCAAGCCTTGGACATAAGGCACATAACACTTACCAATCGGGACAAAGACCGATATTAGTGCATGTACCCTTTTGTCTTTCAGCTATTAACGCCACCACATGATGCATGATTAACCGTCCTCAATTTTTAACGTTATATGTGGCAGAAAAGCAAAAGAGTTTCTCAGTAAAGGTTTTTTTTATATCTACAAAATCAAGAAAAGTTTTAAAAGGGTGTGCTTAGTGTTCAAGACTGGATGGTGTGGGAGGGGCATAAAATGCTATATAATAGCCACGTCAGCAGGTGTGTTTTAAAAAAAAGCACGAGATTAAAGTGGCGTTTAAAAAAAACAAATAAATAAACAATTAAAATCCAATAACCAATCAAAACAAACCCATTCAACAACAACCAAGAGCTGCTACGTCACAAATCCACTCCCCTCCACGCCTGTGGAAATCTCTCTGCACTCCTCCACATGCCACCACCACGTCATGGCACGGGGCGATGTGCCGGCGTGGTGAAAGGCTCCACGCTGCCTAGACAACGCGTACACCGTGCGGTCTAAGTAGTACTTAAAGCTACAGAGACAGTGCATGGTTGGACAATGATATTCAGACACAACACAATTTTGCCAATTAATAGATAGGAAATAGGAAATGGCATCACTACATATATTAGTAATTGCCACCCATATTTAATATTTTATAAAAAAAAAATGAACCTATACCATGTTACGCTTGATATGTTATGCAACTGGCATTTTAGGGAGAATTAAAAATGCAACAGCTTCCTACTCTAGAAGAAATTAAAAGAAATCAATATATGAAATTTCAACATTGCATCTATAATTAAAAACTAGTATTGAGATTGTTTTAATCTTGATTCTTTGTGTTGCATTTCACTAATCATTCTCTAATCTCCCCTAAAATTGGAAAAAAAAACCTTTAAAACATTGGTAAATGGTACATTTTGAGGGTGAAAAAAGTTTAAACATTCGTTGATGTAGATGAATGACCCGCCTTGATCTGTTGCCTACCCATAAGCCAAAGTAGAGTCCTCCTTGCAAAAGATGGTGTTTTTGATGCTTCTAGTGAAAATGAATCCAACCATTGACAAACTTGGACTTCTTGATCATCCTTCCACCTCCCAATACTCAGTTCAGAATTAGCCCTCCGATTCGCCTTAGATTCATTCCGCTGAACCGGAAAACGAAAGGAGAATGACCCACTTTTCGACGGCCCAACGGTGGCGGTCACCGTTGATGTAGCCTTCTCTTTCTGCCCCCTAAGCCAAGACTTGGACACTGAAAAACTCTCCCTCTTGCTTTTCCCAATTGCACCACCACCACCACCACCACCAAAAACATCAATTCCTTTGAAATCCCTCCTAGAATCACCACCACATTCCGACATTGCCACCCGGTGACTCGAGGTGATTGGAAGAGAAGATTTCTTGCTAGCTTGTTTCTTTACATGGGTACTAATTGGTACTTGTAAAGATGAACTCTCATTCATCACATATTCAAAAGACCCCATTGAAAAACACCTCCTACCATCAATTGCTTGCTTCCCACCACTCCCCTCACCACCACCACCACCACCACCACCATCCACACTCTTGAACTTCCCAAGCTTAATAGTAACAACTTTCTCCTTATCCTCATCTTCTTTCACCACTTCACCTTTATCAAATTCAAATTCTACATTACTCATATGGGAATTCACTTGTTCAATAGATGGACCATTAGGTTGATCATTATTAACACCCTCTCTAGAAATCTCACCACTTCCAGATTCAAGAACAAGCACAATTGGTGAAAAGCAAGTAGTTTGAGTCACATCACAAAGCAAACTACCTCTACAAAGAGGACAAGTGGAGTGAGACAATAACCATGTATCAATACAATCCATATGAAATGCATGGCTACACTTTGGCAATAACCTAAGCTTATCTTCACCTTCAAACTCACACAAACACACAGCACAATCAAAAGGATCTTTCACACCAATAATTGACTTGTAAGTAAAAACAGGCAATCTGTCAATGAAAGACTGGTCAACACCTGAGTCATGGAGATGAAACAGTTGTTGTAACTGGCCTTGAAGTACACTCACATTATCAAACTGATCATCTGGATCTCTATTAATTGGTCTCATAAGGTATCTAACAAGAAGATGAAGCAACCCAGACATGAAGAAAATGATTGCAAGAATTATGATGATGAGTAGAACATTTGGACTCACCTTATCGTTTAGATTGAATGCATGTGAGTGGTGGCTGACGGTGGCCGGAGGTGGCGGTGGTGGGAGAATTGGCGGGGTGTAAAAGTAAGGTCTTTCATAGTTAGAAACAAAGATTTTATGATCCATTTGTTTTTTTTTTTTCTGGGAAGCAAGAGAAATACGTAAAGGTTGAATCTTTTTGGTGTAATTGTGTGAATATTAAGAGAATCTCATCTCTTATTAATCACATAAACTGAAGAGCACTCATAGGACTTTACACGGTTTCTGAGTTGTATGCGTGTCAAAATGGGAGAGAGAGAGAGAGATGAAATGGGAGTCTGGTAGGATTTAATATTGTATCCAGCAAACTAGATTTCAAAAATGAAGAGGAAGATAAATGCATTTATTGATGGATAGCATTAAACTGAGTTGCTATATACTTCTATTAAATTTAATATGTATATATATAGGGCCGTGTAGAAGGTAATTCTTTGTATGTGAAATGTGTGAAGAGTATTGAGAATGTGATGTCGGTAGTGAGTGTAGAGGTATGTGTCTGTTATTAGGGGTTTTAGAATCACTATTTTCATAGGTTGGATGCATCATAAATTTATGTGTTTGGACAATTTTAACACGTTGTAATTAGTTTAGACGCACATTTATACTATATTTAGATACATTATTATAATGTTAAATACGTCGTCGTGGTTAGTCTTGGTAATTTTATTCTCATTGACTTACTAATATTTTAGGTAATTTGGTTATAATTAAGAGTCAAAGGACATCCGAATAATTAAGCTTCGTAGCGGGTTAATTAGGAGGTGCAAAGTATGCGTTCGTTCAAGATTAATCTAAATAAGCAGCGCCCTGAGCGGCAAAGTGTGATTCATTTGAAACCATGCCAATACAAAACCAACTGATGCATTATTTTGTATAGTTTTAGCAAGTAATTGTGATGATTCGCTACTTATAAAAATGTAGTCTTAGTTTTTAAATTATCTGATTGTGATTTTTAATTAACTAATCAAATCAAAGTATTTTAATCTAAAAATTAAGATTGTTTTAGAATATTAACTTAGTGTAAGTATTGTTAGAAAGATATGTCTTTCTTAAGGGTTGTTTGGCAACTTCTGAATTGTTAAGTGATAAATCAGTGAAAGTTCTGAACCATTATGAGTCAGTATAATGTTTAAACATTAGAGACAAATGTTTGACCAATTCAAATAAGAGGTGTTAATCATTCAGATACAGTATAATGCTTCATTCAGACATTTGCTCACGAAACAAACAATATAAACCATCAAATGTTGAATCAGTATAAGGTCTAAATCATTAAGAACCTATTAAAAGCCGAAACAAACAGCCCCTTAATATATTTTTATTAATAAATTCTTGCAAAATAAAACCAACTCTTTTTAGAAGGCGTCTAAATTAACCAATTTGATCAATTATATTTAAGCTACAGGACCTTAAAATAAATCATACACGATAACAAAATTTAAAACAAAGGCACTAAGTTTAAATAATAGTATAATACTAGACAAGATGAAAAATGGATATTAAAATAAGAATTGCAGATTTTCCATTTTTCATCAACTACAATGCCTTTTAGACCTTGCGTAGTGGGGCGCGAACAAGGGCTTTTTTTGGGCTATAGCGCCCCATAGCGCCCCGCACACCGCGACGGGCGGCGCTATGGGGGTGAAAATGGGGGGCGGCGCGATACATATCGCGGCGTTATGGGTGTTTGGTTACTTCATTTGGCCAATCAAAAAATAGGATAGAGTTTTTATATTAATTAATAAAACTGAAAATTATTAAATAGGTAATGATGGGTAGGGGCTTTATGACTACGGGCTCTAGTGATATAACGCCCCATAAAGCCCCCGTGTGACGTGGCACGACACGTGTCGCATAACGCCCCACAAGGGGCTTTATGACTACGGATGGCCTTAAGTTGACTTCATGATGGAAGCATTCCACATCTCTATGCGCATTTAATACAACATTAACTATGGTAATTATCACAGACACTAAATTTCTGTACACAGGTTCGAAATAATACTTTTTTTATAAATTTAATGTATGAAAACTGACTTATAATTCAATGAGAAAAGTTTACATTTTTTTTTTTTTGAAAGGAATATTATTGGTTAAATATTTTTTACGCCAATTTAACATACTTTTAATTTATTCTTATTAACCACTAATATAAACGCATTGCGGAATTCAAACCGTTCATCTTTAAGATAGAGGTGAGATACCTTACCACCGTAACATATACGTTGGAGACTAGATACTTTTTCTTTAACATCTAACTCACACAATATAAACATCTTCCAAATATGCATAATTGTTTATCATAAGATTTGAATCCTCAGTCACAATCACATACAGAGTAACATCTTACTATAACACCTTTATATTGCTAGACCAAGTCCTTTGTGTCTAGATTAGATACTTAACTAAATCTCACTACAAGAAATTTTGGGTTTCACCGGTAGACGATTCGTTCGTCAATCGTCGGTGAAAGCTATTGTAACACCCAAAAAATGTGTAATTTATTTATTGTGTCTTTAAATATTTTAGTATGTAAAACAATAACTTTAGTTGATTAACTAAGTTAAGTAGAATGACTCTTGTGTAGAAGGGATAAAAGATTGTGCTTGAATAAATAAAGAATGAAACTATAAGGGCTGAAACTGTATAACTGAATGAAAGTTAAAAAAAAAAGTGTAGTGTGTGTGTGTGTGTGTGTCGTACGAGAGAGAGGGAAAGAAGAAGAAAACCTTCTCCTTCAACAACAACAACAACAACAAGAAATTCAGCAAATCAAAGAGGTTTTAGGGCTAAAATTTAATGCATGTATTGAGATTCTTGAACATCCAAATATCTCTAACATAAGGTAAGT
This sequence comes from Helianthus tuberosus, assembly GCA_030545235.1. Lineage (NCBI taxonomy): Eukaryota > Viridiplantae > Streptophyta > Magnoliopsida > Asterales > Asteraceae > Helianthus > Helianthus tuberosus. The sequence continues at coordinate 179,653,791 of CM060366.1, forward strand.
TGAATTAGTTGATTTGATGATCTTTCATGAAGGGGTTGTAATCAATCCATGAAATTATATGGAAATAAGTATGAATATTGGTTGGAATTATCATGTAGGAGATGAATTATGCTTGATTTTTATTATCTTGATGATTTGACACAAAACCCACTTGTAGTGATAGGACGATGAAGTATGATGATCATGTAGGTGCAAAATTAGTACAATGTTGATGTATGAATGTGTATGTTGACATGTTGTAGAATAATTGATAAATGATATTAATATAGATGAATGTTAGTTGATTTGATGATCCAAGATATAAATTAGTAAGAATGTGCATAGAATACTTGCACATTATGCTTTGCTAGTGGTACGTACACCAAGTGCTTGATGAAATGCCTGGAATAAAGATTTTTATATGACAAAGACAATCTCATGTGTATATAATGCTAGATGGTTAGAATTGGTAAATGATAGATTGTTAACTCAGTTATGTTGAGAAAAGAATGGAAACGAAGACATGAGATTAAAGTATATCGAGTGTAAATTGTAGGAGTGAAGGAAGAAGACACAAGCCATTCCGAGTCACAAGCGAAGCACGACAAAGGTAAGTTCTTATACTTACAAGTACTAGTAATTATAATGTTTATGTTACATTTTTAGGTTAAGAATATAAGTTTGTATTTTGTTAAATGAAAAATACATGGAAGTTCGATTTGTGCATATGGGTCGAATAAGTAAGAATGACATATGTATGAATTGGGAATTGGTGTCGAACCGGATATAGAAGATTCAAGGAATTCGACTTCAAGACCCGCTAGAAAGTATGATTGAATGAATGTAAATGAAAGGATTATTATCACATTCGATGTAAGGTTCGAATTCTAAGTTAGTTTATTACATGTAACTAATTTGTTTGGTATGGTTGTAGGTAGATCGTCGTATTAGGTGGCGCCAAGCTTGGAACGAACACATCACCCGCATATCATGTTTCCGCATTTTCATTTCAAACGGGTCAAAACATTTTGTAGTTATGTTTAAATTAGTCGTACGATTGTAAATTGTGTTTAAAACTTATCATCTTAGTATGTTATCTACTATTAAACTTTTAAGTAAGTAGGTTTTGATTGTAAATGTTGGGTTTCTACATGTTAATGAATGGAAAAAGCTTTTGTTAAATGTTAGTACGTTTATACTATGTGCCTTTAGACCCGTGTACGAATGGGCTTTACTGCTATCGCCTACGAGAATCTATTGGTGAAGCTCCATCGATGTACTGGCCATGGGTAATGTTCTTACAGATGGAACACCAACGGATATTTACTATGGATTCTCTGGCCAAAATTTAAGTTTTTCGGACAAAAGTTGACTCTTATTGATGGGTAATTCTCCGACGATGTTATGTTTACTGATGGCTATCCTAGTTGTTACCCATCAGTGATTATCTTTTTCCCTAAAAGATATCAAATTTAGATATTTATTAGTTTTCCCCCAATAAATTACAGATAATTCAGGAAAATGAAAATAATTCTGTAAAATCCGATAGACACAAAATTACAAATTACAAACCATGACTTATCCGATAGATACGAAATTACAAACTACAAACCATGAAATTATAAATTACAAACCACAGAAATTCAAATTACAAACCACCAAATTCTAAACTACAAATCATGGAAATGCAAACACATAATCAGATTTTGTATAGCATATTTTACACATCTTGTAATGTAATGGCTTCAAACCCTTTACCCTTTCTTGTTGAAAAGAAACTATTCATTGCAGTTGAACAAGATGTTGTTAGAATCTCCATCTCTGAAGAAAAGCTCACAGAGAACATCTCAATTATATATATGGTTTCTAGCTTCTGAATATCAGTCATAAAGATATCTTATTAAGGTTGTGCATGCCCCCTAATACTAAAGCTTAGAAAAATGAGATAGAAATCTGCAAAAGATAGTTTTAAGTTTTAAAAATGGATGGTCTAATAATAAGTTTTAAAAATTAAAAGAAATGAGATCCTAGTCTGTCTCACAATGGCAGTATATCTTTGTTTTTGTCCATGACAAATAAACAATGTGTTGAGTTTCCTCAAGTTGCTAGTTTGATCATGATTCAACATAAGATATCCTGACCTTAATTAGACACATATGTCCTCAATGGTTTTTGTTGATTTTTCTCTTACAAGAAACATCGCACTTAAGCGTAAACAATTCTCTGGCGTTGATATGAGCAACCGATTTATAATATATTTTGTTAATGAAATGTTCAAAATAGGCTTAAATTAGTTTATATTGAATTTTCAAGACAAACATAACCCAAGATTAACAAAGGAAGCAAAACTAGGCTATAAACGGGGAAAATTAGAAGAAATTGTCCAAACAGGCCCCATGCCACGGCAGACACGCCCCGTCCCTCGGATCCCGACACCACCAAACACCTCCAAAAGCCCACCGCGAGAAGATCAGATAAAAAAAGGCAGGCACGCCCCTGCCTCGGTTGTACAAGACAAGATAAAGCTTCTCAAAGATTTGGAAGATCTCGAGGGGCCCACAAAGTTGACCACCGCCCATGTGTACGAGACACGACCCGTGGCTCACATAACAGGCTACAGCAGGTCATTTGACCGGGCACGGGGCGTGCCTCGGCCCCAGCTAACCTATAAATATGGGCCTTCTCCACCATTTTCACATGCTCATCCCCTATTCTTCACTACACAATTCTCTTCTACCCATACTCTCTAATCATAGTAATCATTAAGAGAAACTCAAGAATCATTAGTGAAATCAAGCTTTTAATGATTTATATAATCTTCTCAACTTTGATCTTATCTTCTTCCATGGTCATTCTTGGCTAGATTGTTGAGGTGTTTGGGGGAAAGTTACCCCCTTGATGTCAACCTAGCTAAGGAAGATCATGGGTAAGTAAGGTGTGTCACACCCAACCGATGGCGGAAACATCGGAGTGAGACAAAAACAAGATTGCAAGAGACTACATAACGACTAATTATGACAATATTTTGACAATTCAAATTTTATTGATACTAAAATGAAAATACATTGTTTTGGAAAGGGGAGTACAACAAGTTCCAAATAGTGTAACAACAAGAAGCAAGTACATAAGTTTAAAAGTTTAAGTGTGTTTCTAAGCCATCCTAAGCATGTTTCTTCAAGCGTCATCAACTAGTTTCCTCCAACATGTATTAAAATAAAGATCAACAAAAGTTGGCGAGTATTCAACTTTGAATACATAGTATAATTGTGACTAAAAATTGTCTCATATCCAACATGGTAATTTTCATACATTGTTCATTATCATACTAGCATTTGTTAACTATTTGTCAAATCAAAGTGTCCCGAAATCGTGTATGCCATTGTCACCGAAATGACAATGTTGTAAAGGAGTTTACTTAACAATACCACAAGAATACGGACAGTGTGTTAATCCTATAGCGCTATAATTATTAAGGGAGGCTTGCAAAGTTAATGAACATATAGAACACAAGAATGAGTATAGCATGTAATAACAAGAATATAACAAGTATCATGTTTTTAACGGATAGATTATGTATGTAAACAAGTTTAATCATGAGCATGTGAATTTGTAATATAGTGTACATGTTGAACCCAAAGTGTGTAAAATGGTAAATGGGATCGAGTATACTCACGGTTTGCTAAGCTTTTCGTTTAACCGTGAATTAACGAGTTGTTGAGAGTATAGCACAAAAGTTACTCTACGTCGGGAAACGAAGGTGTAAAAGTATTCGGAGTTCGTAGGGAGTTGGATTCAGATTTAAGTATAAAAAGTATATGTACACAAAATTATATCCTTTCTAAATACTCGTTTGGACACTAAGTTTCTATGTGTTCTCATAGGTCCTAACTTGCCCCATTAGAATCATAAACGAGGAGTCTAGAACTAAGATAATATAACCTAAGTTCATGACACCTAACTACAATCCTATTAGTATCAAAAATTCCATTAAATATATATTATATGGTATAGTCCATCATGTATTATCATGTATTGTCGTATAAGTCAAGCATGGAGGTAGGATGACTTCCATCCATTAAACCTCATTGTATGATTCACCAAAGCACAAGTCATCAACCTAGTTGATGACCCGGTTGCTTATGAATAAGAATAAAACTAACTAAGTTGTCAAGTAGCCAAGTAAGATCAACCCGGGTGTTCTATACCCATCATGGTAAATGTTGAAGGTGCAGCGGGGTTGTGTTACTTTGATTCTTGGAAGCTACTTGGTGTATGAAAGTGTGAAAAAGTGAGGTTTTGTGCAACTTATTTGGATAGCCAAAGCTTCCATGGTTCACACACAACTCATGCATAAGACTTTCAACATAGAAGGTTGACGCTTGGATGGTTATCAATCACTTAGAACATTTGGACAGAACTTAAATAAGATTTAAGCTTGTGTTCATGGTGGAAATCAACCACAACACAAACCCACAACTATGAACTTAGTTGGGAGCTTGGTGGGTACTAGTTTACACCTAGTTTTAAATCAAACAAACAAGAAACAAGTACATAATTTCAAAATAGTAAGTTTATAACTTCTTGGACCACAATGTAGTGAGGATCCACATTAGTTTGCCAAGGCAAACTTGTGGAAACCTTACTAGAGGTTATCCAAGAAAGTTATATAAGAAAAAGAGAAGGAAAAAGAGAGAAATTATGAGTAGAAACTCACTGTGAACAACTAGGAAGTTCACTGATGTGCTTGAGGAACTTTGAGAGAGATTTGGAAGTGTAGAAAGGATTAAGGAGTTAAAGGAGGCTTGTTTTATAGGCTAATATTAGGTTTTAAGCATTTAATAAGGTTGGTGGAAGTTTACGGTTGAAATTAAGTAAAAGGAGAATGATTTAGGAGCTTCTGTGAGAAATGCGCGTAATTATTCCTGTACAGACATGGTTCTACACGAAGGCATTGATTTCACATGAAGGAGGTTCCTTCACGTGAAAATAGTGGTTTGTGTGACATGTGTAGGAGACACGAAGGCCGAGCCTTCGTGTGTGTGGAGTGGTTCGCGGCAAGGAAGGCACGAAGGCTCCTTCGTGTGCGGTATAGTGTTTCATACGAAGTAGTAAAAGGGCGAACCCCTTTGTATTTCATGTGGAAGAGATAGGTCGAAAGCCCATTGTAGGGGATGAAGGCCTACACTTTGGTGTGGTTTTGTGTGGAAAGCAACGGGCGAAGGCCTAATGGGGTGGCAAGGAGGAGAAAGGGCGAAAGCCCTTTGGGCTTGTGTTTCGCGTGATAGGCTGGCCCAAGGTGGCGGGTTGGGCTAGGCCGTGCTAGGCTTTTATATTTTAGCCTATTCTAAATTTGTAACATGTGTTGATGTGTGCGAGTGTATATATAAGTTTAAGTATATTTTAACCCCTTTTTACACGTTAGCCAAGTTTTAAATTTATAAAACACGATATTTTACTAACACCAAACACACATATGGGCAAGTGCACCCATCGTGAGCGTAGTATAGTGTTGGCAAGATACCGAGGTCGTCCAAGGACACAAGAGCTTTTAGTACCGGTTTATCCTCAACGTCTAATCAAATCAAAAGTTAGAAAAAGGTTTTTAAACTAGAAAAATAAAAACTAACTAAAATGCTGAAAAATAAAATAAAAATAAAAACAGATAGACAAGTTGAATCACTTGGCTCCGACTCGTGTTTAGTGTAACCTTTGATTATTTCCGCACTTTTGCACTTTTTAAGAGATTATCTTAGTTATTGTAGTAGGCCCCTCTTTTGAAGGTGACGTTACCCTCAACCTAGTAGTTTGAGTCAGCAAGGATACAATCCTAAAGGGTCGGATTATTGAAAGATAATTAATTAAGTTATTAATGCGTATTATGGGAGGCCCCTCTTTTGAAGGTGACGTTACCCTCGGCTAAGTAGTCTGAGTCAGCAGGGATACAGTCCTAAGTAGCCGGGTTAAAGTATTAATAGTAGCTTACATATGAGGGGATCAAAGAGTTTGGACCCCCGCCATCCAATACCGGTGGGTATTGAAGGAGGTCCTACTAAATTTGACCCAGGTCCTTGCAGGATCTATACACTGAACAAGGCAAGACTCTTACCAAACCGTTCCCTTAACCCCCGACCAGGTAGCCAACATATCTCAATATAGACCGTGGAGATATGAATGGTGGAAATCTTTTATTTTATATAGACAGTAAAATAATGGCAAGACACCACGGACAAACGATAAGGAAGAATCACCTTCAACATAAGAAACTAGTTATTAAAGTCATTAATACATAACCAAGTAAAAAGTGCGAAAAGATTAAAAATAAAAAGTATTACACTAGACACTTGTCTTCACCAAGTGATGTAAGAGACTTAGGAAAACATGGCCTTTGATTGTCAAGAACTCTTACGATCAATCTTGGATCCCGAGATGACTCACACACTCTATGATGGACAATGGATGATGGTGTTGTGATGGTGGTGGGTGGTGGGCGAAGTGTGAGAGAGGTGGTGTGCCAAGGGATGGTTTGCAAATGAGCCAAGCACCCCTATTTATAGCCTGAACAGAGGCTTGGGCACGGCCCCGTGTCCATTGGGCACGGCCCCGCGTCCACCTTCTTCTCTGTCTTCATTAATTGCAGTTTGTCTGCATTAGTTGACCACGCCCCCGTGTCCGCTGGGAACGCCCCCGTGTGCAGAAGCGTATCTGTACTATCAAGATTTCCCCAGATTCTGCGAATCTTAGAGTTGACCACGGCCCCGTGTCCGCTGAGCACGACCCCGTGGTGGTTGATAGAAGCTTCTACAACTTTGTCTTTTCTGCTGACACTTGGGCAGGCCCCCATGCTCATTGAGCACGGGGCGTGTTCAGCCTTCTGTTCTCTTGTTTTGCTTGGGAAGATGCTGTCGGGGAGGTCGGGCATGCCACGTTTGTTCCTTTTCTTGTATTTATGTTAGATTTAGCTGCCTTTTTGCTTCTTTTGTTCATTTGAGCTCATTTAATCCTGAAAATACAAAAGGAAGACAAAAACACACTTTTTCCAACATTAGTACTAACAAAGGGTTAGTTTTATGCCACAATTGATGTAATTTATATGTTGCATTTTGTGCACATCAAATACCCCCACACTTGAATCTTTGCTTGTCCTCAAGCAAAACTCTTTATTTTTGTGGCTTTACACTCCCAAATGGAATGGGTAGAAGAGAAAGTTTTTTGGGCTTGTCATAGAGTGTCGGGATTTCCAAGATTCTTTAAGTTTTATTTTTATTTATTTACAATCCTATTCGTCATGATTTATTTAAAACATTACATAAGATAAATTACTTATTAGGGTATAACATGCCTTTTTAAAATTCCACTTATATACAAGTTCACATACCTCACGGGGGATCACTCAACACTCGGCCGAAGATGTATTTTAGTGGATCACTCGAGAGCGGCATGGAACTTACTCCTACCATAAGCTTGCCAAGCAATCAATCCTCCTACTTTTTAACTATACACATTTGTAAATATCAAGAGGACTTTTGGGGTGAAGGGTTAGGCTTGGGTTAAAGGTAGGTGGTTGGGTTAGTGGTTAGTAAAAGGGCGAAAGGAGTAAAAAGCGTCGGTGTTCGTAAGACTTTTTTTTTTTGAAATTTTTTATTTTGATGAAGCCATTATTCAAACAAAGTTATTTATGATAAACTTGTTTGTTTATTTCTCTTTTGCTTCATCATCATCATCATTTTTTTTTTTTTTGAAAGTCATAAGAAAAACCGAGCGTGATACTAAAACAAAAGGGTTAAAAATAAAAAGGTTTTGGTGGGTGAAAGGGTGTTTGTTTTGGGTTATGAAATGAAAAGGTTTAGGCTCAAAGGGGTTAACTAGGGGGATTTTGAGTAGGTGTAAAAAAAAAGAAAAATAGTGGTGTAGAAATAAAAAAGGGTTAGTCCTAATGCCTCCGTCATTTACTTACTCGGGTTTAAGTTGGTAAGGACCGGGAATGTATCGTCATGGCAAGTTCTAGAGTCGTAAGAACCAAGCAGCTATTCACACAAGAAACGAAAAATGAGCATTTAGTTTAAAGATATGTATTTGTATGCTCAATAAAGGCTCAAAACTCACTTTTTGTGGGAATGGGTTTTTATGTGATCAAGTATATATAATCAAATTTTAATTAAGCTTGTCATGTCGTTTCATAATTTTCTTATGTTGGTTCTTTTTATCACGATGCTATCGGTTGTAAATTTGTAAAAATATAACCTTTTTAGAACTTGAAATTCCCAAATTAAACCTAGACAAGTAAAGAAAATGGAAAACAATTTGAAAAAATTTGGGGTGATTAGCGGTTCCAATAGAGTTTTGTGTAAGGCTTGTATTTAGGACTTGCAAGATTCAAGGTTTTAGCATCCCCCCCCCCCCCCACCTAAATTATACATTGTCCTCAATGTGTCCCAAAAATAAGTTTTTAGGTTGATTGAATGTGTAAAAAGGTGTGAAAAAGCCAAATTTTATGTTACTGGGCGTCTGGACACGGCCCCGTGGTGTCCGAGCACGCCCCCGTGTTCAGATCGCCAGTAACAAAAGTTTGTAAAAAGAAACAGAAGCCTGGGCATGGGGGCGTGTTCAATGAGCACGCCCCGTGTCCAGTTACCTGAACTGGGCATTTCCTGCAGATTGTGCAGCATGGGACCGTGTTGGGCGGGCACGACCCGTGCTAAACTTGCTGTAATGAAGAAAAATTTGTCGGGTGGCCCTGTTTTCGTGCATGGGGTGCTGGTTCCAGTTTCCCTTGTTATCCTTCACCATCCCGAGTGTGTTTTATCCATTACAACATCATCCAAACACCATTTTAACTAGAATCATCATTCATTCAAATAGAGAGAATTACATAATAGTCCTAATAAGTTAAAATTTTAGATAAATAGGTCAAAAGAAACACAAGAAATCTAAACCAAGAAGTTCTAGCCTAATACTTATTCTATTAGCAAAATTTCTGAAAAGATAATTCTCTCAGTTGGATGCGGCTTGAAAAACTTCTTTCTCCGGGCATGGGTCCCTCACACGTCGGCGAGCCACTCCTCTATCTCCCGTGGGAGAAGAAAGGCGGGCTCGTTGGCATCGGTTTGAGGGGGTGTAACCTCCACCGGGACTTCTTGTAAACCTTCAAGAGGAGGTTCCGCTGGAATGTCATCCCATCCGGTAGGATTGTTGATTCCAAGTGCTAGGTTCCAATCCTCTTGAGGGAGGATTGGTTCCATGGGAGGTGTCACAAGAATGTTCAGCCTCTGGTGCAAGAGGTTGATTTCTTGAAAACTGTTTTCCAACCCCACCGTAAGATAATTTATACGGTCTATTAGGACCTCCTCTACCGACGTCATCTCATCAAGAGCCTCACGTAATGCCATTACGTAGCGTACGAGAGTTGCTTCAATTGATGACCTTCTTTCCCTTCGACTGTTTTTGGAGTGCGCAGAAGAGGTTCCACTGTTTTTACTAGACACTCTACGAAAACAAACCAAAGATAGTTCATTTTAATGAAACAGTAACTTCGGACATGGCCCCGTGCTCAATGAGCATGGCCCTGTGTTCACCTTTCTGCAGATTTTTGGAACAAGGAATCTTGGAGTTTCAAATTATTTTTCAAACTTATGAAGTATTTTTTAGCAGAAATAACTTAAAACAATGTTATACAACTTATTTTTAACAAGTTTCCTTGAACAAAAACCCAACAAACATCACAATAAAGCTTGGAATCATGGTGATCTCAAGCTTCAATGGAGGTGTTGAAGCAAGAAAGATGAAGAAGAAGGTAATGGATAAAAGAGGAAAGGACAAGATGGTTGTTAGAACCTTCTTTTAGAAAATACCTAGGATGGTAGGTGAGAAGATCCTCTCAAATCTCTGTCCCTGGATGGTCCAAATGTGCAGGATTCTTTGCTGCATTTATAGAAAACGACAGCACGCTGCACACGGAGCCGCGTCGGCTGGACACGGCCCCGTGTGCAGGCAAGATCCTGACACATTTTGTCCGTATTCTGACAAAAAGTCAGAAAGGAATCTTTTGGTGGACACGGGGGCGTGTTGACCTGGGCACGGCCCCGTGTCGAAAGGCTGTTTATGAAGTTTGTCTATTTCTAAGGAACTTATCCGGATCGGGCGGTTCCTTACTGGATGGAACAACCCCAAAGTGCCTAAGATATCTTAATTGACCTAGTTTAAGACGAGAACGCAAAAGGTTGTCGGTGAGGGTGATTCCTATGCTAAATGTAGGTGGACAAGTCCAACCCTTTCCCGGGCTCTCGTTAAAGAAGGTGTATGCCGAATCGCTCAGGTCTATGTATGCATCGAACGAAGTCGATGGGGAGTCCTTCACGGCACAATTGACATAGGGACGACTATCGCTCAAGTCCTCGCTAGAGTTAGAGGTATCATCGGGAACAACGGAGTTATTTTTATTTGAATGCGATCCCAACAATTCTTCTTGGTTATCATCTTGAGATAAATTATGGAAATCTATCCTAAGTTATTTTAACCAATTAAGAATTAGATCTTCCATTTGAAATAGTTCATCAAGAAGCATTTCTACTAGAAGATCCGGTTGAGAGCATTCGAGGGAGAGATAGGGATTATTTTTACTTTCGCCCCTCTTAAGGATACCGGAAAACAATGGGTCTATATAGTGGGGCTTATAATTTAGAAAATAACATTCTAATTCTTTATGAGAGCCACCACATATTTGACACCACGTATCATAAGACTGCCGAAAGTAAAAAATATCAGTATCACTCATGTTTGTGTCAGAAATTACCAACCGTCGGGCTCTTACGGTTCTGCTTCCAGTAGCTGAAACTTGGGCATGGGGCGTGTTGAGTGGGCACGGCCCCGTGTTAAGCTTACTGTCTGACTTAAAGGAGGCTTGTTTTATAGGCTAATATTAGGTTTTAAGCATTTAATAAGGTTGGTGGAAGTTTACCGTTGAAATTAAGTAAAAGGAGAATGATTTAGGAGCTTCTGTGAGAAATGCGCGTAATTATTCCTGTACAGACATGGTTCTACACGAAGGCATTGATTTCACATGAAGGAGGTTCGTTCACGTGAAAATAGTGGTTTGTGTGACATGTGTGGGAGACACGAAGGCCGAGCCTTCGTGTGTGTGGAGTGGTTCGCGGCAAGGAAGGCACGAAGGCTCCTTCGTGTGCGGTATAGTGTTTCATACGAAGTAGGAAAAGGGCGAAGCCCTTTGTATTTCGTGTGGAAGAGATAGGTCGAAAGCCCATTGTAGGGGATGAAGGCCTACACTTTGGTGTGGTTTTGTGTGGAAAGCAACGGGTGAAGGCCTAATAGGGTGGCAAGGAGGAGAAAGGGCGAAAGCCCTTTGGGCTTGTGTTTCACGTGATAGGCTGGCCCAAGGTGGCGGGTTGGGCTAGGCCGTGCTAGGCTTTTATATTTTAGCCTATTCTAAATCTATAAGATGTGTTGATGTGTGCGAGTGTGTATATAAGTTTAAGTATATTTTAACCCATTTTTACACGTTAGCCAAGTTTTACTAACACCAAATACACATATGGGCAAGTGCACCCATTGTGAGCGTAGTATAGTGTTGGCAAGATACCGAGGTCGTCCAAGGACACAAGAGCTTTTAGTACCGGTTTATCCTCAAGGTCTAACCAAATCAAAAGTTAGATAAAGGTTTTTAAACTAGAAAAATAAAAACTAACTAAAATGCTGAAAAATAAAATAAGATAGACAAGATGAATCACTTGGCTCCGACTCGTGTTTAGTGTAACCTTTGATTATTTCCTCACTTTTGCACTTTTTAAGAGATTATCTTAGTTATTGTAGTAGGCCCCTATTTTGAAGGTGAAGTTACCCTCAACCCAGTAGTTTGAGTCAGCAAGGATACAATCCTAAAGGGTCGGATTATTGAAAGATAATTAATTAAGTTGTTAATGCGTATTATGGTAGGCCCCTCTTTTGAAGGTGACGTTACCCTCGGCTAAGTAGTCTGAGTCAGTAGGGATACAGTCCTGAAGGGGTATGGTCCTAAAAAAGCCGCACAAACCTTTTTTCAGGTCGCGCGAAAGACCATACTCCTTATTCAACACATTTCTTATTGCCAACCCCGCGCGGGATACTCCATCATCCTTGATTCGGCGCGAGGTCTGAGCAATAGGAAGCTCCACTTTCAACACTTAGCATTCTGAAAGGGCATGCAGTAACCCATACCACGCGCGGGTAGTTTCGTGTTCAGCAAGAATCACGCGTGACTACGGCGTAAGGTTGTTTCAGATAGTACACAGGGTACAAATGGCAGAATGAAAGGGCCAATCGGCGTCCTACTGGTCCAGCTCGATCGTGCTCCACGATCGTCTGACATGCAGGAGACAGAAAGTACTTAAGGACGCCTATGTGGTACCAATCACAGGGCAGAGACAACTGCCCCACGATCTCCACTTACCTGCTGATGGCAGAAGGGCGGCCAGGCCAACAACCATGACACGTGGCTCCAATCACGGTGCGCCAGCACCAGGGAGCTCCTAGAAGCCACTAACGGTCGACACCAGAGAGACAAAGAACATATCGTCTAAGTTGTCGCCTTCCGGCCCAAGGCCCATCAGCCCACATCCTCTTACACCTCCCCGGCTATAAATAGAGACCTCAGTCCACAGGTTAAACATTCTACTCCCTCTACTCTCACTCTTAATACTCAATTATCTCCTCAAAGCAATCACTTATTCTCACGCCGCAGCCCGGTTAAGAGGGAAACCCCCATATTCCCCTCTTAACGAGTAACGGTGTTCTGTTTTGCAGGATTAGAAGATCATTAGGAAGCTCAGAAGTCATAAGAAGATTAACCATGATGATAGAAACATAAACCAAACTGATTAATCCCATAATTAGTTCCGTGTTTCTTCATTGGCGCCCACCGATTTTCTACAAATCACTTTCATCTTCTTTTTTCTGAGTTTCCGTTGTTTATCCTTCGATCATGGCTGGTCAAGGAATCATCCCTGAGTTTGGGTTTGGAGCAAACTCTAACGCAGTGGTGGGGGAGGACAATCTAAAATTCCAAGCCCAACCTATAGAAGAAATCGGTGAAATCGAAGTAACTAACACAGGGGGACCTCGCGGCAGCATCACTCGCATCACCCAAACGGTAACCCCGGGAAACAATGGCGCTAGACCCTCCAATCCACCACCTCAGCACATTTCGGCGCTATTAGGGCTACCAGAAGGCGAAACTCCAGCCTCTTGGTACGCCAAGCAAATTGCTACCATCAATGCTGCGTATCAGTCTTTGAGCGCACAGCAAACGGTTTTGCAAGCAAAACCATCCTTAGTCACACCCTTGGGTCTGAGTCAGGGCGCGCGCCAGATACCCCCACAGCAAATCCTCCAAGGAAGAATCAACAGGCCTCCTCCCCAGAGACGACCAAGCGTGCATGACACGCGCGACACACGGGGAGAGACAGAAAGTTACTATAATCATCCGTCAAACCTTCAAAGAGGTCCAGTTCAGAGCCGGCTCGGGCCGCGCAATTTGAACAATGATTGGGATGACACAGATCCAAACGACCCAACTTGGCAAGACGATGAAGGGACTTCAGTCTTCAATCGTTTACAAAGGAACCATGAAAATTACAGACCACGACAACACGTCGGGTATAGCGAAGAGGCAGAGCACGACTTCCGCCTCGCCCATCGACCAGCTGAAGCTGCAGAACATTCGAAATTCATCCCGAAGATCGCTCTTACGCCGCTATCAAGAGAAAAGTTGCCTCCCACTGTGGGAAAGTTCAATGGGCTGACTGATCCCGACGATCATGTCAGAGTATTCACAAGTGTTGGTTGCATGGGAGGATGGAATATGCCAATGTGGTGTCATTTGTTTATCCAGACGTTTACCGAAGCTGCTCGCGCGTGGTTCGACAGCCTACCGCCTGGAAAAATCAGTTCGTGGGTCGATTTCAGAACTAAGTTTCTAGACCACTTCAGCCAGCAAAGGCGCTATCAACGAGATACGTCTGAAGTAACGGATATCTGGCGCATAGCAAATGAAGGTCTAGAAGACTTTATCACTCGCTTTAACAAGGAGTGCTTAGAGATCGGTGGTGTAAGTGAACAACTCATGCGCTCTCACTTTAAGAAAGCTATCTGATGTGATAGTCTCATCAGAACCATCACGGGGAAGGATGGTATGCCCAAAGAATGGAGCAAGCTGATGGAAGCGGCAAAAATAGTAGCGCAAACAGAGGAATCGCTAGCTGGAGCCAAGTCCACATACACCGACGATCGTTTTTCCAAGAAAAATTCGCGCGACTTCGACAAGCGCAACAAAGGCAAAAGTCATGATTGGAAGTCCGGAAAATCAAGGGGTTATGAAGAAAGATCGCGCTACAGAGAAGATGCGCGAGAAACGATTGATAGAATCGGATACCGAAAAGCAGTCATGGATGATAACCGCGAGAAGCACTGGACTCCGCTCATAAAAACACCAAAAGAAGTGCTGATGACGGAGAATCACGATTTCAAGGCTCTAAGGCCTATGACAAACAAGAAGGGGCAAGACCCCAACTTGTACTGCGACTTCCATAAGGATACAGGGCACCTGACGGATGACTGTATCAGTTTACGTCAAGAGATCGAGAGAGCGCTAAAAAGCGGGAAGCTGAGCCACCTGGTGAAAAACGTGCGCAAAGAAACTCGATAGATCCAACGCCATGATGAGGGGAATCACAAGAAAGTCCGACGCCTAGAAACCCATATGGTCAATGGACCAAGATACAGCGCAAAGGAAAAAGGCAAGAGCCCTTACGAACCCTCATGGCAAGAGCAACAGGTCATTTTCCCGGTCGTGCTCGGCGGTCCTCGCGCCACTCGACCCGTCGTCGTTACCGGTATTATCGGCCATTATGAAACGGAGTATGTCTTCATTGACCCAGGAAGTACGGCTGATATCATCTATGAGCAATGCTTTAATCAGTTTGATGACGAAGATAAAGCGAGACTTGAGCCAGTTGATTATCCACTGTCAGGATTTTGTAACGAGATGGTCTTCCCGCTAGGCCAAATCAGCTTCCCCATCACGCTCTCTGATGGGAAGCATTCAAGAACAACGAATGTAAACTTCATGGTGATGCCTGTCAAATCGAGGCATGATGTGTTGATTGGGAGAGAAACCCAAGGCGAACTGAACATGGTAACTTCCACGCCCCACTCAGCGATAGGGTTTCCAACTGAGACGGGGGTGGCAATTATCTATGCCAAGAAAGAAGTAATGTTGACGGAGGAGATGCGCCCAACAAAAGCGGCGAAGGTTTCAACAACCGAGCCGGAAAAATGGGTGTTAAACCGCAAATACCCGGAACAAACGGTGACGATAGGCCACGCAATCTCACCAAACATCTGAACGCATCTCAAACAACTCCTGTTCAAAAATATGGATATCTTCGCCTGGACTCCGGCCGACATGACCGGTGTCCCACGCGATGTTACCGAGCATTGTCTGAATACCTACCCCTCTGTTGAGCCGAAGATCCAAAGAAGGCGCAGCTTAGGGGCAGACAAGACCAAAGCAATGAATGAGCAAGTATGCGAACTACTCAAAGCAGGAATTCTGAGAGAAGTGCGCTATCAAAGCTGGGTTGCGAACCCCGTGATGGTGGAGAAGTCTAATGGAGGATGGAGAATGTGCGTCGATTACACAGATCTCAACAAGGCATGCCCTAAAGATTGTTACTCTTTGCCTGAAATCGACAAAAAGATAGACTCTCTCGCGCCATACAGATGGAAATGCTTCTTAGATTGCTACAAGGGGTACCATCAGGTTCAAATGAAGCTTGAAGACGAAGACAAGACAGCTTTTCGAACCGATCTCGGGATCTTCTGCTACATGAAGATGCCTTTCGGCCTCAAAAACGTTGGCGCGACATATCAACGCCTGATGGATAAGACATTCGCTGGAGATATTGGGAAGCATATTGAGGTTTACATCGATGATCTGGTGATCAAAAGTCCCGAAGAGGACCAAATGCTGAAAGACATCGAAAAAACATTCAACTCGTTGCGAAGCGTAAATATGAAATTGAATCCAGCCAAATGTTCTTTTGGTATGGAAGAAGGGAAATTCTTGGGCTTCATAGTCACAAATGGCGGCTTTAAGGTTAATCCAGAAAAAGTTCAAGCCATAGAGCGGATGCCGTCGCCACGAACAATCAAAGAGATGCAGTGATTGGCCGGCCGTTTAGCCGCGCTCAACCGTTTTCTGTCAAATCATGCCGCGAAGTCATATCCGTTTATCAGCACTCTACGCAATTGCGTGAAGAAGCAAGAATTCAAATGGACGCCCGAAGCAGAAGTCGCTTTTCAGCAAATGAAAGAGTGTTTAATTGAGCTTCCTACCCTGACCGCGCCGCTAGAGAAGGAACCACTCATCCTGTACTTATCTTCTTCGGATAAGGCAGTAGGGTCGGTATTGCTTATAGAGAGAAATGGAGTTCAAACTCCAATCTACTACGTCAGTAGAGTGCTCACAGATCCAGAAACAAGATATTCAACGATGGAAAAATTGGTACTGGCGTTGCTACATGCCTCCAAAAGGCTGCGCAGATACTTCACAGGCCACGTCATCACCGTACTTACCAATTTCCACATTGGGACGATATTGCAAAAGCCAGAAACATCTGGGCGATTAGCAAAGTGGGCGATCGAGCTGGGGGGCCACAACATTTTGTACAGGCCGCGCCCAGCCATCAAGGGTCAACTCCTTGCGGACTTTATCACGGAAGTCCCAGCGGAAAAAATCAAGGATTGCGAGATTGGCGAAACTCCCGTGAAAGATACATCTAATGAGCTGTGGTTGCTGTACACCGATGGGGCCTCAAACGAAGATGGCGCAGGAGCCAGATTGCGCCTTGTGAGCCCCGAAAAGCATGAATTTACTTACGCCATCAAGTTGAATTTTAAGAATACCAACAACGAGGCAGAGTACGAGGCATTTCTGGCAGGCTTACGCCTCGCCATAAAAATGGGAGCTAAAAATCTGCAAGCGCACGTTGATTCACTTTTGATCGCCAGTCAAATCAACAGAATCTATGATGCAAAAGGCGAAGTTATGGCCTTATATTTGGATCAGGCGAAAGAATTGCTTTAGAAATTCAAGTCATACAAGGTAGTTCACATCAATCGTTCCGAAAACAAACCAGCAGACGCCTTGAGCAAGCTTGCTTCAACTTCCTTTCAACATTTAGCAAAAGATGTAAGGATTGAAGTACTAAAAAATCCATCAGTCCTGTTGCGCCAGGTAAATGTGATCGAAATAGGGCAGCCATCTTGGATGGCCCCTATAATTCAATATCTGCAAGAAGGAATACTCCTGGAGAGCAAAGTAGAGGCAAGGAAGATTCAAAACAAGGCCCTGCATTATGAGATGAATGGTGGTATTCTATACCGAAAGTCCTTCTTGGGGCCCTTATTGCGCTGTGTGGACCCCCAGGACACGAATTACTTGATCAGAGAGATTCATGAAGGGATCTGTGGCATCCATGCAGGTCCGCGCATGGTTGTCGCGAAAATTATGAATGCTGGTTATTACTGGCCAGGGATGCATGTCGATGCTCTAAGGGAGTTGCGCAAATGTGACTCATGCCAAAGACACTCCCCGAAAACCCTGCGCCCGAAAAACGATCTCATTCCTGTATCAACTGCTTGGCCTTTCCAACAGTGGGGAATTGATATGGTGGGACCTTTCCCTGATGCTCCGGGAGCCGTGAAGTTCATAATCGTAGCCGTTGATTATTTTACTAAGTGGGTGGAGGCCAAGGCTCTCGCTTCAACCACTGCAATGATGGTGCGCAAGTTTATCTGGGAGCACATCATTTGCAGATTTGGTCTTCCACTCAAAATCGTCACAGACGAACGGTACTAATTTTGCTTCCGAGGATCTTCAAAATTGGATGAAGGAAATGAAGATTGAGCACACTTTCTCCTCCATTGCGCACCCTCAAGGCAATGGTCAAGTGGAAGTGTTAACAAAAGTATCGTTGAGGGGATAAAAGCCCGACTGGACACAAAGAGAAGAGGCAGGGTAGATGAGCTCCCAAGCATCCTGTGGGCTCACCAAACCATGCTGAAGACAAGCACCGGCGAAACTCCGTTTAGCCTAGTATACGTCTCGGAGGCAGTTATCCCGGCTGAAGTTGGACTCCCCTCACCGCACTTGACAGCAGTCAACACGGTGGATAATGAAGCAGAGCGCCGTCTCGATCTGGATTTACTGGAAGAAGGACGCGAGATTGCGCGTATCAAAGAAGCAAAGTACAAGACACAGCTGGAAAGGTACTACAATGCGAGAGTACGCATTTGCACCTTCATTCCAGGAGAATATGTCTTCAGAGACAATGAAGCTTCAAACGTTGAACGCCCCGGGAAACTAGCACCCAAATGGGAAGGCCCATACTTGGTTCACGAAGTGCTAGGAAAAGGGGCATACAAATTGCGCACCCTGGATGGACACATCATCCCGCGCACATGGAATGCGCAACAACTGCGCAAGTGCTATATGTAACTATTCTAGGCCTTGCGCCCTTTCTTACTCATGTTGGCTACGCGCTTTTTTAAATTTCCTATGTTGGCTAAACGCCCCTTATGTTACTTATATGCGATATATGTTGGCCTAAGCGCCTGTTTCTTAATTAATGAAAGCATACGACATGTTTTCCTTTACCGTGAAGACTCTTTACGTTACAAATGCATGTTAAACTTTTGATTAGCACGAAAACACTTCAGTGAATTTCGAGCTCGTGAGTTATGCCTCCAAAGTCCTCCGCAAACATAGCGCGAGACCGGACAGTTAGACTCGCACAAGAGCCACACTTACATTTATTCGCGCCAACTTAACCAAAGTTCTAACAACAGTGCAATAATTGTAACGAGAGAGAGAATAAACATAAATATCATATTTAATAAGCGCAAGCGCGCAACAATTGCATAGAAACCAACTATCATTCATATGATCCAAAACAAGCGCGACCGCGCAACAGGTTACATTCAAAACCTAAAGATAAAAATTACAAGGCACAAAGCCTGTCAACACTATCTATTCAAAGCCGTCACCGCCAGGATCATCATCGTCATGCTTATCACCATCACCATCGCCTTCACCATCGCCATCATTGCCCACCGCTGGCTCCTCATCAGATAAATTAACCATTTTTGGTGGGTCCAGAATAGCCTTAAGACGATGGCACCAGTCATCATGCTCTAAAGCTTTTGCGACCAAGTCCATCACGGGCAGCGCTAGGTGATCGTATACATTTTCAGCATGAGCCAACTCCGCATTTGCTTCGTCAGTCACTGAACAGTGACTTATATCAAACTCTTGCCCAAATACCTCCTCGACATGCCGCGCACATTCTAGATAACCTCCACGATGACCGACCGCGCGCGAGGCATTTATGAGAGCAGCAACAGTCCCGTCCAGTTCTCCAGCATTCAAAATCGAGTTGGCCATCTACACCAAAACGAACAAATGAGAAACTGACTTTAGTAAATAAAACCCAAGTTAAAAAGAGAACAATACCAGAACAATTCCTTTGCCGCGCAGCCATTCAACATCCGAGGACAACATGTCAACTATACCCTGGACCTCAGCATAGTTATTTTGAGCCACATTCAGGGCAGGCGAGCTTATGGCAGGCACCACCTCGGCCTTTTGCCTGGCTTCCTCAGCCGAAGCAGCCTTCGACCTTTCGGCCTCTAGATCGATCTCCAAGGACTCACTTTTGTCAACCTGCTCTTGCAGGCGACGCTTCAACTCTGCAATTTCAACATCCTTGGCAACAAGATCTTTATCCTTGTTGGATACTTGCGCCTTAAGCTCATCCTAAAAAAGATAAAAGACTTAGATAATCCTACAAGCAAGAACCACGAAAAAAAAAGGATAACACTTTACGCACCTCAGCTTGCACCTTAGCAGCTTGCGCATCTTCAACTTTCCTTTTCAACTCCGTAACTTGATTCTCAAGATCGGTAATTTTAGCTCGAGCCGCGTACATGTGCTCGTTGTCTTTTGTGCAAATTTTCTTCCATTCAGCTTTCTCCTTTGCTAAGAGGTCTTCAGCAGCGCGAAGTTTGCCCTTAAGGCCTTCACGGCCCCACTCCTCCGATTTCTTGTCAGATTCGAATTTTTCCTTTTCCTCATTAAA
The DNA here is from genome assembly GCA_030545235.1 of Helianthus tuberosus. Taxonomy (NCBI): domain Eukaryota; kingdom Viridiplantae; phylum Streptophyta; class Magnoliopsida; order Asterales; family Asteraceae; genus Helianthus; species Helianthus tuberosus. The sequence continues at coordinate 179,673,956 of CM060366.1, forward strand.
GGCAGCTTTCAACTTTTCAAAGTCTTTGACATGCCTTAATAGCTGCTCGCGGTATTTCTCCCATTCCTCCCTCTCCCTAACCATGGTTCGCCACTCGCGAACAAATTGATGGTTAGCAGCACGAGTGTTGGCCACACCAACAACATAGGCGTGATACAACCCGTTGTGGGTTCGCGCCCTTTGTCGGTTAACCTCACCAGGAGGAATGGAGTTCAAAAACCAATCGCGGCAAGGAGCGAACTCCAGGAAAGTGTCTTTTTGTTTCAAACCCCATGGCGGTTGGTGCGGAGCGTCACCACGGCTCTCCTCTGTGTAAGACTTATAGTAAATATCTCCCAAGGTATCCCTGGGGCCTATTAAAGAGTGTGGCATTGCACCTTGTTTTCTCGCACCAGCCTGGCCAGCAGCAAAACCGGCACTCGCACCTCTTGCAGCAGCAGATTTGTCTTGATGAGCACCAGAGCCTGAGCCCCCAACACCAGAAGTTATTTTAACAGCCTGAAGGGAAGGATCAGGCTGCGCAGATTGCACCACTCTCTCAAATTCTGGTTCTTTCCTTTTCTCATGATAGGGCTGGTCAAGCCCCGTAATGTGAACGACTTCCGGACCCTGCGCCTTATCATGTGCGATTGTAGCAGAGACTCCTGTATCCTTCGGCTCACCTCCGACAGGCTTGTCGACAGCCGTTTTTCCCTCTCCTTTTCCTTATTTCTCTCTCTCTCCTTCTCTCTTTCAGTAGCTCTTTTCCTCTTCTCATCCTCAGCTGTCTTTTTCTTCTCTTCCACGGCCTTCTTCCTCTTCTCTTCCTCGGCAACTTTTGCCTTCTCCCCCTCAGCAGCCTGTTTATCCTTCTCAGACTCTATACCAGCAGTCTTGAAAGGTTTGATAGTAACCTTGGGCCTTTTCTGCGCCAGCTCTGAGGGCTCCGTAAAAGAGACACCATTCTCAGGGGTTTTCTTCTTGGCTTCTGTAGAAGCTAAGTATTAAAAAAGAGGAAGCAACAAAGAACAAAGAAACTAAGGAAAACTAACCAGGATAAAATTTGTAAAGAGAGCGCAAGTTGCTCTTTTTTTCGATCAAGGGGACTTCACCAGGTTTTGGCATTACAGAAGCACCAACCGAAGCCTCCCTGCTCCTCTTTCTAACCAGCTTCACAGCAGGCTCTTCCGCCTCTGTTTCTTCTTCGTCCTTTCCTTCCTCATTCGCAAAAGAAGATGGAGTGGTCCCAGCATCAGGGTTGCGAGAACCCGCGCTCCCTGAGCTCCTTGAACCAGCAGCTCCCGTCTTCTTCCCTCCTACGCGCGATAAACCCTCAAATGAGTCACTAATAATAACGTAATCTTCTAAGTTACTTTGACGAAGGCGAAGGGTACCTTTATCAGCAACATCACTAGTTGCGCGACTACTTCCACCCTTCTTACTGGTGACATCGGCATCAATAGTGATAACCTTCTTCTTCTTGGGTTTCTTCTTCTTCTCTTCGGGGTCGATACCCAGATCGCGCAGCACACCTGCAAAGATGGTAGACCAGGAACTTAACTCTCCATTGGAAGATCCGACAAACTCCTCGCTGGAAAGATAAACAATCTCTTTCCCAGCAGAAGTCAAAGCACGCAAGGGTCGAGGGTTAGGTATATGCGCACCTTCAGTTGCAGTAGGTGGATCGGCAAAAGCATCAGCAACTGGGTACATAAAATGACCCTTAATCTGGTCATACCAGTATTCTTCTCCAGCCTTCAGCGGGCGCACGCCCATGGACCCACCAAAGGTAGGGAAGGCAGCTTGCCACAGATGCACCTCTACACGCGAAATCATCTAATTAAGCACAGGCGGCAAAACAAGAAATTAAAGAGATTAAAGTAACTAACCTCTATCTTGAAATTTTAAAATTGGAACGTCCTTGCTATCTGCCGGCCACTGATCACTCATCCGCACCGCTACCAAGACATTCTCACCAAACATTCGGTTTGGGGTGGCAGTAAGCTTCTGATACCAAGCCTCATTCTTGGGAATCACCAAATCTTCCTTTAAGATCGGTTCGGACCATGCGCGGAAGGTCATGGCAATTGGTATCACTTCCTCGCGAATAAAAAAGAATTTTGGTTTCCAGTCATGGAAACTTTTAGGAGGATTCAGAAGTATCTTCTTCGCGGCCCCTCGACTGGCAAACGAGTAGAATCCCATATTTCTGATCAATTGGTAAAAAACTCTGAATCTTTCAACAGTCGGCTCGATATCATAAGATCGGCAAAGGAACTCGAAATGTCGAACCCTGACCATTCCAGGAGGGCTCATTTGTGAAATATGGAACCCATAGAACTGAAGAATGTGGGCCATGAAGTTCGTCGCCGGCAACCGGAAGTTTCCTTGATGAAAGAAATCCTCAAACAACGTGATATAACCCGGCGGCGCATCGGCTGCCGTCTCATTCTGACCGGGATATCTGGCATCCCATTCCAGTGGGAATCGGAAACTCCGTGTAATTTGCTCGAATAACCCTAAGTCCCATCTAAGGACGGGAACAGGACCCTCCTCACCGGGATTTGCCTCCTGAAGTTCTTCAGCCATGGATATTCGACGAAGAAACTTTGAATATTCTGGAAGAGGAATTTGAAGATGTGAAGAAAGATCTTGAAGATCTGCTACAAAACTTGAAGACTTGAAGATCTGAAGAAGATGAATGGAGAGAGAGATAGCAACAGTAGAAGGAAGTAAGGGTTTTTTCCACTTCGTCGAGTATATATACCCATCGCATTTAATGCGATGGGTAAACGTGCCGAATTTGCCGCACACGTGACCAATCAGAAGACGCCACGTAATGCGAGAATCCCGTAGTGACGGTTACCACACGTGCGTGGACCTCACTCTCCTGACGTAAAGTGGAACCATCAGAGACAAACTGATGACAACCGTGTCAGCGGTCAACTCAAGCGTCACCATCAGCGAAAATCCTCACCAAACCGTCAGAATTCAAATTTCGAGGATTTTCCCGCCCAAAAGTCCAGAAACTTAATGCAGAAGTTACCCAGGTCGCGCAATAAGCATGGTTACCCTAGGCATCCGAGCGCTACCAACACAAACAAAGAATCATCAGCTGCCAGATATGTAGTCGCGCCGTAACAACTGTTAAAACATTTGCATGCGCGCGCCTACCAATCGAAAAACAAGCATTTGCTACAACTTTCTTTTTCTAAGTCCAGAGCTCCAACCACTTGCCTCGCGCATGGTGCAGCACTGGACTGGGGGGACTTGAAGGGGTATGGTCCCAAAAAAGCCGCGCAAACCTTTATTCAGGTCGCGCGAAGGACCATACTCCTTATTCAACACATTTCTTATTGCCAACCCCGTACGGGATACTCCATCATCCTTGATTCGGCGCGAGGTCTAAGTAATAGGAAGCTCCACTTTCAACACTTAGCATTCTGAAAGGGCATGCAGTAACCCATACCACGCGCGGGGTAGTTACGTGTTCAGCAAGAATCACGCATGACTACGGCGCAAGGTTGTTTCAGATAGTACACAGGGTACAAGTGGCAGAATGAAAGGGCCAATCGGCATCCTACTGGTCCTGCTCGATCGTGCTCCACGATCGTCTGACATGCAGGAGACAGAAAGTACTTAAGGACGCCTTTGTGGCACCAATCACAGGGCAGAGACAACTGCCCCATGATCTCCACTTACCTGCTGATGGCAGAAGGGCGGCCAGGCCGACAACCATGACACGTGGCTCCAATCACGGTGTGGCAGCACCAGGGAGCTCCTAGAAGCCACTAACGGTCGACACCAGAGAGACAAAGAGCATATCATCTAAGTTGTCGCCTTCCGGCCTAAGGCCCATCAGCCCACATCCTCTTATACCTCTCCGGCTATAAATAGAGACCTCAGTCCACAGGTTAAACATTCTACTCCCTCTACTCTCACTCTTAATACTCAATTATCTCCTCAAAGCAATCGCTTATTCTCACGCCGGAGCCCGGTTAAGGGGAAACCCCCATATTCCCCTTTTAACGAGTAACGGTGTTCTGTTTTGCAGGATTAGAAGATCATTAGGAAGCTCAGAAGTCATAAGAAGATTAACCATTATGATAGAAACATAAACCAAACTGATTAATCCCGTAATTAGTTCCGTGTTTCTTCAAGTCCTAAATAGCCGGGTTAAAGTATTAATAGTAGCTTACATATGAGGGGATCAAAGAGTTTGGACCCCCTCCATCCAATACCGGTGGGTATTGAAGGAGGTCCTACTAAATTTGACCCAGGTCCTTGCAGGATCTATACACTGAACAAGGCAAGACTCTTACCAAACCGTTCCCTTAACCCCCGACCAGGTAGCCAACATATCTCCATATAGACAGTGGAGATATGAATGGTGAAAATCTTTTATTTTATATAGACAGTAAAATAATGCCAAGACACCACGGACAAACGATAAGGAAGAATCACCTTCAACATAAGAAACTAGTTATTAAAGTCATTAATACATAACCAAGTAAAAAGTGCGAAAAGATTAAAAATAAAAAGTATTACACTAGGCACTTGTCTTCACCAAGTGATGTAAGAGACTTAGGCAAACATGGCCTTTGATTGTCAAGAACTCTTATGATCAATCTTGGATCCCGAGATGACTCACACACTCTATGATGGACAATGGATGATGGTGGTGGATGATGGTGTTGTGATGGTGGTGGGTGGTGGGTGAAGTGTGAGAGAGGGGGTGTGCAAAGGGATGGTTTGCAAATGAGCCAAGCATCCCTATTTATAGCCTGAACAGAGGCTTGGGCATGGCCCCGTGTCCATTGTGCACGGCCCCGTGTCCACCTTCTTCTTTGTCTTCATTAATTGCAGTTTGTCTGCATTAGTTGACCACGCCCCTGTGTCCGCTAGGCACGCCCCCATGTGCAGAAGCTCATCTGTACTATCAAGATTTCCCCAGATTCTGCGAATCTTAGAGTTGACCAAGGCCCCGTGTCCGCTGAGCACGACCCCGTGGTGGTTGATAGAAGCTTCTACAGCTTTGTCTTTTCTACTGACACTTGGGCACTCCCCCGTGCTCATAGAGCACGGGGCGTGTTCAGCCTTCTGTTCTCTTGTTTTGCTTGGGAAGATGCTGTCGGGGAGGTCGGGCATGCCACATTTGTTCCTTTTCTTGTATTTATGTTAGATTTAGCTGCCTTTTTGCTTCTTTTGTTCATTTGAGCTCATTTAATCCTAAAAATACAAAAGGAAGACAAAAACACACTTTTTTCCAACATTAGTACTAAAAAGGGTTAGTTTTATGCCACAATTGATGTAATTTATATGTTGCATTTTGTGCACATCATGTGTCCACGTTTGTTTAAGTATAATGCGCATATATATATATATATATATATATATATATTTAAATGTAAACGTTTCGAGTATTGGTTGCGCGTATAAATGCACTCAAGATTGTAACGTATAATATACAAGTATGGTACGAGTATACGTATGTAAAAGAGAATTTTATTACGATCAAAGTCTAGGGTACAAGATGGAAAATATACAATTACGATATGGTACAATTTCAAGTTTCCAAAAAATAGAAAATATGATTTCACAGTCTAAATAAGGAAAGTACATAAGTGCAGAGCGTTACAAGATGTGTGTGTGAGTTAATGACTTTAATTAATTAACATAGTTTATTGAAAGTGAGAGAAATAATAGTGTCGCCATTAACTTGGGTCATTAGAGTTTCCGTCTAATCCTTAAAATCTACCAACAATCTTGTTATGACATTAACTTGGGTCGTTCATGTTTTCTATGTCTATATAGAGTCAAAACATGTTGATGCTCTTAGCGGAGGTTAAAGGTTTTAGAAGTGACTTCGGGTTGGGTAAGCTCTTGCCTTTGTGCAAAGATAACACCAAAGTGTAAAGGACTTGATAAATATAAAAGTAACTACCTTAGGGGAATTGACAACTCACTGATGGACTGATAGAAACAAGTAATATATATCCATTGGACTATTTAATTAACTAATACTATATCCCGACCTTGAGTGGCGTCTCCCTGCTGATTCAAAGAGGAAGGATTGAGTGTGTTAGGATTCCGACCCAGATAATGCACAAAAATACTCATTTTCACACATAGTCCATTTAAGTGCAGTTCCTGCCGGGTAACTGTGCTTTATTAATTTTGGTTACAAGAAGTCAAACCAAGTCTAAAGCAGAAGTCAAAGTCAAGATGTGTATCAAGAGATAAAGAGATCCGAATTTGGTAATGAGGATTGAAGAAGTTCCGAATTACTAGAGGTTCTGAGGTTTGGGTACTCTGAACTTGATCGTCAGTAGTATTTGTATCAATTCTGTGTAAAAAGTCCAAATTCTGAGGAGAAGATCAAGTCACTTATAAGTTTAGGGTTCTAAGTGTAAGGTTGTAATGTTTATAAGTGTCATGAGTTTTGTATAGCCTATACAAACTACGGAATGATGTTGTGTCAGTAGTATTGGTGTTCAGAGTTATGTCATTAGTATTGGTGGTCAGAGTTGTATCAATTCGGAATGATGTTGTGTCAGTAGTATTGGTGTTTAGAGTTATGTATCCCTGAACTCATAGAAAGGAGTAATACAAAACTTATGATATTCCAGATTACTTATGTGAACCTAGATATATGGATTATTTAATGTAATTTGGCAGTTCTTTTGGAGTAGTTAAACCAGGTTGGGAGGATGTATACTCTTTCGGTTATGTAAATATGTGATTATTGATTGAATAAAAGAGTTTCTTATTATACACTTTCTCATCTTTTATGTTTTACGTCTTGATCAAGTGCAATGTTTGTGCATGTCATCAATCAGCCTGAGGGTCACGAGACCTTTCAGTCACTTGTTTGACAATCGAGCGCTTGCGACCCCATGATCCAATCTAGTTAACAAGGCATCAAGAGGTAAATTGATCCTAAACATCCCTTCTCCTATCATTAATTCCTACCCTATAATTTTCTTCTTGAGCCATTTATTTTCTTTTCCTTTTATGTATTCTTTTTAACAAACCTAACTTTTGGACTTGGTTAGACGTTAACGATGACTCGGTACTAAAACTCTTGTATCCTTGGACGAACTTGGTATCTTACCATCATTACATTACGCCAATGATGGGTGCACTTGCCCAACTTGAGTTGTATTGTGATAGTAGTTTATCGTGTTTTTATAAATACTAGAACTTGAATTGGTGCATAAAACTACCAAAAATTAACCATCTTTTATAAGCACACCGAACCACGTCAGGCGTACCCATCACAAATACGCTTATTTACTATTATAGGAGAATTGTTTGATAAGAGAGATATAAAAAGAACTGAGGATGTTTGTCTCATAACGCACAAAGAGATTGTATATTGCTTATAAACATTCACTAAGCCTGTCAGATTAGAATCAATACACAATCAATATACAATCAAACAAAAAAAACTCACATACATTATATATAAGTACTTCAAGAATATATATATATATATAGAGAGAGAGAGAGATCGAGATCGAGATCATGATTGTTATGTTTCAAATGTCATAAAGGAATCAAAATCCATGATTAAAGTTCGACCATTAGTCCATGTTGAACACTACAAATAATTGATATGCCAAAGAATTGAACACTATTAGTCATAGACAACTATGTTTTTATAGTATAGTTGTTTTATTAGTTTAAACCAGTTTTTCAATGAAACAATGCTTTGTAAGATTACCAATTGTTATATACCAATTGGGAATCATTCGGTAATTTAGCTTGTTAGAGGTCGCTCTCTAAGTGACATCAGTTAGGATCATCAGTTCTTTCTCTATATTTTATTAGATCAAAGATCAGCTATGTTTTATTAGATCAAAGATCAGCTGATCTATTGAATAAGCTATTCTAGATTTTAGAGTATAATTATAAGATCATTAGTTAGGGGGGGTTACAAGTCTGTAAACATGATGATTCAATGATATGAGAATCCATGATAAGTTTTGTGCGAATTCCTTGTGTTTATGATTGATTTACTATTTCCGCTAAGATTGATTTTGATAAACTTGATTCATTAGTGTTTAACTAATCAAAACACACCCTTAGATCCCATCAATCCACAATGGCTAAAACTGCAATATAAAAATCAAAACGCACAATCATTATACACATACATATACATACCTATACATACATACATACAAACGAACACACACGTATTATACACATACAATTACATATAATGCACATATCATACAAATACATACCATATGCATACATACAATACATGTACATATATATTGTGCATATATAAACACAGACATATATTATGTAGTGTTGGGTTAAAGTAAAACGACAATAAAACATGATAAGTGTAGGAAGGAAATAAGGTGATTGATCTTGAAAATGGAGGCATGTAGGCGCCCCACGTCATTGTGAGAGGAAAAAGGACTAAAAGGGTTGGAATATAGGAAATGCAACCCTTGTTGACTTTCTCTCAGCACATGCATATTCCCCCATCTTTTTAAACATTCATAATTTCAGTTATGATTTTTTAACCATAGAACATTTTTTTATCTTTAGTATGGTATAGTACTGCTATATTAAAAATAACAAATAAAAAAAATACATGACAACAGGGTTTTTTTAGTTCATTGTGTTTTTTGTTCGTCCATTGTGTTATTGGTTTGTACATATTTGGTAGTTTGAACAAAGTGTTATTTGGTCTTGTCCATTGTGTTTTTGGTGTCCATGTGTGTGTTACAAGTCTATCCACTTTGTTTTTTAGTTTGCACATGTTTTAACTCAGTCTATGGTGTTTTTATTCTGATGCCCATTGTGTTTTTAGTCTGCACATATGTGTTTTTAGTCTGCTGTCCATTGTGTTTTTCTATTTACTGTCCAAGGAGCCTTCCATAGTGATTTTGTGTGATGTCATTGGTGTTTTTAGTCTGTTGTCAATTGTGTTTATAGTCTATACATGATGTTCCGTCCATTATGTTTTACGCAGCTGGGTTTTTCGATTTGTTTTCAAACGTATAGTAATACTATACTAATACTAAAGATATTATGTTATAATATTTTTAAACATATGACGTATAAAATTACGAACGTTTAAAAATGATGGATGGATTGACATATGACTTACATGTGGATGTTCCTTAGCATGTGCGAAGCATGTGCAACTTTCGTTTTTCTCTTTGGACGCACCGTCGTTTCCTAGTTGTTCCCTTAGACACATGACACTTTATGGTTAATTCCTACAATTCTCACAATTTTATTCCTTTCTATAATAACACTACCCTTTATATATATTATATTACATTTTCAAATATTAAAAATTCATTATATTATAATACAATAACACGGATACACACATGCTTACAAATCAATTATATTACATTTACAAATATTAAAAATTACATAAATGTAGTTACATTTAAGGAAAGGCACCCCACACACAATTGGAGTATTTATCTTTATCTTGCATGGAGTTTTAATTCCGAAAACACAAATTCTAAGATCTTCATCAAACATCGAACTTATAGATTAAGGTTGTTCCGTTGGGGGAACAATGTACTTATAACCGAAAAGTATAGATACGTAAATGTGAGATGAAAGATTTTGAAAAAAAAATATATATTCATTTTAGGCAAACCAAGACATTATATATAAACATTCACAACCGTTTATTTTTTCGTTATCAAAGATATGAAAGTTATGTTGTTCATTATCGGATAAACATGTAAGAATTAATATTTCGTTTAAAGGTTTTTGAAAAGTTTAGGTTTATTTATATAATATCAATTATCAACCAAAGTATGTTTCGATTGTTTGTAAGTTATGCAATGCTAATGATTTTGTATTAGTTTATTGTATGAATGTAAATATTGTTTGCGTGGTTTTGTTTTGGGCTTTTAGGTGGACCTTTAGGTGTTACTTGGAGGTTTGTGACTTTGAAACGTGTATTTAGTCTGCACAATGGTTTTAGGCTGTGGATTCCTTTTATTCTTTGTATATGATCTTCTTTCTTTCTTTCTGTCTTACTATCTTTGAACCTCTGTTCTCTCTCTTGAGCTTGTCGGATCGCCTTTGTTTTGGTTTTTTTCTGATCCTCATCAGGTACAGTTGGTTGTTTATTTGAGGGTTGCTTTCTTTGGCTTATTTTTAAAACCCTTACTTTGTTGAATTAGAGTTTATGTTGGAAGTGTTTACGCTTTGATTTTGTGTATGGTTTGTTTTGTTTGAACCTTATGTGTCACACCCCTTTCTAAGGCGGAAGCACGAGGTGTGATCCTGAAAGGTTCTTATTGCGTACGAATGGTAAACATACTACATGCTCGTAAAAATAACTCCAAATGCCATTAACATAACATAAGTTAAGTGTTTACATCACAAAATAAAATATTGTCTGAAAAGTTTACAACTTTATTTAAAAGATAGACATAAAGGTTTTGATTCTTATATCCCACACAAGATGGAATATAGTAACCAAATCCCACAAAAACGGCATCGGAGTCTTGACATGACATGACTAAAACAAAAGTGACATCTCGAAGCAAGAGTAAGACCGCGCGCACATCCACTTTAGTTACCTGAAATACATGTGAGTTTTGGAAAAATCGTCAACATAATGTTGGTGTGAATTCATGCAGATTTGTGAAAACATTTAAGCATTCGTTATGGAAAACATGGTATGTAATTATGTGAAAATAAGTGTAAATATAAACATAAGGAATACGAGATCGCTAATGGTTCGCGAGGCCACTAACATATGTAACGACATAGGAAGCATCCAAACCATAGGCATTTTTAGTTGTCGATTCACGACTGTCAATTCACGACTAGAGACACAAAAGCACTGCTTGGTAAAAGAGTGGCCAAGAGTGTGGTTGCCTGAAACCCATTAGATCTAACCTTTTGTTCTGCGGTCATGGTATGTAACTGATTAATGGTGCTTATGGCACCCTATTCGTGACATGATCTAAAGTATCATTCCTTAGTTTTTGAAATCAACATACCATAACACATGTATTTTCCCCAAGTTTAGAAAACAAGTAAAAGTTTAAAAGTGGGGACATGAACTCACAACTTTGCGTTTCCTGCGTCGTAAACCTCACCGGTAGCGTCGTGACCTATACGTGTTCTATTATTGTTAGTCACTGGACTTGTATTACATAAGCACAAGTCACCATCTTTTGTTTATGTATATGTTCTTTGTTGTAAAAAAATAATTTATATATTTTTTTTAACTATGTATGTTACTTATATTATTTTCCCAAAAATAAATATAAGTATTTTGGGGAATAATATTTTCAATATTATTTTTGTACAAGTATACTTAGGAAAGTATACTTTGTAAATACTTGTGTATTTTGTATATTTTCACCAAAAATCAATACTTTGATTTTTATTACTTTCCGGAATTATATTTCTTAAGAATAATATATTTTTAAGACATGTATGAAATATATATATTTTGTCATGCTAAAATATATATAGTTATTCTTGTTATACACCCGATTTTTGTATACTTGTATACTTATGTATTCTCATGTATTTGTAAGTGTATTTTTGTATTCATACTTCATGGAAGTTTTTAGTGTATTTTCAAGTCCCTAATACACTAATATATATAATACACATAATATACACTTAGCACAAAATTTGGTGATCACTAAATATATATATTTTCCCTCAAAACATACATACTTAATATCAATTTTAATCTTGAAGAAATCACCATTTCTTGACTTGTAATTTTATACAAAAATTAGGGAAACCTTGGTAAACATTTTATGTGAATTTTTAGCGGATAAGTTTCACCAAAACTTATTTTTTTCTAAGTGTCAAAATTTTATATAAAAATTTTGACATAGTTTCCCCTAAAAATGGAGGTCTCCCATGTTTTCAAAACATGTGTTTATTTTCTTTTCAATCATCAAAACAATTTTCAACAACAATCTTCAATAACATATACTAATTTCTTCATATGAAACATCATGGTGAACTTGATTCTTTTTAAAAATATGTAGTCTTTTAGATCTACACTTTACATAAGGTGATCTTTCCAAAATAAGTGTTCTTGAGTATTTTAAACAAACTTTTATGAAACTTCATTTTATTAACCAACTCATCTATGATTTTAATGGTCTTTAGAGTTTGTAAATCAAGTTATAAGACAACTTTTATGTTCATTAGAAAGATTATTATTTTTAACATCATGATTAACCATGGATCTTTCAAGATCCATGCTTAATAACCTTAAATCTTTCAAAAATAAGCTTTATGTTATATTTTTAACAAACTTGCCATGGGTTTTAGTTTCAAAATTTGGTTCTACACACACTTTATTACTTCAAGATTACAAGTTTATGCATAAGAATTCATATTTCAAGTTCACATTTTGCTTCATATGTTCACCTTCAAGTTTAACCATGGATCCTTCAAGATCCATGCTTAAACTTGGTAGATCCAAGCTTTAACATACTAGATCTAAACATAAACATAAACATAAACACAAGATACAACATCAACAACATCCTTACATACACCAAAAATTCATGTAATCACTTATTTTCTTCATGAATATGTTAGATCTTTTCATTTTTAACATTAGAAGTTAAGTTGTTTAGATGGTGAAACTTGTACATAACATAAACATGACTTAAATTAGTGATCAAGAAGCTTACTACTAGCTCTAATGGCTAGGGAAGTAGCACAAAAATGAAGAAGATGATCAAGGAAGAAAGTGAGAGGTTAAAAGCTCCACAAGATGGTCCTTCAAGTTCTAGCACCTTACACCTTCCTAAATGAGCTTCTTACACCTTCTAATGTCCTTGGATTGCTAGGAAATGAAGTGAAAATGGTGGGGTATTGGTGTGGGTTGTGAGCCGTGAGCAAGAGAGCACAAGGGGGAAGAAGATGGTGAGTTTATGTGTAATGGGTAATGTAGGTTACTAATGGTCTTCTTATAAAGAAATTCCAACAACAAATCTTTCTAATAGATTTTCTTGTCTAATAGTTAGGGAACATGGTTACAAGAAGTAAATCTAGTTATGTGGGGCCCATGGGGCCGGTTATGGTGAAAGGGGGGGTAAAGTGTAAATTTTGGGAAATGGAGGGGTTTTAACTTAGTTTAAGTGTGTTTAGGGGTTTTTATGATTTTTAAGGTGTTCTATTATCAATACTAGTTTAATATCATAAAAACATTACTTCTAGTCAAATTTTGATGTCCCGGATATTGTCCGGTTATTCGGTTCGTTACGGTTTGTTAAAGTGCTGAATTGCACCGTTTCACTAGGCATAAAGCACTTTTTATGGCAGTTTCAATTCCTGACACTTTGTAAGTTATATTAAACAATAAAACATAAATTATACATGTTATTAAGATGTTTAAAAGCTGATTATAGCTGAATTAGTGCTGATTTATGCAGATTTCTTTACTTATAGTGCGTTTCGGGTGTCTTTTAGTGCATAGATTAGCTTCCGGAAAGTTTATATGTTAACCCTAGTATCCACTCTTGGGTTTTAATATATTTTAGATGTTGGACCTACTCCTAGTCCCTAATTCTATTATCTAACTGATTTCTACAGAATTACTGACACAGCGTGTCTTACCGGTGAGTTTACTAGTCTTTCTGACGCAACGCTTAAAGTAATGCATAAGGAAATATTTGAAGTATAAAATGTGCATGAATTCACATATATAGCATGTAATCAGACAATGTTGACACTTAAGCACATAATTGCAGATAATAACTAATAATTAGACTGTACGGAAATTACCAGTTTTGTGCCAGTTGTCACAGTCTCCCCCCGTTAAAAGAATTTCGTCCCGAAACTCAGGCTGAGTTATCTCCCGCATGAGCTTTCTCGAACAAATGGGGGTACTTGGCTTTGAACTGATCCTCACATTCCCATGTGTACTCGGGTCCGTGCTTAGAGTTCCAACGTACTTTGACAAGCTTAACACTACTTCTCCGAGTGTTGTGGATCTTCCAATCTGTAACCTCAACGGGTTCTTCAGTAAAGTGGACGGTGTCGTCGATAAGCACTTCATCCGCAAGGATGATCACTGCTTCTTGGGTTAGACTCTTCTTGAGGTTGGACACATGAAACGTATCATGTACTCTGTTAAGTTCATCCGGTAATTCCAACTTGTACGCCACGGTACCAATCCTTTCCAAGATCTTGAATGGTTCGATATATCGTGGATTCAACTTTCCACATTTTCCGAACCTTGCTACACCTTTCCAAGGTGAGACTTTTAACAGAACTTTGTCTCCCACCTCGAATTCTAAAGGTTTCCATCTTCGATCGGCGTAGCTCTTTTGTCGATCACGAGCCGCCTTGATGCGTTCTCGGACCTGCACGATCTTGTCGGTCGTCTCTTGAACAAGTTCAGGACCAATCATACGTTTGTCTCCAGAATCTACCCAACATAACGGCGAGCGACACTTGCGGCCATATAGAGCTTCGAACGGCGCGGATTTTATGCTCGTATGGTAGCTTTTATTATAGGAAAACTCAAATAAAGGTAGATGAGTATCCCAGCTACCGCCCAGATCCATAACACATGCGTGAAGCATATCTTCCAGTGTTTGTATGGTCCGCTCGCTCTGGCCGTCTGTTTGCGGATAGAAAGCCGTGCTTAGATCTAGCTGAGATCCAAAGGCCTCCTGGAAGGATTGCCAGATCCTTGAGACAAAGCGTCCATCTCTATCTGAAATAATCGAGATAGGCACTCCATGACGCGCCACGATTTCCTTCAGGTACAGCTCAGCAAGCTTTCCAGTGCTATCCTTCTCTCGGATTGGTAGGAAGTGCGCAGACTTCGTTAACCGATCAACTATCACCCATATCATATCATGCCTTCTAGGGGTCCTGGGTAGTTTGGTTATGAAGTCCATTGAGATTTGCTCCCACTTCCACATGGGTATCTCTGGTTGCTGCAGTAGACCAGACGGTTTCTGATATTCAGCCTTAACCTTAGCGCATGTTAGGCACTTTCCAACGTAAACAGCAACATCGCTTTTAAGCCTCGGCCACCAGTAGTATTCCTTCAAGTCTTGATACATCGTGTCCGATCCTGGGTGGATCGAGTATCTCGACTTGTGAGCTTCATCAAAGATGACTTCTCGAATACCGCCATAGAGCGGAACCAAAATACGCCCCATAAAGTATAAGGTTCCCTCTTCATTTGGCACCAGCTTATTCTCCATTCCTCGGAGATATTCGGCTCCACGATTCTCCTTCTTAAGGGCTTCTTGTTGGGCATCATGAATGCGTGCTGTGAGGTTCGTCCGAATAGTCATTTCCAATGCTCGAACTCTTAAGGTCTTAACCCTTTCTTTCCGACTTAATGCGTCTGCTACAACGTTAGCCTTTCCAGGATGGTACTTAATCTCACAGTCATAGTCGTTTAGCAACTCAACCCACCGTCACTGATGCATATTTAATTCTTTCTGATCAAATATGTGCTATAGACTTTTATGATCTGTGAAGATTGTACATCGAGTACCATATAAATAATGTCCCCAGATCTTTAAGGCGAATACCACTACACCTAACTCTAGGTCGTGAATGGTATAGTTCCTTTCATGCACCTTCAACTGGCTTGAAGCATAAGCGATGACCTTTTAGCGCTGCATGAGCACGCAACCCAATCCTTGACGCGAAGCGTCACAGTATACCACGAAGTCCTCAGTGCCTTCGGGTAAAGATAGTATCGGTGCATCGCATAGCTTGCTCTTGAGAAGTTGGAAAGCTTCTTCCTGCTTATGACCCCAGTCGTACTTCTTGTCCTTCTACGTAAGGGAAGTCAACGGTTGGGCTATCTTGGAGAAGTTCTCGATGAACCGGCGGTAGTAGCCCGCTAATCCCAAAAATTGTCGAACTTCAGTTGGAGTTTTGGGGGCTTCCCAATTCTTTATCACTTCAATCTTCGCTGGATCCACATGAATACCATTCTCGTTCACAACATGACCAAGGAACTGTACTTCGTGAATCCAGAATTCGCACTTTGAGAACTTTGCATAAAGTTTCTCTTTCTTTAGTAGTTCCAGTATGCTCCTGAGGTGTTGCTCGTGCTCTTCTTTCGGTCGGGAATAAATCATAATATCATCGATAAACACAATCATGAATTTATCGAGATATGGTTTGCAGACACGATTCATCAGATCCATAAATACTGCTGGCGCGTTCGTCAATCCAAATGGCATCACAAGGAACTCGTAATGCCCAAAATGCATCCTGAATGCAGTCTTTGGTACGCTCTCTTCTTGGATCCTTAGCTGATGATATCCAGATCGAAGGTCGATCTTGGAGTAGTAGCTCGATCCTTGCAACTGATTAAATAAGTCATCAATCCTTGGTAATGGGTACCGATTCTTGACAGTGAGCTTATTTAACTCTCTATAGTCAATACACATCCACAGTGTTCCATCCTTCTTCTTCACGAACAAAACTGGAGCTCCCCAAGGCGAGAAGCTCGGCCTTATGAATCCTTTATCCAACAACTCTTGGAGTTGTGTAGATAATTCTTGCATCTCGGATGGAGCAAGTCGATAGGGTGCCTTGGCTACAGGAGCGGCTCCTGGAACCAAGTCAATATGGAATTCGACTTGTCGTTGCGGAGGTAGTCCTGGCAGATCTTCGGGAAAAACATCAGGAAATTCCTTCACCACCGGAATGTCTTCGAGTTTTGGCTCCTCAGCCTTCTTATCTACAACATGCGCCAGGAATGCAACACATCCTTTCTTTAAGCACTTCTGCGCTTTCATGCAATTGATGATCCGTAGATGTGTGTCTCTTTTCTCTCCATGCACGATGAGAGTTTCATCATTCGCAAGGGGATGCGAATGATTTTCTCATGACAAACAACTTCAGCCTTATTCTTGGACAACCAGACCATTCCAACCACCACATCGAAGCTACCCAATTGAACAGGTAGGAGGTTGATACTAAATCTCTGCTCACCAAGTTCTAATGTACAACCCCTAACCACTTCGCCCGATTCAACAAGTTTACCATCGGCTAGTTCTATGGAATAAGGAATATCTAATCTACTAGATTCTATTCCAAGCATACGTTTAAATTCCATAGACACGAAACTATAATCGGCACCAGTGTCAAATAGTATGGATGCAAAGTGATTGTTAACGAGAAACGTATCGGTGACCACATTCGGGTCCTCGCGTGCGTTCCTTGCTCCAATCATGAATGCTCGGGCCTGAGCGTTGCTCTCCTTTTGGAAATCTTTCTTGAAATGCTCCTTGCTACCACACCCGAAGCATCCTTGGTTCTGCCCAGCTCTATTACCATTCCGGTTACCATTACCATTGCCGTTACCGTTCCCATTACCAGCACTGTTTCGGTTTCCATTCCCGTTTCTGTTACCACTTCCATTTCCTTTTCCCCAACAGTTCTCGGTGCGGTGACCCAGTTTTCCACACTTGTCACATTTTGGGATGCGACAAACTCCTTCATGATGACGCTTGCACTGATTGCATTTGGGCAGGGTGCCCTGATATCCTCTAGTAGGAGCGTCATTCATAGCTGCAAGGGCTTTTGTTTCCTTGGGTGGATTGGGGTCACGCTTCTTATTGCTGGAACCCTTGTGGTTTTTGCGTGTCGCTTGACTCAGATTCGAGTGCTTCCTCTTCTTGTCACCAGACGACTCAGCATGCGTCTCGGTTTTCTCAGTAGGTTTCAGCGATAACTTCTTCATACGGACAGCATCCTCAGTAAGACTGACAGCCAAAGTTACAGCCCGAGTGATCGTTTCAGGTTTAGCCAAAGTCACCATGCTGCGAAATTCCGGAGCCAATCCCCAAATGTAGCGCTCAATGCGCTTAAATTCGGGAGTCACCAGATAGGGGATCACTCTTGACAGGTCATGCAACCTTCGAGTATAACCAATAATGTCAGCACCTTCCATAGACAAGTTCCAGAACTCAGTCTCCAACCTTTGGAGTTCGGCACGCGAGCAATACTTCTCTCTCATTCTTTCATTTAGCTCATCCCACGTCATGACGTACGCAGCATCATCACCTAGAGTTTGGACTTGCAAATTCCACCATGTCAAAGCCTCATCAACAAACAACCTAGTAACAAAAGTGACTTGC
Source organism: Helianthus tuberosus (assembly GCA_030545235.1). NCBI lineage: Eukaryota > Viridiplantae > Streptophyta > Magnoliopsida > Asterales > Asteraceae > Helianthus > Helianthus tuberosus. The sequence goes on from CM060366.1 coordinate 179,692,048, forward strand.
TGGTCCGCAGTACACTTGCTCATGTGGATAGTGGAATCAGTCTTCTCCGTCCAGCGCACAAAAGCCACTACACCTCCAGTGCCATCATCGTTCAGTGGCTTGCAGTCGAGAAACTGCTTGAAGGTGTAGCCTTGAGTTGTGTTTCCTCCAGATGAATCTCCATGTCCGTTACGTCTAGTACCGCTTGGTCCTCTACTGTATTCGGTACGGTTCGCCTCGTACTGGGCGATAGCCTCGGAAATTCTTTCTTCTAACAGGGAGTTCAATTCCTTAGCAGTCCTCGGCAGTGGGGGAGGAGGTGGTTAATCACGAGTGTTCACAGCTCTTCTGGGTGCCATGTTCTTCCAAAACACAACACAACAGAGTTAGACATTTGTTTGATATCATTATGCAAGACAGTGGTAGTATATATACACGTGCATATACCCACATAAGTAACATCAAACAATCCGCCAAACATATAAATCAATTCATACAACAACAAGCATGCATAAATAAATAAATACTGATGTGTCACAAGATATTTCACCGAGTCTTTATACATATCAGGACAACTTGTTACATCATTGTTTGTGAAGAAAACAAAATGCATAAGGGTTACATCAGCCCATAGTACAAGTTTAATATATATAAAAGACAAATATCTTTCTTCAGATCGGTGGTTGTTGTCTTCATACCCTAAAACATTACTCCAATAGAGTATTTAATAGGCTGGGGGAGGGGGTGAGGGTGTAGGGAAGATCAAACTATGAAGATGGGTTACTTCATTCTCAAGCTCATGAATTCGACGGAGGAGGGAGCTGATCTGAGCAGGAGTGTGGGGAGGTGTAGGAACACGGGTAAGAGTGGATGGCATAACAGGCATAGTGTCATCATCATCACCAGTCGGGTAGACTCTTAGTCCAGCAGCAAAAAGGGCCGAAGATATCACTGAATCGAAGGAATCAGTATCAGGCTCAAGGTCAGAATCGGAAGGAATATCGGTAACGGACACGACAGGAGAGGCCATACCATACTCCAGGCCATCAACGAGAGACCGGTCCTCAACAGGGATGGCAACAAAAGGAACAACATGGATGGGAATAGGTTCAACGAGATGTCCACCATCTGGATATCCTACAATCTGCTGGCCAAGAAGAGGTAAAGGTAAGGCTAAGACATCGTCGAGATCGTCATCCTCGGTTATCATCTCAGGGTCGGCCTCGAAGTCGGACGTGAAAATCTCCAGAGGTGAATCAATCTCGTCTTCGGAGGCATCAGTCATCGGGTCACATTCCTTGGATAGGCCGCTTTCAGACGAAGACATGTGTACCTGTAATATTTTATTCCTAGTATATGTATATATTAATTATTACTTAATTAATATACAAATAATTATACACATAGTTGCAGGTAATTCTTAGTCAAAGATAAGTGCTACTCCAGTGCATCCTAAGCCTCATAGAGTCCTTACTTGACTTTTTGAAAACAGTTTCAGGTAGTGGATGTCGCGGAAAGTTTTATGCAATGAAAACTTTTGAAAAACTGTTTTCGTGAGAGGATCCTAAAGTTTGTAGTCTAGACTCGAGAAGGAATCCTGGTTCACTACAATCGCAGCTCTGATACCAATCTGTCACACCCCTTTCTAAGGCGGAAGCACGAGGTGTGATCCTGAAAGGTTCTCATTGCATACGAATGGTAAACATACTACATGCTCGTAAAAATAACTCCAAATGCCATTAACATAGCATAAGTTAAGTGTTTACATCACAAAATAAAATATTGTCTGAAAAGTTTACAACTTTATTTAAAAGATAGACATAAAGGTTTTGATTCTTATATCCCACACAAGATGGAATATAGTAACCAAATCCCACAAAAACGGCATCGGAGTCTTGACATGACATGACTAAAACAAAAGTGACATCTTGAAGCAAGAGTAAGACCGCGCGCACATCCACTTTAGTTACCTGAAATACATGAGAGTTTTGGAAAAATCGTCACCATAATGTTGGTGTGAATTCATGCAGATTTGTGAAAACATTTAAGCATTCGTTATGGAAAACATGGTATGTAATTATATGAAAATAAGTGTAAATATAAACATAAGGAATACGAGATCGCTAATGGTTCGCGAGGCCACTAACATATGTAACGACATAGGAAGCATCCAAACCATAGGCATTTTTAGTTGTCGATTCACGACTAGTGACACAAAAGCACTGCTTGGTAAAAGAGTGTCCAAGAGTGTGGTTGCCTGAAACCCATTAGATCTAACCTTTTGTTCTGCGATCTTGGTATGTAACTGATTAATGGTGCTTATGGCACCCTCTTCGTGACATGATCTAAAGTATCATTCCTTAGTTTTTGAAATCAACATACCATAACACATGTATTTTCCCCAAGTTTAGAAAACAAGTAAAGGTTTAAAAGTGGGGACATGAACTCACAACTTTGTGATTCTTGCGTCGTAAACTTCACCGGTAGCGACGTGACCTATACATGTTCTATTATTGTTAGTCATTGGACTTGTATTACACAAGTACAAGTCACCATCTTTTGTTTTTGTATATGTTCTTTGTTGTAAAAAATTAATTTATATATTTTTTTTAACTAAGTATGTTACTTATATTATTTTCCCAAAAATAAATATAAGTATTTTGTGTAATAATATTTTCAATATTATTTTTGTACAAGTATACTTAGGAAAGTATACTTTGTAAGGGTGGGAGTTGGCTACAAAGTCTATTTTTCCTACAAAGTGTAAAAAGTCATAAAACACCATAATGTCAATCATAAAACACACTCAAAACTCACAAATAATATAATGAAGATTACTAAAACACCATATTTGTCGGTTTTGTGCTGTGTTTTAGATGATAAGGCTTTGATTATTGAATGACTAACAATAGTGTGTTTTATGTTGATTATCATGTTATGTTTTATATTTATAGTTGTACAATGATGTGTTTGAAGTTTTTAAGAACTGTTAGGGTTTGGATATTGTGTTTTAGTAATCTTCACTATGTTATTTGTGGGTTTTAAGTGTGTTTTATGGCTGAAATTGTAGTGGTTTATGACTTTGTACACTTTGTAGGAAAAACGGACTTTGTAGCCGAACCTCACCCTACTTTGTAAATACTTGTTTATTTTGTATATTTTCACCAAAAATCAATACTTTGATTTTTATTACTTTCCGGAATTATATTTCTTAAGAATAATATATTTTTAAGACTTGCATGAAATATATATATATTTTTTGTCATGCTAAAATATATATAGTTATTCTTGTTATACACCCGATTTTTGTATACTTGTATACTTATGTATTCTCATGTATTTGTAAGTGTATTTTTGTATTCATACTTCATGGAAGTTTTTAGTGTATTTTCAAGTCCCTAATACACTAATATATATAATACACATAATATACACTTAGCACAAAATTTGGTGATCACTAAATACATATATTTTCCCTCAAAACATACATACTTAATATCAATTTTAATCTTGAAGAAATCACCATTTCTTGACTTGTAATTTTATACAAAAATTAGGGAAACCTTGGTAAACATTTTAGCTAAATTTTTAGGGGATAAGTTTCACCAAAACTTATATTTTTCTAAGTGTCAAAATTTTATAAAAATTTTGACATAGTTTCCCCTAAAAATGGAGGCTTCCCATGTTTTCAAAACATGTGTTTATTTTCTTTTCAATCATCAAAACAATTTTCAACAACAATCTTCAATAACATATACTAATTTCTTCATATGAAACATCATGGTGAACTTGATTCTTGTTAAAAATATGTAGTCTTTTAGATCTACACTTTACACAAGGTGATCTTTCCAAAATAAGTGTTCTTGAGTATTTTAAACAAACTTTTATGAAACTTCATTTTATTAACCAACTCATCTATGATTTTAATGGTCTTTAGAGTTTGTAAAGAGTAAATTGTCATTTTCGTCCCTGAGGTTTGGGCACGTTTGCCATTTTCGTCCAAAAAGACACTTTGCTACCATTTTGCCCCCCACGTTTGTAACTTTTTGCCATTTTCGTCCAAATTCCTAACCTAGTTACTTTATAACGTCAAATTGGGGTATTTTTATAATTTCTTTAAATTAAATGTATCCCCTTCTCTCTCTCTCATCATCCCATCTCTGCAGTCATCTTCATCGGTCATCAGTCATCATCGGAATCCACAACCAAGGCAGTAACCAACCCATAATCATCGTCATCGGTCATCTTCATAGGAATCCACAACCATCTTCGTAGGAACCCACAACCAGTTCCATATTAAAGTTTAAAAAGAAATTACATTTCAGGCCCTATACTTGTGAAATTTCAAAAAAAAAAAAAAAAAAAAAAAAAAAAACCTCATCAAACTGTTGTTTCTAACCCAGTTAGGAATTTGGACAAAAATGGCAAAAAGTTACAAACGTGGGGGGCAAAATGATGCCACAGTGTCATTTTGGACGAAAATGGCAAACGTGCCCAAACCTCAGGGGCGAAAATGGCAATTTACTCGTTTGTAAATCAAGTTATAAGACCATTTTATGTTCATTAGAAAGATTATTATTTTTAACATCATGATTAACCAAAGATCCAAGCTTAATAACCTTAGATCTTTCAAAAATAAGTTTTATGTTATATTTTTAACAAACTTTCCATGAGTTTTAGTTTCAAAAATTGGTTCTACACACACTTTATTACTTCAAGATTACAAGTTTATGCATAAGAATTCAAATTTCAAGTTCACATTTTGCTTCATATGTTCACCTTCAAGTTTAACCATGGATCCTTCAAGATCCATGCTTAAACTTGGTAGATCCAAGCTTTAACATACTAGATCTAAACATAAACATAAACATAAACACAAGATACAACATCATTACATACACCAAAAATTCATGTAATCACTTATTTTCTTCATGAATATGTTAGATCTTTTCATTTTTAACATTAGAAGTTAAGTTGTTTAGATGGTGAAACTTGTACATAACATAAACATGACTTAAATTAGTGATCAAGAAGCTTACTACTAGCTCTAATGGCTAGGGAAGTGGCACAAAAATGAAGAAGATGATCAAAGAAGAAAGTGAGAGGTTAAAAGCTCCACAAGATGGTCCTTCAAGTTCTAGCACCTTACACCTTCCTAAATGAGCTTCTTACTCCTTCTAATGGCCTTGGATTGCTAGTAAATGAAGTGAAAAATGGTGGGGGTTGTGAGCCGTGAGCAAGAGAGCACAAGGGGGAAGAAGGTAGTGAGTTTATGTGTAATGGGTAATGTAAGTTACTAATGGTCTTCTTATAAAGAAATTCCAACAACAAATCTTTCTAATAGATTTTCTTGTCTAATAGTTAGGGAACATGGTTACAAGAAGTAAATCTAGTTATGTGGGGCCCATGGGGCCGGTTATGGTGAAAGGGGGGTAAAGTGTAAATTTTGGGAAGTGGAGGGTTTAAAGTGTAAACGAGGGGTTTTAACTTAGTTTAGGGGTTGTTATGATTTTTAGGTGTTCTATTATCAATACTAGTTTAATATCATAAAAACATTACTTCTAGTCAAATTTTGATGTCCCAGTTATTGTCTGGTTGTTCGGTTCGTTACGGTTCGTTAAAGTGCTGAATTGCACCGTTTCACTAGGCATAAAGCACTTTTTATGGCAGTTTCAATTCCTGACACTTTGTAAGTTATATTAAACAATAAAACATAAATTATACATGTTATTAAGATGTTTAAAAGCTGATTATAGCTGAATTAGTGCTGATTTATGCAGATTTCTGTACTTATAGTGTGTTTCGGGTGTCTTTTAGTGCATAGATTAGCTTCCGGAAAGTTTATATGTTAACCCTTGTATCCACTCTTGGGTTTTAATGTATTTTAGATGTTGGACCTACTCCTAGGCCCTAATTCTATTATCTGACTGATTTCTACAGAATTACTGACACAGCGTGTCTTACCGGTGAGTTTACTAGTCTTTCTAACGCAACGCTTAAAGTAATGCATAAGGAAATATTTGAAGTATAAAACGTGCATGAATTCACATATATAGCATGTAATCAGACAATGTTGACACTTAAGCACATAATTGCAGATAATAACTAATAATTAGACTGTACGAAATTACCGGTTTTGTGCCAGTTGTCACATTATGAGCCGTTTTTTTTTTTTTTTTTTTTTTTTGCTTGTAGGCTATGATCCTTTGGTGAGCCTTGTGTTTCATTTACATTTACGATATTTTTTGGGTTCAATCGTCTCGGTTTTTTTGATCCGTCTTAATGTTCTGGCTGAAGTTTATTTTGTTGGAGGATTTCTTAATGGCGCTGAACTTTTGGTAAGCCATGCTTATATTGTATTAGGTTGTTTATCTAGGCGTTACTTTATTTGGGTTGTCTTTAAAACCCTTAATTTGTTGAATCAGAGTTTATCTTTAGAACTGTTTACATTGTGATGGTCCGTCTGGGAGCCTTGGAGGCGATGATTCCTAGGTAAGCCATGTCTTACCTTTACATTTAGCCTTTTCTTTTAGCTTCAACCGGACCTTTTTAAGCAGTTTTATCAGCGATGATATGTATTTAAGCCCTTTGAATGGTGTGTTCCTTAAAAAGGTTTACATGGATCTTCATATCTACATTTGTGTTGTAGCTAAGCCTGATTTGGTTATGGGATTTCTTAATAGCGATGAACTTTTGACGAGCCATGGTTATGTTGTCTTAAAGTGGATGCCTTACCTATGGATTATGGTCCGTGATTTTTGTGTTTTAAAACCTAAAGGTTAGTGTAATTTGTTGTGATGAGTTGTTATTGATATCTTTGGTCGATTGGCTTTTGTGATGGCATGAGTTACATAGATTAAACTTATTTAGTGAAAAGATGTGTGATATAAGGTTAAGGGATGCATTTTAATCGTACATGTCGTAAACTTTGGCAATGAAGCTTTGCTGAGCCTTTCAGACTCATCTCTATTGAAATTAGGCTATGTTGCTGACCTTAGTAAGTTTGCGGCTACGATGGCTTTTAAAAAACCAAAACCACCAACTTTTATCTGAGCCTATGGTTACTTGTAGTGTACAATAGTTGATTATTGATATTAAATAAATTATCAACTTTTAGGATAAGTGAGGTCAATGGGAGTCTGTTTGAACCCTTTGTATGATTTCTTATTTTTAGAAATCTTTTATTTGATTCTAACCCTAGAATTAACTTATAAATAAAACTTACATTTATGATAACATTTTAATTTAAAACAATATACACGAAGTAATCTATATATTTAATAACTATAAAGATAAAATATACATAGAATTAAAGGGTGAGGATCAAATGAGAAGTTTATTTTGGCTAAGAAGTGTAGGAAGCAATAGGACTATGACATGTGGCAACATTTAAAATAAAGAGCAAGGGTATTTTAGTCAATCGTATCCTTTCTTCTTCCTTCTTCTCCCCAGTAACTTCAAAACCCTCCATTTTCAAAACCCACCATCTTCAACCTTTTCTTCACTTTCTATCTCAATAATCACTACATTATAGTGCGATTTTCATCAACAATCAATGATTCAAACACCCGATCAACGTGTTCTTCAGCTTTTTTTGAAGAAAACCCAGTTTAATTTCAAACAAAATATCGTTTTTTCTCATGATTTTGAAGATAATCACCCGATCCGTTCGATTCGATCGCTGGTAAGTGTTTCTATCATTTAAATTTCGTCAATCGTTGAAGAAATCGGCTTCGATCCATGTAAGAAATTCTTTAATTTCAGTTTTACGATCTGGGTTTTTGATTTAGTCGTTGCGTTTTACGATCTTGGCGAGGGTCCGGGGGCAGCGCCCCTAGTAGCAGGGTCCAAGGGGCGGCAGCCCCTGGCTTTAATAAAAATGCATCAGAAAATTTAATTTTCTGTAAATCGCCTCTGAAAAACTGCATTCGTAGACAGTTTTTTATCTCCTGCTTCCTGGTTCAGACAATTCACATACAAAACTATTGTTCTGGTTCAATGCGTTTTAGAGAGAACACTTTCTTTGGTGTTTTTAGGCCATTGCGTGTTAGAACTAAGACATTTTTATGTGTTTTCTGGCTATTCGTTTTAGAAAAACACATTTTTGAAGTGTTTTTAGTCATTGCGTTTTAGGTAAAAACACATTTTTAGGTGTTTTCAGTCCATTGCGTTTTATAGGGAACACTTTCTTTTGTTTTTTTAGGCCATTGCGTTTTAGAAAAGGAGACATTTTTAAGTGTTTTCTGGCCATTGCGCTTTATAAATAAGACATTTCTTTGTGTTTTTTGTGCATTGAGTTTTATAGAGAACACTTTCTTTTGTTTTTTTAGGCCATTGCGTTTTAGAAAGGAGACATTTTTAAGTGTTTTCTGGCCATTGCGTTTTAGAAATAAGACATTTCTTTGTGTTTTTTGTGCATTGCGTTTTAGGTAAAACACATTTTATGTGTTTTCAGTCCATTGCGCTTTAGAAAGTACATTTTCTTTTGTGTTTTTAAGCTATTGCGTTTTAGAAATAAGACATATCTTTATGTTTTCTGGCAATTGCGTTTTATAAATAAGACATTTCATTGTGTTTTTTGTGCATTGCGTTTTAGAAAAAAAATCATTTTTTAGGTTTTTTTTCTATTGCGTTTTACGCAACTGGGTTTTTTTCCATTGCGTTTTACGCAACTTGGGTTTCAAAAAAATTCGAAAATATAGCAATAGTATACTCGTTTTAAAGATAAAAAAAACGCTCATTTTTTTTGGTGCAATTTTTATAAAAACCCTGAACAAACCCACGCGCCTCCTTTTTTTCTTTCAATTTCAGTTATTTAATCTTAGCCCTTGATTAAGTAAATGGATGGTCAAGATCACTTCCTAACCTTCCTACCCAAATAAACTTCCTATTATGTCCTAACCTAGAATTAAATTATAAATATAATAACTAAAATAAGAAACAAAGAAATCTTGAATTTTGAATCTAAATGACCTTTTCCAATCCTAGTCACATTCTTTGGAATAGTAGTTTCTATTCCTTCAATTTTCCTTAAACTCTTGCGCATCGACTGTGATATCAGGACAAAAAGAAGAGCATGGGGCTATGGTCAAACTTTGGAGGGGATACTCAGAAGTCAAACTATTTAGGGGCACAACAGGTAAAGAGAAAAACCAACTTTTGAAATTGGTGAAATCCTTGGAGATAGAAATATAGTAAGAAAAAAATTAAATCCGATCAAAGTATCGCAGATCTGCTGGAACCCATTGACAAATATTAAAATATGTATACACTTTTCTACCCCTAGTCACATTCCTATTTAGAGTTGTTTCTATTCCTTCTTTTTTCTTTAACTTTTTGGGTATCTACTGGGGATTAGGACAAAAAAGAACATAGGCTTGTGGGTATCTACTGTGGTCACTCACATTTGTAGGGAAACTAAAAGTCAAACAAACTAGGAGCAAAACAAGCAATAAGAAGTCCGGAAATTGGGAAATCGTGGAAAATGGAAACACAGGGACAAAGACCATAAAAAGAGAGTATAATAAACATCCAATACAAGTATACCCTATAAATACTACATGCACACGTATCTGTACCATACATACATACACACATGTGGCGTGTACCGTTGCAGAAACTCTAAGAGCATATGTGCTAAAATCAAATCATAACCAAAAAACCGAACCGTTAACAAAAAAAATTAACCGAAAACCAAATCGATCGGTTATGGTTAAGTGTATCACTATAACCGAGTTATTGGTTATGATTATGGTTAAGCAATCTTCCATAATTGAACTAACAGAAACCGAGTCGAACTTCTAAAATATATAATTCAAGTTGATAAATATTATGTTTTTTGATAGCTTGAAATGTTTGTTGTTACTTAGTAATCATTGTGTTGTGTTATGAAGTTTTAGCCGTTGTTTTTTTAATAAACCATATTTTTTTTGTTTCTAGAAACTAACAAAGATCGTTTGGGTAATTTGTATTTCGTTTCATAATTTGTAAATTTGTAGATTCTTTCTTTATTTTTCAATAAAACTAGTGCTATTAAATACGCGTGTTGCGCCGGAAATTCTTGCGTTGCGCCGTAGGTGGGTATTAGTTCGTTTAACTTCGGTACGGACACTTGTTATAGCAACCAATAGAGGAAAAAACTAAAAAAAATAATGATATGGCAAAAAATATACCAACATATTGGGAATTTGATCGGTATTGGTTTGTTTTGTTACGTCACCTACACTCGTTACAACAACCCATAAAAAAAAATCTTCATATGACCAAAAAATACCGACACGTGATTTACATAGATAAAAAACAAACGTAAGTTATATAAGATATATAAAAAATCAAATAACACATAAAAAACCACTAAACAGCACATATAAGAAAAACCTTTAAAAACATAGCGGAAATTTGATCGGTATTTGTTTATTTTATTACGTCACCTACACTCGTTACAACAATCCATAAAGAAAAAAGAGTTAAAAGCCATTTTAGTCCCTGTGGTTTGGGTCATTTTGCCAGTTTAGTCCAAAGGTTTCATTTTTAACCTGTGGGTCCAAAAAGGTTTCACAGTTGCCATTTTAGTCCACTTGGTTAACTTCATTCATTTTTTATGTTAACGAGAAGGCCAATTCAGTCATTTTGTATGTAATTCTGTTAACTAAAAGGGCAATTCAGCCATATAAAATGACCGAATTGGCCTTCTCGTTAACAGAAAAAATGGATGAAGTTAACCAGTGGACTAAAATGGCAACTGTGAAACATTTTTGGACCCACAGGTTAAAAATGAAACCTTTGGACTAAACTGGCAAAATGACCCAAACCACAGGGACTAAAATGGCATTTAACTCAAGAAAAAAAATCTTGATATGACCAAAAAATACCGACACGTGACTTACATGGATAAAAAACAAACGTAAGTTATATAAGATATATAAAAAATCAAATAACACATATAAAAAACCACTTAACAGCACATATAAAAAAAACCTTTAAAACAAATAGTTATTTTTCATTGGTGTATTAATAGTATACAATGTTTTTATTATGGTTTTTTCTTATTCTCAAGAATGAGACAATCGCTTTTTAAAAATTAATTTCCACCACCGAATTCTAATTTTTACACAAGTTCATGTTAGCTCCTACATACAACCCCAAGTAGTTGAGAGGGAAGCTACAAACTTTGCAGTTTAGAACCGAGGCCATGGATTGTATGCGTACGGCACTAACCGCAACCCCAATTCACCGTATAAGTTATTGTTTGATGCATTCACCTAGAGACCCGAGGCTAGATGAAAGCACCGAAGAATCCTCATAAGGTTTAAAAGCATTTTGGAGCGACCACTCACCTAAAAATACCACATCGTCGGCATAAAGAAACTGTGATAAAACAAGGTCCTTTGATACACATTTTACCCAGTTGAACAAGCCAACTGAGCATGCTTTTTTCATCACTCCCGACAAGGCTTTCATAGCAATTACGAACAAGAACGAAGACAAGGGGTTAACTTGCCTCAATGCTCTATGGCATGTGAACTCTTGTCTGGGTGACCCATTCACTAAAACCGAAGCTTTTGCGGATGTAACAATTGCCATGACCTATTTAATCCACCTTTTTGGAAAGTTCACTTGCCCTAGGATGGACTCTAAGAACCCCCCAACTTAATGAATCATATGCCTTTTCCACATCAACCTTGTAAACCATACCCTCCCTTTTACCCTTTTTCATCCAAGTAATAATTTCATTTAACATCAAGGGACCATCCAAAATGTTTTTGTTCCCCAAAAAATCCGTTTGTTCCTCCGACACAAGCTTATGGATTACCTTTTTAGCCGGCTCACCCTAACCTTTGAAATGACCTTATTAATACACCCGATGAGACTAACAGGTCTATACTCTCCTAGTCCTCCCGGGTCATTACATTTTGGAATAAGGGCCAAAGAGGACGATGTACATCCTTGGCTAAAGGTTGCATTCCCGAAAAATTTTTCGAACATCCTCATGAAATCATCTTTAAACACATCCCAACACTTTAAAAGAAATTAAAAGTTTATCCCATTCGGCCTCGGTGCCAAGTCGCTCGCACAATCGCATACCGCCCTATGCACCTCATCATGTGAAAACGGAATCACAAGCAAGTCGGCCTCTAGGCTTGACAAAGTTGCCAGATTCGGGCAAACTAAGGTTGGCCTACACCGGTTCGCTAAATTTACTCGCAAAAAACCATAAGTGTAATCCTTGACCAAAATCGGATTGGTTACCCGTGCCCCATCTATTTTCAGCCCATTAATGCGATTACAACTTACATTAGCTTTTACAGTACCATGAAAGTACCTCGTTTTCTTGTCTCCGTCTATTACCCACCTCACCCTAGCTTTTTATTGAAGATCCATGCTCCTCAGTTTATCTTCTTCCATGATAAAAGTCTTGCACACGACTCGGGATTCCAACTCAGAAGGCAAGAGACTTCGCTACTCAGCTATTACTCTCAAAGCTTAGAGTTGCTACACCTTTGCCCTATTCTCACCTTCCTTAGATGCCTTAAAATTTAATACCCATTGCTTCACTTTGAAATTTATCCACTTTAGCTTCATTGCCACAAGTAAATCAGCCGGGCCATGAAACCTAAAGGTCGGGCCAAGTTGGTTTACATAATCCATGAACCCGGGAAGCTCGAGCCTCGAGTTGTAGATCCTGGTGGATATCAGTCCATGGTCCACCAGGATCATGCGCATTAGAATCAGACAATGATCTAGTACGACGCTCGATAAAGCAACTACCGAAGTCGTGGGCCAAAGATTCATAAATTCCGGACATACCAAGTATCGATCCAATTTACTTTTCTTTACCCTATCAGTAGAGTGGTATGTGAATCGCCCCCCCCCCCCCTAATATGAAACTCCACCAGCCCTGCCCGCTCAAGAAAATTGTTGAACTGCCCCGCATTCAACGCTATGAATTTCGAATTCATTCGTTCCGTTGGTTCCTAGACATCGTTGAAGTCCCTAGCACGACCCACAACCTTGGAAACGAGAACCTTATAACCAACAACTCTTCCCATAGCCCTTGTCTCTCCACTGCATCATTCTAGGCATAGATGTTAACAATATTCAAGGTTTCACCTGTTGCTTTTAAGTATGTACAAACCACTAAAAATCGACAATGTTTAAAAAACGCTTGTTTTCTGAAATAAAGCCGGATTCTAGGCAGAAATTAACCCACCCAACCTACCTTCAGCCTCCACTGACTCGAAATCCATGACGGATCATCCATAAAATCTTCTGACCAGATTCCCATTAACATCCCCTGACTTTGATTCTTGAATCGCTAGAAAATGCACTCCGTTTTAAGTTTTTACCCCCGATCAACTCTTCTTTACGCTAGTCTCGGACCCCCCACCCCTTAAATTAATAGCTAAAAAATTCATGGGATCAACTCTTGTTCGCCTTCACCCAAACTAGTTTAGCTAACCAGAGCCTGGAATCCATTTATTCTAAATTTCACCTTGTTGCTTGCGTTTATAGTTGCGATTGTGACAACTGTCAAAATTTCAGGTATCCATACAATTATTAAACAGTGATTAGTGCTTAATGACTGTGCTGTATTACAATTAATGACTGGAATTGTCTTCTGGTTATTGCCTTAAACATACATGTGCATCATATATTGCAAATGACATATCATTATTATATGCAAGTTTATTGATTCAAATGATGCACGAAACACAGTTAGCACAGTTATCAGATAAATCAGAAAAATGCTAACAGAGTTCAGTACATAGACAGACAAGGTGTTGAGACACATAATGAGCCAGAAACCAAGTATTACACTAGTGTAGTGTGTAGGAAAGTAAGGATCACAAAACTGCCTTCCTATAGATAGTTTAAATGCCAGAAAGTGCCTAAAACTCACACAAACTGCAGAATTATGCAGAAATCAGCAAAATTCAGGATTTAAACACTTTAATATCATGCATAAATATGTTTAAATGGTCCTGAATGCTTTCCTAAACGTCGGGAATCAAAATTGTCACAAAAGATAACATAAAGCACACTAAACTGCATAATTTAACACCTTAACGAACCGGTAACCAACTGAACAACCGGACACTACCCGAAATACCAAATTTTCACTAGAAGCACTGTTTTAACATTACCAAGCTAGTTATGGTCCCCGAACATCATAACACACTATATAAACATCTAATAACTAAACACCTAACTAGATACTTGAAATCTAACCATGAACTAACTATCTAATTTAAACCTAAGCCTAGACCTCCCCCCACCTAGTAAACGGCCAACAATGGCCCCACACCAAGATTATATCTTGTTATTATATTAGATCTTGTCTAATTTTTTTAAAAACACATGAACCTTTGGAAAATTGTGAGTTAGAAAGTTTATAAGTTTAACCTTGAGACATAACCTTCATTTGCATCACATATCACCAAATCAACTCTTCTCCTTCCTTCTTCCCCTACCTTCGGCCGTAACCCACTCCCCATACATCCATCATCATCCTTCAACTTCCATACAATCCATACATATACAAGGGTGCTAGAAGACATATAAGGAAGCTTGGAGCCTTTGGAAGCTAAAGGACCTTCACCATTTGCTTTTATCCACTCCATTTCTTCTAGTGAACATCCCTAGCCTTGAGCTAGTAGTAAGAACACTATACTCTTCATTTTACATCTTGTTTAAGTGGTTAAAAGAAGATACAAGTTGATGATCATGATGAACACTAAGAATCTTGAACTTGAAAACTTGAACATAAGCTTAAAATCTAAGAAATCATGATGTTTATGTGTAGTTATACTTGTTGATTGTTGTTTACTCATGTTGTTGATGTTGATCATCATATGATCTTGCTAGATAATGATTAAAAACATAATCTAGCAAGATGAGAGGATGAAAATGTTAAAGATCCATAGATCATCCTCATGTGAATCATGAACTTGAAAAGAATAAGTTGTTTTCTTGTTAAGTGATGATCAAATTATGTATAAAGTCTTGTAAATCTAAGAATTTCAAGAATGATTTTTCAAGAAACCAAGTCAAAAACACAAAGTTTACTTAATCTTGGTTCTTAAAGAAATAAACCACATTTTTAGTGGTTAATAAAATGTAGGATCATGTATTTAACAAGAAAAATCCAAGAAGAAACATTTTTAAAAAATGTAATTACAAGTTGTAAAGAACTAATTTCTTTAAAAATGATGTTTTTAAAGAAACAACCATACTTTAAAGGGTAACAAGACTTACTAAATACACTAGTAAGTTACTACACATTTTTATAAATTTTCAAGTTCATGTGGTAGTAATTTATGCATGATTTTGGCAAATTGGTAAGTGTAGATTTATTTGTTGTTGATTGTGTTGATTTACAAAAGAAAATGATATGCCTTAAAGGCATGAAAACCTCCATTTTTAGGGGAAACTATGGCAAAATTTTTCTAAAAATTAAACACTTAGAGAAATATTTTTAAACAAATATTTACAAGAATATTTTAAACCATGAAATTTTCATATAAAATTTGCCATAATTTTTGTTACAAAAATTATAAATATTGGAGGTTGGTTTTTATACATAAAAGTGATTAAATATGTATTTAGGAAATATATATTTAGAAGTCACCATGTGTGATTATTTGTATATTATGTGTATTAGTTATATTATTTTAGGACTTGAAATAATATAACTCATCAAAATACCAAAAATTACAATCCAAAATATTATCAAAATTCCCAGAGAATGAACATATAAATTATACCCAAAATATTGGAGAAACCAAACAAAGAAATATAACTTACAAAATATTTCGGAAACTTTATTCGTAAGTATATTTTGGTAAAAAATATTTTGGACAACAAGAGAACAAAAATATGATTTTTACAATTATTACAAAATATATCATATTTTTTACAAGGAGAAAATATATCATATTTTTTACAAGGAGAAAATATATTATTTTTGGCAAGTAAAAATATATATTTATAGGAATTATTAGAAGATGTATTATTTTTGGAAGAAAATATATATTTTCTCAAACAAACATGAAATACATTCTTTTTCGGAGAAAATGTATTATTTTTGGAAGAAAAATGGATTTATATATTTTCTAAGTTAGACTTGGAAATATATTATTTTTGAGATTTGTATGAGATTTATAAAAATTTTTGCCAAGGGAAAAATTATGAATAATTTTTCTAAGTAATATTTCTCAAAATATATATTTTGGAAATCTATATTGATGTATTTTTATTAAATATATTATTCCGGAAAAGTTAATATAAAATTAAGTATAAGAATACTTAACAATTACTAGAAAATACGTATTTTCGTACGTATAAATGCACACCGGAATACGCCACCGATACTTGGCAAAAATATGCAAGGATGAGAATACGAATACTAATACACCCATCCTTGGGGAAACATT
Source organism: Helianthus tuberosus (assembly GCA_030545235.1). NCBI lineage: Eukaryota > Viridiplantae > Streptophyta > Magnoliopsida > Asterales > Asteraceae > Helianthus > Helianthus tuberosus. The sequence continues at coordinate 179,708,460 of CM060366.1, forward strand.
CACGTATAAATACACAAAGGTGTGAAGTTAAAATATATTATTTTAACTAATATTCCAAAATTTAATAAATATAATTTAAGTTAAAATATTTATTATTTTAACAAATAATTATATAACTTGGGATCATATTAAAGACACAATGAAACGTACCTCAAAGACACTAATTGATACTAAGTCAAGGCACGACCCACTCGTCTAATAGATCGTAGTACGTTGTAGGTAATCGTGTACTCCAGAGGAAACTTTGAGTTACAGTCGGATTCGAAGAACGCAAAGTCGTGAGTTCATGTCCCCCTTTTCTATTAACTGTTTTTGGTTTTATAACTTCGGGGGTGAAGTACATGGTTCAAACTGTTTACAAACGTTTATACATGGTATGGTTTGCTAAGGAAAGGTACTGCTAGATCATGTGAGTGGTGGGTACAACACTTAAGACCATTAATCCTCGTAGTAGGACCGAGGGACATGAGTGATAGATCTATTTGGGTGTAGCGAGCCCACACCCATGTGGACCGGGGTTGGCCCATGAGGTGACTATGTCTTCAAACTGAAGCCCGGTGCAAAATCTGCTAGATTTGAGCCTTCCTGCATCACGTCACTCATATTAATGGCCTTGCAAACCATTAATGATCTGTTTTCTGTTTTCCTTGTTTGCTTTCACACCAGGGGTTTATGAAACATACATACTTACAATGATTTCAAAGGTTTATTCGTGCACACATACAAAACACATAAACTCGCTCAACTTTTATTGATGTTTTCAAACTACATGTATTTCAGGGAATTAAATATGGATCTGGCTGGCGTTTGGAGGTTTCAAGTAATAAAAGATGTCATCCAGAGTCAAAGGGTTTGGATAGTGTGTCTTATCCTAGATAAGACACATCTTTCAAAGCCTGGTTTTATTTAAAGTCTTTTGTCGAGTCCTCATGGAACTCTAAACAATCTGCATGGTTTGTATTATGAATTTGAAGTCTGTGTTGGATTACTAAACAATGTTGTTGTTATGTTTTAAAACTTAAATTAATGGATGGACATCTTCAGTTTTATCATATAGATGTTTGTTATGGTTGAGTGCAATGATATTAAGCAAGTCACACATAATCACGCTTCCGCAAAAGTCAGGGTGTGACAGTTTGGTATCAGAGCTTCGATTGTAGCGAACTAATTCTTTCTCGAGTCTAGACTACAATCATTAGGGCTCTCACGAAAATATTTTTACAACATGTTTTCATTGCATACACAAAACGCCCAGATCCATGGAACAAACATTTTTACAAACGGAAAGACACGAGGCACGATTACAAGGTTACATTTGTGGTTTAGTCCGGGGTAGACTAAGGAAGGTTAGAAAGGTTTCATGAGGAATAATGAGGAATAATGAGGATACATGATTTCGTGATACATTGTCTTTGATTGCATACTAAATGATAATGTTTAATATATGTGCATATATTATGATTGTTCTGTTACAGACACTATGTCTTCATCCGAGAGCGGATTGTCCGACAGTGATGACCCTATGGCCCTCGTCTCTGATAGCGAGAGTGCACCCGAGCTGGAGATCTTTACATCCGATACTAAGAGCGACCCAGACATGCTATCAGACGACGACGACGACTTCCAGCCGTTCGCGTTGCCTGATTTTGGAGATGACTTACCGCTTGCTGATGGTATTCCAGACGAGGATCCTTTTGTTATTCCCATTCCAGTCCATGATCATCTTATCATTGGGCATCCCGATGGTGAGCATATTGTGGCACCGATCCTCGCTCCTATTCTTTAGTGGTCATCCCTCCTGAGGATTGGCCTTTTGATGATCTGTTTGATGATGATGTTGATATGTTTGTTGATGGTCCTCCTGATGACGCCCATGGTGATGGAGAGCTAGATGAGGACGTTGTTGCTATTCCACCTCTCGAGATTCCCGTTATTCAGATTTCCTCTGATACTAGTTTACACTCTGTCTCAGATTCCTTTGAGTCTGTGACGTCTTCCGCCTTGCAGGAAGTTGGATTACGGCGCTATGCCACTGATTCTGATGATGATACGGCCATGTCAGCTGCACCATCTCCTCCACACGACCCCGAGCCTGGTCTTGAGCCAGATTTTGTTCCTGTTGATCAGCCTGATGTTGCACCTGCTGATCCTGAGCCCTTACATGATCATAACCCTATTCCTTTTGGCATACCAGACATTGCACCCCTCATACCTGATCCAGTTCCTGCACCCGTTGACCCTCCTGTTTTTGAGCTACTTATTCCTCCACCTGCACCTGCACCCGCACCCGCTGATGTTGCTCCTTTTCATCCTGTGGAGTCTGATGTCTATCGTGTTGATTTACCTATTGTTTTCTTGCAGGACATACCCGCACCCCGTCCAGGGGAAGGTACTTCAGGCTAGCAGCCTAGTCATGATCCTTATGTCTCAGCAGCTTTTTCTCAGGCCCCTCAGTCTGCACCTTTTGCTCCTTTCACTTCTTCGCCACTCGATGAGCCATTCCGATGGTTCCCGCCGTACACCATGCCGATTTCGGATCCCTACCATCCCTCTCAGTTTGTTGGCTATACACGGGATGAGTTACTTTTATCACTTGAGCTTCAGTTTGAGGTTATGAGTCGCAGGATTTTGGAGCTTGAGATGACACCGCGTCCTTTACCATGTCCTTGTCAGCCTGCTTTTATTCCCCCTCGTTCATCACTGTCTCCATTTTCACATCCACCTGCACCTCTTACTCCTTTTCCAGAGTTTGATGCTCGATTTCTCACCGTCGAGCAACAGATCAGTTATCTGCTGCGTCATGTATATGAGCTTGAGGAGGAGCTTGCGCATGTGCGCAGCTTGCTTTTCTTTCCTCCACCTCCACCACCACCATCAGCATAGTTGGTTTTTGGTTTTATGTAGGTTGCATTACTTTTGATGAGAGCACCACTATTGAGCTGAGCTTGTGAAGCCTTTTGGAGATCACCTTTTGATTGTATGATTTTTGTAGATTGGTAGACTTGTTGGATAAGGGTAGGGTGACCATGTGTTCCTTTTGATATGATACACTTTGTAAAACATGTAACAATACTTGTGGTCGATGATTAATGAAAGCTCAATCGTCATGTTCTTATTAAACACATAGTTGATTTACATGTTTGTGCTATGATTGTGATGTTATAGGCTTACTTGCTATGATAGATGCTATTATACATACGTACTATATAGTTATTATACGAATAAGACCTGACCTATCCAATCTTCTTCTTAGAAGATGCCTCCTCAAAGGAACACTCAGTTGCCCACAACCGAGGCAGAATTACAAGAACGAATTTCACAGGCAATCGCACAACATGAGGCCTTACGCTCCGAACACAGCGGAGGCACCTCAGGGAATAACCTACCTAACGATAATGTTTAAGTCACTTAAGACACATTACAATACGTTTGGACATTTCCATGTGCGTTTGCTAATACTTTCTGTGAATGATGTTGCCTGTACAAGCTGTACTTACAAGCAGTTCCTTGACTGCAAGCCTCTGAACTTTGACGGCACTGGAGGTGCCGTAGATTTTGTGAGATGGGCTGAGAAAACAGATTCTGTGCTACGAATGAGTAAGTGTGCGCCGGAGCATCAAGTCACTTACATTTCTGGACTATTCCTAGGTGGAGCTCTGTCATGGTGGAACCTTTAGGTTCAGACTCTAGGTGAGGCTGCAGGGTATGCTATGACTTGGGATGAGTTGAAAGAGCTGATGTGTAAGAAGTACTCTTCAAGGGCTGAAATTAAGAAGTTGGAAACCGAGTTTTGGAATCTGAAAATGGATGGTCCTAAGATAACTGAGTACTTGCAGAGATTCCATGATTTGTCTCGTGTTGTCCCCTACATGGTAGAACCAGAGTTTAAGCGAGTTGAACGTTTCATTTGGGGATTGGCGCCCCAAATTCTGAGCATGGTGACGACATCCAAGCCTCTAACGATCATTGAAGCCATCGACTTGAGCGTGGCACTGACAGAGGAAGCCATTAGATTGGGCAAGTTTTCGATTTCTGAGGGAAAGAAGAAAGAGACTCATGTCGAGTCGTCTGGAGAGAACAAAAGGAAGTTCTCAAATTTCAAGAAGGGTACCCAAGGAAACAACAACAGTGCTAACAAAAGAAGAGATGCAAACCCACCAGCCGAGGTCAGGACTGGTGCTGCAAGTTCTGAGAACAAAGGAATAGGATACATGGGCACTCTGCCCAAATGTGATGTATGTCAGTATCATTATGCCGGCCAGTGTAGGTTTAGGAAGTGTGGTAATTGTGGAAAGAATGGTCATTCAAAGGAAACGTGTTGGGCTGGTACTGGTCGTGGGAATGGTGGTCAAGGAGGAAATGGTAATGGCAATGGCAACCATGGTGGAAACGGTTATGGGAATAGGAACCAAGGAGGAAACAATAATCAGGGAAGCAATGGAAACCGGAATGGAAACGGGAATCAGGCGGGAAATGGAAACCGCAGAGGGAATAATAACAACAATCAAGGCGGTAATGGGAATGGTCGCGACCAAGGTTACTTTAGTTGTGGTGATGTAGGGCACTTCAAGCGGGATTGCCCAAAGAATAATCAAGCCCAGGGAAGAGTCTTCAACAATGGAGCTAGGGAAGCTCGTCCGGATTCGAACATAGTCACTGGTACGTTCCCTATTAATCAACATTTTGCATCTGAGCTATTTGATACCGGTGCCGACTATAGCTTCGTATCTCTGGAGTTTAAGAATATACTTGGTTTAGTTGCAAGTAAGTTAGATATCCCGTACTCGATAGAACTAGCTAATGGAAAGCTAGTGATGTGATTAGAGGCTGTGTGATAGAGCTTAGAGAGCGTGAGTTTACGCTTGATCTTCTACCAGTTGAGTTGGGAAGCTTCGACGTGGTAGTTGGAATGGATTGGTTGTCGAGTAACCGAGCTGAGATCGTATGTCATGAGAAGATCATCCGTATCCCATTGGCGAATGAAGAGACGATCATGATTCACGGGGAGAAGCAGGATACGCCTCTACGGATTATCAGTTGTATGAAGGCACGGGATTTTTTGCGCAAAGGATGTGTTGCCTTCTTGGCTCATGTCATGGATAAAGAAGCCGAAGAACCAAAGCTCGAAGATATCCCTGTGGTAAGGGAATATCCTGAAGTCTTCCCCAAAGACTTGCCAGGATTACCCCCTTAACGGCAAGTTGAGTTTCATATTGACTTAGTTCCAGGCGCCGCGCCTGTCGCCAAGGCACCCTACCGACTTGTGCCTTCAGAAATGCAAGAGTTGTCGACGCAGCTTCAGGAGCTTCTGGATAAGGGATTCATTAGACCAAGATTCTCACATTGGGGAGCTCCAGTCCTGTTTGTCAAGAAGAAGGACGGTAGTTTTCGTATGTGCATCGACTACCGAGAGCTGAACAAGTTAACCATCAAGAATCAGTATCCTTTGCCGAGGATTGATGATTTATTCGATCCACTTCAAGGTTCAAGTTACTACTCCAAGATCGATCTTCGATCAGGTTATCACCAGTTGCAGATTCAAGAAGAGAGTATACCGAAGACTGCCTTTAGAACTCGTTATGGACATTACGAGTTTTTAGTAATGCCATTTGGTTTGACAAACGCGCCGACAATATTTATGGATTTGATGAATCGAGTGTGCAAATCATATCTCGATAAATTCGTGATTGTATTTATCGATGATATTTTGATCTATTCACGGACAAAAGAAGACCATGAGAAACACCTTAGAGCCATCTTAGAGCTGCTAAAGAAGGAGAAGCTCTACGCCAAGTTCTCGAAGTGCGAGTTTCGGTTACGAGAAGTACAGTTCCTCGGTCACGTGGTAATTGAGAATGGTATTCATGTGGATCCCGCCAAGATCGAGGCGATTAAGAATTGGGAAACTCCATAGACACCAACCGAGATTCATCAGTTTCTAGGTTTAGCAGGGTATTATCTCAGATTCATTGAGGATTTCTCCAAGATTGATCAACCGCTGACCTCCCTTACTCAAAAGGATAAGAAGTACGAATGGGGAGACAAACAAGAAGAAGCATTTCAGCTGCTTAAGAATAAGCTTTGCGATGCACCTATTTTATCCCTACCCGAAGGCACCGACGACTTCATGGTATACTGTGACGCCTCGCGTAAGGGATTGGGCTGTGTGCTAATGCAGCGACAAAAGGTTATCGCTTATGCTTCATGCCAATTAAAGGTTCATGAGAAGAACTACACCACACATGATTTAGAATTAGGCGCAGTGGTGTTTGCTTTGAAAATATGGCAACATTATCTGTATGGTACTCGCTATACAATATTTACAGATCACAAGAGCCTACAACACATATTCGATCAGAAAGAGCTTAACATGAGACAGCAACGTTGGGTAGAGCTGTTAAATGATTATGATTGCGAAATCAAATATCATCCAGGAAAGGCGAATGTGGTGGTAGACGCCTTAAGTCAAAAAGAAAGGATCAAGTCCATAAGGGTTAGGGCTTTGGAAATGATTATTCAGACAGACCTCTCGTTGCGTATTCGTGCTGCATAGAGAGAAGCTCTTAAGAAAGAAAATTTAAAGGCCGAATATCTCCGTGGGATGGAGAACAAGTTGGTACCCAACGAGGAAGGAACCTTGTATTTTATGGGACGAATTTGGGTTCCGCTTTTTGGTGGTCTTAGAGCTGTTATTTTTCAATGAAGCTCATAAATCAAGGTACTAGATCCATCCAGGATGGGACAAGATGTACCAAGATTTGAAGGACTACTACTGGTGGCCAAGACTTAAGGGCAATGTGGCTACTTATGTTGGGAAGTGTTTGACTTGCGCCAAAGTGAAGGCCGAGTATCAGAAGCCTTCAGGTCTTCTACAGCAACCTGAGATACCCATGTGGAAATAGGAGCAGATCTCAATGGATTTCATAACGAAGTTGCCAAAGACTCCCAGAGGTCATGATACGATTTGGGTAATCGTGGACCGATTGACAAAGTCTTCGCACTTTTTGCCGATCAGAGAAAAGGATAACACAGGTAAGCTAGATGAGCTGTACCTAAGGGAGATAGTAGCATGTCATAGAGTGCCTATCTCGATTATATCAGATAGATACGGATGATTTGTGTCAAGGATTTGGCAATCCTTTCAAGAAGCATTTGGTTCTCAGTTGAATCTGAGTACAGCTTTTCACCCGCAGACGGATGGTCAAAGTGAGAGAACGATTCAAACACTGGAAGATATGTTGTGTGCTTGTGTTATGGATTTAGGTGGTAGTTGGGACACTCACATGCCTTTGGTTGAGTTCTCCTATAACAACAGCTACCATACAAGCATTCAAGCTGCACCGTTTGAGGCTCTCTACGGACGTAAGTGTCGATCGCCATTATGCTGGGCAGATGCAGGCGATAGACAACTGGTTGGTCCCGAACTGGTCCAAGAGACAACTGATAAGTTCATGCAGATCTGAGAACGCATCAAGGCGGCTCGTGATCAACAGAAGAGTTATGCGGACCAGAGACGAAAACCCTTCGAATTTGAAGTGGGTGACATGGTTCTGTTAAAAGTTTCACCTTGGAAAGGTGTGGCACGCTTTGGGAAGCGTGGTAAGTGAAACCCACGATTTATCGGACGGTTTAAAATACTGGAAATGGTTGGTTCTGTAGCATACGGAAAAACTAAATGGTGTTCATGATACATTCCATGTATCTAATCTGAAGAAAAGTCCAACTCAAGAAACAATGGTTATCCCTGCTGATGAAGTTCACATTGACGACACGCTCCACTTTACCGAAGAACCTGTCGAGGTTACAGATTGGAAGGTTAACAAGACTCGGAGGAGTAGTGTTAAGCTTGTCAAGGTTAGATGGAATGCACGTCATGGCCCAGAGTTTACTTGGGAGCGTGAAGACCGCATGAAAGCTAGATACCCGCATTTGTTCCCCAACTCCCCTGCAGCTAGTAGTAAAGCTTAAAATTTCATCCCGAAATTTTCTTAACAGGGGGAGAATGTGACAACTGTCAAAATTTCAAGTATCCGTACAATTATTAAACAGTGATTAGTGCTTAATGACTGTGCTGAATTACAATTAATGACTAGAAATTGCCTTATGATGATTGCCTTAAACATATATGTGCATCATATATTGCAAATGACATATCATTATTACATGCAAGCTTTATTGATTCAAATGGTGCACGAAACACAGTTAGCACAGTTATCAGATAAATCAGAAAAATGCTGACGGAGTTCAGTACATAGACAGACAAGGTGTTGAGACACAGAATGAGCCAGAAACCAAGTATTACACTAGTGTAGTGTGTAGGAAAGTAAGGATCACAAAACTGCCTTCCTAGAGATAGTTTAAGTGCCGGAAAGTGCCTAAAACTCACACAAACTACAGAATTTTGCAGAAATCGGCAAAATTCAGCATTTAAACACTTTAATATCATGCATAAATATGGTTAAATGGTCCTGAATGCTTTCCTAAGTGTCAGGAATCAAAAGTGTCACAAAAGATAACATAAAGCACACTAAACTGCATAATTTAACACCTTAACGAACCGGTAACCAACTGAACAATCGGACACTACCCGAAACACCAAATTTTCACTAGAAGCATTGTTTTAACATTACCAAGCTAGTTATGGTCCCCAAACATGATAACACACTATATAAACATCTAATAACTAAACACCTAACTAGATACTTGAAATCTAACCATGAACTAACTATCTAGTTTAAACCTAAGCCTAGACCCCCCCCCCCCCCCCACCTAGTAAACGGCCAACAAGGGCCCCACACCAAGATTATATCTTGTTTTTATATTAGATCTTGTCTCATTTTTTAAAAATACATGAACCATTGGAAAATTGTGAGTTAGAAAGTTTATAAGTTTAACCTTGAGACATAACCTTCATTTGCATCACATATCACCAACTCAACTCTTCTCCTTCCTTCTTCCCCTACCTTCGGCCGTGACCCACTCCCCATACATCCATCATCATCCTTCAACTTCCATACAATCCATACAAATACAAGGGTGCTAGAAGACATATAAGGAAGCTTGGAGCCTTTGGAAGCTAAAGGACCTTCACCATTTGCTTTTATCCACTACATTTCTTCTAGTGATCATCCCTAGCCTTGAGCTAGTAGTAAGAACACTATACTCTTCATTTTACATCTTGTTTAAGTGGTTAAAAGAAGATACAAGTTGATGATCATGATGAACACTAAGAATCTTGAACTTGAAAACTTGAACATAAGCATAAAATCATAAGAACTCATGATGTTTATGTGTTGTTATACTTGTTGATTGTTGTTTACTCATGTTGTTGATGTTGATCATCATATGATCTTGCTAGATAATGATTAAAAACATAATCTAGCAAGATGAGAGGATGAAAATGTTAAGGATCCATAGATCATCCTCATGTGAATCATGAACTTGAAAAGAATAAGTTGTTTTCTTGTTAAGTGATGATCAAAGTATGTATAAAGTCTTGTAAATCTAAGAATTTCAAGAATGATTTTTCAAGAAACCAAGTCAAAAATACAAAGTTTACTTAATCTTGGTTCTTAAAGAAATAAACCACATTTTTAGTGGTTAATAAAATGTAGGATCATGTAGTTAACAAGAAAAATCCAAGAAGAAACATTTTTAGAAAATGTAATTACAAGTTGTAAAGAACAAATTTCTTTAAAAATGATGTTTTTAAAGAAACAACCACATTTTAAAGGGTAACAAGACTTACTAAATACACTAGTAAGTTACTACACATTTTTATAAATTTTCTAGTTCATGATGTAGTAATTTATGCTTGATTTTGGCAAATTGGTAAGTGTAGATTTATTTGTTGTTGAATGTGTTGATTTACAAAAGAAAATGATATGCCTTAAAGGCATGGAAACCTCCATTTTTAGGGGAAACTATGGCAATTTTTTTCTAAAAATTAAACACTTAGAGAAATATTTTTAAACAAATATTTACAAGTATATTTTAAACCTTGAAATTTTCATATAAAATTTGCCATAATTTTTGTTACAAAAATTATAAATATTGGAGGTTGGTTTTTATAAATAAAAGTGTCTAAATATGTATTTAGAAAATAGTTATTTAGAAGTCACAATGTGTGTGATTATTGGTATATTATGTGTATTAGTTATGTTATTTTAGGACTTGAAATAATATAACTCATCAAAATATAAAAAATTACAATCCAAAATATTATCAAAATTCCAAGAGAATGAACATATAAATTATACCCAAAATATTGGAGAAACCAAACAAAGGAATATAACTTACAAAATATTCCGGAAAGTTTATTCGTAAGTATATTTTGGTAAATAATATTTTGGACACCAAGAGAACAAAAATATGATTTTTACAATTATTACAAAATATATCATATTTTTTACAAGGAGAAAATATATTATTTTTGGCATGTAAAAATATATATTTCTAGGAATTATTAGAAGATGTATTATTTTTGGAAGAAAATATATATTTTCTCAAACAAACATGAAATACATTCTTTTTGGGAGAAAATGTATTATTTTTGAAAGAAAAATGGATTTATATATTTTCTAAGTTAGACTTGGAAATATATTATTTTTGAGATTTGTATGAGATTTATAAATATTTTTGCCAAGGGAAAAATTATGAATAATTTTTCTAAGTAGTATTTCTCAAAATATATATTTTGGAAATCTATATTGATTTATTTTTATTAAAGATATTATTCCGGAAAAGTTAATACAAAATTAAGTATAAGAATACTTAACAATTACAAGAAAATACGTATTGTCGTACGTATAAATGCGCACCGGAATACGCCACCGATACTTGGCAAAAATATACAAGGATGAAAATACGAATACTAATACACCCATCATTGGGGAAACATTCACGTATAAATACACAAAGGTGTGAAGTTAAAATATATATTTTAACTAATATTCCAAAATTTGATAAATATAATTTAAGTTAAAATATTTATTATTTTAACAAATAATTATATCACTTAGGATAATATTAAAGACACAATGAAACGTAACTCAAAGACACTAATTTATACTAAGTCAAGGCACGACCCACTCGTCTAATAGATTGTAGTACGTTGTAGGTAGCCGTGTACCCCAGAGGAAACTTTGAGTTACAGTCGGATTCGAAGAACGCAAAGCCGTGAGTTCATGTCCCCCTTTTCTTTTAACTGTTTTCGGTTTTATAACTTTGGTGGTGAAGTACATGTTACAAACTGTTTACAAACGTTTATACATGGTATGATTAGCTAAGGAAAGGTACTGCTAGTTCATGTGAGTGGTGGGTACAACGCTTAAGACCATTAATCCTCGTAGTAGGACCGAGGGACATGAGTGATAGATCTATTTGGGTGTAGCGAGCCCACACCCATGTGGACCGGGGTTGGCCCATGAGGTGACTATGTCTTCAAACTGAAGCCCAGTGCAAAATCTGCTAGGTTTGAGCCTTCCTGTATCACGTCACACCAAACCATTAATGATCTGTTTTCTGTTTTTCCTTGTTTGCTTTCATACCAGGGGTTTACGAAACATACATACTTACAATGATTTCAAAGGTTTATTCGTGCACACAGACAAAACACATGAACTCCCTCACCTTTTGTTGATGTTTTCAAACTACATGTATTTCAAGGAATTAAATGTGGATCTGGCGGGCGTTTGGAGGTTTCAAGTAATGATGGGAATAAAAGATTTCATCCGGAGTCTAAGGGTTTGGATAGTGTGTCTTATCCTAGATAAGACACATCTTTCAAAACCTGGTTTTATTTAAAGTCTTTTGTCGAGTCCTCATGGAACTCTAAACAATCTGCATGGTTTGTATTATGAATTTGAAGTCTGTGTTGGATTACTAAACAATGTTGTTGTTATGTTTTAAAAATTAAATTAATGGATGAACATCTTCAGTTTTATCATATAGATGTTTGTTATGGTTGAGTGCAATGATATTAAGCAAGTCACACATAATCACGCTTCCGGAAAAGTCAGGGTGTGACAGCGATGGCTTCCTTCTGAACCATGTTACTCACTAGAGTCTGCTGGGATTGTTCCTCGGCCTTTATCTTCGCAACCCCTTCCCTGATCAAACCTCCTGTAGCCATGACGTGTTCTCCAATCGGAGCCTCCATTGTCCCCATCTGGTCTCCCACCCTCACCATTTGACTTTTGTCAGATAGGTATTTATTTAAGTCCAGTGATCCTCCTTCACTAAAAGACTATTTTATTATTTTCAAAACAACACTATATTGGTAAATAGTTTTTCACCAGTATCATTTTAGGAAAAAAAACTCAAGTTTTGACTAGTTTTGCATGTTTGCTTAAAACACGTTCATTCATTATACTCTTATCCACTAGACAGTAATTGAGCCATTGACACATGCTTTAACAAGTGGAACCGACATGTCCGCTTTGGCTTTCAACTTATACTAAGGCCATGTGTAGTTAGAAAGCCCCATAAAGCCCTTTGGTGGGGGTTACGCGACAAGTTGTGGAAAAGTGCAAGAGGGGGCTTTATGAGGGGTTATATCACAAGAGGGTGTAGTAGTAGGGGGTTATATAACCCTTCAATTATACATACATATGTATGTAAATATATGTGTATGAGTGGGGGAGGAAAGGGCATGGCGTGATAATTTTCACGAGGAATCAAAAACTAAACCCCATAGTGCCGGCGGTAATGGTGTTGCCGGTCGCTATGGGGTGCTATACCCCTCTTCGGCGTGATATAAGGTCCCATATTAGGAAAGCTTAACTTATAATTGTTCATCACTACACACTATTAGTTGTAACAAAGTTTCTAAATACTCACGCACTTAACGTTATAATAAAAGCATACTTATTTTTATAATCAACAAGTCAAATTGCAATATATTATATATTATAATATAATGTAATTAAGAGGGGAAATGAGGCCCAAATACTCTAGGGTGCTACCCGTAGCTATTCATAGATTTAGGGAGATTGATCTTGGATCATTCAAACGATCACAGGGCTCAATGATAGAACTTTCTTCTTCTATTGTCTTTTTCCCTCGAGATGAAGGAAAGACCATTAAAATACGTCACACTTAACTATTTTAATCGGTAGATGTTCCTATTATCTCTATAGATAAAATATATATGAAGATTGATAAATAAAACCATAATAATACGAAGACTATTTATTCCTATAGATGGGTTAGGCCAGCATATGTCGCTGGTGGAGTACCGTACTATCCTTAAGTATCGCCTCATGATTCCTTTATTCCCAGTTGATGAGGTATGCCCAGTTTGTCATAAGGCGTGCTTGGATTCTTTTGGTGAGCATGCTGTTCATTGTAGAGAGCTCCCGGGGTTCAAATACCGACATGATTTGGTTAGGGATGTCCTTTTTGACATGTTCAGGGGCGCTGGTATTTCTGCTAAGAAAGAGGCTCCCATTAATTTCTTAACAGACCCGTTGGAAGGGAGATCTACCCTTCGACCACCCGACATTCTGGTCTTTGGATGGGTAGGGGGAAAACACGCCTGTGTGGATTTAACAGGGGTTTCCCCGCTTGTGGGCTTAGGGAGTAGTACTTTCACAGTGGGCCAGGCTGCTTTAAAGGCTGTTTCGGGTAAAGTGATCAAGCATGAGAAAGCGTGCCTTGACAACCAGCACGTGTTTATCCCATTTGCTTTTGATACTTTTGGTTTTCTGGCGCCAGAGGCTGTGGACCTACTTAGTCGAGTTCAAAGGGTCATGCATAGTAATGTTATGACACCGAGATCTATGAACGTAGTTTTTAAAAGGCTTAGTTTTGCTATTCAAAAAGGGATAGGGGCGCAACTTGTTGCCCGTTTACCAATTATCTCGATGTAAATTCTTCGATTTATAATATCCTTTTTGGAGTATTAAGAAAACATCTCAAAAAATGACATTTATGTATTTGTAATAGTCCTAAAAGAATCGTATTAGTACATGAATACAAGAATTACTTGTTAAGACTTCTCGCTTATTTGTCTTCTGAAGACTTCAATCTAATTAGTTGTATCTTTTTTTTTGGAAGTTAACTTCATAAAAAGGCCGACGCAACTAAAACACTGGGCCGACAACCACCACTTACAACATGTATGACGGATACTTACAACCCAACAATTAGATGTATCTAGTTTTTTTAATTAATTTATGTTTTGCCAAACACGATGTGTGGCTTTACAACTATACATGTTTAAATGCAAACATTTCCAATATATATGTAAAATTAACTAACTTCTTGTAATGTCATATTCTGAATCTTCATCTTTTAAACTGTGCTTGAACCATCCGCAATGGGAATTATAAGGGTATGAAAGGGCTTGATAACATCTTCAACACCGTTCCTTTAAGTGTTACAGGGGCATGAAGCGGGATTGACATTTCTAGTATAATGCCAAACGGGAAAGAAAAAAATAGAAACTAATGACTAAAGGGCCATTAAAGGTCATTAACCATTACATATTTTTTTAAAAGGTATTATGATGCTATATAGCAGAAAATGCCCCTTAAAAGAATTAACCAATATGAATATCCTAACCAATGATCTCTTGGCCTAGTGGTTAAGAGGGAGGTGGGAAGCTTTGCTTCTCTTGGAGGTCCTGGGTTCAAATCCAGGAAAGGGGGTTTTATACTAACTTAGTGATACTAACATACTAACTACGAACCCGGTTAGCGATATCCTAACCGTACGCCGTTAAAAAAAATATGAATATCCTAACAGCTCAGTTATTATACTTTTCAAGATTATGATTACTTTTTTTTTTTGAACGTTAAACTTCAATAAAAACGGCTAAGCCCACAAAAAAACGAGGACCGCCACCACAGAACGAAAAAATTACAACATATACAAAGGGAACCTATTCCAATCCCTCCAACAAATATCCCGAAATCTAGACCGACTACGTAACCAGAGGAACGACCATGACTTAATACAACCAATCATATCACAAACCCGTGGCTGAACATCTTCAAAAATGGCTTTGTTACGAACTCTCCATATAACCCAACACGCCGTCATAACAATACCTCGAATGATAATCTTTTTCCATTTGTCCCCGTTAATCGCATCAACCAGCTTCAAAATGTCTTTGATCTCAAACAACCTGAACGGAAGCAGACGGCACCATCTCTCAATAAAATGCCACACACCACAGCTAAGTAAACAATCGGTGAACAAATGACTAGCAGATTCCTCCGCTGACTGACAGAAAACGCAGCAGCCATTACCCACATTAACTTGCCTTCTAGACAGCTCCTTCTTCGTCGGTAACCGGTCCATTTCGAGCCTCCAAACATGAAGGTTCACCTTAATTGGCACCCACCCGGTCCAAATAAAATCATGGCTCCTCCTCACGTCTCTATTAGTCCTAATCAATTTCTTTACGTTCTGGACGGTGAAATCTCCGCCGGGTTCCCAAGACCACGAGTCAACATTACCAGAAAACGAGAACTTTAACAGCATCTCTTGAAGGTCTCGATACTCGGAGATCTCCTCAAATGTGCTAATACCTTTCCGCCAGCTATCTATGAACACGAGAGCCCCATTACTAAACCGAATTCTATCCGAAATTTTGCACCTCTTCGTCTTCTCCAGTTGAAACAAACAGGGCCGTCTATGCATAAGAATCGTCTCGCCATACCATTTATCCGTCCAGAAGCAAATGGCCGACCCATCTCCCACCTTTCCTCTAATTAAATTATGAATCACTTTACCTTCCAGCTTCAATTGACTAGCGACAGAAACTATATTCTTCCAACATCCGGTCATCCCTCTGTTAACAGAAAGAAAACTCCACCTACCTTTACCGCCATGGATCGCCTCTATAACCCGACGCCAGCTGCTGTTAAGATCCACCTTAAACCGCCACACCCATTTAGTTATCAAAGCCTTGTTAACGTCTTCTAGTCTCGAGATACCCAAACCCGCATCCGATTTTGACATAGTAACAACTTCCCAGGACACCCAGTGCATTTTCTTAACCTCATTCGTGCCTCCCCACAGAAAATTCTTCATCAACTTTTCTATTTGGTCCACCACCTGTTTAGGAGCTTTATACATCGACAAATAATAAATGGAAAAATTAGACAAAACGGATTTAATTAGAGTTAAACGACCCCCCATAGATAGGGAGTTAGCCTTCCAAGTCGACAACCGAGACGAAACCGTATCAACAACCACACTCCAATGACAAACCCGGTTCATATTAGCACCCACTTTAATACCCAAATATTCAAACAGAAAATCTCCAATCCTGCAACCAAGAATATTAGCCATCTCATTGAGCTCATCACTGTTTACTCTAATACCGAAAATATGCGACTTCTTAATATTGATTTTAAGACCGGTGCACAAATGGAAGATCCGAAGAAGCCGAGCCGTTGTCTCTATATTCTTTTTTGACCACTCCCCAATAATTAAGGCGTCATCGGCATAAAGCAAATGAGAGATATTCAACCCGGATCTCGTCTCATGAATACCTTTGAACTCGCCTGCCTCACAAGCTTTATTAAAAATACAAGTTAAAGCTTCCATAACAATCAAAAAAAGAAAAGGAGATAGAGGATCCCCTTGGCGCAGGCCTTTCTCGCACTGAAACTCGAAAGTAGGCGCCCCATTAACTAAAACCGAGGACCTGGCAGACTCCAAAACCGCTTTAACCCACCTCCCCCATTTAGACGGAAAACCCATCTGATCCAACATAGAAAGGAGAAAGCCCCAATTAACGTTGTCGTATGCTTTTTCAAAATCAATTTTCAACAAAAAAAGCTTTTTGTCTCCTCCTAAGTAACCACCCGTAAACCTCATTTAACACCAAAGGCCCATCCAGAATGAATATGTCCTTTAAAAAAGCCGACTGCGTATCAGAAATAACATATCTCAAAGGCTTTTTGATACGTAAAGCGAGCACTTTGGAAACCACTTTACTAATAACTCCAACCAAAGTAATAGGCCGGTAGTCTGAAAGACCCACCGGATTCTTAGTTTTTGGGATTAGAGTAATAAAAGAGGAGCTACACCCTCTGCTAATCTCGCCCGAATCGTAAAAAGCTTCCATCAACTTAAAAAAATCGTCTTCCAACAAGTCCCAAAAAAATTTCACAAAGCTGAAATTAAAACCGTCGGGGCCTGGGGCCCGATCAGACCCACACTCAAAAACAGCCAACTTAACCTCTTCTTTAGTGAACCTGGCAAGAAGCTGTTTAGAACAATCCAAAGTAACTTTTTTGATATTATCACACCGAAGAAGCGGTCTCGTCACGTACTTTTCCGAAAATTGCCTTCTAAAATGCTTTAGAACCTCACGTTTGATCATAGACGGTTTCGTAATCCAATTCTCGTTCACCATCAAACCCGGTATCGCATTTTTTGCTTTCCTGCCGTTCACCACTCCATGGAAAAAAGTGGAATTATCGTCACCAAACATCGCCCACCGAACCCTGGACTTTTGTTTTAAATCTTTAATCTTGCACTGGTTGAGAAAATCAACGCCTTTTTTACACGTCTCCCAAACCCAAACTTCCTCCTCTTCCAATTGCCTCTCTTCCATAACCTTTTCCAACCTTTCTAGATCTGATTGTAATAACGCCACCTCCTCCCCTTCCTTCCTATTAATACTGCGCCACCAGTCGGTCAACTTATTTTTTAACCTTCTAAACTTGAAACTGAGCTTCGCTTCCGGGGAACCAACAATCGATTGATCTTCTAACACTTTGATGACCTCCTCCTTGCACCCATCCTTATCTATCCAAGAATTGAACCATCGGAAAGGCTTAGGGCCAAAATTAACATCCACCAAAGATAATAATAAAGGAGAATGGTCTGAACAATCCTTTGGTAAAGCCCTCAGAATCGCTGCAGGCCACCTGTTAAAAAATCTTTGACAAACAAAAAAACGATCAATCTTGCTCAATTTAAAATCGCCATCCTTAACTGTCAAGCAAGTGTACTTATTTCCCCTCTTAATATACTCAAACAAGCCCATATTATCTACAAACCTGTTGAGATTAGCAGCACATCTATGATTAAAACGAGAGTTTTTCCTTTCTTCGGGAACCCTGACCGCATTGAAATCACCCATCATGATAATCAACCCTTCCAGCCCATTGAGAACACCCGTTAACGACTCCCATAAAGACTTCTTTTCCCCCAATTTTTGAGGGGCATACACGTTCACACAATTCAACAACGTACCATCACCAACTAGACAACCCGATGTCAGAAGAAAATTCCTATCTTTAACCGAAGAAAGCTTTTTGAAAACTTTTGGGTTCCAAACATTGACCATACCCCCAGACCTACCCGTCGAATCCATAACATCAAATTCAACGGAATCATGCCCCCATAATTGATGAATGTCAAACCCACTAAAATTAGCTATATGCGTTTCCTGTATAGCAAAAAAATCCACACAATTCTTATCTTTTAACAACTTCACCCGACCCACTTTACCTTCACCACCAAGCCCCCTAACATTAAACGAAAGAAAATTCATTGGATACCTGATTGTAGCCCCTCATTAACAATGGAATCCCGAAGCATAGATTGAAAATTAGATAACTCTACCCCAATAGACGAGCCCAGATTTGTTGTGCATTTCATTTCGAGATCCACCTGGTTACCATTCTGTTGAGCGCTCTCCTCTGGTGGGTCACCGACATCATCACGAGTCGACTGTGTTTTCTTTTGAGCACCATTATCCATCCTTTGAAGAGAATTCATTGGAGTCACCAAATTATCTGATAAAACAGGCCCATCATCAAGGTCATTGAAATCCACATTATTATCTTCTGAGCCCCTAACACCACGTTGAAAATTGACATTAAGGCCCAAGATAATAGGGGCCAGCCCAAACGGGTCATCATCATCCAGTTTAGATTCTTTATCGGGCCTGTCGTTGCTGCTGCTATAAGACCCACTCTCCTGGCCCACTAATAAAACACCCCTGTTCTTTTTACGTTTGTTATTATTTTTCAAAATCCTGGGACCCACACCATCAGCCTCCTTGAAACCAGGAGCATAATCAGCATACTTAACTGCCTCCGCATTCAAAGGAATGGAAACCGACGAATCCGGATTGGAAACCCCACCAAATCCGCCATCCTCATTATTAACATTAAAAACATCATCAATTACCGGCGAACTACCACCACCGTCCTCCGCCGCATCTGACTCAGAATCGGAACCGTCGGACGACTCCTCATCCCCGGACATGTCAACATCAGAATTTGTACCCTTGTCATCATTTCCCCTGACATCCACCAAACTGACACAATCTAATTGGACCCCAGACCTTAACGACTCCGGCAACCTATCCCCATTGATCTCCGACACCCAAACCGAGTACAACTTATTATCCCATAACAGAGATACCTCACCATTTATTAGGACACCATTGTTAACCAAAATACCAGCGTAGCAAACGGACAAATCAATATCGATAGGACCAGGAGTAACTATATGAACAACCTTACCATACAGCGCAGCCACCGCAACAAAATTGTCATGAGCAGAAAGATGTAGTGGCATACCAAAGATTTTATCCCAAGCAATCCTTTCAACATCTATATGCTGCCCATCCCATAAACTAACACTAACAAAATCTTCACCCCTGCCAAGGAACTCGTCCTTAGCCATGACCGCATGCTCACCGGAGTTGAACGTGACAAGAAAATGCATTCCTCCCAAATACCTAATAATACCTTCTCCCAACCCCATCTCCAACACTTCTGATTTAAACCGGCAAGCCAAATCAAAAGACCCAACCTTAACCAAAAGAGACCTCCCACGAAGATCAGAGAACGCAGAAGGCTTATCACCCAATCTCAATACTTTAACATTATCACAAACCTTGCTTCTCTCACCAGTAAGTGCTTCCCTGAAAGAAAACGTACCAGTTTTTTGATACCTTGTTGCGTGACCGCCAACTGATTGGGTAGGATTAGGCACAGACGGTTTCGGCTTAAACCTTGGCGGAGGATCCCTTATTTCCCCGTCTTCCAGAACAAACCTAGCAACGTTGACCGACAGCTTATAGTCCCCCAGCTTCAAAGACTTCATATTCTGAACCATCTCCTCCTTATCTTTGACATCCAGTAAGGAGACAAAACCAAACCTATTCCCTCCTTTATCCCTCTTCTTGGCGATGTAGATATCGTAGATTACACCATGCACACGTAAAATACCTGCCAAATCGTTACCACTGCATCGCTCCAGAAGATTAGTGATGAACAACTTAGTAATCCTCCTCTGGATCTCCTCCGGTACTGGCTTACCCATCGCAATTTTTTATAGGCGTTATTACAATCAGATCTAGAAAGGTTGGAAAAGGTTATGGAATCTGCTCATGACAATTTTGTTAGTTGTGGGGTTTACATTATGATTACTATTGAGGTTCGAAAAAATGAACTTTTATTATTTATTAATAAAACAATATTTATTCGCCCGTAAAAAAGTGGATTAAATTATACATTATCTTATTTAAAAAAAATATATCGTCTATGATTGACTCTGTCGCTAAAAGACACCTTAACCTTTTATTCTTTAGGAATAATGAAATTTAATAATTTTAATTTTCACTATTTGACGGCAACGGACCCAACTTTAAAACTAACCACTGGCAGTCCCACCTTTTGACATTTTGTAAAACATTGGACCATTGCTAACAATGTTATAACGTTGATGACGTGGCATGATGACGTGTCAGAAATTTTTAATTGGGATGATTACATGGCAAGTTGGCTGATTATGTGGGCCTGAACTTGAATATGTGGCATTTATAATAATATTTATTTATTTTATATCTTTCCTGCCATCATATATAATCCAATTAAACCCTAATATCTAAAACAAACATAAGATGGAACTCAGTTGCTCATCGTCTTCAAGCTTTGGTACCCAGAAAAACCCTAAAAAGTTCAAAGTCGATATAGACGGAAATGTGTACTGCAATCACGATATCCTAGCCATATCTAGGGTTACTGGACGAAAAAGTGCTTGAAGTGGGGAAACGTTTTATGGTTGCGCTTTATGGCCGGTAATGTTAAATTAGGGTTTTTGGTTCTAATTTCACGTTTGACTTGGTTATTTATATTCTGATAGAAACAAGACTGCAAGTTTTTCATGTGGAAATCTGACATCGAAGCATTCTGTATTGAACATGGAAGAAATGAACAAGAATTGGAGATTGAGAATCTCAAATTGCAGGAAGAGAACAAGATGTTGAAACAGCAACTTGCAAATAAAAAATCGACTTGGAAGAATCTGCTTGTTTGACCATGTAACTACCCTTGCCCTCATGAAATGAACAAAACAGTTTGAATGGGCACCCAGTCACACAACTAACACCTAATATACCACCTCTCTTCTTGTTACTAATAGAAATGTAAAAGTTTCTACCATTGGACACATCATACCTTCTCATAACATCTTTGAAGGCATCCCTAGTAGGGAACCTTATCCCAACTACCCATTTAAAAGTACTTCATTTTGTCTGCTCGTTCACAACAGGAACATTTTGTCTATGCTTCTTACCTCTTATGTCATCTTCTTCACTTTCACCGGGTGTTGGAACATCAACATCAGATTCTTCATAACTGCTATATGTTTCTACATGAGAACACTCTGCATCATTCAACTTACCTGGTACACATCATTTTGTTTTAAACATTCAGCAACCAACTTTTGTTTGGACACAACTTCTTCTTTATTCGCTTTTTTTATTGTAGCAACTGACCCTATCAACTCTTCATCATCTTTGTCTGTCCCATCATTAGCCAAATCAGGTTCGTAGTTCACATCATCAGAATCAAAGTCTTCTAACCTTCCCTCTTCATCCAAACTTTCATCAACTGTTACACCATATGTTGAAGC
This sequence comes from Helianthus tuberosus, assembly GCA_030545235.1. Classification (NCBI taxonomy): domain Eukaryota; kingdom Viridiplantae; phylum Streptophyta; class Magnoliopsida; order Asterales; family Asteraceae; genus Helianthus; species Helianthus tuberosus. The sequence goes on from CM060366.1 coordinate 179,730,357, forward strand.
AGGTTGTTCTGTTTCAACTAACTCAAGTGTTACAAGAGGTTCAATAAACCTAACACTCTTGCCTGGTGATGCAACTAGAGATGCAAGTCTATAACAACCCTCCTAAAACCCCTTAACGTAACCCTAAACGTTCCTATTATATCCCGTATACGAGAAACGACCCTAAAATACCTTAATGTTTATAAAAATCAAATAAAAAAATATATAAGGTTGTCACGGGCCGCGACCCGGTCACCCAAGTCCGTCGCGGGGCGCGACGTAGTGACACCAGGCCGGACCCTGGTCCGCCACGTGTCCGGTTACGTGTGGAGGCTACTAGTTTGACTCGACAAGGCTAGAGCCTAGCTAGCCTACCTCGCGTGCCGTGAAGGCCGACCCTGTATCCGTCGCAGGGCGCGAGCCGCCTTCGGTCAGGCTATAAATAGAGGCCTTCGGCCTCATTTCTAACCATTCAACTTCTTTGCTTCTCTCTGACACTATAATAGCAATATTACTCGGGAATAATACCCTTAAAAAGCGAAGCTCTGCCTCGTTGTAAGTATTTTAACCCCCGATCACATATTTGTTACCCTACCCGATTGATCTAGGGCTCCGTAACGCATGTAAAGGCTCTGCCTGACTCAGTCATTGGAGTTCTGTCTCGTGTTACACCCGATTGATCTAGGACTTTGTAACGCATGTCAAGGCTCTACCTGACTCAGTCGTTGGAGCTCTGTCTCGTGTTGTACGGTTAGTGTGATTTGGGTTATCTTACTATAGTAGTATCACCTAAGTCAACAATGTGAGTACATCTATATTTTTTGTAAATCTCTTTGTAAAAGCCCCATATGTTTTCAATTATACTTAATAGTGATTGAGTCTATGTATTCTACAATTACTGCTGGTATGTTGGGGTTTTGTATACATTATTTGAAATATGTTACTATTGGACAAAGAGTTAGCCAATGAGTAATATAACATACAAGTCAGGATTGACAGTACTGAATGAGTAATTGGGTAGATATAAACATTGTAATCGCTCTCAATACTGTAAAGTTATAAAAGTTGTTTTGATTAAACTGGGATGCACTCGCCAGTATTTCTTGCTGATAAAACCTTTTTAAAACGCGTTTTAGGTAACTTAGTGTGAAGCCAATTAGAAGCCAGCTAGAGAGCACTGAAGGCTTAAAGTTGTGGCTATAGAACTTACCTAAATAAAAAGGAGTTTATGTTTTCAATAATAAGGGTTTACCCCTAAAAATGTATTGTCAAAATAAAACTTGGGTTTTATCCCATTTATTATTATAAAAGTTTGGTGTTTAACTCTGGTAAAAATATTTCCTTACTACGGTCCTGATGTCTTCCGCTGCCAAATTAATAAACACCGATAGCACCCGCTCTGAGAGTGTCCCGCGGCTGCCCGCTCCCGAGCAGGGGACGGGGGCTGCGACAGAAGGTGGTATCAGAGCTATAGCCACTGGTTTAAGTCAACAAAGTGTTCTGCTGATATCTAAATTTCAAATAAATTGTGTTAAGAAATAATTTATGTGATTCTGTGTAAATATGTATATTATTATTTTGTGTTATTTGAAAATTTGTTAGTTTATAGTATGAGTGAGCAAGGTACATCCGACGCTTATCGTCAATTAGCTAGTTCCCCAAATGATGAAGGAACCTCATCTCAGCCAAATCCCTCAGGATACTCAGCTGATACTGAGGAAAGAATATTTATCTTTAAGGAACAGTCTGAGCAACCATTCCCCCCTAAAAAGAGAGGATGGTTTAATAGGGGAGCACATGAGAGGAGGAAGAGGATGAAGAAACTTCAACAACAGAGAGCAGTAGTAAGAGCGAATAGGGAAGTGAATGCACAAACTTAGGAAACAGTTAATAGACCATTGTGGGAAGAGGAACTTGATAAGCAGTTAGCAGACTTCCATATGTTAGCTATTACAGCTGCAGACCCTAATCTGAACCAAACAGCTGAACCACCACTGTTACCCTTATTTTCAGACCAACAAATATTAGAACCCAATCAAGAGAACCAATTTCCAATTCCAGATGTCGACCCCTATGAGATCCCTAGAATTCCCCCACCAAACCCCATAGCTCAGTATACCGACCTGAACCCTTTAGACCCATTCTGGAACAGCGATTGGCATAAGCAGAGTGTAATAAGAAACCCATACCCTTACGGACACCCCATTCCTCGATACCCTGATCTAGCACCAGCACCCATGCCACCTATGAGCCAAGAAAATTTGGAAGAACTTCGCTCATATGGTAACGAGTTAGTAGAAGAAGGAGATAGAATCCAACATATAGGAGAGAAGCAAATATGGAAATACTTCAAGCGTGAGATACATGATTGGATACACGACACCAAGAATAATAGATGTACATGTGTGTAATATTGTGTTTTGAGAGAATATATATATATATATAGGGTCAGGATTTAGAGAAAACAGTAGAAAGTGTGAGAACGGTGAGAACGCTTATTGATCGTCCGATCAAAACAATCTATGGACTAGATTGGCGCGGTGGCATTTTCATAAATAACGTCAATTTTATTACGTGGACGCGCTTCATTAAGGGTAAAAAAGGTAAAACACCATTTCTCGCATAAAACGCCATTGAAAAATAAAACGCCAAATAAATACAAAAACGTCAATTTTATCACTGCGTACTTTTTTCTGTGTTTTTATTTAAGCTCTCTGGCTACAAAAACGCCACAAAATATGAAACGCCATAATATATAACGCCAAACCTTACATCCGAATAAATGTTAATTACATTTTTTGTTATAAAAATAATATCCCGCCTAAACTACGCGCCAAAAAAAAATTCTATAAATAGAAACGTCTCACCACTTTCCGTTTATCACACCAAAAATACACACAAAAAACACAGTGGTTGCTAAAAAAAATACAACTCAATGTAAAATGCCAAAAAATACAACGATGGAAAACATCTTTTCTTTGATACTCAATAATGTTCTGCATAAAGTTTTGCTGAATGATTTGTTACGAGAGTGGTAAGATTTTGCTGCATGAGATGGACAAAATTGAAAAAAGAGGGACTGATGACACCCATATGTCATTCTGTCATCTTTGTTTTTGAAGAAGGTTTGGATGATAAGAAGAGACCTATACCAGTGTAAATGCTACTTTGGCCTCGATGATTATAATGAAGACGACGGGCAGATAGCATCCACCCACAAAGGGTTGATCTATATCTCCAACATCCACAAAGACACTTCAACACATGAACAAAGAAAATAAACGCCAAACCCAAAACGCCATTTATTTGTCACAGTTCTTGTAGTTTCAAAAGAAAAAAGAGACTGATGACACTGAAGATTTAAATCATAAATTGCTTCTACTTTGTTTTTTTTTTTAATTTTCTTTATCTGTTGTTTGTTTTGTAATTTCAGTTAATAAACAACAAAAGTATTTTAATACTATAATGAAAAATATAATAAAATGCCAAAATGAGCAAATGCTTGTAAAACGCCATCATGCCATATAAACGCCTCCAAAAAACTACCAAACTATAATAAAATTACTTTGAACAACTACTATTATAAAAAAAAGCGTGAAACAATGTGCAAAGACTATAAAACAAAAAAACTTCTATCGTTATCTAACCGCCATTGTAAAACAAAACGCCATAATTACAGCGGTTAAGATTTGACGTCTTACACCATAAAAACAGTTGAGTCTGAAAACAAAACACGGTAAACTACAAAAAACAATAAAATGAAACGACGGAAAACATAATTACTAATATTTATTATATTAAAAGCACAATTCTTGGGGAATTAAATTTATTTACCTTTTTCAAAACGCCATAATTACCTGTCATGCGCGGGAAAAAAAGTCAATATAAAAGAAGATCATGAGAACACAAGCTCAAACACGCCAAAAAATTTGACTAAAACGCCACATATTGTCCAAACCGCCAAGAACTTTAAAAATGGGTAATGTTATTGCATGGAGGTTTGAAAGGAAAGAGAAACGATTCCTCATAAAGTTCTCTGATAGGAGAAGGGTAAAGGTAAGGACAATCAAAAGCCATGCTTGGAATGAATGAAAAGGTTCAGAAGGATATCCTGGCCATTGGGGTTCCAATGGACAACGATTGTGAAAGAACCAGAACTGTTATAAAAAGACTGAAGAGAAAATTTCCGGCAGAAGATGATGAAGATGATGATGATATTGACGATACTTGATGCGTGTGAAGTGTCGTTAGTTTTTAATATATATATTAAGCCCTTTTTAACACTTTTTTAGTCAAGTTTTAAATTTATAAAACACGATATTTACTAACACTAAACACACATATGGGCAAGTGCACCCATTGTGGGCGTAGTATAGTGTTGGTAAGATACCGAGGTCGTCCAAGGACACAAGAGCTTTTAGTACCGGTTTATCCTCAACGTCTAATCAAATCAAAAAGGTTTAGAAAAATGTTTTTAAGCTAAGAAAAATAAAATCTAACTAAAAATGCTGAAAAATAAAAATAAAAATAAAAACAGATAGACAAGATGAATCACTTGGTTCCGACTCGTGTATAGTGTAACCTTTGATTATTTCCGCACTTTTGCACTTGTTTAAGAGATTATCTTAGTTATTGTAGTAGGCCCCTCTTTTGAAGGTGACGTTACCCTCAACCCAGTAGTTTGAGTCAGCAAGGATAGAATCCTAAAGGGTCGGATTATTGAAAGATAATTAATTAAGTTATTAATGCAAATTATGGTAGGCCCCTCTTTTGGAGGTGACGTTACCCTCGACTAAGTAGTCTGAGTCAGCAGGGATACAGTCCTAAATAGCCGGGTTATAGTATTAATAGTAGTTAACTTATGAGGGGATCAAAGAGTTTGGACCCCCGCCATCCAATACCGTTAAGTATTGAAGGGGGTCCTACTAAATTTGACCCAGGTCCATTGCAGGACCTCTAAACGCTGAACAATGGCAAGACTCTTACCAAACCGTTCCCTTAACCCCCGACCAGGTAGCCAACATACCTCCATATAGACCGTGGAGATATGAATGGTGAAAATCTTTTATTTTATATAGACAGTAAAATAATGTCAAGACACCACAGACAAACGATAAGGAAGAATCACCTTCAACATAAGAAACTAGTTATTAAAGTCATTAATACAAAACCAAGTAAAAAGTGCAAAAAGATTAGAAATAAAAAGTATTACACTAGACACTTGTCTTCACCAAGTGATGTAAGAGACTTAGGCAAACATGGCCTTGATTGTCAAGAACTCTTACGATCAATCTTGGATCCCGAGACGACTCACACACTCTATGATGGACAATGGATGATGGTGGTATGGTGGTGGTGGGTGGTGGGTGGTGGGTGGTGGGTGGTGGGTGAAGTGTGAGAGAGGTGGTGTGCCAAGGGATGGTTTGAGCTTGAGCCAAGCACTCCTATTTATAGGCTGAACAGAAGCTCAGGCACGGCCCCGTGTCCACATCCTCTCTTTCTTCATTTAATGCAGCTTGTCTTTATTAGTTGACCACGCCCCCGTGTCCGCTGAGCACGACCCCGTGTGCTGAAGAATCTTTGTACTATGAAGATTTGCCTGGATTGTGCGAATCTTATAGTTGACCACGGCCCCGTGTCTGCTGAGCACGGCCCCGTGGTGGGCAATAGAAGCTTCTACCACTTTGTCTTTTCTGCTGACACTTGGGCACGCCCCCGTGCTGGCTGAGCACGGGGCGTGTTCAGTCTTCTGTCTTCTTGTTTTGCTTGGGAAGATGCTGTCGTGGGGTCGGGCATGTCACGTTTGTTCCTTTTCTTGTATTTATGTTAGATTTTGCTGTCTTTTTGCTTCTTTTGTTAATTTGAGCTCATTTAATCCTGAAAATACAAAAGGAAGACAAAAGCACACTTTTTTCAACATTAGTACTAAAAAAGGGTTAGTTTTATGCCACAATTGATGTAATTTATATGTTGCATTTTGCACACATCAAATACCCCCACACTTGAATCTTTGCTTGTCCTCAAGCAAAACTCTTTATAATGTGGCTTTACACTCCCAAATGAAATGGGTAGAGAAGAAGGTTTTTGGGCTTGTCATAGAGTGTCGGGATTTCCAAGATTCTTTATTTAGTTTTATTTTTATTTATTTACAATCCTATTCGTCATGATTGATTTAAAACTTTTCATAAGATAAATTACTTATTAGGGCATAACATGCCTCTTTAAAATTCTATTTATATACAAGTTCACATACCTCACGGGGATCACTCAACAGTCGGCCGAAAATGTATTTTTGTGGATCACTCGAGAGCGGCATGGAGCTTACTCCTACCATAGGCTTGCCAAGCAATCAATCCTCCTCCTTTTTAACTTATATACCTTTGTAAATATCAAGAGGACTTTTTGGGTGAAGGGTTAGGCTTGGGTTAAAGGTAGGTGGTTGGGTTATTGGTTAGTGGTTAGTAGAAAAAGGGCGAAAAAGCGTAACAAGCGTCGGTTTTTGTAAGACTTTTTATTTTTGTAACTTTTATTTTGATGAAGCTTTTATTCAAACAAAGTTATTTTTGATAAACTTGTTTGTTTATTTTCTTTTGCTTCATCATCAACACACATTTTTTTTTTGAAAAGTCATACGAAAAACCGAGCTAGTTACTAAAACAAAAGGGTTAAAAATGAAAAAGGTTTTGGTGGGTAAAAGGGTGTTTGGATTGGGTTATGAAATGAAAAGGTTTAGGCTCAAAGGGGCTAACTAGGGGGATTTTGGGTAGGTGGTAAAAAAAATAATGGTGTAGAAATAAAAAGGGTTAGTCCTAATGCCTCTATCATTTACTTACTCGGGTTTAAGTTGGTAAGGACCGGGAATGTATCGTTATGGCAAGTTCTAGAGTCGTAAGAACCAAGCGGCTATTCACACAAGAAATGAAAAATGAGCATTTAGTTTAATGATTATATAATTGTATGCTCAATAAAGGCTCAAAACTCACTTTTGTGGGAATGGGTTTTTATGTGATCAAGTATATATAATCAAATTTTAAGTTTTCCATGCCTTTTCATAATTTTCTTATGTTGGTTCTTTTTATCACGACGCTATCGGTTGTAAATTTGTAAAAATATAACCTTTTTTAGAACTTGAAATTCCCAAGTTAAACCTAGACAAGTAAAAAAAATGAAAATTTTTGAAAAAAAATTGGGGTGATTAGCGGTTCCAATAGAGTTTTGTGTAAGGCTTGTATTTAGGACTTTGCAAGATTCAAGGTTTTAGCATCCCCCCACACTTAAATTACACATTGTCCTCAATGTGTCCCAAAAATAAGTTTTTAGGTTGATTGAATGTGTAAAAAGGTGTAAAAAGCAAAAATCTTGTGTTACTGGGCGCTGAACACGGCCCTGTGTTGTCCGGGCACGGCCCCGTGTTCAAGTGCCAGTAACAAAAATTAAACCAAAGAAACAGAAGCCTGGACACGGGGGCGTGTTGGGTGAACACGGCCCGTGTCTAGTTTACCTGAACTGGGTATCTCTGCAGACTGTGCAGCACGGGGCCGTGTTGGGCGGACACGGCCCGTGCCGAATTTACTGTAAACGAAGAAATTTTTTCGGATGGTCCTGTTTTCCTGCATGGGGTACTGGTTCAAGTTTCCCTTGTATCCTTTGCCATCTCAAGTGTGTTTCATTCATTTCATTACCACCCAAACACCAAATTAACTAAACCATCATTCATTAAGTCATAGAGAGAATTACATAATAGTCCTAAAAATTAAAAATAAAGCAGAAAATAAAAGTTAAAAAGTCCTAATATTAGATAGGTCAAGTGATCCGTAAAATCTTCCTAAGGAGCTCTACTTCTACAATAAGAATCAAAATTCCGGAAATAGATTTCCGGTCTAAAAGCCTTGTAGAACTCCAAGCCGAGCGGTGTCCCTTAGATGTTGCTAGAGCCATTCTTCTATCTCCCTCGGGAGAAGGGAGGCGGCTTCATGTTCCTCAACATCTTGTGGAGGAGGAGCGACACCAATCGGAACCCCTTGTAGTATGTCTCGAGGGGGCTCCGGATGTAAGGCGTACCATTCGGCCGGAATGATGACTTCCGGTACCACATTCCATGCCCTTTGGGTGATAATTGGCATCAAAGGATGAGAGGCGAGAATGTTCAACCTTTGGTGCAAAAGGTTGACTTCCCGGAGACATCCTTCTAGTCCCACCGTCAAATGATTAATACGGTCAACCAATGCCTCCTCCACACTTGTCACTTCATCAAGGGCTTCTCTTAAGGCGTAAACATAGTTTACAAGAGAATCTTCAACCGTTGATGATCTTCTCCCCTGCCGGTTGTTTCTGGAATGGACGAAGAGTTTCCGCTTGTTCTGCTTGCCATTCTGAGAAAACATACCGAAAAGAGTTCAATTTTATGGGACCAGTACTTCGGACACGACCCCGTGTTCAGATATCTGCAGGATTTAGGAACAAGGAATCTTGGGGTTTCAAATTGTTTTCATGATTTTTAAAGCATTTTTGAACATAAACAACTTAAAACATTGTTGTAGAACTTATTTTTAACAAGATTCCATGAACAAAAATCTAACAAACAACTCAATAAGGCTTAAAATTATGGAAGGTTCAAGCTTTAATGGAAGTATGAAAAAAATTGAGGAAGATCATAGTGGATAAAAGAGGAAAGGACAAGAAGATAGTTGAGAAACTTCTTTTAGAAAATACCTAGGATGGTATGTGAGAATATTCCCCAAATCTCTGTCCCTGGAATGGTTCAAATGTGCAGGATTCTTGGCTGCATTTATAGGAAACGACAGTACGTTGCGCACGGCCCCGTGTGCAGATGGAATCCTGACACATTTTTGTCCGTATTCTAATAAAATCAGAAGGGAATCTTTCGGTGGACACGGGGGCGTGCTGACCTGGACACGGCCCCGTGTCTAGAGGCTGTTTTATGAAGTTTGTCTATTTTCAAGGAACTTTTCCGGATCGGGTGGTTCCTTACTGGATGGAACAACCCCAAAGTGCCTAAGATACCTTAATTGCTCTAGATTAAGAAGAGAACGCAAGAGGTTGTTGGTGAGGGTGATTCCTATCCTATATGTAGGTGGACAAGTCCAACCCTTTTCCGGGCTCTCGTTAAAGAAGGTGTATGTCGAATCGCTCAGGTCTATGTATGCATCGAACGAAGTTGATGGGGAGTCCTTCACCGCACAATCGACACAGGGACGACCATCGCTCAAGTCCTCACTAGAGTTAGAAGTATCGTCGGAAACAACGAAGTTGTTTGAATGTGGTTCCAACACTTCTTCTTGGCTATTGTCCTGGAAAAGATCATTGAAATCTTTTCTAAGTTCTTTTAACCAATTAAGAATTAGATCTTCTAATTGAAATAATTCATCGAGAAGCATTTCTCCTAGAAAATCCGGTTGGGAGCATTCAAGGGAGAGATAGGGATTATTTTTACTTTCGCCCCTCTTAAGGATACTAGGAAACGATGGGTCTATATAGTGGGGCTTATAATTTAGAAAATAACATTATAATTCTTTATGGTTACCACCACATAATTGACACCACGTAGTACCATAAGAGTGCCGAAAGTAAAAAGTATCAGTATCACTCATGTTTGTGTCAGAAATTACCAACCGTCGGGATCTTACGATTCTGTTTTCAGTAACTGAAACTTGGGCACGGGGGCGTGTTGAGTGGGCACGGCCCCGTGTTCAGCTTACTGTCTGACTTAAAACAGGATTGCCAGTTCCAATGATTGGGCACGGGGCGTGTTCAGTGGGCACGACCCGTGCTGAGTTCTGCAGAAGCTGAAAAACTAAGAAAAATCCTAAAAAAAATGAAAAATAAGAAAAAAAAGATTAGGCCGTTGATTCCTAACTTTCTTAAAATCCTTGTGTCCCCGGCAACGGCGCCAAAAACTTGATGCGTGTGAAGTGTCGTTAGTTTTTAATATATATATTAAGCCCTTTTTAACACTTTTTTTTAGTCAAGTTTTAAATTTATAAAACACGATATTTACTAACACTAAACACACATATGGGCAAGTGCACCCATCATGGGCGTAGTATAGTGTTGGTAAGATACCGAGGTCGTCCAAGGACACAAGAGCTTTTAGTACCGGTTTATCCTTAACGTCTAATCAAATCAAAAAGGTTTAGAAAAATGTTTTTAAGCTAAGAAAAATAAAATCTAACTAAAAATGTTGAAAAATAAAAATAAAAACAGATAGACAAGATGAATCACTTGGTTCCGACTCGTGTATAGTATAACCTTTGATTATTTTCGCACTTTTGCACTTGTTTAAGAGATTATCTTAGTTATTGTAGTAGGCCCCTCTTTTGAAGGTGACGTTACCCTCAACCCAGTAGTTTGAGTCAGCAAGGATACAATCCTAAAGGGTCGGATTATTGAAAGATAATTAATTAAGTTATTAATGCAAATTATAGTAGGCCCCTCTTTTGGAGGTGACGTTACCCTCGACTAAGTAGTCTGAGTCTGCAGGGATACAGTCCTAAATAGCTGGGTTATTGTATTAATAGTAGTTAACTTATGAGGGGATCAAAGAGTTTGGACCCCCGCCATCCAATACCGTTAAGTATTGAAGGAGGTCCTACTAAATTTGACCCAGGTCCATTGCAGGACCTCTAAACGCTGAACAATGGCAAGACTCTTACCAAACCGTTCCCTTAACCCCCGACCAGGTAGCCAACATACCTCCATATAGACCGTGGAGATATGAATGGTGAAAATCTTTTATTTTATATAGACAGTAAAATAATGTCAAGACACCACGGACAAACGATAAGGAAGAATCTCCTTCAACATAAGAAACTAGTTATTAAAGTCATTAATACAAAACCAAGCAAAAAGTGCGAAAAGATTAGAAATAAAAAGTATTACACTAGACACTTGTCTTCACCAAGTGATGTAAGAGACTTAGGCAAACATGGCCTTGATTGTCAAGAACTCTTACGATCAATCTTGGATCCCGAGACGACTCACACACTCTATGATGGACAATGGATGATGGTGGTGGATGATGGTGTTATGGTGGTGGTGGGTGGTGAGTGAAGTGTGAGAGAGGTGGTGTGCCAAGGGATGGTTTGAGCTTGAGCCAAGCACTCCTATTTATAGGCTGAACAGAAGCTCGGGCACGGCCCCGTGTCCAGTGGGCACGGCCCCGTGTCCACATCCTCTCTTTCTTCATTTAATGCAGCTTGTCTTTATTAGTTGACCACGCCCCCGTGTCCGCTGAGCACGACCCCGTGTGCAGAAGAATCTTTGTACTATGAAGATTTGCCTGGATTGTGCGAATCTTATAGTTGACCACGGCCCCGTGTCCGCTGAGCACGGCCCCGTGGTGGGCAATAGAAGCTTCTACCACTTTGTCTTTTCTGCTGACACTTGGGCACGCTCACGTGCTGGCTGAGCACGGGGCGTGTTCAGTCTTCTGTCTTCTTGTTTTGCTTGGGAAGATGCTGTCGTGGGGTCGGGCATGTCACGTTTGTTCCTTTTCTTGTATTTATGTTAGATTTTGCTGTCTTTTTGCTTCTTTTGTTAATTTGAGCTCATTTAATCCTGAAAATACAAAAGGAAAACAAAAGCACACTTTTTCCAACATTAGTACTAAAAAAGGGTTAGTTTTATGCCACAATTGATGTAATTTATATGTTGCATTTTGCACACATCAATACTCCTATACCAAAACTTAGCAGTTGGGTGATGCATGAGGAAGAATGAACGCTTGAAGTGACTTATAAAAATGGGGTGCAATATTCAAGGCCAATGAAAGAAATGTTGAAGACATGGATGCTATATATCATTGAGCAACTTTGTGATTTAGCACTTTCAAATGATCCAAAATCCAAGGATGCAGTGATATTCAAGAATAGGCTGCAGCAAAGAAGAGACGAGCTAATGACATTATACGCAAATATGAAATTTGATGATGAAGAATCTGAAAAGATACAAAATGAAATTTGCGTATAATGTCATTAGCTCGTCTCTTCTTTGCTGCAGAGAAGAAATGTTGACATGTTGCTTTATTTTTTGCGTGCAAGATAATTTTGGCGTTATCTAGAATTATTAATTATTTGGCGTTTTACTGTTTTTCTCAGATTTCTTCTCATTGAATTAATTCTTTTTGTGTCACATAATTAATTTTTTTGGCGTTATGGTTTTTTCCATGTCATTTTTTGGCATTTTGTATCTTTTTGTTAATAATTGATTACCATAGATTAATATTTTATAAAATTACAATAATTCAAAATCAAAATAAACTTATAGTCTTTCGTAGGTGGGATTACATCCTTGGAAAAGATACAAAATAAACTTAATTCTTTTATTGTGAAAACTCGAAAACTAACTAAAAAAAGCCTAAAAAACACACAAATTTTTTTTTTCAATTTTTTTATAAAAATCGCAGGTTTTTTATATAATTTTTTTTTTCCAAAAAAAATAATTTTTTTTGTAGTACACATGTGTAGTACACATACACATATGCACTACAATTTTTTTTTTGAAAATTTTTTTATATATAAAAAATGGCGAAAATTGGAATGCAAAAAAAAAAATTTTTGGTATGTTTTTTTGGCTTTTTTAATTAGTTTGCGAGTTTTCACAATAACTAGTGGTTTTCATTTGAACCTTCCCCTATATATATATATATATAGGGGAATGCTAAAATAAGAACCACCTCAAGTTGTAAGAACCGTGAGAACTACACCGTAGGGGGCGCGGTGGACCAATTTTTTTTTTCATAAACGTAGATGCATGTATAAAAACAACATTTGTAAAAAAAATTCAAAAAAAAAAAATGTCGTGTGTGTAGTTTTGAGCGCCACAAGTTTGTGTTTACGGGTACCGTAAATCTGGCCGGAAAATTTACGGGTCCCGTAAACACAAACTTGTGTTGCTCAAAACTACACACACGGCATTTTTTTTTTTGAATTTTTTTTTACAAATGTTGTTTTTATACATGCATCTACGTTTCTGAAAAAAAAATTTTGGTCCACCTCGCCCCGGATCAAAAAGTTCTCGCGGTTCTTACAACTCGAGGTGGTTCTCATTTTAGCGGATACTTATATATATATATATATATATATATATATATATATATATAACTGTCACGGCCCCCGACCCGGTTTTACCCGTTTCAGGAGCCGCGGGACAGAAATCCCGTGGTATTTATTTAATTGAGTTTAACAGCGGAAGTTTAACATCAGGATCTTTTTAAAACTGAAATATTTCCCGATTATTTTATTTCACAACGCGGGATAAAACCCGGTAATTTACAATCTTGAGATTTCACGAAGAAATATTTTATTTTACAAAACATGATTCTTTATTTTATACTGAGCCACTTCCTTTAAGCTTGTAGTGCTATATGGTACTTTTTGTCACACCCCGAAATTATCAGAGCTTTGGCGTGACTGGACTGGTATCGTCATTGCACAGCGGAAGCAGATAAAGCTAAGACTTTCTAGAAACTGAATGCCACTAAGTACTCGAGTCTCCGATGGTTCTCGTATTCCAACCGTGCCTTGTCTTAGAACTGCAACCTGAGAAAGAACATGCGAAAAAGTCAACATAAAGTTGAGCGAGTTCATAGTTTGTTCGTAAAAGATTTGAGATAAATCTTTTGAGTTGTGAAAGGTTTGAAATAAATCTTTGGAATAACCGGTTTTTGAAATAGTATTGAGAAAATGAATTTAAAAATCATTTTCTTGCCAAGTTATATGGAAACGTTGTGTTTGTAACACGTTATGTTCATAAAACCATGTATTTGTAATGTTCGCATAACCGTCAATGCCCACCCTGACTTTGACTCCATACCCGCATAATGCTTTGAATTTGTATAAAACGTGGTAGTTAATTTGTATGAACAAGAAGTTTCCGTAAGTATAAAATCCCTGGTATGTAGCAGATAAGGAAAAAGAGATCACCAATGGTTTGCAAGGCCATTGATATGTGTGAAGTGCAAGTAGGAAGACTCAAACCTAGCAGATTTCGCGTTGGGCACAAAGTCACCCCAAGGTCCGTTCTGCTGGGCCTGGGGTTGGGCTCGCTACACCCAGATAGATCTACCGCTTACGTCCCTCGGTCCTACAATGAGGATTAATGGCCTCCAGTTCCCGCCTACCCACTCACATGATCTAAGTAGTAACCCTCCTTACGCTAACCATACCATGTATAAAATAAATCCCTGGTCACCCTGAACGAATCCCTGGTCACCCTGACCAAATATCATTCACATTTCGAAAATAAGCATTTGTTTTTGTAAAAACCGGTATGTTTAGTATAAACCTTTCGTAATTCATTTGTGTTCCTCGAAATCCCTTCGTAATATGATTTAGAAATACGAGTTTTGCGTTTGTTCTAAACTTTGTATGTTTTTGCAAAACGTGCATATCTTTCCACCCCGAAAACATTTATAAAAATGTAAAGCCGTAAAAAGTGGGGTTATGAACTCACCTGAATATTCCTGTGCAAAGCTAGCTAATTACGACTTCGTGATGTCGTTACCAAGACTTGTGCGTTCTACAACATTCCTAACACGGAATATCTAATAAGTCCCTAATTAATGTGGTAACAAATCTACGTGTTACCGAGCTCTACCGAATCGTGGACCGAACGATTCGACGGTTTGTTGTTAACTTATAAGAAACGAAGAAGTTATGCTTGCTAATTTTTCGTTTAGCTTCGTTTTGAGAAGTCGTATGTTGATATATAGGAATATTCGTATGAAAGTAATATATAATAACTTGTATTATATATCGCGTCTTGTATGAAAATTATCAAAATATGTGTATATGCCGTTTAGGAGTTCGAAATAAATATAAAAGAGTTATATTTATTCTACAAAAGAATCGTCGAGTTGTATTTGAAAATAAATATATAACTATATTTATTTTATAAACGAATACAAGTCGTTTGATGTTTGCAGTAAATATAAAAGCTATATTTATTTTGCAAAGAATCGACGTGAAACAAATACATAAACTGTATTTATTTTTTATAAAAGCATTCGTATTGTTTAATACTTGAAATAAATATACAAACTATATTTATTTTGTAAAAACGAATTCATGTTGTTCGACATTTGAAATAAATATATAAAGCTATATTTATTTTATAAAGAATTACGTGTTCGGCGCTTGAAACAATATAAATAATTATATTGGTTTTATAAAAGAGTTGTTGAATTTCCGAAGTTTAAAATAAATATAATAAATATATTTATTTGTTGTAAATAATTTCTGAATCGTTGCTCTCGAAAGTTGTAATGTGTCGTCGAAAGTAATTATATGTTTGTACTTGTTTCTATAAAAGTTTGTTTGAAACCGATGGTTGGTTTGATAATAAAACGCTATTTGTTTTACGGGTTTTCTCGAAAAACGGGCAGAGTTTCCTCTGTTTTTGGACGGCCCTGACAACTAATGTGTCGTTAATTTGTCAAAATTCAATCAAGATTCAAACGTAATATATTTACTTTGTCTAATATATCAAGATGTAAACCCTGGTTGTAGAAATCGCTAGTCGCTAGTCGGTCGGTGAGGTGGGGACTAGCGATTAATCGGGATTAACCGGGGATTAATCGGATATAATCGGGATTAATTGTAATTAATAAAAAATTAATCAAGATTAATCGGTGATTAATTGAGGATTAATCGGTGATTAATCGAGGATTAATCGGTACCTAGTCGGGATTTTTACAACCATGATGTAAACTATATTCACGTTGGTTCGAGCTCGTTCACGTAACGTTAACACTAAAAATAACCAAAATAAACGTGACGTTAATTTTTACCAAATCTCTCGCGTCGAACCGCGGACTGAGTTGATCGGGTCTGAGTTGACCGAGTCAGCTCTCGTTGACTGAGTTGAGCCGAGTCGGCTCGCTGAGTTGACCGAGTCAACTCGAACCGCTTCTGCCACAACAAATCTGACCGCGCTGCTAACTGCTGTTGACCCGAGCCGTTGACTGCTGACTTTTATTGACTGACCTTGACCGAGTTGACTCGGTTGAGTTGACCGAGTCAACCGAGTTACACCGAGTCGAACCGAGTTGAGCCAAAATCGGATCCGCTTATCCCGAACCTGAACACTCGAGTCAAACATAAACCAAACCAAACTTGGAGCCGAACATAACCCGAGTCCCACGTTTGAAAATGAACCGAGACTAAAACAAGTTCTGACTTGAGCCGAGACGTAACCCGAACCGTGGGTTAACCGAGCCGCTAACCATGGTTGACCGCGCCGAGCCAAAATTCTGACCCAACACACCCGAGCTGAGATCTAAGATGAACCTAACACTCGAACCAACCTCAGGCATCTCGGACCACCACTGCCGCTGCCCTGCCGCCGTGGAGAACCACCTTCACCGCCGCCGTCCTCTCTCCTCTTAATCTCTCTCTCTCTCTCTGCCTGGAACCAGCCATCGCTCATCACCACCACCCAACGATGGTGGTGGTGGTCCGATTTGACAAATCGAACAGAAAAAAAGGGGGGTACCTGCTGAACAAAAATCACCACCGCCACCGCCGTTAGAGGCGGCGGCTCCGCCTGCCGGAGAGACGACTGGGTGTTCGACCGGATTTACTCCGGTGACCGGAGATGTGAGAGGGGAGGGAGAGTGGGTGGGGTTGTGAGTGCATCAGATTGTGAGAATGAGGACTATGTTGTTGTGAGTGGGTACTTCAATTGGAAAAAGTGAAGTTCTTATTCAACTTCTGTGTGTAATGTTTTGTAGATGTATAGATCGAGTGAGAGAGAAAGAGTTTAGTCTGTGTGCTTGTTTGTTTGTGTAAGTTATGAAGAGAGAGAGAGAGAGAGAGAGGGGGTAAGGTACTATATAGAGGATGTATAAGATCTTGTGTGTATCAAAATAAATCTTGTACAAAATATTTTGGAAAGATTATATAGAGATTTTGTGCAGATTTTTAGCTCTATAGAGATTTTGTTTAGATCATGAAGGGATTTTTGGAAAGATCTACAAGAAGAATCTTGTAGTAGAGATCTAAAATATTATGTATGGTTTAGGCTTGGGCCCAGGGCCCACAAGCCCATCTCGTGCGTAAGTGGCCCGTAATTCCTACGAGACCCGTTGTCAAATCCAGAACTCCGTTTAACATCAAAAATTAAAATACACAGAAATACGGTCGGTAGTCATTGTTTGCACGCCCGTTCGTCGGTCACGGTAATAATCGCGAAAAAAATTGTATCGTTGCCATCCTTAATCCGTTTTTCGATCCGGTTTCGAATGTAGTCACTAAAATTAATTACGGAGCTAAATATAGCGTAAAATGTAAGTTTCGAAGGTGACAGGCGTCTCCGTTGCTTCCGTTTTGTTGCCGTTGCGTTTCCTACCATCGCGTTTTTAGTCCACGTTTGCATTTGTGTCGCACGGAAGCCCAATAAATTCACAAAATTAATTTCATAAACATAAAGTACTCGTGTAACATTCATACTTGTCGGCGTTGTCAGTATTTTGTACGGCATCAGTTCGTTGTCGCTTAATATTCAGCAGATTTTGCGTAAATCACCATACGCGCACTGTAAAGTCGTATAAACGTTCCTAGGCACTCCAAAGGCCTAATTAAGTTAATTTGCGCTGTAAACACCATTTATTATCGCGTTAATCACCTTGTTAATCACGTAATTAGGAGCCGTAAATCACCGGTTGTCACACTTTTCCTGGATCATAACAGATCACCTGAAACATGTTTGAAAAAGGTTTTGTCAGCGGGAAATACTGAGTGAATCATTCTATTTACAGAAAATGATGCATAGTTATTAATTACAGCATAAGAGCGATTACAATGGCTTCTATCTTATTTTTATCTGGCGCCCTGTCACAATGGTGACGATGGTCATACCACTATTAGGTCAATGAAACTAAATAGTGATGATTATCCCTAGTAGGTCAATGAACCTAACTGGGAGAAAATTAGTAATGTGCACAATACCCCCACTAGCCAGTGATTCAAGATATCCACGACTTAGTCCCTGTAATTATAACCTTTGAAAATAATTTGAGGTATTGTAAAACAGTTGATAAAAAGAGAATGACTCACATTGTGGATTTAATTTGAGCAGAGTTTAGCCTACTGATTAGCCTTTTTAACCTAAATTTAATAACAAGCACACAATTCTGGGTTAGTAATCAATACGGCATTTACGATAACTCACGAGATCAAACCCTCACAACGAATGACAAAGTGCGATACTTAAACATCCATCGAATTAACGACGAATGACAAAGCATAACCCTAATGTGGGCAGCACTTAAACATCCATCGGATATATTGATCGATCGGACAATGAATCGTAATAGCGATCGAGTTATTACCCTGATTGCGGTGTCGATTAGTGATCCGTGTGTGTTAATTGTGGTAAACAGAACGTAACTCGGTGCCTAAATCGAATTTCTTCGTCGAACGTACGCCGAATTTCAAGTGCCAATGTCTGCTATTTATAGTCAAAAATTGGCCAGGCTTGCGCACCGCAACACTAATACCCTTACGGTGCGCAAGGGACACCTAAGGACCATAGGGTTGCCACGTGTGGGACTAGGCCTGCTGAGTTGATAACTTCGTAAATTTCAATTTGTACAACGAGATTTTGAGATAATCGTCACTAGGGTTTACCCCCCCTGAGTTTTAAGGGCCCTGATCCTGATTCCGATTGTTCTGAAAATTTTAAGGTTTGCGCAGAATCACTTGGGTGTCTCAATTAGGGTTTCCTATTGGTCAAATTAATTTAATAAATATGAATTTTGATGAGAGTTGTTACAATAACCAGCTAAAATATATAGACTAAAAGATATATAGATGCATAACTACTAGTGTATTAGTTTGCGTTTTAGATTTCGAGAGCTGTGCAAGTGGTGCGCGTTTAGTAAAGCGATGAGCGGAAGAGCGTACAGAGTCTCCAAAATCGAAACATATAAATATGTAATCACATAAAGCACATAAAAGCGACAAAGCGTAAAATCAGGGATTGCGGGTTTAAAATCGAAATCGATTATCTTGGGTGTGAAACATCGACTACCCAAAGTGATTCGACTATTCTCAATGATCTCGAGTGCATGCCTTGGCGTAATAGACTGTGCTCTCACCAGAATATGGCGAACGACACGCATCCTTTCGGCTACTACGTGACTCAAGTCTTTGGAATCTATCGAGAGTTTGGTGAGAGTTTTGTAAAATCCGAGTAGGGAATGGAACTGGTTGTTAAGATGCGGGTTTCACCCCTAACTTAACAACTTTATTCCTGATGGTGTGGTAAAACCACGAGAGAGAGAGATGGAGAATTTCGTCAAGATATGGATTTCACTCCTGACTCAACGAAAGATTCTCGTGCTGAGAGTAAAAATTTCGCGTAGAGGGAGGGAGCGATTTTATCGAGTGTTCTTGGTTTTCACACCTAATCTCGACCAAATTACTCGATTGTGGTATGCGAGCGTTTTCGAAAATGTGTCCATTGTGTTAGCCTTAGGAAAGGCAATAGTGCGTTTTCAACTTTAGGAAAAGCTGCTTCGTGCAAAGCTGTAGTATGTTGTGTTCGCACAAAGATGGGATTTTAGCGAGTTCGAGAATAAGCTCGTGCGAAACCCCTACTGGGCTTGCACAAGGCGGTCTGTTGGTGCTTAGACTATAGACTAGGTCAATTCTAAGACATCAAAACCCGGACTAGGTTGAGTCTTTCCTAGTTCCTTATAGTTATGGCTCTGATACCAATCTGTCACACCCCAACCGATGGCGGAAACTTCGGGGCATGGCACTGAGCGAAACAGATTGTTCAAGAGAATCCATAACAACTATTAATGTCATTATATTTAACGTTTAACGTCCCATACCATTAAACATATAAAGCAAACAGTCATTACAGATATAGTCTCAAAAACAAATAAGCTGTTCCGACAACTCAGATTTATTTAGTTTGTTTCTAGACTCCCTAGCTTGCTTCGTCACATCAATCATAGCATCTTACACACCTGTAATATACGTTAAAATAAAGTCAATACATAGAATGTAAAGGTGAGTACACAAGTTTTAGTAGCATATAGTAGCGAAAGCGTTTACGCGTAACCAACATGTGACACATAGAATGTGAACCAAGTAAGTTATCGACAATGACATATGCAACCGACATAACTGCGAGTGTAGAATGCGCAACACATTATCACCACTGTGACCATGTGAAGTAAAACCCTTAACAACCCCTGTCCATGACAGGTGCTGAGTCCAAACTATAGTACTATCCTTGCTAAGGTGTCAGGCAACAATCACTGTGTAAACCTAACATACAAGCATTCATCGAGTCACGTATAACATGCGAGAGCGGTTAGCGTTTAAAAGTGTTTGCGTTGTGTGTTGATGTGATTTGATATAGGTAACGTATGTAACACCCAAAAGTGCGTTTAGGGAAAAAGGGTTCGAGTATACTCACCGTGCGTGTTTAGCTAGTAAACACAGTACTTAGATTGAAGGGAGCGCATTGGAGTTAGCCTGAACATAGAACGATAGTGTAAGCGTTTGAACAGCGTATAAACAGTGCGTCGGATGAGATTTGTCGAATGGTGGGTCGAACGGATCAGAACCCATTCGATCGGACAGTCATCCGGACGGATGGTCATCCGAGCGGATGACCATTCGAACGGATGGTCATCCGAATGAGGTGTGAGTGTTGTGGATTGTATCAAACTTTAAAGTTTTTGGTGTAGCATTTTGTAAAATGTGAAATGACTCTAGATGTTAAGTCATCCGGATGGATAGCCATTCGATCAGATGGCTATTCGATCGAGGTATTGATAGTTTGAAGTTTGGTCAAATCTTTTAAGTGTTGAAAGCTATACAAGACAAGTCACCTGGTCGAGTAGTCATTCGATCGGATGGTCATCCGATCGGATGGCTATTCGATTGGGCGATCTGATTGTAATGGAAACTTTATAAAATTTTCAAGTTAAAAGTTTGAAGTTTTAACGGAGACGGCTTGATGACGTGTCAAACAACGGAAAACCACACCAAATCCAGCTCAGTCGATCGGGTGGGAATCACCCCATTCGATCAGACTCAACTGTTCTTAATGGAGTTTCGTATTCAACCCATGAATCGGTCGTCTTCTCTGGTGGAAATATGTCCTCAGACCGGTTCTCAACTAGAGGATGAGTAGAGAGCCTGAATGAGTCTGGATTCCATCGGTTTAAGTAGGAAAGTGAAGAATGTTGGAGAAAAGTATGAAAACTGTTGGAAAATGTTGAAATATGCCGAAATCTCAACAAGATTTCAAGTTATGTGTGTGGAAATCCTTCAGATCTGAACCGTTCTCGATGTGATGAGGTCACACAACAGTATTCATAAGAAACCAAGATGACGTCACCTTCAAGGAGTCCAAATCAGGTGATTTCTAGGTGAAAATCAGTGAGTTTGATGGAGAAGATGATGAGAAAGTGTGTAGTGATGATGGAAGTAGAAGATTTAGGAAGAAAACTTACGGAAATAGCCTTGAATCGAATGAAATGTGCTTGAGAACGAGCTGGGAGCGAGTTGGGTCGGATAGAGCTGTCACATTAGTGAACAGTGATGTGACAGGTGGGTATTTATAGTGTGAGGGAGAGAGAGGCGGTGGAAGTGAGGTGTCGGATGGCCAGTCGATCGGATGGCCATTCGATCAGATGGTCATCCGGACGCATGATCATTCGATCGAATGGTCATTCGATCAGACGACTGGTGCAAGTTAGTTTTCCGACTTTCGTTTTGTGCGATAAGCGTTGCTTTGCGTTTAAGCGAGTTGCGAGTGAGCGTTGTGACCACATAACATTAAACAAGTAATCACACAATTAACACACATAACACCTAAGGTGCATAAAAGTAAATCTGCATTTCGAGTCTGTGATGAGATTGCGATGCGATAGGGTTTAGTATAAACATGCGATGTAATATGTGATAAATGTGATAAAATGCGTTTAAATAGTATGCGTTGTAATAGCGTTAAATGTGATAACTGTGTTTTGAATAAGCGTTGTGAATGCGTTGTAAAACATAGTTTATAAATATCGTTTGACCCGTTGCAATAATCGAAATCTCGAGAGTACAAGGTAATTAAGAAATAAGCAATAATTAAGCAAGAAATGGTAGATCTGTCATTTCTTATTAAAACGACCCGAAAGGTTGGGTTGTTACAAAAATGGAATTTGTAGCCAAACCCCACCATATATATATCTATATCTATATAACTATATAAAACAAATCTAACGTACAAGATGGTAAATTTGCCACGCGTATCAATTCTAAAGCGACATCTACAAGGTGCTTAAAGCCATTTGAGAGGGGGTAGAATAGCAAGTTCTCCAAAGTTTTAAGACACTATAAGGTTAATCTTGGGATTTCACTTGGAATTCTAAAAGAACCCTAATATAATATAATAATCATCTGTCATTCAAGCAATTGGTGACGATTAGTGTCCATTTTTACCAGATTAATCAACGGGTACAGAAGCCATCAAGAATAGGAAACACGCTGGAGTTCGCTATAATCTAAAACCATGCTATCATCACCATGTTCATCTCCAATTCCTACAAGAAAAACATCCAAGGTATCGTAAAATTCGTAAATTTAGGTTTGTAATTTGTGAAATTGAAATTAGGTTTTTTTTTTTTTGAATTGTGAAATTTAGTGATCAGTGTGTATAACTTTGTTATCATTTCTCTTCTTTACAAAACACACAACCCTATATAGAGAGACAGACGGACTGCGGTTTCAACTCTAGCGGTGATGAAGAACCAGGCTGCGGCAACGATTCACGGTTTATTTGTTAGTAAAGTTTGGTTCAACTAATTTGTTTCAGATCTGTTGTTGTTTGGTTTGTTGGTATGTTTGATTTGCTTATGCCTTTTCATTTGGTTTTGTTTTTTTAATGTTTGATTTTGTACTGCATATGGTCAGAATCACCACCGGTTCCCAAAGTTACCGCCACCGTCGTACTTGACCGCCCTACCACTCTTTACACCGGCAGATCCGAAGACACCATCTTCTGGTGGAAATTATCGATCACGTAAGTTAAACTTCAATTTCTCAACTCATATACATATGAAAGTGTTGCAATTGAACATTAATTTCAATTAGGTTTTGTTTAGTGCATTATATCTTAAGTTAGGTGCAGATTTCTTCATTTTGGTTTTGTTTAGTGCTGTATATCTTCAATTAAGTTTTGTTTATTGTAGTATATCTTCAATTAGGCTTTCTTTAGTGCAATATTTCTTCAGTTAGGTGCAGTTTATCTTCAGTTAGATTTTATTTAGTACATTATTTATCCAGTTAGGCTTTGTTTAGTGCAATATTTACTCTAAAGCTAAGGTATTATTTTGTAATTGGACAACTTTATGTGATTATGAAGTTTCATGTTTTTATATCAACATGACATGTAATATATATTTTTTAGATATCTGAAATACTCCTAGAGCATAACTGTCGAGGAAGCTCTAAACCATGAGTGGTAAGTATTTGTTCCGATTAGTTAATATATAATATAAAATTATAATCAAGTAGACAAGTAGTTCAATCTCCATCAGACTACAAAACACTAATTTTTTTGAAAGGATATTAGGAGGAATGGATGATGACATTTTTCCCCATCAAGCTTTAATCTTTTCATTAGCTTAATGTGGTTAGAAAAACCAACATAAATTTAAGATTAGATCTATTGGTTTCTATTTCTCAAGAGTTAACACCAGTAGTTACCAAATAGCTTGAATTTTAGGTGCCTAAATCCTATCTGACTTGGGAAGTTCTTCCTCAATCCAAAGCCAAACACCAAAGATACGTAAGTCTGATCATAGATTGATGAGAAAATATGAGTCTTTGTTGGCTATGATGTGTAAATTTGATTATAAGTTGATGAGAAAATCTGAGATTTTGGTTCGCTATAATGTGTAAATATGATTAGTTGATGGAAAATTTGAGTTTTCGTTCATGGTTTACAATTGGTTAATCATGTTTAAGCAAATCAACTATTAGTGTAAATGTAAATTTACCCTTTTATAAGAACTGCGTTTCTTGTTTTTCGAAACATGGGGGAAATGTAAAGACATTGTTGGTTCAGTTCTGTTTATACATGAGGGAAAACAATAAAAACATACCTGTCACAGCAGATAGTGCAGTGGAGAATCCAGTAATGGAGTTCGACATGCTTGTCATCTTGATCTGGTTCCTCCTTACGGTGCTGACTGATGATGGGGACTTAGAAATCGAAAAGGGGATTCGATTAGGAGAGGAGGTCGAATTATTGATGTTATGGCTAATGGGTTGTGTCTAATTGTGTAACTGAGTAACCCTTTAACCTCCACATAATTCTCCTTATATAAGCACCCAGGAGGAAACCTAATTAGTTAATAAGGGTAATATGGTCCATCAACAATTACCAACTAATTATTTAATAGGTTATTATATATTTTGATCTATATTATGTAAATGATTATAATGGCCATAGATTAAATATTAATACATAATATATTTAATCTTACATTCTCCCACTTAGCCGAGTAATCATTTACTATGAGTATTAGATAAGCCTGATCAGGAGTTAACACTCATTTCAGCCTTAAACAAGTACTATAGCAGAGAAATACAGCCGTTGAATCATTATGCGACTCAGGACCCCCATTAATCATACTATAGCCTTAATTTAAAACCTAATCATCATGATCAAAATACGCGTAAACCCTTTGTTTGATTTGTAACTTTATTTGTCAATATGCCATTATACCGGTTGAACATATTCTAAGAGACATACAAAATCAAACTGAGGAAATTTCATTAACATAAAACATAAGCTAGTACAATATGCTTAAATAAGGTCTTTACTAAATCCCATATTACGAACATGTTCTTCATAAACCTTAGGAGGGAGACCTTTAGTCATCGGATCCGCAAGCATATCTTTAGTACTAATATACTCGATACAAAGATTATTTTCCTCAACTCGTTCACGTACAAACAGATATTTTGTATCGAGATATAAACCAGCTCCAGTCGAACTGTTACTGTTCGAGAAACTAACGGCAGCTGAATTATCACAGTAAAGCTTCAATGGTCTAGAAATGGAATTAACAATTTTGAGTCCAGTGATCAGATTTCTAAGCAACATTCCATGACAGGTTGCGTTATAAACAACAATGTACTCTGCCATCATTGTGGAAGTTGTGGTCAACTGTTGTTTATGACTCTTCCATGAGATAGGGCCGCCTGCTAACATAAAGATATAGCCCGAAGTGGATTTCTTGTCATCTTTGCATTTTGCAAAGTCAGAATCAGAATAGCCCACCACTTCTAAATGATCACTTCTTCTATAAGTCAGTTTATAGTCTTTCGTCCCTTGCAGATATCGAAGTACCTTCTTAGCTGCTTTCCAGTGATCTAGGCCAGGATTAGTCTGATAACGGCCTAGCATTCCAGCAATATAAGCGATATCTGGGCGAGTACAGACTTGAGCATACATCAAGCTCTCGACTACTGACGCGTAAGGTATCTGGCTCATTTGCTCCTTCTCAACCTCTGTTGTCGGACACTGGAATGAACCGAAAACATCTCCCTTAACTACTGGAGCGACGGAGGGTTTGCACTGTTGCATGTTGTAACGTGTAAGGACACGATCTATGTAAGCCTTCTGGGACAATCCTAAGATCCCTCTGTGTCTATCTCGGTGAATTTCGATGCCAATGACGTAAGAAGCCTCTTCGAGATCCTTCATGTCGAAGTTATGCGAGAGTAACCGCTTCGACTCATGCAACATGTCTAAACTATTACTTGCCAATAGAATATCATCTACATAAAGGACAAGTATAGTAAAGTTGCTCCCACTCATCTTGAGGTAGGTGCATTGACCCACTTGATTCTTCATAAAACCTTGTTTCTTCATGACTTCATCAAACTTGAGGTACCATTGACGTGATGCTTGTTTTAACCCGTAAATGGATTTCTTCAGCTTACAGACTAGATGCTCCTCACCTTCAGGTTTAAAGCCTTCAGGCTGTTTCATGTAAACATCTTCGTCCAAATCTCCATTAAGGAAAGCGGTTTTAACGTCCATCTGAAGCAGCTTTAAATCGAAATGAGCTACTAGGGCCATGACGATCCTTAATGAATCTTTACGAGAGACAGGTGAAAACGTCTCTTGATAATCAATTCCCTCTTTCTGAGTGTAGCCCTTTGCAACCAATCTCGCTTTGTAGCGTTCAACGTTACCATTCGGATCCAGTTTTGTTTTGAATACCCATTTACATCCTACGGGTTTGGCTCCGTTGGGTAATTCTACCAAATCCCAAACGTTATTTTTCTTCATGGATTCAAGCTCTTCAATCATTGCTTTATTCCATTCAGAAGACTGATCACTACTAATGGCTTCATGGTAAGAGATAGGATCATTGAGCTTTCTAGGATCCATTTCAGTCAGGTAGGTAACGTAATCATCCCAATTAGTAGGCCTTCTTTGCCTAGATGACCTCCTGAGTGGATTATCGGGTTCAGCGTTGTCTTGGTTTTGAGCGTTTGATGTGCCTTCGTCATGAGGTATAATGGGTTCTGATTGTAGAGGTGAATTTGGAGTTGGTGCAGTAACTTCAGGTACAGTAGTTGCATTGGGTACAAGAGGAGTAATTGGAGTAATGGTAAGCGACGAGTCTCTCCCCCTGCGTCTTGTACTTCTTGCAATTCTTCATAAGGGTTGGTACTGCTCCCACTGACCTTGAAATCCTCCAGGAACGCAGCACACTTGGTTTCAACAATACGGGTGACATGGGAAGGACAATAGAAACGATAACCCTTAGAGTTCTCAGGATACCCGATAAAGAAACAGGTAACTGTTTTAGGGTCAAGTTTCCTTAGGAAAGGATTGTAAAGTTTCGCTTCAGCAATGCAGCCCCATACTTTCATATATTTAAGACTCGGTTTCCTTCCTGTCCAAAGTTCATAAGGAGTTTTAGGGATAGACTTAGAAGGAACTCTATTGAGTATATGAACAGCTGCTTTTAACGCTTCAGTCCAGAGGAATAATGGTAAATTAGTGTTGGCTAACATACTGCGCACCATGTTCATAAGGGTACGGTTTCTTCTTTCAGCGACACCGTTCTGCTGAGGTATACCAGGCATGGTGTATTGGTTCACAATCCCCTGGCCCTTACAAAACTCATAAAATGGACCAGGAGCTTGACCCACATCAGTATGTCTTCCATAATATTCATCGTCTCTATCTGATCTCACAACTTTAATCTGACGATCTAATTGCTTTTCAACTTCAGCCTTATAATCTTTAAAAGTTGTTAGAGATTCAGATTTTTCCTTAATAAGATACAAGTACATGTAACGAGAATAATCATCAATGAAAGTGATAAATAAGTATGTCCTGTTATGCCAGCGATTTGGTAGGGACCACTAATGTCAGTGTGAATGAGTTCTAATAAATTAGAGCTCCTAGTGGCACCTTTCTTATTCGCTAATGTCATTTTACCTTTAAGACATTTGACACATGTTCCAAAATCAGAGAAATCGAGAGGAGGTAAGACTTCATCCTTTACGAGACGATTTAATCGTTCTCTTGAGATGTGGCCTAAACGCTGATGCCACAACATGGATGAAGTTTCTAAGTCTCGTTTCTCTTCCATCTTTGTGAGTGATTCATTAATGTTATATGACAACAAAGATTTGGAAAAGTTATCTTCTAGTTCTAATCTATAGAGACCACCATCCAGAATGCCAGTACCATAAAGAACAGAATCATAAAGGATAGAGAGTTTGCGATGACCATGGGAAACAATAAAACCGTCCATGTCTAACTTTGGTCCTGATACAAGGTTCCGAGTTACCTCAGGAACATATAAGGTATCATAAAGTTTAATACATAAACTAGTTTTCATAACTAATTGTAATGTTCCAATGGCCTTCACTTTTAATTCTCGATCATCCCCAACCTTGAGCGTTCTTTGGTTTCTTTCCAGCTTCCGGATTGAAAGGAATCCCTGAGTTGAATTGGTAACATGAACCATAGAACCAGAATCAAACCACCAAGAATTAGCAGGAACACTTAAATTATAGGACTCAAGTATCATAAAATAATCGTTACCTTTCTTAGCCAGCCACTCCTTAAAGTCAGGGCATTCCTTCTGCATGTGTCCTGTCTTCTTACAGAACTTGCAGCGGATACTGCCTAAGGAGTTCTTAGAGCTGGAGGGTGCACTTGTATTAGGATTAGGATTAGGCCTTTGGACTTTTGAAGCATCCTTCCTCTGATAATTGTTCTTCCTTTTCTTAGAGTTGGAGGTAGTGAAGTTGGCAACATCAGTATGGCGATCCATCCTCATACGCTCTTCCTCCTGTACGCACATGGCGACCAGCTCACTCATCATCCATTTGTCCTTCTGAGTGTTGTAATTGATCTTGAATGCTTCAAAGGACGAAGGAAGCGAAGTAATGATGAAATGAACAAGGAAACCATCACTGATTTCCATTTCCAGCCCCTTCAACTTATTGGCCATGTCATTCATCATCATGATGTGTTCGCGAATGCCGCTCCTCCCATCATACTTAGTTGTCACCAGCTTGAGAATAAAAGTACTAGCGTGTGCTTTAGACGTCCCCTTGAACTGAGCCTCTACATGTTCCAAGTAGGTTTTAGCATCTTCAGAATCAGGAATGGCTCCCCTGATTGCATTGCTTATGGACTGCTTCATAAACATGAGAGACATGCGGTTACACCTAGTCCACTTGTCATGAGTTAACTGCTCAGCTGCAGTACTAGTAGTGGTAAGGTCCGCTGGCTTATTCTCTCTTAGAGCATAATCAAAGTCCAGCAGCCCAAGAGTAAGCATGAGAGCATCCTTCCATGCAGCAAAGTTATCACCAGTCAAAGGTGGAATCCCGCAGTTGGGTGCTGATAGTGGAAATAAGATGAGCAAGTTATGATACTAAGGAAGAAATCCTAATGTGATCTAAGGGCACGTTAAACTAAGGCAGGCATAAATAATGACCATTTTACATTATGAAGTTGTGATATTGTCCATTACTAACATCAAAATAATAGACTTAGCTAAAAAAAATTCTACTTAAACGAAGACAAAACAGCTTTGGCCAGAAGTGTAATCATTTAAGCATATGTGCAAAGTGGTTGTAACAAATCAGCTTTGGCCAGAAATTGAGACAACCACTTTAGTTACGCACTCGTTGAGTATGCCATCTATGAATGAATTAAATCAGCTTTGGCCAGAAATTAAGACATTCATGCTTATGATGCACACACAACATAGCTTTCGTAATACTTGAACGATAAGTAGATGTATCAAGTCAGCTTTGGCCAGAAATGATATATCAAAAGCTCATTCAAGTTAAGCTATTCTGGTTTTGCAAAACATTATCTGATTCTGATTAATTAACTAAGTAAATTACAAGACCGTTTATTTAATAGCAAACCACCCGTTAGCGCGGATCGAACTTGTTGTCACAACCTTGTTGTCTCGAGTCGAGACCTTGTTGTCTTGTTTAAAAATTTTTAGTTCACATTAAACAGCTTAAAATAATGAGGTTTCGAGTCACAACCTTGTTGTCTCGAGTCGAGACCTTATGGTCTCGAGTCGAGACCTTATGGTCTCGAGTCGAGACCTTTGTCTCGAGTCATGATCTAATGGTCTTCAATTCATGATCTAATGGTCTCGAGTCGAGACCTAATGGTCTCGAGTCGAGACCTCTGTCTCGAGTTGTGAAGGTTTAATGGCCTTAGTCGAATCCTCAGTGGTCTCGAGTTGACACGTTATGGTCTCGAGTCGAGATCTAATGGTCTCGAGTCGAGACCTCTGTCTCGAGTTATGAAGGTTTAATGGCCCTGATGATTTCGAGTCGAGACCTTGATGTCTCGAGTCGTAATCTGATGGTCTCGAAGCTTCCTGTTAACAGCTGTGAATGTGGAAACATAACTGAAAATTCGAAATCTAAGGGATTATGAGATATTGTTTCCTGTTTAAGATGATCTAATTTTATCAAAATATTTCGAAAATTATAATCTGTTTATCTAATAACAGTTTTCGAAAATCTATTGAGGACAAAACAGATCAAAACCAGGAAAAACACTTCATAATCCGAATCATATTCCAAATCATAACAGAATTTTCGAATTTTCTAAGAACATGCGATGAACCCTAAACATAAAATAAAATTCTGGAACCCGAAACCTGAAACTTTTAAGAGTTCTAAACAGATTTCGGTTGTAAAAATATAAACCCATTTGATTTCGAGTGAATACATAATTAATCCTTTTCCGAAAACAGAGATTTCGTGTGATTATATCCGACTCGAAAACTGCTGTTAATTATATGTGGCTTTCAAAATTCCGTTTTCCAAGTTTCTATCCCAGAATTGATGGATACGAAAACAGAACTGACTAATCAACATATGCTCTGATACCACATGTTGGTTCAGTTCTGTTTATACATGAGGGAAAACAATAAAAACATACCTGTCACAGCAGATAGTGCAGTGGAGAATCCAATAATAGAGTTCGACATGCTTGTCATCTTGATCTGGTTCCTCCTTAGGGTGCTGACTGATGATGGGGACTTAGAAATCGAAAAGGGGATTCGATTAGGAGAGGAGGTCGAATTATTGATGTTATGGCTAATGGGTTGTGTCTAATTGTGTAACTGAGTAACCCTTTAACCTCCACATAATTCTCCTTATATAAGCACCCAGGAGGAAACCTAATTAGTTATTAAGGGTAATATGGTCCATCAACAATTACCAACTAATTATTTAATAGGTTATTATATATTTTGATCTATATTATGTAAATGATTATAATGGCTATAGATTAAATATTAATACATAATATATTTAATCTTACAGACATGTATTACAAATGATGATAATAATTCATTTAGATGCGATTTCCGTGGAGCTCGAATGAGGGCATCCACCCGACAGTAGAAAACGAGCAAGCATTGGAGATGCTAAGGAAGGGACACAAACAAAAACAGTTAGACGTAAGACACATATAATGTTTGTTAGTGAAGGACTTCTTAAATGTAAGGTTTTTTTAGCAATATTAGTGATGTAATTTGTGTTTCAGTTTCTTGAAGTCATTTTTGTGTAGGAATTTCAATTGCATAAACTTTTACACTTAATCACTTGTATAGTTTTGCTATCTCATTTGCCACAAAGTGATGACTCAGCTGCTTACTACTCCATGTGCTCACAATTTCTGTAAGTCATGCTTGCAGGATGCTTTTGCTGGTCAAACATTTATAAAGGAAAGAAATTGCGAAGGTAGACGAACATTAAGGGCACAAAAGAATGTCATGAGATGTCCGTCATGCTCTAATGATCAGTGGCGGATCTAGCCAAAATATTCAGGGGTATCCCAAATTCTTTTTTGCCAATCATTCATATAATAATAATAAATACATGCTAACAAGTAATGTTAACAATGTTGTCGCATGGGAAAAAAAGTATTATCCTATGTTATCACGTAAATGAGTTTTGATAAATTTCATCGTGGAAAAAGAAATCTCAACCGCAACTTGCAACAAGCAAGACTAAAGGCACTTTATATGTAATGTGATATTTCATTTGAACCATTTTTTTTTGCAAGTTTTCCAACCACTACTATATACTCTAATACACTAAAATATTTTGAGTATAACTTGGCAAACCGTCATAACTTTTTGCTACCAGTCACTAAAATATTATGATAATTCAACTTTTTGGAGGGCGTCTTTTACTATTAGTTTCATTGGCATTTAACGGATTTCGTTAATTCTCGATAATTGATTTGATTATTACCAAAGTCACTTTTCAAATACTTCTAGGTATCATAATAATAATAACTTATGTCAAACTGTAAAAAAAAAAAAAAAAAAAAACAACATGTTCAGTTTTCTTAACTTGGAAACATATTTAATTAATGGTTAAAACAAACATTATCTTGAATATTGATATGGTAAAACTGTGAAAAGAGATAGTGGTTCGTTAGAGCAAGCAAGGCTAAACAGTTGGGCTTTCAGTAACTAAGGGTTTTGTTTATAAAAAAAGCCCATTTGGCCTTGTTTAAATATATTAAGAGTACCCTAATTTCTTCTTCTCTTTTCTATATTCTCTGCGGTTCTCCCAGACTTCCAGTAGCTAAACAACATCGCCGGACCACCAAAGTGGCACTACCGACTGCCATTTCTCTACCGGAATATGTTTAGGGGTATCCTAATGTTTTGTTTAGGGATATCCTATACATAAAACACCAAAAAATACACTTTGGAATGCACTTCGGAGACAAAGTTGAGGGGTAGCACGGGCAACCCTGACACCATGCTGAATCCGCCCCTGCTAATGACATTTCTGAGTACCTTCGAAATCCATAGGTAACTTTGATAATCCAATATGTTTTTAGTATATTTTGTTTGTGTGGTAGTGGGTTTAAATTAAAAGTACTTGATGGTTAAAATTACCATTTCATCATTGTATCTCATTATAAGTATATATTTCGTCCAGCTATTTATTCGATCTCTATGTATTTGCTTATTTGGTTTTGTAACTAGAAATCAAGAACTCAAGACATATTTCATTACTAATTTCTTTATTAAAAAACCAATGCTTCTGTTTTTGTTACGAAAGTAGGACACATTTGTTATATTAAGAATTTTTGCATGTTGTTGGGCCAGTTTTGTTAATTTTTTTCTATTGGGCCAATTTGGCCCAAGTTTATAGCAATAGAAAACGGTAAGCCGATTCATAGCCGAAAGAAATTACAAAACAAATCAAGTTAACGAAGTTGCTTGGTTTACACATTCAAATAACCGAACTTCTTGGTTAAGGTTCACTTTTAAGTCAAGATCAACCAAGGCCTAGCCATAAAGTTATATACATATGGTACACAAACCCTTTGTTGGGTTCTTTGAATTTTATTCACGGGAAAAATTAAAAGTAAGAAAACCTAACATATGATTAAGTTATAAAATTTATCTTTTACATTTGTTCAAACACATCTAGGCAATGGCTTTATTACTTATTTGAGGAATTTATCAATTAATTGATAAGAAGTGGAATGTATGTATTATGCATGTGACAATGCTTATATTTGAGGAATATATCAATTGTATTTAGTATTTAAAAAAATGTCGGGAAAAAGACTTAAAACGTGTAACAATGCTTACTATGAAAAAGATTTTCATGGGTCAAAGCGTGAATTTAATCATATGTTGATGTCCAATTGTTAACATGTCCTATTATTACATGTGTTAATACTAAATTGTTAGGGTAAATTACACTTTTCGTCCTTAATGTTTGTAGCAGGTTGCAATAGATAGTCTTTAACTTCAATAATTACAGTCACAGTCCTTTATTTGGAAAACGTGTTACACCTTTCGTCCTTTAACACTAACCAAGTTAAAATTTTTAGTTATGTCTATCTATTTAAGGGTATTCTGGTCATTTCATGTTTTATTTAAAATATTCATTAATAAATAAAACAAAAAAAATTGACATATATACCATCATCTTCCCCCAATTCAATCATCTTTCCCAAAACCTAAAACACCATAAACCTTTCTCTCAGCCATCTCTCTCGAAAAACCACCCTCAGCTTCTCTCTCAACTAATTCAATCATAATTCTTCAAATCTTTTAACAAAATTACCTCCACTCTCACTGTCACCACCGCCACCAGAACTGTAAACCGACCACCCACAACCACCGTCTCTCCAACAACCACCCTCAGCCTTCTCTCTCAACCTTCCTTCACCGTCTCTGACCTCCACCACTAGAACCAACCGACCACCGCCACTAGAAACAACCGACCACCGTCACTCCTTTCCACTCTTCACTTTCTTCAATCAACAACAACAATGGCATCTATGCCTTGCTCTTTAAACTTCACTTCCCCATCTTTCAATTTCTCTAAATCCATCAAACCCAATTCCCTTATTGTCTTCGGTTTCTTGTTTTGGAACCAGTTCTGTCAAATCTCTTTTAGGCTCATCAAATTCAGGGCTTTTCCAACATGGGTTTGCTCTAAAAGCTGGAATCTTTTCTGGGTTTTCGTCTGATTCTCGATCTGAATTTGGGGTTTTTGCTACAGCTGCCACTGGAAAGACTATTTATGATTTTACTGTAAAGGTAGTTTAGTAGATTTTAGCCTCTGTGTTCTTTTGTGTCTGCCTTATTGTTTAAATATGTTTTCTTTTGTTTGTGAATTGCACATGTTGATGTGGATTTCTTGTTGAGAAGTTTGCAAGATTTATCTTATGAACATAATTGCATTTGTTTGATTGAGCCCATTTTCATCAATTTCCCATCTTAAATTTTGGGAATTTTCTAGAAACCTGCAACTATTTCCATTTTAGGAGGTTTGTTAATTTAGAGTTATCTTGAAGTTTATTTGGTTCCACAAGATGTATTTTTTCAAAGATTTTATGGGCAATGTTATATTATAATGCAAGATATGTTAGAAACTTCTGGTTGTACTCGGGAGGTGGTGGTTACGAAGATGATGGTGATTTTCGGCGGCCGTAGTAGTGGCCGGATGAGGATGGTGGAGAAAACCTAGAGAGAGATAAGGAATAGAGAGAGAGAAAGAGAAGAGAGTTGAGAGAGAGGGGGTCATGAGAATGAGAGAGAGAGAGTTGACTGGTATATTTAATTTTTAATTTAATTTTAGAATTTTTTGTTTTATTTATTAAATAAATTTCAAATAAATTGATTAAAATTACCATCTTACCCTCATGTGCAAGGCACATGCCAACTTAACTGAATTTTTTTAACAAGGTTAGGGCCAAATGACGTAGAGTGTAACGAGATTTACAAATAAAGGACCGTGACTGTAATTATTAAAGTTAAAGGTCATCCATTGTAATCCAATACAAACATAAAGGACGAAAACTGTAATTTATCCAAATTGTTAATTACTACTTCTTTTACGTGACTCATAACCAAACAAAATGATATGCTAGAAAAACTAACAGGAAACACAAACAATGCTGCACACGTTAACCCCGCTGCAACGCACGGGTTCCCCACTAGTATATATATATGATAATTAATGTAAAAAGGAGAAGAGAGCTTACAAGGTATAGGAAAGATGTCACATGGATGTAAGGGAAGGTATTTACGTCCATTTAACCACACATTGTATTGGACTCAAAATATTTAGGGTTATTGGATTTTATCACCCCCAGCTATCGGCCTTTGGCCGTTGCCACCCGCAACTAACACTTTGACACCCGGCACCCCCAATTTGACTTTTTGTTTGTGCTAGCACCGCCCAGTTAAATCTCCACTAACTGCGTTTGTTTTTAATCCTACGTGGTACTCCATTTCCTATGTGGCAAGATGAGGTGGATTATTTGGGGGGCTTATGTGTATATTTTAATTACTATAATGAAGATAATATATATAGCAATATGTATGTATATGTACAGAATATATCCTCCCCTTCTCTCTTTAATTCTCTCCCTTTCTCTGCCACCACAAACCGCCACCCACCCCCTCTCTATACCACCGCCCCGCCTGTACCGCACCACTCCCAACCACCACGAACCACCTCATTTCTCTGTGAAATCCTAGAACCAGATTACCTCAAATTCACAAAATCAAAAACCTTTTCTAATAACAAAAACATAAAATCGAATCTAGATCTATTTCTTAAAATAAAAACATAAAAAACCCTCAAAATCCAAGCCTAGAATTTTGTAAAAACCCTCAAAGTTTGGATCTGTTTATCACCGAACGAGATGAATCAATGATGGTGGCACCAGTAGCGGAGGTGGCTGAAGCTCCCTACCGTCTGTGGGTTTGGTGGCCGTTGCAGTCAATTGGGAATGCCGTTTCGACTGTGTGGGTTCAGCGTATGGAGCTGTTCATGCTGACACACCGGACGTAATAAACACTTTGCCGGCTCCATTGTTTCAGTTGGTCTCGTCACTTTGCCGGCTCCATTGTTTCAGTTGGTCTCGTCACTTGTTTCA
Source organism: Helianthus tuberosus (assembly GCA_030545235.1). Taxonomy (NCBI): domain Eukaryota; kingdom Viridiplantae; phylum Streptophyta; class Magnoliopsida; order Asterales; family Asteraceae; genus Helianthus; species Helianthus tuberosus. The sequence continues at coordinate 179,766,327 of CM060366.1, forward strand.
GTCCGGTGCCGGTTAGGTACTTTCTGCCTGCTATTTCTGCTCCGCCGGAGGATTCTTTTTCTGATGTGGCTCCGTCTCTGGCCCAGGTTATGAGTTCTGGTGATGAGTCGGAGGCTAGTCCTAGACCTGATTCGTCGGATTCGGTTTCGGTTTCTGGAATTGCAGTTGTTTTAGGGTTAGGGTTTGCTGTTTTGAGTCTGTAGGTTTTTTAGTTTATGATGCATTGTATTTGAAGATTTGGTTTAGTTGAAGTGTTTATTATTATTATTAATTTAATTAATATTATGAGACATAACACCTCATCATCCACATCAGCATGTACAGATCATCAAAATGGTGCCACGTCGAACAAATTACTAACCAAGTTAGAGCAGATTTAACTGAGTGGTGCCAGTGCATACAAAAAGTCAAGTTGGGGGGTGCCGGGTGTCAAAGTTTTAGTTGCGGGTGGCAACGGCCAAAGGCCGATAGTTGGGGGTGATAAAATCCAATAACCCAAATATTTAAAAAATAGTTAAATAAAATGCCTAGCAAAATTCATAGCAGAATCTAGAAGAAAAATATATAAAATCAAACATAGAAAAAATTGTAGCAACATCCAAAGCAAAACCGAGGAAATAAATATAAAAAATAAGGTAGTAAAATTGGTAGCAAAACCATGAAAATAAATATTTAGAAAATAACTAAAAAGAGTTAAATTAAAGAGTTAATTGTCATTTTAGTCCCTGTGGTTTGGGCCATTTTGTCAGTTTAGTCCAAAGGTTTCATTTTTAACATCTGGATCCAAAAAGGTTTCATTGTTGCCATTTTGGTCCAACTGACTTAACTCCATCCATATCTGTTAAGTCTGCCAAGGGCATTTTAGTCATTTCATTTTTCTTTTTATTAACCCTTTATTCTTTATTGTTTTTCTTTTAATTAAAGCTTTATTGTTTATTGTCTTGCTAGAAATAACGGTCACCTCCTACATATATCTGGTATGAGGAAGACAACAAACCATCACCTCCACCACAACAACCATCACCTCCACCTCAGCCTCCACCGGCCTTCGGCACACCCCCACCACTACCACCCTAGCCGGAACAATTCAGGAAGATAACAAATCGGAACCGATCGGAACCGACCGGAACCGACAGATTGGACATACCACAGATCAGAAAGATAATGGTGGTGGTGAACGGTTCTCTCTCTCTCTCTCTTCTCGGTTCTCTTCAGATTTGACCTAAATTTCATCTGAATCTAACCTGCTATCATCTTCAAATTCATTTAACGACAATCAAACAACAAAATCTACATAGAAATTTCATGATAATATGATGCAATTTCATATATAAGCTGTTCAATTGAAACAACGCCAGTGATTTGAAGAATTTAGGATGAACATATCAATTTTGACCTAAAATATATTCAAATATTACTGGCTATCGTCTTCAAATTCATTTAAACATCGATTAAAACAACAAAATCTTCATAAGTTCATAGAATTTCAAGATAAGATGACGCAACTGTTCTTGATGTTGCTGGTGTGTACCCTTCAACCGCTTCTGGAATAAGATGGATGACGGTTTGATGGTGGTGGCAGTGGATGGTGATGGACGACCGAGAGTGGTGGCGCGACCAGAGAGAGTGGTGGTTGGTAGATGACGGTGAACTAGCGGTGGAGTACCAGTTTGATTCGATCTCTCCTTCTCAAGTTGTGTTTGTGGGTTTGAGAAAAATGGGGGTTAGGGTAAAGCTTTAATTTAAAAAAAAGGCACCATTGAAATGACAAAAATACCCCTTGACTAACTAACAGATATGGATGGGGTTAAGTCAATTGGACCAAAATGGCAACGATGAAACCTTTTTGGATCCAGATGTTAAAAATGAAACCTTTGGACTAAACTGGCAAAATGGCCCAAACCACAGGGACTAAAATGGCAGTTGACTCTAAATTAAATTTGTAGCAAAGTTGAGAGTATATGTATTTAAAAAATAATTAAATAAAATGCATATAGAGTGAACACTAGGTTGAGAGTGAACTATATGAACCAATCTGAGTCATTAATTGTTTAGATCTTGTAAATTTTAAGAGTAAATTGCCATTTTAGTCCCTGAGGTTTGACCAAAATTGGCACTTTAGCCTAAATAGCTTTTTTCTTGCCATTTTAGTTCAAATAGTTTTGTTTTCTGTCATTTTACTCCCCGACTTTTGTCATTTTTGGCCATTTTCATCAAACCCACTAACTCCATACAAAAAGTTTAGTTAACTTAGGTGAATTTTTGTCAAACCACATTTTTTTTTTTGCAGGTGTGATGGTATGGGGATGGTGTTGTGCCAGTTTACAGTGAAGATGATGGCGGCGGTGTTGGTTGATGACGTGGGTAGTGGAAAAGTGGCCGGCGTGGGTGGAAATGGTGGGTGGTGATGGTGGTGGGGTGGATGGTGACGGTGCAGGCATGTGGTGGCGATGATAGAAGGTTGTGATGGGGTGGTGATGGGAGGTGGTGGTGGTCAATTAAAATTGGATAAAAATGACAAAAGTCAGGGACTAAACTGACAGAAAACAAAACCATTTGGACTAAAACGGCAAGAAAAAAACTATTTAGATTAAAGTGGCAATTTTGGTCAAACCACAGTGACTAAAATGGCAATTTACTCAATTTTTCATAATGAGAGTATTGTATTATTTATGTGTGAAAATAAATGAAAAGTGTATAATGGTAAAATGTTAACTAGTTCTCTCTCCAATTAAATACTTAATTACATTCTTTCTCATTTTTTTTTCTCTCATCAATTAACTAATTTTTAATCCTAAAAATTATAACCATTATAAAATATTGTTCAATCTAGAACATAATTAAAAATACTGTAAAAGTGAATGTACATATATGTATTATACGTATTCACAATTTAAAAATATATGTACATATATGTACATTAACAAATATTGTTCCATCCGATTGTCTTCTTTAAGTGTACATGTTTGATTTGTATTGTGCACGTATGCATAATATACTTCTAAAATGAAGTTAATGATATGGTTTTTCAAGATGGTACATATATGTATATCAAGTATCTGAGATGATTGTTCGGCATTGTCAATGTGTACTTAACAGTCTCAACACGTGTATACATATATGTACATTAATAAATTATATTCATAACACGTATGTACACATATGCACATTATCACACCTATGTTCAGAACAAGTGTATCTTATTAAACCATGCTTAGATTAATCATTTTCTTTCCAAAGGTACATATATGTCCTGTATTAAACTATGTAAAAAATAATTTCTCCAATTAACAAATGATCAAGTATACGTAATATATAAAATCAAATCATAAAATGAATGTAAATATTAAAATATCGAAAATCTAACATGATTAGGTAAAATAAATAAAAATCAGTATGTGTTAGATAAATTACCATGAAAAAATGTAAGTAAAACGTGAAGGGTCAATAGTTTCATTCAAAATCAACTAGCATTTTCAAATTACTAATTAGTTTATTATGGCATCTGATTTCATAATTTTGTTTAGAAAATATTTAATTGAATTGCTAAAATATATTTTGTTTACGCAAGATTAAATTTACTTACTAAAATGTAGGGCTCAGTTATGGTAACTTATTTTTTAAAGTTAATTTTTAACTAGATCTAAAATAAATAACAATTAAATTTAATTGGCTAATGACAATCCTATCCTTTTAATTTTGAAGGTAATAAGGGTCAAGATTGGTTCACTTAGTTCACTCTCAAGAAGTTTTTTTTTGGGTAAAGGGTTACCCCGGTAATTCTATTAAAACAACCCGCAATTAAGTACAAGTAGTGAGAATGTGTTCCCCACTAGTTCATATACAGGACATGCCCCATATATGTAAACCAAACAAACCAAACAACCTATGACACCCCATAACCTAGCCTACTATACATCATGAAACGATATCAAGTAGACACGACAAACCAAAACAAAATAAACCCTCATCCTCCATCATCAAAGATAAAGTTGCCACAAACTGTCAGCCCCTTCACTCTCAAGAAGTTGTTCACTATTAAACCTATATATAGGGCAAGGATAAATTGAAAACCCACTTGATTTGAATAAACACTGAAAACCCAATAACAACCATTGATTATGATGCATGGATGGCTAAGATTAATTTTGGGATATGTGTTGCTTTTTCTCCATTTCTCTCAATATTTAAATATATATGATGTACTTGAAGGGTAAAATGGGAAAAGTCTACTTCCATGTGTCAGATTTTTTATTTCTTTTGATGTAATTCTGTTTTTGTTTTTCATTTTTATATAAATCAGATTTTATGTTTCTTTTTTATATACATCTGTATTTTATTACATAAAAAATGTAACATACATTTTTTAATTATCAATTTATGCCACATTTGTAATAACACACTTTATTTCTATAACATAAAATATTAGACAGAAACGTAACATATAATTTTTACATGATCAAATGCACTTTATTTTCTATAACGGACATTATTTCTGTAACACAAAAAAATGCAACAGACATTTTTGCTTTGATTGATTGTTACATTTCTAACACAAAAAAAATGTAACAACACACTTTGTTTCTGTAACAGTCACTTTGTTTTTACAATAATCTGGGAAAAAATGTAACAACACATTTTATTTTTACAAGAGTCTAAAAAAGTGTAACTATCCACTTTATTTTCAGTAACGTGCATTATTTATGTAACACGAAAACATGTAACATGCATTTTTTCTTTGATTGTTACATTTCGTAACTATGTTCAACATCAAACATCTTTTGAGTCATCTTCAACATCTTCAACATCATCTTCAACATCTGAAACATCATCTTCAAAGCGTAGATTTGCAAACAAAGCTAAACAAAAAAACTTACTTATTCACCTTCTTGAACAAGATCTGAAACAAATTTTACACAAAAAATTGATGCAATCAATAATAAAAACAACAGTCTAAAAAAGTGTAACAACACACTTTATTTTCAGTAACGTGCATTATTTATGTAACATGAAAAAATGTAACATGCATTTTTTAATTATCAATTTATGCCAGAAACACAACACACTTTATTTTCAGTAACGTGCATTATTTATGTAACACGAAAAAATGTAACATGCATTTTTTAATAATAAAAAATTACAGATCCACAAAACACAACAAAAATGCAGACTAAAAAAGTGTAGATTTGCAAACAAAGATGAAAAAAGCCATACTTATTCACCTTCTTGAACAAGATCTGAAACAAATTTTACACAAAAAATTGATGCAATCAATAATAAAAACAACAAACCCATAAAACAAGAACTTAAAAACCTCCATCTTCTTGAACAAAAAAATAGCAGATCCACAAACCACAACAAAAATGCTGACTAAAAAAGTGTAGATTTGCAAACAAAGCTGAAAAAAAAAACATACTTATTCACCTTCTTAAACAAGATTTTCGAACAAACCCTTTCAGCCTCCTCAAAAAACGTAAAAAAATGTGTAATTTCACCGGATCTTTCCTTGGTTTCGAACAAAAACTTTAGCCTTCTCTTCGATATCTGATTCATCATCTTCTTCGTGTGCGATTTTCTTCAAAATAAACCAAAGAGGATCCGTCTTCATGGGGTTTGAAAAGAAACATGATGGGTCCAGATCTAGATCTTGACGGGTTTAAAAGAAACATGATGGATCCAGATCTAGATGACGGTCCAGATCTAGATCTAGATGGCATCTACATAGATCTAATGCTCATCAGTTTCTCCGATTTCATTTTTGTTCTTGTTTTCTCTATATTGGAACAAGAGAGAGAGAGGGGGGAAAGTGTCCTAGAGAAGAGAGATGAAGAGGAGAAATGAGATCTGACGAGTTTTGAAAAGATTTGGTGAGATTTAATGGTAGAGAGAGAAAATGGTATTAAATGAAAAAGACGACAAGAAGAAGAAAAGTCTGCGTGAAGACTTACACATTTCATTCAATCAAAAAGGTAAAAAGAAAATGACGAAAATGCCCTTGTCTCCTATCAAACTAACATCTAACGTGGATTAATCTTAGCCACATGTGAGAGTTTCCTGGGTTTTCTTAACTGGAATGGGGTTTCTCATTATAATTAGCATATATATATATATATATATATATATGTATGTATGTAGAAAATCGTACAATTGGACTTAACGTATATTACGTACGCGACGGCAAAATCGCACGCTATATTTACAAAAAAATGAAATTGCATGTTATAGGAAAGATGGAAATCGCATGTACATTAAGAGAACTAGAAATCGCATGTTAATTTTTTTATACAAATCGCATGTGTATAAAAAAAACTGAAATCGCATGTATATAAAAAGATGAAATCGCATGTTATAAACCAAATTCGCATGTTGATACTGCCTCGCGTACGCAATGTACATTAAGTCATTTTGTATATGACAGTTAATATAAAAAGGAGAAGAGAGTTTACAAAGTGTAGGAAAGACGTCACATGGATGTTAGGGAAGGTATTTACGTCCATTTAACCACACATGGTATTGGACTCAAAATATTTAAAACATAATTATATAGAATGCCTAGCAAAATTCATATCAGAATCTAGAAGAAAAATATCAAAAATCAAATGTAGAAAAAATTGTAACAACAACCATAGCAAAACGGAGGAAATAAATATAAAAAATAAGGTAGTAAAATTAGTAGCAAAACCATGAAAATAAATATTTAGAAATTAACTAAAAAGAGTTAAATTAAATTCCTAGCAAAATTTGTAGCAAAGTTGAGAGTATATGTATTTAAAAAATAATAAAATAAAATGCCTATCAAAATTCGTAACATAATCGAGAAAATAATATCTAAAACCAAACATAGAAAACTTATCTAAAACGACCCTTTCTGACTTGATATCCCGCCCGGCCTGCTCGCTTTTCCAGGTTTTGTTATATTGTCTGTTTCTGCTGGGTATTGATTAAAAAGTGCTTCAGTTTACTTCATAAATTAGTAGCAAAACCATGAAAATAAATATTTAGAAATTAACTAAAAAGAGTTAAATTAAATTCCTAGCAAAATTTGTAGCAATGTTGAGAGTATATGTATTTAAAAAATAATAAAATAAAATGCCTATCAAAATTCGTAACATAATCGAGAAAATAATATCTAAAACCAAACATAGAAAACTTATCTAAAACGACCCTTTCTGACTTGATATCCCGCCCGGCCTGCTCGCTTTTCCAGGTTTTGTTATATTGTCTGTTTCTGCTGGGTATTGATTAAAAAGTGCTTCAGTTTACTTCATAAGTTGTCCTATTTTGTATGTGTAATATTCAACAATAATAATAACTAGATTGTTGCTATTGGCTGCGTGTTGTACTGATGATGCCTTAGTTCTTCAGAACGTTATGTGATGCGTTAACATATGAAAACGTGTGTTTCGACGTATCCAATTTAAAGCATTGTGGTTACAAAAGAAATGGAAATGGAAGCGGACCAATGTTTGTAGAATTTATCATTCAGTTATGACTAACAAGCGTATTGAGTTCCATTTAAATCAAATTGTAAACAACAACTTGGCACTATTCCAAATGACACATTGCAACATGGGAGATGCAAACTGTACACGGATCACCTAAGGCCAAACACTTTAAACAAGGCCCATACGTGTGGTGCTGATGTGCACAAAATACAACATATAAATTGTATCAAATACGACGTAAAATTAACCTTTTTTCGGTACTAATGTTGGAAAAAGCTTGTTTCTTTGTTCCTTTCTAATTTACAGGGTCAAAAGAGCTTAAACGCGCAAAAGGAGCAAAATAACAGCAAAAACCAACATAAATACAAAGAAGGAGGATTGACGCAACTCGCCAAGCCCCAATCCACACCCAAACCAAGATAATAGCAAGATCAGAAGACTTGACACGGGGTCGTGTCCAATACTAGAATCTCTGCAGAAGAAAAGACAACATCAAAGGACAAAAACAGACAACCAACATGGGGTCGTGCTAAGGCAACACAGGGCGTGGTCAACTCTAAGATTTTCAGAATCTAGATAGTACAGCAAGTACATTGGCCACGGGTCATGCCGTTGACACACGGGGTTGTGTTAGTACAAGACCTGACACACCAGTTAATGAGGAAGAGAGAGAGAGAGAGATGACCATGGGACCGTGCCAGGCGGGTACGGGCCGTGCTGAGCTTTTGAATTTAGCTATAAATAGGGGTGCTTGGTTCCATTCCAAACCATCCCTTGGCAAACCACTTCTCTCACACTTGTCATCACTCCACCACCACTACAACACCATCATCCACCACCATCATCCATCTTCCATCATTTAGAGTGTGTAGTAGTCTCGGGATCCAAGATTGATCGTAAGATTATTATTTATCAAACAAAGGCCATGCTTGACTAAACTCTTACATCACTTGGTGAAAACAAATCTTTTATGTATTTCTTTTTTATTTCCAATCTTTGGCTCCTTTTTAATTGGGTATGTATTAATGACTTTAATAACTAGTTTTTTATATTGAGGCAAATTTATCTAACATTCTTCATATGTTGTTGATTCATATATTCGTGTCTTTACGGTCTATATAAAGCGCGTTAACTACTTGGAAGGGGGTTAGAAGGGTGGTTGGGTAAATTCTATGTCTCGTTTAGCGTATAGATCCCGCGAGAACCTTGTTCAAGCTTAGTAGGACTTCACGAGCGGACGATCTTAACCCCCGCGGGAGAAGTAAGAACCACTTGAATCCCTTATTTATAAACTACTATTAAAACATTAAACCAACCCCGTGAGGACTGTATCCCTACTGACTCAGACCAAAGGGTTGAGGGTAACGCTGCCTGGAAGGGGGCCTACCACTTTTCGCATTAATAACTACTTAATTATCTTTCAATAATTCGACCTTGCGGGACTGTATCCCTGCTGACTAAGACCAATAGGTTGAGAGTAACGCTGCCTAGAAGGGGGCCTACTACTATAACTTAAAGATAATCTCTTAAAATACCCAAAGTGTGGAAATCATTAAAGGATACATAAAAGAGAAGTTGGAACCAAGTGATTCCTTCTTGTCTATTTGTTTTCCCTTATATTTTATTTTTGCTTTTTAGTTTATCTTTTTATAGTTTTAAAATCTTTTCATCAAATTTTGGTTCGATTAGATGTTAACGATAACCCAATATTAAAAGCTCTTGTGTCCTTGGACGACCTCGGTATCTTGCCATCACTATACTACGTCCTTGATGGGTGCACTTGCCCTAACGTGTGTGTAGAGTGATAGTATTACATCGTGTTTTATCAATTTAAAACTTAAATTTGCGAGTAAAAAGAGCTGAAAATATAACTTAAAAATATAACTCCACCCGCGCACGTCAAGTCTTTGGCGCCGTTGCCGAGGACATTAGATTTTAAGAAGCTTAAAATTAACGGCCTTGTCATTTTTATCTTTTCTTTTTAATTTTTCTTCTAATTTTCTACTTTCTGCAGGAATAACACGGGGCCGTGTTTGATTAACACAGGCCGTTTTAAACCTATATTATCTGGGAAGAGCTGTTTTCTTGTTACTGGAATAGAGACATGGGGTCGTGTTACAGGAGCACGTGGCCGTGTTGAACTTCCAGTATCTGGAAACTTGAAAACAGAAACTTTTTTTGGACAGCACGGGTCGTGCTACATCAGCTCGGGGCTGTGCTAACCTTCTGATCAGGCATTCTTTTTGTTTTTGTTCGCAGAAAATCACACAATTTTGTATAATTCGCAAGAGATACAGTTTAGTGCATGACCTCCACCTCCGACAAAGACATAGAAGTACCGCTTGACGAACCCGAGTGCTTTTTGAGAAAAAGTGTTGGATCTGAGTTTGTTTCTGATTGTATTTTGTGTTTGTAATTAAGATGAAAATGGATGAGTGTGCAGCGGAATTATGATGGAAACAAACTTTGCATACAATCAAACGAGAGTAATACTTTGATCAAACATCTTTTCTCAATGAATCGGAAGATTGAATTTATTTCAATAACGATTACAATGATTGATGAATGAATGCAAACTCCCCCTCAGCCAGAGCTCAGTTGTTTGTTCGTGCAAAGAAGACAGTGATGCAAAAGAGCTAATAGAACAGTACCAAGTACTGAGCTATTTATAGGCACTTGCAAACCACTGAGCATCTTAGCTGACGTCACCATGAAAGTGACATCTAACCTCCTAACAAACTCTAACCTCTGATCTATACAAACACTGCTATGCTAACTACTGATATTACATTACATTACAAAAGACACTAAAACAGCTGATGCAATCTTCCACTGCTGTGAATCCAGCAGTGCTTGTCCGGATCAGCAGTACTTGACTCAAGGCAGTAGATTGAATCAGCAGAGCTTTTGGTCTTCCATCAGTCTTTAACTTTGGGCAGTAGTTGTAAGGCAGCACTTTGCAAGATCAGTAGATAGGAGGTCAGCAGATGTTGAAGTTCACTTTCAAGGGGAGAGACTTGATCATATCATATTGTAAACGTCTGCTTATTCTGGATCCACTGCTCTGATCCAGTTTTGGCTTTAATTATCTGTTCCTCTTGATAGGGTTCAATCCCAACAATCTCCCCCTGGAACAGATAATGCCAAAACTCTTCATTATTGTGGAGTGTTTATTGCCTCATCAGCAGTTCCCTTATCTGACCTTTGAATTGTAGTTCAAAGTCTAGGGCATTTGTGTCTTCATCATCCCTGCTAAGTGGAAGATCAAGGAGATCCTGCAAATCTTCAAGACTCAGGCCAAGAGCTTGTTCCCTTGATATTTTCTTCACTTCTCCACCAGACCTGAGCAAGGTCAATACGCAGGTCTGTTTGTCAGTTTCCCACTTTTGTATTTTTGAGCCTGGTGGGTTTCTTGGGAGATGTTTATTTGCAGAGGTATTTGGTGAGGCTGGCCTATTCATAACTGGCTGAGCAGTACTTGCAGTTTGATCCAAACCAAGAGTTTCTATGATCATTTTCTTTATGCCTTCTTTTACAAGGTCATCTCCTTTTATCAACTCTTGGATGGTTTCACCTCCCAACTGTTTGTGTATCCTTCTTTTATAGATGGCAGCACCAGTTGGGGCAGTGGCTCTCCTGATTTGCAGCTTTGTTGGTCTTTTTGAAACCTCTGCTTCAGGATAGTCAGGTTTTTGAGGAACATTTGGATCTTTCTTTCTTAGTTCCTCCAACCTTTTGTAGGTGGCCCTGACCACATCTTCTTTCCATCTAGCAATTTGTCTTTTATTTCCATATTCAGCAGCAACCAGTTCCTCTTTCATTCTTTTCAGTTCTACCTGTTTGTCAGGTACATTCTTTCTAAACTTTGCCCAATCAGGAGGAGTGTGAGTGACCTTCCTTTTTATCATGTCTTGAATTCTTGCAGCTTCATCTTCAAGCTCAGGAACAGTCCACTCTTTGTACATGTATCTCTCTCCTTTGTACTTCTTGTGAGCCATGATGCTTTCAATGTAGTCTTTCTTCAAAGTTTCAGCTGCTCTTTCTGAAATTTGTTGACTGACATTTTTTGCAAATTGTTCTAGGGATCTGACCTGTGTGAGCAGATATTGATAGTTTCTTGAAATTTCTTTGTCAGATTTCCCTTGTGTGTTTCTTTTTGAGATATCCTCTGCTTGCTTGGCCTTGATTTTCAAATATTCATCAACATTTTTAGGCCAGGGATATCCTTTGATTGATGGCAAACTCCTTTTGGCAGGGTCATCCTCATAGTAAAAGGATTTTATTTCTTCTCTAACAGCTGCTAGTTCAAGAGGAAATTGAACACCTGCAGGAGGTAAGGGCTTGTACATTTGAACTGAAGAGAGAGGAACAGGTTTTGGTATTGTGACAAGAGCTAAAGATTTTGAAGATGTTTGTGGTGGTGAAGTGTCATCATCTTTGAGAATTAGCCTTCTCCTCTTTGTTTGAGGAGGGGCTGATGATGTTTTGGATGGAACAGTGGTGGTGGATGCAGTGGCAGTGGTTTGTGAGTGACTAACAGTTTTTGAAACAACTGGTGTTCCAACCACTGTCGTCTTTACAGCAGATGTTATAACAACTGCTGTCTTCTGCCTTTTGGCAGGAGGTGATTTTGTTTTTGGTGGTGATGGTGGTAAAGCAGTGACTGTAGTGTGTGTTGAAGTGGTGTGTGTTGAAGTGAGAGCAGATGTTGAAACCACTGAAGTACCAACAGTAGTGGGTACAACAGGAGTTACAACAGCTGTTTTAGGTGGTGGTTTTGGAACAGACTTTGAACGTCTGGTTGGAATGGATTTGGGTAGCCTTACTTTTCTTGTAGGCTTCTTCTTTTCATCAACAAGATTTTCATCATCTTTTGACCCTGAAGTACCCTGATCCGGATAATCCACCCTGGCTTTCCTTTTAGCCTCTCTATCCCTTTTTACACTTGCAACTGCTTCTGCCAGTGCATTTATGGTCACATCAATTTTCTTGCTTGCATCTGGCAAAGGGATCTGTTTGGTCATGTTTGCATTTTCTGGTTCAATGTAGAGACCATCCTCTATTCCCTTCTTTTTCCACTCCTGAATTTTCTCCCCCTTTTTGGCATTATCTGGGGGAAGTTGATCAATGAAGAGAACTGTTGAAGGAGCAGTGCCAGTGGTGTGCAGGATCTGAGTTTTGAGAGCCTTTAGATCAGCCTGAGTGTTCTTGAACCTTGACTCCATTGCATTTCTCAGCTGTTGAACATGTTTTTCATGTTGCTGATATGCTATTTGTGCTTGTTGATGGAGAAAAGGTTGAAATAGATTCCAGAGCTCATTTGTAGCAGGTGCCTGTTGTGGAGCAGGTGCTTGAGGTGGAACAGCAGTGGATTGCATCTTTTGAGTTTTCAACACCTGCTGTATCATGTTTTTAAGATCTGCAACAGATGTATCCAACTTTTCAATTCGTTCCGTCAAATCCTGATATTTTAAATCATCACCCAATTTAATGGGATCATCTGATTTCCCACTAACAGTGGTTTTATCAGTGGTTGAGGTAGGGAGTGTACTCCAAACACTAACCACTGATGCCCCTTTTTCTTGGTACTGGGGTCTTCTTCCTTCAACACTTGACAACCTTTTGATGTTGCCAGTAGGATAAATAAATCCACTGGTGGTTGGCAGAGGTGCTATGTAAGGAATTGCCTCCAAGGAAGTCTTATTAATGTAACCACTGTCCAACTGTAAACCAATGGGTTCAACAGTTGTAGTGGCTGCTTCACTTGGACTACCACCAAGAGTTACTTGTAACTCAAGGGGTCTAACCTCCTCAGGTTGTGTTGGTGGGTTAGCAAAGATTGATACATCAGACCCAGTCAGTTGTTGAGGTATATTCTCATTGATAGGTGATTGAGAAGGACTGGTTAGTGCCTGGTTCAAATCAATTGCATCCAACAGCAGTTTGGTTGGTGTGGGAATTGTGGATGTGATGTTTGGTGAAGAAAGATGATTTGCTCCGGGAATTGAGCTGTGGATGATGGAAACGAGTGTTTCCAGAGCATCATGATATGGTGTCCCAATGTGTACAACCTGATCTTTTTGTGAAGAAGCAGGAGGAGTTTCGGTTGTGGGTTGAGATATTTGTACCAACTGCTGTGAGGAAGTAGCAGCCGTGGTTTCTTGTGACATTTGTGCTGTCAGAGGCAGTAGCTCTGGTATCTCATCCTCCAGAGTTACCTTTTTGATAGGTTTGGGGGGTTTTTGATTTTGCTTTTTGTGGATTGTAGGTGTGGGTTTCAAAACAGTTGGTCTGCTGCTTTGATCACGTTGAGCAGTGGGCTCAGCAGCAGATACCTGAGGAGCAGTGGTAGCTGCTAAAATCTGCTCAGGCACCTCTGCTTGTGTTTTGCAAGGTGTTAACATTCTTGAAAAAGTTTTAGTTGTTAAACTGTTTATTTGAGTATAATCACCTTGGTTTATTGCAGCTAAATCATTCTTACTGAATTTCTTTTCAAAATAGTAACTTAAAAACCTTGGAAACAGTAAGAATGATTTTGTTTCAACATTTTTAACCAAATCTTTAAAAATTTCCCAAGAATAGTTAAAATTTTCTTCTTGAAGAATTGCATATCCCAGATTTTGAATCTTTAAAGGGATTTCATTGAAAGAAGTGGTTTTATTTGAAACACATAGTAGGAGGGTATGAAATAAAAATCTGGTTGCAGAAGGAAAATAACCTTTTTGTAAGGTAAGTTTCTTCATCATTGTGGCTTCATACCCTCTCTCAATGAAGTCAGTTTGTAACTCGTTTTTAGTGAAGGAAATTTTACCTTCCTGATCACCGAGTTGAAAGACCTCTGAAACGGATTGTGGCGTGATTTGGACAGCTTTACCCTTTATAGAAGAGTGTATGGTGGTTGCAGTGTCTCCTTGTTTTTCAAGGGTTGCATTCTTCCAGAACTCTCTTTGGGTCGCCAAATAGATTGGTGCATCGGCGGTGAACAAAATTTTGTACTTTGATTTTGCCATGGTGTCAATGATGGAATCGAAAACTTTGGTGGTTCCTGGTTTTGTGAGAAGACCCAGGAGATTGTGAGATGGTTTATATGGGATTTCAGTGGAGATTGCCTTTTGAGAGGGTGTTTTCGATGATGATTTGGATGAGGGTTTTGCAGATGGCTTCGATTTTGTCATTTTGAAGATGATGATCGAAGAAATTTGTGAAGAAATGAGATGAAAAACTGTTTTGAGAAGAGAATTTTTAAGAATTCAATTCGACAGTAAAACCCTGTTTTTGATGTGAAGTGGGGGTTTTATAGAGGAAAAAGTGAAGGCTGACGTGGCAGCGGTTACAAAAGTACTGACCACTATGTACTGCCCACATGCCAAACTCTGATGAAATGAAGGACAGTACCTTTGTGAAAGCTACTGATGAAGGCAGTGGTTACAACGGTAAAATGGAAGCAGTGGATGATTTTCACTATCAGTGGATAGCATATCAGTGGATAAGACACTGCTTTTGAACAACAGAGTTTATCAAGGAAATGAGAGATCAGAGGATGACTTTCAGCAGTGGACAGACTTTGAAACAGAGCAGACTTTTGAACAAACAGTGGTTAATGGCAGACTTTTAAGGATTTTAATGAAAAATTTCATTTTTAGCTATTTTGAAGTATGGATTTTTGATTTTCTAAAAACATTTTAGTGCTTTTATACATAGAAAAACAAGATGTTGCTTGTTATTCCATGTTTAGCATCCCAATTCTAGAGACCAAGCTTTCAAAGGTGGCTGTGTCAAGTGCTTTTGTGAGCACATCTGCCAACTGGTCTTTAGTTGGGACATGATGCAGAGAAATCAAACCTTTTTCATAGCAATCCCTCACAAAGTGATGTCTGATGTCGATGTGTTTGGTGGTTGAATGGGAAACTGGATTTTTGATGATATTTTCTGCTGCCTGGCTGTCCAACATGAGTGGTGTCTTTAAGGCAGTGATACCAAAATCCAGTAACTGATTTTGAAGCCACAGGAGTTGGGCTGTACAGCTTGCAGCAGCAATGTATTCAGCTTCAGCAGTGGATGTTGAAACTGCTGCTTGCTTTTTGCTTTGCCAAGAAACCAAGCAATCACCTAGAAACTGGCACCCTCTTGATGTGGACTTCCTTGTGGTGTGACATCCAGCAAAGTCACTGTCTGAAAAACCTGAAAGCTTGATGTTCCCATTAGCTGGATACTAGATACCAAGTGTGGGAGCACCTTTTATGTATCTGAAGATTCTTTTTACAGCAATGAGATTTGATTTTCTGGGAGCTGATTGACTTCTTGCACAGACACATGTTGCAAACATGATGTCTGGTCTAGATGCAGTTAGGTACAATAAAGACCCAATCATGCTTCTATAAAGTGTTTGGTCAATCAGCTCATCTTTTTCATCAGACATGACCAGCTTATTTGTTGCCATGGGTGTGCTGCATGGTTTACAATCATTCATATCAAATTTGGTCAAAAGTTCTTTAGCATATTTACTTTGATGAATGAAAGTTCCATTTTGCATTTGCTGTACTTGGAGACCAAGAAAGCATTACAGCTCACCCATTGCACTCATTTCAAACTCAGCTGTCATGAGTTCTCTAAACTCTTCACACATTGTGTTACATGTGCTTCCAAAAATAATGTCATCCACATAAATTTGGACAATCATTAAATCCTTCCCTCTCCATTTTAGAAACAATGTTTTATCAATGGTACCTCTTTTGAAACCATTTGAGAGTAGGAAGTTGGAAAGAGTTTCATACCAGGCCCTTGGTGCTTGTTTCAGGCCATACAGGGCTTTGTTCAGCCTGTAGACATGATCTGGATAAAATGGATCCTCAAAACCTGGAGGTTGACAAACATACACCTCTTCTTGAATTGTACCATAGAGGAAAGCACTTTTGATATCCATTTGAAACACCTTCATATTGTGGTTGACAGCAAAGGCCAGGAACAGTCTAATGGCTTCCAATCTTGCAACAGGGGCGAATGTTTCATCATAATCAATCCCCTAATCCTGTCTGTAACCTTGAACCACAAGCCTGGCTTTATTCTTGACAACAATACCCCTTTCATCAGTTTTGTTCTTAAAGACCCACTTTGTGCCAATGGGACTAACCTCTTCTGGCAGTGGTACAAGCTCCCATACTTGTTGTCTTTTAAACTGTTGGAGCTCCTCTTGCATGGCTTCTACCCAGCTGTTGTCTTTCAGTGCCTCTTGGTACTTGACAGGCTGATGGAGTGATAGAAAACCAGCAAAAAGACAAATGTTTTGGGTTTGGCTTCTTGTGAGCACCCCTTCATTTATGTTGCCAATGATTTGATCAGGTGGATGAGATCTCAAGAAGATTAAATCTCCTTGGTATGGTATGATGGCATTTGTTGGTGAAGGCTGCAAATGTGTATCATCTGAGCTAACCACTGCTGGGGACTTTGATGATCCAGCAGTGGCTTCAAAAGGTGGTGGAATAGGAGGTAATGAAGTGGACAACTGCTGACTTTTATCCACTGTTTGAGGACTTTTGTCAGCAGTGTTTAAGGATGTGGAAGCAGTGGTTGATGGGCTACTTTGGTCAACAACTGTTGAGGTAGCAGTGTTTGAGCTTTGACAACTGTTTTCAACAGCTGATGCTTTTCCCTTTGTGGCAGACCTTTGAGGGATGATGATTTCATACCCATAGTCTGGTGTTGTATCCTCTGATGGACCTGCACTGTTAGTCTTGACAGCAGTATTTTCAAAAGTAAAATTTTCAAGATCAAACAGATCTGTAGGATTTGCTGGGATTTTCATTGATGAAAGTTCATTGAACTTTACATTCAAAGTCTCCTCCACTGCTTTGGTCCGTGTATTGAACACTTTGTAGTCCTTGGCAGTGGTTGAGTATCCCAGATGATAACCACAATCAATTTTGGCTGCAAATTTTGAAATGGAATCTTTTAAGTTCAAAATAAAGCATGGGCAGCCAAACACCTTGAAGTATGAGATCAGTGGTTTGATTTTATACAGAATTTCATAAGCAGTCTTTTTGTGCCTGGGGTTTATTAAAACTCTGTTCTGGACATAGCAAGCAGTGTTTACTGCCTCTGCCCAGAAAGTTAATGGCAAACCTGAATCAGCAAGCATGGTTCTGGCAGCCTCAATCAAAGTTCTGTTCTTCCTTTCCACTACCCCATTCTGCTCTGGTGTTCTAGGGATACTGTACTGCCTTACAATCCCTTTCTTCACACAGAAGGCATCCAACTCCTTATTTTTGAATTCTGTGCCATTGTCACTCCTGAAGCTTTTCACTGGAAGGTTAAATTGCTTTTCAACCTGTGTCACAAAGTCTTGCAAAATGCCTGCAGTCTCATCTTTTGAGTGTAAAAAGAAAGTCCATGTAAACCTAGAAAAGTCATCAACAATAACCAAACAATATCTTTTCTTTTTGAGGCTCATGACTTGAACTGGGCCAAACAAGTCCATGTGTAGCATCTGCAAACACTGGGTTGTTTTGGACTCTTCAATGGACTTGTAAGAACTTTTATGCTGTTTTCCTTTTAAACAGGAAATGCAATGTTCAGGACATGAAAACAATTTTTGTGGTAGGCGTCTCACCAAACCATTTTTTGAAATTTCAGTGATTGTCTTAAGATTTGTGTGCCCCAGCCTTCTGTGCCAAAGTTCAGTCTCTTTGTTAGAGGCAGCTGAGAACAGACAGGCATCAGCTCTGGGACACTCTTTTGACATGTCAACAACATAAACATTGCCACTTCTTTGAGCAACAAGTTTAGTTTGACCATTTTTTATTATTGCTTCAATCTTCTTGACCATTTCTGGTCCAACAATCCTACAACAGTCTTTTGTGAAGAATGACCCAAATCCCTTGTCACTCATTTGGGACACACTCAGAAGGTTGAATTTTAGATTGTCTATCAGATTGACATTTTCAAATTTTACATTTCCAGACTGCACTGTACCAGACCCCAGAACTTTCCCTTTACTATTATTCCCAAAGGATATATCACCCCCTCCATGGATTTTAAAGTCTTTGAGGAGGGCTTTACATCCTGTCATGTGCCTGGAGCCTCCACTATCTACATACCAAAGACTATCAAAGGATGCAGAAGCTCCCTGCACATGAAGTAAAAGGATTAGTTCATTAGGGTCTCCAAAGCCAGCAGGGCTTTGGATGGGGTCTCAACAGTGTCTGGGATGGATGCAGAATGATTGACAGTGGTTAGGTCAGGGGTTTGGACTGTTTTAGGACAGTGTTTCTCTAACCACTGTTGTGGGTCCTGACCAATCACCTGCTGGTAACCAAAAGGATGCCTGTTCACTCTGGGTTTAGAGGGCCTTTTGTAGGCCTCATAAACGTGTGGAATCCTTTGGTAAGACTGTTTTTCCTTGCCTTTTCTGAATTGATTGGCAGGGGGTGCATCAGTAACCTGAACATCTCTTTTGACAGATGTTTGGTTCAGCGGTTTTGTGACAACTGTTTGAACTGGCACAAACAGTGGTTGTTTCTTGGTGAATTTGACAGATGTTGATGATGATGATGGACTCAAGGATGTTTTAGCAATGTACTCATTCTTTTTCACATCAAAGTTTTTGAGATACACACATGCTTGAGTTTGGTGGTTTGTTTTACCCCAAACGATGCAACTTTTAGCTGAAACAATGACACTTGTTCTGTTTAAATCATAAGCTTTTAAGTGGAAACAGTCTTTTGTTAGATGATTCCTTTTCTCATAGAATTCACAAAACAAGTTATCAATTTTTTCTTTCTTCTTTCTCTTTTCAGACTCCTTTGCAGCAGAGGTTTTAACCACTGCTGGGATGTCCTTGAGAGGTATGACTTTAGCCTTTGGAGCTTTAACACCATCAGTTGATGTAAAGTCCATTGGCTTGAAATTTTCAAGAATATCACACTCATCAGACCATTTTGGTTTAAACTGATAATCTTCAAGCTCCTCAAAAGTAGAGGATCCCATTGGTCTATCAAGTGTGATTTTGTTACCAAGTTTGTCAGTGATTTTCACTTCTTGGCCATTCTTGTTTGTGGGGATGAACTCAGTGGTTACATCAGTGGTTTGAACAGATTTTCCAAAAGCAGTGGTTTCATCATCATGTTTTCTATAACCAACACCAAATTTCACATTGCTTTTTATCTGTTTTTCAAGCATAACCTCATACCCTTTGCATGATTCCACCCATCTCTCACATGTGATCTGGGTGGACTCTAACTCCTTTTTACAACTTTGGTATTTTTCTACCATAGTTTGGAGTTGAGTTTTGGTTATGCTCTGCTCTTCTTTCATGCTGCTAATCTCTTTCTCTTTTTCAGCCAATTTGTTTTTAAGTTCTTTTAGAGATCTTTCAAATTTGACTTCATCAGTTAAGATTTTATCCCGAAGGTTTTCATTCACCTCTTTGATGTTAGCAAAACCAATAATGCAATTGTCAGAACACAGTTTTTCAAGAACTTGAGGTGATACCTTGGCAGCAGCCATCATTGCACAATCACATTGAAAATTTTCTTCATCATCAGCTCTTTCTTCTTTCTCACCTGCTTTTTCTTCTTTCTTTTCTTCCTTGTTCTCTTCGGACCATGGGTCTGTCAGTGGTTCAATCAGGGTACCTGAACTTTCTCCCAGCAGTAGTTCACCAGTCATAGTGGTAACCACTGCTTCAGTCACCTCATCCACTTTTTCAGTACTCAGCTGTTCCTCTTCAGTTTCAACCCCCTACTGTATTGACTCTAATGCCATCAAACAAAATTCATTATGCGAAGAATCATTAGAAGCATATAGTGCAAAATTTTCATCACTAAGGTCTTCAGGCATACTGCTCCAGTCAACAAACCCTTGAGTGAAAAAACTTTGTTGATCTGGTTGTACTGCTGCTGGAGCAGTGGTTTGAGGTGCAACAGGTTGCACTTGTACCTGTCGAGCAGGGGTTTGAACGTACTGAATTTATGGGACAGTAGTTTGGACATAATGCACCGGCACAGGGGCAACAGCATAGTGAGCAGTGTTCACTTGAGCTGCAGGGGTCTACTGGGTATAGTGCATAGTGTTTTGACTTTGTGGTATAGGGTTAGAGCTAGGGTGAGTAACTATTGGTCCAGTTTTTTGACTTCTGCACTCCCTAGCAAAGTGCCCTAACCTATTGCACTTGTAACACTTTGTCACACCCCGACCACGTGTAACATACAAAACGTGGCGGAAACATCGGGGAGTGTTGTAACAGAATTAATGTTTCATAACCATGGATACCAAAAAGTGTTTCGTTTTATTAAACATTGAATAAGTACATCGTCTGGAAATCTAAATACACAAATTAAACATAGTCTATCATTGTTATTGAGTCACTAAGGCCTTGTCCAGTCCTATGTGAGCATGCATCCTATCAATCGATATCTTTCAACAATACCTGAAACATATGTGAAAACGAGGTCAGCAAAGAAATGCTGGCGAATACATTGGTTTTGTTGAAAATAAGATTCATGACATCTGTTTAAGAAAATGTTTAGTCATGAACCTTGTAATTTGCTTTGTCTTTGTAAATCATTTGAAAAATAATAAGTTTAGATGATATGTATAAATAAATGTAAGGTTAAATGAATAACCATGTAAAATGAGTTTGTATAAGTTAAGTTGTTTGTAAAACAATGTATTGTGAAAAGTATGTTACTTGTATAAAATGTTCTATGTCTCAAACTGAAATGATTCAAATAACGCTACAATATGTAATACCATACAAACACTTATATATAGGAAGTACCAGCGGCGTATCCACCATATTTATATCATATTACATACGCATCGTTACTTAATCACTTAATCAAACCAAACCACCAAAGTAATGTTCATGTCCAATGTAAATCATGTAATATGTATAACCAAAATGATATGTATGGCTAGTGAAATGCATCAACTAAACCATAGGTGAAACGCACAAAACAAAGTATTGAAGTAAAACTTGGTTTAAACCAATACTATGTTTCGTGTAAATGCATGATCAAATGTAAATCATGTCCCAATGTTTACCCAATCGTTAACCCATTTTGTAAAATCGTTCTAGTCGTTCTTGTTTTAATTGTTCAAATCGTTCTTGTTTTAATTGTTCAAATCGTTCTTGTTTTAATTGTTCAAATCGTTCTTGTTTTAATTGTGAAACTACTTTATGGTCGATTCTCTAATAACATTCAAACCTTCTTGACTCGATCCTCGTTCCAACTCGCTCTCGTTCTCGTTCTTAACAAACCCTTACCAAAGGGTAAATTAATAATTACAGATTCAGTCGTTACCCAAAATACCCACACATAACCATGGGTATAGAGAATAACGGGATTTGTCAGATCCTATGGTACCATAACCTAATACTGGTCGGCTTGATCATTGCTAATGAATGTCATTGGTTATGTAACTACAACCAACAAGTTTGTTCACTTTATTGAAATCGTTCTTGAAACCATTGTAATTGTTTTTGAAACCATTGTAATTGTTTTTGAAATCATTGTAATCGTTCTTGAATCCATTGTTATCGTTCTTGAAACCACATTGTAATTGTTATTGTAATCGTTCTTGAAATCATTGTTAAGACATTTAGCACATATGAGTCACCCCAAAACAGTTGAAAACAGTAAAAGAGGGGAATAATGTACTCGCCTGAGAATGCTTAGAAGTCTTGAACAACAACCAAACAAAGCTAGAGGGAGCACGGAATCAGTCGGCAATCTAAAACCATATAAATAAACCGGACTTAAATCGGGAGATCAGATAGGATGAGGCTTGGTAAACCAAATGAGTATTGGAACTCATATGATATGGTTTAACAAGGCCTACATACTACAATGAGACTAACCTAAGTGCTTTCGACCCATCGCGACCCATTAAGGTAACTTATGCTACTTTAACGCGTCGTGCGCGTGAAACGCGTTCGGACCGTCTAACTAGTCCTATGACAAGTGTTATATGCCTAAACATGTTACATAATCAGTTATGTGACAAAAGTTTAGGTTACATATGCTTAATTACCAATTATACATGAAAAGGGTATTCTGGTAATTTACCTAAGGCATATAAACTACCTATCATACAACTACTTAAACGAAGCGACCATAAGGTATAACCTCGGAAGGTTATTCCCTACCTACTATGGTCACCTAATGTATTTGGTCAGATCCTAATGATCGACCAAATGGGTCGGGTTCGAGGTATAAGCGATTTATCAGATCGCTTACCCTACGACCCTAGACAACGTGGTAATCAGTAGGCATAGTCCCAAGGGACTATAACCAACGTGATTACACTCACGTTGCGAAGTTCCTACGAACTTCGCATTGACCATAAGCTGGTCAACGCTAAAAGTCAAACAAAGTTTGACTTTCTGACTCGAAAAGCAATAAAAATAAAGAAAAGAACGAAAGAATACTTACCCAGGGTCCCCGAATGCTAATCCCGATCCAAGAATCTCAGGTATGAAACAATGGTTTCAACTTAGAGTTTCTCAAATCAGAATTCTTGTAAGTTATGCAATGGGGGTGTATGGGTATATATAGTTTTTGGTCCACCGTTGAGATCGTTTCATGGAAACCGTGATTCGATCACATCCGTACACTTGTTGAAAGGTTATGGAAGCTAAATATGATCCTTATCTGATGACTAAGCAATTTAGAACATGTGGTGGTGGATCAAACAGCTGCAAACAGGCTGTTAAATACTCTGCATCTGGTCTGGACTTGGCTAGCGCACCGTTACAATATAAGTGTAGAGGTGCGCTAGGCCTAAGTTTGGCAGATTTACACTTTTGGTCCCTGTCATGCATTCAGCCCATTTTCGACACGTTTAAGGCCCGTTAACCCCATTTCAAAGCTCTAAAATGAAGTTAAAGTATAGGGAACTTAAAATGTGCTCAAAAATATCTCGGATGTCGGTTCGTTTAGCCGTACGGTTGCGTTGTTCGGTTAATTACGACAGAATGCGCATAAGCGCGAAAAACGATCCAAATGACGCGACGAATGGATTTTTCTTATGCCGAACACTAAAATAAAATATTTTAGTGCTTACATAAATTTTTGGATGTCCAGATGTATTCAGAACGTAAGTTATGCGCGAAAATGCAAACTTGTGCACTTTTTGACACTTTTAGTCCCTGAATGAGCCAAAAGTTTATTTTAGCACACCGAACCCCTCAAAGCCTATTTCTAAGCTATATAAAGGATATTTAAAGTGTGTTTAACTTATGTTCATGTCCCGGAATGTCTGTTACAGTTCAAATTGGCATACTTTCACAGTTTGTCAAGTTTAGTCCCTGTAAGCGAATTAACTTGTTTTTGCCATATCAAAGCCTTCAAAACTTATTTCTAAGTTATGTAAAGGTTATTTAAGGTATGTTAAACCTATGTCACTATTCCGGAGTGTTTTTTGCATTAAACTGGTTATATTTACGCATTAGAGCGCGTATAACCTTCCAGAAAGCGATTTAGAGCTTGAAATCGAACAAGAGTTGATATGTGTAAACGATACACATATTTTTACAAATCCCAAGTATGAAATACAATATTTCATTGGTTTGGTATTTGTTTGATAGCCGTGAAGGCACAGGTGTTACAGTGTCCCCTACTTTAGGAAATTTCGTCCCGAAATTTATTTAGAGGAAACTTGTGAGAGCTTAAAACATGAAGTTGAAAAGATCGAACAATATTGGTTAGGGTTCTGAACTTCTAGTAACCTTAATAACATTATGCTTGCAATGTAAGAGGGACACCTATATACAAGTATATGAAGTGTCATTGGTGCGTCCACCGTACCTCCATTACATCGTTCTCATTTTGTTATTGTTGCCACTATCGGTTCTTACACATAATAAATCTTACTGTGTTTCTGTGCACTAAATTTCATAATTATGTACGCGTCCATAATCAGACAATTCCTTGCACAGTTCACACAGTCTATTTTATAATGTGTAGGGGAAAACCAAATGAACAATCCTGTGATGAGTGTGACTAGACCACCATAGAGTCCTTTTTAATTAAATCAATAAATGATCTAAATAGACTATCAATGAGTCTGTTCAGCTACATCACTAGATATCGTTCTTTAACCAAATTGTGAATCAATCTTTTACTAGACCACTTAAATGTCTCTTATCGAATCATGGAATGGTACTATATAACCCAAGGGTCTTAACTACCACGTAGAAGCCCATAAGGATTTAAGGTAGTACCTTTTGAATATCCTACTATGAATCCCTCATATGAAAACATGAAAGATTCTATGAGGATTTGAAAATCGGATCACACAAAATCATAGAGGAGAACACATAAACACATATCACATAACGACAAAATTGTTCGTTAATTTGTCTTGTAAATTGCGTACATGCATTTAAAGCACACTAGGAATCCATTCCGTGGATTTCATTTGGTACTTTAAACGTTAACAAGAATCCAACTATAAAGATAGAAAGATTCAAAAAGAAAATTCGATTTCGATTACTAGGAACCGAAGTGTTCGAATTAAGGTACATAAGGAATCCAATTAAGGACTCTGATTTGAATGATGATCATCCACAAGGATCTAAATGTGAAGATAAAAAGATCCCTTATGGATTTTAGAAGTTGAAGATGTTTTGAAACCTTGCACTGGACGTGCTTATGTCAAAACATGAAGTAAAATGTTTATGAAGTTGAGATGCTAGCTATGTCAAGGCGACATATGAAACAGAATTTGAAAGTTAAGTCAATGTATGAGGAAAATATTTTTGAAAACTTAGCCAACTGCTCATCCGTAGGTCAGATTTGCATTAGCAAGCTTTGAGCAATCCCTTTGGAAATAGCCCATCTCGCCACAGTTGTAGCAAGGCCCTCGTGAGAAACGAGCTTGAGCAGGAGTGTCGCCATCTTGATTTTGTACAGCTGCAGTTGGGCAAACCCTTGCTGTATGACCTATAAGTCCACAAATCTGACATTTGCGGCACTTCACACTAGGGTGACGATGAAGGTTACATTGGTTGCACAAGGGTGCAGTTCCATTGTATGGCTTCCTAGCAGGGGGTTGAGCTGGTTGGTTGGGGATGGCTTTACCATTGTGAGCGACCATGGCGAAGTTCTGAGAAGCCTTTCGCTTCTTTGACTTCTTAGGGAATCGTTCATCCATGGTCTTTGATTCCTCGATTGGTTTCTTGTCTGGTGGTGCTATCACCTGACTAGGTCCTGCCGGTCTTGGTGACTCTTGAGTGGCTTCATCCTGGAGACGGTACATGGCAGTAGCTAATTCAACAGTCTTCAGGACTACTTTGCCTATTCGCTGAGTGAATTTGGCAGTCTGCTTGGATATCTGGGCGTCATCGTGATGAAGAGACATTCTTAGAAGAAAGTGAAAGGTTATTGGATGATCAATACCGAATGGTAACGAATGAAAATTGTGATCATTTGTTTGTTACCTAAGGCAAACAAATGAGATGGTGACAAATCAAAGTAAATGGGTCAAAAATAATGTATCGCGAAGACATGCTCGCCTATAAGTGAACACTCATCCCAAGAATTCCCAGGTAAGCACAACTGGTCTCGCGTCTGATGAGATGTATACGAAGTGCTTGCCTAGACAGAAAACCCAGAATACAGGCATTCACCCTTCCAGTTTGCACGTGTTCACATTATTTAAAACCCAAAACCTTAACAAGATTTTGAAAACTCATAGGGGTTCAAAACCATATAACAGAGAGTTCAAAACCTTACAATAGAGGGTTCAAAACCTAGTAATCAATCATCCTAGAACAGATGATTAGTTTTCAAAGCGGTTTTGAATTTTATGTTCTTGTTGTGGTCGTCGCCTAAGGATAGGTGACGGTATTGTTTTATGACTAAACGCAAGTAAACTCGCGTTAGGGTCCTAAGAAGGTTATAGACTAGGTCAAAGCATAACTAATAACCTAATTCCCTATAACCATTGGCTCTGATACCATCTTTTCTGTCACACCCCGACCACGTGTAACATACAAAACGTGGCGGAAACATCGGGGAGTGTTGTAACAGAATTAATGTTTCATAACCATGGATACCAAAAAGTGTTTCGTTTTATTAAACATTGAATAAGTACATCGTCTGGAAATCTAAATACACAAATTAAACATAGTCTATCATTGTTATTGAGTCACTAAGGCCTTGTCCAGTCCTATGTGAGCATGCATCCTATCTATCGATATCTTTCAACAATACCTGAAACATATGTGAAAACGAGGTCAGCAAAGAAATGCTGGCGAATACATTGGTTTTGTTGAAAATAAGATTCATGACTTCTGTTTAAGAAAATGTTTAGTCATGAACCTTGTAATTTGCTTTGTCTTTGTAAATCATTTGAAAAATAATAAGTTTAGATGATATGTATAAATAAATGTAAGGTTAAATGAATAACCATGTAAAATGAGTTTGTATAAGTTAAGTTGTTTGTAAAACAATGTATTGTGAAAAGTATGTTACTTGTATAAAATGTTCTATGTCTCAAACTGAAATGATTCAAATAACGCTACAATATGTAATACCATACAAACACTTATATATAGGAAGTACCAGCGGCGTATCCACCATGTTTATATCATATTACATACGCATCGTTACTTAATCACTTAATCAAACCAAACCACCAAAGTAATGTTCATGTCCAATGTAAATCATGTAATATGTATAACCAAAATGATATGTATGGCTAGTGAAATGCATCAACTAAACCATAGGTGAAACGCACAAAACAAAGTATTGAAGTAAAACTTGGTTTAAACCAATACTATGTTTCGTGTAAATGCATGATCAAATGTAAATCATGTCCCAATGTTTACCCAATCGTTAACCCATTTTGTAAAATCGTTCTAGTCGTTCTTGTTTTAATTGTTCAAATCGTTCTTGTTTTAATTGTTCAAATCGTTCTTGTTTTAATTGTGAAACTACTTTATGGTCGATTCTCTAATAACATTCAAACCTTCTTGACTCGATCCTCGTTCCAACTCGCTCTCATTCTTGTTCTTAACAAACCCTTACCAAAGGGTAAATTAATAATTACAGATTTAGTCGTTACCCAAAATACCCACACATAACCATGGGTATAGAGAATAACGGGATTTGTCAGATCCTATGGTACCATAACCTAATACTGGTCGGCTTGATCATTGCTAATGAATGTCATTGGTTATGTAACTACAACCAACAAGTTTGTTCACTTTATTGAAATCGTTCTTGAAACCATTGTAATTGTTTTTGAAACCATTGTAATTG
Organism: Helianthus tuberosus; assembly: GCA_030545235.1. Lineage (NCBI taxonomy): Eukaryota > Viridiplantae > Streptophyta > Magnoliopsida > Asterales > Asteraceae > Helianthus > Helianthus tuberosus. Next base: position 179,794,036 of record CM060366.1, read on the forward strand.
TTTTTGAAAGCATTGTAATCGTTCTTGAATCCATTGTTATCGTTCTTGAAACCACATTGTAATTGTTATTGTAATCGTTCTTGAAATCATTGTTAAGACATTTAGCACATATGAGTCACCCCAAAACAGTTGAAAACAGTAAAAGAGGGGAATAATGTACTCGCCTGAGAATGCTTAGAAGTCTTGAACAACAACCAAACAAAGCTAGAGGGAGCACGGAATCAGTCGGCAATCTAAAACCATATAAATAAACCGGACTTAAATCGGGAGATCAGATAGGATGAGGCTTGGTAAACCAAATGAGTATTGGAACTCATATGATATGGTTTAACAAGGCCTACATACTACAATGAGACTAACCTAAGTGCTTTCGACCCATCGCGACCCATTAAGGTAACTTATGCTACTTTAACGCGTCGTGCGCGTGAAACGCGTTCGGACCGTCTAACTAGTCCTATGACAAGTGTTATATGCCTAAACATGTTACATAATCAGTTATGTGACAAAAGTTTAGGTTATATATGCTTAATTACCAATTATACATGAAAAGGGTATTCTGGTAATTTACCTAAGGCATATAAACTACCTATCATACAACTACTTAAACGAAGCGACCATAAGGTATAACCTCGGAAGGTTATTCCCTACCTACTATGGTCACCTAATGTATTTGGTCGGATCCTAATGATCGACCAAATGGGTCGGGTTCGAGGTATAAGCGATTTATCAGATCGCTTACCCTACGACCCTAGACAACGTGGTAATCAGTAGGCATAGTCCCAAGGGACTATAACCAACGTGATTACACTCACGTTGCGAAGTTCCTACGAACTTCGCATTGACCATAAGCTGGTCAACGCTGAAAGTCAAACAAAGTTTGACTTTCTGACTCGAAAAGCAATAAAAATAAAGAAAAGAACGAAAGAATACTTACCCAGGGTCCCCGAATGCTAATCCCGATCCAAGAATCTCAGGTATGAAACAATGGTTTCAACTTAGAGTTTCTCAAATCAGAATTCTTGTAAGTTATGCAATGGGGGTGTATGGGTATATATAGTTTTCGGTCCACCGTTGAGATCGTTTCATGGAAACCGTGATTCGATCACATCCGTACACTTGTTGAAAGGTTATGGAAGCTAAATATGATCCTTATCTGATGACTAAGCAATTTAGAACATGTGGTGGTGGATCAAACAGCTGCAAACAGGCTGTTAAATAATCTGCATCTGGTCTGGACTTGGCTAGCGCACCGTTACAATATAAGTGTAGAGGTGCGCTAGGCCTAAGTTTGGCAGATTTACACTTTTGGTCTCTGTCATGCATTCAGCCCATTTTCGACACGTTTAAGGCCCGTTAACCCCATTTCAAAGCTCTAAAATGAAGTTAAAGTATAGGGAACTTAAAATGTTCTCAAAAATATCTCGGATGTCGGTTCGTTTAGCCGTACGGTTGCGTTGTTCGGTTAATTACGACGGAATGCGCATAAGCGCGAAAAACGATCCAAATGACGCGACGAATGGATTTTTCTTATGCCGAACACTAAAATAAAATATTTTAGTGCTTACATAAATTTTTGGATGTCCAGATGTATTCAGAACGTAAGTTATGGGCGAAAATGCAAACTTGTGCACTTTTTGACACTTTTAGTCCCTGAATGAGCCAAAAGTTTATTTTAGCACACCGAACCCCTCAAAGCCTATTTCTAAGCTATATAAAGGATATTTAAAGTGTGTTTAACTTATGGTCATGTCCCGGAATGTCTGTTACAGTTCAAATTGGCATACTTTCGCAGTTTGTCAAGTTTAGTCCCTGTAAGCGAATTAACTTGTTTTTGCCATATCAAAGCCTTCAAAACTTATTTCTAAGTTATGTAAAGGTTATTTAAGGTATGTTAAACCTATGTCACTATTCCGGAGTGTTTGTTGCATTAAACTGGTTATATTTACGCATTAGAGCGCGTATAACCTTCCAGAAAGCGATTTAGAGCTTGAAATCGAACAAGAGTTGATATGTGTAAACGATACACATATTTTTACAAATCCCAAGTATGAAATACAATATTTCATTGGTTCGGTATTTGTTTGATAGCCGTGAAGGCACAGGTGTTACACACTTGATTTTCGATTTATCCAACCCAACCCTCAAATTTCCATGAAGTCCTGGGAATTTTCTCCCTGTTCTTTTATAGAATTTGCTAGTTCTAACACTGAGCAAAGCCAACTGGTGCAGAATATCCATCTCTTCTAAGTCAGTGGGATCAAAATGTTGTAAATCATTGAGTTCAAAGCTTAGATTGTCTGACATCTGGTTTTCGTTTGCAGTGAATGCATAACTTGCAGAGTGAGGATCAGGGTTGTTAAAATTTGCTCCAGCAGTTATGTCAATGAGGTGATCATAACCCTGATCCTTACCACTGCTCCCAGATTCTTCTTGACCCAAAAGAGCAGTGTTACCGAATGTATAATCATCAACGGCTTTTCCTGACTCTTGTAACTTCCTTTTCTGGTTCAACTCCCTTTCGTAGGTCAGGAGTCGACCGTGGAGTTGGGTCAAGGTCAGATCCTTGAACTCAGGTGAGTTTCGGGTGACAAAAGCTATGGTGTCCCATTTTTCTGGTAGTGACCTGAGGAACCTGCTATTTTGAGTTGAGTTTGTAAAAGTGGTATTAACAAGCCTCAGTTCACTGATGAGACAACTGAAACGCTCAAATTGTTGCGTCAGTGATTCACCTCTAACATGACAAAATGTTTCATACTGTTGGTTCAGGATTTCCCTATTGTTTTCTATGACTTCTTCGGTTCCCCCAAACTGTTCCTTAAGCGCGTCCCATAACTCTTTGGCACTGTTACAGTGTAATAGTCCAGCATATATCTCATTGGGCAGCGCTGATGCTATGATGCTAAAAGCTTTAGCATCTAGTTCGAACTTTTCATAGTCGGTTTCGGTATAATTTTCAACTGGTTTTGGAACGAACTTTTTAGCATCTTCAGCGCTTGGCACTGTGGGAACATGGGGACCAAAGACAACAGACCTCCAACAACCTGTGCTTTGTTGAGCGAGGATGTGACCCATCCTCCTCTGCCAGATGTTGTACTCATTTCTTTTTAGCATAGGTGGTTTAAAAAGCGAGCCGATGTTGTTTTTATCATCCTGAGATTGTGACGTCATTCTTGTTGTTTTACAGACACTGAGAAATCAACTTTAATGGTGATTAATCCTTGCTCTGTTTTTCAACGAACGAACAAACGATCAGTATCAACTGTTATGAGCCAAACTATTTATGTCAAAATGATTGTTAAATCTAATTTGACTGTCCAGGCTCTGATACCAATTGTTGGATCTGAGTTTGTTTCTGATTGTATTTTGTGTTTGTAATTAAGATGAAAATGGATGAGTGTGCAGCGGAATTATGATGGAAACAAACTTTGCATACAATCAAACGAGAGTAATACTTTGATCAAACATCTTTTCTCAATGAATCGGAAGATTGAATTTATTTCAATAAGGATTACAATGATTGATGAATGAATGCAAACTCCCCCTCAGCCAGAGCTCAGTTGTTTGTTCGTGCAAAGAAGACAGTGATGCAAAAGAGCTAATAGAACAGTACCAATTACTGAGCTATTTATAGGCACTTGCAAACCACTGAGCATCTTAGCTGACGTCACCATGAAAGTGACATCTAACCTCCTAACAAACTCTAACCTCTGATCTATACAAACACTGCTATGCTAACTACTGATATTATATTACATTACAAAAGACACTAAAACAGCTGATGCAATTGTCACACCCCCAAAATCCACATGCGGAGTATCACCGCTTGGAGGCGTGACTGACCAGGATCAAACCACTAATCATATTGAACAAGTAAATAATTAAATGTAAAAGTCCAACCAACATGATTAATGTCCAAAACAAACATAGTTAAGTTATGAGCGGAAGCATAATGTTCAAAACCAAATCAAAAGTTTAATTATCCAAATGTTTAACATGGCACACAGTTGTCCATGTCCCACAACGACTCTTCCTTGTGCAAGCTCCAGCTAAGTACCTATAGACCTGCAAAGCATGTAGTAACGAGTCAACAACAAGTTGAGTGAGTTCACGTTTGGTTGTCCAGTTTATAGTTATTCCGAAAACACAGTTTGCCCTTTACCAGCTATCCAGCCGTGGGGGTTACCCCATAGTTCGAAAAACGTTTATTAGTTACCCGTTCTTACGTTGGCTATTCCAGCCCGGCTCTATGGCCGTGGGGGCTACCCCATGTTTAATTCACCAGACTCGTTACCATATCGACTACTAACGTTCGTCATGTTTAAGTGCCCTAACGTCTGTGTCTATCATCACTGACGTGCCATAGTCCATTAGTCCACGCCCGTCCTCTGTGGCACGGTGTGAGGTTTGTTAAACCTAATAGCGCTATTTAACTAATGACCCGTTCGCCATTGGCCTCGGCGATTAAGTCGATATAAAAGGAGGGACTTCGTTGATAGAGTTCTAGTCTAGTATAGTTAAATCCGTCTCATACTGGACGAGGAATCTATGTTCCTGATTACGTCTCAACAGGACGAGGAATCCCTATTCCTTAACCCATTCCCAACCCCTGGGAATCCCATGCTTTGTAACGAAGTGTGAACTCACCTTGGTTTGCTCGGCAGATTACACAGAAAGGTCAAGTCTAGCAGCTAGTGGTCAACCACGTCCTAACATGGTTACCAAATCAAGTCAGGTCTAGGTGCACGTATGATTACACATAGGTAGCAGATTATAAACACACGTTGATCATGGCAAACACATAATACACGTTAACACCTTAACAGTAACAGTCAAGCACTCCTCGTGTCTAATCTTGTACGATCCGAAAGATATGGCCCAAAACAATCGGCCCAACATGTTGTGCGTTCAGCACGGCCTTGTGCGATCCACAACATGTTGTGCGACTCCGATAAACACCCGGCCCAAAATATCAAGAAGCCCAACATAACATAAGTGGTTAAATAAGTAACCGGCCCAACAATATAATCACGGATCCCTTGTGCGATCCGTGAATCCTTGTGCGATTGAAGCTAATCCGGCCCAAACATATACCCGGCCCAACAGTTAGGTAACATGACAACTTGTGTGGTTCATTAATTCTTGTGCGACTAGTTTTATTATCCGGATAATAAGCCATTCGGTTACAATCATTTACAGTTTCCAAAATTTCGATTTATCAATTAACACAATCAAAGATTCCATCCAAACCCTTCATCGATCAAACAATGTTTTAACATTCATTTTTATGAACCCTATCTTGTATATTCATCAACCTAATCAAGATCATCATCATCATCACAGTAGTTAACAATAACCCTAATCATCACTTACAATACATGATCAATCATCGACAAAAATCATTAACCCGAACCATCGATATATAGCCATGTAAATTATCAAATTATTGCGAGATCAAGATCATTCACTAAATAGTCAACGGCACATGACAAGTTGTCGGATCATCATCATAGACATAATCATTATCACACATAAATCCTAGTCTTTGTGCACACCCCTCGATAACAACATTTAATTGCAAATGATAAACATCACAATTTACAAAAACCTTATACTACTCACATCAATATGCACATGGCCGATGCTATTGATATAATCACATGAATAATCTGACACTACAAGATCCTCATTGGGCCAATACCAATTCGAGCCATGTGCATGAGTGTCTACAAATTCCAAATTAATGCAATTTCAATATACATGGCCGACCATACAGTACATATTATTATCCTAGAAATCGATTATGATTATATGAATTTTATATTCATCACATCCCACTTATCAAAGCATAAATATCTAGTAGTAACATGCAAACCATTAATCCCCTTAGTCATCAAATACCAATGTGATCAGTAACCTAGTCAATATTCGGTACCACTAGACATGTAAGACAAAGAGATTTGATTCAAACAATTTAGATTCCAACCATCATGTGAAAGAGTATTAAATCGGTCCAATCAAAATCAAAGAAATCATTATATACTAACATATATTCAAGAGATCACGTATAACAAGGAGGAACCTACTAACCGAACATCAGATGAAATCGAAGAGGCTTCACGATCTTGGGGTACAGCCGTCGGGTTCAAGAGAAAAGAAAAAGAGCTAGGGTTTTTGTGTGTAAGGTGATTTGCAAAATATGAGGAGTATACCCTATCAACTAATTGTTATGCGACATATGAGAGTTGTGGGCCGAGCCCAAAGTATGGCCCGAAGGGGCTTGTGTTGTGTAATCGGTTCATTCGATACATACATACATTACACATAAACAAATATCGTTTCATTAATTAACAAGTTCACATAATCACAAAGTGTTCATGTACGTTACATTAAGCACATAGATAAGTTAGGAAATACGAGTTGTCACATTATCCCCAAGTTGAAAGAAATTTCGTCCCGAAATTTAGCACGTACTCACTGAGGAAGCTAGTTAAGTTGCATGGTTTCCCTGGTTTTCCTGGGGTGTCACATCCTCCCCCCGTTATCTGGAATTTCGTCCCGAAATTCCGTAGCTTCAGCCTCAGCAGTGGTTGTACTGCTTGCGAATAGTTGGGGATACTTTTGTTCCATTTGATCTTCGCGTTCCCAGGTGAACTCTGGGCCGCGACGTGAGTTCCAACGAACTCGAACGAGAGGTATTCTAGTACGCTTGAGGACCTTAACATCCCGGTCCGTGATTTCAACAGGTTCCTCGAAGAATCGTAACTGCTCGTCGATCGTGAGCTCCTTCAAAGGAACTACGTGGGTCTCATCTGACAGACACTTCTTCAGACTTGACACATGGAAAACGTCGTGAACTGCACTGAGTTCTGCTGGTAAGTTCAGTCTGTAGGCCACCTTGCCTATTTTCTCAATGACTTCGAAAGGTTCAACGTATCGTGGGTTAAGTTTGCCCCGTTTGCCAAAACGAACCACACCCTTCCAGGGTGAAACTTTGAGTAGTACACGCTCCCCAACCTGGAGCTCTAATGGTTTTCTGCCCTTATCGGCGTAGACTTTCTGACGGTCACGAGCTGCCGCCATTCGTTGTCGTATTTACGCAATTTTCTCTGTCGTGTCCACCACATGTTCTGGACCAGTAATCTGACTATCCCCCACCTCTGCCCAACAAAGAGGTGACCGGCATTTACGCCCGTACAATGCCTCAAACGGAGCAGCTTTAATGCTGGTGTGGTAGCTATTGTTGTACGAAAATTCCACAAGTGGCAGATGCTTTTCCCAGCCGTTGCCAAAGTCAATTACACATGCCCTAAGCATGTCTTCTAGAGTCTGGATGGTACGTTCTGACTGCCCATCCGTTTGCGGGTGATAAGCTGTGCTCATATCAAATCGTGAGCCAAAGGACTTGTGCCTTGCTTGCCACAGTTCTGATGTAAAACGTGCATCTCGATCCGAGATAATAGGGGTGGGCACTCCGTGCCTCGAGACAACTTCCTTAAGATAAACGTCTGCTAGTGTGGAGAACTTATCCGTTTCCTTGATAGCCAAGAAGTGAGCAGACCTTGTGAGTCGATCCACGATCACCCAAATAGTATCGTTACCACGTTGTGATCTAGGCAGGCCAGTAACAAAATCCATGGAAATTTGCTCCCATTTCCATTGTGGTATCTCTGGTTGTTGAAGGGGGCCTGAAGGTTTCTGGTACTCCGCCTTGACTCTCGCACAAGTCAAGCACTTGCTAACGTAGGTTGCTATGTGGGCCTTCATGCTAGGCCACCAGTATGTAGTTTTGATATCGTGGTACATTTTATCCGAACCAGGGTGTACCGAGTAGCGAGACTTGTGTGCCTCATCCATCACAAGCTCTCGTAGGTTGCCATAAAATGGAACCCAAATGCGTCCCATGACGTAGTAAGCACCGTCTTCCTTCTGTTCTAAGCGTTGCCTTGAGCCGCGTAGGACTTCAGCCCTGACGTTTTCCGGTTTCAATGCTTCTACCTGAGTATCTCGTATCTGAGAAGGAAGACTAGACTGTATAGTGAGTTGTAAAGCTCGTACGCGCTTAGGCGCAGTGTCCTTTCAACTGAGGGCGTCAGCCACAACATTGGCTTTGCCTGGGTGATACCTGATCGAACATTCATAGTCATTCAGTAGTTCGACCCATCGTCGTTGTCACATATTCAGTTCCTTCTGTTTGAAGATATGTTCGAGGCTTCCGTGATCAGTGTAAATAGCACACTTGGTGCCATACAGGTAGTGTCGCCATATCTTAAGCGCAAAAATAACAGCTCCCAGCTATAAGTCGTGCATAGTGTAGTTTCTTTCATGAACTTTGAGTTGGCGTGAGGCGTAGGCTATAACCTTATCCCGTTGCATCAGTACACAACCAAGACCCTGAATTGATGTGTCGCAGTAGACCACGAAGTCGTCTGTGCCCGCTGGCAATGAAAGGATAGGTGCACTGCAAAGTCTATCCTTTAAGTGCTGAAACGCTAACTCCTGTGCATTTTCCAATCGATAAACAACGCCCTTCTGCGTTAGTGAAGTAAGAGGCTGAGCAATCTTAGAAAAATCCTTGATAAATCTCCTGTAGTAACCTGCCAATCCCAAGAATTGGCGAATTTCCGTTGGCATACGAGGTGCAGGCCAGCTCTTGATTGACTCTACCTTGGATGGATCAACGTGAATCCCATCCTTGTTCACTACATGGCCTAAGAAATGGACTTCACGAAGCCAGAAGTCACATTTTGAAAACTTTGCGTAAAGCTGTTCTGTTCGAAGGAGTTCCAAAATGAGGCGTAGATGGTGCTCGTGTTCCTCCTGACTCTTCGAATAAATCAGGATGTCGTCGACTATAACGAACTTGTCTAGGTAAGGCTTGCACACTCGATTCATCAAGTCCATGAAGACCGCAAGTGCGTTTGTCAGCCCAAAAGGCATGACCAAGACTCATAGTGTCCATAACGGGTTCTAAAGGCTGTTTTAGAGACGTCCTCTTCTAGGACTCTCAGCTGATGATATCCCGATCTCAAATCGATCTTCGAGTAAAAGTTCGACCTTTGCAGCTGATCGAATAGGTTATCAATGCGTGGAAGAGGATAACGATTCTTCACTATCACCTTGTTGAGTTCTCGATGGTCGCTACACATCCTGAAGGTACCGTCTTTCTTCTTCACAAATAGCACTGGAGCTCCCCAAGGCGATGAGCTAGGGCGAATAAAACCCTTATCCAAGAGTTGTTGTAGTTGCGTAGAGAGTTCTTTCAACTCTGATGGAGCTAAACGATATGGTGCACGAGCTATGGGCGCTGCTCCAGGAGCTAGCTCAATTTGAAACTCGACCTGGCGATGAGGCGGGAGGCCAGGTAGTTCCTCAGGAAATACCTCAGGGTAATCGCGTACAATAGGGAAGTCTTCTATCTTCTTCTCTTTCTTCGAGGTGTCAGTAACGAGTGCCAGAATAGCAGTATGGCCCTTACGCAAACACTTTTGGGCCTTAAGGAAGGAGATGATGCTCGCAACCGCACCACTCTTGTCGCCATGAATCATAAGGGGTTCATCACCTGAGCAAGGAATACGGACAATCTTTTCGTTGCAAAGAATCTCTGCTTGGTGTTGAGGTAACCAATCCATACCAATAACGATGTCGAAACCATCACCACGTTGGGGTCATTCCTAGCATCACCCTGACCAATCACGAACACTCGACCCCTGGCACCATTGCCGTCGTTGTTACCCCCGCTGTTGCCTCCATTATTGTTCCCGTTTCCTTGGTTTTGGTTCTGATTCTGGTTCAACTGTGGGCAGTGTCTCATGAAGTGACCTTTTGCACCACACTGATAACATCCCTTGTTACCCTGCTGTTGCTGCTGATTCTGTGGAGCTTGTGGCTGCTGTCGCCGGTTCTGGTTTGCAGGACGTGAGCTCCTACAATCCTTGGCTCCATGACCAAACTTGTTGCATCTCTGACAACGATCTTTGTTGCACGACCCGTTGTGGTATAAATTACATCGATAGCACTTAGGGTGGTTTCCCCTGTATCCACCCTGACTTCAATTACCAAAAGACTGCTGACTGGGGCTCCTGTACTTGACTGAGATTGAACCGAAGTGAAACCCTTGCTCAAATTTCCATCCCTCTTGCGTTTGTTGTCACTGGGAGTAGCAGAAGTAGTTGTAGTAGTACCAATATGCTTAGGCAGCTTGTTCTGTTCCACTGCCCGGTCGGTGAGACGATGAGCAAAACGAGTAACATCCTGGATAGTAGCAAGGTTAGCAGAAGTCACGTGACTTTGAATCTCTGGTACTAAGCCTTTGGGGTACAACCCAATGCGCTTGGTGGGAGGATCCACCATAGTTGGACATAACACTGCCAGTTCGTTGGATCGTTCAGGTTAAAGAATTCCACTTCCAGCTTGTGGATGTCATCACGGCTATAGTATTCACATTTGATCAGTTCCTTAAAATCCTTCCATGGGGTGGCATTAGCAGCCGCCAGCCCCAGCATCTGAACGTGCGCGTTCCACCAAGTTAACGCAGTGCTTTCGAGAGTGTCAGTGGCGTACTTCACCCTACGGCCTCAGGGCATTCACCCATCTCTAAGACAGACTTGAGCTTTTTAAACCAATGGAGGAGTCCAACAGCCCCTTTAGTGCCACTGAAAGTATTAGGACGACAGTCCACGAACGTCTTAAATGTGCATACAGGCGACTGAGCGTTCTGACCTTGTTGCGCGAGGAAGAAGAAACAGGGTTAAGCGCGAGAGTTGGGTCATGAGAGTAGGATCGAACATCCTAGGATAGGTTCGGAATAGCAGGTTATTCCTCCTGCCTAAGCGGCTTCGAGTGCTGCCGTAACTTGTTCGTTGATAAGAGCCGTCAACTGGCTTGAGTTAGGTTCACACGTTCCCTCATGATCTCACATCGAAGGAAACACAAATAGGAAAGGTGTCGCGAATGTGCGTAAGTGTGTAGTGACAGTAGGGAGCAAGCACAAATGTGTTTTCAAACTATCGTTGCTACGCTTATCTAAGCATACCATGAGCAAAGTTCTATGCAATATAGCAAGTAGGCAATATAAAACATAAACCATATCACCTAGAATGTCGAGCCTTGCACTTGGAGTGAAGCGTCGTTGTGGTTCGTAGAGCACTGTACAGGTTATAGTCTGGTTTTAACAAAAATGTTTTCCTTTATTAAAACCAAGTTCTCTATAACCAATGGCTATGATACCAATCTGTCACACCCCCAAAATCCACATGCGGAGTATCACCGCTTGGAGGCGTGACTGACCAGGATCAAACCACTAATCATATTGAACAAGTAAATAATTAAATGTAAAAGTCCAACCAACATGATTAATGTCCAAAACAAACATAGTTAAGTTATGAGCGGAAGCATAATGTTCAAAACCAAATCAAAAGTTTAATTATCCAAATGTTTAACATGGCACACAGTTGTCCATGTCCCACAACGACTCTTCCTTGTGCAAGCTCCAGCTAAGTACCTATAGACCTGCAAAGCATGTAGTAACGAGTCAACAACAAGTTGAGTGAGTTCACGTTTGGTTGTCCAGTTTATAGTTATTCCGGAAACACAGTTTGCCCTTTACCAGCTATCCAGCCGTGGGGGTTACCCCATAGTTCGAAAAACGTTTATTAGTTACCCGTTCTTACGTTGGCTATTCCAGCCCGGCTCTATGGCCGTGGGGGCTACCCCATGTTTAATTCACCAGACTCGTTACCATATCGACTACTAACGTTCGTCATGTTTAAGTGCCCTAACGTCTGTGTCTATCATCACTGACGTGCCATAGTCCATTAGTCCACGCCCGTCCTCTGCGGCACGGTGTGAGGTTTGTTAAACCTAATAGCGCTATTTAACTAATGACCCGTTCGCCATTGGCCTCGGCGATTAAGTCGATATAAAAGGAGGGACTTCGTTGATAGAGTTCTAGTCTAGTATAGTTAAATCCGTCTCATACTGGACGAGGAATCTATGTTCCTGATTACGTCTCAACAGGACGAGGAATCTATGTTCCTGATTACGTCTCAACAGGACGAGGAATCCCTATTCCTTAACCCATTCCCAACCCCTGGGAATCCCATGCTTTGTAACGAAGTGTGAACTCACCTTGGTTTGCTCGGCAGATTACACAGAAAGGTCAAGTCTAGCAGCTAGTGGTCAACCACGTCCTAACATGGTTACCAAATCAAGTCAGGTCTAGGTGCACGTATGATTACACATAGGTAGCAGATTATAAACACACGTTGATCATGGCAAACACATAATACACGTTAACACCTTAACAGTAACAGTCAAGCACTCCTCGTGTCTAATCTTGTACGATCCGAAAGATATGGCCCAAAACAATCGGCCCAACATGTTGTGCGTTCAGCACGGCCTTGTGCGATCCACAACATGTTGTGCGACTCCGATAAACACCCGGCCCAAAATATCAAGAAGCCCAACATAACATAAGTGGTTAAATAAGTAACCGGCCCAACAATATAATCACGGATCCCTTGTGCGATCCGTGAATCCTTGTGCGATTGAAGCTAATCCGGCCCAAACATATACCCGGCCCAACAGTTAGGTAACATGACAACTTGTGTGGTTCATTAATTCTTGTGCGACTAGTTTTATTATCCGGATAATAAGCCATTCGGTTACAATCATTTACAGTTTCCAAAATTTCGATTTATCAATTAACACAATCAAAGATTCCATCCAAACCCTTCATCGATCAAACAATGTTTTAACATTCATTTTTATGAACCCTATCTTGTATATTCATCAACCTAATCAAGATCATCATCATCATCACAGTAGTTAACAATAACCCTAATCATCACTTACAATACATGATCAATCATCGACAAAAATCATTAACCCGAACCATCGATATATAGCCATGTAAATTATCAAATTATTGCGAGATCAAGATCATTCACTAAATAGTCAACGGCACATGACAAGTTTTCGGATCATCATCATAGACATAATCATTATCACACATAAATCCTAGTCTTTGTGCACACCCCTCGATAACAACATTTAATTGCAAATGATAAACATCACAATTTACAAAAACCTTATACTACTCACATCAATATGCACATGGCGATGCTATTGATATAATCACATGAATAATCTGACACTACAAGATCCTCATTGGGCCAATACCAATTCGAGCCATGTGCATGAGTGTCTACAAATTCCAAATTAATGCAATTTCAATATACATGGCCGACCATACAGTACATATTATTATCCTAGAAATCGATTATGATTATATGAATTTTATATTCATCACATCCCACTTATCAAAGCATAAATATCTAGTAGTAACATGCAAACCATTAATCCCCTTAGTCATCAAATACCAATGTGATCAGTAACCTAGTCAATATTTGGTACCACTAGACATGTAAGACAAAGAGATTTGATTTAAACAATTTAGATTCCAACCATCATGTGAAAGAGTATTAAATCGGTCCAATCAAAATCAAAGAAATCATTATATACTAACATATATTCAAGAGATCACGTATAACAAGGAGGAACCTACTAACCGAACATCAGATGAAATCGAAGAGGCTTCACGATCTTGGGGTACAGCCGTCGGGTTCAAGAGAAAAGAAAGAGAGCTAGGGTTTTTGTGTGTAAGGTGATTTGCAAAATATGAGGAGTATACCCTATCAACTAATTGTTATGCGACATATGAGAGTTGTGGGCCGAGCCCAAAGTATGGCCCGAAGGGGCTTGTGTTGTGTAATCGGTTCATTCGATACATACATACATTACACATAAACAAATATCATTTCATTAATTAACAAGTTCACATAATCACAAAGTGTTCATGTACGTTACATTAAGCACATAGATAAGTTAGGAAATACGAGTTGTCACAGCAATCTTCCACTGTTGTGAATCCAGCAGTGCTTGTCCGGATCAGCAGTACTTGACTCAAGGCAGTAGATTGAATCAGCAGAGCTTTTGGTCTTCCATCAGTCTTTTACTTTGGGTAGTAGTTGTAAGGCAGCACTTTGCAAGATCAGTAGATAGGAGGTCAGCAGATGTTGAAGTTCACTTTCAAGGGGAGAGACTTGATCATATCATATTGTAAACGTCTGCTTATTCTGGATCCACTGCTCTGATCCAGTTTTGGCTTTAATTATCTGTTCCTCTTGATAGGGTTCAATCCCAACAAAAAGACTTCAAGCCAAGAACTGACAAAAAGCCTCAATCAAAAACCTCCCTGTTGCAGATCAACACACTCTCATGGATTACCTACGACCTACGGTTTAGAGCCGCTATTAACCCTCCTAATGTCGATGCTAATAACTTTGAGCTTCGACCACACCTAATACAAATGCTCCAAAATTTCGCCACTTTTCATGGCCTATCCGATGAAGATCCCCATTTACATATTACCAACTTTTTGGAAATATGTGACCCTTCCGGATCAACGGAGCCTCTAGCGATGCTGTTCGGCTCCGTATGTTGCCCTTTTCCCTCAAAGACCGAGCGAAAGTTTGGTTAAACACCCTCCCAAGTGGGTCTGTACACATTTGGGATGAACTTGCCCAAAAATTTCTCTACAAATATTTCCCTCCCGCTAAAACCGCCAAACTCATGGCCGAGATTAACACTTATTCTCAAGAAGACGGGGAATCCTTGTACGAGACATGGGAAATGTTCAAGGAGCTATTAAGGAAATGCCCACATCATGGTCTTGAATGTTGACAACAAGTGTCCACTTTCTACAACGGACTCTTGCCGCACACAATGCAAATCCTTGATTCCGGCTCCGGGGGACTCCTTGGGAATCGACGACTTGAGGAAATTTATAATCAAATTGAAGAACTTTCTCAAAATAGTTTTCAATGCCACACTCCTAGGGGCTCAAGATCTATATCCCCGGGCGCCCACAAAGTGGATGAATCCACTTCTTTGCAAGCCCAAATCGAAGCCTTAACTAATAAAATAAAGAAGCTTGAATTAAACAAAACGGCTTCGGTTATAACTTGCGAAAGATGCGGCAGCCCTCATGAAAACTGGAGTTGTATGAAAGATTTAGAAAATCAAACGGAAGTGGTAAACTACCTAAATAACCGGCCACGACCACCGAGAGCTCAAAGTAACACTTTCACTCCCGAGTGGCGTTATCATCCCAACTTTAGTTGGAGGGAATCGGGGGTAATAACCAACAAAATCAAAATTAACGATTTAACTTTCAACAACAACCACGAAAATGAGCAACAAGGTTTCCAACCACAACAACAAGGAGGAAGAGAGAGGTTTGAGGATATTATCACTCGCCACTTCTCCGAATCCGATAAAAGATACTCGGAAAGGTTCCTACAAACTGAAGCGGAAATTAGAAACCAAAGGGCTAGAGTTCAAAATATAGAAAAAAAATTAAGCCAACTTGCCCACAATTTAACTGAGAGATCGCAAGGAGCCTTACCGAGTAACACCGAAACAAACCCAAAAGCCCAAGTAAACGTAATCAACCTAAGAAGCCGGAAGGTAGGACCCGAGAAGTAATACTAAGTTTCTTATGTTATAATATCTCAAATGTGTAGGTTTCTATTTTTTGTATAAATTATTATTTTTGCATGTCAAAGAAAAACATCTTCTATATTCCCCTATTTAAACAACTCATTATTCTCATTCAATAACATCTTCTATCTTCCCATATTTAAACAACTCATTTACCTAATTCATAACAATATTCTCTACCTTTTGTCCCCTCCAAAAATGACAAGTGCATAGACCGAAGAAGAAGACATAGCCTTGGCTTAGTGTTATGTTGCAATCCAGGAAGAATCGACATCTCCGAGTCGACGTACTAGTTTTTGGAACAAGATGTTACGTGACTTCCGTGCTCAAGTTGGTCAGAGCAATCATACTGTGGACGATATAGATTCACGTTTTGCTCATCTCCGATACAAGATTAATATTTTCCATGCTTTGTTTTTTATTGTCCAAAATCCCCACAATGAGCTCTCTAAAGACGAAGTTATTCAAGTGGCACTAGTCGACCAAAAGCATCACTACGAAGAGGACTTTGAGCACGTAACGGTGTGGCGCATTCTAGTTTAAATATTTAGGTTTTATTTTTATGTTTATGAAGTGTTGTATCCTATGTATTTAGCTTGGATATTAGTAGTATTAACTTTTTAATATTAAATTGAAATATTAACTTTTAAATTTATTATATTAATTTTAAATTTAAAATCAACCTTTTTACCACTATAAAATACCATGTACCACCAAAACCCATCACGTTCCCATAGCAGTTTCAACGCACGTTGTTCCCGTCTTCAAGAGCCAAATCATACACCCCATGGCATGCTCTTGAACACATGAGGAAGACCTTTCTCTTTGCGAGGCTTGGGTAGAAGCCATCTGCAGTCCACAGCGTCGGTCACACGGTGCTTTATGGGTTAGAGTTCTACGAGAATTCACTGGCCATGTCAGTGCCCACAACCGTACCGTGGACGTGTTATCTTCACCGTTTAGGGTGATCCGTGTCGATTGTGAAGGGTTCGAGAAAATCCACAATGAGGTTGAGTACCTAGGTGGTGACCTCGAGGAGGACGACACTTTGCAAGTCGCTCTCATGAACTATCGACTTGAGGTTGGCCGTGAATTCACGCGTGTTTTAGAGTGGGAGATAATTAGGATTTTTCTAGTAGATTAATTTTTTTTTATGTTTTGTATTTTCTAATGTTTATTTAGTATTTTTTTTAGTTTGTTATGTTTTTTTATATTTATGTTATGTTATGTTGTTTTTATTTTTATTTGTAAAAACGTAACCCGATCAGTAATGGTTTTTATATATCAGTATTTTTGTTTTTTTGTTTGTGTGTATAGTCAACAATTAATGTATATAGATTCACAAGTTAATTAAATAATATTTGATAGGAAAGAGGTTTAAAAACATCTCATGTGTTATAAAACAACCATAACATTAATAAAAAAAATCATAACATTAATAAAAATTAATAAAAATATAAATCATTTAATTGTTAAAAAAAGTATAAAAAAGTTAATAAAATCCGTAAGTTTCTGGTGTTGGGCCCCGCGTAGATTTATATATTCCTGGTAGTTGGTTTAAGAAATGGAATGGTAAACTCCCAACTTTAGCATGAGGTGTACACCTTTATTAATTTGTCGGTAAAGAAGGAATGCTGTGTTCTTGAGCTTTAAATCTCGTTTGCCAGTTTATATCTAAAGGTTTATTATTAAAGAAAAGTTGTTGTATTTTCAACTTCTTTGAATATATGGTTCTGATTAAAGTCTTCGTCCGGTGTGTTACTTTTCATTCTTTTTGAGAAAGATGTAATAACGTGAAATCACGTTTAACTGTACCTTTAATTTTTCATTTTGCAGGTACCATTAGACAAGACTACATTCGAAGGGAGATGGAAAATGTGAACTTGGAGATGAAAATGTGACACAACTCCATTTCCTTGTTATACCAATTTTCTCTCGTTGCGGTTCGATATTCGTTCTTTTTGAGAAAGAAGGAATTGAAGACTGAAAACATTTGTTACATGTCTCTTAATCTATGTAAAGTATGTGTTTTTCTCATTTTAATGTATTTTTTTGGTTGATCAGTATTAATTGTGTTCCAATCTTGTGTTATAATAAATAGATAGTTAATTAATATTATTCTAAATTAAACAAAATACATATTATCTATACTTTCTATAAAAGGAGAAAATGCGATGACATAAGAAAAGCTTATGTGCCAGCCATAGATACTGTCCAACAATGCCTTTCTTATGTCATTATTGAATCATAAGTCTTAATTTATAAAATTACCTTAAAATACATTTAAAACTATGCCTTCAAAACCTCTACCCATATTGATGTATTCATGTGTACAAAATTCAAACCTCAGCCATTAAAATCTCTGCCTAGATTCAAAATTCAAAATTCAAACCATATACATATACATATATAACATACATGATTCTGGCTCCACATTCAAATTTCAATTCATCTCTCTCACTCATATCCGCAAGTAATCTCTCTCTCTCTCTCTCAAATGCAGAGCTCCCATATTCAGCCGGTTAATCTCCAATTATAGATCTTTGTACTTCACATAATTGTTCCAACATCATTGAAAGTATGTTTTTTTTTCTTTTTGTAATTTTGAATTTTAAACTGATCTACTCTAATTCTCGCTTTATATTTCCGCCTAATCAGAGTTGTTTGAAATTCATACAATCGTCTGCGGGTTATTTTAGGTTTGTAGATTTTTTTTAAAATGTTGATAATGTTGATAATTTTTATTTTAAAGTGTTGATATATTTCAGCTCTGTTTTCTTCAAGCGACCAGTGGTAGAAGCATTTGTTTGCGATCTAGATTTTAGAATATGTTAATATGGATATTGATAGTATTAAATTAAATACAAAGAAAGATTAAACACTTAATAATACATAAAATATTACACGCTACAATTAACACTTGCTAGGATTTCGCAGACTCTCGCCTTCTTCCTTGCAATTTCATTGTTTTTTTTTTTTGCAGAACTGCTAACATGTCGTAGATTTTCTTATCCTATTGCAGCATTTGTGTGATAAACTCTTCTGCATTGTTCTTGAAGTCTGATGTAGGATAGTGGAGGACTTCATCAAGCAATCCGATGCTACTCCACATTTTCTTGTAATTATTGTCACTGATGATGTCGATTTTTCTGTTTAGTTATTCATCAACCCTGTTTTCTTCGAGCGACCATCTAGAGAATTGCATTTTAACATCATTGGTGTCTGACCAGTGGTAGAAGCATCTGTTTGCCATCTAGAGTATTGTTTGTGTTGCTGATTTTGATTTGTTTTTTGACAGATAGTTTTTTAAAAGACAATTTATTGATGTTTTGAATCAAACAAATCATCAGTCTTTATAGTGTTTAAAATGTATCTTTATGGTAAACGAAGAGGTTAATCGTAATTATGATAAGCTATTTTTTTAAGGTTTAAAATTTGTTCTTTCGGTTTCTTGATATTTAATTTTATAGTTTTCCCATGAAAATTTATTTTTGAAAAGTTTTGCATTAAAGTGCTGCTGTTTTTAAATATGACATGTGTATATGTTTATATTAATTGTACAAGTTTTCTCTCCTAGATTATTAAATGTACAGTGAATTTAAATATGACCTTTGGGCTGTTAGATATTTCACTATATAATATCATTGACAGTTCACCTGTTTTTCATGAAGTTTTACTACCAACATATAACTTAAAATGTCATCATACAATTCTGAAGAGTCTGATGATTTAAAGCAGTGCTTTATCAAGCAAGTTGAGGATCAAGTATATGAGGATAGAGCAACTCTCCAAGAGCTAAAGATATGTTTTGATGGACTGCATCTTGGTCTGTTCACGAGAGACCAGGTTTCCAAAAACCTGATGGCGATGCCTTCGACTTCCATTCATGACCTTTTGTTGTCAGTAATATAGAGTGTGGTGGTAGAGACGTGGAGTTCATGGCGATGCTCAAGGATATACATCGAGAGGTTCAACACTCGATGGAGTTGAAGCTAAAATTTCTTAATTCTTCCTATTAGATTCTTAAATTTCTGGGTGTTATTGTTAGATTTCAAAGTTTCATTGTTCACTAATCGATGTAATTGTTGATCTTTTAATGTCATAAATAAATTTTAATCCTATTAATATTTGTGGAGCATTTTAGTTTTACTTATTTTAGCAAGCATAAGTATTATTATATAGTTTTTAATATCATGTGAGGATTGCAGATCGATATTGATGTAGATGTGAAATTGTCTCTGAGTTTGATTTAGATTATGTTGATGTTGAATTGTGCCTGAACAGATGATTGGTAAGTCAACATAAGTTTAAATCTCTCAGGTTAGTTTAAGGCTGAACATATGATTGCAAAGCGAAAATATTCTAGAATATCTTATTATGAATAACAGTTTTTTGAAGAATTTGCTCCCCCAAATTAGAAAGAATTAATATCAGCTACTGTAAAGGTTTGTCAAAGCTAAAGTCTGCCAAAAGAGAACATCTGCTTGAAGTGATCGTTTGTTGATGAAGAAAGTCTAAAGAAGCAAAGGTCTGCTATAGGTCAAAAGATGTTAAAGAACAACAGATGATATTCAACATATGCTGTTCAACAGAGGTTTTCATACTAACACTGCTTAGGCTAATAGCAGATGTTGGGAGTTTGTTAGGCTAATAGTAGGTTTTCATTGTAATTGCAAACTTTGTAAAAGCATGATGATGGAAGCATTAAAATGTCTTCAGAACATCAAAAGTGCATTCTTACAAATAGCTATTTTTGATTTTTTTTCAAAAATCCTTAAAAGTCTGTTGAAAACAAATATATTTAAAACCCCTGTTTGGCTAAAAATTCATCCACTGCTGAATGGTATCGTCTGTTCTCAAAAGTTTTGTTTATCCTAGCGACTATTGACTTACCACTGTTCCCAACCTCTGTTGTTGCCCAACAGAGGTTTCCAAACAACTGTCATCCATTATCACAACAGAGGTTCTGACGTGTACAGATGTTAGCCATCAGATCTTTGTAACTTCTGCCACATCAACATTAACTTTTTCACTTTATAAAACTCTGTTTCATCCCCAAACAGAGATTTTACTGTCGTCTCGAATTTAAAATTCATCAAAGCAGTTTCCACCTTCTTCTTCAACACTTATTCGTCAACCTCTCGCAAGTTTCAATTCCGACCATGGCTCTGATAATCAAAAACCCCCATAACTACCTTCCTATTTGTGAGAAAACCGAGAAAAATACTCTCTATCATTCAATGATTGTTGTTCTTACATCATCAAAATATAAGGCCATTCTTACTGCCAATGCACCAATTTATCAAGATACACTTCGTGAATTCTGGGAAAATGCTAAAATTGAAGAACAAAACAAAGTGCCTTATGCTATAACTTCAAAAGGCAGATGTACCATTCTTGCAATAACCCCAACTACTATATCAACAACATTTGGGTTGAATGACTTGGCAGGTAAGACCTCTTTGGCCGAAAATGAACTTCATGTAAAAGTGATTGAGAGGGGGTACGAAGGAAAGTTTAAAGGAGCTACAATGTTTAAACGAAATTTCCCTGCTCCTATGAAATTCTTTTTCCATACCCTCTTAACATGTCTTTCTACTAAAACAACTGTTTTTAATGAAATACCTTTAAACATTCAGTACTTGGGATATACTATTTTAACAAATGCTGATTTTAACTACTCTCAAGCACTGTTTTCAGATTTGGTTTCAAATGTGAATAACATTCAAAAGGGGAAAAAGGATTCTTTTTTGATGTACCCCAGACTATTAAGCTACTATCTAAAAAAACATGTTTCTAAAAAGGATTTTAAACAAGGTCTAGCTTTCAAAATAAATAGTCTTACTTCTGAAACTTTTACTCGCCTTATGGCTAAAGAGTCAACCGTTTAAAAAACATAAGCAAAGGGGGATGAGAATGTTTTAGATGAGTCCACATCTTCGGCTCAAACCTCTGTTGCTGAGCCCACTGCTCCTGATGATCATGACACCACAACTGGTGTTGTGAAGCCCACACCAGCAAAATAAAAAAAGAAACCTGTCAAAACCAAAAAGCACATCAAAACCAATAAAACGGGTCCTCTAGAATATGAGATCCCAGAGGTTAACCCAGTGACAACACATATTTCACTTGAAACCACTGTTGCTACTTCCTCACAGCAGTTGGAAACAACTCAGCCCATCATCCAAACTCCTCATGTATCCTCACAAAAGGATCATGTTGTAAGCACAAGGACACCACATCATGAAGCATATCTTTCATATGAAAGTATGCTTAAAAGCCCCTCTCCCAGGGCAATGTCGCTTTCAACACCACAACTCTCTCCCCAAATTCCACAAACCATATTACCACTGTTTAAAGCAATTGGCATTCAGATCCAAAGCAGTCCCTCTCACCAACACATTACTGAGAGTATAACTCTAACAATGACTGTGTCTGACCCTGTTCAATCTACTATCCTATGAACAGTTGAGGAGGCTACACCTCTTGCGTTTTACGAAACTCTTGGTGGTAGTTCAAGTGGAGCAGCTACTACAAATGTTGAATCCACTGATTTACATTTGGACAGGTAGTTTCACCTCTAAGAATCCCTTGAAGGCAAACACGGTTGAGGTTACAACAGTAACCTCTGTTCCAGTGGGAAGTCCCCCAGAACCAAGAAAAAGGGGCATTCGTTTCTGATGATATGGAGTCTTCTCCTGTTATCAAAACAAATACAACCACCTCTGGTGGGAATTCAGATGATCCTATTAAGTTAGGTGATGAATTAAGATACAAGGAATTGACGGATAGAATGTCATCACTTGGAAACACTGTTGGAGAAATGAAACAAATGATGAAACAGATGTTGGAGGCTTCTAAAAGTCAGCCTAGCCATTAGCAAATCACCCAGGAGCTATGGAATTCTGTTCAACCAATCCTTGCTGCTCAAAGGGAATTAGCTGAACTCAACCACAACAAGCATATGGCATTGATCAGAGTCATGGTTGAGGCTAGATATAAGGATACTCAAGCAGACATCATGGGTATAAAAAAATCCCTACAAAAGCTTACTTGCTCTTCCCCTGCACCTGTTTTTGAAAAGGATGATGATGATGATGATGCGAAAAAGGGGGAGAAAGACTCATTGAGAAGGTTGGAGCCTGATCCTAAAGTAAAACCAAAGGGCCAACAAAAACAAAAGATAGGGTCTGCCAAAGAAACTTTTGCTAAAACTTTAGAAAAATTAGATGTTGGAAAGATAAAGGGAACTGATGAGACCCTCAACATCCAAATTGATGAGGAGATTTTACCAAAGCAGAAGAAGCATGATACAGAAAAGATCAAAGTCTACAACTGGAAGAAAGAACAGGAAGAAATGATGAAAAGAGAAAACATTGGTACCTCTCAAAGAAGGAAGTCTTCCAAAAACAATAGACCACCAATAGCCACCTTTCCCAAAACATATGCTGCTCCTGAAAGGCCTGTATCCTCTGCTTCCCCCCAAAAAAAAAAAAACCTTCACCTCAAAAACCACCAAAAAAGAAGCAGAAAATAGCTTCAAAACCACCATCCTCACCCATCAAACCAACAGCTGTTGAGACACCTGTTGTCTCAACAGAGGTTAGCCAATCCACTACTACCATCAATTTTAACACACCATCATCAACACAACAATCACCTATACCTCAAAGATTCCCTTCACAACCACCTTCTCCATCAAAATTTCCTCCACCATCCAAATTTGCTTATTTACGCAAAAGAAAATTTGTTATGCATGATGATGATAACGAGATTCCATCACCGATCCCTTTATCATTTGTTTTCATCCAAACCACTCTACCCTCATCATATCCACTTATAAATCCACTTCACAATCCACCCACTGGTTTCAGGCCATTAGCTGCTCAATATCCTCTAGAATTGTTTGCAGTTCAAAGTGAAATGGAATCTTTTTACAAAATAGAGGATCCATCCAAAAGAACCTTCCCATATCTCTATGGCTTCAGACAACCTCAGAACATTGATGAGTATTTGAAAATGAAAGCAAAACAGCAGAGGTTACAGCCAGAGTAGAAAGCGAAGGGTTAGGTGACATGAAATACCAAAGTCTACTATCACATGGGCTTGACAAAGTCAGAAAACTTGAAGACTTTGCTAAAGACCTTAATAAATCCATGTCTGAGTGGCCATTGGATACTGAGCTTCAAATGGAACTAAGGGTTGATTACTTAGAACACATAATGAAGTACAAGCCCTACAAAGCAACCATGGCCCAATTCAAGGACTGGTCAACAGATGCTCTCAAGAAAGAAATTAACAGAATTACAAAAAATGAACAATGATCCTCTGGTCAAGAAAACTGCACCAAATTGGAATAAATCCAAGAAAATTGATCCAAATGATGCATTAAGGTTCAAGAGAATGAGAGTAGAGCTTCTTGTTGCTGGTTATGGGTCTATAAGATCAATAGCCAGATGGTCAAAACTAAATGTTGAAGAGACCTACAAAACCCTAGAATAGCTTAGAAAGAAAGACCCGCCTGTTTCTCAAAAGCAAGTTTATCCTGAAACCACTGCTGGTAGGCCTCAACAGACCATGCCTTAAAAAGTTTTCCTTATCATCTGCTTTACCCACAAATGCCTTGAACCAATTAAAAAGGTAGAAGCAGACTGATGAGGAAGATGAGCAGAGGTATGAAGAATATAGAAGAGCGACCATTAAATACCAGATTGATTACCACACGGATGATGCTGCCAATCAACTAACTGGTCAATTAGCTAAAACAATCAAAAGGTTGGCAAGCAGACCTCATTCACCAAACTCATCACAAATAACTCTTGTCCCTAGAAAACCATCTGATCCAAAAATAATAAAGTGGAAGTCATCCTCAGACACCCACGTATTGACTTTGCTCAGATCAGATAGTAATTTTGAAAGGATAACAAGGAAGGATGCATATAGTTTGAGTGCAGATGACCTTCAAGATCTTTTGAACCTTCAACTAGAAAGGGATGAAGAAGACACAGATTCCTTGGACTTTGAATTACAGTTCAAAGGGCAAATCCGGGAAATGTTGATGAGGAAATAAAGACAGAAATAATGAAGGATTTTGGCGTCATCTGTTCTAGGGGGAGATTGTCAGCTCACGTGAAACCTTTCTTGAGAATAGATGATACAAAGCCAAAACAGCTCTGCTGGATTATAAAGACTGTTAAAGACTAAATCACTGAAGAAGTCAAAGATCTACTGGAAGTCAAAGGTCTGATCATCCTTTGAAGAAAGCACTGCTAAAGCTTCATCAGAGGTTGAGCTCATCAGAGGATAGCATCAACAGAGTCTTGTAATCAGTGTTTTATTAATGTAACAGTGTTTAGACAATCTTTCGACTTAAAGTATTCATGACGAAAACATTTCTTCCATTGTTTGTGTTATAAAGTTTTCTTCACTTCCGTAGCATATTGTTTGTCTTATTATCATCTTTCATCTTTAAAACAAACACAAATAATTAAACTCAGATCCTAACATGTACGAACAAACTCTATGATCTCAGGGTGAGGGGGAGTTCTAATTCATGCTTACGTGAATCGTTTGTGTATTCAATCATTCAACAAAAAGTATTCATGATGAAAGCATATCTTCCATGGTTTGTATTATAAAGTTTTTCTTCATTCAGCTGCATATTAGTTCATCTTATTATCATCATCTTCAATTCTTCATCTTAAAACAAACCCAAACAATTCAAACTCATATCCTAACATGGATACCGATAATCTTAAGCCTTTTAAGATCCAAAATCTAAAAGGTGAAGTGCAGGAACTATTTACGAGATCTCAAAAAACCAATACTGGATTCAGCTACGGTATTGTTGGATGGCCTGGTTATTTGAAGAACCAAAATATTGTTTTTAGTGATGAACTTTCATTTTGGATAGGAGAATGGAAATAGTCGTATGTAACTGATATATTAATCGATGATCTATGTTTATAGTTATCTATTATCTATAATAGATAACAAGTTTTGGTACAATATCTATATACCTATCTATACTTTTTATTAAAATGTATTATGCATGGTTTCCTAAAAACCTCCCATATTTGCACACGGGTTTTACTACTAGTTAATTTAAAAAATACAATTCCCCTAATCCCAATCACCCAAGAACGTCGGTGGCGGAGAGACCGAGCGATCACTGTCACGACTGTCTGATTTTGCCAAGTACCAACAGGTACGTCGTGGGCTTTCGGGTGTTGGGCATCGAGTGTCTTCTTCCCACCACCATTCATCGTATTCCTCTCCCGAGTCCGTTTCATAGCCTTCGGGAACTGGGGGGTATCTTCCTCAAGGTTTGGGTCTGGGTTTGTTGGGGTCGGGTTTGGCGATGTAAGTTGAAGTCTGCTCATGGCTAAATCGAATGCCAATTTCAACTCTTCAACTGTTAAATCGTCTGGAAGCTGTGGCTCGTAATATTCATAAACACGGGGTTCGAAGGTGCTTGAGGGTGGTGGGTTCAAACGACGTCGTCTTGAACGAGTGGGGTTGGCCCATGTTGGGTTTGAATGTTGTGAGTCTCCTAGTTCTGATGCGGAGATTCATTTTGCATACACAAAAGAATACATCAAATTCTTATAGAATCGACTCTCCATTCATATGGTTTATGGGTCGTATATCGTACTAGCAGTACTCAGGAATAAATGATACTGCGGGCTTGGAGTTTTCCGGAGATGTTGTGTGGCCTGATAACGGAGGTCATATTGGCCGTAATTCAGGTGTTTTCATATGTATACTAATGGAAAATCTTGTTCAAAGCCATTCATTGACATGGGATAAAGGAAACATACAAGATGCATGTGTCAGATACAAATGCTACATGCCAGATGAACTCTACGCCGGCTGCTACACACCTAGTAATATTTGACACTTGTCACGCTACATGCCAGATGAACTCTGCGCCGACGATGAATTTGTGACAGCATAGGGTCTGAACAAACATCCTGACGATGGCCGTATGATTTACACCGGGAACAATATACCTGAGTGGGTTCTTCTCCACGGGATAAGATTCGGTTGTTTTCTTGAGGATGACCAGCTTGACGTTTTGAAATATGCGGTGGGTGAATAGTTATAAGGCCTTTGGTTATCTCCCATTCAGACTTATGAGGAAGAGGATTAATCGCTTCTTCATAGGTTTTTTGTATACTTCGTTGGAATAACACGGGAAAGCATAATGACTGCAATAAGTTTCACCTAAAAATCTTGAAACAACAATCACGTGCCCACAGGGTAGTTTCTAAACTTGCAAGACATGGCAACTGCATGATCGATTCAAAAAATCAACTAAACCCCTCTTGTTCTCGTCTTCAACATCGAAAGTGTATACCTCGATGCCAGCTACAAACTAGGTTCTATACCCTTCAAGTTTCTTTACAATTTTCTTCTGTGCCCACTGAGTAAGTAAGTGTTTCTCCTGAATACCCTACGACCGGCGTTCATAAAACCATTTTTGTACAGATTGACGAAAGAATTCTGTAAGTTGCGTTATCGGCATTTTACGTGGGTGTCAAGATAAAGAGTTAATAGACTCCACACTGTTAGATGTCATATAATGATATCGATTGTCGTGTAACGCCCTGCATTTTCATACTTTACATATTTAGAAACCATTGCTTGAAATTCTATTTTTTTGGAAATCTTGTATTCCTTGTAATCGTATTTCGTTGTATCAGTGTAAAATCCGAGACTTTGATCGTAATGAAACGAATCTTTTATACATCGTTTATACATGTTTATACATTGATACGTGCACTCGTTTGATACATGGTTCGTAATTCGTATAAACGTAAGCTTAACTCGTAAACAATGATCGTGTATTCGTAATCCTTAAATCTTCATACATTTAAACACTTAGTTATTCGATTATAAGATTAAGTTGTATGTTTTTTTTTCACTTGATCATACCAAACTATAAACCATACATACTTGTTACATTTCATGTGTTATACACACCTATGTTATCACACTTTTTGCTAAATTAAAACATGTCATTTATGCATTTTGAACCTCATTACAAGTTACATACATACTAGACACCATGTAACACTTTATTAAACATCAAATATATACCTTCTAATGTCAAAATACATAAAATAAAATAAAAATTATAGGGCTGTTAACAGCCTTGCATCAACCCACTTAATTTCCTTGTTTTGAGTTATTTAGCCCACTAAACACTTCCAAAGCCCAACCCAATGAAACCCTAATCCATCCCCTATATAACCCAAGCCTCCTCCAAGCATTTTTCACTTTCTAAACACTCTACATTCACTCTCAAACACTCCAAACCGTAGCTGATTGCAGAAGTTCGAGCAGATTTATACCACTTCACTAAAGTGAGCATAACTCACTCAGTTCTTATCTGATTCACTAGATTCTTTTTCCTACTACTTTGTAATGACCTTAGCTACGTTTACATGGGTTTTCCTTAGAAAACCAGAGCCTGGAATGTTGCCAAAGGGCTCCAAAGTGGACTGATTTTTCTGTTCTTGTTTCAAACTTTGATAAACTTGTTTAACTTGAGGAAACTCATCTCAAACCTATGTCCTTATGCTTATAACCCCTTCTATGGTTAGTTAGGCTTAAAAACAAGGTTGAGACATTCAAAATCAGAGGTATAAACCTTACAAACTTTCTGTTTTGTTCAAGGGTTTTAACCCACAAGTGATGCTCAAGTTCAAGACTTGATGATTGTGTGATTTAGGATTAGCTTGGGCTAACCTACTTGAAAATCCACACATTGCTTGATGTTTTCTCATAGAATAGTTGTTCATATTCTATTGTTTCTTGTAAGTTCATGACCCTCCTTGTAGTTCATAACATCAAGTGTAGTGGTGAACAATAAAGGTACCTAAATGGAAGCTTTGTTCTTCCTACCTCATGTATGAATTCCATGATACTTAGAGGTGCCTAAATAAAGACTTTAATCTTCTACCTCATGCTTGACTTATATGATGTAATATACACTATGTAATACTTATGTAACAATCAAAAAATCAAACTCTTGGTGATAAACTAATGGACATTCGTCAAGCTAGTAGATTGTATCATCTTAGGCCTTGGCAACTTGTAACGATTCTAATGGAACTTTGTTCCATGAAAACATTTAAACTCTTTTAGAGTTTCATAGTGTCAAGAACAAGTGTTCCATGGAACTTTGTTATGCTTAGGTTCATGCTAGAATACATACTACTTGTTATGCTTAGGTTCATGCTAGAATACATACTGCTTGTTAACTCGGCTTAACAATTATAGCGCTATAGGAGTTGCACACCACCCAACGGGGTTTTGTTGAGTCTTTATTCTATAACGCTCTCGTCACTTTTGCGTCGAGGGATGCTAAATACTAGTGGACACTAGAGTTGACATATTTTTATGCATGATAGATTGACCTTGTATACCAATTGCTATGTTGGGTTGAAAATACCTTTTTATACATATGCCACAAGTCTAAAACTAGTGTACTCACCAATACATTTGTATTGAACTATGCTTTTAAAACATGTTGCAGGTTTAGCGATGATGTTGATGATGCATGGAATCTAGTAGGATGCTTAGATACACACTTTAAATTTTGTATTTTATTTGTATTGTATTTCATTATTCATGTTGTATTTGTTTCAAATCCTTGTAATTGACTCTTTAGAAATGAAATGAAAATTTATCATTTAAATACTTGTCACAAATAGTGTTATGAAGTCTCTTGCAATCTATTTCGTCTCACTCCGATGTTTCCGCCATCAGTTGGGGTGTGACATGTCGGGACGATGCGCTCTTGCCCATCTAACAAACCCAATACTTGTTAGAGTGTGACATATTCTAGGAATGGCAAGACATAGCGCGTTGAATGACTCATACAAATCAGACATCTGATAAGATTTACATGTCTTCCACCACAGCGCCTCGTATTCTTTTTTTATTCGATGGTAAACGTAAGTTCATAATTAAATGACGACAACACAACCCATGATAAACACGTGAAAACACGTTTCTAACAGCTACGTGTATAGAATTCGCCCTATCCGATATGATCACCATATCTGGTATTTTACCAACACACTCTCTAAGCTTTGAGAGAAACCATGTCCAAGATTCACCATCCTCTGATTTTCCTATTTCACAAGCGATTGGTAAAATCTGGTTATTTCCATCCATGCCAACCGCTAAAAACAATGTTCCTTTAAATTCACCTTTTAAGTGGGCGGCATCGATGATAACGACAGGTCTTAGATTAAACATAAAACTACGAATTTGAAAATGAATAAACACAAAATAAGGACAGCATCGATTTAGTTTAACAAAGACAAATAAAAAGTAAACCGTATAACTTACCGCAACACTTATCGCGACAAAAACCATTTCAATCCGACTATCTTTGTCAGTCAAGATGTGAGTAACGGTTCCCGGATTTGAACGCTCCAGATTATAACAGTAAATTGGTAGTTCCGCAAAGGAATCTCAGCTTGTTCCTTGTGGAAGCTCTAGTGCATGGCTTTTTCCACGCCAAGCTTGAAGGTTAGTTATCTCAACTTGGAATCTTTGTCTAAAACCTTTGACTATCTTTTTGCAGCGATAGATGCTACCGCTGTCTTTTAATTGTCTCTTTAAATAGTTACCCAAAACCTTTGGGTTTGCCTGACGAAGATGTGGGTATGTTAACCTCTTCGAACAGGTGTGTTTATCATTCACATGTTTAACAAAAAAATAAACTACCACCAGGGACACTGTATGCCTAAAATCGCCACACACAACCATCACCCAGACATGACACTTCATATTGTATTTTAGAAGATCTATCTACTTTAAACTCAAAATGTTCTAACAAACATTTTTTCCCGACTCAATCTTCATCCCTTCTTTGTTATTGAATATATGGCATGTCTCAAACAAAATTGATGAAAAACCTAATTGTTTCTTACTTGGTATGTTAGAGGGGATTGATTTTTCAAAGACATTTTCAAAATTTGAACTATACACGTTTAAAAAATCAGCATCTTCATTAAAAGAGATATTTAAATCAGGAACTTTGAAATGGTTTAAAGATGCAAAACTAGATGATCCAACACCAGACTCTTCAATAACGTATAATTTATATAATTCAAAAGGATTCTGCATCGCCAAATTAAATAAAAATGTAAGATCATGATCATTAATTATATCGATCGGATCAGTAAACGTAGACATCCGGTCGGACAACCGTGTAATGTTTGGAAATTCACACATATTAGAAACATAACTTAAAAAACTGATGTATGAATTATTGGTTTCAATCTCTAAACCACGTCTACTAGCACCGGCATTAGCAACATACTCGATATTCCCGTTAACAACCTCCCACTTTCCGCCCCTATACACAACAAACTTAACCTTCATATTTTTAAATTAACTACCACAAAACGTGATTTTACTGATTGTGACAAACAAACTTTTAAATTTAGACTTGATCATTTTGCACTATGTGGTAATTCAAAGAGATATTAAAAACATGACCCACAAAAATGAGCACTCTGAAACGGCTAAAAAGTGGACGGAAATGGCTCTTACATGTACGGAAACGTCTTAGAGTTTTCTTGTATGGAAACGGCTTAGGCGTTGTGGAAAGTACTCGGCTGAGAACTTTCAACTGGCTTGAGATGCTAAAACGGCTTCAGCCGTGTCGAAAGTACTCGGCTGAGAACTTTTAACGGCTCGTCATCCACTGAACCGGCTCAACAGACAAGCCGATTGAAACGGCTCGGCTAAGAACTTTCAAACGAATGACGGCGTCTAAAACGACTCTGAGCCGTTTTATGAGTTTGTCGAACACGTGGAAAGCAGGGATAGGTGGGACCTTAAGCCGTTTCAAAGGTCTAAAACGGCTCATGGAACCGTTTTAGATGGCTATTTTGAAAATTATGTTTGGTCAAAAGGCTATTTTGAAGATATTCCCTTCCCTAAATATTAATATTATAGACATATTTTCTTGGTCTATATAATTTTAGCCTTCAATTTAGCATACTTTCGTATTTATAGAATATTATACATATTAAAACAAAGAGCCCATGAACAGTGCATTTTAGTTTTTAAATATTGTTTTTTTCCTAGGTTTTTATTATTATATTGATTTATTTGTTTGTTTAATTGATTTAAATATATATATTTTTATATAACTTTTAAGATACGATCAAAGTACCCGTTATCAAACAAAAAATCATAAAAATGAATTTATACTGGTACTGATGTTGTTCAGTATGGTATGGTAGCGATACGATATTAATTCATCGAAAGCAAAACCACTAAAAATAAATATTCATATAGATACAAATGTTATTCAATCGGTTTTAATTGAATTTGGTACAATAGCGACACAATATCCATTTAAAAAATATATATTGTAACGTTGAAATAAAAAGAGGGGAACAATTGTTTTTGATTTTTCTAAGGTTTTATTATTTTATTAGCTTATTATTTTAATTGATTTAAATATATTTTGTTATCTCATATAACTTTTAAGATACTTTTAAGATACGAATAAAGTACCCGTTATCAAACAGGAAACAATAAAACAGAATGTATACCAGTACTGATGATGTTCGGTACAATATGGTAGCGATACAATATCAGTTTATTGAAAAAAAAAACAAAAAAAAAATATCGGTACCGATACAAATGTTTTCAATTGGTTTCGATTGGGCTTGGTACGATAGTGGCAGAATACCCGTTTTCAAAATAAAATAAACATAAAATGCAAGCGAAGTGAACCGATATCAACTGAACAACATATATAGGTACCATATCAATATGTGTTTTTTTTTTCGATCGATGTAGTGTTTTCTCTTTCAATTACTATATTGAGTGCAGGTACTGTAATGAACAAAATAGATACCGACTTAATCCCCGCCGCGAAGCGCGGAAGAACATCACTAGTTGAATATTAAATGGCAGAGAAATGACAATCAATAATCCAGAGGTTATTAAGTGGACATCCATGTCACACATGCATTACTAGGTGAATAGGAAAATAACTATTCAGGACCCTACATCATGTACCAATTAAGCCAACACGTGGCTGACTATTCTGAATCACATTCAATAATAATTTCCAAATAACTCGAACACAAACAACCTGGGAATGTAATGAAATGAACTTATTCAGGTGCTGACTAAATCAAGAAACTTAATACTAAATTCTTGATTTTAGTTAACAACAAAAAAAGCCTTGACTCAACCAGTAAAAACTTTTATTTTCTTTAACTGGAAATATGACTTCAAGCCTAAAAAACATTCATCTTTTGAAATCCATATGGTTGTCATGAGTTTTGACAATAAGAGATGCAAGATTGCAATCCTGTACATGCATGGTTTCATCCGAGAATTCGAGTCGATCCTAGCTAGTTAAATTTTCTTTCTTCATGTTGCAGGTTTTGAGACACACTACTAAACAAAAGAGTGTTACCAACGGCATATATTAATCAATTATTTTTTAATCGCTTTGATTCAAAACCTCGTTTGCATTCGCGAGTGTTCTCATCACATCAACTTGTATCCTAAGTGAAAGGATATAATCTAAAGCTTCTTTGATGAGGGAGAATTCATCCATGGATTCTCCACCAGGAACAAGTCTTTTAAGCACTTGTGTTCTCCTTTTAACAAGTGTTTTTGCAATATAAGCTGCCAGATTCGACTTTGGAGGACCCATCTTCTTCATTTTTTGGCAAACATGACGACTCTTTTTCAAAATTCTCTTGCTTCTAACCCTTTTATGGCGAGCAATCATTTGGCGGTTGGTCATTCGTGGCTTGAACCACGACTCGGGTCCTAATAAGTTATCGACTAGAATCTTGTTTTCATCGCCCTTTTTAGCTTCGGAAATTAGAGCAATGCTCCATAGAGTTGTTTCATTTTTGGCAGAAGCCAAAGCAATGTCTGCACAAAACTTTATTTTCTTCTTTCTCTCCAATATATCCATATTGTTCTTTGATGAACAACATATTTGAAGACCCTTCACCCATTTCTTAATAAATTCTTTCCTAAGCTTGCTAGAAGTATGCACCTTCATTATCTACAAATATTAAGAAAAAAAGTTATTTAAGTTTTAATGTTAATTAGCAACTGATGTTCATGAAGAAATTAGAGATGATTATAAACCAATTGTAGTTTCACTATGTTCATGCATAAATATGTTCTCTTAATTTTGAAGTTCTTGTTTCACATTACAGCAAAATACTTTAAGAATCATGATGAACACACTGTTAGCCATATAATATTTAAAGATATGATTTGATCGGGGTTTATTTGTAAAAGCTCCCTTTTTTAATCATTGAAGAAAAATATGCATTGGTAAAGGGAAAGCAGATTTTTTTGTAAAGAAAAGCCATAGGGAGACGATTGAAACATGTACATGCAAAGTATCATAGAAGAACACATCAAAGTTTCTAGAAATCTACAATTTTAAAATGTACCTTTCTTTGAATAATTTATCAGTCTTCTACATATGGATTCATG
The DNA here is from genome assembly GCA_030545235.1 of Helianthus tuberosus. Classification (NCBI taxonomy): domain Eukaryota; kingdom Viridiplantae; phylum Streptophyta; class Magnoliopsida; order Asterales; family Asteraceae; genus Helianthus; species Helianthus tuberosus. The sequence goes on from CM060366.1 coordinate 179,828,113, forward strand.
GCAACTCTTAGAGAAAAAACAATCGGTTCTTAGGGGCTTTAGAACATGCAACAGTATTCTAGATTGTAGTGATCCTGTAACTGAAGTGAAGAGGGAAAGAGATTAAAGAATTGAGGAGAATGAACATACTGTTAAATGGTTTATTTATTTGTTTTCTTCTTTCCTGAAAAGAGAACAAGAGCGAAAGTGGTGGGGTTAAGAAGGAAAGACAAAGCACATGCAATCACATGGGTGTACATGCCCTACAATCCCCCATAAAAACCCTAATTAAAGAAGGAATACTCAAAATCTTCTATTCTTTACCAATTTTTATTTTATGCAAAACAAATATAAGGTTTTACAATTACGTTTTTTGGACGGCTAGATCCTTTGGCAAAGGCATTGCCTTATATCACCCTAGTTTCGAGTAGGAATTTAGGGGCAGCAATAACAATCTGGGCCAGGTAATGCCCACCCTTAGATTCGACCTTAGGACCTTCCGGACAACCCCACATAAATGGGTAAGCCTTTCCACCTCCAACGAGTTGGACGGGCCGTCATTGGCTTTTACAACTACTAAGTTATACTTTTAAATTCAAGTATTTATTTTGTAATATTATGTATCTTTGATAGAATAATTTATCAAATTACGAAATGTATAAATTAAACCAATACTATGAAGTGTTGGTCACGAATGGTACTCGCTTCTTTAACCTATACAAATCATCACTACAAGGATTTACAAATATAGCGACGACAATTTTAAGGGATTTAGCATCCACATATCATCGCTATAGGTCCTTTTCACCTATTCCGACGACATGTCGTTGCTATAAGGTCCGTGGTCATAGGTTCGTCGGTATAGGCTCCCATTATTGTCGCTAAATGTGCCGCCGCCATATCTTATCCTATAACGACAACATGTCATCGCTATTGAGTTGTTGTAAAAGTCAATTATTGAAAAAATAAAAAAAATATTTAAACATAGAAACCCTAACGCGACGACATGTTGAAGCTATAGGGATGTAGTTAAAGTCTTGAGGGACGGACACCTCTAGCAACCACATGTCGTTGCTATATGGGTTTAAAGTTACTTTTTCTAGATTTTTAAACCACAAATCGTAACAAATTTAACAAAATTAAATAACCTTTTGTAACACGTTATACCAAACTAAAAACAAAAGTATCATTGTAATACAAATTAAAGAAAGTAACATCAGTGACACTACAATATGAAGCATTAGACAGTGTTCAATATTTGTTTTACATGGTGTTAAAATAATAACCCCGTCTTAAAATCAATTCCTACATGACCATTATGCTAATCCAATTAAAATATTTAACAAAAATCTATATAACCTTGTCATATGCTTAAACCCTGTCTTATGCTTATAAATGCACCCTTTAGACGATGTTCCCTTTGAACACTAACCCTGTCTTAAAATAAATTACTACATGACCATTATGCCAATCCAATTAAAATATTCAACAAAAATCTATATAACCCTGTCATAGGCTTAAACCTCGTCTTATGCTTATATATGCACCCTTTAGACGGTGTTTCCTTTGAACACCGTCTTATATACTCCAATTCAAAATCACGGCAGATTCAACAACCCACCAAATCTCTCATTTTCTCCATTCAATTATTCTCTCACCTTCTTCATTCAATTTCACCATTAACAAGCTTTTAAAGCTTCAAGGTTAGTTTCTTTTTTCTTTACATATGTTACTTAAATTTTTTAGTTTTATAAATAGTATTTATTTAACTTTAAATGTTTTTAATTATATATATATTTTTTTGTTAGAAATTCAAATTGTCTTTTGTTTTTCTAAGGCATTAGTGTATTGTATATAAAACTTAATTTTATATATAGTAATAAAGTATGTTTAACCTTGTTATAAATTATTTTTTGTGAAATATAAAAAATTATATTTTAATTAACATATAGATGTTAATATATTGGTAGGGTTCTAGAGTGAACACTATTGTATTTGTGAACTGAGTGAACAAATCCTAGCCATTGATTTACAACATCAAATCAAAAAATACATTAGTGTATTTTCATCATCAAATTCTGATCAAATCTTGGCCATTGATTTACACTTGTGTATTAAGAATCAAGGGTCAGGCTTAGTTCACACTGTTCACTATCAAGGGGTTATTCACAAATGAACCTTACCCTGTTGTATATTTACATTCACATATAGGTATATAAATGTACATTTAGGTAACCCTTTAGAATTACCCGTCCAAAATTTATCTAATTGAGATAAATTTTGGAACAAAATTGTCCCGTTCGGGACTGCTTTTTGAATATTCTATCTCATTAGGATATGTATACATTTTAACGAAACGACATTTAAGAAAAGATCAGGTGGTTTTCTCTACTCTCATGGGTTTGTGGTTTTTTTCGCATACTTGGGGAGTTAAGGGGAAATGCTGTCATTTTTTTTCTTAAATGTCGTCTCGTTAAAATGTGTACTTTTGAGATAGAATATTCAAAATTGGTTAGGATGCACCGCTTTAGAGCACCGGTTTACATCATACGTATACACTCGTATCATTTTTTGTTTATTTGAATTTTCAAGTGGATCGCGATTTACTACCGAAATCGTACTGATGCAATATATATAATGGGTATTCAAAGTTTTCCTAAGGCCGCCGACATGGGGAATCTCTTGCTAATTTTCAAATTTGCTTGACATTAGCCAAGTTTGCTTAATTAAAATCTCTTAATTTTCTCATGTTTTAACGTAATTATAAGAGATTGAAGGGTTTTAAATTTTGGTAGACCATCATGGCTTACGACATTATCATTCTACATCTGCAGCTCATATGTTGAAGTTGATTAATGAATATTACAGGTATTCTTATCACTCAAAAAAATGATAAAGACAAAACTATTATTATTTTTCAAATGCTTTTTTTTGGAAATATTCTGTTTACAAATTATTTAATTTCTAAATATTCGTATCACTCATTTCTTTATCCATAGATTTTGTTTTAATTTTAAATTGAATATTGTTTTTCTTTAATTATCCGTACATATAGATATCATAATATATTGTTTTTAACTTGAGTTAAATGCCATTTTAGTCCCTGTGGTTTGGGACATTTTGCCAATTTAGTCCAAAGGTTTCATTTTTCGCATATGGGTCCAAAAAGGTTTCATGTTGCCATTTTAGTCCACTAGGTTAACTTCATCCATTTTTTTGTTAACGAGAAGGGCAATTCGGTCATTTTATATGTAATTCTATTAACTAGAAGGGCAATCCGGCTATATAAAATAACCGAATTGCCCTTCTCGTTAACAAAAAAATGAATGAAGTTAACACGGTGGACTAAAATGGCAATAGTGAAACCTTTTTGAACCCACATGTGAAAAATGAAACATTTGGACTAAACAGACAAAATGGCCCGAACCACAAGGACTAAAATGGCATTTAACTCTTCTAACTTTTTATAATTTTCAATAAATAATGAAAATTTTCTCTGAGATTGAAATTGTAATTATTTTTTGGCATTAACTTTTTTTTGAATATGTGATAAAGTTATTTATTTTTACATACATGTGACTTGTTTCGTTTTCATTAATTTCATAACTTTTATATTAATCAACTCGTGTGCATACACAATATACTATATGTTGTTAATAATAATATACACATATGTAACCACTTCTGAATATAATACACAGATGTATATAAGTCTGTGCACATGTGTATAAACTAACAGTTGTGTATCTTGTATAAACTGATAGTTAGCGAGACTGTACACATGTGTATAAACTAACAGCTGTGTATCTTGTATAAACTCATAATTAGTGAGACTGTACACATGTGTATAAACTAACATCTGTGTATCTTGTATAAACTGATACTAGCGAGACTGTACACATGTCTATACACTTACAGCTGTGTATCTTGTATATACGGAAATGTTGGCCCATGTAATCAAACCTAGAAGAACAGATGATACTCAAAGCCAAAACTGGTTCTCAATAGTTGATCCATAATAAGCTTGCATGTTCTAAGTTCCCTCCAATGGCAGTACTTCTATCAGCTGATTATTCTAAATACTGATCATCTCAACATCTGTTCATCAAAGCACTGCTGGGTATAAAGACTGAGAAGACCTAACAACTGATGATTATCAAAGACCTGATGAAGACTAAAGCACTACTGTTTCAAAGGCCTGATCAACCATTGAAGAAAGCACTGATCTGCAACATCAGTGCTTGGGCATCAATAGCGGATAGGTGTATCAGTGTTTTGCTTAAACAGTTGATTAATGTAACAGTGTTTATTTGTATCAGTACTTAGAGGTTGTTAGTCAGTTAGATGTCACTGTCTAGGTGATGTCAGCATTAGATGCTCAGTGGTTAGGATTGTACTATAAATAGAACAGTACCCATGCTGTTCTATTAGCTCTCTTTCACCATTCATCTGGTACGAACTAAGTGTGAGCTCAGGCTGAGGGGGAGTTTAGTAATACATGCATGCATAGTTGAATCCTTGTAATTCATACAATCATTTGACTAATGAAAATCATGTATGTTGAAAACTATCTCTCTTTGATTGTGTTATAAAGTTTACTTTCATTTCTGCTGCAATTCATCTCTAAATTTACTTCTTTCATTAATCAATTTGTTAAACAAACACAATCAATATAAACTCAGATCCTAACAATTGGTATCAGAGCCAGGACAGTCGAATTCGATCTAACAATCAATTTAACATAAAAGTTCAGTTCAATTCCATTGATACTAAAGTTGTACGTATTTGTTGAAAAACATAGTAGAGTGTAGTCACGTTCAAGGTTGATTATTCGAAAACTCTGTAAAACAACCAAGATGTTACAAATCACACAAGATCTATTTAACACGGGTAGCCTATATAAACCACCAATAGTTGTTAGATCTGAGAAAAATATCTAGGAACTTCGGATTGGGGATAATTTTTCATTGTATCATGGGATTTCAATGTTTATGGTGGAGATTGTGATGGTTCTATGATTGACTGCTGCTAAGGTTTCACCTTAAGTCATTAAAAGACTATGTTCAGATAAATGCGTTTGTGCTTTTGCTAACATAATAGAGGTGAACAAAAGCCTTAGGAACAAGATCTATGTGTTGAACAACAGTTTTGAAAAACCATTCAAAGGTTAAAATCAAAATCGTTTTAAATTGAAATGAAAATCAGTAGTCTCAAAACATATATCAAGGCATAACCAAGGATCAACTCCAAACTATGGTATAAAAACACCAGTATTGTTAAAAAGAGCTTGAGTCTACCCAAATCACTTGTGAGAAAAGGGTAGAATCCTGCAAAGGTTATGTGTTGATGTTTAGAAAACGAGATCAAAAGTAATGTGAAATTTGGCATAAGCTTTTGTAAAAATGACCAAGTTCCACAAAACATTGCTGAAAATGATTCTGGATTGATTATTTTTCCCTAAAAGATCCTCTAGTAAAATGTTACAACATTTGCCTTTGGAAGGGTTGAAAAGGGAAAGGAGAAAAATCACCAAACTCAAAAGTGTGTTTATCTCAAAACTTTTGAAGTCAAAAGAAAAAAGTATAAATACAAAAACACTTAAGAGTCCACAGGTTAGTACTATAAAAGGAAAACCAAAACAGACTTTCATCCTTATTCAAATATCTGCTACCAAACAGCTGAATACAACCTCTGTTTCAAAGAGATTTAGGTAAAAAATGTATCACCAGTTAATAATTGTTCAAGAGAACTTAGGCAAAGATTTTTCAAAAATTATCACATGGTAATAAGATCTACAAAAGACCATCAAAACCATTGTGGACAGGCTTCCTAATACTTACAATCATCTGACAAAAAATGGTTCCCAACAGTGGTTATAAAATTCTGCTCAAACACTGACCACTCACACAAACTTGAGAATGGAATGACTCTGACCCCATCCAAAGTTATTTTGACTTTGAAAATTTATCAGATCTAATGGTTTCACTTATCAAGAAACTCTTTTTTTGGCAAAAGGTTTCATATACATATTAGGATATATTACTCTTCTCTTTTCATAAAGAGTGATATATTTTGTGTTTTTATTTGTTTTAGATAGTAAAAGCTCATTTCCTGACAGGATGTAGAGCCCTTATTTTTTTTAAAAAAAGGGGGATATATTCCTTGATATTGAATCAAAAAGAGATGGTGTTGGGATGAGGGCCAATCCATACAAAAACTTAAGTTTACATCATTAACCAAAGATGATTGTTAACATACTTCAAAATCTTTGGTTGTCCATGTTTTATCCTAAACTTAAAAGTTTCAATTTCAAGATTTACAGCCAAATTAGATTGTGGTTATCATCTGGGATACTCAACCACTACTAAGGCCTACAAAGTGTTTAACACAAGGACTAAGTGTGTGGAAGAGACTTTGAATGTAAAGTTCAATGAACTTTCTTCACTGAAAATCCCTGTAAACCCCGCTGGGCACGTCCCCGTGTCCATCCATCTTCTCTTTCTTCATTAAATGCAGTTTGTCTGTATTAGTTGACCACGCCCCCGTGTCCGCTGGGCACGGCCCCGTGTGCAGAAGCGTATTTGTACTATCAAGATTTGCTTGGATTCTACGAATCTTAACGTTGACCACGGCCCCGTGTCCGCTGGGCATGCCCCCGTCTTGGGAAATAGAAGCTTCTACAACTTTGTCATTTCTGCAGACACTTGGGCACGCCCCCGTGTCCACTGGGCACGGGGCGTGTTCAGCCTTCTGATCTCTTGTTTTTGCTTGGGAAGATGTTGTCGAGGGGTCGGGCATGCACGTTTATCCCTTTTCTTGTATTTATGTTAGATTTAGCTGTATGTTTGCTTCTTTTGTTCATTTAAGCTCTTTTAACCCTGAAAATACAAAACGAAGACAAAAGCACACTTTTTCCAACATTAGTACTAAAAAAGGGTTAGTTTTATGCCTCATTTGATGTAATTTATATGTTGCATTTTACACACATCAAATACCCCCACACTTGAATCTTTGCTTGTCCTCAAGCAAAACTCTGTATAATGTGGCTTACACACCCAAATGGAATGGGTAGAAGAGAAGGTTTTGGGCTTGTCTTTGAGTGTCGGGATTCCAAGATCTTTATTAGGTTTTATCTTTATGTTATTTACAATCATATTCGTTATGATTTATTTAGAACGTTTCATAAGACAAATTACTTATTTGGGCATAACATGCCTTTTTAAAATTCCATTTATATACAAGTTCACATACCTCACGGGAGATCACTCAACACTCGGCCGGAGATGTATTTTTGTGAAACACTCGAGACCGGCATGGAACTTACTTCTACCATATGCTTGCCAAGCAATCAATCCTCATCCTTCTTAACTATACACCTTTGTAAATATCAAGAGGACTTTGGAGAAGGGTTAGGCTTGGGTTAAAGGTAGGTGGTTTTGGGTTAGTGGTTAGTAGAAAAGGGCGTAAAACTTTTTGTTTTTGTGACTTTTTATTCAAACGAATCATTTTTCAAACAAAGTTTCTTTTAAAGAACTTGTTTGTTTATTGCTAGACTTCATCATCATTTTTTTTATATGGAATGTCACATGAAAAACCAAGCTTTTTATTAAAATAAAGGGTTTAAAATGAAAAAGAGTTTTGGTGGGTAAAGGGTGTTTTTTTGTGGGTTTAGAAATGAAAAGGTTTAGGCACAAAGGGGTTAACTAGGGGGATTTTGGGTAGGTGGTAAAAAAAGGAAAAATAATGGTGTTGAAAGAAAAAGTGTTAGTCCTAATGCCTCCATCATTTACTTACATGGGTTTAAGTTGGTAAGGACCGGGAATGTATTGTCATGGCAAGTTCTATAGAGTCGTAAGAAACCAAGCGGCTATTCACACAAGAAATGAAAGATGAGCATTTAGTTTAAAGATGTGTATTTGTATGCTAAATTAAAGGCTCAAAACTCACTTTTTGTGGGAATGAGTTTTTAATGTGATCAAGTATATATAATCAAATTTTAACTAGATTTGTCATGCCGTTTCATAATTTTCTTATGTTGGTTCTTTTTTTCACGACGCTATTGGTTGTAAATTCGTAAAAATATAACCTTTTTAGAATTTGATATTCCCAAATTAAACCAAGACAAGTAAAAAAAATGAAAAGTTTTAGAAAAAAATTTGGGGTGTTTAGCGGTTCCAATAGAGTTTTGTGTAAGGCTTGTAATTAGGACTTGCAAAATTCAAGGTTTTAGCATCCCCCCCCCCACTTAAATTACACATTGTCCTCAATGTGTCCCAAAAATAAGTTTTTAGGTTGATTGAATGTGTAAAAGGTGTGTTAAAAACAAAATTTCTTGTTACTGGGCATCTGGACACGGCCCCGTGTCGGATGAGCACGGCCCCGTGGTCAGATTGCCAGTAACGATAACTTACCGAAGGTGCACACGGGGGCGTGACTGGTGAGCACGACCCCGTGTTAGGAAAAAGTCTGCATATCTTAGACAAACAGTAGGTCTGGGCGATGGGCACGGGGGCGTGTTGGCTAGGCACGACCCCGTGTGGACAATCTGCAAATAGTTAAAACGGGTTTCTGCTTTCGGTTCTGCTGTCCCGGCTTTAGTAGCACTAATGCTTAGTGCTTTAAGCCTCGTAGGTACCTGTTTTACTAATAAATACCACACCAAACAATAACAAACACCCTAATTTACCAACGTTTCATCATCCACATCACAACATAAAAAGAAAAGAAATGCAGAAAATTAAAAAGTGTTAAGGGAAGTAAATTGTTCAACAGATGGCATGCAGGCCATGAGATTGTTTTTGAGGGATAAAGGGTTAACCAATTAGACCTTCAACCGTGTGATGCTACCTCCAACTCCTCCCGCTCAGTCCATGTCCTCGTCGTCATCGTCATCATCCCCTCCATGGCCTGCCATGTACTCCCGGATGTTTTCAATATCATCCTGCATGTCGGAGATATTTCTTTCTATCACTCTGACCCGGGCGTATGTGTAGCTGGCCATGTTGTAGGTGTTCCTGGGGCATATAAGGTTTTCCTGCAATAAATCATGTAAGCCCTGAAAGTTAGGAAAACCACCTCCTTGAGAGGAGGATTGACCCGGATCACCATGGGGCTGGTAGCGGTACTGGGGCGGAGTTTGGATGTGTGGAGCGTGTAGGACCAGAGCTTCTTGAGGGTTCTATGCATGTCCTTGAACCGTTTGAAATCTGACCATCCCATCATCCGCTTCATAGATCAAGTTCATGGAGCGGTAAAATACCATGTCCACTTTTCCCGACCATGGGCCCTTTTGAAAGGACCTTAGCATCCTCACAAAGTGTTTGAAAAGGCGGTAAATCCACCCTCCAATGAAGATAGGAGTCGGGGGAGTAGCAAGTTGGTTCAAGTGCATGTTACGGAGTAGCAAGTAGGGAACATCAAGGTTGACACGGTTGTGGATGCAATGGAGGACTAGCAAATCCCGTAACCCTATAACACCACTGCTGTCCTGCCTCTAGCTAAGAGAGTAGGTGAGGACCCTGTAGATGTAGCGGTAGAGAGGGTCCCTCAACAGTGTCCTCTTAGTTCGGCTCGGGTTATAGTTGCCTTCCCCGATCTGGGCCCAAGCAGCTTGGTATTGATTTTTCGGAATTTCGCAGAGACAGCCGGTGTTCTCTTCATCTCCACCATCCTCTTCTGAGTACAACCCGACAATTGCCCCAAATTGTGCAACTGAGATCGAGTATGTGGTTCCTCCACAACGGAACTCTACCCTATCATTGTCAAACGGTTCTGCTCTTGACTTAAGGACAAACGTGCTGTAAAATTCCATGTTGTATTCATGCACGGAGTAAAGTCGAGTGCAAAGAGCCACTCGTAGCGGGCCGGTGACAATGTTGTTGAAGCGGTCTATTTGGTTCACTGCTTCAAGAGTGTCCATGCACACTTGTCTGGGATTCTCTTCGGGCCTAGTTATTAGCACATCATACCGCGCCTGAGCAGCCAACTCGCTTGCGTTGAATCTGGTAAATTTATTGGCCATCTGAAAGAAAACACCAAACAATTAGCGTGAAACAGTGAAATTTTTCCGAGAAAACTGAAAACAGTAAGCTGAACACGGCCCCATATTCAGCAGACACGCCCCATGTGTGCCTGAAAGTAGCTCGACACGGCCCCGTGCTCGCTGAGCACGACCCCGTGTCCAGGTGTCTGTGTCCCAAAATTCTCATTTTTCGACTCGGTTTTGAAAACTTGAAAATTTTTGGTCCAGTAGGGGCGGTTTTCCCCGAAAATGAAACCCCAAGTGCCGTTTTTCCCAAAATAAACCGTTTACCCCTTCAATTTCATCTTTTTCGGTTAAAAAACAAGGGTTTGGGGTTATTGTGAGAAGTCGGGCAAATCTACAAACAATACAAGTTGATTTACTTCCTATAACATGCATCTATACTAATACTAACAGATCTAAGCAAAAATTTTAGGTTCGATTTGGTTAAAGTTGAAGAGCCCTAGATTTTTCCCCAAATCTTGATGTTAAGCTACATGCAAGTACTTAATCTAACTAATTATAAGGATAGAATCATACCTTGACGTTGTTAAAAGGAGGGGAAACGTAGAAATCTGCAGGAATTTTTGAAGAAACCAGAGAGTTCTTGGGGAAACGGGGCATGCAGAATGAAGAAACTGAATTGAAAAGGGGGGTTTTATCCCGACAGTTACGCGGACACGGCCCCGTGTTCAGCGGACACGGCCCCGTGGGCGGGCAAAAGTTTAATTTTTTTAAGTGCTCGTGTGAGTACCCTGTTTCCCGAAACTTTGTTTTTAGAAATCTTACCTATTTAGATGTTTTCCCGATGTTCGCAACTTACCAGGTATGATGTTGATGCGTGAACCTTTGTTTCATTCTTCGACCGTTTGAAGCGAGATTTCTTCCTCTTCATCCTCAATGAATCCTTGATAAAGTTTTAGCCGTTGGCCATTGACTTTGAATGGAATTCCATTTCGAGATTTAATTTCGACTGCACCGTGTGGGAAAATATGGGTGATGGAAAAAGGTCCTGACCACCTAGACTTTAATTTGCCAGGAAATAATCGAAGTCGTGAATTAAAAAATAGAACTTGATCTCCTACCCGAAATTCATTAGGTTTAATGTGTTTATCATGTAAATTTTTCATTCTTTCCTTACAAATTTCGGAGTTAGAGTATGCATAATTCCTTAATTCGTCTAATTCATTTAGTTGGCAAAATCGATTTTTACCTGCAATTTCTAAGTCTAGGTTTACGTTTTTAATTGCCCAGTAGGCCTTGTGTGCTATTTCTACTGGAAAATGACAACTTTTTCCGTAGACTAGCTTATATGGGGTTGTGCCTATTGTCGTTTTATATGCTGTTCGAAAAGCCCATAAATCATGGTCTAATTTATCGGCCCATTCTTTTTTATTTAACCCTACGGTTTTTTCAAGTATTCTTTTTAAACCTCTATTAGTCACTTCGGCTTGTCCGTTTGTTTGAGGGTGATATGCTGTTGAGACCCGGTGATAGACCCCATACCTTGTTAAAAAAATTCAAGCTGATGGTTACAAAAATGGGTACCTCTATCACTTATTAATGCTTTTGGTGTTCCAAAACGAGAGAATAGTCTTTTCAGAAATCTTACCACGACTCTTCCATCGTTTGTTGGAAGTGCCTCGTCCTCGGCCCATTTAGACAAGTAATCTACCACCACAAGTATATATTTGTTTCCTTTTGACGGTGGGAAAGGTCCCATAAAGTGGAGTCCCCACACATCAAAAATTTCACAAACAAGAATGTCATTTTGTGGCATTTCGTTTTCAGAAGAAATATTACCTGATCTTTGGCAAGCGTCACATGTCTTGACAAGACTTTGGGCGTCTTTGTAAATGGTTGGCCAATAAAATCCTGAATCAAATACCATTTGTGCGGTACTTGCGGCACCATGAGGTCCTCCGTATGGACCCTCATGACAATGGCAGAGAATTCTTCTTACTTCACTACCATGTACGCATCGACGAATGAGTTGATCAGCACACATTTTGAAAAGATAAGGATCTTCCCAAAAATAATGTTTTACATTAGCAAAGAATTTCTTTCTTTAATGATGTGGCCATCCTTTTGCGACTATACCGCTAGCTAGGTAGTTAGCATAGTCGGCGTACCATGGCTCTTCTCGGTATTCCACCATTTTCAGGGACTCCGTTGGGAACTTTTCATTGATTTGCTCGTCCCTGGTTGCCTCCAAGAAGTGGTTAAAAACGAAGTCATCAAATTTCTTTTCTATCATGTCATGGAAGATGGCCACCATGCAACGTTGAAAGGTTGCGGGGGCATTACATAGACCAAAAGGCACGCATCGATAAGCAAAAGTTCCATAGGGACATGTAAATGTTGTCTTTTCTTGGTCTTCGGGTGCTATCGGTATTTGAAAGTAACCTGAAAAACCATCTAAGAAACAATAAAATTTGTGACCGGATAATCTTTCTACCATTTGATCAATAAAAGGTAAAGGAAAGTGGCATTTCCTTGTTGCTTCATTTAATCGACGATAATCTATACATCCCCTCCATCCTGTGATGGTTCTTGTTGGTATTAATTCATTTTTCTCATTAGTTATTACCATCATACCTCCTTTCTTTGGAACTACTTGGACGGGACTTACCCAAGGACTATCGGAAATTGGGTAAATGAGTCCGGCGTCAAGTAATTTGATGACTTCGTTTTTAACCACTTCTTGGACATTTGGATTTACTCTACGCTGTGGTTGTATTACCGATTTGTAGTCATCATTCATTAAAATTTTGTGCGTGCACATGGAAGGACTTATTCCTTTGATATCTACAAGCTTCCAAGCGATCGCGTTTTTGTGTTTTTTCAAAAGTGCAATTAATTTTTCTTTTTCTAAACTAGTTAATTTTGACGAAATAATTACAGGTGATTTACCACCTTTGTCTAGAAAAGCATATTCCAAACCTTTAGGAAGTTCCTTGAGTTCAAGAGGTGGGTCTTTAGGAGACTCCTTATTTGGTTGCTCATTTCGGTCAAGAACCTTAAAGGTTTGTTCTATGGCGACCTCTTCTTCAACAAAGTGGTCAATTTCTTCTCTTGTATCGGGTGGTTCATCTTCATCTTCAATTAGGGGGTCATTATTGCCGAATGGATATTTCATTGAATGCTCAAGATCGACACTTTTTTTAAATGCCCCTAATTGAATGGGTATATTGTTATACTTCCGATTTTTCAAAGCTTCGTGGGTCTTTACAAAAGGTCGTCCCAACACTAGCGGAGCGCCATCAAGGATGACGAAGTCGGTTGGAATTACCAATTGATTTGACTGGACCAACACATCCTCAACTATCCCTATTGATTTTATTATTTTCCGATTAGATAAAAAAATGGGTATTTGAAGTGGAGAAAAATCACCAATACTTAATTTTTCGAAAATGTAGTTTGGCATTATATTAACACAAAGATCTTTATCAATTGTAATATTACTAATAAAAGAATTTTGGAAAAAACATGGAACCGGTGTAATGTTAATTTCAAATGGATCTTCTTTTATTTGCGAAGTTTGATCAATTGTTAACTTAATGCTTACCGTTTCGTCAATTTTAGTGCTAGTGTTTAACTCTTTTAAAAACTTAGCATGAGTGGGTACTAAACAATGATTTTCGAAAGAAGGTGTCAAGAGATTAATTTCTTTAAAATTAGACTCTTCTTGAATTTTAACGTTGTCGGACTCACCTTTTTCGTTGTTTAACTCACGTGTTAGCTTTTCACTTATTTGTTCTTCCATTTTTACCTTTTCAATTATCTCTTCTTTATTACAAGTTAATTTTTCCCTTGCGCGGGATTCCTCTTCCCTTGCGCAGGCTTCTTTTATATTGCGCTCGATAGTTTTAAGGTTTTCAAAAACTGATCAGGCTACTGTAAAATGCAAAAACTAACTAAAATGCAGAAAATGTGCGCGCGTTTTAAAAAGGTTTTCAAAAACTGATTAGGCCGTCGATTTTAAGCTTTCTTAAAATCCTTGTGTCCCCGGAAACGGCGCCAAAAACTTGATGCGTGTTGTCGTGTATATATTTTTAATTATATTTTAAGCCCTTTTTAACACTTTAGTTAAGTTTTAAATTTATAAAACACGATATTTTACGAACACTAAACACACATATGGGCAAGTGCACCCATCGTGAGCGTAGTATAGCGTTGGTAAGATACCGAGGTCGTCCAAGGACACAAGAGCTTTTAGTACCGTTTTATCCTCAACGTCTAATCAAATTAAAAGTTAGAAAAAGGTTTTAAAAATGAAAATGAAAACTAAAAAGGCTGAAAATAAAAACAGATAGACAAGATGAATCACTTGGATCCGACTCGCCTTTAGTGTAACCTTTGATAAATTTCGCACTTTTGCACTTTTTAAGAGATTATTTTAGTTATAGTAGTAGGCCCCTCTTTTGAAGGTGACGTTACCCTCAACCCAGTAGTTTGAGTTAGCAAGGATACAATCCTAAAGGGTTGGATTATTGAAAGATAATTAATTAAGTTACTAATGCATAATGTGGTAGGCCCCTCTTTTGAAGGTGACGTTACCCTTGGCTAAGTGGTTTGAGTCAGCAGGGATACAATCCCAAGTAGCCGGGTTAATGTAATAATAATAGTTTACATATGAGGGGGTCAAGCCATTCGCACCCTCGCCATCCAATACCGGTGGGTATTGAAAGAGGTCCTAGTAAGCTTGACCCAGGTCCTTGCAGGATCTATACACTGAACAAGGCAAGAACCTTGCCAAACCATTCCCTTAACCCCCGACCAGGTAGCCAACATATCTCTATATAGACCGTAGAGATATGAATGGTGTAAATCTTTTATTTTATATAGACAGTAAAATAACGCCAAGACACCACGGACAAATGATAAGGAAGTTTTACCTTCAACATAAGACTAGTTATTAATGTCATTAATACAAAACCAAATAAAAAGTGCGAAAAGATTAAAAGACAAAAGTATTACACTAAATGCTTGGCTTCACCAAGTGATGTAAGAGACTTAGGCAAACGTGTGTTGGTGCATATTCGGTGACAACAACTTAATAGTTTGATTATTAAGTGTTTGGATATTTTGTAATTGGGCTTAGCTTATTGGTTAGTGAGTTTATTATTGTAATGGGCTTGGAAAATGGCCTAGCCCAGTGGGAAGCCCAGTTCACAGACATGTGGTATATAAACATGTTTTGTGATTAGGGTTTTAGAGTTCTTGGAGGCTAGAGAGAGAAAACGTAGAGAGAGAAAGAAATTTCGAATTTGTGTGAGGCAATATCACTGAGATAGGCTGTGAGGTCTTGAATTGATTGTAAACTGCAAGTTGGATAATCAATAGAAGACTTGTTTGATTGTGAATTTTTGTTTCTACTAGTTTTTGTGCCATTCTGATCAAGAGGATTCCGCACTCTTGATTGGATTGACAATTCTGTTAAGATCCGTACGAATCAAGGGGACCTACAATTGGTATCAGAGCATTAGGCTCTTGAAGGCTCGGTTCAGAATTGTTCTTGGCAGAAACATGAAGATTTCGAAATTTTTGAAACTTGAAAAAATTAGGGTTCCGAAATTTTTTGTTGGTTTGATACAAATTTTCGAAATTTTTTGGCTGTTTGATCTTCTGCATTGTTTGTTTGCTATTTTGCAGGTTTTAGGATTCAATTCTGGTTGATTGATTGAAGAATTTTGGCTGGAAAGGCTTGAAGATTCGAAGATTTTCTTCGTGTTCTTCACGTTTTTCATTCTGTTCTTCGCTGTTTTTCGAAAACTATTGATATTTTTCTGTTTCGATTCTGCAGGAAAGTGTTAAGAGAATCTGAAAAATCTTCAGAATTTCGATCAGATTGAGTTTCCGATTTTACTGGACCAGCGAATTTGACTACTGGCGAATTTAACAAATTCGCAGACTGGACTAGCATAATTAACTGACCAGCGAATTTGGAACTTGATATCTCGGTGACCAGCGAAATTAAATCCAAATGCGACTTTGGTAACCGTGTAAATTGTCAATAGCGAAATTATCACCGTGTTCGGCGACTTTACTGGTCGTCGTAATAGCGAAATTAACCAGCGAATTTGGAAAGCGAAATTGATCAGCGAACTTGGTGGCGAAATTAACCTTTCAGCGAAATAGACCAGCAAAATTAACTCGAAATGTAGTGAAATTAACTTGGTTTTCTAGCGAAATTAAGTTAGAGGAATTAAAACCTAGCATAATTAAAAGGTCGAGTATTTATTTTCGTGGAGTAATTAGATACGTATAGAGGAATTAACGTTTTCGTGAATAAAATTAGATATTTAGCTCATCTGCCGAAACCGTTTGTGCCGTTGAATTCATTAGATTTTTAGGACAAAAAAAACGGGTTTCGGCTTTCGGTTCTGTTGTCCCGGCTTTAGTAGCACTAATGCTTAGTGATTTAAGCCTCGTAGGTACCTGTTTTACTAATAAATACCACACCAAACAATAACAAACATCCTAATTTACCAACGTTTCATCATCCACATCACAACATAAAAAGAAAAGAAATG
Organism: Helianthus tuberosus; assembly: GCA_030545235.1. Classification (NCBI taxonomy): domain Eukaryota; kingdom Viridiplantae; phylum Streptophyta; class Magnoliopsida; order Asterales; family Asteraceae; genus Helianthus; species Helianthus tuberosus. The sequence continues at coordinate 179,844,649 of CM060366.1, forward strand.
CAGAAAATTAAAAAGTGTTAAGGGAAGTAAATTGTTCAACAGATGGCACGCAGGCCATGAGATTGTTTTTGAGGGATAAAGGGTTAACCTGTTAGACCTTCAACCGTGTGATGCTACCTCTAACTCCTCCCGCTCAGTCCATGTCCTCGTCATCATCGTCATCATCCCCTCCATGGCCTGCCATGTACTCCCGAATGTTTTCAATATCATCCTGCATGTCGGAGATATTTCTTTCTATCACTCCGACCCAGGCGTATGTGTTGTTGGCCATGTTGTAGGTGTTCCTGGTGCACATAAGGTTTTCCTGCAACAAACCATGTAAGCCCTGAAAGTTAGGAAAACCACCTCCTTGAGAGGAGGATTGACCCGGATCACCATGGGGCTGGTAGCGGTACTGGAGCGGAGGTTGGATGTGTGGAGCGTGTAGGACCAGAGCTTCTTGAGGGTTCTATGCATGTCCTTGAACCGTTTGAAATCAGACCATCCTATCATCCGCTTCATAGATCAAGTTCATGGAGCGGTAAATAACCATGTCCACTTTTCCCGACCATGGTCCCTTTTGAAAGGACCTTAGCATCCTCACAAAGTGTTTGAAAAGGCGGTAAATCCACCCTCTAAAGAAGATAGGAGTCGGGGGAGTAGCAAGTTGGTTCAAGTGCATGTTACGGAGTAGCAAGTAGGGAACATCAAGGTTGACACGGTTGTGGATGCAATGGAGGACTAGCAAATCCCGTAACCCTATAACACCACTGTTGTCGTGCCTCTGGCTAAGAGAGTAGGTGAGGACCCTGTGGATGTAGCGGTAGACAAGGTCCCTCAACAGTGTCCTCTTAGTTCGGCTCGGGTTATAGTTGCCTTCCCCGATCTGGGCCCAAGCAGCTTGGCATTGATTTTTCGGAATTTCGCAGAGACAGCCGGTGTTCTCTTCATCTCCAGCATCCTCTTCTGAGTACAACCCGACAATTGCCCCAAATTGTGCAACTGAGATCGAGTATGCGGTTCCTACACAACGGAACTCTACCCCATCATTGTCAAACGGTTCTGCTCTTGACTTAAGGACAAACGTGCTGTAAAATTCCATGTTGTATTCATGCACAGAGTGAAGTCGAGTGTAAAGAGCCACTCGTAGCGGGTCGGTGACAATGTTGTTGAAGCGGTCTATTTGGTTCACTGCTTCAAGAGTGTCCATGCACATTTGTCGGGGATTCTCTTCGGGCCTAGTTCTTAGCACATCATACTGCGCCTGAGCAGCCAACTCGCTTGCGTTGAATCTGGTAAATTTCTTGGCCATCTGAAAGAAAACACCAAACAATTAGCGTGAACCAGTGAAATTTTTCGAAGAAAACTGAAAACAGTCAGCTGAACACGGCCCCGTGTTCAGCGGACACGCCCCATGTGTGCCTGAAAGTAGCTCGACACGGCCCCGTGCTCGCTGAGCACGAACCCGTGTCCAGGTGTCTGTTTCCCAAAATTCTCATTTTTCGACTCGGTTTCGAAAACTTGAAAATTTTTGGTCCAGTAGGGGCGATTTTCCCCGAAAATGAAACCCCAAGTGTCGTTTTTCCCAAAATAAACCGTTTACCCCTTCAATTTCAACCTTTTCGGTTCAAAAACAAGGGTTTGGGGTTATTGTGAGAAATCAGGCAAATCTACAAACAATACAAGTTGATTTACTTCCTGTAACATGCATCTATACTAATACTAACAGATCTAAGCAAAAATTTTAGGTTCGATTTGGTTAAAGTTGAAGAACCCTAGATTTTTCCCCAAATCTTGATGTTAAACTACATGCAAGTACTTAATCTAACTAATTATAAGGATAGAAAAATACCTTAACGTTGTTAGAAGGAGGGGAAACATAGAAATCTGCAGGAATTTTCGAAGAAACCAAAGAGTTCTTGGGGAAACGGGGCGTGTGGAATGAAGAAACTGAATGAAAAGGGGGGTTTTATCCCGACAGTTGCGCGGACACGGCCCCGTGTTCAGCGGACATGGCCCCGTGGGCGGGCAAAAGTTTAATTTTTTTTAAGTGCTCGTGTGAGTGCCCTGTTTCCCGAAACTTTGTTTTTAGAAATCTTACCTATTTAGATGTTTTCCTGATGTTCGTAACTTACCAGGTATGATGTTGATGCGTGAACCTTTGTTTCATTCTTCGACCGTTTGAAGAGAGATTTCTTCCTCTTCATCCTCAATGAATCCTTGATAAAGTTATAGCCTTTGGCCATTGACTTTGAATGGAATTCCATTTCGAGATTTAATTTCGACTGCACCGTGTGGGAAAATATGGGTGATGGAAAAAGGTCCTGACCACCTAGACTTTAATTTGCCAGGAAATAATCGAAGTCGTGAATTAAACAATAGAACTTGATCTCCTACCCGAAATTCATTAGGTTTAATGTGTTTATCATGTAAATTTTTCATTCTTTCCTTATAAATTTCGGAGTTAGAGTATGCATAATTCCTTAATTCGTCTAATTCATTTAGTTGGCAAAATCGATTTTTACCTGCAATTTCTAAGTCTAGGTTTACGTTTTTAATTGCCCAGTAGGCCTTGTGTGCTATTTCTACTGGAAAATGACAACTTTTTCCGTAGACTAGCATGGGGTTGTACCTATTGTCGTTTTATATGCTGTTCGAAAAGCCCATAAAGCATGGTCTAATTTATCGGCCCATTCTTTTTTATTTAACCCTACGTATTTTTCAAGTACTCTTTTTAAACCTCTATTAGTCACTTCGGCGTGTCCGTTTGTTTGAGGGTGATATGCTGTTGAGACCCGGTGATAGACCCCATACCTTGTTAAAAAAATTTCAAGTTGATGGTTACAAAAATGGGTACCTCTATCACTTATTAATGCTTTTGGTGTTCCAAAAGGAGAGAATAGTCTTTTCAGAAATCTTACCACGACTCTTCCATCGTTTGTTGGAAGTGCCTCGGCCTCGGCCCATTTAGACAAGTAATCTACCACCACAAGTATATATTTTTTTCCTTTTCACGGTGGGAAAAGTCCCATAAAGTGGAGTCCCCACACATCAAAATTTTCACAAACAAGAATGCCATTTTGTGGCATTTCGTTTTTAGAAGAAATATTACCTGATCTTTGGCAAGCGTCACATGTCTTGACAAGACTTTGGGCGTCTTTGTAAATGGTTGGCCAATAAAATCCTGAATCAAATACCATTTGTGCGGTACTTGCGGCACCATGATGTCCTCCGTATGGAACCTGATGACAATGGCAGAGAATTCTTCTTGCTTCACTACCATGTACGCATCGACGAATGAGTTGATCAGCACACATTTTGAAAAGATAAGGATCTTCCCAAAAATAATGCTTTACATCAGCAAAGAATTTCTTTCTTAGATGATGTGGCCATCCTTTTGCGACTATACCGCTAGCTAGGTAGTTAGCATAGTCGGCGTACCATGGCTCTTCTCGGTATTCCACCATTTTCAGGGACTCCGTTGGGAACTTTTCATTGACTTGCTCGTCCATGGCTGCCTCCAAAGCAGGGTCTTCCAAGCGGGAAAGATGATCTGCTGCGGTGTTTTCTGCTCCTCTTTTGTCTTTAATGTCAATGTCAAATTTTTGGAGGAGTAGAATCCATCGAATCAAAGGAGGTTTAGCATCCTTTTTCTTAAAGAGATATCAAATGGCTGCATGGTCTGTATAAACTATCGTTTTAGAAAGCACAAGATAAGAACGAAATTTATCAAAAGCAAATACCACGGCTAGTAATTCCTTTTCAGTTGTTGTGTAATTTTCTTGTGCATCGTTAAGTGTTTTACTAGCGTAATAAATTGGGTGAAAATGCTTCTCTTTTCTTTGTCCTAAGACGGCTCCAACTGCAAAGTCACTTGCATCACACATGATTTCGAAGGGTAGTTTCCAATCAGGCGCTATCATGATAGGTGCATTGACTAGCATTTCTTTTAGTGTTAGAAATGCTTGATTGCATTCCTTGTCAAAGATGAAAGGGGCATCTTTTTCAAGTAATTTTGTTAGAGGCCTTGAGATTTTAGAAAATTCTTTGATAAATCGTCTATAAAATCCGGCATGTCCAAGGAAACTTCTGATAGCTCTAACGGAGGATGGGGGTGGTAATCGAGAAATAGTGTCTATTTTCGCTCGATCAACCTCCATTCCTTCACTTGAGATTTTGTGACCGAGTACTATTCCCTCCGTTACCATGAAATGGCATTTTTCCCAGTTAAGGGCGAGGTTAGTTTCCTCACATCGGGATAGCATTCGTTCAAGGTTATCGAGGCATTGGTCGTATGAATCTCCAAAGATAGAAAAGTCGTCCATGAAGACTTCCATTGTCTTTTCTATCATGTCATGGAAGATGGCCACCATGCAACGTTGAAAGGTTGCGGGGGCATTACATAGACCAAAAGGCATGCGTCGATAAGCAAAAGTTCCATAGGGACATGTAAATGTTGTCTTTTCTTGGTCTTCGGGTGCTATCGGTATTTGAAAGTAACCTGAAAAACCATCTAAGAAACAATAAAATTTGTGACCGGATAATCTTTCTAACATTTTATCAATAAAAGGTAAAGGAAAGTGGTCTTTCCTTGTTGCTTCATTTAATCGACGATAATCTATACATCCCCTCCATCCTGTGATGGTTCTTGTTGGTATTAATTCATTTTTCGCATTAGTTATTACCATCATACCTCCTTTCTTTGGAACTACTTGGACGGGACTTACCCAAGGACTATCAGAAATTGGGTAAATGAGTCCGGCGTCAAGTAATTTGATGACTTTGTTTTTAACCACTTCTTGGACATTTGGATTTACTCTACGTTGTGGTTGTATTACTGATTTGTAGTCATCATTCATTAAAATTTTGTGCGTGCACATGGAAGGACTTATTCCTTTGATATCTACAAGCCTCCAAGCAATCGCGTTTTTGTGTTTTTTCAAAAGTGCAATTAATTTTTCTTTTTCTAAACTAGTTAATTTTGACGAAATAATTACAGTTGATTTACCACCTTTGTCTAGAAAAGCATATTCCAAACCTTTAGGAAGTTCCTTGAGCTCAAGAGGTGGGTCTTTAGGAGACTCCTTATTTGGTTGCTCATTTCGGTCAAGAACCTTAAAGGTTTGTTCTATGGCGACCTCTTCTTCAACAAAGTGGTCAATTTCTTCTCTTGTATTGGGTGGTTCATCTTCATCTTCAATTAGGGGGTCATTATTGCCGAATGGATATTTCATTGAATGCTCAAGATCGACACTTTTTTTAAATGCCCCTAATTGAATGGGTAAATTGTTATACTTCTGATTTTTCAAAGCTTTGTGGGTCTTTACAAAAGGTCGTCCCAACACTAGCGGAGCGTCATCAAGGATGACGAAGTCGGATGGAATTACCAATTGATTTGACTGGACCAACACATCCTCAACTATCCCTATTGATTTTATTATTTTCAGATGAGATAGAAAAATGGGTATTTGAAGTGGAGAAAAATCACCAATACTTAATTTTTCGAAAATGTAGTTTGGCATTATATTAACACAAAGATCTTTATCAATTGTAATATTACTAATAAAGGAATTTTGAAAAAAACATGGAACCGGTGTAATGTTAATTTCAAATGGATCTTCTTTTATTAGCGAAGTTTGATCAATTGTTAACTTAATGCTTACCGTTTCGTCAATTTTAGTGCTAGTGTTTAACTCTTTTAAAAACTTAGCATGAGTGGTGTAGGATCGTTTTCAGACCCGAACGAGTCGATCAGAAGAGTTTTGCTCAATACGAAAGGTGGAAACAGACGTATCGAGGTCAATTCAGCAATGTATACACTTTAAACTGTCGTTATATTGATTTCACAATGATATACAGCAAGACAACACTTCGGCAACACTTCGTTGCACAAACCGGAACTGTTACAAATGACTAGACACTCTAGATATTTATAATCATGCTAATTTCGCTTGAACCAGCTTCAAACGGAATCACTTACAAGCGAAATTAGTGATTTCGCTTGAACTGGACATGACATCTTCAAGCGAAATTAACATCTCTGATTTCGTTTGAAATGACTTTGGGTCATTTCAAGCGAAATTACCTTAAATCACAATTCCTTAATTCCGTGCCCTAATCTAACTAGATATAAACTTACAAGACTCAATGCAAGACTAAGTCGACAGACGCATGCACCAACAGACTCCCCCTCGAATGTTGACGAGTCTTAAGTGTCGAGTCTTCTCATCTTCAGTCTTTATCAGTCCTCTTGAATTCTTTGAAGTATCTGACACTGTAAGTATCCTCAAATCTCATCTCTTCTCTTTTCATCATCAGCACCAACCTATTCCTTCCTTTAGGTGTCTTCAGACTCCCCCTTTCAATATGCTGGGATCGCAGCCTGGCTTGTTAAAATCACAGAGTCCTCAGGTATCTGAACCTGACTCTCTATCACTCAGATATCCTGCACATTCTCTATTTAACAATAAATTTTTTGATGATCATTTGTAAAAATAACTCTCACTCTCTGATGAACCACTTGCAGGAATTATACAATCAAAGAATGTTGGTGCATTTATGTCTATAGCCTTCGTCAATCCGAGCAGTAGCGAGAAACAGAAGAAAACGAGTCGTTATATTAGTGATAGCTAGACAAAAAGGCAAGGTGGCATAATTGTAATAATGAGAAATCTCATTAAATGCCTTGGACTATAAATAGGAGATTATGTCATAGATTAGGGACTTTTGCTACATTTGTCATTTTGGAGCTTTCTAGATCTAGAGAGAGAATCTAGAGAGAGAAAGTGTTGTCATTGTGATTCAAGGTGCTGTACAATATCATATTTATAATAGAATCACGTTTATATTACGTCACGTGTGTTAGGTCGTGTTCGTGTACGGATTCCGCACGTTTCACGTTCGTTTCGTAATCGTTTCGGAGTCAAAACCGGTCCTACAAGTGGTATCAGAGCAGGAGCTCGATTGCACTGATCCAACACACATTTCCGCTCGTGATTTCATCAATTTCAGATCTGGATTTCATCTATTTCTTCATCTTTTTCATATTTTTCACGTTTTTAACTGATTTTCCTCAAATTGAACGGGTTTTTACAGTCCAAATCGTCTGATTTTTTGATATGTTGTGCGTATACACCTGATCTATAACCCTACCAAGTTTCAGATCCAAATTCCTAACCGTTTAGGAGAAATCTAAGATTTTCAGTTCGATTTCGCGTCAAAATTGCAGGTTCGCTTTTACGAACAATATAGGTTAGCTTATTTGACAAACTCAGGTCCGCTTATTCGAACATTTTGTGAGGTCCGCTCATAGGATAGCAGGAGGTCCACTCATGTGATAGTATTAGGTCCGCTTTTAGTGACAAAATAGTTGAGGTCCGCTCATTTGTCACATTATCAGTAGGTTCGCTCATTTGGTCACAACATGGTTCCGCTCATTAGGTCCGCTTTTAGTGACAATGCTCATTAGGTTCGCTTATTAGTCAGTTCAGTAGGTCCGCTCATTAGTTCACATTTGGTTTCGCTCGTTATGCATGTGTAATTATCGGCTGAAGTGATTTACATGTGAATCATCTGTGCACTCAGTATATTGGTTCAATCTAAAATAGACATCACGTGAACTTTGAATCAATTTATTGCATCAAAACTGCGGACAAGAATTGAGTGGCCCAATGAGAATTGAAGTGTAATAAAAGTTGTCGGCCAAGTAGGTTGAACAATTAAAGTTGTCTGCAATTTAAAAAAAAAATCAGATTGCATGAACTGTGAGTTGGTTACGTGATGTTGTCGGCCCCTGATTGATTTTGTTTGTCGGTCATTAAAAACAAATTGTTTGGGAACTTTTGAATACTTGAATTGTTTGAAGTTTAGAAATCTTGTGAATTTTTAAGGTGGCTTGATACTTGATCAGTTCACACGAAGTGAACTCTATTTTACACGGTTTGATTTAGTTGGGGAAGTCACTTGAAAGGGTCAAGGTAGTCTGAAAGTGAATTCTGTGTCACACGGTTTGAATTTGATCCCAGTTCACAAGAGGTGGTTCAGTCTCAGGTCGTGTGGTTTTGTCGGGATTGTTTGAATTTGATCCGGGTTATAGCAGTCAGCACAGTTTGTCAACCTTCAGTCCGCACAGAATATTCACCAGTTCGAGTATTATTTTGATTCAGTTGTTTGATAATTGTTTAAACTGATTGTTTGTTTGTTTGTTTGTTTTCTTGTGATTCAAGGTTTACATCATGGCTGAGGAATTCTACAACACGTTTTTCAGCGCATTCACATCCGAATCGTCCGAGATTGCAAATGTTACACCGAAAACCATCACGAAGGCGATCAACGAAAACATCAAGCATGATAACTTTTACGGAACTCACTCAAAGCCACCAACTCTGGATAGCATTGAAGATTATACCTGGTGGAAAGAACGTTTCATCAACTGGGCGAAAGCTTATGCTCATGAAAGCTGGTTCTGTTTGGAGTATGGATATGAAAAACCAAAAGATGATAAAGGCGAAGATCTTGTATTCAAGAAGTTTTCCAGAGAAGATAAAGCTGAATACGGAGCTGAACAGAGAATGATAGCATTGATCCAGTCAGCAATCAGAAATGATATTTTTGCATTACTAAAACATGACGGGTCATCTAAATCTGTTTGGGAAGCTTTACGAATTAAAGCTGAGGGGGGTAAACAGATTAAAAAGAACAAAATCGCTTTATTAAAGAAAGAATTTGATCTGTTTGATAATATTAAAGGAGAGACAGTGAGACAAATGATTGAGAGATTCTGTCATCTTAAAATTGAATTGGAAAGATTAGAGATAAATAAAACAAGAGAGGAACTTATAGATAAAGTGATTGAAGCGTTACCACGAGCTGATCAGTGGCAAACGTTTGTTTTTGTTTTGAAAAATGATGCTTTGTATGATACAATTACTCTTGATGCTTTGTTTGAAAAGATTGAAAGTCATGATCTGGAGCTACAAAAGCAAAACAAGATGACTGATTCTTCACATCAACAAAACGTTGGCTTGTACTACAAAGGCAGTGTGCCTTCTGATAAAGGCGTTGGTTCACCAAAAACAACATTTAGTGGTGAAAAGATGAAAGAACCACCAACAACGTCAACAAGTCATCATTCTGGATATCATTCATCTTCAAAGACAAATTCTGATGAATCTGAAGAAATTCTGTGCAACATTGCTCTTAAACTGAAGAATTCTCCTGCAATGAGCATAAATGCAGCAAAGCAGCAAATGAGTTTTCTTGCATCTGTTCTGGAGTCATATGAAGGTCTAGTAGCTGGCAAAATTGGAAACTCCGAATTGACCAAAGAAGACTATGACCAGATTGATCCGGAAGAGATGGAGCTCATTGACATCCGTTGGTGTTTAGCTAGTTGTATTCGCAGAGCTCAAAGGTATATGGAGATTACCGGAAAACAATCACTTGGAGGTGCATCAACAAAGCTTGGATTCGACAAATCCAAAGTGACCTGTTTCAAATGTAAGCAGAAAGGTCATTTCAAGAGAGAATGCACTAATTCTGCAGTTGGTGGAAATGAACATCCTTTCAGTGATGATTACTACCGAAAGGCAATCTACCATCGAAGCAGAGAAGAGCCAAAGTTGATTGAAGATAAACCGAAAGAGAAGTCAAGAGCATATGCAGTAATCTATCCTGATGAAGGATTTGACTGGAGCACAGTTTGTCCAGAAGAAGATCGTTTAGAGAATGTTCGTAAAACAGCTCAAGGGAGAGCTATGACAGAAGAAAGAAAGTTTGTTTTTGTTGCTGAGATTCAAGATGAAAACAAAGACAAAGACACTACTGAAGTCCATAAAGAAAAAGTTGAGATCAAAGAAAAAACTCGAGAAGAGATCTTGAGTGAGAAGACCTACAGAGAAAGAAACGTGGTCTATAACAGAATGGATGACATGCAGGAGGAGTATGAGATGGCTGTCGGTAGCAAAAGATGGGATAAAAAGAGAGAATGCTATTATAACAGAGAAGGAGAACCGGTTGTTCCCAAGAAAGACATAATTTTCGATGATGTTCTTCTCAAAGTTCCGTTGAGAGCTGAATACTATAGAAATGTATTGAAAGATGACACATACGCTAAGAGATTTGAAAAGGAGATCAGATATGCTATGTTATCATGTCTGAGAAAAAGGGATGAGGAGCGAATGAAGAAGAATGTTGAAGATATGGTGAACAATCTGAAGAAAGCTGCTGAAGAGGTTAAAGCAGAAACTGTTGAAGTTGAAGCTGTGAAGGAAATCAAAAGTGAAGAAGTTGTTGTGAATGAAGAGGTTGAGAAAGCTGTTACTGAAGAACAGCAGATTGAAGAAGAGGTGAAGAAAGAAGAAAAAGAAGAAAAGAATGAGAATGAGGAAGCTGATGATGCTGGTGATGAAGTTAGTGTTGAAAAGAAGCAAGATGATGCTGATCTGATGCAGACAAAAGCTGCTGAAAACACCGAAGTGCCAATCACTGAGGTAAATTCTGATTCTGAAAACTTGAAACTGATTGATCAGTGTAAGAAATGCATGGAATCATGCAGAGCTTGTACTGAAAAAGATGAGCAATTTAGAACAAGAGATCTTGAGTTCACAAAAATTGAAAGGATTTTCAAAGAAAAATGCAAAGAAATGCTAGAAGAAGAAAAAGTTTTTAAAGAAAATGATGAAAAACTTTCAGAAAAATGTAACAAATTAGAGAAAGAAAATGAAGTTTGAAAGAAAATGTTTTGAAAATGACAAATGAATGTGAACAAAAAGAAATTGCTTCTCAAGAAATGAAAAAGGAATATGACTCAATGAAATTATCATATCACATTACAAAAGAGTCATATGATAAAGTAAAAGATGAAATGAAATATGCTCAATCAAGAATGAATTATATGTCTGAAACAACAAAAGAGCTTAAACGAATGTATTCTATAAAACAAGATGTTGTTAATTCCTATATTGAGGATGTTGCTAAGCTAAAGCGACAGATTGCTGATTTAGAACAGGATAACAACAAATTAAAGAGTTATCACGTGTCGTCATATGTGCTTGAACAAATTTTCAATATAAAACCGGGTGAGGGTGAGTCTGAGCAGAACAAGAAAGGTATTGGTTCAGAGTTTCATCAAGTTCCACCACCGGGAAAATTTGCATTTTATGATGAGGAAAAGGTCGAAAAAGCTTTCAACATGGTAGACCAATTGCCAGACAACATTGACATAACCTATTCCAAATCTGATGATTCTCATGATTCAGAGGTGGTAGGTAAAGTCGTTGAAAGTGTATTGAAAGAAGAGTCGATTGTTACAGGTAAATCTGAATCACAGGATGAAGATGAAGGAAACCTTCATGATGGATATCTGAAAAACACAAAATCCGAGAAAAGTTTGAATGATGATTCAAAAGGATTGGTTTATACCATGATTGGATCGGACAAATTATTCTTAGATGTTGTATTCCCGATTCAGAATGTGATTTCAGAAAAGGTTGATAAAGTTTTCAAAATGGTTGAGATTGAGAAGTCTGAGATTTCAAAGTTTGTCGGTAAGAGTCATAAAGGTTCGTATAACAAACCTGGTTTAAAAAAGAAGAACATGAAGGCAGGGTTGGGTTATAAGAAGAAACAATATCGGAACAAAAATGAGACGCCGAATTTTCAAGAAAAAATGAGTTTTGTTCAAGGAGACAGTTTAGAAAAAGAAAAAGAACTCAAAATGAGACAGTCTAATGATCAGTTCTTTGCTAAAAAACAAAAGCAACAACCACAGGTCAAAGATGTGTCCATGAGAACATGTTTCAAATGTGATCAAAAAGGACATCTTGCACGCAAGTGTCCAAATCTAAAACCTGTGGATGTTGACAAAAAGAAGATTGATGCTGAGAAACAAAAATCTGAGAATGTGAGACAAAGATCAACCAGATTTGACTCAAAACAAACTTGGAGGTACAACACAAACAAGTTTGCTTCGACTCAAAATTGGAAGTCAAACCCGTATAGGTTTGATTCAAGACAGACCTGGAATTCTCTCACACCCAGATTCAGAACAACACAAAGTTGGAAAACAACAGTTGATATGACAAAACCTCAAGAGTTTTGGAAACCAAGAGTTGTTGTTCAAAATCAAAATGTTCAAAAAGTTTCACATTTTTACAAACGAGGAACACCAAAAGGTCAAACATGGAGTGTTAAGAAACATGTTGATTTGGTAAAAGATGAGAAAGTTGAAGTTAAAATTGAGAAAATTTCTGTGAAAAATGACAAAGAATTTCCAGCATTGAATGAAAATTATTGTGTTGAAATGCCTAAGGTTCAACAGACCTGGGCTAAATTGTTCAAGTAATTGATTAGTTTGTTTGTGCAGGTGCTCATGGAATTTGAAGATTGTGAGTTTGGAATTCGGAGCAGCCTGGCACAACAAGAGGAGGAGGCTGCTGCTGGACCCTGTGTTGGTTGAAACAGGGAGTTTATTTGTTTTTCTGTAAATAAATAATCAATATTTTTAAAAATCCTAAAAATTGAAAAATTTAAAAACCAAAAATATGTTTTTAGTTGTTAAAAACTTGAAAAACCAAAAATATGTTTGTTTTTAATTTTTGTCAAATATTCAAAAATACAAAAATATGTGTTGATTGAATACGCCGAAACCCTCACGGCTGAACAAACATGATTAATTTCACAAGATTGAAAAACGGTTTTCAAACTGTAAAATATCAATGTGTTGTAAATCATGGGGGTACATTATTTTCTGCAAATCAGAGCACTTTTAGCAGAAAATGAATGGCGAGACAAAGCTATCAGTATTGGTTGTCAAATTTTCTTTAAATGGTTTTGCATTTTAGGGGGAGTAATGTTGTTAGAAAATACAAAAACATTTGAAAATTTGAAAAAGTAAAAAACATGATAAAATTCAAAAATTTGAGTTTTTGCGTAAAAAGAGGAAATGATAGTACATCAGTAGACAGTTACAGTATGCTAAAGAATTGTAATGATTATATAGCGTTAAACAGTCTCACTGATGATATGCCGATAGGTTTTCATACATTTAGTAAACTTTTTCGGGATATAAACCTAAATTCAAACTTACTTATTTCGTGGGGAACACTACTTGGATATATAGGTAACCCCTGAAATCTCGTTTGAAGGACCCCTCTTTCTGAGATACTAGGTCTTTATGCTTAGTGATATCTGGGGTATTATTCCAGGACTTCTGCTGAACGGTAGTTCTGACCTAGTCCTCGAATAATACTTTTCGCAAATGCTTGAAATATAGCATCACCCTCAGCATATATGATAAGACAATAAAATTGCTTAGCAATGCTGTTGTAAAAAAGATCCTCTAAAGGGGACACACCCACAAGTTGAGTCATGATCTCTCTGCTGAACGGTAGTTCTGACCTGGGCTCTCATGATTCTTCATAAGTTATTAACCCCTTACAGATATCATTTGTGTTATAATTACCTGTAAGACTGAATATTGGGATCTGGATACAGGAGTATATTCAAGAGGTGGGACACATGAATAAGTTTAAGTCTTTAAAACATCTAATTCATATCCTGAATCAGTTGAACTTTGTGTGAAAATTTAAGTGGACAAATATATCGACAATCTAAGTGAATTGTTTAATACTTAAAGTGTTACTAAGCTCAACGGTACTTGTGACTTGTCAAAAACTGATATGATCCTCTGACGTGAACTCAAACAAAAATATTGTCTGTAAATATGTTTGTACATATTTCTTTACTGCTTTATATTTTCAGAAAATACAAAAAGATTTTTGATTCTGCTTTATTTTCGACAACCGATGTCTGAGTGCTGAGTTTCAAAATCTAAGTAAGCTGATTGTGTTTCTGAAAATAAAACAAGTTCATTAATTTGAAACTTGAATTAAAAATAAAAAAAATCAAAAACAGTTTGTGATATCTCCAAGGTCATTAGTTTGGACTTGGTTGATTAACTGTGAGGGATTTGGATGCTTATACAGTTATAGAGCTAGTTTCCAATTCGATTCGATGAAACTGCCAAATTCATGAAAATTGTTTGTTTAGAATGTTTGAATAGAGCCAGGTTACAATTTCTGGATAGCTGAAATTTGAAATGCTGTTACTTATAAATGTTTGAGTGATTGCAGATGAGATTCCAGACTACGATCCCGAAAGCTGAGTCTAAGGGGGAGTCTGAAGACGAGCTCAAAGCAAGGGGGAGCTTGTAATCGAAAAGCAAGGTGTCGATCCCTAAAGCACGGAAGCTTGACGAAAGGGGGAGCCTGATGAAGAAAAGAGTCTACAAAAGGAGAAGAAGCTGAAGCTGAAGACAGATCTACCGGGATTCTGTTCGAGAAGATTCAAAGAGAGAGAGAAAAAGAAGACGCTACGAGTCTGACTCAATGATCGAGATTGACTGCGGCAATATCCAAGGGGGAGTCTGTTAGTGCATTTATGTCTATAGCCTTCGTCAATCCGAGCAGTAGCGAGAAACAGAAGAAAACGAGTCGTTATATTAGTGATAGCTAGACAAAAAGGCAAGGTGGCATAATTGTAATAATGAGAAATCTCATTAAATGCCTTGGACTATAAATAGGAGATTATGTCATAGATTAGGGACTTTTGCTACATTTGTCATTTTGGAGCTTTCTAGATCTAGAGAGAGAATCTAGAGAGAGAAAGTGTTGTCAATGTGATTCAAGGTGCTGTACAATATCAGATTTATAATAGAATCACGTTTATATTATGTCACGTGTGTTAGGTCGCGTTCGTGTACGGATTCCGCACGTTTCACGTTCGTTTCGCAATCGTTTCGGAGTCAAAACCGGTCCTACAAAGAATGATTTTACAATGTTAATCTTTGATGAAAACACTTGAAGATATATCATTTTTCTTTTCAAAACACTCTCCCAACCCAATTGTCATCATGTTTAGCACTTGGAATTTTGAAAATCAATTTTCCAACATCAGTTGTCGAAAATCTTTTTGTATTTTTCAAAATTTATACTAAAACACACTAAACTCTTTTTGGATTTTTGAATGAAATAAAATGCAGTAAAGAAATATTTACAAACAATATTTTTGTGAGTTTGTGTAAGAGGATCATATCAGTTATTGAGACAAATCACCAACACCGTTAAGCATTTTAAGTTCTAAACGATTCACTTAGATTGTCAGTATACTGATCCACTTAAATTTTCACACAAAGTTCAACTGTTTCAAGATACGGATTAATGTATTAAGCACTTAAACTTAATCACGTGTCCCACCTCAGAATATACTCCCGTATGCAGATCCCAATATTCAGTCTTACAGGTGAGTATACCACAGACGATATCTGTAAGGGGTTATATTGCGACGAACCATGAGAGCTCAGGTCAAAACTTCCGTTCAGCAGAGAGATGACGGCTCGACTTTTGGTGTGTCCCCTTTAGAGGATCTTTTGTTTCAACAGCACATGATTTACATATTTTTTTCAATGTTTCATCATTTTTTATGCTGAAGGTGGTGCTATATTTCAAGCAAGTGTAAAGTATTCTCCGGAGACTAGGCTATTGCTTCCGCAAAATCAGAAGTCCCGGGATAATACCCCATATATCACTGAGCATAAAGACCTAGTATCTCAGAAAGAGGGACCTTTCAAACAAGATTTCGGGGGTTACCCATATATCCAAGAGATGTTCCCCACGATATAAGTAAGTTTGAAATTTAGGTTTATATCTCATCACAATCTACTAAATGTGTAAAAACCTACTGGCACATCATCAGTGAGACCGTTTATCACTTTTTGACTTTCCAATTCTTTAGCATGCTCTGATCATCCACTGATTTACTATCATTTCCTCTTCTATACAACAAAACTCATTTTTGAATTTTATCATGTTTTTGTCTTTTTCAAATTTTCAAATGTTTTTAAATTTTCTGAAATTTTCTTACTCCCCCTAAAATTCAAACACATTTTAAAAAAATTTTGAAAACAAACTGTACAAACAACGTGACAACTGATATCGAATCACTTCAATTCGCCATCCACTAGGCATAAACAATCAGAACTCCCCCTCACAACAAACTATTTTCCCAATGTGATTTCAAAACACTTAAGTTTTTTTTAATCAAATGGTTTTTCCGGAAAATAAGTTTTGTTGATTTTATAAAACCACTCGTAGGTTAGGGGTTCATCATATTGTTTTTCCAAAATATTACTTGTAGGAAATCAAGTACAACTTAATGTCCTTGAATTACCACTTGAAAGATCACCTCCACTATTTAACTAAAAACCACTGTAGATAAAACCTCTTTTTCAACCACTTGTCGGTTTGCTTACCAACACTTACCAAACCTGTAGGTTGAATTCTCAAAATGCCGATTCCTACTCCACACTTACCAACCTGGGAGTTCCGGCAAGTCATACTTCTACAAAAACAATTTTCATAAACAAATAATATAAGAAAGATGTCGATTCATGCTCCACGATTACCAACTTGGGAGCTCCGGCAAGTCCAGGATTTTACTGGTCATAATAAGTACCATCCCAGACACAAACCAGGGATAATACTTTACCTTGCTTCTTTGTTTTCTTTTCGTAAAATTCCTTGACTCCTTTTACCTTCCGGTCAACCATTTTTCCAAAAATGTTATGAACTTTGGAATTGAAGGTTTTCTCAATATCAAACTCTTTCTTTTCTAAAAAAATTGATTTGAAATTTCAATTTTACCAACTTTCTTCTTAAAATTTTCAGCCCGAAGTGGTGGAAAATTCACATCATCCACAATCGGCACTGATTTTTCACCTTTAACCTCAACCTGTCGCTCCTCTGATTTTGTGGAATCAAATTCATCGCCAGATGATAGCTCCTCTGATTTTGACGTATCAGAATCATCGCTAGAACTATCATCAGACTTCTTAACAACCCACTTTTGGTTGTCAGAGTTTGCCCTTCTCTTATAAAACCTGTTTGAACATTCACCAATCTCAAAAGTAGAATTTTTGAAAAGTTTTGTTCTATCAATTGGTGGTTCAAACACAACTTCTTTATCTTTCAGTTTACGAGAAACTCCCTGTTTTGATTGTATTGCCTTGAAACAATTCTTGGCAATATGTCCAACAATGTTGCATTGAAAACAAGTTCTCGTTTCTTTCATCTGATCAGCAAACTTCATCTCTTCTTGCTTCTTAGCAAGGAATTCTCTGTTCGATTGCTTCCAGAAAGGACTCTTTTGTTCTTCTTCTGCACTTGTACCTGAAACGAACATCATTTTTTATTTAAAGTCTCGAATATATTTTTCATTTTTATGATTTTTTGAAGGAATAAAACCTAAACCTTTCTTTTTTAAATTACCGTTATGGTTTGGTTTCTTTCGATAACCAGAACCAGAACTGTAACCCTTTTTCTTGTTTTCTCTTTGTTGAACTCTTGAGGTGTACTTTTTAGGTTTATCATTAAGATTTACATCTTTTAATTCAGAAATATTAATTTCTGTTAGTTTAAAAACCTTTTTTATCATTTCTGGTTTAACACCTCTTATTGGAAATTCCTCATCAGAATATAATTTGTCAGAATCATTCAATGTATATGAAACTTTGAATGTTTCATCATTCAAATTAGATTTTGATAAAAAGAAATTCTTTATTGTAAACCCTTTTGCCCTGTTTGTCGGTTTGACTCGGAATGCTTGACTCAGACTTTGACTTTGTCATAGACTCCGACTTTGACTCCTCTGTTTCATCTTTATCTAACACCTGCTCGACCACTTTCTTTATTAACTCGGACTCATGATCAGTGTCAGATGACGTAAACGTGACATCAATATTATTTGGCAAGTTAACTGAAGAATCCGACTCCCACTGTAAATTTGTTGCCTTTTCGACTCTTTCTGAATTTGGATTTCTCGGGGAATATCCATTTTCAAGCGGGGGTGGACACTTGTTGTAACTGAAACCTTGTTTCTTACCAGATGTCTTATCTTTAGTATCCTTCTTCTTGTCTTTCTTTTTATCAAGAATATTTTCTTCAGAAACCTTCTGTTCTTCAGTTACTTCATCATCTTCAAATGCCTTCATGCCTTCAACAGTTGGATAAATCCTGTCAATGACATAAGAAGTACATGAGTAACTTTTCAACAAACGATTAACTCTTTCAGTTTCAATTCTTTGTGTTTCAAGTTTCTGTTCTAGCACAGCACACTTCTCAATGTAGTTGTTCACAACTTTCTGCTTTATCATGAAAGCTCCTTGAAGTGTTTTCATGGCTGTTGCTTGTTCTTCACTTGAATGATTATACTAATTCATGGCTTTGTTTAGAACATCGTAAGACTCCTTCAGTCTATTCATATTCTTCATCAATGTACTGTTCTGTTTCTTTACAGCTTCACAATTTTCACAAACCACCGGACTCTTCTTTGCATCAACTTCTTCATCAACTTTGAACTTTGGAACTTCCTTTACCTTCTTCCTTATCACTGGAACATCTTCGTCATCACTGCTGACTGGTGTTTTGACCTTTTTCTTTTTCTTTTTAGCTTTTTCATCTTCACTGTCACTCTCTGCCATCAATTTTAAATCAGCTTCCACTCTTCCTGCATAATACTCTCTATCATCATCACTATCTTCTTCAATACGAGCAACAAAAGCTTTTTGATTTGAAATTTTGTTAGGATCATAATCATCCCAACTGAAACCTTCCCAGTTAAATACTTCTGGTAACTTTTCATCATCTTGGTTTATCAGGCATGCTTTGTTATCAGCTGAAATATATTTGTCCCAACTGAATCCTTTTGTTGGCTCTGTATTATCCTGATTCACCATACAAGCTCTCTTTGAAGATTCTTCGATTACTTTTCTACCATGTGCCACTTGTGGTTCTTGTTGTTGTTGAGCAACTTGATGATAAATGGCCTTCCGGTAGTAATCATTGTTGTTCTTGAACGGATTTTGAGTTCCACTTGCTTCGCGATTTTTGCACTCCCTCTTGAAGTGTCCTTTTTCCCTGCAACGAAAACAAATAACTTTAGATTTATCAAAACCTAAAGTAGAAACATTAGCCTCACGTAAATCATCTCTTCCTATGATCTGCTTAAATTTCTCAGCTCGTCTCAACACACTTGCCAAACGCCATTTAATATCCATCAATTCCATTTCCTCAGCGTCAATTTGATCGTAATCCTCTTTTGTAAGCATTGGATTCCCGATCCGACCTGCAACAAAACTACCATAAGACTCCAACACTGTTCCCAACAAAGACATGTGACTCTTAGCAACTTCTGCTGAATAATCCTCATCATTCTCCAGATTCAGAACAATGTTGCATTATAGCTTCTTGCCAAACTTGTTTGTTGAAATGTTCAGATCAAATGATGGATATGATGAAAAACTTGTTTTGCTGTTTGATCCTTTGGATGAACTTCCCGAAGAACTTTTTGCATTGAAAGCTGTCTCAATCTTGGGTGACATGTTGGTAGTTTTATCACTGACACCACCTTTGTAATAAAGACCAATGTCTTGTTCTCCATCAAAATCTTTCATTCTTAAAGCCTTTCTCTGTTCCATCTCCTGAGCCTCAATCTTTTCAATGAACTTGCTCAGTGTCAGATTGCTAAAACCTTTCTTGTTTCTCAACATCATGAGATATGTACCCCAAGTCTCATATGGTAATGCATCAGCTAATTTTTCGATCAACTCTTCATTATCTTTCTCGATACTCAACCTCTTCATGTTAGCTAGCAAATTGCAGTATCTCTCAATGATTTGCTTTGTACTTTCATTTTTCAAACCACGGAATAGATCGAATTCTTTCTTTAAAAGCGACTTTTTGTTCTTGACCATCTCTTGGCTTCCATGAAACTTAGATTTTAAAGCTTTCCAAATCGAATAAGAAGTTCCATTGTGTTGCAAAAGAACCAAAATATCTTCTTTCACAGCTTGTTGTAAAAGACTTAACATCATTTTTTCATCTTTGTATTTCTTTCTATTTTCGGCACTCAGATCCTTAATAGCAATAATCTCCTCATCATCATTCATCGGTCTAACGTATTTTGTCTCGACACATTCCCAAGCATCCAGATAATTTGCTTGTACCCAGTTCTCAAAACGTCCTTCCCAACCCTTATACTCCTCGATGTTCATGAGCTTAGGCGGTTTTTGCATCGTCCCCGTTTCATTTTCTTACATCGTGTTCTGTGCAAGAGTAATCGGAGTAGCGAATGCGTTGTAGAATTCCTCTTCCATTTTTCGATTTTTCAAAATTCACAAAACTGTTCTATTCAAACGAAATTAAATTCTCAAACTAAATCACTGTTCAAGCGAAATATCCTGTTCAAACTAAATCCCCTCTCAAACGGAATTACCACCTTCAAACGGAACCACAACTTGAAACGGAATCACAGATTTCAAACGAAATTCTCAAGCGAAATTATGGTTTCAAACGAAATCACCCAACAGTTCAAGTGGAATACTCAATCCAAGCGGAATTAACATGTATTTTCAAACGAAATCAGTCTCAACATGCACTTTCAAGCGCAATCAACAAGAACATCTCAAACGAAATTAGCATGATGTCATCCTTTCGGTCTGATTTTGGTCTAATTGGTCAAGTTTTAAGTTGATTTTAGATCTGAAACTCTCAAGGGTTTGTTAAAATACAGTTACGCACACATTGTGAAAAGATTATCCAATTTTAACCGTGAAAAGATGTTTAATTTTGAAAAGAAGGTGTAGAAAACAGATTTTGCAGCTGAATTGGTAAGAACTCTTCCTCCTGAGCTCTGATACCACTTGTAGGATTGTTTTCAGACCCGAACGAGTCGATCCGAAGAGTTTTGCTCAATATGAAAGGCGGAAACAGACGTATCGAGGTCAATTCAGCAATGTATACACTTTAAACTATCGTTATATTGATTTCACAATGATATACAGCAAGACAACACTTCGGCAGCACTTCGTTGCACAAACCGGAACTGTTACAAATGACTAGACACTCAAGATATTTATAATCATGCAAATTTCGCTTGAACCAGCTTCAAACGGAATCACTTACAAGCGAAATGAGTGATTTCGCTTGAACTGGACATGACATCTTCAAGCGAAATTAACAAACCTGATTTCGTTTGAAATGACTTTGGGTCATTTCAAGCGAAATTACCTTAAATCACAGTTCCTTGAATTTCGTGCCCTAATCTAACTAGATACAAACATACAAGACTCAATACAATACGAAGTCAACAGACGCATGCACCAACAAGTGGGTACTAAACAATGATTTTCGAAAGAAGGTGTCAAGAGATTAATTTCTTTAAAATTAGACTCTTCTTGAATTATAACGTTGTCGGACTCACCTTTTTCGTTGTTTAACTCACGTGTCAGCTTTTCACTTATTTGTTCTTCCATTTTTACCTTTTCAATTATCTCTTCTTTATTACAAGTTAATTTTTCCCTTGCGCGGGATTCCTCTTCCCTTGCGCAGGCTTCTTTTATATAGCGCTCGATAGTTTTAAGGTGTTCTATTATCCTTTCGGCTACGGGTGAGATAGTTGGTGGTTCGTCAAAGTGAGTTGAATAATTATCATCAAAGCTTGAATTCGGAAGTTCGATCCTTAGGTAGATGGTTCACACCATTGTTCCTCATTGTAAGTATATGATGGATAAGGGTCGTAACTTTGTTCTTCATAATACTCATATGAGGTGGGTTGTTCACGCCAGGTTCCTCATAGTAAGCACATGAAAGTAGAGGCTCATATCTTGGTTCCTCAAAGTATGAGTAAGAAGGCTCATACCTTGGTTCATCAAAATATGAGTATGAGGGAGAAGGTTCATACCTTGGATCTTCATAGGATATATATGAAGTGGACGGCTCGTACCTGGGCTCCTCATAATAGTTGTATGAAGGGGATGGTTCAAAGAGGTCACAATATTGTACCGAATGAGGGTTACCACAAATGGTGCAATAGTCTTCCCTATAATCATCATCCTCATAGGTGTAGCTGTAATCTCCTGAGTATTGATCCATAAGAATCACTCAGCAGACCACAACAGAGTCTCGGGACCAGAAAAAAATAAAAACGGAAACAGAGGCTGGACATGGCCCCGTGTTCAGTGAGCACGGCCCGTGTTCAGTTCCTGTATCTGGGCGTTTCAATAAAAGTGACTGGTTTTGTGCAGCACGGGGGCGTGTTCAGTGAGCACGACCCCGTGTTCAGACTCTGTATCTGGGAGTTTTGTAAAAAATGTGCAGCACGGCCCCGTGTTCAATGAGCACGGCCCGTGTTCAGGCTACTGTAAAATGCAAAAACTAACTAAAATGCAGAAAATGTGCGCGCGTTTTAAAAAGGTTTTCAAAAACTAATTAGGCCGTCGATTTTAAGCTTTCTTAAAATCCTTGTGTCCCCGGAAACGGTGCCAAAAACTTGATGCGTGTTGTCGTGTATATATTTATAATTATATTTTAAGCCCTTCTTAACACATTAGTCAAGTTTTGAATTTATAAAACACGATATTTTACTAACACTAAACACACATAAGGGAAAGTGCACCAATCGTGAGCGTAGTATAGCGTTGGTAAGATACCGAGGTCGTCCAAGGACACAAGAGCTTTTAGTGTAACCTTTGATAAATTTCGCACTTTTGCACTTTTTAAGAGATTATTTTAGTTATAGTAGTAGGCCCCTCTTTTGAAGGTGACGTTACCCTCAACCCAGTAGTTTGAGTCAGCAAGGATACAATCCTAAAGGGTTGGATTATTGAAAGATAATTAATTAAGTTACTAATACGAAATGTGGTAGGCCCCTCTTTTGAATGTGACGTTACCCTTGGCTAAGTGGTTTGAGTCAGCAGGGATACAATCCCAAGTAGCCGGGTTAATGTAATAATAATAGTTTACATATGAGGGGGTCAAGCCATTCGCACCCCAGCCATCCAATACCGGTGGGTATTGAAGGAGGTCCTAGTAAGCTTGACCCAGGTCCTTGCAGGATCTATACACTGAACAAGGCAAGAACCTTACCAAACCATTCCCTTAACCCCCGACCAGGTAGCCAACATATCTCTATATAGACCATAGAGATATGAATGGTGTAAATCTTTTATTTTATATAGAGAGTAAAATAACGCCACGTCACCACGGACAAATGATAAGGAAGTTTCACCTTCAACATAAGAAACTAGTTATTAATGTCATTAATACAAAACCAAATAAAAAGTGCGAAAAGATTAAAAGACAAAAGTATTACACTAAATGCTTGTCTTCACCAAGTGATGTAAGAGACTTAGGCAAACATGTGTTGGTGCATATTCGGTGACAACAGCTTAATAGTTTGATTATTAAGTATTTGGATATTTTGTAATTGGGCTTAGCTTATTGGTTAGTGAGTTTATTATTGTAATGGGCTTGGAAAATGGCCTAGCCCAGTGGGAAGCCCAGTTCACAGACATGTGGTATATAAACATGTTTTGTGATTAGGGTTTTAGAGTTCTTGGAGGCTAGAGAGAGAAAACGTAGAGAGGGAAAGAAATTTCGAATTTGTGTGAGGCAATATCACTGAGATAGGCTGTGAGGTTGTGAGGTCTTGAATCAATTGTAAACTGCAAGTTGGATAATCAATAGAAGACCTGTTTGATTGTGAATTTCTGTTTCTACTAGTTTTTGTGCCATTCTGATCAAGAGGATTCCGCACTCTTGATTGGATTGACAATTCTGTTAAGATCCGTACGAATCAAGGGGACCTACAATTGGTATCAGAGCATTAGGCTCTGGAAGGCTCGGTTCAGAATTGTTCTTGGCAGAAACAGGAAGATTTCAAAATTTTTGAAACGTGAAAAAATTAAGGTTCCAAAATTTTTTGTTGGTTTGATACAAATTTTTGAAATTTTTTGGCTGTTTGATCTTCTGCATTGTTTGTTTGCTATTTTGCAGGTTTTAGGATTCAATTCTGGTTGATTGATTGAATAATTTTGGCTGGAAAGGCTTGAAGATTCGAAGATTTTCTTCGTGTTCTTCACGTTTTTCATTCTGTTCTTCGCTGTTTTTCGAAAACTATTGATATTTTGCTGTTTCGATTATGCAGGAAAGTGTTAGGAGAATCTGAAAAATCTTCAGAATTTCGATCAGATTGAGTTTCCGATTTTACTGGACCAGCGAATTTGGCTACTGGCGAATTTAACAAATTCGCAGACTGGACTAGCATAATTAACTGACCAGCGAATTTGGAACTTGATATCTCGGTGACCGGCGAAATTAAATCTAAATGCGACTTCGGTAACCGTGTAAATTGTCCACAGCTTAATTATCACGGTGTTCGGCGACTTTACTGGTCTTCGTAATAGCGAAATTAACCAGCGAAGTTGGAAAGCGAAATTGATCAGCAAACTTGGTAGCGAAATTAACCTTTCAGCGTAATAGACCATCAAAATTAACTCGAACTGTAGTGAAATTAACTTGCTTTTCTAGAGAAATTAAGTTAGAGGAATTAAAACCTAGTATAATTAAAAGGTGGAGTATTTATTTTTGTGGAGTAATTAGATACGTATAGAGGAATTAACGTTTTCGTGAATAAAATTTGATCCGTAGCTCATCTGCCGAAACCGTTTACGCCGTTAAATTCGTTAGATTTTTAGGACAAAAAAACGGGTTTCTGCTTTCGGTTCTGCTGTCCCGGCTTTAGTAGCACTATTTCTTAGTGCTTTAAGCCTCGTAGGTACCTGTTTTACTAATAAATACCACACCAAACAATAACAAACATCCTAATTTACCAACGTTTCATCATCCACATCACAACATAAAAAGAAAAGAAATGCAGAAAATTAAAAAGTGTTACGGGAAGTAAATTGTTCAACAGATGGCACGCAGGCCATGAGATTGTTTTTGAGGGATAAAGGGTTAACCTGTTAGACCTTCAACCGTGTGATGCTACCTCCAACTCCTCCCGCTCAGTCCATGTACTCGTCGTCATCATCATCATCCCCTCCATGGCCTGCCATGTACTCCCGGATGTTTTCAATATCATCCTGCATGTCGGAGATATTTCTTTCTATCACTCCGACCCGGGCGTATGTGTTGCTGGCCATGTTGTAGGTGTTCCTGGTGCACATAAGGTTTTCCTGCAATAAATCATGTAAGCCCTGAAAATTAAGAAAACCACCTCCTTGATATGAGGATTGACCCGGATCACCATGGGGCTGGTAGCGGTACTGGGTACTAAACAATGATTTTCGAAAGAAGGTGTCAAGATATTAATTTCTTTAAAATTAGACTCTTCTTGAATTTTAACGTTGTCGGACTCACCTTTTTCGTTGTTTAACTCACGTGTCAGCTTTTCACTTATTTGTTCTTCCATTTTTACCTTTTCAATCATCTCTTCTTTATTACAAGTTATTTTTTCCCTTGCGCGGGATTCCTCTTCCCTTGCGCAGGCTTCTTTTATATAGCGCTCGATAGTTTTAAGGTGTTCTATTATCCTTTCAGCTGCGGGTGAGATAGTTGGTGGTTCGTCAAAGTGAGTTGAATAATTATCATCAAAGCTTGAATTCGGAAGTTCGATCCTTGGTTCCTCATAGGACTCATATGAGGTAGATGGTTCACACCATCGTTCCTCATTGTAAGTATATGATGGATAAGGGTCGTAACTTTGTTCTTCATAATTCTCTTATGAGGTGGGTTGTTCACGCTATGGTTCCTCATAGTAAGCACATGAAAGTGGAGGCTCATATCTTGGTTCCTCAAAGTATGAGTAAGAAGGCTCATACCTTGGTTCATCAAAATATGAGTATGAGGGAGAAGGTTCATACCTTGGGTCTTCATAGGACGTATATGAAGTGGACGGCTCGTACCTGGGCTCCTCATAATAGTTGTATGAATGGGATGGTTCAAAGAGGTCACAATATTGTACCGAGTAAGGGTTACCACAAGTGGTGCAATAGTCATCCCTATAATCATCCTCCTCATAGGTGTAGCTGTAATCTCCTGAGTATTGATCCATAAGAATCACTCAGCAGACCACAACAGAGTCTCGAACCAGAAAAAAAATAAAAACGGAAACAGAGGCTGGACATGGCCCCGTGTTCAGTGAGCACGTCCCGTGTTCAGTTCCTGTATCTGGGCGTTTGAATAAAAGTGACTGGTTTTGTGCAGCACGGGGGAGTGTTCAGTGAGCACGACCCAGTGTTCAGACTCTGTATCTGGGAGTTTTGTAAAAAATGTGCAGCACGGCCCCGTGTTCAGGCTACTGTAAAATGCAAAAACTAACTAAAATGCAGAATATGTGCGCGCATTTTAAAAAGGTTTTCAAAAACTGATTAGGCCGTCGATTTTAAGCTTTCTTAAAATCCTTGTGTCCCCGGAAACGGCGCCAAAAACTTGATGCGTGTTGTCGTGTATATATTTTTAATTATATTTTAAGCCCTTTTTAACACTTTAGTCAAGTTTTAAATTTATAAAACACGATATTTTACTAACACTAAACACATATATGGGCAAGTGCACCCATCGTGAGCGTAGTATAGCGTTGGTAAGATACCGAGGTCGTCCAAGGACACAAGAGCTTTTAGTACCGTTTTATCCTCAACGTCTAATCAAATCAAAAGTTAGAAAAAGTTTTTAAAAATGAAAATGAAAACTAAAAATGCTGAAAATAAAAATAAAATAAAAACAGATAGACAAGATGAATCACTTGGATCCGACTCGCCTTTAGTGTAACCTTTGATAAATTTCGCACTTTTGCACTTTTAAGAGATTATTTTAGTTATAGTAGTAGGCCCCTCTTTTGAAGGTGACGTTACCCTCAACCCAGTAGTTTGAGTCAGCAAGGATACAATCCTAAAGGGTTGGATTATTGAAAGATAATTAATTAAGTTACTAATGCGTAATGTGGTAGGCCCCTCTTTTGAAGGTGACGTTACCCTTAGCTAAGTGGTTTGAGTCAGCAGGGATACAATCCCAATGTAACACCACGTAAAAACGTGTCCAATTATGTATAGACACGTGTCCTAAACCCAAGAGATGTGAAAGATTGAGTTTGAAGGACTAAAGTTGACAAACAGTGAAACTATGTGTCCGAAGGGACTAAAAGTGTCAACATGCCAAACTTGAGCTTCTGAATGACCATACATGATGAATATATTCTTAAACAAGAGATTGATTGGATATAAGAAGCCGTTTGTGAAAATAATCGGAAGATTATAAAACTACGAGGGTTAAACGTGTCAACATGTTAATTCTGACCTCTGAGTAACCTTTTAACGAACCCGAGGCTTCGAAATATTCAAATATACTCTTAAGAATAAGTAGTATAAATTTCACGTGGTTTCGAGATAGTCAAACAAGTTTTCAAGACTTTGGGCTATAAGTGTCAACTTGATGAAACTTGCTTTCATAGAGATATTTAACGAAACCGAGCCTAACGAAGTTTGTTTATACATCCTTGAGCCTCTATAAACTAACTACAAGGGCCTTATATGTCAAAAAGGAGGTTAAATAGGGTTTAAAACAACCAGGGACTGATTCTGCCATGTTTAAAAGTTGTTTAACCTGAAACCCAGTCCCACGCGGGCAGCGTAAAGGTCCCTTATGACCTTACGCGGGCCGCCTGAGAGTCACCAGCACAGAAAAATGGACAGATGTGTGTTTTCAGCTGTTGCACCACCTTAACCTCATTTGTAACGATTCTATGGGCTGTTATACGGTTTCTATAAATCCACTAGACCCCTGGGGTGATCCTAGGATGTCTTATAACAGCTGGAAGTGATCCAAGAGATTGGGATTTAGTATATAAGGGACTTGAGTGTTGAGTTCTTATGCACATAAGTTGCAACAACTCAAAGGAACTTGTCTCTGGAGCTTGCAAGCATTAGGTGAAGAATTCCAAGTGTAGAAAAGATAGCAAGGACCCTAAGTAAGAGCTTTATTACCTGCTTAGTCGTTTTAATTAGCTTAATTACCGAAAAGTCAAACTTGTAGTAATTTAGCTTTTACTTTCGAATTAATCACAAATGGTCCAGCCACTGATCAAAACGAAAGTGGTTATGGAACCATATTAATGTAGGTGATTAACCCTTAAAAGGGCACCTCCTAATTATTTCGTTTGACTAGTTAATTGTCGGGTCAAACTAGTTTGACAAAAAAATGAATAAAATTAATAAAACAGAGGTTCTAAATTATATTTTAACATTCTAATGACTTGGTAATTAATATTAGAACATGTTTTATTAGTCCTAACCCGACAATTATCAGTCTAAGGTCAAATTATAACCGAAAGTCACAAAAGCTTGACTTTTGCTTTGACTTTCAGTTCTGAACCGTTCAAACTTAATTCTCTCATGTTTTAAGCTTCCATTAGGACCATATTACTCAGTAGTATAACCCTCTGGAGTTATAGTGCATGGTTCTTAGTGGTTTGAATTATATGCTCTTGATCGTTAATATGCTTACAAATGCCATAAACGCCCTTTTGACACACAAATGAGATTTTTAGAAATGTGAGAGGACAAAAACCTTTGTTACTGATTTATAAACTTGTCCTTAAAATTTGACATCAGTTTGAGGTCTAGATTAGGAGTTATGCTCAATAGCGTAATTAGAAAGCTTTTTATTAATTAAACGGCGTAATTAGCATAAAGCCCATCTAAACCCAAATTTTGACACCAAAATTTTTACCCACTGATGTAATATAATATTTTGGGATTTTTGAAGATTTTTAATTATTTTTAAACTGATCATATCATAGGATTCTAGCTTTAATTCGATAATTGCCGGTTATACTCTTTTCTTGAATAAAATGAGTTTTACATCACATATTGATACCAAACTTTTTGCTACTGATTCTATATGATAAATAAAATATTTTGAACTTTATAAACTGACAAAAAACTCAGATTTCCTATTATGACCCGAAAATCGCTTAAAACCGACTTTTACGCGTTTTAAACGCATAGTATGGGTTAAAACTATTTTTAACATATAAGATTTGATACCTACTGATGTTTTCAATAAATTTCTATACTTTAACACTAAGCAAAAGTTTTAAACTCAGATTTCCAAAAATTGATCTTTAAAGCTTATATGAAATTACCAAAATGCCCATTCGGTGCATAAATTGGTTATAAAGGATAAATTTCACATATAGGCAATACCCTACTGATATAACTTATTAAATTAAATATTTTTTACTGATTTCAAAAGACCAGAACTTCAGTTTATTATAAAATCTCTTTTATAAGTATTAAAATTACCAAAACGCCCTTTCGGGACTTAAATTGGTTTAAATTACTTTTTGGGCATATATGTTAACATCCTACTGATGTATTAACATATTTTAAGCATAATAACAATTAAGACCTGTATATAATTCATTTGGTTACCCGTTACGCGTTTACGCGTTCGGATCGGTTTATGTGACTAGTTTTCGTATAACAGCCGAAACGGGTTTAACCTTATCATTAAATCCTCAAATTCCAGAGTGTGATTAGTTTACCCATATTATACAAGTATCCAAGCTTGTCGGGTCTAAGCCACATTCTATTCCGGTCTCTGCTTAATCTAGCGTTTAGAACCGTAAAGTTTCTTTCTAGCTAGCCGGTGTAAGTCCTTGACTTAACTAAAGGCCCGTTAGCACCCTAATAGGTTATTACACCTTCTATACAGATTAAATAGCATCCAGTAGAAGGTATCATTATACAGCTTTAGGATTTACGGCTGAGTTACTTTCACCTTCGAGCTCAGGTAAGTACTTTTAACTTATTTTCCCTTATACGGGCTTGGGATATGGTATTATAATCATACCACTTGGTCGGGTATGAAATCATTTAATCGGATTGTGATTAATAAATTTACATAACCTGTTTTAATCTGTCTTGTTTGATAACATAAACATTGGGGGTTAATTCGACCGTGTCCTGGATATCCTCGGCTCATTTCATTTGAAAATGGCCACGACCTATGCACGGGGTGTAGGCATACACCTGACAGATGCGAATGCTAAAATATAAACCCACATGTTGGGGATAACTCCTTTGTGGGTTCTATAAGTGGTGAGTCGGTTAATCACGACCGGCTTACAACCAGCCCCAATTGTAAGACAAACATGTAAATCTGTATACAAGATTATATTTAAATAATTGTCCCAAGTTATAAAAGATTTGTGCCATGTGCACTTAAATCAATTTTCATAAATGTTTTTAAAAGAGTCAGTTAATTGTATTTACCAGTGTAAACTGACGTATTTTCTTAAAGGCTGATTGACAGGTACTTCTCGTAATAGGCTGGAGCTATTAGGTGATATAAGAGGATCTTGTAAATCCATAGATACCTGAAGTCTGTTATTTTGTTTCTTTGTATTTATTCATGATCCGCCTGTGGATCTTATTACATTCCAGTCTGTATATTCTTTCACTCGAACACTCAGACAATATGGTTTGTAATAGTTTATTCACCAAGCCTTCCGCTGTGCTATTATATTGTGTGTATTGACTATGATGATATCAACTACGTCACGATACTCCCCGCCGGGCCCACCGGTAATATGTGGAAATATCGGGGTGTGACACCCAAGTAGCCGGGTTAATGTAATAATAATAGTTTACATATGAGGGGGTCAAGCCATTCGCACCCCCGCCATCCAATACCAGTGGGTATTGAAGGAGGTCCTAGTAAGCTTGACCCAGGTCCTTGCAGGATCTATACACTGAACAAGGCAAGAACCTTACCAAACCATTCCCTTAACCCCCGACCAGGTAGCCAACATATCTCTATATAGACCGCAGAGATATGAATGGTGTAAATCTTTTATTTTACATAGACAGTAAAATAACGCCAAGACACCACGGACAAATGATAAGAAAGTTTCACCTTCAACATAAGAAACTAGTTATTAATGTCATTAATACAAAACCAAATAAAAAGTGTGAAAAGATTAAAAGACAAAAGTATTACACTAAATGCTTGTCTTTACCAAGTGATGTAAGAGACTTAGGCAAACATGTGTTGGTGCATATTCGGTGACAACAGCTTAAAAGTTTGATTATTAAGTCTTTGGATATTTTGTAATTGGGCTTAGCTTATTGGTTAGTGAGTTTATTATTGTAATGGGCTTGGAAAATGGCCTAGCCCAGTGGGAAGCCCAGTTCACAGACATGTGGTATATAAACTTCTTTTGTGATTAGGGTTTTAGAGTTCTTGGAGGCAAGAGAGAGAAAACGTAGAGAGAGAAAGAAATTTCGAATTTGTGTGAGGCAATATCACAGAGATAGGCTGTGAGGTTGTGAGGTCTTGAATTGATTGTAAACTGCAAGTTGGATAATCAATAGAAGACCTGTTTGATTGTGAATTTCTGTTTCTACTAGTTTCTGTGCCATTCTGATCAAGAGGATTCCGCACTCTTGAATGGATTGACAATTCTGTTAAGATCCGTACGAATCAAGGGGACCTACAATTGGTATCAGAGCATTAGGCTCTTGAAGGCTCGGTTCAGAATTGTTCTAGGCAGAAACAGGAAGATTTCGAAATTTTTGAAACCTGAAAAAATTAGGGTTCCGAAATTTTTTGTTGGTTTGATACAAATTTTCGAAATTTTTTAGCTGTTTGATCTTCTGCATTGTTTGTTTGCTATTTTGCAGGTTTTAGGATTCAATTCTGGTTGATTGATTGAAGAATTTTGGCTGGAAAGGCTTGAAGATTCGAAGATTTTCTTCGTGTTCTTCACGTTTTTCATTCTGTTCTTCGCTGTTTTTCGTAAACTACTGATATTTTGCTGTTTCGATTCTGCAGGAAAGTGTTAGGAGAATCTGAAAAATCTTCAGAATTTCGATCAGATTGAGTTTTCGATTTTACTGGACCAGCGAATTTGACTACTGGAGAATTTAACAAATTCGCAGACTGGACAAGCATAATTAACTGACCAGCGAATTTGGAACTTGATATCTCGGTGACCGGCGAAATTAAATCCAAATGCGACTTTGGTAACCGTGTAAATTGTCCACAGCGAAATTATCACGGTGTTCGACGACTTTACTGGTCGTCGTAATAGCGAAATTAACCAGCGAAGTTGGAAAGCGAAATTGATCAGCGAACTTGGTAGCAAAATTAACCTTTCAGCGAAATAGACCAGCAAAATTAACTCGAACTGTAGCGAAATTAAGTTATAGGAATTAAAACCTAGCATAATTAAAAGGTGGAGTAGTTATTTTCGTGGAGTAATTAGATACGTATAGAGGAATTAACGTTTTCGTGAATAAAATTTGATCCGTAACTCATCTGCCGAAACCGTTTGCGCCGTTGAATTCGTTAGATTTTTAGGACAAAAAAAACGTGTTTCTGCTTTCGGTTCTGCTGTCCCGGCTTTAGTAGCACTAATGCTTAGTGCTTTAAGCCTCGTAGGTACCTGCTTTACTAATAAATACAACACCAAACAATAACAAACATCCTAATTTACCAACGTTTCATCATCCACATCACAACATAAAAAGAAAAGAAATGCAGAAAATTAAAAAGTGTTAAGGGAAGTAAATTGTTCAACAGATGGCACGCAGGCCATGAGATTGTTTTTGAGGGATAAAGGGTTAACCTGTTAGACCTTCAACCGTGTGATGCTACCTCCAACTCCTCCCGCTCAGTCCATGTCCTCGTCGTCATCGTCATCAACCCCTCCATGGCCTGCCATGTACTCCCGGATGTTTTCAGTATCATCCTTCATGTCGGAGATATTTCTTTCTATCACTCCGACCCGGGCGTATGTGTTGCTGGCCATGTTGTAGGTGTTCCTGGTGCACATAAGGTTTTCCTGCAATAAATCATGTAAGCCCTGGAAGTTAGGAAAACCACCTCCTTGAGAGGAGGATTGACCCGGATCACCATGGGGCTGGTAGCGGTACTGGGGCGGATGTTGGATGTGTGGAGCGTGTAGGACCAGAGCTTCTTGAGGGTTCTATGCATGTCCTTGAACCGTTTGAAATCTAACCATCCCATCATCCGCTTCATGGATCAAGTTCACTGAGCGGTAAATGACCATGTCCACTTTTCCCCGACCATGGGCCCTTTTGAAAGGACCTTAGCATCCTCACAAAGTGTTTGAAAAGGCGGTAAATCCACCCTCCAAAGAAGATAGGAGTCAGGGGAGTAGCAAGTTGGTTCAAGTGCATGTTACGGAGTAGCAAGTAGGGAACATCAAGGTTGACACAGTTGTAGATGCAATGGAAGACTAGCAAATCCCGTAACCCTACAACACCACTGTTGTCGTGCTTCTGGCTAAGAGAGTAGGTGAGGACCCTGTGGATGTAGCGGTAGAGAGGGTCCCTCAACAATGTCCTTTTAGTTCGGCTCGGGTTATAGTTGCCTTCCCCGATCTGGGCCCAAGCAGCTTGGCATTGATTTTTCAGAATTTCGTGGAGACAGCCGGTGTTCTCTTCATCTCCAGCATCCTCTTCTGAGTACAACCCGACAATTGCCCCAAATTATGCAACTGAGATCGAGTATGTGGTTCCTCCACAACGGAACTCTACCCCATCATTGTCAAACGGTTCTGCTCTTGACTTAAGGACAAACGTGCTATAAAATTCCATGTTGTATTCATGCACGGAGTGAAGTCGAGTGCAAAGAGCCACTCGTAGCGGGCCGGTGACAATGTTGTTGAAGCGGTCTATTTGGTTCACTGCTTCAAGAGTGTCCATGCACACTTGTCTGGGATTCTCTTCGGGCCTAGTTCTTAGCACATCATACCGCGCCTGAGCAGCCAACTAGCTTGCATTGAATCTGGTAAATTTCTTGGCCATCTGAAAGAAAACACCAAACAATTAGAGTGAAACAGTGAAATTTTTCGAAGAAAACTGAAAACAGTCAGTTGAACACGGCCCCGTGTTCAGCGGACACGCCCCATGTGTGCCTGAAAGTAGCTCGACACGGCCCCGTGCTCGCTGAGCACAACCCCGTGTCCAGGTGTCTGTTTCCCAAAATTCTCATTTTTCGACTCGGTTTTGAAAACTTGAAAATTTTTGGTCCAGTAGGGGCGGTTTTCCCAGAAAATGAACCCCAAGTGCCGTTTTTCCCAAAATAAACCGTTTACCCCTTCAATTTCATCTTTTTCGGTTCAAAAACAAGGGTTTGGGGTTATTGTGAGAAATCGGGCAAATCTACAAACAATACAAGTTGATTTACTTCCTATAACATGCATCTATACTAATACTAACAGATCTAAGCAAAAATTTTAGGTTCGATTTGGTTAAAGTTGAAGAACCCTAGATTTTTCCCCAAATCTTGATGTTAAACTACATGCAAGTACTTAATCTAACTAATTATAAGGATAGAATCATACCTTGATGTTGTTAGAAGGAGGGGAAACGTAGAAATCTGCAGGAATTTTCGAAGAAACCAGAGAGTTCTTGGGGAAACGGGGCGTGTGGAATGAAGAAACTGAATGAAAAGGGGGTTTTATCCCGACAGTTGCGCGGACACGGCCTCGTGTTTAGCGGACACGGCCCCGTGGGCGGGCAAAATTTTAATTTTTTTTAAGTGCTCGTGTGAGTGCCCTGTTTCCCGAAACTTTGTTTTTAGAAATCTTACCGATTTAGATGTTTTCCCGATGTTCGTAACTTACCAGGTATGATGTTGATGCGTGAACCTTTGTTTCATTCTTCAACCGTTTGAAGCGAGATTTCTTCCTCTTCATCCTCAATGAATCCTTGATAAAGTTTTAGCCCTTGGCCATTGACTTTGAATGGAATTCCATTTCGAGATTTAATTTCGACTGCACCGTGTGGGAAAATATGGGTGATGGAAAAAGGTCCTGACCACCTAGACTTTAATTTGCCAGGAAATAATCAAAGTCGTGAATTAAACAACAGAACTTGATCTCCTACCCGAAATTCATTAGGTTTAATGTGTTTATCATGTAAATTTTTCATTCTTTCCTTATAAATTTCGGAGTTAGAGTATGCATAATTCCTTAATTCGTCTAATTCATTTAGTTGGCAAAATCGATTTTTACCTGCAATTTCTAAGTCTAGGTTTACGTTTTTAATTGCCCAGTAGGCCTTGGGTGCTATTTCTACTGGAAAATGACAACTTTTTCCGTAGACTCATTTATATGGGGTTGTACCTATTGTCGTTTTATATGCTGTTCGAAAAGCCCATAAATCATGGTCTAATTTATCGGCCCATTCTTTTTTATTTAACCCTACGGGTTTTTCAAGTATTCTTTTTAAACCTCTATTAGTCACTTCGGCTTGTCCGTTTGTTTGAGGGTGATATGCTTTTGAGACCCGGTGATAGACCCCATACCTTGTTAAAAAAATTTCAAGCTGATGGTTACAAAAATGGGTACCTCTATCACTTATTAATGCTTTTGGTGTTCGAAAACGAGAGAATAGTCTTTTCAGAAATCTTACCACGACTCTTCCATCGTTTGTTGGAAGTGCCTCGGCCTCGGCCCATTTAGACAAGTAATCTACCACCACAAGTATATATTTGTTTCCTTTTGACGGTGGGAAAGGTCCCATAAAGTGGAGTCCCCACACATCAAAAATTTCACAAACAAGAATGCCATTTTGTGGCATTTTGTTTTTAGAAGAAATATTACCTGATCTTTGGCAAGCGTCACATGTCTTGACAAGACTTTGGGCGTCTTTGTAAATGGTTGGCCAATAAAATCCTGAATCAAATACCTTTTGTGCGGTACTTGCGGCACCATGATGTCCTCTGTATGGACCCTCATGACAATGGCGGAGAATTCTTCTTGCTTCACTACCATGTACGCATCGACGAATGAGTTGATCAACACACATTTTGAAATGATAAGGATCTTCCCAAAAATAATGCTTTACATCAGTAAAGAATTTCTTTCTTTGATGATGTGGCCATCCTTTTGCGACTATACCGCTAGCTAGGTAGTTAGCATAGTCGGCGTACCATGGCTCTTCTCGGTAGTCCACCAATTTCAGGGAATCCGTTGGGAACTTTTCATTGATTTGCCCGTCCCTGGTTGCCTCCAAAGCAGGGTCTTCCAAGTGGGAAAGATGACCTGCTGCGGTGTTTTCTGCTCCTCTTTTGTCTTTAATTTCAATGTCAAATTCTTGGAGGAGTAGATTCCATCGAATCAAACGAGGTTTAGCATCCTTTTTCTTAAAGAGATATCAAATGGCTGCATGATCTGTATAAACTATAGTTTTAGAAAGAACAAGATAAGAACGAAATTTATCAAAACCAAATACCACGGTTAGTAATTCCTTTTCAGTTGTTGTGTAATTTTCTTGTGCATCGTTAAGTGTTTTACTAGCGTAATAAATTGGGTGAAAATGCTTATCTTTTCTTTGTCCTAAGACGGCTCCAACTGCAAAGTCACTTGCATCACACATGATTTCGAAGGGTAGTTTCCAATCAGGCGCTATCATGATAGGTGCATTGACTAGCATTTCTTTTAGCGTTAGAAATGCTTGATTGCGTTCATTGTCAAAGATGAAACGGGCATCTTTTTCAAGTAATTTTGTTAGAGGCCTTGAGATTTTAGAAAAGTCTTTGATAAATCGTCTATAAAATCCGGCATGTCCAAGGAAACTTCTGATAGCTCTAACGGAGGATGGGGGTGGTAATCGAGAAATAGTGTCTATTTTAGCTCGATCAACCTCCATTCCTTCGCTTGAGATTTTGTGACCGAGTACTATTCCCTCCGTTACCATGAAATGGCATTTTTCCCAGTTAAGGACGAGGTTAGTTTCCTCACATCGGGATAGCATTCGTTCAAGGTTATCGAGGCATTGGTCGTATGAATCTCCAAAGATAGAAAAGTCATCCATGAAGACTTCCATTGTCATTTCTATCATGTCATGGAAGATGGCCACCATGCAACGTTGAAAGGTTGCGGGGGCATTACATAGATCAAAAGGCATGCGTCGATAAGCAAAAGTTTCATAGGGACATGTAAATGTTGTCTTTTCTTGGTCTTCGGGTGCTATCGGTATTTGAAAGTAACCTGAAAAACCATCTA
This sequence comes from Helianthus tuberosus, assembly GCA_030545235.1. Classification (NCBI taxonomy): domain Eukaryota; kingdom Viridiplantae; phylum Streptophyta; class Magnoliopsida; order Asterales; family Asteraceae; genus Helianthus; species Helianthus tuberosus. The sequence continues at coordinate 179,881,564 of CM060366.1, forward strand.
AGAAACAATAAAATTTGTGACCGGATAATCTTTCTAACATTTGATCAATAAAAGGTAAAGGAAAGTGGTCTTTCCTTGTTGCTTCATTTAATCGACGATAATCTATACATCCCCTCCATCCTGTGATGGTTCTAGTTGGTATTAATTCATTTTGCTCATTAGTTATTACCATCATACCTCCTTTCTTTGGAACTACTTGGACGGGACTTACCCAAGGACTATCGGAAATTGGGTAAATGAGTCCGGCGTCTAGTAATTTGATGACTTCGTTTTTAACCACTTCTTGGACATTTGGATTTACTCTACGTTGTGGTTGTATTACCGATTTGTAGTCATCATTCATTAAAATTTTGTGCGTGCACATGGAAGGACTTATTCCTTTGATATCTACAAGCCTCCAAGCAATCGCGTTTTTGTGTTTTTTCAAAAGTGCAATTAATTTTTCTTTTTCTAAACTAGTTAATTTTGACGAAATAATTACAGTTGATTTACCACCTTTGTCTAGAAAAGCATATTCCAAACCTTTAGGAAGTTCCTTGAGCTCAAGAGGTGGGTCTTTAGGGGACTCCTTATTTGGTTGCTCATTTCGGTCAAGAACCTTAAAGGTTTGTTCTATGGCGACCTCTTCTTCAACAAAGTGGTCAATTTCTTCTCTTGTATCGGGTGTTTCATCTTCATCTTCAATTAGGGGGTCATTATTGCCGAATGGATATTTCATTGAATGCTCAAGATCGACAATTTTTTTAAATGCCCCTAATTGAATGGGTAAATTGTTATACTTCCGATTTTTCAAAGCTTCATGGGTCTTTACAAAAGGTCGTCCCAACACTAGCGGAGCGTCATCAAGGATGACGAAGTCGGTTGGAATTACCAATTGATTTGACTAGACCAACACATCCTCAACTATCCCTATTGATTTTATTATTTTCTGATTAGATAGAAAAATGGGTATTTGAAGTGGAGAAAAATCACCAATACTTAATTTTTCGAAAATGTAGTTTGGCATTATATTAACACAAAGATCTTTATCAATTGTAATATTACTAATAAAGGAATTTTGAAAAAAACATGGAACCGGTGTAATGTTAATTTCAAATGGATCTTCTTTTATTAGCGAAGTTTGATCAATTGTTAACTTAATGCTTACCGTTTCGTCAATTTTAGTGCTAGTGTTTATCTCTTTTAAAAACTTAGCATGACTGGGTACTAAACAATGATTTTAGAAAGAAGGTGTCAAGAGATTAATTTCTTTAAAATTAGACTCTTCTTGAATTTTAACGTTGTCGGACTCACCTTTTTAGTTGTTTAACTCACGTGTCAGCTTTTCACTTATTTGTTCTTCCATTTTTACCTTTTCAATTATCTCTTCTTTATTACAAGTTAATTTTTCCCTTGCGCGGGATTCCTCTTCCCTTGCGCATGCTTCTTTTATATAGCGCTCGATAGTTTTAAGGTGTTCTATTATCCTTTCGGCTACGGGTGAGATAGTTGGTGGTTCGTCAAAGTGAGTTGAATAATTATCATCAAAGCTAGAATTCGGAAGTTCGATCCTTGATTCCTCATAGGACTCATATGAGGTAGATGGTTCACACCATTGTTCCTCATTGTAAGTATATGATGGATAAGGGTCGTAACTTTGTTCTTCATAATACTCATATGAGGTGGGTTGTTCATGCCATGGTTCCTCATAGTAAGCACATGAAAGTGAAGGCTCATATCTTGGTTCCTCAAAGTATGAGTAAGAAGGCTCATACCTTGGTTCATCAAAATATGAGTATGAGGGAGAAGGTTCATACCTTGGGTCTTCATAGGATGTATATGAAGTGGACGGCTCGTACCTGGGCTCTTCATAACAGTTGTATGAAGGGGATGCTTCAAAGAGGTCACAATATTGTACCGAGTGAGGGTTACCACAAATGGTGCAATAGTCTTCCTTATAATCATCCTCCTCATAGGTGTAGCTGTAATCTCCTGAGTATTGATCCATAAGAATCACTCAGCAGACCACAACAGAGTCTCGAGACCAAAAAAAAATAAAAACGGAAACAGAGGTTGGACATGGCCCCGTGTTCAGTGAGCACGGCCCGTGTTCAGTTCCTGTATCTGGGCGTTTCAATAAAAGTGATTGGTTTTGTGCAGCACGGGGGCGTGTTCAGTGAGCACGACCCCGTGTTCAGACTCTGTATCTGGGAGTTTTGTAAAAAATGTGCAGCACGGCCCCGTGTTCAGTGAGCACGGCCAGTGTTCAGGCTACTGTAAAATGCAAAAACTAACTAAAATGCAGAAAATGTGCGCGCGTTTTAAAAAGGTTTTCAAAAACTGATTAAGCCGTCGATTTTAAGCTTTCTTAAAATCCTTGTGTCCCCGGAAATGGCGCCAAAAAACTTGATGCGTGTTGTCGTGTATATATTTTTAATTATATTTTAAGCCCTTTTTAACACTTTAGTCAAGTTTTAAATTTATAAAACACGATATTTTACTAACACTAAACACATATATGGGCAAGTGCACCCATCGTGAGCGTAGTATAGCGTTGGTAAGATACCGAGGTCGTCCAAGGACACAAGAGCTTTTAGTACCGTTTTATCCTCAACGTCTAATCAAATCAAAAGTTAGAAAAAGGTTTTAAAAATGAAAATGAAAACTAAAAATGCTGAAAATAAAAATAAAATTAAAACTGATAGACAAGATGGATCACTTGGATCCGACTCGCCTTTAGTGTAACCTTTGATAAATTTCGCACTTTTGCACTTTTTAAGAGATTATTTTAGTTATAGTAGTAGGCCCCTCTTTTGAAGGTTGATTATTGAAAGATAATTAATTAAGTTACTAATGCGTAATATGGTAGGCCCCTCTTTTCAAGGTGACGTTACCCTTGGCTAAGTGGTTTGAGTCAGCAGGGATACAATCCTAAGTAGCCGGGTTAATGTAATAATAATAGTTTACATATGAGGGGGTCAAGCCATTCGCACCCCCGCCATCCAATATCAGTGGGTATTGCAGGAGGTCCTAGTAAGCTTGACCCAGGTCCTTGCAGGATCTATACACTGAACAAGGCAAGAACCTTACCAACCCATTCCCTTAACCCCCGACCAGGTAGCCAACATATCTCTATATAGACCGTAGAGATATGAATGGTGTAAATCTTTTATTTTATATAAACAGTAAAATAACTCCAAGACACCACGGACAAATGATAACGAAGTTTCACCTTCAACATAAGAAACTAGTTATTAATGTCATTAATACAAAACCAAATAAAAAGTGCGAAAATATTAAAAGACAAAAGTATTACACTAAATGTTTGTCTTCACCAAGTGATGTAAGAGACTTAGGCAAACATGTGTTGGTGCATATTCGGTGACAACAGCTTAATAGTTTGATTATTAAGTCTTTGGATATTTTGTAATTGGGCTTAGCTTATTGGTTAGTGAGTTTATTATTGTAATGGGCTTGGAAAATGACCTAGCCCAGTGGGAAGCCCAGTTCACAGACATGTGGTATATAAACATGTTTTATGATTAGGGTTTTAGAGTTCTTGGAGGCTAGAGAGAGAAAACGTTGAGAGAGAAAGAAATTTCGAATTTGTGTGAGGCAATATCACAGAGATAGGTTGTGAGGTTGTGACGTCTTGAATTGATTGTAAACTGCAAGTTGGATAATCAATAGAAGACCTGTTTGATTGTGAATTTCTGTTTCTACTAGTTTATGTGCCATTCTGATCAAGAGGATTCCGCACTCTTGATTGGATTGACAATTCTGTTAAGATCCGTACGAATCAAGGGGACCTACAATTGGTATCAGAACATTAGGCTCTTGAAGGCTCGGTTCAGAATTGTTCTTGGCAGAAACAGGAAGATTTCGAAATTTTTGAAACCTGAAAAAATTAGGGTTCCGAAATTTTTTTTTTGGTTTGATACAAATTTTTGAAATTTTTTGGCTGTTTGATCTTCTGCATTGTTTGTTTGCTATTTTGCAGGTTTTAGGATTCAATTCTAGTTGATTGATTGAAGAATTTTGGCTGGAAAGGCTTGAAGATTCGAAGATTTTCTTCGTGTTCTTCACGTTTTTCATTCTGTTCTTCGCTGTTTTTCGAAAACTACTGATATTTTGCTGTTTCGATTCTGCAGGAAAGTGTTAGGAGAATCTGAAAAATCTTCAGAATTTTGATCATATTGAGTTTCCGATTTTACTGGACCAGCTAATTTGACTACTGGCGAATTTAACAAATTTGCAGACTGGACTAGCATAATTAACTGACCAGCGAATTTGGAACTTGATATCTCGGTGACCGGCGAAATTAAATCCAAATGCGACTTTGGTAACCGTGTAAATTGTCCACAGCGAAATTATCACGGTGTTCGGCGACTTTACTGGTCGTCGTAATAGCGAAATTAACCAGCGAAGTTGGAAAGCGAAATTGATCAGCGAACTTGGTAGCGAAATTAACCTTTCAACGAAATAGACCAGCAAAATTAACTCGAACTGTAGTGAAATTAACTTGGTTTTCTAGCGAAATTAAGTTAGAGGAATTAAAACCTAGCATAATTAAAAGGTGGAGCATTTATTTTCATGGAGTAATTAGATACGTATAAAGGAATTAACGTTTTCGTGAATAAAATTTGATCCGTAGCTCATCTGCCGAAACCGTTTGCGCCGTTGAATTCGTTAGATTTTTAGGACAAAAAAAAATTCCAAATTTGGTTTTCGACATTATATATCATTGGATTCATTATTTCGAGACGATTCTAACGGTATAATTTGGTAAAAACAATTTTTGGAAAAATATTGTACGGTTTTATCCGTACGGTTACGGTAAAACGTTTACGGTAAAACGTGTTTAAAGATGGTTAAAGTGGACAATGTTGGTGAGAAAGTTAAAAACTGGCCAAAGCTGATAAACGTTAAACAATATGCTGTCTGGAAGGAGGAGTTTGAATCAGTTGTGAAGAGTGAAGATACCAGAATGTGGTATTGTATGATAGATGGATATGTTGCTCCTACGCGTCGAGTTGAAGGAAGGGTTAAGGTGATTACTTATGAGATGATGGATGAATCTGAGAAACTTGTGGTTGAAGCTGAGAAGAAAGCTTTAGCTACAATAAAAATGTCCTTACCTGATGGCATCAATCATACCTTTACGAAGTACACTAATTCAAAGGATATGTGGGATGCATTAGAAAAGCGATATCAGGGAAATGCAGATGTTGTGGTAGAAGAGAAGAAGAAAGTTGTTGAGAAGAAGGCTGCAGAAGTTTCAAAGTGCATGAATGGTGTGAATGAACTTACAACAGAGGTGAAGGTAACATCAGAACGTGTAAGTCATACGTGTCATAATTGCACTGAACTACAAGGTAAAGTTAACAGCCTATCGGAGCAAAACAAAATTCAGTTAGCTGAATTGCAAAAACTAAAAGAGTCAAATGTTCTTTTGATTGAACGAGAGTCAAATTGTTTAAAGAAACTCAAATCAAATGTGTTAGTACATAACGTCTGTAGCTTCCGTCAGCATGTAGACATATTTTATATTCTGTAAAACTGTATGTATGTATGTAGATAGCAGGACAACTCAGGAGTAGGTTTTGTATGTAAAAGTGTTGGTTGGAACATGTCACTCGTCCGGATGGCAATCCGCACGGATGGTAATCCATACGGAGAACTTATCCGCACGGAGAACTTATCCGCACGGATAAGTTATCCGCCCGGATAAGTTATCCGCACGGATAAGTCATCCGCACGGATAACCCACCCGTACGAGCAACACTTCTAGTCTCCTGATGGTGTCTATAAATAGGCGGTCCGGTGCAACTTTGTTAGAACTTTTGACCCGTAGAACTTTTGGACACGCACGGATTGTCTGTACTTCTACCGGATCCTTGTAACTTTCAGAACACTCAATAGAACGAACAGACAAGCAGTTAAACGTTGAATTCTGTGTTGAACAAATCTGTGATTCGTCATAATGGATTCCGCACATTAGACGAAATCGATTCATCTTGTTCCTTCGATCAGATCCTGTATCAACGGGACCAACTACAAGTGGTATCAGAGCATCCAGGGAGCTGAATCGAGATCAACAACACCGAATTCACCGGAATTCAAGCTTTATTCGCCGATCAAAGTCAAATTTCACCGGAGATTTGACATCTGTTGCCGATTTGATTCAAATTTCACCGGAAATTTGACGGATTTCTTCTACATCTACTAACTTTTTACATTTGTTCTTCATTCGTCACCATAAAATCAGAAAAAGTTAAAATTGAGCAAGAATCTAAGGTTAAAATTTGTTAAAATTGATATCAATCGATTCGCAATCATTCAAAGTATAATCCTACTTAGTTTCATAATCACATTCAACCTAAAACTAGATCAAACTCATCGAAAATCATGTTTATCTGTTCGTATTTGATGACGTCATTCACCCGTGCGGACAGTTGTCCTAACGGATTGGATTAGTTAGTTACTGAACGTTTGTTTGCTGACATCATCATTGTTACACGCATGGATTACAACCCGTGTGCATAACCTAAAAGGTCAAAAGGTCAAAGTTACCCGTACGCACAACCATCCGAGCGGATCACCATCCGTGCGGATAACATCTGTCATCCGTCCGGATAACTATTCGAACGGATCATTATCCGGTTCAAGTGTTTGAAAATTTAGAATTTGTAAAAATTGTCTAAGTGTTTGAAAATTATTTCAGGTACTTGAAAATGGAGGAATTCATGAATCCCTTCAGTGAGATGTATGCTTTCGCGGGTAATTCCGGAGACGATACTTCCAACCATTCAAATGATAATCCGAACCTGAAGAAAACCTTATCCGATGCCCTAAGTGTTGAAAGCGCATATGGTACCTACAACAAACCACCAAAGCTAATGGCAATCGAAGAATATAATCGGTGGGCAAAAAGATTCGATGAATGGCTGAAAGCTTTCGCATATCAGAGCTGGAAGAGCTTAAAGAACGGTTATGTTGCAGAAAGACAAGATTGTGAGAATTTGTCAGAAACTGAATCCGTAGAGAACTTTATAGCTGAACAAAAATGCATCGCTTTGATTCACCAATCCGTAAGAGACGACATTATTTCACTCATTGAATACACAAACGCAAAAGATCTATGGGAAAAGTTAAATAAAAAATGTGTAGGAAGTGCAGAAATAATCAAAAACAAAAAGAAATTGCTGAGAAAAGAGTTTGACTTGTTTGGATGTTTAAAAAATGAGTCTGTTTGTAAAATGATTGAAAGATTTGGGCACCTAAAGTTGGAATTGGTAAGACACGAAATTCTCTTTCCTCAAGAGGAGCTAGTTGACAAGCTGTTCGATTCACTACCAGAAGAGATGGATTGGCAGTACTATGCACTGATGTTAAAGAATACAATCAAAGCTGAAGATCTGACCGTCGACTTGCTGATTGAAAGATTAGAGAGTCATGAACTGGAGATAAAGAAAACACACAAGATAAATCATTCATCATACCAACAAAACATGCAGCTGTACTATCCAAAGAATATGATTCCCAAAAATGTTTCTCCAAGAACTGCTTTCTCTGCTGAAAACACAAACGCTTCAAGCAAAGAAAGTACAAGTCCAAACAATGGTTTTCATGGAGGTTTTTCATCCAATACTCCAAGTCAGGGATCTTCTTCAAATTCTTCAAGTCAACAACAATCTGTTCCAAAGAACGTGTTTTCATGTAACATTGCGGTAGATTTGAAGAATGCTCAGAATTTTGAAGAAGAGTCGGCCAAACAGCAGATGATCTTTCTAGCATCTGTGTTAGAGTCGTATGAAGGGTTAGTAGCCGGGAAGATAGGTAATACCAATCTGACGAAAGAAGATTATGATCAGATTGATCCCGAGGAAATGGAGTTGATCGATATTCGTTGGGCTATGGCCAGTGCTGTTCGTAGAGCACAACGCTTCATGGAAATTACCGGCAGGAAGACAATTGGTGGTGCATATACCAAGTTGGGGTTTGATAAGTCAAAGGTGACGTGCTTCAAATGTAAGCAGAAAGGTCACTTCAAACGAGAATGCAGAAACGCATATGCTGATGAGTCGGAGAACCCTTTCAGAGATGATTACTACAAAAGAGCAATTTATCACCAGAATAAATCTGAGCCACCTAGATTGAAGCAGGTTGAAGACAACAAAGAGAAATCTAGAGCTCTGGCGGTGATTCATGATGAAGAAGGGTTTGATTGGAGCGAATTGCTACCAGAGGAAGATGCGGTGGGTTATGCATTCGTGACGAAGATTATTCCTTTTAAAGACATTAGAACTGAAGAAGAAAAGCTCGTCAACCGAAGAATGAAAGCCCAAACCAGAATGAGCAGAATTTATAACACATACAAAGAAGCTAAAAGAGCAAAAAGGTGGGATGCCGACAGAGAATGTTACCTTGATCCTCAAGGAAACATTGCAGTTGACCCATATTCCATCAGTGTTGATGCTCTCACACAGCAATTTGTCGAGGAAGAAGAAGCTAGACAAAGAGAATGGTGGGGAGGTGGTGATGAGAAACAAGTAGAGAAAGAAGAAAAAGTCAAAGAAACAGAACAGAAGCCAAAGTCAAAGAATGTTGATGAGGGAATCATTGATACATCGCAAGAGTTGACAGCTGAAAACTTGAGAAAGATGGCTGATAAAGTTCTTGCAGCAAAAGAACTTGAGGTAGTTTCTGGTTCTGGAATTGAGTCCAAAAACAAGGTCAGTTCAAATGATACACATGTGTCAGGTAAGAAAGTTAAATCTGAAAATGACTGCAAAAGTTGTCTGAAAGAGTGCAAAGTTTGTAGTACAATCACTTACCTAAATGGTAAGAAGGTTGAAAAATTGACTAGTAAAGTCAAAAGTGTTGAAGATCAAATCTTAAACCGTGACAAAATGCTGAAAGCTTCGAATGACAGATCAAAAGAATTAACTAAGAAAATTGAAAATGATAAAAATGACATAGAAAGAATAAGAAAAGAAAACGAAAAGTTGATTCTTGAAAATCGTAAAATTTCTGAAAATTTTGAGAAGCTAAAGCGAACGGTTAAAGATTCTGATGACAGAAATGGTAAAACAACGAAAGAAAATCTTCAACTTTCAGGGGTTCTTAGGGTAAAAGAAGAGTTAATCAACCAACAACTTGATGAAATTGCGAAATTGAAGCTTCAGTTTGAAGAAGCTAAGATTGAGAATGAGCGTATTAATCTGAAACTGAGCAGTTACAACTCTGCAAGCTTTGTTTTGCAACACATTGTTCCAAAACCAATTGGAAAAAACAAAGCTGGCGAAGATGTATACTGTGATGGAACAGGGGTGGGGTTTCATCAAGTTCCTCCACCTGTTCTAAACAACTTTTCAAAGAAACAATCAGGGTTGGTTAATGATGAAGTTGAAACAAATGAGATAAAACTACCAGAGTCAATTAATGTGACATTTTCTTCATCATCATCATCAGATGATAGTGTTCAAACTGAGATTGTTAAAGGCATGGCAGAAAGTGTTTTGGATAGTGATTCTGCTGAGGATGAAGAATGTTTTCTGAACAATTACATTCCGAAACCAAAATCTAAAAACAGCTTAAATGATGAACCGGGTCTTGTAATGTACAAGATGGCGGGTTCTGACAAGTTGTATTCAGATCTTGAGTTTCCCTTGGAGAATGTGAATGTGAACAAATTGAAAAATGTTTTCAAATTGGTTGAAATCAATGTGTCTGAAGTAAAAGGTTTGAATCAGACAAAGAGGCAAATGAATTTTGAGAAAGATAAAGCTTACTATAAGAAACCTGTTATTCCACCAAGTTTTTCTAACAACAACCGAAATAAATGGTCGGGTGGATATCAGGGTGGTAAGAATTATCAGAAAAGAAATGTTCAGAACAAAAGGTTTGTTGAGAAGAAAGTGTTTGTTAACGGTTCAAGCTCGCTTTCTGATGAGGAATCTGAAATTTTTCTAAAATCAAACAAAGAGTTCTTTGAAAAGAAGGCCTCACAGCCTCAGTCTGAAGGTTCAAGTCGGGTAGTTGACACCCGAACATGTTTCAAATGTAATCAAGTTGGACATATTGCACAAAAATGTACCAACTTGAAGCCCAAGACTGAAACTGTGAAGAATTTTATCAAGAGAGATTTTGTGAAAGGAAAGGCTCCATTGATTGTTGAGAAAAATGTTTTGAAAAATGAAAACACCAAGATCAAACCTAAACCTGAACCTGTTAAGAACTCGACATCTAAAAATAATAAATTTTACCAACGAGTTGCATCACCTCAACAAACATGGAAGCCAAAAGTTGTGGAAAAGAAAGAAAATTCTTCAAAATCAAAGGTGTCTGAGACTAATAAATCATCATCTTCAACCAAGAAGATGTATGTACCTTTGGATTTGTATGAGAAGCAAAAATCGACTTCTGAAAAGAAGTATGTGGTGAAGAAAGACCAACCATCAGGTCAACCTCAAAAAGATGAATTTTTCCTATTCAAAGAGGTTGAGGTTGGGACTGCTGAAAGCTTAAAAATGAATGACAAAAACTTTCCGCCACTTTACACTAAAAAAACTCACATTAATGTCAAGTTACCCGAGTCGAAAGAGGCTTGGGTAGCATCAAAATCTCATTAAATGTTTTTGATATGTGCAGGAGCTTCCGAGATCCGTTTCACGTTGGATTATGGATAGTGGAGCTTCTCGGCACATGACAGGAAAGACAGCGCTGCTGTATGATGTCAAAAATATCAATGGAGGTTACGTGGGATTTGCTGGTCATGAAGGTGGTAGAATTATTGGTGAAGGAACGTTATCCAATGGGATTGTAACGTTTGAGAGAGTTAACTACATTACTGAGCTGGAGAATAATCTGCTAAGCATCTCGCAGATTTGTGATAATATGTATACCACTCACTTCACTGACAAAGAGTGTTTGATCTTGAAACCAGGATTTGTTGTTCCTGAAGAATGGATTATCATGCGGGCACCGAGAGTGAACGATTTATATGTGTTAGACATGAGTGTAGCAACTACAACAACAGGTCAAGCACATTGCTTTGTTTCTAGAGCAACTGAAAAAGAATCAAGGTTGTGGCACCGGAAGATGGGGCATATACATCTTAGAAAAATGAATCATTTGGTGCACAATGATCTAGTTCTTGGAGTTGATATCAAAGGTTTTCATCTGGAAGGGGAGTGCATTAGTTACATCAAAGGCAAGCAGGAGAAAAAGTCACACCCTAAAAAGCAAGTCAATTCAGTTTCCAGACCATTAGAGAGACTACATATGGATCTGTTTGGTCCAATAAATGTCAAAAGTATTACCGGGGATCTCTACTGTCCTGTGGTTACTGATGATTATTCCAGATTTTCGTGGGTATCATTCTTGAAAACAAAAGATGAAACGTTTGGCAGTTTGATGGGGTTGTTCAGAAAGATTGAAAATTTGTACCAAAGGCGTATCAGAAGAATTAGAAGTGATAATGGTACTGAGTTCAAGAACAATAAGATGGAAGAATATTGTGATGAAAGAGGTATTTTGCATGAGTTCAGTGCTCCGTACACTCTGCAACAGAATGGAGTCGCAGAACGTAAAAACAAGACGCTGATCGAAACGGCCAGAACAATGCTTGCTGATTCAAAGTTACCGATAAATTTTTGGGCAGAAGCAGTTTCCGCCGCATGCTATACGCTCAACAGAGTCCTCACTGTCAAGAAATTCAACAAAACATGCTTTGAGTTGATCAATAACCGCAAACTGAATCTGAAGTACCTTGAACCGTTCGGGTCACCCTGTACTGTTCTAGAGCCTTTTGGAAAATTTGGTCCGAAGAGTATTGAAGGAATATTCATTGGCTATGCAAGTCCGTTACGATGGGTCTTCGTTCCAAGTATGAAGCGGATTATTGAAGCTCCAAATGTTGAATGTCAAGGTCATACAATGCCGCCTCAGAATCCTGGCGACTCGTGGCGTTTCAATTATGATACTTTGTGGGATTCCTTCAACATGGAGGAAGAACCAGAGTTCTTTGACGAGTTGGATATTCTGAGAGATTATGAAGATGAAAGATTTCCAGCAGAAACTTATCGAAAACGACAAGCTTCAAATGATGATGAGGCGGGTCCAAGCAATGCTGGAGAACATGATGATGTTGAAAATGATGTTGCTCAAGAAAATCAGACGGCAGAGAATGATAATCAAGAATCTGAAAACAGACCTATATTTGATCGTGATGATTCAGAGTCTGAGGGGGAGATAATCCAGCTTTCAAATCAAACTATTCCAGTCAGTGAACAAGTTGCTAATCATAACGTCACAAATTTGGAGAGCGAAGTAGATGTCTCAGGTGAAGTGATGCCAAGAACACTCTCATATCATCCAGAGGAATTGATATTCGGAGAACTGCAGTCAGGAGTCCGCACTCGAAGACAGCTTGATCAAGGGCTTACATGTTTTTACACAAAAGTTGCTCCTTTACAAACTAAATTCTCATTAAGTTGTTTTATCTCACAGATAGAACCAAGGACGTACAAAGAAGCGCTTACTAAAGATTCGTGGGTAAATGCAATGCAGGAGGAATTAAGCCAATTCGAGAAGTTAGGCGTATGGAAGCTAGTGGATTTGCCGGATGGTCACCGGAAGATTAATACCAAATGGGTGTTTAAATGCAAGAGGGATGATCGAGGAGTTATCATTCGAAACAAAGCTCGACTCGTTGTCCAAGGCTTCAGTCAGCAGGAGGGGATAGATTTCACCGAGGTATATGCCCCTGTCGCAAGACTTGAAGCAATCAGGATCTTCCTTGCGTTTGCATCGTGGAAAGGATTTAAAGTTTTTCAGTTAGATGTGAAGTCGGCGTTTCTATACGGCAAGGTGAAAGAGGAGGTTTATGTCGGGCAGCCACCGGGCTTCACCGACCCAATTCACAAAGATAAAGTTTATCTCCTTGACAAAGCGTTGTACGGCTTACATCAGGCCCCGAGAGCCTGGTATGAGACCTTGTCTCAACATCTGTTAGCCAACCACTTCACTCGAGGAAATATAGACGCCACTCTTTTCACAAAAGAAGTCGACGGGCATCTTCTGATTGTCCAAATTTATGTGGACGACATAATTTTTGGGTCTACAAATGAACAACTCTGCAAAGATTTTGAACAAGTTATGAAGCAGAAGTTTGAAATGTCTTCAATGGGTGAGATGAAGTTCTTCTTGGGACTTCAAGTTGATCAACTTCCCGAGGGAACTTTCATACATCAAACAAAATACGTTCATGATGTTCTGGAGAAATTCGGGATGTCAGGAATGTCACCAATGTCCACCCCATTAGCGACGAATCATGGGATAAACCCTGATCTCACCGGAGAGAAGGTAGATGAAACATTGTATCGCTCCATGATAGGTTCGTTAATGTACTTGACAGCATCAAGACCGGATATTATGTACCCAACCTGCCTCGCGGCTCGATTTCAGTCAAATCCTAGAGCTTCGCACATGGTTATTGTGAAAAGGATTCTACGCTACCTGAAAGGAACTCCATCTCTAGGGTTGTGGTATCCAAAAGTTGGCGACTTCATGCTCGAAGGATATTCTGATTCTGATTTCGGATGCTGCAAAGTGAATGCTAAATCAACAACAGCGGGGTGCCAGTTTTTCGGACCACGATTGGTCACCTGGCAATGAAAGAAGCAGACCTCTGTCGCTTTATCCACTTGTGAAGCTGAATATGTATCTGCTAGCAGCTGCTGCTCTCAGATCTTGTGGATCCAGCAACAGATGCGAGACTACGGTTTGCAATTTCTTAACTCCCCTATCTTTGTTGATAATGAGGCAGCAATAAACATAACAAAAAATCCTGTTCATCACGCTAAAACGAAACACATTGAAATTCGTCATCACTTCATCCGAGACTGTTTCGAGAAGAAGTTGATACGAATAGAGAAAATCCACACCGATGAACAAAAAGCTGACTTACATACCAAAGCTTTTGACAAAACACGTTTTAAATATCTTTTGAAACTTAACGGTATGAAGTTACTATCGGATGCGGAGGAAATCGTTGGCGTTGATGAAGGTACCACTGTAGATGATGTTGAAAAACAATCTGCAATGGTTTGTCGAATTTTTACTTGTTTTGGTTTTTAGGGGGAGATAGTAGTTTTATTTTCAGAAAATACAAAAACAATAAAAAATTCGATAAAGCCAAAAACATTAGAAAATTTCAAAAATCCAAAAACATGATAAAATTTCAAAAAGAGTTTGTGTAAAAAGGGAAAATGATAGTACATCAGCTAGACGGTTACAGTACGCTAAAGAAATGGAAAGTTTAAATGCGTTAAACAGTCTCACTGATGATGTGTCGATAGGTTTTTACACATTTAGTAAGTCTGTTCGAGATATAAACCTAAAATCTTACTTGCTTATTTCGTGGGGAACACTACTTGGATATATTGGTAACCCCTGAAATCTTGTTTGAAAGGTCTCGTAATCTGATATACTAGGTCTTTATACTCAATGATGTCTGGGGTATTATTCCGGGACTTCTGCTGAACGGTAGTTCTGACCTAGTCCTTGGATAATACTTTCTGCAAATGCTTGAAACATAGCATTAAACCCTCAGCATGTCGATGAAACAATAAAATTGATAGTCGCTGCTGTTGTAGCTAAAAGATCCTCTAAAGGGGACATACCGTAAAGACGAAGCTGATATCTCTCTGCGTATACGGAAGTATCGACCTGAGATCCCTCGGCCCTCGCATACCTAATTTATGTACAGATATCATTGTAGTATACTCACCTGTAAGACTAATTATTGGGATTCTGGATACGGGAGTATATTCAAGAGGTGGGACACGCGTATAAGTTTAAGTCTCTAAAATACTAAATCAGTATCTTGAACAGATTGAAATGTGCGTAAGAATTTAAGTGGATCAGCATATCGACAATCTAAGTGAATTGTTTAATGTTTGGCATGAAATCAAGCTTAATGGTACTTGTAACTTGTCGGAAGCTGATATGATTCCCTAACACACTCACCAAAAATATGTTTGTAAATAGTTTACATTTACTGCTCTTATATTTTTAATTTCATTCCTAGTCTAGTTGCTTCTTTAAAATCCCAAAAAGATTTTATTTTTCTGTTTTATTTTCTGACAAACCAAAGTGGAGAGTTGATCTTCGGATTCGAAAGCCGAAAAATAGATGCAGGAAGGTTCTGGATGGGAAGATGAGTCTGGAGCTAATCATGTCTAATCTGAAATTTGTAATGTCAATAACAAGTTCATTAAGTTGATACTTGTAATTTTTCAGAAAAATGATTGAACGAAAATTCCAAAAGTCAGTATGTTTTGTTTCAGGTCAACCAAGGTCATTAAGTTGGACTTGGTCGACAAATTTAGTAACTCGGGTCATTAATTTGAACCAAGATACTTGAGTGGATTTCTAAAATCTAACAAAACCTGTGAAATGCGAAAATTTCCTAAAGAAAACAAAATGCGTGCCTCATCCGGATGACAATCTGGACGGATAGAAATCCGTACGGATGGAAATCCGCTCGGATAGCTTTCCGGATCTTGTGACTATATAAAGAGGGTCAAAGAGTTAGTCAATGTTACTCGCCCGGACAACTCTCTTTCTCTCTCACACACACATCAACTTTCAGAGCATTTTCTTTGGATTTTCTTGCACGGATTTTTGTTTTTGTTGGTCTACACAACATTAACAATGGCAAGGGTACGTTTTTCTAACTCAAATCTGAAATAATTCGTTGATTGATAACTGTTCATATCGTACCGTTTCTTTCGGAGTTCTTATCTTAGATTTAGCCCGTGTTAGTCTGTTTTGTGATGAATAAATCATAGGGTTTTGTTCGAAATGACTAGATCTATAGATTCACCGGCTTAATTTTTGTTATAACTTGATTAAATCTTGTAGATCTGAGGTTTAGACGGTATGAAGTGTCTGTTAGGTTTTTGTGAAATTAATTTGTGCATAGGACGTTTTAGACATCATTGAACATAGGGTTTTGATCGCGTTGTCATCCTCAGTGTAGATCTGTGTTAAAATTTTAGGAATGGCATTAGAAAAATTTTGGTGTTTAAAGTCTGTTCTTCATCTGAGATTTGCATCCGGACGGATAGCAATCCGCACGGATAACTTGTCCGTACGGATGGCAATCCGGGGCAATGTCGTGTTGTCCGCACGGATGGCAATCCAGGGCAATGACATGTTGTCCGTACGGATGGCAATCCGGAGCAATGTCAGGTTGTCCGCACGGTTGACAATCCGTAGCATTAACAGGTAGTCCGCACGGATAACATTTCAGGGCAAAGTCTTGATACCATTCTTAATCACTTACATCCGGGTTGACTTTTGTTGACCAATCCGAACGGACACTTTGTCCAGACGGATGGTAATCCGTACGGGTGACAATCCGTGCGGATAACACCTTCAAGTAACAGTCAGTGCGGATAACTATTCTAATAATAATCTCTCCGGACGGATATCAAATCTGTATCTCTTCACTATACTTTTCAGTGTTAGAATATTTTTGAGATCCCTAAATCTTTCTTATATGAATCAAATTCTCTGCAGGAATGGGATAAATCTCATAATATTTACTGTTTACTGGATAAAACATATACCGAAAACACAGTAATTCAAGATATAGCAAAATTTTTTAGAGAGAGCAGAATCTCTAAGGCTTTAACAGATAAAACCATAGCTTATGAATCTCATGTTAGACGATTCTGGAATGCTGCAAGATACGAAGAGAGTGAGAAAACACTTTATTCTGCTATGTCAAAGAAGGATGAAAAAGGAAAAGACATAGATCTGGAGATGAAAGTGACTGTTGGTGATGTAAGAAGAGTGCTGAATTTAGGAGATGTTGATAGTGACCCAACCATTGTTTCTGAACGTCTTGTGAAAGGGATGTGGTTTAGAATGGGTTTCGCTGGTAGTGTAAATGGAAAGATGCTGAAGACAAGTTTTAGTCATGCTTATAAATTCATGGTTCACTGTGTCATTCATGCGTTGTCACACAAAAAGGGTGGATATGATGAAACTCAAGATTACATCATGAATATAATTGCTTGTCTTGTCTTGAACAGACCGTACAACATCTCTCAAGTAATTTTTGATTACATGAAGGAGAATGTGAAAGAAGGAAACAAGAGATATCTTATGTATCCTAGGTTTGTCCAAATGTTGATGGATGATCAGTTTGAAGGTTTAGAAAAGAGAAATAACGATATTTTGGGTTTAAGGCATATGACACCGAACACAATCAGCAGGATGATCAAAGGTCCAAATCCAGGAGCAAAAAGAATGATCTGCAAAATTTCAAATCCTGAATATGTAGCTCCAGGAAATGACGCATGGAGACATGAAGATAGTAATTCTGATAATGAAGATGACAGGATGAGTTTGTTCTCTAAGAAAGATACAAGGTGGTGGTGTATCAAGGACGGGAAAAGAAGGAGAACTCCAAAGTCAACTCCAAAGACGTCCCCTGCAGTTACTATTCCAAAGACTGTAGAAAAGGGTATTGAGAAAGGGGGAGTCTTAAGGAAATTAGAATTTTATATTGTAAAATCTCTTAAAAAGTTGTCAACATTTGTTTTGCAGGGCCTTCTGGAGTTCCGCAGCAAAGGTTGATAGATGAAAAAGTTTTGGAACCATCAACAGTTATTCAAGAAGGAGCTGAACTGTTATCACAATCTCTTCAAAGCTTCTTGAAAAAGAATGAGGATGCTGCGAAAGGAGTGATAGACAAAGATCAAGAAGGAATCGTTGAAGAAATATCAAGTGATGATGATTCTGAAGCCACTTTGTCAGAATCTGAACTTGATCCACTCACTCTTGGCAAAGGAAAAGCTCAGTTAAAGAAAAAGTCTCCAAAGAAAAAGAGAGGGTCAGATGAAGAAGATTCAACTTATGATCCAGAGAATCCAAAGAAACAAATCAAGAAAAGAAAAGCAGTTGTAACTGGTTTTATTCCAAGAAATGTTCGAGCAAGAAAAGGTGAAAGTCAAGCTCAAAAGGAACATGATGGTAAAGATACTCAACATGTTGAATCACCTCAACCACAAGAAACAGAAGCCGAAAAGCAGACTAGTCACGATGACTACGTTGAAGTTACTGAGGCTGTAGTCTTTTATTCAAAGTTTCCAAAAGTACCAGAAAATATAGAGACTCCAGAATCTTCACGTCCAAGAGGCTCAGATGATTTCTTTAGCAATATGCCATCTGCTTCAGGAGATCCATTAGAAGATCTAAATTTTGATGATGACTTGTTCAACAATGATGCAGTGAGAGTTCTGGGAAAGAAAGTCAAAGATCTTGAAAAAGAAAAAGAAAAGGCTGAAGGCGAACGTGATCTTTTGTTGAAGCAAGTTAATAAAATAATGAAAGCTCATGACCAACTTAGATCGGTGATAATCCTAGATGAAGACAAGATGAAGAAAATAAAGGAAGATGGTGATAGTAATACTAAAGTAATTGAAGCTCTTCTGGCAGAAATATCTTCATTGAATGAGAAGAATAAGAATCTTCAAGAAATAAACCAGACACTCAATCAGCTTCTCAGTGAAATTAATGAAGCTACTTCAAATGAATTGAAAGCCATGAAATTGGAGATGGAAGCCATGAAAGCAGACAAAGTGGTGAAGGATGAACAACTTAAGATGTTATACTCTGTGGTGGAAAATCATTTGAAAATGGATGTTCAAGTTGCTTTTAATGAAATTGAAGTAAAAAGAACTGAGGAAAGAAGAGTTGATAGAGAAAGAAGACTGGCTGAAGAAGCAATCCAAAAGAACAAAAGTGTGATTGAAGATGTTCAAGAAACTGGTGGCTCATCAAGTCAAGTTGATACTGAAATGATTGATGCCAAAATTGAACAAGTTGCTGAAGAACATGTTGATGAAGGCATTCAAGAACAAGTTGTACATGGTCAAGATTTCATGTTAGTTGGAGAGCCTTCTCAAATCATTAATTCTGATCAAATCATTCGTAGAGTTGCTGCTGAGCAAAAGAAGAAAAAGGCTAAAGAAGTGTTGCTACTAGAATACAAGACAAAGCGATTTGTGCTTATTGGTGATGCTTATATAGTGCCTCTCAACGTAAAAGATGCTCTTTACAGAATAAAAATTATGAATAGAAGAAAAGAAGCCAAGAAGGCTTGTGGAGAAGAAGTTAGTGATTCTGATGAAGAAATTCTTGGAGAAGATGAAGCAGATGAAGATGAAAATAATGATGAGAAAGACGATAATGATGGGAAAGACGAAGATGATAAGAAAGATGATGATAAGAAGAATGATGACGATGATCAAGGTTCTTCAGGATTGTTGGTGAAGAATCCTATTGATGAACAAAAGATTGAGGAGTTTCTGAATGATCAGATCAACGAACAAGAAGATGATGATCAGCAAGAAACTTCTTCATCGGGAAAACAACACGTAGAGCAGGTATTTCTCACAAATCCCACCGTCATTTTCTTACATGATAAAAATCGAGAAGAGATTGAGGTTAGAAGGTCAAGGGAAGAGATGTTAGAGGAATTGGGATTGCAAGAAGGAAAATTTAAGTTTGATATTGAAGATGAGATTCCTGAAACTTCTGAAAATGTATTTGAATCAAGATATGCGTTTGAAGCTGATCACTACAATGATGTAATTGTTGAAGATGCTTCAGATTCATCTGATGATGAAGTTGATTTTCATTATTCTGGAATTGATGCAACATTTCCATCGTTGGCGGAAATGTTCAAAGATCGAAATGAAGAAGAAATCAGGAGGAAGATAGTGGAGAAAGTGTCTACAGAAGGTACCGAGAGAAAACCTTGCAGAAGAAAGAAAGAAATGGTACAAAGTCATGCCAAAAGAGAGAAAGAAACTTCGGGCACTTCAATTCTTTACACACGACAAAGAGCTCTCTTGGGGTGATATTCTCTCTTGGGGATATTTGGAAGAATTAAAAGTTTATGCAATCAGAAGAGAACTGGGAGTACAGTATTTTGAGTTCTTGTCTGATATCAAAACTCTGCCCTGGTGGGATGTAGATGAGCTGGTAAAAACAAAGAACATCAAAGAATTCTACCATGGGTTAGATGTAAAGCAACATGATCAAAGGTTATGGAATTATGTGAAGCTGCAAGCCCAGAAAAGATATCCTGATTGGAAACCACAATTCCCAGAGCAAATTGTCAGAATCCTAGAAAGTGGTGAAAAAGATATAACTCTGGATGTCAAGCCTCCTAGCTGTTTGAAAAATATGCCTTTAAGGGCAATGGAGCAAGATTTTCACGAAGAGTTTGAAGGATGGTTATACAATCAAACTACAGCTGAAGCAATAATATCTTTAAACAACAAGACCACTGGTGAAGCAAGAAGGATCTGTGTGTTAGATCCTATGTGGCTTGTGAACTGCTCAAAGAAAGACATTGATTGTCTGTTCTATAACAAGATTGTGTATGAAAGGCCTGACAGAGAGCAAGCTTTGCAATATCAAAAAGTTGTGGATGTTTGTTACGCAAAAGACATCAACTCTGGAAGATACTGGAAGACTAAGTGGAGAGATCTGGAGATTGACGAGTTCTTGAAAGTATACAAGCGTGAACAACATTCCAAAAAGATTGCTGAGAAGGCTACTATAAGGGGAAGACGTAAATTGGGGATTGTTCCTCCAACAGATCAAACACCAATAGAATCTGAAGAAAACAAGATACCAAAATGGGATCGGAAGCGTGATGGAGATCCTGTTTACAGAAATTGGTGGATGACTGAAGGAAGACAAAAACGTAAAAGAATGTTGGAAGAAAAGGCAGAGATGAGAAGACAGAAAGCGCGTGAACGAAGACACAACAGAAAGAATTGAAGACTATGCTGGAAGGTACTACAGCTACATCCGAGGGGGAGTCTGTTAGTACATAACGTCTGTAGCTTCCGTCAGCATGTAGACATATTTTATATTATGTAAAACTATATGTATGTATGTAGATAGCAGGACAACTCAGGAGTAGGTTTTGTATGTAAAAGTGTTGGTTGGAACATGTCACTCGTCCGGATGGCAATCCGCACGGATGGTAATCCGTACGGAGAACTTATCCGCACGGATAAGTTATCCGCCCGGATAAGTTATCCGCACGGATAAGTCATCCGCACGGATAACCCACCCGTACGAGCAACACTTCTAGTCTCCTGATGGTGTCTATAAATAGGCGGTCCGGTGCAACTTTGTTAGAACTTTTGACCCGTAGAACTTTTGGACACGCACGGATTGTCTGTACTTCTACCGGATCCTTGTAACTTTCAGAACACTCAATAGAACGAACAGACAAGCAGTTAAACGTTGAATTCTGTGTTGAACAAATCTGTGATTCGTCATAATGGATTCCGCACATTAGACGAAATCGATTCATCTTGTTCCTTCGATCAGATCCTGTATCAACGGGACCAACTACAAAATGAACAAGAAATCAGCAGTTTAACAAGCAAAGTCAATGAACTTTTACAGATCATTGATTTGGCTCGTGAAACTGTAAAGGATAAAACTAATGAATTTTCTGAAAAGTGCAGGGAATTGGCCATTACACAAGACCAAATTGTTGAACTAAAAGGCAAGTTAGACAAATTTGGAAATTCTTCATTAGTTAGGACTCAAATTCAAAAAGGGCTGAAAAGGAGTAATGATAGAACGGGAGTGGGGTTTAGTAAAGCTTCATCTTCTAAGGATCAAGATTACTCTTTTTTACCTAATGAGAATGAGTTAATTGATTTTGCGCCTACTACACCAGCTGTAGTGGATCCGATAACTATGGACTTGCCAAATAGTCCAGTTTCTTTGAAAGAATCTGTAGGGTCTAACAGTACACCTCATAAAGTGGATGAGGATACTGAAGACAAAAAGGTTAAAACATTTAAAAAGGGATCGAATAAAAAGAAAACTTATAAGAAAAGATCCTGTTTTAGATGTCACAACAAATGACATGTGTCGAGTTGTTGTCCTTTAAAGAAAGGTAAACAAAAGGTTGATGAGGTTAAGGATGGGAATCAGGGTGGGTCAAACAATAGTGTAAAATCTAGTTGTCAGACAAATAAACCTGGATTTCAATCAAAACCCTCAACTTCAAAAAGATTTGATAGACCAAGAAGTATTTCTCCACAATTTAGTTATTATAATGGTAAATCAAATCGGTTTCAAAGTCAAAATAGAAATTTTGTGTGACACCCCAGGAAAACCAGTAAACGACACAACTTACCTAGCTTCCTCAGTAACCGCATGCTAAATTTCGGGATGAAATTTCTTTCAAGTTGGGGATAATGTGACAACTCGAGTTTCTGACTTTCACTTTCGTATTTAATGCACGTTGACTTTGACTGTTTAGTTGTTTGACTTGTAACTATACACGTTATGTTTTAATGAAAGGCACTATGATTGTTACATGTTTATGTGATTTAGATTATAACATGAAACGTATGGTATTGTAAATTCTGCATGTATGTGATTGATATTAAAACATGAGACTTGGTATTTTAGAAAAACACTTAAACTGTTTAACACATGAAAGGACCCGACGAAACAAGGAGTGTTTTGCCATCAAACAACTCGACGAAACAGAGTGTTTCGCCATAGAACATCACGACGAAACCCAAGTGTTTCGCCGGCCCACTGATTCGCCAAGGCCCACTACGGGCCCAGTACGTAAATCTGTATATTAAACGTGAACCAACTTCTGTTTTCACACTTTTGGCGAAAAAGAAACCCTAGAACTCTCCACTGTGTGAAGGCGATAATCATCTCCCACCATCATTTTTCTCTCTCTAATCCTCCCTCGTTCATCCCAAATCGGTTAGTGTGTATTAAACAGAATCGATTACTTGTTATATTGATTAAAAAGTCTGTTTGATGAGTGCTTTTAGTTGCGGCCCATGTGTGTGTTGTCAGGATATGTTAGTCAAGATTCACTTGTAAATTGTTTCTATATATGTTGTCGATTAGTAAGATAAAGAACACCACATGGATTGTCGGCTGAAATTGATAAGATTAATGGAAAGTAACATGGGATGTTCATTGAAATCGAGATGGTGGGACAAATCGGTGGACAATGGGTGGGGAATTGTGAACTGCCAATTTTAAATGATGATGTTTGTTAGTGTTTTGATAATTCATATTAAAGGTCCAATGAGAAACTTTGGTTATGCAATTTTGGTCCTATGAGGTTGGGCGGTGGTTGCTAGTTGTCGGCCATTAGGGCCTTTAGATTTTTTTGTGACATTGTTTATATTTGCTGAAACAGATCCAACGAAACACATGTGTTTCGCCGAGGGATCTAACGACGAAACGGAAGTGATTCGTCGAAGGGGCTCACGGCGAAACAGAGGGTGTTTCGCCGACTTGGGTAATTTGCATAGTAACTGTTTCTGTTAAAACTTAACTGAGTTAACTAACTGTTGTTAGATGATACGCATGACTTGTACGATCATGGATACATGCAATGTGTTACTTGGTGATTGTTTGATGTGCCGTCTAAAATGATTATTACTTACGTACAACTTCATGAATACAAACTGATTATGTATACGTGCGTACTTTAGGACGTGACTGATTAACTGTGAGCATACTTAGCATACCGAGCAAAACAAGGTGAGTTCACACTCTTACCAAGGCATGGGATTCCCGGGGTTGGGAATGGGATTGAATGATTTCATGTACTTACTTCGCTACTAGAATACGCATCACTGTCCTCGGGTTGGGAAGGATACCTATAGATACAGCTAGACTAGTAATACATGGGAAGCCCCCACTACTCTTCGCACACATGCCTGGAATGGCCGCGATACAAATACTAATCTTCGCAAACATGCCTGGGTTGGCCGCGATACAATTACTACACTTCGCAAACATGCCTGGAGGGCCGCGATACAAATATACCTAGTCTAGAATACATGGGAAACCCCCACTAAACTTCGCAAACATGCCTAGAGGGCCGCGATACCATTACATACGATACATGAATACTAAACGAACTTACGATTTACGATACGAACACTATAACTGAACTATTAACTGTGAACTCGCTCAACTAGTTGTTGACTCTCTGTTACATGCCTTGCAGGACCATAGGTACTAATGGAGTTTGCACG
Organism: Helianthus tuberosus; assembly: GCA_030545235.1. Lineage (NCBI taxonomy): Eukaryota > Viridiplantae > Streptophyta > Magnoliopsida > Asterales > Asteraceae > Helianthus > Helianthus tuberosus. Next base: position 179,905,686 of record CM060366.1, read on the forward strand.
GGAGCCGCAGTCGTTGTGGGCACGGATTTATGGATGATATGATACACTCTTTTGTGACACTTCAACTTAATACATATGTTGGGTTTTACATTATGCTTCCGCTACACACTTATTTATGTTTGGTTTTGAAAACACCTATCACTATTTACTTATATGTTCATTATGATTGGTGGCTTGATCCTGGTCAGTCACGCCTCCAAGCGGTGGTACTCCGCGAGTGGATTTTGGGGGTGTGACAGATTGGTATCAGAGCCATTGGTTATAGAGAACTCGGTTTTAATATGGGGAAAACGTTTTTATTAAAACCAGACTATAACCTGAACAGTGCTCAACGATCCACAACGACGCTTCGCTCCACGTGCAAGACTCAATACTATAGGTAATACTGTTCGTGTTTACATTGCCTACTTGCTAGAATTGCATAGAACTTTGCTCAGGGTATGCTTAGATTAACGTAACACTATTGCATGAGAACACTTGTGTGCTTACTCTCTTCTGTCTTCGCACTACTCGCGAACCTCTCTCACCTATGTTACATTTGCTATGAAGATCATGGCTGGACGCATTAACATGACGCAAGCCCAATTGACGGCTCTCATTAACGAGCGAGTTGCTGCGGCACTTGCAGCCATACAAGCAGGAGGTATACCCTGCAGTTGTAAACTCACACTAGGATCTTTAGATCCTACACTCCTAAACCAACTCTTGTGTTTAATCTTGTCCTGGATTCTTATACACAACAGGTCAGCACGCTCAGCCACCTGTTTGCACCTTCAAGACTTTCATGGACTGTCGTCCTACTACATTCAGTGGTACAGAAGGAGCAGTTGGACTCCTCCATTGGTTTGAAAAGCTTGAGTCAGTATTTGAGATGTGTGAATGCCCTGAGGCTCGTAGGGTGAAATACGCCACTGGTACTCTAGAAGGCATTGCGCTGACTTGGTGGAATGCGCAAGTTCAGATGTTAGGGTTGGCTGTTGCTAACGCCACACCCTGGAATGATTTCAAGGAGTTGATCAAAGAGGAATACTGTAGCCGTGATGACATTCATAAGCTGGAGGTAGAGTTTTACCACTTGAAAATGACGGGGTCAGAAATTGAAGCGTACACCAGAAGATCGAATGAGTTGGCTATTCTGTGTCCTACTATGGTAGACCCTCCCATTAAGCGTATCGAACTGTATCTCAATGGACTAGTGCCGGAGATTCAAAGTCACGTAACCTCAGCGAATCTTGGCACCATTCAACAGATCGTCAAGTTAGCTCATCGCCTCACCGATCAGGCAGTGGAACAGAACAGGCTGCCTAAACGTATCAGCGCTACCACTACCACTACCGCTACCACTCCAGCTACTCCTGCTACTCCCAGTGACAACAAGCGGAAATGGGAAGGGGATTCCAGCAAGGTTTCAGCTACCGTACAGTCTCAGGCACAGCAGCAGCGCAAGAATAGTGATTACCAGAGTCCGAGTCAGCAATCGTCTGGTGGTCAGGGACAGAGTGGATATCGGGGAATTCACCCACTGTGTAACAGGTGCAACAGACACCATAGTGGTCAGTGTCAGAGATGTCTAAGGGTAGGTCATGAAGCTAAAGATTGCAGAAGCTCAAGACCTGCGAATCAGAATCAGCAACAACAGCCACCAGCTCCACGAACCCAGCCACAGCAACAACAACAAGGAAATAAGGCATGCTTTCAGTGTGGGGCTGAAGGTCACTTCAAGCGGAACTGTCCCCAGTTAAACCAGAATCAGAATAACAACAACAATAATCAGGGCAATGGGAACAACAATGGGGGAAACAACAACGACAATGGTGCTAGGGGTCGTGCATTTGTGATTGGTCAGGGGGATGCAAGGAATGATCCTCATGTGGTTATGGGTAAGTTTCTTCTCGACGACTTTTATGTTACTGTATTATTTGATTCGGGTGCGGATACCAGTTATATGTCTCTGAAAGTTAGTCAAATGCTTAAACGCGCACCAATACTTTTGAACACCAAACATGTCGTAGAGTTAGCTAACGGTAAAAGTCTAGAAGCCACACACATAGTTCAGGGTTGTAATCTTATCCTCGCTGGTCAGACTTTCTCTATCGATCTCATTCCTATAACTCTGAGTAGTTTCGATATCGTCATTGGTATGGATTGGTTATCCCAACAACAAGCAGAGATACTATGCAAGGAGAAGATCATTCGTATTCCCTGTTCTGGAAAAGAACCTCTCGAAGTTCAAGGCGACAAGAGTGGTGTCGTGAGTGGCATCATCTCCTTCTTGAAGGCTCAGAAGTGTTTACGAAAGGGCCACACCGCTGTTTTAGCACTCGTTACTGATACATCGAAGAAAGAGAAAAAGATTGAGGATATTCCTGTAGTACGCGACTTTCCTCAAGTGTTTCCTGAAGAGTTACCTGGGCTACCGCCTCATCGTCAGGTCGAATTTCAGATCGAGCTAGCTCCAGGAGCAGCACCTATAGCTCGAGCACCTTATCGCTTAGCTCCAAATAAACTGGAAGAACTGTCTAAGCAATTGCAAGAACTCTTGGAAAAGGGTTTCATACGTCCTAGCTCTTCGCCCTGGGGAGCTCCAGTACTATTTGTAAAGAAGAAAGACGGTACCTTCCGCATGTGTATAGATTATCGAGAACTGAACAAGGTGACTGTAAAGAATCGCTATCCTCTTCCACGCATCGACGACTTATTCGACCAGTTGCAAGGGTCGAGCTTTTACTCGAAGATTGACCTAAGGTCAGGGTATCATCAATTGAAAGTCCGGGATGAGGACGTCTCCAAAACAGCATTCAGAACTCGCTACGGCCATTACGAGTTTTTGGTCATGCCATTCGGGCTAACTAACGCGCCTGCGGTTTTCATGGATCTTATGAACAGGGTGTGCAAACCTTATCTTGACAAGTTTGTTATTGTTTTTATTGATGACATCCTGATCTATTCGAAGAGTCGGGAGGAACACGAGCAGCATTTACGACTCATTTTGGAACTTCTTCGAGCAGAACAGCTGTACGCTAAGTTTTCAAAATGCGACTTCTGGCTTCGTGAAGTCCACTTCCTAGGCCACGTGGTAAACAAGGATGGGATTCATGTCAATCCATCCAAGGTAGATTTGATCAAGAACTGGCCTGCACCTCGCACACCAACCGAAATACGCCAATTCTTGGGTTTGGCGGGTTATTATAGACGGTTCATCAAAGACTTCTCAAAGATTGCACAGCCGCTCACATTACGGACACAGAAAGGTGTTGTTTATCGTTGGGGTAATACACAGGAGACAGCATTTCAGCACTTAAAGGATAGACTTTGTAGCGCACCTATCCTCTCATTGCCTGAAGGCACGGACGATTTTGTAGTTTACTGTGACGCATCCATCCAAGGTCTTGGATGTGTGTTGATGCAACGGGATAAAGTTATTGCTTATGCTTCGCGCCAACTTAAGATTCACGAACGGAATTACACTACACATGATTTAGAGCTGGGAGCTGTTGTCTTTGCGCTCAAGATATGGCGACATTACCTGTATGGCACTAAATGCACCATCTACACTGATCACAGGAGTCTCGAACACATATTCAAGCAGAAAGAATTGAACATGCGACAACGTAGATGGGTTGAACTACTGAACGATTACGAATGTGCTATAAAGTACCATCCGGGCAAAGCCGATGTGGTGGCCGACGCCCTCAGTCGAAAGGATACTACACCTAGGCGTGTACGAGCGTTGCAACTCACTATTCAGTCTAGTCTTCCTTCACAGATACGAGATGCTCAGGTAGAAGCATTGAAACCAGAAAACGTCAGGGCTGAAGCCCTACGCGGCTCAAGGCAAAGGTTAGAACAAAAGGCAGACGGAGCCTACTATGTAACAGGACGCATCTGGGTCCCATTCTATGGCAACTTACGCGAGCTTGTGATGGATGAAGCTCATAAGTCTCGCTACTCAGTACATCCTGGTTCGGATAAGATGTACCACGACCTCAGAACTACATACTGGTGGCCTAGCATGAAAGCTCACATAGCCACTTACGTTAGCAAGTGCTTGACTTGTGCGAGAGTTAAAGCGGAATACCAGAAACCATCAGGCCCACTCCAACAACCTGAGATACCACAATGGAAATGGGAACAAATTTCCATGGATTTTGTTACTGGCCTACCTAGATCTCAGCGCGGAAATGATACTATTTGGGTGATCGTGGATCGACTCACAAAGTCTGCTCACTTCTTGGCTATCAAGGAAACGGATAAGTTCTCCACTCTAGCAGACGTATACCTTAAGGAAGTTGTCTCGAGGCACGGGGTGCCCACCTCTATTATCTCCGATCGTGATGCACGTTTTACTTCAGAACTGTGGCAAGCAATGCGTAAATCTTTTGGCTCTCGATTAGACATGAGCACAGCTTACCACCCTCAGACAGATGGGCAGTCTGAGCGCACTATTCAAACTCTAGAAGACATGCTTCGGGCGTGCGTAATTGACTTTGGCAAGGGCTGGGAAAAGCATCTGCCACTTGTGGAATTTTCGTACAATAACAGCTACCACACCAGCATTAAAGCTGCCCCATTTGAGGCATTGTACGGGCGTAAATGCCGATCACCTCTTTGTTGGGCAGAGGTGGGTGACAGTCAGATCACAGGTCCAGAAATGGTAGTTGACACTACTGAAAAGATTGCTCAAATACGACAACGCATAGCGGCAGCTCGTGACCGTCAGAAAGCGTACGCAGATAAGGACAGGAAACTACTCGAGTTCCAGGTTGGGGATCGAGTGCTACTCAAAGTTTCACCCTGGAAGGGTGTTGTTCGTTTTGGCAAACGAGGCAAGCTCAATCCACGATACGTCGGACCTTTCAAAGTCATAGAGAAAATAGGCAAAGTGGCCTACAGACTGAACTTACCAGCTGAACTCAGTGCAGTTCACAACGTCTTTCACGTGTCGAATCTGAAGAAGTGTCTGTCAGATGAGACCCACATAGTTCCTTTTAAGGAACTCACTATCGACAAACAGTTACATTTCGTCGAGGAACCTGTTGAAATCACGGACCGGGATGTTAAGGTCCTCAAGAACACTAGAATACCTCTTGTACGAGTTCGTTGGAACTCCCGTCGCGGCCCAGAGCATACCTGGGAGCGTGAAGATCAAATGAAACTCAAATATCCCCAGTTGTTCGAAAACTATGCAACTACTACTGAGGCTGAAGCTACTACAGAATTTCGGGACGAAATTCCAACTCAACGGGGGGATGATGTGACACCCCAGGAAAACCAGTAAACGACACAACTTACCTAGCTTCCTCAGTAACCGCATGCTAAATTTCGGGATGAAATTTCTTTCAAGTTGGGGATAATGTGACAACTCGAGTTTCCGACTTTCACTTTCGTATTTAATGCACGTTGACTTTGACTGTTTAGTTGTTTGACTTGTAACTATACACGTTATGTTTTAATGAAAGGCACTATGATTGTTACATGTTTATGTGATTTAGATTATAACATGAAACGTATGGTATTGTAAATTCTGCATGTATGTGATTGATATTAAAACATGAGACTTGGTATTTTAGAAAAACACTTAAACTGTTTAACACATGAAAGGACCCGACGAAACAAGGAGTGTTTCTCCATCAAACAACTCGACGAAACAGAGTGTTTCGCCATAGAACATCACGACGAAACCCAAGTGTTTCGCCGGCCCACTGATTCGCCAAGGCCCACTACGGGCCCAGTACGTAAATCTGTATATTAAACGTGAACCGACTTCTGTTTTCACACTTTTGGCGAAAAAGAAACCCTAGAACTCTCCACTGTGTGAAGGCGATAATCATCTCCCACCATCATTTTTCTCTCTCTAATCCTCCCTCATTCATCCCAAATCGGTTAGTGTGTATTAAACAGAATCGATTACTTGTTATATTGATTAAAAAGTCTGTTTGATGAGTGCTTTTAGTTGCGGCCCATGTGTGTGTTGTCAGGATATGTTAGTCAAGATTCACTTGTAAATTGTTTGTATATATGTTGTCGATTAGTAAGATAAAGAACACCACATGGATTGTCGGCTGGAATTGATAAGATTAATGGAAAGTAACATGGGATGTTCATTGAAATCGAGATGGTGGGACAAATCGGTGGACAATGGGTGGGGAATTGTGAACTGCCAATTTTAAATGATGATGTTTGTTAGTGTTTTGATAATTCATATTAAAGGTCCAATGAGAAACTTTGGTTATGCAATTTTGGTCCTATGAGGTTGGGCGGTGGTTGCTAGTTGTCGGCCATTAGGGCCTTTAGATTTTTTTGTGACATTGTTTATATTTGCTGAAACAGATCCAACGAAACACATGTGTTTCGCCGAGGGATCTAACGACGAAACGGAAGTGATTCGTCGAAGGGGCTCACGGCGAAACAGAGGGTGTTTCGCCGACTTGGGTAATTTGCACAGTAACTGTTTCTGTTAAAACTTAACTGAGTTAACTAACTGTTGTTAGATGATACGCATGACTTGTACGATCATGGATACATGCAATGTGTTACTTGGTGATTGTTTGATGTGCCGTCTAAAATGATTATTACTTACGTGCCAACTTCATGAATACAAACTGATTATGTATACGTGCGTACTTTAGGACGTGACTGATTAACTGTGAGCATACTTAGCATACCGAGCAAAACAAGGTGAGTTCACACTCTTACCAAGGCATGGGATTCCCGGGGTTGGGAATGGGATTGAATGATTTCATGTACTTACTTCGCTACTAGAATACGCATCACTGTCGTCGGGTTGGGAAGGATACCTATAGATACAGCTAGACTAGTAATACATGGGAAGCCCCCACTACTCTTCGCACACATGCCTGGAATGGCCGCGATACAAATACTAATCTTCGCAAACATGCCTGGGTTGGCCGCGATACAATTACTACACTTCGCAAACATGCCTGGAGGGCCGCGATACAAATATACCTAGTCTAGAATACATGGGAAACCCCCACTAAACTTCGCAAATATGCCTAGAGGGCCGCGATACCATTACATACGATACATGAATACTAAACGAACTTACGATTTACGATACGAACACTATAACTGAACTATTAACTGTGAACTCGCTCAACTAGTTGTTGACTCTCTGTTACATGCCTTGCAGGACCATAGGTACTAATGGAGTTTGCACGGGAGGCGCAGTCGTTGTGGGCACGGATTTATGGATGATATGATACACTCTTTTGTGACACTTCAACTTAATACATATGTTGGGTTTTACATTATGCTTCCGCTACACACTTATTTATGTTTGGTTTTGAAAACACCTATCGTATTGATGAATGACTTTCACTATTTACTTATATGTTCATTATGATTGGTGGCTTGATCCTGGTCAGTCACGCCTCCAAGCGGTGGTACTCCGCGAGTGGATTTTGGGGGTGTGACATTTTGGATATCAAACTCGATACCAAACTGCTGGTAATCGAAATTTTCAACAAAGAAATGGACATAGGGGTTTTAGTAACTCAAATGTTCAACAACATCCAAAATTTTTCCAAAATTCATGGTATGAGAATGGGGGAAGAAGGTATCAAGATAATAATTTCCAAAGGTCAGAAAATCCGAGAGGTTATTGGAACTCTTGCAATAAAAAACCTAGTGGAAATTATCATTCTTGTTCAACAATGGGTACGCAATCCAAGACTCCAGTTAGGAGTGATGGATATTGGATGGATGTTCCTGTAATGGATGAATTTGGAAAACCCAAGACTATCAGGGCTTGGGTTCTCAAGTCTAACTGAGTTGTTGAGAATGTGCAGGATGACCAAGAAGGACTGTTGATGTGTTCAACAGTGGTTGTTCCTGCTAAGTGTCTGAGGTGAATAGTAAGTTAAAATTGGTAACGAACTATTTACTACAGTGATTGTTATGATGATTTTAAACTTTAACATTGAAAAACTTATTGCCAGGTTAAGGTGGGAGTCTGTTTGTGTTTTTAAATTTGTGTTTTTGAAACTTGCTCCATAAAAACAAAAATTTAGGGGGAGAATTTTCCCTAAGCTAAAAAGAGTTTAGATAGTGCGTGAGTTTAGGGGGAGTAAGTTAGTAAATTAAAAATTTTAAAAATACAAAAACATTGAAAAATGAAAAACATAAAAAAATTGAAAAATTGAAAAAAGAGATTTCATGGTGTGAAAAAAAAGAAATGATTGTACATCAGTAAGTTAGACTGTCACACTGAATCTGAAATTAAAATGCTTAAGTGTGATAGCAGCTTCATCATATGATGTACCAGTAGGCAAAAAACATGAAATAATCAACTTACCAATGTGATATAAACTTAAATGCACTGAGTATGAGTGGGGAACACATTAGTGGTATATGGTTTAATGACCTTAATTCTTGCGTTGATAGATTGCCAAAATCTGAGGTTTTAGGTCTTTATACTGTTATTTCATCTGGGGATATCAGGGTTGTCCTTCTGCTGCATCCAGATACATGCTGACCTAGGCACAACCAGGATATCTTAAAAGAGCAAAAAATGCCAAATCCCATAAATAAAGAAGCTCTCCTAGAGAGTCATTCAAAAAGTGCAAAAATGCATAAATCGTACCAAAAAATGGTATTGGTCATAGCCCTTGTTAGATATTTTGGTCTCTTTGCTGTACGGAAGTACTGACCTAATCACCAATTATCTAAACGTTGAAAAATAAAACGGATGAATTCGGTATACTCACCTACTACGATGAATTTTTGTGCATACCTTGATCATGGGGGTATATCCTGAAGTGGGACACACTAGTATATCAGAATAATATTACCTTAATGTATCATACGGTAATGGTACTTGAAATATTCACGCATTTTGTTTAAGTGGACAAACATACTGGTAATCGTCTTGGACTGCTTTTCACGAAAAATTAAATAAAGAATTATCTAATAGTGTGAAAACAGTTTGGTTGTGCTGATATGATCTTCTTACACATGATTCTCACAAAAAGATGAAATTGTAAATATTTTTAATTTTAGTTTAGTTTGTTTTGTTTTGAAAAAAATTAAAAATACCAAAAAGATTTCTTTTTTAAAGACTTCCATTTTGAACTGACAGATTGTTGTTTTTGCATACAGAGATAAAATATTGGTTTATCTTTAAATGTGAAAAAGACTAATGGTTTTTCGAGATACTTGCTTGTGTTTCTAAACAGATTGATGCAGTTATCAAAATGAAGTGCAGAATACAAGTGAAGTGCAGATTGAGAGTGAAGTGAAGACGTGTGAAGATGCATGGTATGATCCTTCTACAACATTGCAGAGAGAAAGTGATATGAAGAGTTGGAGCTTACTTTCTTAACCAAGGATTGCTAGCTAACTGATCTACAAGGAATGAAAGTTTTGGAAATTGGAAGCATCAGCTAAGGGGGAGTCTGTTGATGTCAGAAGCTGTGTAGCTGACGCTATCCAAAGACCAAAAGAACACAAGATGTTTGAAGACAAAGTTACACTATGAAGCTATTGTCAAGGGGGAGTCTGTTGGTGCATATTCGGTGACAACAGCTTAATAGTTTGATTATTAAGTCTTTGGATATTTTGTAATTGGGCTTAGCTTATTGGTTAGTGAGTTTATTATTGTAATGGGCTTGGAAAATGGCCTAGCCCAGTGGGAAGCCCAGTTCACAGACATGTGGTATATAAACATGTTTTGTGATTAGGGTTTTAGAGTTCTTGGAGGCTAGAGAGAGAAAGACATTTCAAATTTGTGTGAGGAAATATCACAGAGATAGCTGTGAGGTTGTGAGGTCTTGAATTGATTGTAAACTGCAAGTTAGATAATCAATAAAAGACCTGTTTGATTGTGAATTTCTGTTTCTACTAGTTTCTGTGCCATTCTGATCAAGAGGATTCCGCACTCTTGATTGGATTGACAATTCTGTTAAGATCCGTACGAATCTAGGGGACCTACAACATGGCCTTTGATTGTCAAGAACTCTTACTATCAATCTTGGATCCCGAGACTACTACACACACTCTATGATGGATGATGGATGATGGTGGTGGATGTGGGTTGTGATGGTGGTGGAGGGTGGGTGAAGTGTGAGAGAGGTGGTTTGCCAAGGGATGCCTTTGAAGTGAACCAAGCACCTCTATTTATAGCCTGCACAGAAGCCCGGACACGGCCCCGTGCCCGCTGGGCACGGCCCCGTGTCCATCCTTCTTCCCTTTCTTTATTAAATGCAGTTTGTCAGTATTAGTTGACCACGCCCCCGTCTCCGCTTGGCACGGCCCCGTGTGCAGAAGCATGTCTGTACTATCAAGATTTGCTTGGATTCTATGAATCTTAGCGTTGACCACGGCCCCGTGTCCGCTGGGCACACCCCCGTGTTGGGAAATAGAAGCTTCTACAACTTTGTCTTTTCTGCAGACACTTGGGCACGCCCCCGTGTCCGCTGGGCACGGGGCGTGTTCAGCCTTCTGATCTCTTGTTTTTGCTTGGGAAGATGCTGTCGAGGGGTCGGGCATGCCACATTTATCCCTTTTCTTGTATTTATGTTAGATTTAGCTGTATTTTTGCTTCTTTTGTTCATTTAAGCTCTTTGAACCCTGAAAATATAAAAGGAAGACAAAAGCACACTTTTCCAACATTAGTACTAAAAAATGGTTAGCTTTATGCCTCATTTGATGTAATTTATATGTTGCATTTTACACACATAAGCTACTACTGCCGCAGACCCAAACCTAGAACAAATCATTGCACCACAACCATTACCACTATTTCCCACTCAACCAATGAAAATAGAACCCAACCAAGAAGAACCAGTTCCCATACCAACTTTTAACCCAGATGAGATACCTAGAGTTCCAGCACCCAATCCCTTAGCATATGACCCATGGAATGATGACCATAGGGATTATCGAGAACTCTACCCACAGGAGGAGCCCATGCCAAACCCATTAGCATCATACCCAAACCTTGACCCTCTAGATCCATATTGGGATGCTGACCAGTATGTTCGGGAAATTCTAGAAAACCCATACCCGTATGAAGATCCTTTACCTATGTATCCTGACCCAGTACCCGCACCACGACCACCCATGAGTGATGAGAACGTTTAGGAACTCCTCCTGTATGGTGAGGAGTTGATAGATGAAGGAGGGAGGATAAAAGGGATAGGAGAGAAGCGCGTTTGGAAGTACGACGAGCGGGAAATGCAGTTTAACCCGTAATAGTAATAATAGTAATAATATATATATATATATATATATATATATATATATACGTTTGTAGAAAAAAAAACTAAAATAGATAATTTAATACTTACTGATGCATAACTAGTAGTATATCTTAAATTCCAGTTATGGTTTGTAATAGATGCATATATATATATATATAATAGAGTAAATGTCGCAATGCTCGACAATTTTGATTAATCTGTTTGTTTGGATGTTTGTATTAAATCTTATTCTGTGATATTGATACCTGATAATTATTTGTAAATCCAGATGGACAACGAAGTGAATCAGGAAAACCAGAATAATGATAATAACGGAAACCAAATAGATAACAGTGCCATCCAACATATAGTGGCACAAGGAATTATTGATGCTATGCCATATATCCTCCAAACTGTTAAAGAAGCGGAAAATAAAAGTAATACTGGAAGTAAACGACCACCTACTGAACCCAGTCACAGTGTAAACAATGGACCGTTACTTCAATTTCCTATTCCAAAAAGAAGAAGAACCATGTCTTATGGTTTTTCTTACAAAGAATTCTGGTCTTGCAAACCAATAGAATTCTCTGGCAATGAAGGAGCCATTGCAGCTCTACGCTGGTTAGAAAAGACAGAGGCTGTCTTAAAAAATACGCAAGTGCACAGAGGAAGACAAAATCATGTTTGCTTCCAATCTTTTTAAGAATGCAGCCTTAGAATGGTGGAATACTATTCTCCAGTCTAAGGGAAGTGACAGAGTCTATAATATGGAATGGACTGAGTTTAAGAACATGGTCGAAAGAAAATTATGTCCTCCCAATGAAAAAGAACAAATTGCTAATAAGTTCTTAAACCTTAGAATGACTGAAATAGAATGTAAGGGTTACACTACCATATTCTTCGAATATGCTAGAATAGTGTCCACCCTAGCCTCACCAGAACCAGTATTAATCTCCTGTTACATCTGGGGATTAATCAGTGAAATTAGACATGTAGTCAAGGCAGCTAGACCACAAACCATAGAAGAAGCTGTAGAACTAGAAAATACCTTGACTAGTGAATTAGTACGTACACAAGAAGAGAACCAGAGGAAGAACCTAGTCCAGAAACTTACCCAAGAATTTCGTTATGGAAATAACTATCGTGGGAAAAGTATAGGTTCTACTTCTTCACCTTACTGTAAATCTTGTAAGAAGAAACATTCGGGAAAATGTTCCACCTACTGCAACTTTTGCAAGATACCTGGACACAAGGAAGAAGACTGCAGGAAGAAACCCAGCAATGGAGTATGCTTCAATTGTGGAGAAAGGGGACATATCAAACCGAATTGTCCGAAACTAGCTACAACCATGAACAATAAAACTACTAAGAATGCTAGAGCATTTGTTCTGACTGCATAAGAAGCCAAGATGTTTCCAGATGTCATTGCCGATACGTTTTTAGTTAATGATGTTTTTGCTAAAGTATTATTTGACTGTGGTGCGAACCAAAGTTTTATTAATACTTCATTTTGCAAAATTCTTAATCAACCATTAACTAAACTCCAACAAGAATGTCTAGTGGAGACGGCAAACGGAGAATCCGTTAGAATCACTGAGATCTTGCAGGGAGCAAGAATAAAAATCCTAAACCATAATTTTAGTGCTAATCTTTATCCAATGAACTTAGCTGGATTTGATATTGTGTTAGGAATGGATTGGTTAGTAACCAATAAAGGCAGTATTTTATGTGATCAAAAGTCAATACAAGTAAATTCACCAAAAGGTGAAAAGATCACGATTAAAGGAGATAAGCCAACTAGATCTACGAAATTCATCTCTGTGATGAAAACAGCAAGTTATGCAAGAAAAGGATCATTAGTATATATGATTTCCATAATCATTAATACTAAAGGAAAAGAATTGAAAGATATTCCCGTAGTATCTTAATTCTCATATGTTTTTCCTGAAGAGCTAGCCGGACTACCGTCAGATAGGGATGTTGAATTCAGAATTCACCTACTACCAGGGACAGCGCCGATTGCCAAGGCACCTTACCGTTTGGCACCAGCAGAGATGCAGGAATTGAAGAAACAGTTGGACGAACTTTTGGAGAAAGGATTCATACAGCCAAGTTCATCACCTTGGGGAGCACCAATCTTGTTTGTCAAGATAAAGGACGGATCGATGCGTATGTGCATTGATTACCATGAATTAAACAAGGTCACGATTAAAAATCGGTACCCATTACCGAGAATCGATGATCTGTTTGATCAATTGCAAGGAGCTCGATTCTTTTTTAAGATCGATTTAGGCTTAGGATATCATCAACTAAAAGTACAGGAAGAGGACATTCCTAAGACTGCCTTCAGAACAAGGTATGGTCATTATGAATTTACAGTCATGCCATTTGGTCTAACCAATGCCCCAGCCGCATTTATGGACATGATGAACAGAATATGTAAACCATATCTGGATTAATTCATAATTGCCTTTATAGATGATATTCTTATTTACTCTAAGAGCAAAAAAGAACATGCAACGCATCTGCATGCACTCCTAAATTTGCTAAGAAAAGAAAAGCTTTACGCTAAATTTTCAAAATATGAATTTTGGTTACAAGAAGTACAATTTCTTGGACATTTAGTTAATCATGACGGAATTCATGTGGATCCCACGAAAATTGAGGCAATTACTAAATGGAAAGTCCCTGAATCACCAACAGAGGTGAGAAGTTTTCTTGGATTGGCAGGTTATTATAGACGGTTTATTCGAGATTTTTCTAGAATAGCCATTCCCTTAACAAAATTGACCTGTAAATCAATTAAGTTTGAATGGGGACCAAAACAGGAAGAAGCTTTTAGAATCCTTAAGCAAAGATTAACCAACGCACCGTTTCGTGACCCAAATGAGTCGATCAGAAGAGTTTGTATCTATACGAAAGGCGGAAACAGACGTATAGACATAGAAACAGCTTGATTCACACCTTAAACGTCTTGTATATTGATATTACACTGTTACAGACCTGTAGACAAACCGGCAGCACCTCGATATCACTCTCTAATTTCGTTCCAAATGACAAACATGAACCACCTATATATAGCCTTCTAATTCCGCACGAAAATCAACATCACATTACAAACGAAATTACGGAACATAATTCCGTGCGGAATTATATCAAAACCTTTCATGCGAAATTACAATCTGATTAATGTGTATGCATTCTATTTAATGTATGTTGCAATGATGATGTCACTTTTATGATGTCATCATTGAATATGATGACATCATGCTTGATCAGATCCGCAATGCAACCAAGACTCGATATAAGACGAAGTCGACAGATGTATGCACCAACACTAGCGTTACTAGAAGGAACTGAAGACTTTGTAGTCTATTGTGACGCTTCTAAGTTAGGTTATGGATGTGTGTTAATGCAACGTCAAAAGGTTATAGCCTATGCCTCTAGACAACTTAAGAATCATGAAGAGAATTATACGACCCATGATTTAGAGTTAGGAGCTATAATTTTTGCCCTTAAGATTTGGAGACACTATTTATATGGAAATAAATTTGTAGACTTCACAGATCATAAGAGTTTAAGGTACATTTTTGGGCAAAAAGAATTAAATATGAGACAGAGACGCTGTATGGAACAATTAGCTAAGTTATATGTAAATGAAATAGTTTCATTACATGGAATTCCTTTATCTATTGTGTCTGATAGAGATAGCCGTTTTACTTCTCATTTTTGGACCAGTTTCCAAAAAACAATGGGAACCAAGTTAAATCTAGGCACAACTTGTCATCCTCGAACGGATGGACAAAGCGAAAGGACAATTCAGACAATGGAAGATATGCTTAGAGCTTGTGTAATTGATTTCGGAGGAAATTGGGACGATTATCTACCATTAATAGAATTTTCTTATAATAGCAGCTATCATACTAGTATCAATGCTGCACCATTTGAAGCACTTTATGGACGAAAGTGCCGAACTCCAGTCTATTGGGCAGAAATTGGAGAAAAGCAACTGTCTAGACCAGAAATAGTACAAGAAACAACGGACAAGATTCTTCAAGTCAAGGAAAGACTAAAAGCAGCACACGATCGACAAAAGAGTTATGCTGATAACAAGCGAAAGCCGTTGGAATTTCAAGTAGGAGACAAAGTATTATTAAAAGTTTCTCCATGGAAAGGAATCGTCAGATTCATCAAAAGGGGAAAGCTAAGCCCCAGGTATGTTGGACCTTTTGAGATTATTAGAAGAATAGGTTCTGTAGCTTATCAGCTACAACTGCCAGAGGAAATGGCAGGAATACATGATGTGTTTCATGTATGTAATCTCAAAAAGTGTTTAGCAGATGAATCATTAGTAGTACCTCTTAAGGACATAGAGGTAAAGGGGAAACTTAAGTTAGTAGAAAAAGCACTACAAATTGAAGACCGAAAGATCAAGAATCTCAAACACAAGAGATTAGTTCTAGTCAAAGTAAAATGGGATTCCAAGAGAGGACCAGAGTACACTTGGGAGATTGAATCCGGGGTGCAGAAGTAATATCCACACCTGTTCCAGTAGACCTCGAGGACGAGTTCTAAAACAAGGTGGGGAGGATATAACAACTCTCCCGAAACCCCTAAACATGTCCCATATATCCTAAAATACACCCCGTATACGAAAAATAGGCCCGAAATACCTTTAATTTTAAAAAATTCAAATAAATCAAAATCAGGGGTGCACTCGCGGGCCGCGACCCCCTTTATTAACCATGTCGCGGGGCGCTACAGCTGGCCACCAGGGCGTACCTGGTGACGCCATGTGGCGCAATGCGTGTCGAGGCTACCCCTTGAGTCAGCCAAGCTAGGGCCTACCCTAGAAGCTCTCGCGGGGCGTGAACACCCCCCTTGTTGCTCTCGCGGGCCGCAAGAAAGTGGCCGATCAGGCCTATAAATGGAGGGCTTCGGCATTCAGTCCAATTCGATCATCACACACAACTTTCTCTCTAAAATTCTGAAGTAATATCAGGTATTATACCCACTAAAATAGCGAAGCTCTGCCTCGATGTAAGTATTATAACCTGTGGTTACGTATTAGTTACTCTGCCCGATTGATCTAGTGCTCCGTAACGCATGTCGAGGCTCTGCCTGACTTCGTCGTTGGAGTTCTGTCTCGGGAGAGGGGTATAGCTAATGTAAATTTAGGTTATTATGCTAACGCGTCTGCATTGTTTAAATTAATAGATTATAACCAGGAAGTCACAAGGAAATACCTAAATTAACAATGTGAGTTTATCCTTCTTTTTGTGTAAACCTTTTTGTGAGTAATCCTTCTTTTTATAAATTGTTTTTACAAAACTTCAATTGTTTTACGTTATAATTAGCAGTGATTGAGTATTTGTAATTCTACAATTATCGTAAATATGTTGGGGTTTTGTATACAAAATTAGTTACTACACTGTGAGTAGTAACAATTCCACAACTCAGGATTGACAGTGCCGTGGGTGGTAATTAAAGTAGATGTAAACAAATGTAATTGTTGGATTGCCCTCAATGCTGTAAAATGATAAAACTTGTTTTGATTAAACTGGGATTCACTCACCAGTATTTCCCACTGACAAATGTTTTTAAAACATGTTTCAGGTAACAAAATGTGAAAGCCAAATAGAAGCCAGCTGGAGAGCACCGAAGGCTTGGAAAAGTGGCTATAAAAGTTACCTAAATAAAGAAGTTTTATTTCAATAAATTAGGGTTTATCCCTATAAACATATAATGAATTGAAACTTGGATTTTACCCATGTATTTGTTATTTATAAAATGAGGTGTTTTACTCTGATAAAAATATATTTCCTAACTACGGTCCTGATGTAAATTCCGCTGCCAAAATTAAATAAACACCGATACCACCGAATGTGCGAAGCTCGCGGCCGCCCGCCTCCTGGGGCAAGGGGTCGGGGGTTGCGACATCAAGCAATTTTCATTCCTATTTCCAACTCTTCTACAAAAACTCCTTCTCCTAAATCAGTTTACACAAGAAAAAGAAAGTTCACTGTGAATGATGATGATATACCTGCACTACTCCTCTATCAGCTTCACCATTCATCCAAACAAACCCTGAGCCATTTAGTCCTCCACCATCACCAACATCAAATCCACGTGTTCAACTGTAGGATCGTTTTCAGACCCGAACAAGTCGATCAGAAGAGTTTTGCTCAATACGAAAGGCGGAAACAGACGTATCGAGGTCAATTCAGCAATGTATACACTTTAAACTGTCGTTATATTGATTTCACAATGATTTACAGCGAGACGACACCTCGGCAGCACTTCGTTGCACAAACCGGAACTGTTACAAATGAAATCAAGACACAAGTATTTATAGGGATGCTAATTTCGCTGGAACCAGCTTCAAACGGAATCACTTACAAGAGAAATTAGTGATTTCGCTTGAACTGGACATGACATCTTCAAGCGAAATTAACAAACCTGATTTCGTTTGAAATGACTTTGGGTCATTTCAAGCGAAATTACCTTATCACAATTCCTTGAATTCCGTGCCCTAAACTAACTAGATACAAACAAACAAGACTCGATACAAGATGAAGTCGACAGACGCATGCACCAACAGACTCCCCCTCGAATGTTGACGAGTCTTCAGTGTCGAGTCTTCGCATCTTCAGTCTTTATCAGTCCTCTCGAATTCTTTGAAGTGTCTGACACTGTAAGCATCCTCAAATCTTCTCTCTTTTCTTTTCATCACCAACAGACTCCCTTCAAACAAATAATCTTTAATCCCAGAATCGCAATCTGGCTCTAACTTCTCTTGATCATATCTCTTAATTCCTTAAGTTCATCAGCATCAGCAATCTCAGGATCAGAACCTAGCTCTTTGTCATTCAGACTCCCCCTCTCAGTAAGCTGGGATCGCAGTCTGGCTTGTTAAAATCACAGAGTCCTCAGGTATCGGAACCTGGCTCTCTATCATCTATTCCAAGATCACCTAGCTCTTATCCTGTTTCCTGCACAAATCTCTACCCAAAAATAAATTTTCTGATGATTACTTGTAAAAACAATCTCACCATCTAATGAATACTTGTGGATAAGATATTCAGACAATAAACCACTTGCAGGAACTTATTCAAACAAAAAATGATTTTACAATGTAGATCTCTGATGAAAACACTTGAAGATATATCATTTATCTTTTCAAAAACACTCTCCCAACCCGATTTGTTCATCATGTTTAGCACTTGGAATTTTGAAAATCAGCTCTCCAACACCAGTTGTCGAAAATCTTTTTGTATTGTTCAAAATTTATGCTAAAACACACTAAAATCTTTTTGGATTTTAAAAAATAAAATACAGTAAAGAAATATTTACAAACAATATTTTTGTGAGTTTGTGTAAGAGGATCATATCAGTTTTTGAGACAAATCACCAAACATCGTTAAGCTTTAAACATTTTAAGTTCTAAACGATTCACTTAGATTGTCAGTATACTGATCCACTTAAATCTTTACACAAATTTCAACTGTTTCGAGATACGATATTAGTGTTTTAGAGACTTAAACTTAATCATGTGTCCCACCTCTTGAATATACTCCCGTATCTAGATCCCAATATTCAGTCTTACAGGTGAGTATACCACAGATGATATCTCTAAGAGGTTATATTGCGAAAACTGTGAGAACTCAAGTCAGAACTTCCGTTCAGCAGAGAGATGACGGCTTCGACTTTTGGTGTGTCCCCTTTAGAGGATCTTTTGTTTCAACAGCACATGATTAGCATTTTTCAATGTTTCATCATTTTTTATGCTAAGGGTGAGCTATATTTCAAGCAAGCGTAAAGTATTCTCCGGGGACTAGGCCATTGCTTCCGCAAAATCAGAAGTCCCGGGATAATACCCCAGTTATCACTGAGCATAAAGACCTAGTATTTCAGAAAGAGGGACCTTTCAAACAAGATTTCGGGGGTTACCCATATATCCGAGAGATGTTCCCCACGATATAAGCAAGTTTGAATTTAGATTTATATCTCGTCACAATCTACTAAATGTGTAAAAACCTACTGGCACGTCATCAGTGAGACCGTTTATCACATTTTAACTTTCCAATTCTTTAGCATGTTGTGATAGTCCACTGATGTACTATCATTTCCTCTTTTTGACAACAAAACTCATTTTTGTTTTATCATGTTTTTGACTTTTTCAAATTTTCAGAAGTTTTTGGATTTTCTAAAATTTCTTAGTCCCCCTAAAATTCAAACACATTTAAGAAAAAATTGAAAACAAACTGTACAAACAACGTGACAACTGATATCGAATCACTTCAATTCGCCATCCACTTGGCATAAACAATCAGAACTCCCCCTCACAACAAACTATTTTCCCATTGTGATTTCAAAACACTTAAGTTTGTTTTAATCAAATGGTTTTTCCGGAAAATAAGTTTTGTTGATTTTATAAAGCCACTCGTAGGTTAGGGGTTCATCATATTGTTTTTCCAAAATACCACTTGTAGGAAATCAAGTACAACTTAATGTCCTTGATTTACCACTTGTAAGATCACCTCCACAATTTCAATCAAATACCACTTGTAGGTATAACCTCTTTTTCAACCACTTGTCGGTTTGCTTATCAATGCTTGACGGGTGGTCCATTGGACAACCCTTAATCATGTTAAAAGACAAATTAATCCTTCACTTAATCGTGTAATTATCTTGAATTAGATAACTACTCTTGTTTATGTTTCAGGTGCGGTTCGGGAGCTAAAAGATGGATTAAATGCAGCTTTGGAGGGTTTGGAGATGGACGGGTCGAGCGTGGAACAAGAGACGAAACAAAGAAGATATTTCAGCTCACCACCGTAAATTACGGTCCTACCGTAATTTACGGTGGACGTGGATTTCATTTGGATGCCACCGTAACTCAGTTTATCAATACCGTAACATGTTTAAGTCCACCGTAAATTACGGTGGAGCCGTAATTTACGGTGGTGGCTGCGATCAGATTTGTAACTGCCCTCTTAAATCAGTTTTTATGATGTCTTTTCACATGTTCTCATCATTGGTCGGTTATTGGAGACACTAGGGGCGAATTTTGGTGTTCTTGCTTGGTTGGAGACAATTTCTATCATTCGGTTTATGTTTTTGATTCGTATGAACATTGAATTGTTTGTGATGATGATTCACCAAGCTATGTCCGGCTAAACTTTTCGGTGATCATCTTAGGTGAAGGTTTCTATTGAACTTTTGTGTGTTTATTTCCGAATTTCTAGAATGATAACTTGCGTTGCTTGAATATCATGGTGTATGTTTAATTGCTTGTAACTTGTTAATTGATATTGCAATTTCTAGTCTCAATCGTACGTTCTTGGTGCCGTTGGCAATCGAGATATCACGGGAAGGGTTAGGGTTGGTTATTGATTAATTGGTCATCGGGAAACAACCTCGCGTTTATATAATCCGAGTACTTTGTTCCCTTTTATCACTTCGATTATGCATGCACGAGTTATGTCTATGTAACTCTTTCTAGTTGGAATTACACACAATTGTTTAAAGAAACTGAAACCTAAGGTGATCATTGTTCTCTCCTAATTTGTTCTACAACCAACATTTGATTTGCAATTAGTTTTTAATTTAGTTTTCTAAAACAACAATCCAAACCATTAATCTTTATTTTTCTGCAAATTAGGTTAATTGTAGTTAATTGCAAGGCTATATAATTGACTTATTTTCCACATACTCCCTGAGTTCGATACCCTATTACCGCTATCTATAGTTGTTTTTGGGATTAAATTTGCGTGACCCACGACAATCACGTCAAATTTTGGCGCCGTTGCCGGGGAGTAGTGCGCAACGTGTGTCAGTTTGTTAGTTTTGCTTTGTTATTTTCGGGTTTACACTGGTGTGTTTAGTGTGCAGGTTCTACAGGTGCATGCATACTAGAGGCTCTCACAAAGCGTCACCATTGTCATTTGATCCGGAAATCGAAAGAACACTAAGGCAGAACCGAGTTTTACTACGCGAAAACAGAATCGTTGGTTCACCCACTTCACCCATTACACCAAGAAACATTATGGACGAACCACAAATACCACCTACAACGGGTCAAACGACCTCATCCTTCATTCCTACATCCACACAACCTTCACCAAATACCACCATGCCTATTTCCACTACCGAATTTACTTCACCACATGGAGTTACATCAACCAACACCACATCACCTATTACTACCCAAGTCGAACCTACTCTCACCTATAGCCCTTCCGCAACAATTCCACCACTTTCACACTTCTTTCCTCCAACTATGGGTCAATCATCTTCTACTTATTCAATACCACCAAATACAACCATTGTCCATACTACCTCTACGTTTAGGCCATCAAACCAGTCGGGTTTTCAATACTCGACCATTCCATTTGGGCAAACTTCGGGTATAGGGGGAGATGGATATGAGGAAGGATACGAAGAATTTGAGGGTTATGATGAGGACGGATATTTTTACGAGGGTTATGGTGATCAAGGAGAGTTTGGGTATGTGCAAAGTCAATCTCAAGGGATGACAAGTGTAGGTGGAGTGCCACAACAACTCATACCGCAACATATTCGGCCAAGACCACAAGGGCCACCAATGCAATGCCCTATCCCATTGCAACAAGTTCGGCCACAACATGTACAACCAAATGTTCAACAATTCCAAAGGCCAATTCAACGCCCACCGATGCCCCAACAATTTCAACAACCAATTGCACCACAAGGGCCTATACCAAGACCAATGGGTCCTATTCGCCCAAGGGGTAGGTTTGGTGTACCAAGGAGACACCTTAGAGAAAATGTGAGGGGCATCGAAGCACATTTTCGGCCGGTAATCACTCAAAACCCTTCACCGGTAGTTATTCCTCACAATGATCAAGGGAGAACATTTGAAGTGAGGACCAACTCTTTGCAAAGTTTACCAAAATACAAAGGGTTGGCAACGGAGGAGCCTTACTTTCATTTAGAAGCTTATGACTCGATTTACAACACTCTTGGGAGTCAAGGGTTCTCGGCTGATGACATCAAATTGGTATTATTCCAATTTTCTTTGGAAGATAAGGCGAAGAAATGGTTCTACACGTTACCTTCGGCATCCATATATACATGGGGGGAGATGCAACAAACTTTCTTGGATGAGTTTTACACCGCCCAAAAGACCAATGATGCAAGAAAGGGGTTGAGAAGCTTCCAACAACAACATGGTGAGATGTTTCATGAGGCATTCGAGCGTTTCAATATGATGATTAAAAATTGCCCTCATCATGGAATTGAATTGTGGGAGTTGATGAATGCCTTTCACGAGGGGTTGAGTGCCGAAGATGCACGTGACTTGATGTCTATTACCGGTGGGACTTTTGGAACAAATTATGAGAATGATGATTGGGAGTTCTTGGAAAGCATGGCAACTACATCAAAGAGGAAAGCTCAAGCCTCAAGAAGAGCGCGACCGGCCATTGCCCGATCACAAGTGCACGCCATAGATGATGGTAATGTTCAAACTACTAACCAAATTTATGATGTTTGTGCTTTGTGTAATGAAATAGGTCACGCGGCTGAAAATTGCCAAGGGATGGTGGAAGGGCAATATGAAGAGGTGCATGCTATTCAAGGTCAAGGTCAAGGAGGGGGTGGTAGAAACTACAACAACATGAATTCAAATACATACCACCCCGGGTTGAGGAACCACCCAAATTTTCGATATGGGAACCCCTCAAATCAATCAAACCCAAACTTTCAAGGTAGCCAAGGAAACTATGGTTCGCGCCAACCTTATAACAATCAAGGTGGATATAGAAGTGGGAACAACCAAGGGTACCAAAGGCAAACGGGTCAAGAACAAGGGGGTTCTTCGGGTGGAAACGAGATGATGGAGATGCTAAAGAGCATGCAAACGGAGATGCAAAAACGGAACCAACTCGATGAAGTACGAATGCAAAAAGACGAGGTTCGTGACAAAAGCATCCAATCACTAACAACCCAAATGGGTCAATTGGCAACCGATGTGGCAGAATTGAAGAAAAACAAGGGTCAACTTCCTAGTGACACCAAGGTAAATCCATCACACGGTTCGTCAAGAGGTAATGTTAATGTTCATCAGGTTAGTGTTTTGAGAAGTGGAAAAGAGTTTAAAGCTAATTTGTCACCCGAATTAGTTGAGGGGGTGGTTGAGGACATCACGGGTAATGATAGTGATGATGATGTTTCACCGGTTAAACCAAAGGAATTAAATGTTAAAAAACCGGGTTTGGGTGAAAATAAAGAAAGTGAAAAAGTTGAGGGTGAATCGAGTCAAGTCCCGTTTCCATCGGCTCTACTTGACCCGGGTAAGAAAAACTTTATCGCATCAAGAGGTCCCCAAAAAGAAGAATTGTGGGACATGTTCAAGCAAGTTAAAATTAACCTTCCACTTCTTGATGCAATAAAACAAGTTCCCGCCTATGCAAAATTCCTAAAAGAATTGTGTACACAAAAGAGGCAAAACAAAAAGAAAATGCCTAAGCGGGTAGACCTAACCGGGCAAGTGAGTGCGGTTTTGAACGGGGAGCTTCCTCCTAAGCTCCAAGATCCGGGCACGCCATTGATTAACATACAAGTGGGTAATTTTCAAATGGCTAAGGCGTTGCTAGATCTTGGAGCCGGAGTTAGCATTTTACCGGGGGGCTTATATGACCAATATGATTTTGGTCCGTTAGCAAGGGTGGAGACAACGGTTGTTTTAGCCGATTTGTCTCATAAGTTACCCCGGGGTATGGTTCAAAATGTCATTGTTAAAATTGATGAATTCTATTACCCGGTTGACTTTTTAGTCTTAGACTACTCATCGGCGGACCCTAAGCAACAACAAAATGTAATTTTGGGTCGGCCATTTTTAAGCACCGCACACGCAGTCATCGATTTTAGATTTGGTACAGTCGATATGACTTTTGGAAATCAGAAAATGCGTTTGAATGTTTTTACTAACAATTCTAATGCTAATGGTGTTGATGAGTGTTTTATGGCAGATATAGTTGACGGATGCAACCCGCATGAGTATGAGGAGGATGGTTTGGATGTTTGCCTGTGTGATTTTTCTGAACAGGTACACGCTTATGCACTCCGGGTTGAAGAGGAAAAGCAAGATGCGATGGCATTGAAAGAAGGTCGGCCACCGTGGACCCACCAGTTTGAAGGCTTACCAGCGGAAATAGATTCGGGTACTAAACCATCGCTAGAGGAGCCGCCAAAGTTGGAGCTCAAAAACTTGCCGAGCCATTTGAAGTATGTGTTTTTAGGGGATAATGACACTTTACCGGTCATTATTGCCTCCAATCTGGAGTTGGCCCAAGAGCAAGCACTGTTGGAAGTCTTGAAGGAAAACAAGGGAGCTATCGGATGGACAATTGCCGATCTCAAAGGGATTAGTCCATCAATTGTCATGCACAAAATCATTACAACTGAAGATGCCAAACCGACACGAGAAGCTCAAAGGCGGTTGAATCCGAACCTACGGGAGGTAGTCAAAAAGGAGGTAATTAAATGGTTGGATGCGGGAATTATCTATCCGATTTCGGATAGTGCTTGGGTGAGTCCCACTCAAGTTGTGCCTAAGAAGGCCGGCATTCAAGTAGTCAAGGATGAAAGTGGTGAACAAATTGCCACCCGACCGGTTACCGGGTGGCGTGTGTGTATTGACTACCGAAAACTGAATGCCGCCACTTCTAAGGACCATTTCCCGCTACCTTTCATTGACCAAATTATTGAAAAATTATCGGGTCAAAAATATTACTGCTTTTTAGATGGGTACTCGGGTTACAATCAAATAGCAATACACCCGGATGACCAACACAAGACCACCTTCACTTGTCCATATGGCACCTTTGCCTTTCGGCGAATGCCATTTGGCTTGTGCAATGCTCCGGCAACTTTCCAACGATGTATGATGAGTATCTTCTCGGACATGGTTGGAGAGTCGCTTGAAGTATTTATGGATGACTTCTCCATTTTTGGCACTACTTTTGATGCTTGTCTCAACGAATTACAAAAGGTTTTAAAAAGGTGCGTTGAGAAAAATCTAGTGCTAAGTTGGGAGAAAAGTCATTTCATGGTGCAAGAGGGCATTGTGTTGGGTCATGTAATTTCTGAAAGGGGGATGGAGGTGGATAAGGCGAAAATAAGGGTAATAGCATCTTTACCACCTCCTAAGAATGTTAAGGGTGTAAGGTCATTCTTGGGACATGCGGGTTTCTATAGACGTTTCATAAAGGGTTTTAGTGTTATCACCAAACCCTTATGCAACTTGTTATTAAAAGATGTCCCATTTGATTTTACTAATGAGTGTATGCAAGCTTTCACTGTTTTGAAGGAACATTTGGTCAAAGCTCCTATTTTGCAACCACCGGATTGGTCAAAGCCGTTCGAGATCATGTGTGATGCAAGCGACACCACTATTGGTGCAGTTTTGGGTCAACGGGTTGATAGAAAGCCGGTGGTGATTTACTATGCAAGCAAAACTTTATCCGAAGCGCAACTCAATTACACCACAACCGAAAAGGAGTTACTAGCGGTGGTGTATGCTTTGGATAAGTTTCGTGCTTATATTTGGGGGAGCAAGGTGGTGGTTTACTCAGATCATAGTGCGGTCCGATACTTGATGGAGAAGAAAGACGCGAAGCCTCGGTTGATTCGGTGGGTATTATTGTTACAAGAATTTGATCTAGAAATCCGAGACAAAAAGGGAAGTGAGAACGTAGTGGCGGATCACTTATCTCGGATTCCGGTGGAAGGGATTGATGATGTAAGTGAAATCAATGAAAGTTTTCCCGACGAGCAATTACTAGCCATTTCCACCTTTGTTGCACCGTGGTATGCTCACTATGTCAACTACTTAGCCACGGGTGCCATCCCAAGTCATTGGACTAAGAAGCGCCGACAACAATTTATGGTCCAAGTGAAGCAATACATTTGGGATGAACCGGATCTTTTCAAGATTGGACCGGATCAAGTTATAAGAAGGTGTGTGCCCGAGACAGAAGTATTGGAAATTTTGACCCATGCTCATTCGTCCGCATGTGGGGGTCATTTTAGTGGGCACAAAACAGGCTATCGGGTGCTTTCATGTGGGTTTTATTGGCCCACAATTTTCAAAGATGCATGTGAGTTCGCTAGAAATTGCATTAATTGTCAAAAGATGGGAAGCATATCGAAGAGGGATGAGATGCCATTACAACCAATCTTGGTTGTAGAGATATTTGATGTATGGGGTATAGACTTTATGGGTCCTTTTCCGAATTCGAATGGCTTTCTATACATTTTGGTAGCGGTGGATTATGTCTCGAAGTGGATTGAAGCTATTGCAACACGAACAAACGACCATTCGGTTGTTTGTAAATTTGTTCAATCCAACATCTTTTCTCGTTTCGGCATCCCGCGGGTCATTATAAGCGATGGTGGTTCGCATTTCAAGAACTTCAACTTTGGGAAATTATTGAAGAGGTATAGCGTGAATCACCGAATTGCCACACCGTACCATCCGCAAACGAGTGGACAAGTCAAAGTGTCCAACCGTCAAATCAAAGAAATTCTCATGAAGACGGTAAGAACGGATAGGAAGGATTGGTCAAGTAAGTTAGATGATGCGTTGTGGGCATACCGAACGGCCTACAAGACTCCTATTGGCACAACACCTTACCGGATGGTGTATGGTAAGGGTTGTCACTTTCCAATGGAGTTGGCACATAGAGCACATTGGGCAATCAAGACGGTTAACGCGGATTATGACGAGGCGGGGAAGTTGAGGAAGTTGCAACTAAGCGAGATCGAAGAGATTCGAGATGAGGCATATGAATGTGCATCGGCGTATAAAGATAAACTCAAGAAGGTGCATGATGCAAAATTACGAAAGAAAACATTCGAAGTGGGTCAAAAAGTTTGGTTGTATAACTCAAGGCTAAAGATGTTCGCGGGCAAGCTCAAAAGTAAATGGATGGGTCCGTATGTCATTCGGAGAGTTGGGAGATTTGGTGACGTAGACATCCAAGACGAGCAAACATTGAAACAACAAACGGTCACCGGTTAACGCCGTATTTGGATGGGAACGACATCAACACATTGGAGCTTGACAAAGCGGGCTACATCTTACGCCCGGTCGATGAGGAGCAACCATGAGAGGCCCAGGTTTGGTAGTGTAAATAGTAGTGTTTCATTTTGTTTGTTTTGTATAGTTGCACAATTATCGTATTTCTTCAAAACCCGTGTTTGAAACAAGTGTGGGGATATTCGGGTCGCGAATTACTCTAACATTGTGTTGAGGACAACACGGAATTTTTGAGGGGGTAGGGTGATTTTTACATGTTTTTGGAAAAATTTTTAAAAAAAAAAAAAAAACTAAAAAATATAAAAAAGGAACATGAAAAATCGCATTTTTCACAAATCAGGAACTCCCAGGTATTACCGTAAATTACGGTTTTACCGTAATTTACGGTGGAATTAAAGATTGTGTGGTTTTTACGGTGAAAGTTTCCTGATTTACGGTAGAGTGTTGATTTGCAGCATGTACCGTAATTTACGGTCTCACCGTAAATTACGGTGAGTAATGAAATGTTCTGAGTTTTACGGTAATGGTCTACTGATTTACGGTGAAAGTTCATATGTCCAGGTCTCACCGTAACTTACGGTATAGCCGTAATTTACGGTACGCAATAATTGTCAACATGCTGGTCCGGTTTTGTGTATATAAAAAAAAAAAAAAAACAAACAACTTCATCTGATTACGAGACATACCCCAACCACACATATCCTTTTCACTTTACATTTCATCTATCACCATCATCTTTCCCACAAGACCCACAAGCTTCCATAGCCTTCTTCACCTTCAATCCTCCATAACCTAACCAATTCTTGTCTAAACTAAGTGAAATCAGAGTCTATTTTGACTAATTTTTCACGTAGTTTCTGATTTTGGCAAGAAATTTACAAGAAAACGCAGTTTTTGGGTCCGAAATCAAAACCCTAGTTCGAAAAAATTTGGGGGTTTTTGGAGCTTTTGTTTCACAAGCACTTTAGCATCTTCTAGCAAAGGTATGAAAGCTTATTTGTTGTATTTTGATGCTACATTGTGAAAAGTAAGGTTATTTAGGTTACTTGCCCATACCCACTTGCTTGTTCTTAGATATGATTATGAAATTGATTATTTGAACATGGTTATGGTTGTAGATGTAGGATTTGTGGTTAAAGTAGTGAACTTTTGGGTATCTCTACATTGTAGAGACACCATGCCCAATTTTTGAAAATTCTTGATATACTTTTGGTTCACTAGCATTTACAACCATGGTAACAAGCAAGTGTGGGGATGTTTTGAAAAGAGGGTTTAATTTTGTTTCTTTGGTTGTGTTGTTTGCTTTAATGTGTGTAGGAATGGCACGAACTAAAGAAAAGACGGGAGCTGGTTCGTCTTCATCTTCAAGGGGAAAGGGTAAACAGCCGGAACAACAACCAAAGAAGAGACAATATTTGGGTAGAGTGGATGAAAGCGAAAGTGAAAGCGAAGAAGAGATGGAATTGGACCCGGCGGAGAAACCGAAATGGGACTCGGGTCCTTTGGATGAACAACCAGAGGCATGGCAGCCAACGTTATATAATGATCGCATGAATAAGTTGAAGAATAAGGCAGCAGCCTTCATATGTGAAAGGGATGTTCGAGAAGCTGAGTTTGGGCAGTTTGGGGTGTTTGATAAGTTCCGGGCTCTAGGTTGGGAGTCGGCACTTACTTGTTTTGACAAAGATAAAAACAATTTGTTTATCACTGAAATCCAAGAGTGGATGGCAACGCTTAAGGTCAACACGTATGATAGGCCATCGAATATGAAGCTGACGGGTGTTGTGAATGGAGTTCCCGTGGAAATGTCTTATGATACCTTGAAGAAGCTCGGAAAATATGACAGTTTGCCAGCCCGCGATTATATGACACCGACTTTGGATGATCTTCTTGTGAAGCCGGAGAAACATCAGCGATGGAATGACATGTTGGCAGCATTGTTCTTGCCCGGTAGATACAGTGGTATTCTATACCGGAAGAATTTGAAAATTGAAGCTAAATTGTTGCATACAATCTGTCTTCTCAATGTTATTCCAATGAGGGGAGATAAAGAACAGGTGAGGTTTCCTGAAGTGCCTGTTCTTTATTCGTTGATGCACGGGGGTCCGCGTTTTCCTATACGTTATCTTATTATGAACCATTTATGGATCTGTCGGAACAAGTATGGAAGAGACATCGTCCCGTACTGTCGAATGATTACGGGGTTGATGAAGCAACAGAAGGCGATTACTTCCGAAGATCGAGGAGCAACCAAAAGGCACCAGCCTTTTACGTTGGATAAGTTGGGGAATGTTTGGACGTATACTCAGTCGGAGCGGTATCACAAGTTGAAGTCGGAAGGGCAACGGTGGAGGGCACTAAAGTTGGGTGCACGAGATTTGTTACCGGGAGAGCCGGATGAGCCAGAGAGCGATGAAGAAGTAATTCCGAGTGGAGATGAAGACTATGCGGACGCGCCGCATGGTGTTGAAAATGTTGGTCAAGGTGGTTTTGGTGGTGGTCATGGTGGGGTGTTTTATGATTATACGCAGCAATCGTATGTACCGGGTTGGGCCTATGAAGGCACCATGCAAGAGGTGATTGCTAATCAACGTCCTCCGGCGTCCGTGTTTGATACGTGGTCGGGGTCGGAGAGGACATTGTTTGATCAAAACACAAGAAATAGTGCGAGTATAGAGCGGGCCTTGAAACATAGCTTGGATCGTCATGAGTTATGGAATCGCACACATGCGTATTCCCGGGAAGTGGAAATAAATAATAATTATTTTGATGATCAAGAAAGGCGATTGCATGCGGATTATCATGCCGGGCGGCCGGTGGTTGTGGATCCACAACATGTGGATTATGCTTCGCTACCACCATATGATGGTAGTATGTCGTATCCAACCCCGCCGATCCACCACTCGCAATGGATTGACCCGAGGCAACGAGAGGGAGCGCAACAACAAGAAGGAGGAAGTAGTAGCGGTTCGTTCGCTTTCGGTGAATGGAATGACGTGATGTCTTCCATTTTTGGACCTCCGGGACCGCGCTATTATTAGTAAGGTTGTGTTTCTCCTTTTGTATATTTTTGTGCATATTTGATAGTTTGTTTGTTTAAGGATTGGGAGGTTGGGTGGTGTTTTGATATGTTTGTGTTTGGGTTGGTGCTTGTTAGTGGTGTCTATGTTAAAAAGATGAAAAACATAAAAAAATTATAAAATGAAAAGTACAAAAAGAAATTTGGGGTTTGAGTAAAGAAGCGTTTTTGTTGATGTTGAAAAGGTTTTTAGTGATCAAAACCTCTCAAAACCATACATTGGGGTCAATGTATCCCAAGTGTGGGGATGGGGGGAAATTTTAAAGATTTTGAAAAATTTTGAGCCAAGTGAAACAATGTGAAAATTTAAACACCCTAGATTAACCCCAAGTTGGTGCACCGGCAACCCTTGATACCTTTTTCATTCTTGGTGAGAGTTGTAGCCACACTTGTATATAAATAATGCTTATCTTTGATGAGAGTGGCTACGGGTGGGGGTGCATTAGAACTTGTGCTTGAATGCGATTTGAGTCCTTAGTTAGACATGAATGCAAAAAGGATAAGGGCATTTAGGTAGCCTCGTTGTTGGTGTGAGTGAGTGTGGGATTTGGGGGGTTGGACCTCATAAGTTATATATATGAGCATGGTAGTGAGAGGGGCGGGGGTTTAGACATTTAGTTGCCCATTTTGTGCCTTAAAAGCCTATCATTTGTTACCCCTAGCTACTTACTTAAAAACTTACCCAAATTTGACCCGGTCTTATAGTATTAATGATAGTATTAGTAGTTTTAGTAGTTTGAAGTAGATATGGTTAATGCGTTATTGTATTGTTGTTTGCAAAAAAAAAAAAAAAAAAAAAAATCAGAAAAATTAGAAAAAAAAAAAGAGAAAAAGCAATGAAAAATGAAAAAAAAGAAGTGATGTTAGTTATCTTGTGTATAGTAGTTAAGTTTGATAGTTGTTTGTTTGTTTATTTGTGTAATAAAAGACCGGGTCAAGTTTTCGCTACTTCATATATATTTCATTTCCTACCCATACACCTAGCCACGTTACAACCTTGAAAGCCCCTTTGATTTGCATTTATGTTTGACACATTTTAGGAGAATGATTGATTTAGGTACAAGCTTATGATTGTGCAACCACCCGTTTGCCTAGTGTGTGTCTAGCTTATCTTTGCTAGTTTTCACGTGTAGCTAAGAGGAGAGATTTAGAGAGGGGTGCATTGGTTGGGTGTTAAAAAGGGGTTAGTAAAAAGATTGCATGTTTTGCTTGGTTTAGTTTGATCACTTGTTTTGAAACTGATTTGATGAGTTGCTTGGGACAAGCAACGGTTAAGTGTGGGGATGTGACGGGTGGTCCATTGGACAACCCTTAATCATGTTAAAAGACAAATTAATCCTTCACTTAATCGTGTAATTATCTTGAATTAGATAACTACTCTTGTTTATGTTTCAGGTGCAGTTCGGGAGCTAAAAGATGGATTAAATGCAGCTTTGGAGGGTTTGGAGATGGACGGGTCGAGCGTGGAACAAGAGACGAAACAAAGAAGATATTTCAGCTCACCACCGTAAATTACGGTCCTACCGTAATTTACGGTGGACGTGGATTTCATTTGGATGCCACCGTAACTCAGTTTATCAATACCGTAACATGTTTAAGTCCACCGTAAATTACGGTGGAGCCGTAATTTACGGTGGTGGCTGCGATCAGATTTGTAACTGCC
Source organism: Helianthus tuberosus (assembly GCA_030545235.1). Lineage (NCBI taxonomy): Eukaryota > Viridiplantae > Streptophyta > Magnoliopsida > Asterales > Asteraceae > Helianthus > Helianthus tuberosus. The sequence continues at coordinate 179,937,710 of CM060366.1, forward strand.
CTCTTAAATCAGTTTTTATGATGTCTTTTCACATGTTCTCATCATTGGTCGGTTATTGGAGACACTAGGGGCGAATTTTGGTGTTCTTGCTTGGTTGGAGACAATTTCTATCATTCGGTTTATGTTTTTGATTCGTATGAACATTGAATTGTTTGTGATGATGATTCACCAAGCTATGTCCGGCTAAACTTTTCGGTGATCATCTTAGGTGAAGGTTTCTATTGAACTTTTGTGTGTTTATTTCCGAATTTCTAGAATGATAACTTGCGTTGCTTGAATATCATGGTGTATGTTTAATTGCTTGTAACTTGTTAATTGATATTGCAATTTCTAGTCTCAATCGTACGTTCTTGGTGCCGTTGGCAATCGAGATATCACGGGAAGGGTTAGGGTTGGTTATTGATTAATTGGTCATCGGGAAACAACCTCGCGTTTATATAATCCGAGTACTTTGTTCCCTTTTATCACTTCGATTATGCATGCACGAGTTATGTCTATGTAACTCTTTCTAGTTGGAATTACACACAATTGTTTAAAGAAACTGAAACCTAAGGTGATCATTGTTCTCTCCTAATTTGTTCTACAACCAACATTTGATTTGCAATTAGTTTTTAATTTAGTTTTCTAAAACAACAATCCAAACCATTAATCTTTATTTTTCTGCAAATTAGGTTAATTGTAGTTAATTGCAAGGCTATATAATTGACTTATTTTCCACATACTCCCTGAGTTCGATACCCTATTACCGCTATCTATAGTTGTTTTTGGGATTAAATTTGCGTGACCCACGACAATCACGTCAATGCTTACCAAACCTGTAGATTGAATTCTCAAAATGCCGATTCCTACTCCACTCTTACCAACCTGGGAGTTCCGGCAAGTCATACTAGTGACCAAATTTCAATTTACCAAAAACAATCTAAGAAAGATGCCGATTCATGCTCCACGATTACCAACTTGGGAGCTCCGGCAAGTCCAGGATTTTACTGTTCATAATAGGTACCATCCCAGTCACAAACCAGGGATGATACTTTACCTTGCTTCTTTGTTTTCTTTTCGTAAAATTCCTTGACTCCTTTTACCTTCCTGTCAACCATTTTCCAAAAATATGTTTAACTTTAGAATTAAAGGCTTTCTCAATATCAAACTCTTTCTTTTCTAAGAAAAATTGGTTTGAAATTTCAATTTTACCAACTTTTTTCTTAAAATTTTCAGCACGAAGTGGTGGAAAATTCACATCATCCACAGTCGACACTGATTTTTCACCTTTAATCTCAACCTGTGGCTCCTCTGATTTTGTGGAATCAGATTCATCGCCAGAAAATAGCTCCTCTGATTTTGATGAATCAGAATCATTGCTAGAACTATCATCAGACTTCTTAACAACCCATTTTTGGTTGTCAAGATTTCCCTTTTTCTTGTAAAATCTGTTTGAACATTCACCAATTTCAAATTTTGAATTTTTGAAAAGTTTTGATCTATCAATTGGTGATTCAAACACAACTTCTTTAACTTTTAGTTTACGAGAAACTCCCTGTTTTAATTTTATTGCCTTGGAACAATTCTTGGCAATATGTCCAACATTGTTGCATTGGAAATAGGTTCTCGTTTCTTTCATCTGATCAGCAAACTTCATTTCTTCTTGCTTCTTTGCAAGGAATTCTTTATTTGATTGCTTCCAGAAATGACTCTTTTGTTCTTCTTCAGCACTTTTTCCTGAAAAGAATATCATTTTTGATTTAAAATCTCTAACATATTTTTCATTTTTATGATTTTCTGGTGGAATAAATCCTAATCCTTTCTTTTTGAAATTACCGTTATGGTTTGGTTTCTTTCGATAACCAGAACCAGAACTGTAACCCTTTTTCTTGTTTTCTCTTTGTTGAACTCTTGAGGTGTACTTTTTAGGTTTATCATTAAGATTTACATCTTTTATTTCAGAAATATTTATTTCTGTCAGTTTAAAAACCTTTTTAATCATGTCAGGTTTGGCACCTCTATTGGAAATTCCTCATCAGAATATAATTTGTCGGAATCATTCAATGTATATGCAACTTTGAATGTTTCCTCATTCAAATTAGATTTTGATAACAGGAATTCTTTATTGTAAACCCTTTTGCCCTGTTTGTCGGTTTGACTCGGAATGCTTGACTCAGACTTTGACTTTGACATAGACTCCGATTTTGACTCCTCGGATTCATCTTTATCCAACACCTGATCGACCACTTTCTTTGTTAACTCGGACTCATGATCAGTGTCAGATGACGTAAACGTGACATCGATATTTTCTGGCAAATTAACTGAAGACTCCGACTCCCACTGTAAATTTGTTGCCTTTTCGACTCTTTCTGAATTTGGATTTCTCGGGGAATATCCATTTTCAAGCGGGGGTGGACACTTGTTGTAACTGACACCTTGTTTCTTACCAGATGTCTTTTCTTTAGTATCCTTCTTCTTTTCTTTCTTCATTTCAAGAGTCTTTTCTTCAGATACTTTCTGTTCTTCAGTTACTTCATCGTCTTCAAAAGCCTTCATGCCTTCAACAGTTGGATAAATTTTGTCAATGACATAAGAAGTACATGAGTAACTTTTCAACAAACGGTTTACTCTTTCAGTTTCAATTCTTTGGGTTTCAAGTTTCTGTTCTAGCACATCACACTTCTCAATGTAATTGTTCACAACTTTCTGCTTTATCATGAAAGCTCCTTGAAGTGTTTTCATGGCTGTTGCTTGTTCTTCACTTGATTGATTGTATTGATTCATGGCTTTGTTCAGAACATCATAAGACTCCTTCAGCCTATTCATGTTGTTCATCAACTCACTGTTTTTCTTCTTTATAATCTCACAGTTTTCACAAACCACCGGAACATTCTTTGCATCAACTTCTTCATCAACTTTGAACTTTGGAACTTCCTTTACCTTCTTCCTTATCACTGGAACATCTTCGTCATCACTGCTGACTGGTGGTTTGACCTTTTTCTTTTTCTTTTTAGCTTTTTCATCTTCACTGTCACTCTCTGCCATCAATTTTAAATCAGCTTCCATTCTTCTTGCATAATACTCTCTATCATCATCACTATCTTCTTCAATACGAGCAACAAAAGCTTTGTGATTTGTAGTTTTGTTTGGATCATAATCATCCCAACTGAAACCTTCCCAGTTAAATCCTTCCGGTAACTTTTCATCATCTTGGTTTATCAGGCATGCTTTGTTATCAGCTGAAATATATTTGTCCCAATTAAAACCTTCCGTTGGCTTTTGATCATCCTGATTCACCATACAAGCTCTCTTTGAAGACTCTTTAATTACTTTCCTACCATGTGCCACTTGTGGTTCTTGTTGTTGTTGTTGTGCAACTTGATGATAGATAGCCTTCCGGTAGTAATCATTGTTGTTGTTGAACGGATTTTGAGCTCCACTTGCTTCCAGGTTTTTGCACTCCCTCTTGAAGTATCCTTTTTCCCTGCAATGAAAACAAGTAACTTTAGATTTATCAAAGCCTAAAGTAGAAACATTAGCTTCACGTAAATCATCTCTTCCTGTGATCTGCTTAAATTTTTCAGCTCGTCTCAACACACTTGCCAAACACCACTTTATGTCCATCAATTCCATCTCTTCAGCATCAATCTGATCGTAATCCTCTTTCGTCAACATTGGATTCCCGATCCGACCTGCAACAAAACTACCATATGATTCCAATACAGTTCCCAACAAATACATGTGACTCTTAGCAATTCCTGCTGAATAATCCTCATCATTCTCCAGATTCAGTACAATGTTGCATTGTAGCTTCTTGCCATTCTTTGTTGTTGAAATGTTCGGATCAAATGATGGATATGATGAAAAATTTGTGTTGTTACTTGATCCTTTTGATGAACTTCCAGATGAACTCTTTGCATTGAAAGCTGTCTCAATCTTCGGTGACATGTTGGTAGTTTTATCACTAACACCACCTTTGTAATAAAGTCTGATATCTTGTTCACCATCGAAATCTTTCATTCTCAAAACCTTTCTCTGTTCCATCTCCTGAGCCTCAATCTTTTCAATGAACTTGCTTAGTGTCAGATTGCTAAACCCTTTCTTGTTCCTCAACATCATGAGATATGTACCCCAAATCTCATATGGTAATGCATCAGCTAGCTTCTCAATCAACTCCTCATTATCTTTCTCGATGCTCAACCTCTTCATGTTAGCTAGCAAATTGCAGTATCTCTCAATGATTTGCTTTGTACTTTCATTTTTCAAACCACGAAACAGATCAAATTCTTTCTTTAAAAGCGACTTTTTGTTCTTGACCATCTCTTGGCTTCCATGAAACTTAGATTTTAAAGCTTTCCAAATCGAATAAGAAGTTCCATTGTGTTGCAAAAGAACCAAAATATCTTCTTTCACAGCTTGTTGTAAAAGACTTAACATCATTTTTTCATCTTTGTATTTCTTTCTATTTTCGGCACTCAGATCCTTAATAGCAATAATCTCCTCATCAATTTTGTCTCGACACATTCCCAAGCATCCAGATAATTTGCTTGTACCCAGTTCTCAAAACGTCCTTCCCAACCCTTATACTCCTCGATGTTCATGAGCTTAGGCGGCTTTTGCATCGGCCCCGTTTCATTTTCTAACATCGTGTTCTGTGCGAGAGTAATCGGAGTAACCGGAGTAGCGAATGCGTTGTAGAATTCCTCTTCCATTTTTCGATTTTTTAAAATTCACAAAACTCTTCTATTCAAACAAAATTAAATTCTCAAACTAAATCACTGTTCAAACTAAATCCCCTCTCAAACGGAATTACCACCTTCAAACGAAATCTCTTATTTCGTTTGAAGTTTCAAACGGAACTACAACTTGAAACGGAATCACAGATTTCAAACGAAATTCTCAAGCGAAATTATGGTTTCAAACGAAATCACCAAACAGTTCAAGCGGAATACTCAATCCAAGCGGAATTAACATGTATTTTCAAACGAAATCAGTCTCAACATGCACTTTCAAGCGAAATCAATAAGAATATCTCAAACGAAATTAGCATGATGTTATCCTTTCGGTCTGATTTTGGTCCAATTGGTCAAGTTTTAAGTTGATTTTAGATCTGAAACTCTCAAGGGTTTGTTAAAATACAGTTACGCACACATTGTGAAAAGATTATCCAATTTTAACCGTGAAAAGATGTTTAATTTTGAAAAGAAGGTGTAGAAAACAGATTTTGCAGCTGAATTGGTAAGAACTCTTCCTCCTGAGCTCTGATACCACTTGTAGGATCGTTTTCAGACCCGAACGAGTCAATCAGAAGAGTTTTGCTCAATACGAAAGGCGGAAACAGACGTATCGAGGTCAATTCAGCAATGTATACACTTTAAACTGTCGTTATATTGATTTCACAATGATTTACAGCGAGACGACACTTCGGCAGCACTTCGTTGCACAAACCGAAACTGTTACAAATGAAATCAAGACACAAGTATTTATAGGGATGCTAATTTCGCTTGAACCAGCTTCAAACGGAATCACTTACAAGCGAAATTAGTGATTTCGCTTGAACTGGACATGACATCTTCAAGCGAAATTAACAAACCTGATTTCGTTTGAAATGACTTTGGGTCATTTCAAGCGAAATTACCTTAAATCACAATTCCTTGAATTTCGTGCCCTAAACTAACTAGATACAAACAAACAAGACTCGTTACAAGATGAAGTCGACAGACGCATGCACCAACATCAACCACAACCATTCACGGGTCAAGACCCTTCAAGAGCATACCATTGGCAGTAACTTATCCTCTGGAATTGCATGCATTGAAAGATGAAATGAGGCAATTCTATACAGAGGATGATCCATCCAAAAGAACCTTCCCATCTCTTCATGGCTTCAGAACTCCAAGAAACATGGATGAATATCTGAAACTAAAAGCCAAGCAAGCTGAATATGTTGCTAAGAAAAAGAGTAAAGAGAAAGGTGACATCAACTTCTCAAGTCGAATGCAGCATGGGTTAAGTAAAGTCAGGAAACTGGAAGACTTTGCAAGAGACTTGAGCAAGGAGATGTCAAATCTGCCACCAAATGCTGATCTTCAAAGAAAGCTGAGGAAAGATCTCTTAGAGCTTATCATGAGAGATAAACCATACCCTGCCAAAGAACATCAGTTCAAAGACTGGCCTCTCACAGCTCTAAAAGAAGAAGTCAACAGATGTGAAAGGATGAAGAATGAACCTCAGATGAAGAAGTCTGCACCAAACCGGAACAAGTTCAAGAAATCCAGTGCAGATCTTACTTTAGAATACAAGAGGAAAAGAGCTGAGTTGGTCACAGCCAAGTATGGGAGTGCAAGGGCCATTTCAAGATGGTCCAGGCAATATATTGATCAAGTATATGATAAGCTTGAAAAACTAAAAGAGACTGATCCTACAGCACCAAAGAAGCCAGCTTACAAAGATAAAACCACTGATGAGCCACAACAGCAGACCCTCTCTCTTAAAACATTGTTGACATCCTCTGATTTATCCACCCATGTCTTAAATCAAAGAAAAAGACAGAAGCAGATGGATGAGGAAGATGAAAAGAAAGAAGCTGACATCATGAAACTGGCCATTAAGAACCAAATTTTGTATGGATTGGATCCTGCTTCATTAAAACTTCAAGCTCAACTTGCTAAAACTGTCAAAAGACTGACAAGCAAACCTCCATCTCCAAACTCTCAACAAATAAAATCTCTCCCAAGAAACCAATTGGACTCAAAAATACTAAAGTGGTAGTCTGATAAAAAGACCCACGTATTGACTCTGCTCAAGTCCAATGGTAGAGTTGAACACATTTCAAGGGAGGATGCATTAGGTCTGGATGCAGCTGATCTCCTAGATCTTTTGGAACTTCAACTTCCCAGGGATGAGGATGATGAAGATTCCCTTAACTTTTTGCTCCAATTCAAAGGGCAAGTTAGGGAAAAACTGATGAGAGAATAAAGATCAAGAATAAGGAAGTGTTTTGGCATCATCTGTTCTAGGGAGAGATTGTTGGCCCATGTAATCAAACCTAGAAGAACAGATGATACTCAAAGCTAAAACTGGTTCTCAACTATTGATCTACAATAAGCTTGCATGTTCTAAGTTCCCTCCAATGAAAGTTCTTCTATCAGCTGATTATTCTAAGTACTGATCTTCTCAACATCTGTTCATCAAAGCACTGTTGGGTATAAAGACTGAAAAGACCTAACAACTAATGATTGTCAAAGACCTAATGAAGACTAAAGCACTGTTGTTTCAAAGGCCTGATCAACCATTGAAGAAAGCACTCAACTGCAACATCAGTGCTTGGGCATCAACAGCGGATAGGTGTATCAGTGTTTTGCTTAAACAGTTGATTAATGTAACAGTGTTTATTTGTATCAGTGTTTAGAGGTGGTTAGTCTGTTAGATGTCACTGTCTAGGTGACGTCAGCATTAGATGCTCAGTGGTTAGGATTGTACTATAAATAGAACAGTACATGTACTGTTCTATTAGCTCTCTTTCACCATTCATCTTGTACGAACTAACTGTGAGCTCAGGCTGAGGGGGAGTTTAGTAATACATGCATGCATAGTTGAATCCTTGTAATTCATACTATCATTTGACTAATGAAAATCATGTTTGTTGAAAACTATCTCTCTTTGATTGTGTTATAAAGTTTACTTTCATTCCCGCTGCATTTCATCTCTGATTTACTTCTTTCATTAATCAATTTGTTAAACAAACACAATCAATATAAACTCAGATCTTAACAGGAAACTAGCGAGATTTTAGGGATTTTGATTATATTGTTAATAAATGAAATTTACAAAAGACACAAATACCCTTCTATCAATTATTTTAAAGAGAAGTTACAATATTATAATTACAATCTTTCAATTGTTTAAAAATCTCTAGATGATGTAATCCAATGGCCCAGATTAGTTCACACAGTTCTTTTTCAACCTAGTGTTCACTCTATAACCCTATCCCATATATATATATCTTAATTTTTTATTTTTTTAAAACTTAGAAGATTTAGTTGATTACGTACTTGTTTTTAGATGTATATAACATATATATATACATAACTTTATTGACGATGTTGTTACTGATTTTTTTCTCTCTTTGCCTTTACTTTTAGTCTATAATATTTGTAATAACTCTTTCTATTTATTTTATTTTAGATATGGCACGACACGAGAGAGGATACGGATAATTATATAGATGTTTTGTTGATGACGTTGATGCCGAAGTTTTTTAGCGAGATAGGTATTTTGTTAGTTTAGCTTTATATATAGATTATATGTAGTTTATTTATAAACTCCCCGCTTGCGGTATGCGCATATAATGTATATATGTGTGGGCGTTGGTGGGAAAAAGTGAAAGTGCACTAATTTTAACGTTGTTTTACTAATTTCGTGAAAATAATGTTAAAAGAGGGGGATGGTTAATCATCCATCATGTGGTGGCGCTAACAGCGAAAAGACAAGGGGGTACATGCACTAATTGGCCTTTGTCTTAATTGTCGAGTGTTAGGTGCCCTATGTCCAAGGTTTGATGCAAAACTACCATCAAGCCGGGGGTCTCACTGAAAGCAGCCTCTCTATTCCTATGGGGTAGAGGTAAGGCTGTCTACACCTTACCCTCCTCAGACCCTACCTTAGCTTTGCTATTGGTGGGATTTATTGAGTATGATGATGTAGTTTATTTATACAATTTAACGTAGTTTGTTATGCATTCAACAAATGATTGTAATTTGACGGGTTTATTTTCCGAATTGGATGTCTATAGGTTTATTTCTGAATTGAATGTGTATTGGTTGGGTTTGATTTGAAAGTGTTCCATTGGTGTATATAAGCTTGATGTCTATTTCTAGAAAACCTTTCTTACTGTAAATGTTTTTTTTTCAGCAAATGTTTATAAGATGGTGTTAAAAAATATTTGTTTTAATAAATATTTGAAAAGTTTTTAAATTAAAAGACGGTGTTCATCAAGTTTAAGAAGGTGTTCAAATTGAACACCATCTAGTAGAACTTTTTCTCTCAACTCAGATGTTTTTGTGTGAAGGAAACTTTTGGAACGAATGAAGTTCCTTCATGCGAAGGAATTATATATAGTGTCACTATACTACATTCGTGCGAAGGTAATACATTTGTGCAAATGTAGATGCTTTTCAAACGGATGTCTACTTCCATGCGAAGGTGTTATCTTCGTGCGGATGTATTCATTCGCATGAAATTCGAATTTTTTAAACTTTTTCAAATCTCAAACATTTTACCAATTTTAACAACCCACTCAGTTAACCAAATCCAAGTTAATGACCTTGATTACCTGATTTGTCTACCAAGTCCAAGTTAACGACCTTGGTGGAACACTTTGTGACAAACTGATGTTTTACTATCAATGTTAAGTTTAGATTAATGAACTTGTATTCCTTTCAAAGCATTTCTCAAATTCAGATTAGCTCCCAACCCGTTGTTCTTCAGATTCTGTTCAGCAGCTTTGGATTTTGAAGATCAGCATTCCATCATCGGCAGTCGAAAATAAAATGAAATAAAAACTTTTTGTATTTTCCAAAGTTTATGCTAAAACACACTGAAAATCTTTTTGGTTTCTAAAATGAAATAGCTATGTACAAACATATTTGTAGACATATTTTTCTGAGTTTGTGTAAGAGGATCATATCAGTTTTTGAGACTTATCACTAACACCGTTGATCTGATTAAACTTTAAGTCTTAAACAAGTTCACTTAGATTGTCAATATGTTTGGCCTCTTAAACCTCTACACAAAGTTCAATTGTTTCAAGATACGATAATTATATGATTTAGAACTTGACTTAATAGTGTTCCCCACCTCAGAATATGCTCATGTATCAATATTCCCTAGATTTCATCTTACAGATGAATATACCAATTTGATATATGTATCTGGGTTAAGCGAGGCCTTGCGAGCTCAGGTTAGTAATACTGTACAGACAAGGAGATGAAGACTTGACTTTAAAGTGGTGTTTCATATTTTGGAATCTTTTGACTGCAATTGTCTGATCTTTTGATTCTTTCAATTTTGATACAGTTTAGGGTTTTTAAAGTAAAGTATTCTACAAGTTCTACGCCATTGCCGACGCAAAATCAGAAGAACTTGTATAATACCCCATATATCAACTAGTTATAAAGACCTAGTATCTCAGAATCTGGAAATCTCTCAAACAAAATTTCGGTGTACTAAAACCATATATCCGAGAGATGTTAACCACTGTTTAAGAAGTTTCGTTATGTTTATATCTCGAAAACAATTTACTAAATGTGCGAAGTCTACAGGCACATCATCAGTGAGACCATTTAAACACTTTTTGGCACTACATTTCTTTAGTGTTCTGTGATAGTCCACTGATGTAGTATCATTTCCAATTTTTTACACAAAAAAACTCGATTTTTGTCTTTTTCTATGTTTTTGTACTTTTCAAATTTTAAATATATATTTTTTCACAACATATTTCTCCCCCTAAAAACAAAAACATATTTTTGGATTTTTGGTTTTAAGGAACGAACTTGAAAAAAAAAAACTTGACAAATCGATGAGAATTACTTCAAATTGCCATCCATCTCGGCTTCACTCTCTTTGTTCCCCCGATGACAAATCTTTCATCCTGTTTAATTTCAAAAGATATTGAAACTTTGTTTTATCAAACGGTTTAGTATAAAAATCAGCTTTTTGTTCATTAGTGTGGATTTTCTCAATACGTATCAACTTTTTCTCGAAGCAATCATGAATAAAGTGATGACGTATCTCAATATGTTTTGTTTTAGAGTGATAAACCTGATTTTTTGTTATCGAAATAGCAACCTCGTTATCTACATATATTGGCCTGTTAAGAAATTGTAATCCATAGTCCCTCATCTATTGTTGAATCCAAAGCATTTGTGAACAACAGCTGGAAGCAGATACATATTCTGCCCCACATGTTGAGAGAGAGACTGTGGTTTGTTTCTTGCACTGCCACATTACCAAACGTGTGCCAAAGAACTGGCAACCAGTAGTTGTAGATTTAGCTATGATTTTGCAACACCAAAGTCTTAGTCTGAGAAGACTTATAGGTTGAAATCGTCGTCGCGTGGGTACTACAAGCCGGTGCTTGGACAACCCTTGAGGTATCGAAGGATCCTCTTGACAATCATTAAGTGAGATACTCTAGGACACGACTGGTAGCGTGCATAGAGGCATGTTGGATACATGATATACGGTCACGATGCTGTCAAATACATCAAAGAGCCAATCATCGAACGGTAGAGAGTTTTGTCAATCTTCTCTCCGGTTCGATCTGGTCCAATGTCGTGTTTCTAAGCTAATGGGGTAGACATCGGGGTTGCGTTAGACATCTTGAATTTCTCCAAAACATCGTTCACATACTTCGTCTGATGTATGAAGATCCCATCGAACTCATCTCAAACCTTTTTCTTCACCTCCCCCATAGAACTCATCTCAAACCTTTTTCTTCATGACTCTTTCAAATTCTTTGCACAACGCGTCAATTGTTGAATCGAATATGATATCATCAACGTAGATTTGTATAATTAGGATTCTACCGTCTACTTCTCGCGTGAAGAGGGTACTGTCTACTGTTTGACGAAGCTGTTGTTGAGGAGATGGTGAGAAAACGTCTCATACCAGGCTCTCGGAGCCTGATGTAACCGTACAATGCCTTGTCTAGTAGGTATACTTTGTCTTTGTTTATCGGATCGACAAACCCCGGTGGTTGGCTGACGTACACCTCCTCCTTCACCTTTCCGTACAAGAAGGTAGACTTTACATCTAATTGATAGACTTTAAATCCTTTCCAAGATGCAAACGCCAAAAAGATACGAACCGTTTCTAATCTGGCTATGGAAGCATTGACTTCGGTGAAATCTATTCCCTCTTGTTGACAAAAATCTTGAACAACGAGTCAAGCTTTATTGCGTACAATTACACCGCGATCATCCTTTTTGCACTTTAAGATCCATTTCGTGTATATCTTTTTGTGATCTTTAGGCAAATCGACTAGTTTCCACACACCCAATTTTTTAAATTGGGAAAGTTCCTCTTGCATGGCGTTTACCCAGCTTTCCTCCATTAGTTCTTCCTTATATGTTTTCGGTTCTACCTGCGAAATAAACATTTGAATGAGAACCTATTTTGAAATGGAGCCACTTTCGAATAAAAACAACTAAAACCCTGATTGAATTGATATCGGGTTTTAACACCAATTTGTAATTCTTCAATAATGAACTCTGGTCGATGGTAAGACGTCGTTCTAGGCATTACGTCATTGGATACACTCACTTCTTGTTGTAGGTTTGTAGCATTTTGTTCGACATCTTGGTTTACAACACAAGTTTCATTCAAAGCACTCGCTCCTTCATTTTGATTGTCGGGTAGACTATCAAACTGAATTTCACCATCATCGGAAGTAGATCCATCTTCATCGTATGTCGGTTTAGCTTCATATTCAGAGTCGTCAAACTGATCAAAACTAGGAGCTGGTTCATTCACTTCGGGTTCATTTGTTCCAGCAGCTTGTGATTTAGGATGTTGAGTACTCGGACCAGCTTCAACATCATGTGTGCCAACGTGTGTCTATGTCACAATGAATGGTCTTGGAATTTGATCTTGTGAAAAAGATAGTTGATGTTGGTAAATCATAGTAAGTTCCTCCTCTGATGATTCGGCTGGCAGGTTGAACGAATTCAAGAGACCTTCATAATCAAACAACCAAGGATCTCCTGGTTTCTGTGTTGGAGATGTGTATCTTTGACAATCCACATGGTGAGCTTGAATTACCCGATTAATGCTAAGAAGATAGACTTGCTTTAACAAACTAGCACACCCCATAAAGAACCCTTCTAAAGACTTAGCCCCAAATTTGCCGTCTGGGTCAATTACTGTACAGGACGACCGAAATGGTTCTGACCATTTTCGATTCGGTTTTTGTTGGTTTAGCAGCTCGAAACATGTCTTTTTATGCGCCTTGACCGTCGATACTATATTAAGTGTGTAACACGCGGATGCCATACCTTCGCTCCAAAAACTTACAGGCAGTTTGAATCAGCGGGCATGGTGCATGCAATCTCTATCAATGTTCTATTCTTTCTTTCTTCTACACCATTTTGTTGCGGAGTATACGGTGCGCTAAACTCATGCAGAATTCCTTTCTCGTTGCAGTAATCTAACATCTTGTTATTCTTGAATTATGTCCCATTGTCACTTCGAATATGTCTGATTGGCAAATGGTACCGATTTTCTAGCTTTTTGAACAAAATCACCCAAGAGAACCTCGAATAGTCATAGGTTCAAACCGATCCATATGAAGCCTTTCTAGTGGAAGCATGACCGAATTCAGAAGATTTCTCGAATGTGACCTCTTTGATTGCTTGCCTTTCTTGCAACTGATGCAGTCGTCATTCAGATTAAAGTTCTTCACATTTACACCTTCCACCAGTTGGTTTTGTACGAAAAAGTTCTTTTTCTGAAGATGAATGTGCCCCATCTTTCTATGCCACAAGATTGATTCCTTCTCCGTAGCTTTTGAGACAAAACACTGTGCTATTTTCGTTGTTCTAGTAGCGACGCTCATGTCCAGAACATAAAGATCGTTTTCGCGAGGAGGGCGCATAAAGATCCATTCTTCCGGTATTTTGAACCCTGGCTTCAGAATCAAACATTCTTTGTCTATGAAGTGTGTCGTGGACCTTTTGTCACAAATCTGAGAGATACTAAGCAGATTGTTCTCCAACTGAGCAATATAGTTGACTTTTTCGAATGAAACCATCTCGTTGGTTAGAGTTCCTTCGCCTACTATTCGACCTCCTTGATTGCCAGCGAACCAGACGTAGCCTCCTTTTATGGATTTGACATTGTATATGAGTGCTAACATCCCTGGCATGTGCCTGGATACTCCGTTATCCATAATCCGCTTTGATATGGTGGATCTTGGAAGCCCCTACACATGCACTCAAATAATTACTTAAAGAGTGAGACCCAAGCCTTTCCGGTCTTGGGTGGGTTTGCAATATTGGTTTCACACACACTTTCACATGTTTGTTCAACTTTCTTGATATTCCTTTGTCTTGATCACCCATGTTTGGTTTTTCAAAACTAGTTTCTTAGCATAGAATTTAGATTCTTTTTGTTCAACTATGTTTGAAGTTTCACCAGATTTCCCATTTGTGACATGTACTGTTACTGGTTAAACTTCTTTTGTAGATTCATTGTTTCTTTTCAAGATTTTAGTTGGAGCAAACATTGGTGATTTTTGTTTCAAATCTTTTGAAGTCTTTTTAACACCATGAACAGGTTTAGGCTTTTGTGGACATTGATTAGCAATGTGTCCAACTTGGTTGCACCTAAAGCACATTCTACTATATGTTACAACAGTAGATCCTTCAACCTGTTCTCATTGTCTCTTCTGTTCAAAGAACTCTTCATCAGGCAGTTTGCTAAATTGACTTTCATTTTCACTTTCTGAGCTAGTTTAAGACACGAAAGTCATTTTCTTTGCAAACTTTGATTTCCAAACTTGTTATAAGTTTTCTTACCATATCCCGAACCGTTCCTCCCATAATAATAATTTTTCTATTGATAGTTAAAGTAGGAACTTCTTGGTTTAGAATAGTAAGATTTTTCCTTTTAGAATTCGAAATGTCACACCCCAACCGATGGCGGAAACATCGGAATGAGACGAAAATAAGATTGCAAGAGACTTCATAATACTACTTGTGACAATATTTAATAAATCAAAATTTCATTTCATTACTAAATCAAGTACATGGTTCGAAAGAAAATTACAACATATCAAGAAACAAAATACAACATAAGTACTAAATTTAAAGGTACGTTTCTAGTCTTCCTACTAGATTTTATTCATCATCATCATCATCAATTTCCTGCAATACGTGTTAAAGTAAAGATCAATACAAAAGTATTGGCGAGCATACAGATTTAAATACTAGCATAAGTATAAAAGTTTAAACGAATCAACATGGAAAAATTCGGATACTAAGAATCTAACATGGCAATACTATCATGCAACAATAATTATCAACCCAAAGATTCCCGCTAGCATAATCCTATCATAGCAATGATAAGACCGTTTTGTTTACTTAACATGACCTCAAGAATACGGGCGGTGTGTTACTCCTATAGCGCTATACATGTTAAGGAGGCTCGTATGAAATTAACGACAAGAATAAAGCAACAAGTATCATGTATATGTTCAAGTATATCGTATCAAGCATGTATATTGGATTGTTTATTTGTAAGCATGTTTATACGTGTGTGTGCGTTTTGATAAGTTACACGTATTACACCCAAAAGTGTTAAAATAAGAAGGGGTCATGTATACTCATGGTTTTGCAAGCTTTCCGAGTTAACCCGTAAAGTTGACAAGTTGTTGGAGATGGAAACACCGAAGTTACCCTACATGGGGGAAACGAAGGTGTATGAGTGTTCGGAGTTGGAGGATAGTTCGGATTTGGAAAGTGTAAAAGTATATGTATGCGAAATTATATCTTGTCTTAAACACTCATTTTGACACAAAGTTTTATGTGATTCCATGGGTCATAACTTGCCCATTAGAATCAATGATGAGGAACAAAAGACAAAGATAATATAGCCTAAGTTCATAACATCTAACCATAATTCGGTTAGTATTATAAATTCGGCTAAATATATATATATATATATATATATATATATATAGAAACGAGATCAGGAGAGAACGAGGAAAAGTGTGAGAACGGTGAGAACTGATCTAGGCCCAACACGTGGCAGGGAGCGCTAATTGTTATGCCGGGGTACGATTGTCATTGTCCACTCCCCACTAAACAACGGCGTTATGATTCCTTTGCCCTAAAATAATTAAATATAAATGGCGTTTTCATCTTTATGCTAGTTTACATGGCGTTTTATTTAAAAAGTGTATTTTTTACAAATGGCGTTTATGTTTTAATGGCGTTTTCATCTTTATGCTTGTTTTTCATGGCGTTTTATTTAAAAAGTGTATTTTTTATGAATGGCGTTTATGTTTTAATGGCGTTTTATTGATTTCCTATAGATTTGGCGTTTTTGTGTTTCTGTTGTGTTTCATTTTGAAACAGACAACATAGAAATGTCTTTCCCAGATTATTGGCACGAAGACCAGTTTATAATCCTTGATGGTTTTTTGTTTCTTTTCTCCTTTGAAACGTGTGTTTTTCAGAACAGTTTCCATGTTTCTGTTGAATTCATTGTTTCGTGCATCTTCTGTTGTCGTTTCGTAGTATGCCAGAGCATTCTGTAATATTGAGTACCACATAATTAAACAACAAAACAATGTCCTGTTATAATTTTATCAATTATATATAGCAAAAGAGTTACCGGCAGTAATTATGTGCAGAATAACGTTGAGGGTGATTCATGAGCCTTGTATCTTTCTTCATAGTTCAGGATATGTGCCCAACATAGAATAATTGAAACGTGTGCTTGAAATCCTGGTTTCATGCTCTCACAGATCACCCTCATGAGAAACTTTTCTCCCATCTTGAACAGCTCAGTTCTAAAAAAAAACATCATTTGGCATTTTAGTTATACCAACTCATTCTATTATAATACATGGCGTTTTGATTGTTTTTGCATGCATATTCTCAAGTAAACGTTATGAATGGAAAGTTTAGCGTTTTATTTTGAGTTGTTCTCCCATCTTGAACAGCTCAGTTCTAAAAAAAAACATCATTTGGCGTTTTAGTTATACAAACTCATTCTATTATAATACATGGCGTTTTGATTGCTTTTTGCATGCATATTCTTAAGTAAACGTTATGAATGGAAAGTTTGGCGTTTTATTTTGAGAGAAGTGTACATACTCATAATCGCCGATTCCAGTGAAGATGTATGTGGAAAGGTTATTTTCAGGGTTTGTCCTTTTTTCATGTATTACCACTTGCCACCTTAGATAAGGTGACAAACATGCCTTACTCAATTTTTAATCTCTCTTCTCCTCTTCAGCCACATTCTTTTTTTTATATTTTTATCTTCTTCATCATCTTTATCAGCTTTTTCATCACCAGGCAGCTCTTCAGGGTTTAAAATTTTATTTTCTTGCATCAGCTTTGTGATGTCTGGAGTGTTGTCCTCATCACCTTTCTCCTGCACATATGACATGTTTGGCATTTTTGGTGGTGATGTGTTGATGGCGTTTTCATCCTGGGGTTTATTGGGTGTCTCTTCCTCTTCAAAACTTTTCAAAAGGTTTTTCCCAGATGTAGTTGGTGGCTGTTCATATGTCGTTTTATCAAACACTGCCCCTTGTTGGTGAACACTTTTGTTCACCATCTCCCCTTCAGTTTTTTTCTTTTTCAGTGTTGAATGCCTGACTGTCTTGTGTTTCTGTCGTGGCGATCTTTGGTGTCTTATCAAATACAGGCATTTTTGGGGTCTCTTCAGCAGGTTGTAGATGTTTTTTTATTGCTTTAATTACTTCATCCACCATCTTTGAATTATCAAGACCTTCTTTAATATCAATCATTTGTTTTAGATCTTGTCTTGGCAGCTCCAAAATCTCAGCAATATTCCTCTTAATTATTTTTTCCCCATTGTATCTTGAAATGTGATATTCAAGTATCTTGAAATCACAACTCCACCTATCAATATCGTTTTCATTTACATCTTCATCTGATGATATAGTATCCTCTTCATCATCATATATGGGGGCTGTTGTAGCAGTCGAGGGTTCGGCGTTTTGTTCTATTGCCACATCCCTTGTATCCCCTTCTCCTTCCCTTTCTCCTTCCCCTTCTCTTTCTCCTTTTCCTTCTCTTTCTCCATCCCCTTCACCATTCCCTTCCCACTCCCCTTCTTCTTCTTCTCATTCCCCTTCTCTTTCTCCTTTTCCTTTTCCTTCTCCTTCTTCTCTTCCTTTTCCATCATTTTCAACTTCAATTGCGTTTTCATGAACTATTTCCACTTCCATGGTGTTTTTATCAACTGTTTCCACTTCAATGGCGTTTTCAATTCCAGCCATCTCCTTCTCCCTTTCTTCTTCATTTTCACATCCTTCCTCTCCTTGTTCTTCATTTTCAAATTATTTGGCCTTTTCATGAACTGTTTGCTCTTCAATGGCTTTTTCTTTTTCAGATATCTCCTTTTCCCCTTCTTGTTCATTTTCATCTTCTAGTACTACCTCATTTTCATCCTCAGTTTCTTGTGTATCTTCTTCTATTTCAGCTGGCATTTCTTTGGCGTTTTCATCAACAAATTTTGAGATGTTCTCCAACAATGTCATACATTGTGAGTATTTAATGTGTACCAGGAGGCTGTTTGGGTATTCAGTCTTTGACTGTTTTAACAATGCGCTCATTTTATTGTAACAATCTTCTAATTCTTTGTATGCTCCATCCAATTTATCAGCCATTTCCTGTTATATTAAATAAAAGGATTTTGTTTATCATGGTGTTTTTTGGTTTTTTTTTTTTTAAATTTATTATTTGAACAACATACCTCTTCAGGTTCTTTGTTTTGTTCTTCTTCATCAAGATAAATGTTGTCATACTGTGTTACTCCTCTTATAAGAGCATGGTTTCCTGATGCAGAAACTTCAAACATCGTTTCCCGGCTTTCTCTATCCTCATTCACCATCCTTTGAAGTGAAGCCCTTCATCATCATTGAAGGGCATGGCGTTTTGCACCTCATAGTTATAATGATCATCATGGTCAAAACCATCATCATCATCAAACTCATCATCATGCTCATCGACCTTGTAAACATCATCTTCATCTTCATTCTCAACATCATAACCATCATCTTCATCATGAACAACAACCTGCATTTTTCTTGTTTTTTGGGGCTTGCTTCCTTTACCTTTTTTTACGGTTTTCCTTTTTACTTCATTGCCCACAAGGTGTTTTGCCATTGCACTCTCAAATAAGTCAAGAGTTTCTTTTGTAACCCACTCAATTGGGTATCCTTCTTTTCGGTCCCATTTTTTCCTGTTGCAAGCATCGTTCACCAAGGCAAGTTGTAACAAAATAGTTTTTTCAAATGACAGATATTTTTTGGCGTTTTAATGACACATAAATGAATAGTGAAATTTTATTCTTACCGCAAGTATGATCAGTGGCCCTGTGTAATGCTTTTTGGGAGCCTATGCGGTTTTGGCGTGTTGCAAGCATTGGATGATATAACTACACCAGTTCATTTGGTTTATTTGAATGTTTGGTGTAACATTGTGCAAGAATTGTTTGTTGACGACTGCATTGTCAGTTGCATGCCCCATTATAATGAAGAATGCTACAAGGAAATTTAGGCAAAAGTCTCTCCCAAAGCCATGCATCATAGGCAAAACGTTATCAAAGTATATCCTCACACTTGGTCTGTTAACCCAGCCCAACCCTCGGAACTGTGCTTTCCACTCAGCCACCATGTGGTCTTTAGCTGTTGGTCTTTTTTTCATGTTCACGGGCACCCTTCCATTTGGTATACCCGTTAAAGAGTTTACCAATTCTTCATTTATATGTATGGTATGGTTGCCAACGTTTAGGGTGTTTGTCTTTTCATTATAATTTTCAACCAACCAGTACGCAAGCATTGTCAGTACGATGTCTATTTTCAACTTTAGTGTAGCACCAAACCCCATTTGGTGTACTGTCTTTCTTTGGTTTTCGTTTAGTTTCATAAACCAACAAGTCAAGTTTGTAGGTTTTACTCTTGACAAGATCCTAGCCCCACTAAACTCATGATATGGTTCTTCCTCAATGTCCACATTCTGACTTAATGCCTTTCTCTTATTGGCGTTTTGGGCCTTTCCAGTATGCACATTTATTCTCAGTCTTAACCTCTCTTCGCCTATAAAAAATGATTTCATGGGGTTTTATTTTATGGCGTTTTAATAGTATAACTTAATATAACTATGATACATTTATGGCATTTTATAAATCAATAAGAGATTATAGATGTTGAATTACTCAATAACTGTTAAATGGCGTTTATAACAGAAACCATACATTTTTTGGCGTTTAGTAACAAAGCTATGACAGGATTCATATGTTGTGGCCTTTAGTAGCAAACGATACATACTTTGGCGTTTTGGCAACAAAGTGTGAAAGTGTATTTTTACATCACGAAAAGTAACATTTTGTGTACCATGTCCTCTTGTTGTCTTCTTTCTTTGCTCGTTCGTTTTTTGGCGTTTTGCAGCAGATGACCCTTCCCCTTCCCCCCTTGTAGAAACTGCAAATTTGTGTTAAAATTAGAACGCCAAAAGCAGCATAAACTAGCACAATGTAAATCGAAGTTAACTCACTATGTTTTTTCCTCTGGATCTGGTTTGATCTTTCGACGCCATAGTTTTTGTTGTTTCACGTTTTCTAGGGTTTTCGCGTTTTACGTTGGTTTTGGGGAGGTTTTTCTAGGAAGTATATATGTTTCGGTCAGGCTTTGATGTGTTTTGTATATGGACATTTACCTTTTTTCCCTTATGGAAGCGCTCCACACTAATAAAAGTGATGTTATTTACGAAAATGCCACCACATCATGTAGTCCATAGATTGTTTTGATCTGACGGTTCCAAATCGTTCTCACCGTTCTCCCACTTTTAGTCGTTCCCTCTAAATCCTCACCTCTTTGTGTGATTCACCAAAGCACAAAGTTTACCAACATAGTTGGTAAACCCGGTTGGTCATGAATGATAAGAAAATATAACTAACTACCTAGTTCATCAACTAGCCAAGTAAGAATAACCCGGGTGTTTCATACCCATCATGGAAAATGTTGGAGATGCGGCGGGGTTGTGTTGCTTTAGGACTAGGAAACTACTTGGAATATCATGATAAATCATCAAGTGAGATGGTGGAACAAGTTTGGATAGCCAAGGCTTCCATGGTTCACACCTTTACCAAAATACAAGTCTCACCATATTGAAGATGGTGAGCTTGGATGGTTTCATCACTTGTAGGTCATCTTAAACTTTGTCAAAAAAGAAAGTTTAGAGGGTGTTTGCACCTCTAAACTCATAAGAATCAACCTTAAACAAGTCTGATAACCATGGATGGGTTTAGGAACATGTTAGGCATAAGATTCATGTAGGAAAGTGTAAGTTTTATAAAAGTTTACAATACAATCTTCCAAAACAGAAAGTTTGGACCTCAAAATGGTGATGTTCCACCTTAGTTTACCATGGTAAACTTGTGGAAACACTCCTAAAGGTGTTCCATGTGACACCTGTGTCACTTTGACCATCAAACAAATGCCAAACCAATGAAATATTGTATTTCATACTTAGGATTTGTAAAAATATGTGTATCGTTTGCACATATCAACTCTTGTTCGATTTCAAGCTCTAAATCGCTTCTGGAAGGTTATACGCGCAATGATGTGTAGATATAACCAGCTTAATGCAACGAACACTCCGGAATAGTGAAATAGGCTTAACATACCTTAAATAACCTTTACATAACTTAGAAATAAGTTTTTGAAGGCTTTGGTATGGCAAAAAAAACAAGTTAATTCGCTTACAGGGACTAAACTTGACAAACTGTGAAAGTATGCCATAAGTTAAACATACCATAAATATCCTCTACATAGCTTAGAAATAGGCTTTGAGGTGTTCGGTGTGCTAAAATAAACTTTTGGGTCATTCAGGGACTAAAAGCGTCAAAAAGTGCACAAGTTTGCACTTTCGCGCATAACTTACGTTCTGAATACATCCGGACATCCAAAAATTTATGTAAGCACTAAAATATTTTATTTTAGTGTTTGGCATGAGAAAATCCATTCGTCACGCCATTTGGATCGTTTTTCGCGCTTATGCGCATTTCCGTCGTAATTAACCGAACATCGCAACCGTACGGCCAAACGAACTGACACCCAAGATATTTTTGAACACATTTTAAGTTCCCTATACTTTAACTTCATTTAGAGCTTTGAAATGGGGTTAACGGGCCTTAAACGTGTCAGAAATGATCTTATTACACCGCAGGGACCAAATCTGCCATTCTGCCAAACTTGGTCCTTGCGCACCGTAACACTCTGAGTGTTGCGGTGCGCAAGCAGGGGTCAGATGCAGCAAAACGTTTTTCAGCTGCTGTTAACAGCCCTTAACCCTTTCCAAAGGCCAAGTGCCACATGTTAATCTCTTGTGGTGGCCAAAATCAGTTACCACAACATTCCGACAAGTGTACGGGCTAGATCATTCCCTCTTCTCCAAGAAACGATCCTAACGGTGAACCGAAAACTATAAATACCCAACCCCTTTCAATGCCAAACCCACTTGAAATCTGAGATTTCTCTAAGTTGGGGTGTTTCATCACCTCATACCTGAGAATACTTGGATTATCAATCTTGCGGGGACCCTTCGTAAGTATTCCTTCGTTCTTTTATTGCTTTTCGAGTCCGAAAGTCAAACTTTGTTTGACTTTCTGCATTGACCAGTTTATGGTCAATGCGAAGTTCGTTTGAACTTCGCAACGTGATTGTAATCACGATGGTTATAGTCCCTTGTGACTATGCCTACTGATTACCACGTTGTCTAGGGTCGTAAGGGTAAGCGATCTAATAAATCGCTTATACCTTCGAACCCGACCCATTTGGTCGATCTTTAGGATCCGACCAAATACATTAGGTGACCATAGTATATAGGGAATAACCTTCCGGGGTTATACCTTATGGTCGCTTCGTTTAAGTAGTTGTATGATAGGTAGTTTATATGCCTTTGGTAAATTACCAAAATACCCCTTTGATGTCAAAATTCATTTTAAACATATGTAACATAACTTTTGACATCTAAACTGATTTGACAACAATTTTAGACATTTTAAGGCATATGTTACTTGTCATAGGACTAGTTAGGCGGTCCAAACGCGTTTTACGCGAACGACGCGTTAAAGTAGCATAAGCTTCCTAAACGGGTCGTAATGGGTCGTAAGCACTTAGGTTAGGTTTCATTTAGTTTGTAGGCCTTGTTAAACCATACTACATGAGTTCCAATACTCATTGGGTTTACGAGCCCTCATTCTATCCGATCTTCCGATATAGGTCCGGATTATTAACATAGTTACCTATATTAGGTGCCGTTTGATTCCGTGATCTCTAGCATTGCTTGGTGGTTATCTTAGGACTTCTGAGCAATCTCAAGTGAGTACATAGACCCCTCTTTTACTGTTTTCCAAACTGTTTTGGGGTGAAACACATGTGCCTACTTGTTACTTTCATGCTTTCACATCATATACCTGTTATGTTCGTTAGTACATTATAGTACATGTTTTACATTACATTTCATGCTATATATGCCCATTGTGTGCGTACTTAGTACATTGTTTCACATTACATTTTATGCTATGTATGCCCATTGAGTGCGTACTTAGTACATTGTATCACATTACATTTTGTGCTATATATGCCTATTGTGTGCATACTTAGTACATTGTTTTACATTGCATATTGTTGCATATGCTCATCCAGCGTATGAACACATTATATTACATTTTGAACCATTGTAACCATTTGACTATGTGAACCGTTGTAACCATTTGACTATGTGAACCGTTGTAATCGTTTGATCATTTGAACCGTTTGTAGCTATTGAACCGTGTGACCCGTAATTGGCTATACATAAACATTTCTACAATTGTTAAACATTACATCTTGGTGGTTTGGTTTGTGTAAGTGATTTAAGTAACGAGACTTGTGTAATATGATACAAGCATGGTGGATACGCCGCTGGTACTTCCTATATATAATTGTTTGTATGGTATTACATATCGTAGCGTTATTTGAATCATTTCAATTTGAGACATATAACATTTTATACAAATAACATACTTTTCACAAGACATTGATTTACAAACAACTTATCTTATACAAACTCATTTTACATGGTTACTCATTTAACCATACATTATTCTCTTCTTTATACATATCATCTGATCTTATCGTTTTTCAAATGATTTACAAGACAAAGCAAATTACAAGGTTCATGACTAAACATTTTCTCAAACATAAGTCATGAATTCTGTTTTCACAAAACCTATGTATCTCACAGGCATTTTTATGCTGACGTACCTATTTTCACATGTGTTTCAGGATATGATGCATAGGATTTATCAAGATACACTTAGGCGAACTTGGGCCTTAGCGACAATAAAAGATTCAAGACTAGTTATTTATGTTATGTTTCTTTGATTGTCAAGACATTGTAACTATTTTAATCAATAAAACAATATTTCAATTTCCATGAGTTATGAAACAATGATTCTGTTACAACACTCCCCGACGTTTTCCGCCCCGTTTTGTTGTTCTACGTGGTCGGGGTGTGACAGAAGAGTTGGTATCAGAGCCAATGGTTATAGGGAATTAGGTTATTAGTAATACTTTGACCTAGTCTATAACCTTTCTAGGACCCTAAGGCGAGTTTACTGTCGTTTAGTCATAAAACAATACCGTCACCTATCCTTAGGCGACGACCACAACAAGAACATAAATTTCAAAACCGCTTTAAAAACTAATCATCTGTTCTAGGATGATTGATTACTAGGTTTTGAACCCCTTTGAATTTTCAAAATCCCATCAAAGTTGGTCTAAATAGTGTGAACACGTGCAAACTGGAAGGGTGGGTGACTGTACCCTGAGTTTTCTGTCTAAGGCTAGAGTGTTCGTACAAATCCACATAATCGGACCAGTCACTCTTACCTGGGAACTCTTGGGGTGAGTGTCCACTTATAGGCGAGCATGTCTTCGCGATACATTATTTTTGACCTATTTACTTTGATAAATCACCAGGGTCGTTTGTTGCATTGTAGTAACAAACAAATGACCACCATCCTTGCTTTCATCAGATTTGTTTCATCGCATTCTTTTCGTCTAATTCTCTCACTCGTTTCCTTTCATGTTTGCCTCTTTTAGAATGCCTCCTCGACGCGAGAACCAGATAGCGACTGCCGAACTGGCAGAAATCATTGCGCAGCAAATGGCTGCTCAATTCCCAAACCTCTTTGCTCAATGGAACCAAACAACAACAACAATGGTCCATGCAATTTCAAGAGTTTTAACTCGGCTAAACCACTCAAGTTTAGTGGTTCTGAGGGAGCGACTGGGCTTCTTCAATGGTTCGAGAGCATTGAGAATACTTTCCGCCACGTGCAGTGTCCTGACAATCGCAAGGTCGAGTTTTCTTCGAGTGTGTTCCAGAAGAGGGCCCTTACGTGGTGGAACGGAGTTATGAGAGATCGTGGTGCAGAAGTTGCTCTAGCACAGACATGGGCTGAACTTAGGGCACTTATGATGAAGGAATTCTGTCCTCGTCACGAGATCAGGGCCTTAGAAAGGGAATTCGACAATCTTAAGCAAGACAGCGGTGAACATCGAGCATACACTAATCGATATGAGGAGCTGAGCCTGTTGTGTCCTACCATGGTTACGCCTTTGGATAAGGTGTCACACCCCAACCGATGGCGGAAACATCGGAGTGAGACGAAGAAAGATTGCTCATCACACATAACGCTAAATTGTGACAATAGAATTAAAGATAAATTGATTTCTTTCATAAATAAATGTTACAATACATGAAATTTGAAATACAACATGTTAAATACAAAAAGAACAATACGACAACAAATACGAC
Source organism: Helianthus tuberosus (assembly GCA_030545235.1). NCBI lineage: Eukaryota > Viridiplantae > Streptophyta > Magnoliopsida > Asterales > Asteraceae > Helianthus > Helianthus tuberosus. The sequence goes on from CM060366.1 coordinate 179,963,317, forward strand.
ATTTATACAACGTATTTAATCTAAACGTCTATATGTGTGTCTAGGTATCAACGCTACTTCATTTCATGGCATTATCATCCTCAACCTGTAACATGTTTAAAATAAAGTTCAATGCAAAAGCAAAGGCGAGTATACAAGTTTGGTACGTACATAACAAAAGATAAGTTTTAAACAATTCCTCATAGCAAGCATGTGATTCAAGATAAACAATAAATATGGCATGTGTCTAACATATCAAACCAAGGAAACGCAACATGCTCATGACATAACCACAAGTTTACGGGCGGGTCGTTAATCCTATAGCGCTACATATGTCACGGTTTGGCTCGTACGAAGTTAATGATAAGTTCAACACATAAGTTTCACCCAAGTTTAAAGTATCAAGCCATCACGTATACAAGCATGTTATAGGAATGTTCATGTGTTTAAGCAAAATGTTCATGTGTAAGTTTTGATAAGTAAACATGTTACACCCCAAAAGTGGTAAAAGTAAAAAGGGGAAAAATACGAGTATACTCACAAGGTTTGCATATGCTTTCCAATTATCCAATTATTGACGAGTTCGATGAGGTTAAAAGGTTGAATGTGTAAGGGTTAAAGTTCAAGTATGCTTAGGGTCGGAATTCGGAATTTAAAGTATATCAAAAGTAAGTACATGAGAAAGTAACCATCTAGCACCTAATACTCGTTTTTGACACTAGGAAACCCATAGGGGTTTGAATGTTTTCATGGGTTAAAGTACCCATTAGAATCGTAACGAGAATCAAGTTCTTAGATGATGTAACTTAGTATTTTGACAAATAACCATTAGATTATCATCAAAAGTTCGGTTACTATAAGCATTATATATTCTATATATTATATATCATAAATTTTAGTCCATCAAGTATAGCAATTTTATCATATAAGTCATGCATAGAGGTAGGAGGGTAACCTTCCTTTTAAAACCTCTTTCTTAGATTCACCAATGCACAAGTTATCACAAGGACAACAAGGATGGTCATGAACAATATGGAAATGAAACATACTAATTCAAGTTTAATTTAACAAGTATAAACAAAATTTAAATGGGTGTTTGAACCCAAAACTTTGATGGAAATCCCCTAAACACAAACCCACAACCATATACTAAGTTGTGAGCTTGGTGGGAACAAGATTCCATCAAGTTTTCTATCAAAACAAGAAGATTTAAAAAGATAAAAATGAGCAGAAAATAAGGTGCACTTTGGACCTCAAAAATGGTGAGGTTTCACCTTAGTTTGCCCAAGCAAACTTGTGAAAACCTTCCTAGAGGTTATCCAAGTGTTTTAGAAGAATAAACAAGAAAGAAATAGATGAAGAAGTGAGTTAGAACTCATTTAGAATCTCAGAAACTTTCTGCTCAAATTGCTGGAAATTAGATGAGATTAGGGAGTGTTTTTGAGAGGGTTTAGTGGTTTGTAAAGTGGTAAAATGAATGGGAAAGTATTGTTTATATAGAGAGGGATTAGGGTTAATGTTTAAGTGGGATTTAATGCAAGTAGTTGGGAAGATTGGAGCCAAAATGGACAGCCAATGGCTGGGAATTGAGTAGCTTCGCACATATCATGTGCTGGCCGAAATCTTGGCCATTTTCAGCAATGTGTTTTATTTAATTGGACATTTAAGTCCCAATATTTCATGTTAAATGTATTAAAATTATTTAGTGCATAAAGAAATTTAATGTAACCAAAAATGGTCCAATTAGCTTGATTGAGCAATGTGAATGGCTGTGTATTTCGACTGATGCACATGTCCTTCACTTTTTCTTTTTCTTTTTTATTTGAAAATTAATGTCTCAATATTTCATATAAACATTTTATAAGATACTACAATTGTGGAAAGGAAATGGGCCACAAATCAACACTATTTGCGGCTGTTTATGGGCTGGCATAGACTGCCCGTATTGGCACCTCTGATGCTGGCCGAAACCAGCTGAAAGTCAGCCATCCTTGTCTAATTTTGGGTTCCTTATTTTGTTATAATTAAATATAATAATGTCTAATTTATTTAGCATATATATGGTGTAATAAGGAATCAATCAAATAAGTTTATCCAGCCATATTTTTGGGGCTGTGAGTTGCGATCGGCCATAAGGCCATCTTTAAACTTTCATGTTTGGCACTATGAGTTTGGTTAAAAAAAATAAAGTATATTATGTATCAAGTAATTTATTAAACATAGATATATGTATCAATGTTTAATTTATACCAAACATGAAATTAAATAAGCTTGTATAAAATAAAGTATAGGTTGGGTGTTGTGAACGTATGATCAAGTGTTTGCACGTTTAGGATATCTAGAATCACATATTGATTGTAAGTTACGAAAGTGATTGCAAGGTACGAGTATGTATCAAATGTGTATAAGGATCAAATGTTCAAGCATGAAGAAAAAAAAAATAAAATAATAATAATAATAAAAATAAACGAAGTATAATTCATATGAAATAATTAATTAATATTTTTGTATTACGATCGAAGTCTTGGATGAAACGAAATATGATTACAAGAAATACAAGTTCTTCGAAAATAGAAATATATTACAACCTTCCTAAATAAGGAAAGTTTCGTAAAAGCGGGGCGTTACATAAGGCGATCGAAAAATACATTGATGGTCTCCCTGACTCAATACAAGACATTGTGACTGGTAGCAACCCTACTACAGTAAGACAGGCCATTGAGCTATCTGCAACCTTGACCGAATCTCAGATCAGGAAACGTAAGCTTTTCCGAAAGGGTGACAAGAAACCGGTCGAGGAATCGAAACCAATCGAGGAATCAAAGACCATGGATGAACAGACTGGATCCCCTAAGCAGTCAAAGAAGTGAAAGGCTTCTCAGAACTTCGCCATGGTTACTCACAATGATCAAGCCATCCCCAACCAACCAGCTCAACCCCCTGCTAGGAAGCCATACAATGGAACTGCACCCTTGTGCGACCAATGTGGCCTACATCATCATGCTGGTGTGAAGTGCCGCACATGCCAAGTTTGCGGACTTATAGGTCATACAGCGAGGGTTTGCCCAACCGCAGCTGCACCAAATCAAGCTGGCAACAATCCTGCTCAAGCTCGTTTTCCACCGGGGTCTTGCTACAACTGTGGCGAGATGGGCCATTTTCGTAGGAATTGCCCAAGGCTTGCTAATGAAAATCCAGCGCAGAGATGAGTATCTGACTGACAGGAGACAACGCTGTTTAGAAAATAATCAAGCCTTGTGTATTATTTTCTTTTGTTGTCATGATCCATGAAACAGTTGTTGTTATTATTGTTGTTTTTAAATAAATCTTTTATTTACAATTCAATATGTTTACGTGATTGCATGTATAAACATATCCTCTACAATACCAACAATCAAGGAACCGTATTCCTTGAAGAACAGACTACCCCCAAAATTTCTTCCATTGTATGATCTCTTGCGTTTTCCACGAAAATCCTAAGTACCCTTTTCTTCCAAGAGAAACGAAGCACGAGGCGCCAAGATAATAGCAATCAATAACAAGATAATAACAATTAAACAATTATGTGGTTATGTGCTTATGTGTTCCCTTTTATGTGTCGTGTGATCCAGATTATGTTATCCAAATCCTCGTAGAATCTTACATATCCTTGTACAAGAGATTCATAGTAGGATACCCAACAGTACTATCTAAAATCCTTAATGGACTTCTACGTTGTAGATAAGTCCCTTGGATTATAAAGTACTGCTTCATAATTAGACCCCTTGAGTGGTCTAGTTAAACTGGATGATATAGCTGAAAGGACTCCTTGGTGGCCTAATTAAGAAGATCCTCTGTTGATCTAATTAAAAGGACCCTATGGTAGTCTAGTCACCGTCATCACAAGTTTGATATCCTTCCCCACAACATTACAAAATGAACTGTGCGGACTGTGCAAGGAATTACGTAATTATGGATGCATACATAATTATGGGATTTAGTGCACAGAAATCACAGCAAGTTCTATCATGTATCTAGAGTTAACCCTATTCATTTCCAATTCTGATGAAGCATCCGTTGAGGAAAAATGAACTAGCTATTCATTTTTCACTTCTGAAGAATATCCGTTGAGGAAATGAATATCCGTTTATCCTTCATTTCCAATTCTGAAGAATACCCATTGAGGAAAATGACTCCGTTTGTTCATTTTCGTTCTGAAGAGTATCCGTCGAGGGAAATGAATATCCGTTTATCCTTCATTTCCAACCCTGAGGAAGCAACCGTTGAAAATGACTTCGTTAGTTCATTTTCGTTTCTAAAGATTATCCGTTGAGGAAATGAATATCCGTTGTTAAAACTTTCATTTCCGTACCTGAGGAAGCAACCGTTGAAAATGACTCTGTTAGTTCATTTTCGTTTCTGAAGATTATCCGTTGAGGAAATGAATATCCGTTTATCCTTCATTTCCAACTCTGAGGAAGCAACCGTTGAAAATGACTCCGTTAGTTCATTTTCGTTTCTGAAGATTATCCGTTGAGGAAATGAATATCCGTTGTTAAATCTTTCATTTCCGTACCTGAGGAAGCAACCGTTGAAAATGACTCTGTTAGTTCATTTTCGTTTCTGAAGATTATCCGTTGAGGAAATGAATATCCGTTGATTATTCCTTCATTTCAAATTCTAAAGAATAACCGTTGAGGAAAATGACCCCGTTTGTTCATTTTCGTTTCTGAAGATTATCCGTTGAGGAAATGAATATCCGTTGTTAAATCTTTCATTTCCGTACCTGAGGAAGCAACCGTTGAAAATGACTCCGTTAGTTCATTTTCGTTTCTGAAGATTATCCGTTGAGGAAATGAATATCCGTTGATTATTCCTTCATTTCAAATTCTAAAGAATAACCGTTGAGGAAAATGACCCCGTTTGTTCATTTTAGTTCTGAAGAATATCCATTGAGAGAAGTGAATATCCGTGGAGTTAAAAATCCTTTATTTTCCATTTCCGAAGAACCCATTGAAGAAAATGACTCCGTTCGTTCATTTTCGCTTCTGAAAAATATCCGTTGAGGAAAATAACAAAATTATGCTTTACATATCTTTGATGGCTATTTAACACAAAGTCACAGACATACTTCTACGAATAAATTTCGGGACGAAATTTCCTTAAGTAGGGGAGACTGTGACACCTGTGTCACTTCAACCATCAAACAAATGCCAAACCAATGAAATATTGTATTTCATACTTGGGATTTGTAAAAATATGTGTATCGTTTGCACATATCAACTCTTGTTCGATTTCAAGCTCTAAATCGCTTCTGGAAGGTTATACGCGCAATGATGCGTAGATATAACCAGTTTAATGCAACGAGCACTCCGGAATAGTGAAATAGGCTTAACATACCTTAAATAACCTTTACATAACTTAGAAATAAGTTTTTGAAGGCTTTGGTATGGCAAAAAAAACAAGTTAATTCGCTTACAGGGACTAAACTTGACAAACTGTGAAAGTATGCCAATTTGAACTGTAACGAACATTCCGGAACACGACCATAAGTTAAACATACCATAAATATCCTCTACATATCTTAGAAATAGGCTTTGAGGTGTTCGGTGTGCTAAAATAAACTTTTGGGTCATTTAGGGACTAAAAGCGTCAAAAAGTGCACAAGTTTGCACTTTCGCGCATAACTTACGTTCTGAATACATCCGAACATCCAAAAATTTATGTAAGCACTAAAATATTTTATTTTAGTGTTTGGCATGAGAAAAATCCATTCATCACGCCATTTGGATCGTTTTTCGCGCTTATGCGCATTTCCGTCGTAATTAACCGAACATCGCAACCGTACGGCCAAACGAACCGACACCCGAGATATTTTTGAACACATTTTAAGTTCCCTATACTTTAACTTCATTTTAGAGCTTTGAAATGGGGTTAACGGGCCTTAAACGTGTCAGAAATAACTTATTACACAGCAGGGACCAAATCTGCCATTCTGCCAAACTTAGTCCTTGCGCACCGTAACACTCTGAGTGTTGCGGTGCGCAAGCAGGGGTCAGATGCAGCAAAACGTTTTTCAGCTACTGTTAACAGCCCTTAACCCTTTCCAAAGGCCAAGTGCCACATGTTAATCTCTTGTGGTGGCCAAAATCAGTTACCACAACATTCCGACAAGTGTACGGGCTAGATCATTCCCTCTTCTCCAAGAAACGATCCTAACGGTGAACCGAAAACTATAAATACCCAACCCCTTTCATTGCCAAACCCACTTGAAATATGAGATTTCTCTAAGTTGGGGTGTTTCATCACCTCATACCTGAGAATACTTGGATTATCAATCTTGCGGGGACCCTTCGTAAGTATTCCTTCGATCTTTTATTGCTTTTTGAGTCCGAAAGTCAAACTTTGTTTGACTTTCTGCATTGACCAGTTTATGGTCAATGCGAAGTTCGTTTGAACTTCGCAACGTGATTGTAATCACGATGGTTATAGTCCCTTGTGACTATGCCTACTGATTACCACGTTGTCTAGGGTCGTAAGGGTAAGCGATCTAATAAATCGCTTATACCTTCGAACCCGACCCATTTGGTCGATCTTTAGGATCCGACCAAATACATTAGGTGACCATAGTATATAGGGAATAACCTTCCAGGGTTATACCTTATGGTCGCTTCGTTTAAGTAGTTGTATGATAGGTAGTTTATATGCCTTTGGTAAATTACCAAAATACCCCTTTGATGCCAAAATTCATTTTAAACATATGTAACATAACTTTTGACATCTAAACTGATTTGACAACAATATTAGACATTTTAAGGCATATGTTACTTGTCATAGGACTAGTTAGGCGGTCCAAACGCGTTTTACGCCACGCGTTAAAGTAGCATAAGCTTCCTAAACGGGTCGTAATGGGTCGTAAGCACTTAGGTTAGGTTTCATTTAGTATGTAGGCCTTGTTAAACCATACTACATGAGTTCCAATACTCATTGGGTTTACGAGCCCTCATTCTATCCGATCTTCCGATATAGGTCCGGATTATTAACATAGTTACCTATATTAGGTGCCGTTTGATTCCGTGATCTCTAGCATTGCTTGGTGGTTATCTTAGGACTTCTGAGCAATCTCAAGTGAGTACATAGACCCCTCTTTTACTGTTTTCCAAACTGTTTTGGGGTGAAACACATGTGCCTACTTGTTACTTTCATGCTTTCACATCATATACCTGCTATGTTCGTTAGTACATTATAGTACATATTTTACATTACATTTCATGCTATGTATGCCCATTGTGTGCGTACTTAGTACATTGTTTCACATTACATTTTATGCTATGTATGCCCATTGAGTGCGTACTTAGTACATTGTTTCACATTACATTTTATGATATATATGCCTATTGTGTGCATACTTAGTACATTGTTTTACATTGCATATTGTTGCATATGCTCATCCAGCGTATGAACACATTATATTACATTTTGAACCATTGTAACCATTTGACTATGTGAACCGTTGTAACCATTTGACTATGTGAACCGTTGTAATCGTTTGATCATTTGAACCGTTTGTAGCTATTGAACCGTGTGACCCGTAATTGACTATACATAAACATTTCTACAATTGTTAAACATTACATCTTGGTGGTTTGGTTTGAGTAAGTGATTTAAGTAACGAGACTTGTGTAATATGATACAAGCATGGTGGATACGCCGCTGGTACTTCCTATATATAATTGTTTGTATGGTATTACATATCGTAGCGTTATTTGAATCATTTCAATTTGAGACATATAACATTTTATACAAATAACATACTTTTCACAAGACATTGATTTACAAACAACTTATCTTATACAAACTCATTTTACATGGTTACTCATTTAACCATACATTATTCTCTTCTTTATACATATCATCTGATCTTATCGTTTTTCAAATGATTTACAAGACAAAGCAAATTACAAGGTTCATGACTAAACATTTTCTCAAACATAAGTCATGAATTCTGTTTTCACAAAACCTATGTATCTCACGGGCATTTTTATGCTGACGTACCTATTTTCACATGTGTTTCAGGATATGATGCATAGGATTTATCAAGATACACTTAGGCGGACTTGGGCCTTAGCGACAATAAAAGATTCTAGACTAGTTATTTATGTTATGTTTCTTTGATTGTCAAGACATTGTAACTATTTTAATCAATAAAACAATATTTCAATTTCCATGTGTTATGAAACAATGATTCTGTTACAACACTCCCCGACGTTTTCCGCCACGTTTTGTTGTTCTACATGGTCGGGGTGTGACATTCCAAGCTTTCATGAGGAAGAAGAAGTGATGAGAAGGTGAAGAAACATGAGAAAAGTGCTTACTTTGGCACTTAGATAATTGTTAGTGCATATTATGTATGTCTGCTAGTGTGCGAACAGACTAGATAGAGCGTGTGTTAAATATTGTATAATTGAGATACAAGCGTATGACTTTGGAGTGGATGAGAGAGGTTCGTATGGATGTAACACATTGGTACGGATGTAACTTCATACGGATGTATTTTCGTAAGGATGTAACACATTCGTGCGAATGTAACTCATCCGCACGAACAAGCTCATCCGCACAGAAGTGCTAGTCCATCCCAACCTCATGTATATATATAGTGTCGTGTGTTCGCTAGATGATAAGTTTTGGAGATCCCAGAGGAGAAATGCTGGAGAAATTTTGTTTCTCCAGCTTGTAAACGATGTAAACTCTTTCGGTATGAATGGAATCATTCGACTTATGACTAATCCAACAAAAATTCTACCGAATCTGTTCTATCATATCCAAACTTCCATCTAAACCCGCCCGATCCGGAACTTTTAATTGGTATCAGAGTTATGGTACTGATTTAATCGATCTAACTGTTGATTGAATCACCTACGCTCATGAATTATCGAATTTTAGGTGACCAGACAAGTGTCCAGAAAAAATTTGGTAAATGAAATTTTTTTCAAGTTTTTAACGACAAATACGGGTTGTTCAGGAACACCGTCGGAGGATTTAGAGATTAGATATAATGATGAGATTACAGAGTTTTGAAGATAGTGAGGTAGTCATTGATACCTATGCAGAATGTTTACCATTTGGTATAGTGACAATTAATGGGCCAACAAAAAAATCCGCATTTCATGAAAAACTACCTTTTGTGGAATAAAATCTCATATTTGAGTTTTTCAGAGAATAGAGAGGACTGAATTTGCCAAGTTGGAGGGGGAAATTTAGTGAGGAGTTTAGAGAGGTCAGAATTTGCAAAAACAAGGGGGAATAAAAATTTCATTAGAATATATTGAAATTCCAGCATTTTTGAAATTCAGACATTGCAGCCGTATTCGGGTGGTTCCGACTTCAGATTATCCGGAGATGCATAAGATCTGGATTTGTTAGTTCATGATCATAGGATGTTCAGATTCTTTAGATCGTGACCAGATTTATGTCTTAGGGTTTGAGTCCTGAGTCTTCGTACAAGCCGGATAGCAGGATTAGCGTTAGGAGATGCATTAGTATTGTCGATACTTAAAAGATATCACAGCTTTGTGATCGTCTAAAGTGTTAGAATGGTTAATCTTTGAGCAGATGAGTTGTTTTCTGAACTAACCGCTGGGGAGTGATGATGTTTGTTGATTAAGTTGTTGCGGGGCCTAACGGAGAAGACTATATATCTATTATTGTGACTGAAGAGGAAGAATGTGAATCTGATCGTCGAGGAATGTTTCTTAGATTGCAATGTGTTACCATATGATTTGTTATCCGATGAAGATTTGCTGATTGTGGAAATTACTATTTAAATTGATTAATTATTCAGGAGTGTGCTTAAAGGTGATTACGGTAAGCGGGATTTTAGATTTACGTAGGTATTCACAGACTTGAAATTTACCGGTGTGGTGATTTGAAGTTTCTATAAATTTCCAGTTGGGTTTTTGAAGATTGAAAGATTGAGCTAAGTGGTAGATCAAAAATGAACTCGGATGTGATTAACATTGAAACGGAGATGCTACATTGATTAGATCCAAGTTGATGATTATTCGTGAAGATTGCAGTTAAGCAAATCAGAGGAGGTTGGGAACCGTGCAAACTAAGACCTGAAAATTAATTTCAGGGGAACATATTGAAGATAATGCAAGCCCGATTCATCAATCAAGGGGGAATTATCTGATGATATCAAATGTTTGATTGAAGTTGCAAATATTTAAACATGACTCTTATATTCAAAGATCAAGATTCGACAGTGACGACCAAGGGGGAATTTCTTAGTGCATATTATGTATGTCCACCACTATGAGAATAGAATAGATGGAGCGTGTGTTGTATATTATATAGTTGAGATACGAACACATGTCTTTGGATAGGACGAGAGAGGTTCGTACGGATGTAAGTTCGTAATGATGTAACACACTTGTGCGGATGTAACTCATCTGCACGGACTAGCTCATCCGCACAGAAGTGCTAGTCCATCCCAACCTCATGTATATATATAGTGCCGTAAGTGCTAGTCCCTCCCAAAAAAATGTTACAATAATCCGGTTTTAATTTCCATTCATCAGAAGACTCATCCAAATTAGAAAGATCAAGCACCGGAATCGAAGAAACAGAAGTAGAAAAAATCTCACGGTACTCATCAACGTGTTTACCGGAAAATCCATTAGCATTTAAGAGTTTTCAGACCTGTGGTTTTGAACAGATTTCACTCGTAATCTGATTTCCACCATAAGGAGAGAGTGGAGGGTGCACAGAAGGTTGTTTGGGAGATGAAGGGGAGAAACATTGAGTTGGATTTGGTTACCTATGTGACCATGGTTAAAGCGTGAGCTGACTAAATTGGGAGAAAGAGGGATAGAGAGAAAGAGGGAGAGAGATGGTTGAGAAAAGAGAGAGGTTTATGGTGTTTTAGGGTTTGGGAATTGAGGGAGATGATTAAATTGGGGAAGGTGATGTTATATATATATATAGGAGAAGGATCCGTTAGGAACCACCCTTTATTGGGAGAACCGCGAGAACCAAGTGTGAATACAACCAAAAAATACCTAAAAAATAAAAAAACACTCGAAAAAAAATTCGTTTACTATTTTTTATAAAAAAATCGCTATATTTCGTCATAAAAAAACCAAAAAAAAAAAAATTCGAGTAACAATTATCCATGCACAGGCACAAATGTACCATTTCTTTAACAAATTCCGTAATACATTACTAATATCAGACAATTGCACTTTCATTTACACTACCATTCATAATACACTACTTTTTACATTAACAATATTAGAAATGCACTTGTGCATCTATATGTATAAGCTTGTTATAACATTAATAACACTAGAAATGCACATGTGCATCTATATGTATGAACATGTTATAACGTGTTTTGGTACATCACTTTGAATACACCTTCCCTTTCATCTATCATACCATCCATATTACACTACCATTACCTCGTACCATCCGTAATACAATACCATTGCCTCCTACCATCCATAATACAATACTATTACCAATATTTCACTTTATTACATGTACATCAACACCCTTTACACCATCCAAACAACATATTACATCATAAAGTGACAAATATAATCAAACCATCAACCACTAGATATAACTAACCAAAACACTTGTATATTCATCACTTAAAATCACAAACTTTTTGTACCAAAACACGTTATATGATGGTTATACATAATGATGCACATGTGCATTCTTAATATTGGTAATGTAAAAGTAAGTGTATTGAGGATTGTTATGTAAATGAAAGTGCAGTTTTCTACTACTAGTAATATATTACGGAATTTGTCCAAGAAATGATACATATGCACATGTGCACCCACAACTGTTACTCGAAAAAAAAAATTGTAACGAAATATAGCGATTTTTATTAGAAAAATATTTAAAAAAATTGTGTGATTTTTGGATTTTTTTTATGTATTTTTTTGTGTTCACGTTGGTTTTCGCGGTTCTCGCGATAAGGGTGGTTCTCAAATGAACCTTACCCTATATATATATATATATATATAAATGTGTGTGTGTGTGTGTGTGTCACGTTTAGGTTTTATTTATTAATGAATATTTTAAATAAAAACATGAAATAACCAGAATAGCCTTAAGTGGATAGACAAAACTGAAAATTTTAACTTGGTTAGTACTAAATGACGAAAGGTGTAATGTGTTTTCCAAATAAAGGATTCTGACTGTAATTAATGAAGTTAAAGGCTATCTATTGCAACCCGCAACAAACATAAAGGACAAAAAGTGTAATTGTTAGGATCTGAGTTTAATTGTTTGTGTTTGTTTTTAAAAGATGAAAGAAGATAAAAAGATGAAATAATGCCAGCGGAAATGGAGAAAACTTTATAACACAAATAATGGAAGGAATGTTTTCATCATGAATACTTAAGTCGAAAGATTGTATTACACAATGTTTCACGTATGCATGAATTACAACTCCCTCTCAGCCTGAGATCACGGTGACTGTTCATACAAAATGAAAGTGATGAAGTGATTTTATAGAATAGTACAGGCACTGTCTATTTATAGTTTAATCCTAACCACTGTGGCATCTTGGCTAACGTCACCAAGACGGTGACATCTAACAATACTAATAACCTTTAAACATTGCTAATGCTAAACACTATTACATTAATAAACACTGATTACAAGACACTGTTGATGTTATCCTCTGATGAGCTCAACCTCTGATGAAGCTTTAGTAGTGCTTTCTTCAAAGGGTGATCAGACATTTGACCTCCAGCAGATTTTTAACTTCTTCAGTGGTTTAGCCTTCAACAGTCTTTATAATCCAACAGAGCTTAGCACTTAGCAGACCTTTGAAGTAGCAGTTGTTAGATATCTAGCCATTGAAGGAAGTAGTAATTCAAAGCACTGTTATTTTGGATCAGTTGTTGAAGAACTGTTTTGGCTTTGTATCATCTGTTCTCAAGGAAAGTTTCACACGAGCCAACAATCTCCCCCTATAACAGATGATGCCAAAATCCTTCATTTATTTCTGATCTTTATTTCCTCATCAATCCCTGATTTGCCCTTTGAATTGTAATTCAAAGTCCAGGGAATCCATATCATCTTCATCCTTTTCAGTTAAAGGTTCAAAAGATCTTGAAGGTCATCTGCATTCAGACCATATGCATCCTTCCTTGTTATCCTTTCAACATTACCATCTGATCTGAGCAAAGTCAATACGTGGGTGTCTGAGGATGACTTCCACTTTAGTATTTTTGGATCAGATGGTTTTCTTGGGATGAGAGTTATTTGAGATGAGTTTGGAGAATGAGGTCTGCTTGCCAACTGTTTGATTATTTCATGTAATTGAGCATTGAGTTAATCAGCAGCATCATCCATGTGAAATTCAATCTGGCATTTAATGGCCTCTTTCTTATATTCTTCATACCTCTGCTCATCTTCCTCGTCAGTCTGCTGTTGCCATTTTAGTTGATTCAAGGCATTTGTGGGTAAAGTAGATGATAAGAGAAGCTTTTTAGGGGCATGGGTCTATTGAGGTCTTCCAGTAGTGGTTGGAGGATAAACTGGCTTTCTAGGAACTGTTGGGTCTTTAGCTCTGAGCTCTTCTAGATTTTTGTAGGTCTCTTCAACATTAAGTTTTGACCATCTAGCTATTGACCTTGCAGACCCATAATCAACAGTAACAAGCTCTGCTCTCATTCTCTTGAACTTTAATGGTTCATCTGGATCATTTTGCTTGGATTTCTTCCAATTTGGTGCAGTTTTCTTGACCAGAGGATCATTGTTCTTCTTTGTAATTCTATCAATTTCATCCCTGAGAGCATCTGTTGACAAATCTTTGAATTGGGCCTTTGTTTCTTTGTAGGGCTTGTGCTTCATAATGTCGTCTAAGTAATCAACCCTTAGTTCCTTTTCAAGCTAAGTATCCAATGGCTACTCAGACATGGATTTACTAAGGTCTTTAGCAAAGTATTCAAGCTTTCTGACTTTGTTAAGCCCATGTGATAATAGACCTTGGTATCTCCTGTCACCTAACCCTTTGCTTTCTTCTTTGGTCGTAACCTCTGCTTGTTTTGTTTTCAGCTTCAAATACTCATCCAAATTCTGAGGTTGTCTAAAGCCATAGAGAGATGGGAAGGTTCTTTTGGATGAATCCTCTATCTTGTAAAAAGATTCCATTTCACTTTGAACTGCAAGCAGTTCTAGAGGATATTGAGCAGCTAAGGGAATGACAGATGGTAGTGTACCAGCGGGTGGATTGTGAAGTAGATTTATAAGTGGAGATGATGAGGGTGGAGGGGTTTGGATGGGAACAAATGATAAAGGGATTGGTGATGGACTCTCCTTATCATCATCATGCACAACAAATTTTCTTTTGCGTGCATAAGCAAATTTGGGTGGTGGAGGAACTTTAGATGGAGAAGATGGTTTAGGTGAAGAAGGTGGTTGTGAAGGGAATCTTTGGGGTGTTGGAGGTGGTTGTGTAGATGGTGGTGTGTTGAAATTGATGGTAGCAGTGGATTGGCTAACCTCTACTGAGACAACAGGTGTCTCAACAGCTGTTGGCCTATCATCTACTAATGTTTTTGTTGCATCAACATCTGTTGGTTTGATAGGTGAAGATGGTTGTTTTGAAGCTGTTCTCTGCTTCTTTTGTGGTGGTTTTTGAGGTGAAGGTTTGGTTTTTGGTGAAGCAGAGGATACATGCCTTTTAGGAGTAGCAGATGTTTTGGGAAATGTGGCTATTGGTGGTCTATTGTTTCTGAAAGACTTCCTTCTTTATGAAGTACCAATGTTTTCCCTTTTCATCTTCTCTTCCTGGTCTCATCAATTCCCTTTTTTCTTTCCAACATCTGATTTTTAAGAAGTTTTTGCAGAAGTTTCTTTGGCAGACCCTGGCTTTTGTTTTTGTTGACCCTTTGGTTTTACTTTAGGATCAGTATCCAATTTTCTCAATGAGTCTTTTTCCCCCTTTTTGGCATCATCTTCATCATTTATTCAAAGATTGGTGTAGGGGAGGAGCCAGTAAGCTTTTGTAAGGATTCTTTGATACCCCGATGTCTGCCTAAGTATCTGTATACCTAGCCTCAACCATGATTCTGATCAATTCCATGTTCTTGTTGTGGTTGAGTTCAGCTAATTCCCTTTGTGCAGCAAGGATTGGTTGCACTGAATTCCAGATTTCTTAGGAAATTTGCTGAGTACTAGGCTGACAGTTAGATGCCTCCAACATCTGTTTCATAAGATCCTTCATTTCACCAACAGTGTTTTCCATAGAAGACATTCTATCCGTCAATTCTCTGTATCTTAATTCATCACCTAACTTAATAGGATCATCTGAATTCCCACCAGAGGTGGTTGTAGTTGTTTTGGTGATAGGAGTAGACTCCAAATCATCAGAAACAAATGCCCCTTTGTCTTGGTTCTGGGGACTTCCCACTGGAGCAGAGGTTACCGTAGTAGCCTCAATAGTGGTTGCCATCAAGGGAGTCTGTGAGTGCATAATGTCTATCACTTCCGTCAATCACTTATCATAGCTTAAACAGATGATTCAAGACTAGTGCTGAACAGAGCAAAATATGAAGTTCATATGTATTTTAGCAGCTTCGTACGAAGGGACAGTTGGCTTCGTACGAAGGGAGTATTCATGGCTTCATACAAAGGCACTCAGCCTATATATAGAGGTGTAGGGTCTTGGTCTTTGGTAACTTTGCAGACTTTGAGGCGAAGCTCTGCCCATTTGTTTTCGTGGTTTTGTTACTCTCAAATATCAATAGAAAACAACTTATAATTACTTCTTTGTGTCTGATCCACACACGTGATTGGATTCCGCATAACTTACGTGTTTATACGCATTCATCGGTTAAGGAATCGATCCTCAGAGCGAATCCACAAGTGGTATCAGAGTGGGTGATTGTTTGCACGGATTGAAGACACGAATATTCAAGATTTTTCATTAGATTCAGAGCTGAAATCATCATTTTCTTCTCATATCTTCTTCTACACATCTTCTACATTTCTTTTTGAACTTAAAACTCAGATCTACGAAGTTTCAACAGTTAAAATTGGCTAAATTTTCAGTATGATGTGTGAAAACCAGTTTTAATAAATCCTACAAAGTTTCAGATCAAAATTCGAACAAAATCATAATCAAATTTGATAAAAACCATGAAAAACATAACTTTGTTCTTCACAGATTAGCTTCGTACGAAGGCACCCATTGCAGCTTCGTACGAAACCATTCCAATTGTTGTGATCTTAAAAATTTGGCTAAAGAATTTTCCAACGAATTTTATAGCGCGTTCACTTCTGAGTCTTCCGAAACAACAACTGTTACACCAAAAAGTATTTCGAAAGCTATAAACGATAATATAAAATATGAAAACTTTTATGGGACTCAATCAAAACCACCGAAACTTGTTAATATTGAAGATTATACTTGGTGGAAGGAGAGATTTCTTAACTGGGCAAAAGCATATGCTCATGAGAGTTTGTTTTGTATGGAATTTGGATATCATAGGCCAATAAATGATAAAAATGAAGAAATTCCACTTAAAAGCTTACAAGAAGAAGACAGAAAAACATTTTCTCATGAACAAAGGATGATAGCATTAATTCAACAGTCGATCAGAGATGATATCTTTGCATTGCTTAATCATGACGGTTCATCAAAATCAGTGTGGGAAGCATTACGTGTGAAAGTTGAGGGAGGAAAGCAAATTAAAAAGAATAAAATATCATTGCTTAAAAAATAATTTGAATTGTTTGATAGTTTAAAGGGTGAAACTGTGAGACAAATGATTGAGAGATTTTATCATCTTAAAATTGAACTTGGCAGGTTTGGGATTACAAAAACCAGAGAAGAAATTATTGACAAAGTTATCGAAGCTTTACCACGTGCAGATCATTGGCAGACATTTGTCTTTATTTTGAAAATGATTCAATGTTTGATGAGAATACATTATATGTATTGATTAAGAAGATTGAGAGTCATGAACTGGAGTTGCAAAAGCAGAACAAAATGAGCAACTCTACTTATCAGCAAAATGTGGGTCTTTATTACAGGTGAAATGTACCTTCAACAATTCAGTCACTAAAGATTGGTACAGCTTTTAGTGTTGAAAAGTCAAAAGATTCACTTAAGTGCTCATCAAGTTTTGATCCAGGTTATCATTCATCTTCAATGACATCAAACACAGCTAAACCAGATGAAATTCAGTGTAACATTGCTTTGAAGCTGAAAAATTCTCCAACAATGAGTATCAATGCTGCAAAAGAACAGATGAGTTTCCTAGAATCGATTCTGGGATCATAAGAGAGTCTAGTGGCAGGGAGAATCGGAAATCCTGTCACACCCCCAAAAATCCACACGCGGAGTATCACCGCTTGGAGGCGTGACTGACCAGGATCAAGCCACCAATCATATTGAACATAATTGTAAATAATAAAAGTCATCCATCAATACGAAAGGTGTTTTTAAACTAAACATCAACAAGTGTGTAGCGGAAGCATAAGTGTGTAAACCCAAGGTAAATCGTAAATTCAAATGTTAGATAATTAACATGGCATCACCGATCCATGTCCCACAACGACCTGCTCCTCCCTGTGCAAGCTCCATATGTACCTAAGGTCCTGCAAGGCATGCAGCAGAGAGTCAACAACTAGTTGAGCGAGTTCACAGATAACAGTTCAATAATAGTATAGCGTGAGTAGTAGTATGTTTGTTCGTTACGTCATGTATTCTATTAGTTTCCATCGAGGCCTCCCCGGGCAGGTATGCGAAGATATTAGGGGATGTTTTTCCCAAGTGTTCTAGACTAGGTTTATTTGTATCGCGGCCTCCCAGGCAGGTGTGCGAAGATTTGTAAATTTAGTTCGCGGCCTTCCTATGGCAGGTGTGCGAAGTCAGTCATAATATCGCGGCCAACCCTTGGCAGGTGTGCGAAGATCAGTTCAATAAGTGTTACTAGTCTAGTCGTATCTTATCGTTAGGTTCTACCGTCTGAGTATACACAATAATTCATCAAATCCCATTCCCACCCGGGAACCCCATGCCTTGGCTGTATGAACTCACCTTGGTTTGCTCGGTATGCTAGGTTATGTGCTCGCAAATAAGTCAATCACGTCCTAGAGTATGCACGTATATAAAATCAGTTTGTGTTCAAGTTGTTCACGTATAAGCAGGTAACACGTAATCATAATCATACTAGTCATGTTTGACATTTAACAGCAGTTAGATATTCCTGTTATCACTTAACAGAATTAACCCAAGTTACTGTGCTGATTACACCTTTGGCGAAACATACATTCGGCGAAACACATACTTTGGCGAAACACAATAGTTGGCGAAACAAAACTCTATTTCGTCGACAGTCCTTGGCGAAACACATTCTGTTTCGCCGAGTATTCTGTTTCGTGGACTAGTCAGTTACGTCAACATCAGTTACGTCAAAGACGTACAACAGTTACAATTTCATCACAGAAAACCCTAATCATTACTAACAGCCGTCAAGAACACCATCAAGAATAATCATCATACTATCATCATCAGTCATCGATTAACATCAGCTAGTAGATATAGATCATCAAATATTCGACATATGTTTTAACACCAATAATTACATGATCTAACAGCAGTAACCGCGATTACAACTATCCAGCAACATCACGTGATTGTATCATATTATAATTACATACAATAATATTAGTGACATGCATATATATTATATTAACAAACAATAATGACTTCTCATGTGCATGGGTGACATACTAGATTCATTCATATATAAGTCTGACACTTTCACATGCCATTCATCAAAATTGGTGGATTGTAATTATGAAAGATGAGCTAACACCCTTTTTCTTTTCTTGACTTCACAAACACATGCACAAAGAATCGGTGGCAGGCAACTATATTCAAATATTAACTTCATACATCATGATCATCATCATAACAAAATCATCAATATTAATTGAGCATAGACAATAGGCATCACATGGCCGACCTTGTGTCAGATTGTAAGGATTCCTAGCATGCAATTAAATTCAATCATGATAGCAGTCAATACCGAAAGCCAACAAACAATCAACCATAAATTAGACACTAACCGAGATGGATAGATAGATGAGTTGGTTGCTAAGGGATTCGATGAAACGCACACAGTTGCCGTCACGCTTGGGATAGGATTTTAGGGTTTTCAGATTGCTAAGCGTGTGAAACTGAACCCGTTTCACGTTTAAATGTGTATTAACGGTTTTGGGCCCATACTGGGCTTCGGCGAGTCAACGGGCCGGCGAAACAAGTTCTGTTTTGTCGAGTTCGTGTTGGCGAAACAGGCTTTGTTTCACCGAGTATGTTCATGGCGAATCACAACTCTGTTTCGTCGAGTTGTTTGATGGTGAAACACTCTAAGTGTTTTATAATAATCCATGTTATATTTTTACAACAATAAATCACATATGTGCACAATCATAACACGTTTCATTAAAACATAACATGTATGGTTACAAGTTAAACAGTCAAACAACTACACAGTCAAAGTCAATGTGCATTTAATGCGAAAGTGAAAGTCGGAAACTCGAGTTGTCACAAATCCCGAATTGAGAAAATAATATTATGACCAGATAGATCCGGAGGAGATGGAACTCATTGATATCAGATGGTGTTTGGCTAGTGGCATTCGAAGAGCGCAACGATTTATGGAGATAATAGGGAGACAGGATCTTGGAGGGTTGATAAGCACCAAGCTAGGGTTTGACAAGTCAAAAGTCACTTGTTTTCGGTGTAAACAGAAGGGTCACTTTAAAAGAGAGTGTGTTAATCGAGAAGTAGTTGATCAAGGTAATCCATTTCATGACGACTACTACAAAAAGGCCATTTATCATAAGAACAGTGAACATATGTCCAGAGCAAATCTAAAGCAAATTGCTGAAGGTTCATCAAAAGAAAAAACACAAGCTTTAGTGGTTCAAGGTAAAAGACCCAGTACGTTTCATGAGGACGGAGGGTTTAACTGGGGTAAATACTTAGAAGATGAAAGAGTGTTAGTTGTTGAAGTGAAAATGAAAACAAAGGAAGAAATTTTGCAAGAAAAAATGTACAAAGAGAGATTTTTTACATATTGCAGAATAGAACAAATGCAAAAAGAGTACGAAGAAGCTAGGAGCTATGGGAGATGGGACAAGAATAGAGAATGTTACATCAATCGTAAAGGAGATCTGGTCGTTCATTCAAGGGAAGCTGTGTACAATGATGTACTTGCAGTCATTCCTCTGCCCGGCGAATTTTATTCAAAGATAGAAGTAGATAAAGATTGTCTCAAAAAGCTGGATAAGATAATCAGAGATGTAATGACAGCAAGTTTGAGACAAAGAGATGAAGAAAGAATGAAGAAGAGTGTTGAGAATTTGGTATACGGTTTAAAGAAAGCTGTAGAGGAAGGCGATAATGAACAGAAAGATGAAGAGGTGAAACAGAAGCAGCTGGTGAAGAAGGTCAGAAATTAGTTGAAGAAACTATTGTTGAAAAACAGCAAGATGATGAGAAGAAAGAAGAAGAAACATGTGGAGAAAATCAGGAGATGGTAGATGAAAAGCTGGAGAAATTGGCTGATAAAGCTGTTACTGAGGAACAGCATGTGAATGCTGCAGATTAGAAGAAGAAGCCGATGTGCCAGAAACTGAGGTAATAATTCCAACTGAATATTCTGAAGTGTTAAATAAAACTGATCATAAAATTGATGAACAGTGCAAGAAATGCATGGAAACGTGCAGTGCTTGTATTGAAAAAGATGAAAAAAATCAGAACTATAGATATGGAATTTACTAAAATTGAAAAAGTTTTCAAAGATAAATGTAAAGAAATGTTTGAAAATGAAAAAATTTTGAAAGATAATGATGAAAAGCTGACACAAAAATGTAAAGATTTAGAAAAGGAAAATGAGATTTTGAAAGAAAAATGTTCAACAATGACTAAAGAGTGTTTGCAAAAAGAAAATGCAGTTCAAGAAATGAAAAAAGAGTATGATTCAATAAAACTTGCATAACATATTACAAAAGAGTCATATGAAGCAGTGAAAAGTCAAATGAAACTTGTTCAATCCAGATTGTCACAATGTTCTAAAACATCAGAAATGATTAAAACTCAATATGAAATAAAGCAACAAGTTGTAAATTCATATATTGAAGAGGCTGCTGAGCTTAAACGTAAAACAGTTGATTTAGAAAAAGATAATAACAAGTTACATAGTTATCATGCTTCATCATATGTTCTTGAACGTATTTTCAACATAAAACCGGATGATAGAGATTCTGAGAAAAACACGAAAGAAATTGGCTCAGAATATCAACAGGTTCCACCACCGTTTGAGAAAAAGTTTACATTCTATGATGACGAGAAGGTGGAAAAAGCTTTCAACATGGTTGAACAATTGCCAGATAATATAGACGTAACCTATTCCAAATCTGATGATACTAGTGATTCAGAGGTGGTAGGTAAGGTTGTTGAAAGTGTTTTGCAAGATGATTTTACCAAAACAGATAAGTCCGAATCACAGGATGAAAATGAGGGAAGTTTTCATGAGAGTTATCTTAAAAATTCAAAATCTGAGAGAGATGCGAATGAAGATCCGATAGGATTGGCTTATACCATGATTGGATCGGACAAATTATTCTCAGATATTGAAGTACCGATTCAGAATGTGATTTCGGAAAAGATTGACAACGTTTTCAAATTGGTAGAAACTGAAAAGTATGAACTTGAAAAATTTGCTGGAAAGAGCAAGGAAACTTTTTATAAAAAAACCTGGTTACAAAATGAAAAACATGAAAGCTGGGTTGGGTTATAAAAGTCATCAAAACAATAAGAAACGGTTTGAAAAACCAAATTATCAGAAAAAGATGAACTTTGTTCACGGAACAAGTTCAGAAGAAGATAAAGAACTTAAATTTAGTCGACAGTCTAATGAAGTGTTCTATACTCAAAAGAAACAACAACAGGTTAAAGATATTACAAAGAGAACATGCATTAAGTGTGACCAAAATGGACATATTGGTCGCAAGTGTCCAAATTTTAAACCTGTTGGTGTTGAGAAAAAGAAATCCGATGTTGTGAATCAGAAGCCAACCAAGTTTGAATCAAAACAAACTTGGAAGCCGAAAAGATCAAAGGCCGAATCACAACAAACTTGGAAACCAGTGACACCTAGATTCAGGACTACACAAAGTTGGAAAACAACGGTTGATGCAACAAAATCACACCAATTTTGGAAACCAAAAGTTGTTGTTCCAAACCAAAACATTCAAAATGAATCAAGATTTTATAAAAGGAATGTTTTAAAAGGTCAAATCTGGGTAGTCAAACAACAAAAGGCTTCTATTAATGAGAAAAATAAAGAAAATATTTTTGAGAAAAATGATAAAAATTATCCAGTTTTACCTGGAAAGATACATATTAAGCTACCTGAGTCAAAGCAAGCTTGAGTTGCATTATTCAAATAATTGAATTAGGTGTATGTGTAGGTGCTCCAGATGATAGCTGAATGTCAACATGCAGAGTGGAACAGCTTGGCACCAGAGGAGGAGGATCCCTGCAACTGAAAAAACAAGGAGTTTGTTTCTGTACATAAATAAACAATAAACCAAAAATTATAAAAAATAGAAAAATTTAAAAACCAAAAATATGTTTTGTTTTGTCAAAAATTGAAAAATAAAAATTTATGTTTGTTTTTAAATTTGTGAAAAATCAAAATGTTTACAAAAAGATGTTTTGATTGAATATGCCGAAACCCTCACGGCTGAACAAACATGATTATTTCACAAATGATTAAATGGCTTTAACATTGTTAAAAATCAGTGTGTTGTAAATCATGGGTGTACTTTCTATAAAACAGAGCGGGTTTAGGCAGAAAATGGATGGCAAGACAAAGCTATCTGCATCGGGTTGTCAAATTTTCTTAAAGATTTTGGATTCTAGGGGGAGTAAAAATTTTGAAAATTCAAAAACATTTGAAAATTTGAAAAAGCCAAAAACATGAGAAAGTTTAAAAAAGAGTTTTGTGTAAAATGAGGAAATGATAGTACATCAGTAGACAATCACATCATGCTAAAGAAATGGAAAGTCAAATATGATAAACGGTCTCAATGATGATATGCCAGTAGGTTTTCACACATTTAGTATATTGATTTCGAGATATAAACCTAAATATCAATAACTTGCTTATCTCGTGGGGAACATCTCTCGAATATATGATAACCTTCGAAATCTCGTTTGAAAGGTTGCCTGATTCTGAGATACTAGCTCTTTATAATGTTTGATATCTGGGGTATTATACATGGTCTTCTGATTTTGCATCAGCAATGGCCAAGACATTGTATAATACTTTATGCACTTTAAAAAGCTTTCCCTCTGCATAAAAATTGAGAAAATATCGAAAGATATAAATCAAGTGCAGTTGTAAAGAAGTTGTGACAACCCTCACTAAACCAGGTATCCGTACAACTTAATTAATAATTAATTACTGTGCTTGTTTGAAATTACTGATGAACTGCTACTTGATTTCTGATACATGCATATACCTGCATCATACTTTACTTACCGTCACTACATTATTTACATGCTGAACCTTAGTGACAAACATGATGCACAAAAAGCACAGTAACACTATAAACGGATAACCTATTGAACATGCTAATAAAGCCAGCATCAGGCAGGCACTGCCTCTAAGGCCTGTATGAGCCAGAAATATTTTACTACACTAGTGGTGAGTGTAGGGATACAAGGGTTGTAGAACTGCGTCTCTAGGAATAAGTTACAATGACTGGTTGTGCCTAAAACGTGCTCTAAGCACAAGAATTCAGCACTTTACATAACAATCCAGCTTTAAGCTACCTAATAAAGTGCCAAAACATGAGGAAATATTCCCGACACTTTGGGGAATAAGTTGTGTCGCTAAAAATGGTAATAACGACACTTTAAAGCTTTGTTAAGCACTTTAACGGATTACTATCCAACCGGACTTTACCCGGAACATGAAAATATTGTCATTTTCATTGTTTTTCTTTTTCTGAGCCAGTTAGGGTCCCTGAATACCCTAACACCCTTTGTAACGCATGACACACTACTAACCGGGTTAATCCCTAAACTTAACAAGATTAACCTAACTAAATACTTAACATTTGGTTGGATTTGAACTAGTACCCCCCCCCCCCTTACAAACCGTCCCCAAGAAGGGGGACACCCTTGTCCTATTTCTTGATTATTTAATTACTAGTGTCTAATATCTAGAATACATATAATCCAATGGTTAATTACCTTAAGCTTTGTCTATAAGTTCATCACTAAACACACTAACAAACTCAACTCACACACACTCTCTCCCTCTCTCAAGACTCTCGGCCGAACACCCCCTTGACCATCCACCCATTTTCGATTTTTGATCATCACATTCCAAGTTCATACAAGTGTTAAGGATCACCTACAAGGAAGCTTGGTGCAAACGGAAGGCGAAGGACCTCACTCTATTGCTTTTATCCTCTCATTTTGCGACTAGTTTCTTCCCTAGCCTCGAGCTAGTAGTAAGTTGCTTAAATCACCTTCTCGAACTATTTTAAAGTGGTTAATATGATTTGTAACGGTTAAAACTCGTAAACACGCAAAATGATACATAAAAGTCTACTAAAAATGCTTGTAATGATGGTTAAAAGCTCATATGTTGTGTAAATCTTGTAGTAGTTGATTTGTGTGGTTATTTGGACCCGATCTATGTTGCGGTAGCTCGGATCATCATTTAACCCGGATTGGTCATGATCATGGATCATGACATAAGGTTGTTTTGGAAGTAACAAGGGTTAAAGGATGAAACTCTACCACACACGAATCATGAACTTGTGTAAAAGCGATTTTGCTTATGAAATAGTGTTTAAAGCTAGTAGATCTACGTATCTACAAGCGGTATTTTCAAAGAACCAAGTATCAAAGAAATCATGTTTTCTAAAGACGGATCTTACACTAACACGAATGATTTTTAGAACACACAAGTATGTAAACACTTGTGTAGCACAAAGTTTCGACAAAATAACTATTTTTGTAAAAGATGACGAAAAGTTGTAAAAACAGGATTTCTCTAAAAACGAGGTTTTTACAAAATCGGATGGATTTATATAGAGATCCACTAAAAGTAATGGGATTTACTTCATAATATTAGAAAACTACAAGTTCATGAGATTCTTGCAAATTACATGTTTATTAACTGGTTTGATACGTTGAACATTGTTTTGATTGAATAAGAAAATTGTTGATTTGATTTACAAAAGAAAATGATAAGCTTAAAAGCGTGGCCACCTCCAGTTACAGAGGAAACTCTGGCGAAATTTTTCTAAAAACCTAACACTTAGAATTATTTTCACTATAAGTGTTAGAGATACTTTTCGACTTGTTTTCAAAATATAGATTTCGCCGCGACTTTATTTACAAAATATCGGAGGTGGGATTTCACAAAATAAAACCTTGTAAATATATATTTAGTATATATATTTTTCATAAAGTCACTTGATATGTGTTTATGATTATTTTGTGAAAATACTAGTATTATTTTTAGGGTAAAAATAATACTATCGAATGTTAAGGGATCCAAAATAATACGAACGTCTCTACGATAATTATATAAGTTACACCGGTAATTATTATTACCACTTGATCGTTAAAACGTAACTTACACATTTTAAGAAAATATGACTTAACGCATACTTTTGTCAAGGTATTATTTTGGGAGAACGTATGTAATAGAAAATATAATATTTTTGAGAAGAATATTTATATTTTGGAGTTAGAAATAAAATATATTTTAAGTGAGACTTAATAATATATTTCGAAATTATACGAACACACATGTATTAAATCCCCCATCCTTGGGAAGGAAAATGATTACCAAGTATACAGAATATAAACACGAAATAGTTGTCTAACTATTTCCCAAAAACTTAAACCATAAAGCTAAGGCACGGCCGTCCGTCTAATAGAGTTAGTACGTGTAGGTCGTCACACAGCTGCTTGATCAGGAAGACATACTTGGTAGAGACGCACCACTGTGAGTTCATGTCCCCCTTTTCTCTTAACTGTTTTCAGTTTTCTAAACTACGGGGGTGAAATACATGTTACTTTGATTACAAGTACTTCATACATGGTATGGTTAGCGTAAGGAGGTTTACTACTTAGATCATGTGAGTGGGTAGGAGCAACATGAGGCCATTAGTCCTCATGGTAGGACCGAGGGACAGGAGCGGTAGATCTATCTGGGTGTAGCGAGCCCAGCCCCAGGCCAAACTAGAAACGGACCTCGGGGTGACTTCGTGCCCAACGCATAAATCCGCTAGGTTTGAGTCTCCCTACTTGCACTTCACACATATCAATGGCCTTGCAAACCATTGGTGATCTCAATTCCCTTATTTGCTACATACCAGGATTATTTCTATACTTACAAAGGTTTATTTACTCACTTACACATGAACTCGCTCAACATTATTGTTGATTTTTCAACTTACATGTATTTCAGGGAATTAAAGGATCTGGCGCGGTATGACACGTTTTCCCGCTGCACTAGTTACGAGGTCATCCGGGTTTAGGGAATGTGATTCTTTCCTGGACAAGTCACAGTCCTTAAACTATGCTTATGTTATGTTGTGTTTGTTGAACAATTTTATGTCGTTAGGATGTGTTTCCATTAAGACAATGTTATTGTATTTGGTTTTTAAAACTTAATCGAATGGATGATCTTGCATGGTTTTATTTCATATAGCTTTGTTATGATTAAGCTATGGTATTAAGAAGTTACACCAAATTAACCACGCTTCCGCAAAGCCAGGGTGTGACAGCTTGGTATCAGAGCTCTGATCATAGCGAACTAGGATTCCTTCTCGAGTCTAGACTATGATCACTAGGGCTCTCACGAAAACATTTTTACTGCATACCACTTAAGTCCAGATCCAAAACTTTTTATAAACAAATGTTGAGCACATTTTAATTATTATTTATAGGCTCAGTCTTGGAGGCTGAGGCTCGGTCTTGGAGGCCGAGGCTCGGTCTGGGAGATCGTGGTAGTTGGCTAGTGGGACTAGGAGAATTTGGCTAGTGGGACTAGGAGAATTGGCTAGTGGGACTAGGAGAATTGGCTAGTGGGACTTGGAAGAGCAGTCTGAGAGGCTGGGAGGCTAGTGGGACTAGGAAGAGCAGTCTGAGAGGCTGGGAGGCTAGTGGGACTAGGAGAATTATTTGAATGCCTACTTGGTGACTTATGTGATTAATTGATTGTATGATTGATTGTTTGTGCATGTTTGTGTTTATGTTACAGACACCATGGACACCTCTGGCACAGGTGACTCAGACACCACAGGACCTAGACCTATAGTATCAGATGACCTAGAGTCTTCAGAGCACGAGGTCCACACATCCGACGTTACTAGCACGGACGAGGATGACTTTCAGCCCTTCGCTTTACCTGATGGTGCTGATGAGCTCGCTGATGGCCCTTTGGCCGGGGACCTACCGTTAGTGGAGATCCCTGCTCCCATACCACTTGCTTCATATCCTGCTTACGATTTGCTTCTCGACGCCGACGATGATGACGACGTCGATCTGTATGATGACGAGCCCTTAGAGGATGAGGTTCAGGGCGAGGCCCTTCTTGCTGCTGGTGATCTCTTGATGATCGCAGATGCTCCCGCTGAGGAGTCACCTGCTCACTCTCCGGTCCCAGACTCTTTCGAGTCTGTGGCCTCCGCACCTTCACACACTCAGAGTGCGCAGCACTTTTCTCCTGGATCAGATCCCGACCAGGCATCCTCTGTTGCCCCTATTCCTAGTTTTGCTTTTGACCACGATGATTTGGAGGATTCCGATCCTGTCTTTCCCCCAGGATTCGACCCAGATGAGGATATAGAGTTTATACCCATGGATCAGCCTATGGAGGATCCGGACGACCCAGTTGACCCAGTTGATCCCATCGACCCTGAGTTTGATTTTGAGATGGCCTTCGTTGATCCCGAGCAGCCACTGGACCCTGCTCCTGACCCAGTGTTTGAGCATGACCCTGCTCATGCTGGCATGCCTATTGATCCTGTGATTGCTGACCCACCTATTGATGATCACCCTGCTGATGTACCACTACTGGAGGGTGACCATGTTATTGCTGCTGATCATGTTGATCCCCCACTTTTTGCTGATGCACCAGTTGACCCTCTTGTTGCACCTCACCTTGACCCTATGCCTGTACAGTTTGATCGAGCACTTTTTGAGGCACAGATTGACCCACGAGATGAGCACGCCCAGTGTGGGTGGATTCCTGCCAATGATGAGGTTCCACCTATTCCCCCTCAGATCACTGATACCCGTCACATTGATACCTCCTTTTCATTTCCTCAGTTTACACCTCTAGCTCGACCTGGAGAGGGTTCTTCGGCCCATCCCTTTGGGCATGTGCTGACGTCTGTTCCCGTTATGCCACAGTTTTCACCTGTTTTACCCCCTGTACCACCGTTCTTTGTGCCACCTTTTGACCCAGCCAGTGAGCCGTTTCTCTGGACGTCACCGTCTGTTATGCCACTGACCGACCCCTACCATCCTTTTCATATGGGGTATACTATTGAGGACGTTTTGATATCGATTGTTGTCCAGCAGGAGGCACTCACATGGCGCATCCAGGAGCTTGAGAGAGCTCATCCGCCGCCGTGCCAGTGTCAGGGTCAAACCCACCCTGTTTCTTCGCAGCACTCTCGACCATTGTTACCTGACTATGCTGCACGCCTTTTGGCACTTGAGCAGCAGGTTGCTTCTTGGTTGCGTACCCAGAGAGCCATGGAGGAGGACTGGCTCCATTTGCGTCGCTTGTTTTACACTCACTTTCCCCCTCCTCCACCGCCATCCGTGTAGAGCTCTTCAGTACCGTATGGGTAGACGCTGGTGAGAAGACGGCGAATGCTTTTGACTGCACAGCATTTTTGGAGACTACATTATGATTCTGACTTTTGTTGACATGTATTTGATGTACTGACACTGATTTGATATAGTTTTTGGACTAGGGTGATGTAGCCCTTAGTCGACTGATGTTGTATGACACTGTGATGTACTTGTACGCTTACTATGTGGTCTCAATATATGGCAATCGCATTATTCTCATCATATTTGATGCTTGATTTGGTTATTTATATTCTATGACATGGGATGTTGTGTGATTAATGTTTGTGACATGGGATGTTGTGTGATTGATATGATTATAACATGAGATGTTATGTACTATTACTATCATAATAAAGCGTACGTATTATAACATGGGATCTTTATTATGGCCTGACCAACGTAAACACATCTTTTAGAAGATGCCGCCGAAACGTCCAACGCCGATGCCTACCAATGAGGCAGAACTCCAGCAAGTCATCGCTGCTGCCATCGCACAATACGCCGCCTCGCAGGGAGGACCCAGCGAAAGCAGCTCAAACAACAATGGCAACAACAATCCACCTCATGGGTGCACCTACAAGCAGTTTCTAGACTGCAAACCAGTCAACTTTGATGGCACAGGAGGTGCTGTCGCCTTTGTTCATTGGGCTGAGAAAACTGAATCTGTTCTTCGCATGAGCAAATGTGCACTAGATCAGCAAGTCACCTATATCTCGGGGCTATTCTTGGATGGAGCCCTCTCTTGGTGGAATTTGCAAGTACAGACACTTGGTGAAGCTGCTGCCTACGCGCTAACCTGGACCGAACTGAAGGAACTCATGCGCAAAAAGTACTGCTCTCGCACGGAAATCCAAAGATTGGAAACTGAGTTCTGGCATTTGAAAATGGAAGGTCCAAAGATCGCAGAATACGTTCAAAGGTTCCATGACTTATCGCATGTGGTACCCTACATGGTCAATCCGGAGTTCAAGCGGATTGAACGTTTCATTTGGGGATTAGCTCCTCAAATCATAAGCATGGTGACCTCATCCAAGCCTGCGACAATTACTGAGGCAATTGATCTGAGCGTGGCTCTCACAGAGGAGGCTATTCGCCTGAACAAGTTTGGTGATGCTGAGCCTAAGAAGAAAGAGACTCACGTCGAGTCATCAGGAGGTAACAAACGGAAGTTCTCGAACTTCAAGCAGGGCGCCAGTGTGGTGGTTAAGAAAGGAGGATCAGGCACGCCAGCTCAGATTACAGCTGGTAGTAGAAAGAAAGGAAAAGGATATATGGGCACCCAGCCCAAGTGTAACACCTGCCAACGCCACCATTCTGGCCATTGTAGTGTGAAAGTATGCGAAGCATGTGGAAAGCCGGGCCACTTGAAGGACACTTGTTGGGCCACTGCTGGCCAGGGAGGCCAGGGAGGATTCGGAAACAGAAATAACAACCGGGGTGGGAATGGAAATCGCCCACAAGGAAACAATGGAGGTAATGGGAATCGAGGCAACAATGCTAACCAAGCGGGCGCTGTGATTATAACCAAAGGAATAACCAAGCTGGAAATGGAGGTGGAAACGGGAAAAGACTTGGATGCTTTAACTGTGGTGATATCGGGCATTTTAAAAGGAACTGCCCAGAGATGAACCAAGCCCGTGGAAGAGTGTTCCATATTGAAGCAAGGGAAGCGCGCCAGGATCCCAATGTCGTTACTGGTACGTTCCCTGTAAACCAACGCTATGCATCTGTTTTATTTGATACTGGTGCCGATTATAGCTTCGTGTCGTTTGAGTTTAAGAATATGCTTGGTTTAGCCGCTAATAAGTTAGATATTCCGTACTCAATCGAATTGGCTAATGGAAAGATAGTAGAAGCCAATGAAGTTATCAGAGGTTGTGTGATCGAATTGGGAGAGCGTGAGTTTGCTTTGGATCTACTACCAGTCCAGTTGGGAAGCTTCGACGTGGTGGTAGGAATGGATTGGTTATCAGGCAACAAGGCTGAGATAGTTTGTCATGAAAAGGTCGTTCGTATTCCAACCGAAGATGGCGAAACAATTGTGGTTCACGTGGAGAAGCGTGATACGCCGTTAAGAATTATCAGCTGCCTGAAAGCGCGAAAGTGTTTGCAGAAGGGATGTGTTGCCTTCCTGGCACACATTGTGGATAAGAAGGCTGTTGAGCCGAGAATAGAAGACATCCCTGTCGTGAGGGAATATCCAGAAGTCTTCCCAGAGGACTTACCTGGACTGCCACCTCAGAGACAAGTAGAGTTCCGCATTGACTTAGTTCCAGGCGCCGCGCCTGTGGCTAAGGCACCTTATAGACTTGCTCCGTCTGAGATGCAGGAACTGTCGACACAACTTCAAGAGTTGTTAGACAAGGGATTTATCCGACCAAGCTTCTCGCCTTGGGGAGCTCCAGTTTTGTTTGTCAAGAAGAAGGACGATAGTTTTCGTATGTGCATCGACTACAGAGAATTGAACAAGCTGACGATCAAGAATAGATACCCTCTGCCAAGGATTGATGATCTGTTTGACCAACTGCAAGGCTCAAGCTTTTATTCAAAGATCGATCTTCGATCTGGATACCATCAGTTAAGGATACAAGAGGAGAGTATCCCGAAGACAGCCTTCAGAACTCGCTATGGACACTACGAGTTCCTTGTTATGCCGTTTGGTTTGCAAACGCACCTGCAGTGTTCATGGACTTGATGAATAGAGTTTGCAAGCCGTACTTGGACAAGTTCATGATTGTGTTTATCGACGACATCTTGATTTATTCAAGGACAAAGGCTGAGCACGAACAGCATCTAAGAGCTATTTTGGAGCTGCTGAAGAAAGAACAGCTATATGCCAAACTCTCTAAGTGTGAATTTTGGCTACGTGAAGTCCAATTTCTTGGACATGTGGTAAATGGAAATGGAATCCATGTGGATCCAACCAAGATCGAAGCGATCAAGAATTGGGAAACGCCTAAGACGCCAACCGAGATTCGACAATTCTTGGGTTTGGCTGGCTACTATCGAAGATTCATTGAGGATTTTTGGAAGATCGCCCAACCATTGACGCTCCTCACGCAGAAAGATAAGAAGTTTGATTTGGGAATCAAACAGGAAGAAGCGTTCCAGATATTGAAGGATAAGCTCTGCAATGCGCCAATCTTAGCACTACCGGAAGGTACAGATGATTTTGTGGTATACTGTGACGCCTCACGTCAAGGATTGGGTTGTGTGTTGATGCAACGCCAGAAGGTTATTGCTTACGCATCGCGTCAATTGAAAGTACATGAAAAGAACTATACCACACATGATTTGGAACTTGGCGCAGTGGTTTTTGCATTAAAGATCTGGCGACACTACCTCTATGGTACAAAGTGTACAATTTTTACAGATCACAAGAGCCTACAACACATATTCAATCAGAAGGAGCTGAATATGAGGCAGAGACGATGTATTGAGTTATTGAATGATTACGACTGCGAGATAAAGTATCATCCAGGGAAGGCGAATGTGGTCGCCGATGCCCTAAGTCGAAAAGAGAGGATCAAGCCCATAAGGGTTAGGGCTTTAGAAATGATTATCCGAACCGACCTTTCCTTGCGCATTCGTGCCGCGCAGAAAGAAGCTCTCAAGGAAGGAAACCTTGAAGAAGAATATCTCCGTGGGATGGAGAAGCTACTGGTACCAAACGAGGAAGGAACGTTATGTTTTGAGAAAAGGATTTGGGTTCCTCTGTTTGGTGATTTAAGGAAAGTTATTTTTTATGAAGCTCACAAGTCGCGGTACTCTATCCACCCTGGAGCGGATAAGATGTACCAGGATCTCAAAGATTATTATTGGTGGCCTAGGATGAAAGGCGATGTTGCTGTTTATGTGAGCAAATGTCTAACGTGTGCTAAGGTGAAAGCGGAATACCAGAAGCCTTCAGGACTTCTGCAATAACCTGAGATTCCCAAGTGGAAATGGGAACAAATCTCAATGGATTTTGTTACAAAGTTGCCAAGAACGCCAAGAGGTCATGACACTATCTGGGTGATAGTTGACCGCCTAACAAAGTCCGCACACTTTTTACCTATCAGAGAGAAGGAAAATACGAGCAAATTGGCTGAAATTTACATGAGAGAGATCGTCGCACGTCATGGGGTGCCTCTCTCGATCATCTCTGATAGAGACGGAAGGTTTGTGTCAAGGATATGGCAATCCTTCCAAGAAGCTTTCGGCTCACAATTAAATCTGAGCACTGCGTTTCACCCGCAGACCGACGGGCAAAGCGAGCGGACGATACAGACTTTGGAAGACATGCTGAGAGCGTGTGTTATGGATTTGGGCGGTAGCTGGGATAAGCATTTGCCTTTGGTCGAATTTTCATACAACAACAGCTACCACACCAGTATTGGTGTCGCGCCATTTAAAGCCCTTTACGGATGCAAGTGCCGATCACCCCTATGCTGGGCTGACGCAGGTGATAGGCAGCTTGCTGGTCCCGAAATCGTCCGAGAGACGACAGACAAGATTGCGCAGATTCTAAAACGCATCGAAGCAGCTCGCCACAGACAGAAAGCCTATGCAGATCCAAACCGGAAACACTTGGAATTTCAAGTTGGAGAAATGGTTTTATTGAAAGTTTCACCCTGGAAGGGTGTGGCACGCTTCGGAAAGCGTAGAAAGCTAAATTTGCGCTACATTGGTCCTTTCAGAGTTTTAGAAAGAATAGGACTAGTAGCATACAAGTTGGATTTACCTGCTGAACTGAATGGTGTTCACGATACATTTCATGTATCCAACCTGAAGAAAAGTCCAACTCAAGATACCATTGCCATTCCCATCGACGAGATTCATGTTGACGACACGCTCCATTTCGTTGAAGAACCGGTTGAGGTTACGGATTGGAAAGTAAACAAGACCCGCCGGAGCAGTGTCAAGCTCGTCAAAGTTCGTAGCATTCCAGACATGGTCCTGAATACACCTGGGAGCGTGAGGACCGGATGAAAGAGAAATACCCCCACTTATTTCCTAAGAACCCTGCATCTACAAGCAGAACTTAAAATTTCGGGACGAAATTTTTTCTAACGGGGGGAGAATGTGACAACCCTCACTAAACCAGGTATCCGTACAACTTAATTAATAATTAATTACTGCTTAATTACTGTGCTTGTTTGAAATTACTGATGAACTGCTACTTGATTTCTGATACATGCATATACCTGCATCATACTTTACTTACCGTCACTACATTATTTACATGCTGAACATTAGTGACAAACATGATGCACAAAAAGCACAGTAACACTAAAAACGGATAACCTATTGAACATGCTGATAAAGCCAGCATCAGGCAGGCACTGCCTCTAAGGCCTGTATGAGCCAGAAATATTTTACTACACTAGTGGTGAGTGTAGGGATACAAGGGTTGTAGAACTGCGTCTCTAGGAATAAGTTACAATGACTGGTTGTGCCTAAAACGTGCTCTAAGCACAAGAATTCAGCACTTTACATAACAATCCAGCTTTAAGCTACCTAATAAAGTGCCAAAACATGAGGAAATATTCCCGACACTTTGGGGAATAAGTTGTGTCGCTAAAAATGGTAATAACGACACTTTAAAGCTTTGTTAAGCACTTTAACGGATTACTATCCAACCGAACAACCGGACTTTACCCGGAACATGAAAATATTGTCATTTTCATTGTTTTTCTTTTTCTGAGCCAGTTAGGGTCCCTGAATACCCTAACACCCTTTGTAACGCATGACACACTACTAACCGGGTTAATCCCTAAACTTAACAAGATTAACCTAACTAAATACTTAACATTTGGTTGGATTTGAACTAGTACCCCCCCCCCTTACAAACCGTCCCCAAGAAGGGGGACACCCTTGTCCTATTTCTTGATTATTTAATTACTAGTGTCTAATATCTAGAATACATATAATCCAATGGTTAATTACCTTAAGCTTTGTCTATAAGTTCATCACTAAACACACTAACAAACTCAACTCACACACACTCTCTCCCTCTCTCAAGACTCTCGGCCGAACACCCCCTTGACCATCCACCCATTTTCGATTTTTGATCATCACATTCCAAGTTCATACAAGTGTTAAGGATCACCTACAAGGAAGCTTGGTGCAAACGGAAGGCGAAGGACCTCACTCTATTGCTTTTATCGTCTCATTTTGCGACTAGTTTCTTCCCTAGCCTCGAGCTAGTAGTAAGTTGCTTAAATCACCTTCTCGAACTATTTTAAAGTGGTTAATATGATTTGTAATGGTTAAAACTCGTAAACACGCAAAATGATACATAAAAGTCTACTAAAAATGCTTGTAATGATGGTTAAAAGCTCATATGTTGTGTAAATCTTGTAGTAGTTGATTTGTGTGGTTATTTGGACCCGATCTATGTTGTGGTAGCTCAGATCATCATTTAACCCGGATTGGTCATGATCATGGATCATGACATAAGGTTGTTTTGGAAGTAACAAGGGTTAAAGGATGAAACTCTACCACACACGAATCATGAACTTGTGTAAAAGCGATTTTGCTTATGAAATAGTGTTTAAAACTAGTAGATCTACATATCTACAAGCGGTATTTTCAAAGAACCAAGTATCAAAGAAATCATGTTTTCTAAAGACGGATCTTACACTAATACGAATGATTTTTAG
Organism: Helianthus tuberosus; assembly: GCA_030545235.1. Taxonomy (NCBI): domain Eukaryota; kingdom Viridiplantae; phylum Streptophyta; class Magnoliopsida; order Asterales; family Asteraceae; genus Helianthus; species Helianthus tuberosus. Next base: position 179,998,870 of record CM060366.1, read on the forward strand.
AACACACAAGTATGTAAACACTTGTGTAGCACAAAGTTTCGACAAAATAACTATTTTTGTAAAAGATGACGAAAAGTTGTAAAAACAGGATTTCTCTAAAAACGAGGTTTTTACAAAATCGGATGGATTTATATAGAGATCCACTAAAAGTAATGGGATTTACTTCATAATATTAGAAAACTACAAGTTCATGAGATTCTTGCAAATTACATGTTTATTAACTGGTTTGATACGTTGAACATTGTTTTGATTGAATAAGAAAATTGTTGATTTGATTTACAAAAGAAAATGATACGCTTAAAAGCGTGGCCACCTCCAGTTACAGAGGAAACTCTGGCGAAATTTTTCTAAAAACCTAACACTTAGAATTATTTTCACTATAAGTGTTAGAGATAGTTTTCGACTTGTTTTCAAAATATAGATTTCGCCGCGACTTTATTTACAAAATATCGGAGGTGGGATTTCACAAAATAAAACTTGGTAAATATATATTTAGTATATATATTTTTCATAAAGTCACTTGATATGTGTTTATGATTATTTTGTGAAAATACTAGTATTATTTTTAGGGTAAAAATAATACTATCGAATGTTAAGGGATCCAAAATAATACGAACGTCTCTACGATAATTATATAAGTTACACCGGTAATTATTATTACCACTCGATCGTTAAAACGTAACTTACACATTTTAAGAAAATATGACTTAACGCGTACTTTTGTCAAGGTATTATTTTGGGAGAACGTATGTAACAGAAAATATAATATTTTTGAGAAGAATATTTATATTTTGGAGTTAGAAATAAAATATATTTTAAGTGAGACTTAATAATATATTTCGAAATTATACGAACACACATGTATTAAATCCCCCATCCTTGGGAAGGAAAATGATTACCAAGTATACAGAATATAAACACGAAATAGTTGTCTAACTATTTCCCAAAAACTTAAACCATAAAGCTAAGGCACGGCCGTCCGTCTAATAGAGTTAGTACGTGTAGGTCGTCACACAGCTGCTTGATCAGGAAGACATACTTGGTAGAGACGCACCACTGTGAGTTCATGTCCCCCTTTTCTCTTAACTGTTTTCAGTTTTCTAAACTACGGGGGTGAAATACATGTTACTTTGATTACAAGTACTTCATACATGGTATGGTTAGCGTAAGGAGGTTTACTACTTAGATCATGTGAGTGGGTAGGAGCAACATGAGGCCATTAGTCCTCATGGTAGGACCGAGGGACAGGAGCGGTAGATCTATCTAGGTGTAGCGAGCCCAGCCCCAGGCCAAACTAGAAACGGACCTCGGGGTGACTTCGTGTCCAACGCATAAATCCGCTAGGTTTGAGTCTCCCTACTTGCACTTCACACATATCAGTGGCCTTGCAAACCATTGGTGATCTCAATTCCCTTATTTGCTACATACCAGGATTATTTCTATACTTACAAAGGTTTATTTACTCACTTACACATGAACTCGCTCAACATTATTGTTGATTTTTCAACTTACATGTATTTCAGGGAATTAAAGGATCTGGCGCGGTATGACACGTTTTCCCGCTGCACTAGTTACGAGGTCATCCGGGTTTAGGGATTGTGACTCTTTCCTGGACAAGTCACAGTCCTTAAACTATGCTTATGTTATGTTGTGTTTGTTGAACAATGTTTATGTCGTTAGGATGTGTTTCCATTAAGACAATGTTATTGTATTTGGTTTTTAAAACTTAATCGAATGGATGATCTTGCATGGTTTTATTTCATATAGCTTTGTTATGATTAAGCTATGGTATTAAGAAGTCACACCAAATTAACCACGCTTCCGCAAAGCCTGGGTGTGACAGAAGTTCCCTAAGTGGGACACACCTAAAGTCGAGCATTCATCTCTTTGACTGAACGGTAGTTCATACCTGAGCTCTCAAGGTCTCGCACTAACCCAGAGTACAGATATCAATATAGTATATTCACCTGTAAGACTGAATCTAGGGAATCTTGATACGGGATGTATTCTGGGGTGGCACACGTGAATAAGTTAAGTTCTTAAAACCCTAAATCTCGTATCTCGAATCAGTTGAAGTTTGTGTGAAAATTTAAGTGGATCAGTATAGTGGCAATCTAAGTGAATCATTTAAAACTTAAAGTGTTTATAGCTCAACGGTGCTGATGATTTGTCAAAAACTGATATGATCCTTTGACACGAACTCAAACAAAACTATTGTCTGTAAATATTTCTTTAATGTATTTCATTTTAGAAAATTCACAAAAAGATTTTCGGAGTGTTTTAGCATAATTTTTGAAAAATTCAAAAAGATTTTGTTTCTGCGTTATTTTCAACAACCGATGTCTGAAAGCTGAGTTTCAAAATCTGGATATGCTGAACATGTTTCTGAAAATAAACAAGTTTAATAATTTGAAACTTGAAAGTTTCAAATTGAAAAATCAAAAACAGTTTGTGAAATCTCCAAGGTCATTAATTTGGACTTGGATGATCATCTGTGAGGTTTTTGGATACTTAAATTGTCATATATATATATATATATATATATAATTGATAGGGGGAGAAAAGGCAAGAATTCTTGAATAATTACATATTGTTGTATTTGAGTCAGGTTTTCGATCTTAGTATATTTTGAGTCAGGTCATTGATTCTTGAAAAACAAAAATCTTTCACTATTAGATGTAAAAGCCAGATTTCTGTGAACAAACGATGTCCTGTGCAGTCACATATTTGAAATGCTCCAGCTTATCTATGTTAAATGTTTAGAGCTAGGTTTTTGATCCTGAACTTTAATTGTTAAATACCTTACAAATAGTGTGAGATTTGCATATATTAATCCAGATTACAAACTTGAAAGCTGAGGCTAAGGGGGAGTCTAAAGACAAGTTCAAAACATGGGGAAGAGTGCTTTTAAGTAGCCAGATAACTATCCTGAAGGAGCTTATAGAGATAGAACAAGGTGTCAATCCCAATAGCTGAAAGCACGGAAGCTTAAAGCAAGGGGGAGCCTGAAGAAAGAGTTGAATGAAAAGGGGAGCAGATTAAGTTGAAAGCAGATCCATGGGGAATCTGTAAGAGTAAAAGGGAGAGTCTATGGTGCTGATGATGTCAACATTACATGAAGACTCAGAGAGAGACAGAAAGCTACGAGATTGACTGCAGTAATATCCAAGGGGGGCGTCTATGAGTGCATAATGTATATTACTTCCGTCAATCACATATCATAGCTTAAACAGATGATTCAAGACTGGTGCTGAATAGAGCAAAGTATGAAGTTCATATGTATTTTAGCAGCTTCGTACGAAGGGACAGTTGGCTTCGTATGAAGGGAGTATTCATGGATTCGTACGAAGGCACTCAGCCTATATATAGAGGTGTAGGGTCTTGGTCTTTGGTAACTTTGCATACTTTGAGGCGAAACTCTGCCCGTTTGTTTTTGTGGTCTTGTTACTTTCAAATATCAATAGAAAACAACTTATAATTACTTCTTTGTGTCTGATCCACACACGTGATTAGATTCCGCACAACTTACGTGTTTATACGCATTCATCGGTTATGGAATCGATCCTCGGAGCGAATCCATAGAGTGTTAGTAATGTAACCATTGTCCAACTGAAAACCAATGGGTTCCTCAGTTGTAGTGGCTGCTCCACTTGAAATACCACCAAGAGTTTCGTAAAACTCAAGAGGTGTAGCCTCCTCAACTGTTTGGGGGTTAGCTGATTGAACAGGGTCAGACATAATCATTTGTTGTGGCATACTCTCAGTAATGTGTTGGTGAGAGGGACTGTTTTGTGTCTGAATGTCAATAGCTTCAAACAGTGGTAAAATGGTTAGTGGAATGGAAGATGAAGGTTGTGGTGTGGAAAGAGACATTGCCCAGGGAGAAGGTCTTTTAAGCATACTTTCAAATGAAAGTATTGCTTTATATTGTGGTGTCCCTGTGTTTACAACATGTTCCTTTTATGAGGAAACATAAGGAGTTAGGTCTATGGGTTGAGATCTTTCCACATGTTGTGAGGAAGTAACAGCAGTGGTTTCAAGTGACATTGGTGTTGTCACTTGGTTAACCTTTGGGATCTCATCTTTCAGAGGACCCCTTTTATTGGGTTTGGTGGGCTTTTTGGTTTTGACAATGGTTTTCTTTTTGGATTTTGCTGGTGGGGGTTTCACAGCAGTGGTTTGTGGTGATGTGATCACCAGGAGAAGTGGGCTCAGCAACAGAGGTTTGAGTAGCAGATGTGGACTCATCTAAAATTTGCTCATTCACCTGTGCTTGTGTTTTAGAAACATTTGACTCTTTGGCCATAAGGCGAGTAAAAGTTTCAGAAGTTAGACTATTTATTCTAAAAGTTGCACCTTGCTCAAAAGCCTTTTTAGAAACATGTTTTTGCAAGTAGTAGCTTAATAGTCTTGGGTACATGAGAAAAGAAGCATTTTTCCCGTTGTGAATGTTTTTCACATTTGAAACCAAGTCGGAAAACAGTGCTTGGGAGTAGTTAAAATCAGATTTTGTTAAAATTGCATACCCCAAGTACTGAATTTTCAAAGATATTTCATTGAAAGCAGTGGTTTTTGCAGAAAGATATGTTAAGAGGGTATGGAACAAGAATTTCATTGGGGGTGGAAAATTTGGTTTATACATAGTAGCCCCTTTTAACTGTCCATCATACTTTCTCTCAATCAAATCTATCTGAAAATCATTTTTCGGGAAAGATGTCTTACCTGCCAAGTCGTTTAACCCAAATGTTGTTGATATGGTAGTTGGGGTTATTGCAACAAGTTCACCTCCAACTTTTGAAGTAATACCATAGGGCTGTTTGTTTTGTTCTTCAAGTTTAGCATCTACCCAAAAATCTCGGAGTGTGTCTTGATAAATGGGTGCGTCGGCAGTAAGAATTGCTTTGTATTTGTATGATTGAAGCATGTCAATTTTTGAGTGGAAAGTGGTGTTTTTATCGGTTTTTTCGAAAATGGGAAGGTAGTTATGAGGGTTTTTGATTGTCAGAGCCATGGTCGGAGTCAGAAATTGCAAGAGGTTGAAGAAGAAGATGGTAACCGCTTTGGAGAATTTTTGAATTTGATTCGGCGAGTAAAAGCTCTGTTTGGTGATTAATCGGGGGATTTATAAGGAGAAAAAGTGAATGCTGATGTGGCAGCGGTTTTAAAGATCTGGTGGCTAACATATGTCCATGTGGCAAACTTTGCTGAAAAAGTGGATGAAAGTTGTTTGGAAACCATTGTTGGGCAACAACAGTGAATGGGAACAGTGGCTGATTTTAGTCTATTAGTGGATAGACATCAGAGGTTGAAACCAACAGTTGTTTGATCAGCAGTGGTCCAAACGCAGTGGTATATGGAAAACAGAGGATGCCTTTCAGCAGTGGATGAATTTTTAGCCAATCAGAGGTTTAAAACAATCAGTGGTTATGGACAAACTTTTAAAGATTCATGAAAATTTTCATTTTAAGCTATTTTTAAGGATAGATTTTTGATTTTTTGAAAACATTTTAGTGTTTTTTATTCATGGAAAACAAGTTTTTGCCTTCTAATCCATGTTAAGCAAGCCAATCCTGGAGATCAAGCTTTCAAAGGTAGATGTGTCTAATGCTTTTGTTAGCACATCTGCCAGCTGATCCTGAGTTGGAACATGATGCAGAGAAATCAAACATTTTTCATAGCAATCCCTCACAAAGTGATGTCTAATGTCAATGTACTTGGTGGTTGAATGGGATACTGGATTTTTGATGATATTTTCAGCTGCTTAACTATCCAACATGAGAGGAGTATTTAGAGCAGTTATACCAAAATCCAGTAACTGGTTTTGAAACCACAACAGTTGGGCTGTACACCTTGCAGCAGCAACGTATTCTAATTCAGCAGTAGATGTGGAAACAGCTACTTGCTTTTTACTTTGCCAAGATACTAATCATTTTCCTAGAAATTGACACCCTCCTGATGTAGACTTCTTTGTGGTGTTGCATCCAGCAAAATCACTATCTGAAAAACCTGAAAGCTTGATATTCCCATTAGCAGGATACCATATACCAAGTGTGGGAGCACCTTTTATGTATCTGAATATTCTTTTCACAGCAATGAGATTAGATTTCCTAGGTGTTGACTTGGATCTTGCACAAACACATGTTGCAAACATCATGTCTGGCCTAGATGCAGTTAGGTACAATAAAGACCCAATCATGCTTCTATATAAAGTTTGATCAACTAAGTCATCTTTTTCATCAGTAGTGACAAGCTTTGTGGTTGCCATGGGTGTACTACATGGTTTACAATCATTCATCTCAAATTTATTTAAAAGTTCTTTTACATAGTTGCTTTGATGAATAAATGTTCCATTTTGCAATTGCTTAACTTAGAGACCAAGAAAGCATTGGAGTTCACCCATGGCACTCATCTCAAACTCTGTTGTCATGAGTTTTCTGAACTCTTCACACATGGAGGTACATGTGGATCCAAAGATGATGTCATCAACATAAATTTGGACAATCATCAGATTCCTTCCTTTCCATTTCAAAAACAAAGTTTTGTCAATTTTACCCCTTGTAAACCCAATTGAAATTAGAAAGGTGAAGAGAGTTTCATACCAGGCTCTTGGTGCTTGTTTCAATCCATACAAAGCTTTGTTGAGCTTGTAGACATGATCTGGATAAATGGCATCTTCAAAACCAGGAGGTTGACAAACATACACCTCTTCTTGGATCTTTCCATACAATAATGCACATTTTATATCTAGCCGGTACACCTTGATGTTGTGGTTGACAGCAAAGGCTAAGAATAGTCTGATGGCTTCAAGTCTTGCCACGGGAGCAAAAGTCTCATCATAATATATGCCCTCTTCTTGTCTAAAGCCTTGAACCACTAACCTAGCTTTATTGTCACACCCTCGAAATGCCACCTAGGGAGTGTCCCTGTTAGGCGTGTGACCACTAGCAATGAGCCACTAATTACATTGAATCATAAGTTTGAAATAACGTTCCATCAATTAATAATGATAAAACTCCAATCATAAGTTATTCAAAAACCACAAGTTCAGCGGAAGCATTAATGTATCTTAGAGTAAATACTATTCAAACATAATAAGTAGATGTTTATTAAATGAGTCCATCAGTATGACCATGACCACCATAGCTCCCTAGCCAGCAAGCTCCTGTTTCCATCACCTAACGACCTGCGAGCACGTAACAAGTGTATCAGACAAAGCTGGCGAGTTCACAGTTTAAGAAAACGTTTGTTACCAGTTGAATGTAAAACAGTTCAATAACCAATGCAAGTAATATTGTTAATATCTCAATTCCGAACAAGACGGCTCCTGAAATACATGACTGCCCTTCCCACGTACTCCTATCTAGTACTGGGCCCCGACTGGGTCATTAGTTCACCTCCGTCCTATCTAGGAGCGGTGTGAGGGTGCCAAACCTAAGTAGCGCTACCAACTAATACCCGTTACCCTCCAGGTAACAATATAAGGGACTTACAAGAATGATAGGTGAGAATATTAACCAATATACCCGTTTTTACCCAAAAGACTTATCCCTCCACGGGATACCCACTGAGTGTCCCCAACCACCGGGACGCATGCTCGAATGTAGTGAACTCACCTTAGTTTTGCTCGGTATGACCAGTTACCCACACACACCAAATCAGTCAAAGCCTATAATGTTCATGCATATGAAGTCAGTTTAAGTTCACGTTGTTTGCATACAAGTTGTAATCATAGTGTGCATTTAAGCAGTGATCTCCAAATAATAGCACATAGGCGTTGTACAAACTCAATGAAACTTACAGTCCACATGCAAACAGTAATGACTTCTCATGCAATTTGTCAATGACCGACGTGCTAAATGAAATCACACAAAAGTCTGACACTTAATGTCATGAATTGACATAACAAGAGAACAAATCGTGTGACAATAATTGCATTTAGATGCTCCTTACAATCATGGCCGGCTATGATTTTCGATTACTATCTTATTGAACCGGTGTGCTTAGTGGGCTGACAATTGTATCGGACCGATACCCTATGTGTTGACAAATGAACCCAACTAATTTGCATGGTAGCCTGTTAGCTCATTGCACTTTAAAATCACATGCACAAAGGGACCAGTGGCCGACAATCATAGGTTAAAGTTTCAATTCATGCAACTAGTAATCGTCAAGGTTATTGATAATGGTTAATATATATTTAATGGTCATCATCGGTGGTTCAATGAGGCTCTAACATTCAATTGGTCAATGAGTTTCAATCATAATCCCACTAATATAATTGACTAACATGAGTCCTAATAAGTCAATCAATTGCTAGCAACATATATGGCCATCACATGCTTACTGACAATCTGATCAACCGAATTAACTATTGAATACATCTCATGCATAAATCATTTAGGTTATCCAGTATTCACATGGCCACCAAGATCATCGATCAATCAGTGAGCATGCCAGAATATAAAACATCAGCTTGTTAACACACATAATCCACTCCATCGGCTTAACTCTTAAGATACCAAGACCCTAATTTACGTAACATGCAATTATAGTTTCTAATACCCAATAGATCACAAACAAGACATCACAACCATCAACAATATACGGTGTGAAGGTGCTTACCAGGAATTAGATGCTCACAAGGGTGCAACAAAACTTCGAGAGAGAGTAGGGGTTGCCGGCGGTTGCTAGAGGGTAACTAGGGTTTGCAACTGCTCAAGTAATCATATGCACTCTACGTAACATATTATTATACGGATAGGAGGTTTGGGTCGGTCATAATAGGAAATCAAATGACATGTTGGGCCGATGAAGGTTTGCTTAGCAAACAGTGGTGTGGGCCGATTGTGCAACACAATGATTTGGGCCGATACTATACAACATTACGGATCAGTATTTGGACCTAGTCCAACAGTTTATTAGTTGGCGTTACATGTTATGTTTGGGTCGAGTTACCTGTGATGTTTCGTAATCAAACAAACAATATACACAGTGAACAACTACCAATTATGTTAGCACGTATAACAGGGTTAAGGGTCGGATGGATAGACAAAACAAGAACGAGAAAATCGTAAAACCGAAGACACTGACCTTGAAACCTCGGGTTGTCACATCATCCCCAACTTGAAAGAAATTTCGTCCCGAAATTCACCAGCTTTACTAGTCTCCGCTTTATCTTCAGGAAAAAGATGTGGATAATTGAGCTTCATTTGATCCTCTCGCTCCCATGTGAACTCCGGTCCACGTCTTGAGTTCCAACAAACTTTGACAATTGGAATACGACTGTGCTTACGTACTTTAACCTCTCGATCCATAATCTCAACGGGCTCTTCGACAAACTGTAGCTTGTCGTCGATCTTCAGCTCTTGGAAGGGTACCACTAGTGGGTCCTCAGCAAAACACCTCTTTAGTTGCGAAACGTGGAACACATCGTGAACATTACCCAACTCAGCAGGTAATTCTAGCTTGTAGGCCACTTTACCGATGCGTTCAAGAACTCTAAACGGTCCAACGTAGCGTGGATTAAGCTTGCCACGCTTTCCGAAGCGTACAACACCTTTCCACGGTGAAACCTTCAACATGACACGGTCATTCACCTCGAACTCTACCTCCTTGCTACGTTTGTCAGCATAGGCTTTTTGACAGTCACGAGCTGCTGCCATACGTTCCCTGATCTTCACAATCATCGCTGAAGTCTCTAATACCAGTTCAGGACCTGAAATCTGGCTGTCACCCACTTCAGCCCAACAGAGAGGTGAACGACACTTTCTCCCGTATAATACCTCAAACGGAGCTGCCTTGATGCCAGTGTGGTAACTATTGTTGTAGGAGAATTCTACTAATGGCAAATGTCTCTCCCAACCCTTCCCAAAATCAATAACACACGCCCTCAACATGTCTTCAAGCGTCTGAATAGTGCGCTCACTCTGACCGTCGGTCTGTGGGTGATACGCAGTACTCATATCGAGACGCGAGCCAAACGACCTGTGCATAGCCTGCCACAACTCCGAAGTGAAACGCGGATCTCTATCTGAAATGATAGAAGTTGGCACCCCGTGCCTAGAAACCACCTCCTTAAGGTATATCGCTGCAAGTTGAGAGTGCTTATCTGTTTCCTTAATTGGTAAAAAGTGCGCTGACTTCGTAAGACGATCGACAATTACCCATATCGTGTCGTTCCCCGCCTGTGTTCTCGGTAATCCTGTAACAAAATCCATGGAGATCTGCTCCCACTTCCACATCGGTATCTCTGGTTGCTGGAGTAGTCCCGAGGGTTTCTGATACTCTGCCTTGACCCTGGCACAAGTCAAGCACTTGCTTACATACGTGGCTATGATAGCTTTCATATTCGGCCACCAATATAAGACTTTGAGATCCTGATACATCTTATCAGATCCCGGGTGAACAGAATACCTTGACTTGTGTGCTTCATTCATTACCAGTTCTCGGAGGTCGCCAAACAGAGGAACCCATAATCTTTCCATAAAATAGTAAATTCCATCAGATTTTTGTTCGAACTTCTTTTTCATACCACGCAAACCCTCTGCTTCAATGTTTTCATCCTTTAAAGCCTCGCCCTGTGCTGAACGAATCCGTGTGGGTAGATCAGAGTGAATAGTAAGCTGTAGAGCACGAACACGCTTCGGCTTCGGTTCCTTGCGGCTAAGAGCATCTGCTACAACGTTAGCTTTACCCGGGTGATACTTGATGGCACACTCGTAATCATTGAACAACTCTACCCAACGACGCTGACGCATATTCAATTCTTTCTGGTCGAAGATATGCTGAAGGCTCTTGTGATCGGTATAGATGGTGCATTTCGTACCGTACAGATAATGCCTCCAAATCTTCAGTGCAAAGACCACTGCTCCTAACTCCAAGTCGTGTGTCGTGTAGTTCTTCTCGTGTACTTTCAACTGTCGAGAGGCATAAGCTATCACCTTGTTGCACTGCATCAGCACGCAACCAAGACCCTGAATCGATGCATCACAATGTACCTCAAAATCCTCAGTACCCTCTGGTAGAGATAGAATCGGCGCGCTACACAATTTCTGTTTCAACAGTTGGAAGGCATCCTCCTGTTTTGCTCCCCACGAATAAACTACTTTCTTCTGTGTCAAGGATGTGAGAGGTTGAGCAATCTTCGAGAAATCCCGAATAAAGCGACGATAATACCCTGCTAGACCGAGAAATTGTCGCACCTCCGAAGGATTTTTCGGTGCCGCCCAATTTCTAATGGCGTCGATCTTGGCAGGATCCACGTGTATGCCCATCTCATTAACAATATGCCCCAGAAAATGTACCTCCCGTATCCAGAAATCACACTTAGAAAATTTCGCGTACAACTGCTCCCTCCTCATGAGCTCTAAGATAAGGCGTAGATGCCGCTCATGATCCTCCTTGTTCTTGGAATAAATTAGAATGTCGTCGATAAAAACGATAACGAAGTCATCAAGGTATGGCTTGCACATGCGTTTCATGAGATCCATGAAGACCGCTGGTGCGTTGGTCAACCCGAATGGCATAACCAAGAACTCATAGTGACCGTATCACGTCCGAAACGCTGTTTTGGAAACATCTTCCTCTCTAACTCGCACCTGATGATATCCCGACCTTAAGTCGATCTTAGAGTAAAAACTTGACCCTTACAGCTGGTCAAATAGGTCGTCAATACGTGGCAAAGGGTAACGGTTCTTGACTGTCACCTTATTAAGCTCGCGGTAATCTATACACATGCGAAAAGATCCGTCCTTCTTTTTCACAAATAGAACTGGGGCTCCCCAAGGTGAAGAGCTAGGTCGGATAAAACCCCTATCCAATAGCTCCTGAAGTTGGTTTGACAATTCCTGCAACTCCCCTGGTGCAAGACGGTAAGGAGCACGAGCAATCGGGGCTGCTCCTGGGGCGAGATCGATCTGAAATTCCACCTGTCGATGTTGAGGTAAACCAGGGAGTTCCTCAGGAAATACGTCAGGAAACTCACAAACAACTGGAAGATCTTCGATCTTCCTATCATCAGACTGCGAATCGGTGACAAGGGCTAAAATGGCAGGATAGCCCTTACGTAGGTACTTCTGAGCCTTCATTGATGAAACGATGCTAACCGGGGTCCCACTGCGATGACCCTGAACCGATAGAGATTCTCCACTAGAGAGAGGAACACGCACGATTTTCTCTTTACAGATAATTTCCGCCTGATACTTGGACAACCAGTCCATGCCGATAACTACGTCGAAACTTCCAAGAGTAATGGGAAGTAGGTCAATGTCGAATACTTAACCCAGAAGATCGAGTTTACACCCAACCAGAACATGTGAAGCTTCGATTGTTTTACCATTTGCTATCTCCACTATGTGTTTTGTTACAAGAGGTGTAGGACTTAACCCTAACTGACGACTGAACCCCAAAGACACGTAACTCCAATCGGCACCAGAGTCAAATAAAATAGAAGCGAATACACCGTTCACTGAAAACGTACCTGTAACCACGTTGCCGTCGTTCCGTGCTTCCCCAGCTCCTAAGACAAACCTGCGCCCACGCGCAACATTACCCCCATTGTTTCCAGCATTGTTATTCCCGTTGTTACCCCCTGTGTTCTGCTTCAGCTGAGGGCAGTCTCGCTTGAAGTGCCCTTCAGCCCCACACTGGTAACACCCTTTTTGAGTACCCTGGTTCTGCTGAGCCTGTTGTCTACCCAACTGCTGTGATGGCTGCTGCTGAGCTGGAAGTGTAGCCCTACAATCCCTAGCCACGTGCCCTGATCGGTTACACCGATGACAAACCCGTGTACACTGCCCCCTGTGATGATAGTTACACTTGTTGCACAAAGGTAGATTCCCCGCATAAGATCCCTGCCCTGAATTATTACCCTGATTTTGTTTCACCGACGACGACTGGCTGAAACTGCGATTGCTGCCAGTGTCAGCTTTCTTCTGAGGCTGTGCAGAGTTGGACCCCTTGTCCAAATCGTTCCACTTACGCTTGCTATCAGTAGCAGGAGCAATGGAAGTAGTAGTGGTTGTAGTAGTACTAGAAATACGTGGTGGTAGTGAATTACTTTCCACCTCCTGATCAACAATCTTGTGAGTCAAATGGACAATCTCAGTTATGTTGTTGAGGTTTGCTGCCGTAACCAAACCCTTCACTCGTGGAGGTAATCCCTTGATGAACAACTCAATTCTTCGAGACATAGGTCGGGACAAATTCGGACACAAGTCAGCCAACTCATACGACCGCTTCACGTATGCTTCAACCTCAGATCCCACCAATTTCAGATTATAATACTCGTTCTCTAGCTTCTGTATCTCATCACGAGGACAGTATTCTTCCCTCATCAACTCCTTAAAGGCTTCCCACGTAGTGGCGTTCGCCGCCTCGATGCCCAACAGCTGAACCTGGGCATTCCACCATGTCAGGGCACCATCCTCGAGCGTGCCCGTAGCATACTTCACTCTATCCCCAACAGGGCAGTTACACATCGCGAATATGGACTCCGCCTTTTCAAACCAGCGCAGGAGTCCTACAGCCCCTTCAGTCCCGCTGAAGGTCTGTGGCTTACAATCCATGAAAGTTTTAAACGTGCAAACAGGTGGGTGAGGCGGATTTTGTGGCGCCGGCTGACCTGTTAATGAGAGAAAATATAACAAACAAGTAAGACTCAAGTATACGACTCAAAGAGAAAGAGTATTTGGTACATGTCGTACCAGCCTGATAAGCTGCCAAGGCTGCAGCCACCTGGGCGTTGATTAAATTCACTAACTCAGCTTGTATCATATTGATTTGGCCACGTCCACCACCGCGGCCTCCACCACATCCACCACGACGGCCTCCACCACGTCCGTTCATGATTCTATAAGTATGGGAAAAAGGAACGAATTAACAGACAAGTTCAAGTAAATGTCAAGTATTGCTATGGTATTCACAGTTTTCGAGGTTCTAATACAAGATTGACTAACAACGCGGAATTCCTTTTTCACACTCGTCGAGATTTACTGGGACTCACATGCACCCCACGTTGTTATTATGTGTGCACCCATAATAATAACCCAATTTGCATGTTTATCTCAGTTCCTCCCAACTCGTGTTAAAAGGTTTCCCTAAATTCAAGCAGCACGACCAATGACATCACAACATAGAGCATGTAAGTTCAAGAAGAGTCCTACTCTTAAAACACGTAGCATAGACCGATACCATAGAAATTCGTATTGTAATGTCAAGTGTGCGTTTGAGTGTGATACTAATCATGAGTAAGTACTAAATATGCTATGCAATAGTAAACAAGAGACGAACCTTGCTGCCTGGAGCTGAGTGTCATGGTCGATGTCGAATCAGTTCAGTTATAGTCTGGTTTGTAAAACATTTTAAAACCAAGTTCACTATAACCAGTGGCTCTGATACCAAACTGTCACACCCTCGAAATGCCACCTAGGGAGTGTCCCTGTTAGGCATGTGACCACTAGCAATGAGCCACTAATTACATTGAATCATAAGTTTGAAATAACGTTCCATCAATTAATAATGATAAAACTCCAATCATAAGTTATTCAAAAACCACAAGTTCAGCAGAAGCATTAATGTATCTTAGAGTAAATACTATTCAAACATAATAAGTAGATGTTTATTAAATGAGTCCATCAGTATGACCATGACCACCATAGCTCCCTAGCCAGCAAGCTCCTGTTTCCATCACCTAACGACCTGCGAGCACGTAACAAGTGTATCAGACAAAGCTGGTGAGTTCACAGTTTAAGAAAACGTTTGTTACCAGTTGAATGTAAAACAGTTCAATAACCAATGCAAGTAATATTGTTAATATCTCAATTCCGAACAAGACGGCTCCTGAAATACATGACTGCCCTTCCCACGTACTCCTATCTAGTACTGGGCCCCGACTGGGTCATTAGTTCACCTCCGTCCTATCTAGGAGCGGTGTGAGGGTGCCAAACCTAAGTAGCGCTACCAACTAATACCCGTTACCCTCCAGGTAACAATATAAGGGACTTACAAGAATGATAGGTGAGAATATTAACCAATATACCCGTTTTTACCCAAAAGACTTATCCCTCCATGGGATACCCACTGACTGTCCCCAACCACCGGGACGCATGCTCGAATGTAGTCAACTCACCTTAGTTTTGCTCGGTATGACCAGTTACCCACACACACCAAATCAGTCAAAGCCTATAATGTTCATGCATACGAAGTCAGTTTACGTTCACATTGTTTGCATACAAGTTGTAATCATAGTGTGCATTTAAGCAGTGATCTCCAAATAATAGCACATAGGCGTTGTACAAACTGAATGAAACTTACAGTCCACATGCAAACAGTAATGACTTCTCATGCAATTTGTCAATGACCGACGTGCTAAATGAAATCACACAAAAGTCTGACACTTAATGTCATGAATTGACATAACAAGAGAACAAATCGTGTGACAATAATTGCATTTAGATGCTCCTTACAATCATGGCCGACTATGATTTTCGATTACTATCTTATTGAACCGGTGTGCTTAGTGGGCTGACAATTGTAGCGGGCCGATACCCTATGTGTTGACAAATGAACCTAACTAATTTGCATGGTAGCCTGTTAGCTCATTGCACTTTAAAATCACATGCACAGAGGGACCAATGGCCGACAATCACAGGTTAAAGTTTCAATTCATGCAACTAGTAATGGTCAAGGTTATTGATAATGGTTAATATATATTTAATGGTCATCATCGGTGGTTCAATGAGGCTCTAACATTCAATTGGTCAATGAGTTTCAATCATAATCCCACTAATATAATTGACTAACATGAGTCCTAATAAGTCAATCAATTGCTAGCAACATATATGGCCATCACATGCTTACTGACAATCTAATCAACCGAATTAACTATTGAATACATCTCATGCATAAATCATTTAGGTTATCCAGTATTCACATGGCCACCAAGATCATCGATCAATCAGTGAGCATGCCAGAATATAAAGCATCAGATTGTTAACACACATAATCCACTCCATCGGCTTAACTCTTAAGATACCAAGACCCTAATTTACGTAACATGCAATTATAGTTTCTAATACCCAATAGATCACAGACAAGACATCACAACCATCAACAATGTACGGTGTGAAGGTGCTTACCGGGAATTAGATGCTCACAAGGGTGCAACAAAACTTTGAGAGAGAGTAGGGGTTGCCGGCGGTTGCTAGAGGGTAACTAGGGTTTGCAACTGCTCAAGTAATCATATGCACTCTACGTAACATATTATTATACGGATAGGAGGTCTGGGCCGGTCATAATAGGAAATCAAATGACATGTTGGGCCGATGAAGGTTTGCTTAACAAACAGTGGTGTGGGCCGATTGTGCAACACAATGATTTGGGCCGATACTATACAACATTACGGATCAGTATTTGGACCTAGTCCAACAGTTTATTAGTTGGCGTTACATGTTATGTTTGGGTCGAGTTACCTGTGATGTTTCTTAATCAAACAAACAATATACACAGTGAACAACTACCAATTATGTTAGCACGTATAACAGGGTTACGGGTCGGATGGATAGACAAAACAAGAACGAGAAAATCGTAAAACCGAAGACACTGACCTTGAAACCTCGGGTTGTCACATTTATTCTTAACAATAATGCCCCTTTCATCAGTTTTGTCTTTGAAGACCCACTTTGTGCCAATTGGACATACATCCTTAGGTAGTGGTATAAGTTCCCATACTTGTTGTCTTTTAAACTGTTGGAGCTCTTCTTGCATAGTTTCTGCCCAACTATTGTCTTTTAGTGCCTCGGTACTTGACTGGTTGGATGAGAGATAGAAAGCCAGTAAAAACACAGATGTTTTAGGATTGACTCCTTGTGAGAACCCCTTCACTGATGTTGCCAATGATTTATTCTGGTGGATGAGATTTAAGGAAGATTAGATCCCCCCTTATATGGAACAATGGCGTTGAATGGTGAAGGCTGCAGATGTGAATCATCTGAGCTAACATCTGTTGGCAATTTTGAAGGCCAACATCTGTTGGTGATGGAGGTGGAGGATTAGGAGGAATGAGTGTTGCACAATGTTGGTTTTTATCCACAGATGATGGATTTTTATCAACAGAGGTTGGACTTGATGAAGTGGCAGAGGTTTGATCAACAACTATTGATTCGGTAGCGGCAGAGTTTTTACATTTGTTTTGAACATCTGCTTCTCTGATGGTGGTAGTGACTTTGTATTTTGGAATCACAATATCACATCCATTATCTTGTGGGAAAGATTGTGGTGTACCTGCAGGGTTAGTCTTGACAGAACATCTTCAACTGTAAATTTATCAAGGTCAAATAGTTCAACAGGATTTGCTGAGATTTTCAATGATGAAAGTTCATTGAACTTTACATTCAAAGTCTCTTCCCCACACCTAGTCCTTATGTTAAACACTTTATAGGCCTTGGCAGTGGTTGAGTATCCCAGATGATAACCACAATCCACTTTGGCTGCAAATTTTGAAATTGAATCTTTTAAGTTTAGGATAAAACATGGGCAGCCAAAGATTTTGAAGTAGGAGATCAGTGGTTTGATTTTGAACAGAGTTTCATAGGCAATCTTTTGATGCCTGGGGTTGATTAAAACTATGTTCTGCACATAACAAACAGTGTTTACAGCCTCTGCCCAAAAAGTTAAGGGTAAACCTAAGTCTGCAAGCATTGTTCTAGCAGCTTCCATCAAAGTTCAGTTTTTCCTTTCAACCACCCCATTCTGTTCTGGTGTTATTGGGATGCTGTACTGCCTTACAATCTCTTTTGCCACGCAGAACTCATCCAACTCCTTGTTTCTAAACTTTGTTCCATTATCATTTCTAAAGACTTTTACTGGCAAGTCAAATTGCTTTTCAACCTGTTTAACAAAGTCTTGTAAAATACCTGCAGTCTCATCCTTAGAGTGTAAAAAGTAAGTCCATGTAAACCTAGAAAAATCATCAACAATAACCAGACAGTATCTTTTCTTTTTTAAACTCATGATTTTTACTGGGTCAAACAAATGCAAGTGCAAAATTTGTAAACACTTGGTTGTTTTGGAATCTTCAATGGACTTGTATGAGCTTTTTGTCACACCCTGACTTTTGCGGAAGCGTGGGTTTATTTGGTGTGACTTCTTAATACCATAGCGACAATCATAACAATGCTATATGATAAAAATACAAGACGTTCATCCATTCATTAAGTTTTAAAATACTACATCATCAGTGTTTGGAAAAGTCGATACTTAAAATAATTTTACAAACCATACTTGTCTAAAACGTGTTCATAAGACACAACATAAAGGCTTTTAATAAAACGAGGTTTAAGACATGCAACCCGTCCAGGTAAGGGTTACACCTCCCAAACCTACTGCCCTGGATGACATCTTATTCAACGCAGCTTGACTTATGCATACTTTGCCAGATCCGCTAATTCCCTGAAATACATGTAGTTTGAAAAATCAACATAAAGTTGAGCGAGTTCATGAGTAAGTGAGTATGTATAAACCTTTGTAATGTGTCTGTATGTATGAAAATCCCTGGTATGTAGCAATTAAGGAAAAAGAGATCACAATTGGGTTGCAAAGCCAATGATATGTGTGAAGTGATGCAGGAAGACTCAAACCTAGCAGATTTTGGCGTCAGGCACATAGTCACCTCATGGTCCACTCAGCGGACTCAGGAGTGGGGCTCGCTACACCCGAATAGATCTATCACTCATGTCCCTCGGTCCTACAACGAGGATTAATGGCCTTAAGTTCCACCTACCCACTCACATGATCTGAACGTACCAAACCCTCCTTAAGCTAACCATACCATGTATAAAAATGTGCTTAATAATTGTAACATGTATTTCACCCCCGAAGTTATAAAACTGAAAACAGTTAAGAGAAAAGGGGGACATGAACTCACCGCTTTGCGTTTTCGTATCCAATGTAACTCGTAGTCTCCTCTAGAACGCACGACTACCTACATGCGTACTATGGTTTGTTAGACGAGCGGGTCATGCCTTGTCTTAGTATTGATTAGTGCCTTTGAGTTACGTTTAGAGTGTTTTGAATATTTTCGTAATAACACTTCTCAAGTATTTTATCTTCGTATTCCCTTCCCAAGGATGGGGGTATTTATACATGTATATTTGTAGTTTCGAAAAAATACATTTTAAGTCCCACTTAGAAAGATATATTTAACTTATTTGTCCAAAAATAACGTATTCCCCAAAATATATGCATTTTTCCCCAAAGATAATATATTCTACTTCTTTAGCTTCCAAAATAATATTTTACCAAAAATATATGTGTAAGAGTACTCTGCGGAATATTCCGTAAGTTACGTTTGCGTTCGGTTTCACAATGCCAAGTGTGTAACTTGAATCTTTTATTCCTTGCTGTTTTTGGTATTATTTTGGGGTTGTAAGTGTCATGGTATTTTGTTAAGTTATATTATTTTACCCTAGAATAATATAACTAGTTCACCAATATACAGATATTCACACAAGTGTCTTAGTATAAAATATATATTCTAAATATATGTTTATTCACTTTTATTTACGAAAACCAACATCCGACACTTTGTATTTTGTTACAAAAATTATGGCGAAGTTTATGTTTGAAAAACATAGTCTATAAAATATACTAGTAAACACTTTTCTAGAAAATATTTACTAAGTGCTAGGATTTTCAGAAAATTTCGCCATAGTCTCCTTTGTAAATGGAGATGTCCATGCTAAATAGCATATCATTTTCTTTAACATATAACACATTAGATCGTTCTCAAATAACCAACCCGACATTTAGACGTGCAAAATACTACTTTTATCATTTCAGTTTTTAATATACAAAACTGGGCTGTCTTCGGGCATTTTAATAAAATAGTTATCATATTCCAAAAGTTCCCAAATTTTTACAGGATGTCTTATACGATCCAAATATTATTTTCTAAAAATATCGGGATCCAAATCATTACCAATATTTTATAAAATTTATTTACCGGACTATAATCAGATTTGTCACTTTCTGACTACAGTCTACGAAATAATTCATCTAAAATTTATCGTAAGTCCGATTGACGAAATTCCAGTGGGAGAATTACTACAACATCATTGGTCATCTACAGTACCATTTACATGAGCTGATTCAACATAGATTTCAAGTTATGACTAAAAACATATCACCCATTTACTGCAGTAAAAACTCAGCTTTAGCTGCTGTTACAAAACGGGTCTTTAAAAATAGTAAACTACCTCAAAAAAATATGATTCCAGTGCCATTTGCTTCATTTTACGAAAATACATAACTTAGACTTCAGAAAATCAATTTTTCGATTTATAATGATCCGTTTACAGCCAGTTGAAGGTGGCTAAAAATGCTAATCAGCATTGCTTTTATAGGTTAAATGTTACTAAAACGCACACATACGATCGCCATACTTTCTAATACGATTAACATCAGACCATAAGTCATTTACAGCAGGTTATTGTTTATTTAATTTAGATTTATCATGTATTATCATCTTTCATCTCATGACCTTTATGTAAAGCTTTTATGTTCATGCTTTAAGTTATGATCTTTAGAGTTCTTGTATTTTCATCATAAAATAACTATTAACCACTTCAAATATAAAACTAAAGATGATCAAAGAAGCTTACTACTAGCTTTGAAGCTAGGGAAGAAGCAAGCTTGAAAAATGAGTGGATAAAGGCTTGTGAAAGAGGTCCTTCAAGTTCCGAGTGCTCCACACCTCCTAAAACACCTTTGTGCACCTTGAGGTATATTTGAAATGGTTGAACTTGAAACAAGAAAGTGGGGTGGTGTGTGTGTGAGCTCGGCCGAGAGAGAGGGGGAGGCAAAGAGAGATGAGTTGTTGTGATGGAGAAGATGAGAATGAATGAATGTCTAGAGGATATATAAAGAGGACTTCCAACATTCTTATAACCACTAGTCCATGTGTTTATGAAGTACTAGACAAGATCTAATAAATAATTAGATAAAAATCATGGGGATGTCCCATGTTTCATAACCGGTGGGGGGGTTGGTTTAGTTGAGTTTCAACTATGTTAGTTAGTTTAGGGTTGTAATGTAAGGGATTTAGTTAAGTGTTTAAATGTTATGTAACAATATAGTGTGTTATAATGTTCGGGGACCATAACTAGTTCAGAAAAAAAAAAAAAAAAAAAAAAAAAAAAGACAATGCTTCTTGCATTATTTTGGTGTTCCGGGTAATGTCCGGTTGTTCGATTTGATGTTGTTCCGTTAAAGTGCTAAGTTATGTCGTATAGCGTCCTTTATGTAACTTTTAGTGACCCTTTAAATTCCCGACACTTAGGGAAGCATACAGGACCATTTTGCCATGTGTATGCAAGTGACTAGCATATTTAAATGCTGAATTTTATTAATAAGTGCAGAATTTTGCAGTTTAAGTGGGTTTTAGGCACTTCCCTACACTATAACTATCACCTAGTGACGCAGTTTTATGGTCCTCACTTCCCTACACTCCCTACTAGTGTAGTACTCTATCTCTGGCTCATACTGGCCTCAAAAACATTGTCTGTCTAGGTGCTGGCATTGTCAGCATGTTTTCTGGGTTATCCGTTTAGTGTGCTAACTGTGCTTTGTGCATCAAGTTTGTCACTAAAGTTTGTGTGAAATAAATGGAGTGACAGTATGAAATGTGATGCATATGTATGTATGTAACAGAAATCAGAAAGCAGTTTAACCACAGTTGTAATCAAGCACAGTTATTAAGCACAAATCAATATTAATTAAACGTACGGATGCATACAAATTTGACAGTTGTCACATTCTCCCCCCGTTAAGAAAATTTCGTCCCCGAAATTTGTACTACCTTAACTCCTTATGGTCTCGTCACACGTGTATGTATATGAATAATACCGAGGTAGATAATCTCCAAACTCGAATCCTATGGTTAAAAGGCATGTGCTTTTAGCATTTGATGTCAAAGGTACAAGACGTATTTGATGTATAGTCTAGTGTAATCCAGCTAGCAGGGGTTCCACAAGAGAGGAGTCTTTGACTAATAAGATTCTTAAACGATCGGTTGTAATATGCAGACGAGTTTTCACAACCCATAGCGTCCGCTATATGAATTCAAAATCAACAACTTAAATGTAATAGTAAAATGATCTGTCATCTTCTGAATAAATGATTGGTAAGGTTTAGTGTGTTGACATTCATAAATTTCGAAAGTACGCCGAATGAAATACAAGCGAATTTGGTGTATCATTGTCTTGATTCGTAGTTGCATCAGAAATGTTTAAATGGCAAGTCAAACGAAAGTATATGCAGTTTTATGTGAAGCGGTTGACCCTGATTAGCACAAGCTACAATTTGTAATGACACCACAAGGTGTCGTAATTGACATGTTCAATAAGAGTGGTGGCTGAACAAGTTCACCGTGTTTGAAATCGAATGAGAGTATGCTGAACAATCTGAAGATTTGATTTACACAATGCCCTAAGGCTTTCAGTTGAATATGGAACATCAAAGAACCACTGTTTCCGATGAAAAAGCAATAATTACTGCGGGACGTGTGACAAGAAATGAAAGAATCGTTAAGTGGTACATTGTGATATGAAATGAATCGATGTACCATTGCCTTGACACACAACTGTGTTGGGACTGCTTTGGTTGTGATAAACAAAACGGATTTAGAATAAGTCAATAAATAAGCAACTGAGTTCGTGTGTGAGGTGCGTAACCAACTTAGCGCAAGCTTATTTTTGTGAAAGTATCACCACAAGGTGTTGAAACCAACAAACGATTTAGTAGAGTCGTAGACCAAACAAGTCTACTACGACTTGAAACAAAAGAATCTTTGCCAATGATTTGAATATGATGCTCTCAATACATCATATGACGTCTTAAACTGAATATGCGAAATGAATAAGTTCAAGCAATTGAACTTGGTTTTAGCATGACCCGGCAATAAACGTATGTATCAACGAAGGAATCTCATCATGGTTACGAAAATAAACCATGAGTGTAACTTGAAAGGAGAGAAGTCTCAAGACAGTGCGTCGACTTGGTAACAAAAGAGCCAACAATAACAATAATGTAGGTCATTCGAATCATGAATCAGTGATTAGGTTTAGCAAACTAATATTTAAATTTCAATGAAGTGTTTGTTCGAAACGAAACCACATGCATAGCAAATGATGCATGTATGTCAGATAAGTTTCCAAGAAAAGGAATAATGAGTATCTGCTAAAATGAAGAAATAACCAGATATCTAAGCAAATGTGTGTTTGCGCTTAGCGAAGAAAATTATCGTGATGCAACTACCATTAAGAGGAGTAGAGATGCAAACATCTACTCGCTAGAAGTAAAAGAAATTCAAGTACTTTCTGTTTGGTCAACGGAACTGGCATATACGTCAGGTTAATGGTGTCTGTTTGAGTTAACAGATGTGGTTCCTAGGTAACAACCTTTGTGAATTTGGACCTGGGTTCCCGATGGTCCTAAGTACATGTTTCCTAGATTCTTAGAGTTTCGTATTTGGTGTAGAATCGTTCTGTGCATCGTGTAGGAAACACCATTCTTGTGTATGTTTAAAACAAATTATTGTCCCACAATTTCCCCGGTACACTCTCTTCCTGGATTTACCGCCAATGACACTCGATCGTCGATCAGCCGTGTGATAGTAGTCGGATCCTCACAGTTAGTCAAATAAGTAGTTCGTCAATCCTTAACAAGAGTTGCTGGCTCTTGTTGGCTAGCTCGTCCGACTCCTGGTAGCTTGATGTTCATTTGAAAGTCATCGTCCTTCCTCTTGACAAGCAGAACTGGGGTTACCCAAAACAGAAATTTTGGTCTGTTATCTTCCTTCTCTATTAATTACTGATACTATATTGTCGATTCTTGCATTTCTGAAGGTGTCAGCCGCTAGGTTGCATTAACTACAGACGCGGCGCCTGGAATCAAATCGATGCGAAATTCGACTTGTTGTTGAGGAGATAATTCTGGCAAATCTTCGGGGAAGATTTCAGGATATTCCCTTATCACAGGGATATCTTCGAGTCTTGGTTCTTAGGCTCCCTTGTCCCCGACATGAGCCAAGAGGATAACACATCGTTTACGCAACAACTCATGTGCCTTTAAGCAATCCTGTTTCGCAAGTCACGATCGTTCCCTCATTCGTCGTTGGGATGCGGATATCAATCTTCGCTCGATCGCTTGGCAACTAATCCATTCCAATTACCTCGTTGAAGATTCCCAACCCAATTGGTAGTAGAGTAATCGTAAACTTATGCCCTCCGGGTTCTATCTTGCCGTCTCTAGTTACTGCGTTGGCTTCCACTAGCTTCCCATTAGCTAGTTCTTTCGAGTGCGGATTATCTACTTACTTGCTACTAAACCAAGTATACTCTCAAACTTTAGGGATGCGAAGCTAAAATTTGCAACAGTATCTAGCAGCACAGACGCATAACGTTGAGTAATATGGGACGTACCGATATCCAAGCTTGGATTCCTGGCGTGCTCCCCTAGCTCTGCTACTGAGCTTTTATCCTTGTGCCTGATTCTTCTTAGGACAGTATTTTCTGAAATGCTTTTTGCTCCCACAGTTAAGGCAACCTTGAGCACGTTTTTGTTTGTCACTCGTCCTGCCTTTGTCGTTGTCGTTGTTTCCTCCGTGATTCTTGCTATCATCTTGGTCTTTATTTCCACGTTCAATACCTTGCCTACAAGTTTCCTTGGGATGTCCCCTCTTACCACAGTTATCACATTTTCCATATTTACATCGCCCGACGTGATAACGTAGACAATTTTCGCATTTGGGTAGGATACCCATGTAGTCTTTTCCCTTCTTGGCCTTCTTCTCGTTACTTACCCGAGTAACCTTCTTGAAATTTACGAGTTTTCTCTTGTTATCCCCAGATGACTCTACAGGAGCCTCATTTTTCTCTTCCAGAGTGGAAAATTTTCCTTGTCTAATCGCTTCTTCAGTGAGCGCCACGCTCATGTCGATTGCTTCGATGATTGTTGAAGGCTTAGATGTTGTTACCAGGCTTAGAATCTGAGGTGCCAGTCCCTCGATGAAACGTTCGATCTTCCTAGATTCTGGTTCCACAAAACGCGATGCAACTTGTGATAACTCGCCAAATCTCTGCACATATTCAACTATCTTTGGACCTTCCATTTTCAAGTTCCACAATTCAGTTTCCAACTTCTGGACTTCAGCCCTCGAGCAATATCTCTTACACACCAGATCTTTCAGTTCATCCCACGTCATAGCATACGCAGCGGTTTCGCCCATTGTCTGAACTTGAAGGTTCCACCATGACAGAGCCCCATCTACCAATAGTCCAGCTATATACGTGACCTGATGTTCTGGGGCACATTTGCTCAACCGTAAGACATAATTTGTCTTCTCCACCCAACGCACAAAAGCTAAGGCACCCCTAGTGCCGTCGAATTCTCGAGGTTTGTGGTTCAAGAACTGCTCGTAAGTGCAGCCGCTGGTGGGTTTTTTCCTGAGGTACCTCCGCCGTGTTCGGAGCGAAGGGCCTCGAGTTGTGCAATGGCTTGCAAGATGCGTCCTTGCAGTTCTGACTCTGCAGTTGTCGGCAGAGGGTTGTTGGTATCGACGTTTCCTCGTATCGACATCTTCTGAGGAGAAGATCGGTTAGGTCAGGTCTTATTGTTCAGGGAGTGCATATAGTAGTTTAGTGGTCATAAGTACATACACATAATAGATCATCATACCAACCAACCAATCA
Source organism: Helianthus tuberosus (assembly GCA_030545235.1). Taxonomy (NCBI): domain Eukaryota; kingdom Viridiplantae; phylum Streptophyta; class Magnoliopsida; order Asterales; family Asteraceae; genus Helianthus; species Helianthus tuberosus. Next base: position 180,024,615 of record CM060366.1, read on the forward strand.
ATTAATAGCATAATCGTAGCATAACCAAGTAATTCGATAATCATGTTTAATGAGAGCATAGCAAGTAAGCACGTAGCATTATAATTATAGCACACACATATAGATCAATAACGCGCTTAATGAAGACATAGCGACTGAGCTTTCGTTGGTCATTGGCCATATAGCTTTGTCGCATGTTTAATGATGATTGGGTTCTCATTATTCCCCGACCACAGTTGCATCGTCTTACAAAATGTATCGCATCAAGTGGGACACAGGGTCACCCTACCCTTATCCAATAAGTATATTAGTTGTATAGAATTTACGTAGTTAGATATGGTATTCAAGAGTCTCCACAATCCCGGCTTATCATTGGTGTCTTTACTCAAAGGTAATGCAATCCGCCTCATCCAGAAACCAACTATACTGGTGACTGAGGTGTAGGGGTAAGAAAAGTAAGCTGTTAACATGCGAGAATTTCCCCTCGAGCTTTTATGTACGTCGAAGTAATTAACCAATCTGCCGCTCGAGCATCAAAACCTGGGAAAGGTGTAATAGCAGCAGGCAAGAGTTCAGCAGGAATCTTTGATATATGTGGGGGACCAAAGTATACTGGCAACAGACAGGGTGTGGTGTCAGCTCAAGCTCCGGCATTCCGCGGTTTATAACCTCAACCTATAGTTGTTGTGACAGGTGTACTCATCCCGTGTGTAGCCTCCATAAAGTGAGGGTTGATAAGGGTCTATATTCAGTATAGTGCATGATAGGAATCATCGAAATGGCTCGTCCAATGCGGTAGAGTTGAAAGTAGCAAATGGTGCAGCTTGCGAGGTCGTAGAAAATGATGTTGTAGCAAGGGAATCGTTATGCGGGTGCTGACCTGGAGTACCTTCCCGGGGTGCGGGTATGTTTTGAAAGAAAGCGATAGGCACGTCAGTGCAATGGACGTCGGTTTTCATAGGAGCAATATCAGCGGGTGCAGATGCAGCAGTAAATGTCTTAATGAAAGGAGGGTCAATAGGTGCAGGCACTTGGCCTGGTACAAGGAGTGCAATGTATGGTAGTCCAAAAGAAATAAGGTCATGTTTAAGAGGGATCAACAGGTGCAACATCAAGCTGTCTCAATAGGAAAAGGAGCTGGCTCAGGAGCAGACCCTAGATCGTGTAAGGGTGTGGAATCTCGAGCAGGTGGTTGTGCAACAGTCGTAGTGGCATCATTGTCCGAGTTAGTAGCAAAAAGCGGTAACCTGACCGTCTGTAAGGCCGTAAATGACGCAGACTCAAAGGAGTCTGAAATCGGGAGTATACTAGAATCAGAGTGTAGCTTGACAACAGGGGTCTCAAAAGTGAAATTTGTAACGACGTTCTCGTCTAACTTTCCATCATCATGGGCGTTATCGGAAGGACCATCAATATCAAGTCAATATCGTTATCAATTGTTCGTCGAGTAATCAACCTTCGAAAGGAATGTCCACAAGAGGCGCATTGGCGAGGATCGGAGCCATAGTGTGCTTACCAACGGGATGACCAGGAATGAAGTGGTCATGGGCCGAAACGTGAATGACAGAGGGATCTTCATCAAGGAAGTCATCAACAAGGGTAATTCATCGCCAAGGTCTGGCAGCGCGGATGGTTGGAAGTCGTCCTCGTCCTTGGTCAGCATGTCAGGGTCACTCTCAGTGTCTGACGTAAACATCTCTGGCGCAGGTACGGTCTCATCATCTGTGGCGGTGGCCGTAGGGTCGTTATCAACTGACAATTCGTTCCCTGAGGAAGGTGACGTGTGTGCCGGTATATAGTAGTCATAGCATGCATATTTATAGTAATCTTTCACACTTTGTGTATTGCAAATAAAGATAATTCATAATATAATCATGTATCCACATATTCGTCCTAGTCTTCCCAGACTATCCCACCCAGTCTCTCAGACTAAACTCCCTAGTCTCTCAGACTAACTCCCTGGTCTCTAAGACCAACTCTCCCAGCCTCTAGGACTAAATCCCTGGTCTCTAAGACCAACCTCCCAGTCTCTAAGACTAAATCCCTGGTCTCTAAGACCAACCTCCCAGTCTCTAAGACTAAATCCATGGTCTCTAAGACCAACCTCCCAGTCTCTAAGACTAAATCCCTGGTCTCTAAGACCAACCTCCCAGTCTCTAAGACTGATCCTCCCTCAGCCTCTAAGACTGATCCTCCCTCAGCCTCTAAGGTTGATCCTCCCTCAGTCTCTAAGACTGATCCTCCCTCAGCCTCTAAGGCTGATCCTCCCTCAGTCTCTAAGACTGAATTATAAACATAAATTTTGAAATGTGTATTTGTGCCTTTTTGTTTGTAAAAAGTTTGTTCCCTGGATCTGGACGTTTTGTGTATGCAATGAAAAACAAGTCGTGAAAACATTTTCGTGAGAGCCCTAATGATCGTAGTCTAGACTCGAGAAAGATTCCTAGTTCGCTACGATCGAAGCTCTGATACCAAGCTGTCACACCCTGACTTTTGCGGAAGCGTGGGTTTATTTGGTGTGACTTCTTAATACCATAGCGACAATCATAACAATGCTATATGATAAAAATACAAGACGTTCATCCATTCATTAAGTTTTAAAATACTACATCATCAGTGTTTGGAAAAGTCGATACTTAAAATAATTTTACAAACCATACTTGTCTAAAACGTGTTCATAAGACACAATAAAAAGGCTTTTAATAAAACGAGGTTTAAGACATGCAACCCGTCCAGGTAAGGGTTACACCTCCCAAACCTACTGCCCTGGATAACATCTTATTCAACGCAGCTTGACTTATGCATACTTCGCCAGATCCGCTAATTCCCTGAAATACATGTAGTTTGAAAAATCAACATAAAATTGAGCGAGTTCATGAGTAAGTGAGTATGTATAAACCTTTGTAATGTGTTTGTATGTATGAAAATCCCTGGTATGTAGCAATTAAGGAAAAAGAGATCACCATTGGGTTGCAAAGCCAATGATATGTGTGAAGTGATGCAGGAAGACTCAAACCTAGCAGATTTTGGCGTCAGGCACATAGTCACCTCATGGTCCACTCAGCGGACTCAGGAGTGGGGCTCGCTACACCCGAATAGATCTATCACTCATGTCCCTCGGTCCTACAACGAGGATTAATGGCCTTAAGTTCCACCTACCCACTCACATGATCTGAACGTCCCAAACCCTCCTTAAGCTAACCATACCATGTATAAAAATGTCCTTAATAATTGTAACATGTATTTCACCCCCGAAGTTATAAAACTGAAAACAGTTAAGAGAAAAGGGGGACATGAACTCACCGCTTTGCGTTTTCGTATCCAATGTAACTCGTAGTCTCCTCTAGAACGCACGACTACCTACATGCGTACTATGGTTTGTTAGACGAGCGGGTCGTGCCTTGTCTTAGTATTGATTAGTGCCTTTGAGTTACGTTTAGAGTGTTTTGAATATTTTCGTAATAACACTTCTCAAGTATTTTATCTTCGTATTCCCTTCCCAAGGATGGGGGTATTTATACATGTATATTTGTAGTTTCGAAAAAATACATTTTAAGTCCCACTTAGAAAGATATATTTAACTCATTTGTCCAAAAATAACGTATTCCCCAAAATATATGCATTTTCCCCAAAGATAATATATTCTACTTCTTTAGCTTCCAAAATAATATTTTACCAAAAATATATGTGTAAGAGTACTCTGCGGAATATTCCGTAAGTTACGTTTGCGTTCGGTTTCACAATGCCAAGTGTGTAACTTGAATCTTTTATTCCTTCCTGTTTTTGGTATTATTTTGGGGTTGTAAGTGTCATGGTATTTTGTTAAGTTATATTATTTTACCCTAAAATAATATAACTAGTTCACCAATATACAGATATTCACACAAGTGTCTTAGTATAAAATATATATTCTAAATATATGTTTATTCACTTTTATTTACGAAAACCAACATCCGACACTTTGTATTTTGTTACAAAAAATAATGGCGAAGTTTATGTTTGAAAAACATAGTCTAAAATATACTAGTAAACACTTGTCTAAAAAATATTTACTAAGTGCTAGGATTTTCAGAAAATTTCGCCATAATCTCCTTTGTAAATGGAGATGTCCATGCTAAATAGCATATCATTTTCTTTAACATATAACACATTAGATCGTTCTCAAATAACCAACCCGATATTTAGACGTGCAAAATACCACTTTTATCATTTCAGTTTTTAATATACAAAACTGGGCTGTCTTCGGGCATTTTAATAAAATAGTTATCTTATTCCAAAAGTTACCAAATTTTTGCAGGATGTCTTATACAATCCAAATATTATTGTGGAAAAATATCGGGATCCAAATCATTACCAATATTTTATAAAAATTTATTTACCGGACTGCAATCAGATTTGTCACTTTCTGACTGCAGTCTACGAAATAATTCATCTAAAATTTATCGTAAGTCCGATTGACGAAATTCCAGTGGGAGAATTACTAAGACATCAGTGGTCATCTACAGTACCATTTTCATGAGCTGATTCAACATAGATTTCAAGTTATGACTAAAAACATATCACCCATTTACTGCAGTAAAAACTCAGCTTTAGCTGCTGTTACAAAACAGGTCTTTTAAAAATAGAAAACGACCTCAAAAAAAATATGATTCCAGTGCCATTTGCTTCGTTTTATGAAAATACATAATTTAGACTTCAGAAAATCAATTTTTCGATTTATAATGATCCGTTTACAGCCAGTTGAAGGTGGCTGAAAATGCTAATCAACATTGCTTTTATAGGTTAAATGTTACTAAAACGCACACATACGATCGCCATACTTTCTAATACGATTAACATCAGACCATAAGTCATTTACAGTAGGTTATTGTTTATTTAATTCAGATTTATCATGTATTATCATCTTTCATCTCATGACCTTTATGTAAAGCTTTTATGTTCATGCTTTAAGTTATGATCTTTAGAGTTCTTGTATTTTCATCATAAAATAACTATTAACCACCTCAAATATAAAACTAAAGATGATCAAAGAAGCTTACTACTAGCTTTGAAGCTAGGGAAGAAGCAAGCTTGAAAAATGAGTGGATAAAGGCTTGTGAAAGAGGTCCTTCAAGTTCCGAGTGCTCCACACCTCCTAAAACACCTTTGTGCACCTTGAGGTATACTTGAAATGGTTGAACTTGAAACAAGAAAGTGGGGTGGTGTGTGTGTGAGCTCGGCCGAGAGAGAGGGGGAGGCAAAGAGAGATGAGTTGTTGTGATGGAGAAGATGAGAATGAATGAATGTCTAGAGGATATATAAAGAGGACTTCCAACATTCTTATAACCACTAGTCCATGTGTTTATGAAGTACTAGACAAGATCTAATAAATAATTAGATAAAAATCATGGGGATGTCCCATGTTTCATAACCAGTTGGGGGGGTGGGGGGGTTGGTTTAGTTGAGTTTCAACTATGTTAGTTAGTTTAGGGTTGTAATGTAAGGGATTTAGTTAAGTGTTTAAATGTTATGTAACAATATAGTGTTTTATAATGTTCGTGGACCATAACTAGTTCAGAAAAAAAAAACGACAATGCTTCTTGCATTATTTTGGTGTTCCGGGTAATGTCCGGTTGTTCGGTTTGATGTTGTTCCGTTAAAGTGCTAAGTTATGTCGTATAGCGTCCTTTTTATAACTTTTAGTGACCCTTTCAATTCCCGACACTTAGGGAAGCATACAGGACCATTTTGCCATGTGTATGCAAGTGACTAGCATATTTAAATGCTGAATTTTATTAATAAGTGCAGAATTTTGCAGTTTAAGTGGGTTTTAGGCACTTCCCGACACTATAACTATCACCTAGTGACGCAGTTTTATGGTCCTCACTTCCCTACACTCCCTACTAGTGTAGTACTCTATCTCTGGCTCATACTGGCCTCAAAAACATTGTCTGTCTAGGTACTGGCATTGTCAGCATGTTTTCTGGGTTATCCGTTTAGTGTGCTAACTGTGCTTTGTGCATCAAGTTTGTCACTAAAGTTTGTATGAAATAAATGGAGTGACAGTATGAAATGTGATGCATATGTATGTATGTTACAGAAATCAGAAAGCAGTTTAACCATAGTTGTAATCAAGCATAGTTATTAAGCACAAATCAATATTAATTAAACATACGGATGCATACAAATTTGACAGTTGTCACACTTTTATGTTGTTTACCTTTTAAACAGGAAACACAATGCTCAGAACAAGTAAAAAGTTTTTGTGGGAGACCTCTTCCAAGGCCTTGTTTTGAGAATGTGGTGAGAGTTTTCAGATTTGTGTGCCCAAGTCTCCTGTGTCATAATTCTATCTCTTTGGTAGAGGCAGCTGAGAATAGACAACCATCAGCCATTTGGTTATCTTTCAACATATCAACCACATACACATTGCCACTCTTTTGAGCAACAAGCTGTGTTTTACTCCCGACTATGATTTCTTCAATCCTTTTAACCACTTCTGGCCCAACAATCTTACAAGTTTCCTTAGTGAAGAATGACCCATAGCCCTTGTCACTCAATTTCTGAAACACTAAGGAGGTTAAATTTAAGATTGTCAATAAGATTGACATTTTCAAAGTTGAGTTTCCCAGCCTGAACAGTCCCTGACCCCAACACCTTCGCTTTTGAATCGTTACCAAAGGATATATCACCCCCTCCATGTTTTTTGAAATCTTTGAGTAGGGCTACATCCAGTAATCTGCCTGAAGCCTCCACTATCTACATACCATAAACTATCTAAGCATGTAGAAGCTCCCTGCACATCAAGTAACAAATTAGTTCAGGTGGGTCTCCAAAGCCAAGATGGCTTTGGATGGGGTCACAGATAGGTCAGCCTCACGTCCAGGAGCATGAACAGTGGTTAAGTCAGGGATTTGAACAGATTTTTGAGCAGATTTTTGTAACCACTGTTGTGGACCATCTCCTGTCTGATATTGATAACCAAAAGGATGCCTATTCATTTTTGGCTTAGAGGGCCTTTTGTAGGCTTCATAAGCATGAGGGACCTTTAAGTATGATGGTTGACCTTGTCCTCTTGGGACTTGGTTTGCAGGTGGTGCATATGTTACTTGTACCTTTTTGGGAACAGAGGTTTTGTTCAATTTTTTAGTAACAGATGTTTGAACAGGCACTAAGGTCTGTTTGTTTTTTGGGGTTGGTTTTTGTGGACTCTCCAGTGTTTTTGAGGCAAACTCTTTTCTTTTAACCTCAAAAGTTTTGAGATACACAGACTGTTGAGTTTGATGATTTGTTTTTCCACAAATTGTGCACTTAGGTACAGGCTCAATTACACTTGTTTTATTGATATCATATGCTTTTAGAAGAAAACAGTCTTTTGTAGCATGGTTCTTCTTTTCACAAAAATCACAAAACAGGTTTCTAACCTTTTCTCTTTTCCTCCTCTTTTCAACTTCCTTTTTCAACAGAGTTTTTAACCTCTGCTGGGATGTCTTTTAGAGGAATGATTTTAGCCTTTGGTGCCTTGACACCATCAATTGTGGAAAAATCCATTGGCTTAAAATTGTAAAAGATGTCACATTCATCAGACATGTGGGTTTGAATTGATAATTTTTCTATCTCTTCAAAGGTTGGTGACCCCTCTGGTCTTTCTAAAACAATTTTCTTTCCACTTTTATCAGTGACTTTGATTTCCTGACCAGCCAAGTTCAGTGGAATCACTTCAATCAAGCCAGATTCATTTTCAGTAATGTTTTCAGAAATTTGGTCATCTTTTCTGAAACCAATGCCAAACTTCACATTACTTTTGATCTGCTTTTCCAACATAAGCTCATAACCTTTACAAGACTCTACCCATTTCTCACAAGTGATTTGGGTGGACTCAAGCTCCTTTTTGCAACTCTGGTATTTTTCTACCATAGTTTGGAGTTGGTCTTTGGTTATGCTTGATTCATGTTTTAAGCTACTAATCTCATTTTCTTTTTCAAACAATTTGTTGGATCGTTGTATGACCCTATTGAGTCAATCAGAAGAGTCTTTTATCCGAATCAGAGGCGGAATCAAAGATACGGACACTCGATGTAATTATAATGTCTCTTATATTGATATAAAACTGTTTTACAACCTAGAGACGATCCGGCAGAGCTTCACTACTCAGATCCCAAAAGTTACAAATGAATAACCAAGTGCACCTATATATAGAGGTAGGATTTCGCTTGAGACTGAACCAGTTGAAGCGAACCAGTTCAAGCGAACTACTTGAAGCGAACCAGTTGTGGATGATTTCGCTTGAACAGTTTCAAGCGAAATCTTCACTTAAACCTCTTTTCTCAATTTCTCGAACCTCGTGCACTGATAATTCTATTCTATTATATGATACAAGACGAAGTCAATAGACGTAGTGCACTAACAGACTCCCCCTCGGATATTGACGTAGTCTTCAGTGACTATTCTTCAAAATGACATATCTTCAGTCTTGATCATTCTGCATCCTCACTTAGATTGTAACATTATAAGCATCCAACTATCTCTTCTTCTATCAGCTTCAGACTCCCCCTTTCATCAAGCTTCCGTGCTTTGGGATCGACACCTAGCTTTCTATCTACAAGCTTCTCTTTGCTTCAAGCTTGTCTTCAGAATCCCCCTTAGACTTTGCTTCCGGGATCGTAGTCTGGACTATCTGCAATCACTCATACGTTTATAAGTAACAACATTTTAGACTATCCAGGAATCGTAACCTGGCAATTCCAATCAAATTCTCTAATCCACTCCCCCTATCAACAAACTGTATAGATTTAGCAGCATTAAAGAATCCAACTCCCTCACAGTTAATCATCCAAGTTCAAGTTAATGACCTTGGAGATATCACAAACTGTTTTTGAAATTTTTTTTTTTTTTTAATTCAAGTTTCAATTTAATGAACTTGTTTTAATTTCAGAAACACAATCAGCTTACTTAGATTTTGAAACTCAGCACTCAGACATCAGTTGTCGAAAATAAAGCAGAATCAAAAAATCTTTTTGTATTTTCTGAAAATATAAAGCAGTAAAAAAAATATGTACAAACATATTTACAGACAATATTTTTGTTTGAGTATGCGTCAGAGGATCATATCAGTTTATGACAAGTCACAAGTACCGTTGAGCTTAGTAACACAGTAAGTATTAAACAATTCACTTAGATTGTCGATATACTGATCCACTTAAATTTTCATACAAACTTCAACTGATTCAGGATACGAATTAGGTGTATTAAGAACTAAACTCATTCATGTGTCCCACCTCTTGAATATACTCCCGTATCCAGAATCCCAATAATCAGTCTTACAGGTGAGTATACTACAATGATATCTGTATATAAATTAGGTATGCGAGGGCCGAGGGATCTCAGATCGATACTTCCGTATACGCAGAGAGATATCAGCTTCGACTTTACGGTATGTCCCCTTTAGAGGATCTTTTTGCTTACAACAGCAGCGACTATCAATTTTATTGTTTCATCATGCTGAGGGTTTAATGCTATGTTTCAAGCATTGCAGCAAGTATTAGCCAGGGACTAGGTCAGAACTACCGTTCAGCAGAAGTCCCGGAATAATACCCCAGACATCATAGAGTATAAAGACCTAGTATATCAGATTACGAGACCTTTCAAACGAGATTTCAGGGGTTACCTATATATCCAAGTAGTGTTCCCCACGAAATAAGCAAGTTTGAATTTAGGTTTATATCCCGAAAAAGTTTACTAAGTGTATAAAAACCTACCAACACATCCACGGTGAGATCGTTTAACACATTTAAACTTTCCATTTCTTTAGCATACTGTAACCGTCTACTGATGTACTATCATTTCCTCTTTTTACGCAAAAACTCAATTTTTGAATTTTATCATGTTTTTGACTTTTTCAAATTTTCAAATGTTTTTGTATTTTCTAACAAAATTACTCCCCCTAAAATGCAAAATCATATAAAGAAAATTTGACAACCAACACTGATAGCTTTGTCTCGCCATCCATTTTCTGCTAAAAGTGCTCTGATTTGCAGAAAATATACATACCCCCATGATTTACAACCCACTGATCTTAACAGTTTGAAAACCATTTTCCAATCTGATTAAAGTAATCATGTTTGTTCAGCCGTGAGGGTTTCGGCATATTCAATCAAAACTCCCCCTTACAACAAACTATTTTCCCATAATGATTTCAAAACACTTAAGTTTGTTTTAATCAGAATGGTTTTTCCGGAAAAATTAGTTTGTTTACCCATCACTTGTGAGTTTGGGGTTATCTCATCACCTTGTTCTCTTTAAAACCTTTTTGTACAGATTTTAACAATATAAGATCAAACACCACTATCACTTGTAGAAAATCAAGTACAACTTAATGTCCCTGATTTACCACATGTAAGTCGAAATATCACAGTTACCATCCTGTGAATTTCTCAAGAATGATGCCGATACCTGCTTCACACTTACCAACCTGGAAGCTCCGGCAAGTCAGATTTTTCTATTTGAAAAGTTTCACCCAAGCCTGACTGTCCTTGGGTGTATTTTGAGCTTTTCTCTTTTCTTCATAAAACTCTTTCACTCTTTTTTCCTTACCATCAACCATCTTACTAAAAATATGTTTAACATTGCTATTAAACATTTTTCCAGCATCAACACCTTTTGATTTTGTGTTAGTGGCTTGTAATGGAGGAAATTTTTCATCATTCATCAAAAGAACAGTTTCTTCCTTCTTTACCTCAACTTGTGGCTCCTCTGATTTTGTGGAATCAGATTCATTGCTCGAACTTGGCTTATCTGACTTAGATGAGTCAGATTCATCGCCTGATGGTGGCTTGTCTGACTTTGAAATATCAGATTCATCGCCGACCATTTTCTTCTTTTCCTTTTTCTCTTTTGTCCTCAGATTTGTATCTGAAGAATTCGATTTACTTGGCTTTGCAGTCGAGTTAATCGATTCATCAAAACTCTTATTCTAACCAACCGATGAACCCGAAGACAAAATCTTTTCCAAATACTCTCTCGCCTTCTTTCTTTTCTTTCGTAGTCTATCTTTTTGCCCCTGTGAAAGTTTAACTTTCTTTTCTTGAATTGTCTGATCCTGAACTTTAGGTTTTAGAACCTTCTGTTCATGGGGCTTGACTTTGACTGGCTTCTTTACCGTTCTTTGAGATTCAACCCTCGATCTACCCATTGATCTCCTTGGGCAATCTCTGGTAATATGTCCTCTGATATGGCAATTATAGCATCTTCTTGTATCAAAGTTCCAATTCTGGCAATTTACAGCAATGTGTCCTCTAACACCACAGGTGTAGCACACTCTGTTATCATACCATCCACTTCTGTCAGTCCAAACCTTCAGATCATAACATTGTTTGGCTTGGTTATAGTCATTTCTCCTCTTCAATACTGGATTTGTCTTTTGAGCACTGTGGTCAAACCTGCACCACTTATTACCAACATATTGTGAGTTTTCATTTTTAAATTTTTGTGATTTTTGATAATGATTGGATGATTTATCTGATGAGTTTTTAATTTCAATTTTAGAATTTTTCAAATTTCTATCTTTTTGTTTCTGTTCTGCATTCTTCTTAACAGGTTTTTGTTTAGAACATTCACCTGTTTCAGTAGATTGCAGAACAGTATTTTGAAATTTTTCTTGTAAATCTAAAGATATTTTTCTTTTCTTTTCTTTTTCATCATCAGATATCTCATCACAATCTTCAACTTTAACATTTTCAATGTTGAAATTGATTGGTTTTGGACAAACATGTGATGTAGAAGTCACAAAACCTTTCAATTTTACTTCAAGCTCTTTGATTTTAGTCCGAGCTTTTTCAGCTTCTTTTTCAAGCTGAATGATTTTAGCAAGATGAGAATTGATTTCAATTTGTTTTTCAAGATTATCTTTACCAAAAACATCTCTCTCATCTTCTAAAATCTTTAACTGACTTTTGAAATCATTTTCAAATTTTAATTTTTCATTTTCAAACTCTTTTTCTTTTTCTTTCAAAATCTTGTTTTCTGATGTCAAACTGTTCAAATCACTAAGCAGTTTGACATTTTCAGACTTCAAATTTTCACAAATTCCCTGCAACATAAGAATCTGGTTATCATCAGTTTGCTTCTCATCTCTCAACTTCTCAACTTCTGATGTCAAACTTTCTGCATCCTTCAAAAGTTTGTCATTTTCAGCCTTAAAGTTGTCACATTTAGAGCACACTAATTCTGAACTTGAAGATCCAAGCTTCAAAGATTCTTCGTTCTTTGGAATATCCTTTGTTTCCATCTTATATGTTCCTGCACAAAAGAGTTGAACGAAATCAAAAGGATTCATACTTTCATCAATATAACATTTCCTTTTAATATCATATTTCAAAATACTCTTTGTTTCAAGACACACACGAATTCTATTATCAATTTCAGTAATAATATCCAATTCCAATTTTTGTAAATTCTTTTCCATTTTGGTCAAAATTTCCTTCTTTTTCCTATTTTCATTACGAAACTCTCCATTAACCTCATTAAAGAACTGTGTTGGATAAAGTTCTTGAAAAAAATCTTCCCTTTTTAGATCAACCAAGAATTTATCCCATTTAGCAGGTAATGCATTTGCCAATTTCGATATCTGTTCCTCATTTGATATTCTAATATTCTTGTTTCTCAAACTGTCCATTAAATTTTTAAACCGTATTTCCAACTCATTCAACGTTTCATCCTTTCGACACATGAAATATTCAAATCTTTCAACTAAAACCTCCTTTTTCTCAGAAGAAGAACAACAAGTCCAATTGTTCATTCTTTCAAATTTAGTGTTTTCCAGTTCATCAAACATTTTGAATTCTTGATATTTGTGCTGTGTAAATCACCTGCAAACAAACAAACAATCAGTATACACAATAATATCCTGAAATAGATTGATACCCTGTTGACGTGAAATAATCTTGACACGAAATTTCACTTTACAATCGAACTAGGAAATTCAATCAGAAACACAAGTTGATTCTTCAAGCGAAATCAACTTTGTTTGACCAGCTGAAGCGAAATCAACTAATGATAACTTCAAGCGAAATCCCAAGAACCTATTTCGCTTCAACAAAACAAGATTCAATCCAATCAGTTTCAAGCGAACCCAACTATTTCGCTTCAGGAAGTCTATTTCGCTTCAGAGTTTCAAGCGAAATCCAAAAACATAATACTATTTCGCTTCAGATGTTCAAGCGAAACAGTCCAAACAATCTGGTTTTGAAGCGAAATCAATTAAATCCACGAACTCTCTCAAGCGAAATCAAGTTTCTGTCCAATTTTTGTCATTTTTACTTTGAATTTCGGTCTCAAACTTTCAAGGCTTTGTTAAACTGTTGTTTTGCATGTTCGGTGAGAAGTTCAATCCATTTTGACCGTGAAATCTTGTTCAGTTTGAAAAAGAAGATGTAGAAGTCAGAATCTAATTGCAATCGAGCTAAACTCTTCCTCCTGAGCTCTGATACCACTTGTTGGATCGTTGTATGACCCTATTGAGTCAATCAGAAGAGTCTTTTATCCGAATCAGAGGCGGAATCAAAGATACGGACACTCGATGTAATTATAATGTCTCTTATATTGATATAAAACTGTTTTACAACCTAGAGACGATCCGGCAGAGCTTCACTACTCAGATCCCAAAAGTTACAAATGAATAACCAAGTGCACCTATATATAGAGGTAGGATTTCGCTTGAGACTGAACCAGTTGAAGCGAACCAGTTCAAGCGAACTACTTGAAGCGAACCAGTTGTGGATGATTTCGCTTGAACAGTTTCAAGCGAAATCTTCACTTAAACCTCTTTTCTCAATTTCTCGAACCTCGTGCACTGATAATTCTATTCTATTATATGATACAAGACGAAGTCAATAGACGTAGTGCACTAACACAATTTATTTTTCAACTCTTTTCAAATTGTACTTCATCACTTAAGATCTTGTTTCTAAGGTGTTAATTCACCTCTTTTATGTTAGCAAAAGCAATAATGCATTTATCTGAACACAAATCGTTTAAGACCTGAGGTGATACCTTAGCAGCAGCCATCATGGCACAATCACATTCACCATCACATACACTGGCATCCCATGGATCAACCAGAGGTTCCAACAGAGGTTCAACTTCCTTCTCTTCTAACATCTGTTCACCAACAATATCTGTTGTAACCACTGTTTCAACAACTTCTTCCACCACTTCAGATCTGGTTTCCACTTCCTCAGATTCTTGCCCTTCGGGTATTGACTCTAATGCCATAAAACAGAATTCATAAGGTAAAATATCAGAAATAGCAACTAGAGCAAAATTTTCATCAGGTAAGCTACTCCAATCAACAAAGCCCTGTGTAAAGAAACTCTGATGACTGGCCTCTGCTGCAGCAGATGTTTGTGCAGCTTGTTGTTGTGCAGATTGCACTTGAACCTGGGGTGCAGGGGCTTGAACATACTGAATCTATGGAACAGTGGTTTGGACATACTGGACAGGAACAGTGCTTACATGATGTGCAAAATGGGCAGTGTTTTGCATATGAGGATTAGGGTATATTGGGAAAAGTGGACAGTGCTTTGAGTGTTTTGAGGTCTTGGACTAGGGTGAGTGATAATTGGTCCACTGTTTTGACTCCTACATTCCCTAGCAAAGTGACCAAGCCTATTACACTTATAGCACTTGATTTTTGATTTATCCAACCCAACCTTTAAGTTCCCATGCAACCCTGGAAACTTCCTACCAGTTCTTTTATAAAACTTGCTTGTTCTCACACTCAACAAGGCAAGCTGATGTAAAATGTCCATCTCTTCCAGATTTGTGGGGTCAAATTGTTGAAGGTCATTCAACTCAAAGGATAAGTTGTCAGAGATCTGGTTTTCCTCATTAGCTGTGAAAGCATAATTGGGTAACTAAGGCTCAGAGTTGAAGGCTCCACCTGCAGTTATGTCAATATAGTGATCATAACTCTGTCCTTACTACCACCAGATGACTCTTCTTAACCAAAAAGTGTTGTGTTACCAAAAGAGTAATCATCAGCCACTTTTCCAGATTCCTGCAAATTCTTTTTCTGCTTAAGATCTCTTTCATATGTGAGAAGCCTACCATGAAGTTGGGTCAGACTCATCTCCTTGAACCCAACAGAATTTCTAGTAACAAAGGCTATAGTGTCCCACTTTTCTCGTAATGATCTAAGGAACCTACTATTTAAAGTAGAGTTAGCATATTCAACATTAACCAGTTTTAGCTCACTAATCAGACAACTAAACCTCTCAAACTGTTGGGTCAATGACTCTCCCTTAACATGACAAAACGTTTCATATTGTTGGTTCAACACCTCTCTATTGTTTTCAATAACCTCTTATGTCCCACCAAATTGCTCTTTAAGTGCATCCCATAGCTCTTTTGAACTGTTACAGTGTAACAGGCCAGCATATATGTCATTGGGTAGTGCTGTAGCAACTATACTGAATGCTTTAGCATCTAACTCAATCTTCTGAAAATCCTGCTCAGAGTAATTTTCAGGCTTCTTAGGTACTTGGATCTTGGGATCTTCTGCACTTGGTACCATTGGAACATGAGGCCCAAAGATAACCGACTTCCAGCAACCGGTGTTTTGTTGTGCAAGAACATGGCCCATCCTACGTTGCCAGATATTGTATTCAGATCTGACAAGCATAGGTGGCTTGTACAGTGTGCCTGTGCTATGAGGATCTTGTGATTGTGAAGACATTTTGGTTGTTTTACAGAGTTTTTGATTAACCAATTTTGGACGTGATTAAACTTATACTCTGTTTTTCAACAAATACGAACAACACAGTATCAATGAAATTGAGCTGATCTTTTATGTCAAATTGAGTGTTAAATCGAATTTGATTGACCTATGCTCTGATACCAATTGTTAGGATCCGAGTTTAATTGTTTGTGTTTATTTTTAAAAGATGAAAGACGATAATAAGATGAAATAATTGCAGTGGAAATGGAGAAAACTTTATAACACAAACAATGGAAGAAATGTTTTCATCATGAATACTTTAAGTCGAAAGATTGTATTACACAACGTTTCACGTTTGAATGAATTACAACCCCCCTCAGCCTGAGGTCACACTGATTGTTCGTACAAAATGCAAGTGATGAAATGATCTTATAGAACTGTACAGGCACTGTCTATTTATAGTACAATCCTAACCACTGTGGCATCTTGGCTGATGTCACCGAGACAGTGATATCTAACAATACTAACAACCTCTAAACACTGCTAATGCTAATGCTAAACACTGTTACATTAATAAACACTTATTACAAGACACTGTTGATGCTATCCTCTGATGAGCTTAACCTCTGATGAAGCTTTAGCAGTGCTTTCTTCAAAGGGTGATTAGACCTTTGACTTCCAGCAGATCTTTGACTTCTTTAGTGGTTTAGTTTTCAACAGTTTTTATAATCCAGCAGAGCTTAGCACTTAGCAGACCTTTGAAGCAGCAGTTGTTAGATATCTAGCCATTGAAGAAAGTAGTAATTCAAAACACTGTTATTATGGATCAGTTGTTGCAGAACTGTTTTGGCTTTGTATCATCTGTTCTTAAAGAAAGTTTCACATGAGCCAACACTAAATTACCTAAAGAAATCTATTAAATTACAACTTAAAAAAAAAAGCAATAAATTTGATTCCCTTCAGAATTTTAAAATGAATTTGTTTATGCAATCATTGATTGATTTGATTCCTAAATTGTATTGATTTTCTTTTCAACTGTCAAGTTAAACTAAGATGTTTCATATTCCTTTTTTGTTTCATATTTATAAAGTAACATAATTCTTTCAATAGTTGATTACCATCAACTCAGTTTAGGTTATAGATTTCAAAATAAGAAAAAAGATATCCAAAAAAAATCTAACATTAAAAAGAAAAACATATATAAATGTTTCTTAACGTATCCATATAATCAAATTTCTATACAATTATATATTAAAAATACCAAATAATACAAGTTTTTATATATCATAGGTGGCAATATCAAAAGGTGAGGGAGACAAGGTTTTACACATGATCACTTATAGATACAGTGTTGAAATTTCATACTTGTGTATTTTTATTTTGTAAAATAAAACAAAATAGTGAGTTATGATGATGAAATTGTAAAGGTCTTGAAAAATATGGGTAGTAAGGTGTGTGTGCATGTGTACACATGGATGGGTCATACACAAATGTCCCCATAAAGTTGAGCACTTGATTCACTATTTAATCAAAAATTTCATACACCTACCCCACACCCTTTAATACATGCCAAATTAGCCCTTATTCTCACATGCCAAAAATCATGTTACAACAATTATGTTGTGGTTCTTTGATTTAGTGCTACTTGTCCAATAGGTTTTGCAAGCTTTTACTTGTATCTTGAACGATAAATCTCATCGTATGCATGATGCAGTTTTTGATTCGTCGGTAAAGATTAAACCAACTGATTTAGAAACCATGTTGGCATATCTTATATGAAGTTATTTCGTTACCATTCTAATTGTATTATTCGTATGAATTATGATAAGTTTACAATATAAAGCCAAAGAAATAGATCAACGAAGTTATTAACGGAGTTAAACCGACACGAAGTCGGTCCCTTTTTAACTAGTTAAATATACATAATGGCTTCATGATTTTGTACCAAGTTAATGTTGGTTATTTACGGACTTCAAGTCACAAGTTGGTGAACTTGAGAGATCAATGTTGACAAGTTATTCATAGGTGGTTAAGTTTTTTATTTATGTTATAATTATATTTGGTAATGTTTTGGTCACCAAGTTAGGGGTAGCCTATATAAACGAAGCTAGGGTTAGGCATTATTAAGATAAGAGAGAAAAGACTAGAGAAAACCGAGTTATGGTTTAAGAATCTTTAATCAGTATTTAGTTATTTTCTGATTAATAAGATTGAGAGTTATTCGATCTAAATTCTCTTCTTCATCTTTTCTATTCGGTTTGATTGTCGATTGGGACTTGAGCAGGAGCGGTGGGGGGGGGGGGGGCGCCCGACCCCCCGAACTTTTCGCTCAGCAGTGTTATATATGTAGTTTTCGTATAGAAATTTTTGGATATATACGTTTTCGACCCCCTGGTTCTATAGAAATTTTTAGGTATATACGTTTTCAACCCCCCTCAAATCATTCGTATCAAGGTTCGCCACTGTAATTGAGTTAAAATAAAGCTTTGGGCAGCTTTATATTATACAACGTACACAAATATAGTTTAAATTTTTAGTTCGAGTAAATAAACCAAAGGGCTTTACTATAAATTACTTGGGCCAGGCTTAGAAGTACAGATCATGACCCATATTGAATTCCTTTTAGTTAGTAAGTAGTAACTACAATTTTGAATACTTAATTTTGGATCCCCCAACTTAAATATTATTTTGCGTTTATTAAGCGTGTTTACAAGTTTATCTAAGTATGCGGTATTTTTATACGTAAACAGACGAGCTTACTAAATTATTAATTCTACACAATGCATACACTTTGTTCGCATCGAATACGGGAAACCTAAAGTAAGAGTTGTACGTTATGTTTTTTTGAACGGCGGAAATTCTATACTAAATATAGAAGGCGGGACAGCAACAGCAAGCCGCTGAAACCTGACAAAACTTACAAGATTACATCACGAATGTTGAAATCTACCCATCTATCCCAATTGATATTACAAATTTGGAACTATTTATAATCCAATAAAAAAAATCTCCTTTATGACATCCGTCGTTCGATTATAGTTGATGTGGCATTGAAAGTCTTTTCATTTCAAGCTTTACAGATCTCCCATATAGTGACTTGAAGAATTGCTCCAATAATCTTCTTCCAACAATTCGACCCGTGCATAACCGATCCCAACGAAAGAAGCTGTTGAACCGAGTCGATGTGGTTTGGAAATGGTAACTTAACCCATGCTAGAATCGCCCACTAAATTAATATAGAGTAAAGGCAATCCCTTTCCAAGCCCACATATCGCGCTTATGGGAAAATGAAACAGTATCTATAATTTGTTTCAAAGTCGTGAGCTCCACTCCTACTTCCCCCTAATCTGCTTGGTAACATTTCTGAATTGTGTGAGCACTTTTAGATTAAAGTATTTTGATGGGTCTGTCAAAATCTCAGTAAAATAATTCAGAAATAATCTACAACGAGTTTTGTGTCTCTATTAAGTGTCTAACCAAGAAATAGACCACAGACTTTATTTATATACTAGGCAAGGCAACGTGATGTTGTGAACCAATGCGATTGTTGATGTTTGATGGGTAATTACGTTGATATAAGACCAGACGGTATGGGGGACGGCTTGGCCACGTCCAGGCCCGGCGCCGAGGCGGAACACCGCCCCCCTTGGCCATTGGCGAAGCTTCGCCCCCCCCCCCTAATTTTTCCGAAACCGGGGGGTTGGAAACGTATATACCTAAAAATTTTCTATACGAAATTACTATTCATAACACTACGCATCGAAAAGTTCGAGGGGTCGGGCGCCCCCTCGGAGTAACACTAAGCTGCGCCCCTGCCCTTGGCCAGTCGACGTCCTTGTCGTCTCCCCGTTGCCGCTCTCGACGGTCCCCCTTTCTAAAATCTAGCCGTTTACAACGGCTATATTATTAAAAAAATTACTTTAAATACTCACCTCCCTCTTTCTTTTTTTTAATAATACCCACATTCAACCAAAATCTACCCACTTCTCTCATCCATTTTTTTAAAAAAACTCCATCTTTTTATAAAAAAAAAAAAAAAAAATCATGAATCCCTTCAACCCAAACAATCACAACCCGAACAATCCGAACCCAAACCACCCTAACATTTTTTCGACGCCCAGTTACACTCCGACTATCGATCCTTCATGGGCGTCTCCGCAATTTACCTTTTCGGGTTTCCAACAATCACCCAACGCGAGGTTTACCAGAGGATGAAAGAGGAAGTTAAGAAAAAATGGACCTCATAGGTTATTTCGCTTTAATGTTTTCTTTTTTTAGGATTCGTAATTTTATTTTTTAGGTTATGTAATTTTTATTTAGAGTAAACTGCAATTTTACCCCCTGAGGTTAGGGGTCATTGGCATGTCTACCCCCCCTAAGGAAATAATTGCAATTTTACCCCCCACTGTTTGAGGTTATGTCGCACAATTACCCCCCGGCTTCAAAGTCAATAACAGATCTGTTGACTCTTAGTTGAAATGACTATATTACCCTTCCATTTTACCCCCCAACATTCCTGTTAAGTCGCACAATTACCCCCCATTGGTAAATTACTAATTTGTCCTTTGTTATTACCCCCTGTACTTTGAGTTAAGATACAACATTACCCCCTGCAACTTCCAAAACCCTTCCCGCCAAAATCAAAAAACTGATCTATGATTCTATAATCAAAAATCTTAACCTGTTCTATGATCTGAAACCTAATTCTGAATCAATTCACACGTAATCTGATTTTGATCATATAAACACCTAATTCTGAATCAATTCACTGTGATTTTGTTTTATTTCTTAAATCATCAAGCATACCTGCACTAAGAATTTCATTCAATGTATCTGATCAAAAATCAAGCATACCTGCTGCAATCAAGCATACCTGTTGCATACCTGTATACCTCAAGCATACCTGTTGCATACCTGTTGCATACCTGCTTACCTGCTGCAATGTGTTTTATACTCAAGCATACATGTTGCAATGTGTTCTATACTCAAGCATAATTGCTGCAATCTGACCAACAATGTATCAAACCACTGATTAACCACACATAGAATTTGTGGTGACTATTAACCACACTAGAATCTGTTGCATAACTGCTGCAATCGGACCAACAATGTATCAAACCACTGATTAACCACACATACAATCTGTGGTGACTATTAACCACACTAGAATCTGTTATGACTACTAACAATGTATCAAACCACTGATTAAGCAAACCACTGCTGCACATTTTGACTATTAACCACACTAGAATATGTGGTGACTATTAATCACACTAGAATCTGTTATGATTACTAACAATGTATCAAACCACTGATTAAGCAAACCACTGCTGCACACTAGAATCTGTTATGACTACTAACAATGTATCAAACCACTGTTATGATTACTAACAGGTTGTTGATCAAATGCACAAAATGTATATCCTAATCAAACTATCAAATGCACATTTTGATCATGTAAGATCATGTAACTGTCATAACTATGTTCAGTAACTGCACATATAACTATCATCAACTATGATCATGTAACTGTAAACATTGGTCATAACTAGGCACATTATATTAAATAAAAAAGATCCTAATATATATACAATTAGATCAGTATTAAACCAAAAGATCCTAATATATTTAACCAAAAGATCCTAATATATTTAACCAAAAGATCCTAATATATAAAACATCAACTACACAACCATTTCCTGCTGCGGGGGAAACTGGAAGTGCAGGAAAGGGCGGCCCCGCATTTTCACCACCACGGACACCACAATCGATCGGACTGACCACCGAATCCTCATGTCCACTGCAAACACAAAGAGATCGATGTTTCAATAACCCCCTGTTTTTTACTTGTTCAGAAAGATCGATGTTTATACCTGAAATCAGAGACAACAGGGAGGATTGGTGGTTGTCGCCGGCAGCCAGGTGCATCGGCGGAGCTGGAGTGGACGCCGTTGTGGTCGCCGGAAGTGGAGGTGGAGGCATGGGGTTCTGCGATTCACTCATTGTGGAGTGGAAGCCGGTGGGTGTTGACATTGTGGTCGCCGGAGCTGGAGTGGAAGCCGGTGGGTGTTGACGTTGTGGTCGCCGGAGCAATGGAGGTGGAGGTGGAGCTGGAGCTGGATCGTTGGTGGGGAAGAAGAAGTAGAGTGAGTGAAGCTTAGGGGGTAAGAATGATGGTGGAAGAGAAGTACAGGGGGAGTATAAAGATCCAAAGGGTGAAATTACCGATATGCCCTTTGACCGTTTAAAGATAACATTGACTTTGAAGCCAGGGGGTAATTGTGCTACATAACCTCAAACAGTGGGGGGTAAAATTGCAATTATTTCCTTAGGGGAGGTAGACATGCCAATGACCCCTAACCTCAGGGGGTAAAATTGCAGTTTATTCTTTTATTTATGTTGAATTGGATTTAATTATCTTGTTTTATGTCTTATTTTTATTTAATTTTTGAATTGTTTTTATAAAGTTAACCAAATAAAAAAGTTAAACAATTATATAAATAATTGGTGTGGGGTAGCCCCATCCTCCACCCCCCTTGTTATTGCTTGGAGGGTCTGAAGGATGGGGATGTGGCGTCATACGTGGCGGCCCATCCCCATGGGCCATGACCCTCCCCATACGTTCTAGTCTAAATGAACCGTGTGACTCAACCTTTATTGGGGATTAAAATGAATTTTAAAATTCAGTTATGACATATTCCTCATAAGACCATGTGTAGTGGTACACATGAATAATGCCCCTACCTATGGGCGTTGTGTGTCATGTGGCAGTCTAGTTAGCAATAGGGCATTATGAGCCTTTTCCTAAAATGGGTGTAGTGGTGATGTGAGCATTATGTTAAAAAAAGGGGTTGAAATAAAATTAAATAAAAAAAAACATAAAAAACCTTTATTGGACAAAGAAAAAGTAGAATTGGCCAAATCTTTTGAACACGGCGTGGAAAAAACAACACCAAAACGAATTTTTTTGAAAAAAAAAACGCCCAGGGGCGGGCTTGGGGGCGTTTTAGGGCGTGGAATTCAACAAAAAACGCCCAAAATTTGACGATTACGGATGGTCTAATGGAAGTTCCAATCCAAATATTTTGCTTCTATACTTTGTTTATTTGTTTTCATTATTGTCTCTCTAATTACTGGTTAAGGGAGTCTGTATCTACTTAAATGATCATGACCTGATTGTTTCTGGATTAATGGTGCTCATAAATGACATGTGTATGCAATTAATACTTGAGTTGTTTCTTTATAATGTTACTAGTTTAGGAATTATAAACTGATATATTGATACAAGATATATTTAAAAAATAAGAGAGAGAATATGAACGAATGAAATAAAAAAAATAATAATCAGTTATTTATTTATTAGGTATTGATTAAAAGATTTTTAGTTGTCATCGCCACCTTAAATTATAGCAGGTGAGCACATCTTTATGCCTTTTTTCCTATAACCACTATTTCCAACCCGAGTCATTTTTTGTCTGCACATGTTTTGTCCAAAACCATATTGATACTTTTGAAAGTAAAAACGGTTAATTTTAACTCGAATCCATTTTGCTTACAACGCATTTGACATGTTACCCATTCCAACGGTTGGATAAGTTTGTCTCAAAACCCGTTGGGTTTCTAGCGGGTAAATACCTATCGGGTATACTCGTGGGTTTCGGATAAACATGTTAATCTAAAAAAATACTGGTTGGGTATACCCTCCCCAAAACCCATCAGGTATTTACCAGACAACTACTAATTATTAGTTACATTTAGTATTATCACAACCAAAATGTATCAAATAACTACAAGAGTAAATTACGATTTTGGCCCCTGTGGTTATATCACTTTTACCCTTTTAGCCCAAAAAGGAATCTTTTAACATCTGAGCCCCCAACGTCTTTTTTTCTAACCCTTTTGGCCCCTAACACTAACCTAATCCATTTACTTTTAGGGGCCAAAAGGGTTAGAAAAAAAAGACGTTGAGGGTCAAAAGGGTTAGAAAAAAAGACGTTGGGAGCTCAGATGTTAAAAGATTTCTTTTTGGGCTAAAAGGGTAAAAGTGATATAACCACAAGTACCAAAATCGTAATTTACTCTAACTACAATGTATACGGAATAAAATACCTATATGTATAAAAAAATTATGTATCATATATATACATATTTAAAAATATATAAGAAATTATATCGAGTTTACAATAGGGTAAACGGATTCACTTTATCGGGTAATCGGGTCGGGTAAATGGGTATATCACCAAATCTCAAACCCATCCTAAACCCGTGAAAAAAAAAAAAAGTCAGTCCCAAACCGGTCCCAAACCCGATTAACCGACCCCAAACCTATTCAAAATGTATCACGTTTCGGGTTTACCTGTCGAGTTCAGATTCGATTGCCATCCCTATTCCAACCAGAACACTCATTTTACCCGGCTTAGTTGTTTATTATTATTTACAAATATTCGCATATACACCGTATATTTTCTCTAAACTTTGCCGACATATACGTACACAGAGAAAAGCATCTGGATAAGATATGTGTTCACAAAATTCCCAAAGCCAACCCCACGTATATAAATATCTGTATATTTATTTTTCAACTTCTTTTTCAATAATTTTTTGTCATATGAATTCAATGAGATTGGGAGTAAAGACATAAGTTTTTTTTTTAACATAATGTTATACGGTGTGTAAATAGTTTTGGATTTTAGCTGGATTACATAATCAAATATTTAGGGTTTGTTTTGGTATGAGGTAATAGAATAAACAAGAGAATGGAACGAACAAAGTAATGGAATGAATAACGGAATGAAATAGATTATTCCATTTCATTATGACGTTTGGTTATTCTTGTTCACAAAACATCAGTGCAGTAACATTTTCGTAATTATTCTATATATAGAGTAATTATCAAAATTACAAGTGCATCAAACAACATAAAATTCCAAATTGCTCTATAAGTGTATTAAACAACTAATCATTCAAAATTACTCCACTAGTGTATCATAATTACTCTACTAGTTCATCAAAATAACATAACATACACAATTAATCTACAAGTTTATCAAACAACAAACAATTCAAAATTACTCTACACAGTGATTCATAATTACTCTATCAGTTTATAAAAAATAACAGACACATTTACTCTACAAGTTCATCAAACAAAATAAAATTTAAAATTACTCTACATGTGCATTAAACAACAGAAAAATTACTCTACAAGTGTATCATAATTACTCTATTAGTTCATTAAGATAATTACTCTACGAATAGAATAATTACGAAAATGTCACCGTGTTTTTTTTTTTTTTTACTTTTTCACGCAATTCGTACGTTTTGTACAATAATTCTATTTGTATTTGATCTTTTGTCTAGATATCTAAATGGTGTCACCGAAATTAAACAAAATTTTAAAAATAATATACGTTTTGGTATTAAGAAAAACTAGTAATAAAAACCGTGCGTGTTGCGGCGCGGGTACTTCGCAAATATCGAACGGATTAGTCCATGCGTTATGTGATGTGTTAAACATATGAAAACGCACGTTTTGACGTATCCGACTGAACTCAATGTATCCTATAGTTGCACTGCGATTGGATCAAAACGTAACGTAAATCGAATTTATATCGTACAATCATAACGTTTTATACGCGACCCGACTAACTCGAATTTATATCGTCAAGCCAAAAACTCTCGAGGGGGTCAAAATGGCATTTATAAAGTTCATAAAACATTAAGTGGTTAAAAATTGTATTTCCTAAACTTAAGGGCTAAGAAAGGGTAAAGATAAAATTTGATAAAGTTTTGGGGTAAGAAGGAGACTATAAAAAAGTTGGGGCTGAAAAGGAAATAACGACAAATTGGGATGTCAAAAGCAAACTATTTGTAAAATGGAGTAGTAGTTTAGTGACTAAATTTGCCATTTTATGAACCTTTGAAGGTACCAAAGTCAAGGGGCTAAAATTGCAACATCATAAAAGTATGGGGGGAGGCAAAGCCAATGGGGTTTCCACCGACTTTGTCTTTTGAGTTATAGTATAACTAGACGATTGACCAGCGCGCGTTGCGCCGTGGCCAACGAAATTGACATGTTGTTGATCAGATTCATATTTACAATGTGTTAAAGATGTTTTTATCGGTTAAGTATGTATTACTATCTTATACAAATAAATAATTCACCAAATAAGCTCAATACAATTAATGGTATCATAATTACTACATTACATGACTTGTATCCATATAAATAACCTATCGTATTAAGCTCCCCGCGTTGTGGCGGGGGCGTAAAGCCGTGACAAATAGCATCAATGTCACACTATAGCCAACGACCACCAACATTGAAGTTGCGGCGTCTTAACGTGGAAAAAATAGACCGACATATAAAACATAGAAAATAATAACTAACTCGATTTAGAACTCGCGCGTTGTGACGAACTTATTAAACATGAAAAAATAGACGACGTAAACACGCTGAACCACACACGTACGTTGCCCCATGTTAACTCTCAAAATTTAGAACGAATCGTAGAACAAAACGTAAAATCGTTGAACCACACACACATTGTGCCGTGTTAAGTCGCAAAATTTGGATCCAAACGTAAAACGAAAATTTTTGCAAAATATGAAAAACACAAGGGATCAAAGTTGAAAGTAAAAAGGTTGTGAGGTTAAATTGGAAAAACTAAAAACTTTTGGGTTAAAACTACAAAATCAAGTAGTTTTGGGTTTAAAGTGAAACATCAAATTTTTTTTTTTTTTTTTTTTTTGAAAAACCCCCAAACCATGGGGTCTAACATCCTAATGCCTCAACTTGTTGTAAATTTATATTATGTAAATAACACAATAATAATGATATAAATAATATATCAATTCAAATTCAAATTATTATGTTAAAAGTAAAACAACTTCAAAATCCTCCTCGTATCTTTATTTTGTTCACGTCGTCTCATCTTCTATGTATAGTATTATCATCGTTCAAAAATGTCATCAATTGAATGTCAAATACATACATGACACATGTAAGTATTTATGTGTGTCACGTAACACCGATCCTACATTGCTATATTCACCCTTTGTTATATGCATTCTATGTTATCATCGGTGGTATATTTATCAAAGTTGGTGGTTAGGGGTGTAATCGAACCAAATTAAAACCGAACCTGGCATTAATTGAGCTAAATTCCTAAAGCTCGAACTTTGCTCAGTTCGAACATATATTTCTAAACTGAGCTCACCTTAATAATGGGGATTGGTTTTGCTAGTTTCAAGCTCGTTTTTGTGAAAACTTAAGCCAGCTAAAGCTAGACTTAATCATGTTTGCTGAATTGTTTAGACTAGCAAATCTTGGCTATCGCTAGGCTTCGTTGTGATTAGTTGGACAAACTTTCATTTTTTTTTTTTGTATATAAAACAGTGGCGGATCTAGCCAAAATATTCAGGGGTATCCCAAATTCTTTTTTGCCAATCATTCATATAATAATAATAAATACATGCTAACAAGTAATGTTAACAATGTTGTCGCATGGGAAAAAAAGTATTATCCTATGTTATCACGTAAATGAGTTTTGATAAATTTCATCGTGGAAAAAGAAATCTCAACCGCAACTTGCAACAAGCAAGACTAAAGGCACTTTATATGTAATGTGATATTTCATTTGAACCATTTTTTTTTGCAAGTTTTCCAACCACTACTATATACTCTAATACACTAAAATATTTTGAGTATAACTTGGCAAACCGTCATAACTTTTTGCTACCAGTCACTAAAATATTATGATAATTCAACTTTTTGGAGGGCGTCTTTTACTATTAGTTTCATTGGCATTTAACGGATTTCGTTAATTCTCGATAATTGATTTGATTATTACCAAAGTCACTTTTCAAATACTTCTAGGTATCATAATAATAATAACTTATGTCAAACTGTAAAAAAAAAAAAAAAAAAAACATGTTCAGTTTTCTTAACTTGGAAACATATTTAATTAATGGTTAAAACAAACATTATCTTGAATATTGATATGGTAAAACTGTGAAAAGAGATAGTGGTTCGTTAGAGCAAGCAAGGCTAAACAGTTGGGCTTTCAGTAACTAAGGGTTTTGTTTATAAAAAAAGCCCATTTGGCCTTGTTTAAATATATTAAGAGTACCCTAATTTCTTCTTCTCTTTTCTATATTCTCTGCGGTTCTCCCAGACTTCCAGTAGCTAAACAACATCGCCGGACCACCAAAGTGGCACTACCGACTGCCATTTCTCTACCGGAATATGTTTAGGGGTATCCTAATGTTTTGTTTAGGGATATCCTATACATAAAACACCAAAAAATACACTTTGGAATGCACTTCGGAGACAAAGTTGAGGGGTAGCACGGGCAACCCTGACACCATGCTGAATCCGCCCCTGTATAAAAAGTTTTTTTCATAAGAATCCTCTTTAACTAACTCTTCAAATAGAAATTACATCGAAATAGAAGGTAAACGGGCAACAAGCTACGCCGCTACAGTACCCGTTTTTGAATATCAAAACCAAGTCTTTTTAAAACTACATTCATAGATCTCGAGATCATAACATTACTATGCATGACCCTTTATACTCGCCTAAGTAGATCTACAGCCTCTCTGGCACAATGAAACCAAAAGTATTAAAAGCAAACGAGATGAACACCTGTTGGTTGTCAAAGGACGCGTTCTCGTGTTTGGTCATTTTGCCCGAAGCAACTTTTAAAGCAGTCTGACCTACCATGAAAGCACTATCCCTAAGCCCACAAGAGAGAAAACCCATATTAGACCACACAAACATGTTTTCCTCGGCCATCTAAAGACTAAAATGTCGGCTGATCTAAGAGTAGATCTACCTTTCAACGGGTCCGTGAAAAACTTCCTAATGGAAAGAAGTGGCATATAAACTATAAGAAATTAGCATATACAAAAATCCTCCATAATGCAAATAAAAAATAGAGAAAAGTGGCATTCAAACCATATGAAATTACGATAACGATACGAAATTACTTGAATAATGAGGTTGTGAAACAAAGTTGACATTCCGGAAATATAACTATATATTTAACCATATGTGCAAAGCCATTACCAAAGATTTCACACACTCACTGAATAAACAACTTATATAGTTTTTAAATTAATTCTACTCTATGGAACCATAAGCAAACCTCTCTCCTTATATAATCTCTTTTGGACAGATTAGAAACAAAATGATGATGATGATGATGATGATGATGTTGTTGTTATTATTATTATGATTATTACAATAATTATTTTTCAATATAACTAATGTTATAAATAATGGTAAGAGCTAATTGCCCGGATGGTCCCTGTGGTTTCACGTTTTTTCACGTTTAGTCCCCACCTTCTGAAAATAGCAGGTATGCTCCCTATTGTTTGTTATTTTGTTACTCGGATAGTCCCTGAGTAGATGTGAGTTAGTTTGGAAATAGCAGGTATGCTCCCTATGGTTTGTTATTTTGTTACTCGGATAGTCCCCTGAGTAAATGTCAGGGGACTATCCGAGTAATAAAATGACAAACCACAGGGAGCATACCTGCTATTTTCAAAAGGTGAGGACTAAACGTGAAAAAAGATGAAACCACAGGGACCATCCGGGCAATTAACTCTAATGGTAATAAAAATAATGCAAGATGGAGTATGGGTATTGACATAGATCGAGTCCAACTCATAGAGAGGGACAACATATAAGAACTCAAATCAATACAACTATGGCCATGAAAGTTGTTGTACTATGCACGTGTGCGTCATTAAAATCGAACACACATTCATTCAACCATTCAAAAACATGGTGTTGGATGTTTCATTAGTCGATTCTTATCATCAACATTTGTGTCATTAAAGTAGAGGACGGAGACTGTCACAACAAGGGGCGTATAATAATAAAAAAAAAAAATACTAGTTGTTTATAAACTGTTGAAACTGATCAAAATGTTTAAAACAAAGCAAATCGAGTCGAGTCGTTTGAGATTTATATTGTTTGGTTCACGGTTTACAACTTAAAAGCTGGATTTAATTGTCCGGCAATAGTACATATGAATCATATTCATAAACCTATTTTATGATTCGTAAATTTAATACAAACCAACAATTTAATTTTTATAACCGCATTGTTCCAACCCGACTAAGGGGCTGTCTGACAACTTCTGGATGGTTAAGTGCAGAACCAGTAAGATGTCTGAATGATTAAGTGCTGAACCAGTAAGAGGTCTTAACCATTAAGAGTCAGTATAATGCTTAATCGTTCAGAGGCAAATGTCTGACCAATTTAGATTAGAGGTCTTAACCATTCAGACTCAGTATAATGCTTAACCATTTAATGGCAAATGTCTGAACCATTCAGACATCTGCTTGCCAAACAAACAGTCTGAGCCATTAAGTGCTAAACTGGTAAGAGGTCTGAAGCATTAACAGCTAAACAAGCAGCCCCTAACCCAACCAACTCAAGTGGTTTCCTTATCCATTTTCCAAAATTATAGTTTATGGTTTTATTTAAAAAAAATGTGAATACCATCAAATACATAAGGAGATTATATAAGGAGAGAGGTTTGCTTATGGTTCCATAGACTAAACATTATTTTAATTCTTAATTATATGGTAACTGCTTTATATCTAATATATCAAAACAAACA
This sequence comes from Helianthus tuberosus, assembly GCA_030545235.1. Lineage (NCBI taxonomy): Eukaryota > Viridiplantae > Streptophyta > Magnoliopsida > Asterales > Asteraceae > Helianthus > Helianthus tuberosus. The sequence goes on from CM060366.1 coordinate 180,054,921, forward strand.
CCAACCACTACTCTATGTTGTTATAACCCTTTTGAATTGAACCGCCAGCAATCAAGATTCTTTTGTTAAGACAAAAGCACATGATAACATGAATTTGAAACTAAAGAGTTCATAAAAATATCAAAATCAGAAAGTTTTGTCAAATCGAACAGTATGGTACAACTAATTGGCTACCAAAACCAGAGACAATATAAAACACGAAGTACCTTCTTGATCACGATGTCAAATAATCTAAGTAGATTTTACAAGAATAAAAAAAAAACCCTGATAAAGACGTGTAAATTTTATAACATACCTATGGAGATACGTAATCATCCACTTTACATGTTGTTCATACACACAACCTTACGACGGTATCTACGCTTAATCCTTTGTGTCGAATTATTATGATGAATTTGTTAATTACAATATGAGGAATTTGTTATATATAGATTTTGAATTACAATGAGTTTTAAAAATCAAAGTGTACTATATGAGTTCATCAAATTCCAAAAATAAATATTGGATGGTTGTGGTAGTAACATGGGCATTGGGGTATGTCAAAGTGCTAGGTTGTCCTAGCTATTAGGACCAATCAAGCCAGCAAGTCAAACAATAAGAATGGGACCTCAAAAGTGTCGTTATTATATGAATTGTTGCACGGCCGAACGGGATTTTGGCAGCCTCAACCAAGGACCCTACTCAACCTAAAGATTGGCATTCGTCGTTTCTTTCTTCATTATTGATTTCCTTATAGTTTCAACACTTTTATCTTTTATGATATGCTTTTATTTTAACTTTGTTTTTTGTGATTTTTTCTAGGTGGTAACTATTGGAGTATTATTGGTGGTGATTATTGATTATATCTATAAACATGGGTCAAAATTATAAAACTTAATTATGTTTATTCAATTATAATCTAAATATAGATACCAAGTTAGAGATACTTACTTGTAGGGATGATTATCTTTGAGCATAAAGATGAAGCCATGATTCCCGTTATGGTACCTTGTGTTGATGGATCACACTAGAGAGAATTTTTTGTATTAGTGTTCTTCATAAGTTTTTGATCACTTACCATCAATATACTAGTACGGTGCCAGCGCGTTGCGGCGGGGACATAACACTTCGGATTTGGTTATGGTTATGGCTTTAAATCGAACTGGAACAAACAAGTTGCACACACCTCAAAAATCATTAAATCCATGATAATGAATATAGTTTGGGACTCCGTTTTATACGACAAGTTACAGTCAAAAGTTTAACTTGGTGATGTGGTTTTCACAATTTATCTACTAATTTGTAAGAAACGGTACAGTGATGTCAAGTTACAAAACTTATGAATAAAATGAACATACAAATCTCTTTTCTTCACGCTAAAAAGCCATAACAAATCACGTTTCCCAGTTGATATTTGCATTCTCTGTTTCACAAGCTCTTGCAACGCTAAAAAGCCATAACATAAAGTCTTTAAATTGATCTTTGGATTCTTATGTATTCTGGTATTCAAGACCAAAAATAAAGATAAAAGACAACAAATAAAGAAACGAGGCTATGACCATGGTAATAAGCTATACGATGATGATGATGATGATGATGATTAATAAGCTATACGATATGGGAAGTTACATACGCTTTTAATATCAAGCAAAGGAGCTTTTATAATAAAAAAAGCCATCGTTAATGTTTATTAGTGATGCAATCAAAATCAAAACAAACAAACACTGATACACATTAAGGTTGGTTGCACAATATATAGCTTTAGCCTCAGATGCATGCATTCTGTACAGATACAATATAAGCAACAAAAGTACCTTATTTTATGATTAAAAAAAACCTTAAACCGAATATAAAGGCTGACGCACTTCATCGGAACTACGATCGTCATTTGATTCATTTGTTCCTCCTACAAAAATAAAACATATGAAAACAACCAGAATGAAGACGGGCTTACTGTGTTTATATTTCTGAAGAACCGATTCAAACGATTAGGTTGATTCCAGAACCTGCAACACCCAGATGATGATGATCATAATCAAGAAAGGAAAACGAAACATGATTAGGCTTGATGATCATAATCAAGAAAATAAAGCATATGAAAACAACCAGGATCATGCATGAAGACGGGTTTACCGTGTTCATATTTCTGAAAGAACAAATTCAAACGATTAGGTTGATTCCAGAACCTGCAACACCCAGATGATGATGATCATAACCAAGAAAATGAAACATGATTAGGCTTACATAAAAGATTCCAACGTGCATGGATGTAGTCACTTACCGAATTCGTGGTTGATTTGAAACTGTCACAGAACTTGGGAAATACTTCCTAGAACATCTGGTATTAAAGATGATGAAACACTAAGATGAACATGCGTGGTGCAAATGAAAGGGTAGATGGGTGATGTAAATGATCAACATGAGGTTATATATAAAGAGTAAATGAGATTCAATTAAGGCAGGGGAAAAGGCACTGCCAACAATCACCAATGAGGTTTTCATCTTTAATTATTTTGAAAGAATTAGGCGTTGAGGGTGTTTTAAAGAAAACTCTTCACTTTCTTTGGATTAAATATGATGTTTTAAAGAAAGTTTCATTAACTCATGATGGTGTAAAAAAGACAAACTTACCCCTCGAATGTAATTAATAAATGGATTGTGTGTTGTATACTAAGCATCATTATTTGTACCTTTAATTTTTAAGAAGTCCTTGTGTAAAAAAGACAAATTTACCCCTAAACATAATTAATACTTGTATTGTGTCTTGTATACTAAGCATTTCTACTTATACCTCTTATATTTTAAGAAGCCATTGAGGAAATGCTTTATAATATAGTATAGATAAAGATCAATAAATAATGGCCATGAACAATGATCCATTATAAAACTCTATGTATTCTCTATTAATGGTACCTAAAGGGAAATCATAATTACCCCTTGGACTAATCAATATTTACAATTACTACCATCAAGTAATTGTCGGGGACTAGTTATGCCATATTGGTAATGTTACCAAAGGATCCGTAAGGCCACATCAACGGGTTATTTCTAACATTCTCCCACTTGGCCGAGTGATCATTTGTGATAAGTGTAAGTAAGTTTGGCCAAGTTAAAACATTAATCAATGTTTCAAATTGAAACTGCAACAGAAAAATACAATCATTGAGTTATTGTCAACTCAAGACCCCCATTAATCATGTTACAACCCCAAATCAAAACATATGTAAGTTTAAGACCAAAATGACTAAGGTAAGCTCTTTAATTAATTTGTATAATTATTGTCTATACATCCTTAGGTGCACATATACGTATTTATAGACAAACAAATTTAAATAATTGGGGAAATTTAATAACTAATCATTCATAAGTACGATATGCTATTATGTAAGGCCTTTAGTAAAAACCCGTCTTTATTATGAGCTCTTAAAAGACTTTGGGTGGTAGACCTTTGTTATCGGATCTGTAAGCATATCATGAATGTAAAGGTACTTGATACAAATGTTTAGTTTCCTCTACTTGTTCATAAACGAACAATAATTTTGTATCGAAGTTTTGTACAGCACCTCTCGAACTGTTACTGTTCAGGGAAACAAGGTGGCTGACTTTTCACAATAAGTCTTCAATATAGTATTTATATGGAGTTAACAAGTTTATGAGTCCACTGATATATCTTTCAACAACATTTATTGACAACTGTGTTGTTAATTAACAACATATTATGTCATTATAACTTATGTTGTTTTATCAGTTTCTTATGACTCCTCCATGAGACAATTATATCTGCTGACATAAGGATATACCCCCGAAATTGACATTTCGTTTCCTTTGAATCAAAGTAAGAGCAATCAGCCTGTTTGAGTTCTCACTTCTTCTTATAGTCTTTCTCATTTCTAAAAGATATTGTAAAATGCTTCACAATAATCTAGAGTGGTCTAATGTTCATCAATGTGAGCAATATCTAAACGAATATAGACTTGAACTCATAAGGCTTCTAATTAATGAAGCATAAGGAAGCAATCTCATTTATCATTTTATCATTTTAATGAGAGCAATATTGTTTGTTACATATGTAATGACCCGCTTTAGAGTAAAGCTTATGGCACAAAACTAATGTCCCGTTAGGTCTATCTCGGTATATTTTGATATATCTCACGTAAGTGGTATCTTCGAGATTCATTATATCAAAATATGTGTGAGAATTGCACTAGTTTCTCCCACTCATCTTGAGGTAGGTAGACATAAACCCACTTAACTCTTGATGAAAAGAATTGCATGAAGATTTCGTCACATTTTGATGTTTGCTTCAACCCATACATGGAAGTTGTTGACACACAAAGTAAGTGTTCTTGACCTTCAGTTTAGAACTTTCAGGTTGTTTTATGAACATGTAAGTCTTTGTTTAAGGAAAGTTGTTTTAATGTTCATATAATGTAGCTCTAAAAGATTATAAGCCACTAGAACAACAATGATCCTCAAAGAAACATTTTGTAAGAAAGGTAAGATGATTCTTTGATAAATAATTCTCTTCTGAGCATAACCTTTAACAATCAATCATACTTTTAGCGTCTTAACGTTTGTATTTAGATTTTGTTTAGTGATGAACACCCTTGGGTAATTCAAACAAATCCAAAACGTTATTCTAACAAATAAAATCAAATTTGCTAATAATAATTATTATTCCATTTGGAAAATTGATTGATGCTAATGGCTTAATTAGAGGAGGTAGGACCAGTATGCTTTCCAATATCCATTTCAACTTCAGTCAAGGAGGATACATAATCATCCAAGTTAAACATAGATGATCTCCGTAGTTGATTATTGGGTTTTATTATGAGTTTCAGTTTTATGGATTAGCTCTTGATTAAGTTGCTATCATTTTCAAGATTCTAAGTGTGTAATAGTTGGTGGAGTATGGTGTACAAGAGGTGTAATCGGAGTAAAATTTAATAAGTTTCTTCCCCCCGCCTCTTGTACTTCTTGCAAGTTATGATAAGGACTTTTACTACTCCCACCAATTTTAGAAATCATTAGAAATTTAGCATGCTTATGGTTAAAATTAGAAGGCCACTAGATTCTAATAGAGAAGCAAGTTAATGATGTAACTCATTGTAGTTTCTCTGTTTGAGGATTATAATTTTGGCACGAAATCTGAGTGTGCCCACGTTTAAGCAACAATGAAACTTTTGTTAAAGTAGCAGTATATTCTTAAAGAGAAAAGTTGTGAAGGAGCAGTGTCTTATACAGGAGGTACAAATTGAGGTAACAATTTTCACTCCCCTACCTCTTGTAACTCTCGCAAATTAAGATTAAGACACTTAACGCTCCCACTAACCTTTTAGATCTCTATGAATGCTACAAGATAAGTTTCAGTGATGTACGTGCAGTGGGAACATGTCATATATGTTAGACTTGATTTCCTTAATGTCCAGATGTTATAAAAATTTTGATGGACATATTTTGAAGGAATCATAGTATATATGAATTAATTTCTTTAATACATTGATCCATAAGGGACATATTAGGCACAAGTAAATATTATGATAAATGAATAATGTCTGAATATTCCATTTTGGGATAAGTTCCAATGAAATATAATTTCTTATCGAACTTGATTTATTCCCTTAGCCATTTAATTATTAAGGCTTATAACACATGCTCATAAGTCACTAAGAATGAGATTTGATAATATTTCATCATTCATTAACCTAGTCATGATTTCTCATGAAAATTGGTCTCAATGGATGAAATTTGTAGGTCTCATTTTTCTTTTGTTAAATTTTCATTTTTATGATAACAAAAGGTTGTGAAAAAGTGCAGCATCATCTAGTTCTATCTTATAAGGTTTCTATCCAGATTGAGATGACAAATAATATGAGAGTTTAAGGTAAGAGTGACTTGGTTTTAACCATGCAAACCTCATAACTGTCATAATGTAGCTATTATATTGATACTAAATTCTGAATAATCTACAGAATATATAAGGTATCATAAAGCCCAATTATAAAACAGTTTATCATGGTTCTTATAGTCTTAAAATAAAATTTTGCCACTAACTCTCATATTAATTATTTGTTGATTTCTTGTAAATAAACGTATAGAACTAGACTCAACCCACCATGTGTTAATTGGAATATTATCGTTAGCAGAATTAAATATCATAAATATCTAACTACTTATCTTAGCCAGTTGTCCCATGGAATTATGAATAGTCTTGATGCTCATCCCTAGTTAATGGCATAAATTTGCAGTGAGACTTTTCTTTGAAGAAACTTATAGCTGGAAGTAGTACTTGTACACTATCTCTGGATCTTAAAATATCCTCCTTTTAGGTTTAGTGGCGTTGAAATGAAAAACATCTTATTTTCCAGTTTCATGCATTCATTTTCCTGTACATAGCTGCTAAGCAACACACTCATTTTCCTTTGGTACTTCTGAGTGGTATAGTTGACTCTTAAGGCAACTTATAGTATCATTGGATAAGTTATTATGTAATGCACCGGAAAAATGTATTGATTTCCATGTGTAAACCCTTAAATTATGGGTCATGGTATATTACATTATGATGTATTCACATGTGCCAGTAAACTTTATGGTTATAATCTAGAGTAAATGCAAGCATCTTAGGAGTTATCTTGATTCTTCCAAAGAAAACATATTAGTCTTAGGAAATTTAGAATCTAGAATAGCCCCCATGATAGCAATAATTAAACGAGTTCTTGATTATCATAAGAGATATAATGGTTAACATATCCCACTAGTCATGCTCTAATTTTCTTCCGTAATACTTTTATCGGAAAAGAGTAGGGGATTGTCTCGTCTTAAACGATAATCAACAATACAAATAAGAGCAAATTTTATAGAAACTCTTTATTAAGCAAAACATCTTAAGTTTTTGAAATTAGAGTGGATGAAATAGATGAGATACAAACTTAAGAAGAAGTTTGGAGTAATTTTATAACAACCCTCCTAAATAATTTCGACACCCTAATATATTTTAAAATGCCCTTATATGTCTCAATATGTACCCCTATGTGAAAACCGAGCCTAAAATACCTTTAATTTTGCAAAAATAAAATAAAAACAAATTTCAAAGGGTCGTCGCGGGGCGCGAAGACCTTAGTCGCTTGTCTACGAGGTGAAGCCCGGTGATGACACGTGTCACCACTCGTGTCAAGCCTAGTAGCGAGTCAGCCAAGCTAGGGCCTACCCTAGCTGGCCTCGCGGGCCGCGAAGGCCCAGAAGGATTGCTACTCGGGGCGCGACAAGGTCCGAGATCAGCCCTATAAATTGCCTCGAGCGGCCTTCAGTCCCAGTCGCTCACAATCTTTTCTTTCTCTCGAATTTCTTTAGAGTTGAAGTGATTTCCGGGTATAATACCCCCTAATTAACGAAGTTCTGCCCCGTTGTAAGTATTATAACCCCGGTTACGTATTAGATACGCTGCCCGATTGATCCAGGGTTCCGTAACGGCTGTCGAGGTTCTGCCCAACATAGTCGTTGGAATGCCGTCTCGGGGAGGGTATTACTAATGTAATTATTAAGGATTATTATACTAACACGTGTGCATTTGTGTAATTAATATATAATCACCAGGAAACCCTTAAAGGAAACCCTAAGACAGCAATGTGAGTAATCTCCTTTTTTGTAAACCGTTTTTACAAAAACCTTAAATATTTTACTATGTGATTAGCAGTGATTGAGTCTATGTAAATCTTAAATTATTGCTGGTATGTTGGGGTTTTGGATACAAAATGTGGAACACGTTACCATTGGACAAAGAGTTAGCCAATGTGTAATATGACCCACAAGTCAGGATTGAAAGTACTGAATGAGTAATTGTGTAGATGTAAACATTATAATCGCTCTCAATACTGTGAAAATTGATAAAACTGTTCTTGATTAAATTGGGATTCACTCACCAGTATTTCCCACTGACAAAATGTTTTTAAACGCGTTTCAGGTAACAAAATGTGAAAGCCAACTAGAAGCTAGCTGGACAGCACTGAAGGCTTGGAAAAGTGGCTATAAAAGTTACCTAAATAAAAGAAGATGTTTTATTCAATAAGATAGGGATTTTCCCTATGAAAATGTTTGTAATGAAAACTTGGATTTTATTCCAATATGTTTAATAATATAAAAGTGTGGTGTTTACTCTGATAAAATATTTCCTAACTACGGTCCTGATGTAATTTCCGCTGCCAAAATGATAAACACCGATACCACCAAAACTGGTCTCACGGCCGCCCGTTCCCGGGACAGGTAGGGGACGGGGGTCGCGACAGAAGGTGGTATCAGAGCTAAGCCACTGATTCAGCCACAGAAGTGTTCTGCTGACACCAAGATATCATTCAAATTGTTAGGAAATTAATTACGGAAATACGTGCATATCTGTATTTTACTATTGTGTGTTATTTGACTATATATTAGTTTACAGTATGAGTGATCAAGGACCCTCCGACGCTTATCGTCAGTTGTCCGGCTCACCTAGAAGCGAAGGCTCCTCTTCACAGCCTGCCCTCTCTGGGTATTCAGCTGATATTGAAGATGGGATATTCGTGTTTAAGGCTCAGTCTGAAGAGCCATTCCCTCAGAAAAAGAGAGGATCGTTCAGTAGGGGAGCACACGAGCGTAGGAAAAGAATGAAAAAGCTACAACAGCAGCGAGTTCTAGCAGCACTAAAAGAGAAACCGATGCCCACACCCAAGACATGCTTAATAGGAGTTTAGCAAACTTCCATGTTTTAGCATCCACAGCCGCCGACCCAAACCTGGAGCAACTAGTAGCCCCTCAACCATTACCCTTGTTTCCCACATAGCCAATGGAGATTGAAAACAACCTAGAAAACCAAGTCCAAATGCATGATTTCAACCCAGAGGAGATACCTAGGGTAACAGCACCCAATCCATTAGACCCAGATTATGATCCGTGGTTCGATGATCATAGGGATTATGTGCAACGCTACCACCTAACAGATGAACTCATGCCAAACCTAGCAGCCTACCCAGGTCTGGACCCTATAGATCCCTACTATGACAATGATGAATATATTAGGGAAATCTTAGAGAATCCGTATCCTCGGGAAGAACCCATGCCCCAGTACCCAGATCCAGTACCAGCACCAGCACCTGCACCCCCTATGAGTGCAGAAAATGTGCAAGAGCTCCTAACTTTCAGAGAAAAGATTTTAGAAAACAGTGACAGGATGAGGCAGATCGGAGAACGACTCGTCTGGAACTACGACGAGCGTAATATGGAGTTCTGGATGAACCCATATCAGTGAAGGTGATGGTGGAGATAGTTATATATATAATATATATATATATATATATATATATATATATATATAATATGTGTGCATGAAAAAAATATATATATAATAATAATAATAAATCTATCGTAGTATAAACCACTTCGTGGTTAGTGATGCATAATAATATTGTAATTTTTGATTCCAGTATCAGTTTGTATTAGATGCATACTATATTAGAAAGAGTAAGTCACAATGCTCGACGCTTTTGACCATTATGTGTGTTGTATGATTGTTTGCCTTAAAATATTATTTTGTGTTATTAATAATTGGCAAATGTTTAAAATTCAGATGGACAACTAAGTGAACCAGGAAAACCAGAATAACGATAACCAGAGTAACAATAACCCGAATAACGAAAACCCGAACAACAACAATAATGGAAACCAAGTGGATAACAGTGCCATGCAACACATAGTGGCACAAGGGATAATAGATGCGATGCCATATATTATCAAAACGGTTAAGGAAGCAGAAAATAAAAGTAAACGTGATAGTAAACGACCCTCTGAACCTGAACACATCATAAACAATGGACCTATACTTCAAGTGCCCATTCCTAAAAGAAGAAGAACCATGTCTTATGGTTGTTCTTATAAAGAATTCTGGTCCTGTAAACCAATGGAATTCTCGGGCAAAGAAGGGGCCGTTGCATCTCTACGCTGGATAGAAAAGACTGAGGTAGTCTTAAGAATAAGTAAATGCGCGGAAGAGGATAAGATAATGTTTGCTTCCAATCTATTTAAGAATTCAGCACTAGAATGGTGGAACACTATCCTCCAGTCTAGGGGAAGTGATAGGGCTTACAATATGGAATAGGAGGAATTTAAAAACATGGTAGAAAGAAAATTCTGTCCTCCCAATGAAAAGGAACAGATAGCAAATAAGTTCCTAAACCTTAGGATGACTAGAGTTGATAGTAAGGGATACACTACGTTATTCTTTGAATATGCTAGAATAGTGCCAAACCTTGCATCACCAGAACCAGTATTAATCTCCCGTTACATTTGGGGATTAATCAGCGAAATTAGGCATGTAGGCAAGGCAGCTAGGCCTCAAACCATAGAAGAAGCTCTAGAGCTGGCAAACACCTTGATAGATGAATTAGTCCGTACACGAGAAGAGGATCAGAGGAGGAACCTAACTCAGAAGCTTACCCAAGAATTTCGTTCTGGAAATTCTAACCGTGGGAAAAATGTAGGTTCTACCTCTGCACCCTATTGCAAGTATTGCAAAAGGAAGCATTTCGGAAGATGCTCCATATACTGTAACTTCTGCAAAATATCTGGACACAAGGAAGAAGACTGCAAGAAGAAGCCTAACAACAGGATATGCTACAACTGTGGAGAACAAGGTCATATCAAGCCAAACTGTCCAAAACTAGCTCCAGCCATGAACACCATGAATACTAAAAATGCTAGAGCATTTGTTCTAACTGCAGAAGAAGCAAAGATGATCCCGGATGTGATCGCCGGTAAGTTTTTAGTTAATGATGTTTTTGCTAAAGTATTATTTGACTCTGGTGTAAACCAAAGTTTTATTAATACTTCATTTTGCAAACTTCTTAACCAACCATTAACTAAACTTCCGCAAGAATCTCTAGTAGAGACAGCAAATGGGGAAACCATTAAGATTTCTGAAATCTTGCAGGGAGCAAGAATAGAAATTCTAAATCAGAAATTTATTGTAAACCTTTACTCAATGAATCTGGCAGGATTTGATGTTGTGTTAGGAATGGATTGGTTAATAGGCAATAAAGCCAGTATTTTATGTGATCAAAAGTCAATCCAAGTAAATTCACCAAAAGGTGAAAAGATCACGATTAAAGGAAATAAACCCTTTAGATCCACAAAGTTCATCTCTGTGATGAAAACAACAAGTTATATAAGGAAAGGATCATTAGTGTATTTGATTTCTATAATCACTAACACTAAAGGAAAATAACTGAAGGATATTCTAGTAGTATCCCAGTTTCCAGATGTATTTCCGGAAGAATTACTAGGACTACCGCCAGACAGAGAAGTCGAATTCAGAATCCACTTGATACCAGGGACAGCACCAATTGCCAAAGCACCCTACCGTTTGGCACCCGCGGAAATGCAGGAACTAAAGAAACAATTGGATGAATTATTGGAAAAGAGATTCATACAGCCAAGCTCATCACCATGGGGAGCACCGATTTTATTCGTTAAAAAGAAGGACGGATCAATGCGTATGTGCATTGACTACCGTGAATTGAACAAGGTCACAATTAAGAATCGATATCCATTACCAAGAATCGATGATATGTTTGACCAGTTGCAAGGAGCTCGATTTTTCTCTAAAATCGATTTACGGTCAGGATATCATCAATGAAAGGTACAGGAAGAGGACATTCCTAAGACCGCTTTCAGAACAAGGTATGGTCATTATGAATTTACTGTCATGCCATTTGGTTTAACCAATGCCCCAGCTGCATTTATGGACATGATGAACCGAATATGCAAGCCATATTTGGATAAATTCATAATTGTCTTTATAGATGATATTCTTATTTATTCTAAGAGCAAAGAGGAACACGCAAAGCATCTGCACGCACTTCTAAGTTTATTGAGAAAAGAAAAGCTTTATGCAAAGTTTTCAAAATGCGAGTTTTGGTTAGAACAAGTACAGTTTCTTGGACATTTAGTCAATCATAAAGGAATTCATGTGGATCCCACCAAGATCGAGGCAATTACCAAGTGGAAAACCCCTGAGTCACCAACCGAGGTTAGAACTTTCTTAGGATTGGCCGGTTATTGTAGATGATTTATTCGAGATTTTTCTAGAATAGCCATTTCCTTAACTAAGTTAACCTGTAAATCTGTTAAGGACCAAAACAAGAAGAAGCCTTTAGAATTCTTAAGCAAAGATTAACCCATGCACCCATACTAGCGTTAGTAGAAGGATCTGAAGACTTTGTAGTCTATTGTGACGCTTCTAAGTTAGGTTATGGATGTGTGTTAATGCAACGTCAAAAGGTTATAGCTTACGCCTCTAGACAACTTAAGAATCATGAAGAGAATGTGACAATTGTCACATTTTCGTACATTCCGTACAATAATTAAACAGTAAACTGTGCTTTAAGAACTGTGCATGGTATAGTTTACAAGACAAATGAATTTCTGATTACTGTTATATATATACAATGGCATTTCATGTTGCAAGACTTTTATCATTACTACATGCAACACGATATAGTTCTAATAATGCACAGAACAGAATTGGCACCATTATCAGACAAACTAAAAGCACTGACGGGAGTTCAGTACATAAACAGACAGTATTTTGAGGCCCAACATGAGCCAGAGACTAAGTACTACCCTAGTATAGTGTGCAGGGAAGTAAGGACCCCAAAACTGCATGCCTAAGTGATAGTTTAAGTGCCGAGAAATGCCTAAAACTCACATAAAGTGCAGAATTCTGCATATTTCAGTAAATTTCAGCATTTTAACAAGTTTGTAACATGCAAAAATATGACTAAATGGTCCTGAATGCTTTCCTAAGTGTCGGGAATTAAAAGGGTCACAAAAGGGTACATAAAGATCACTAAACGGAATAGTTTGACACTTTAACGAACCGATATCTAACCGAACAACCGATCATTACCCGAAACACCAAAATTATACTAGAAGCATTGTTTTAATGTTTCTGAGCTAGTTATGATCCCTGAACACCCTGACACACTATATAACACATCATATGCATGGACACTAACTAATGCACTTAACTTCCAACTAAATTATCTAACTTATCATTAAAACCAAACCAAGACCCCCCCCCCCCCATGGTGGACGGTCACCATGTGGCCCCACCTTGATCTTGTGTAATCTTCTCTTGATCTTGCTTGGATTCACCTATATTTGTTTAGATATTGTAGTGTACTTAACAAACATAAGACCCATTGGACAAAGCTATAAGATGGATTATAAGTGGAGCATGGACCCTCATTCTCATTCTCACTTCACACCATCATCCTTCCCCTCTCCCTCTTGCCATTCTCGGCCGCAAACAAGCACACCACCACTATCACTTTCATCCAATCTTCCATACAATCCATATACTCTCAAAGGTGTAAGAAGGTCTACAAACAAGCTTGGTGGTCTTGGATCTTGAAGGACCTCACCCGATTGCTCTTATCCAACACTTTTGTCATCACCATCACCTTGTGTTTTTTCCTAGCCTTGTGCTAGTAGTAAGGCCCTTATGATCTCTTGATACTTCTTATTTTGATGGTTAATAGATGATATACATTGTTAATCTTGTTGAACACTAAAAGACATAATCATAAATCATTAACATAAGCATAATATCATATGAATACTTGTTGATTTGTGTTTATTTGCTTCTTGATGATTGATGATTTATGTTAGTGATGTTAGACATCATAAGAAACATACTAGATTGTGATTAAACACATGATCTAGTAAGTTAAGGTGGTGATCTTGTGAAAGGCCAAGATCATCATGCTTTATGTTTACATGAACTTGAATAATAAGAGTTGTTTTCATATGATGATGATTTAAACAAGATACAAGTCTTGTGAGTGAATGATTTCTAAAATAGTTTTTCCAAAGAAACCAAGTTAAATAACAAGATTTGTATAAACATAGTTTTTAAAGAAACTAATCATGTTTCTAGTGGTGAAACAAGAGTAAGAATACATTGTTTACAAGAAAAATTCAAAGGAATGATTTTTGGAAAAATCATCTAGTAAGTTGTAAACACCTAAATCCTTTGAGAATGAGATTTTTAAAGAAATAAACATACTTTAAAGGGGTAACTAAGTCTACTAAACACACTACCAAGTTACTACAAGTTTTTATGAAAGTTCAAGTTCATGATTATTACGTAGATAGCTTTGTTTTAGCACTTGGTAAGTGTAGATTGATTGTTGATTGTTTGTGATGATTTTTGAAAAGAAAATGATATGCTTTGATAGCATGGACACCTCCATTTTTAGGAGAAACTATGGCAAAATTTTCTAAAAATATTAACACTTAGAAAAATATTTTCTAAACAATACTTACAAGTGTGTTTTAACCATGGTTTCAATATAAACTTTGCCAAAGACTTTGTTACAAAAATACAAGTAATGGAGGTTGGTTTTTGTAAATAAAAATAACTAAATATGTATTTGAAAGATATATATTTAGAAGACACATTGTGTGTGATTGTTTGTATACTTTGTGTATTAGTTATATTATTTTAGGATTTAAAGTAATGTAACTTAACAAATACCAAAAAATTTACAATCCAAAATATTACCAAAAATCACAAGGAATCGAATATATAAGTTACACACATGATATTGCGAAACCGAACGATAGAACGTAACTTACAAGTATTCCGGAAAATACATTTATGAGCATGTTTTTGGTAAATATTATTTTGGATACGAAAGAAATGAGAATATGATTTTTGTAAATATTACCAAGCTATATCATATTTTCGACAAGGAGAAAATATATTATTTTTGGAAGTAAAAATATATTTTCTTAGAATATTTAGAAGATATATGATTTTTGAGAAAAATATATATTTTCTTGAAATACATTATTTTTGGACAAAATAAGTTAAATATATTTTCTAAAGTGAGACTTGAAAATATATTATTTTGGGATTACAAATACAAGAATACAAAGATACATGTATGAGATACCCCCATCCTTGGGAAGGAAATACGAAAACAAATACTTGAGAAGTATTGTTACAAGAATATTGTTTAACGATTATTCCAAAAAAAATTAAATATAATTTAAAGTTAAAATAATTATTATTTTAACAAATAATTATAGGTTGGAATATCATTGAAGACATCAAAGACACGTAACTCAAAAACGTAAATACTAAGGCAAGGCACGGCCCGTTCGTCTAATAGACCCTAGTACATTCTAGGGAGTCGTGTTTGGTGAAGAGATTTGAGTTGCGAGTACCGAAGACGAAAAACAGTGAGTTCATGTCCCCCTTTTCTTTTAACTGTTTTCGGTTTTATAACTCTCGGGGGTGGAATACATGTTACGAATGCTTAAACGGTATGAATTGACTATGAAATGCACAATTAGATCATGTGAGCATAGACTAAATATTGAAATGCCATTAATTCTTAATTAGGGACGAAGGTTAGATCTAACGGGTACGGCCGAACCCCACTCATGGTACTTGTGACCACTCGAGTGCTTCGGTGTCCCAGTCGAGGGAAATCGACATAGTCAAGGGAAATTGACATAGTCAACGTAAATTGACATAGTCGAAAGGGAATTCGACATAGTCGAAGAGGAATTCGACATAGTCGAGGGAAATCGACAAGGGTATAAGCCTACTCATTTTGAGTACTCCCTATGTCCTCACATGCTCTAGTGTCCTTGCAAAACATTTATTTGGTATGTTCATACACACTTTTCATACCTGTTTTCAAAGGAGTCTCTCAAAGGTTTACAAGTTTGCCAGTACTCACACAAAACGCATGAACTCGCTCAACTTTTGTTGATGTTTTCCAAAATTACATGTATTTCAGGTGACAAGTTTGATCTTGGGCGCGGGTGTTGTTTATAGAAGTAAATTCCAAGTTTAGATGTCATCCACTTTTGTTGAATTGTATCTTAGTTGAAGGTTGCGTTGTTTGAAACTTAATAACTGGTATTTGTAATACTTTTACTTAATGAATGGATGAACATCGTTTTGGTCATATAGTTGTTTACTATGATTGAATGCAATGATATTAAACCAGTCACACGTCATACGCTTCCGCTAGAGTCAGGGTGTGACAGTTTGGTATCAGAGCTTCGATTGTAGTGAACTAGGATTCCTTCACGAGTCTAGACTACAATCACTAGGACTCTCTCACAAAAGCATTTTTACAAAAAGGTTTTTCATTGCATTCACGTAAGCGTCAAGATCCATGAGTCAAACATTTTTCAAAGAAAGGACAAGGCAAGGACATTAGTAGGGAGGAGAATACCCCAAACTAAGGTGCCAACTAAGGCATAGTCTACATTGGTTAGACTTGCCAAAGACAAAATGACCCCCCCAAGGGATAAACGAGAGTTATATGTGATATGATGCATTTATTTTCCTGCCCATGCTAAGTAACATACTTGTTTATTGATATATACATATGAATAAGTGTACGGAATAATTGTTGACGTGAATAAGATGCTTTCGACTCCGAACCCTATTATTGTTCTTACTCGCACGATGAAGCTATCGGCCTCGCGTTCATTGCAAAGCTCATGGCTGGAGTGATTACCAAACGAGATTCTGAGCTTGCTTCCATAGGAGATGGGTGCTCTTCCCTCTCGATCGTGAAGGTGCCTGACTACGGTAGTGACGGCGAGGCAGAGGCAGCAACCTGGAACAACTTCTTTATCTGCGGGACGAGGTCCCTGTGGCTTTTGTGAAGCGAGATTGACGACACACTTGACCAGACAAGGAAGATGAAGTACTCATCTCAAAGGTGCCCCTCCAACTACTAGGAATTCTCCTTATTCCTGTTTCGTTTAATCATCGTGCCTGTTCGCGCGTAACAATAGCGAATGTCAGCGCGTGGACCACTGCAATGGTCCTTTCCAAGTCAGAGGTATAAGGACAGTAGTGTCCCCTCCTTGGTTGATCGTCTGCTTGGACGAGGGAAAGTTGGGGTAACTGTGCAAGACAATTTATTATTACGGGGGCCCACGTAATAACAACTTGTAGTGCATGGAAATCCTGGTGGACTCTGCTGGTCAGGTTAATGATCACCATCCCTCCAAAAATAATCTATAGGTGTTCACACCTTCATCTGGTAGAACAGTACATAGACCATTGCTTTAGCAATTTATAAAGTAGGAAACCCGTCTTTGCCTACTTTGTGTCTGACACTTCTACCCGTATATGAGGCGTTTGGGAACCGATATCTAAGCTAGTGGAGATGGCTAACACGCGGGAAAGATTCAGTGACATTACACTCTCTATCACCCTTACATGAACAGCCCCCATCCCAGGGAAAGTATACCCGTCTTGTAAAGCTATGTAGAAGGAAAACAACTACCACTTCATGAAACTTGTATGACCGAGTCAATGTAGCCTCAAGTTCATTTTATTTTTCCCATTATAAACAATAAGCCATGTCAAGCCTATGTGAAGGCTCAGTAATCGTTTCCTAGCTCATACATTGTTGAGTATATATGCATGTGATATTGGGTGATTACATGTTCGCTTGTGGTAATATGTGCCCCGTAGACAATTATGGAATGTTGTCTAACCTACTCCCTACCATTTTGATAGAAGAGAATGTCGCCCAGACGTGACACAAACACTAGTACGTTACCAAGGACAGAAGCCGAGCTTCAAGAACGCATCTCACAGGCAATTGCACGACATGAAGCCCTCCGCTCCGAACACAGCGGTAGCACTTCCGGAAATAACCCTCCAACTGGCTGCACCTATAAACAGTTCCTGGACTGCAAGCTATTGAATTTTGATGGCGCAGGAGGTGCCGTTGCATTTGTTTGTTGGGCAGAAAAGACTGACTCCGTTCTAAGAATGAGTAACTGATCGCCCCAGCGGAGTGTTACCTATATCTCAGGGTTATTTTTGGACGGCGCACTCTCTTGGTGGAACCTTCAGGTTCAGACCCTCGGTGACGAAGCTGCTCATGCACTGAGCTGGGACGAGCTCAAGGAAATGAAGGAGAAGAAATAATGTTCTAGGGCTGAAATCCAGAAGCTTGAGGTGGAGTTCTGGAATTTGAAAATGGACGGGCCCAGATTTCTGAGTATTTCCAGTGATTTCACGACTTGTCTAGGGTCGTACCCTACTTAGTCAAGCCGGAATTCAAGAGGATTGAGCGATTCATTTGGGGACTTGCACCTCAAATTAGGAGCATGGTTACTACCTTAAAGCCCCCAACCATCGCAGAGGCTATCGATTTGAGTGTCACTCTTACTGAAGAAGCTCTACGCATGGGAAAATTTTCGGAATCTGAGGACAACAAGAAAGAGACTCATGTGGAGTCATCAGGCAACTAGAAGAGGAAGTCTTCAAACCTAAAGATAGGCACCCAAGTCAGCTATGGAAGCTCTAAAGCAAACAAAAGAAAGGAAGTGAACCCGCCGCGTGGCAAGAAAGCCTATGGAGCCACTAATTAGGCTGGTGGTATGGTTTACTTGGGGACTAAGCCAAGGTGCGAGGAATGTAATTTTTACCATGAAGGTCGATGTCTGAGGCCTAGGTGTAGAAAGTGTGGAAAGGAAGGGCACAACAAGGATGCCTGTTGGGCAAAGGATCCAGACGGAAGAGATAATGGAAAAATTCCAGGCTGCTACAGGTGTGGTGAAGTAGGGCACTTTAGGAAAGATTGCCCTAGGAAGAACCAAGCAAGGGTCTTCACGATCGGAGCTCGTGAAGCACGCCAGGACCCAAATGCGGTTACGGGTACGTTCCCTATTAACCAACCTTATGCATCTATTTTTTATTAATACTGGCACCAACTTTAACCTTGCATGCGTAGAACCTAAGAAACTGCTTGGCCTAGTTTCGAGTATAATAGACGTCCCGTATTCTTTAGAAATAGGCATATAGAAGGCTAGTTTAAGCAGACGAAGCAATTAAGGATTATATTTTGGGGACTCAGAAGGCGGGAACTTTCTGTTACCATTGACTTGGGAAGTCATGATATGATAGTCAGCATGGATTGGATATCCAAGTATAGAGCTGAAGTCGTTCGATATAAGGAAAATCAGTCGCACCCCTCTTGCGAATGATGAAACACTTATAGTACACAACCTTCTTGCATTAGGTGCAAGGGTACTAGGCCCCATAAGACCGTGGGTCTGCAACATCTCTCATTGGTCGAAGAGACACATAAGCGCCTCCGAGTAGACTGCATAGCCTTCCTAGCTCATGTTGCCGATAAGGAAACCTAGGAGCTGGAGCTAGAAGACAACCCCGTGGTGGAGGAATTCCCAGAAGACCTTCCTGAAGACTTGCCAGGAATACCTCCACAGCAGCAAGAGGATTTTAGGATGAACCTAGTGCTAGGAACGGCACCAGTGCCGAATGACGCCTTACCGACCAGCTTCGTCCGAGAAGCATGAGCCTCCAATATAACTGCAAGAGCTGCTAGACAGAGGGAATTAAGGACATGACACCCTTAGTTAAGGACACGAGAAGAAAGTCGGCAGTTTCCACTTTGCATAAATTTCAGAGAATTGAGAATCGGAATCCTTTGCCAAGGACTGATGACATGAACGAGCCAATTGTAAGGTTCCAGTTACTACTCGAAGATCGACTGGAGGTCAGGATGTCCTCAGCTACGAATACAAGAGGAAAATATCCCTAACACGACCTTAGGGACTCGCCTTGAGCATTACAAGTTCCTTGACGTGCCGTTTGGCTTAACACATGCACCGGCAATATTCACGGACCTCATGAATCAGGTGTGCAAGCCGTACATGGATAAGAACATGATTATATTTATTGGCTACATTCTCATAAGCTCGAAGACCAAGGAAGGTCATGAGCAACATCTGCAATTTATCTTGCGACTCTTAGAGAAAGAACAGTTATGTGCTAGGATATCGAAGGGTGGATTTTGAATCCGCAAGGTAGGAACTTTAGGATACATGGTGGATAAGAATGAGATTCATGCCAACCCTGCAATCAAGAGCTAAGGAGTTAGAGTTGCAATTATGTGACGCTTCTCGACAAAGTCTCGATTGCGCGTCGATGCAACGAGACCACGGCATTACATACGCGTCACGTTGATTAAGGGATCATGAGAAGAAACCTTGATCTGGATACAGTAATTGCGCGCCGCAAAGTTGACGTCATTACCTGTAAGAAAACGCTGCACAACCTTTACTGATCACAAGGGTTGCAGCACACCGTTGATCGTAAGAACTTAAATATTAACGAAGATAGACTGTGCTACTGAATTATGCAGACTGGATGGACATGTTACGTGCTTGTGTGATGAACTTTGATGAGAAGTTGGAACACTCACTTGCCCTTAGTGGAGTTTTCCTACAACAGTATTTATCACACCACTGTTTATACTGCTTCGTGTGAAGCTTTAGATGGAACATAATAAGTCGATCCCCGTTGTGTTAAACGGAGACCGGAGATAACAATCTACTGGCCCGAGTTGGTTCAGGAAAAATTAGATGCAAGATCGTTCAGATATGTGATCATATCAAGACAGCCCGCAGAATACAGAAAGATTACGCCGATGAGCGGCGGAAATCGTAGGAATTTGAGATAAGAAGTATGGCTTTAATGGGAGCCTCGCCTTGGGAAGGCGTGGTGCGATTTGGAAAACGTAGAAGGGTGGACCACCGGTATATTAGACCTTTCGAGATCCTGGTGGGGATCGGTACCTTTGCTCACAAGCTGAAACTACCAGAAAAGATCCGTAGTGATCGCGACACAATCCATGTGTCTAGTCTTTAGAGGAGTCTGACTTAAGGAACAATCGTTATTCCCAAAAACGAGATTCACATCAACGACAAACTCCAATTTATTATAGAACCTGTTAAGGTTGCGGACGGAGAGTCCACAAAACACAGAGAAGACGAAATTGATTTATTTGATTACGTTGGAATTCATATCATGGCCAGGAGTTACTTGGGAACATGAAGACCAATTTTAAACCTAAGTGACCATATTTGATTCACAACTCCCCTGCGACCGATGGCATCGCTTGAATTTCGGGACGAAATTCTTTTAACGGGGGGAAAATGTGACAACTGTCACTTTTCCGTACATTCCGTACAATAATTAAACAATAAACTGTGCTTTAAGAACTGTGCATGGTATAGTTTACAAGACAAATGAATTTCTGATTACTGTTATATACATACAATGACATTTCATGTTGCAAGACTTTTATCATTACTACATGCAACACGATATAGTTCTAAAAATGCACAGAACAGAGTTGGCACCATTATCAGACAAACTAAAAGCACTGACGTGAGTTCAGTACATAAACAGACAGTGTTTTGAGGCCCAACATGAGCCGGAGACTAAGTACTACCCTAGTATAGTGTGCAGGGAAGTAAGGACCCCAAAACTGCATGCCTAAGTGATAGTTTAAGTGCTGGGAATTGCCTAAAACTCACATAAAGTGTAGAATTCTGCATATTTCAGCAAATTTCAGCATTTTAACAAGTTAGTTACATGCAAAAATATGACTAAATGGTCCTGAATGCTTTCCTAAGTGTCGGGAATTAAAATGGTCACAAAAGGGTACATAAAGATCACTAAACGGAATAGTTTGACACTTTAACGAACCGGTATCTAACCGAACAACCGAACATTACCCGAAACACCAAAATTATACTAGAAGCATTATTTTAATGTTTCTGAGCTAGTTATGATCCCCGAACACCCTGACACACTATATAACACATCATATGCATGGACACTAACTAATGCACTTATCTTCCAACTAAATTCTCTAACTTATCATTAAAACCAAACCAAGACCCCCCCCCCCCCTATGGTGGACGGTCACCATGTGGCCCCACCTTGATCTTGTGTAATCTTCTCTTGATCTTTCTTGGATTCACCTAGATTTGTTTAGATATTGTAGTGTACCTAACAAACATAAGACCCATTGGACAAAGCTATAAGATGGATTATAAGTGGAGCATGGACCCTCATTCTCATTCTCACTTCACACCATCATCCTTCCCCTCCCTCTCTTGCCATTCTCGGTCGCAAACAAGCACACCACCACCACCACTTTCATCCAATCTTCCATACAATCCGTATACTCTCAAAGGTGTAAGAAGGTCTACAAACAAGCTTGGTGGTCTTGGATCTTGAAGGACCTCACCCGATTGCTCTTATCCAACACTTTTGTCATCACCATCATCTTGTGTTTTTCCCTAGCCTTGTGCTAGTAGTAAGGCCCTTATGATCTCTTGATACTTCTTATTTTGATGGTTAATAGATGATATACATTGTTAATCTTGATGAACACTAAAAGACATAATCATCAATCATTAACATAAGCATAATATCATATGAATACTTGTTGATTTGTGTTTATTTGCTTCTTGATGATTGATGATTTATGTTAGTGATGTTTCATAAGAAACATACTAGATTATGATTAAACACATGATCTAGTAAGTTAAGGTGGTGATCTTGTGAAAGGCCAAGATCATCATGCTTTATGTTTACATGAACTTGAATAATAAGAGTTGTTTTCATATGATGATGATTTAAACAAGATACAAGTCTTGTGAGTGAATGATTTCTAAAATAGTTTTTCCAAAGAAACCAAGTTAAATAACAAGATTTGTATAAACATAGTTTTTAAAGAAACTAATCATGTTTCTAGTGGTGAAACAAGTGATTGTTTACAAGAAAAATTCAAAGGAATGATTTTTGGAAAAATCATCTAGTAAGTTGTAAACACCTAAATCCTTTGAGAATGAGATTTTTAAAGAAATAAACATACTTTAAAGGGGTAACTAAGTCTACTAAACGCACTACCAAGTTACTACAAGTTTTTATGAAAGTTCAAGTTCATGATTATTACGTAGATAGCTTTGTTTTTAGCACTTGGTAAGTGTAGATTGATTGTTGATTGTTTGTGATGATTTTTGAAAAGAAAATGATATGCTTTGATAGCATGGACACCTCCATTTTTAGGGAAAACTATGGCAAAATTTTCTAAAAATATTAACACTAAGAAAAATATTTTCTAAACAATACTTACAAGTGTGTTTTAACCATGGTTTCAATATAAACTTTGCCATAGACTTTGTTACAAAAATACAAGTAATGGAGGTTGGTTTTTGTAAATAAAAATAACTAAATATGTATTTGAAAGATATATATTTAGAAGACACATTGTGTGTGATTGTTTGTATACTTTGTGTATTAGTTATATTATTTTAGGATTTAAAGTAATGTAACTTAACAAATACCAAGAAATTTACAATCCAAAATATTACCAAAAATCAAAAGGAATCGAATATATAAGTTACACACATGATATTGCGAAACCAAACGATAGAACGTAACTTACAAGTATTACGGAAAATACATTTATAAGCATGTTTTTGGTAAATATTATTTTGGATACGAAAGAAATGAAAATATGATTTTTGTAAATATTACCAAGCTATATCGTATTTTCGACAAGGAGAAAATATTTTATTTTTGGAAGTAAAAATATATTTTCTTAGAATATTTAGAAGATATATGATTTTGGAGAAAAATATATATTTTCTTGAAATACATTATTTTTGGACAAAATAAGCTAAATTCCTCTATCAATTGTTTCTGACAGAGATAGTCATTTTACCTCTCATTTTTGGAGAAGTTTCCAAAAAGCAATGGGAACCAAGTTGAATCTAAGCACTGCTTATCATCCTCAAACAGACAGACAAAGCGAAAAGACAATTCAAACACTGGAAGACATGCTTAGAACTTGTGTAATTGATTTCGGAGGTAATTGGGACGACCATTTACCATTGATAGAATATTCTTATAATAATAGTTATCACACAAGTATCAATGCTGCACCATTAGAAGCACTGTATGGACGAAAGTGCCGAACGCCAGTCAGCTGGGCTGAAATTGGAGAAAAGCAATTATCTGGACCAGAGATAGTACAAGAAACAACAGACAAGATCATTCAAGTCAAGGAATGACTGAAAGCAGCACGTGATCGACAAAAGAGCTATGCAGATAACAGACGCAAGCCGTTGGAATTTCAAGTAGGAGATAAAGTGTTATTGAAAGTCTCTCCTTGGAAAGGAGTGGTAAGATTCATCAAAAGGGGAAAGCTAAGTCCCAGGTATGTTGGACCTTTTGAGATTATTAGAAGAATAGGACCTATAGCCTATCAGCTACAACTGCCAAAGGAAATGGCAGGAATACTTGATGTATTTCATGTATCTAATCTCAAGAAATGCTTAGCTGATGAATCACTAGTAGTACCTCTTAAGGATATAGAGGTAAATGAACAACTTAAGTTTGAAGAGAAGCCTCTGCAAATTGAAGACAGGAAAGTTAAGAATCTCAAACACAAGAGATTAGTTCTGGTCAAAGTGAAATAGGACTCCAAAAGAGGACCAGAGTACACATGGGAGCTTGAATCAGAAATGCAAAGGAAATATCCACACCTGTTCCAGTAGATCTCGAGGATGAGCTCTAAAACAAGGTGGGGAGGATATAACAACCCTCCTAAATAATTTTGACACCCTAATATATTTTAAAATGCCCTTATATGTCTCAATATGTACCCGTATGTGAAAACCGAGCCTAAAATAACTTTACTTTTGCAAAAATAAAATAAAAACAAATTTCAAAGGGTCGTCACGGGGCGCGAAGACCTTAGTCGTCTTCTACGCGGGCCGCGACAACTTGTCAACGAGGTGAAGCCCGGTGACGACACGTGTCACCACTCGTGTCAAGCCTAGTGGCGAGTCAGCCAAGCTAGGGCCTACCCTAGCGGGCCTCGCGGAGCCCGACAAGGTTCGAGATCAGCCCTATAAATTGCCTCGAGCGGCCTTCAGTCCCAGTCGCTTACAATCTTTTCTTTCTCTCAAATTTCTTTATAGTTGAAGTGATTTCCGGGTATAATACCCCCCCTAATTAACGAAGTGCTGCCCCTTTGTAAGTATTATAACCCCAGTTACGTATTAGATACGCTGCCCGATTGATCCAGGGTTCCGTAACGGCTGTCGAGGTTCTGCGCGACGTAGTCGTTGGAATGCCGTCTCGGGGAGGGTATTACTAATGTAAATATTAAGGATTATTATACTAACACGTGTGCATTTGTGTAATTAATAGATAATCACCAGGAAACCCTAAGACAACAATGTGAGTAATCTCCTTTTTTGTAAATTGTTTTTACAAAAACCTTAAATATTTTACTATGTGATTAGCAGTGATTGAGTCTATGTAAATCTTAAATTACTGCCGGTATGTTGGGGTTTTGTATACAAAATGTGGAACACGTTACCATTGGACAAAGAGTTAGCCAATGTGTAATATGACCCACCAGTCAGGATTAACAGTACTGAATGAGTAATTGTGTAGATGTAATCATTATAATCGCTCTCAATACTGTGAAAATTGATAAAACTCTTCTTGATTAAATTGGGATTCACTCACCAGTATTTCCCACTGACAAAATATTTTTAAACGCGTTTCAGGTAACAAAATGTGAAAGCCAACTAGAAGCCAGCTGGACAGCACTGAAGACTTGGAAAAGTGGCTATAAAAGTTACCTAAATAAAAGAAGATGTTTTATTCAATAAGATAGGGATTTCCCTATGAAAATGTTTGTAATGAAAACTTGGATTTTATTCCAATATGTTTAATAATATAAAAGTGTGGTATTTACTGTGATAAAATATTTTCTAACTACTGTCCTGATCTAATTTCCGCTGCCAAAATGATAAACACCGATACCACCAAAACTGGTCTCGCGGCCGCCCGTTCCCGGGACAGATAGGGGATGGGGGTCGCGATAAATTTACATTACGGGGTAATCAAATAAGGCAGGCACAAATTATTATATCGAAAATATAGTCTGCTATAACACCAAAATAACAGACTAACTCAAGGTCCTATCTGAATTTTGGCTTCGCTTTGGCTTTGACCAAAATTAAGACACATTATGAACATACATAAATAACAGATTGTCTTGATGTTCTACATAAATTTGGCTTCACTTTAGCTTTGACCAAGATTTATGTATTATGAACATACATAATAGATTGACTTATTGTTCTACATGAACTTTGGCTTCGCTTTGGCTTTGACCAAAACTCATGTATTATGAACATGCGTTGATAAAAAACTAACTTAATGTTCTGCCTGAACTTTGGCTTCGCTTTGGCTTTGACCAAAATTCAGACATTATGAACGGTATAATATAATAAAACTCGGCTTAATGTTCTACCTGAATTTTGGCTTCGCGTTGGCTTTGACCAAAATTCAAGAATTATGAACAATATAAATAATAGACCATCTTTAGTGTTCTATATGAATTTTGGCTTCGCTTTGGCTTTGACCAAAATTCATATATTATGAACACACATGAATATAGACTATCTCAATGTTTTACATGAACTTTGGCTTTGCTTTGGCTTTGACCAAAATTCATGTATCATGATAATCGTACATAAGAAATAAGGTAAAGCACATAAATATAACATAACACCCTGCATGAGCCAGAGACTAAGTACTACCCTAGTATAGTGTGCAGGGAAGTAAGGACCCCAAAACTGCATGCCTAAGTGCTAGTTTAAGTGCCGGGAAGTGCCTAAAACTCACATAAAGTGCAGAATTCTGCATATTTCAGCAAATTTCAGCATTTTAACAAGTTTGTTACATGCAAAAATATGACTAAATGGTCTTGAATGCTTTCCTAAGTGTTGGGAATTAAAAGGGTCACAAAAGGGTACATAAAGATCACTAAACGGAATAGTTTGACACTTTAACGAACCGGTATCTAACCGAACAACCGATCATTAACCGAAACACCAAACTTATACAAGAAGCATTGTTTTAATGTTTCTGAGCTAGTTATGCTCCCCGAACACCCTGACACACTATATAACACATCATATGCATGGACACTAACTAATGCACTTAACTTCCAACTAAATTCTCTAACTTATCATTAAAAGCAAACCAAGACCCCCCCCCCCTATGGTGGACGGTCACCATGTGGCCCCACCTTGATCTTGTGTAATCTTCTCTTGATCTTTCTTGGATTCACCTAGATTTGTTTAGATATTGTAGTGTACCTAACAAACATAAGACCCATTGGACAAAGCTATAAGATGGATTATAAGTGGAGCATGGACCCTCATTCTCATTCTCACTTCACACCATCATCCTTCCCCTCCCTCTCTTGCCATTCTCGGTCGCAAACAAGCACACCACCACCACCACTTTCATCCAATCTTCCATACAATCCGTATACTCTCAAAGGTGTAAGAAGGTCTACAAACAAGCTTGGTGGTCTTGGATCTTGAAGGACCTCACCCGATTGCTCTTATCCAACACTTTTGTCATCACCATCATCTTGTGTTTTTCCCTAGCCTTGTGCTAGTAGTAAGGCCCTTATGATCTCTTGATACTTCTTATTTTGATGGTTAATAGATGATATACATTGTTAATCTTGATGAACACTAAAAGACATAATCATCAATCATTAACATAAGCATAATATCATATGAATACTTGTTGATTTGTGTTTATTTGCTTCTTGATGATTGATGATTTATGTTAGTGATGTTAGATCATGTGAGCATAGACTAAATATTGAAATGCCATTAATTCTTAATTTGGGACGAAGGTTAGATCTAACGGGTACGGCCGAACCCCACTCATGGTACTTGTGACCACTCGAGTGCTTCGGTGTCCCAGTCGAGGGAAATCGACATAGTCAAGGGAAATTGACATAGTCAACGTAAATTGACATAGTCGAAAGGGAATTCGACATAGTCGAAGGGGAATTCGACATAGTCGAGGGAAATCGACAAGGGTATAAGCCTACTCATTTTGAGTACTCCCTATATCCTCACATGCTCTAGTGTCCTTGCAAAACATTTATTTGGTATGTTCATACACACTTTTCATACCTGTTTTCAAAGGAGTCTCTCAAAGGTTTATATGTTTGCCAGTACTCACACAAAACGCATGAACTCGCTCAACTTTTGTTGATGTTTTCCAAAATTACATGTATTTCAGGTGACAAGTTTGATCTTGGGCGCGGATGTTGTTTATAGAAGTAAATTCCAAGTTTAGATGTCATCCACTTTTGTTGAATTGTATCTTAGTCGAAGGTTGCGTTGTTTGAAACTTAATAACTGGTATTTGTAATACTTTTACTTAATGAATGGAAGAACATCATTTTGGTCATATAGTTGTTTATTAAGATTGAATGCAATGATATTAAACCAGTCACACATCATACGCTTTCGCAAAAGTCAGGGTGTGACAGTTTGGTATCAGAGCTTCGATTGTAGTGAACTAGGATTCCTTCATGAGTCTAGACTACAATCACTAGGACTCTCTCACAAAAGCATTTTTACAAAAAGGTTTTTCATTGCATTCACGTAATCGTCAAGATCCATGAGTCAAACATTTTTCAAAGAAAGGACAAGGCAAGGACATTAGTAGGGAGGAGAATACCCCAAACTAAGGTGCCAACTAAGGCATAGTCTACATTGGTTAGACTTGCCAAAGACAAAATGACCACCCCCCCCCCCTAAGGGATAAACAAGAGTTATATGTGATATGATGCATTTATTTTCCTGCCCATGCTAAGTAACATACTTGTTTATTGATATATACATACGAAAAAGTGTACGGAATAATTGTTGACGTGAATAAGATGCTTTCGACTCCGAACCCTATTATTGTTCTTACTCGCACGATGAAGCTATCGGCCTCGTGTTCATTGCAAAGCTCATGGCTGGAGTGATTACCAAACGAGATTCTAAGCTTGCTTCCGTAGGAGATGGCAGCTCTTCCCTCTCGATCGTGAAGGTGCCTGACTACGGTAGTGACGGCGAGGCAGAGGCGGCAACCTGGAACAACTTCTTTATCAGTGGGACGAGGTCCCTGTGGCTTTTGTGAAGCGAGATTGACGACACACTTAACCAGACAAGGAAGATGAAGTACTCATCTCAAAGGTGCCCCTCCAACTACAAGGAATTCTCCTTATTCCTATTTCATTTAATCATCGTGCTTGTTCGCTCGTAACAATAGCGAATGTCAGCGCGTGGACCACTGCAATGGTCCTTTCCAAGTCAGAGGTATAAGGACAGTAGTGTCCCCTCCTTGGTTGATCGCCTGCTTGGACGAGGGAAGGTTGGGGTAACTGTGCAAGATAATTTATTATTACGGGGGCCCACGTAATAACAACTTGTAGTGCATGGAAATCCTAGTGGACTCTGCGGGTCAGGTTAATGATCACCATCCCTCCAAAAATAATCTATAGGTGTTCACACCTTCATCTGGTAGAACAGTACATAGACCATTACTTTAGCACTTTATAAAGTAGGAAACCTGTCTTTGCCTACTTCGTGTCTGACACTTCTACCCGTATATGAGGCGTTTGGGAACCGATATCTAAGCTAGTGGAGATGGCTAACACGTGGGAAAGATTCAGTTACGTTACACTCTCTATCACCCTTACATGATCAAACCCCCATCCCAGGGAAAGTATACCCGTCTTGTAAAGCTATGTAGAAGGAAAACAACTACCACATCATGAAACTTGTATGACCGAGTCGATGTAGCCTCGAGCTCATTTTATTTTTCCCATTACAAACAATAAGCCAAGTTGCCAAGCCTATGTGAAGGCTCGGTAATCGTTTCCTAGCTCATACATTGGTGAGTATATATGCATGTGATATTCGGTGATTACATGTTCGCTTATGGTAATATGTGCCCCGTAGACAATTATGGAATGTTGTCTAACCTACTCCCTACCATTTTGACAGAAGAGAATGTCACCCAGACGTGACACAAACACTAGTACGTTACCAAGGACAGAAGCCGAGCTTCAAGAACGCATCTCACAGGCAATTGCACGACATGAAGCCATCCGCTCCGAACACAGCGGTGGAACTTCCGGAAATAACCCTCCAACTGGCTGCACCTATAAACAGTTCCTGGACTGCAAGCCATTGAATTTTGGACAAAATAAGTTAAATATATTTTCTAAAGTGAGACTTGAAAATATATTATTTGGGATTACAAATACAAGGATACAAAGATACATGTATGAGATACCCCCATCCTTGGGAAGGAAATACGAAAACAAATACTTGAGAAGTATTGTTACAAGAATATTGTTTAACGATTATTCCAAAAAAAAAATATATAATTTAAAGTTAATATAATTATTATTTTAACAAATAATTATAGCTTGGAATATCATTGAAGACATAAAAGACACGTAACTAAAAAACGTAAATACTAAGGCAAGACACGGCCCGTTCGTCTAATAGACCCTAGTACATTGTAGGGAGTCGTGTTTGCTGAAGAGATTTGAGTTACGAGTACCAAAGACGCAAAACAGTGAGTTCATGTCCCCCTTTTCTTTTAACTGTTTTCGGTTTTATAACTCTCGGGGGTGGAATACATGTTACGAATGCTTAAACGGTATGAATTGACTATGAAATGCACTATTAGATCATGTGAGCATAGACTAAATATTGAAATGCCATTAATTCTTAATTAGGGACGAATGTTAGATCTAACGGGTACGGCCGACCCCACTCATGGTACTTGTGACCACTCGAGTGCTTCGGTGTCCCAGTCAAGGGAAATCGACATAGTCGAGGTGAATTGACATAGTCAAGGGAAATTGACATAGTCAAGGTAAATTGACGTAGTTGAAGGGGAATTCGACATAGTCGAGGGAAATCGACAAGGGTATAAGCCTACTCATTTTGAGTACTCCCTATGTCCTCACATGCTCTAGTGTCCTTGCAAAACATTTATTTGGTATGTTCATACACACTTTTCATACCTGTTTTCAAAGGAGTCTCTCAAAGGTTTACAAGTTTGCCAGTACTCACACAAAACGCATGAACTCGCTCAACTTTTGTTGATGTTTTCCAAAATTACATGTATTGCAGGTGACAAGTTTGATCTTGGGCGCGGGTGTTGTTTATAGAAGTAAATTCCAAGTTTAGATGTCATCCACTTTTGTTGAATTGTATCTTAGTTGAAGGTTGCGTTGTTTGAAACTTAATAACTGGTATTTGTAATACTTTTACTTAATGAATGGATGAACATTGTTTTGGTCATATAGTTGTTTATTATGATTGAATGCAATGATATTAAACCAGTCACACATCATACGCTTCCGCAAAAGTCAGGGTGTGACAGAGAATTATTCAACCCATAATCTAGAATTTGGAGCCATAATTTTTGCCCATAAGATTTGGAGACATTACCTAAACGGCAGTAAGTTTACCATTTTCACCGACCATAAGAGTTTAAGGTATGTTTTTGGGCAAAAGGAATTGAATATGAGACAAAGACGCTGGATGGAGATACTTAGTGATTATGACTGTAATATCCAGTACTATGTAGGAAAGGCAAATGTAGTGGCTGATGCTTTAAGTCGAAAGTATCATGAAAAGCCAAAAAGGGTACGTTCACTTAAACTAAATGTTGGGATTGAACCCTACCAGAGGAACAGATAATGAAAGCCAAAACCAGGTCACAACAGTGGATTCACAATAACAGCTGTTTACACTAAGTCTTCTCCCTTGAAAGTGATTACAACAGCTGATGGTCTTATATCCACTGATCGGATACACCTGCTGCTCTACATAACTACTGATGAAGTCTAAAAGACTGCTGGAAACTAAGCACTGCTGGTACAAACTGCTGATGACAAAGCACTGCCCAGTCAAGGACTGATCAACCTTGAGGAAAGCACTGATGAATAGAGAGAGCAGTAGTTCAGTATATCATCTGTCTTATGTATTGTCAGTTGTTAGGTTTAGCAGTGTTTGTATAAGGTCAGAAGATAAAGGTTGTTAGGTTGTTAGACGTCGTTTTCATGGTGATGTCAGCTGAGATGCATCAGTGGATTGAATTGTCTATAAATGGAACAGTACCCTGTACTGTTACATTTGATTCGTTTTGAGTGAGTTCTTCTCCTCAATTCAATCCTTTCATCTTGTGCAATCCAACTTTGAGGTATCAGGCTGAGGGGGAGCTTAGTTTGTAAGCATGCTTTGTAATCTTTTGATTGACTTTGTAATCTTTCGACTAATGCAAATCATGTGTTCATCTAAACTATTTTCTTCCTTGATTGTGTTTACAAAGTTTGTTGTTCATTTCTGCTGCACTTTACATGTTTTCATATTCACTGATTATTCAATTTACACAAACAAGCACAATCATGAGAGCCTCCGATCCTAACAATTGGTATCAGAGCCTGGACAGTCAAAATTCGATCTAACAATCAATTTGACATAACAGTTCGGCTCATAATTAATTGATACCGAGGTTGGGTTCATTTTGTTGAAAAACAGAGTACCGAGTAAATCATGTCCAAAGTGGTTATTCAAAAACTCTGTAAATCAACCAAGATGTCATATGACTCATAAATTTCACACAACAAGTGAATTCATGCACAAAACACTCATGGTTTCTAGATCTGAAAACAATATCTGTTAAACTATGAGATTACTTCTTATTTTCTAAATTGATTTCAATTGTTGATGTGTAATTTGTGATGTTTTCATTAAATACTAAAGTATGAACCTCAGATTAACAAAACCTGTGTTCATAAAAGCATTGATGTTTTGCTAACACAAAAAGAGGGAAATTAAGACTTTAGTCATTTGATCTCATGTGTTGAAAACAGGTTGAGATCCTCAAAAGGAACAAATCAACTTTGTCTAAATACATTAAGAAAAAATAGGGGTCAACATAGTCCGTATCATATGTAGTGTGAAATTGGCTAAAAAACTTGTGCAAACATGACCAAGTCTCTCAAAACATTACTGCAAAATGATTTTGGACTAAAATTCACAAAAACTCGAAAGTGTGTTTATCTCAAAAATTTTGAAGTCAAAAGAAAAGAGTATAAATGTAAAACACTTAAGAGTCAAAGCTTGGGGTAATAATGGTCATTAAGCAACTGTTTGTACTCATTGGTTTAGGAAAGTTCAGGTGACAGTAGTATTCTTAGTGATTGAGCTTACAAAAGGACTGGTCCATGTGTCCTCATGTTTGTAATCAACTGACAAGAAAATGGTACCAAACAGTGGTCAAAATGTATTTAAATTTCCTACCACTGCTGTCATACCACTGACCATTTTCATAAACTTAAGTATGATATGATTATGTATTTTTATTGAAGATATTCCAGATCCCTTTTGATGTTGTTCTTAGAAAATCCTCTAACCATTTTTTTAAGGTTTTTCTCGTATAACCAGGATATATTGTTCATTTTTTTAGAATAATATATTTTGAACTTTTGCTTGTTTTTATTGGCAATAGTTTCAGTTACCTGTCAGGATATAGTATCTTATTTTTGTTGGTATTATTGTCCTCATAAATGGGTCAAAAGGAAATGGTACATATGTCAAGATCATGTCATACTCAGGTTGTTTTTTTTAAACATTAATCAAAGGTTGATTGCTAAACAGTGCTTAAACTACTGGGGCACTCATGTTTTTTAATTTGAATATTAAACGGAAATGAGTTGCCTTAGCAAAAAGTTCTCATCATCTGGGGTACTAAACCACTGTCCTTCAAAACTGACATGTGGCAA
Organism: Helianthus tuberosus; assembly: GCA_030545235.1. Classification (NCBI taxonomy): domain Eukaryota; kingdom Viridiplantae; phylum Streptophyta; class Magnoliopsida; order Asterales; family Asteraceae; genus Helianthus; species Helianthus tuberosus. The sequence continues at coordinate 180,088,499 of CM060366.1, forward strand.
AAACCTTGAATGAAAATTCTCAAAACTGTTGCTGAAATACTTGTCCTTCAAATCTGTACCATTTACCCTAATCACTGTTTTGTTCAAACATCTGATCACTAAATACTATCCACTGCTGAAAGTCAACCACTGACTCTTCATTTTGCTTAGCAAGCACTGATGCTCAAAATCAGTGTCTTATCCACTGATATACTATCCACTGATAGTAAAAATCTTCCACTGTTATTACTTTATTACCGTTGTAACTACTGATGTTTGGTACATCAGTGGCTCTCAAAACAACTGTCTTCATCCATACCATCAGAGGTTGACGCGTGGTCAGTTTTTAGCCTTCAGATCAAAATAACCGCTGCCACATCAGCGATCATTTTTTTTCCCTAAATAAAACCCTGATCAAAACCCCCCAAACAGGGTTTTACACTGTCGAATTGAATTCCAAAAGTTCTCTTCTCAAAGCAGTTTCAAACCTTTCTTCCCAAAATCATTCTTCATTCTTCTCCTCAAAAATGACAAAATCTAAACCAAAATCAACACCATCTTCCAAAGAGGCCGCACAAACGGCCGAAGAATCCATCGAAATCCCATACAAATCACCGCACAACTACTTGGGTCTCCTCATAAAACCCACAAACAACCATACTTTCGATTCCATCATTGATACATTATATGCATCAAAGTACAAAACTTTGTTGACAGCAGATGCTCCCATTTATCTACAAACCCAGAACGAATTTTGGAAAAAGGCGACGCTTGAAAAACAAGATGATAAAGTCATAGCCATTAACTCCTCGATACAGGGTAAAGTGATTCAAATCACACCACAATCAATCTCCGAAGTCTTTAAACTCGACGATCAGAAAGGTAAAATCTCTTTTGATAAAGCCGAGATGAAAACTGATTTCGTAAAAAGGGGATATGCAGAACAATCAAAGGTAGACACCTTACAAAAAGGTTATTTCCCTTCTGCGCCAAGGTTTTTATTTCACACACTTTTGAGTTGTGTTTCTAATAAAACAACTGCGTTTAACAAAATACCATTGAAGATTCAATGCCTGGGATATGCTATTTTGAATAATAAAGACTACAACTACTCCCAGGAGATCTTCAATGACTTGGTAAAGAATGTTGATAGTAAAGCATTTTTACTCTTTCCAAGGTTTTTAAGCTACTATTTTAAACAAAAATTTGAAAAAGAAAATGAAAATTTGCTAAAACAAGGTGTTTATTTTCAAATAAAAGGCCTAACACCTGAAACATTCACTAGAATGTTGGCACCAATAAAAACAAAAGCAGAGGTGCCTGAGCAGAATTTAGCAGTTACAACTGCTCCTCAGACATCTGCTGCTGAGCCCACTGCTCCAGGTGATCATGGCAGCACTACCACTGCCTTGAAACCCACATCTGACATTACCAAAAAGACCAAAAGAAAAAATCCAGAAAACCCACCAAACCCAAAACAAAGGCAACTCTGGAAGATGAGATCCCAGAGTAACTGCCAGTGACAAAACAAATGTCACCACAAACCACTGCTGCTACTTCCTCACAGCAGTTGGAAGAAAGATCTCAACCATTGCCTAAAACTCCTCCTGCATCCTCACAAAAGGATCAGGTTGTAAGCACAGGGACCCCACAATATGAAGCTCTGGATTCAATTGGATCCATCTTCCTCAGTCCTGATCCCAAGGACATGTCTCTTTCAACTCCCATACCCTCACCAATCATATTACCACAATCCATGCTACCTTTGTTGCATGCAGTTGATATAGCTCAGACACAAACCAGTTCCTCTCTATCACCTGTCACTGAGAGTATACTCCCACAAGTGACTGGGTCTGATGCTACTACTCCTGCTATCCCAGCAACAATTGAGGAGGTTACACCCCCTGAGTTACAAGTAACTCTCGGTGGTAGTTCAAGTGGAGCAGCAACTACAACTGGTAGATCAACAGGTCTCCAGTTGGACAGTTGTTTCATTAGTAAGACTCCCTTGAAGGCAATTTCTTCCATAGCACCTCTGGAAATCACTAGTGAGGCTATTTTGTCCACTGGAAACATCAAAGATTTATCAAGTGCTGAAGAAAGAAGTCCCCAGTACCAAGAAAAAGGGGCATCAATGAGTGATTTTTGGGATTCTGTTCCAAAGTCACACATTGATACAACCACTGTTGGTGGGGATTCAGATGATCCCAGTAAAATGGGTGATGATTCAAGATATCAGGAATTGACGGGCAGAGTTGAAAAACTTGAAACATCAGTTGCTGAAATAAAAGATATGGTGCAAGAGATTTTAAAAGCTCAAAAAGCACAATCTACTGCTGTTCCACCTCAAGCACCTGCTCCACCACAAGCATTTGCTGAAAATGAGCTCTGGAATATTTTCAAGCCCCTACTTGAAAAACAAAAACAGATGGCTGATCAGCAGCATGAAATACATGTGAAAATGCTGACCAACATGGTGGAGTCGAGATTTAAAGACACTCAAGCAGACATCAAAGCTATCAAGGCTCATCTTCAAAGCACTCCTGGAAAAATTCCTTCCACTATCCTTTTTATGGATAACCCCCTTGCAGATAATGCCAAAAAGGGGGAGAATGTTAAAAAGTTGAAGAAAAAGGGAATTGAAGATGGTCTATGTGTTGAACCAGAACAAGGAAAACAGCCATCTAAAACAGCTGATACAGCAGTAGTTACAAAAACTGCTGTCAGTAGCCAAACAGCTGTCACATCATCAACACACACACCACCAAAATCACTGGCCTACCACCATTACCTCCTGTCATAAAACAGAAGACAACAGATGTTATAACATCTTTTGTAATGACAACAGTGGTTGAAGCACCAGTTGTTTCAACTACTGTTAGTCAATCACAAACACAAACCACTGCCATTTCATCTCAAACCACTGAGCCACCCAAGACATCATCAACCTCTCCTAAAATAAAAAGGAGAAGGATTTCCATATCTGATGATTCACCACCACCATCACCACTATCAAAAACTATCTCACCACCTTCATCCCCTGCTCAAAAGCAGAAGACATCTACTGACACATCAGTAGTTGTAATGACAACAGCAGTTGATACACCAGTTGTTTCAACAGCTGTTTGTCAACCATCCAACACTGCTCTCATCATTCCTACATCACAATCAAAACCCTCTTCATTCGTAAAGCTTTACAAACGAAAAAGAGAAACAACTCAAGCCACAGATGAAATATATGATCCTATTGCCGCAAAATATCCACTAGAACTTGATGCTATGAAAAATGAGATGAGACAATTTTACACCAAGGAAGATCCTTCGAAAAGAAAATTTCCTTCTCTCATTGGCTTCATAGTTCCAGAAAACATGGATGAATATCTCGAAATGAAAGCAAGGCAAACAAGGATTAGAGCTAAGCTTGAATGCAAAGATGAGGGTGATGAAGCCATTGCTGAAAGAATAGTACTCTTGCTCACAAAAGTCAAGCTAATGGAAGACTTTGCACAAGAACTGAGCAAAGAAAAGGCAGATCAACGAAAAGCAATAAGAAAAGAGTATCTTGCATATATAATGAAAGAAAAGTTCTATTCAGCTGAAGAAAAACAGTTTGAAGAATGGCCGATAATTGCCTTGAAACATGAAGCAAACAGGATTGAAAGGGTTAAAAGTGATCCAAGTAAGAAGAAGACAGCTCCAAATTGGAATAAGTACAAGAAGCTAATTGCTGATCTTACTTCTGAATACAAAAGGAAGAAACAGGAATTGATAGATGCAAAAGTGGACACAGCCAATGCCATAGCAAAATGGTCAAAGCAGCAAACTGATGAAGCCTATGAAAGGCTGAAGAAAAGAAAGATAACTATTTCAGGCACTTCAAAGAAGCATGAACAAATGAAGAAGCTTGAACAACAGATTGAAAACCTCACAACACTGTTCAGGTTAACAAGAAATTCTACTTTTGTGTCAAACCAAGAAGAAGGAGAACAGCTGACTGGTGAAGAGGTAAAAGAAAAGGAAGTTGAGTACTTCACAGAATCCATCATGAAAATGGGTCTAAAAGAAGAAAGCTCAGAAAAACTTCAAAACCTTTTTAAGAAGGTGTTAACAAAGCCTGCATCACCACACATTTCAGCTGATATTCCAGACATTGAGCTTGATCAACAACAAAGACAAGAGCTGATTCACAAAGAAGTTGTAGAAGACATAGCTGCAGCAAATGAAGTCATAGAAGAAGCTTTCAAAAGAATGTCTGAAGTTCAGGATACTGCTTTACAATTTTTCTCAAGGCCAATATCTCAAAGCTCATCAGAAAATAAATCTCTCCCAAGAAACCCATTGGGTTCGAAAGTACTAAAGTGGATGTCTGATCAAAAGACCCACGTATTGACCCTGGTCAGATCCAATGGCGATGTGAAGTACATATCAAGGAAAGAAGCACTAGGCCTTAGTGTTGAAGATTTGCAGGATCTCCTTGAACTTTCACTGTGCAGGGATGAGGATGACAATAGTTCCAAAGAATTTGAAGAAGAATTTAAAAGACTTGCAAGGGAACTACTGATGAGGAATAAAGATCCAGAATAATGACAGGTTTTGGCATTATCTGTTCCAGGGGGAGATTGTTGGGATTGAACCCTACCAGAGGAACAGATAATGAAAGCCAAAACCAGGTCACAACAGTGGATTCACAATAAGCAGCTGTTTACACTAAGTCTTCTCCCTTGAAAGTGATTACAATAGCTGATGGTCTTATATCCACTGATCGGATACACCTGCTGCTCTGCATAACTACTGATGAAGTCTAGAAGACTACTGGAAACTAAGCACTGCTGGTACAAACTGCTGATGACAAAGCACTGCCCAGTCAAGGACTGATCAACCTTGAGGAAAGCACTGATGAATAGAGAGAGCAGTAGTTCAGTATATCATCTGTCTTATGTATTGTCAGTTGTTAGGTTTAGCAGTGTTTGTATAAGGTCAGAAGATAAAGGTTGTTAGGTTGTTAGACGTTGCTTTCATGGTGATGTCAGCTGAGATGCATCAGTTGATTGAATTGTCTATAAATGGAACAGTACCCTGTACTGTTACGTTTGATTCGTTTTGAGTGAGTTCTTCTCCTCAATTCAATCCTTTCATCTTGTGCAATCCAACCTTGAGGTATCAGGCTGAGGGGGAGCTTAGTTTGTAAGCATGCTTTGTAATCTTTCAACTAATGCAAATCATGTGTTCATCTAAACTATTTTCTTCCTTGATTGTGTTTACAAAGTTTGTTGTTCATTTCTGCTGCACTTTACATGTTTTCATATTCACTGATTATTCAATTTACACAAACAAGCATAATCATGAGAGCCTCCGATCCTAACACTAAATCTGCAAGTAGATTTAAATGAACAAATTAGAAAGGCACAAGAATCAGTAATCAAGGATGATACTAAAAAATTGAAAGGAATAATTAAAGAATTAGAACAAGGAACAGATGGAATTTGGAGATTCCATAAGGAAAAAATGTAGATACCTAAATTAGGAAACCTACGCCACCATAATTTAGAAGAAGCCCATAAGTCTAAGTATTCGATGTATCCTGGAAGTGATAAGATGTATCAGGACTTAAGAAAGAATTTTTGGTGGATAGGAATGAAAAAGGATATAACCGCATATGTTGCAAAATGTTTAACCTGTTCACAAGTCAAAGCTGAACATCAGAAACCCTCAGGTTTATTGCAACAGTTAGAAATGCCAGTTTGGAAATGGGAATTAATAACAATGGATTTTGTTACTAAATTACCCAAAACAAGAAAAGGTAACGATACAATCTGGGTGATTGTAGACAGGCTAACCAAGTCAGCTCATTTCCTACCAATGAAGGGAACCTTCAGTATGGAACAGTTAGCTAGGCTATATGTAAATGAAATAATTTCATTACATGGAATTCCTCTATCAATTGTTTCTGACAGAGATAGTCGTTTTACCTCTCATTTTTGGACAATTTTCCAAAACGCAATGGGAACCAAGTTGAATCTAAGCACTGCTTATCATCCTCAAACGGACGGACAAAGCGAAAGGACAATTCAGACATTGGAAGACATGCTTAGAGCTTGTGTAATTGATTTCGGAGGTAATTGGGACGATCATATACCATTGATATAATTTTCTTATAATAATAGTTATCACACAAGTATCAATGCTGCACCATTCGAAGCACTGTATGGACGAAAGTGCCGAACGCCAGTCTGCTGGGCAGAAATTGGAGAAAAGCAATTATCTGGACCAGAGATAGTACAAGAAACAACAGACAAGATCATTCAAGTCAAGGAACAACTGAAAGCAGCACGTGATCGACAAAAGAGCTATGCAGATAACAGACGCAAGCCATTAGAATTTCAAGTAGGAGATAAAGTGTTATTGAAAGTTTCTCCTTGGAAAGGAGTGGTAAGATTCATCAAAAGGGGAAAGCTAAGTCCTAGGTGTGTTGGACCTTTTGAGATTATTAGAAGAATAGGACCTGTAGCCTATCAGCTACAACTGCCAGAGGAAATGGCAGGAATACATGATGTATTTCATGTATCTAATCTCAAGAAATGCATAGTTGATGAATCACTAGTAGTACCTCTTAAGAATATAGAGGTAAATGAATAACTTAAGTTTGAAGAGAAGCCTCTACAAATTGAAGACAGGAAAGTTAAGAATCTCAAACACAAGAGATTAGTTCTGGTCAAAGTGAAATGGGACTCCAAAAGAGGACCAGAGTACACATGGGAGCTTGAATCAGAAATGCAAAGGAAATATCCACACCTGTTCCAGTAGATCTCGAGGATGAGCTCTAAAACAAGGTGGGGAGGATATAACAACCCTCCTAAATAATTTCGACACCCTAATATATTTTAAAATGCCCTTATATGTCTCAATATGTACCCGTATGTGAAAACCGAGCCTAAAATACCTTTAATTTTGCAAAAATAAAATAAAAACAAATTTCAAAGGGTCGTCACGGGGCGCGAAGACCTTAGTCGTCTTCTACGCGGGCCGCAACAACTTGTCAACGAGGTGAAGCCTGGTGACGACACGTGTCACCATTCGTGTCAAGCCTAGTGGCGAGTCAGCCAAGCTAGGGCCTACCCTAGCTGGCCTCACGGGCCGCGAAAGCCTTGAAGGATTGCTACGTGGGGCGCGACAAGGTTCGAGATCAGCCCTATAAATTGCCTCGAGCGGCCTTCAGTCCCAGTCGCTCACAATCTTTTCTTTCTCTCAAATTTCTTTATAGTTGAAGTGATTTCCGGGAATAATACCCCCCTAATTAACGAAGTTCTGCCCCGTTGTAAGTATTATAACCCCAGTTACGTATTAGATACGCTGCCCGATTGATCCAGGGTTTCGTAACGGCTGTCGAGGTTCTGCGCGACGTAGTCGTTGGAATGCCGTCTCGTGGAGGGTATTACTAATGTAAATATTAAGGGTTATTATACTAACACGTGTGCATTTGTGTAATTAATATATAATCACCAGGAAACCCTTAAAGGAAACCCTAAGACAGCAATGTGAGTAATCTCCTTTTTTGTAAACTGTTTTTACAAAAACCTTAAATATTTTACTATGTAATTAGCAGTGATTGAGTCTATGTAAATCTTAAATTACTGCCGGTATGTTGGGGTTTTGGATACAAAATGTGGAACACGTTACCATTGGACAAAGAGTTAGCCAATGTGTAATATGACCCACCAGTCAGGATTGACAGTACTGAATGAGTAATTGTGTAGATGTAAACATTATAATCGCTCTCAATACTGTGAAAATTGATAAAACTCTTCTTGATTAAATTGGGATTCACTCACCGGTATTTCCCACTGACAAAATGTTTTTAAACGCGTTTCAGGTAACAAAATGTGAAAGCCAACTAGAAGCCAGCTGGACAGCACTAAGGCTTGGAAAAGTGGCTATAAAAGTTACCTAAATAAAAGAAGATGTTTTATTCAATAAGATAGGGATTTTCCCTATGAAAATGTTTGTAATGAAAACTTGGATTTTATTCCAATATGTTTAATAATATAAAAGTGTGGTATTTACTCTGATAAAATATTTTCTAACTACGGTCCTGATGTAATTTCCGCTGCCAAAATGATAAACACCGATACCACCAAAACTGGTCTCGCGGCCGCCCGTTCCCGGGACAGATAGGGGACAGGGGTCACGACAAATTTACATTACGGGGTAATCAAATAAGGCAGGCACAAATTATTATATCAAAATTATAGTCTGCTATAACACCAAAATAACAGACTAACTTAAGGTTCTATCTGAATTTTGGCTTCGCTTTGGCTTTGACCAAAATTAAGACACATTATGAACATACATAAATAACAGATTGTCTTGATGTTCTACATAAATTTGGCTTCACTTTGGCTTTGACCAAGATTTATGTATTATGAACATACATAATAGATTGACTTATTGTTCTACATGAACTTTGGCTTCGCTTTGACCAAAACTCATGTATTATGAACATGCGTAGATAAAAAACTAACTTAATGTTATGCCTGAACTTTGGCTTCGCTTTGGCTTTGACCAAAATTCAGACATTATGAACGGTATAAAATAATAAAACTCGGCTTAATGTTCTACCTGAATTTTGGCTTCGCGTTGGCTTTGACCAAAATTCAAGAATTATGAACAATATAAATAATAGACCATCTTTAGTGTTCTATATGAATTTTGGCTTCGCTTTGACCAAAATTCATATATTATGAACACACATGAATATAGACTATCTCAATGTTTTACATGAACTTTGGCTTCGCTTTGGCTTTGACCAAAATTCATGTATCATGATAAACGTACATAAGAAATAAGGTAAAGCACATAAATATAACATAACACCTTTTGGCCAGAAATGAAATATTTATGTAAATTAGGCTAATAATTTATTATGTGTATCATCAAACAATTAGTTGTTGGGTTCATTATCCAACAATATACATAATAACATAAAATGGCATAAATGAAAGTTGGGCCATTCGCAAGTCATGGTCATATGAAACCAAATAAAATAAGGCTTCCAAAAGTTAACATAAGGCATGCGAATTCGTATAAACGTTATGCAAAAATTTATGCAGAAATGATTTATACAAAATATCACATGCGAAAGCTCAATATATAATCCATATGAGTCATACGAAAACATGAATTAATTCCGTATATTATGTGCACTAATTTCGAATGAATTTTTGCTAAACCATAAAACTCATTGGTTAAATTCGTGCATTGCAATTTTTGAATTAACCCATTGTGATGAAATAATCTAACATAATAACTAGTACATTAACTTAACAAGAATAAAATAAATAAAACAATAACATCACATTTTTTTCATGGATAACTTTCATCCAATCCACAAATTCGTGAACATTATCCCATAAATATTCAATTGAGTATTTGTTTTGAGATGATAAATCCACATGGACTTTCTGACTTTCTGGAATATTGTTCGATGAATGAAAACATGTGCCTTATAATATTCTAAAAAATTCTAATTCAGTTTATAAAAGTAATTCGTTGATTTTAATATATACAATGATTTCGACTCATGGGTAAGATCTCTGAAGATCTATTTCAGTGGTGCTTAAAATTAACTTGCCTATGTTAAAACTCATTAATTCCCAGAAAATTCAAATACTCTTATATGGCCGATGTTTAAACTCATTAGTTTCCACTAATTTCAAATACTCTTACATGATTGAATTAATATAATCAACATAAAGCTCTGATACCACATGTTGATTATATCTATAAACATGGGTCAAAATTATAGAACTTAATCATGTTTATTCAATCATAATCTAAGTATAGATACCAAGTTAGAGATACTTACTTTTAGGGATCATTATCTTTGAGGATAAAGATGAAGCCATGATTCCCGTTATGGTACCTTGTGTTGATGGATCACACTAGAGAGAATTTTTTGTATTGGTGTTCTTCATAAGTTTTTTATCACTTACCATCAATATATAAAGATCAATAAATAATGGTCATGAATAGTGATCCGTTATAAAACTCGATGTATTCTCTATTAATGGTACCTAAAGGGAAATCATAATTGCCCTTTGGACTAATCAATATTTATAGTTACTACCATCAAGTAATTATCGGGGACTAGTTATGTCATATTGGTAATGTTACTAAATGATCCGTAAGGCCACATCAACGGGTTATTTCTAATAGTGATAGCAAGGATGCCCACTTACTAAGAAGTGTGGGTTCAAGATCTAAAGTATAGGCCATTAGGTATGTGTATGTGCGAGAGGGTCTTTGGCCTCATGTACCCATATGTGTAAAATGTTGCCCCTCTCAAAGCGGTCAAGCGTTCTATTAGCTTGTAGGAAACCTAATCTCTTATCCATATATAATATTGACAAAACAATGGAGGGGATATATATATACGCCAATACGTTCAAGCTCAACGATGGACAATAGTAGTTTAGATTGTTGTTAAAATAAAAAAGGGGGTGTGTATGTGACAACTTAGGATGATTGATGTGCGCAAAATGCAACATATAAATTACATCAAATGTGGCATAAAACTAACCATTTTTTTAGTACTAATGTTGGAAACAGTGTGTTTTTGTCTTCCTTTTGTATTTTCAGGATTAAAAGAGCTTAAATGAACAAAAGAAGCAAAAATGCAGCTAAATCTAACAATAATATAAGAAAAGGGAAGAAACGTGGCATGCCCGACCCCTCGACAGCATCTCCCAAAGCAAAAAACAAGAAGAAAGCTGAGCATGGGGCTGTGCCCAGCTCAACACGGGGTTGCCCAGCGGACACGGCCCCGTGCCCAGCGGACACGGGGGCGTGTTCAGGTGTCTGCAGAAAAGACAAAGTTGTAGAAGCTTCTATTCCCGACACGGGGGCGTGCCCAGCTCAACACGGGGCCGTGGTCAACGCTAAGATTCGCAGAATCCAAGCAAATCTTGATAGTATAGATACGCTTCTGCACACGGGGCCGTGCCCAGCGGACACGGGGGCGTGGTCAACTAATGGAGACAAACTGCAATTAATGAAGAAAGAGAAGAAGGGTGGACACGGGGCCGTGTCCAGGCTTCTGTGCAGGCTATAAATAGGGGTGCTTGGTTCACTTCAAAGGCATCCCTTGGCACACCACCTCTCTCACACTTCACCCACCACCATCACAACACCATCATCCACCACCATCATCCATTGTCCATCATAGAGTGTGTGAGTCGTCTCGGGATCCAAGATTGATCGTAAGAGTTCTTGACAATCAAAGGCCATGTTTGCCGAAGTCTCTTACATCACTTGGTGAAGACAAGTGTCTAGTGTAATACTTTTTATTTTTAATCTTTTCGTACTTTTTACTTGGTTTTGTATTAATGACTTTAATAACTAGTTTCTTATGTTGAAGGTGATTCTTCCTTATCGTTTGTTCGTGGTGTCTTGGCATTATTTTACTGTCTATATAAAATAAAATATTTTCACCATTCATATCTCCACGGTCTATATGGAGATATGTTGGCTACCTGGTCGGGGGTTAAGGGAACGGTTTGGTAAGAGTCTTGCCTTGTTCAGTGTATAGATCCTGCAAGGACCTGGGTCAAATTTAGTAGGACCTCCTTCAATACCCACCGGTATTGGATGGCGGGGGTCCAAATTCTTTGATCCCCTCATATGTAAGCTACTATTAATACTTTAATCCGGCTACTTAGGACTGTATCCCTGCTGACTCAGACTACTTAGCCGAGGGTAACGTCACCTCCAAAAGAGGGGCCTACCATAATATGCATTAATAACTTAATTAATTATCTTTCAATAATCCGACCCTTTAGGTTTGTATCCTTGCTGACTCAAACTACTGGGCTGAGGGTAACGTCACCTTCAAAAGAGGGGCCTACTACAATACCTAAGATAATCTCTTAAAAAGTGCAAAAGTGCAGAAATAATCAAAAGTCACACTATACACGAGTCGGAGCCTAGTGATTCATCTTGTCTATCTGTTTTTACTTTTATTTTATTTTTCAGCATTTTAGTTAGTTTCTATTTTTCTAGTTTAAAACCTTTTTCTAACTTTTGATTTGATTAGACGTTGAGGATAAACCGGTACTAAAAGCTCTTGTGTCCTTGGACGACCTCGGTATCTTGCCAACACTATACTACACTCACGATGGGTGCACTTGCCCATATGTGTGTTTGGTGTTAGTAAAATATCGTGTTTTATAAATTTAAAACTTGACTAACGTGTAAAAAGGGCTTAAAATATACTTAAATACCTATCACACTTTACGCACATCAATGATCACACATCGTTCGTCTATAGGAGATATTTTATTTCAAAATAAACGTTCAATCTCAAAATACCAACTATGCAATTTGGATGCACTATGGATGAGAGGAAAACCTCTTGTTTAAGCGAGTATGCTTTGGTGGAAAGTGTTTAGATGAGCGTCCTCTGGAAAGTTTAACTCGAATAACCTTTACGAGCTCTTGGTGGGTAAACTAAACAATAATGGTTAGTATACCTTTAGAAAAACTATTATAAGAGACCAATAATATGTGCATATGTCAATTTTGCATATTCACAAGTAAGGCTATAAACGAACCGAACATTCAATGAACAATATGTATATATGTCAATTTTGCATATTCATAAGTAGGGCTATAAACGAACCGAACATTCAGCGAACAGTTCGTAAATCGTTCGACAGGAAGTTCATTTACGTTCATTTAATAAATGAACCGACATGAAGAAATTGTGTTCGATTAGTTAATTGAACGAACACGAAAAAGGTCTTGTTCATTTAGTTGTGTTCGTGAACGTTTGATGATGTGTTCGTGAATATTTGTACATGTTCGTTTATTTATGTTGTTCATTAAAGATTTTTGTACATTAATTTATTTTGTCCAAACTTTTCATATTCTTTATTTTTTTTTTTCATTTTGTTACCCTAACAAATAGAATAGGAAACTCCATTCTCACTTTGTTTATGCAGCTATGCATCGTTCCCCTCTTTCCCTTGTTATTCACATCAATGAATACTATCGACCTTCGTTCCATGATTAGGGCTTCAAGTTCCAATACTTCACTTCTCCTGTAGGATCGTCGTGCGACCTTAACGAGTCGTTCAGAAGAGTTTTTGCTCAATACGAGAGGCGGAAACAAACATATTGAGGTGATTCAGCTTGCAATTCACTTTAAACTGTCTTTTGATTGATATAACAACGTTTTACAGCAAGTAGACACTTCGGCAGCAGTTCGGCTCTGAAACCGGAAAGTTACAAATGAGAACCAAGACACGAGTATTTATAGGCTGCCCTATTTCGTACGAAACCATTCATGCGAAATCAACTTCATACGAAATAGTCATTTCGTGCGAAATAGCCATCAACACAGATTTCTCGAATTCCGTGCCCTGATCTATCTAATCTAATACAAGACTCGATACAAGACGAAGTCGACAAACATATGCACCGACAGACTCCCCATTGGATGTTGACGAAGTCTTCAGTGTCGAGTCTTTCAAACTTCATTCTTTATCAGTCTTCTCATACTCTCCGAAGTATCTAACATTGTAAAGCATCCTCAATCCTCTCTCTTCTCTCTATCAACTAATCTCCCCCTTGGATGTTGATCTATCTTTAAATCTGAATTTCGAGCTTTCTAATTCTCTTGATCAGATCTCTTGATTCCTTAAGTTCATCACAGGTTCAGGAACGTTTCCTGGCTCTCTGTAGCAACAAGATCTGAAACCTGGCTATCCTGCAAACATCTTTACCTCACAATAAATTTCACAAATTTAAAATTTGACAAATTTATATACCACTTGCAGGTATTAATCAGTCAAGAAATGATTTTACAATGTTAATCTCTGATGAATCACTTGTAAAAATATCATTTTTCTTTTCAAACAATTTTTCATCTCAAACAAACTCTCCCAAACCTTTAGTTCATCATGTTTAGCACTTGGAATTTTGAAAATCAGTTTTTCAACACCAGTTGTCAAAAATCTTTTTGTATTTATCAAAATTTTATGCTAAAACACACTGAAAATCTTTTTAAACTTTTGAAATTGAAAGAAAATGCAGTAAAGAAATATTTACAAACAATATTTTGTGAGTTAGTGTAAGAGGATCATATCAGTTTTTGAGACAAATCACTAACACCGTTAAGCTTTGAACATTTTAATTTCTAAACGATTCACTTAGATTGTCAGTATACTGATCCACTTAAATTTTCACACAAATTTCAACTATTTCGAGATACGAGATTAACGTTTTAAAGACTTAAACTTATTCACGTATCCCACCTCAGAATATACTCCCGTATCCAGATCCCAATATTCAGTCTTACAGGTGAGTATACCTAGATGATATCTGTAAAGGGTTAAATGCGAGGGCCACGAGAGCTCAGGCTATTGCTTCCACAAAATCAGAGAGATGATGGCTTCGACTTTAGGTGTGTTCCCTTTAGAGAATCTTTTCTTCAACAGCACATGATTAGCATTTTGCAATGTTTCATCATTTTTTATGCTGAGGGTGGTGCTATATTTCAAACAAGCGAAAAGTATTATACGGGGACTAGGCCATTGCTTCCGCAAAATCAGAAGTCCCGGGATAATACCCCAGATATCACTAAGCATAAAGACCTAGTACCTCAGAAAGAGGGACCTTTCAAACAAGATTTCGGGGGTTACTCATATATCCGAGAGATGTTCCCCACAAGATAAGAAAGTTTGATATTTAGGTTTATATCTCGACACAATCTACAAAATGTGCAAAAACCTACTGGCACATCATCAGTGAGACCGTTTATCACATTTTAACTTTCCAATTCTTTAGAGTGCTGTGATAGTTCACTGATGTACTATCATTTCCTCTTTTTCACAACAAAACTCGTTTTGATTTTATCATGTTTTTGACATTTTCAAATTTTCAATGTTTTTGGATTTTCTGAAATTTCTTACTCCCCATAAAATTCAAAACCATTAAAAAGGAAATTTGAAAACAAACTGTATAAATAAAGTGACAACTGTTGTGAATAGCTTCAAATCTCCATTCACTTGGCATAAACAATCAGAACTCCCCCTTACAACAAACTATTTTCCCATTATGATTTCAAAACACTTAAGTTTGTTTTAATCAAATGGTTTTTCCGGAAAATAAGTGTTGCTGATTTCATAAAATCACTTGTAAGTTAGGGGATCAATTCATCACCTTGTTCTTACATCTTCAACCTTTTGAAAAATATAACAGTTTTAAATTCAATCATCAAATACCACTTGTAGGAAATCAAGTACAACTTAATGTCCCTGATTCACCACTTGTAAGTTTTCTCAAACATACAAAATTCAAGAAAGATGCCGATTCCTGCTCCACTCTTACCAACCTGGGAGCTCCGGCAAGTCCAGAGTTTAATCATAAAAGGTTCTATCCCAGTTACCAACCTGGGATGACCTATCTTCACCTGATCTCTTCGTTTTCTTCTCATAGAATTCCTTTACCCCTTTGACCTTTCCATTAACCATTTTTCCAAAAATATTTTTAACTTTGGGGTTAAAGGCTTTTTCAACATCAAATTCTTTCTTTTCAGAAAAAAAAAAAAATTGGTTTGAAATCTCAATTTTTCAACTGTTTGCTTAAAATTTTCAGCCCTCAATGGTGGAAAATTTGCATCATCCATTGGCGGTACTGATTTTTCAACTTTTGGTTCAACTTGTGGCTCCTCTGACTTTGTGGAATCAGATTCATAGCCAGAAAATAGCTCATCTGATTTTGACAAATCAGAATCATTGCTAGAACTATCATCAGATTTCTTAACGACCCACTTTTGGTTGTCAAGATTTGCTTTTCTTTTGTAAAAACCTTTTGAACATTCACCAACCTCAAATTTCGAGTTTTTGAAAACTATAAAAGGTTTGGTTGATGGTTCATTTTCAACCATCTTTTCTTGCATTTTAAGAGACACTCCCTATTTTGTTTGAATTGCTTTAGGACAATTCCTGGCAATATGACCAATTGTTTTGCATTGAAAACAGGTTCTCGTTTCTTTTTTCTGAGCAACTTCCTTCTTCATTTCTTCTTGCTTTTTAGCAAGGAAATCTTTGTTCGTCTGCTTTCTGAACAAATGCTCTTTTTCTTCTTCAGTTGATATTCCTGAAACAAATACAGTTTTTGGTTTATAAGTTTTCTCATTTTTATGATTTTTCGGTGGAATAAAGCCAAGACCTTTTCTTTTGAAATTACCGTTATGGTTTGGTTTCTTTTGAAAACCAGAACCAAAACTGTAACCCTTTTTCTTGTTTTCTCTTTGTTGAACTCTTGAGGTGTATTTTTTAGGTTTATCAGAAAGATTTACATCTTTTATTTCAGAAATATTAATTTCTGTTAGTTTAAAAACCTTTTTGATCATTTCAGTTTTAACACCTCTTATTGGAAATTCATCATCAAAATATAATTTGTCAGAATCATTCAAAGTATATGCAACTTTGAATATTTCATCATTTAAATTAGATTTTGATAACAGAAATTCTTTATTGTAAACCCGTTTGTCCTTTTTGACTGTTGGACTTGAAGTTTTAGACTTTGACTCTGAATTTGACTCCGACTTTGACTCCTCGGTTTCATCTTTATCCAACACCTGATCGACCAGTTTCTTTATTAACTCTGACTCATGATCAGTGTCAGACGATGTAAAAGTGACATCAATGTTATCTGGCAAATTTTCTGAAGACTCAGACTCCCACTGTAAGTTGGTTGCCTTTTTTACTCTTTCCGAATTAGGATTTCGAGAAGAATATCCATTTTCAAGCGGGGGTGGACACTTGTTGTAACTGAAACCTTGTTTCTTACCAGAATCATTTACTTCAGTATCCTTCTTCTTTTCTACAAATATTTCTTCATCAAATGCCTTAATGCCTTCCACTGTTGGATAAATCCTGTCAATAACATAAGAAGTACATGAGTAACTTTTTAACAACCTATTTACCCTTTCTGTTTCTATTCTCTGAGTTTCCAGTTTCTGTTCAAGCACAGCACATTTCTCAATGTAATTATTAACAATTTTCTGCTTTGTCATGAAAGCTCCTTGAAGTGTCTTCATTGCTGTTGCTTGTTCACTGCTTGACTGATTGTACTGATTCATTGCTTTGTTTAGAATATCATAAGATTCTTTCAATCTGTTCATGTTGTGAATCAATGTGATGTTTTGCTTCTTCACCGTTTCACAGGTTTCACATTTCACAAGAATCTTTCGTGCATCAGCTTCTGCTTCAACTGTGAAAGCTAGAACTTCTTTTACCTTTTTCTTTATCACAGGAACTTCTTCATCATCACTGCTGACATGTTTCTTAACTTTCTTCTTTTTCTTTCTAACTTTTCCATCATCACTATCACTCTCTTCTAGCATTCTTAAGTGCTCTTTCATTCTGTTTGCATAATAATCATTATCATTATCACTATCTTCAGCAACCCTAGCAACAAAAGCTTTAGCCAAGAATTCTTTATCTGGACAATAATTGTCCCAGCTAAAACCTTCTGGTAATCTTTCATCATCTTGATCAATCAATTTGCTCATCAAATATGCTTTCTTTGATTCTTCAATTTCCTTCTTAGCATGAGCAGTTTGTGGTTGTTGTTGATGTGGTTGTTGAGCAACTTGATGATAAATCGCTTTCCGATAGTAATCATTGTTGTTGAACGGATTTTGAGCTCCACTTGCTTCTCGATTTGTGCATTCACGCTTGAAATGCCCTTTTTCCCTGCAACGAAAACAAGTAACTTTAGATTTATCAAAACCTAAAGTAGAAACATTTGCATCACGGAAATCATCTCTTCCTGTGATCTGTTTAAATTTCTCAGCTCTTCTCAACACACTTGCTATACACCACTTTATGTCCATTAATTCCATTTCTTCAGCATCAATCTGATCGTAATCCTCTTTTGTCAACATTGGATTTCCGATCCTTCCTGCTACTAAACTTCCATACGATTCTAATACAGTCACTAACAAAGACATGTGACTTTTTGCAACTTCTTCTGAGTAATTCTGATTATTTTCAAGATTTAGTGCAATGTTGCATTGTAGAACTTTGCCATTCTTTGTCGTTGAAAAATTTGGATCAAATGATGGATATGAAGAAAATCCCATTTTGCTGTTTGATCCTTGAGAAGACCCTCCTGAAGAACTTTTAGCATTGAATGCAGTTTCGATCTTTGGTGACATGTTGGTCTTATCATTGATACCTCCTTTGTAATAAAGTCTAATATCTTGTTCACCATCAAAATCCTTCATTCTAGAGATCTTCCTTTGTTCCATCTCTTGAGCTTCAAGTTTTTCAATAAACTTGCCCAGTGTTAAATTTCCAAAATCCTTCTTATTCCTCAACATCATAATGTGCCCCAAGTTTCATGTGGCAATGCATCAGCCAACTTTTCAATCAACTCTTCATTATCTTTTGTGATGCTCACCCTCTTCATGTTAACTAACAGATTGCAATATCTTTCGATGATCTGCTTAGTGCTTTCAGTTCTCAAACCACGAAATAAATCAAACTCTTTTTTCAAAAGTGATTTTTTATTCTTGATCATCTCTTTGCTTCCAACAAACTTTGATTTTAATGCTTTCCAGATTGAATATGCAGTTCCATTGTGTTGCAATAAAACCAAGATATCTTCTTTCACAGCTTGATGCAATAGACTTGTCATCATTTTTTCATCTTTGTATTTCTTTTTTTCTTCAGCACTTAGATCTTTAATTGCAATAACCTCTTCATCATCATTCACCGGTCTAACATATTTTGTTTCAACACATTCCCAAGCATCTAAGTAATTTGCTTGAACCCAATTTTCGAATCTCTCCTCCCATCCTTTATACTCCTCGATATTCATGAGCTTTGGCGGTTTTTGCATAGTGCCCGTTTCGTTTTCTAACATTGTGTGTTGTACAATGGTAATCGGAGTAGCAAAGGTGTTGTAAAATTCTTCTTCCATGATTCGGTTTCAAAATCTCACAAACTAAATCTTTCAAACGAAATAGCACAATCCAAACGATAGGAACTGTGGTGCGAAATGCACTTCTTCACACGAAATAACCTTGTTCAAACGAAATAACTTCTCAAACGAAATGCCTTTTAAAGCGAAATGACTGGTTTCGTGCGAAATAGATGATTTCGTACGAAATAGCTGAACTTTCAAGCGAAATGAAGTGATTTCGTACGAAATGGGTGGTTTCGTACGAAATGAAGTACTTTTTCAAACGAAATGACAATATAGGATGATTTCGTGCGAAATGAGTGTGGTATTTCGTGCGAGATGGATGAAACAGATTCTATTCCATGCGAAATGCTGCTGATGTCATCAATTCGGCCATGTTTTTGTCAAATTGAACATGTTTTAGTCCGATTTTAGATCTAATTCTTTCAAGGCTTTGCTAAAATACAATTTCGCTTATAATGTGAGAAAATCAATCCATTTTATCCGTGAAAACTTGTTTAATTTTGAAAAGAAGGTGTAGAAAACAGAATTTTCAGCTGAAATGGTAAGAACTCTTCCTCCTGAGCTCTGATACCACTTGTAGGATCGTCGTGCGACCTTAACGAGTCGTTCAGAAGAGTTTTTGCTCAATACGATAGGCGGAAACAAACATATTGAGGTGATTCAGTTTGCAATTCACTTTAAACTGTCTTTTGATTGATATAACAACGTTTTACAGCGAGTAGACACTTCGGCAACAGTTCGGCTCTGAAACCGGAAAGTTACAAATGAGAACCAAGACACGAGTCTTTATAGGCGGCCCTATTTCATACGAAACCATTCATGCGAAATCAACTTCACACGAAATAGTCATTTCGTGCGAAATGGCTAAGTCATTTCGTGCGGAATGACCAATATGTCATTTCGTGCGAAATAGCCATAAACACAGATTTCTCGAATTTCGTGCCCTGATCTATCTAATCTAATACAAGACTCGATACAAGACGAAGTCGACAAACATATGCACCAACATCTCCCTCCGCCATCCACCTCTAGCCTCTTCCGATTTAATTTGTGTTTGTTTGCGTTCGTGAACACATTCATTTCCTTAACGAACGAACACGAGCATGATGTTTCATTTGGAAAGTGTTTATGAACCGTTCACGAACACATTATTTCAGTGATGAACGGACATGAACAAGACCTTATTCGTGTTTGTTCGATTCGTTTACAGTCCTATTCACGGGTATATTTACCTAAGTTGTTGGAGTATGATCAATTCATTAATTGTGAATGTGGTTAGGTTTGATTACATTTTAATTTAATTGTTTGATTTATTAAGATGAGTTGGGTTTGTAGATTATCATATAACCTATAACAATTTACGAGCTCTTGGTAAGTAAACTAAACAATATTAGTCATCTGTGACGGAGCTTGGGGGGGGAATACTGGGACCAATTTTTTTTCCTATCGCTATGTTTCGGGTTGTATATTCGAGTCGGATATTCGATTCGGGTCAGGTCAGGTCAAATAATAATAACTCTAAATAAAACTGCATAATATTTACTCATTCAAATGACGCGTTCTTACACATAAAACTAAAAAAGCTAACTATTGTTTAACAAAAATAAAGACCAATATATTTATAATGATGTGAGATAAATGGTAAGTACCGAGACGAAGAATTACAACTCAGCCCGACGACCTTTAAGATAAATGGTAAGTACCATTAAGACCTTTAAGATAAAAAAAAGAACCCTCTATTTATATATAAAGTAGTAACAAAATTTACATAAAGTTTATAAACAATTATAAAAACTTAGTAATAGTCCGTTTTCCACATTTTTTAACTCAACGCGAAAATAAGTATAAATATTTTGGACAATAAACTTGGTTAGCTCAATACGAAAATATGTATAAATATTTTGACAAGAGTAAATTGACAAAATCATCCCTGAGTTTTGGGCATGTTTGCAAGTTTCATCCAAAACAACTTTTTTGTACCATATTGCCCTTCACGTTTGGGATTTTTTTTCATTTTCATCCAAATGTCTGATTTGAGGTATTTTTTCTACCAGATATTTGGATGGAAATGTCAAAAAAATCATAAACCTCAGGGACGATTTTGGCAAAAAAAAGTTAGACGTTTAGATGAAAATGGCAAATTAGCCAAAAAGTGAAGGGCAATATGGTAGAAAAAAGTTGTTGTGGATGAAACTGACAACATGCCCAAACCTCAGGGATGATTTTGGCAATTTACTCTTTGGACAATAAACTTGGTAGGTGTCACACCCCAATCGATGATGGAAACATCGAGGCGCGGTACTGAGCGAAACAGATTGTCCAGGAGAAATCCATAACAACTAAATTACTGGATAGTTAATATTATGTCCCATACCATAATCCCTCAAGCAAAACAATTATTACAGAAATAGATATCTCATAGAGAAATAAATGTTCCGACAACTCAGATTTAAATTGTTTGTTTGTTTCTAGACTCAGCCTACTTGATTCCACAAAAGCAAGCATCCTAGCATCTCAAACACCTATCACATACGTTAAAATAGAGGTCAATACACATAGTGTAAAGGTGAGCATACAAGTTTAATAGTAATAATAGAGTTCGAAAGCATTTACGCATAACCAGCATGTAACATGTAAAATGTGAAGCTAGAAGGTTATCGACAATGAAATATGCACAGACATGACTGCGAGTTGTAGAATGCGCAACATATATCACCACTGTGATACGTGAAGAAATAACCTTAACAACCCCTATCCACGACAGGTGCTGAGTCCAAACTATAGTACTATCGTTGCTAAGGCGTCAGGCAACAATCACCGTGTTAACATAACATACAAGCATTCATCGAGTAACACGTATAACATGCAGTAACGATCAGCGTATAAAGTGTTTGCGTTGTGTGATTCATGTGATTTAGAATAAGTAACGTATGTAACACCCAAAAGTGCGTAAAGCAAAAAGGGATCGAGTATACTCACAGATCGTGTTTAGTAAATAAACACTCTCTTAGATTGAAGGGAGCGCTGGGAGATTAGCCTGAACAGTTAACGATAGCATAAGCGAATGAACGGCGCGTAAAACGGTACAAGTGAACAAAGTGACGAATGGTCATCCGATCGAATGGCAATCCGAATGGATGGTCATTCGATCGGATGTCAATCCGTTCGGATGGCCATTCAGTCGGATTGACACTCGTTTGGGATGGATGTGTTTGTGTATGATGTGACTTTGAAGTTTTCGTTGTAGCATTTTGAAAATAGAGAAGTGTCTTTACCTTTCAGGTCGTTCGATCAAACGGTCGTTCAATCGGATGGCGATCCGATCGGCGGGACACTTTTATGAGAACAAGCTCACAACAGGATTGTCATTCGATCGGATGGTCTTCCGATCGGATGGCAATCCGTTAGGAACTAATGATCTTTGAAAATTGCAAAAATTTTAAGTGTTGAAGTCCAAGTGCAATCCGATCGGATTGTCGTCCGATCGGATGATTGTCGTTCGATCGGATGGCAATCCGATCGGACGACAATCCGTCCCACAATCTAATCGTTTTGAACTTGATGATTTTGATAAGTTTTGCGGTTTGCTTGAGACGGTATGACAACGTACTAAACAATGGAACCTCGTCAAGTCCCAAGTCGTCTGATCGAACAGGAATCACCCTAATCTGACCAGTCAACTGTTCTTTGCCGGTTGTTCATGTTCAACCCGAATTCAGTTGTCTCGTTGATAAGAATCAGATCTGGGACCAACACTTCACTAGAGAACGATTAGAAGGCCTGAACTAGCTCCGATTCTATCGGTTTTGAGTGCATTGAGTGTAAAAGACTTGAATGAAAGTTAGAAACCATCTTTCAATCCTTTTAACCTTGAAAATGTTTAGATCTAGATGAAAATAGTGTTAAAACATGTAGAAATCATGTAGATCTGAGTTGTTCTTGGTGGAATGAGACCAAAGCTTGAAGTTCCTAAGAACTCCATGATGACATCATCCTAAAACACCTCAAATCCGTTAATTTCATGGTTAAAAGTGAAGATTCAAAGGTGAAAATGATGAAGGAGTGCGTGTAGATCATAGAAGTACAAGATTTGAGTTGAAAACTTACAAGAATTGCGAAAATTCGAGAGAAAAGTGGGCTGGAACGTTGGTCGAATGAGAGAGAGAGCTAACAGGGGGTATTTATAGGTTGCCAAAAGTGGAAAGTGGCGTATGGATCGGATCGGATGGTACTCCGATCGGATGGCCATCTGATCGGATGATCATCCATTCGGATGACCAGTCGATCGAATGGTCATTCGATCGAGTGGTCCGGTGAGTTGCGTTTCGATGTTTTGTTTTCGTGTTGAGCGTTGCGATGCGTTTCGAGTGAGCGATGCGATAGTATTACCCATTAGTTACACAAATAACCTAACTACTATATCTAACATACAATCACTATAAATAACTTACGTTCAGCATTTGCGATTAAATTGCGTTGTGATAGAGTTGCGATTGCGTTTGCGATATATCACCTCAACATAAACATAACATGCACAAGTAACACATAATAGCACACACACGTAAAACAATATCACGAACACATAATTCGAGTTGCGATGCGATAGCGATAAGTCGATTAGCGATAAAACATACGATCAAACCTCGATTATTAATAGATACTCCACATAATACAACTAAAGCAAACAAATAATAGGATTCGATTACAAGTCAAGAAGCACAGCCAGTAGTTAAGCAAGGAGTGACAGATCGCAATTAGCAATCTTTTCTTCCTTTGACTTTGACTTTCCAAAAAGCGGGTTGTTACAGTAGGGGCAGGGGAATTTTAGGCAAAAAAAAACTGGCAGAAGTGGACCTATATGATTTTAAATTTTTCGAACGAAAAACCGGAAATATTACGTTTCTAACTGAAACATTTAAGGGAATGGGTGCCCCCCCCCCCCCCCGGGGTCCCTTAAAAGCTACTTCCCTATTTAGGCAGTATACCTTTAAAAAACTATTAGAGTTAAAAATAAATAAATAAAAAAAACACCTAGTCAGTAAACCTTTAAAAAACTATTAGAGTTCAAAAAAAAAACAAATAATATATGTACATGTCAATCTTTTGCATATTCATGAGTATATTTACTAAGTTGTTGGAGTATCATCAATTGTGAATGTGGTTAGGTTTGTTACATTTTAGTTGTTTGATTTATTAATATGAGTGAGGAATAAATATAATCATTTTTTTTTGTGTTTGTAAATTATTATATATCTTTTACATAAAAACTAAAAATGATTCCTCGCGTTGCAGGGGGCATTTTTTAAAGTGATTTTAGCGTTGGTTTTTTTTTTTTTTTTTTTTTTGCAATTGTCTTTGAACAGAAAATAAGAGATTACATTTCCAACCGTTTAGATATTTCTAATGTTGTTTGAGAAATCAATTATAGTCAAATATGATGATGTGCTAATGCGGTTGAACCCACATCTTACCGCAATTTTGTATTTATTAATTGTAGTTGGATTTCATGTACTGTTTTAAATAGAACTTTTCAATTAATTATAGAGTTTCAGTAAATATACACACGGCACAAATACTAGACTCATATGACTTCATAAAAATTAATTCTATTTATTATTCATTTAATTTAATTTTAATTATAAAATAAGGATGTTACCTCAAAAATATAATTAATTAAATAAATATCGAAATCATTAAAATTACAATATTAATTTAGATTTATGATGTAAAATATGTGTTAATTAACGCGATGGCATCACATTCTATATAATTGGAGTAGATTATGTTTGTGAGTCACCTTTGATAATAATATAAAACCATTAGAGTAAACTGCCATTTTGGTCCCTGTGGTTTAGCCAGTTTTGCCACTTTAGTCCAAATCTCAAACTTATTACATCTGGGTCCCTGTGGTTTGCATTTTGTTGCCATTTTAGTCCAAAATCCAAAAAACCCATATTTTGACTATTGAATGCTGATTCTTTTGTCCTTTTGTACAGGGGTATTTTGGTCCAAGTCCATTTCATTTAATATTTTGTTAATTATAAAACTAAATTTAATTATAAAACTAAATTAAAGATCCAGATTAACACCCTCTGTCTCTCTCTTCTCCCTCTCTCTCTCTCGAGCAACACCACCGCCACCAGAACTCCACCACCGCCACCATCAACACCCACCCATCAACACTGAATCATCATCATCTGTTTCACCTCTCTGTCTCTCTCTCTTCTCTCTCTCTAACACAAATCAAATCCAGTTTCATTTCAATTCTAGAAATCCACAAATCAAGTCCAGTTTCATGTACGCATCGGAATCAGAAACCAAAGAATCATTCAACCCCATTCCACCGGAGAAGTAGAAGTCTATTCCGGCGTCGAGTGGGACGGATCAGTTAACGGAGAAGTCACCATCAATTGAAACCCTTCAACAGAGGGTTTAGTTTCCCCGCCGTCAACAACCAAAAAAACATGTTGCTTAGAGAGAGAGAGAGAGAGATCTAACAGAGGGTTGAAGCCGCTGCTTCCACCGTCAACAACCTCTCAAAAAAAGATCTAACAGAGAGAGAGAGAGAGAGATCTAACCAAAAAATCATTCGCCGCCGCTTCCACCATCAACAACCTCTCAAAAATGTCAAAACCCTAACCCTCCACCGGATCTGCAACCACCTTCGACCAATTTGAGAGAGAGAGAGAGAGAGAGAAGGGAAGAAGATGAGGTGGGGATGATGGTAGTGCAGTGGTGGTGGTGCGGGGGTGGAGGTGAAGCCGTCGGGGATGATGGTTGAAGCTGTCGGGGATGGTGGTTGTTGGGGTTTCAGTGGGATGGTGGTTGTTGGCGGCAGTGGGATGGTGGTGGTGGGGTTTCAGTGGGATGGTGGTTGTTGGCGGTAGTGGAATGGTGGTGGTGGGGATGATGCGGTTGTGGGGTGGTGGTTGTGGTGGTGGTAGTTTAGAGAGAGAGAGAGCAGAGTGAGAAAGAACTGGATCTTTAATCTGGATGTGTGTGTATATATATATAATCTGGATCTTTAATTTAGTTTTATAATTAAATTTAGTTTTATAATTAACAAAATATTAAATGAAATGCACTTTGACCAAAATACCCCTGCACAAAAGGACAAAAGAATCAGCATTCAAGAGTCAAAATATGGGTTTTTTGGATTTTGGACTAAAATGGCAACAAAATGCAAACCACAGGGACCCAGATGTAATAAGTTTGAGATTTGGACTAAAGTGGCAAAACTGGCCAAACCACAGGGACCAAAATGGCAGTTTACTCAAACCATTATAATAAATAAAAGAGTTAAATGCCATTTTAGTCCCTGTGGGTTGGGCCATTTTGCCAGTTTAGTCCAAAGGTTTCATTTTTAACCTGTGGGTCCAAAAAGGTTTCACAGTTGCCATTTTAGTCCACTTGGTTAACTTCATCCATTTTTTTTGTTAACGAGAAGGCCAATTCGGTCATTTTATATGTAATTCTGTTAACTAAAAGGGCAATTCAGACATATAAAATGACCGAATTAGCCTTCTCGTTAACAGAAAAAATGGATGAAGTTAACCCAGTTGACTTAAATGGCAACTGTGAATTTGGACCCACAGGTTAAAAATGAAACCTTTGGACTAAACTGGCAAAATGGCCCAAACCACAGGGACTAAAATGGCATTTAACTCTAAATAAAATTATCTTGCCAATTGTGTATACCTCAAACATTCATATATCTACATACAAATAAACAAGAATATTATATTATATTATATTATATTATATTATATTATATTATATTATATTATATTTACAATACATACAAAATAAAGTGGCCGACGGGAATAGTGAATATTATATTATATATACTACATTATCAACTTTGTGAATAGTGATTTGATTTTTTTTTTTGTCTTTTTGTTTTTTTTTTTTTTTTTTTCCTTTTTCAATTTTTTTTTAAATTTTACTACTCAACTTTCAGCATTAACATTACAACCCCTAGCATTCTAAAGAGTTCTAATTAAGTTTTATGTGTTTATTTTTAGGTACATATTAGTATAAATTTAAGTTGATTTACGTTTCGACGTAAAATTTTTTTCGTAAATGAATCGGTTCAAATATAATATGTTCTTATGTTTATTATTAGGATGAGAGTTGGCTACAAAGTCTATTTTTCCTACAAAGTGTAAAAAGTCATAAAATACCACAATTTCAGCCATAAATTGCACTCAAAACTCACAAATAACAAAGTGAAGATTACTAAAACACCATATTTTTGGGTTTTGTGTTGTGTTTTGGATGATAAGGCTTTCATTAATGAATGACTAACATTAGTGTGTTTTATGTTGATTATCATGTTGTGTTTTATATTCATAGTTCTACAGTGATGTGTTTGAAGTTTTTATGGAATGTTAGGGTTTGGATATTGGGTTTTAGTGATCTTCACTCTCTTATTTGTGGGTTTTAAGTGTGTTTTATGGCTGAAATTGTGGTGTTTTATGACTTCGTACATTTGTAGGAAAAATGGACTTTGTAGCCGAACCCCACCCGTATTATTATATACATTTTCGGTTGTCTACATTTGACGTAATTTTTGTTTGGAAATGAATCGGGTTAAATATAATATGTTTTCATGCTTATTTTAAGATACGTTTTCAGTTTATCTACGTTACGACATATTTTCTTTCGAAACACCACGGCAATGCGCGGAACAATCTACTAGTTCACATATATATAACACAACGTTCGCAATTTTGAACATGTGGTTTGGGATAAAAGGTCAAAGTGTATGAGTTACGCTATCTAGATGCAAAATGTGTTTAATCCTTCTTAGAGACATTACATGCTAACATTCTCTTAAAATATAAAGAAAAATCTTGTATTATGACTTATCATCTACCACATATTAGAACTCTCTCACATGTCTAAAAAATGAGATTTGTATTTATAGAGTAATATACTTATTTTATTACACCAATATAAGTATTCGTGAGTTGTTATTTTAATTAAGCAAGTGAGTATTCTTAAAAATGTTAACAAGTAAGGAGACTTGTGACATACCAAAATCACATTCATTTTAACATCATGTTCCAATATACGTGGACACGCAATGTGATACTTGTCACACCACACAAATACAAATCATCTTCGGCTAACTTGTAGTCTTCATAATGTTCCACATACTACAATGTATACAATATCCTTCAATTTTGATATTCGATTAGAAGTCGGATCACGGATTAGTCAAGTTGATTGATTAACTTTAGCCTAACTGACAAAAGATTGGTGATTCAATTAATGAGTCTTATCTACCAACAATTAGTCGTTAGTGGATGTAAGTTAGTGTTACCTTTTAGTCATTGACTGGATATTTCAAACCATTGTTGGTTTTTGTGCTCGTCGCAAAAGTTCTTCAAGTGAGTATAAAAGTTGTACATGAGTCAAGGTTATACGCAGTGAAATCTACCAAGTTAAATAATTTACTACCAACGTAGATATCTAAGGTAAGTAGTGTATCGTATCTACAAGTAGTATATAGTTAACGAAACACTCCATGTTTGATTATAAAAGTATGTTCACTTATTTTGATTTGATCATGAATGTAAACAAAAGCTAAACTAAGCTAGAATCCAAATTAGGAAACAACTAACACAAAAAAAAAAAAAAAACGTAATAGCACAAGATAAGAAACAAAGTAATCACTTTCGGCTCCAAGTTTGGCTATTTAGTTACAATACTGCATATGTGATGAAGCACATGTTTAATCTACTACATAGACATGGTGTATGTTGTTTCTACATTAAACCTAGGCACATGTCTATGCAAAACATCAAAAGAACATTCCCTAACTACATTAACTTTGCTAGAATAGCACCGTTAGGTAATTCTCACTTATCACACAAATGGGATATCTCCTAATCATGGTAACTACTATGAGATGGCACCATCAAGTAATTACAAATAAATCATCTTCCAATTAAACTAAAAGTAATATCATAAGCATAAGCAAACTATATTGATATATTAATGAGTATGATCATTTGGTTAAAGTTCACCTTGATTCTGTGCCACACCACTGTTTAATATGGATCAACAAACATGGGAGGTTTCATGCATGTATCTTTAACTGTGCCAAAACCAAATTAGCAGCATGCTTGCACGTTTCTTCTCTCAGTGACTTTTTGCAAAGTAGCCAAGGGTTTACCTTCTTACCCAAAACTTGTACTTTTTAAACTACACGATGTCAACACCTAAATTTCCTAAACTATCGACTTATCCACACTTATATAGTTTACTAAGATAATACTTATGTCAACATATGACCAAAGTATAACGACTATCTATGTGATCTATATAGTTTAACTATAAATCTATACAAGAATTTGTACTTTACATGGTTACTAAGATATACGCTTAATGGTTGTCACTTGGTCTCATAAGTGTGTTGTTTTATCTTTCACCTTCAACCTTGTTATCATACATCAATCACATCTAATGTAGTTTGACGAGGTATGACTCGGTTTAGTCAACCTACACCGGTCAAACCTATTATAATAATACATCATGTCGTCATTTCAGAATATTCCATTTGCATGGATATACATTATTAACAAAATCTCTAAAAAGCTGGGGAGATCTGCATGATCTCCTATTTTTTAGCTCAATCCCAATACAACCAGAATTCCTCAAAAAGAGGAAACCCTAAAGCTACCAAACATTATAAATAAATGAGCTAAACCCAAGCTAAGATCATCTACTCTTTGAATACTCTCTCTTTCTACAATTTACTTGTCACACCCTGATTTTCGGTGTGCCCGGATGGGTCGTGGCAATTGGATAACAGTATCACAATTAATAATAATGCAGCGGAAGTATTAGAGTAAAAATACTCATAACATTTAAAAGTGTCGAATATACAAATTAAAGTTGTTCAAGTGTTCAAATAAAGCCCACAGGCGGGATCGGGATAAAACTAAGCTTAGACATCATAGGCCCTAAGCTAGGAGTTACAAATTCCATAGCCTTTATCATAGCCGACCCGGATTCCCAACCTAATATAAAGTTTCGGTACCTTCAGTTCAATCTTTTGAAAAATACGTCAGCTTTCGTTGGTAAATACAATTAACTGACTCATTCTAAAATATATTTTTTTTCAAAAATGGTTTATACATAGAGAAAACCTGTAAATATTTCTAGGGATTTTGTCTTGTCACCAAATTTACATATTTGTCATACAATGGTAACCAGATATTAAAGCGGGTCATATTTATTGCAATGATGATTAAGGTACACACCAAAGTTGAATAACGTGTCTTACAGTCAGTATGCCTACCCCGACAGGTTATTCTGTATGGCTTCAATAGTTCATAAGTCGGGACGCCCGGACACGGTACCAATAACCCCCAATTGTTTCAATTATCAAATAAAACGGATTAAACTGAGTTCTTACATTTATGAGTTATCATAGGCGACTCATTTATGTAATACCCGCTCCAAGTGGCGTATTCGCCATACCCTAAGTTTAAAAAAAAAGTTAAGAGTATTTACCTTTTAGTTAGCTTCCAACCGATAACGGTTTTAGTATAGTAAAAGCCGTAAAGTCAAAATATCAAAACTCAAATCCGAATATTTGGGGGGTTCTATAGTCCAGAGTGAACTTATTCAATTATTTGTTAGAATGTATACGGGTCATAGGTTAGTCCCTTAGACACTACCCATTACTTAAGAATAAGATCGGTTAGCTAGATTAAACATAGATTGCTTAGAATGTGGTTTAAACCTATCCGAGTATAAGGACTCATTGGATTAAGGTTAAGTAAAACAACATTCTGATTTAGAAAGGTTTAAAAAAGTTTTGACCCGTTACGCCTAGTTTATGCAAACTAGGTTCGCATAACTAGTTGTGTGCGTAAAGATGGGTTCGGAAGGTCGGATGAGTCTACGACAAGTCCAAGTAGTAAAATACATTTTTAGTTGAAGTATATACTGTTACAAAGTCATATTATAGTTCGGTTTAGTTTAAAACCATTCAATTAGCTCATTTGACCACATAAGGGCATTGTGGTAGTTTTTTACAATATATTCAAGCCTTGTCATCTAACTCATCAAACGTAATGACCACGTGGTATAACTTTAGATAGTTATACTCAACAATATTATGGTCTCAAAAAAAGTTTAAAACAGGTTTAAACGTTGACCAAACAGGTCAGAATCAAAAGTGAAAGCAATAGTCAAACTGTTTGACTTTTGACATAAAATGAGACTCTAAACTGAATTGGACAAGTTGGGCATGCTAACATTAGTTTATATAAGTTGTAAAGCTGATATATATGTTAAATCAAATGAGTTATAAGTTATAGAAACCATTTACAACATTTATGAATTTATTCAAAAGTTCGACTTTTACGTAGCATGCTCGACTTAACAATTCAACTAGTAAACGTAATTATCCGAATGTATGATTACAGAGGGATCATACCAATGTCATTACGATAACATAGGAAAGTATGGATTGAACTTTACCTTGACCAATTTGGTCAGAAGCTAAAGTCAAACAGAAAGTCAATTGTTTGACTTTTAGCTTAAAATAACTATATAAAATGAAATAGAACAAGGGTAAACACTTACTTGGAAGTGTTTAAGCGTAATAGAACTATGAAGGGAGTCCTCTTGTCTAGAGGAAAGCTCCAAGAGTGATTAGACTGATAGAGAGTGAATGAGCAAAGATAAGGGATGATCATGTGGCCTATTTATAGTTGCAAGATCACCACAAAATCATGCCAAGTGTTGAGAAGGCTTCTCAGATGTGTACAAGTGCCCATTGAGGTGTAGGAACCAGAGAAGATGGTGGTAAGTCGGTGCATGGTGGCAAAACAACAGAAGACCTCTTGGCCCACAATATTTCAAAGGCCTTATGGTCCGTAAGGACTTCATGAATAAGAATTTTGTACATTTGACCCTTTGGGTTTAATAAGTTATTGATATGTGCAACATTAGTCACAGTCCTCCCACATAGTGGGTATTAGTTGGATATCCATGACGCGTTTCAGTTAACGCACAATAATAGTCCCTCTCCTTCCCAGAGTCGGGATTAGTCGGAGATTCGGTACATGTTTCAGTGAACGTACAGTGTAGGTACTTCCTCCTTCTAGATAGTCGGATTAGCTGGAGGTTTCTCCCTCCACGTAGTTGGGATTAGTTGGAGAATTGGACACGTGTCTTCCTCAAGATTTATTCAAACAGATACGGGTATTTCCGTCTCATTTCAGATTCAACCTCCCAAGTGTATTCTGGGCCACGACGGTAATCCCATTTCACTTTGTTGAGGGAAACCTTTTTCTTACGGAGCTTTTTGACTTCACGGTCCTCAATATGGACAAAGGTTTTTCAATAAACCTCAAGCTCTCATCAATTTGAACGTCATGATGAGACATGACAAGTGCCTCATCAGCTACGTACTTTTCCAGATTAGAGATATGGAATATATCATGGATTCCACTCAGCTCTTCTAGTAGCTTAAGCCTGTAAGCTACAGAACCGACACATTCAGTTATCTTGAATGGTTCTGTATATCTACGGCTCAGCTTGCCCTTCATTCCAAATCTCATTACACCTTTCCAAGGCGAGACCTTGAGCATTACTCTGTCCCTGATTTGGAATTTAAGAGGCTTCCTCCTTTTATCAGCATAGCTCTTCTGCCTATCTCGGGCAGCCTTGAGTCTATCTCTGATTTGCAAAATTTTATTAGTTGTTTCATGGACAATCTCAGGTCCAGAGAATTGGCTTTCACCAACTTCAGTCCAACAGACAGGCGTTCTACACTTTCTCCCATATAAAGCCTTAAAAGGTGAGGCTTTTATACTAGTGTGATAGCTGTTATTATAGGAGAATTCAATCAGGGGTAGATGTTCATCCCAGTTACCGCCTAAGTCAATCGTGCATGCATTCAGCATGTCTTCCAAAGTTTGGACAGTACGCTCACTTTGCCCATCAGTTTGGGGATGATAAGCCGTACTAAAGTTCAAGCGTGTACCAAGTGCTTGCTGGAAACATTTCTAGAAATGCGAAGTGTATCTATCTGATACTATAGACAACTATACTCTGTGAAGATACACAATGATGTCAACATACGACTTGGATAGCTTGTCAGAACAGTAAGTTTCCTTAATTGGCAAGAAGTGAGCTGACTTAGTCAGTCTGTCAACTATGACCCATATCGTGTCATTGCCACGACTAGTCTTAGGTAAGTTGGTAATCAGATCCATTATTACCATTTCCCATTTCCATGTAGGAATCTCCAGTGGTTGTAGCAGACAAGATGGTCTCTGATGTTTGGCCTTAACTTGTGAACATGGTAAGCATTTTGCTACGTGGGTGGCTATGGACTTTTTCATGCCCATCCACCAATAGTTCTTTTTCAGGTCTTGGTACATCTTGTCTCCACCAGGATGTACTGAATATTTCAAGTTATGTGATTCCTCGAGAATCAACCCTCTGAGTCCTCCATAGATGGGAACCCAAACCTATCATTCAGTCTTAGGATTCCATCCTTTCTAGGTGTCAACTGTTCAGCAGTTCCACGTAATCCGTCAGTCTGAGCATTTGCCTCTAGCTGGGTTTGCTTCTGAGCTCCTATTAGCTTTTCAGTCAAGCTAGTACGTAGCTCAATTCTTTTGGCATTAACCTTAATTGGTTTAGCCCTTTCTTTGCGACTTAGAGCGTCCGCAATAACATTTTCCTTACCGGGATGGTAACGAATCTCACATTTGTAATCATTTAGAGTTTCCATCCATCGGCGTTGTCGCATGTTAAGATCTTTTTGATTAAAAAGATGTTGGAGACTTTTATGGTCCGCGTATATAATACACTTTGTGCCATACAATTAATGTATCCACACTG
This sequence comes from Helianthus tuberosus, assembly GCA_030545235.1. Classification (NCBI taxonomy): domain Eukaryota; kingdom Viridiplantae; phylum Streptophyta; class Magnoliopsida; order Asterales; family Asteraceae; genus Helianthus; species Helianthus tuberosus. The sequence goes on from CM060366.1 coordinate 180,122,351, forward strand.
GACCTAGTTCTAAATCACGGGTGGTGTAATTCCTTTCGTGTATCTTGAGTTGACGTGATGCATAGGCAATCACTTTTCCTCTCTGCATAAGCACGCAACCCAGTCCTATGTGCGAAGCATCACAGTACATGACAAAGTCTTCAATTCCTTCAGGCAGGGTTAGAACGAGAGCATTGCTCAGTTTCGGCTTCAGAATCTCAAAAGATTCTTTCTTCTTAGGACCCCAGTCAAATTTTACATTCTTGCGGGTCAACGTAGTCAAAGGAGTGGCAATTCGAGAGAAGTTCTCAATGAATCTTCTATAGTAGCCAGCCAATCCTAAGAAACTGCGGATTTCTGAAGGGGTTTTGGGTGCTTCCTAGTTCATAATAGCTTCAATCTTGGCGGGATCCACTTGGATACCACGCTCACTAATCATGTGTCCTAAGAATTGGACTTCGGAGCCAAAATTCGCATTTGGAGAACTTAGCATAGAGTTTCTCTTGTTGCAGCAGACCGAGTATACATCGAAGATGTATCTTATGATCATCCTTGCCGCGTGAGTAGATAAGTATGTCGTCTATGAATACAATAACAAACTTATCCAAATACGACTTGCAGAATCTATTCATGAGATCCATGAATGTTGCAGGTGCATTCGTGAGCCCAAAAGGCATCACGAGAAACTCATAGTGTCCGTATCTAATTCAGAACGCAGTCTTCGGAACATCTTCACTTCGGACCTTTTGTTGGTGATATCCAGATCTCAAATCAGTCTTTGAGAAGTAGTTGGCTCCTTGTAGTTAATCAAAAAGATCACCAATCCTTGGCAAAGTATACCGATTCTTAATCGTGAGCTTGTTTAGTTCGCGGTAGTCGATGCACATTCGCATCGAACCGTCCTTCTTTTTAATAAAGAGAATAGGAGCTCTCCAGGGCGAGCAACTCGGCTGTATAATCCTTTCTCCAAGAGTTCTTCAAGCTATGCCTTCAACTCCTTCATCTTAGTGGGTGCCAGAAGATATGGTGCTCTAGCTATAGGAGCTGATCCAGGTAGGATGTCGATTTTAAACTCGACTTATCTATCCGGGAGCAGACTGGGTAGATGATGTGTGCAAAATGAAACATATAAATTACATCAAATGTGATAATAAACTAACCCTTTTTTATTACTAATGTTGGAAAAAGTGTGTTTTTGTCTTCCTTTTGTATTTTCAGGATTAAATGAGCTCAAATGAACAAAAGAAGCAAAAAGGCAGCTAAATCTAACATAAATACAAGAAAAGGGATAAACGTGGCATGCCCGACCCCTCGACAGCATCTTCCCAAGCAAATCAAGAAAACAGAAGGCTGAACACGCCACGTGCTCAATGAGCACGGGGGCGTGCCCAAGTGTTTGCAGAAAAGACAAAGCTGTAGAAGCTTCTGTCACCCACCACGGGCCGTGGTCAACTCTAAGATTCACAGAATCTGAGGAAATCTTGATAGTACAGATACGCTTCTACACACGGGGTCGTGCCCAGCGGACACGGGGGCGTGGTCAACTAATGCAGACAAACTGTATTTAATGAAGGAAGAGAAGATGGGTGGACACGGGGCCGTGTCCGGGCTTTTGTCCAGGCTATAAATAGGGGTGCTTGGCTCATTTGCAAACCATCCCTTGGCAAACCACCTCTCTCACACTTCACCCACCCACCACCACCATCACAACCCACATCCACCACCATCATCCACCATCCATCATAGAGTGTGTGAGTAGTCTCGGGATCGAAGATTGATCGTAAGAGTTCTTGACAATCAAAGGCCATGTTTGCCTAAGTCTCTTACATCACTTGGTGAAGACAACTGTCTAGTGTAATACTTTTTATTTTTATTTTTTTCGCACTTTTTATTTGGTTATGTATTAATGACTTTAATAACTAGTTTCTTATGTTGAAGGTGAGTCTTCCTTATCGTTTGTCCGTGGTGTCTTGGCATTATTTTACTGTCTATATAAAATAAAAGATTTTCACCATTCATATCTCCACGGTCTATATGGAGGTATCTTGGCTACCTGGTCGGGGGTTAAGGGAACGGTTTGGTAAGAGTCTTGCCTTGTTCAGTGTATAGATCCTGCAAGGACCTGGGTTAACTTTAGTAGGACCTCCTTCAATACCCAGTGGTATTGGATGGCGGGGGTCCGAACTCCTTGATCCCCTCATATGTAAACTACTATTAATATTTTAACCCGGCTACTTAGGATTGTATCCCTGCTAACTCAGACTACTTAGCCGAGGGTAACGTCACCTCCAGAAGAGGGGCCTACCACAATATGCATTAATAAATTAATTAATTATCTTTCAATAATCCAACCCTTTAGGATTGTATCCTTGCTGACTCAAACTACTGGGTTGAGGGTAACGTCACCTTCAGAAGAGGGGCCTACTACAATAACTAAGATAATCTCTTAAAAAGTGCAAAAGTGCGGAAATAATCAAAGGTTGCACTAAACACGAGTCGGATCCAAGTGATTCATCTTGTCTATATGTTTTTTATTTTATTTTTATTTTTCAGCATTTTAGTTAGTTTTATTTTTCTAGTTTAAAACCTTTTTCTAAACTTTTGATTTGATTAGACGTTGAGGATAAACTGGTACTAAAAGCTGTTGTGTCCTTGGATGACCTCGGTATCTTACCAACACTATACTACGCTCACGATGGGTGCACTTGCCCATATGTGTGTTTAGTGTTAGTAAATATCGTGTTTTATAAATTTAAAACTTGGCTAAAAAGTGTTAAAGGGCTTAAAATATACATTAAAAATATACGACACTTCACACGCATCAATTTTTTGGCGCCGTTGCCGGGGACACAAGGATTTTAAGAAGTTAGGAATCAACGGCCTAATCGTTTTTTCTTATTTTTCTATTTTTTAGGATTTTTCTTAAATTTCCAGCTTCTGCAGAACTCAGCACGGGGCGTGCCCGCTGAACACGCCCTCGTGCCCAATCTTTGGTACTGGCAATTCTGTTTTAAGTCAGGCAGTAAGCTGAACACGGGGCCGTGCCCACTCAACACGCCCCGTGCCCAAGATTCAGTTACTGAAAACAGAACCGTAAGATCCCGACGGTTGGTAATTTCTGACACAAACATGAGTGATACTGATATTTTTTACTTTCGGCACTCTTATGGCACGTGGTGTCAAATATGTGGCGGCCCTCATAAAGATTTAGAATGTTATTTTCTAAATTATAAGCCCCATTATATAGACCCATTGTTTTCCTGTAGCCTTAAGAGGGGCGAAAGTAAAAATAATCCCTATCTCTCCCTCGAATGCTCTCAATCAACCCTTCTAGGAGAAATCCTTCTCGATGAATTATTTCAAATGGAAGATCTAATTCTTAATTGGATGAAAGAACTTGAGATGGATTTCATTAATTCACCTCAAGACGAAGCCCAAGAAGAATTATTGAGATCGCATTCGAATAAAAACAACTTTGTTATTCCCGAAATCACCTCTAACTCTAGCGAGGACTTGAGCGATAGTCGTCCCTGTGTTGATTGTGCTGTGAAGGACTCCCCATCGACTTCATTCGGTGCATACATAGACCTGAGCGATTCGGCATACACCTTCTTTAACGAGAGCCCGGGAAAGGGTTGGACTTGTCCACCTACATTTAGCATAGGAATCACCCTCACCGACAACCTCTTGCGTTCTCGTCTTAGTCTAGAGCAATTAAGGTATCTCAGGCACTTTGGGGTTGTTCCATCCAGTAAGGAACCACCCGATCCGGATGAATTCCTTAGGAATAGACGAAATTTCATAAACAGCCTTTCGACACGGGGCCGTGTCCTGGTCAACACGCCCCCGTGTCCACCAAAAGATTCCTTTCTGACTTTTTGTTAGAATACGGACAAATTGTGTCAGGGCTTCGTCTGCACACGGGGCCGTGTGCAGCGTGCTGTCGTTTTCAATAAATGCAGCCAAGAATCCTACACATTTGGACCATTCCAGGGACAGAGATTTGGTGGGATCTTCACACATACCATCCTAGGTATTTTCTAAAAGAAGGTTCTCAACAACCATCTTGTCATTTCCTCTCTTGTCCATTCCCTTCTTCTTCATTTTTCACCTCAACACCTCCATTAAAGCTTGAGATCACCATGATTCCAAGTTTTATTGTGATATTTGTTAGGGTTTTTTTTCAAGGAATCTTGTTATAAATAAGTGTTACAACATTGTTTTAAGTTATTTTTGCTAAAAAACGCTTCTTAAGTTGGAAAAATAATTTAAAACTCCAAGATTCCTTGTTCCAAGAATCTGCAGAAAGGTGAACACGGGGCCATGCTCATTGAGCACGGGGCCATGTCCGAGGCTACTGTTTCATTAAAACGAACTTTTTTCAATTTATTTTCGTAGAATGTCGAGCCAAAACAGTGGAACTTCTTCTGCACATTCCAGAAACAGTCGGAGGGAAAGGAGGTCTTCAATTGAAGCAACTCTCGTACGCTACGTGATGGCATTACGTGAAGCTCTTGATGAGATGACCTTGGTAGAGGAGGTCCTCATAGACCGTATAAATTATCTTACGGTGGGGTTGGAAAACAGTTTTCAAGTAATCAACCTCTTGCACCAGAGGTTGAACATTCTTGTGACACCTCCCATGGAGCCAATCCTCCCTCAAGAGGATTGGAACCTAGCACTTGGAGTCAATAATCCCACCGGGTGGGATGACATCCCCGCGGAGCCTCCTCTTGAAGATTTGCAAGAAGTCCCGTTGGAGATTGCACCCCCTCAAACTGATGCAAATGAGCCCGCCTTTCTTCTCCCAAGGGAGATAGAGGAATGGCTCGCTGACGTATGAGGAACCCATATCCGGAGGGAGAAGTTCTTCGAGCCGTATCAAACCGAAAGAATTATCTTTTCGGAAATTTTGCTAATAGAATAAACTTTAGGCTAGAACTTCTTGGTTTAGACTTTGTGTGTTTCTTTTGAGCTATTTATCTAGAATTTTAATTTATTAGGGTTATTATGTAACTTTCTCTATTTGAATGAATGATGGTTTTAATTAATTTGGTGTTTGGATGATGATGTAATGGGAAAAACACACTTGGTATGGTGAAGGATACCAAGGGAAACTTGCACCAGCACCCCATGCACAAAAACAGAGCCTTCCGCCGATTTTTCTTCATTACAGCAAGTTCAGCACGGGGCCGTGCTCAGCCAACACGCCCCGTGTTGAACCATCTGCAGAAAAATGCCCAGTTCAGGTACCTAGACATGGGGCGTGTTCCTTCTGTTACTTTGTTTCATTTTCTGTTACTAGCGATCTGAACACGGGGCCGTGCCCGGACACCACGGGGTCGTGTCCAGACGCCCAGTAACATAAATTTTTGCTTTTTCACAACTTTTTACACACTCAATCAACCTAAAAACTTATTTTTGGGACACATTGAGGACAATGTGTAATTTAATAGTGGGGGGATGATAAAACCTTGAATTTTGCAAGTCCTAATTACAAGCCTTACACAAAATTCTATTGGAACCGCTAAACACCCCAATTTTTTTTCAAAAATATTTCATTTTTCTTTACTTGTCTAGGTTTAATTTGGGAATTTCAAATTCTAAAAAGGTGATATTTTTACAAATTTACAACCGATAGCGTCGTGATAAAAAGAACCAACATAAGAAAATTATGAAACGGCATGACAAATCTAGTTAAAATTTGATTATATATACTTGATCACATAAAAAACGCATTCCCACAAAAAGTGAGTTTTGAGCCTTTATTGAGCATACAAATACACATCTTTAAACTAAATGCTCATTTTTCGTTTCTTGTGTGAATAGCCGCTTGGTTCTTACGACTCTAGAACTTGCCACGACGATACATTCCCGGTCCTTACCAACTTAAACCCGAGTAAGTAAATGATGGAGGCATTAGGACTAACCCTTTTTACTTCTACACCATTATTTTTCTTTTTTTTTTTACCACCAACCCAAAATCCCCCTAGTTAACCCCTTTGAGCCTAAACCTTTTCATTTCTTAACCCAAAACAAACACCCTTTTTACCCACCAAAACCCTTTTTCATTTTAAACCCTTTATTTTAGTAACAAAGCTGGGTTTTTCTTATGACTTTCGTATGTTGAAAAAAAAATGATGATGAAGCCAAAAGAAATAAACAAACAAGTTTATCAAAAAGAACTTTGTTTGAAGAATTGCTTCATCAAAATAAAAAGTTACAAAAATAAAAAGTTTTACGAGAATCGACGCTTTTTACGCCTTTCGCCCTTTTCTACTAACCACTAACCCAACCACCTACCTTTAACCCAAGCCTAACCCTTCCCCCAAAGTCCTCTTGATATTTACAATGTTATATAGTTAAAAAGGATGAGGATTGATTGCTTGGCAAGCTTATGGTAGAAGTAAGTTCCATGCCGCTCTCGAGAGTTTTCACAAAAATACACCTTCGGCCGAGTGTTGAGTGATCCCCCGTGAGGTATGTGAACTTGTAAATAAATGGAATTTTAAAGAGGCATGTTATGCCCTAATAAGTAATTGATCTTATGTAATGTTTTAAATAAATCATGACGAATATGATTGTAAATAAATAAAAATAAAACTTAATAAAGAGTCTTGGAAATCCCGACTCTCTATGACAAGCCCAAAACCTTCTCTTCTACCCATTCCATTTGGGAGTGTAAAGCCACATTATAAAGAGTTTTGCTTGAGGACAAGCAAAGATTCAAGTGTGGGGGTATTTGATGTGAGCAAAATGCAACATATAAATTACATCAAATGTGGCATTAAACTAACCATTTTTAGTACTAATGTTGGAAAAAGTGTGTTTTTGTCTTCCTTTAGTATTTTCAGGATTAAATGAGCTCAAATGAACAAAAAAAGGCAAAAAGGCAGCTAAATCTAACATAAATACAAGAAAAGGGATAAACGTGGCATGCCCGACCCCTCGACAGCATCTTCCCAAGCAAAACAAGAAAACAGAAGGCTGAATACGCCCCGTGCTCAATGAGCACGGGGGCGTGCCCAAGTGTTTGCAGAAAAGACAAAGCTGTAGAAGCTTCTATCACCCACCACGGGCCGTGGTCAACTCTAAGATTCGCAGAATCTGAGGAAATCTTGATAGTACAGATACGCTTCTGCACACGGGGTCGTGCCCAACGGACACGGGGGCGTGGTCAACTAATGCAGACAAACTACATTTAATGAAGGAAGAGAAGATGGGTGGACACGGGGCCGTGTCTGGGATTATTTGCAGGCTATAAATAGGGGTGTTTGGCTCATTTGCAAACCATCCCTTGGCAAACCACCTCTCTCAAACTTCACCCACCCACCACCACCATCACAACCCAGATCCACCACCATCATCCATTGTCCATCATAGAGTGTGTGAGTAGTCTCGGGATCCAAGATTGATCGTAAGAGTTCTTGACAATCAAAGGCCATGTTTTCCTAAGTCTCTTACATCACTTGCTGAAGACAAGTGTCTAGTGTAATACTTTTTATTTTTAATCTTTTCGCACTTTTTATTTGGTTATGTATTAATGACTTTAATAACTAGTTTCTTATGTTGAAGGTGAGTATTCCTTATCGTTTGTCCGTGGTGTCTTGGCATTATTTTACTGTCTATATAAAATAAAAGATTTTCACCATTCATATCTCCACGGTCTATATGGAGGTATGTTGGCTACCTGGTCCGGGGTTAAGGGAACGGTTTGGTAAGAGTCTTGCCTTGTTCAGTGTATAGATCCTGCAAGGACCTGGGTCAACTTTAGTAGGACCTCCTTCAGCACCCACTGGTATTGGATGGCGGGGGTCCGAACTCCTTGATCCCCTCATATGTAAACTACTACTAATATTTTAACCCGGCTACTTAGGACTGTATCCCTGCTGACTCAGACTACTTAGCCGAGGGTAACGTCACCTCCAGAAGAGGGGCCTACCACAATATGCATTAATAACTTAATTAATTATCTTTCAATAATCCAACCCTTTAGGATTGTATCCTTGCTGACTCAAACTACTGGGTTGAGGGTAACGTCACCTTCAGAAGAGGGGCCTACTACAATAACTAAGATAATCTCTTAAAAAGTGCAAAAGTGCGGAAATAATCAAAGGTTACACTAAACACGAGTCGGATCCAAGTGATTCATCTTGTCTATCTGTTTTTTTATTTTATTTTTCTGCATTTTAGTTAGTTTTATTTTCTAGTTTAAAACCTTTTTCTAAACTTTTGATTTGATTAGACGTTGAGGATAAACTGGTACTAAAAGCTCTTGTGTCCTTGGACGACCTCGGTATCTTACCAACACTATACTACGCTCATGATGGGTGCACTTGCCCATATGTGTGTTTAGTGTTAGTAAATATCGTGTTTTATAAATTTAAAACTTAGCTAAAAAGTGTTAAAGGGCTTAAAATATACATTAAAAATATACGACACTTCACACGCATCAAGTTTTTGGCACCGTTGCCGGGGTCACAAGGATTTTAAGAAAGTTAGTAATCAACGGCCTAAACGTTTTTTCTTATTTTTCTATTTTTTTGGATTTTTCTTAAATTTCCAGCTTCTGCAAAACTCAGCTTCTATCACCCACCACGGGCCATGGTCAACTCTAAGATTCGTAGAATCTGAGGAAATCTTGATAGTACAGATACGCTTCTACACACGGGGTCGTGCCCAGCGGACACGGGGGCGTGGTTAACTAATGCAGACAAACTGCATTTAATGAAGGAAGAGAAGATGGGTGGACACGGGGTCGTGCCCAATGGACACGGGGCCGTGTCCGGGCTTCTGTGCAGGCTATAAATAGGGGTGCTTGGCTCATGTACAAACCATCCCTTGGCAAACCACCTCTCTCACACTTCACCCACCCACCACCACCATCACAACCCACATCCACCATCATCATCCATCATCCATCATAGAGTGTGTAAGTAGTCTCGGGATCCAAGATTGATTGTAAGAGTTCTTAACAATCAAAGGCCATGTTTGCCTAAGTCTCTTACATCACTTAGTGAAGACCAGTGTCTTGTGTAATACTTTTTATTTTTAATCTTTTCGCACTTTTTATTTGGTTATGTATTAATGACTTTAGTAAGTAGTTTCTTATGTTGAAGGTGAATCTTCCTTATCGTTTGTCCGTGGTGTCTTGGCATTATTTTACTGTCTATATAAAATAAAAGATTTTCACCATTCATATCTCCACGGTCTATATGGAGGTATGTTGGCTACCTGGTCGGGGTTTAAGGGAACGGTTTGGTAAGAGTCTTTCCTTGTTCAGTGTATAGATCCTGCAAGGACCTGGGTCAACTTTAGTAGGACCTCCTTCAATACCCACTGGTATTGGATGGAGGGGGTCCAAACTCCTTGATCCCCTCATATGTAAACTACTATTAATATTTTAACCCGGCTACTTAGGACTGTATCCCTGCTGGCTTAGACTACTTAGCCGAGGGTAACGTCACCTCCAGAAGAGGGGCCTACCACAATATGCATTAATAACTTAATTAATTATCTTTCAATAACCCAACCCTTTAGGATTGTATCTTTGCTGACTCAAACTACTGGGTTGAGGGTAACGTCACCTTCAGAAGAGGGGCCTACTACAATAACTAAGATAATCTCTTAAAAAGTGCAAAAGTGCGGAAATAATCAAAGGTTACACTAAACACGAGTCGGATCCAAGTGATTCATCTTGTCTATCTGTTTTTTATTTTATTTTTATTTTTCAGCATTTTAGTTAGTTTTATTTTTCTAGTTTAAAACCTTTTTCTAAACTTTTGATTTGATTAGACGTTGAGGATAAACCGGTACTAAAAGCTCTTGTGTCCTTGGACGACCTCGGTATCTTACCAACACTATACTACGCTCACGATGGGTGCACTTGCCCATATGTGTGTTTAGTGTTAGTAAATATCATGTTTTATAAATTTAAAACTTGGCTAAAAAGTGTTAAAGGGCTTAAAATATACATTAAAAATATACGACACTTCACATGTATCAGTAGATCTTTAGGAAAAACATCAGGGTACTCTGAGATGATGGGAATGTCTTCAATCTTCGGCTTCGGGTTGTCAATGGTCACATGTGCCATGTAAATGACACATCCTCTCTTCAAGCACCTGGATGCCTTGAGCAGAGATGCTCCCTCAGGAGTATATCACCAGATAGGGATTTAATCTCGATAAGTTTCTTATCGCAGGCAATGTGGGCTTGGTTATTAGCTAACCAATCCATGCCTAAAACTATATCGAATCCCGCGAGATTCATAGGTAAGAGGTTAATAGGAATAGATTGGTTCTTGATGGATATAGTGCATCCATCAACAATTGTGGAAGCTACTTCTATACTACCATTGGCCATTTTGACCTCATAAGTAACATCTAAGGTTCTTAAGGGCAGGTTTAGAAGTTTGCTAAATTTATGGTCAACGAAGCTTTTATCAGCTCTGGAATCAAATAAGACTCTAGCGAATATGTCATTTACGAGAAACGTACCCGTAATGACTTTTGAGTCATTCACTGCTTCCCTTGCAGTCAGCTGAAAGGCTCTAGCATTGCCTTTCTTAGCATCAGTGGCCTTATTCTTGGCGTTAGCTGTCCACTTTGGGCAATGAGTCTTGATATGCCCTTTCTCGCCACATCCATAACAGGCGGCATTCTTCAGATCCTTGCACTGGTGGGGTTTGTGGTCCATCTGCTTATAGATACCACAACCTTTGGGCTGATTATGCAGACATTTCCCAAAATGCCTTTTCCCGCAGGTTTTACATTCGGGCTTGACCTCAGTTGGCTTGGACTCGTAATAGCTTGAATAGTCTTACCCTTCTTAGAATCCCTGGCAGGAGTGTCATCACATTTCCACTTGTTATCACCATCAGTCTTGGCCGCTCTTACTTGTTTCTCATCCTCGGTGAGAGATAAAGCTATATCCACAGCTGATCTAAATGCCGCATGCTTGGAGGATTTAACCATCCCCTTTTATCTCTAGAGCAAGTCCTCCAATGAATCACGCAATGTGCTTCGACTCAGGGTAATTAGATATGGTACGAGTCTTGAAAGAGATTTGTAATCAGATACATAATCTCGGCAGTTGAGATTTTTCATGATTAGCTTGAGAAAGTCTGATTCGACTTTCTCCACCTCATGAGGTGGCAGTAAGTCTCGCGGATCAATTCAACGAATTTGGGCCAGCTTAGGTTGTACAGTGCAACCTTGCCCGTGGATTGGACCAGTGCCTTCCACCAGGTTAAAGCATCCTCCTTGAAGGATTGGGACACATATTTGGTAGTGTCCTTGATAGCACAACCATAGTCACATGGTTCGCGGTACGCTCCGGTACGGGAACGTGGTACGGGATCGCAATTCGCTAGGTCCCTAAAATCCGATACGTCGGGGGGTAGGCTCATTTCGGATCGTTTCAGATCGTTTCGGTACGATGTACCATATCATGCGGTACGATGTACCAATTAAACTAAGTGCTATTATTTTGGATCATATTTCATAAGTAATTTCAAATTTCAAAAGTCAAAACAGATTACATAACTTGAAACCTTAAAAAGATAAACGAAAAGTCACAAAGAAGTTCTAAAAAAGACATGACAAAATAAAACTAAGAAATTACTCCAGCCTTGCTTTTTTTCCTTTGTCATTGTTTTTATCTTCATCCTTCTCCAAATCTTCCCACAGTTCCATGTCTTCAAGCGTTGAGCATTCCAAGTTAGTTGATTCGGGATCCATATCCCACTTCTTGTGTGGTCCTTCTTTATACGATTCAGAAAACCTTGAACTTAGGCGGATGTTAGAATGAACATAAACTAGCTTGTCCGCCCTTTTACAACTAAGCCGGTTCCTCTTCACACTATGGATATAAGAATAGGTGCTCCAATTTCTTTCAGCTGAAGAACTACTTATAGGTTGTGACAAGATCTTCTTCGCCACTTCAGCCAATTCTGGAGTTTCTGCACCATAAGTAGACCACCACGCAATTGCTTCCATTGTTACCGCATCCAAATGAGCAGCATGTAATGAAAAAAGACCTTTCTTCATGGTAAAGGTAGCAAATTGTTGTCGTAACATCTGCTGCTCCACTTTGTTTTCAGCAATGCGATTAAAAGCTTCCACTATGCCTGCTACAACTTCTTTGTCTTTGTTAGGTGCTTTTCTTTGCATGCCACCTGGTGCTAATGTTTCAAGGTAACGCATGTCATAAAATCGAGGAGTTAAAGCGAATCCCAAACAATGTAGAGGTATGCTCATTTTCTCCCATCGTCTCAATAGAATTTGCTCCACTTGAGGGAAATACGAGGCATATATACTCTCCTTCATCACATCTTTAATTTCTCCCAGCATGTTATCCATCTTCTCATATATTTCCCCCATTTTTGTGCCTTCACCATCGCAAAATTTTATCAACAGGAAAATAGGCTTGGTGATTTTTAAGATGTTTTCAACTTCATCCCAAAAGTCATCATCCCTAATAGTGTCAACAACAAGTTGTGCGATCGTTCGAGTGTGTTCATCGCCTTGTTTTGCCCAATCTCTCCACGAATTTAGAGCAATTGTTGTAGAAAGGGCCTCTCTACAAAGGGTTAACCTCTTCAACAAAATGTAATGAGAGGCAAATCGGGTTTTTGCAACCTTTAAAAGCTCCAACTTTGAATTCTCTCTAAACATGGCTAAAGCTTGCCCATGGTTCAAAAAATACTTCACAATCATTTTTCCTTTTTTGTATGTGTCATTTAGCCAAAAAAACTCATTTGCAAAGTCTTTAAAAATGAGATTTAATGTATGCACACAACATGGTGACCAAAAAATATGCTTGTATACCTTTTCGATCTCTTTTCCCGCTGCTTTACAATTGGCTGCATTGTCTGTCATGACGCTAAGAACATTACTTGACCCGACAGATTCAATCGCTTTGGTCAGAAATTCTGCAATTGCCAGTCCACTTTTCTCCTCCCCCGAAAAGTCTTCGGCATACATGAACATAGATCCACGGCTGTTAACGGCAAGAACATTGATAAGCGGTTTATGCTTGACGTTTGTCCACCCATCTGATACGATAGAAAGACCTTGCGAGAACCATGTATCTTTAAATGGTGTTAGATCCTTCTCCACATCTCTAACACATTCGTCTAGTAGAACAGTTCTTGCTTTCTCACTAGATGGCGCTTTATAACTTTCCGGTGCCTTTTTTATTGCGCTTATCATTTCTTGAAACTGTGGATTTCGTAAAACGTTAAACGGAATTCCGTTTGCACATAATGCCCTCACAATCTTTAAATCAACCACACTTCTCTCCATTATAGAAAACGATTGCTCTATCGGCTTCTTAGAGCTTAAATTATGTTTTTTTGTCACTAAGGAGCTTTTTAACGTCTTAGAAACTCCTAGCTTCTCGACCTCTTTGACCCTCCTTTGCACCCGTTCATAACTTTCTCGGTCCTTGATTAGAGCAGGACACCTTTTGATATCAGTCCTTTTTCCCGCTATAGCTCCAAAAAAGTGAGTGTGTATTCTAGTGTAAGAACTTGTAAACTGTCCACCACAATGTTTACACACCCACGTTTTAGCACCGCCTGGATTTTTACCACCACCAGCACCTATCAACCTAACTTCATCCAACAGAGGCTTATCATTTACAGCATCTTGTTGTTGCCGTGTACCTAATTCAGATTATAGAACGTCACAAAAAGGTGAAACTAATAACTCTCTGATCTAAAACACATACATAATATAAAACTAATAAAACTCATCCCCAACATACATCAGACTCTGAACTAATATAAAACTAATAAAACTCATCCCCACCATAGTAAAACTAATATAAAACTAATACAACTCATCCCCACCATAGTAAAACTAATATAAAACTAATACAACTCATCCCCACCATAGTAAAACTAATATAAACTTATAAAGTATAAACAGAATACCTTGTGACTCCTTAGTAGCATTCTGGTTCTGGTTGTTGTCTTCCTCCTCCCCAAGATCAATAAAATCATCATGCAATGCCTCTAATTGCTGTCCAATATCATCTCCAACACTTCGTTTTTTTCCAAACACCATGATTGAATATAAAAGTAGAGAAAAGAAATTGGATTCAAGAATGGATTTGCGAAGAGTACTGATTGAGGGTAGCCTATATATAGGATTGAGGGTAGCCTATATTTAGGCGTAATTGGTTGCATGTGAATTCAGAATCAAGATTGGGGGGATTTTTTAAAAATAGAGACTTTCCAAATTCTGTCTTACTTTCCATCTTCTTTTTGGTACGACGTTCCATGTAATTTGTATACACGTTCTGAATTCACGCAAATCACGATCCCAATAGCAAACAATACGATTGAATCTATGAGTTGGGAACGCAGATTATAACTTTGAAATCGCAATCCGGGTCGATCCGGGATCGCGAACGTACCGGATTTGGGATCGATCGAACTGGATCGGAGATCGTGGGTGATCTGGCGAATTATGTGACTATGAGCACAACCGCTTATGTCAATCATGGTCTCCATCTCATCAAGCCATTTTAAAGCATCAATGGCTCCCTTCTCACCCGTAAAGTCATGGGGCTTACATGAGACGAAATACTTGTACCTGCGCCCATCCTTAGAGTTGCGGTGCTCATTTTTGACAATATTCTTTACACTTTGCTCACTCTTAGTTGTAGAGTAGTGAGACTTTTCAGTTTCTTAGTGGGGTTTGGAAACAGATTTCTCCTTTGGTACTGATAGTTCCGGTCCTTTAAACTTAGCCATGAATTCGGCCATAGCTTTACCGAGTTCATCGGCAATTAAGGATCGAAGATTATTTTCTCCGTCCGAACGGTCTCGGTGATCGTAGTCATCACTACCGTTTTTCTTAGATATATTGCCAATATGCAGGCTCGCCATTTGTTCAGTCGGGAGCTATATCACCATCAGTAAGAATTTGGGATATTAGTAGCAGATCAATTAAATAATAGAAAAGAATTTGAAATCGGATTTCATTAAATTGAGAGATTACAATACACTATCCTATATAGACTTTTGGAATTGAAATACAACATTGTCTATTAGTGGACTTTTTGAAAAAAAAAACAGAACACAATAAAAGAAAAGAGTCTTCAGTTGTCCCCTTTCGTCATATTCGTTATTCCTCTTCTTGTTTCACCCTGCTTGATGTTGGAGGGTTTAATGGTTCGTTAAAGTTTTCCAGGTGAGGAATAGAGGAGGTATTAGCGGATTCCAACGATAATGAATAGTATGGGTCACGTATTGGAAACTGACTTGTGTAAACATGGTTTGGGATATTTAAGTTAGGAGGTAGAAAGTATGGATCGTCACCATCCACCAGTGTTGGTTCTGATGTCTGGTTTGCAGGTTTGTCAGTTTGGGCTATAGATGGGGGAACGATGTATTAGCCATATGTGGAGGGTAAAGAACTCATCCTTACGCCTGGTCGTATAGACATCCTTGGTTTAGTACAAAAACTTCTGATTCCTTGGCTTTGGATGGAAATTTTCTCCAAAAGGGAATAACATGGAATCATCATCAGCGGTCTCCTTTCCGAGAGGCATTTTCCTAAAAATTTATAAAAATCGATAACTATATATATAATGAGAGCAGTAGTCCTAGGTTCAGGTCTAGAACTCAGAGTAGTCTTATGGAATCTGCATTTGTGATATTTGAGTTTAAACACAAAAGGCTAGTGTCTAATTCACTCAAATTGTAGCTCTGATACCAACCTGTCACACCCTGATTTCTGGTGGACCCGGATGGGTCATGACGATTGGATAATAGATCACAATTTAATAATAATGCAGCGGAAGTATTAGAGTAAAAATATTCATAAAATTTAAAAGTGTTGAATATACAAATTAAAATTGTTCAAGTGTTCAAATAAAGCCCACATGCGGGATCGAGATAAAACGAAGCTTAGACATCATAGGCCCTAAGCTATGAATTGCAAATTGCATAGCCTTTATCATAGCCCACCCAGATTCCCAGCCTAACATCAAGGTTCGGTACCTGCAGTTCAATCTTTTGAAAATAAGTCAGCTTTCGTTGGTAAATACAATTCATTGACTCAATTTGAAAATCTTTTTTTTTCAAAAATGATTTTATACATAGAGAAAACGTGTAGGTAATCATTTAATATTTCTTGGGATTTTGTCTTGTCATCAGATTTACATATTTGTCATACAATGGGAACCAGATATCAAAGCCGGTCATTTTCAGTGCTATAATGATTAAGGTACAAACCAAAGTTGAATAACGTGTCTTACATCCAGTATCCCTACCTCGTCACGTTATTCTGTATGGCCATATTAGTTCATGAGTCGGGACGCCCAGGCACGGTACCAATAACCCCCAAATGTTGCAGTTATCAAATAAAACGGATTAAACTGAGTTCTTACATTTATGAGTTATCATAGGCGACTCATTTATGTAATACCCACTCCAAGTGGCGTATTCGTCATACCCTAAGTTTAAAAACAAAATAAGTTAAGAGTATTTACCTTTTAGCTAGCTTCCAACAGATAACGGTTTTAGTATAGTAAAAGCCGTAAAGTCAAAATATCAAAACTTAAGTCTGGATATCTGGGGGGTTCTATAGTTCGGAGTGAACAGATTCAGTTATTTGTGAGAAATGTATACGGGTCATAGGTTAGTCCCTTAGACATGACCCGTTAATTAAGAATAAGATCGGATCGCTAGATTAAGCGTAAATTGCTTAGAATGTGGTTTAAACCTATCCAAGTGTAAAGACTCAATGGATTAATGTTAAGTAAACCAACATTCTGATTTAGAAAGGCTTAAAAAAGTTTTGACCCGCTACGCCTAGTTTATGCGAACTAGGTTCGCATAACTAGTTATCCGCGTAAAGACGGGTTCGGAAGGTCGGATGAGTTTATGACAAGATCAAATATTAAAATACATTTTTAGTTGAAGTATATACTGTTACACAGTCAGATTATAATTCGGTTTAGTTTAAAACCATTCAATTAACTCATTTAACAACATAAGGGCATTGTGGTCATTTTTAACAATATATTCAAGACTTGTCATTTAACTCATCAAACGGAATGACCATGTGGTATAACTTTAGAGAGTTATACTCAATAATATTATGGTCTCAAAACAAGTTTAAAATAGGTCTAAACGTTGATCAAACGGGTCAGAATCAAAACTCAAAGCAAAAGTCAAACTGCTTGACTTTTGACATAAAATGAGACTCTAAACTGAATTGGACAAGTTGGGCATGCTAACATCAGTTTATATAAGTTGTAAAACTGATATATATGTTAAATCAAATGAGTTATAAGTTATAGAAACCATTTACAACATTTATGAATTTATTCAAAAGTTTGACTTTTACGTAGCATGCTCGACTTAACAATTCAACTAATAAACGTAATAATCCGAAGGTATGTTCAGAGAGGGATAACCAACGTTATTACGATAACGTAGGAAAGTTCGGGTTGAACTTTAACTTGACCAATTTGGTCAGAGGCTAAAGTCAAGCAGAAAGTCAATTGTTTGACTTTTAGCTTAAAATAACTAAATAAAATGAAATAGAACAGGGGAAACACTTACTTGGAAGTGTTTGAGCATAATAGAACTATGAGGAGAGTCCTCTTTGTAATGCCTCGCCTTTCATAGCTTTTCATTTTTAGAAATATCGTATCGTATTTCTATTTTCGAAAACTCGTTTCCTTTGTAATCGTATTTCGTTTCAAACCATTGTAAATCTGAGACTTTGATCGTAATGAAATGAATCTTTTATACATGTTTATACATTGATACGTGCATTCATTTGAGACATGATTCGTAATTCGCATAAACATAAGTTTAATTCGTAAACAATTATCGTGCATTCGTAATTCTTAAACCTTCCATACATTCAAACACTTGGTTGTTCGATTATTAGATTAAGTTATATAATTTTCACTTGATACAAATCATATATACTTGTTACATTTGATATATTTCACACACTTATTAAATCACATTTTATGTTTAATTAAAACATGATTAAAATACATACTAGGCCTTAAACATGTTAGATTATACTTTAGACATATTAAATACATAACATTAGTCTTAATTATACAACTTATATTATTTAATCAACAAAAAAATTAAAAAAAAATGGCAGCAGGTCTGATCGGACAGCCTATATGGCTGCTTCATTTGATTTTTACAATGTTTAACCCACCTAAACACATAATGCTTTCATAGTTAGTTATATTGTGCACTAACCTAACAAATATAATAGGCACAACTACCTAAATTATATGTTAATATGACAAAAAAAATAAATAAGACAAGGCTGTGAACAGCCTATCCGATCGCCACTTTCAGCCTGCTTTCTTTGTTTTGTTATTAATATTTAATCCTCAACTAATTACCATTAATGCCAACCACCCAAACCCTAATCCTTCCCCTATAAATACCACTTAATCCCGGCCTTTTTACCACTTTTGCAACACTTAAACACTCCAAAAACTCTCCCTAAACAAGCTGAGTTCAGCAGTCTACATCAGAAAGTTTCAGCTTTTCCAAGTGAGTTTCAACTCACTTTCACTTCACTTTTCTACTCTTTTCTTTTTCTTTACACTTGGAACACCTCTAGGGGTGTTTCCATAGGTTTTCCATGGAAAAACCAAGATGGAACATCACCATATTTGAGGTCAAAAGTGCAAGAAACTTTCTGATGGAATAAACTTCTTTAAACTTATGTTTTCTTCAAGCAAACTTGTGTTCTTGTGCTTCAAATCAAGTCCATGAATAGTGAGCCTAAACAAGGTTGTTTCATAAAAATTAGGAGGTGTTAATTTCCTCTAAACTTTCTGTTTTGTAAGGGTTTTTAACCCACAAGTGTTGTATCATTCCAAGCTTGTTCTTGTAACAAGACTTGTTTTTGGTTGTGTGTGATTACTTAGAAGCCTTGGCTATCCTACCTTCAATCCACCACCTCACTTGATGATTTGTCCCTTGAGTAGTATGTATATTTCATTTCCATTTCATTTCATTCATGACCATCCGAGTTGTTCTTGTGACAACTTGTGCATTGGTGAATCTTATGAAAGAGGCTAAGCAAAGGTTATCCTCCTACCTCCATGCATGACTTCTATGAACTTCCATGACAAACATGTTGGACTTATTACATAGCTATATAATATATATTAAATATATAAATACACAACCGAACCTTTGATGATAATCAAGTAACTAGTTGTCATGGTAGTAAGTTATATCATCTAAGACTTAAAACTCTCGTTACGATTCAAATGGGTATATTAACCCATGAAATCATTTTAACCCATACGGGATTCATAGTGTAAAAAATGAGTGTTTAAGCCTAGATGATTACTTTCTCTTATACATACTTTGTGTACTTTAAATTCCGAATCTAAAATCTCCGTTATCATCCGAGTACTAACACACCTATGTTTCCTCGTGTAGGAGAACTCGGTGTTCCATCTCCAAACCAACAACTCTTCACGGATTAACAAGTGGAAGCTTGCAAAACCGTGAGTACACTTGACCCCTTTCCTTTTAAACACTTTGGGTTGTAACATGTTAACGTACTAAATTCACAAACACACACTTAAACATATTTTATTCTCAATCCGTTATACATGCTACTCGATATACTTAGGTTCATGCTAGATTCAAACTTTGCTACTTTTCATTAACTTAGCTAGCCGAAACTTAACATATATAGCACTATAGGAGTAGCACGCTGCCCGTCGGGGTCTTGTTAAGCTTTTTATTCATAATTAGTCTCGTTACTTTTGTGGCGAGGGACACTTATAATTCTTGTGGACACTTGGGGTTTGACATTTAGTATTGCATGCTAGTTTACCTTGTATACAATTGCCATGTGGATTCGAGTAATTCCTCTATACTTATGTTATATATTACAAACTTGTGTACTCGCCAATGCTTTTGCGTTGAACCTTTATTTTTAACATGTTACAGGTTGATGATGATGCTATGACGAATTTAGTAGGGACGACCTAGAAACACGCTTGATATACTAGATTTGATTATTATGTTATGTTAAACTTTGTCATATTTGTCTTTTTGTTGTTGTAATTTGAATTTCTTGTATTGTACTTGAAAATTTTGATTATGAATGAAATCGGTATTGAACTTAATTATTGTCGCAAATAGTGTTATGTGTGATGAGCATCTATTTCTTCTCACTCCGATGATTCCACCATTAGTTGGGGTGTGACAGATTGGTATCAGAACCATAACTATAGGGAATTAGGTAGAATTGCTATGTTCGACCTAGTCTATAGTAGGTACCATACTTTTGGCCATTCTTGCTATTTGCTTAAAATGTTATTTCTTCTTATTTGCTTCTTCCATTTCTTTTTGTCTTAATACATACAATATGTCTTTCCTAAGACATTTTACACAATACACGTTGAAGACTTGAAGACACTCGTAATATAAACGAGACGAGTTACCAAAATAGGCGTGAAACCCATAATTTGTTAAACGACTCTCGTTCCGCTTATGCTTTATTTTGCACGAAATTACGCCATCAAGTTAGGAGTGAAATCCACATCTTGATGGTAAATTTCCAATTTAAATTCTAGTGGACCCTCGTCAAAGTGTCAAAATTAAATTTTGACCCGACGAGTACCAACAACACTTAGGGTACGAAATTGTCAATTAGGGGTGAAACCCGCATCTTGTCGATTAAGTCCCATTCCTCGATTTTCAATCCGCCAAAAAAGTTTCGATTGTTTCAATCGATTAGTGACGTGTAGTAACTGGAAAGGTAAGATACCGTTAATCGCTTCTCGACGAGAGTATTTTACCTATTGGCCAAAGCACGTTTCCCTAATTTGAAAGGACTTTCGATTCACTTTGGAATAATCTACGTTTCTAAACCCGAAACAATCTTATGTTTTATTGAGCCTCCCTTTTATGTTAATTCAATTTATATGTGATTTTATACTTGTTACCTCATTCATTTCAAAACCGTTACACGATTCGCACGTCTCTCGCAATAAAAAACAATAATAATCCCGTGAACAAACTAAATTTATACTCTTTTACGCATTCATACGTGTTAATGCTTGTTGAATACTTGTTAAATACATGCAAATTATGTGAATCATACGTGCTACATGAAATGCTTACGTGCTTATACATGCAAAACTTTATTTTGAATTATGATCAAGTCTAATCCTTTCCTTCTCTTTAGATTCTTTAGATGTCTTCCAACAGCATGTCAAAGAAGACCAAGAAGGGTTCCAACTCCAACACGATGTCCAAGAAGGACTGTATGAAGTTTATGGCCAAGCAAATGGCAAAGATCATACCAGACATCATCAGCAAGATCCAAACCAACCCCGATTCACCCCGTGGTTCCGTTGACTCGAAAGTGGAAGCACCTAGGTCAACGTTCCACTTTAAGCAGTTCATAGCCTGTAAGCCTCTCGAGTTTACTGGCAAAGATGGTGCCACTGCCATGATGAACTGGTTCAATGCTATCGAACTCACCTTCCTCCAAAGCGGGTGTCCAGACAACCTGCGAACCCTGAAAGTGACAGGGGTATTCCGTTCGAGGGCTCTCGAATGGTGGACCTCCAAGCGTAACAAACAAGGAAGTGACGCAACCCACGCCTTGCCCTGGGACGAACTGAAGCAACTAATGAAGGACCAGTTTTGTCCTGCCCATGAGCTTCAAAAACTCAAAAACGAGCTTAGGAATTTAAAGCAAGTTGGGAGCGACAACGATGGTCTGACAGCGCGCTTCAAATAACTCAGTGTTCTCTGTCCAGGATAGGTCGACACCGTCCCAAAGCCGTTTTCAAATACATTCGCTGCCTTCCACCCACCTTAATGAACCATGTTGCGTCTACCTGCCACAAAACCCTCGAGGATATATTCCGTATATCCGCTGAACTCAACAACAATTGTATTCATCATGGAACCTTCGACAAGGTTTCAACGAAGAGTGCACACCAAGCAACCACCGACACCACCACCGTTGAACCCTTACCCTCCCAGCCACCCATGAAAAATAAGAACAAGAAGCGGAAGGCATCTAGTCAGAAGTGTGCAGTTGTTACTCCGCAAAACCCGATACCTTTACAATCAGTTCCCGCTACCTCAAACCTTGAGCCGCAAAAGAGGAACTACACTGGGCCGTGGCCCAAGTGTAACCAATGCTCTTATCACCATCCCGTGAACACCCCATGTCACAAATGCGCAATCTGTGGCAGGTTTGGACATTTCGTCGATCGATGTCGCCTTAACCAAAAACCCAACCAAGACTAGGTTATTGTTGTAAACCCTTCCCCTAACCAGGTTCAACCCCAAGACACTCCGGTGCGAGCATGTTTCAAGTGTGACGACCTTAATCATCTCGCCAATGTTTGCCCCCAATGCAATCAACCTCAGCCACTACAGCAGCAACAAAAACAACAACAGCCTCAGTAGGCTTGAGGTCGAGCATTTGTCATCATTGTTGCTCAGGCTCAGAACGCTAATGACGTCATTACTGGTATGTTCCTCGTCAACCATGTTTATGCTTCGTGTTTATTTGATACTGGCACCGATAAGAGTTTTGTATCTATAGAATTCGAACCTATGCTTAAGTGTAAACGCTCTAAGTTACCAAGATCATTCGCTGTCGAAGTTGCAAATGGTAAATTCGTCACTGTCGACTCCGTTCTTTCTAAGTGTTCTTTGAATCTCAACGATCATACATTTCCGATTAACCTCATACCTATGCAAATGGGTAGTTTCGATGTCATAGTATGTATGGACTGGCTTAGGCTAGTTCGTGCTGAAGTTATTTGTTCTGACAAGTTCATTCGTCTTCCTCTTCCCAATGGTGATTCTCTACACGTCTATGGTGAGAAACCTTCTCAAGGTCTCAAGCTTATGTCGTGTACTCAAGCGAACAAGTGCTTGCACAGGGGTACCTTCACCTTTCTCGCCCACATTATGGAAAAGAAGGACAAAGGCCCAAGCATAAGTGATGTTCCTGTTGCTCGTGACTTTCCCGATGATCTTGCTGGTCCGCCTCCTGCTCATTCTGTTGATTTTTGAATTGATTTAGTGCCTGGCGCTACGCTCGTCGCTAAGTCCCCTTATCGTTTAGCACCCTCTGAGATGCAGGAGCTTTCGAGCCAACTTCAAGAGCTTCTTGATAAAGGCTTTATACGCCCTGGTACTTCTCCTAGGGGCGCTTCCGTTTTATTCGTCAAGAAGAAGGATGGATCATTCCGAATGTGTATCGACTATCGTGAGCTCAACAAGCTCACTATCAAAAATCGGTATCCACTCCCTCATATTGACGATCTCTTCGATCAATTACAAGGCGCAACTTGTTTTTCCAAAATTGATCTCCGTTCTAGTTATCATCAACTTCGAGTCCTCGAAGAAGATATACCCAAAACCGCCTTTCATACGCGTTATGGTCATTATGAGTTCGTGGTCATGCCCTTTGGTTTGACCAATGCACCTGCAGTTTTCATGGATTTGATGAACCGCGTGTGCAAAGTACTTAGACCGTTTTGTGATCGTCTTCATCGACAATATTCTCATCTACTCCAAGACTCAAGAAGAGCACGAGCGACACTTGCGTCTTATCCTTCAACTTTTACGTGCTGAACGACTTTACGCCAAATTCTCTAAATGTGAATTTTGGTTAAAAGAAGTTCAATTCCTTGGTCATACCATCAACGAACTTGGTATTCACGTTGACCCTGCAAAGATTGAAGCTGTGAAGAATTGGATCGCTCCCAAGTCTCCATCTGAAATTCGTTCGTTTCTTGGTCTAGCCGGTTATTATCGTCGTTTCATTTCGAACTTTTCAAAAATCTTCGTTCTTCTTACCTCCTTCACTCAAAAAGAAAAACCTTTTGTTTGGGGTCTTGAACAAGAGGAGTCTCTCCGAACACTCAAGGACATGTTTTGCAATGCTCCTATCCTTGCTCTTCCTGATGGTAACAATGACTTTGGCGAGTATTACGATGATTTGAACCTTGGTTTTGGTTGTGTCCTTATGCAATGAGAAAAGGTTATCGCTTACGCGTCGAGGCAACTCAAAATACATGAGAAAAACTACACTACACATAACCTTGAACTTGGCGTAGTTGTTTTTGCCTTGAAGATATGGCGACACTACCTTTATGGTACCAAGTGTGTGGTCTTCACCGACCATAAGAGCCTTCAACACATCTTCAACCAAAAGGAACTGAACATGCATCAACGTCGTTGGGTAGAGTTTTTAAACGACTACGACTGCAAAATTCGCTACCATCCAGGTAAGGCAAATGTCGTGGCCGACGCACTCAGTCGTAAAACTTATGTTAAGGGTATTCGTTGTCTCTAACTCATCAACGGTCTTCAAAACCGCATTCATGAAGCTCAATACGCGTCCATTAACTAGGGTAACCTCTACAACGAGACGCTAAGTGGTGCTGAAGAGAGTCTTGTGTCTAAATCTGATGGTATTCTATATCATCTTGACCGCATCTAGATTCCTAATCGTGATAACCTTCGAGACTTCCTATTGAAGGCGGCACACAAATCGAGGTATTCTATTCACCCTGGTGCTGATAAGATGTACCACGACATGCTTACATCTTATTGGTGGCCTGGAATGAAGAAAGATATCACCACCTTCATTTCAAAATGTCTCACTTGTTCCAAGGTTAAAGCTGAACACCAACGTCCCTCTGGCTTGCTCGAACAACCAGAAATTCCTGTCTGGAAATGGGAGAGCATTGCGATGGACTTTATCACCAAACTTCCTCGTACTTCGTCTGGTCATGACAGAATTTGGGTGATCATTGACCTATTGACCAAATCCGCTCACTTTCTCCCCATTCGTGAAGATTACAAAGTCGAGAGATTGGCTCGTATCTACACGGATGAAATCATTTGTTGTCATGGTATCCCCATTGACATCATTTCTGATTGTGACGGTCACTTTACGTCTCGTCTTTGGCAAACTTTTCAATCCCCTATGGGTACTCTTCTTAACCTTAGCACCGCTTTTCATCCTCAGTCTGACGGACAAACCGAGCGTACTATCCAAACTCTAGAGGATATGCTTCGTTCATGCGTAATCGATTTTGATGTCAACTGGGATATGCACTTGCCTTTGATCGAATTCTCGTACAACAATATTTATCACGTGAGTATTCAAATGGCACCTTTCGAGGCATTGTATGGTCGTAAGTGTCGTTCGCCTCATTGTTGGCACGAGATCGGAGAAGCTCAAATCACCGGTCCCGAGCTTACACAAGAGACGACGGACAAGATTTTAAAGGTTCGAGAAAACCTGCTGAAAGCCAGAAGCCGACAAAAGAGTTACGCCGACAAGTGTCGCAAACCATTTGTCGCAACCCCCGATCCCTAATCCTGGGAACGGGCGGCCGCGAGCCAGTTTCGGTGGTATCGCGTATTGTCTAATTTGGCAGCGGAAATTTTCATCATGACCGTAGTTAGGAAACATTGATCAGAGTAAAATACCACGTTTTCATAACATTAAACAAATGGGTTAAAACCCAAGTTCGTAGTACACACATTTTCATAGGAATAAATCCTATTTTATTAATAAAAACATCTATTTTATTTTAGGTAACTTTATTGCCACTTTTCCAAGTCTTCAGTGCTGTCCAGCTGGCTTCTATTTGGCTTTCACAGTTTGTTACCTGAAACGCGTTTTAAAAACATTTGTCAGTGGGAAATACTAGTGAGTGAATCCCAGTTTAATCAAGTTTAAATAAAATCCCATTGTACAGTATTGAGGGCGATCCCGCAATTATATTTGTTTCCAAGACATCACAATTAACATACATGGTACTATCGAACCCGACTTGTGGAAATGTTACTCCTTGACCAGGTGGTAACAAATTTTGTATACAAAACCCCAACATACTCATGATAATTGTATTCTTATAAATACTCAATAACTGCTTAATAAATAATTAATTAAGTGAGGTTTTGTAAAAACAGTTAACAAAAAGTGGATCAACTCACATTGTTGTCTTAGATTTTCCGTAAGGGTTTCCTGAGAATTATCTATAATTTACACAAATGTACACGCGTTAGTATAATAACCCATTTTAACATTAGTAATACCCTCCCCGAGATGGCATTCCAACGACTACGTCGGGCAGAACCACGACAGCCGTTACGGAACCCTAGGTCAATCGGGCAGCGTATCTAATATGTATCCAGGGGTTATAATACTTACAATGGAGCAGAACTTCGCTATTTAGGGGGTATTATACCCGAGTATAAAGCTTATTATCAGAAATGAAGATTGAGAAAGAAACTTTGAACGAATTCGAATGAAATCCAATGGCCTGCTTATATAGTTGTTGAGTCTGGTTCTCTCGCGGCCCGCGTAACACAAGGGCAGGGCCTACGTGGCCCGCGTTGACTCCAGGTCAACATGTAGCCCATCCGGATCAGCCACTAGACTCGATATGTGTTGGGCCACGTGGCCGCACCGGGCTGTGCCACCTTTTGAGCCTCTCGCGGCCCGCGTTAACTAACGGGGGTCTTACGCGGCCCGCCTAAACTTAAAAATCAAAGAAATTAGGTTTTAACCTTTAAACCGCCCGCGTAAGGTGTGGGGTGGGGTCTACGCGGCCCGCCTCAACTTAATAATCAGATTATTAATTATTTTTATTAATATTTAGGGTATTCGGGGCCCGTTTGCACGTATGGGGTGTATTTTGGACATAATGGGATATTTTAAAATATATTAGGGTGTTGGAAAATAATCGAGGGTGTCGATTTTATTGAGGGGTGTTATATCCTCCCCACCTTGTTTTAGAGCTCGTCCTCGAGATCTACTGGAACAAGTGTGGATATTTCCTTTGCATTTCAGATTCAAGCTCCTATGTGTACTCAGGTCCTCTTTTGGAGTCCCACTTCACTTTGACCAGAACTAATCTCTTGTGCTTGAGACTCTTGACTTTCCTGTCTTCAATCTGTAGAGGTCGTTCTACAAACTTGAGTTGTTCATTTACCTCTATATCCTTAAGAGGTACCATTAGCGATTCATCAGCTAAGCGTTTCTTGAGATTAGATACATGAAACACATCATGTATTCCTGCAATTTCCTCTGGCAGTTGTAGCTGATAGGCTACAGGTCCTATTCTTCTAATAATCTCAAAAGGTCCAATATACCTGGGACTTAGCTTTCCTCTTTTGATGAATCTTACTACCCCTTTCCAAGGAGAGACCTTCAACAATACTTTGTCTCCTACTTGAAATTCCAATGGCTTGCGTCGGTTATCGGCATAGCTCTTCTGTCGATCACATGCTGCTTTTAGTCGTTCCTTGACTTGAATAATCTTGTCGGTTGTTTCTTGTACTATCTCAGGTCCAGATAGTTGCTTTTCCCCAATTTCTGCTCAACAGACTGGGGTTCAACACTTTCGTCCATAAAGTGCTTCGAATGGTGCAGCATTGATACTTGTGTGATAACTATTATTATAAGAAAATTCTATTAAAGGTAAGTGATCGTCCCAATTACCTCCGAAATTAATTACACAAGCTCTAAGCATGTCTTCCATTGTTTGGATTGTCCTTTCGCTTTGTCCGTTCGTTTGAGGATGATAAGTTGTGCTTAGATTTAACTTGGTTCCCATGGCTTTTTGGAAACTTGACCAAAAATGAGAGGTAAAGCGGCTATCTCTATCAGAAACAATTGATAAAGGTATTCCATGTAAAGAAACGATTTAATTTACATACAATTTAGCTAGCTGTTCCATACTGAAAGTCTCTTTCATTGGTAGGAAATGAGCTGACTTAGTTAGTCTATCTATAATCACCCAGATTGTATCATTACCTTTCCTTGTTTTGGGTAATTTAGTAACAAAATCCATTGTTATTAATTCCCATTTCCACACTGGCATTTCTAGTTGTTGTAACAAACTTGAGGGTTTTTGGTGTTCAGCTTTAACTTGTGAACAAGTTAAACATTTAGAAACATAGGCTGCTATGTCCTTTTTCATTCCTATCCACCAGAAATTTTTCCTTAAATTCTGATACATTTTATCATTTCCTGGATGCATCGTATATTTAGACTTATGGGCTTCTTCTAATATATGATGACGTAGGTTTCCTAATTTAGGTATCCACATTCTCTTTTTATGGAATCTCCAAATTCCATCTATTCCTTGTTCTAATTCCTTAATCATACCTTTTAATTTTTCAGCATCATCCTTGATTACTGATTCTTGTGCTTTTCTGATTTGATCATTTAAATCTACTTGTAGATTTAATTTAAGGGAACGTACCCTTTTTTGACTTTTCGTGATATTTTCGGCTTAAAGCGTCTGCTACTACATTTGCCTTTCCTTCATGATACTGGATATCACAATCACAATCATAATCACTAAGCATCTCCATCCAGCGTCTTTGTCTCATATTTAACTCATTTTGCCTGAAAACATACCTTAAACTTTTATGATCAGTGAATATGGTAAACTTATTACCATAAAGGTAATGTCTCCAAATCTTAAGGGAAAAAATTATAGTTCCTAATTCCAAGTCATGGGTTGAATAATTTTCTTCATGATTCTTAAGTTGCCTAGATGCATAAGCTGTAACCTTTTGGCGTTGCATTAATACACATCCATAACCTAATTTGGAAGCGTCACAATAGACTACAAAGTCTTCAGTTCCTTCTGGTAACGCTAGTAGGGGTGTATTAGTTAATCTTTGCTTAAGAATTCTAAAAGCTTCTTCTTGTTTTGGTCCCCATTCAAACTTAATGGATTTACAGGTTAACTTAGTTAAAGGAATGGCTATTCAAGAGAAATCTCGAATAAATCTTCTATAATAACCAGCCAATCCTAAGAAACTTCTAACCTCGGTTGGTGATTCAGGGTTTTTCCATTTGGTAATTGCCTCGATTTTTGTTGGATCCACATGAATTCCTTCATGATTGACTAAGTGTCCAAGAAATTGTACCTGTTCTAGCCAAAACTCGCACTTTGAAAATTTAGCATAAAGCTTTTCCTTTCTTAATAAACTTAGAAGTGCGTGCAAATGCTTTGCATGTTCCTCTTTACTCTTAGAGTAAATTAGAATATCATCAATGAAAACAATTGTAAATTTATCCAAATATGGCTTACATATTCGGTTCATCATGTCCATAAATGCAGCTGGGGCATTGGTTAAACCAAATGGCATGACAGTAAATTCATAATGACCATACCTTGTTCTGAAGGCGGTTTTAGGAATGTCCTCTTCCTGTACCTTTAATTGATGATATCCTGACCTTAAATCGATTTTAGAGAAAAATCGAGCTCCTTGCAGTTGGTCGAACAGATCATCGATTCTCGGTAATGGGTACCGATTCTTAATCGTGACTTTGTTCAATTCACGGTAATCAATGCACATACGCATTGATCCGTCCTTCTTTTTAACGAACAGTATCGGCGCTCCCCATGGCGATGAACTTGGCTGTATAAATCCTTTTTCCAACAATTCGTCTAATTGTTTCTTCAGTTCTTGCATTTCGGCGGGTGCCAAACGGTAAGGTGCTTTGGCAATTGGTGCTGTTCCAGGCAATTGGTGCTATTCCAGGCAGTAGGTGAATTCTGAATTCAACTTCTCTGTCTGGTGGTAGTCCTGGTAATTCTTCTGGAAATACATCTGAAAACTGAGACACTACGGGAATGTCTTTTAGTTCTTTTCCTCTAGTGTTAGTGATTATGGAAATCAAATACACTATAGAACATTTTCTTATATAACTTGCAGTTTTCATCACAGAGATGAATTTTGTGGATCTAGATGGTTTATCTCCTTTAATTGTGATCGTTTTACATTTTGGTGAATTTACTTGGATTGACTTTTGATCACATAAAATACTGGCTTTATTGGCTATTAACCAATCCATTCCTAAAACGACATCAAATCCTGCCAGATTCATGGGATAAAGGTTTGCCATAAACTTTTGATTTAAAATTTCTATTCTTGCTCCCTGCAAGATTTCAGAAATCCTAACAGTTTTTTCCATTAGCTGTCTCTACCAGGCATTCTTGTGGTAGTTTAGTTAATGACTGATTTAGAAGTTTGCAAAATGAAGTATTAATGAAACTTTGGTTTGCACCAGAGTCAAATAATACATTAGAAAAAACATCATTAACTAAAAACGTACCAGCTATCACGTCTGGAATCATCTTGGCTTCATCTGCAGTCAGAACAAATGCTCTAGCATTTTTAGTGTTCCTGTTGTTCACAGCTCGAGCCAATTTTGGGCAGTTTGGCCTGATATGACCTTTCTCTCCACAGTTGAAGCACAGTCCATTACTAGATTTTCTCCTGCAATCTTCTTCCTTGTGTCCCGGCATCTTGTAGAAATTGCAAAGAGTGGAGCATTTTCTCAAATGCTTTTTCTTACAGACCTTGCAGAATGGTGCAGAGGTAGAACCCATATTCCTACGGTTGTAATTCCCAGAACGGAATTCTTGAGTAAGCCTTTGGGTTAGGTTTATCCTCTGTTCTTCTTCTCTAGTACGGATTAATTCATCTGTCATGGTATTCGCTAGTTCTACAGCTTCTTCTATAGTTTGAGGTCTAGCTGCCTTGACTACATGTCTAATCTCTCCGATTAATCCCCAGATGTAACGGGAGATTAATACTGGTTCAGGTGATGCAAGGGTTGGTACTATTCTAGCATATTCAAAGAATGTGGTAGTATAACCCTTACTATCTACCCCGGTCATTCTTAAGTTTAAGAATTTATTTGCTATCTGTTCTTTTTCATTGGGAGGGCAGAATTTCCTTTATACCATATTCTTAAATTCCTCCCATTCCATGTTGTAAATCCTATCACTTCCTCTTGATTGGAGGATAGTGTTCCACCATTCTAAGGCTGGGTTCTTAAACAGATTAGAAGCAAACATTATTTTGTCTTCTTCAGCACACTTGCTTATTTTTAAAACAGCCTCAGTCTTCTCTATCCAGCGTAGAGCTGCAATGGGTCCTTCATTGCCCGAGAATTCTATTGGTTTGCAGGACCAGAATTCCTTATAAGAACAACCGTAAGACACGGTTCTTCTTCTTTTGGGAATGGGCACTTGGAGTATAGGTCCATTATTCACGCTGTTTTCTGGTTCAATTAGTCGCTTACTGCTATGTTTACTTTTATTATTCGCTTCTTGAATCGTTTGAATAATAAATGGCATTGCATCTATGATTCCTTGTGCCACTATGTGTTGAACGGCACTATTATCCATTTGGTTTCCATTGTTATTGATGCTCGGATTCTCATTAACCACGTTAATGTTACTCTGGTTATCGTTATTCAGATTTCCTTGATTTCCTTCGTCGGCCATCTGAATTTTAAACATTTACCCCGTATTAATATCACAAAATAATATTTAATATAGTCATTCACATGACACGCAATCTAACCAAAAGCGTCGATCATTGCGACTTTACTTTATTCATCTATTATGCATCTATTACACACCAGTACTGAAATAAAAATTACAATACCAACTGAAATAGAATCACACTAATAGTAGTAGGCATCCGTACACACATATTTTATTTTTATTATTTTATTATTATTATTATTATTACCGTCCCCCCATCACATTCACGGATATGGATTCATCCAGAAATCCATATTGCGCTCGTCATACTTCCAGACGAGTCGCTCTCCCACCTGTCTCATCCGTTCACTACTTTCTAGAATTTTCTCACCAAATGTCCTAAGTTCTTGTACGTTTTCTGCACTCATTGGGGGTGCAGGTTCTAGGACTGGGTTCGGAATCTGGGGTGCGGGTTCTTGATATGGGGGTGTAGGTGCCTGGAATCGGTAAGGATCTTCCAAAATATCCCTAATATATTCATCGTGGAAATAGGGATCTAAAGGATCCAATCCTAGGTAGGCTCCTACATTCTGCATGGGTGTGTCTTCATGTATCGGGTAGCGTTGCACATAGTCCCTAACGTCATCCCACCAGGGATCGTAATTTGGGTCTAAGGGATTTGGTGCAGGTACCCTAGGTATTTCTTCCGGATTGAAGTCATGCATCTCTACTTGGTTTTCAGGGTTTTCTATCTCCATGGGTTGATCAGGGATTGGTGGCTGTGGTTGGGGTGCTATTATTTGCTCCAGATTAGGGTCGGCTGCAGTGGTTGCTAAGATGTGAATATTGGCTATACCCCTATTTATCATATCCTGGGCATAGGCATCTGTCTCTCTCTTGGCTGCTGCTAATACCCTCTGATCTTGTAACTTTTTCATACGCTTCCTACGCTCGTGTGCCCCTAGATGAAACCATCCCCTCTTTTTTTGAGGAAATGGCTCTTCTGACTGAGCCTTAAACACAAAGATTCCTTCTTCCGTATCAGCAGAGTACCCTGAGAGGGCAGGCTGAGAAGAAGAGGTGCCTTCGCTTCTAGGCGAACCAGACAATTGACGATACGCATCAGATGGTCCTTGGTCGCTCATACTGTAAACTAACAAATAGTCAAATAACACATAGCAATAAATACAGTTATGCACGTATTTCCGTAATTTATTTCCTAACACTTTACATTTTGATGTCAGCAGATCACCTCTGTGGCTGAATCAGTGGCTTAGCTCTGATACCACCTTCTGTCGCAACCCCCGATCCCTAATCCCTGGTAACGGGCGGCCGCGAGCCAGTTTCGGTGGTATCGCGTATTGTCTAATTTGGCAGCGGAAATTTTCATCAGGACCGTAGTTAGGAAACATTGATCAGAGTAAAATACCACGTTTTCATAACATTAAACAAATGGGTTAAAACCCAAGTTCGTAGTACACACATTTTCATAGGAATAAATCCTATTTTATTAATAAAAACATCTATTTTATTTTAGGTAACTTTATTGTCACTTTTCCAAGCCTTCAGTGCTGTCCAGCTGGCTTCTATTTGGCTTTCACAGTTTGTTACCTGAAACGCGTTTTAAAAACATTTGTCAGTGGGAAATACTGGTGAGTGAATCCCAGTTTAAATAAAATCCCATTGTACAGTATTGAGGGCGATCCCACAATTATATTTGTTTCCAAGACATCACAATTAACATCCATGGTACTGTCGAACCCGACTTGTGGAAATGTTACTCCTTGACCAGGTGGTAACAAATTTTGTATACAAAACCCCAACATACTCATGATAATTGTATTCTTACAAATACTCAATAACTGCTTAATAAATAATTAATTAAGTGAGGTTTTGTAAAAATTGTTAACAAAAAGTGGATCAACTCATATTGCTGTCTTAGATTTTCCGTAAGGGTTTCCTGAGAATTATCTATAATTTACACAAATGTACACGCGTTAGTATAATAACCCATTTTAACATTAGTAATACCCTCCCTGAGACGGCATTCCAACGACTACGTCGGGCAGAACCACGACAGCCGTTATGGAACCCTAGATCAATCGGGCAGCGTATCTAATACGTATCCAGGGGTTATAATACTTACAACGGAGCAGAACTTTGCTATTTAGGGGGGTATTATACCCGAGTATAAAGCCTATTATCAGAAATTGAGATTGAGAAAGAAACTTTGAACGAATTCGAATGAAATCCGATGGCCTGCTTATATAGTTGTTGAGTCTGGTTCTCTCGCGGCCCACGTAACACAAGGGCAGGGCCTACGTGGCCCGCGTTGACTCAAGGTCAACGTGTAGCCCATCCGGATCAGCCACTAGACTCGACATGTGTTGGGCCACGTGGCCGCACCGGGCTGTGCCACCTTTTGAGCCTCTCACGGCCCGCGTTAACTAACGGGGGTCTTACGCGGCCCGCCTAAACTTAAAAATCAAAGAAATCAGGTTTTAACCTTTAAACCGCCCGCGTAAGGTTTGGGGTGGGGTCTACGCGGCCCGCCTCAACTTAATAATCAGATTATTAATTATTTTTATTAATATTTAGGGTATTCGGGGCCCGTCTGCACGTATGGGGTGTATTTTGGACATAATGGGATATTTTAAAATATATTAGGGTGTTGGAAAATAATCGAGGGTGTCGGTTTTATTGAGGGGTGTTATACCATTGGAATTCGAAGTAGGTGACTTTGTACTTCTCAAGGTATCTCCTTGGAAGGGCGTAGTTCATTTTGGTAAGAAAGGGAAACTCGCACCTCGCTACGTAGGTCCTTTCAAGATTCTCGAAAGGATTGGCAAGGTAGCGTATCGACTGGACCTACCTGAAGAACTCAACAACGTTAATCCTGTCTTCCACGTCTCAAACTTGAAGAAATGTCTAGCTGAAGAAGGACTTCAAGTTCCACTCAAAGATCTTCAAATCAACGAGACTTTGCACTTCATGGAGACACCTGTCGAGATCATGGGCCGAGGAGTCAAGCAATTGAGGCGCAGTCGAATTCCTATCGTCAAGGTTCGATAGGAAGGAAAACGTGGCGCGAAGTTTACTTGGGAACTCAAAAGTGATATGAAGGCTAAGCATCCGCATCTGTTCGTTGCATCTTCCTAAATTTCGGGATGAAATTTTCTAAAGCAGGGGAGACTGCAACGCCTTGCTTTTCACAGCTTTCGGTTTTTAGAAAGATTGTATCGTATTTCTATTTTTGGAAACTCGTTTCCTTTGTAATCGTATTTCGTTTCAAACCATTGTAAATCCAAGACTTTAATCGTAATGAAATGAATCTTTTATACATCGTTTATACATGTTTATACATTGATACATGCATTCATTTGAGACATGATTCGTAATTCGCATAAATGTAAGTTTAATTCGTAAACAATGATCGTGCATATGTAATTCTTAAACCTTCCATACATTCAAACACTTGATTGTTCGATTACAAGATTAAGTTATATAATTTTCACTTGATACAAATCATATATACTTGTTTCATTTGATATATTTCACACACTTATTAAATCACATCTTATGTTTAATTAAAACATGTTCAAAATACATACTAGGCCTTAAACATGTTAGATTATACTTTAGACATATTAAATACATAACATTACTCTTAATTATACAACTTATATTATTTAAACAACAAAAAAATAATAAAAAAAGATGGCAGCAGGTCCCATCGGACAGCCTATATGGCTGCTTCATTTGATTTTTTTCAATGTTTAGCACACCTAAACACATAATGCTTTCATAGTTAGTTATATTGTGCACTAACCTAACAAATATAATAGGCACAACTACCTAAATTATATGTTAATATGATAAAAAAAATAAGACAAGGCTGTGAACAGCATGTCCGATCGCCACTTTCAGCCTGCTTTCTTTGCTTTGTTTTTAATATTTAACCCTAAAATAATTACCATTAATGCCAAACACCCAAACCCTAATTCTTCCCCTATAAATACCACTTAATCCCAGTCTTTTTACCACTTTTGCACCACTTAAACACTCCAAAAACTCTCCCTAAACACAGCTGAGTTCAGCAGTCTACATCAGAAAGTTTCAGCTTTTCCAAGTGAGTTTCAACTCACTTTTACTTCACTTTTCTATTCTTTTCTTTTTCTTAACACTTGGAACACCTCTAGGAGTGTTTCCGTAGGTTTTCCATGGAAAATGTTACACCCACTTTTACATATGGTTAAAACGACATGTAAAAATGTCAAAAATTTAAAATTTTCATTTTGACACATACAATTTCATCAAAATACCCCTTACGGCTGATTATGACATTACGACTATCATCACTTTTAAACTACATTTGTTCAAAATTAACTAACCATGACCATCAACTAATCTACTTACAAAAGACCTTAAATACAAAGGAACGTCTTATAAACCAAAAGAGAGCTTTGACCCATTTGACACGAAAACTTATAAGGAAGCGCATTTTTTGGCATGAGTTGTAGTGTGTTCGATCCAGGCTCGCCGTTATTAAGGATGAGATTTACCTAACATACACAACATCAAAAAATTCGTTAATTCATTATACCTAACAAAACCCATGACATTCATTACTTATCCTTATTCAACCCATTAACAAAATTACCATTTTGCTAACAATCCTTGTTGTAACCATTCTTTTCATTTTAGCATTATTTCCAACATCTCATTAACATTCATATATGCAACCCATTCGACCCGTTAGTAACTAGCCAATGCTCAACCATTATCGTTATTCATCATACAAGTCTTTATTAACCCATTTACAATAGGTCAATTTATATCATACATACTTGATACAATTTAATCATTTTTGACCCGTTTACAATCAAGTCCTTACTTAATCCATTTTACCATCTCATTTTCAACCCATTTCGACCCATTCGAAACGAGTCATACCACATACGTTACTACTTCGTTTTCTAAGTGATTCCTTCTATATTCACCACATAAATTCAATCATGCTCCACTATGCTACTTTTAACTAAGTTTTATGTAAGTTACTAGCATTCATGACTATATAACATTCCAACATACGATCTATTCGTGCGACCCGTTTATATGGTTCGATTACATAGCATACCAACATACCTTCTATTAGTGCGACCCGTTCATACGGTTCGACTACATAACATTCCAACATACATTATTTTAGTGCGACCCGTTCATACGGTTCGACTACATAACCTTCTACATTCTTTAGTGCGACCCGTTTATGCGGTTTGACTACATAACATTCCAACCTACATTATTTTAGTGCGACCCGTTCATACGGTTCGACTACATAACCTTCCAACATACATTCTTTTAATGCGACCCGTTCATACGGTTCGACTACATAACATTCCAACATACATTCTTTAGTGCGACCTGTTTATGCGGTTCGACTACATAACATTCCAACATACATTCTTTTTCTTTGACCCGTTAGTGATGGGTCTATTACACAACCATTCTATAACGCATTTCGAATACCACTATATATATCAATAAACATTACTACAAGTAAACTTTAATCGTACAAGTAACGTACCTCGATTTTGCAAGCCTCGAGGCTTTTTGTTGCTTAAACCTTCTTCCTTCACACCTACATTTAACGTATTCATTTTCTCTTTAGTTCTCATGAAACTGTTTCACCATATACAACGCATACTCACTTTCTAAACATGAATTGTACTAATAATTATCACTTGTTCACATAATTATCATCTATGCATTTCATCGAGCACTTGGTGTGAGTCAATCATTGTTGTTTAGAAATTGTTATTTTTCATGTTCTTACACACCATATTTTTATACATACATAATTCCCCAATCACTCAAATCATCATATCGAATGAACATTAACACAAATATTCATCCTACCTTCTAGTTTACAAGTTAACATCATAATTTTGACTAAAAACTTCTATTCATGATCAATTCTCAAAAACCCACTTCATGATTTATGAGAGCTATCTATCAAAACATATGAACATATCAATTTCATTCAAGTTAGCATTAAAAAATATTTCTAATCATCGTTTCTTCATCAATCAACACTATTCCATGACCATACTTAAGCAATTTGTCAATTTCATCCATACTCTTCATATCAAAATCATCCAAATCGAAAATTACAACTTACCACTTGTTAAACGAGCTTAGATGATCATGTATTAGGGCTCATGCAAGAGATTAACCATCAATTTCCTTTCTAATTTGCTGAATTTTGAGTTTTTGTTCTTGAAGGTGTTCTTCCCCTTCTCCCTCTCTCTAGAATATGTACAAAACACACACACACACTAAAATTTTGCACTTTATTAATCTATAAACCTCAACTTTCCACTTTGCCATAATTGGCCCTTCATGTTTGACCCATACTTAACTTTCATTAAACATCTTCATCTTTTATAAAAACTAAATGTAATCATTTAGTTATGTTATTTTTTCTTTCCAAAAACTTATTAGTTTTTGGTTATGTTTTATAATTTCTTACTAGGACAAATTATGAATATTATAATAATCTTGTATGCACATTTTGGGGTGTTACAGAAAAACCAAGATGGAACATCCCCATATTCGAGGTCAAAAGTGTAAAAACTTTCTATTGGAATAAACTTCTTTAAACTTATGTTTTCTTCAAGCAAACTTGTGTTCTTGTGCTCCTAATCAAGTCCATGAATAGTGAGCCTAAACAAGGTGGTTTCATACAAATTAGGAGGTGTTAATTGCCTCTAAACTTTCTGTTTTGTAAGGGTTTTAACCCACAAGTGTTGTATCCTTCCAAGCTTGTTCTTGTAACAAGACTTGTGCTTGGTTGTGTGTGATTACTTGGAAGCCTTGGCTATCCTACCTTCAATCCACCACCTCACTTGATGATTTGTCCCTTGAGTAGTATCTACATTACATTTCCATTTCATTTCATTCATGACCATCCGAGTTGTTCTTGAGACAACTTGTGCATTGTTGAATCTTACGAAAGAGGCTAAAGGAAGGTTATCCTCCTACCTCCATGCATGAATTCTATGAACTTCCATGACAAACATGTTGGACTTATTACATAACTATATGATATATATTAAATATATAAATACATAACCGAACCTTTGATGATAATCAAGTGATTAATTGTCATGGTAGTAAGTTTTATCATCTAAGACTTAAAACTCTCGTTACGATTCTAATGGGTATCTTAACCCATGAAATCATTTTAACCCATACAGGATTCATAGTGTCAAAAATGATTGTTTAAGCCTAGATGATTACTTTTTCTTATACATACTTTGTGCACTTTAAATTCCGAATCTAAAATCTCTGTTATCATCCGAATACTCACATACCTATGTTTCCTCGTGTAGGAGAACTCAGTGTTCCATCTCCAAACCAACAACTCTTCACGAATTAACAAGTGGAAGCTTGCAAAACCGTGAGTACACTTGACCCCTTTCCTTTTAAACACTTTGGGTTGTAACATGTTAACCTACTAAATTCACAAACACACACTTAAACATATTTTATGCTTAATCCGTTATACATGCTACTCGATATACTTAGGTTCATGCTAGATTCATACTTTGCAACTTGTCATTAACTTAGCTAGCCCAAACTTAACATATATAGCGCTATAGGAGTAGCACGCCGCCCGTCGGGGTCTTGTTAAGTTTTTTATTCATAATTAGCCTCGTTACTTTTGTGGCGAGGGACACTTATAATTCTTATGGACACTTGGGGTTTGACATTTAGTATTGTATGCTAGTTTACCTTGTATACAATTGCCATGTGGATTCGAGTAAATTCCTTTATACTTATGATATATATTACAAACTTGTGTACTCGCCAATGCTTTTGCGTTGAACCTTTATTTTTAACATGTTACAGGTTGATGATGATGCTATGACGAATCTAGTAGGGACGACTTAGAAACACGCTTGATATACTAGATTTGATTATTATGTTATGTTAAACTTTGTCATATTTGTCTTTTTGTTGTTGTAATTTGAATTTCTTGTATTGTACTTGACAATTTTGATTATGAATGAAATTTGTATTGAACTTAATTATTGTCGCAAATAGTGTTATATGTGATGGGCAATCTATTTCGTCTCACTTCGATGATTCCGCCATCAGTTGGGGTGTGACACTCTTGTCTAGAGGAAAGCTCCAAGAGTGATTAGAGTGATAGAGAGTGAATGAGCAAAGATAAGGGGTGATCATGTGGCCTATTTATAGTTGCAAGATCACCACAAGATCATGTCAAGTGTTGAGAAGGCTTCTCAGATGTGTACAAGTGCCCATTGAGGTGTAGGAACCAGAGAAGATGGTGGTAAGTCGGTGCAAGGTGGCAAAACAACAGCAGTTTGTAGCCATCTGTTTTCTGTTCTGTAGGTCCCTTACGGACCGTAAGCTTTATGCCCTTACGGTCCGTAAGGACCTAAGTTACTTGCCCATTACTCCAGCATGCGGACCGTATGCTTATGGTTCTTACGGTCCGTAAGACCTCTTGGCGCACAATATTTCAAATGCCTTACGGTCCGTAAGCCATAAGGCCTTATGGTCCGTCAGGACTTAAGAATAAGAATTTTTCATATTTGACACCTTGGGTTTAATAAGTTATTGATATGTGCAACATTAGTCCCTGTCCTTCCAAACAATGGGGGTTAGTTAGATATCCGGGACGCGTTTGAGTTAACGCACAATAATAGTCCCTCTCCTTCCCAAAGTCGGGATTAGTCAGAGATTCGGGACACGTTTCAGTGAACGTACAGTGTAGGCCCTTCCTCCTTCCACATAGTTGGGATTAGCTGGAGGCAGTGTTGTAAAAGTCAGATTCCAAGGCCGAGTACTCGGTCCTTGGAACCCCTCCGAGGCGACTTCCTCCTAGGCGGACTCTGTTGGTGCATTTAGTGTCTGTTAACTTCGTCTTAATCGAGTCTTATGTCTAGATTGGATAAACGAACACACAACAGGATTAGAATTAGGGTTTGTTTATATGTTAATGTGTAATTTCGCTTGAAAGTGACACAGACCAGTTCAAGCGAAATCAACATGTTAATTTCGCTTGAAATGGGTTGTGACAGTTTCAAGCGAAATCACCTCTAGTATAAATAGGTGATGTGTGTGTTCATTTGTAACGGAATTAGGTCATTGTTTCTGAGCCGAGGTGCTGTGCATTTGTTATTTGAACGTGTAAAAGCTCAGGAAATCAGTAATAGATAAAGATTAGAAAGGAACAAGCTGTGTTGACGTCATTTACATTGATTCCGCCTTTGTATTTGATGATGAACTGCTCAGATTGACTCGTTAGGGTCACACGACGATCCAACAAGTGGTATCAGAGCTCAGGACGAGGAGTTCATACCAATTCAGCTTGA
The DNA here is from genome assembly GCA_030545235.1 of Helianthus tuberosus. NCBI lineage: Eukaryota > Viridiplantae > Streptophyta > Magnoliopsida > Asterales > Asteraceae > Helianthus > Helianthus tuberosus. The sequence goes on from CM060366.1 coordinate 180,163,060, forward strand.
TTTTACCGGATTCTCTTACTTCTACTCATTCTTTTCTGATTTGAACAAGATTTAACGGTTGAAATGGCTTAAAACTCATATATATCAAGCGAAACATAGTTTTAACTAATCCGTGAAAGATTTGGACCTAAAATCAGCTTAAAACTTGATCAAATACATAATTTCGTTTGAAACTGTTCGAAAAATGATGACATCATTGTAATTTCGTTTGAAATAACCTAGTAATTTCGTTTGAATATGCACATTAAACCTAATTTCGTTTGAAGTATCTAGTTAATTCCGTTTGAAACGGGTATCTCGTTTGAAGTGTTTGGCTGATTTCGTTTGAGAAGGTACATTGTTGTAATTTCGTTTGAAAGTCATACAAGATCAGTAATTCTGTTTGAAATCTCAAACGAAATTAGAGATTTCGTTTGAGAGTGCATAATTCCGTTTGAAGTGGTGATATCATTTGAGCAATTCCGTTTCAACTGATTTCGTTTGAAACTCATTTTCATAAAATCAAAAATATTTCTAAGTGTTTGTTAATCGTTTCAGGTACTTGAAAGATGGATGATTACACGAATCCATTCTATGATGTTTTTGCGTTTGCTGGAAACGGTGGGGATGATATTTCAAACGACACATCAAACAACACAAATGAGAAAGCTCCAAGTGCGAAGAAAACTCATAATGATGCTTTGAGTGTAGAAAGTGCCTATGGAACATACAATAAACCTCCAAAACTGTTGGTGATTGAAGATTACAATAGGTGGGCTACAAGATTTGACAAGTTGGTTCAAGCTTTTGCATATCCAAGCTGGAAGAGTTTAAAGATTGGTTATGTTAGAGGACGATTTGGTGAAAGTTTGACAGATACTAATGAGATTGAAAGATATGTTGCTGAACAAAAGTGCATCGCGTTGATTCATCAGTCTGTGAGAGATGATATAATTTCATTGATTGAATATGAAAATTCAAAAGATCTTTGGGAGAAACTGAGGGTAAAATGTGTAGGTAGTGCTGAGATAGTCAAAAACAAAAAGAAACTGCTAAGAAAAGAGTTTGATTTATTTGGTTGTTTAAAGAACGAGTCTGTTTCCAAGATGATTGAGAGATTTGGACATCTGAAATTGGAGCTGGCAAGACACAAAATTGTATATACTCAAGAAGAGTTGGTTGACAAACTGTTCGAATCGCTGCCGAATGAACAAGATTGGCAGTACTTTGCATTAATGCTGAAGAATACAATCAAGTCTGAAGATTTGACAGTGGATCTGCTTATTGAAAGACTGGAGAGTCATGAGTTGGAGATCAAGAAATCTAGCAAAGTCAACAATTCATCTTATCAGCAGAATGTGGAATTGTACTACAGAGGAAATTTACCAAAGACTGGTTCTCCAAGAACAGCATTTTCTGCAGAGAGTTCAAATAATGTGAATCAAGAAACTCCTCACAGTGGTTTTCATAGTGGATCTTCTTCAACAAATCCAAACCAATCTGCATCAAAGAATCTGTTCCAATGTAACATTGCTGTGGATCTGAATAACGCTCAAAATTTCAGTGAAGAGTCAGCAAAACAACAGATGGTGTTCTTAGCGTCGGTGTTAGAATCGTACGAGAGCCTCGTGGCGGGCAAGATTGGAAACACTAACTTGACTAAAGAGGATTATGATCAAATAGATCCTGAAGAGATGGAACTGATAGACATCAGGTGGTGTATGGCTAGTGCGGTCAGACGAGCCCAAAGGTTCATGGAGATTATGGGCAGACATTCAATTGGTGGACCGTCTACAAAACTTGGCTTTGACAAATCAAAAGTCACGTGTTTCAGGTGTAAACAAAAAGGACATTTCAAACGTGAATGCCGTAACGCACCTGCTGATGATACTGCAAATCCATTTCACGAGGATTACTACAAAAGAGCGATCTATCATCAGAATAAATCAGAACCGCCCAGAATGAAGCAGCTTGAGGATGCCCCTAAAGAAAAATCAAGAGCTCTTGTTGTTATTCATGATGACGAAGGTTTTGATTGGAGTGAACTGCTACCAAAGGAAGATGCAGTTGGTTACGCTTTTGCAACAGAAAAGATTACTCCTTACAAAGACACCAGAACTGAAGAACAAAAATACCTCAGCAGACAGCAGAGAGCAGAATTCAAGATGATGAGATTATCAAAGGTGTTCAGTGAAGCCAGGAGAGCAAAGAGATGGGATGCTGATAGAGAATGTTATCTTGATCCTCAAGGAAACATTGCTATTGATGCGAAAACTCTTAGTATAGAAGCTTTCATTGAGGAATTTGCTAAAGAAGAAGAAGCATTACAGAGAGAATGGTGGGGAGGTGGAGAAGATAAAGAAAAAGAAAAAGAGAAAGAGAAAGAGTCTCAGTCAAAGAAGATTGATGATGGGATTATCGATACTTCACAAGAATTCACCGCTGAAAACTTGGGGAAGATGCATGACAAAGTGCTTGCTGCAAAGGAACTTGAGGTAGACTCTAAGTCTGAAACTGAGTCTAAAAGCAAGGTCAGTCCAAACGTTTCAACAAGTGAGACAGGTAAGAAAGTCAAAGGTGATAGTGACTGCAAAAGTTGCATGAAAAACTGCAAGTTTTGTAGTACACTCACTTACCTTAGTGATACAAAGGTTGAAGAACTGACAAAAAGAGTCAGAAAGGTTGAAGATCAGATTCTAGATCGTGATAAAATGCTAAAAGCTTCAAATGATCGAGCTAACAAGTTAACTGAGAGAATTGAAAATGATAAAATTGAAGTAGAAAGAATTAAGAAAGAAAATGAAAAATTGGTTCTTGAAAATCGTAAAATTTCAGAAAATTTTGACAAACTAAAACGAACGGTAAAAGATTCTGATGAAAGAAACGGTAAAACAAATAAAGAAAATGAGCATTTAACTGTAGTTCTTAGACACAAAGAGGAGCAAATCAACCAACAACTGGATGAGATTGCTAAATTGAAGCTTCAGTTTGAAGAAGCTAAGATTGAGAATGAGCGTATCAATCTGAAGTTAACCAGTTACAGCTCTGCAAGCTTTGTTTTACAACACATTGTTCCTAAACCCATTGGGAAAAACAAAGCAGGCGAAGATGTTTACTCGGATGGAACTGGGGTTGGGTATCATCAGGTTCCACCACCAGTGTTAAACAATTTCTCAAAGAAAAAGTCCGGGTTGGTTAATGATGAAGATGAAACAAATGAAATAAAACTTCCAGAGTCAATTGATGTTACATTTTCTTCATCTGATGATAGTGTTTAAACTGATATTGTGAAAGGCATGGCTGAAAGTGTTTTGAAGTCTGATAGTGATTCAGTTGAAGATGAAGAGTGTTTTCTGAACAATTACATTCCAAAACCAAAATCCAAAAACAACTTAAATGAAGAATCTACTCTTGTCATGTACAAGATGTCGGGATCGGATAAGTTGTATTCGGATTATGAGTTTCCTCTGGAGAATGTTAACATGGACAAGTTGAAAAATGTTTTCAAACTGCTTGAAATTGATTTGTCTGGAGTAGAAGGCTTGAATCAGACAAAGAGGCAAATGAATTTTGAAAAAGATAAAGCTTACTACAAGAAACCTGTTGCTCCACCGCGTTTTTATAACAACAATCAAAACAGATGGTCGGGTGGTTATCAGGGTGGTAAGAATTATCAAAGGAAAAATGTTCAAAACAAGAAGTTTGCTGAGAAAAAGGTGATTGTGAATGGTTCAAGTTCACTTTCTGATGAAGAATCTGAGATTTTTTCAAAATCAAACAAAGAGTTCTTTGAGAAGAAAGCATCGCAGCCTCAGTCTGAAGGGACAAGTCGGGTAGTTGACACTCGAACATGCTTCAAATGTAATCAAGTTGGACATATTGCATGAAAGTGTACCAACTTGAAGCCTAAAACTGAAGTTGTAATGAATTCAAGAAAGAAAGATGATGTGAAGGGAAAAGCTCCATTGGTTGTTGAGAAAAAGGTTTTGAAAAATGACAACACCAAGATCAAAACTGAACCTGTTAAGAATATGGTAACTAAAAATGACAAATTTTACAAACGGGTTGCATCATCTCAACAAACATGGAAACCAAAATCAGAGAAACAAGTTTCAACTCCACAAGAGAAGAAAGTTGTTCCTAAAAAGATTCTTCAAAATGAAACCAGAATAGAAAACATTTCAATTTCTTATGAAAATTTTGTTAAGAAGAATGTTTCATTGGAAAAAGAGGAGAAAGTTGACATAAAAGAGGTTATTGATAACAAACTGGAAATGAATGATAAAAACTTTTCACCTCTTAAATCTGTTGTAAAGTGTATAGATGAGATTAAGTTACCTGAGTCTGAAGAGGCTTGGGCAGCTTATTTCAGCTAATCATATTTCTATTTGGTGCAGGAGCTTCCAAGATCCGTTTCACGTTGGATTATGGATAGTGGAGCTTCTCGGCACATGACGGGGAAAACAGCCCTGCTATATGATGTTAGAAATTTCAATGGAGGTTATGTGGGATTCGCAGGAAATCAAGGTGGTAGAATAGTCGGTGAAGGAACATTATCCAATGGGATTGTTACGTTTGAAAGAGTTAACTACATCGCCGAGCATGAGAATAATCTTCTGAGTATTTCTCAGATTTGTGATAGAATGTATACCACTCATTTTACAGACAAAGAATGTTTGATCTTGAAACCAGGATTTGTTATTCCCGAAGAGTGGGTTATCATGAGGGCACCTAGAGTGAATGATCTGTACGTGTTGGACATGAGCGTAGCTACTACAACCACGGGTCAAGCACATTGTTTTGTGTCCAGAGCAACTGAGAAGGAATCGCAATTGTGGCACCGGAAGATGGGTCATATACATCTTAGAAAAATGAATCATTTGGTGCATAATGACTTAGTTATTGGTGTTCATGTCAAAGGTTTTCATCTTGAAGGAGAATGCATTAGCTGCATCAAAGGCAAGCAGAAAAAGAAATCACATCCTAAAAAGAAAGTCAACTCAGTCTCAAGACCGTTAGAGAGACTCCATATGGATCTGTTTGGTCCAGTAAACGTCAAAAGTATTACAGGGGATCTCTACTGTCTAGTGGTAACGGATGATTCTTCAAGGTTTTCATGGGTTTCATTTCTGAAGTCGAAAGATGAGACGTTTGATAGTTTGATGGCGTTGTTCAAGAAAATTGAAAACCTGTACCAAAGGCATATCAAAAGAATCAGAAGTGATAATGGTACTGAGTTCAAGAACAACAAGATGGAAGAATATTGTAATGAAAGAGGTATATTGCATGAATTTAGCGCGCCTTACACTCCGCAGCAGAATGGAGTAGCTGAAAGAAAGAACAGGACGCTAATTGAAACGGCCAGGATGAGGCTTGCTGATTCAAAGCTACCAGTCAATTTTTGGGCAGAAGCAGTATCCGCCGCATGCTATACACTCAATCGGGTTCTCAATGTCAAGAAATTCAATAAGACGTTTTTTGAGCTGATCAATAACCGCAAACCGAACCTGAAGTATTTAGAACCGTTTGGGTCTCCCTGCACAGTTCTAGAGCCTTTTGGTAAATTTGGTCCAAAGAGCATCGAAGGAATTTTCGTGGGTTACTCAAGTCCATTAAAACGAGTCTTTGTTCCAAGCTTGAAGCGGATTATTGAAGCACACAATGTTGAGTGTCAAGGTTATACAATGCCTCCGCAGAATCCTGGAGATTCATGGCGTTTTCATTATGACACTTTGTGGGATTCGTTTGACATGGAAGAAGAAAAGGAAGAAGAAGAAGAAGAAGAAGATTTCTTTGACGAGTTGGATATTCTGAGAGAGTATGAGTCTTCGCAGGAAAGGTTCCCAGCTGAGTATTCAAGTTGACCGAAACAAACTTCGAATGATGATGAAGCCGGTCCAAGTAATGCTGGAGAACATGATGATATTCAACAAAATGAAGTTGCTCCTGATAATCAGACGGCAGTCAATGATAATCAAGAATCTGATAACGGACCAGTATTTGATCATGGTGATTCAGATTCTGAGGGGGAGCATATCCAGATTTCAAGTCAAACAAACCCAGTCAGTGAACAAGGTGCAAATCAGAATGTTACTAATCTGGAAGGCGAGGTAGATGTTTCAGGCGAGGTGATGCCAAGAACTCTTTCATACCATCCAGAGGAATTTATCATTGGAGAATTGCAATCAGGCGTTCGCACTAGATGTCAAATTGACCAAGGCCTTACTTGTTTTTATTCTACAGTAGCACCTTTATAAAGAGGCGCTAACTAAAGATTCTTGGGTCAATGCTATGCAAGAAAAGTTGAGTCAGTTTGAGAAGTTAGGAGTGTGGAAGTTAGTAGACTTGCCTGATGTGTCACACCCCGACCACGTAAAACAACGAAACATGGCGAAAACGTCGGGGAGTGTTGTAACAGAATTAATCGTTTCACAACCATGGTAATTAAAGTTACGTTTTATTTATCAATCAAGAGAGTTACATTGTCTTAAACAAGAAACAAAGGGTACATAACATAATTTAACTAGCTCTTGCTTCGATTTAAGTCACTAAGGCACAGGTCCGCCTAAGTGTGTCTCGATCATCCTATGCTACAGCTCCTGAAAACACATGTGAAAATAGGTACGTCAGCATAAAAATGCCTATGAGATACATAGGTTTTGTGAAAATAGGATTCATGACTTGAGTTTAAAGAAACTGTTTAATAAAAGTAGCCATGAATCTTATTGAGTGTTCCCTTTCATAAATCATTTGAAAAGTGATAAACAAACCAAATGATATATATGTATAAAAGAATAATGCATGATTAAGTGAATAACCATTTAAAATGGGTTTGTATAAGTTAAGTTATCTGTAAAACGATGTTTATGTGAAGATTGTATTATAGATGTAATATGTCTAAACTGAAATGGTTTAAATAACGCTACGATATGTAATACCATAAAAGCACTTATATATAGGAAGTACCAGCGGCGTATCCATCATGTTTTTATCGTATTACACGTCGCCTCGTTACTTAATCACTTACCCAAACAGCCACCAAGATGAAATGTTTAACAATTGTAAAAATGTTTATGTATGGTCAAATACGGTTTACACGGTTCAACAGTTACAAACGGTTCATATAATCAAATGGTTACAACGGTTCACATAGTCAAATAGTTACAACGGTTCACATAGTCAAATAGTTACAACGGTTCACATAGTCAAATAGTTACAAACGGTTCAAAATGTAATATAATGTGTTCATATGCTGGATGAGCATATGCAACAAAATGCATTGTAAAACAATGTGTCCATATGCTGAGTAAACATATGCAACTAATGTAATATAAATCAATGTGCTAGCATGCTCAGTCAACATACGTAGCAGAAATGTAAAGTAAAACAATGTACTAAGTATGCTCAGTCAACATACATAGCAAAACAATGTTATGTAAATCATGTACTATAAATGTACTAATGAACATAGCAAGTATATGATGTGAAAACAGGAAAGCATGAAAGTAACAAGTAGGCACATGTGTTTCACCCCAAAACGTTTGAAAACAGTAAAAGAGGGGTCTATGTACTCACTTGAGATTTCCTAGAAGTCTTTGAGTAACAACCAAGCAATGCTATAGATCACGGAAAATCAACGGCACCTAATATAGGTAACTATGTTAATAAACCGGACCTAAATCGGAGGATCGGATAGAATGAGGGTTCGTAAACCAAATGAGTATGGAAACTCATGTAATATGGTTTAACAAAGCCTACATACTATAATGAAACCTAACCTAAGTGCTTACGACCCATTACGACCCGTTTAGGTAGCTTATGCTACTTTAACGCGTCGTTCGCGTAAAACGCGTTCGGAACGCCTAACTAGTCCTATGATAAGTAAAATATGCCTTAACATGTCTAATATTGTTGCCAAGTCAGTTTAGATACCAAAAGTTATGTTACATATGCTTAATATGAATTTTGGCGTAAAAAGGGCACTTTGGTAATTTTACCTAAGGCATATAAACTACCTATCATACAACTAACTAAACGTCGTGACCATAAGGTATAACCTCGGAAGGTTATTCCCTATACAACTATGGTCACCTAATGTGTTTGGTTGGATCCTAATGATCGACCAAGCGGGTCGGGTTCGAAAGTATAAGCGATTGTTTAGATCGCCTACCTTACGACCCTATATAAGCATTAAAACTACAAGTGACGAGCTAAGCATGTTAAAACATGCTTAACTAAGTTAGAAAACAAGTTTGGTATCAAAACAAACGGTTTTGATACCTAAAAGTAGTTTGGTTACAAAATACGCAAGAATACGTATTTTGGCCGAAACTACGACTCGTCACTGAGCCTAGATAACGTGGTAATCAGTAGGTATAGTCACAAGGGACTATAACCATCGTGATTACGCTCACGTGGCGAAGTTCAACCAAACTTCGTGTTGACCATAAACTGGTCAACGCAGAAAACGCTAAAAGAACGAAGGAGGACTTACAACGGGTCCAAGAATGGAAGTTTTGATCCGAATATTCTCAGGTATGAAGTGATAAACACAACAACTTAGAGAACAAATTCAGATTCAAAGGTGTGGGTTTTTGCAAATGAACTTGAGGGGTATTTATAGATTTTCTTGAACTGTTAAGATCGTTTATCGAAAACCGAGCTTTAATCTCATTCATACACTTGGGCACATGGTATTGAATACTAGGGGCACTGAAATACCAGCCCATAGATTCAAGAAATATCAGTTGTAAGTGGTTGATGAGTGTATAACAGCTGTTAAAACAGATTATGCTGATCTGGATCGTTTTTCGCGCTTATGCGCATTCCGTCCACGTAAGGGACAACAGAATGTTACGCGGCCCGCCTTGGCTGCACTGACCAGAAACAAGTTTGCATAATTGACAGTTTCAGTCCCTGTTGGTGTTTAGAGTTATTTCCGACATGTTTAAGGCCCGCTAAGCCATCTTTAAGGCCCTAAAATGATTCCTAAACATTTTGGATTTGAAACATGCTAAAAAATATGCCGGATGTCGGTTCGTTTGGTCGTATGATCGCGATGTTCGCTTACTTACGACGGAATGCGCATAAGCGCGAAAAACGATCCAAATTGCGCGACGAATGGATTTTTCTCATGCCAAACACTAAAATAAAATATTTTAGTGCTTACATAAAATTTTGGATGTCCGGATGTATTCAGAATGTAAGTTATGCGCGAAAATGCAAACTTGTGCGCTTTTTGACGCTTTTAGTCCCTGAATGACCCAAAAGTTTATTTTAGCACACCGAACCCCTCAAAGCCTATTTCTAAGCTATGTAAAGGATATTTATGGTATGTTTAACTTATGGTCATGTTCCAGAATGTCTGTTCCAGTACGAATCGTCATACTTTCGCAGTTTGTCAAATTTAGTCCCTGTAAGCGAATAAACTTGATTTTGCCATACCAAAGCCTTCAAAACTTATTTCTAAGTTATGTACAGGTTATTTAAGGTATGTTAAGCCTATTTCACTATTCCGGAGTGTTCTTTGCATTTAACTGGTTATATTTACGCATCAGTGCGCGTATAACCTTCCAGAAAGCGATTTAAAGCTTGAAATCGAACAAGAATTGATATGTGCAAAAGATACACATATTTATACCAATCCCAAGTATGAAATACAATATTTCATTGGTTTGGTATTTGTTTGATGGTCACAGTGACCCAGGTGTCACAGTCTCCCCTACTTTAGGAAATTTCGTCCCGAAATTTATTCGTAGGAGTCTGTCTGTGACTTTGTGTCAAATAATCCACCAGAGATATGCAAGGCATAATCCTGTCGTTTCCTTAACGGACATTCTTCAGAAATGAAAATGAACGGACGGAGTCATTTTCCTCAACGAGTATTCTTCAGAAGCGGAAATGAAGGATTAAACAACGGATATTCATTTCCTCAACGGACAATCTTTAGAAACGAAAATGAACAGACGGAGTCATCTTCAACGGTTGCTTCCTCAGAAACGGAAATGAAAAGGATAAACAAACGGATATTCATTTCCTCAACGGGTAATCTTCAGAAACGAAAATGAACTGAAGGAGTCATTTTCAACGGTTGCTTCCTCAGAAACGGAAATGAAAAGGATAAACAAACGGATATTCATTTCCTCAACGGGTAATCTTCAGAAACGAAATTGAGCTGAAGGAGTCATTTTCTACGGTTGCTTCATCAGAAATGGAAATGAAGGATTTAAATAAACGGATATTCATTTCCTCAACGGATAATCTTTAGAAACGAAAATGAACAGACGGAGTCATTTTCAACGGTTGCTTCATCAGAGTTGGAAATGAATTGGGTTAACTCTAGATACATGACAAAACTTGCTGTGATTTCTGTGCACTAAATTCCATAATTATGTATGCATCCATAATTACGTAATTCCTTGCAAAGTCCGCACAATTTGTTTTGTAATGTTTAGGGGAAGAAAAATCAAACCTGTGATGAAGGTGACTAGACTACCATAGGGTCCTTTTAATTAGATCGACAGATGATCTTTTTAATTAGGCCACCAAGGAGTCCTTTCAGCTATATCATCACAAGATATTCCTAACCAGATTTTTGGATCAATCTGTCTAACTAGACCACTCAAGGGTCTAATTATGGAGTAGTACTTTATAATCCAAGGGACTTAACTACAACGTAGAAGTCCATTAAGGATTTTAGGTAGTACCTTTGGGTATCCTACTATGAATCCCTTATACGAAGATATGGAAGATTCTACGAGGATTTGGATAACATAATTTGGATCACACAAAAACATAAGAAAAATGAACACATAAGCACATAATTGTTTTCTTGGATATTAATTGTTATCATCTTGTTATGGATTGTTATTAACTTGGCGTTGATTTGAACATGGGTATTCAAGGCATACCAGGAACCCAGTTGATGGACTTCAATGTCCTCAAGCATCTATCTGAAAAGATAGGATGATCTTCTAAGAATTTGATTTTTGATTACAAGGAATCACCACATTCGAATTAAGGTATACAACAATTAAGGACTTACGGGAATATCCTTAGGTACCCCATTAAGGAGTGGGTATTCGTCCAGAGTTGTAACTTGCGCCTCGTACTTCGTTTTCCTTGGAAGAAACGGGTACTTAGGATTTTCGTGGAAAACGCAAGAGGTCATAAAGTGGAAGAATTTTGGGGGTAGTCTGTTCTTCAAGGGATACGGTTCCTTGATTGTCGGTATTGTAGGGGATATGTTGTTTACACATGCAACCACATCAATATTTGTATATTGCATTGTAAAATAAAAGCTTTATTTATAAACAACGATAACAACTGTTTCATGGACCTTGACAACAAAAGAAAATAATACATAAGACGTGATTATTTCTAAACAGGGTTGTCTTCCATTCGGTCAGATGCTCATCCCTGCACTGGATTCGCATTAGCAAGCTTTGGGCAGTTTCTTTGGAAATGGCCCATCTCGCCACAGTTGAAGCAAGAACTTGGTGGAAAACGACCTTGAGCAGGATTGTTGTTAACTTGATTTGGTGCAGCTGCTATTGGGCAAACCCTCGCCGTATGACCTATAAGTCCACAAACTTGGCATGTGCGGCACTTCACACCAGCATGATGATGTAGGCTACATTGGTTGCACAAGGGTGTAGTTCCGTTGTAGGGCTTCCTAGTAGGGGGTTGAGCTGGTTGGTTGGGGACGGCTTGACCATTGTGAGCGACCATGGCGAAGTTCTGAGAAGCCTTTCGCTTCTTTGACTTCTTAGGGGATCCAGTCTGTTCATCCATGGTCTTTGATTCCTCGATTGGTTTCTTGTCACTTTTTCGGAAAAGTTTACCTTTCCTGATCTGAGATTCAGTCAAGGTAGCGGATAGCTCAATGGCCTGTCTAACTGTAGTGGGTTTACTACCAGTTATAATGTCTTGTACTGAGTCAGGGAGGCCATCAATGTACTTTTCGATTGCCTTATCCAAAGGCGTGACCATGTTTGGGCATAACAGACTTAACTCCTCATAACGGTCCGTGTAGGCTCGATGCTCACCGCTATCTTGCTTAAGATCATCAAATTCCCTTTCTAGAGCCCTTAGCTCATGACGAGGACAGAATTCCTTCATCCTAAGAGGCCTAAGCTCGGCCCAAGTCTGTGCTAAAGCAACCTCAGTACCACGGTCTCTCATCACCCCGTTCCACCATGTAAGAGCCATCTTCTGAAACACACTGGAAGCAAACTCGACCTTGCGATTATCAGGACACTGAACGTGATGAAATGTACTCTCAGTGCTCTCAAACCATTGTAGGAGTCCAGTTGCTCCTTCAGAACCACTAAACTTGAGTGGCTTAGCCGAATTGAAACTCTTGAAATTGCATGGAGCATTATAGTTGTTGTTGGCTTGGTTCAGTTGAGCAATAAGATTTGGGAAAGCAGCAGCCATTTGCTGCGCGATGATTTCTGCCAGTTCGGCATTCGCTATCTGATTGTCGCGTCGAGGAGGCATTCTAAAAAGGGGGAAAATAAGAGAGAAAACAAATGAAATGGCATTGGGTAAGAATAGGATGTTATAACTACCGACCAAAATAATGGGTGATGGTCATTTGTTTGAACCACGAAGCAAACAAACGACACACAAAGGCTGAATCAAAGCAAGTAGGTCCTCATAATGTATCGCGAAGACATGCTCGCCTATAAGTGGACACTCACCCCAAGAGTTCCCAGGTAAGAGTGACTGGTCCGATTATGTGGATTTGTATGAACACTCTAGCCTTAGACAGAAAACCCAGGGTACAGGCATTCACTCTTCCAATTTGCACGTGTTCACACTATTTAGGACCAAAAACTTTTGACGAGATTTTGAAAACTCAAAGGGGTTCAAAACCTTATAATAGAGGGTTCAAAATCTTACAACAGAGGGTTCAAAACCTAGTAATCAATCATCCAAAAACAGATGATTAATCTTCAAAGCGGATTCGGAATTGATGTTCTCATTGTGGTTGCTGCCTAAAGATAGGCAACGGTATTGTTTTATGACTAAACGCAAGTAAACTCGCGTTAGGGTCCTAGGAAGGTTATAGTCTGGGTCAAAGCATTACTAATAACCTAATTCCCTATAACCATTGGCTCTGATACCAACTTTTCTGTCACACCCGACCACGTAAAACAACGAAACGTGGCGGAAACGTCGGGGAGTGTTGTAACAGAATTAATCATTTCACAACCATGGTAATTAAAGTTACATTTTATTTATCAATCAAGAGAGTTACATTGTCTTAAACAAGAAACAAAGGGTACATAACATAATTTAACTAGCTCTTGCTTCGTTTTAAGTCACTAAGGCACAGGTCCGCCTAAGTGTGTCTCGATCATCCTATGCTACATCTCCTGAAAAAATATGTGAAAATAGGTACGTCAGCATAAAAATGCCTGTGAGATACATAGGTTTTGTGAAAATAGGATTCATGACTTGAGTTTAAAGAAACTGTTTAATAAAAGTAGCCATGAATCTTGTTGAGTGTTCCCTTTCATAAATCATTTGAAAAGTGATAAACAAACCAAATGATATATATGTATAAAAGAATAATGCATGATTAAATGAATAACCATTTAAAATGGGTTTGTATAAGTTAAGTTATCTGTAAAACGATGTTTATGTGAAGATTGTATTGTAGATGTAATATGTCTAAACTGAAATGGTTTAAATAACGCTACGATATGTAATACCATAAAAGCACTTATATATAGGAAGTACCAGCGGCGTATCCACCATGTTTTTATCGTATTACACGTCGCCTCGTTACTTAATCACTTACCCAAACAGCCACCAAGATGAAATGTTTAACAATTGTAAAAATGTTTATGTATGGTCAAATACGGTTTACACGGTTCAACAGTTACAAACGGTTCATATAATCAAATGGTTACAACGGTTCACATAGTCAAATAGTTACAACGGTTCACATAGTCAAATTGTTACAACGGTTCACATAGTCAAATAGTTACAAACGGTTCAAAATGTAATATAATGTGTTCATATGCTGGATGAGCATATGCAACAAAATGCATTGTAAAACAATGTGTCCATATGTTGAGTAAACATATGCAACTAATGTAATGTAAATCAATGTGCTAGCATGCTCAGTCAACATACGTAGCAGAAATGTAAAGTAAAACAATTTACTAAGGATACTCAGTCAACATACATAGCAAAACAATGTTATGTAAATCATGTACTATAAATGTACTAATGAACATAGCAAGTATATGATGTGAAAACAGGAAAGCATGAAAGTAACAAGTAGGCACATGTGTTTCACCCCAAAACGTTTGAAAACAGTAAAAGAGGGGTCTATGTACTCACTTGAGATTTCCTAGAAGTCTTTGAGTAACAACCAAGCAATGCTAGAGATCACGGAAAATCAACGGCACCTAATATAGGTAACTATGTTAATAAACCGGACCTAAATCGGAGGATCGGATAGAATGAGGGTTCGTAAACCAAATGAGTATGGAAACTCATGTAATATGGTTTAACAAAGCCTACATACTACAATGAAACCTAACCTAAGTGCTTACGACCCATTACGACCCGTTTAGGTAGCTTATGCAGCTTTAACGCGTCGTTCGTGTAAAACGTGTTCGGAACGCCTAACTAGTCCTATGATAAGTAAAATATTCCTTAACATGTCTAATATTGTTACCAAGTCAGTTTAGATACCAAAAGTTATGTTACATATGCTTAATATGAATTTTGGCGTAAAAAGGGCACTTTGGTAATTTACCTAAGGCATATAAATTACCTATCATACAACTAACTAAACGTCGTGACCATAAGGTATAACCTCGGAAGGTTATTCCCTATACAACTATGGTCACCAAATGTGTTTGGTCGGATCCTAATGATCGACCAAGCGGGTCGGGTTCGAAAGTATAAGCGATTGTTTAGATCGCTTACCTTACGACCCTATATAAGCATTAAAACTATAAGTGACGAGCTAAGCATGTTAAAACATGCTTAACTAAGTTAGAAAACAAGTTTGGTATCAAAACAAACGGTTTTGATACCTAAAAGTAGTTTGGTTACAAAATACGCAAGAATACGTATTTTGGCCGAAACTACGACTCGTCACTGAGCCTAGATAACGTGGTAATCAGTAGGTATAGTCACAAGGGACTATAACCATCGTGATTATGCTCACGTTGCGAAGTTCAACCGAACTTTGTGTTGACCATAAACTGGTCAATGCAGAAAACGCTAAAAGAACGAAGGAGGACTTACAACGGGTCCAAGAATGGAAGTTTTGATCCGAATATTCTCAGGTATGAAGTGATAAACACAACAACTTAGAGAACAAATTCAGATTCAAAGGTGTGGGTTTTTGCAAATGAACTTGAGGGGTATTTATAGATTTCCTTGAACCGTTAAGATCGTTTATCGAAAACCGAGCTTTAATCTCATCCATACACTTGGGCACATGGTATTGAATACTAGGGGCACTCAAATACCAGCCCATAGATTCAAGAAATATCAGTTGTAAGTGGTTTATGAGTGTATAACAGCTGTTAACAGCTGTTAAAATAGATTATGCTGATCTGGGAGGGCCTCACGGCCCGCGTAAGGGACAACAGAATGTTACGCGGCCCACCTGGGCTGCACTGATCAGAAACAAGTTTGCATAATTGACAGTTTCAGTCCCTGTTGGTGTTTAGAGCTATTTCTGACATGTTTAAGGCCCGCTAAGCCATCTTTAAGGCCATAAAATGATGCCTAAACATTGTGGATATGAAACATGCTCAAAAATATGCCGGATGTCGGTTCGTTTGGTCGTATGATCGCGATGTTCGCTTAATTACGACGGAATGCGCATAAGCGTGAAAAACGATCCAAATTGCGCGACGAATGGATTTTTCTCATGCCAAACACTAAAATAAAATATTTTAGTGCTTACATAAAATTTTGGATGTCCGGATGTATTCAGAATGTAAGTTATGCGCGAAAATGCAAACTTGTGCACTTTTTGACGCTTTTAGTCCCTAAATGACCCAAAAGTTTATTTTAGCACACCGAACCCCTCAAAGCCTATTTCTAAGCTATGTAAAGGATATTTATGGTATGTTTAACTTATGGTCATGTTCCGGAATGTCTGTTCCAGTACGAATCGTCATACTTTCGCAGTTTGTCAAATTTAGTCCCTGTAAGCGAATAAACTTGATTTTGCCATACCAAAGCCTTCAAAACTTATTTCTAAGTTATGTAAAGGCTATTTAAGGTATGTTAAGCCTATTTCACCATTCCGGAGTGTTCGTTGCATTTAACTGGTTATATTTACGCATTAGTGTGCGTATAACCTTCCAGAAAGCGATTTAAAGCTTGAAATCGAACAAGAATTGATATGTGCAAAAGATACACATATTTATACCAATCCCAAGTATGAAATACAATATTTCATTGGTTTGGTATTTTTTTGATGGTCACAGTGACCCAGGTGTCACATGATGGTCAGAGGAAGATAAACACCAAGTGGGTGTTCAAGTGTAAGAGAGACGATAGAGGGGTTATTATTCGTAACAAAGCTCGACTCGTAGTTCAGGGTTTCAGTCAGCAAGAGGGGATAGATTTCACTGAAGTATATGCTCCGGTTGCTCGACTTGAAGCGATCAGAATCTTCCTAGCATTTGCATCTTGGAAAAATTTCAAAGTATATCAGCTAGATATAAAATCGGCGTTTCTCTACGGGAAGGTAAAAGAGGAGGTATATGTCGGACAGCCACCAGGCTTCACCGATCCAATCCACAAAGACAAGGTCTACTTGCTAGACAAAGCGTTGTATGGTTTACACCAAGCCCCGAGAGCTTGGTACGAGACATTGTCTCAACACCTGCTAGCCAACAGCTTCATCCGAGGAAAAGTGGATGCCACTCTCTTCACCAAAGAGGTCGACGGACATCTTTTGATAGTTCAGATATACGTGGACGACATTATATTTGGGTCAACAAATGAAAATTTGTGCAAAGATTTTGAACGAGTTATGAAGCAGAAATTCGAAATGTCATCGATGGGTGAGATGAAATTATTCTTGGGACTACAGGTTGATCAACTGCCTAAGGGAATTTACATACATCAGACGAAGTACGTTCATGATATCTTGGAGAAATTTGGGATGTCAGGTTCTACTCCAGCTTCCACCCCATTAGCAACGAACCATGGGATAAATCCTGATCTCACCGGAGAGAAGGTAGATGAAACATTGTATCGTTCCATGATCGGATCGCTGATGTATTTGACAGCTTCAAGACCCGATATTATGTATCCAACCTGCCTCGCAGCAAGATTTCAATCTAACCCGAGAGCTTCGCACATGGTTATTGTTAAAAGGATATTACGCTACCTGAAAGGAACTCCATCGTTGGGGTTGTGGTATCCAAAAGATGGCGAATTTATGCTCGAAGGTTATTCCGATTCAGATTTCGGATGCTGCAAAGTTAACGCTAAATCAACAACAGCGGGGTGCCAGTTCTTTGGATCACGATTGGTCACCTGGCAATGCAAAAAGCAGACCTCTGTGGCTTTATCCACATGTGAAACGGAGTATGTATCTACTAGCAGCTGCCGCTCTCAGATCTTGTGGATCCAGCAACAGATGCACGACTACGGTTTGCAATTTTTAAACACCCCTATCTTTGTTGATAATGAGGCAGCGATTAACATTACTAAAAATCCTGTTCATCACGCTAAAACGAAACATATAGAAATTCGTCATCACTTTATCCGAGATTGTTTCGAGAAGAAGTTGATACGAATTGAGAAAATCTACACTGATGAACAAAAAGTTGATTTACATACCAAAGCGTTTGATAAAACTCGTTTTCAATACTTGTTAAAATTGAACGGTATGAAGCTTTTATCGGTGTTGGAGGAGATTCTTGGCGTTGATGAAGGTACCACTGTAGATGATGATGTTGAGAAGCAATCTGCAATGGTTTGTCGATTTTTTACTTATTTTGGTATTTAGGGGGAGTAGGGTAATATTTTCAGAAAATACAAAAATAGTAAAAAAAAAATTAAAAATCCAAAAACATGAGATATTTTCAAAATCCAAAAACAATAGAAAACCAGAAAAGAGCTTGTGTAAAAAGGGAAAATGATAGTACATCGGCTTGACAGTTACGGTATGCTAAAAATATGTAATGTTTAAATGCGTTAAACAGTCTCGCTGATGATGTGTCGATAGGTTTTTACACATTTAGTAGGTTTGTTCGGGATATAAACCTAAATCCTTACTTGCTTATTTCGTGGGGAACACTACTTGGATATATAGGTAACCCCTGAAATCTTGTTTGAAAGATCCATCTTTCTGAGATACTAGGTCTTTATACTCAGTGATATCTGGGGTATTATTCCGGTACTTCTGATAATGCGGAAGCAATGGCCTACTCCCCGAATAATACTTTCTGCATTGCTTGAAATATAGCACCGCCCTCAGCTAAAAAATGATAAAACATTGAAAAATGCTAATCATGGCTGTTGTAAAAAAAAAAGATCCTCTAAAGGGGACACACCTAAAGTCGAACCGTCATCTCTCTGCTGAACAGAAGTTCTGACCTGAGCTCTCACGGTTTCGCATCTAACCCCTTACAGATATCATCTGTGGTATACTCACCTATAAGACTGAATATTGGGATTTGGATACGGGAGTATATTCAAGAGGTGGGACACATGTATAAGTTTAAGTCTCTAAAACATTAAATCCGTATCCTGGACAGATTGAAAATTGTGTGAAAATTTAAGTGGATCAGTATATCGACAATCTAAGCGAATTGTTTAATTCTGAGTATGAAATCAAAGCTTAACGGTACTTGTGACTTGTCGAATAGCTGATATGATTCCCTAACACGCTCATCAAAAATATGTTTGTAAATAGTTTACTTTTACTGCATTTTATTTCTGTATTTCATTTCTAGTTTAGAAACTTTATTAAAAATTCAAAAAGATTTTACATTTCTGCTTTATTTTTGACAAACCAAAGTGGAAAGCTGATCTTCAGATTCGAATTGAAGCAGATGCAGGAAGTTTCTGAACTGGAGGATGAGTCGTGAGCTTAACATGATAAGTTTGTGTTTGTTGAAAAGTTAAAGCAAGTTCATTAATTCGAAATTTGTAAATTTTCAGAAAATGTTTGAACAAAATGTCAGTGTGAATTGTCTCAGATCAACCAAGGTCATTAAGTTGGACTTGGTAGATTAATTGAGTAATCAGGGTCATTAACTTGGACCTGAATACTTAAGTGGATTTCTAATTCTGACAAGATTATTGAATGAGTTTGAATGGTAAGTTTTGAATTGAAACCGTTATTGTCATATA
Organism: Helianthus tuberosus; assembly: GCA_030545235.1. Taxonomy (NCBI): domain Eukaryota; kingdom Viridiplantae; phylum Streptophyta; class Magnoliopsida; order Asterales; family Asteraceae; genus Helianthus; species Helianthus tuberosus. The sequence continues at coordinate 180,182,398 of CM060366.1, forward strand.
TCTTATATTGTACAGGAAACAAAAGTTAAGTTCCCCATGGCAAAGGAAATGTCAAAGTTTGAACCAGAATTAAAGTCCCAGCTTATCGAGAGGGGGAGTCTGCGAAAGGGGGAGTCAGAATTCTGGATCAGCACTCAAAGGGGAGATTGAAGATTAAAGTTTGAAGATAAATATTGAAGGGAGCTTTACAATGTCAAGACAATTTGGAAAGAGACTAAGACTAAAGACTCGAAGCCGAAGACTTCGTCAACATCCAAGGGGGAGTCTGTTGGTGCATTTAGTGTCTGTTAACTTCGTCTTAATCGAGTCTTATGTCTAGATTGGATAAATGAACACACAACAGGATTAGAATTAGGGTTTGTTTATATGTTAATGTGTAATTTCGCTTGAAAGTGACACAGACCAGTTCAAGCGAAATCAACATGTTAATTTCGCTTGAAATGGGTTGTGACAGTTTCAAGCGAAATCACCTCTAGTATAAATAGGTGATGTGTGTGTTCATTTGTAACGGAATTAGGTCATTGTCTCTGAGCCGAGGTGCTGTCCATTTGTCATTTGAACGTGTAAAAGCTCAGGAAATCAGTAATAGATAAAGATTAGAAAGGAACAAGCTGTGTTGACATCATTTACATTGATTCCGCCTTTGTATTTGATGATGAACTACTCAGATTGACTCGTTAGGGTCACACGACGATCCAACAAACTCAATTAGTCGGCCTCGGTCAAACTCGGCGCCTAGTCGGCCTAGTCGGCGCCTAGTCGGACGTAGTCGGAAAGAGTCGGCCTAGTCGGTCTAGGCGGTCAACGTGGTTTGTTGACTTTTAATTACTCAAAATCGGTCAAAATCGGTCAACATCGGCCTACTCGGCCTTGTACTCGGACTACTCGACCTTGTACTTGGACTACTCGACCTTGTACTCAGACTAGTCGGACTTGTATTCAGAATATTTGAACTTTAAACATGTTTCATTTTAAATTATACTCAGTTGACATGAATTATGCTTATTTTAACATATATATATAATATATAACAATTAATTTTCTTTATAGTTACCATGTCCGCGTACTCCCCGAGTACTCCGATTACTCCCAACTCCCCAGTCGGCCGACTAGGGACCGCCTAGCGACTTTTACAACACTGGCTGGAGGTTTCTCCCTCCACGTAGTCAGGATTAGTTGGAGAATTGAAAACGTGTCGTCACGTATTTGGACAAAATTTTCGGGGTGTTACATTACTCCCACGAACGAGACTTATTCTCACGCCGAATGGTGGTTACAGGAATAACCACATTCCTGTAACGAGTCCTAATGGTGTTTTGTTTTGTAGGAGATAGTTCTGGTTGTCGACATCAAAGTTATCCATCGGAGATTTGCCCATCGGGTACACGTTTCTTCATTGGCGCCATCCGTGGGACGGAACTGATACAAGAAACCTGCTACCATGGCGAGCAATCGGAACGCAACACCTATGACAAACACCGTCTTAGCATCAGAAGGCCAAGGGAGAGCGTCTGTCGTTACCGCGACAGTTGTACAACCAACAATAACCAGATCTTTGGATCTGGAACTTGGTATTGAAGCACCACCTGAAGGAACTCTACAATTATCATCACCTATGATACCTAGAGCATACTCAGAAGACTCGTTCTCATATTCCTCGTGGCGTAATCAACAAACAGGGACCGCCACGACATTGTCGGCCACCTCTATTCTCGAAGCCCATCGGGTACGGGATTAGTTTCAAAAAAATATTACGGTTATGGAACGGGTATGGGATTAGGTGATACCCAACCCGATTACTCAAAACCATATACCCGTTTACCCCAACCATATACCAAATTTATTTTTCTTTTAACCCTTGTATATTAGTGCTTTAGTTTAGTAAGTTCATTATGTGAAAAAATAGTTTATCCTTTTAAAGAAGTATTTGATTATATTATTTATATTTTGTATGTGATTAAGTATTTTTGTAAAATAATAAAACTTATATGTATGTAGTGTATCATAACTTAATTGGTAATAATTGTGACATATAAATAAAAATTATACTGTCAATATAATAGTACAGACAAATCGTACAACGAAATTCTAACGTGTATTTTTTTACAAACTAACGGATATGTCCGATGCCTATGAGTAATTACATGAAGGATATTGAGTCAAATATAGGATATGATTTTTCAACTGGGTATGAGACTGTGATTATCAATATTCGGCCCTATCATCCTACTTGGTTAAAATCTTGTTAGATGACCTGACCGATTCGTAACCCATTTAATTTAAATACTACAAATTAGCAAGTTAATTATGTATATATATGTGTTGTCCATGATGCTTTGGGAGTTTTTCAAAAATAATTTTGAAATTTTCATTTCTAACTCTAATGTTTACATATTTGGCAAGTTAGGTTTAAAGTTTCAATCTTAAGTAATTTAACCCTTTGATTAATTTGATATTTCACTTTTAGTTCTAAAGTTTTCATCTTTTGCAATTAACCCCTTTGATTTTTTTTGCTTTTAACACACAAAGTTTTTCATCTTTTACAATTTAACCCCAACATTTTTTTGCTTTCAATTTTGATCCCTTAGACTTTTCATCTTTCGTAAATTTTCTATTTAACGTTTCGTTCTAAATTTTCCGAGTTAACACGTCGCAATGTGCGTGTGGGTTTCAATGTTTTTTCATCTACTTTTCCCGTTTGACAGGCCCATCGCAGCGCGTCTATTTTTCCCATTTGATAGGTATGTCGCAACGCGCGGGTCAGAAATCGACTTAGTTATTATTTTCTATATTTTACATACAGGCTTGTGGTCATGAAAGAAACATTTGCATTTCATCTAATACGATATATAACTAAATAATGTCATTGCGACGGGTGGTAATTCAAGTTCATAACTAAAGCATATACAATATATATATATATATATATATATATATATTTAGGGCTGCAAACGAACCAAACGTTCGGCGAACAGTTCGTGAACCGTTCGGCGGGAAGTTCGTTTGTGTTCGTTCGTTTATTAAACAAACGAACATGAACAAGAAAAGTCGTTTGTTTAGTTAAATGAACAAACGTGAACAGAGGTCGTGTTCGTTCGTTTATGTTCGTGAACGTGTTCGATAGTTCATTAGTGTTTTTAGTTTTTATATTTATTTAAATACTTCAAAATTTCGACAAATTAAATATCTAATAAGTGTCAGTGTATTATATATTTTGTTCATGAACGATTATTTGTGTTCGTTGGTTTCCATTTGTGTTCATGAACATTAGTTTGTGCTCATTTGTGTTCGTCAACATTCGTTTTTGTTCGTTGACTAAAATTAACAAACAAACACGAACAAGTTCATTTATTTAACAAATGAACATGAACATAAAATCTCGTTCGATAAATGTTCATAAACGGTTCACGAACACATATATTTCTTAACAAACGAACACGAACAAGACCTTGTTCGTGTTTGTTCTGTTCGTTTACAGCCCTATATATTACACCCCATTGTTCAGAATTTATGATAATAGTAATGTAACCTTTTAAGATCATTGTTCATCAACTTGGTCTCGCTCATTCGGTAAACTAGGTCATTTTAGGCATAATTTACCAAAGTTGCTAATCCTCACATGCAACCTTTTTTCATTAGGATTATCAACCTAAACATTTAATCAACCTCTAGATTACCAATACTTTTATTGTATTTGCCACTGTAAAATCAAAATTTTCGTTTGTGAATTTGCAAGTCTTGGGCATAAGCTTTTTCACACACCTTTTATATATTTTAAAACAAACATAATTGATTGATGGGATTGGTCATTATGATTGATTTTGATTACTTTGTTGGTTACTATATTTGGCCTTTTTACATCCATACAACTTCCGGCTACAAGTGCATGTATCCTTCCCTCGAATTCTTAAAAAAATATCAAATAACATAATCCTTTTTGGAATTTTCTAATGTTTAATATTATTACTGATAATATTTAATTGTAAAAATAATATGTCAATCAAATAATCAATCTATTAATAATGTTGTTAGAAAACGACTCTATACTCATGGATTTATGTCATATGTCACTCTATTAATTTATTAGTATTTATTAAACATATAATACTAAATTACGATATTACATGTGGCATATACTCATATCGGATAGTTTTAGTTAAACTACGATTTTACATTTGTCACATACTCGTATCGAATAGTTTTAGTTAACAAAGTATAAATAAATAAATAAATAAATAAATAAATAAATAAATAAATAAATAATTACTTGGGTAGCCCATATATCATTAATCATATCTACTTATGGCTTTGGTTCCTAGTAGGAGTGTGAATAACACCGAATTAACTGAAAAAAACTAATAAAAAGAACTGAATCGAAAAGAAAACCGATGGGTCAGTTAATGATTTTCTAAAAACCGATATACATGGGTCGGTTACGGTTTTCCATTGTTCCATAACCACCATAACCGAACCAACCCGCATGTTACTTCTAGTGTAGTAACTTAAAGGTTTCAAACAATGTATTATCGATTAGTTACGTTTCTGTTATAATAAACATTGAATCAGAATCATACTTACTATAAATTGACATAAGTCCCTAAGTATTCTCGATTAATTATAGTTTGCTACTTTCTTGTAAGTTCCTGTGTTTTCTATATAAACCCAAGATATGAAACATGATATTTAAGAATTTTTCTACTTTTGTGTATGCATACGATTTCTTTATGTTGTCTGATTCAAATTATGAAGTATAAATATATATGCTATAATGTAGATATTATTTTAAAGTTTGATTCTGATTTTTTGATTAATTTATAAGTGTTTATATGTTTGGTATAAGTAAACTTGATATAAATGTTTAGAATATAGAACAGAATGCATGAAAGAATATTTGATAATTGCAATATTATCATTTATAAGGCACAATTATATTTTTTGAGTTAATTTTAGCTAAACTTAAATTCACGGTTAACTGACCCATAACCGATAGCCATAACCATCAAAACCAATTAATCATAAGGCTACTCGGTATGGCACCCGTCCCCGGGTCGTCTTGGTCCGGCGCCGCTGGGCACACCGTGCTGCCCCCCCCCCCCCCCGTCCCGTCGCCAACGTCCGAGTTCCAACGTTTAAGACGCTCGCTAAATGACAAAAAAGGTGTGGGGACCGATGTGTTTTGACCGTTTGAAAAAAAATTTTTAATTCAGAATTTTAATTATTTAAAAACTAACGGTTATAATTCAAAAAACACCCCATTTCACTTCCATTTTTATAAATACTCACCCCTTTTACTCATTTTTTCACAACTTTTCACCAACTACAATCTCACATCTCTCTCACATTTTATAACCATCTTCCCTTTTTATAAAAAACTCATCTATTTTTTTACCCGCTACCACCCAATTTCAAAAATTATCATGGCTCCACCCATGTCTTCCATTTCTTCAATTTCTTCTATGTCTTCATCGGCTTCGTCTGCGTGGTATTCATCATCTTCGGAAGAGGATGATATTATGCACAACATGATTATGAACGCGGCTCAAGTCTTCATGGCGGCTGATCAAGGGTCGTCCCAACGGCTAACTAGGCGAGCAAAATATAACCGAGACCAAGAAGGTATTTTACTTTTTTTTTCCTTATGTTTTATATAAATTTGAAAATGTATTTTATAATTAATTTCATTTATGTTTCGTTTTAAATTTATAGCCGGCCACGCTAAACTACTAGCTGATTATTTTGCCGACGAACCCGTGTACCCAGCCGATATTTTCCGACGTCGGTTCCGCATGAGTCGTCCACTGTTTTTACGTATTGCAGGAGACATGGCCCAGTCTGATCCGTTTTTTACATTGCGGAACGACGCTAGGGGGCTAAGGGGTTTCAGTAATTTACAAAAATGCACGTCGGCCATTCGCCAACTTGCGTACGGTTACGCACCCGATGCATTAGACGAGTATATTAGGATGTCTGAAAGAACTGCACGTCGATGTTTGCACAAGTTTTGCGAATGGGTTGTCAAATTGTATAGCAAGCGATACCTGCGGAAACCGAACGCAAACGACGTTCAAAAATTATATCAAGCACACGAACAGAGACATGGTTTCCCAGGAATGCTCGGGAGCATTGATTGCATGCACTGGCCGTGGCAGAACTGCCCAGTGCAATGGCAAGGTCAGTGTACTAGGGGAGATCATGGACATCCGACTATTATTCTAGAGGCGGTTGCGTCACAGGATCTCTGGATCTGGCATGCTTTTTTTGGTCTACCCGGTTCGCTCAATGACCTTAACATCATATACCAGTCACCGATATTTGAGGATGTAGTGGCGGGTACAGGTCCAGACACAAGCTTTACAGTTTCGGGGGTGGAATACAGGCGAGGTTACTACCTAGGCGATGGGATATACCCAAAGTACTCGACAATCGTTAAAACTATTCCGCACCCGACAGACGACAAAAGAAAAAAGTTTGCGAAGTTTCAAGAGGGTGCGAGAAAAGATATTGAACGGGCTTTTGGTGTTCTACAAAAAAAATGGCACATCATTGAACATCCAGCACGTTCGCAAACACCAAAGAGGTTACGACACATTATGTACGCTTGTATCATCCTTCATAACATGGTCATTGAAGACGAAGGTAGAGCGATATGCGAGTACGACGAAGACGCGTCAACTGGAAATTCTGTTCCAGTTAGTGCGGAACAACAAGATTTGAACATGTTCGCTCTACGTAACGAGTACACACATCATAACCTACAAGCGGACTTGGTGGAGTACATTTGGAACAACGCTCAAAACGAACCCGACCACGACATGGAAGACGAAGACTAGTTGCTTCTTTTAATATATTAGGATATTTTTAAGTTTATTTTTTTTTAAGTTTATGTTTTTTTTTAATTTTTTTTTTTAAGTTTATGTAATGTTTTTTAATATTAATGAAAATATTTTGTTACTTTATTTGTTAAATGTTAAAAAAAGTTGAAGATTAAAAAAAATAAAAAAACATAAAAGTGGTGGAGGATGATGACTAGGACCAACTTACCATGCCCTCTAGTTTTGGAGGATGGACCATTCTTAGGAGGATGATGACGTGGCGCCTACGTGGCGGATCATCCTCAAGGATGGTCCATCAACCATACCCACTAGCCTAACCGCCATAACTGATCGGTTATGGTTATGATTTTCCATTAACCAACATCTTGATTATGATTATGGTTTTGATTTTAGGTCAAAACCAACTCATACACACCCCTAGTTCCTAGGTACGGGAGTGTACAATTTCGGAACTCTGATTAAATAACCACAATACACTTCCTATCAGAAAATAAAAATAAAATTATGGGACAACCAATTCATAACGATTGACTAATTAATGAGAAAGATAAAGAATTCCGTTCAAATATGAATAGTATAAAAAAGGTTGTTTTACTATCAGAAAAAAAAAATTAAAATTATGGGACAACCAAGTCATTTAGGATATTATGTTAAAACCTTTTTGTATGTACTTAACAGACAATCGTAACAGATCATTCACTCCATAAACTAAAAGTGTTATCAAAGCGGACAATGAGAACTACACTCCTAATATCTCATACCTATGGGTCATACTAAAAACATGTATACCATAGAAACTGTGTGTGGGGTGTAAACAAACCGAGCCGAACCCGAGCTTGCCTAGGCTCAAGCTCAGGTCGTTATGTTTTTATGAAGCTCGAGCTCAGCTCAGTTCGAGCTTGTTTCTTTGAGCTCGAGCTCGGCTCGCGAGTAAAACCCAAAGCTCGAGCTTGGCTCGAACTATTTTGAGAACAACCTTAAACGAGCTAAAAGCTCGGCTTGAGCTCGCTTAAATATCGCTTAAACGAGCCAAAGCTCGGCTCGAACTCGGCTCATCACCGTTATCATCATTATTATTATATTATATATAAAAACTAAAATTTTGTTTGCGCTTATTCAGGCTCGGACTCGTTAAGACTCGGCTCATTCGAGCTTTTAACTGAGCCAATTATGAATAGCTCTCGAGCATCTGGACGACTGGACATACATGAAAGTCCTTCATAACATAAACTAATAAATATAAATACGTGTCAGAATATTCTTTTATTTGTTATATAAAAGGTAAAATAGTGTTTCACCCACACCAAAAGTCATGGAATATGAATATATGTTATGTTATATTCTAATTCTATTCTATTAATATATATTAACCTCATATTTATATTCATCCATATCTCTCAATGGTAGGCTGATAGCCGATATGGGACATATCACTAGCTATATAATATACATTTCCTCAAAAAGTAATAGTGGTGAAGGAGGTGGAAAACTTTAGTTTTTTTTTTTGAAGGTCTTGGTTTTAAATTTAGGGGAGAATTTTAATACTAATTTGGTGATACTAACATAGTAAGGGTGGAGGGTATGGTTCAATCACTCTAGGGTGTTTGAGTTATTCTCTATCCAATAATAGCATGCCATGTCAAGTCCCCATTCGACTCTCCATTTTGCACTCAATCAGATGGTATGGTTCAAACACCTAGAGAGTAGTAAAGAATTTTTAAAAAAAATTGTGATTGGTTGAAAGGGTTTGAGACCCACCATTAAACCCCTCTCCCCCCTCCTTCCCTCCTCTTCCCGCATCGGTGATTATACACCGAAAATATTCAAACAATCGGTGACTCAAACAAGTGGAGGTGGTTCCCCGATCGGTGAAAGGAGTCACCGAATCTACTCCCCCAAACCATACCGTGTACCCTAAGGATGTAGGGAGTGGTTAGACACTTGAAAGTGGTAAACTTCAAAATCAACCAATGAGAGTGTGTCATGTCAAAGTGGTAAACTATGCTCAAAAGTGTTGGCAATGGTTAGACACTTCATGAATTGATAAACTATTTAAAAAAAATGAAAAATGTGTAATTGGTTGAGATGGCATGGACCCCACCCCACACACCCCCTCTCTCTCCTACCCTCCCACTCCCCGCATCGGCAACCCATCACCGAATTGGCAAACTTTGAGTGGTAAACTTATGTTGGTGGTGGTGTTACCAATTGGTAAACTAAGTTTACCACACTTTGCCGCACCCCACTCCATATACCCTAATTACTAACCCGGTTAGCGACATCCTAACCATACGCTGTTAAAAAATATATATATATTTCCCCAAAAATCAATTATCGACTTATATCCCTATGTAAAATCTTTACTCATATCCGGTTACATACTTCCGTCAATAAAAGACATCTCTGATGTATAGTGTATAGAATCAGAAGATGATCATAAATCATAATGTCTAGATGTGTCGCGAAATTTTCAAATTTTGATGATATATTATTATTTATATATTTCCTTATAAAGATATCATGAGTTCTACAAATTTGTGGTATGAACCGAATGAAGCATGTTTGTGTTTGTTGGTTAAACTTTAATCGAACAAACGAATGAACATGAACAATTAAACAAGCAGGGTTTGTTGGTCGTGTTCGTTCATTAAAAAAATAAACACATTTGTGTGTGCTTTTGTTCGTTCGTTATTAGTATAAATTAATGATTTACGAACGTAACTGAACACATACAAACAGCCAAGCACATGCCAATTAAAGGTAGCCATGCACATCTATTGGTTAGATCTAAAAATTAATAAAACTAGACTAAAATTGTAATGGATGATATTTTAATATCATAGAACTAGATTAAATTGTAATGGACATAATGTGCATATAAAGTGCATGTAAGCAAACAATCTTGAACAAACATAAACTAATTAACATAAATAAACGTAATCAAACAAACATAAATAGGCGTAAATTAACAAATAGAAATAGACATTCAGCTGGAATATAAATGAACGAACAAGACATGTGTTTATATCCGCTCATTTATCTAAATGAGCATAAAACTTATCCATATTCATTCGTTTATTAAATAAATGTTATATATTTAATAAATGAATGGACCATCCATTATAAGCATAAACCATCCATAATTAAAAGCAAACAAAATCAAAAATAAATATTAACATGAATGAAATATTACTGGGTTGTGGTCCATTGACAAAGGCAAAACGTTTTTCGTGTTCGAATTCCACAAACGATAGGAATTAAAAGAAAATTGTCGTTAAAAAAACATGAACAAAATATTTATATAAAGACAAGATAAGGTACTTAAAAACATATGGATATATAAGTGTATATGAGACTCAAAATTTTCTTTAAATACCCCACCCTTTGAATCATTGTTCTCCCTTCTTGTTGTGACAAACCTAGAGAGAGAGAGAATGGGTGTATGGAGAAAAGGGGTGGTGGTTGGCCGGAGTTCTGACGTAAGGCGGAGGAGGAGGAAGAAGGCGGCATTGGTGGTGATCACCGGAATTGAGAACCGCAAGTCGACTGAAAGGAAGCTTAGACAACTCGAAAGGATGGTACCTGGCGGCGGAGTTGGACCGACGGATGTCGACACCTTGTTCCACCGGATTGCAGCTCACATCTTCGTACTTGAAACTCGGGTTGATCTTCTCAAAAACATTTACTCGGTTTTTTGCCCACCATAATTAACACAATATATTTCCAAAGTCAAAGTCAACGCTTGCTTGAATTGTATGTGTAATTTATTGTTCATTTTGTTCTTCTAAAGAACATGGATCGAACGTAAATAAGTTATCTGCTTATCAGATATATTTGTAGTAATTAAACAAGTTTATAAGTATATTTTAGTGCTCTTTTTATTTTATTGTTTTCAATGAATATTAGATAAAAAAAAAGTATATAAGAGTAGTTATGTGTCACTAAAGTACATTTATTGTTTGTATGCATATAATGAAATGATATTTTTCTTGCACTTTGGGTAATATATAAAGATAAATAGAAAGTTATTACTTGAAAAGCTAAATTCAATGATTGGAATGTTTGATGTTCACGTGTTGATGTATGAAAATGACAGCCATGGTAATTTTCAACATGACACAATTTGAGATTAATTTAATTAAACAAATTGTGTTTGGATTATCATGTTTAACTCGTTCGGTTAAATGTGGTACTCATTAACCTTTTTAATTGAACACACCGACCTACTAACATGTTTAACCTATTTAATACAAATCACCAACCTGATTAATGCATTCATAACTTGATTATTATCCACTGAACTCGTCAACCCATTTGACACGTTTAAGATAAACGGATTAAACAGTTGTCTTCAGGTTACATGATTTTAAGTGCGTTAGGTTAGGGTTAATGTTTTTCAATACGAATAAATATATTAGTTGTTTTTGGGTTGAGCGATTCAGCCATCCAACATGCCTCAATCTTTTTCATGGATCAACCATGAACCGTCCGCTAACCTATAGTCGAAAAGATTGACAACGACTACAATTTATGGTCCATCAAGATAAATGAATGTCTCAAGACCAATTAGTCATCGGTAAACAAGAATGACCAAAACCCAAAAATGTAATCCATGTCAATGTCCTATCATGGATCAACTATAATTCCCAAGGAGAAGTTATTGACTCAACGAGATATACAACAATGACAATTCAACAACATTGACATATTTTAAAACTGAATATATCAGGATAGACGGTGTGGGGCTTGTCCCACCCTCGTTGAGGCCTGTCGCCGGCGGCAACACCATTCCCCCCCCCCCCCCACCGGCGTCTTCCAAAATGTCGACCCTGGGACGATGGGGACGCTCGTTAAAGACAAAAATTTATGCATTCCCTTCTCATACACACATATACATACAACTCGTATATATATATATATATATATATATATATATATATATATATATATATATATATATATATAGTGTGAGGTTCATTGGGGAACACTAAAAAAGTGGGGAACCGGGGAACACTCTTAAAATTTTAACTTAACATGTTAAAAATTAATTTTTTAAACATCTTTTTCAACGCTTCTCCTTATATATACTTGTAGAAGCATTTTTAATAAAAAAAATCAAAAACTAAAAATATTAAAAAAAACAATTAAAAAAAGGCTAAAAAATGTTTTCTTTAGAAAAAATTATTTTTTTACTCGACTAGTTTCTCCTCCTTTTTATAAAGAAAAGCGCTGAAAAAATACTTTAAAAAAATATTTTTAACATGTTAAGTTAATTCTATAAGTTATAACTGTTTTTTAAACATTTTTTTATATTTTTAGTTTTTGATTTTTTTTATCAAAAATGTTTCTACTTGTATTTATAAGAAAAAGCGCCGAAAAAAAATTACAAAAATATTTTTTTTAACATGTTAAGTATAATTTTTAAAAGTGTTCCCCCGTTCCCCACTTTTTTAGTGTTCCCCAATGAACCCTCCCCTATATATATATATATATATATATATATATTAGGCTCATCCCCCATTTCCTTAGTTTCATCCTCTTTGCCTCATCCTCACACCCATCCTATGTGACGCTTACGTGGCGGGTCATCCTCCAAGGATGAGCGTCTACCATACCGCCTAGCCTCATGGTATCTGAAATAACCGCTCATGAATGTGTTTATATAAATCAAACTTAAACATAAAGCTAGTTAAGCCAGTTGGCACAAAATGGGTCTTCAAGAACAAAACAGATAAAAAGGGTATTGTTGTAAAAAACAAAGCCAAACTTGTGGTTCAAGGCTTTAGACAAGAAAAGGGCATTGATTATGATGAAACATTTGCTCCAGTAGCAAGACTGGAGGCCATCAGATTGTTCTTAGCTTTTGCTGTCAACCACAACATCAAGGTGTTTCAAATGGATATCAAATGTGCATTCCTTTATGGTAAGATTCAGGAAGAGGTATATGTGTGCCAACCTCCTGGTTTTGAAGATGTCATTTATCTTGATCATGTCTATAAGCTCAACAAAGCTTTGTATGGCTTGAAACAAGCACCGAGGGCCTGGTATGAAACTCTTTCCAACTTTTTCTTATCCATAGGCTTTACAAGAGGTAAAATTGACAAAACACTGTTTTTAAAATAGAAAGGAAAGGATTTTTTTGATTGTCCAGATTTATGTGGATGATATCATTTTTGGATCCACATGTACCTCCATGTGTGAATAGATCAGGAAACTCATGACAATAGAGTTTGAGATGAGTGTCATGAGTGAACTTCAATGCTTTCTTGGTCTCCAAGTTAAGCAATTGCAAAATGGAACATTCATTCATCAAAGCAAATATGTCAAAGAGCTTTTAACAAAATTTGATATGAATGATTGTAAACCATGTAGTACACCCATGGCAACCACAAAGCTAGTCACTGTTGATGAGAAAGATGACTTGGTTGATCAAACATTGTATAGAAGCATGATTGGGTCTTTATTATACCTAACTGCATCTAGGCCAGTCATCATGTTTGCAACATGTGTCTATGCAAGATCCCAGTCAGCACATAGGAAGTCAAATCTTATAGCTATGAAAATAATATTCAGATACATAAAAGGTGCTCCCACACTTGGTATCTGGTATCCTACTAATGGGAATATTGAGCTTTCAGGTTTTTCAGACAGTGATTTTGCTGGTTGCAATGCAACAAGGAAGTCCACTTCAGAAGGGTGCCAGTTTTTAGGCAATTGCTTAGTTTCTTGGCAAAGCAAAAAGCAAGCAGTTATTTCAACATCAACAGCAAAGGCTGAATACATTGTTGCTGCAAGCTGTACAACCCAACTATTGCGGCTTCAAAATCAATTACTGGATTTTGGTGTAACTGCTCTAAAGACTCCTCTCATGTTGGATAGTCAAGAAGCTGAAAACATCATTAAAAATCCAGTATCCCATTCCACCACCAAGCACATTGAAATCAGACATCACTTTGTGAGGGATAGCTATGAAAAAGGTTTGATTTCTCTGCATCATGTTCCAACTAAGGATCAACTGGCAAATGTGTTGATAAAAGCTTTAGACACATCCACCTTTGAAAGTTTGATCTCTAGGATTGACATGCTAAACATGGATTAAAAGCAAAATTTTGTTTTCCATGAATAAAAAGCATTAAAATGTTTTCAGAAAATCAAAAATCCATCCTTAAAAATAACTTTGATTGAAAAAAATTTCAAGAATCCTTAAAGTTTGTTTTCATAACCACTATTTTTGCAACCTCAGTTTGGCTAAAAATTCATCCACTGTTGAAAGGTATCATCTGTTTCCATTTACCACTGTTCTCATAACCTCTGATAGGAATACCACTGTTGATCAAACAACTATTGGTCCTAATCTCTGGTGTCTATCATCTGATAGACTAAAATCAGCCCACTGTTCATAAACATTGTTCCTTGGTTTTAAAAAGCGCGCCTTAAGTGCGCTTAAGCGCAAAGCATATCTAGGCACAAACCCCATCGCCTTGTGTGACATAAGGCGCACGATGTACAAGAAGCGCAGCTGTGGCGCGCTTTTTAGGGTGAAAATCGACCTAAGGCGCAGCTGAGGCTCACGCTTTTTGTACATGGGGAGTTTCTATGCTTCTGAGTGTTGTACAACAGGCTTTTTATGCTGTACATTTATGTTTTTTTTTCATTTTAAAACGTATATAAAGCTTAATTATAGCTAAATCATAGGTATTGGATGCTAAACACTTATGGGTATATAAAATAAATTATATAATCACTTTGCGTATGAAAAGCTCACCACTTTTGCGCTTCGCTTTTTAAAAATCGGTTTTAGACCTCATCGCTTTTGTGTGCTTTCCGCTTTTTTAAACGAAGCACTGTTCCCAACGTCTGTTGCATTCCAACAGAGGTTTCATAACAACTGTCATCCATTATTACCAACAGAGGTTGCCACGTGGACAGATGTTAGCCATTAGATCTTTGTAACAGCTGCCACGTCAGCTTTCACTTTTTCACCCTATAAAAACCCTTTTCCATCCCCAAACAGAGCTTTCATTGTCGTCTCGAATTCAAAATTCTCCAAAGCGGTTACCACTATCATATTCTTCAAACCTACCCATTTTTCTTCTCCGATCATGGCTCTGCAAACAAAAACCCCTCACAACTACCTTCCTAACTTCGAGAAAACAAACAAAAATACCGTTTTTCACTCAATAATTGACGTTCTAACATCATAAAAATACAAAACAATTCTCACTGCCGATGCTCCAATACATATGGAAACACTCCGACAATTTTGGGCAAATGTTGAAATTCAATCACAAAATAAACAGCCATACGCTATCACGTCTAAGGTCGAAGAGACCCTTGTTAAAATATCCCCATCTTCAATTTCCACAATTTTTGCACTGGACGACCAGGCAGGTAAAACCTCTTTTGAAAAACAGGAACTTCACACAGAGTTCATTGAAAGGGGGTATGATGGTCAATTGACAGGAGTTACTATTTTTAAACCAAAATTTCTTGCTGAGATGAAATATTTTTTCCATACCCTCCTAATTTGTCTCTCTGCGAAGACCACCTCATTTAACGAGATACCTCAAAACGTTCAATACTTGGGATATGCCATTTTAACAAAATCTTATTACAATCTATCCCAGGCATTGTTCTCGGACTTGGTAGAAAATGTGAAGAATGTTAAAAAGGGCTCTAATAATGCATTTCTTATGTACCCAAGACTGTTAAGCTATTACCTTCAAAAACAAGTGTCTTAAAAAGATTTTCAACAAGGTGTAGCTTTTCAAATAAACAGTTTTACAAATGAAACTTTTACAAGAATGATGGACAAAGAGTCAAAATTTTCAAAAACACAAACAAAGGGGGATGAGCCTGTTTTAGATGCGTCCACATCTGTTGCTCAAACCCCTGTTGTTGAGCCCACTGCTCCTAGTGATCATGACACCACAACCGGTGTTGTGAAACCTACACCAGCAAAACCCAAAAGAAAACCCCCACTTCCAAAAAGCCCATCAAAACAAAACAACATAAAAAGGGACCTCTAGAAGATGAGATCCCAGAGGCTAACCCCATGACAACACAAAAGTCACTTGAAACCACTGTTGCTACTTCCTCAAAATAGTTGGTAAGATCTCCACCCAACTGAACTCCTCTTGAATCCTCACAAAAGGATTAAGTTGTAAGCACATGGACACCACATCATGAAGCAGACATTTCAATTGAAAGTATGCTTCAAAGCCCCTCTCCCAGGGCTATGTCTCTTTCCACTCCACAACCCTCCACTCCAATTCCACCTACATTTATACCTTTGCTTGATGCAATTGAGACTCAGATACAACTCAGTCCCTCTCACTCACCTGTTAAAGAGAGCACACTTCCACATGTGACTAAGTTTGAACAAACTCAATTTGCTAACCCCAAGAAATTGAGGAGGATACACCCCTTGAGTTTCAAGAAACTCTTGGTGGTAGTTCAAGTGAAGCAGCCACTACAACTGGTGAACCAATTGGTTTTCAGTTGGACAGTGGTTTCATTTATAAGACTTCCTTGAAGGCAACAACTGCTGAGGCTACAATTGTAACCTCTGTTCCAGTTGGAAGTCCCCAATACCAAGACAAATGGGCATTTGGTTTTGATGATTTGGAGAATTCTCCTATTATCAAACCAAATACAACTACCTCAGGTAGGGATTTCGATGATCCTATTAAATTAGGTGATGAATTAAGATATAAAGAATTGACGGAGAGAATGTCTTCAATGGAATCATCTATGGCTGAAATGAAAGATATGATGAGGCAGATGATGGAGCATTCTCATAATCAACCTACCACTCAGCAAATTGCCAATGAGCTGTGGAAATCTGTGCAACCCATCATCCAAGCTCAAATGAATTTGGCTGACATCAACCATAACACTCACATGGAATTGACCAGAAATATGGTTAAGGCTAGATATTAAGTGACTCAAGCAGACATCAAGGCTATAAGGGAACATTTGGCCAAAACTACTGGCTCTGCCCCTGCAACAGTCCTTCAAGATGAAGATGATGATGATGCCAAAAAGGGGGAGAATGATAAATTGAGAAAGTTGCAGCCTACTTCAAAAGCAAAACCAAAAGTGCAACAAAAGCCAGAGTATGCTCAAACCAAATCTTCTGCAAAGGCACCAAAAGCTGGAAAACAAAAAGGGATTGATGAGACCCTAAACAGATAGGCTGAAGAGATTGCCTTAGAAAAGCAGAAGAAGCAAGATACAAAAGAAGTCAAAGATTCCAGCCTTATTGAACAAGAACAGGCTGAACAGATGTAAAAGGAGAATATTGGCACTTCAAAAAGGAGGAAGTGTACAAGAAATGTCAGACAGCTAATAATCACACCTCTTAAAACCTCTGCTGCACCTAGGGGTGTACCGAATTAACCAAAGTGTACAAGAAATGTCAGAGCAAAGGATCCTTCAGTTCCTCAAAAGCAAGTACATCCTCCAACAGTTGTTATCCCTCTACAGACATCCAAAAAGTTGACCTCAGCATCTGACTTATCCATAGCTGCCTTGAAACAAGTAAAAACGCAGAAGCAGATTGCTGAGGCCGATGAGCAGATGTTTGAATACTTCAGAAAGGAGGAAATTAGATACTAACTGAGGTATCACACAGATCCTGCAAGTGACAAACTAAGAGAAACAGTCGCTAAACTTGTCAGCAGGACACAATCACCCAACTCACATCAATAACTCTTCAACCCAGAAAACCAACTGATCCAAAAATTCTAAAGTGGAAGTCATCCTCAGACACCCACGAATTGACTCTGCTCAAATCAGATGGTAGTGTTCAAAAGCTGAAAACGGAGAATGCATATGGTCTGGATGCATGTGATATCCAAGATTTGTTGGAATTTGAAAGGGATTTTGAAGATATGGTCTCCATGAACTTTGAGTTACAATTCAAAGGGCAAATCAGGGAGATGCTGATGAGGAATAAAGATTAGCAATAAAGAAATGTTTTGGCATCATCTGTTCTAGGGGGAGATTGTTGGATCATGTGGACCCCGCCAAAAGAACAAATGATTGGAAATCCAAAATAATTTACATAATTTGATCAACAATAAACAGTTCTTAGAAGACCTGCTCTCCCCAATGATAAAGGCATCAACATCTGCTACTCTCAAATGTCTGCTAAAAACTAAAGTCTGCCGAAGAGAAACATCTGATGAAGTTAAATTTCGCTGATACTAAGGTCTGCCAAAGTGAACCACTGCTTGAAGACAAAGTCTGTTGAAGCAAGGTCTGCTAAGGCTCAACAGAGGTTAAAGCTCAACATATGATTACTCAACAGATGCTGCTCAACAGAGTTTTTAATGTAACAGTACTTAGACATTTAGCAGATGTTAGAGGTTGTTAGATGTCACTGTCTA
The DNA here is from genome assembly GCA_030545235.1 of Helianthus tuberosus. NCBI lineage: Eukaryota > Viridiplantae > Streptophyta > Magnoliopsida > Asterales > Asteraceae > Helianthus > Helianthus tuberosus. The sequence continues at coordinate 180,200,624 of CM060366.1, forward strand.
TGTGACGTCAACCAAGATACTTCAGATGTTTGATTTGTACTAAAAATAGAACAGTGCATGTACTGTTTTATTCATCACTTTCCTTCTTGACATTTTGTACGAACAGATTGGAGTGATCAGGCTGAGGGGGAGCTTGTAATTCTCATGCATACGTGAATTATTGTAAGAGTAAATTACAAAAATCGTCCTTTATGCATGTCACTTATTGCAAACTGTGTCCTTTATCTTCAATAATTATAGAAAACGTACTCGATGTTTGCAAACGCTTGCAAGTTATGTCCTTTAGCCCTAACTCAGTTAATTTTTTGTGGTTAAATCTGACCAAATGGACCCCACATAAGGGTATTTTGGTCATTTTACTCTCATGTGGGGTCCATTTAGTCAGATTTAACAGCAAAAATGCCCTCATGTGGGGCCCATTTGGTCAGATTTAACCACAAAAATTAACTGGGTTAGGGCTAAAAGACATAACTTGCAAGGGTTTGCAAACATCGAGTACATTTTCTGTAATTACAAAGGACACAGTTTGCAATAAGTGACATACATGAAGGACGATTTTTGTAATTTACTCTTATTGTAATTGCAATCTTTCAATGAAAAGTATGATGATGAAAGCAAATCTTCAATTGTTATGATTTAAAGTTTACTTTCCACTGCATATTCTCATAATTGTTTATCTTCTTTCATTGTTTCATTTTAAAGATTCACAACTGTGACACTTCGGGTTTTCCCGAGCAATCTGTATATATTAACTTGCGTGTACATAATATTAAATGAAAGTCGTGATTTATCTTGAGGTGCTATGTGTCGATAATGTGTAAATATTATATACGTAGTTATATATATATATATATATAAGTGAATCGAGACCACGAGCCCGACTCGAGACCGCTTGGTCTCGAGTAAACAGTGAAGCGATTGGGCCGGTTGGGCCATGCCGCTCGGAAACCCACTAGGGTGCACCAAGCCGGTCCGGATATAAAACCCACAAGAGGGGTCAACTTTGCCACTTTTCACCATTTTGCAACTTTTCCTCATTCACTCACTCCCACACACTCTCCCTCACCCTCTCAACAAAACCCTAACAATCAAGCTCACCTCCTCTCCTCTCCCTCTCTCTCTCGGGTCAAACCGGCGACAACAAAAGGGGCTCTCGGATCATCTCGGATTAGCTTAAGATCACCACTCGGAACTTAGTCCATCAATCCCTCATACTCTTTCATCTAGCCGGTTAGTTTCCTTTTAGTTGTTTGGCCAAAAATGATGTTTTATGAATACAAAGTGATAAGATAATTGGATGATAAATGATGGATGAAATATGTGATAAATGATAAATATGTTCATGTTTTAATGGGAAAATGGCTAGATAACTTACAAGGTTATGTAGGATGAACATATGATGAGTATGTGTTGAATATGCTTGAATGTTGTTATGAATATATGAAAAATTACGTGTTTGATATGTATATTAGATTCAGGAAATCGATGATGCTGATTCGAGTATATGTTAGGATGGAATTGCTTGAATAATCATGTTATAAAGAAAACCCTAAGAACAACATGAATGTCATGAAAACATTTGAAATATGCTTTGTTTGATCTATTTTGAATTGCATTTAGACAATAAAACATGTTTAAACATTCTGGTTGGATAGTACATGCTATCATGAAATTGCAATCCCATTGGTTAGTACATCAGAGGTTCTAGAAGGATTCTTGTGCACGTATCCGAGGTTGCGACTCGAAACCTCCGGTTACGACTCGCAACCAAAACATGACAACTCGAGACTACGGCGGTTGCGACTCGAAACCAGACCATGACAAGTCGAAACCTCCGGTTGCGACTCGAAACCAGACCACGACAAGTCGAAACCTCCGGTTGCGACTCGAAACCAGACCATGACAAGCCGAAACCTCCGGTTGCGACTCGAGACTGTGTGTTCTCGAGTCGAGACCTCCTGGTCTCGACTAGGCTGCTTGTCTCCGTTATTGGGCCAAGGACATGTGGGCTGCGCATACCGTTCTATTTGGATTCTGTGAAGCTGTTAACTGTTAGTGTGATCTGATAGGCCCAATAACACTTATGATTTGTATAATAGTTGTTGATGTTCACTGTTTCACTACTACGTATCAGAATAGGCCCGATAACTTGCTGGATGATCATGTGTTGTGTATGCTATGTGTTAGTTATGTGTAGATTATACGTGAATACTTGTACCCCAACTTGACCTGTATTGGTGACCATGCTAGGACGTGGTGACCAACGTGATTGACCAAGTAAATAATCTACCGAGCAACCCAAGGTGAGTTCACAACTAATAAAGCATGCGTTCCCGGTGGTTGGGAAACGGAAACTTAAGCAACGCTATCCCCTCGTAAGGGATACAAACCTACTTCTCTCCCCTTAAACGGGACTTTTAGTTAATTACTGTTTATACTGGATGCAACAAGCAACACTAAACAAAACTCTATCACTCAAGTCCTCACTTCTTAATACCGATTAGTCGCCGGGGTCAGGCGAACGGGTTATTAGTTGATAGCGCTATTTAGGTCTCACCAACCTCACACCGTGCCCGCGTATGGGATCGGGCGTGAACTAATGTACTCTGGCAACCGTCAATGATGATAGAACATTGACAAACGGGGCACTCTACGGAAACGTACGGATGAATAGTATTCGGTATTGTAAAAACAGTTTAGTCGCTTACTTGTGGGGTAGCTCCCCATCGCATGTATAAACGGATAAATTAACTGGTGAAACAAGTTTTTGGTAATTAAAACTGGACAACTCGTGGACTCGCCAACAATTTTTGTTGATACCCTACTGCATGCTTTGCAGGTACCCAGTGACTCAGGAGCTTGCAGCTTGGGAAGTGTAGTGGTCGCCTAAACCCGCGTGTTGGGTTCTAATTAATTTGAACTATGAACTTTGTTTAAACTATTTTCCTATGCTTCCGCTACTTACTTAACAGTTATTTGAACCTAAACATTCGAACTTTAAACTATGGTGTTTACTAACCATTATGGTTGGTGATCATTCTTACTATTATCCAATGCTCAGTATAATTGGTGGCTGGATCCTGGTCAGTCACGCCTCCAAGCGGTAGTACTCCGCATGTGGATTTGGGGGTGTGACAGATTGGTATCAGAGCCATTGGTTATAGTGAACTTGGTTTTAAAAGGGAAAGTCTTTTTGAGAAAAACCAGACTATAACCCGTGACTCGTGACGACACTACACTCCAAGGGCAAGACTCGGCATATTAGACCTCATAGCTCGGACTTGTGCTTACATGCTTATTTATCCTATGTTGACTGCTCTATTATACATACTAGTGTGCCTGATTAGATAGATACACGTCTCCCTTCTAACTCATTCTCGCTACATTACGACATCACACTCATACTGTGTTTTCTGGTTATGAAGACAATGAGTGGACGCGGAAGAGGAAGCGTTAACATGACTCAGGCTCAATTCGCTAACTTGCTCAACACGGTGGCTGCAGCTTTCGCAGCTCACCCTGGAGGTAAACTCGTTACTTTAGGATGTTTAGATCCTACCCCCACATCGTCTTTCCACCTCTAAACCTATTCGTTTCACTTCTCGCAACAGGTCAGCCTGCGCCTGCACAGCCACGTGTTTGTACTTTCAAAACCTTCATGGATGGCAAGCCTCTCCCTTTCAACGGCACTGAGGGTGCCATAGGCCTTCTGCACTGGATTGAAAAGGCCGAAGCTGTCTTTGCTGTCTGTGAGTGTCCCCCTGCTAACTGGGTAAAGTTCGCGACTGGTACGCTTGAGGGGAGCGCGCTTTCATGGTGGAAAGCACAGATTCAGATGCTTGGTCTGGAAACTGCTAATGCTACTGCGTGGGAAGATTTCAAGGACATGATCAAAGAGGAATACTGTCACAGGGATGACATCCACAAGCTCGAGAACGAGTACTATGCGCTCAAGATGGTTGGATCAGAGATTGAGACCTACACCAAGCAGTCCAACGACTATGCTGCACTTTGCCCAAACATGTCCCGACCTATGTACCGAAGGATTGAATTGTACATCAAAGGCTTGGTCCCTGAAATCAGAAGTCATGTGACCTCAGCCAACCTCAATACCATACAGCCCGTGGTTCGTCTTGCTCACAAACTCACCAATCAGGCTGTGGAAGAGGGCAAGCTGCCCAAGAGGATCGGTGCTACTGCTGGAACTTCTGGCGATAACAAACGAAAGTGGGATGGAAGTCAGGGAAAGGATGCTAACCCCACTCAGGCCCCAGTTCAACAAAGGAAGACTGAAAGCAATAAGGGCCCTCAGCAACAGGGTGGCTATCGAGGAAACCACCCTAAGTGTAACAAATGTAACCGACATCACAGTGGGCCATGTGGCAAAGGTCAATGTCAGCGATGCAACAAGATGGGGCACGAAGCCAAGGACTGCCGAAGCCAGTTCCCAGCTAGGCAGAATCAGCAACAACCACAGCAACAGCAGCAACAAGGAAACAACCGTGGATGCTTCAAGTGTGGAGCAACGGGGCACATGCGAAAGGATTGCCCTGAACTGAATCAAAACAACAACAATCAGGGTGCTGGGAACAATAACAACAATGCTGGAAATGGTGCTAGAGGAAGGGCTTTTGTGATTGGAGCTGGGGAAGCAAGGAATGACCCCAACGTTGTGGCGGGTAAGTTCCTACTTAATGATCGTTATGTTTCCATGCTATTTGATTCCGGAGCAGATGCTAGTTATGTATCCCTACGTATTAGTAAGAAACTTAAACTCACTCTTACGCCGCTAAGCTCTAAGCACACCGTTGAAATAGCTAATGGTAGAAACCTCGAGGCCTCACACATAATTCGTAACTGCAAATTAGAGTTGTCTGGTCAGACCTTCTGTATCGATCTCTTCCCCATCATTCTTGGGAGCTTCGACGTCATCATTGGTATGGATTGGTTATCCAAACATCCAGCTGAAATCCTCTGCCAAGAGAAAGCTATTCGTATTCCCCGTCCCCCTGGCAAACCTCTTATAGTTCAAGGCGACAAGAGCGGAGAAGTCACAGGCATCATTTCATTCTTAAAGGCCCAGAAGTGTCTACGAAAGGGACACACCGCTATCTTAGCACTCGTGGCTGACACACAGAAAAAGGAAAACAGGATTGAAGATTTTCCAGTTGTACGCGACTATCCCGAGGTATTCCCGGAGGAACTACCTGGACTCCCTCCTCACCGTCAGGTCGAATTCCAAATCGAGCTAGCTCCCGGAGCAGCACCTATAGCTCGTGCACCTTATCGCCTAGCTCCTGCAGAACTCAAGGAACTCTCTACTCAGCTACAAGAACTTTTGGACAAAGGTTTTATCCGTCCTAGTTCGTCACCCTGGGGAGCCCCAGTGCTCTTCGTCAAAAAGAAAGATGGCACATTCCGAATGTGCATTGACTACCGCGAACTTAACAAGGTTACCATCAAGAATCGTTATCCACTTCCCCGTATCGACGACCTGTTCGACCAGCTGCAAGGGTCGAGCTATTATTCCAAGATCGATCTGCGCTCGGGTTATCACCAGCTGAGAGTCCGCGATGAGGACATCTCTAAGACTGCTTTCAGAACCCGCTATGGTCACTACGAATTCCTTGTTATGCCTTTCGGAATGACCAACGCCCCTGCGATCTTTATGGATCTCATGAACCGAGTATGCAAACCCTACCTCGACAAGTTCGTAATTGTGTTTATCGACGACATCTTAATCTACTCGAAGAGCCAAGAGGAGCATGAACGACACCTGCGTCTCATTCTCGAGCTCCTTCGCAATGAGCAACTGTACGCCAAATTCTCGAAATGTGATTTCTGGCTTAGAGAAGTCCATTTCCTTGGGCACATCGTCAATCAGGAAGGGATTCATGTTGACCCTGCTAAGATTGAGTCCATTAAGAATTGGCCTGTACCCAAGACTCCGACCGAAGTTCTCCAATTCTTGGGATTGGCAGGATACTATCGAAGATTTATCAAGGGATTCTCTAAGATCGCTCAACCACTTACGACCCTCACTCAGAAGGGTGTTGCTTACAAATGGGGCGATGCTCAGGAATCTGCCTTCCAGGAACTAAAGAAAAACCTTTGTAGTGCTCCTATCCTCTCCTTACCTGAAGGTACCGACGACTTCGTCGTTTACTGCGACGCTTCTATTCAAGGACTTGGCTGCGTGTTGATGCAACGCGAGAAAGTTATTGCTTACGCCTCGCGACAACTCAAGGTTCACGAACGGAACTACACGACGCATGACTTAGAATTTGGAGCTGTGGTCTTCGCGCTCAAGCTTTGGAGACACTACTTGTACGGCACCAAGTGCACGATTTACACTGATCACAAGAGTCTCCAGCACATAATGGAACAAAAGGAGTTGAATATGCGGCAACGCCGATGGGTCGAACTCCTAAATGACTACGAGTGTGCAATCAAATATCACCCAGGCAAGGCTAATGTGGTAGCCGATGCCCTCAGCAGAAAGGAGACCAAACCCAAGCGTGTTCGTGCCTTACAGCTCACTATCCACTCGAACCTCCCTAATCAAATTCAAAATGCTCAGGTTGAAGCATTGAAAGCCGAGAACATCAGGGCTGAGTCCCTACGAGGATCGAGACAACGATTGGAACAAAAAGAAGACGGTGCTTACTACGTAGCCGGACGCATATGGGTTCCGCTTTATGGAAATTTACGTGACCTTGTGATGGATGAAGCCCATAAGTCCCGTTACTCAGTACATCCAGGTTCAGACAAGATGTACCACGACTTGAGGGCTACCTATTGGTGGCCTGGCATGAAAGCCCACATAGCAACCTATGTCAGAAAATGTTTAACTTGTGCAAGAGTCAAGGCTGAGTATCAGAAACCATCAGGCCTACTCCAACAGCCAGAGATCCCGCAATGGAAATGGGAGCAGATTTCCATGGATTTTGTTACTGGCCTGCCTAGGTCTCAACGAGGAAATGACACCATTTGGGTAATAGTGGATCGCTTAACTAAGTCTGCACACTTTTTGGCTATCAAAGAAACAGACAAGTTCTCTACCTTAGCAGAAGTATACCTAAAAGAAGTGGTTTCGAAGCACGGAGTACCAACCTCTATCATTTCCGATCGAGACGCGCGTTTTACTTCTGAGTTGTGGCAAGCCATGCACAAATCTTTTGGCTCACGTTTAGACATGAGCACCGCTTATCACCCGCAGACGGATGGGCAGTCTGAACGCACCATCCAAACCCTCGAAGACATGCTTAGGGCATGTGTAATCGATTTTGGCAAGAATTGGGAGAAGCACCTACCGTTAGTAGAATTCTCCTACAACAACAGCTACCACACCAGCATTCAGGCGGCACCCTTTGAAGCATTGTACGGTCGTAAATGTCGATCGCCTCTCTGCTGGGCGGAGGTAGGTGACAGCCAAATCACAGGCCCGGAACATGTAGTCGACACCACAGAAAAGATTGCCCAGATTAGGCAACGCATGGCGGCAGCTCGTGACCGTCAAAAGCACTACGCTGACAAAGAGAGGAAACCGCAAGAGTTCCAGGTTGGTGAACGGGCTCTACTTAAGGTCTCACCCTGGAAGGGTGTGGTTCGTTTTGGAAAACGGGGCAAGCTTAATCCGAGATATGTCGGACCCTTTGAAGTTACCGAAAAGATCGGTATGGCCGCTTACAGATTGAATCTACCTGAAGAACTGAGTGCTGTGCACAAAGTCTTCCACGTGTCTAATCTGAAGAAGTGCCTATCAGATGAAACACTCGTCATTCCTTACAAGGAACTTACTATTGACGAACAGCTACACTTTACTGAGGAACCAGTTGAGATCACGGATCGTGAGATCAAAACCCTCAAACGTAGCCAGATACCCCTCGTGCGAGTTCGTTGGAACTCACGCCGTGGCCCAGAGTTTACCTGGGAGCGGGAAGACCAGATGAAGCGCAAGTATCCCCAGCTGTTCCCAAATGAAACCCCCAGCACTGAAGCTACAACTGAATTTCGGGACGAAATTCCAAACTAACGGGGGGATGATGTGACACCCCGTTGAAACGCTCTCACTTTTACTAGCTTGTCAGTGGCTGCTTTAACTTTCGGGACGAAAGTTCTTAAAACTTGGGGATAATGTGACACTTCGGGTTTTCCCGAGCAATCTGTATATATTAACTTGCGTGTACATAATATTAAATGAAAGTCGTGATTTATCTTGAGGTGCTATGTGTCGATAATGTGTAAATATTATATACGTAGTTATATATATATATATAAGTGAATCGAGACCACGAGCCCGACTCGAGACCGCTTGGTCTCGAGTAAACAGTGAAGCGATTGGGCCGGTTGGGCCATGCCGCTCGGAAACCCACTAGGGTGCACCAAGCCGGTCCGGATATAAAACCCACAAGAGGGGTCAACTTTGCCACTTTTCACCATTTTGCAACTTTTCCTCATTCACTCACTCCCACACACTCTCCCTCACCCTCTCAACAAAACCCTAACAATCAAGCTCACCTCCTCTCCTCTCCCTCTCTCTCTCGGGTCAAACCGACGACAACAAAAGGGGCTCTCGGATCATCTCGGATTAGCTTAAGATCACCACTCGGAACTTAGTCCATCAATCCCTCATACTCTTTCATCTAGCCGGTTAGTTTCCTTTTAGTTGTTTGGCCAAAAATGATGTTTTATGAATACAAAGTGATAAGATAATTGGATGATAAATGATGGATGAAATATGTGATAAATGATAAATATGTTCATGTTTTAATGGGAAAATGGCTAGATAACTTACAAGGTTATGTAGGATGAACATATGATGAGTATGTGTTGAATATGCTTGAATGTTGTTATGAATATATGAAAAATTACGTGTTTGATATGTATATTAGATTCAGGAAATCGATGATGCTGATTCGAGTATATGTTAGGATGGAATTGTTTGAATAATCATGTTATAAAGAAAACCCTAAGAACAACATGAATGTCATGAAAACATTTGAAATATGCTTTGTTTGATCTATTTTGAATTGCATTTAGACAATAAAACATGTTTAAACATTCTGGTTGGATAGTACATGCTATCATGATATTGCAATCCCATTGGTTAGTACATCAGAGGTTCTAGAAGGATTCTTGTGCACGTATCCGAGGTTGCGACTCGAAACCTCCGGTTACGACTCGCAACCAAAACATGACAACTCGAGACTACGGCGGTTGCGACTCGAAACCAGACCATGACAAGTCGAAACCTCCGGTTGCGACTCGAAACCAGACCACGACAAGTCGAAACCTCCGGTTGCGACTCGAAACCAGACCATGACAAGCCGAAACCTCCGGTTGCGACTCGAGACTGTGTGTTCTCGAGTCGAGACCTCCTGGTCTCGACTGGGCTGCTTGTCTCCGTTATTGGGCCAAGGACATGTGGGCTGCGCATACCGTTCTATTTGGATTCTGTGAAGCTGTTAACTGTTAGTGTGATCTGATAGGCCCAATAACACTTATGATTTGTATAATAGTTGTTGATGTTCACTGTTTCACTACTACGTATCAGAATAGGCCCGATAACTTACTGGATGATCATGTGTTGTGTATGCTATGTGTTAGTTATGTGTAGATTATACGTGAATACTTGTACCCCAACTTGACCTGTATTGGTGACCATGCTAGGACGTGGTGACCAACGTGATTGACCAAGTAAATAATCTACCGAGCAACCCAAGGTGAGTTCACAACTAATAAAGCATGCGTTCCCGGTGGTTGGGAAACGGAAACTTAAGCAACGCTATCCCCTCGTAAGGGATACAAACCTACTTCTCTCCCCTTAAACGGGACTTTTAGTTAATTACTGTTTATACTGGATGCAACAAGCAACACTAAACAAAACTCTATCACTCAAGTCCTCACTTCTTAATACCGATTAGTCGCCGGGGTCAGGCGAACGGGTTATTAGTTGATAGCGCTATTTAGGTCTCACCAACCTCACACTGTGCCCGCGTATGGGATCGGGCGTGAACTAATGTACTCTGGCAACCGTCAATGATGATAGAACATTGACAAACGGGGCACTCTACGGAAACGTACGGATGAATAGTATTCGGTATTGTAAAAACTGTTTAGTCGCTTACTTGTGGGGTAGCTCCCCATCGCATGTATAAACGGATAAATTAACTGGTGAAACAAGTTTTTGGTAATTAAAACTGGACAACTCGTGGACTCGCCAACAATTTTTGTTGATACCCTACTGCATGCTTTGCAGGTACCCAGTGACTCAGGAGCTTGCAGCTTGGGAAGTGTAGTGGTCGCCTAAACCCGCGTGTTGGGTTCTAATTAATTTGAACTATGAACTTTGTTTAAACTATTTTCCTATGCTTCCGCTACTTACTTAACAGTTATTTGAACCTAAACATTCGAACTTTAAACTATGGTGTTTACTAACCATTATGGTTGGTGATCATTCTTACTATTATCCAATGCTCAGTATAATTGGTGGCTGGATCCTGGTCAGTCACGCCTCCAAGCGGTAGTACTCCGCATGTGGATTTGGGGGTGTGACAACAACAATTCAAACTCAAATCCTAAAATGGTTCAAATCCTTTCTATATCGCTTTAAAAAAGTAGAGTTAAATCCCTTTAAAAAAGTCTTTTACGGTTTTGGGCCCAATAACGTATATGAAAATAGGCTATATCGCTTGATCCAACATCAAAATGGGCTATCACTTTTGGCCCAATTAAACCGGGCTTAACAACAAAACATCTTTCTTGCTCAGAAAGAAAGCTAACAGATGCTTTTCTTTTAACTCAAACGTCTTCTTCATCTTCCTTCCCCAATCTCCTAGTCTCTCTCGCTAGGATTTACATCATACTTCTCAATCACGTTAGATCTAACAAATTCATCCATTCCGATCTGCAATTCGGATCAAATATGGTACAATTCATGCTTCAATTTCACTCAATTTGTGTTTAACGTATCAATTTGATGTTTGTACTCGATCTAACTGTCCTATGCATGTGTTTTCAGGACACAGGAGGTAGTTTAGACTCGCAAATCGAGTCGCTATTGAATGTTGAGAAGCAGATGAGACTAAACGGCGACGTTGCTGGTACGAAGAAGGCTGCGATTGATATTCTTCAGCTTTGCTTTGAAGCTCGTGCTTGGAAGACGCTGAATGATCAAATTGTTGTGTTGTCGAAGCGGCGTGGTCAGTTGAAGCAGGTAGTGTTTTTTTTTTTTTTTTATAGCAATTGAGTACTTTTTGGTTTGGAAGTGATTTAGGGATGAAGTTAGGCTTGTAATTGAAATATTAGGGTTTTGTAGGAGATTGATAGTGTTGTAAAAATCGTTAGGCGCCGGTTGGTGGGGGCATTAGTCATTAGTCGGGATTAATTGGATTGGAATTTCATATGTAAATATGTAATTTTTCAAACTTATATACATACACACACACAGACACACACATCAATATGACTATAATACTTCAAAGTTCACATAGTATAATTCAAACATAAATAGTTACACTTACACATAAAAAAACAAGTACTTAAAAATTCAAACATTAACATATTAGTTCAACTTTGACTTAGACTGACTACCAATTCATGGGTCCGACTAGGTGAAATTTTAAATGGTTAACCACCAATTTACGAATAATCAGCGATTAATCTCGATTTTCACAACTATGAGATGGATGATAGCGTGTTAATGTTGTTATGGGTAGGTGTGATTAAGGTGTTTCACTCACAAGTTGGTATACATTTAGTATGTTGTAGCTACAGTAGCTTTTCAAATTATTAAGGTTTTTTAGTGTCTAGCATTCACATCCAAACCATCAAATTATACATACATTCCACTAAAAAACAACTCCTATATCAATATATTTCCACTAAAAACAAATACTTTTTCTCTCTCCTTTTCAATTAAATAATATTATCATCACATTTTTCTCTCTCCTTCACTCACAACCACTTTTAATATATATTAAAAAAATTATACTGGGTGAACAGTGTCCCCCCAAATATACAGATGAACAGTAACATTTTCTCTCTCCTCCACTCACAACCACTTTTTATACCCTTTATAATATAAAAACTCCCCCTCACATATTTTGATGGATAGAATGTGAATGCTCTAAAGAAGAAAGGTTGTTGTTGGATCGAACTTAAATAAGTAAAGACAGAAATCAGAACAAAATACTGATATTAGGTTGAATGTTGTCTGCCTATTGATTTTTATCTGAATTCTGAAGCAGATTCCATTTGTGCATAGTTGTTGGATTGTCTCAGGAAATAGAGAGATGGACTTTTAATTTAAGACCGATCAAATTCTTTTGTTTTTTTGTGTAGTTATAATCTGTTAATTTTGTACAATTTTCACATCATCACATGTATACACATATAGGCTGTTGCTGCTGTGATCCAATATAAAGGCTTTTGATTATTTTCAATATGTGAGACTGTTTTACATATAGGCTGTCACTGCTATGGTCCAACAAGCAATGCAGTATATTGATCAGACACCAGATGTAGAAACCAAGATCGAGCTAATCAAAACACTCAATAGTGTATCAGCTGGGAAGGTGAGCTTGATAATATTAATTTCAATAACTTTTATCTTGACTAGTTATTTTTTCTAACACTTACTAAACCTATTTGTAGATTTATGTTGAGATCGAGAGAGCTCGTTTAATCAAGAGGCTAGCTAAGATCAAGGAAGAACAAGGGCTAATAGCTGAGGCTGCTGATTTGATGCAGGAAATTGCGGTCAGTTTGTTTTGAAAATTTGTCAATGAATTTTTTTTTTCTTGTGAATCATATAGCTATCTATTAGGTGTTTGGATTTGCGTTTTAGCTATGCAGTTAATGTGGCAAAATATTGGATATCGGTCAAGGACCGATATATGAGATATAGGTTATTGCAGTGGGATATCGGTAATTTTAATATCATGCAGAATTCATATATATAGCAATTTAACACTAATAATTCAGTATATAACCTTTTGCAACTTGCAAAACACTAACAATGGTAGCTAGTAGGAACTGATTAAGACTCAAAACACCAATATTAACACTAACAATTAACAATTAAGACTTAAAACACTGATATCGGGAAAATCGGTGATATACTGATATATCGGTCAATATCGCTGATAATATCGGTACCGACATTTTGACCGATATCTTACATGGGGACTGATACCAAGGTTTAAAAAGGCGGAAGCCGCAAAAACGGGTATCGAGGTGTTTTCCCTTAGCCTCACGAGGCGTAAGCCTCGAGGCAGGTCGAGGCGTAAGCCTCAAAACATTATTAAAAAATTAAAAATATTTATATATATACTCATAAAATCACAAATTACCATAAAACAAACATCATAAATAGAAAACATCATCGGCAACTATCGAGACTTCATCATCTTTTAGATTCGTCTTCTTTATAAACTTTTGCTTCAATCTCCTATTGTACATAAGCACACCAACTTGTTCATCCTATTCGTGCCCAACCGATATCTTCTTTTAGATTAGGTTTTTTTTTTAACCTAATAAATGTTTTTTAAGTGAACTATTGGGTTGGCCCACCAATAAAGCCTAATAAACACTAATGGGTCTAAAATAAAGTCCAAAAAACCTATTTTTTTTTCACTTTCACAAGGTCTGGTGAGTCGCCTCGCCTCGGAAAGCCTCGGATGACTGAGGCGTAGGTTTCAGCTGACCCCCATGAGGCTAAGCCTTTAAGGCGTTTTTTCATAGCCTCAGCCGAGGCGTAAGCCTCGAGGCGGGCCTCGGAAAGCCTTTTTAAACCATGACTGATACGATATATCACCGATATTAACGGCATAGTGTTTTAGAACTCATTATGTTATTGCTCTGACTTAATTCCCAAACGTTTTTCTGTTTGGATAAACAATTTTTGCTTTTGATTATATTAATAAGTAATCACTTTTAGATAATCGTTTTGATACCACTGCAACAAACATATTATCTATATGCAAAACAAATTTATCCAGCATCCGATTATTACGACATTAAACAACAGAAGCACATCTAAACACTATCTCCTACACGCGTTTTACTATGATTGATTGTCTAATATACATCCAATTATATTCTAATATCTGTTTTGGTGCGGGTCACAGGTGGAAACTTTTGGTGCAATGGCAAAAACTGAAAAGATCGCATTCATTCTGGAACAAGTGGAAATTCTTTTCGAAGTTTCTTACTAACATTATGTGGAGCAAAAAAATGATTTATGGTAGTTTACTGCATGCAGGTTCGGTTATGCTTAGACCGTCAAGATTATGTGCGTGCACAAATACTTTCTAGGAAAATTAGCCCTAGAGTTTTTGATGTTGACCAGTCAAAAGAAAAGAAGAAGCCAAAAGAAGGTGAGAGTATTGTGGAAGAGGCTCCTGCTGATATACCATCATTGTTGGAATTGAAACGAATTTATTATGAACTAATGATACGGTATGCAGACCCCTAATTGTTTCAGTTTCAGTATTTTTTTTGAAGACACAAAGTATGATGTGCATTTTGAATTTTGTTCAAAGGGGTAATTAGGTACAACTTGTGACTTAGTAGTAGTTGTATTAAATTAGGTTAGAAGGTGTATACCGTATATCTAATTTTGTTTTAACGTTTGATAATCATTTTGTTGCAACCATACGAAATTCGTTAGTTTTAATTGATTATTTGAACTCTAACCAGTGGGTTACCACTCGCACTCCGCAGCGTGTTTGAAAAGTAGATAAAAATAAGCAAATCACGAGAGTCTGTTAAAGTTGTTTGATGTTTTAGTTAAGGGCTAAACATGTCATTAAAGTTGAGGGCCTAAACATGTATATTATTGAAGTTGAGGGGCTAAAGATGTTTTAGTTGAGAGGCTAAACATGTCATTATTAAAGTTGGGGAGCCAAAGTTGGTTGATGTGACAAAATAGCATATTTATAATATATATAGTTAATCAGATTCTGCTTCTCATCAAATTTCATGCACTTTTAATTTCCAAGTTCAAACCAAAAACCGTAAATTTAATGTAGTATGTATTTTTGTTTCAATCAATTACGTAGTCTTTTTTTGGGCCTTTTACAGTTCTTTTAATATTGTTTCATTTATTATTGTTTTCTATCATCAATATGTGCAGGTACTATTCACACAGTAATGACTACCTTGAAATATGTCGATGTTATAAATCGATATATGAAATCCCTTCAGTCAAAGAAGACCCTGCAAAGTGGATACCGGTAAAAGAAACTTTTCCTATTTGTTGTTTCATGAATGTACATGATCCAACATATCAAAAGTACTTTTTTTATTTATTTTCAAATTGTTTTTTTGCTGATTTATTTAAATTTAAATAATATCCAGGTTTTAAGGAAAATTTGCTGGTATTTAGTACTATCACCACATGACCCGATGCAGTCAAGTCTTTTGAACTCTACCCTAGAGGACAAAAATCTCTCAGAAATTCCTCATTTTAGGTACATGAATTAGAATCATTTTATTTATTATAATTATAATTAATCTCGATTTATGCTGCAACAGTTATTCTAATGTTTTTTATTGTGGTTATAAAGGTCTCTGCTAAAGCAAGTGATTACAATGGAAGTGATACAGTGGACTACATTGTGGAATACGTTTAAGGATGAGTTTGAAAACGAAAAGAATATGCTAGGTGGTTCTCTAGGTGACAAAGCTGCAGAAGATTTTAGAGAGAGAATAATAGAGCATGTAATTATGCTTTTATTATATTATTTTTATACAAAATTTTGATTATTATGGCAATCGTTTATACCTCTTTTTATGCAGAATATTCTCGTTGTCTCAAAGTACTACACACGGATCACCGTAAAACGGCTTGCAGAACTGCTGTGTCTCACTATCGAGGTCTGTTTTACATTTTCTTCACCTTTACGTCTTCTACTTGGTTGTTGGTGGACTATTTTTTTTTTTTTGTATGTGAAACAAACAGTAGAGGTGATTACATAGATAGGTTGGGTCGGGTGTCAAAAGGGGAAAACTCAACTGCGGCTGGGGCGTAAAATTGTGCCAAATAGCACCGCCGCCAGCAACCACCAACACTAAGTCGATATGGGACCCGCGCGTTGCGACGAAGTAGAGGTGATTACATAGATAGGTTGGGTCGGGTGTCAAAAGGGGAAAACTCAACTGTGGCTGGGGTGTAAAATTGTGCCAAATAGCACCACTGCCAGCAACCACCAACACTAAGTCGATCTGGGACCCGCGCGTTGCGACGAAACTATCAAACGGGAAAAAAATAGACTTAAAAACATCGAACCACACATTTAGAACGCGTTGAACTACACACGTAGGTTGCGTCGTGTTAACTTGGAAAATTAGAACGAAATGTAAAACTAGGGTACCAAAGTTGAGGGTAAAAAAGTTGTGAGGTTAAATTGCAAATAATGAAAAGTTTTGGGTTTTGTGTGGTTAAAATTTTAAAAGACGAAATGTTTTTTGGTTAAAAAGTGAAAAATCAACTTTTTTTGAACCCTTATGCACAAAAGTGTTGCTAATTAATGGTATATAAATATGGTTTTGTTGCTACCATTCATTAAATATTTTTCATTGGTGAACTTTTTATGTATGAATTGCTGTCATGTTTCAGGAAGCGGAAAAACATCTTTCAGATATGGTGGTATCGAAAGCGCTTGTAGCAAAGGTAGACCGACCAATGGGCATTGTTTCTTTCCAGACAGCGAAAGATAGCAATGACATTCTAAATTCATGGGCAATGAATTTAGAGAAGCTTCTAGACCTTGTTGAAAAAAGTTGCCATCAAATCCACAAGGAAACAATGGTGCACAAAGCTGCCTTAAAACTTTGAAGCACATGCTCTGCTCTTGGCATCGCATAAACACATCAAAGTTGGTTTAGTGATGATCGATCTTTGCCACCAAGACGGAGAATGGAGGTTGTTTGTTAAAAGGGGGTTGGGACATACATCATCGTATTACATGACAGTTCTTTTTCTATTTTTCTAAAGTTGTGATTAGGTGGTTGGTGGATCGAAATAGACGCTAGATGACACCATGTAATATCTTGTAGCCTGTTTGAAGTGTTCACCATCTGTATTGTTTTGAACTACGCTGGTCTTTCTTTTAAAACGCTGTGCATGATGGTGTGGTTCAAGGTGGTTGTGCGAGACTGCGAGGGGATGTGTACTTAAAAGTGAGTTGATCTGAATAGTATTTCACCCAGTAACAAGTCAAGTAATGGAACTTCTTTTAAATACTTGACACTCTTAATGTATTATGGTACAAGTCGAGTAATGAAGCTTCTTTTAAATACTTGATACTCTAATACATTATGGTCGTTTTTGCCATGATTCTAGTCGCATTGGACCATGAGTATTGAAAACCATAAAAAATATAGTACAGTATAAAAGATAAACTCGCAAATGATCAAATTATGTGGGCATAGAACTTTAGATTCTAACGTGCTTAATATTTTTAGACAACTGCTTGGTTGGGTCAAGGGTAGTCACATACAGGTTAAACCTATGCGAGTTAGAGATCGCTTACCAGTGACGGAACTAGCCCAAAAAGTTAGGGGTATCCTAACTTTTTTTTAGGCTCAGGGGTATCCTTTATATAATGGAAACGGAGTTGAGAGTTTTTTACATTACGGAAATGGAGTTAAGGGGTATTTTTACACCATGGAGACGGGGTTGAGGGGTAGCCTGTGCTACCCCTAGTAACACTCTAAGTCCGCCTCTGGTTTAGACGTGTAGATGTTAACATAAAAAATTACAATACGCATAGATGAGGATAAGAAAACTAATAACGAATACAATATGAATATCATAAAGTGATTACCTCATGTGATTAATGATTTATAGCACGTGAGGTTTGGTCCAAACATCATGTTTCATTCAATCAGGTTTGAGCCTGGGGTCTCACTCGAAGCAGCCTCTCTATTCCTACGGGGTAAATGTAAGGTTGTCTACATCTTACCCTCCTCCGACCTTATCTTAGCTTTGCTATTGATATGATTTACTGAGTATGATGATGATCATGTATCATTCAGGTAATACTTGGTTTCTAAAATGTTAGGAATTAAAAGCTACATGATAACTCATTGGCTAGAAATGGCTTTTTTTTTCTCAGTAACATTTGGAAACCCATCACACAAAAACTCAGAAAACTTATTTATGACCTAAGTTTTTTTTTTTTTTTTTTTAAATAAACTTGTTTCTTTATTTCATTTTATTTTGTCTTTTTAACGTTTACGTAAAAGATATTCTACAAATTTTTCTCTTGCTATTGGGCCATATCATTTTTCTATGGGCCATTGATATAAAGCCCAACCCATGTCAAAACAGTTGAAAATAAAATACCTAGATACAGAATAAACCCTAAAAACTGGTGGTTCCTCTCTCTCTCTCTCATCCAGCAGGTTGGTTCATCGGAGATCGTCAGCCATGGTAAACCCTACAACTTCTCCTATCTTCCAATTTTATAGTAGGTTTCAGATCATTAAGGTTTGGATTAGATCGTGTATTTGATTCAGTTTTTAGTATGTTGAGCTCGAAGAACTTAAAATCTGAACCTAATTCGTGCTAGTATTTCTTATAATTGAGAGTTTGAATGATTTTGGATTCGTGTATATTGTTGTGCCGAAGTGTTTTTTTTTTAATTATTGACATTCGCATTTTGCTGTTCATGTTTCGAATTTGTTATTTGAGATAAGAGTTTAACACTTAGATTATTTGACAAGCGTTAGTGACTGTTAATATACTGCATTTTGGTGATAACTGATATGCAGTTTATGTAAAATCTGATTATCTTCTATCTGTTATGAGTTTCACCTTCATTGGATATTTAACAAGGATTATTTGTGTAGTTTGACTCCTCAAATGTATTGTTTATGGTAGAGATTATATGTTGTATGCATGCCCCTGTTCATTTCTTATGTTTATAAATATTCAAATATATTGCAAGTTCATGATCATACCATAGTTGTCAATAGCGACGCAGCGGTCGTTATAGCGCCCTACGTAGCATATAGGTCTAGTGTCGCTATTAGGGTTGTAGCAATGGATAGCGAGAATAGCGGCACTTTATTTATTTATTTATTTATTTTAAAATATAAATAGCAATTAAACACGGCTATAAAATAGCTGGATTTTAGGTTTTTGTTAAATATACAAGTAAAATAGCATACATACCATGGCATTTTGATATAATATGCATATAAAACTAAAAAAAGTTCTAGTGCATTACTATTTATAAAATAGCCGCTTGCTATTTATCGTTATTCTGTATGTAGCATATAGGTACCTTATCGCTATTTGTCGCTATTCGCCATCAACACCTATGGATCATACTCATAGAAGTCTTGGTCATAGATAGTTTTGTTTTGGCACTATGCTATGTTGGTTCGTGATGGTTGGGTAAAATACTGACATGTCGTTCTGCTCTGTTGTGCAGTTTATTATTGTTGATTGAATACAAATCTATGATTTTCATTATTTTTTGAGGATTGTTTGAGGATTTTTAATTTGATGATTTTCGTTTTTTTTTGAAAATTGTGTCGTTAAATGTTTTCTCTTTCGCAGGTTAATGTTCCAAAAACTAAGAAGACTTACTGCAAGAACAAGGAATGCAGAAAGCACACATTGCATAAGGTGACACAGTACAAGAAGGGTAAAGATAGTTTGGCTGCACAAGGGAAACGTCGTTATGACAGGAAACAGTCAGGATATGGTGGTCAAACCAAGCCCGTCTTTCACAAGAAGGTCGAATCTCATACCTCTAGTTTATTTCTTTGCTTTTTGAATTTTTTCTATATGGGTCAAAATTGAACTAGTTTGATTTGGATCTTCTAATTGTAGTTTTTAAATAATTAGAGTTTTTTTTTTGTCTTTAATGTATACAACAAGTTCTCATAACACCAAAAAAATGATTTATTCAAATGAATTGTTTTATTCACGAAAAAAAGAAACAATTTTTTTTAAATCTTTTGGCAAGTTACCATCCTCAAATGTTTACAATGCACTGTTATTATTTTTATGATTAAATATTGTAACATTTCAACAGGCTAAAACCACCAAGAAGATTGTGCTGAGGTTGCAATGCCAAGGTTGCAAGCATGTGTCCCAGCATCCAATTAAGGTTAGCTTTTAATTTTTTAATGGTTTTTTTTATATACTTTTGTTGTTTGTAATGTTTTTTATGTTATGTGCAGAGGTGCAAACATTTTGAAATTGGTGGAGACAAGAAGGGCAAAGGAACATCACTTTTTTAAGCAATATTTATGTGTTATTTTAGTATGTTTAGACCTATATTTGTTTCAAGTTTTTATGCAAGTTTAATGTTGCAAATTTTAAAATTGTGTTGTTTAAGGTTTGATTTTTGTTTATCTAAATTAAAAAAACAAATTTATATGTATTCTGGTTAGGCCATCTGATTTGAGACTAACAAAACTCCTAAATACCAAAACATTTTACCATTGTATGCAAAATATGCTAGTGCAAAATATGTTGTTTAAGGTTTGATTTTTGTTTATCTAAATAATTTTTTTTTTTAAATCTTTTGGCAAGTTACCATCCTCAAATGTTTACAATTTATTCAATGAATTGTTTTATTCACAAAAAAAGAAACTATTTTTTTTAAATCTTTGGCAAGTTACCATCCTCAAATGTTTACATTGCACTGTTATTAGTTTTATGATTAAATATTGTAACCTTTAAACAGGCTAAAACCACCAAGAAGATTGTGCTGAGGTTGCAATGCCAAGGTTGCAAGCATGTGTCCCAGCATCCAATTAAGGTTAGCTTTTAATTTTTAATGGTTTTTTTATATACTTTTGTTGTTTGTAATGTTTTTTTTATGTTATGTGCAGAGGTGCAAACATTTTGAAATTGGTGGAGACAAGAAGGGCAAAGGAACATCACTTTTTTAAGCAATATTTATGTGTTATTTTAGTATGTTTAGACCTATATATGTTTCAAGTTTTTATGCAAGTTTAATGTTGCAAACTTTAAAATTGCGTTGATTAAGGTTTTATTTTTGTTTGATCTAAATTAAAAAACAAATTTATATATATTCTGGTTAGGCCATCTGATTTGAGACTATCAAAACTCCTAAATACCAAAACATTTTACCATTGTAGGCAAAATATGCTAGTGCAACTAAGTATAAAAGTAAATAATTTTTGGACAGCTAAAAACCATTGAATTGAATATTTATTAGCAGAATAAAAGGGAGTGCACAAACAGGGAAAACATTGTATCCTGCGCTTGGAAAACAATAGTTAGTAAAACAGAAAACAGATTGAATGACCTCAATCATACAGGCCTTGGTTGGGATACACATTGACTATGCTGGAGGTCTTGTATTGCCTAAACTGGCTTCATTCGTCGGTGTTGAAAGTTTCATTTAGCGGCATGTAAGAATATAGAATTCATCAAATGGTTCAATTTGTAAGTGATAATCTTCATATTTATACTATCGAACAAATAGATTTGCACCACACATGTTTGGGATGTAATCGACAAGCTTTAATCGAGAAGGGTTATCAAACTAATAAAATCGCATTGGTAACGTAATGGACAAGCTGTAATCAAGAGAGAATGATGGAAACGCCCCTGAACGACTGAACCTCTTCAAGAAAATTCTTCACAGGGATGCCAAGAGAATGAACAGGCGAGGACGTGGGACTTGAATGATCATTTTTGGAAGAGAATGAACAATGATGTCAAGGGTTTCTTTGTTATGGAAGGATATATGCAATTGTAGTTTCTGGTTGGGTAAATATGCAATTATTAATGAAGTTTATAAAGGAATATTTGCAATTCTTTCTTTCTTTGATTTTTATTTGGTTGATTTATGTTTGTTTTTTTGAAATGATAAAACCAATTATTATTACTAGAGCACATATTACACATAGGTTTATATTCTAGAAACAAAAATAAAAAAATCTTCTGATTTTTTCCTAGAGTTCAATCCATCATTTTGAACTGTAGGTGCCAAACTAGCTGGATTGCTTCAGTTTGGTTGGTTTAATATGTATACTCCCTTTAGGCTTCACGGTACGGGGGTCGTCGAGGGACGTGCCTCCGCCGTCGAGATCGTCCGGCCCTTGACGAATTGGACGGGCCTCCTCTCTCTCACACACATATAAATACAACACACACACACCTCTTTGCCCCATCCTCACACCAAACCTACGTGGCGCTTACGTGGCGGGTCATCCTCCAAGGATGAGTCTCTACCATACCGTCTAGCCTTATAATTTAGCATGTATACTCCTTTTATAAGAGATGGGTCAAATCCTAAATGTAGGGTACAAGTTGTGTCCGGTTGAAACACTACCCATATATTTATGTGTTAAAAACATAATTTAAACCTGGACACTCTTAAAATCATGTCATATTCATGATTTGTTTTGAGTCGACCTGTGTAATATTTACTTGTGAATGATTAACACTACATAAGGAGTTAAATATACAATGATCTCAACTCAAATGAATTATTTTTTTGCAATTGCCATCTTTTTAATTCATCTCTAATCTTCGATTTACAATCTTGAATGTTAACATTTAGTTCGATATTACAGGATTGGACCGGGTGGAAAGAGTTTGAGAAAACATATAAGTAGTTAAAAGAGGCAAATTAGATTATGATAATCAAAACCATAACACATCAGCTGCTAATAATCCATACTGGCAATGTGACCGATGACACTTCTTACTTTCGTCGTCGAGGTTAACCTCACTTTAACAACGTCTATCCTAACTTTCATTTATGGCATTACCAACTTGGGGTTTGTAACCCTTCATTTAAAAGTCGCGTTGGTTATAAATTATATATATAAGTTTGTACCCCTTCGTTTAAAAGTCGCGTTGGTTACAAATTACTAAGCCATAATTAAAAACTATACAAATCATAAAATGCAATCGGTTGGCGTGATGGTCGCGTCTGGTCAACAAACAGGAAACCCTGGTTCGATTCTTCTTCACATCGTTTCTACCGTTTTTTTTACTAAACCCATCATATCATTAAATAGGCAAAATCGTTTCGTCCGTTTTTTCCTTCTCTTTTCTTTCACCAAACCCATTAGGCATATCACTAATGACTGTATTGTAACTTCAATTCAAAAATGAAACTTTTTGAATCTGGGTCTCTGAGGTTTCATTTTTGTTGTCATTTTCATCCAATTGGCAAACGAGGTTAGAATTTTCTGTTAACTTCTCCCTTTTTTGTCGTTTTCCTCATCTAATTAAAATATATTATGGCATAAAATGACGATTACACCCTTCATTTAAATGAAGAAACCGAAAAAAATGGTAGTAGTTAACGGAAAATTCTAACCTAGTTTGCCAATTTGATGAAAATGACAACAAAAATGAAACCTCGGGGACTCAGATGCAAAATGTTTATTTTTGGACTGAAGAAGGAAAAGTGGCCTAAACTCAAGGGCCATTTTGGCATTTTTACTCTTGGTGTTTTTATTTTTATAGCTGAATCATTTCAAACGGGTGATTCTATTTAGACCAAGTGATGTGATATTAATAAATTTAAATTTTATGTTTTTCTTTTATAACTTCTAATATATAATGTTATATTAAAAAACGAATATGGTTTTGTGATACGCTTATTTTTATCTACGTTTTGATATAAATTTTATAAAAAAACGTAATATAAAATTTTATAACAACTTATAAAACGTTATATTTGATACCGCTCCGTGGAAACAAGCAAAACAACAATTGTCTAAAAGCGTCAATACCCAATTTTGTAGAACCCGGTCGTACCCGAACCCGATTCCATACCCGAAACCGGGTATTCAAAAAACCCGATTTGTGCACCACTAATTAAATGAGTCATGTTAGCATCTTTAAAATTAACACCCGCTAAAACCTAAATAAAAATTCCTTTTTAAAACCCTTCAACCTAAACAGGTTAACAAGTCACCTCGTTTATCAAACATGCCGAGTTTAGGTTAGCTATACATTAAACTAGTCATGTTTGAGTTGAACTTTTTAATATAAGGTTAGCCAACCCATAACATTATACGAGATTAGAATTTTCTGTTAACTTCTCCTTTACATGTGAAATGTATTTTATCTATATGTGGGCAACATTTCAGATGTTGAAATCACACTTAACCAAGTTTAAAACAAACTTAAAAAAACGGTTGAAAGTAGTCAAGGGACTAGGCTCATAATCAAGAAATGTGAAAGCAATCAAACATAATTTATTAAAAAAATGGCTTCTTATTAGCCAAATAACCTTAAAAACTGTGAAAATTTATTTCAAACAAAGACCCATGCCATTGCCAGATCAGATGAGATCACAGAGGACCTGGAAATATCCCATTCTCTCTCTGTTCATTCCACCTGTCAACCTACAACACCATCATAAAACACTCCATTTAACATGTAAAACATAGCTCTAAAAGAAGAACGGGTCAAATGGGTCAACGGGTCAACCCAATTGAATGTTGTACAGATACAATAAAGGAAATTATATTATTATTGTATTAATATTGCTTACCCATTCACCGGGGCAAAGAGAGCGATAGAATTTGGCAAACTTCTCGCATTCAGAAGCATCATCACCCTTGGCCGCAACACACCTGCAGTTTTAAAGTAAGATGAATGTATATTTACCATTAGGGGACTGTTCCACTCCAAAAACATATGGAAAACCAGACAAATATTAAAAGGTTGATGACAGTATCACCATAGATTCCTAAAGCATACTGAGCAAATGTTGTAGAGTTTTTATCGTTTAAAGTCGCTAAAAACAGCATGTTAAAATAGTGACGATGTAATATACCTGTGAAACTCTACATAGCGAGTGAAACAGTGTCTGCTTTGGTTTGTTGTTGGGAAACGGTAGTCAGCTGGTGCAGTCTTCAACTCGATCTGAAGATAGCATGAAACAAAACAATAAAACATGGGCTAATAGTTTAAAATTTTGTTTTTATGCAAGTATAAATATAAAACTGTTAACATTAAGGATGGCAATTTCTGAAACGACCCGAAACACGACACAAGCATGAAAATAATCAGATTTTGGGTTGTCGTGTTCAGGTTGACATGTTTAAAGTTTAAACCATTTCACTAATCAAACTGCTTCAATAAATGTCGATTGTTTGACCTAATTCCATTTCTCATATATTTGGAAACTAAACCTAGATTCTGTATACCATATCGAAGTAAACGAAATGTCAATCTCGATATCAAACAGGCATAACCAAACTAGAAGTGGAAACCTAATCGTACACAGCGAGTATTCTAACACAATCAAATCATGAATCTATTGATCCAAAACACGAATAGCAACAATGGACTGATCAGAACCTGCAGGGCACACTAGGTGGATTTTTGTAATCACCGCACTGTTATTTCCTCTCTTGTGCTTATCCCTATGAATTCGAACTATGTTACAACACCATATTCAAACAAATTCTTCATAATCTCCACTACCATAACACTATACTATCAACACAGAAAGGAAAACTTCAACAAATGTGAATGATTTGACCTAATTCCATTTCTCATATTGTTGATAACAAAACCTAGTTTCTATATACCAAATTGCAATAAACAAAAGGTCAATCTCAAAATAAGACAGGCATAATCAAAGTAGAACTAATAACCTAACCGTACACAGCAAGAAGCACAATCAAATCGAGAATCCATCGATCCAAAAACGTGAATAACAATGCAGATTATAATTGAGTTGTTTGTCATAGGTCATACACAGATCAAACATAAATTTGAAACATGAATGTAAAACACCTCCAATAATTATAACCCCATACTATCAACATAGGATGACAAATTCAACAAGTGTAGATTATTTAACTTAATTCCATTTATCATATTACCGTAAACTAAACCTATATTCTATATACCAAATTGCAATAAACAAAACGTCAATCTCAAAGTAAACCAGTCATAATCAAAGTAGAACTGAAAACCTAGTGAAGTAGTGAGCAAAAAGCACAATCACATCATTAATCTATCGATCCGAGAACGTGAATAGCAATGCAGATAATAATCGAGTTGTACATCATACAGAAATCAAACACAAATTTGAACCATGAATGTAAAACATTGAAACAACACCATATTCAAACAAAATTCTCAATAATATCTATAATTATAACCAAGGTTGGAGAACTCGCTAGTCGGTTGGTGAGGTGGGGGCTAGCGACTACTCGGGATTAATCGGATCGGTTTTTTATATGTAATTTTCAGTTTTATGTATACATATACACATTTTTATAGGTATATATTTTAAGTAGCTAGGTTTTAACTCTTACTCAACTCATATTTTTAAGTATACAAGATTAATTGTTGGAATTCACATGGTTTGGTTAGAAACTGGCCGGAATTTAGACGTTTTGGCTGGAATATACAGGGTTTTTGCCGGAATCTGGTCAGAATTGCCGATTTTTGGCTGGCCGACTAGGACCGACTAATGGACTGATTAACGAAAAATTACCCAGTCACCGGCCGACTAGCAATTAATCGCCGACTAATCGCCGCCTAGTCGCGATTTTTACAAAACTGATTATAACACTATACTATCAACACAGGGAAGAAAATTTCAACAAATGTCGATTATTCAACCTATAAAGAATCATTATCTGATCTAACTCCATATCTAACATCATTAAAAAGTAATAACTAAACCTAGACTCTATACATCATATTACAAAAACTAAAAACCTAATCGCACTCATAAATTACTCAAGCACAATCAAATCATGAAACTATCGATCCAAAAACGCGAATATCAAGGCAGTTTATAATCGATTTGTTCATCATATCATTAGAAACTAAACCTAGATTCTATACACCAAATCGCAATAAACGAAACATCAATCTCAAAGTAAAATACGCATAATTGAAGTAGAACTGAAAACCTAATCGAATCATGAATCTATCGATTCAGAAAAGGCGAAACAGAAAATTGAAAGATGAATGTAAAACATATGCATCATCAAAGTAGAAGAAAGAATCAATACCTCAGCCATGAAGAATGATTTGAATAGAATGGAAACGAAGAAGATGATGAAAGCTTTTGATTGATTGAAGCGCAGACAAACAAACAATATTATGCGTTTGACGAAGACCAAGGAAAAATTAGGAAATGTTACAATCGCACCCCCTCTAGTTTGAATAAGTTTACATCTACCACATAAACTAAAAGACCACTTCCGAGTTTTGTATTCAGTTTCCTCTGATACCAAGTTATAACGTAATCGGCTTTTGTTTTCAAGTTTAACAATGCGTTTTGATCTTGTGTTTCATATAAAAACTAAGCACCGTGTGGCAGTTAGGGGGGGACCCGGGATGTTTTTTTCCTGTGGGTCACATTTTTTTATGTTAAAATTTTCATGTTGGTTGTCGTTCGGGACAAATCATGGCTGGAAAAGCTTTTCTAGCCAATAAGGCCATGCACAAATCCAAGAAAATGTTTTGATAAAAGACAGTAACTTAAGTGAATTCGTATGATGTATAAACTCTTAACTAGGGCTGCAAATGAATCGAACGAACACGAACAAGACCTTGTTCGTGTTTGTTTATTAAGAAATATGTGTTCGCGAACCGTTTACAAACACTTATCGAACGAGATTTATGTTCGTGTTCGTTTGTTAAGAAAATGAACTTGTCCGTGTTCGTTTGTGTTTGTTTGCTAATTTTAGGTAACGAACAAAAACGAACGTTGACGAACACAAATGAGCACAAACTAATGTTTATGAACACAAATGGAAATAAACGAACACAAACAATCGTTCATGAACAGAATATATAATACATTGACACTTATTAGATATTTAATTTGTCAGAATTTTGAAGTATTTAAATAAATATAAAAACTAAAAACACTAATGAACTATCGAACACAAACGAACACGTTACCGAATGTTCACGATCATAAACGAACAAACACGACATATGTTCATGTTTGTTCATTTAACTAAACGAACGAAATTTCTTGTTCGTGTTTGTTTGTTTAATAAACGAACAAACACAAACGAACTTCCTGCCGAACTGTTCACCGAACGCTTGGTTCGTTTGCAGCCCTCTCAACAGAGTTCTAATCTGAATCAAATGAGATTCAGATTAAAGCAATTTTGCAATAAATGATAGTTCTAAAACTAGAAGCACAAATATATCATTGTTATATCTGATTTTATGAGTTGGATTAAGAATCTTCTTCAAATCAAACACCAATAATATTTGTATTTGTATAACAATACAATATAAAGAAAATGTAAAATAGTCATATAAGAACCTAAGCTATTTGTCCCCTCAAAGCCTGTCTAAAATCTACAAACATAAATCACATAAATATACTTCTAAAGAATGATCACATCCAAGTCCTGATCGATAATTAAGATTTTTGAACAAGCTCTAATTTATTAATTCTAAAAATTTACTCAAAACTAGATCAAACACCCATAACCATAAGCGCAAGCTTAAGTAGGTTATATAGTAAATAAGTACTCAGCGACAATACAACACGAAGGAGTAGTTTTCTTCACCGACGTGGAGAACATGGTATCAAGTTTGTTTTTCACCTTTTTAGTCTTGAAAATGGATAGATCACCGTCTCCTTCTGAAGGGCTCCTTCAGCTTGCTTCAACAACTTTCTCTATTTTGTTGACATCCTCAACTCAGCTTCCATGTCTATCTTACGTTTCGCCTCTTCGAGTTTTTTCCGGTTAACAAACTCGGTTATGGTTTCCTGGTCACCACTTGAGCCTTCGGTACCACGACCTGTCCCTGCAGTCAGGCCATGGAGCTTATTAGATACAATGACATAATCAAGATAAGACCTCTTCTTAGTGAGCTTACGGGAGCTGGGCATTTCTTGCACATCTGTGAGAGGCATAATTTTTTATCCTCCTTCACCTCGTGAAGAACCAACATTCGTATCCACGGCTGACTTGAAAGCCCTCTCTCTACGCTCATCACCATGACCAGTAGACCCCCGGGTTGGTCTCCACTAACACCTGTAGGGGTTGAACATAGTTGACAGATGAGTCGGTCACATTGGGACGCAACAGAATCTTCACCGGAGAGGATCAAAACCTCTTTTCCAGAGGGTCTCACAACAGTGTTTGGTTTGACAAAAGAGGTCGGATGCGCACTTGTAAGGCTGTAACCACCCTTGAAAAACTTGCCAAACTTTCTTCTGTGGGATGATAGAAGAAATCTCGAATCTGGTCCAGCCAGGGGAGCTCATCATAAGGCAAATCTTTGACAGTCATCTCACCTTCAACAGTGTCGTCGAGCACATTTATCAAGTCATGCTCTGTGAAGACAAAAGACACTTTTAACATAAAGCAATGTAAGCAATAAGTAAAGAGACACGAATTTACCTCTTCCCTGATAACTGTATGCCGGTGCCTCCCGTAGATTCTCTGGGGCCCACAACATGCTCATTCCAGCAGCCATCAAGGCGCTCTCGTCAAGCTGCAACATCGGTGTCACACGTGTGGTCAAAACCTCATACCAGTTTGTACCTTCGAAAGGGATCAATTTCTATTTATGCACCTTGTCACACCCCAACCGATGGCGGAAACATCGGAGTGAGATGAAAACGAGATTGCTCGAGACTTCATAACTTGCTAATTGTGACAGTATTTCATTCCAAGCAAATTACATTGTTTTGGAAGATAAAAATACAACATCTAGCAAGTTTGATCATAACAACATGAAAAGGAAATACATAAAATTAAAATGGTGCGTTTCTAAGTCCATCCTAGTTGATTCCTTGAAATGTCGCATCATCAAATTCCTGCAACATATGTTAAAGTAACGATCAACACATAAAGCGTTGGCGAGCATACAAGTTGATAATAGCATATGTAATAAAAGAATGTTCAATCCAAACATGACATAAAATGTATAGTAAGGCATAAAATATAAGGCTAGCAAGCAACAGATACAAGTCAACCCAAAGTGTCCACTAGCGTAATCTTGCCATCACAATGAACAAGACGGTTAAACGATTGAATACTTAACAATGACCCATCAAACGGGCGATGTGCTACTCCTATAGCGCTATACATGTTAAAGTAGGCTCACGAATTTAACTGCAAGTATAGTGCAAGAATGGCTTCTAGCATGTATGTATCCTAACAATATCATCATAGCATGTATAATTGGATTGGTTGATTGCATATATAAGTGTGAATTTTGATAGTTTACATATGTTACACCCAAAGTGCATTTAAATAAAAGGGTCATGTATACTCACGGTTTGCAGGGGCGGCCCTGAGGGTGTGCG
Organism: Helianthus tuberosus; assembly: GCA_030545235.1. Lineage (NCBI taxonomy): Eukaryota > Viridiplantae > Streptophyta > Magnoliopsida > Asterales > Asteraceae > Helianthus > Helianthus tuberosus. The sequence continues at coordinate 180,230,905 of CM060366.1, forward strand.
GGGAGGACAACCGGCCAAGGCCCGTGATTTCGAAGGGCACATTTTAGAAAAAATATGATATATATGTTATAATTTTTTATTTTAAATAGTACACCCATACAAATTATTGTGGGTAGTGACGGAAATTAATTGAGATGAAGAGAGAAAAATGGAGCTGAAATGACCAGATGTTTTGGTCAATGCCAGCTGAGAAGAAGGGGCTCTGCAGATGATAATGTAACAAAGAAAAGAAAACCTAATTTATTTAACTTGGTGGGCCTTTTTAAGTCTAAATTCAAAGCCCAGATATGACTTAACCTTACTCTTATTTGAAGTTTTTTACTTTTTTCAATGGTCAAAGTAAAATAAGACAAACCAAACAACCGTTTATTTACATTTCTTTATTTAACTTTATATTAAATATGTTTTATTTTATTTTGGCAAATTGGAAAATAATAATCTCATCTTTCTGAAATTGGCTGATAATAATCCCAAGTCAGTTATTAGCCAATAATAATCCGACCTCGTCCAATTTTTTTGTAAAATAGACCGCCGTTAAAATAAGCTTAACGGAGTTAAGTTTTTTTTCGAATTACAAACCGATGTTTTAGGGCTTTTGATCAGAACGAGGATACGAGTCGATTGATGTAAAACTTACCTCGAAATTGTGTTCGAAATGGCTTGGATTTTGTTAATTGGAAGTTAAACACCCGAATTGAAGCACCGTTTTCGTGGGTTTGGGGCAGTATTTTGAGGTAAGTTTTACATCAATCGACTCGTATCCTCGTTCTGATCAAAAGCCCTAAAACATCGGTTTGTAATTCGGAAAAAAAACTTAACCCCGTTAAGCTATTTTAACGGCGGCCTATTTTACAAAAAAAATGGACGAGGTCGGATTATTGTTGGCTAATAACTGACTTGGGATTATTATCGGCCAATTTCAAAAAAATGGGATTATGATTTTCCAATTTGCCTTTTATTTTTCTATCCTTTTATTTAGTTTACCGTGTATTATTTTCTATATTAAGATTTTGGTTCTTATTTATATACGGAAGTGAGGAACATATTGTCTGAAAAGAAAAGCGAAACATTATTTTTACTACACTACATTATTTGGCGTTAAGTGTTGATTATTTAGGTGTTATTTGGCATTGGTTGTCGATTACTTAGGCGTTAACTTAATTTGTTAGAAACTATGTCCATTATTTAGGTGTTAATGGCTCCGAAACAATCATCCGGATGGCAAAAACGTTAAGACCTAAGGGCACATCTTTTCGAGCTCGAACAAGGCACACGAATTCTTAGGGCCGGCTTTGACGGTTTGCAAAAGCTTCCAAAAGTCATGAGTTGTTGAGTCTTGAGATTGGGAACACCAAAGTTACCCTACAATAGGGAAACGAAGGCGTATAAGTTTATTCGTTTGATTGGGTTCGAAATTAAAATGGCGAAAAATTCATATTATAACCCTATCCGTTACAAGGTACCATGAAAATGGTCATGCAAGGAAGTAGGATGAATCCCATCCATTTAACCTCATTATATGATTCACCAAAGCACAAAATCATCAACTTAGTTGATGATTTCGGTTGGTCATGAATATGAGAATAAGAATGAAAGTGTATAATTTACTAAGTAGCCAAATGAGGACAACCCGACGTGTACATACCCAACATGGCAAGACAAGGTGGGGTTGGCTCACTTTGTTTCTTGGAAGCTACTTAGAAAGTACATCATCTAAATCATCAAGTAACCAAGTGAAACTCAAACTAGACTAGTGCATTCCAATCATGGCAAATGTTTGTAGATTTAGTGTATATTGGACACTTTGTTACTAGAAAGTCTGCTTGATGACTTAGGTTAAAGAAAATGGATTAACTAACTAAGTGTGGTAGTGGAATCATAGTTGGAAAGCTAAGACTCCATTGTTCACACTTTACCAAAACACAAGTCTCATAACATTGAAGGTTGTGGGACTTGGATGGTTTCAACACTTTGTAGGTTGTTTGGAAACCTTTAGGGCAGTAGGTTCTTGAGGTTTTTGAGCCTCTAATCTTTCGGAAATCAACCATAATCAAGCCCCACAACCATGAAACATGTTTGCAAAGTTGGTACAAGATTCTCATAAGAACAAGTTATGAAACATGTTTGCAAAGTTTTTATAAAACAGAATTTAAATATGACTTTGGAGCCTTAAGCAAGTGATGTACCACCTTGTTACACCTTGGTGAACCTTGGGTAACATCCTCGAAGGTCATCCAAGTAGATTGATGCAAGAAAATAAGAAGAAAAAGTAGAAGTGAGTTAGAACTCACTTTGAACACAAGATAGTATTCTGCCCAAAACATAATTTTCTTGCACTTTGAGAGAGTCTTGAGAGAGTTTGGAGAGTTTGTAAAGTGTGGAGGAGTTGTGGAAGTGATGTATATATAGTTAGGGATTAGGATTCGGGTTAAAAGAAGGTTGGGAGGTGATTGGAGAAGAAATGTGGAGGAAAAGGAGGTCCAATCCCCTAGCTTTTTAACATTACGGTTTATAAGGACCTTGTAAACCTTATTTTTTTTGTTTTTCATCCATGTTGTTTGATCACTTGTTCAATTATGCAACTTCCTTGATATGTTAAGCATAAATTAGTGAATCTAAGGGATGTTAGGGCATGTTATGAACATGGTATATGATTGAATTCCAAATATCGAATAAACGTAAATATGTGCCAGCTGTGTACAATTGGTATGTACTGCGTGATTGATTACATATTGCGTAAACATGACTAAACAAGACTGAAACATGATTTCCCATTATGATCAAAGTCTCAAGGTTACAAGGGCTGATATGAAATACGAATACAAGTTTCTAAAAATAGAATGTGAATACAAACATTCCATAAATAGAAATATGAAAATGCAAGGCGTTACACAACTTAAGAAATTCATTTTAAAATCTATTCGTGTGTTTCATTATTTGCTCATTCATGAATCGGTTGTGCGAATTTCAAGATGCACTTACAAGCAGTTCTTAGACTGCAAGCCACTAAACTATGACGGCACTGGAGGTGTAGTGGCATTCGTGCGTTGGACTGAGAAAACTGATTCAACCATCCGAATAAGCAAGTGTTCTGCGGATCAGCAAGTTACCTTTGTTACTGGCCTATTTGTTGATGAGGCCCTCACATAGTAGAATCTGCAAGTACAAACGTTGGGTGACGATGCTGCGTATGGTATGTCTTGGGATGATTTGAAAGAAAGGATGAGGGTGAAGTATTGCACCCGAGCTGAACTCCAGAAACTGGAAACCGAATTCTGGAACTTGTCCATGGTCGGAGCGGACATAGTGGGTTACACGCAAAGGTTTCACGACCTTTCACGTGTGATTCCCTATCTTGTGACGCCAGAATTCAAGCGCATTGAGCGTTATATCTGGGGATTATCTCCTGAAATCCGAAGCTTGGTGACATCAGCAAACCCCGCTACAATCACGCAGGCTGTGACTCTAGTTGTCAGCCTCACTGAAGATGCAGTCAGAATGAAGAAGTTGTCGTTGAAAGTAACTGAGAAAGTGGAATCACATGTCGAGTCTTCCGGTGATAGGAAGAGGAAGCACTCGAACCTCAAGCAAGGAACTCGTAACAACAACAATAACCCCAACAACAACAAGAAGCGAGACACTAATCCGCCCCAAGAGGCGAAAACGTTTGCTGCTGCAAACAATACTGGGGTTAAAAAGTATTAGGGCACTCAGCCCAAGTGTGACAAGTGCAAGTACCATCATTTGGGAGCATGCCGTGTGGTGAAATGTGACAAGTGTGGGAAGTTGGGTCATCGTACCGAGAATTGTTGGGGAACGGGAAATGGAGGTGGCGTTGGTAATGGAAACCAAACTGGGAATGGAGCTGGCAACGGTAATGGAAATGGGAATGGTAATGGCAACGGAAACCGAAATGTAACTGGCAACGGGAATGGATGCGGGCAGGGATACTATGGCTATGGAAGTAAGGATTACTTCAAAAAGACTGCCCAAAGGAAAATAACATTCAGGGAAGAGCCTTTGTCAATGGAGCAAGGAACGCCCACCAAGACCCTAACGTGGTCACCGGTACGTTTCTTGTCAACAATCACTTCGCATCTATATTGTTTGATACTGGTGCCGATTTTAGCTTTATGTCTGTGGAATTTAAAAGTATACTTGGCGTTGAGTCTAGTAGGCTAGATGTTCCTTACTCGATAGAATTAGCAGATGGTAAACTTGTTGAGTCAAGAGAGGTCGTTAAAGGGTGTTTATTGGAGCTTGGTGAGCAGAAATTTAGCGTCGATATTTTACCCGTCCAGTTGGGTAGCTTTGATGTAGTAGTTGGCATGGATTGGCTATCCGAGAATCAAGCTGAAGTTGTTTGCCACGAGAAGATTATTCGCATTTCGCTTGCGAGTGAGGAAACACACATCATGAGGAAACTTTCAGGATGTGAATAGACTACCGAGAGTTGAATAAATTCAATGTTAAGAATCGCTATCCGCTACCGAGGATTGGCGATTTATTCGGCCAACAGCAAGGATCAAGTTTCTACTCCATGATAGACCTAAGGTCTGGTTACCATCAGTTGAGGATTCAAGAAGAGAGCATACCAAAGACGACATTCCGAACTTGTTATGGACACTACGAGTTTCTTGTTATGCCATTCGGATTGACGAATGCACCGACGGTCTTTATGGATTTAATGAATCGCCTATGCAAGTCGCATCTCGATAAATTTATGATAGTGTTTATCGACGATATATCGATATACTCACGAACGAAGGAGGAGCGTGAGCAACATTTGAGAACCATTCTGGAACTACTAAAGAAAGAGGAGCTTTACGCGAAGTTTTCTAAGTGCGAAATTTGGATTCGCGAAGTATAATTCCTTAAACATGTTGTGAATGAGAAGGGCATACACGTGGATCCATCGAAGATAGAGGCGATTAAGAATTGGGAAGCGTCCAAAACTCCAACGGAAGTACGGCAATTTTTGGGATTAGCGGGTTATTATCGGAGATTTGTTGAGAATTTTTCTAAAATTGCTCAACCATTAACTTCCCTCACGCAAAAAGACAAGAAGTTCGATTGGGGCGAAAAACAAGAAGAGGTGTTTCAACTTCTCAAAGATAAATGGTGCGATGCACCGATCTTATCACTCCCTGAAGGTACTGATGATTTTGTGGTATAATCTGACGCTTCGCGTCAAGGTTTGGGTTGCGTGCTTATGGAACGGCAAAAGGTTATCGCGTACGTATCGCGTCGATTAAAAGTCCATGAGAAGAACTATACCACTCACGACCTAGAGTTAGGCGCGGTGGTATTCGCCTTAAAGATTTGGCGGCATTATCTCTATGGTACGCAATGCACTATCTTCACTGATCACAAGAGTCTTTAACACTTATTTAACCAAAAGGAGTTAAATATGCGTCAACGACGTTGGTTCGAATTGTTGAACGGCTACGATTGTGAAATCAAGTACCATCCGGGAAAGGTGAACGTTGTAGCAGACGCCTTGAGTCGAAAGGAACAAGTCAAGACACTAAGGGTTCGAGCTTTAGAGATTATGATTCAAACGAACCTCACCACACATATTCACAACCATAGTTACCTAAATCACGGTACGGTACGGTCCGGTACGGGTACGCGGACCGGGTACGCGATTCGCTAGATTTGGTGTATTCGGTACGAGCGGGGGTAGGTTCATTTCGGTACGAACAGGTACGGTGTACCATGTATAACCGGTACGGCGTATCATATTAAATTATAAAATATTATCAAATAAGAAAAAAGAAACATATTCAAATAAAACCAAAACATAGTCATAACATTAGAAACACAAACATAATCCTAGTTCTAACATAACATAAAAGTTATATATTTCTAATCTAGTCGTGGCCTTTTTCCGTTCCCATTGTCAACGCCTCCGTCCTCTAGATTTTCCCAAGCCATTTCCTCTAAACGAACACTTGAACCTTCAATATACGCGCTTTCCGCATTTATGTCCCACTTTTTGTGGGGACCTGATTTATAAGATTCGGCAAAGCGGGATTGAAGTCTGATGTTCAAATGAATAAAAACCAATTTATCAGCCCTTTTAGAATTTAAACGATTACGTTTGACGTTATGAATGTAGGAGTATGTACTCCAATTTCTCTCAGCCGAAGAGCTACTAACGGGCTGAGAGAGTACCTTTTTGGCTACCTCCGCCAATTCTGGAGTCTCCGCCCCATAAGTAGCCCACCAATCGATTGCATCCATCGTCACCGCATCGGCTTGCGTTGGAATCCGACTATAAATTCCTTTCTTCATGTGGAATGTTGCAAATTGTTCTCGCAATATCCTTTCTTCTTCGTTTTTCACGATTTTTTTAAACGCGTTAATAACACCATTCACGACCTCTTTATCTTTGTTGGGAGCTTTTCTTTTTGTTCCACCAGGTGCCAACTTTGCTAAATAATGTTTATCATAAAATTTGGGAGTTAAAGCAAAACCCAAACAGTGGAGTGGGATTGTCATCTTCTCCCACCGAGCCAAAACAATTTTTCCAACAACTGGGAAATCACTTGAAAATTTGTTTTTCCTCATGACATCTTTGATTTCGCCTAACATGTTGTCCATCCGTTCATAAACTTCTCCCATTTTGGGACCATCATCGTCACAAAACTTGATTAGCAAATAAATGGGTTTTGTAATTGCTAAAATATTTTCAACGTTTTCCCAAAACAAGTAATCTTTAATTGTTTCGGTGATCGTTGACCCGACTTTTCAAATGGTTTCATCCCCATTTTTGAACCATTCCCTCCAAGAATTGAGGACGATGGTTGTCGCAAGTGCCTCCCGACAATCCAACAACCTCCTCAACAGAATATAATGGGAAGCAAAACGGGTCTTTGCAACCTTTAATAACTCCAACTTGGAGTCTTCTCGAAAAAATGACAATGCATGGGTGTGGTTTAGAAAAAACTTGACAACAGCCTTACCCTTTTTATATGTGTCAAAATGCCAAAAAAACGCATTCGCCAGGTCTTTAAAAACAAGATTTAACGTGTGCACAACACAAGGGGACCAGAAAATGTGGTTGTATACCTGCTCAACCTCCTTGCCAGCAGATTTGCAGTTAGCTGCGTTATCGGTGACAACTTGTAGCACATTACTTGGTCCTATTGTCTCAATGGCTCCAAGTAGAAAATTGGCAATCGCCGTCCCCGTTTTCTCTACCCCTAAAAAGTCTCCCGCTTCCATGAACATTGCACCTCAGGAATTTACGGCAAGAACATTGATGAGTGGATTGTGTTTAACATTTGACCACCCATCCGAGACAATAGAAACCCCTTGCGTGTACCACATGTCTTTCACCGGTGCCAACTCCTTCTCGACATCACGGACGCACTCATCAAGTAAATTAGTTCTCGCCTTTTCACATGATGGCGGTTTATAATCGCCCGGTGCATTTTTTTATAGCACTAGTCATTTCAATAAAATGCGGGTTGCGTAATACGTTAAATGGGATCCCGTTTGCACATAATCCCCGAATTATCTTCAGGTCTACGGCGTTTCTCTCTAAGATCCCAAAAGCTTCTTCCATTCGCTTCCTCGGTGCATTTTTTGACAGTACGGAGTTCTTTAAACACTTAGAAACTCCCCCGGAATTTTCTGTTTCTCGTACCTTCTTAGACAGCTTTTCAAACAGCTCCCGATCTTTCAACACAGCTGGACATCTTTTGATCTCGGCTTTTTTCCCTACGGGAGGCCCAAAAAAATGAACATGGATTCGGGTGTAGGTGCTAGTAAACCTTCCCTGACAATGTTTGCAGGTCCATTGTTTGGACCCTCCTGGATTCTTGCTATTACCTGTTAGATTCACATCCTATACATCAACAGATGACACATAAACAGTTCTGTAATCATTAAACTAAATAAAACAGTTCTGTCAACTTAATATTCATAACAGTAAATAAAACGACAAAAACATACAGTCCTTTATAGTAAAAAACTCACAGAAGTAAAAGTAAATTTTACCTGCACCATGGAAGACTACTTCATCATTCAATGGTTTAGTAAGATCTTCAGTTTGTATGTTTCCCTGACTTCCGCTTGCTCGACTTCCACTCGTTGTTGATGTTGAATTTGGATTACTTTGCTGAACCTCATCTTCTATATCAATATAATTTTGTGTTTCACTTATGTGTGTTTCACTATCTCCTTCAGAATTATTTTTGCCAAACACCATTTTAGTGTAGAAGTTTAGGAGAAGAGGATAAGAAACTGATGATGAAATTTGATAGAATTAGAGGTTATTTATACATGTTTTAGCCTATAGTTATCAATTACTCGTGTGTAAGACTTATCTTGGAAAGTAAAAAGCAGCTGATGTCTAATTGGGTTGTTCAAAAAAAGACAGTAACACTGGGAATGCCAACAGTCAGCGGATCCCGCCAAAAATTCATCATGGATCGCTGTACCAAAAACGATTAAGAACTTCGTACAATTTAAATCGGAACACCATACCAGTTCAATTTGGATCGCAAATGAAACAGAATCGGAACACCGTACCAAACCGATTTGGAACTTCGAACCAGTTCAATCGGGAACGCCGTACCACATCGTTCCGGTACGATTGCGAATTGCGATTTGGTACACCACGATCCAATATGTGGATCGTGGCAACATGAGCGATTTAGGTAATTATGTTCACGACGCACAGCAAGAAGCACTTAAGGAAGAACATATCAAGGCTGAACTTCTCTGAGGTATAGAGAAACAATTAATGTCAAAGGAAGATGGAACGTTATATTTCATGAGACGCATTTGAGTTCCACTCTTTGGTGGTCTTCGGGAGATTATTTTTGATGAAGCAAATAAGTCAAGGTACTCATCCACCCAGGATCGGACAAGATGTACCAAGATTTGAAGGAATACTATTAGTGGCCTAATCTCAAAAATGACATCGCTGCTTGTGTCGGGAAGTGCCTAATTTGCGCAAAAGTTAAGGTCGAGTACTAGAAACCCTCAGGCTTGCTGCAACACCTTAAGATTCCCGTTTGGAAGTGGGAACAAATATCTATGGACTTAATAAAAAAATTACCCAGTACCTCCAGAGGACACGACATGATATGGGTAATAGTCGACAGACTAACCAAGTCCGCACACTTCCTACCGATATGGGAAAAACATAGTATGGAAAAGCTTGCTGAGTTGTATCTGAAAGAAATAGTGGCTCGTCATGGAGTGCCTATTTCGATAATCTCGGACTGAGAAGGTCGTTTTGTATCAAGGATTTGGCAATCTTTTTAACAAGCCTTTGGATCTCGCCTAAATCTAAGCACGGCCTTCCATCCACAAACTGACGGCCAGAGCAAACGAATCATTCAAACCCTTGAGGACATGCTTCGTGCATATGTGATGGACTTAGGCGGCAATTGGGATACTCACCTACCCTTGGTTGAGTTCTCCTATAACAATAGCTACCACACAAGCATACAAGTCGCTCCGTTCGAAGCTCTTTATGGTAGTATTTGTCGCTCTCCGCTATGTTGATCGGAAGTTAGAGATAAACAATTAGTCGGTCCCGAGTTAGTCCAAGAGACGACCGATAAAATCTTTCAGATCCGAGACCATATCAAGGCGGCTCGTGATTGACAAAAGAGCTATGCCGACAGGAGACGAAAGTCGTTATCCTTCGAGGTAGGAGACATGGTCTTGTTAAAGGTCTCGCATTGGAAGGGTGTAGCCAGATTTAGAAAGCGTTGAAAGTTAAATCCACGATATATTGGGCCATTTGAGATCTTGGAGAAGATCGGTATTGTTGCTTATAAGTTGAAGCTACCGGATGAACTAAATGGCGTACACGACACATTCCATGTGTCGAACCTCAAGAAGCGTCCAACATAAGAAACGGTTATCATCACTGCGAATGAAATACACATCGACGACAAACTCCGATTCACAGAAGAACCCGCTGAGGTTATGGACTGGAAGGTCCATAAATTAAGGAGAAGTCGCATTAAGTTGGTCAAAGTACGTTGGAACTCTCGACACAAACCCGAGTATACTTGGGAACGTGAGGAACTGAGGATCAATTTAAAGCCATATACCCCCACCTGTTCAAGGAAACTCCTGCAAGGGATAACTCAGCTTGAATTTCGAGATGAAATTCTTTTTAATGGGGGGAGTATGTGACAAATGGCACAAATCCGGTAACTTTCGTACCATTTAATAACTATTTATTGTCTGCAATTATGTGTTTTAAACGTCAACATTTTATATTTTCATGTCATAAATTTAAATCACGCATGTTATACATTTCATTCATCGCATTGTGAAACAATTTAAGCGTTGTGTCGAAACAATTAGTAAACTCACCGGTTAGAAAGGTTGTGTCAGCACAGCCTCAGTACTCAGCTAAATGATAGATTTAGTACTTAGATGTAGGTCCGACATAAAAAATAATCAAATCCCAAGTGGGAAAACAAATATGATAGTTAACACTTTCCGGAAAAAAATTTAACGAACTTAAAAGTGTCCGTTTTGGACCATAAATAACAATTTTTCGCAGGATTCAGAATCCGACAAATTGTACAAGTTCAAAAATATGTTTAAACATCAAAAACAACTTAAAAAGTATTGGGAATGCTTTTAAAGCAAAAAAAAAATATAATACCTTATAATTTACATAACTTAACATTTTAGCGAACCGACAACGAAACGAGCACCGAACAATTATCCGGACATTACCAAAACACCAAATATGGACTAGTAACATTGTTTTAATGTTGTAACACTAATATTGATCATATGACACGTAGTTACACACTAATTTTGCAAGTGTTGGAAGTTCAAGGACCTCTCAAGGGAGCTATTAACCACCATCTTCATCTTCTCACATTCTTCTTGTTCATTTTGCCACTTCCCTAGCCACTAGAGCTAGTTGTGAGTCTTCTAAACCTTTGTTTTGATGTTCATTAGTAGTGTAATGATAATGTACTACTTAAACCATCAAGAACACTAAACTTTAAAACATGAACAAGTAAAGAAATGAGAAGATCTAACATGAACTAGTAATTTTTAGTGTTGTATGAAGTTTGTGATGAAGTTGTTTGTTTTGTGATTTTGATAAGATCCATCACAAGCATGCTTGTTAGAAGCATAGATCTAACAAGTATACACATGGATCTTGAAAGATCCATTATGAACATACTAGTAAACTTGAAGATCTTGAAAATGAACTTGTAAGTTTGTTAAAAATGAAATAATCATGTTCATAAACCTACTAACAAAGTGGATGAACAAGTTTTCAAAATAAAGTTTCAACAAAGTTTATAAGAATTAACTAGTAAGCTTTGTTTTAAGTAGATCTACATGTTTAAAGTGCAAATCTAAATTACTACAAGTTTAAGTGAAACTTCAAGTTTGTTACATAAAAAGTATGGATGATTTTGATGATTGTTACATGCAAAGTTTGTTGTTGATTGAGTTTTGATCTTGAAAAGAAAAGAAACACATGTTTTAAACATGGGAAAATCTTCATTTTTAGGGGAAACTATGACAAAATTTTTGTAGAAATTAAACACTTAAAAAAATATATTTTTTCAAATGCTTTTTACAAGAAATAAATTCTAAGTGTTTAGCCATAATTTTTCCCTAATTATTATACATAATATATAAGTTAAGAAAAGAGTGTTTTTCTTAAGGATTAAAATGAATATAAATATATATGTTTAGGGCAAGTTATATATTTAGATGTCACCTAAAAATTTGTGTGTTTATGTGTATATTATGTGTAATATTTACTTTACTAGTATACAATTAGGGCCAAAAATTACAAAACACACACAAAAGAATCCACATATAAAATACACCAAAAAATACCACAAAATATAACTAAGTATAAAAATACTTATACTTGCCCAAGTGGATGCATGGACAAAAATACAAAATATATACTTATATATATTTCGGGATTTCCTTACCAAGGATTATGGACATTTGGACTATGGACTTATTGGACAAATATTTACATATAAAGGAACAAAATATATATATTTAACAAGTGTGACAAAAATTATTAGCCTAAGTCAGTTTAGACTATTTGTTAAGTATTATTGTCTAGGGTATTAAAGTGTAAATAGTTGTTCTTTATATTTGGATGTAATCCTTCATTATTTTCAAGTTTTTTCAATAATACGATACCAATTCTGATTTGGTATCAGAGCTTCCTTTTTTTTCTCTAACCCTAATTTCAATTACGGCAAAAAAAAAGTTCCGCTCTTTTCTGGCTGGAAAACCAGTTCCGACTGCAACAACAAAAACAACAGTTAGATTCAACAACAACAGTTCGATTCAACAACAACAGTAGCAGTTCGATTTCAATAGTAGCAGTTCGATTTCTACAACAGTTTTTTTTAAACAGTAGCAGTCCCTAATGGCAGCAATCATCCAGTTCTCACATCAGGAGAAAACTATTCACAACTCTCACAAGTTCTCCTTCTCTCTCAAACCTACCAACTATGGTTATTGGAGGTCTATGATCGAATCCTTTCTCACATCTCATAATCTCTTTGGTTATGTTAACGAAACCATACCATGTCCCGAACAGAAAGTTACAAATGAGTCTGCAACTACCGATAATCCAAGCTACATCCCGTGGATCTGCAATGATGCTCACATCCGTATGCTGATCATCTCAACAGTTTCTGAAGATTCCTATCAGCACATTCAAGGAAAAACATCACGTGAGGTATGGTTGTCTCTTGAACGGACTTATGCCCCTGTTACATTGTCCCATGAATTTACCCTTAAAAGTCAACTTCTGAGAATCACCATGAAAGGTGATGAAAAACCGGCAGAATATCTTAGCAGGGCTCAAGAGTATGCCACTGCCTTTGCTGACATCGTATAACCGGTTAAAGACAAAGATCTTGTCATGCTCACTCTTACAAGACTTAGAGAGGAATACAACGGTCTCAAGGCCAACTTATTAGCCCGTGTTCCTCCCGTTTCCTTCCATGAATTACATGGCCTTCTGTGCGACCATGATTATGTCTTTACAAAAATGATGACTGCTACCCCCATGCTTTCATGGCAAATGCTCCTTCGATTCAACAATCATCATCGACTGCTGCCCCTTTGGTTCAACAACCGAATATTGATCAACTTCAACAACTACAAAACATTCAACTAATGGCTACTCAACTAAACCCCATTCAATCTCCACGGCCTCAAGCTTACTTTGGTTCTCGGTCCTTCAATAACATTCGAGGCGGTCGTGGATCTCGTGGATCTTCTTGTGGCAACTCACGTGGTGGTTTTAACAAACGTCCTCGGGATAGCAGTGGCACCCGATAGTTTTCTTGGTCTTCCACCCAAAACACTGTTTATGGTCATTGCAACAGGTGTGGTATAGGACATTTACCATCTCAATGTCCAACTCAATCGAACCAGTCTCAACCTGCTCCACATGCCAACTTTACAACACGCTCAGAGGTTGGCCCATCTTCTGGACCTACTTGGAAGGCAGACACTGGTGCAACTCATCATGCCACTCTAGACCTGGCTAGCATGGATAGCTCTGAGGCCTACTATGGTAATGATTCTTTACTTGTTGGTAACGGTAACTCAGTACCCATTTTTCACATTGGTTCATCCAAAATTTACTCACCAAACAAAACCTTTACCCAATCTAATATCTTTCATGTTCCTCAACTAAAACAAAATCTTTTATCTGTTCAAAAATTTTGTCTTGACAACAATGTTTCTCTTTGAATTTCACTCGTCTTACTTTGTTGTGAAGGACGAGTCTACACGCACTACCCTCCTTTCGGGCCCCAGTGAGCAGGGATTGTACTCCATTCGTCTTCCACAACTCAAGTCTTTGCCCAAGGTTGCTTTCACTGTTGTCAAAGCCTCTTCAAACATTTGGCATCAACGCTTAGGACATCCTAATGCTCAAGTTTTTCGTTCTATTGTTTCTTATTGTTTTTTTACCTGTTTCGGACAAATTATCAAATAATTTATGTTCTTCTTGTCAATATGGAAAATCCTCAAAGTTATCTTTACCTGATTCTACTTTTCATAGCAATAATATTTTAGATCTTGTTTATTGTGATGTTTGGGGCCCTTCACCCGAACCATCCTTTGATGGTCATCGCTACTTTCTTTTGTGTGTTGATCATTGTACTCGTTATATGTGGATTTATCCCTTAAGTCAAAAATCAGATGTTTACACCATCCTCACTAATTTTATCACCATGACTGAACGTCAATTTAACACCAAGCTTAAATGTATTCAATCTGACTTGGGGGGGGGGGGATTTCGACCTCTCACCAATCTTTGCCGCAACCTTGGCATTATCCATCGACGGTCTTGTCCTCACACCAGTGAGCAAAATGGATTTGTTGAACGTCGTCATTTTCATGTTGTGGAAACTGGACTCACCCTCTTGGCTCAATCCAGTCTTCCTAAACGCTTCTGGAACTTTGCTTTTGAAACAACTTTATACCTCATAAATCGCCTCCCCTCTCGTGTTTCATCTAACAAATCTCCCTTTGAACATGTCTTCAAACGAAAACCGGATTACTCATTCTTAAGAGTCTTTGGCTGTCAGTCTTTTCCTTACCTTCGTCCGTACAATCGTCACAAAATTGAATTCCGGTCTACTCCTTGTGTTTTCCTAGGTTACAGTCCTACTCACCATGCTATCCATTCTCGGACTCTGACTGGGCTGGTTGCCCAGTCGATCGTCAATCCACGGGGGGATTTGCTATCTATTTAGGCTCGAATCTCATTTCTTGGTCTGCTCGCAAACAGAAAACTGTATCTCCATCCTCCACAGAGTCCAAGTACAAGGCTATTGCAAACACTGTTACTGAATTGATTTGGTTGAAGCATAGTTACCTAAATCGCTCATGTTGCCACGATCCACGTATTGGATCGTGGTGTACCAAATCGCAATTCGCAATCGTACCGGAACGATGTGGTACGGTGTTCCCGATTGAACTGGTTCGAAGTTCCAAATCGGTTTGGTACGGTGTTTCGATTCTGTTTCATTTGCGATCCAAATTGAACTGCTACGATGTTCCGATTTAAATGGTACGACGTTCTTAATCGTTTTTGGTACAACGATCCATGATGAATTTTTGGCGGGAATCTGCTGACTGTTGGCGTTCCCAGTGTTACTGTCTTTTTTTTTTAACAACCCAATTAGACATCAGCTGCTTTTTACTTTCCAAGATAAGTCTTACACACAAGTAATTGATAACTATAGGCTAAAACATGGTATAAATAACCTCTAATTCTATCAAATTTCATCATCAGTTTCTTATCCTCTTCTCCTAAACTTCTACACTAAAATGGTGTTTGGCAAAAATAATTCTGAAGGAGATAGTGAAACACACATAAGTGAAACACAAAATTATATTGATATAGAAGATGAGGTTCAGCAAAGTAATCCAAATTCAACATCAACAACGAGTGGAAGTCGAGCAAGTGGAAGTCAGGGAAACAAACAAATTGAAGATCTTACTAAACCAATGAATGATGAAGTAGTCTTCCATGGTGCAGGTAAAATTTACTTTTACTTCTGTGAGTTTTTTACTATAAAGGACTGTACGTTTTTGTTGTTTTATTTACTGTTATGAATATTAAGTTGACAGAACTATTTTATTTAGTTTAATGATTACAGAACTGTTTATGTGTCATCTGTTGATGTATCGGATGTGAATCTAACAGGTAATAGCAAGAATCCAGGAGGGTCCAAACAATGGACCTGCAAACATTGTCAGGGAAGGTTTACTAGCACCTACACCCGAATCCATGTTCATTTTTTTTGGGCCTCCCGTAGGGAAAAAAGTCGAGATCAAAAGATGTCCAGCTGTGTTGAAAGATCGGGAGCTGTTTGAAAAGCTGTCTAAGACGGTACGAGAAGCAGAAAATTCCGGGGGAGTTTCTAAGTGTTTAAAGAACTCCGTACTGTCAAAAAATGCACCGAGGAAGCGAATGGAAGAAGCTTTTGGGTTCTTAGAGAGAAACGCCGTAGACCTGAAGATAATTCGGGGATTATGTGCAAACGGGATCCCATTTAACGTATTACGCAACCCGCATTTTATTGAAATGATTAGTGCAATAAAAAATGCACCGGGCAGTTATAAACCACTATCATGTGAAAAGGCGAGAACTAATTTACTTGATGAGTGCGTCCGCGATGTCGAGAAGGAGTTGGCACCGGTGAAAGACACGTGGTACACGCAAGGGGTTTCTATTGTCTCGGATGGGTGGTCAAATGTTAAACACAATCCACTCATCAATGTTCTCGCCGTAAATTCCCGAGGTGCAATGTTCATGGAAGCGGGAGACTTTTTAGGGGTAGAGAAAACGGGGACGGTGATTGCCAATTTTCTACTTGGAGCCATTGAGACAATATGACCAAGTAACGTGCTACAAGTTGTCACCAATAACGCAGCTAACTGCAAATCTGCTGGCAAGGAGGTTGAGCAGGTATACAACCATATTTTCTGGTCCCCTTGTTTTGTGCACACGTTAAATCTTGTTTTTAAAGACCTGGCGAATGCGTTTTTTTTGGCTTTTTGACACATATAAAAAGGGTAAGGCTGTTGTCAAGTTTTTTCTAAACCACACGCATGCATTGTCATTTTTTCGAGAAGACTCCAAGTTGGAGTTATTAAAGGTTGCAAAGACCCGTTTTGCTTCCCATTATATTCTGTTGAGGAGGTTGTTGGATTGTCGGGAGGCACTTGCGACAACCATCGTCCTCAATTCTTGGAGGGAATGGTTCAAAAATGGGGATGAAACCATTCGAAAAGTCGGGTCAACGATCACCGAAACAATTAAAGATGACTTGTTTTGGGAAAACGTTGAAAACATTTTAGCAATTACAAACCCATTTATTTGCTAATCAAGTTTTGTGACGGTGATGGTCCCAAAATGGGAGAAGTTTATGAACGGATGGACAACATGTTAGGCGAAATCAAAGATGTCATGAGGAAAAACAAATTTTCAAGTGATTTCCCCGTTGTTGAAAAAATTGTTTTGGCTCGGTGGGAGAAGATGACAATCCCACTCCACTGTTTGGGTTTTGCTTTAACTCCCAAATTTTATGATAAACATTATTTAGCAAAGTTGGCACCTGGTGGAACAAAAAGAATAGCTCCCAACAAAGATAAAGAGGTCGTGAATGGTGTTATTGACGCATTTAAAAAAATCGCGGAAAACGAAGAAGAAAGGATATTGCGAGAACAATTTGCAACATTCCACATGAAGAAAGGAATTTATAGTCGGATTCCAACGCAAGCCGATGCGGTGACGATGGATGCAATCGATTGGTGGGCTACTTATGGGGCGGAGACTCCAGAATTGGCGGAGGTAGCCAAAAAGGTACTCTCTCAGCTCGTTAGTAGCTCTTCGGCTGAGAGAAATTGGAGTACATACTCCTACATTCATAACGTCAAACGTAATCGTTTAAATTCTAAAAGGGCTGATAAATTGGTTTTTATTCATTCGAACATCAGACTTCAATCCCGCTTTGCCGAATCTTATAAATCAGGTCCCCACAAAAAGTGGGACATAAATGCGGAAAGCGCGTATATTGAAGGTTCTAGTGTTCGTTTAGAGGAAATGGCTTGGGAAAATCTAGAGGACGGAGGCGTTGACAATGGGAACGGAAAAAGGCCACGACTAGATTAGAAATATATAACTTTTATGTTTTGTTAGAACTATGATTATGTTTGTGTTTCTAATGTTATGACTATGTTTTGGTTTTATTTGAATATGTTTCTTTTTTCTTATTTGATAATATTTTATAATTTAATATGGCACGCCGTACCGGTTATACATGGTACACCATACCCATTCGTACCGAAATGAACCTACCCCCGCTCATACCGAATACACCAAATCTAGCGAATCGCGCACCCGGTCCGCGTACCTGTACCGGACCATACCGCGATTTAGGTAACTATGGGTTGAAGTCCTTGCTTCGGGAACTTGGATTGGATAGCATGGCACCTATACTTTGGTGCGATAATCTTGGCGCTACATACCTCACGGCTAATCCAGTATTTCACGCTCGTACCAAGCATGTTGAAGTTGACTACCACTTTGTTCGTGAACAAGTAACTCAAGGAAAGTTAAATGTCAAGTTCAACTCTACTGACGATCAAATCATTGATATCTTTACAAAGCCCTTGTCATCCCAGAAGTTTGAGTTTTTGCGTTCCAAGTTGCTGATTGCTAACCGCCCTGAACTTGCGGGGGAATATTAGCCTAAGTCAGTTTAGACTATTTGTTAAGTATTATTATTGTCTAGGGTATTAAAGTGTAAATAGTTGTTCTTTATATTTGGATGTAATCCTTCATTATCTTCAAGTTTTTTCAATAATACGATACCAATTCTGATTAAAATATATATTAAACAAGCCTTAAAAATATATTTATTTTAAAGAATATAATTTCGAAAAGTATAAAATCATAAGAAATGATTTTTGGACATTAAACACAAAATACATAAGTGTTTACACCTAAATACATGTATACTTGCCTAAGTATACATTTGGTAAAAATTACAAATATATTTATACTAAAATAATATTGAAAATATTATTTATTAAGAGTATAAATCGATGCCGACTTAGTCAAACTAATACAAATACATGACCAGCTCTTTGTTTTGCCCGACCTTGCTGATGACGACGTCCCTCTGGTGCACGATGTTTTAGCCTTGCCATCGCAGCTGTATGACCAGCTCATCATTGGACACCCTGATGGTGAGCACATCGTTGAGGTTATACCTTTCCTAGCCCTTCCACTTGTTGTGATCCCCCATGAAGATTGGCCATTCATCGTCGATTTAGACGATGACGAGGTCCCTGTGTTTCACGTGGACTATCCCGACGAGGACCTCGGCGACGAGGAGGTCTTTGACGTTGCCATCCTAGAGAGTCAGTTACTTCATCTGATTTGCAAGTCGTTGGCCTGGAGGCATACCCTGCTGACAATGCCTCTTTCGCCGCCCCCGCTACACCTACACCTACATCTACCCCCACCGCTACTCCTCCACACACACTGTTCACACCAACGATGACAAGACCTCGCAGCCTCCTGTTTCCACCGAGCCGACTAGCTGGCTACGACGATTACGGATTGATTCGATTCGATCCCACTTTCACCCCCTAGACGAGGCCGAGCCTTCACGACGGCCACCAGTACCTCACCATGGGGCGAGCTCATCCTATCGGCCGCCCCAGCCGTTTCCACACTCACGCCAACCTGTCATGCCTATGTCTGACCCGTACCACCTATCTCACTACACTGGATACACTCGAGATGTAGACTTTATCTTTTAAGAACTTGAATTATGATGTAGACTTTTGAAACTTATTTTATTTTGTAGTGATGTAAACACTTGGTTAACTCTTGTTGATGTTTGAACTTACGAATGGCATTTGAGTTTATTATAAATCATATAGTATGTTTGCTAATTCGTATGCAATGAGAATCAATCACGATCACACCTCGTGCTTCCGCCTTTGTCCGGGTGTGACGTTGTATGCATTAAATTCACATTTTGAGACAAAAACCGTCGTTTGGTCTAGTGGTATTAAAGTTCAAGTACCAACATAGACAAGTTTAGCCCGCTAGACTAGACATAAAACACAACTTGGACCGAAAGATTTATAAGAAAACTGGTAATAAGAAATTACCGACAGTGGTGTAAACTGAGGCTCGAATCTTCATGAAAACAGAAAGCGGATAAATCCTTCATGGCTGCAAACATACCGCTCATGTGTAGAACAAATGCGGTTTACATAATCACGCAGACTGCCCCACCAAGATGCGGATAATCCAACTTTTCTTAAATGCACTTGACTGCATAGGAATCCATCATCACATCCTCTTAAAATGCAACAAAAAATGTAAGTTGAACCCATAATGTTGTTCAATACTCTAGCAATGGTAATACTTCGTTGTAATTTTGGTATATGGAACATGTAATTTATTAATCCACAATCATGTTGATTTCCGAACATCATGGTCATGGGCGTCAAAGAGCCACATTTTAAAAAAGGCACGCCTCAGTCGCTCAAGGCGATCCAGACGGTTCCGTTCGGCCTAAAATATTCATCAAAACCCGCCAAACTGGAACGTGAACATCCCTAAATATAATAAAATAAGTAAAGTTGAAATTTGATTATAGTTAATATATATTTATAAATACTAGTCGTTTACCCGCGCGATGCGGCGGGAAACATATCACTTAGGTTGGTGAGTTTAGGGTTATGTATGGGGCGGTTCGGTTTTGAGCCATAACCAAAACCAAATTCGCGATATAATGGAAAACACAGCACTTGTTAGTAATTTTAAGGGTGAAACTTTGCAATACGATACTCGTTTTTTTAGTTTATTGATATTCTCTTGATACAATGCAGGACTTGTGGTGGCGACAATTTACAATGCGGAACTTGTTTCTTGTTAGTTTGTTAATCCTGTCGTGATATATTGTATAGTACGTCGTCTATTAGTTTTCTTATTCGTAGAAGCGATCTAGTCTATCTATGCCATACCCCCCCACCCTTAATATCTACACTTAATATCAGACCACCAGTTTCATTATCATCATCATCAACAACTCTCCCAACTCCCAATATCTCTCCCAACTCCCAAGATCATCATCATCATCATCTTCATCGAACAGATCAACAGATCATCTTCATCGAACATCTTCATCATCGAACATCTTCATCATCGAACAGATCAGGTTCATCTTCATTCTCATATTGATTTTTGGTTTGATTCGATGATTTGAATGTGTTTATATTGTGAAAAAACAGGGGGTTGATTCTGGGTTTGATTTTGGGTTCCATTCGATGATTTTGGGTTGATTTTGAAAAAAACAGAGGGTTGATTTTGGGTTTGATTTTGGGTTCCATTCGATGATTTTGGTTTTGATTTTGAGTTCCATTCGATGATTTTGGATTGATTTTGGGTTCCATTCGATGATTTTGGGTTGATTTTGAAAAAAACAGAGGGATGATTTTGGGTTTGATTTTGGGTTTGATTTTGGGTTCCATTCGATGATTTTGGGTTGATTTTGGGTTCCATTCGATGATTTTGGGTTGATTTTGAAAAAACAGAGGGTTGATTTTGGGTTTGATTTTGGGTTCCATTCGATGATTTTGGTTTGATTTTGAAAAAACAGAGGGCTGATTTTGTTCAAAATGCATCAAAACAGAGGTTTTGAATGTGTTTTGGTTTTGATTTTTGTGGGTTTAGGGTTTAGGGTATCAAAACAGAGGTTTTGAATGTGTTTTGGTTTTGATTCTTGTGGGTTTAGGGTTTAGGGTATCAAAACAGAGGTTTTGAATGTGTTCCTGTTTTGATTCTTGTGGGTTTAGGGTTTAGGGTATCAAAACAGAGGTTTTGAATGTGTTTTGGGTTTGATTCAATGATTTGAATGTGTGATTTGAATGTGTTCCTCATTTTGATTTTTGGTTTTGATGATAACAGTTATTTAGTTTTGGTTTGATTCGATGATAACAGTTATTTGGTTTTGGTTTGATTTGATTCGATGATAACAGTTATTTGGTTTTGGTTTGATTCGATGATAACAGTTATTTGGTTTTGGTTTGATTCGATGTACAGAATGGCTGCGGATGTAAAGATACGCAAAACACCAACTACGAAGGCAAGAACACTTGACAACCTCCTAGAAGATGCGGTGCACATAAGGAAGTGATTGATATGAATGAATACAACCCCAGTGGAGCTCTTCGATTTTCCTTGAAATTCCAGAGCTCGATAATTACATATCTACCACTTGGGTTATATTCATTCATATGAATGAATATAACCCCAGTGGCAGATATGTAATTACCTACACTGAGGTTATATTCATTCATATCTGCTACATTCCGAAGTGCACCCATCAGTAAAGATCCACAATTGCTTGTGGATCTTTGACGTTTTGTCTCTGTATTGTATGTTACGGTCTTTTGTTATCGAGTCTGTAAGTTCCGTCAAGTCTACGAAGTTGGTATGACGTTTTGTCTCTGTATTGTATGTATTAAAAGTTTACATTTAATATACAGTTTAGGCTTTAATAATTTGTTATATATGGTATACATTTAATTATTAGATTGCATTTATTTAAAAAGAGTTAATTATTATATTGCATTTATTTAAAAATAAAAGAGTTAATTTGAATTATTAGATTTCTTAAGAAAAAAGCAAAAAATGAATTTAGAGGCTCGGGTTTATATTTCACTCATACCATAGGGACGCAAAGTGTTATTAATATGTGCCAAAAGACGGTCTTACCCCTGCCTCAAACAGTCAACCTGACGACAGGGACTCAAAGTGTTATGAATTCATAAGGTCAGGGGCTCAAAAAACCAAAAATTTAATTTAGGGGCTCGGGTTGATCTTTGAGACATACCACAGGGACACAAATTGCATTTTTCTCAAGAATATAACTAAACCACTTTGTATGAATTTTGGGTTGGTCTCAGGTCGGGTCAGTTTTCGTGTATGAATGCTACAAGTATAAGTGAAAGTAAGATTCTTTCCATTGCGCATCAAAGAATGAAATCAAACCACGCCAAAACTGTTGGTGCACTACGTCTGTCGACTACGTCTTGCATCGAGTCTAATAGTGTATAGGTTAGAACATGGCATGAAATTCAAGAAACATGTGATAGAGATGATTTCGCTTATGTGTCATACACATGATTTCGCTCATGTGTCAAAGCTGATTTCGCTTATATGGTAACTGTGAAGTTTCGCTTATATGTCAAGTACATATAAGCGAAATCATGTCTCCTATATATAGGTATCATGAGCGAAATCACATTCATAGAGTTGTAGGTGTTCTATTCCGGTAAGCCACGAAGTGCTGCCGAAGTGTTGTCAGAACGTGTACTCGCATTATTGATCAATATAACAACAGTTTAAAGTGAATCTAGCTGAAATTGCACCAAAGCATTAGTTTCCGCCTCTTGTTTTGGATAGGAATTCTTCTGATCAACTCAAACAGGGCCGAATACGATCCTACAAGTGGTATCAGAGCTCAGGAGGAAGAGTTCTTGCCATTTCAGCTGCATTTATTCTGTTTTTCTACACTTTCTTCAGAATTACAAAATTTTTCTCGGTAAAATCAGCTCAAATTCACGCATAACACTCGTTATCATGTATTAATAAATCCTTGAAAGTTTCAAAGCTAAAATCGATCTAGAACTTAGGATTTTTAGGGTTTCGCTCGTATGGACTTGTGCAAAAAGTGACGTCATCAGCTGATTTCGCTCTTGTGACAAGCATATTTCGCTCTTGTGACAACTAAAGGTTTCGCTTATAGTGACACTTAGGTTTCGCTTTTGTGACACTATAGGGTTTCGCTCCAAAGAACACTTAGGTTTCGCTTTTGTGACACTTTAGAATTTTCGCTCATAGTGACATCCAGTGGTTTCGCTCATTGTGACATACAAGGTTTCGCTCCAAGGATCAAAGCTTGTTTCGCTTTTGTGAACAACTCAAGAGTAATTTCGCTCATAAGGCACTTAGGGGTTTCGCTTATAAGTCACCTTGGTATTCCGCTCTTGTGACACTTCAGTGATTTCGCTTTAGTGACAACTAGGGTTTCGCTCCAAGGGTCAATTTTGCCTTAGCTCGGAAATTTTGTGAACTTGTGAACTTTGAACAATGGACACTGAATTCTATAATGCATTTGCTAGCCCGATTACAATCACACAGAATGCTTTGCATGAGAACGAAACCGGAACGTCTCAGAAACCGCCTAAACTCATGGATATTGATGATTACAACGCATGGTCCGAACGGTTTGGGAATTGGGTTGAAGCTTATCATTTGGATGCGTGGGAACACACTGAGGAACTTTATGTTAGACCCACAACAAATGGTGTGCAGCAAACAATTAGAGAAATGAGTACGGAAGATAAAAAGAAATATCGAGATGAGAAACTGATGGTGAGTCTGCTTCAGCAAGCGATAAAAGAAGACATTTTGATACTGCTTCAACATGATGGAACTGCTTATTCAATCTGGACAGAATTGGAAGCAAAATTTGTTGGAAGTGATGATATGCTCAAAAACAAAATGTCTCTCATGAAGAAAGAATTTGACTTATTCCGTGGTTTGAAATCTGAAAACACCAAGCAAATAATTGATAGATATTGTAACTTGGTGAGAAATATGACAAAACTTGGTATTAAAAAAGATACTGATGAATTGATTGAAAAACTTGCAGATGCGCTACCTCATGAAACTTGGGGAACATTTCTGATGATGCTGAAATCCAACAGAAAAGATTATAAAAATATGACATTGGGAGACTTCATCAAACACCTGGAAGCTCAAGAGATGGAGCATAGAAAGATCGCCAGGATGAAGAACTATGATGGAGAACAGGACATCAGCTTGTACTACAAGAGTGGTGTTACTGGAACAACAAATTTTTCTCCAAAAGTCGAAACTGCTTACAGTGCGAAAGATTCTTCTGAAAAGAAATCATCCCAGGGATCAAGCAACACAAGATTTTCATCATTTGACGAGGTATGACCCCAATCAGATTGTCCAACCCGGTCATTACCTATTATTTTATTGTAAATAAACTATTATAAATATTCATTCTAGAATATTCCATTCTGTACGGATAGGATACGCAACTAAATCTCCAACTTTTTGGGAAGATCATGCAAATCCCTAACTTATAGGAGTTCATCTAAGTTAAGGAAAACCCTAATCATAAACTATAAATAGAGGTAAACGTGTAAGGTACAGATCATCGAACTCTCAATACAACTTCTTCCTCTCTTTACACTTTTATACTCCCAAACCCGAGACTTATTCTCACGCCGGAGGGTGGTTACAGGAATAACCCCATTCCTGTAACGAGTCCTAACGGTGTTTCTGTTTTGCAGTTTGCCGGTTCGGATCATTGATACTTGAAGTCTTCATCGGATACTACCGTAAGGTCAGTGTTTCTTCATTGGCGCCATCCGTGGGACCTTTTCGGTAACAATCAGTTCGAACCCCATGGCCAGTGATCTGAACGCAGCAGTAACCCCAAGCCAAGCAACCACGAATAACAACCTGGGGGTAGGAACAGGCCCCATCACCACTACTCCGGTTTCACCGGTCGTCACCAGGTCGCTTGATTTGGAATTCGAGGCGGAAGGACCACCACCTGGTTTTTTGGGGAATGTAGTCACTGCCCCTGGAACAACTGGAGTAGATGTACTTCCATACACCTCCCTGCGGTTACAGTCCATGGAACCTGGAGTAACGGGTGTCAACATGTTCACCCCTGTGGCAACCACTGGGGCACAGACATCATGTTTTAACTCTATGCCAGTTATTACGTCGGCAAGTCCGAGCACTATCATGCCGCAGGCGAGCATGCCTCAGTATTATCAACCATCTGCCACTTACGCCATGCCACCCTTGTACACAGCAGCACTTACAGCTGCACTGTCTACTCCACCTCACCAGCAGGTGGTCATGCCGGCAGGAATCATGAACGCCCCAGTCACACCAGGAAATCAACCTTATTTCCCTGGGTACTATTACTCACCCCCATATGGATACTTACCTCCATATGGTAACTCGGCATACACACCCCAGGGAACCACACAGAGTCATGTTCAACAATCGCCATACGCAGCTTATATGCCGCCGTGGTGGACCTTTCCTACTTCGCAACCGGTTTACACCCCAGTTCAGCCAACAGTGGAACCCGCCTATGACAGAGGGAACGCATCCAGACCCAGACTTTCCCCGGGAAGAGGCCCCAGCTCTATGCTAAACAGCACTTCAGCACTACCTACCTCTACTCAGGGTATAAGCCAGGGCGGAGTTATTCCTTCAGTACAACCTATCAATGTGGAAGAAGACGAGCTCACTAGACCGTACAAGCCAGTAGATGCAACTTTCAAATCCAAGTTTACCAGAAGAATAGCGGAAGCTCCTATCAAGGAGAAACCTAAAATGCCTCAAACAGTAGGTAAATACGATGGTTTAGGGGACCCCGATGACCATCTTAACCTATTCAAAAGCACGGGGGAAGTAGCGTGTTGGCCTATGCCCCTATGGTGCAAAATGTTTGTGCAAACACTGATGGGTGCGGCTAGGGTTTGGTGGGATAGTTTACCCACAGGAGAAATAGACAGTTTTGAAGATTTGGAAGCCAAGTTCATCTTGCAGTTCAGCCACACTAAGGATAGAAACGAGCTTCTCCATATCCGCCGGCGAGACAATGAAACGGTGGAAAACTTCATCGTTAGATTCAACAAG
The DNA here is from genome assembly GCA_030545235.1 of Helianthus tuberosus. NCBI lineage: Eukaryota > Viridiplantae > Streptophyta > Magnoliopsida > Asterales > Asteraceae > Helianthus > Helianthus tuberosus. The sequence continues at coordinate 180,257,207 of CM060366.1, forward strand.
GAAAGTTTGGCAATCCCGGGCGTGACAAATGATCTAGCCTGTGGAGCTTTCCTACAGGGAGTGAATGATGACGAGTTGTTAAGAACCCTCCATGGGAGGGATGGCGTGCCACCCACCATTGATGAAATACTTCGGATAGCCAAAGTATATGTCATACAAGAAAAGGCCGTAGCTGCCAGTCATGCAGCTAATAGGAAGAAAGAGGCTCTCAAAAATCAAGAACATAGAGAACAGCGGAATGCCAAAGGTAGGGGTAGAGGAGATCGATACCAGAGGAATGACAAGACGGATTCGTGGTACGACCGACCAAGAAACACCTACTCAAGGAACGAGTCCTCAAAACCTCGATCTGACTACCCTAACCTAAGCAAGACGCCGGCGGAAATCCTAGCCTCAGAAAACCTCAAGTTTAATCCTCCGAAGCCACTAAAAGACAACCCAAACAAAGACACAAGTAAATACTGTGAATACCACAAAGGGAGCGGTCACGACACAAACGACTGTTTTCAGTTGAAAAAGCAGATTGAATATTTTGTGAAAGCAGGTAACTTGGCACACTTAGTAAGGGACATCAAACAAGGTCCACCAGTCGTAAAGGAAGAAAACGATAAAGCAGCGGGTAAAAGACCGCGAGAATTGAATATGGTGCACGCTGACAAAGGAAAAGGGGCAAAACGGAGTTTCTCCACGCTCGAACCCTGGATGCTAGCTACCATGACCATCGAACCACGCATAGAAGACCTGCACCTCACTACAGACGCCTTAATCATATCTGCTGCGGTGGGGGATTACCGCATGAGGCGAATCCTGGTTGACACTGGAAGTTCAAAAGACATCATCTACGAACACTGTTTCAATAGAATGCAATTGGAAGACCAAAGGTTGCTAGAATCTGTACACGCCCCCATTAAAGGCTTCACAGGGGAGAAGGTTGACCCTATTGGTCAAATTACTTTCCCAGTCACATTTGGACAAGAGCCCCGGGAAAGAACCATACTCCTAACATTCCTGGTGGTACGCGCTGAGTCGTACCACAATGTGATTATTGGAAGGTTCACTCTGGGTAAATTAGACGCTATAGTCTCAACGGCGCGAGGTTTCATGAAGTTCCCCACTCCGCGGGGCATTGCAACAGTGTATCGAGACAAAATAGGGGAGGTACTAAGCACCAAGAAGTGTCGCCAAGGCCCCACCGGAACTATTGGTCCAGAAAGGTGGGTGTTGAGCACACGCCACCCAGACCAAACGGTTACCATCGGAGACAGCCTCTCCCCAGAAGTTAAAAATGACTTGAAAGCACTATTGAAAAGAAATGTTGACGTTTTTGCCTTCGAACATTCCGACATGACAGGAGTTCCCCGCGATAAGGCGGAACATAAGTTAGCAACACTCCCAGGCGTTAAGCCGGTCGCGCAAGGTAAACGCAGTATGGCCCCAGATCGAAAAGCAGCAGTCGTTAAAGAGGTACGAAAGTTGGTAGAAGCCGGAATCCTCAGAGAAACACAGTACCACACATGGGTGTCAAACCCGGTAATGGTAAAAAAGCCAGATGGTACATGGCGAATGTGCATTGATTTCAAGGACCTGAATAAAGCATGCCCCAAGGACGCGTACCCATTACCGGAGATGGACTTCAAAGTTGATTCCCTGGTCCCCTATAGGTATAAATGTTTCCTGGACGCCTATAAGGGATATCACCAAATCAAAATGTCTAAGGAAGACGAAGAAAAGACAGCGTTTCATACGGACGTGGGCATTTTTTGTTACACAAAGATGCCTTTTGGTCTACGGAACGCCGGGGCAATATATCAGCGTCTCATGGACAAATCTTTCAAAACCCAGATCGGCAGAAATCTGGAAGTGTATGTAGACGATCTTGTGATCAAGAGTAGAGAGGAGAAGCAAATGTTGGAAGACATCGAAGAAACCTTCCAAAAGCTTAGAGAATACAACATAAAGCTCAACCCCAAGAAGTGTTCGTTTGGGGTAGAAGAAGGAAAGTTCTTGGGCGTGATAGTCACCCGGGAAGGCTTCAAAGCTAACCCGGATAAGGTAGCCGCTATAAAGCGAATGCCCTCCCCTAGAACGTTGAAGGAAGCACAAGCGCTAAACGGGCGCTTAGTGGCGATCAACCGATTCTTAGCAAGACACGCAGAAAGATCTTTACCGTTCATTAAAACATTAAAAGACTGCCTCAACAAAAAGAATTTCAAATGGACTGGTGAAGCTGAAGAAGCCCTGCAAGATATGAAGCGTTTTATCGAAAAGTTACCCATGCTTACAGCGCCATCTCCCAATGAGGTACTAAAAATGTATTTGGCAGCAGCTCATACTGCAGTGAGCGCGGTACTCATGGTGGAAAAAGATGGGAAGCAAACTCCCATATATTACATAAGCCGAGTACTGGCGGGACCAGAAACGAGGTATCCAACCTTAGAAAAATTGGTCCTGGCCCTGGTACACGCCACCAGGCGATTGAGAAGATATTTTCAAGCACATCGCGTGCAAGTCTTGACGAATTACCCGCTACAGCAAATCCTGCACAAGCCGGAAATCTCTGGAAGATTGGCTAAATGGGCAATTGAGATAGGCGCTTTAGATATTGAATACAGAAAACGAACAGCGGTCAAAGGGCAGGTTATCGCCGACTTCTTAGCAGAAATCCCTGAAGGAGAAGCCATATTGGATCCCGCCATCCAGGACATCCCGCCATAGCGGAGGAACCCTGTTGGTATACTCCAATGTTAAAATTCCTTACTAAGGGGGAGTTGCCCCCCGGTAAGGGCGATGCTCAGAAAATACAAACAAAGTCGTTGCAATATGAAGTAAATGGTGGCATTCTATACCGGAAGTCATATTTGGGCCCACTTCTACGGTGTGTTTCCCCGATAGAAGCCAAGTACCTGATTCAAGAAATTCATGCAGGCATATGCGGCATCCACGCCGGACCCAGGGCAGTTGTAGCTAAAATCCATAACGCCGGGTACTACTGGCCCGGGATGCACGAAGACGCGGTACAGGAACTCAGAAAATGTTGTAGTTTTCAGAAATTCGCTCCCCAAACATTTAAGCCCAAAAATAACCTGATCCCAGTCACCGCGGCTTGGCCTTTTCAGAAATGGGCGGTGGATATCGTGGGACCATTCCCGTTGGCACCCGGAAGGTTAAAATACTTAATCGTGGCAATCGACTACTTTACTAAGTGGGTAGAGGCCAAACCTTTGGCTAAGATCACGGCGGATAATGCCAAAAAGTTCCTTTGGGAACACATAGTATGCCGGTTTGGATTGCCACTATATTTGGTAAGCGACAATGGTACACAGTTCACTGACAAAGTTTTGCAAGAATGGTGCGCTAAACTCCAGATACAGCCGATTTTCACATCTGTAGCGCACCCTCAAGGGAACGGCCAGGTAGAGCGGGCGAATAGAAGTTTGCTAGATGGCATAAAGAGAAGATTGGACTCCGAAGGAAGCTCCTGGGTTGAAGAACTGCCAAACGTCCTATGGGCGCACCGAACAATGCCCAAGACTAGTAATAATGAAACACCCTTTAGTCTAACCTATGGTATGGAAGCGATGATACCTGCTAAGGTGGGGTTACCGTCACTACGTCGCCTTATCGCGGGTGATAACAACAACGATAGGTTGCTAAGGGAGGGTCTAGACGCACTCGAGCAAAGGCGTGAATCCGCCGCTATCAACGAAGCAAAATACAAAAAGACATTGGAAAAGTATTACAACAAACGCGTGGCACAACATACATTCAAAAAGGGCGATTATGTCATGCGAGACAATGAAGCCAGTAGGGCGGAGCCCACAGGAAAGCTAGGGCCCAACTGGGAGGGCCCCTACGTCATTCAAGAAGATCTGGGCAAAGGGGCCTATCGATTGACCAGGCTAGACGGAACCGCCATACCCCGTAGCTGGAACATCGCCCAGTTAAAAAAATGTTACCTGTAACGTCCTGCTCTTAACAGCAAGATCAACTTTTCTTTTTCAATAAACAAGTGTAATCCATCCACAGCGATGTCGCTTCTTTTCATTTAAGTTGTGAGTTCAATAAAAGTTGTTTCTTTCCTTCTCATTACGAAAGAATATAATAAAATTGCCATCGCAAGCAAATTGCACAAAACTATAAGCAACAGTGCCCTTAAACACGAAAATATTTTCATTCACATAAGTCATGGGGTCAAAATATACAGCGCTAAAAGCGGGTATCTTGTTAATAGATGCAATAATCGCTACCAAAAGATAGGTATTTTAACAAAACATACATACAAACTATCTTACACAAAACCAATTACTTGTCCCTATCGTTAAAAAGCCAACATATGGGAACCAAAAAAGGAACATGTTCTAACACCTACTTGTGGGAACAGGTCGCCATCACCTCTGCAGGGGTATGCTGCACCTTACCACAATCCAGCACAAGGGGATCAATGGTCAAGTCATCAGCTGATCCTCCAATCACCGGTGGGGATATCACCCCGTGGTTATCAGCAGGATTTTTTCTAACGCGACCACTACGACGACGCTCGTACACCAAAGGGCAATGTTGAACACGGTTGGCTGAAACAAGTTGCACCAGATCATCGGCTGATAGTGGTGCCATGTCAGTGTCAGCTGGGATAGCATCCTCATACACAATACTCCGGCATGCACGATTCGCCCGGGTAGGAACAACATTAGGTCCTCTTCTCCTCCGAGCCATTGATTTCGTCACTAGAGTTTGTAGTTGAACCAAGCCATCGGCAGCATCTAGTCGACGGAAAATGTCGGAGAGTCTTTGTTTATAGCTTCTACGACTCATATCGTTGAGTTACCGAATTTAGAAAAAAGAAACAAAATTTATAGAGGGGCAAACAGGTTTGATAGAGATGACGACAGCAGTATTAATGGCAAATGATCATTACAGGTCAAATCGTCGTATTTCAGAAGAAAGGTGGCTACATACATCATGAGTTAGCATTTAATACCTGACAAGTTACGTGGATATGTTCACAAAAACCAAGGCTAAATAGTGTCATTACAAAAGCCACAAATGTTTAAAACACATGAGCAAAATAAAAATATTTATGCTTCCTCAGACTCTTCCGCGGGGTACAGCATCATACGCAGGGATTTTGTGCCTTCCTCATTCACCTTATTCACTAAGTCAGCATACACAGACAGCGGCTCGTTGTATACCGCCTCCAGCGCATCAGCCATTTCACCTTCAAATTTGCCCCTAGCCATGTGAAAGTCAGAAGACATCCTATCTGATTGTTTACAATCAAAATATCCTTGGTAAACGCCGTTGTGGTGACCGGACTTATAGGCAGCAGCGGAAAGACGGTCTATCAGAGAGGTAAAGGGCGCTGATTGGCGACAATACTCAAACGCTCCTACGAGCCCGGTGGTTATTAGCCAATTCCTTTCACCCCGTAAAGCGGCCAGTTAACTGGTCAATCCTTCCACCTCAACATTTGCTTGATCCAAAGCACTCTCCACCTCCTTTAGGCGTGTGGCGGAAGATAGGTCAAGGGTATTCCGTTCAAGCAGAAGGAAATCACAACGCTGTTGGAGTTCTCTAAGTTGCCCTTCCCGCTCTTCCAACTCCGCCTATCTTGCCTGAGCCTTGGCATTCGAAGCCTCTATCTCAACGGTCAACGCTTGATAGCGTTCCTGAACCTGTGACACAAAATCAGTGTCAATTCGAAATTTATCCACAAGAGCAGTCATTTCGGATCTCACCTTCTGAGCCTCACTAACAGCTTTACGCTCTAGCTCCTCCTGCACGGTTTTAGCATGAGCAATCACCCGGTCCTTCTCCGCTATATCCCGAGCCCACACAAGCCGCTCTTCGGCAAGATGGGCAGTAACCCTCTTTAAATCATCCTCGGCCTTGTTTTTCTCCGAGACAAACCGACTCTCCCTCAGTCCAGCAGCCTGAAGTTGACTCTCCAGACGGTGTTTCTCATCCTTCAGTTCCTCAATAACGGCTTGGGCTCGGTGGAGCTCATTATTGTCATGCATCCACCGGCGACGGATCTCCGTAAGCCTCCTGGGTTGGCTAACAGAATCCACAATAGCAGAATTCATCAAGTTCTCATTGTTCAGCCCTTCTACATATGCCACCTCCGCTGGGGGATAAGCCCGCTCAACCCAATGTTGAACCACTGGGGGGAAGATTAACCTAGACGATTCTGCAATTTTCCACTGAGGTTGATAGCGTTTGTCCCGGTTGTTGGGATCCCAGTTGATGGTAGGTAAGTATAGATCATCTCCCAGGCGGGCCCCATCGTCGGCAATGCCACTGCTTGACCCGCCAGTATCACCAGCGGCACGGTCCCCAGCACTCGTCGCCTCATGAGTAGAGGATGTAGCAGGAATCTCTTTCACAACAGTTGAAAAAATAGTCAAAGGAGAGGCAAACACAGGGGAAAGTGTGACACTGGAAGCTAGCGATGCGGAAACAGGACTCGCTGTTACGGTCACAGCAGCGGTAAATGTGGGCGGCGGCATCGCACAGCTAACGGTGACAGACGGACTCAGCGATGGTGTGGGTTCCGTTTGGTTGATATCAGTTGGAGGTACCACCTCAATAGATGACAAGGGCATGGCTGTCACAAGGGAAGTCTGAACCGCGCCAGTAGTCCCTGTATTGAAAACACACTTTAGTTGCATAAAGCGTCTAATTAATAAACCAAAGGTGCAAAACTCATACCAGTTGGTATGGCATAGGCGGCCTGCACGGCTTCAAACGCGGGAAATTTTGGAGCATGAAATGTCTTTCGTTTTTTCAATACATGGGTAGGACTGGTGATTTCAGTTGCAGTAACCATTTCACCTTTGGTAATCGCCATACCACTAGCAGAGGACGTGGTCATCCCAGCCGCTATATATTTCCTCCCGGTAATCTTTACCCGGAGGGGTTTTTTCTCCGGATTCACAACGTCAGTACCCCCGCCGATGCTAGCAAAGGCAAGGTAGGCAGTAGGATCCGCAGGAAGGGCGGGTAGCAAAAATTGATCAAGGTGAATTTTTAACACATCCGGCTCTTGCTCACTAAGTACGCGGTCGGCGGCCCTCAATGCCAGGTGCCGCGGAGGATCGACAAAATCAAATAAACTCCATTCTCCTGAAAAGGGCATATTTAAGCAAATAGTAATATACAAGATTAACAAAGCATCAGGCATACCTTCATCATCCCTTTGAAATGAGGGATACTGTTTGATATCACGCCACAACAGACTCATCCCCGCCATTACCAGGGCCCCTTCTGGAATCACTGTACATTCGAAAGGGCGATTGCACAATCTTGTATATAGGGCATTTGCGATATAAGCATCTTCAGGAGGACTGTCGTCCTTAACTTTGTCCTTCGGCCCCATGTTTCTCCAATACATGTCGCCAGGAATTACAGAGCTGTCAATATAGAAAAATTTCTTTTTCCAATCTTTGTCCCTGGAGCTGGTAGGGATTTCCCTCAGACAAGAAACCTCAGTGTCTCTTCGATCGAAAGTAAAGAATGGGGGTTTCCACACAAGCACGAAGAAAGCCCTAAAAACGATGAGTTCCGGTATGTGCCCTAAAGCCACACACGCAAATTCAAATTGACGAAGTTTCACTAACCCTAGTGGATGTATTTGGGAAAGGTGAATGCGGTAGTAATCAAGCACGGATTTGAGAAATTTAGTGATGGGCAACCGGAAATTGCAGAATTTGAAAAAATCACTGAATAATGTGATCTTCCCCTTTCTCAGTGGAAAGGCTGTGTCCGTTTTTGACGGTAATAAGGGGTTCCACTCAGCCCTGATCCCATAATCTTGCACAAGGTTGTTGTAGGATACAACTCCCCATTTGCAGAATAGGGTTTCGGAGCCCGCGGAGGCAGAGGAAGAAGATTCAACATTCTTAGAGGCCATTTCGTTTGAAAGAGGGGAAGTGAAAGAGGGTGTTCTAGAAATTGGAACTCAACCCTCGTCAAAAGGATGCTATTTATATGATAACTTTACAAAATTCAAAATGGAAAATGTACAGACATACGCGTCAGAACAGGGTAACCCAAGTTGTTACCCCAATGATGGCTTAACTGTTACATCCTGTCACATCGCCGCCATTTTCTCATATCACATTTATGGCACCATAAATTTTCCTTCCATAGGATATACTTTCTTTTTCTCTCTAGTCCGATTTCATGAATTACATTTCATAACTTCGGACTGGGGGGACATGACGAGGTATGACCCCAATCGGATAGTCCAACCCGGTCATTACCTATTATTTTATTGTAAATAAACTATTATAAATATTCGTTCTAGAATATTCCATTCTGTACGGATAGGATACGCAACTAAATCTCCAACTTTTTGGGAAGATCATGCAAATCCCTAACTTATAGGAGTTCATCTAAGTTAAGGAAAACCCTAATCATAAACTATAAATAGAGGTAAACGTGTAAGGTACAGATCATCGAACTCTCAATACAACTTCTTCCTCTCTTTACACTTTTATACTCCCAAACCCGAGACTTATTCTCACGCCGGAGGGTGGTTACAGGAATAACCCCATTCCTGTAACGAGTCCTAACGGTGTTTCTGTTTTGCAGTTTGCCGGTTCGGATCATTGATACTTGAAGTCTTCATCGGATACTACCGTAAGGTCAGTGTTTCTTCATAATGGAAGAAAACTTCAGTGCAATATTGTTCTAAGTCTTGAAAATGATCAAGATTATACTGAAGAGGTTGCTAAAAATCAAATGTCTTTGTTAGGAATGATTTTAGAATCCTATAGTAGTTTTGTGGCCGGAAAGATCGGTAATCCAATGCTCACGAAAGAGGATTACGATCAAATAGATGCTGAGGAAATGAAATTGATGGACATTAAATGGTGTATGGCAAGTGTGTTGAGAAGAGCTGAGAAGTTTAAACAAATTACGGGAAGAGATGATTTCCGTGATGCAAATGTTTCAATTTTAGGCTTTGATAAATCTAAAGTTACATGTTTTCGTTGCAGGGAAAAGGGGCATTTCAAGAGGGAGTGCAAAAATCGTGAAGCTAGTGGAGCCCAGAATCCTTTTGGAAACAACGATTATCACAAAAAGGCGATTTATCATCAAGTCACACCACCAGCACCGCATCACGCACAAACTGCACATGGGAGAGATGTGATTGAAGGTTCAAAAAGAGCATGTCTAGTTAATCAGGGCAAATATGATAATTTTAGCTGGGATAAATATCTTCCAAGAAACAGCAAAGTGTGTTTGGCAGAACAAGATGATGAAAAGTTGGCTGAAGGTTTATGTTGGGACGATTTTTGCCCAGATCAAGAACTTATGGCCAAAGAGATGTCCAAAGACACTTCATATGCTAAAGCTTTCATTGCAAATGCCTATGATTTGAAATGTGCCGAAAAGTGCAGAAAAGTAATGGAAGCTGCTGAAGCAAGACGGAGAAAGCTTGAAGAAGAGGAAGAGAGATTAAAAGCTGAGGCAGAAGCTGAGAAAAAGAGAAGAGCTGAATTTTTACGATCAAATAGAACAGTCAAAGAGGTTCCTGAATTTGAAGTCAAAGTTGATGCAGAACCTGTTAAAGTTCCTGAAAAGTGCATGAACTGTGATTCTTTAATCAAGCAAAACAATGAGTTGCTGCATAATATAAACAGATTGAAAGAATCCTATGATACAATGAACAGAGAAATCAACAAGTATACTGATTCAAACGGTGAACAAGTTGTGGCAATGAATACACTAAAGAGAGCTTACCTGAGACAACTTGATGATGTCAACTTTCACATAAAGAAATGTGCTGATCTGGAGTTGAAGTTGGCAACACAAAAGATAGAAACTGAGAGAGTTAACAAGCTATTAGAAAGTTACTCATGTTCTACTTTTGTTGTTGACAGGATTTATCCGGTTGTGGAGAAATTGAAGACATTTGAAGAAGTGAAGACGTCCGAAGAAAAGAAGTCAGAGACAAGAGAAGATGATGAAGTGAAGATTTCTGGTGAGAAACCAAGTGTTGTCTATAACAAATGTCCACCCCCGGTCGAAAATGGATATTCACCTCGAAATCCAAATTCCGAAAGAGTCGATAAGGCAATAAACTTACAATGGGAGTCTGGGCCATTGGATAACTTGCCAGAAAATATTGATGTCACATACACATCATCCGACACTGATCATGAGTCAAAGTTGATAAAAAGTGTGGTCGATCAGGTGTTAGATAAAGATGACTGTGAGGAGTCAAAACCGGAGTCCAAATCCAAGTCAAAATCTGAGTCCGATGAGTCAAAGTCAACAGTCAAAAAGGACAAACGGGTTTATGATAAAGAGTTTTTGATATCAAAATCTAATTTGAATGATGAATCATTCAAAGTGGCATATACTTTGAAAGATTCTGACAAATTATATTCTGATGAAGCTTTTCCAATAAGAAGTGTTAGAATTGAAATGATTAAAAATGTTTTCAAAATTACAGAAATTAATATTTCTGAAATAAAAGATTTAAATCTTTCTGGAAAACCTAAACAATACACTTCAAGAGTGCAACAAAGATTAAACAAGAAAAAGGGTTACAATTCTGGTTCTGGTGTTCATAAAAAACCAAACCATAACTGTAATTTCAAAAAGAAAGGATTAGGATTTAATCAACCGAAAAATTATAAAAATGGAAAATTTTCTAAACCAAAAAGTGTGTTTGTTTCAGGAAATTCTTTAGAAGCTAAGAAAGAGCAAGCATTTAGAAAGCAGACAAATCAGGAATTCCTTGTCAAGAAGCAAGAAGAACTGAAGAAGAATGCTGTTCCAAAGAAGATTGAAAAGAGAACCTGTTTTCAGTGTAAAACTGTTGGTCATGTTGCTAGGGACTGTCCGAAGACATTCAAACCAAAACAGGAAGTCTCTGGTAAACTAAAAGAGAAAGTGATCGAGAAAACTGAACTTTCAACCGGAAAGTTTACAGGCTTTGAAAATTCAACTTTTGAGAAAGGAGAATGTTCAAAGAGTGTTTTGAAAGGAAAAGAAAATGTAAAAAATCAAAAATGGGTTGTTAAGGGTTTAGGAAACAGTTCTGGTGATGAATCTGATTCTACAAAATCAGAGGAGCCAAAAGTTGTTAAAGAAAAGGTTGAGAAATCAGTTTCGAATGTGGATGATGTGAATTTTCCACCTCTGCGGGCTGAAAATTTTAAAAAGAAAGTTGGAAACATTGAAATTTCAAATCAATTTTATTCTGACAAGAAAAAATTTGATGTTGATAAGGCTTTCAACGGAACTGTGAAACACATTTTTGGCAAAATGGTCAATGGTAAGGCCAAAGGTGTTAAAGAATTTTACGCTGCCAAAAGAGGAGTTCACAGGTTCGCTGAAAGAAAAGATGAAGAAGAAAATGTTGTTTCACCCAAGGAAGGTCAGGCTTGGGTGGATATATTTTTCAAAGAATAAAAACCTGACTTGTCGGAGATCCCAAGTTTGTAATCGTGGATCAGGAATCGGCATCCTTCTTGATAATTGTTTATGAAAATGAATTTTATAATGAAAATTTTGACAATTCATACTGCAGGAATAGCCGGAACTCCCAGGTTGGTAAGTGTGGAGTAGGAATCGGCACTTTGAAAATTCAACTAACAGATGATGTTTGGTTGAAAATGCTTTATTGGATTGATCTTACAAGTAGTAAATCAGGGACATTAAGTTGTATCTGATTTCCTACAAGTGGTTAAAAAACAATGTGATGAACCAAATCCCTAACCTACTAATCGTTTTACAAAATCAACAAAACTTATTTTCCGGAAAAACCATTTTTATTAAAACAAACTTAAATGTTTTGAGATCATAATGGGAAAATAGTTTGTTGTGAGGGGGGGTTCTGATTGTTTATGCCAAGCGGATGGCGAATTGAAGTGATTCGATATCAGTTGTCACGTTACTTGTACAGTTTGTTTTCAAATTTACTAACTGAAAATCCAAAAACATTTGAAAATTTGAAAAAGCCAAAAACATGATAAAATGAAAAATGAGTTTTTGTTGCATAAAAGAGGAAATGATAGTACATCAGTGGACTATCACAACATGCTAAAGAATTGGAAAGTCAAAAAGTGATAAACGGTCTCACTGATGATGTGCCAGTAGGTTTTTGCACATTTAGTAGATTGTGACGAGATATAAACCTAAATTTCAAACTTGCTTATATCGTGGGGAAACATCTCTCGGATATATGGGTAACCCCCGAAATCTCGTTTGAAAGATTTCTTTTTCTGATATACTAGGTCTTTATACTCAGTGATATCTGAGGTATTATTCCGGGACTTCTGCTGAATGGAAGTTCTGACCTAGTCCTCGAATAATACTTTCCGCAAAATGCTTGAAACATAGCATCACCCTCAGCATATATGATAAGACAATAAAATTGCTTAGCAATGCTGTTGTAAAAAAGATCCTCTAAAGGGGACATACCCAAAAGTTGAGTCATGATCTCTCTGCTGAACGGTAGTTCTGACCTGAGCTCTCATGATTCTTCATAATTTATTAACCCCTACAGATATCATTTGTGTCATAATTACCTATAAGACTGAATATTGAGATCTTGATATGGGAGTATATTCTGAGGTGGGACACGCGATTAAGTTTAAGTGCTTAAGACATTAATATCATATCTCGGATCAGTTGAACTTTGTGTGAGAATTTAAATGGACCAGTATACTGACAATCTAAGTGAATCGTTTAAAACTTAAAATGAAATGAAGCTTAACGGTGTTGGTGATTTGTCTCAATAACTGATATGATCCTCTTGCGCGAACTCACAAAATTATTGTTTGTATATATTTCATTTCTGCATTTTCTTGATTTTACAAGTAGTGTCAGTTACTTTCTTTCAGAAAATCCAAAAAGATTTTCGACAACTGATTTTGGAAAGCTGATTTTCAAAATTCCGAGTGCTAAACATGATGAACAAATGGTTTGGGTGAAAGTGTTTGAAGATTGTTGAAATGAAATGAGAAAAGTTTTTGCTATAAAACATTATTCCTGCAAGTGATGAATTAGATTTGAAAATTTTATCCACAAATGGTTATCAGAAAATTTATTTTTGGGTAGAGTTTTTGCAGGTTGGCCAGATTTCGATCCATAGCAGGATGAAAGCCAGGTTATGATCTTGTGAATTCCAGACTACGATCCCAGCAGATTGAGATGGGGAGTCTGAAGACACCATGATATTCAACATTTGAGAGAGATGAGTTTGTTGAAGATAAAGATAGAGAATGAAGATTCTTGCAATGACAAATACTTCAGAGGAAGATCGAAGACTGATAAAGATTGTATGTTGATAATCGAAGACTCGACACTGAAGACTCCGTCAACATCCGAGGGGGAGTTTGTTGGTGCACTACGTCTTGCATCGAGTCTAATAGTGTATAGGTTAGAACATGGCATGAAATTCAAGAAACATGTGATAGAGATAATTTCGCTTATGTGTCATATACATGATTTCGCTCGTGTGTCAAAGCTGATTTCGCTTATATGGTAACTGTGAGGTTTCGCTTATATGTCATGTACATATAAGCGAAATCATGTCTCCTATATATAGGTATCATGAGCGAAATCACATTCATAGAGTTGTAGGTGTTCTATTACGGTAAGCCACGAAGTACTGCCGAAGTGTTGTCAGAACGTGTACTCGCATTATTGATCAATACAACAACAGTTTAAAGTGAATCTAGCTGAAATTGCACCAAAGCATTAGTTTCCGCCTCTTGTTTTGGATAGGAATTCTTCTGATCGACTCAAACAGGGCCGAATACGATCCTACAAGAATTTTACAAACTTTATGCTAAAACACACTAAAAATCTTTTTGGATTTTCTGAAATTTCTTTTTCCCCCTAAAATGCAAACACATTTTAGGAAATTTGAAATTCCTACAAAAACTATAAGAAGATGATGATTACACAATACAAAAATAACTTTCTTTTTTTCTTAATATAATCTGTGTTCATAAATACAACAAATTGAAATACACATATCAACATGGTCAAAGCTTCTGAAATCATACATAATGACTATCAAAACAAAACTGGTACACTTTAGCGATCGGAATGTTGTTGCCATTAAATTCTTTCTCGTTTCTACTCGTCCAAAGTCTCCCTATCGTAGCGAAAGCCACAACTCCCACCTTCTTCCAAGCCTTGGACCAAACTTGACTTCTAAAGTACTCCAGCATTCACCTTAGACCCAACTTGACTTCAATTCAGACATATTATGCATCATAACCTCACAGGCTCAGCTTATGCATCATAGCCTCAACACTTTCAGTTCAGACATATTATGCATCATAACCTCACAGGCTCAGCTTATGCATCATAGCCTCAACACTTTCAGTTCAGACATATTATGCATCATAACCTGCTCATTTGCTTATCAAAACATCTGCAGAGTGAGAACTAAGCAACCTGGATATTGCCCCGCCAAGATGCTACTCGGATCTTCTATGTACCCTCAAAATACAATCATCATCACAGTCTATTGTGTTATGTAACCTCGCTTTAAAGCATGATGTACAAGAGTAATTTGCCACTAAACTTAAACAACCTTTAAAGCATGATGTACAAGTGTTTCGTGTATGAATGCTACAGATTAAGAACACAAGCTCAGCTTTTGCATCACAGCCTCAAACACTTTCAGTTCAGACAGATTAAGAACACAAAATCTGGAGTACACAACTCCTTTGTCAAATGAATCCGGAGTACACAACATGAAGAACCCTCTGTTTTTTCACAAGCAAAACAAACATGAAGTACCCAAAATACCCAAATAACTGATTATCATAGAATCAAACACATTCAAATGACCAATAAACACACTCTGTTTTTTCAAAGCAAAACAAACATGAAGAACCCTCCGGATATATACTTTCTTTCACTCAGACTAAATACTCTATTTGTTCTCTGTTTTGCTTTCATACTGAAACCCTAGCAACTCCAAATCGGTTCAATATATGTTGTGTAAGCAAAATATCACAATAAACATCAAACTATAGCTGATTGATTTCGATACACCACCTGCTCATTTGCTTATCAAAACATCTGGAAGACTCAGACATGTAATTAAGAGATGAACACAACTACGGGTAAAGCCATGGCTGCAACACACAGTTGCAGAGTGAGAACTATGCAACCTGGATATTGCCCCGCCAAGATGCTACTCGGATCTTCTATGTACCCTCAAAATACAATCATCATCACAGTCTATTGTGTTATGTAACCTCGCTTTTCAGCATGATGTACAAGAGTAATTTGCCACTAAACTTAAACAACCTTTAAAGCATGATGTACAAGTGTTTTAAGCACAAGAAACACATATGTAACCTCACAGGCTCAACTTATGCATCATAGCCTCAACACTTTCAGTTCAGACATATTAAGAACACAAGCTCAGCTTAAGTTATGCATCATAGACTCAACACTTTCAGTTCAGACAGATTAAGAACACAAGCTCAGCTTTTGCATCACAGCCTCAAACACTTTCAGTTCAGACAGATTAAGAACACAAGCTCAGCTTTTGCATCACAGCCTCAAACACTTTCAGTTCAGACAGATTAAGAACACAAGCTCAGCTTATGCATCATAGACTCAACACTTTCAGTTCAGCCAGATTAAGAACACAAGCTCAGCTTTTGCATCACAGCCTCAAACACGTTCAGTTCAGACAGATTAAGAACACAAAATCCGAAGTACACAACAAGAGTAATTTGCCACTAAACTTAAACAACCTTTAAAGCATGATGTACAAGTGTTTTAAGCACAAGAAACAAATATGTAACCTCACAGGCTCAGCTTATGCATCATAGCCTCAACACTTTCAGTTCAGACATATTAAGAACACAAGCTCAGCTTATGCATCATAGACTCGACACTTTCAGTTCAGACAGATTAAGAACACAAGCTCAGCTTTTGCATCACAGCCTCAAACACTTTCAGTTCAGACAGATTAAGAACACAAAATCCGGAGTACACAACTCCTTTACCACCCACCGGCAACTGTAAAAGCAAAACTGAATCTTATCAGTAACATTAGATCTATAACAAACATAATCAGCTACAAACATATCAGATCTGTAACAAACATAATCAGTAACATAAGCATGTAAATCAGCTACAAATATACCAAATCTGTAATAAACATAATCAGCTACAAACATACCAGTTAGGGTTTAGATTTAGTGAAAGAAAGTATATATTGGATCCATTTGATTAAAACGGGTCAAATGCATCCGGTTAGTTTATATGAGCTGGTCCGCGTGTTGTTGAAGGATTTTTCAACACCTTTGTGCTTTAAAGGTTGTACAATGGGCTTCAAAAAAACCTAAACTAAAGAACACATACCACATCTGGTTATCCAGTAGTAAACAAACAAACATTTCGCAGAATAAAAAAGCTACGGCTCAAACAATACCTTGTTGAAATTGTGTAGAGATCGACTCCAGATGATACTTGCAAGATAAACACAATAATCAACTTCAAATTAAAGATACAAACTTCTTTAAAGAAAAAAAAACTAAACTACAGAACACATACCACATCTGGTTATTCCGGTGCACCCTAACACGAACAACTCAACGGCAGATCTGAAATATTACACAGATCCGATTCAAATTCCAGATGATACTTGCAAGATAAACACAATAATCAACTTCAAATTAAAAATACAAACTTCTTTAAAGAAAAAAAAAAACTAAACTACAGAACACATACCACATCTGGTTATTCCGGTACACCCTAACACGAACAACTCAACGGCAGATCTGAAATATTACACATATCCGATTCAAATAACAAAAAAAAAAAAGATACTGTAAAAAGAAAGATACCGAGCGGTCAAACCAGTCGATCTGGTGTTGGATCTAGAGAGATTCATCGCTGAGGAAGCGTATATCTTAAAGCGACTGGTAAAGAAACCCTAGAAATGGTGGTGATAATAATGAGGAAGTCGATCTGGTGTCGGATGTTAAGAGATTCATCACAGAGAAACCCTAGATCTTGATCTTGGAGCGCCTGGTTTTAAAACCCTAGAACCGCGTCTGGTGAGAGAGAAAGAGAAGAAGAAGGATGGGGGCGGATGTGAATGAAATGAATATTAGGGTTTAGATTGAGTGAAAGAAGGTATATATTGGATCCATTTGGGTAAAACGGGTCAAAGAGATCCGGTTAGTTTGTATGAGCTGCTCCGCGTGTGTTGAAGGATTTTTTAACACCTTTGTGCTTAAAAGGTTGTACAATGGGCTTCAAATGGTTGTAAGGTGGCAAATGACCATTTCTGTCCTTCCTATATGCTTATTAAAGTAGTATAGATAAAGTAGTATAGATTAATGAAGAACTTTTCATGTAATTAAATACCAACAAAAAATAATTAGATTTAATTAACTTATAATTTCCTGTCAAACCCATATGATTATATATTCAAGAAAAAAATAAATCAAAAGCTTTGAATCAACCTCCTATAAAGTTAATCTCAGGCACAAAATACAAATCAACAGCAGCTTCAAAATTATGTTTGGAACCCTGGAAACGTCTAACGGGTTCGAGCCAGTTTTGGAGATACCCATGGTTCGGTAACAAGTAACCTATGTTTGGAACCCTAGAAACCTAAAGGGGACCGTGGGCCCATAGTCTAAGACTTGATGATTATTAGTGAATAAATTAGGTTACAATATATAGAGATTAAGAGTAACCCTAGAAACCTAAAGGAGACCGTGGGCCCATAGTCTAATGAAGCGAATAAAATAAAGTTACTAGGGGCAATTTCATATGTATCTTATAAACTTGCAAAATATCATATATATACCCTTGCAAAATTATAAATACCACATGTACCCTTACAAAATAGTAAAAGTATTATTTTGTGAATGAATGAATCGATTACAAAGAGTCCCTTTAAATAGGAACTAACCCTAGCACTAAACATGGTAACTATAATCTGTACATAATTACAATATAATCACAATAATATGGAAATCATAATCTCATGCATAAATCTCGGCTAATAAATAGTTGAAATATCATATATATACCCGATTCATTAGAAACAATTTAACAAATGACACTTTTACCCTTATTTTTCTAAAACTTTGAAATCTCATATATGACCTCTAACTTTAAAAATTATATTTACTCATTTCTAGCTTAATTTATTTAGCTCAAATATTATATATGAAGAATACTATTGTTTATAGGAATAAATAATAATAATAATAATAATAATGTGTAAAAATAAATTTAAGCTTAAAATGTGTTATATAAAAATATGAAGTTAAAAGATGAGCATATATTAAAACTTGGAGGTTAAAAAATAATGGTTAAATGATTATATATTAGATTGTTTTTAGTAAATTGGGTATATCTGATATTACTTTAACTATTTTGTAAGGACATATATGATATTTTTAGTTTTAATTAGGCACATATGAAATTAATCCAAGTTACTATGAGGCTCAGATTTGTAAAGAATCAAACAAGCAAACTTACTGGTTGCAGTGAAAAAGAACAGAGCTTCATTCTTTCACATAGCCATCCGAGTTTATCCGCCAAGATGCAGATAATCTCAACTTAGCTAGAATTCATCAGCACTCACTCAAATTCATCAGATCATAGCCTCCTGCATTCACCAAATCTTATAATTTATTCCTGTCTAAGTGTATGATTCAAGAGAGGTTTTATGCAATAAAATTTACATTTTGAGACCAAATATTGAGAATAACACAAACAAACCAACCAACCAGCCCAGTAAGATCCCACCCGTGTTCATAAAAAGCGACAAGCGCACAAAAGCACCAAGGTCTAAAACCGAGGTGCCAACACAAAAGCTTTATATATACATGTACAACCTTTTGCACGAAAAATAGGGGAAATACACAAGGACTGAAATCGCAATTTTTAAACTAATGAACTGAAATAGTGATTTTTGACAAACCACAGGGACGAAAACAGTAATTAACTCTAATAATAATAAGAGTGAATTGCAAAAATTGTCATTTATCTTTATACCCCTTTTCAAGCGGTGTCCTTTATGTTTAAAATTGACGAGTTTTATACTTTATGTTTTAAAACTCTGCATGTTTTGTCCTTTAGGCCTAACCCAGTTAATTTTTTCAGTTAAATCAGATAACCCAAGGGTACTTTAGTCTTTTTACCCATATATTTTAATTTTCTTAAATAAAAAATCAACAATAAATTTAAAAAACTCTGTTATATTATATATATATATATATATATATATATATATATATATATATATATATATATTCTCACACCTCTTAATCTCTCTACTGCTCTCTCCCTCTACACTCTGTCGCTACCAGACCACCACCGGCCGCTACCAGCCCACCACCAACCACCCCTATTATCCATCTGCGCCACCACCAACAATGGCTCTGTCTCATCAATCTATTCTTGTTCAATTCAAGAAACCTATGTGTGTTCTCTTTCGATTATCTCACAAATCCAATCTATTCTTGTTCAATTTCAAGAAATCCATGTGGGTGCTTTTCCAATTTCACCAATAGTTTCACCAAAATCACAAATTTACAATAGGAACTAGCACCTCAAGGAACCTTGACACCCATGGGGGGTCAACATCCTAAATCAGTTTAGGGCTAGGCACTTCAATATAAACCATCGCCACTGCTAGATCTGTGAAGTGTCAAACAATAACAATAATAATAACAACAACAATAACAATAATGGTATCTGTAGTTTGGAAAGATGAAGGGTTGTTGATTTATGAAGAAAATCATTGGCTTCAAAGAACGATGTTTGACTTAAATAAAGTCAAAATCAGACTTGTTAGAGGAGGTCAACAATCCTTAAAAACCTTCTCCTCTGAAATAGCCTCATTTCGTTTGAGTGAAAATAAAACTTCGTGTGCGTTTTTAGGCTCAGATCTGCAAATATTAAAGCGGACAAAGTGGGTGGGGATCCGGCACGGCTGCATCACAACTCGTGTTGCCCCACCAAGAAACGGGCCCACTTTCACACAATGTCCACTAACTTATTATATGCAGATGTATAGATATGTAGATAAGGACAAAAAAAATCAGCTCAACATGATCCAATGCAGCCATTACGAGGCTCAAATTTGTAAACAATGGAACAAAACGGATGCACCGCCATGTCTGCAGACTTACTAGATGCAATGCAAAACAGAGAGATATAGAACCTTGTTTCACATCACCATCCGAGTTGCCCTGCCAAGATGCACATAATCTCAAATGTGTTCGAATCACCAGAACCGAGGCGCCAAGCATCATTTACCCAATATTCGGAGACAAGTAAGATTTATATAGCTTAAAAATGGAAATTACATACATGTACAACCTAAAAAGCATGTTGTACAACAACCTGCTGCATAAAATATGAGATACATGAGGCGCGCCCCTCATGGTCAACTTTTTGCAAAGAAATTGTGCCTTGGGTGCGCCTTTTGAAAAACATGTTGCGCTTTGAACATAGGCGCACTTTTTTAAACCGAGATCCCGCTAATATTAGGGCTGTAAACGAGCCGAACTGCTCATGAGCTACTCGATTAGAGGCAAGCTTAAACTAGTGATTAAAATTTGGGATAAAACAATTTGAGGCTCAGATCTGTGAACAATTGAACAGAGAGGATAAATCCGCCATGGCTGCATAACTTACGGGTTGCCATGTGAAACCACATGACCATCCGGGTTGCCCCGCCAAGATGCGGATAATCTCATCTTCGCTTGATTTCACTCAGAAGCATTGAAAATTCATCATCACAGCCTCTTAAAACACATCAAATCATCATCGTCAGTGGCAGAGCTGGAACAAAAACTCAGTTGGGGCCAGACTTCAAAATCCAGATCAGTGGTGGCCGAACTATTAAAAATCCAATATTTTACGCTACAAAAAAAATAGGAAATTTTCAGTAAAATTAAGAGCGAAAATCAATGGGGGACAGGCACCCCCGGGTCACCATTATCCTCCGCCCCTGATAGTTTCCCATGATCATCATCAACAGACAAACTTAATCCAACGCGAGGAATTCCACTAGTTACAACACAACTAAACAGATAACTAACGCTGTGTTCCCGAGTTTAATAATAATAATATCTGTAGTTTGGAAAGATGAAGGGTTGTTGATTTATGAAGAAAATCATTGGCTTCAAAGAACGATGTTTGACTTGAATAAAGTCAAAATCGGAGTTTGATAGAGGAGGTCAACAACCCTTAAAAACCTTCTCCTCTGAAATAGCCTCATTTTGGCTGAGTGAAAATTAAAGTGTGTTTTTGGCTCAGATCTGCAGATATGAAAGCAAACAAAGCGGTTAGGGCTCTGTCATGGCTGCATCACAGCCTGTGTTGCCCCGCCAAGATACAAGCCCACTTTCACACGATGTTTGCTAACTTGTTATTATGCTCGGAACAATAATATATTATATGCTGAACGAAATCTTCATAGCCAACACAGATGCAGAGGTATAGAGTGGAGGCAACCACCCTTATGAAACCTGCTGTCTCTCTCGCCGGAGCCTCATTCAACTTTTCCGAGCATATTGTCCCCAAATTTGACTCTGGCTGATGGTGTTGATTTTGTTTATAGTGGTAGCAGGTTTGAATGAGACCTGGGAACTTGTTCCTAGAGCACCAAATATGAATATTATTCGCAACATGTGGCTTTTTAAATATAAGTTTAAATCGGATGGAAGTCTTGAACGTTATAAGGCTCGGTTAGTATGTGACGGTAGAAAACAGCAGGTTGGTATTGATTGTGGGGAAACGTTTAGTCCGGTCGTCAAACCTGCCGCTATCCGGTTGGTGTTATCTTTAGCTCTTTCTCAGTCATGGAAAATTCACCAACTTGATGTCACCAACACTTTTCTTCATGGGAATTTGGCTGAAAAGTCTACGTGTATCAGCCCATGGGTTTCCGACATCATCACATCAGGATTATCCAGATCATGTGTGTTGCCTCAAAAAATCTCTATACGGTCTAAAACTATTCTATTCTGAATCGGGCTGCCATGGATTCTTGCAAGCCTGTCCCCACTCCCGTTGACACTCAATCTAAACTAAGTGACTCCTCCGGTCCTCTGTTCTCGACGACCCGACAACCTACAAGAGTCTTGTGGGCGCCTTGCAGTATCTTACTTTCACGCGTCCTGACATTACACATGCCGTTCAGTAGATTTGTATGCATATGCACTCAAAAGGATTTTACGGTACATTCAGGGAACGTCTGACTTTGGTCTACTCTTAGGACCCACGCCACAGTTATCATTGCTTGCTTACACAGATGCCGACTGGGCTGGATGTCCCGACACTCACCGATCAACTATTGGCTACTGTGTTTATCTCGGAGACAATCTTATCTCCTGGTCCTCCAAACGACAGTCTACCATGTCTCGTTACAGTGCAGAAGCTAAATATCGAGGTGTTGCTAATGTCGTAGCTGAAATTTGCTGGCTACGAAACCTACTTCTTGAGCTGCATCGTCCTCTCTCACATGCAACCCTAATCTACTGCGACAATGTCAGTGTGATACGAACCTATTATCTGACAGGAACAGTTTCAGCCATTCCAAGATTTCAGGAAGAGATCATAACTGTTCCCACCTAAAGTTTAGCTTAAATAATCGGTTTCTGCATTTTAATTCTTGTCTTGTTATATGTGTATCTAAGTTTTACTTGCAATCGGAGAATTGCCCTTCTCGAATCGGACCGACTTAATTGTCAATTCTATCAAATTATTGCTTTCGATTTTCGGTATCTAACATTGGTTCCATTGCCGGGAAATCGATGGCGACTTCTATCCGGAGTTGCAATCAAGGAGAGGTAGGTGCATCTAACACTGCCCAATTAGTAGCCAATCAGCCATTGCGGCTTGTTTGGATGTAGGGATGGCAATGGGTCGGGTTTGGGACGGGTTTAGGTAATCCCAAACCCAAACCCGGTTAGATAAGCTTGTCCCAAACCCGTCCCAAAACCCGTCGGGTTTCTAGCGGGTAAATACCCATCGGGTATCGGGTATACCCGCGAGTTTCGGGTAAACCCATTAATTTAAAAAGATTACTCGTTGGGTATACTCATCTCAAAACCCATCGGCTATTTATTGGGTAACTACTAACCGGTTACATTTTGTATTGTCATTATAAAAATATATATAAATAACTACAATGTATATGGAATAGAATACCTATATGTGTAAAAAATGGATGTATCATATATATACATATTTAATAATATAAAATAAATTATATCGGGTATACAATCGGGTAAACGGGTACACTTTATCGGGTAATTGGGTCGGGTAAACGGGTATATCACTCAATCCCAAACCCGCGAAAAAAAATAAAAACTATTCCCAAACCCGATTAACCGACCCCAAACCCGTCCCAAATGTGTCGGGTTTCGGGTTTACCCAGCGGGTTCGGGTTTGATTGCCATCCCTATTTGGATGCCATTCTTGCACCCTTGAAGGATGATGTTGAAGAACTCAAGGCTCGGATGTACGTACCACTGAAAAACGATGTCGAAGCAATCAAGAATCGGATGATCTTGCCAATAAAACCCGAAGCACGTACTACCGGTAACGGTGATCGTCTCTACAAGGAGGACTATAGCGGATCCAATATGAACATAGAAGAGGGTAGCTTGTTTTAAAAAGTGTGCCTGAGGCGCGAGGCGTACTAAGGCGCAACTTCTAAGGCTTTTTCGCTCAGCGCCTTGTGTAAATTACAAGAAGCGCCCAAAACGCGCAGGTTTTTGGGGGCTTTTTGGCCTAAGGCACGCCTCATGTATCTAAGGCATTTTTCTGCAGAACAAGTTGTATCTTGGGTTTTTTGACTTGTACATGTAAGTAAAATGGTAAAAAAGTCTTATTTATAGCTATATTTTGGTTGAAAGAAGCTAAAAACCTATGGGATATGTATGGGATGTATAAAAAAATTATAAACACCTTGCGCCTCGGGTACGAAAAGTCCACCGCTTTTACGCTTTGCGCCTCAATTTTAGACCTCGTCGCTTTTGTGTGCTTATCGCTTTTTAAAACCAAGGAGGGTAGGGGTAGTTCGACGGGCGATGAAGTGATCGGAGGTGGCGACAATCGTGAAAAAAGTAAAGGAGGATTGGAAGATCACAGTGGCGGAGAGTAATTTAACGACAACCAAAAGAGCCGAGTTGGTTAACTTTGATATTCAGAAAGATCTTCACTTGGAATTTGAAATTAAATCCAATAGACTTGATGCTTCGAAAACGCTGAGTATTAGGAAAAGTATTATGTTTGGACAGGTGTTGGAGTCTCAGCCATATTTTATTATTTTTTATAACCTTAGCAAGACTTTGAGGTTCCACGTGTTATATCTACTTGGAAGAGAAAGTGCTCTTTGTAATACATTTCTGGGGAAGAAGAAGGTTGCTGATTATAAATTATTCTTTGAAATTTTAAAAGACAGAGGGGAAAAGCTTCTCAGGAATCCCTACCGGTTGCTATTAATATTTCCTAACCACCGACTACCACCAAACCGCCACCAAATTAATGATCGAAGTGAATCTCCCTCACGTGCTGATTACAAGGAACCGAAGGAACCCGATCATGAACATCAAGACCTGCTGACAATTCAGTTTGTTTATACCCGACTTGAGGACAAGTCGTTTCTCCGGGCCGGTAGTATTGATACGAACCTATTATCTGGCGTGAATAGTTTCAGCCATTCCAAGATTTCAAGAAGAGATCATAAGTGTTCCCACCTAAAGTTTAGCTTAAATAATCGGTTTCTGCATTTTAATTCTTGTCTTGTTGTGTGTATCCAAGTTTTACTTGTAATCGGAGAATTGCCCTTCTCAAATCGGGCCGACTTAATTGTCAATTCTATCAAATTATTGCTTTCGATTTCCGGTATCTAACACAGTGTCATTTACTTATCAGGCAATCCAGTTCACCATCAGCGTACCAAACATATTGAACTGGACATTCACTTTGTTCGGGAACATGTTCAGTGTGGTAATGTTCGTATCCTCCATGTGCCATCTCGTTACCAGACTGCTGATATCTTCGACTGCGGGGGTGCATTAGCTAGCGTAAATATAGTAATGATTTGTATAGATTGATAGGCCATTAATATTGATTGAGAGGAGATCTCGTTGTACTCTGTATATATACTCGTTATCATAATCAATAGAGGCATCTTGAATACCAATCTTACAAATTCATTAGAAAAAATTTAACAAATGACACTTTACCCTTATTTTTCTAAAGCTTTGAAATCTCATATATGACCTCTAACTTCAAAAATTATATTTACTCATTTCTAGCTTAATTTATTTAGCTTAAATATTATATACGAAGAATACTATTGTTTATGAAAAACTTAAAAATAATAAAAATAAAATTGGGTAAAAATAAATTTAAGCTTAAAATGTGTTATATAAAAATATGAAGTTAAAAGATGAGCATATATTATAATTGAAGTTAAAAAAAATAATGGTAAAATGATTATATATTAGATTGTTTCTCTTAAATTGGGTATATTTGATATTTTAACTATTTTGTAAGGACATATATAATATTTTTAGTTTTGGTTGGGCATATATGAAATTTTTCAAGTTTGTAAGGGTATATATGAAATTAATCCAAGTTACTATGAGGCTCAGATTTGTAGAGAATCAAACAAGCAAACTTACTGGTTGCAGTGCAAAAGAACAGAGCTTCATTCTTTCACATAGCCATCCGAGTTTATCAGCCAAGATGCAGATAATCTCAACTTAGCTAGAACTCATCAGCACTCACTCGAATTCATCAGATCATAGCCTCCTGCATTCACCAAATCTTATAATTTATTCCTGTCTAAGTGTATGATTCAAGAGAGGTTTTATGCAATAAAATTTACATTTTGAGACCAACCGGCATGTTGGTCTAGAGGCACTAAAGGGCGAGGGTTCAAATCCCAACATAGACTAGACTAGACATAAAACATAACTTAAATAGAATCATTTATAAGTAAATTGGTCGAAATTACTGATTGCAGTGTGTAATGAGGCTCAGATTTGTAAACAATCAAAGAAAGAGGATTAATCCACCATGGGCCGCAAACACACAGGTCACAAATGTGAAAGAACAAGACTGTTTCACGTGACCATGCAGACTGCCCCGCCAAGATGCGAATAATCCCAACTTCTCTCAACTTGACCACAATGAAATCCATCGTTACAGCCTCTTAAAACGCATCA
Organism: Helianthus tuberosus; assembly: GCA_030545235.1. Lineage (NCBI taxonomy): Eukaryota > Viridiplantae > Streptophyta > Magnoliopsida > Asterales > Asteraceae > Helianthus > Helianthus tuberosus. The sequence goes on from CM060366.1 coordinate 180,283,423, forward strand.
AATCCTCATTCTCCTGGAACTAAAAGTGACGACTTGGTGTAATTTTTGTGTATTTGGAAAATGTAATTCTAATCCATGATGTTTATTTCTGAAAATCATAGGCATCAACGAGCCAGCAACAACCATACCCAATATATCCCACAAATAGCAAAGCTATTGGTAGGCGTAAAAGAGTCACATTGACTAATTAAAGTCAAAATTGGACTTCAATCTGAACAGAAGGGTGCAACCACTCTTCAAATTGGATAACTTGGAAGCTGGTTTCAAAATAGCGTTCCTGAGGCACGACTCGTGAGGCTATATGGAAAACGCCTAGGGCTATTAGGAGCGCCTCATGCACACCTGGGTCAAAATTAGGATCAAGTAGGAGGCTGATATGTTAAAACAACCAAATGGATGAAGAAATTATGAATGGTTAATTCATAACAAGGTTGATATGTAAAAGTACATAGAGGTTCCCGCCTCGACTTTCGGAACCTAAACGCCTCAAAGCACCTCGTGCTATTTAGAACTAAGATTGAACAAAGCCATGGCTGCACCACCGTTCGTGTTCCCCCGCCAAGTTACGGTCTGAGTTTCACCTAGTGCGCAGTAACCTGTGGTCGGAAAAGTTAAATGCACAACAATATCTTCATCACCTCCAATTTTATGTATTATTTCTCAATATGTAAATATACCAAATGTTTGCCATCAGGTCAACATGATCCAATACGTTCATTATAAGGCTCAGATATGTAAACAACCGAACAAAAGAGATACACCACCATGGCTGCAAACTCACTAGATGCAGTGTAAAACAGTGAGATAGGGATCTTTGTTTCACATAATCATTAAAACTTATCATCATAGCCTTTTGAATCACCAAATATTGTGAATAACACAAACAAACAAACAAACCAACCAGCCCAGTAAAATCCCACTCTTGTTTATAAAAAGCCCACAAAAGCACCAAGGTCTAAAACCGAGGTGCCAATGCAAAAGCTTTATATACACATGTACAACCTGAAAAGCATGATATACAACAAACTGTTGCATGAAAAATATGGGAAATACATGAGGCGCACGCCTTAGGGTCAAATTTTTTCCAAGAAATCATGCCTCGAGGCGCTTTTTGAAAAATGTGTCTTATGCTACCAAAAGTGCAGGGGCTTGAAATAAGGCTCTGCATAGGAATTGTTATTTGTATCACGATCACCACCATCGTCATCATGTCATGGATTCATAGTTAGGGTTGTAAGCGAGCCGAACCGCTCATGAGTTATTTAAATCGAGTCGAGCTTAAATGAGTGATTAAAAATTAGGATAAAACAATTTTGAGGCTTAGATATGTAAACAATTGAAGAAAGGGGATAAATCCGCCATGCCTACATACTTACCCATTGCCATGTGAGAGCACATGACCATCCGGGTAGCCCTGCCAAGATGCAGATAATCTCATCTTTGCTCGATTTGAAGCATCAAAATTCATCATCACAGCCTCTTAAAACTCATCAAATCATCATCATCATCTTTTAGAGACAAACTTAATCCAATGCGCGAGGAATTTCCACTAGTTACAACACAACTGAAAGAACTACTAACACTGTGTTCCCGAGTTTAATAAAAATAATATTAACAAGTGTTTATCTGTGTGATTGTAAAGATGAAGGGTTGATTTCTAAAGAAAATCATTGGCTTCAAAGAACGATGTTTGACTTAAAATAAAGTCAAAATCAAACTTCACAAAGGAGGGCAACCACCCTTAGAAAAACTCTTTCTTCCTCTGTACTCGCCTCATTCCATATGAGTGAAAATAAAGCTGAAGAAAAAAACGTGTTTTTTTGCTCAGATCTGCAAATATGAAAGCAGACAAAGTGGATCAAACTCCAGTATGGCTGCATCACAACCTGTGTTGCCTTGCCAAGATACGGCACGCTTTCACACAATGTCCACTAACATATCATGCTAGGAAATATTATATGCAGAAGATCTTCAACAATTCAACATCAGCATCGTATCATCATAGATTCATTGCCGCTTGCATTCACCACAGAAAATGTTATCAAAATTTAAACCAAAGGGCTGTTGACATCTGAAAAACCAAAGGCCTAAAAGTATCTTTGTTTGACTAAATAAAGTCAAAATCAGACTTAAGAGACATAGACATTGCATCATTTCATGACATCTTAGCGAAGTTGTTTGAAAAAAATAACTCAGGTTCAGATCATAGTTGTCAAAGGCACAAGGCGCTTAAAATGCGAGGACCCGAGATAAGCAAGGCGCATAGCATAAACATGTCATTTTTGGGGTTTTGACATGTTTTAGGCTTCTTTTGGGATAAGTTTAGGCTGGTTCCAGGCCAGGGTTCAAATCCCAACACAGACTAGACTAGACATAAAACATAACTTGAATCGAACGATTTATAAGTATACTGGTCGAAAATACTTATTGCAGCGTGAATTGAGGCTCAGATTTGTAAACAATCAAAGAAAGAGGATAAATCCGCCATGGCTGCAAACACACAGGTCACAAATGTGAAAAGAACAAGATTATTTCACATGACCATGAAGACTACCCCGCCAAGATGCGGATAATCCCAACTTTTCCAAATCCACTTGACCGCAATGAAATCTATCGTCACAGCCTCTTAAAACGCAGCAAATCTTCATTCTACAGGAACATATATTGAAGATTCAGTGTAATTTTTCTGTATTTGGAAAATGTAGTTAAATCCATAATGTTTATTTCTGAAAATCGTTGGCGTCAAAGAGCCACATTTGATTAATAAAAGTCAAAATAGGACTTCAATTCGAACAAAAGGGTGCAACCACTCCTGAAAACACTGAAATCACATAATTTGAAACTTTGTTTTAAAGAAAGCATGCTTGAGGCACTAGGCAATATGGAAAACGCCTCAGGGCCTAGAGGTGACGCCTCATGCACATCTGGGTCAAAATTAGTCAATATTAGGGTGAGCAAGAGGCTGATGTGTAAAAACAACCAAATGGATATGAAGAAATTCATAAAAAGGATGATGATATGATATGTATAACAGTTGAGAGAGATGCAGCTTCTGAGTGTACATAAAGCTTATACCACACCTTGTATACGTGAGGTTCTCTCCTTGGCTATCGGAACCTGAACCTAGACGCCTCAAATCGCCTCATGCTATTTAAAAGCAAGATAGAACAAAGGGGATCAGACACCGCCATTTGTGTTTATCGTCACTGTTCGTTCGATTGTCTACAGATCTGGACTTCATAGTTGTTTATCCTTATGCAGTTAATATCAGTGATATATCAGTAATATATCGGTTATCGGTCCCCATGTAAAATATCGGTGTCAATTATGGGTCAAAATATCGGTACCGATATTATCGTCGATCTGTAGACCCATAATTGAGAGAGGAAGGCAACCACTCTTAAAAAACCTGTTTCTTCCATCTCCTCTGAATCGCCTCATATCGTCTGAGTGAAAATAAAGCTGAAGAACAAAACGTGTTGTTTTGGCTCAGGTCTGCAAATATGAAAAAAGACAAAGTGGATGGGACTCCGGCATGGCTGCATCACAACCCGTGTTGCCTTGCCAAGATACGGGCCCAATTTCACACAATGTCCGCTAACTTATCATACTCGAAATATTATACGCAGAACATCTTCATCGCCAACACAGATGCAGAGGCATAGATAAAGATAAAGTATAGTTAAACCTTTCTATCATCATAGATTCATTGCCACTTGCATTCACCATAGAAAGTATTATCAAAATTTAAACAAAGGCCTTAAGAGTCATAGATATTGCATCATTTCATGACATCTGACTAAAGTTGTTTGAAAACAATAACTCAGGTTAAGATCATAGTTGTGAAAGGCACTTAAAAAGTGAGGACCCAAGATACACAAGGCGCATAGCATAAACATGCCATTTTCTGGGGGGTTTTAGACTTCTTTTGGGATAGTTTAGACCAGTTTGCCAGCCAAAATTCTCAGAATTTGGCTGGGTCGGGGTTGGAATATGCCTGGATGGCAGTGAGGCCCGAGCCTTTAAGTTTTGACTAATCTTTAAGTTTTCCTCTATTGTTGAGACTAGGTTATATACCCGTGAGCTTCACGGGTTATGGGTTGTGTTAAAAAAAATTATATTTACAAAATAATTTTTTTTATGATTTCTTAGAATAACATGCAAATTCCCCTGCAAAGCATAATATAAACATGTAACGCTAAAATTACAACAATATCTCAAGTGCCAACACAAAAATATAACGTAAAATAATAGAAATTATATTGATTATTAATATTATTATTACCTTGACAAATTGAGCGGGTATCTTTTTCTTTTGTAATCTCTCAAGCATTTTCATCTCAGCATGCAAGAGAAATAAGATCGACTGCCCTACACAATCATAATGGGCTGTGCGGCCTACTCTATGTGTGTAACTTGACAATCATAATGGGCTGTGCGGCCTACTCTATGTGTGTAACTTGACGCATCATGAGGGCATCCTCCACATAAGAGAAAAAAATAGATTTATACCCCAAAAATAGTGCATGGTAAGACTGCAAATCAGATGTGAAAAATTCGAGGAATTAAGTTGCGAACGGCACAATGTGAGTCGGATATAAAAACCGGGCTAAAAGAGGAACGTGTCAAACATATTGTTATTTTGAGTCATCCAAACTATACTTCTTTAAATTGTTATTGTAATATTTCTACTCAATTATAATGAACGGATTAACACATTAAATATTAAGAAAAAGTGTACACATGAACTATTTTCCGTTTTGACCCATACGAAAAAAAACGTGTTTGAATCATTTTCTATGTGGAATCCTTCTCTTGTTCACAATGACCAAACCATACATGTGGAGGAACAAATGTGTCCTGCTATTATTTAGGCTTCATTATTAGAGACTTCAATATATTTGAATTATAATCAAACTAAATATAGTTATTTTCTATTTTGTATTTAAAACTTAAAAACAAAATTATCTAGTAGCATAGTTTTGAATGAGGTTCTTGAGTTTTGCATCTTCTTCCAATGGCGGATCTAGAAAAAACGTCAAGGGGAACGTTTCAAAAATTTATTTTCTATACAGGCAGCGAAATCGAAAAAACGTCAATTTTTTTCCAAAATTTACGCTACCGTTGGAGCGTCAAGGGGTAGCGGGGGCTACCCCTTCCCCGCTACCCCTTGTGTCAAGCTATATATGCCCATGTCTTCTTCGGTAGACCAAGGACCCCTCTTTACATTTTCTTTATCACAAGGAGCCCTGCCCATCTTTCACTTCTACAAAAGATAGCATTTCATATAATGAAGAGTTGCATTTTCAACTTCTCCGATAGCAAGGTAACAACCTGAGGATCTTTATGAGTCAAGACCCCATCATCCCCATATGCATCCTTCAAAAACACAACCCAATTTGAGAAATTGAATCATTTGGCGATACAATCAATGCACAGATTTAACATAAATTCAAGCGAAATAATCAAACGATTAACGGATTAGTACATAAATAGTGTTTCAGAAAAAGTAAAATTTAAATAATTAAAAAACAATTCCAATTTACCCATAATATGATAATCTAAGTTTTATAAAGTAAATAAAAGTAACAAACTGTTCATGTTTACATGTAATAGAAGAGGAAACCAGATAAATAAACTAATCTGTAGTCCTGTAGCAACATTTGACTTTTGAGGTTAAGTAGACAAATTTAAAAATTGTTATCTTCGTGCTTTACTCTCAAATCCTAAAAATTTTGTTCCTTTAATCAAGTAAGCAGGTCCTTAAATTCTTTAAAGCGATACTAAATCAGCACCACTAACCAATTTTAAAAAGTCTTATTATCAGTTGAACAGAAAAAACCCTAGACATCAGACAGTTTTGACTCTTATAAGTAGGTCCACCTGGGTTACGTTTTATCTCTAACGGGTCATAAGTAGCTTAAAAGAAACTGGTCATATGGGTAAAACCTCTACATCATTTTATTCTATAAATTATCCAAGAGAACTGGGTAAAAAAGAAAAAAAAAACTTAGCTAAAAGGTAAAACGTGTTAAATGGGCCAAAAGTCTGAATTATATTTTTAATGCACAAGTGTTTCCACATAAATTTAATAAGGAAAATTATTGCTAAATTAGAGTAAAGTACACGGATGGTCCCTGTGGTTAACCAAAATTTTAGACACGGTCCCTAGTTTTTCAAAAGTACACGGATGGTCCCTGTGTTTTGCATTTTGTAACATATTTGGTCTCCAACTAACAAATATACCGGTTTTAGCATGTCTAAGTAAGGGCCTAAATGTGTTACAAAGTACTCGTGTAGGGACTAAATGTGTTACATCATGCAAACCACAGGGACCGTTCGTGTGCTTTTGAGAAGCTAGGGACCAAATCCAAAATTCTGGTCAACCACAGGGACCATCCTTGTGCTTTACTAATATGATAAATTTGATAAAAATATATAATACATAAACCCTCATAATTTTTTTCCGATACCATCAAGATAATACAATTTTTGTAATCACATTTGAGACGTAATTATTTACAAACCAAATGACACGGACAAAAAGTGTTCCAGGTCAATCAGGACCCAAACCAGGGTACCAAAGAGTGCCAATTTTGACCCGTTACCCAACTCATCCATTTTCCCACTCACCTTAACATTGGCATGAATCCAAAAACAATTAAAAAAAGAAGTAAGAAAGGTTGTTTAATGTACCCCATGGCGAATTGTTGTTGCTTCCGTGGGAACGTTGACCCGCTGAGCTGTAATTGGAAAGTGGGGGTTGGACCTTGACATGATTCCATTCGCCACCACGAGCACCCATTGACCGCCCGTGACTGAATCGCTGCTGTTGACCTAACTGGCTGGGTGCAAGTTGAGAGAAATGGGGCGTTAAATGGGAAGAACGCATCATAGGGTGAACATACACATCGGGAGATCCATCTGCATGTGGGAATGCTTGAATAGGCCCGTTTGGCCTATAAGGAATAAAACACCAATGAAACAGAATAAAGCAAATAAAAAGTATAACGGAAATCTATTAAACCAATATGTAACTTACTTTCACCTTTTTGTCATTGTATGTAAGAAAAAATGTTTTGTTTGTTTTTTTTTCACCCAACACATTTTCTTGAGTAAAATGCCATTTTCGTCCCTGGGGTTTGGCCACTTTCGCGACTTTCGTCCAAATGTTTGTTTTTTCGCATCTAGATCCAAATGGTTTGAAATCTTGTCATTTTCACCTGGCTCGTTAACTCCATCCAATTTTCTCTGTTAAGTCAGGGGTATTTTCGTACATAGTGAAAAAGACCAAATTGCCCTTTAAGTGAATAATTGTACATTATGCTAAATCCATGTACATAAAGTGAAAAAGGCCAAATTGCCCTTTAAGTGAATACTTGTACATTATGCTAAATGCTTGTAGAAAAAAATGAAAAAGACCGAATCGCCCTTTAAGTTAACAAAAAAGACGGGATTACCCTGACTTAATAGAGAAAATTGGATGAAGTTAATGAGCCGGATGAAATGGCAAGATTTCAAACAATTTGGATCCAGATGCGGAAAAACAAACCTTTGTACGAAAGTCGCAAAACTGGCCAAAACTCAGGGGACGAAAACGAAAATGGCACTTTACCCTATATCTTTTTCTTTACCACTGTATGTACCATTCTATAGCAGGGAAAATAATGACACGACACAACTCCACATCATTATAAAACGATGTATGGAACATACCTCTGTATTGACATATTTGAGTTTGACATTTGATTAAATCACCCAACTCCAACAAAAGATTCTGTAGGAGTAAAAGCTTGACTAATTTGCATACTCCCATTGTCATGTTTTTTAATTCTGAAGAATCATCTTGCAAAAGCAGTTCATCACTTTTTCAGCATACCATCTAACAACTTAAATAGTTAAAATACAATAAATATGACGATAAAACTAAAAAAGTAATAATTTATGGCATCAATGATTACCTATAATTAGGATCCCAGTCCCCAGGATCAGGTTGGTTGACCAAAAAAACTTTGTACATATGATGATCATGGAAGCTATATCTATTTAATCGCTAAGGAATTAGGAAGTCTCATGCATTTAAAACACACACTGTGCAAATTTTGACCCGTTTAACCTGCTTTTGTTTAAGCTAAATCTTGTACTTTACGTGTTTGTCGTTAGGAGACCCGAATTAACCCATACTTTGACCCATTTGATTTATTTTTTTAGCTAACAATCTAGAATTTGACCTAGCCCATTCACAAATGACGGGCTGAAATTACCACCTCTATTGTAAATATATTTAACGCATTAATCCTTTAGTAAAAAAATTAATAAAAGAAAAAAAAAATTGTGGGTAATCCAACCAACCCGAACACACTGCAACTTGTTACCCAACCCTGCCTATCTTGCCAACTCTAAGCAAAACATTAAGGAAAAAAAGGCATTTAATTCCCTGTGCAAACCAACTATTAGAAACATGTAAAAAGTTTTGTGGTGGGTACCAATGATACTAATTTACTGCATGTAGGAACAATATCTTGAGAAACAAATTCACCTGACAATGCAATGGAATATGTGGTAACTTTTGAAGCAGACCCGCTTGAACAAAAATCTCTTATTCTGAGGCACAACGGGAAAATGGGCGTACTTTATAAACACAAAAATAATCATTGAATGAACAGTTGGGAGAGTAGTCAGAAAGTGTCCAAATATTTCAAGCACACCTTTCACCAGTTCATCGTAAAACAATCCAAAGCCAGGAGCGCTCAAGTTCCTAGATTGGAGCCTAACCCACGCAATACATCTATTGACATTTTTTTCTTGACTTCTATTTCATACTTGAGCTTACTACCATAGTTCCAGACACTACAAAAAACATAACATTAGATAAACTTTAAAGAGTAACAAAAACCATTTATTTGATGTTTTGTAAGGATAATACAAGTGTACAAATAAAACCAGACCATCAGTGATGGATACAACCTCATCGAGTTTGCACCCATCGCCATCATTAGACAGACCAAGCAACCCTTAGATGTGCCTAGATGCATCAACATAGAGTCAAAACCCAAAATTAAAGGCTCAGATCTGCCATGGCTGCAACATAGTTGCCACGCAAAATGGCAGAGCAACACAACAACCCATTTAGCTTAACAGGTTGAACCCACCAGGTCGACCCGCTTAACCTATTCTTTGAAAAAAACACTTAAATTCGACCCGCCAACTCATGAACACAACTCATTCAACCATTTTGGGGGGCCAAAGCGAACTATAAATCATTGGCCCTTTTGAGGTAATAAAATGGGTTAGGTCAAAACGGGTCAGGTAAAAAAGGTACGTTCAATGATAGTAAAAGAAAATAAACATGCATGTGTGCAAGAAATGGATAAATTGCTACCTGCCTATATTCATCCATGATAGAAAAGAATATGTTTATAATGAGTACCTTCAATTGCACGCTACATCTGCAATACAAACCTTTTTCATCATTATTATATACAATGCTTATAATGCTTTTAGAGCTTGTAAGAGAATGTAGAGAATGTATGTCATATTAATCACTGTCTTTTTTCATTAGTTTTGGGAACGTTTTAATAAGCAAACAATTTTAGAAGAAATAATCACAATTCGGTGCCATGGCTATTCCATTTCCAGTTGCTACCTATGTAAATTAGCTGAAACATAATTATTGTAATGATGTTGTTAATGTAATCACAAGTAGCTAATTTATTATTTACAAATAATTTTAAAACAAATGCACACAATTTATCACCAGTCATCCAGAACCCACACCTGTTGACCCGTTTAACCCGTTATCCAACCCGCCCATTTTGCCACATCTATAGAGGATCCTACCAGTGGATTTGTAGTAGATGAATACATCATACAATTCAAATTAAATCCAAACCTTAAAACCATCTTTTTAGTAACCTAAAGCATAAACATCATAAATTTACCAGACGTTCCGGGCATGAGACACTGTGAAAGAACCTCCAGACTCCAGAGGTATCGATTTCGGTCTAGACACTGTGAAAGAACCTCCAGAGATATCGATTTCGGTCTGAGTACCAACAATATTCTTCATTGATGGAAAATTACTCTACACAGACACGATCACAAAACAAACGCACAATTATTAGTAATAAATGAAAACGCTGATTATTTGAGTCATGAAAACGGCGAATGGAACTTACAGATCTAGAAGGTTCGGGAGTGGATGCCATGCATAACATAAAATTTATAACACCAAAGGCAAAATAGTAGCATTCTATCAGCAGCAAACCATCAACTGTATAACACTCAAATCGTTATTTCCAAAGCCTAACTTCTACTCCAAATCACCTGAACATCACTCTAATGTTACTTAAGATACAAGCAACACCATCATAACAGATACACGCCTATAAATTTAACAAAAAAGGAAAAATAGTAGCATTCTGTCAACAAATCGTTATCTCCAAACCTAGATTCCACAAAAAATACTTGAAAATCACTCCAAAATGTTACTTACCATACAAGCAACAGAAACACACCTAAATTTCCAACAACAAATGCAAAATAGCAACATTCTAGCATCAACTGTATAACATACATAACTTACGATAAAGCAACATCATCACATCATAAACACACCTAAACTTCTAACAACAAATGCAAAACAATAACATTCTATCAACAACAAATCAGAATGAAACACTAAAAGAATTTACGCGCATCGATCGCAGAGGTCGGCGAAAGCTCCGGTACGGCAAAGCCAGCCTCGTCTCCGGGCTTCCAAAACCTGATTACAACTGGAGTTAAAGCAAACCTTTGGTGCAGCGGAAAATGACGTCATGACGGGCAGGAAAATTCGCTCCGTCAAGGAAAACCACCGCGTTCTTTATAACAATCCGATCGTTAGGGTTTCAGATCTCAGATAATAGTTTAGTGTAGGAATTGAGAGGATTGACTTAGAGATGTGTCGACAAACTCAATCTAAAGTATAGAATTACATTTTAGGGTTTTTGATTTGAAGCAGTAGAAAGGAAATAGGAAAGTGTGCGATGTAAGAGAGAGATATGATTTTGATTCAGAATAAGTTGAATTTGAATTTTGAATTTGAATGTGATTAGTTATTTTTGGAAAAGTGGAAAGGCAGAGATGATGTGCTTTGAACCAGGTAAGCTGGTTTGGGAAGAAAGAGAAGTCTTAGAGATACGTTGTAGATAAGACTTTGACACCTAGGAAGATTTAATAAAATACAGAAATTGAAAATTGTGAGAAATTGACACATAATAAAACATATAAATTAAAATTTCTGAGAAAATGACACATAGGATAAAATAAAGGCAGGGGACTTCATATTGTGACACCTAGGATTTATACATTTGATTTATTATAAGAGAGATTATAGCAAAACGGTAGTGTGGTTGCAGAATAGCTGTTAAATTTGATCAAAATTCAGTAAAAAACAAGTGACTAAAAATCGAGATAAAACAATTTGAGGCTCAGATATGTGAACAGTAGAACAAAGAGGATAAATCTGCCATGGCTGCATACTTACCCGTTGCCATGTGAAACCACATGACCATCCGGGTTGCCCCGCCAAGATGCGGATAATCTCATCTTTACTCAAAATCACTCAGACACATTAAAAATCATCATCACAGCCTCTCAAAACTCATCAAATCAATATATCACCGATATTTGACAGATATAACCAATATCACTGAATTGTTAGTGTTAAATTGCTATATATATGAATTCTGCATGATATTACAATTACCGATATCTCACCGAGATAACCTATATCTCAGATATCGGTCCGATATTTTACCGCATTAACTGCATAGATCGCAGCCTCTTAAAAAATCATCATCCTCACCTTCAACAGACGAACTTAATCCAACGCGCGGGGAATTTCCACTAGTTACAACACAACTGATTACAAACACTGTGTTCCCAAGTTTAATAATAATAATAATAAGAGTAAACTTCCGTTTTGCTCCCTGTGGTTTGGTCGTTTTAATGGTTTTGCCCTGATCCTCTAAAAATAGCCATTTTACTCCCTGATGTTTCGGTTTTGTCGCCAGTTTGCTCCACGGCCTTAACTCCATCCATTTTGTATGTTAACTAAAATAATAATAATAACAATAATATTATAGTTTGGAAATATGAAGGGTTGTTGATTTATGAAGAAAATCATTGGCTTGAAAGAACGATGTTTGACTGAAATAAAGTCAAAATCGGACTAAGTAGAGGAGGTGAACAACCCTTAAAAAACCTTCTCCTCTGAAATAGCCTCATTTCGTTTGAATGAAAATAAAACTTTGTGTGTGTTTTTTGGCTCAGATCTGCAAATATGAGAGCGGACAAAGTGGATCGGACACTGGCATGGCTGCATCACAACCCGTGTTGCCCCGCCAATATACAGGCCCACTTTCACACAATGTCCGCTAACTTATTATTATGCTCGAAATAATAATCTATACTATATGCAGAACGAAATCTTCATCACCAACACAGCTCAACATGATCCAATACAGTCATTACGAGGCTCAAATTTGTAAACAACGGAACAAAACAGATACACCGCCATGGCTGCAGACTTACTAGATGCAATGCAAAACAGAGAGATATAGAACCTTGTTTCACATCACCATCCGAGTTACCCTGCCAAGATGCACATAATCTCAAATGTGTCCGAATCACCAGAACCGAGGCGCCAAGCATGATTTACCCAATATTCGGAGACAAGTAAGCTTTATATATTTTTTAAATGGAAATTACATACATATACAACCTGAAAAGCATGTTGTACAACAACCTGCTGCACAAAAATATGAGAAATACATGAGGCGCGCGCCTCATGGTCAACTTTTTGCAAAGAAATCGCGCCTCAGGTGTTCCTTTTGAAAAACATGTTGCGCATAGGCGCATTTTTTTAAACCAAGATCCTGCTAATATTAGGGCTGTAAACGAGCCGAACTGCTCATGAGCTACTCGATTAGAGTCAAGCTTAAACTAGTGATTAAAATTTGGGATAAAACAATTTGAGGCTCAGATCTGTAAACAATTGAACAGAGAGGATAAATCCGCCATGGCTGCATACTTACCGGTTGCCATGTTAAACCACATGACCATCCGGGTTGCCCCGCCAAGATGCTGATAATCTCTATCTTTGGTCGGTTTCACTCAGAAGCATTGAAATTCATCATCACAGCCTCTTAAAACTAATCAAATCATCATCATCATCAGTGGCGAAGCTGGAACGAAAACTCAGTTGGGGCCAGACTCTCAAAATCCAAATCAGTGGTGGCCGAACTATTCAAAATCCAATATTTTACGCTACAAAAAAAATTCGGAAATTTTCAGTAAAATTAAGAGCAAAAAAATCGATGGGGACAGGGCCACCCGGGTCACCATTATCCTCCACCCCTGATCATCATCAACAGACAAACTTAATCAACACACGAGGAATTCCACTAGTTACAACACAACTAAACAGATAACTACCCCGCTGTGTTCCCTTGAGTTTTTTTTTTTTTTTAACGGCAAATTTGGATCACTGAAGAACAACTTGAGTATCACCGTGCCACCAGTGGAACCACCCGGTCATATCCATCTCCAATTCTGGAGGAAACCCAATAAATATGAAAAAACCCCTTGGGAATCGAACTCAGAACCTATTGTTAACCCACCCAAGATGCCACTAGGCTATAATAATATATATAGTTAGGAAAGATGAAGGGCTGTTGACTTATGAAGAAAATCATTGGCTTGAAAGAACGATGTTTGACTTTAATGAAGTCAAAATCGGAGTTTGATAGAGGAGGCCAACAACCCTTAAAAACCTTCTCCTCTGAAATAGCCTCATTTTGGCTGAGTGAAAATAAAACTTTGTGTGTGTTTTTGGCTCAGATCTGCAAATATGAAAGCGGACAAAGTGGGTGGGGCTCCGCCATGGCTGCATCACAACCCGTGTTGCCTTGCCAAGATACGGGCCCACTTTCACACAATGTCCGCTAACTTATTGTTATTATGCTCGGAATAATGATATATCATATGCAAGAAAGAATAGAAAGCTTCATCACCAATACAGATGTAGAGGTATAGATATACATACATATATATAGAGAGAGAGAGGGAGAGAAAGGGGGTGTTGGCATTGCTGTTGCTGTTAGTGTTGTTGAAGGGCTGTTGATGAACGATGGGGGACGAAATCATTGGCTCAAACATGGATGATGATGAAGTGGCAAGAGAGGCGGCAACCACCCTTTTATTTCTCTCTCTCGCCGGAGCCTCATTCAACTTTTCCGAGAGTGTTGTCCCCAAATTTGGCTCTAGTTGATTTTTGTGGTAGCAGGTTTATTTGTGTCGTCACATTTAGCCCTCTTTTTGTGCTTATTTACATAATGAGGACTGGGTTGTAATGTAGGGGCCTTTGGATTATCCACCATCACAATTCAACATAATCCAACCCAATTTTTTATTAAAAAAATAATTTCTCTTTTTTCCACCTACCCAACGCAACCCAATTCAAATTTTCACTCACATTTACAACCCAACCTAAACTAATATATTATTAAATATATATGATTTATTGAGGGAATTATTAGTTAAGAAAAAAATTAGAAAAGAAAGATAAAAATGGTGCACCAATTAAATTTGGACATGTGGTATGATGTTGGGTTACAACCTAGGTTGCCATGACAACCACGTTGTGGACTTTTTCTAATAAAGAATTGTTTTTTCATTTTTATTAAATCCATACAGCAACCAACCCAAAGAAATTGTTGCCATGGTGGGTAGTCTTACCATCTCTTTTATAAGTTCTAAACATTGTGAGAAAATATAAAAAAACCTTCCTAAAATATTTAGAACGTCTCTATACGCCCTAAAATACATCCCGTATACGAAAATAGGCCCTAAATACCTTTATTTTTATAAAAATTAAATAAAAACAAAATTTAATGGTTCCTGGCGGGGCGCGACAGACTCCCCTAAGTCTGTCGCGGGGTGCGAGCGAAGAGACTAGTGGCAGACCCCGGAGCCGCCACGTGTCACGTGCGTGTCGAGCCTACACCGGTGACTGTTCAACCCTAGGGCCTACCTGACCTAGCTCGCGGGGCACGACGGCCCCTTGTGTTTCTTTCGCGGGCCGCGAGAGACTGTCGGATCAGCACTATAAATAGAGGTCGTTGGCCTTCAGTTGCAATTCGCTCAAATTTCGATATTCTCTCTCAAATCTCTGATAGTATAAGTAATTCTCGGGTATTATACCCCCCTAATTAGCGAAGCTCTGCCTCGTTGTAAGTATTTTAACCCCTGGTTATGTATTAGATACGTTGCCCGATTGATCTAGTGATCCGTAACGCTTGTCGAGGCTCTGCCCAACGTAGTCGTTGGAGTTTCTGTCTCGGGGAGGGTATAACTAATGTAAATTGGGTTATTATACTAACGCGTGTGCATTGTTTAATTAATAGATTATAACCAGGAATTTACAAAGGAAATACCTAAAGTAGCAATGTGAGTAATCCTTCTTTTTGTAAACTGTTTTTACAAAACCTCAATTGTTTTAAATTATATTTAACAATGACTGAGTACTTGTATTCTACAATTATCGTCGGTATATTGGGGTTTTGTATACAAAATTTGTTACTACACTGTGAGTAGTAACATGACCACAAGTCGGGTTGACAGTACCGTGGGTGGTAATTAAAGTAGAAAAATAAACAAATGTAATTGCGCGATCGTCTTCAATGCTGTACAATGATAAAACCTGTTTTGATTAAATTGGGATTCACTCACCAGTATTTCCCACTGACAAAATGTTTTTAAACGCGTTTCAGGTAACAAAATATGAAAGCCAAATATAAGCCAGTTGGACAACACTAAAGGCTTGGAAAAGTGGCCATAAAAGTTACCTAAATAAAGAAGATGTTTTATTTCTATAAAATAGGGTTTATCCCTTTAAAAATATTTGTAATGGAAACTTGGGAATTTCCATGTATTTAATATTATAAAAATGTGGTATTTTACTCTGATAAAATATTTCATAACTACGGTTCTGATGTGAATTCCGCTGCCAAATTAATAAACACCGATACCACTGAATCTGTGCTCACGGCCGCCCGTTCCCAGGTGACTAGGGGCCGGGGGTTGCGACAGAGAGTGGTATCAGAGCTACAGCCACTGATTTCAGCCACAGAAGTGTTCTGCTGACACCAAAATTTTATCCATTATGTTAGGAAATAATCTACGTGATTACGTGCATATCTGTATATTATTGTTTTGTGTTATTTGACAATTTGTTAGTTTACAGTATGAGTGATCAAGGACCACCGGACGCCTATCTTCAATTGTCTAGTTCTCCTAGGGATGAAGGAACTTCTTCCCAGCCGACCCCCCTCGGGGTACTCAGCTGACACAGAGGAAGGGATTTTCATATTCAAAGTGCAATCCGAAGAGCCATTCCCTACCAAAAAGAGAGGATGATTCAGTCGGGGAGCTCACGAGCGTAGAAAAAGAATGAGAAAGTTACAGCAGTAGAGAGCTTTATGTAACACCCCTAAATTTTTTAACTATATACGTTTGTGAATACGAATAAGGGATAATATTAATTATAAAATGGTGAGAATAAAAACTATGAATAATTAACCTAGTTAGAAATCTTGTCATAAAAGAAAGGAAATCAAGGCATTTTTAACTCCTTTATAAAACTTAGAAACTAGAGGTGTCAAAGGTGTAATTTGTGAAAGATGTTTTATTAAATCAATGGATAAACATCAGAACACACACTTTGTGTCTGTGTCCTGATCGATTAAACCTCAGGGACGAACTCAGTTTCTTTCAAAACCCTAAATCCTGCAATTTCACTCAAAATTAAAGAAATAAAACCAAATTGAAGGTGATTCAAGGCTGAAATTGTGATCCTCATACTTAGTAGGGCACAAGGTATGTTAAATCTTTAGATTTGATGATTCTTGAATTCTCATAATTTAAATTAGTGGAGAATTCATTAATGTTATGGTTAAATTATGATGAATACAAGTCTAGGGATAAGTCTTAGACAATAGTTTGATCAATTCATGCCATAACCTATTAGTTTCAATGTTTGACATATAGGTATGATATGGGTTTTGTGAAGATTACTTGAATTCTTGTGATATTGATGTTAATTGATAGCTATGATGCAAGTTTAAGTGTCAATTTTGGTGTTTTAATCATATTAGTATGCACATGATGTTTTGATATGGTTAACTAGTTAATCATGAACGTGAAAATGCTATTATAATGATTATGCCTTTAAGATGTTCGATAAAATGTCTAAATGAATTAGAAATATTGAAAAATATGAAATAATCGCTTAAATTGATTTACCAAGAGTATTATATGGT
The DNA here is from genome assembly GCA_030545235.1 of Helianthus tuberosus. Classification (NCBI taxonomy): domain Eukaryota; kingdom Viridiplantae; phylum Streptophyta; class Magnoliopsida; order Asterales; family Asteraceae; genus Helianthus; species Helianthus tuberosus. The sequence goes on from CM060366.1 coordinate 180,300,786, forward strand.
GAATATTGAACCATGAGTTCTAAGCGATATGTTCGAATTAAATTCTATAGGTAATTTGGGTGGATCGTCAAGTGTACAAGGCGGAACGGATAATCGTTTGAATAGAAAGCTCTAAAGGTAAGCGACTATGCGCTTCGTAATATCTTTTTAGAAATTTTATGTTTAGTCGTTGAATGATGACCAAATCATTATCATGTTTGGATATTACTAAAACGGAGGATTTCGTTGTAATAATCAAACAAGAATATGTAGATACTTCAATAATGTATAAATAATGAAAGTGGTGGATTCCACTTAAAAGTTTAAACGGGTCAATTTGACTCGAATACTACATGTTTGATTCTAAAAAGGCGATGGATTTAGCTAGTGAAATCAAACGGGTCAAAATCATCAAAGTGTTGATGCTGGTAAGTTAAAGCGATAAATGTTGCTAATTTGGATAAACAGGGTGATTTAGATGTAATTACTTTGTTAATAGCACTTAAGTTTTAATAAAACGTGTCATAAAAATATAGGTATGTTGATAGGTAAGCTCTTATAGTTGTTTTGAGTTCATAAGTAAACTCTATGGTTCATTTATTGAACGGGTCAAATAATTAGGAAAAACTCCTTTAAACCGAGAGCTCAAAGTAAGAAAAATTGTTCAGTTGTATATTGGATTTTTATTCCATGTTATAGATAATCTGATTACGGACACGTAGAAAGAAACTTGACCCAAATCGGACTAGAAACGAGTAAGTTATGATAGTTTTTGTAAAATGGCACATAGCTGGGAAATGCATGTTTGCAAACCAAACCCGCTGGGAAAAGAGATGCGTCGCGATACGCGAAGGTGACCCAAGAAGACGTCGCGACACGCGACGGCCTTCGTTCCCCGCGAAGGCTAGGGCCTTCATCTGTCGCGCCCCGCGACCGAGACCCAGATCTTAAAAAATGTTTTTTATATGGTTTGACATTAGGACTTGTTAATTCACATTATAAACATCAATGACTAATGTTTTGAAAATTTTTGGGTCATAGGTGATGGTAGCAACTTGCAGATGATGATCAAGTGCATTCAAGGATCGAACACACACAAATGTCAAAGCTTCCGCAATTACAATAGTTTCTTTTGGAACAAAACTTATGTGTAATAAGTAGAAATTGCTTTGTTTGAAAGGTTTAAAAATCCAAGTAAATTATCGTTTTGTGGATATTTGGTAAAAGATACTTTAAATGCGATATATATATATATATATATATATATCATATAAGTTATCAAATGGTTTAAGGGTCTTACACTTTAGCAGCTACAAATAGGGAGATGAATGCCCAGACTCAGGATATAATCAATAGACGACTGGCCAATTTCCACATACTAGCTACCACAGTCATAGACCCAAATTTAGAACAAATCATCGCACCACATGCACTACCCTTATTCCCAACTCAACCCATGGAAATCGAACCTAACCCAGGAGACCAGATTCCCCTACCTGCTTTTGACCTAACCGAAATCCCTAGAGTCCCAGCACCCCATTGTCACACCCCAACCGATGGCGGAAACATCGGGGTGAGGCACTGAGCGAAACAGATTGTCCAGGAGAAATCCATAACAACTAAATTACCAGATATTTAATATTATATCCCATACTATAACATACCAAAGTAAAACAGTTATTACAGACCAAATATCTCAAGGCAAATCATTGTTCCGACAACTCAAATTATAAATAGTTTTTGTTTGTTTCTGGACTCTCCTAAGCTCAATTCCATGGAAGCAAGCAAAGCATCCTAAGCATTCAAACACCTGTCATGTACATTAAAATAGCGGTCAATACACATAGTGTAAAGGTGAGCATACAAGTTTAATAGTATAGTAAGTAGCGAAAACGTTTACGCATAACCAGCATGTAACATGTAGTAATGTCAAGCTAGTAGGTTATCGACAATGAAATACGCACAAACATGACTGCGAGTTGTAGAATGCGCAACACATATCCCCACTGGGACACGTGAAGTAAAGCCCTTAACAACCCCTGTCCACGACAAGTGCTGAGTCTAAACTATAGTACTATCGTTGCTAAGGTGTCAGGAAACAATTCACTGTGTAAACATAACATACAAGCATTCATCGAGTAACACGTATACATGCAATAACGGTCAGTGTATAAAAGTGTTTGCGTTGTGTGTCGACTGTGATTTGAATAAGTAACGTATGAAACACCCAAAAGTGCGTTAAAGCAAAAAGGGTTCGAGTATACTCACATATAGCGTTTAATAACTAAACACCGTCTTGGATTGAAGGGAGCGCTTGGAAAGTTAGCCTGATTACAGAATGGTAGCATAAGCGATAAACGGAGCGTTAAACGAGGAAAAGTAACAGAGTGATGAATGGTCATCCGATCAGATGACAATCCGAATGGATGGTCATTTGATTGAATGACAATCCTGACGGATGGTCATCCAGTCGGATGGCCATTCGGTCGGATTGACATTCGTTTGGGTAGGATGTGTTTGTGTATGATAGCTTTGAAGTTTTCATTGTAGCATTTTAAAATCAGAGAAGTATCTCTACCTTTCAGGTCGTTCGATCAAACGGTCATCCGATCAGATGGTCATTTGATCCAATGGCGATCCGATCAGCGAGACATTTCAGTGAGAATAAGTTCACAGCAGGATGGTCATTCGATCGGATGTCAATCTGATTGGATGGCAATTTTTTAGAACGGGTATGTTTTGAAAATGTTGAAAGTGTTTAAGTGTTGACGACCAAGTGCAATCCGATCAAACGTCAATCTGTCTAACCATCTGATCGCTTTGAAAATTTGAATGGTTTATTAAGTTTGAAAAGTTTACGATTTGATCGAGACGGTATGATAACGTGTTTAAACAACAGAAACCCCGCCAAGTCCAAGTTATCCGATCGAAGTGGGAATCACCCCAGCTTGATCAGTTAGCTGTTCGTGACGGTTGTTCATGTTTAACCCTAAATCGGTTGTCTCTTTGATAGAAATCAGATCTCAGACCGACATTTCACTATAACCAAGTAGAAGTCCTGAATGAGTCCCGATTCTATCGGTTTTTAGTGCATTGAATTTAAAAGAGTTGAAAGAAAGTTGGGAAAAACATCCCTTAACCCTTTTATCCTTGAAAATGTTTAGATCTAGATGAAATCAGTGTTTAATCATGTGGAAATCACGTAGATCTGAGTTGTTCTTGGTGGGATGAGGCTAAATCTTGAAGTTCATAAGAACCCCATGATGACATTACCCTAGAACACCTCAAATCCACCGATTTCATGGTGAAAAGTGAAGATTCAGAGGAGAATATGATGAAGAAGTGTGTGTAGATGATAGATGTACAAGATTTAAGTTGAAAACTTACAAGAATTGTGAGAAATCGAGAGAAAGAGGGCTGGAACGTTCTGGTCGGAGGAGAGAGCTGTCACATCACTGTTCATGATGTGACAGGGGGTATTTATAGGTTGCCAAAAGAGGAAAGGCGTGCACAAGTGTCGGATCGGATGGCAAACCGATCGGATGGCCATCCGATCGGATGGTCATCCGTACAGATGACCATTCGATCAAATGGTCATTCGATCGAAGTGATCCGGCGAGTTAGGTTTCGATGTTTCGTTTTGTTCGTTGAGCGTTGCGATGCGTTTAAGCGAGTGTCGATTAAGCGATGAGATAGGTTTGGATAATAGTCACACAAATAACATAACTAACATACAACTACATAAATAACCTTGCGTTTAGCGTTTGCGATTCGATTGCGTTTCGATTAATCACCACATCATAAAGTAAACATACACAAGTAACACATAAACAACACACACACGTAAACAATATACAGAACGTATAAATCAAACTGCAAATACGATTGCGATGCGATTAGCGATAAAGCGACAAAATAGATTAGCGATTAACATGCGATAAATCCTCGATTGTTATAGATACTCCACATAATACAACTAAAGTAAACACATAAAAGAATTCGATTACAAGTCTATGAAGTAAAATCAATAGTTAAGCAAGGAGTGACAGATTGCAATTAACAATCTTTTCTTCCTTTGACTTTGACTTGTACTTTGACTTTGGAAACGCGGGGTGTTACAGCCTCCCCTTCTTTAGGGAATTTCGTCCCGAAATTAAGGCGCAGGATTAACAAACAACTGCGGGTACTTCGCCTTCATGTCACTCTCGAGTTCCCAGGTGAACTCTGCGCCGCGTTTGCCTTCCCAGCGAACCTTCACAATGGGAATGCGTGAGCGCCTGAGCTTCTTGGTTTCTTGATCCATGATCTCGACAAGCTTCTCCATGAAGTGTAATGTTTCGTCCACTTATAGATCCTCAAGTGGCACTTATAAATTCTGCTCGGCCAGGCACTTTCTGAGGTTCGATACATGGAAAGTCGGGTGGACATTGCTAAGTTCCTCCGGTAGTTCGAGTCTGTAGGCCACCTTGCCGATCCTTTCCAGAATCTTAAAGGGTCCAACATATCGAGGCGCGAGCTTTCCTTTCTTGTCGAATCTGATCACACCCTTCCAAGGTGAAACCTTTAGGAGTACGTGATCGCCAACGTCAAATTCAAGGGGCTTGCGGCGTCTATCGGCGTAACTTTTCTGACGACTCCGAGCTTTCAGCAGATTGTCTCGAATTTGGAGGATTTTGTCAGTCGTTTCTTGTAGCAGCTCAGGACCGGTAATTTATGCGTCTCCGATCTCGTGCCATACAATAGGCGATCGACATTTTCTTCCGTATAATGCCTCAAATGGTGCCATTTGAATGCTAGAATGATAACTGTTATTGTACGATAATTCGACCAAAGGTAAGTGCGCGTCCCAATTACCACCGAAATCTATGACACACAAGCGAAGCATGTCTTAAAGGGTACGAATCATTCTCTCAGTCTGACCGTCGGTTTGGGGATGGAAAGCGGTACTTAGATTGAGGGTAGTACCGAGAGCAGATTGAAACATTTCCTAAAGACGCGAGGTAAACCGACCATCGTGGTCAGAGATGATATCACGAGGCGTCCCGTGTCGACAGATGATTTCGTTAGTGTAGATCCATGCTAATCGTTCTACCTTGTAGTCTTCTCGTATCGGCAGAAAATGAGTAGATTTAGTCAAACGGTCAACGACAACCCAGATGCTGTCGTGACCTGATGGCGTACGCGGAAGTTTCGTTACGAAGTCCATAGCTATGCTTTCCCATTTCCACATCGGGATCTCGGGTTGTACAAGCAAGCCAGAGGGTCTTTGTTGTTCGGCCTTAACTTTCGAACAAGTCAGGCAATTCGAAACATAGATAGCGATATCTTTCTTCATGCCCGGCCACCAGTACTTGTAGCGAAGGTCCTGGTACATCTTATCAGCGCCGGGATGAATAGAATATCGAGACTTGTAGGCATCGTCCAGCAGAATTTGTCGTAAGTTAGTGCGCTTGGGAATCCAAATTCGGTCTAGATAATAGAATATCCCATTCGATTTATTCACTAACTGGTCGCCATTATTGATGATGCTTTCCTTCTTCAAGGTGTGTTCGGTAAAACAAGCATGTTGGGCGTCACGGATAAGAGTTTCGAGATTGTGTTGGGCATGAATATTACGAACACTATGCAAATAGCTTCGTCTGCTGAGGGCATCGGTAACGACATTTGCTTTGCCAGGATGGTAGCGAATCTCACAGTCATAATCATTAAGAAGTTCAACCCATCGGCGTTGGTGCATATTCAGTTACTTTTGGCTGAGGATGTGTTGCAGGCACTTATGGTCTGTGAAGACCGTACACTTGGTACCGTAGAGGTAGTGTCGCCAAATCTTCAACGCAAAAACAACTGCGCCTAGCTCGAGGTCATGGGTTGTATAATTCTTCTCGCGGATATTGAGCTGATGAGACGCGTAGGCGATAACCTTGTCTCGTTGCATGAGAACACAACCGAGGCTAAGGTTTGAGGCATCGACGTAGACAATGAAATCATCGTTTTCGTCGGGCAGAGTGAGAACAGGAGCATTGCAGAGCATATACTTGAGAGTTTGAAAGGCAGTCTCTTGTTCAGTTCCCCAAACAAAAGGCTTGTCTTTATGCGTCAAAGAAGTAAGCGGAACAACGATTTTAGAAAAGTCAGCGATGAATCGACGGTAATAGCCCGCTAATCTGAGGAACGAACGAACATCGGATGGTGATTTTGGAGTAACCCAACTCTTAACAGCTTCGATATTCGCAAGGTCGATGTGTATACCTTGGCTATTGACGATGTGACCGAGGAATTGAACCTCCTCTAGCCGAAATTCACACTTGGAGAACTTGGCATAGAGTCGATTCCCTTGGAGTAATTCAATAACCAAATGTAGATGTTACGCGTGTTCGGTTTTTGACTTCGAATAGATAAGGATGTCGTCGATGAATACGATGACGAAGCGGTCAAGAAATGGTTTGCACACACGGTTCATCAAATCCTTGAAAACCACAGGAGCATTGGTAAAACCTAATGGCCATATCGGGTTCGGAAAGCGGTTTTCGGTATATCTTCCTCTTGAATTCGTAACTAGTGATAGCCTAATCGTAAATCGATCTTCGAGAAACACGTAGCACTTTACAATTGATCATACAAGTCATCGATTCGGGGCAGGGGATAGCGATTTTTGATAGTCAGCTTATTCAACTCCCTATAGTCGATGCACGTCCGGAACGACCCATCCTTCTTTTTTATGAAAAGGACTAGCGCGCCCCAAGGAGAGGTGCTAGGGCGAATGAAGCCTTTGTCAAGTAATTCCTGGAGTTGACTCGAGAGTTCACGCATTTCAGACGGAGCGAGACGATAAGGAGATTTAGCAACAAGATTAGCTCCAGGAATAAGGTCAATATGAAAATCAATGTCACGACTCGGGGGTAAACCAGGTAAATCATCAGGGAAGACGTTAGGAGAATCACAAAACACAGGCACCTTATCTATTGCCTTAACTTCCTCTTTCTCCGCTACTACAATGTATGCCAGGAAAGCTTGGTATTCCTTGCGGAGATACTTGCCAGCCTGGACATATGACATAAGTTGGAGTTTCTTCGATGCGACTTCACCGTAATCACACAATTGATCACCATTAGCGAGCGAGAAACGAATCATTTTATCGAAGCAAACAACTTCAGCATGATTTTCACGAAGAAAATCCATGCCTACTATGATATCGAAACTACCAAGCTGCATCGGGATAAGATCGATAGGGAAGACGTGATTGTCGAGTTCAAGCGTACAATCACTTAGAACAGAATTGATAGCGACGGTTCTTCCAGTGGCAACTTCAACATCGAACGTCGAGGGGAGATGGGCGCGCTTACGATTAAGGAGCTTTTCGAATTCTAACGACACAAAACAATTATCGGCTCTAGTATGAAATAAACACGAAGCATATATACCATTTACTAGGAACGTACCATTAACCACATTGTTATCTGCTTGAGCCTGGCAGGCGTTGATGTTGAAAGTACGTCCGCGGGCTACTGGCTGTTGCTGCTGCTGAGGCTACTGCTGTTGATGTTGAGGTTGCTGTAGTTGCGGCTCTTGTTTCACCACTCTGTTGGGGCACATGTTTGCAAAGTGGTTGGGATCACAACATGCAAAGCAAGCTCTAGCGTGGATCGCGGGTGTAGGAGCTTGTTGGCCTCGGGGAGCAGGAAGGAGAGCTTGTGGTGCAGGCGCTTGACCTTGAGCTGGAGTTGGAGCTTGACGTGGACCAGAACGGCAATTGACAGTAAAGTGGCCGTACATGTTGCAGTTAACACAGAATCTGCAAGCAATCCCCACGGGATGATGATAAGTACAGGTAGGGCAGAGTGGGTGAGGACCAGTATATGCACGCTTGGCCGGCGGTGCATGGGTCACCGGTGCTGCTACTTGGTGGTTTTGAGGCTGCGGTTGCGCAGGGGTAGCTTGGAGCGGAGCGACGGCTGTGACAACGCAATTCTTGCTACTGTTGTTGTTGTTGTTATTGTTCTTTCTCTTGTGGCGGGAGGACTTTGAAACTTGCGGCGTGGCGGTCTCAGCGGTGGGAGCGGCGCTTGCTTGGTGAAGGCTCTTAGGAATGTTCTTGAAGTACCCAGCGAGAACTCGCTTGTCGTTTATCTCAGCAGCGAGTAGTTAGGTTTCTTCAATTGTTGTTGTCTTCGCGGCTTGCACGAAGTCAGCAACACAATCCGGTAAGGCTCGAATGTACTTCTTGATCTTCATGTTAGGTGTTGCCACCTGGCCTGGACAGATGATGCTCAGCTGTTTGAAGCGGGCAGTAAGACCAGCGTTATCACCACCATCTTGCTTGATATGCCAGAACTCATTCTCCAACTTTTGGAGCTCGTGAGGTGGGCAAAATTCCTTCATCATGAGGTCTTTCAACTCCTCCAAAGTGAGCCCAAAGGCTGCATCATTCCCACGTTTGTTCCTTTCGGCAGTCCACCACTCCAGAGCCCTGGACTGGAAGACACCGGTAGCGTTAACAGTTCGTAGGTGTTCCGGACATCTGCTTTGACGGAGCGTGACTTCGATTGAATCGAACCATTGAAACATCGCGGTAGGTCCGTATTCGCCCGTAAAGCCTTTTGGGCCACAGGCCTTGAACTGCTTAAAGCTGAAAGTACCCTTAGGCGAGTCAGTCCTTGATTCCTCAGAGGACTTGCTGGTATTCTCGTTCAGCTCACTGACGATTTGAGGGATAAATTTCGCCATTTGCTTAGCGATGAGAGTAGCGATGTGCTTATCCTCATGATTATGACGGGCAGTGCTGGAGTGAAATAATCCAAATGACGGCATTGTCTGCAACAGACATCGCCATAGGACTCAAACACTATATAATCGAATCTCACCTCACCCGCACTACTACTAAATAAAGCTCAGGAATACGAATAATCACATATTCATATAGGCACATAAACCACAGAAACACATAAGCACGTAGAGCACAAAAACACATAAGGCACATAGAACACAGCAACCATGAGGACACACTATATTTTGCAAGTATTCACCTACATATATTGCACGTATTCACCTATCATTCAAGTCCGTGCGTTCGAGAATAGTGATTGCGATTAGCGAGTACACAGCGCGTAGCATAGCATATGCGTGTAATATAGCATGCGGTTATCCATAAAGTAGCAGCGATTTGTTAATGTTTTGAGATAGATGTGTAGTGCGAGTTGTGCGTGTTGATCAAAGCGAACAACGAAAAGCGTATAAATCACCAAAATCGAAACACATAACATATAAAAAACGCATAAAACACATAAAAGTTCACATAAAAGCAATAAATCACAATAAGTCACAGAGTCAGCGGTTGCAGGCTCAGAATCAAAACACATAAAATCAACGATTGCAAGTTTGAAATCGAAAAGAGATTGTTCTGATAGATGTCGAGTACCTGAAGTGATTCGACTATCCTCAAGGATGTACTCGAAGTCCCTTTTGGCCTAATAGATTGTGCTCTATCACCGGCATACGGCGAATGGCACGCATCCTTTCGGTTATTCAAGCACTCGAGTCATTGGAATCCATCGAGACTTTGGTGAGAGTTTTTGTAAAACCAAATTAGAGAGTGGAATAAGCCATCAAGGTTCGGGTTTCACCCCTAGCTTAGCGGCTACGTCCCCGTTTGTGTGATAGATTCACGAGATTGAGAGTGGAAATTGCGTTGAAGTACGGATTTCACTCCTGATTCAACGCAAATCCTCTTGTTATTGTAAAAATGTGGGTCGAACAAGCAACCGGATCGAGAGTTTGCGGTTTTCACACCTAGTCTCGATCTAATCACTCGTTCATTTTCGAAAATAGTGCAGTGCTAGCCTTAGGAAAGGCAGTGTGATAGTATAGCATGATTGCGAGTCGATCGAATAACAGAAATAGGCTCGCGCGGAAGCCCTACCTGGTTTGCACAAGGCGGTCTGTTGGTACTTAGACTATAGACTAGGTCGTTTCTAAGATATCGACCCGGACTAGGCCGAGTCTTGCCTAATTCCCTATAGTTATGGCTCTGATACCAATTTGTCACACCCCAACCGATGGCGGAAACATCGGGGTGAGGCACTGAGCGAAACAGATTGTCCAGGAGAAATCCATAACAACTAAATTACCATATATTTAATATTATGTCCAATACCATAACATACCAAAGTAAAACTGTTATTACAGACCAAATATCTCAAGGCAAATCAATGTTCCGACAACTCAAATTATAAATAGTTTTTATTTATTTCTAGACTCTCCTAAGTTCGATTCCATGGAAGCAAGCAAAGCATCCTAAGCATTCAAACACCTGTCACATACGATAAAATAGCGGTCAATACACATAGTGTAAAGGTGAGCATACAAGTTTAATAGTATTGTAAGTAGCGAAAACGTTTACGCATAACCAGCATGTAACATGTAGTAATGTGAAGCTAGTAGGTTATCGACAATGAAATATGCCCTTAACAACCCCTGTCCACGACAGGTGCTGAGTCCAAACTATAGTACTATCGTCGCTAAGGTGTCAGGCAACAATTCACTGTGTAAACATAACATACAAGCATTCATCGAGTAACACGTATACATGCAATAACGGTCAGTGTATAAAACTGTTTGCGTTGTGTGTCGATTGTGATTTGAATAAGTAACGTATGTAACACCCAAAAGTGCGTTAAAGCAAAAAGGGTTCAAGTATACTCACAGATAGCGTTTAATAACTAAACACCGTCTTGGATTGAAGGGAGCACTTGGAAAGTTAGCCTGATTACAGAATGGTAGCATAAGCAATGAACGACGCGTTAAATGAGGAAAAGTGACAGAGTGACGAATGGTCATCTGATTGGATGACCATCCGTTCGGATGGTCATTCGATCGAATGACAATCCAGACGGATGGTCATTCGATCGGATGACAATCCGGCCGGATTGACATTCATTTGGGTAGGATGTGTTTGTATATGATGGCTTTGAAGTTTTCATTGTAGCATTTTAAAATCAGAGAAGTATCTCTACCTTTCAGGTCGTTCGATCGAACGGTCATCCGATCGGATGGTCGTTCGATCGGATGGCGATCCGATCAGCGAGACATTTCAGTGAGAACAAGTTCACAGCAGGATGGTCATTCGATCGGATGTCAATCCGATCGGATGGCAATCCGTTTAGAACTGATATGTTTTGAAAATGTTGAAAGTGTTTAAGTGTTGACGACCAAGTGCAATCCGATTGGATTGTCGTTTGATCGGATGGTAATCCGATCGAATGGCAATCCATCCAACCATCTGATCGTTTTGAAAATTTGAATAGTTTGTTAAGTTTGAAATGTTTGCGATTTGATCGAGACGGTATGACAACATGTTTAAACAACAGAAACCCCGCCAAGTCCAAGTTATCCTATCGAAGTGGGAATCACCCCAGCTTGATCAATTAGCTGTTCATGACGGTTGTTCATGTTCAACCCGAAATCGATTGTCTCTTTGATAGAAATCAGATCTCAGACCGACACTTCACTAGAACCGAGTAGAAGTCCTGAATGAGTCCCGATTCTATCGGTTTTGAGTGCATTGAGTGTAAAAGAGTTGAAAGAAAGTTAGGAAAAACATCCCTTAACCCTTTTATCCTTGAAAATGTTTAGATCTAGATGAAATCAATGTTTAATCATGTGGAAATCACGTATATCTGAGTTGTTCTTGGTGGGATGAGGCCAAATCTTGAAGTTCATAAGAACCCCATGATGACATCACCCTAGAACACCTCAAATCCACCGATTTCGTGGTGAAAAGTGAAGATTCAGAGGAGAATATGATGAAGAAGTGTGTGTAGATGATAGATGTACAAGATTTAAGTTGAAAACTTACAAGAATTGCGAGAAACCGAGAGAAAGAGGGTCGGAACGTGCTGGTCAGAGGAGAGAGCTGTCACATCACTGTTCATGATGTGACAGGGGGTATTTATAGGTTGCCAAAAGAGGAAAGGCATGCACAAGTGTCGGATCGGATGGTAAACCGATCGGTTGGCCATCCAATCAGATAGTCATCCGTATGGATGACCATTCGATCGAATGGTCATTCGATCGAAGTGATCCGGCGAGTTAGGTTTCGATGTTTCATTTTGTTCGTTGAGCGTTGCGATGCATTTAAGCGAGTGTCGATTAAGCGATGCGATAGGTTTGGATAATAGTCACACAAATAACATAACTAACATACAATTACATAAATAACCTTGCGTTTTGCGTTTGCGATTCTATTGCGTTTCGATTAATCACCACATCATATAGTAAACATGCACAAGTAACACATAAACAACACACACATGTAAACAATATACAGAACCTATAAATCAAACTGTGAATGCGATTACGATGCGATTAGCGATAAAGCGACAAAATAGATTAGCGATTAACATGAGATAAATCCTCGATTGTTATAGATACTCCACATAATATAACTAAAATAAACACATAAAAGAATTCGATTACAAGTCAATGAAGTAAAATCAATAGTTAAGCAAGGAGTGACAGATCGCAATTAGCAATCTTTTCTTCCTTTGACTTTGACTTGTACTTTGACTTTGGAAACGTGGGGTGTTACACCCATCCCCCAGATTATGACCCATGGTTTGACGACCACAGGGATTACCCAGAACTCCACCCACAAGAGGAACCCATGCAAAACCCAGTAGCACCCTATCCTAACCTTGACCCTCTAGATCCATACTTGGATAATGACCAATATATTCGAGAGATCCTAGAGAACCCATACCCTTACGAAGAACCGATGCCCCAGTACCCTGACCCGATACCAACACCCGCACCACCCATGAGCACCGAGAATGTGCAGGAACTCCGCACTTTTGGTGAGGAGTTGTTAGATGAAAGTGAAAAGGATAAGACAAATAGGGGAGAGGCTCATTTGGAAATACGACGAGCGTAACATGGAATATTGGATGAACCCCTATCAGTAATATATATATATATATATATATGTGTGTGTGTGTGTAAGTTGAATATATATATATATATATATATATATATATATAATAGATAATCCAATTCCTACTGATGCATACTAGTATTGTATTTTAAATTCCAGTTGTGTTTGTAATAGATATAGATATATATAAAATAGAGTAAATGTGGCAATGCACGACGATTTTGGACCAACCTGTTTGTGTTGTGTGATTGTTCGCATTAAATATTGTTTTGGAATATTAATACTTGGTAAATGTTTATAATCCAGATGGACAACGAAGTGAATCAAGAAAACCAGAATAACGATAATAACGAAAACCAAGTAGATAACAGTGTCGTCTAACACATAGTGGCACGAGGGATTATAGATGCCATGCCATATATTATTAAAACGGTTAAGGAAGCGGAAAATAATAAAAGTAATAGTGGAAGTAAACGACCACCTACTGAACCCAGTCATAACATAAAAAACAGACCGTTACTTCAATTGCCTATCCCAAAAAGAAGAAGAACCATGACTATTGGTTGTTCTTACAAAGAATTCTGGTCTTATAAACCTATAGAATTCTCAGGCAATGAAGGAGCCATTGCAGCTCTATGCTGGATAGGAAAGACTGAGGCAGTCTTAAAAATAAGCAAGTGCGCCGAGGAAGACAAAATTATGTTTGCCTCCAATCTATTTAAGAATGCAGCCTTAGAATGGTGGAACACTATCCTCCAGTCTAAGGGAAGTGACAGAGTCTATAGTATGGACTGGATTGAGTTTAAGAATATAGTTGAAAGGAAATTCTGTCCTCCCAATGAAAAGGAACAGATAACCAATAAGTTCTTAAACCATAGAATGACTGGAGTAGACTGTAAGGGTTACACTGCTGTATTCTTCGAATATGCCAGAATAGTGCCAACCCTAGCATCACTAGAACCGGTATTAATCTCCCGTTACATCTGGGGATTAATCAGGGAGATTAGACCCGTAGTCAAGACAGCTAGACCACAAACCATTGAAGAAGCGGTAGAACTAGCAAATACCTTGACTGATGAACTAGTACGTACACAAGAAGAGAACCAGAGGAAGAACCTAGTCCAGAAACTTACCCAAGAATTTCGCAACGGAAATTCTAACCGTGGAAAGAATGTAGGTTCTACTTCTGCACCTTATTGTAAGGCCTGTAAAAGGAAACATTCAGGAAGATGCTCCACCTACTGCAATTTCTGCAAGATACCAGGACACAAAGAAGAAGACTGTAGGAAGAAACCCAGTAATGGAGTATGCTTCAATTGTGGAGAAAAAGGTCATATTAAGCCGAACTGTCCGAAACTAGCTCCAGCCATGAACAACAAGACTACTAAAAATGCTAGAGCATTTGTTTTGATAGTCGAAGAAGCCAAAATGATTCCGGACGTGATTACATTTTTAGTTAATGATGTTTTTGCTAAAGTATTATTTGACTCTGGTGCGAACCAAAGTTTTATTAATACTTCATTTTGCAAACTTCTCAATCAACCATTAACTAAACTTCAACAAGAATGTCTAGTAGAGACGGCAAATGAAGAATCCATTAAGATCACTGAAATCTTGTGGGGAGCAAGAATATAAATTTTAAACCAAAAGTTATTGCAAATCTTTACCCAATGAATCTGGCAGGATTTGACATTGTATTAGGAATGGATTGGTTAATAGCCAATAAAGCCAGTATTCTGTGTGATCAAAAGTCAATCCAAGTAAATTCACCAAAGGGTGAAAAGATCACAATTAAAGGAGATAAGCCATCTCGATCCACGAAATTCGTCTCTGTGATGAAAACAACAAGTTATGCTAGAAAAGGGTCACTAGTGTATATGATTTCCATAATCATTAACACTAAGGGAAAAGAATTGAAAGATATCCCTGTAGTATCTCAATTCTCAGATGTATTCCCAGAAGAACTACCAGGACTACCGCAGGGCAGGGAGGTCGAATTTAGAATTCACCTGCTACCGGGAACAACATCGATTGCCAAAACACCTTACCGTTTGGCACCGGTAGAAATGAAAGAACTAAAGAAACAATTGGACAAACTTCTGGAAAAGGGATTCGTACAGCCAATTTCATCGCCATGGAGCACCGATCTTATTTGTCAAGAAGAAAAACGGGTCAATGCGTATGTGCATTGATTACCGAGAATTGAACAAGGTCATGATTAAAAATCGGTACCCATTACCGAGAATCGATGATCTGTTTGATTAAAAATCGGTACCCATATGTATTCGAATCTCACCTCACACGTCAAGGACTACTAAAGCTCAGTAACACGTACCATGTAACGCATATAGTCACAATTTCACAGAATCGCACAAAACCACGTAGACATATAGTGCACATAATCACAGTATTCCTAATCACATAAGCACAATCGGCAAGAACACATAAACTTAGTCACTAAAAGCACCTACGAGCGTACAAGGCATTCCAACTGCTCCTATTGTCGATTCGCTAGCGATGAGTTCTGTGGGTTTTGTGTCTTAGCAGAAGCAATAGTGTTGGGTCGAAACCAATAGTATCTCAAAATGTTAACAAATAACAGAAAATACATTAAAATTTTTCATAAAGATCGATAAATCGGAGGTAGATTGTCTGCGGCTAATAGACTGCGACTAACCAAAGTGGTTCGACTATTCACAAGGATCCTGCACAACGACCTCCAGGACTATGCCTTTGCCTCGATTCTTGGGCGCTGGCGCAATTCCCATTGGTTAGGTTGCGTCTTTAGACCATTGGAGTCCGTCGAACTTTGGTGGAGTTTTTGTATAAAGGCGGGACGAGTCGTCAAGGTTAGGGATTCACCCCTATCTTGCAACTTCCGTCCTCGTTCTTGATAAAAGTTGAGGAGATTATTCATCAAAATATGGATTTCACTCCTGATTTGGTATAATTTCTCCTTGTTTGTAGCTAAAAACGCAAGCTGATCAGGCAACTTTAGTCGAGAGTTTGCGGTTTTCACACCTATTCTCGGCCTTATTGCCCGTTCATAACTTGAAAATTTGAGTGCAACGATAGAAAAGAGTGAGTGGTAGCAACGAGTTTACGCATACGCGTGAGTTGGTCTGTTGACTCTTAACTATAGTCTAGGTCTCTAAGACTTCGACCCGGACTAGGTCGAGTCTTGCCTAATTCCCTATAGTTATGGCTCTGATACCAATCTGTCACACCCCAACCGATGGCGGAATCATCGGGGCGCGGCACTGAGCGAAACAGATTGTCCAGAAGTTTCCATAACAACTATCATTACCATTCAATTTAAGATAACATGTCCCATACCATGTCTCAAATAGTAAACAAGTTATTACAGACAAAAACTAAACAAATATTCTGTTCCGACAACTCAGATTTAGACATAACAATTTATTCGTTGGTTTCTAGGACTCATTCCTAGCTTGGATTTCATCACAGCCCGAGAAGTATATAAGCAACCTAAGCACCTGTCACATACGTTAAAAATAAGGTCAATACATAAAATGTAAAGGTGAGCATACAAGTTTGATAATAGCATATAGAGTTCGAATTCGTTTTACGCATAACCAGCACGTACACATAGTGAAATGAAGCACGTTAGTTATCGACATAGATCCATCGATACCAATGACTGCGGGTTGACTGCCCGAGGCAGTTCGCAATACCTGATTACCACCGTAATCCATGCAAGTAAAAGATCCTTAACAACCCCCGTATGAACGGGTGCTGAGTCCAAACTATAGTACTATCGTTGCTAAGGCAGGTAGACAGCATTCCATGTGTAAACATAACAAACAAGCATTCGTAAGCCACGTATAACATGCATTAATGGTTAAGCGTTAAAATAGCTTGAGTAGTGTGATAGTTGCAGTTTGAATAGTTGTAACGTATGTAACACCCAAAAGTGCTAAAGCGAAAAGGGTTCGAGTATACTCACAGTGATATGGATTGAAGGGAGCGCTTTACAGCGAGTACGATTAGCCTGAATAGATTCGATAACGTAACGATAAGTGACGCGTAAAACAGTACAAGTGAGAGTGGGTAGGATGACGGATCGTGCGGATCAGTTATCCGTGAATAGAAGTCATCCGTGCGCATGACCTATCCGTACGGATGGTGATGCGTGCGGATGGTGATGCGTGCGGACGGTGTTCCATCCGGATAGGTCATCCGTGCGTGTGACTGTCCGTGCGGGTGGCAACCCATGCGGACTAGTTATACGTGCGGACGACTTACCCGTACGGTTAGATTGCTTGTGTGGATAAATGTTCAAGTGGATTGTTTCTTCCTAAGATGTGTGTTGTGTATGATGGCTTGTGCTTTGAAGTTTTCGTTGTAGCATTTCGAAAACACCAAAGTGTTTCTACTTTTCAAGCCGGCCGCGCGGACGGTGGTCCGTGCGTATGGTAGTCCGTGCGGGCAGCCTGTGCGCGCGGGCAGAGACAATCCGTCCGGATAGCCTGTCCGTGCGTACGGCTTGGCCGTGCGGATGAAGTTTGTTTGATTTTCATTTTAAGGCCTTAGTATCTCATGATCCGAAGAGTAATCCATTCAGAGGTCGTCCGTTTGGATTGCTCGTTCGTCGATACTCAAACCTTTGTTTGGAAGGTGGGTCCCAAGGGTAGTCCGTGCGGATGACAACCCGTGCGTATGACCCGTACGTGCGTATGGGCTGTACGTGCGTATGGCTCGTCCGTGTGGACAGCTAGTCCGTGCGGATAGCTTGTCCGTGCGGACAACTGGTCTGGTTGTCCCGTTCGTCTACACTTGGTTTCTGTTGTCGTTTGTCGAGACGTTCTGATCACGTGGCAACCACTTGGAGTTGTGTTCCTACCCGCGTGACTAGGCCGGTCAGGAACCACCCTAACTCGTCCTGTCGGCGACTTAGAACGGTCGTCCCGGTTAACCCCGAAATCAGTTGTCTATGGGTAGGAATCGAGATCTAGAACTAGGGCGTCACTATTGACGAGTAGAACACTAGGACCGATCGGATTCGTACCGGTTTTAAGGGTAAAAGAAGGAGAGAACTTAGGTTTATTTCTTTCAACTCTTTTATCCTTAGAAAAGTTTAGATCTAAATGAAATTATTGTAAAAACTTGTAGAAATCGTTTAGACCTGTGGCATTTTTTGGTGGAATGAGGCCAAGCATGAAGTTCTTATGAACTTCATGATGACGTCACCCGTGAATACCTCAAATCCGGATGATTTCATGGTTAAAATCGAAGATTCGAACGGTAGAAGTGTGTAGAATCGTGTAGTGATTAAAGATGTACAAGAATTAGTGCAAGATCTTACCTGGATTAAGAGAAATCTGAGAAAAGGTGAAGAATGCGTGTAGTTCGGACGTCACTTGCCAAAAGTGGAAAAAGTGGAGAGTGACCCGTGTATTTATAGGATGCCAAAAAAGGAAAGGGGTGAGCCGTGCGCATGGCACGCACCCGGGTAGGTTATCCGCGTGGACTGGCCATCCGTGCGGACTGGCAATCCGTGCGGATTGCCCATCCGTGCGGGTTGGTCATCCGTGCGGATGCCACCTCCTTGGGTGAGCTCGATGCGATGTTGATTCGGCTCTGATTGCGAGCGGTTCGATAGGGTTTCCTAATCTAAATTACTTTCAGTCCCAACTACTTCTTATAGGGTTCGACTCGGAATTCGGGTTCGGGTTCGGGTTCGTTTAGATTCGAGTTAGACTTCGAGTTCGATTGAGTTCGCTTGATTATCCCAACATAAAATGACATAAAATAAACATGCACAAGTAACACGTAAGGCACACACACACGTATAACTGGCAAGTAAAATATGTAGTTCGAGTTACGATTTGATGTCGATTTGATTAGCATAGCTTGATTAACTTTATCGCATTGTTACTTCCTATCATTTACAGTCGTAGGTCGATTGAAATACGGTTGGTATGATTCGATTATTGCAATGTACGACATTTACTCCACATAATCTAAATATCATACAAACAATTCTACTAGTCACGTCGCGCGAAATCGGTCGTTGACTTTGACCTTGACTTTGACTTTCACTCGTGAAAATACGGGGTGTTACTGTAATCAAGGATGATACTGAAAAATTGAAAGGAATGATTAAGGAATTAGAACAAGGAACAGATGGAATTTGGAGATTCCATAAGAAAAGAATTTGGATACCCAAACGAGGAAACCTACATCACCGAATATTAGAAGAAGCCCATAAGTCTAAGTATACGATCCATCCTGTAAGTGATAAGATGTATCAAGACTTAAGAAAGAATTTTTGGTGGATAGGAATGAAAAAGGATATAACAGCTTATGTTGCCAAGTGTCTAACCTGTTCACAGGTTAAAGCTGAACATCAGAAACCCTCAGGTTTGTTACAGCAATTAGAAATGCCTATATGGAAATGGGAATTGATAATAGTGGACTTTGTTACCAAATTACCCAAGACACGAAAAGGTAATGATACAATCTGGGTGATTGTAGATAGGTTAACCAAGTCTGCTCATTTCTTACCAATGAAGGAAACTTTCAGTATGGTACAGTTAGCCAAATTGTATGTAAATGAAATAGTTTCATTACATGGAATTCCTTTATCTATTGTTTCTAATAGAGATAGCCATTTTACTTCTCATTTTTGGACAAGTTTCCAAAAAGCAATGGGAATCAAGCTAAATCTAAGCCCAGCCTATCATCCTCAAATGGATGGACAGAGCGAAAGGACAATTCAGACAATGTAAGATATGCTTAGAGCTTGTGTAATTGATTTCAGAGGAAATTGGGACGATCATCTACCATTAATAGAATTTTCCTACAATAACAGCTATCATACCAGTATCAATGATGCACCATTTGAAGCACTTTATGGACGAAAGTGCCGAACTCCAGTCTGTTGGGCAGAAATTGGAGAAAAGCAATTATCTGGATCAGAGATAGTACAAGAAACAACGGACAAGATTATTCAAGTCAAGGAAAGACTAAAAGCAGCACGCGATCGACAAAAGAGTTATGCTGATTACAGGCGAAAACCATTGGAGTTTCAAGTAGGAGACAAGGTATTATTAAAATTTTCTCCTTGGAAAGGAGTGGTAAGATTCATCAAGAGGGGAAAGCTAAGCCCCAGGTATGTTGGACCTTTTGAGATTATTAGAAGAATAGGACCAGTAGCTTATCAGCTACAACTACCAGAGGAAATGGTAGGAGTACATGATGTATTTCATGTATGTAATCTCAAAAAGTGCTTAGCCGATGAATCATTAGTGGTACCTCTTAAGGATATAGAGGTAAATGAGAAACTTCAATTTGTAGAGAAGCCTCTACGGATTGAAGACAGAAAAGTCAAGAATCTTAAACACAAGAGATTAGTTCTAGTCAAAGTGAAATGGGATTCCAAGAGAGGACCATAATACACATGGGAGCTTGAATCAGAGATGCAGAGGAAATATCCACACCTGTTCCAGTAGACCTCGAGGACGAATTCTAAAACAAGGTGGGGAGGATATAACAACCCTTCCTAAAATATTTAGAACGTCCCTATACGCCCTAAAATACACCCCGTATATGAAAATAGGCCTTAAATACCTTTATTTTTATAAAAAATAAATAAAAACAAAATTTAATGGTTCCTGGTGGGGCGCAACAGACTCCCCTAAGTCTGTCGCGGGGCGCGAGCGAAGGGACTAGTAGCAGACCTCGGAGCCGCCACGTGTCACGTGCGTGTCGAGCCTACACGGTGACTGTTCAACCCTAGGGCCTACCTGACCAAGGTCGCGGGGCGTGACGGTGTCGCAACCCCCGATCCCTGATCCCCGGGAACGGGCGGACGCGAGCTCAGAGTTTCGGTGGTATCAGGGTTATTTAATCTCGCAGCGGAATTTACATCAGGACCGTAGTTAGGAAATGTTTATCAGAGTAAAACCACCATACTTGATATTAATAAATACATGGGCAAAACCCAAGTTTCTTATTACAATCCATTTATAGGGGCAAACCCTATTTTATTGAATTTAAAACATCGTTTATTAGGTAACTTTTATAGCCACATTTTTCCCAAGCCTTCAGTGCTCTCCAGCTGGCTTTCATTAATTGGCTGTTCACATTGTGTTACCTGTAACGCGTTTTAAAAACATTTGTCAGTCGGAAATACTGGTGAGTGAATCCCAGTTTAATCAAGAAACATTTTATCAATTAAAACAGTATTGAGAGCGATCACATTGTTTATTTCTACACAATTACTCATTCAGTATTTGCCACTCGACCGGATCTATGGCTATGGTCAAATTACCCATTGGCCCACTCGTTGTCCAATGATAATGAATTGTCATTCCTGACTTACTACTCACAAGTAGTAATAAATTTTGTATACAAAACCCCATAATACCGGCAGTAATTGAAGAACTACAAAGACTCAATCACCGCTTAATCACATTGTAAACAATTAAGGTTTTGTAAAACATTCCAAAAAGGTTAACAAAAAGAGGATAAACTCACATTGCTGACTTAGGCTTTTCGTAAGGGTTTCCTGGATATAATCTATGATTTATACAAATGTACAATGGTTAGTACCATAACCCTTTCAAAATATTAATGATACCCTCCCCGAGACGGCATTCCAACAACTACGTCGGGCAGAACCACGACAGTTGTTACGGAACCCTAAAGCAATCGGGCAGCGTAACTATTACGAAACTGGGATTATACTTACAACGGAGCAGAACCTCGCTAATTAGGGGTATAATACCCAAAATATTATGCCTAATACTTCAGAATTCGAGATTGAGAATTTAGAATGAGCGACGGAAATTGAAACCCGAGGCCTCCTTTATATAGTTGCTGATATTGACTTTCAGGCGGCCCGCGTAAGGTAAGGCTAAGCCTTACGCGGCCCGCGTCAACATGTGGTCAACCTATAGCTTAGCTGAGTCGTTGGGTAGGTCCGCCACGATGATGACACGTGTCGGCTCAGGATGTCTCCGCGTTTCATGAGCTTTAGCGGCCCGCGTAAACTAATGGGGTGTCTTACCCGGCCCGTATGAACTAAAGGTTTTAGCGGAGTCAAATCCAGTCTTGATACCGCCCGCGTGAGATTTTGGGGTGGGTCTACGCGGCCCGCCTCAACTCCATTTTTCTTATTTTTGATTTATTTTATATGTTAAAACATAATTCGGGCTCGGTTTTCACATACGGGGGATAATATAAAACATATTGGGACATTTTAAGATATAATAGGGTGTTAGACATATTATGAGAGTGTCGGTTTTACCGAGGGTTGTTACATTCTCCCCACCTTGTTTAGAGCTCGTCCTCGAGATCTACTAAAACAAGTGCGGATATTTTCTTTTCATTTCTGCTTCAAGCTCCCATGTGTACTCAGGTCCTCTTTTGGAGTCCCACTTTACTTTGACTAGAACCAGTCTCTTATGCTTTAGATTCTTGACTTTCCTGTCTTCAATTTGTAGAGGTCTTTCTACAAACTTGAGTTGTTCATTTACCTCTATATCCTTAAGAGGTACTATCAACGATTCATCAGCTAAACACTTTTTAAGATTAGATACATGAAATACATCATGTATTCCTGCCATTTCCTCTGGCAGTTGTAGCTGATAGGCTACAGGTCCTATTCTTCTAATAATCTTAAAAGGTCCAACATACCTGGGACTTAGCTTTCCCCGTTTGATGAATCTTACCACTCCTTTCCAAGGAGAGACTTTCAACAATACTTTATCTCCTACTTGAAATTCCAACGGCTTGCGTCGGTTATTGGCATAACTTTTCTGTCTATCACGTGCTGCTTTCAATCGTTCCTTGACTTGAATAATCTTGTCAGTTGTTTCTTGTACTATCTCAGGTCCAGATAGTTGCTTTTCCCCAATTTCTGCTCAACATACTGGGGTTCGGCACTTTCGTCCATAAAGTGCTTCGAATGGTGCAGCATGGATACTTGTGTGATAACTATTATTATAAGAAAATTATATTAAAGGTAAGTGATCGTCCCAATTACCTCCAAAATCAATTACACAAGCTCTAAGCATGTCCTCCATTGTTTGAATTGTCCTTTCACTTTGTCCATCCGTTTGTGGGTGATAAGCCGTACTTAACTTTAACTTGGTTCCCATTGCCTTTTGGAAACTTGACCAAAAATGAGAAGTAAAGCGGCTATCTCTATCAGAAACAATTGATAAAGGAATGCCATGTAAAGAAACAATTTCATTTACATACAATTTAGATAAGTGTTCCATACTAATTGTTTCCTTCATTGGTAGAAAATGAGCTGACTTTGTTAGTCTATCTACAATCACCCAGATTGTATCATTTCCTTTCTTAGTTTTGGGTAATTTAGTAACAAAATCCATTATTATTAATTCCCATTTCCACACCGGCATTTCTAATTGCTGTAACAAACCTGAAGGTTTCTGGTGTTCAGCTTTAACTTGTGAACAAGTTAAACATTTAGAAACATAGGATGCTATGTCCTTTTTCATTCCTATCCACCAGAAATTTTTCCTTAAATCCTGGTACATTTTATCACTTCCTGGATGCATTGTATATTTAGACTTATGGGCCTCTTCTAGTATACGATGACATAAGTTTCCTAATTTAGGTATCCACATTCTCTTTTTATGGAATCTCCAAATTCCATCTGTTCCTTGTTCCAATTCTTTTAGCATACCTTTTAATTTTTCAGAATCATCCTTGATTACTGATTCTTGTGCTTCTCTTATCTGATCATTTAAATCTACTTGCAGATTTAATTTAAGAGAACGTACCATTTTTGGCTTTTCATGATATTTTCGGCTTAAAGCATCTGCCACTACATTTGCTTTTCCTTCATGATACTGGATATTACAATCATAGTCACTAAGAAATTCCATCCAGCGTCTTTGTCTCATATTCAACTCTTTCTGCCCGAAAACATACCTTAAACTCTTATGATAAGTGAATATGGTAAACTTACTACCATAAAGGTAATGTCTCCAAATCTTAAGAGCAAAAATTATAGCTCCTAATTCTAAATCATGGGTTGAATAATTCTCTTCATGATTCTTAAGTTGTCTAGATGCGTAAGCTATAACCTTTTGTCGTTGCATCAACACACATCCATAACCTAATCTAGAAGCATCACAATAGACTACAAAGTCTTCCGTTCCTTCTGGTAATGCTAATATAGGTGTATGGGTTAATCTTTGCTTAAGAATTCTAAAAGCTTCTTCTTGTTTTAATCCCCATTCAAACTTAACAGATTTACAGGTTAACTTAGTTAAGGGAATGGCTATTCTAGAGAAATCTCGAATAAATCTTCTATAATAACCAGCCAATCCTAAGAAACTTCTAACCTCAGTTGGTGATTCAGGGGTTTTCCATTTAGTAATCTCCTCAATCTTTGTTGGATCTACATGAATTCCTTCATGATTAACTAAATGTCCAAGGAATTGTACCTGTTCTAACCAAAACTCGCACTTTGAAAACTTAGCATAAAGCTTTTCCTCTCTTAACAAACTTAAAAGTGCGTGCAAATGCTTTGCATGATCTTCTTTACTCTTAGAGTAAATTAGAATATCATCTATGAATACAATTATAAATTTATCCAAATATGGCTTACATATTCGGTTCATCATGTCTATAAATGCAGCTGGGGCATTGGTTAAACCAAATGGCATGACAGTAAATTCATAATGACCATACCTTGTTCTAAATGCGGTCTTAGGAATGTCCTCTTCCTGTACCTTTAATTGATGATATCCTGACCTTAAATCGATTTTAGAGAAAAATCGAGCTCCTTGTAATTGATCAAACAAATCATCGATTCTTGGTAATGGGTACCAATTCTTAATCGTGACCTTGTTTAATTCACGGTAGTCAATGCACATACGCATTGATCCGTCCTTCTTTTTAACGAACAGTATCGGCGCTCCCCATGGCGATGAACTCGGTTGTATGAATCCTTTCTCTAACAATTCATCTAATTGTTTCTTTAATTCTTGCATTTCTGCAGGTGCCAAACGATAAGGTGCTTTGGCAATTGGTGTTGTTCCTGGTATTAGATGAATCCTGAATTCAACTTCTCTGTCAGGAGGTAGTCCTGGTAATTCTTCTGGAAAGACATCTGAAAACTGAGATACTACTGGAATATCTTTTAAATCCTTTCCTTTAGTGTTAATGATTATAGAAATCAAATACACTATAGAACCTTTTCTCATACAACTTGCAGTTTTCATCACAGAGATAAATTTAGTGGACCTAGACGAATTATCTCCTTTAATTGTGATCGTTTTACCTTTTGGAGAATTTACTTGAATTAACTTTTGATCACATAAAATACTGGCTTTATTGGCTATTAACCAATCCATTCCTAGAACGACATCAAATACTACCAGGTTCATGGGATACAGGTTTGCAATAAATTTCTTATTTAAAATTTCTATGCTTGCTTCCTGCAAGATTTCAGAAATTCTGACGGTTTCTCCATTGGCTGTCTCTACTAAGCATTCATGTGGTAGTTTAGTTAATGACTGATTTAAAATTTTGCAAAATGACGTATTAATAAAACTTTGGTTTGCACCAGAGTCAAATAATACTTTAGCAAAGTGACATCTGGGATCATCTTGGCTTCTTCTGCAGTCAGAACAAATGCTCTAACATTTTTAGTATTCCTGTTGTCTGGAGCTGGAGCTAATTTCGGACAATTTAGCTTGAAATGACCTTGTTCTCCGCAATTATAACATACCTTGTTGTTATCTTTCTTCCTGCAATTTTCTTCCCTGTGTCCCGATAATTTGCAAAAGTTACAATATATGGAGCATCTTCCAGAATGCTTTCTTTTGCAATACCTACAGTAGGGTGCAGAGGTAGAACCTATATTTTTCCCACGGTTAGAATTTCCAGAACGAAATTCTTGGGTCAACTTCTGGGTTAGGTTCCTCCTTTGATCCTCTTCTCAGGTACGGACTAACTCATCAGTCAAAGTATTGGCTAGTTCTACAACTTCTTCTATAGTTTGAGGTCTAGCTGCCTTGACTACGTGTCTTATCTCTCCAATTAATCCCCAAATATAATGGGAAATTAACACTGGTTCTGGTGAAGCAAGAGTTGGCACTATCCTAGCATATTCAAAGAATAATTTAGTGTACCCTTTGCTATCCACACCAGTCATCCTAAGATTTAGGAATTTGTTGGCTATATGTTCCTTCTCATTGGGTGGGCAGAATTTCCTTTCTACCTTATCCTTAAATTCTTCCCATGTCATATTGTAAGTTATATCACTTCCTCTTGATTGGAGGATAGTGTTCCACCATTCTAGTGCTGCATTCTTAAATAGATTAGAAGCAAACAATATTTTGTCTTCTTCAGCACACTTACTTATCCTTAAGACTGCCTCAGTCTTTTCTATCCAGCGTAGGGTTGCAATGGCCCCTTCGTTGCCCGAGAATTCCATTGGTTTACAAGACCAGAATTCCTTATAAGAACAACCATAAGGCATGGTTCTTCTTCTTTTGGGAATAAGCATTTGAAGTAAAGGTCCATTATTCACGCTGAGTTCTGGTTCAATTGGTCGCTTACTGCTATGCTTACTTTTATTATCAGCATCTTTAACAGTTTGAAGTATAAATGGCATAGCATCTATAATTCCCTGTGCTACTATGTGTTGGATAGCACTATTGTCCACTTGATTTCCATTGTTATTGATACTTGGATTCTCATTAACCACGTTAATGTTACTCTGGTTATCATTATTCAGATTTCCTTGATTTCCTTCGTCGGCCATCTGAATTTTAAACATTTATCCCATATTAATATCACAAGATAATATTTTACTATAGTTAATCACATGACACGCATTCTAACAAAAAACGTAGATCATTGCTACTATACTCTTTTCATATACTATGCGTCTATTACACACTAGTACAGAAATTAAAAATTACAATACCAACAGAAAAAAAAATTATACTAATAGTAGTATGCTTCCGTACACACATATTTTATTTTATTTTTATTTTATTATTATTAATACTACCCTTCCTCCATTCTCACATTCATGGATATGGATTTATCCAAAAATCCATATTGCGCTCATCGTATTTCCATACGAGACGCTCTCCAACCTGACGCATTCTATCACTGCTCTCTGAAATTTCCTCCCCAAAAGTCCTAAGTTCTTGAACGTTTTCTGCACTCATTGGGGGTGCAGGTTCTAGGACTGGGTTTGGAATCTGGGGTGCAGGTTCCTGATATGGGGGTGAAAGTTCCTGAAATTGGTAAGGATCCTCTAAAATTTCCCTAATATATTCATCTTGGTAATAGGGATCTAAAGGGTCCATACCTGGGTAGGCTTCTATGTTCTGTATGGGTGGATATTCCTGGATAGGGTAACGTTGCACAAAATCCCTATTATCGTCCCACCAGGGGTCGTAATTTGGGTCTAGAGGGTTTGGCGCAGGTACCCTAGGAATTTCATCTGGATTAAAATCATGCATCTCCACCGGGTTTTCCTGGTTTTCTATCTCCATGGGCTGGTCTGGGATTTGTGGTTGTGGGGCTACTAGTTGTTCCAGACTTGGGTCAGCAGCAGTTGTGGCTAGGATATGAAAATTAGCTAGGCTTCTATTAAGCATATCATGTGTATGGGCATCTGACTCTCGCTTAGCAGCTGCTAACACTCTTTGCTGTTGCAACTTTCGCATTCTCTTCCTACGAGCAAAAGCTTCCTTACTGAACCATCCTCGTTTCTTATTAGGGAATGGCTCTTCTGACTGAGCTCTAAAAGCAAACACTCCTTCTTCCTGATCAGCAACGTACCCTGAGAGGGCAGGCTGTGACGAGGTACCTTCACTCTTAGGTGATTCAGACAACAGACGATTCATGTCTGAGGGTTCTTGATCGCTCATACTGTAAACTAACAGATAGTCAAATAACACATAACAATTCAATACAGTTATGCATATATTTTCATAATTTATTTCCTAACACAAAATTTAGAATTTAAGTGTCAGCAGAACACTTCTTTAGCTCAGACCAGTGGCTAGGCTCTGATACCACCTTCTGTCGCAACCCCCGATCCCTGATCCCCGGGAACGGGTGGACGCGAGCTCAGAGTTTCGGTGGTATCAGGGTTATTTAATCTCGCAGCGGAATTTACATCAGGACCGTAGTTAGGAAATGTTTATCAGAGTAAAACCACCATACTTGATATTAATAAATACATGGGCAAAACCCAAGTTTCTTATTACAATCCATTTATAGGGACAAACCCTATTTTATTGAATTTAAAACATCGTTTAATAGGTAACTTTTATAGCCACATTTTTCCCAAGCCTTCAGTGCTCTCCAGCTGGCTTTCATTAATTGGCTGTTCACATTGTGTTACCTGTAACGCGTTTTAAAAACATTTGTCAGTCGGAAATACTGGTGAGTGAATCCCAGTTTAATCAAGAAACATTTTATCAATTAAAACAGTATTGAGAGCGATCACATTGTTTATTTCTACACAATTACTCATTCAGTATTTGCCACTCGACCGGATCTATGGCTATGGTCAAATTACCCATTGGCCCACTCGTTGTCCAATGATAATGAATTGTCATTCCTGACTTACTACTCACAAGTAGTAATAAATTTTGTATACAAAACCCCATAATACCGGCAGTAATTGAAGAACTACAAAAACTCAATCACCGCTTAATCACATTGTAAACAATTAAGGTTTTGTAAAACATTCCAAAAAGGTTAACAAAAAGAGGATAAACTCACATTGCTATCTTAGGCTTTTCGTAAGGGTTTCCTGGATATAATCTATGATTTATACAAATATACATTGGTTAGTACCATAACCCTTTGAAAATATTACTGATACCCTCCCCGAGACGGCATTCCAACAACTACGTCGGGCAGAACCACGACAGTTGTTACGGAACCCTAAATCAATCGGGCAGCGTAACTATTACGAAACTGGGGTTATAATACTTACAACGGAGCAAAACCTCGCTAATTAGGGGTATAATACCCAAAATATTATGCCTAATACTTCAGAATTCGAGATTGAGAATTTAGAATGAGCGACGGAAATTGAAACCCGAGGCCTCCTTTATATAGTTGCTGATATTGACTTTCAGGCGGCCCGGGTAAGGTAAGGCTAAGCCTTACGCGGCCCGCGTCAACATGTGGTCAACCTATAGCTTAGCTGAGTCGTTGGGTAGGTCCGCCACGATGATGACACGTTTCGGCTCAGGATGTCTCCGCGTTTCATGAGCTTTAGCGGCCCGCGTAAACAAATGGGGTGTCTTACGCGGCCCGTATGAGCTAAAGGTTTTAGCGAAGTCAAATCCAGTCTTGATACCGCCCACGTGAGATTTTGGGGTGGGTCTACGCGGCCCGCCTCAACTCCATTTTTCTTATTTTTGATTTATTTTATATGTTAAAACATAATTCGGGCTCGGTTTTCACATACGGGGGATAATATAAAACATATTGGGACATTTTAAGATATAATAGGGTGTTAGACATATTATGAGAGTGTCGGTTTTACCGAGGGTTGTTACAGACGGCCCCTTGTGTTTCTTTCGCGGGCCGCGAGAGACTATCGGATCAGCACTATAAATAGAGGCCGTTGGCCTTCAGTTGCAATTCGCTCAAATTTCGATATTCTCTCTCAAATCTCTGATAGTAGAAGTAATTCCCGAGTATTATACCCCCCTAATTAGCGAAGCTCTGCCTCGTTGTAAGTATTTTAACCCCCAGTTACGTATTAGATACGCTGCCCGATTGATCTAGTGCTCCGTAACGCCTTTCGAGGCTCTGCCCGATGTAGTCGTTGGAGTTTCTATCTCGGGGAGGGTATAACTAATGTAAATTGGGTTATTATACTAACACGTGTGCATTGTTTAATTAATAGATTATAACCAGGAATTTACAAAGGAAATACCTAAAGTAGCAATGTGAGTAATCCTTCTTTTTGTAAACTGTTTTTACAAAACCTTAATTGTTTTAAATTATATTTAACAGTGATTGAGTATTTGTATTCTACAATTATCGTCGGCATGTTGGGGTTTTGTATACAAAATTTGTTACTACACTGTGAGTAGTAACATGACCACAAGTCGGGTTGACAGTACCGTGGGTGGTAATTAAAGTAGAAAAATAAACAAATGTAATTGCGTGATCGCCCTCAATGCTGTACAATGATAAAACCTGTTTTGATTAAATTGAGATTCACTCACCAGTATTTCCCACTGACAAAATGATTTTAAACGCGTTTCAGGTAACAAAATATGAAACCCAAATTGAAGTCAGCTGGACAGCACTGAAGGCTCGAAAAAGTGACTATAAAAGTTACCTAAATAAAGAAGATGTTTTATTTCAATAAAATAGGGTTTATCGCTATAAAAATATTTGTAATGGAAACTTGGGAATTTTCCATGTATTTAATATTATAAAAATGTGGTATTTTACTCTTATAAAATATTTTCTAACTACGGTCCTGATGTAAATTCCGCTGTCAAATTGATAAACACCGATACCACTGAATATGTGCTCGCGGCTTCCCGTTCCCAGGTGACTAGGGGCCGGGGGTTGCGACAGAAAAAAAAGGAATTGGATTTAAATAACCCTAATTATTCGTCGTTAGCCATCAAGAGTCCTAACGTAAAACGTTTAGTGGGAAGAACAAGTGAGGTTGAAGATGAAGTTAGAGAGTGGGTTTCACAACTATTTATTAATTAATTAAGTTTCATTTAATGGTTTATAAGTGGGTTGGTGAATTGACACAAAAGGCCTTTATGTGAGAGGCACATGACTAGCTTTTAACCAAATAAATGGATGGGGTTAGTGATGAGGGCCAAAAAGGTTAGAAAAAAAGACGCCAGGGGTTCAGATGTCAAAAGATTCCTTTTTAGACTGAAAGGGTTAAAGTAAAACAACCACATGGGCCAAAATCATAATTTATTCCCCAATAAATAAAATCAAATGTTTTCCATCAAAAGAAAGAACTGGTCTCACAAATCTCGATTAATCTTTTGGTTTCTATCCCTCAAGGGTTGTTTATTAACGCACAACAATGAGAACGAGAACCGTCAGCTCAATATGATCCAATACATTCATTACGAGGCTGAGATATGCAAAAGACGAAACAAAACGGACACTTCGCCATGGCCATAAACTCACTAAATGCGGTGCAAATAGTGAGATGTAGATCTTTGTTTCACAAAACCATATGAGTTGCCCGCCAAGATGCAAATAATATCAAATTTGATCAAAGTAGTAGAAAATCACTAAAATTTATCATCATAGCCTTTTAAATCAACAAAACTTGTGAAATATCAGGATCTCAAATACGATTTAACAGGTTTTGTGCATTAAAAATACATATTGGGCTATTTTCATTGGGTACCTTTCATAGGTACAATGGTCGAGATTACCTATTGCAAATTTGCAATGTGAAATAACGCTCTGCATAGGAACTGTTATCTACATCGTCAACACCATTGTCATCATCATAGATTCATAGGGGTGTAAACGAGTCAGGCCGATCATAAGCTACTCGAGATCGACTTGCTAAAAGCTCGAATCGAGCCGAGCTTAAATGAGCTCAAGCCCAGGCTTCACATATTGAGCTCAAACCGAACTTAAACGAGCCCAGCTTTTATTGGGATAACCTATGCAGTTAATGCGGTAATAAATCGAATACCGGTCAAGGACCAATATTTGAGATTTCAGTTATCGCGGTGGGATATCGGAAATGTTAATATCATGTAAATTCAGTATACTCTCCTACCATTGACAAATTAACCTTTTGCAACTTGCAAAACAC
Organism: Helianthus tuberosus; assembly: GCA_030545235.1. Lineage (NCBI taxonomy): Eukaryota > Viridiplantae > Streptophyta > Magnoliopsida > Asterales > Asteraceae > Helianthus > Helianthus tuberosus. The sequence goes on from CM060366.1 coordinate 180,332,504, forward strand.
TAATAATTGTAGCAAGTAGGAACTGATTAAGACTTAAAACACTAACATTTAACACTAACAGTTAAGACTTAAAACACAAATAGCAGCAATCAGAAGAAAGACGAATGGTTGAACTAAGAAGAAAGGTATTGATATCGGGAAAATCGATGATATATCGGTCAATATCTCGCCGATAATATCAGTACCGATATTCTGACCGACATTTGAAATCGATATTTTACATGGAGGCCGATAACCGATATATTATCACCGATATTAACAGTATAGGGATAAATGACTATGAGGCCCGGATCTGTAGACAATCGAACGAACTGTCACACCCCAACCGATGGCAGAAACATTGGGATGAGACGAACAAATTGCTCAAAACTTCATAACACTATGTGACAATATAAATTAAATTCAAATTTCATTTCAAGACTAAAATGTCATACAAAGATTCCAAATAAAAGACAACATTGTTCATAACATAACACTAAAATAACAAAATTAATCTAGGTGTGTATCTAAGTCCACCTAAATTGCATTCCTTCTCAACATCATCTCATCATTCAACCTGCAACATGCATTAAAATATATCAACAAAAGTTGGCGAGTATACAAGTTTTGTTACATAGCATAATGTAGAATAAAATTGTTTAAAGTCTCATATCCAACATGAATCATAATATGCAAGTTTACTAGCATGCTGAATGGTGCACTATATGTTCAAACCCAAGAATCCAACGCGTTAATATAGACTATCCCAAAGAATAACGGGAGGTTAACATGTTTAACTTAACAATACCCCAAGTTTCGTGGGCGGTGCGTTAATCCTATAGCGCTATAATTATTAAGGTAGGCTAGCAAAGTTAATGAAGCATATATCGACACAAATAGTTTACATTAGCATAAAAGTCTAACAAGCATCATATAGTTTCATGTTAAGCATGGATAAAGTTTAAAATAGTTTCATGTGAAGTGTGATTTTGTATAACGTACATATTGCACCCAAAAGTGATAAAAAGGAAAATGGGATCGAGTATACTCACGGTTTTGCAAGCTTCCTACTTGATATCCCGCTAGTGTTTGGTTGATTAGATTGGAGCACCTTGTCCTTCTACACGAAGAAACATAGGTGTGTGAGTATTGGAAATTAATGGAAGATTATAGATTCGAGGTTTAACTAACATGAAAATAAACATATGACGAAAATAATCATCTAGCACACGTGATACTTGTTCTTGACACTATGAAACACGAATGAGTTTAAATGTTTTCATGGGACAAAACCCATTAGAATCGTGACAAGTTATCAATACCTAAGATGATGTAACCTACTATCTTGACAAATGACCATTAGTTCATCATCAAGAGTTTGGTTTCTTGAATATAAGTTATATTAGTATACCATATATCATATAGGTCAAGTATGAGGTAGGAGGATAAATCTAACATTTAGGAACCTCTTTGTATCATATAATTCATGCATGAGGTAGGAAGAACAAGTCTTCCATTTAGGTACCTCTTTGTTCACCAATACACTTGTTGTTATAAACAACAAGAAGGGTCATGAACTTACAAGTAAGAAATGAATAAGAACAACTAATCTAAGGAAAACATCAAGTAGTGTGTGGATTTTCAAGTAGGATAGCCCAAGTTTGTCCTATAATCACACAAACATCAAGCTTTAAGCTTGAACACTACTTGTGGGTAAAACCCTAAACAAAACAGAAAGTTTATGAGGTTTTAACCTCTAATTTTAAGTGCCACAACCTTGTTTCTAAGCCCAACTAACCATTCAATTGATTATGAGCATAAGGACATAGGAATGTGTATGAGATAACTCAAGTTTAAGCAAGATTAACAAAGTTGAATCAAAACAGAAAGTTTCAGTCCACTTTGGAACCTTTTTGGTGATGTTCCAGACCTTGGTTTTCCATGGAAAACCTGTGGAATCATCCCTAAGGTTGTTCCAAGTGTTTGAGAAAAAGAATCAAAGGAAAAGACTAAGAAATGAATGAGTTGGCTCACTTAAACAACTTGTGATGATTCTGATTATCTTCTGTCTTTGTCTACTATTTTCAGCTGAATTAGGAGGGTTTTGAGAGTGAATTTATGAGTTTGTAAAGTGGATGAAGTGTGGGAATGGGTTGGCTTTTATAAGGAAGTGTTAGGGTAAAGTTTGGTGCACATTTAATGAAGAAAACACAAAAGAATTAAAGAAAATGGCCAATCCCGTAACCAGTTGTGGACTGATCTCGAATTGAAATGCCTCGCGGCCCGCGAAGCCATAAGGGGAGGCAAGTCGCGGCCCGCCAGGAAGTCTGGTCTGCGCACAAGTTTGATAATTTGACATATTTAGTCCCCTAACTTCTATATTTGATGATTTTAGTTGTTTGAAGGGCCTTTTATGTATAATTAATCAATTTCAAGGGTACGAGATGAACTTTTATCATAAAACTAATATCAAACAAGTATATACAAGTGTGTTTGTCAAGAATTAGCATAGTGTTGCATAAATTGAGCATATAAGTTGCGTGTTTGCATGTTTAACGAGTTTAGCACAAATAGTGAATAGAGTATCATGTGTTTAACCAATCCAAATGTATAAACGAGTATAAAAGGTGTATAACATGTATTTTTAACAAAAATATGAATTTTATAATGATCCAAGTCTCGGATTTTACATCAATTACAACGAAGAACGATTACAAGAATACAAGACTTCCGAAAATAGAATTACAAGCAAAGGTTTCTAAATATGGAAAGTATGAAAACGCAGGGCGTTACACGAAAAAAAACGATAAAGCCACCATGGCAACATACTTACTTGTTGCCATGTGAAATCACATGACCATCCCCGTCGCCCCGCCAAGATGTGGCAATCTCATCTTTGCTCGATTTCACTCAAACGCATTGAAATTCTATCACAGCCTCTTAAAATTCATCAAATCATCATCATCATTATCTAACTAATCCACCGCACGTGGTATTGTGGTGGTGGAGTGGTGGCAGGTGTGAGAGAAGTGGTTTGCCAAAGGGTGAGTTACACTGGAACCAAGTACCTCTATTTATAGTTGAAAACAGAAGGTTTACATGGCCCCGCGCCTGGTAGGCACGGCCCCGTGTCCTCCTTCTCTGTCTTCATTTAATGAGCTTGTCAGCCCCGGTACTAAAAGCTCTTGTGTCCTTGGACGACAACGGTATCTTACCATCACTATACTACGTCTACGATAGGTGCACTTGCCATAACGTGTGTAGAGTGATAATATTGTATCGTGTTTTGTAAATTTAAAGCTTGATCCACGAGTAAAAAGTGTTTAAAATATATCTAAAATTTATACGCACACCCGCACACGTCATCGAACATGGAAAATTTACCTAATTCCTTATAGTTATGGCTCTGATACCAATCCATCACACCCCAACCGATGGCGGAAACATCAGAATGAGACGAACGAGATTGCTCAAGACTTCATAACACTATTGTGACAATAATTATAACAAAACTGATTTCATTTCATAACAACATTTAAAGTTACAATACATGAAAATACGAAATACAACAATTGTTTCAAATAATACAACGATACATGAAGCAAATACAACATAATTCAAAAATGATACAACAACATAATCTAATGATTCTAAGTGTGTATCTAGGAATCCCTACTATGTTTCATCCATCTCAATCATCATCAACCTGCAATATATTTAAAATACATGGTTCAATACAAAAGTATTGGCGAATATACAAGTTTGATACATAACATAAGTATAAAAAGATTTAAACGAATCCACATGGCAAACTCTAGTTATCAAGATTAATGTAAAACTGGCATACGAATATTCAAGTCAATCCTTTGATTACCACAAGTATTAAATTTAACATGACCACAAGACTACGGGCGGTGCATTACTCCTATAGCGTTATAAATGTTAGATGGAGGCTCGTACGAAGTTAATGACATATTTATCACACAATAATAATCCAGAAACACGAATCAAGTATAAGGTATTAGCATGCATGTATTGGATTGTTTATGCGTTTGTACAAAAAGTCTAAGTGTAACTGTGTAGGTTTAATAAGTAACATATTGCACCCAAAGTGTAAAATGGAAAAAGGGTGTTCGAGTATACTCATGGTTTTGCTAAATCTTCTTTAGTTAATCCCGCAAGTAGAAGAGTTGAGTTGACGAGAGGGCTTGAACATCGTGGTTACCCTACAGGTGTAAACGAAGGTGTGAGTGTTGGAGTTTCAACGGAGGAATTGGATTCGGAATTAAAGTACGTAAATACATAGTATAAAAGTAAGGTTAAAACAGAAAAATATATTCTATTCAGGCACCAGTCACGACACTGAGTTTCTGTGATTTTGCGGGTCCTGATTTGCCCGTCAGAATCAGTAACAAGGAACGTGGAAACATAATAAGCGGGAACCAAAACACAAACTGTTCGGGCGAAAGGACAGTTCGCATGACAGGGACCTTTCGCGCGATAGGGAGAGTCCTTTCGTGCCACAGGGGCCTGTTTGATATGAACCGAACTTCATTTTGAACGTTTTAACTATTTAATCAGTTATGTTTGTGAGTCCAGTTATGTTATACGTTATACGTTATAGATACAGTATAATAGTAGTCTAGAGCGTCATAGAGTTCATATAAGTCATGCATTGAGGTAATAACCTCGTTATAGTTCACCAAAGCACAAATTAGTTAACTTAGTTAACTAACCGGTTGGTCATGAATACGGAATGTAAATAACAGAAAGTAAATAGCAACCAAACAACCGAACAAGTACAATCCGGATGCGCCGACGCAACATGGAAGGAAGTGAATCTAAGTGTTGGAGGTTGGGCGGGGTTAACTTATTCTACGTCTAGGAGATTGTTTGGGTGTCCCTTTTACAAGTTCAAGTGAAGTGGTGGAACTAGATTGGAAGCCAAGGCTTCCACGGTTCACACACTGTTTATATCAAAATCGTTCATATCGAAAATGAGGATCTGATCAACATACAACACTTAGAAAATGTCGGAACAAGGTGAACCGGAACCTTTCGTATGAGAGGGAGTCTCTGTCGCGCGAAAGGGTTAGCCTTTCGTGCGACACGACTGCCTTTTGTGCGAGAGGCTCCTGTTTCAAGAAGAAAACAACTCGGTTTTGGTTGAACTGTTCATCTTCTCGGCTGGAATCGACCCTACTGCTAACCCACATCTATGAATTTAGCTTGTGAGCTCAATGGGTCTATGATTTTGCCAAGTTCGAAATCAGAATGCCTATTTCTGTTCTCGAGTCTCATTTAACAGGGGGAGGGGAGGGAAAAGAGATGAAAATATGAAAAAAAAATGTTCCCGAGTTTTTTTAAGGATATGAGGGGAGGGAAAAGGAAAGAAAATATGACCATATATTCATCCTCCCAAATTGGAGAGATTAGGAGAGAATTTCCCTTCCCCTCCCCCTATTAAATGAGACTCGGGAACATAGTGTAAAAAGTTTGAAAGTTAAACTTCAAATCTTAATAATCAGATTGTCAAGGCAAGTCTAATAAACCAAGTGTTAGATATGTTCCCGAATCTCATTTAACAGAGGAGGGGAAGGAAAATTCTCTCCTAATCTCTCCAAATTGGGAGGATGAATATATGCCTATATGGTCATATTTTCTTCCCTTTTCCCTCATTTTCCCTCCTATCCTTAAAAAACTCGGGAACATGGTTTTTTCATATTTTCATCTCTTTTCCCTCCCCCTGTTAAATGAGACTCGAGAAGAGAGTGTGGAATGTAGAAAAGATAATAAAAAGTAGAAGAAATTAGAAGAAAAGGGAGTGATAGTGAGTTGCAAACTCTACCTGTTCTCCACCACCATCAGCATCGTCTTCGTCTGAAACCCTAACGCTAATGAAATTAGGCCATACATACATATTTCGTGAATTCTTCTGCGGCAAAACTGAAATCAATAGGTAAATAATCTGGAACTGAATGCAGTGAATTTCAGTTTTAATTTTAAGTTTTTGTTCGTCTGTAGTAATTCAACATATCGCATTTTCAGTGGCGGATCCAGCCGGAGAAATCACTGGGTTCCTTTTTCCAAATCATACAAGGTTTACACTACAAAAAAACGTTTTTTTTCCAAATCATACAAGATTTACACTACAAAAAAACGTTTTTTTCCAAAAAGACTGGGTTCCTGGGAACCCGGTGTTTCCCTCTAAATCCGCCCCTGCGCATTTTGCTTGTAGGAACACTGAAACGAACTGCATATATACTTGAATTGTTTCTGTTGTTAATGCATTGCATGCTCAAACCACCAATTTTGTATACTCTAAAAAAAGATAGAGTTAAATGTCATTTTAGTCCTTGTGGTTTGGGTTATTTTGTCAGTTTAGTCCAAAAGTTTCATTTTTCACTTGTGGGTCCAAAAAGGTTTTACCGTTGCCATTTTAGTCCACTGGGTTAACTTCATTGATTTTTTCTGTTAACGAGAAGGCCAATTTGGTCATTTTATATGGCCGAATTGCCCTTCTAATTAACAGAATTACATATAAAATGACGGAATTGACCTTCTCGTTAACATAAAAAATTGATGAAGTTAACCTAGTGGACTAAAATGGCAACCTTTTTGGATCCACAGGTGAAAAATGAAACATTTGAACTAAACTGACAAAATGACCCAAACCATAGGGACCTAAAATAACATTTAACTAGATATAAATACCTTCTCACTCTCTCTGAGGTATGTGTTCTAATTTTGCATTTTTATACAGTTTCTACCCTGACTGAATGTCTCATTTGATTTTATCCAACTATGAAATCATGTAAAGAAAGCTTTATTCTATTTCAATTGTTGCATCCATCAAGTTTTACTTGTTAGCAGCTAGCTGTTCAGATTCAGAAAGTTTTTACTTTAGAGAACATGTAATGGCTCTTGGGCCTTGCCTTCATTATTATGAATGCATAGATCTCACAATGTTGTTCGCCTTTTGTTTTTGAGAAATCTATTAAGAGACTCAACATTACATTACAACCTAGTAATTTGAAGTACTAGAAGTCTTTTCCTTATTTATGAACCACAAAACTTGCACCAAATGTTATACAGATATTCATAATATTTGATCCTCCATGACTTGCTACCCACCAGAGGAGCAACAACTACCCAAAATCCGACTACGAACCCCACCACTATGCTTGTAATAAGTCCCCAGTCTGGCCCATCATCACTTCTTTCTTCTTCTTCACTAGCATTAACCACCCCTCCTCCTCCGCCGCACCTTAAGCTAAGTGGAGCTCCACATAGTTGGTTTCCGACAAAGCTCCATTCCTGAAAGCTCTGAAACTGAGTGCTTGACGGTACTCTTCCTGTCAAGTTGTTGTATGACACATTTAACAGATTCAAGAAACTCAATTTCGACATGCTTGATGGAATCATCCCATCAAGCTCATTCCTTGACAAATCAAATAATTCTAACAACTTCATGCCACCGATCTTTTCCGGGATCCTCCCTGTTAAACGGTTGTTGGAAAAGTTTAAGAATCTTAACTCTACAAGCTGCGTAATCTCACTCGGAATAACCCCGTGTAAGCTATTGCCTGAAAGATCCAAATACGTTACTAAACCAAGAATGCTGCCATACCCGTACACCCTCCCCCTCATCACCAACCAAGCACTGCCCATAAACTCTTGTTGTGCTAGCTCAACAATTGGATTTGGAGTAACTTTTCCGGTCATGACACTGAAATTGTTGAAGCAGTTTGGTATTCTTCCTGAAAGATTGTTGTCAGCAAGATCCAGCATCTGGATAGAATCAAGTCTGCAGATTTCATCTGGGATTTCACCGTTAAGTTTGTTCGAACGAAGGCTGAGAAGCTTTAAAACTGTGGCTTCTCCACCTATTGGTGTCGGTATGCTTCCAACGAAATTGTTTTCAGAAAGATCAATGATCTGTAAGCTTTTTGAGTTCATTAGATTTACGGGTAGTTCTCCTGAGAGCTTGTTATTATGCATATTTAATGACTCTAAAGAAGATAAATCTGCCAAAGACGTTGGAAATTCACCGGTGAGATTATTGTTCTGTAAGTTCAAGATATTCAACAACTCCCAGTTTGACCAGCAATCAGGAAGAACACCTGAAATATTAGTATTCCCTAGATGCATGTATATAATCTGTTTCGGTTCCACTGAGCAAAGGAAATCGTTCAAAGACACTGACGAGAGATTATTATCTGAGATATTCAGATACTGCAGACCTGAAAACGTACTCCAAAACCAACTTGGAATGTTATCTGAAATCCGGGTGCTGTCTAGATACAAGATAAATAAATCGGTCTGATTTTGAAGCCACAAAGGAAATTTTGGACCTAAACTCCAAGAGTTTAAGGTCAATATTCTGAGTTGAAAAGGTGGTTCCCAGTTATCAGCCGGTAGCTCGAGTCTTAACATGTTTGCATCTCCCCTTAAAGTGACTAGACTCGTGAGGTTAGCAAAATGACCTTCAGTCACAACACCTGTTAACAAATTGTGCTCGATGATTAGTTGCTTCAGCTTGGTAAGATTGCCGATACTTTGAGGAAGAGTTCCGTTGATTTGATTATATGAAAGATCTAACAGCTCCAACGATGACAGCTCTCCTAAAGATTCTGGTAACGGGCCAGTAATAGAATTGGACGGAAGGTACATCGATTGCAACGATGACAGTCTTCCAATCGAGTCAGGGATTGGACCCGAAATCAAGTTAGACCCGAGTTCTAGAGTTTGTAAGGATGACAAGTTCCCTATAAAATCCGGAATTGACCCGGATATCGAGTTGCCGTTAAGATCAATATGAACCAAACTCTTCAGTTTCCCAAGTTGTAATGGTAAATAACCAGAAAGCCCGCTTGATGCAAACCTTAAAGACTCAAGTTTAGATGATTCACATTCAAACAAACTTGTGAGGGCGTCTAACAGACTTTTCCCATCAAATTTGTTCCAGTCAAGGTTTATTTCTCTTAGATTACAGACGCTTTGAGTAGACGAATTACGCGTTTCCTGAATACCCGTGAGTTGATTATTTGACAAATCAAGGACAGTAAGGGAATTCATGTTCATAAGACCAGCAGGAACTGGCCCATTGAAATTACAGTTAGCAAGATTTAAGGAAACCAGACTATGTAAACTAGTAATCCAGCTCGGTATCGAACTAGTACTGAAGTTATTATAAGAAAGATCAAGGACTGAAAGTGAAGTAAGATTACCCATGGTTAAGCTAGGTGTGATAGGAGGTAACCCACAATATACTAAATGCAGTTCAACAAGAGTAGAAGGGACCTGCAGCCAATCAAACACGCCATCGAGTTGCACCCCACCCATGTCAAGGTGGCGCAAGAAAGAAAGACCCGATAACCACTGCAAACTCTTAACCCGTTGCACATACTGATTACCGCTATAAAGTTGTCGGATACTGAGTACCTGTAACTTGGAAAGCTCCCCGAGTTGACTCGGGACCTCCCCGGAGAATCTAGACTCAGTAAGATTCAGATATGTCAAGTTTCGGAGATACCCAATGTAAGTCGGAATCGGGTTCCCTCCAAAATCGTTGCAGCTCAAGTCTAAATACTCCAGTGAAGTCAAATTCTGCAAAGAAGGGTTGAGTTTTCCTCCAAATCTCTGTATAGATGCTTCTTGAGATTCTAAGTCAGCCATGGCATCGGGCCCACGAAGTCTGATCTCACTGACATGGCCAGTAAGATTGTTGCAGGTGATTCCATACCATATGCAGCAATCTGCATTGCTTCTGTTCCAGGAAACGAGTCGGTTTGCACCATCAATGAGGTCGTTTTTGAACTCCAAAAGTGCGGTTCTCTCGTATTCGATGCATTGAATGTTGCTGGTGGAGTTTTGGTCAGACAAAGAAGAGTGAAAGAATGTAAAGATAGTGAGAAAACAAAGGTATGAGAAAGAAGATGAGTGGGAAGTCATGGTTTGATAACCAAGGATCTGCAATCTGAAAAAGATAGGATTTTTTAAAGAGTGGGTGCTAGGACACCAGCTTTGACCTTTGTAAAGAGTCAACTCATTGATTTCAATAGTCAACAAAGTAAACACTTCCCATTATGGGCTTAAGGACAAAAGGTACATCTTTTCAAAAGTGGATATAAACTAAACCATGGGAAGTAGGGTGGTTGTCTAAGCCGAATATTTGGACTTATATAGGGCAAGTTGCATGCAACTAGACAAAAAGGTTATTTTAGTAATATTATTATATTAACATTTGGAATTATATAGTATTAAAACCGTATTCTTCAAATCTTTTGCCCTGAATTGACATAGAATGGAAACACGAAATGAAAAGAGGGAATTCTGCAGAAAATTTGATATATTATATATATGTTAACATATTACATCGCCACCTCTTTATGACTGGCTTTTTATTTATACTATGTCCACATGGGTTCCACATGAATCAAGATGGGTTCATGATTTGAAATCCGTTTTTAAACCGGTTTGGGAAGAAAAAAAAAAAAAAACTGGTTTCTTTTCTAGTTTGAAAATGAACCAGTTTTTTAACCAGTTTCAAAGATCGCGATAACAAATTGGTATCTAAACCGCTGGTTTAGTCGGTTTGAAACCGGTTTTTCGAAAACACGTTTTTTATACAAACCGGATCGTTTTTTTTTTTCAGTTTTTTTCCAAACCAGTTGTTTTGTACATGTGTACCTGTAGCCCAAGTTATGGCCCTTTTAAGTTGGAGTCTGTTAACTCTTGGATCAGCCCCGTGTCAAAATTCCTAACCTGAATATAATGTTTATTTTTTAATACCAAACCTAGAGAAAAATATAATGTGAACTGAACAACTAGAAAACCAGAAAAAACAAAGTCTCAGACCATGCGTAGTGGGCAATATTCACCCTTGGGCGTTTTGCGCCATGTGGCAACCCAGTCAGCAATAGGGCATTATTGTGCGTTTTCTAAAATGGGTGTAGTAGGGATGTGGGGATTGTGGGGCATTATGTTTGTAATAAAATAAAATAAAAAAAACATGCAAAAAATCTTATTGGTCAAATAATAGAAGCTGAAATGTGATTGGAGTTGGACAACAAAATCCCCCATTAGGCGTGATTTAAAAAACGCCTCGACAACAAAACTACCAAACACGCCCATGCGTAGTGGGGATGGGGGCGATATGGGCGTGATTGAGCCCCAAAAACGCCCAAATTTGCAACCACTACGGGTGGTCTCATAGAATTATGGTTTTATAAGGTGGTCTTATTCTTCTTACCAATGTGAAAATCATTCATAAGTTTATAATGGAATCATTTAAAAAAAAAGTTTTTTTATTATTTGAAGTATGATAACTTACCTTTTTCTGTAACTTTGGTATTTACATTTGATACTCATTCAATTTAGCCAAGTGTCATATATACTTGACAAACATTTTCATGGTACAAGTCATATGTTGGCCCGAAATTCTAACTAGTTTTATACATATGATTTATAAATTAAGTCTAACTAGACCATAATTCAAGAAATCAAATATACAGATGAATGATGTCATGATGATTATTTACAGGCAACAATCAAAGCATCCCAATCCATTTTTCCAGATTTGACAAACATATTCAGATCCCACGTCATCGCCTGTTTCCACCGCTCATCGACGAATCTGACACTAGAGGTTTCTGTTGCGTCAGCGTTTTCGACTCCCTTCTTGAGGTGTGACTAGACTGTTTTGGCCTTCAATATTCAGAGCTACAAATGTCGAGTCCTGTTTGGAGCCTATAGAGCGTGTGGTTCCGAGCTGAGATGGTTCTTTGGTGGCTAAGTGAGGAGTGCTGATTGCAGCATTGATGCAAAGAGAAGCCATAATTGCTGTGTTTGGTAAAAACAAGATCTTGTATGGTATTATTATGTTCTCTTTATCTCATATTGATTTTTAATGATTCTTGACACTAAAAAGAATAAAACTTATTGCAGCCCATAACTTGATATACAAGGGAATGGAAAGATCTTATCTCTTGATGTTATGGGTGCATTTACTTCTTTGTGATATTCTTCCACCTTCAATGTTTATATATATTTATTAATACATAATAAGTATACATTCTTCTCATTTTTAACAGTCATGCATGGAAAACAAGCCATGAATTTTTGTTTTTTATATTTAATACCTCAATAAAACATGTATTTGTTATATCATGGCGGGCAATCGTATTGGGTTGGTTGAATTGATGACCTACGACAAATATACTTATTCGTGTCAAAGACGTCACCCCTAACCCATATACACTTAAAATCGGTTACCCGTGAACACCACTCATTTAACCTATTTATCCACGCAAGTCAAACTGTTGTAAAAGGGTTGTGGGTTATAAATGGGTTCTAATCAAATTGTAAACTCTTTAAACGGGTTGGTGGGTTGTGCTAAATAGGTTAACCTTATCAAATATTTTTATTATATTATTCTTTTCCAACTTTAAATGGATTAGGGTTAAACCGTTTAATTAAACAAGGTAAACAAGCCAACCCAAATATGACTCGTTTATTAAGCGGTTAGATAAAACAACCCCAAACCCGGTAATTTTATATCATGTTTGTGTTGTATTTCGGATTGTAACATAAATTCCCACCATTGAATATGATTACTTATGCTGATGGTCACAGAAAAGGGTTGTTCCAACTTATTTACTTATTCAACTTGTTTAAGAGTATTGGCCTGGATGCTTAATGAGAATATGAACCGTCTCCTTTTTTCAAACGTAGCACTGTGGATAAATAAAAGAAAAAAAACAATGTTTAGGAAGACTCGAACTGCCGTCTTTTACTAGAAAAGTTAAACGCTAAACCACTATACTAAGCATCAAACTTGGTTAACACATTAGTGTTGAACTTTAAAAAGCTTGGTGTCAACCGATCATTTTGTTTAGATCGAATCATCGCTTTTAGGGCTGTGTCAACCGATCATTTTGTTTAGACCGAATCATCGCTTTTAGGGCCCTCAGGGATAACGGGTCTCAGCCGGGCAGGGCAGGGCCGGCCCTGACTAGACTAGACATAAAACACAACTTAATCTGAACGACTTATAAGAAAATTGGTCGACTGCAATGTAAAATGAGGCTTGGAAGTGATACAAAAGTAGTTCACGTCAACCCATGGTTAAGCATTATTGTGAGTCCTTAGAATACCATGGGTATGGGTTTAGTATAAATGGGTTCGGACCAGTTTTGGGTCAACCCATAGTTCGGTAACAAGTAACCTATGTTTGGTAAAGCTAAATGCAGAGCAAAAAAAATTAAAATCCAGATCAGCAAGAAAATAAGATAAAGTTATAATGAGGCTCAGATTTGTCAACAATCAGACAAGAAAACTTACAGGTTGCAGCGCAAAAGAAGAGATATATTCAGATCTTCATTCTTTCACATAGCCATCCTAGTTGATCAGGACTCACTCAAACTCATCATCATAGCCTCTTGCATTCACCAAATCTTATAGATAATTATTGTCTAAATATATGATTTAAGAAGGGTTTTATGCAATAAAAATTACATTTTGAGACCAACCGCCAACCAGCATTTTGGTCTAGAGGAATTAAAGGGCGAGGGTTCAAATCTTAACACAAACTAGACATAAAACATAACTTGAATTGAACGATATACAAGTAAATTGGTGGAAATTACTGCTGGCAGTGAGAAATGAGGCTCAGATTTGTAAAAAATCAACGAAAGAGGATAAATCCACGATGGCTGCAAACATACCAGTCACAATGTGAAAGAACCAAACTATTTCACATGACCATGCAGACTGCCCCGCCAAGATGCGGATACTCCCAACTTTTCTCAAACCACTTGACCGCAATGTAATTCATCGTCACAGCCTCTTTAAATGCAACAAATCTTCATTCTCCAGAACTAAAAAGTGAAAATTCAGTGTAATTTTTGGGTATTTGGAAAATGTAACTTTAATCCATAAAGTTTATTTCTGAAAATCATAGGCGTCAAAGAGACAACCACAACAGCCATACGAAGTATATCCCACAAATAGCAAAGCTATTGGTAGGTGTCAAAGAGCCACTTTGACCAACTAAAGTCAAAATGGGACTTCAAGTTGAACAGAAGGGTGCAGTCACTCTTAAAAACCACTATGAAATTGCATGACTTGGAAGCTGGTTTAAAAAAAAAAGCGTGCCTGAGGCGCGAGGCGATATCGAAAACACCTCAGGGCCTAGAGGTAGCTTGTATACTTGAGGTTCTTGCCTTGGCATTCGGAACCTAAACACCTCAAAGCGTCTTGTGTCATTTAAAAGCAAGATTGAAGGGGATCAAAGACTGCCATGGCTGCACCACCATTCGTGTTGCCCCAACCAGTTACGGAGCGAGTTTTCTCAGTGTTCAGTAACCTATGCTCGGAAAAGCTAAAATGCTAAATGCATAACAATATCTTCATCACCTCCAGTTTTATGTATTATTTCTCAATAAATAAATAAATCTATCAAATGAATGCCATCAGGTTAGCATGATCAAATACAGTCATTATGAGGCTCAGATCTGTAAACTACGAAACAAAACGGACACATCGCCATGGCTGCAAACCTCACTAGATGCAGTGCAAAACAGTGAGATGTCGATCTTTGTTTCACATAACCATCTAAGTTGCCCTGCCAAGATGCAGATAATCTTAAATTTGTTCAAATCACTAAAGAAATCATTTGAATTAATCATCATAGCCTTTTAAATCACCAAATCTTGTGAATAACACAAACAAACCAACCTAACCAGTATGATCCCATTCTTTGTTTATATATTTCTTATAGGTTTTTAGCATCATTTACCCAATTTTCGAGACAAGTAAGCTTTATATATGTTTTAATATGGAAATTACATATACAGCCTGAAAAGCATGCTCTACAACAACCTGCTGCACAAATATATGGAAATACATGTGGCACGCGCCTCAGGGTCAATTTTTTTGCCAAGAAATCTTGCCTCGGGTGCGCGCCTATTGCTACAAAAAACGCAGGGGTGCGAGCCTTGTTGCGCCTAGGTCAACTTTTGTAAACCAAGATCCCACTCATAGCAAAAGCTACTGATAGCAAAACCTTTATTATACATTTAAAGTATAGTTATCCCGATAACAAATCTTGTGAATAATCATCATCACCATCATACTCAGTAAATCCCTTCAATAGCAAAGCTAAGGTAGGGTCTGAGGAGGGTAGATGTAGACAACCTTACCTCTATCCCGTAGGAGTAGAGAGGCTGCTTCCGGTGAGACCCCCGGTTCCATAGTAGTTTTGCATCAAACCTTGGACCTAAGGCACATAACACTCAAACAATCAAAACAAAGACCGATTGGTACATGTACCCCCGTGTCTTTCAGCTATCAACGCCACCACATGATGCATGATTAACCATCCGCGGTTTTTAACGTTATTCTCACGAAATTAGTAAAATAACGTTAAAGTTAGTACCATTTCACTTTTGCCCCTGAGCGCCCACACATATACATATATGTGCACAACACAAGCGGGGCATACAATCTTGTGAATAATCAGGATCTCAAATACAATTTAGCAGGTTTTGTGAATTAAAACTACATATTGGGCAGCTTTTGTCGGGTCATTTAACCCGCTAGAAGTATACATACCCGAATTAAACCATTCATAAGTAAATTAACCAAGATCACCTATTGCAATGTGAAATAAGGCTCTGCATAGGACCTGTTATCTGTATCATCATCACCAGTACCACCTCCACCATCGTCATCATCATAGAGTATTGCTAGGGCTGTAAACGAGCTGAGCCGCTCATGAGCTACTTGAATCGAGTCAAGTTTAAACGAATGATTAAAAATTAAGATAAAACAATTTGAGGCTCAGATTAGTAAACAAAGAGGATAATCCGCCATGGCTGCATACTTACCGGTTGCCATGTGAAACCACATGACCATCCGGGTTGCCCCGCCAAGATGCGGATAATCTCATCTTTGCTCGATTTCACTCAGACGCATCAAAATTCATCATCACAGCCTCTTAACTAATCAAATCATCATCATCTTCAACTTCAGCAGCAGCAGCAGCAGTAAAAAATAAATAAATAAATAATAATAATAATAAAATAACAATAACAATAATAATAATAATAAAATAACAATAATAATAATAAAATAACAATAATAATAATAAAATAACAATAACAATAATAATAATAATAGTAATAACTGTTTCTGTGTGATTTTGTTTGTTTATCGGTCGGTTATCGGTCCCTATGTAAATATCGGTGTCGAATATCGGTACCGATATTATCGGCGATATATGACCGATATAACCAATATATCACTGAATTGTTAGTGTTAAATTGCTATATATATAAATTCTGCATGATAATAAAATTACAGATATCTCACCAAATAATCTATATCTCAAATATCGGTCCTTGACCGATATCCGATATTTTACCGCATTAACTACATAGATCACAGCCTCTAAAACTAATCAAATCATCATCATCCTCACCTTCAACAGCCAAACTTAATCCAACGCGCGGGGAATTTCCACTAGTTACAACACAACTAAAAGGATTACAAACGCTGTGTTCCCGGAGTTTAATAATAATAACAACAATAATATTATCTGTAGTTAGGAAACATGAAGGGTTGTTGATTTATAAAGAAAATCATTGGCTTGAAAGAACGATGTTTGACTTAAATAAAGTCAAAATCGGACTTGGTTGAGGGGGTCAACAACCCTTAAAAACCTTCTCCTCTGAAATAGCCTCATTTTGTTTGAGTGAAAATAAAACATCGTGTGTGTTTTTAGGCTCAGATCTGCAAATATGAAAGCGGACAAAGTGGGTGGGGATCCGGCATGGCTGCATCACAACCGTGTTGCCCCCCAAGATACGGGCCCACTTTCACACAATGTCCGCTAAGTTGCTAACTTATTATTATGCAGAACAAAATCTTCATCGCCAACACAGATGCAGCAGTATAGATAGACATATGTATAGAGAGAGAAAAAGGGTGTTGGTATAAATTATATCTATTTTCGTGATTTTCTCTTTATGTTGTGTACATAAAGCTTATAGTATACGTGAGGTTCTCGCCTCAGCATTCGGAACCTAAACACCGGCTCAAAGTGTCTCGTGCCATTCAGAACCAAGATTGAAAAAAGGGGATCAGACACCGCCATGGCTGCACCACCATTCGTGTTGCCCCGCCAAGTTACGGTCTGAGTTTTGCCCCGTGCCCAGTAACCTCCAATTTTATGTATCATTTTTCATTAAATATATAAACAAAACTACCAAATGTTTGCCATCTAAGAGTGTTGTGGTTGATTAACGGGGAACAAAAAGAGACAACTCATCAGTTCGACGTTCAACATGATCCAATACAGTCATTACGAGGCTCAAATTTGTAAACGGAACATAATGGATAGATTGCCATGGCTGCAAACTTACTAGATGCAATGCAAAACAGAGAGATAGATCTTTGTTTCACATTACCATCCGAGTTGCCCTGCCAAGATGCAGATAATCCCAAATGTGTTCGAATCACTAGAGCCCGAGGTGCCAAGCATCATTTACCGACTATTCGGAGACAAGTAAGCTTTATATATGTTTTAAAATGGAAATTTCACACATGTACAACCTAAAAGGCATGCTGTACAACAACCGGTTGCACAAAAATATGAGATATACATGAGGCGTGCGCCTCAAGGTCAACTTTTTGCCAAGAAATGGCGCCTTTTGAAAAAAGCGCGTCTTATGCTACCAAAATCGCATAAGCGCACTTTTGTAAACCAAGATCTCACTAATATTAGGGCTGTAAACGAACCGAGCCGCTCATGAGCTACTTACAGGGTGTTTGGGATTACGTTTTGAAGTGATTATTTAATTATTGCGTTTGTAAAACATAAATAATCTAAAAAAGTGTTTGGATGAAAAAGTGATTATCTGCCTCCAAAACGCAGTTCTGGAGAAGCATGTACCTACATGCTTTTTCAAAACGCAGTTTTGAAAACGCAAAATCTATTTTGAAAACGCATAATCTATTTTGAAAACGCAACACCAAACACCCCCTTAATCCGAGTTGGAATGATAAAAAATTAGGATAAAACAATTTGGAGCTCAGATATGTAAAGAATCCAACAAAGAGGATAAATACGCCATGGCTGCATACTTACCGGTTGCCATGTGAAACCACATGACCATCCGGGTTGCCCCGCCAAGATGCGGATAATCTCATCTTTGCTCAATTTCACTCAGACGCATTGAAATTCATCATCACAGCCTCTTCAAACTAATCAAATCATCATCATCATCAGTGGCGGAGCTGGAACGAAAACTCCGTTGGGGCCAGACTCTCAAAATCCAAACCAGTAGTGGCCGAACTATTAAAAATCCAATATTTTACGGTACAAAAAAAATTAAAATTTTCAGTAAAATTAAGAGCGAAAAATCGATGGGGACAGGGCCACCCGGTTTACCATTATCCTCCGCCCCTGATCATCATTAACAACTAAACAGATAACTACCGTTGTGTTCCGGAGTTTTTTTTTTATTTTTTTGAACGGCAAATTTGAGGCTCAGATCTGTAAACAATTGAACAGAGAGGATAAATACGCCATGGCTGCATACTTACCGGTTGCCATGTGAAACCACATGACCATCCGGGTTACCCCGCCAAGATGCGGATAATATCATCTTCGCTCGATTTCACTCAGACACATTATCTATATGAATACAGACTTATGATGAACAGTGATTAATGGTTAGGGCATTTCAGGTATTTAACACAAGACACGTGGGAGCTTGGTTTTAAATTGTGTGATGCGCTCCGATGCGTTTAGTCCAAAAATCTGATGCGCGATGCGAGCGATCACGTATGTGATGCGTTCTTTATAAAAAAAATAGTTAAAAATTATTTATACATTAAAACTTATAAAAACATACTTAAAGTAAAACAACTGACGTAATTAGAAGATAAGAGTTGTGTTTTTTGGTTCAAATCAAGCATACTAAGATGTTAATTATGGAAAAAAACCGAACACAGTTCATAAAATCTGGAAAAAAAGCATAAGAAACAATGTTGCGTGCATCAGAGCGCATTATGCGATGAGCGCATTATGCGAAATGCGCGCAATATTCTCGCATCACGTAAACGCATCGCATCAGCTGTTGCGATGCGCTCTCATTAGTGTATCGGGCGCATCACGCATTATGCGCTCATTTTAAAACCAAGTGTGGGAGTCTCCTCGGCTTAAAAGAAAGATGTTTGATGTACATAAAGTCAAAATCTGACATTGACAAAGGAGGAAAACCACCCTTAAAAAACCTTTCTTCCATCTCCTCTGAATTGCCTCATTTCGTCAGAGTGAAAATAAAGCTGAAGAACAAAACGTGTTTTATTTTTGCTCAGATATGCAAATATGAAAGCGGACAAAGTGGATGGGACTCCGGCATGGCTGCACCACAACCTGCGTTGCCTTGCCAAGAAAGGAGCCCACTTTCACACAATGTCCACTACTTATCATGCTCGGAAATATTATATGCAGAACATCTTCATTGCCTACCAGATGCCAAGGCATAAATATTAGATAAAGTATAGTTAAACCTTTCTATCATCATCTCATCATAGATTCATTGCCACTTACATTCACCACAGAAAACGTAATCAAAATTTAAACCAAAGGGCTGTTGACATCTGAAAAACAAAGACCTAAAACTATCTTTGTTTGACTAAATAAAGTCAAAGTCAGACTTGAAAGTCATAGGTGTTGCATCATTTCATGACATCTTAGTGAAGTTGTTTAAAAATAACAACTCAGGTTCAGATCATAGCTGTCAAAGGCACAAGGCGCTTAAAATGCGAGGACCCAATAGCATAAACATTCCATTTTTGAGGTTTTAGACATGTTTTAGTCTTCTTTTGAGATAGTTTCGGCTGGTTCCAGGTCACTCGCCTTGCCCGAGGGCCTAGTCATGCAGCCTAAGAGCTTTTGACTAATCTGTGTTTGGTTTTTCCTTTTTCTCTGTTGTTGAGATTATAGCAAAACAGTAGTTAAAGTTGATCAAAATTTAGTAAAAAACAAGTGACTAAAAATCAGGATAAATCAATTTGAGGCTCAGATATATAAACAATCAAACAAAAGAGGATAAATCCGCCATGGCTGCATACTTACCGGTTGCCATGTGAAACCACATGACCATCCGGGTTGCCCTGCCAAGATACGGATAATCTCATCTTTGCTCGATTTCACTCAGACGCGTTGAAATTCATCATCACAGCCTCTTAAAACTCATCAAATCATCATCATCTTCGCCTTCTTCATTACTAACGCTGTTCCAGAGTTTTATAAAGAAAATCATGGGCTTGAAAGACCGATGTTTGACTAAAATAAATAAAGTCAAAATCAGACTTTGAGAAAGGAGGGCAACCACCCTTAAAAACCTTCCTCCTCTGCAATCGCCTCATTTCGTCCGAGTGAGAATAAAACTTGACAACAAATCGTTGTTTTTTGGCTCAGATCTGCAAACATGAAAGCGAACAAAGTGGGTGGGGCTCCGTCATGGCTGCATCACAATCCGGGTTGCCCCGCCAAGATACGGACCCACTTTCACACAAAGTCCGCTAACTTATTATGCTCGGAAACATTACTATGCAGAAAGAAAGAAAGAAAGAAAGAAATCTATCTTCATCGCCAACACAGATTCAGAGGTATATACAAAAAGATAGATACATATATATATAGAGAGAGAGAGAAAGGAGGGTGTTGGGAAATGGTATAACATTATGACTGCTTGCTATAGTTGTTGCTGTTGCTGTTGAAGGGCTGTTGATTAATGGGGGACGAAATCATTGGCTCAAACATGGATGATGATGTTGTGGCAAGAGAGGTGGCAACCACCCACCATGTGTAGTGGTAGTGGGTTATAATGCCCCCACCATGGGGCATTATCCGACACGTGGCGTCCTAGTCAGCGATGGGGCATTATAGCAAAAGTGGCGTAGTGGGGCATTATGCCAATAACCCCCCATTCAATCATTTCACAATCATTAAACAAAATAAAAAGCAAAAAGATGGGATTGGCTTGTCTTGATTAAAAAAAGAAAAAAGAAAATAAAAGTAAACTATATGTCAGAGTATTAAAAAAAAACAAAAAGCAAAGAGATGGGTCACTATAGTCAAACTTACTTGTCTTGATCCCATTGGCCACATGCAAACAACATTCAAACCACTTCAGCCCACTTCAGCGTTTTAATTTAAACGCCCGGATGCAATTTTTTCAATTATAACGCCCCATAACGCCTAGTGTAATGGGGTGGGGGGCGTTATGGGGCGTTTTTTTTCAATTTTTTTTAAAAATCACGCCCCACTACGTATGGTCTTAGAAACCTACTGTCCCTCTCGCCGGAGCCTCATTCGATTTTTCCGAGCATATTCTCCCCAAATCTCACTCTAGTTCATGGTGGTGAATTTATTTAGGCTAAGGGCATGTTTGGCTTAACTTATTTGCTCCTTTTGCAAAAGGACTTTTGGCAATAAAAAGTCAAGAAATCCTGACTTTTGCCTTAGAAAAAGGACTTTTGCCCTAAAAAAGGAAAGGCAAACACTTTTAAAAAGTCCTTTTTGGCCTAAAAAAGGACTTCTACCTTCAAAAAAAGGAAAGCCAAACACCCTCTAAAGGGTATGAACCAAGGGGTGGACTGTGGAGGATGGGGCCACAATATTTATAAAAACAATTGAAATAAAGAAAGTTTATTTTGGTTAGAAAGAATTGTAAGCAATAGAATTAGGACATGTGACAAAATTTAAAATAAAGAGTAAGGGTATTTTAGTCAATCTTTTCCTTTTCTTCTTCTTTCTTCCTCCTAATAAAATCAAAACCCACCATTTTCAAAACCCACCATCTTCAACAATTTCTTCACTTTCTATCTCAATAATCACTGCATTATAGTGCGATTTTCGTCACCAATCAATGATTCAAACACCTGATCAACGTGTTCTTCAGTTTTTTTTTTTTTAAGAAAACCCAGTTTAATTTCATTCAAAATCTCGTTTTTTCTCGTGATTTTGAAGATAATCACTCGAACCGTTCGATTCGATCGCTGATAAGTGTTTCTATCATTCAAATTTCGTCAATCGTTGAATAAATCGGCTTCGATCCATGTAAGAAATTCTTTAATTTTATTTTTACGATCTGGGTTTTTGATTTAGTCATTGCGTTTCACGATCTTGGCCGGGGTCCGGGGGCAGCGCCTCTGGTAGCAGGGTCCAAGGGGCGGCAGCCCCTGGCGGGGTCCAAGGGGCAGAGCCCCTGGCTGGGGTCGATTACAGTAATTCGTAGATAATTCGGAATTTTATTTTTTCGATTAAATTGCTTTAATAAAAATGCATCAGAAAATTTAATTTTCCAGAAATTGGCTCATTTCGAAGACAGTAATTCGTAGACAATTCAGACAATTTTTTATTTGCTACTCTCTGGTTCACACAATTCACAGACAGTTCACAAACAATTTTATGTGTCCATTGCGTTTTAGAAATAAGAGAGTTTTATGTGTTTTCTGGTCATTGCGTTTTAGAAAAAACACATTTTTTAAGTGTTTTTAGTCATTGTGTTTTAGGTAAAACACATTTTTAAGTGTTTTTAGTCATTGCATTTTGGGTAAAACACATTTTTAGGTGTTTTCAGTCCATTGCGTTTTAGAGAGAACACGTTCTTTTGGTTTTTTATGTCATTGCGTTTTAGAAATAAGACATTTTTAAGTGTTTTCTTGCCATTGCGTTTTATAAATAAGACATTTCTTTGTGTTTTTTGTGCAATACGTTTTAGGTAAAACACATTTTTATGTGTTTTCAGTCCATTGCGTTTTAGAAAACAGACATTTTAAGTGTTTTCTGGCCATTGCGTTTTAGAAATAAGACATTTGTTTGTGTTTTTTGTGCATTGCGTTTTAGGTAAAACACATTTTTATGTGTTTTCAGTTCATTGCGTTTTAGAAAGTACACTTTCTTTTGTTTTTTTAGGCTATTGGGTTTTAGAAATAAGACATTTCTTTGTGTTTTCTGGCCATTGCGTTTTACAAATAAGACATTTCTTTGTGTTTTTTGTGCATTGCGTTTTACAAAAAATGTCATTTTTTAGGTTTTTTTTCATTACGTTTTACGTAACTGGGTTTTTTCTATTGCGTTTTACACAATCCAAAAAAAAATCGAAAATATAGCAATAGTATACTCGTTTTAAAGATAAAAAAACGCTCGTTTTTGTGCAATTTTTGTAAAAAAATAATGTCGTATGAAAGAGTTATTAACGTTTAAAAATGGGGGGGGGGGGGGAATTGGAGGAGAGAGAAACTATTGCCTTGGATTGACTAGAATGCCCCTAAACAAACTCACGCGCCTCTTTTTTTCCTTCATTTTCACTCATTTAATCTTAGCCCTTGATTAAATAAATGGATGATCAAGATTACTTCCTAGGCTTCCTACCCAAATAAACTTCCTATTATATCCTAACCCTTAAAAATATTAAATGTATTTGATTTGAGAGAGAGAAACAGGTCCGTCGCAGGCGTCCCTGGGGCGACGGAGAAGCCGGGACAAAGCATAGGGGGGCGGTGTGGGGGGGCGACGTCGGGCCAAGGCCGCCCCCCATACCATTTAGTCTTAGAGCATCCCATCCCAATAAGGGTGTATTTGAGTATTTTTAAGTAGAGAGAAATGTGAGGTGGATGAGAGAAAGTGTGAGTTGAAGGAGAGAAGGTGTGGTGATGTATGTAGTGAAAAACATGTATTTAAGGAGAGAGAAAGATGTTGTGAGAGGGAGGGAGGAGAGAGGAGAGAGAGTGTTGTTTTTAGACTGTGGGGTATGGGGCGGGAGTTTGGGCGTGGGTAGGGGAAAACGCCCAAGCCACCACCCCGGGTGGGCATGGGTTTCGGCGTGGCCCTTGGGGCATGGGTTTCAAGCCGGGCGTGGGGCGGTTTGGCCATCCTAGTTGGCTGAATATCATTGGCTCACCCGCCACGTCATAGCGGGCCATCCCAAAAGTTTTGAATTTTTAAATTCAAACCGTTGGCTTGGCCAAGTGGTCACCCCAACCGGTCACCCAAACCCCAACATCCCCTATAAATACCCCCAAACCCCAACCGGGTGGTCCATCCCAACCCCCACCGTGGTCCCAAACATTCGATATCCCCACCCGCTGCCCCAGCCGGTCACCACAAACCCAACATCCCACGAACCCGCTATGGCATCCTGGACCCACAACGAAGAACTTGCCCTAGTCACAAGCGTCGTTGACGCTATGAAGGGGCGGCCACCGGGCCAAACCAAATATTGGCCGGAAGCTTTCGCGGCCTACCGACTAAACGTCGATAACGACCGCCACAACATGAACGCGTGCCAACATAAATGGCGCGAGCTACGTCCCAAGCTCGAGCGTTTCAAGGCTTACTACGAAGCCGTTCCTGGGGGCGATTTAAGCCACGAGGACCGGGTGGCGGTGGCGAACATAGAGTTTCGCGGCAAGGAAAAAAAGGCGTTCGACAAGATCGACCTTTTTGAAATTTATTTAACGCTTTAGGTTTCTTATTTTGTAATTTTTAGGTTTATGTAATTTTATAAATATTAATGAAGTTGTATGTTTTTTTTTATAAATGTTTGTGTGATTTTTTAAAATTTTGTATATTTTTTTTTAAACTACCCTGCCACGCGGTGCACCCAACCCAAGCCCAACCCACGCCCCACCATACCCCGCGGACACGTACCAGGCAGTGGGGGGGGCTCCCATTCCACGTGTCAGCACCCGCCCCAACCCACGCCCAACCCAAGCCCCACCATACCCCGCAGTCTTAGGTGATGGGAATGGGGCAAGAGAGAGAATGTTTGTGATTGGTGGGGGAATGCCACATTGGCATCATAAAAACATCAAAAAAACACCCCTATTGGAGATACTCTTATAATGGTTGCAGGTTTATGTCTTCACTCGTCACATTTATTTAGCCCTCTTTTTGTGGTTGCAGGTTTGTGTCTCCTCCGAAATCCCGGTACCGAATATACCCGGTTCGGTACCAGTACCGGTATTTGAGGGTAAAAACCGGTACCGATCCGGTACCGAAAATCTCAAAAGTCCGAAACCGAATCGGTACTGAAAGTGTACTCGGTTCGATAAATTCAGTATCGGGTACCATTTGCTCATCCCTAGTTGTATGGACCATTGGACCCATGGTTGATGCCACCATGGAAAAAGATTAAGGTATAATGGGTATTTTCCTCGAGTGGAGTCTCCTCTTCATCTCAGCTAATCATACTCTCTTATGTTAATCTCTCTCTTCATTTCTCATTTTGCACTCAAACATAATTGGTGCTCCCCTCTCCTTCTCCACTCCCCATTTGACATCACAACGGTCAAAAAAGGCAACATGGCACAAGCCGTGACTTCTCCCCGTTCCACTGTGTTTACCGCATCAAATGTGTGGTTAGCGGCGGTGTTACCGTGCGATGAACGGTCACCGCTAGTCTTCCCCGCTTTACACCCCGTTCACCCTAATGTTAAATTTAAAGCTAGTTTAAGTTTATTTACTTGTAATCTTCAAGTATAGGAAAAACCTTAACGTGCGCTGCAGACGACTCATAATCACATATTATTACCAAAATAACGTCTACGATTATGAGATGTATTCCCTTATCCAAATACACGGATCCTCCATAATAGTTATTTAAAAGTTATATATTACCATTTCTAATAGATTAGCGTTAAATTAAAAATCTAGTTTGTTCACTTATTTATGAGATGTATTCCCTTATCCAAATACACCAATCAGTTTTCTTTCTGTGTAACCCGATTTAAGCAAGAGTACCTAGTAATTTATAGTACGGTTACGTCATGGAAATAATCATATTTTGGGTTGCATAATATAACCTCTTTTGATAAACAAGTCGTGTGGGGATTAACCAATTTAATAAACAGCTAATCTATAACATGTCTCTCTTCATCAGGACGAACACTTCCCAACTTCCAATCATTTTTGTCTACCTCTCTATCTTGCAATCCGTCTCTACTTATAAACCCTAGTTTTAACAATTAAATTGTTCAAAAAAGGCACAACTATAAGGTACTATAAGTATCCCCCCCCCCCCCCCCTCACTCTCCCTCCTTCCTCTCTCTCGGTATCGACGTCTCATCTTCCGTTAACCTTTTCAAAAACTATATGTGTTGTCTTCAGGTTCACCAATTCAACCCATTAACCCAAAAATAATGTTTAGCTTGTTCAACTTGTTTATACTACTTTATAGAGCGGTTTAGCCAAAGAAAATAAGCCGGTTCTTTCTCATCATATCATAAACTTTAGCTTATTCTAACTCTTGTCATATAATACAAAACAAATCGTCATTTTTTATCACCTAGCATGCATCATTATTCTTATCTTTGATGTCTTAATATGAACATCATTTATCATTGTCTAAACCACACATGAGATAGCCTACCGATTGTATGTTTCACATATGGGTTACCAACATACGTTAAAGAACAATCGCGGAAATCCCCACTAGCACCGACCTGGTGAAGGAGCACATAAGTAGTACACCATCATCGCTACATGAAAGGACAAATCATAAGGCAATCAGCAAGCCAATATATTATACTAAGCCCAAAAAAAAAAAAGAAACTAACTCCCCACTTTAGTAAAAATCTAAGCCTTCTACAACACTTAATAAGTTGTTGGGTGGGGTGACATCATCAAGGCATTACATTTTCATGAACAAAGCACATGTATGTGAACCAAAAGGAAAAAAAACCTAAATTGCAGTTGGTCTGTTTCTGTTTCTGTTCAGGTTCTAGAGTTGTTATATGGTGGTGGTGGTCCTCCCCTGCCGCGTGAAGGGGGAGCTACACCATAGGGGACCATTTGTGGTGTTCCCCACTGAGAACCGCCACCCGGATGACCACCACCATAAGGAACCATTCCCTCTCCGGCACCACCAACACCCGCGGGAACATGATGATAATTTCCATACCCATCAACATAGCTGCCGCTACTCGCGTGCATCGGAGGAGGAGGAGGAGGGTTCATGTAGGGCCCGGAATACATGTTTGGTGCTGCATACAAAATAAACATTGACTTATGAACGGGTCGATTGGGTTACATACTTACATTTAATCTCTTAAAATGTTAATAAACTAAAAAAGAAAAAATTACCAGTTGCCCACTTTTCAGCAGTCAAAATTTCGGCCCGTAACCTCTCAACTTCTCTTGCCATCCCCACAAGCTCTTTATCCATAACTTCCAATTGTGCCACTTTGTCCACATTTAAGCGCTTTTGATGCTCAAAAATCAACCTGCGAGAACACGAACAAAAAGATTAAGTTCAGACGCACTATTAAATAATATAGAGGTAGAAAAATGAACAGATTGTTAGGTTGGGTTAATCCGATTCACTTTTTGTCCAAAAGTGTAACTTTCT
This sequence comes from Helianthus tuberosus, assembly GCA_030545235.1. NCBI lineage: Eukaryota > Viridiplantae > Streptophyta > Magnoliopsida > Asterales > Asteraceae > Helianthus > Helianthus tuberosus. The sequence continues at coordinate 180,359,914 of CM060366.1, forward strand.
TATAAATATCACCGGGTCAAATAATATCACATAAATTATATTATATTTAAAAATAAGCTATTTTAACAGAATGACTTACGATAGTTTATGCATTATAAATACACTTTAGGTGATTTTCAACCCATTTGGCCTGCTCTTAAGCAATTCTATAAATATTACCAATTTACCAGACCCAATATGATAACAAAAAATATATCATCTGAAACAATGAGCCATTTTTTTAATAAACTGACTTGGAAGGTTTTATGCATTAAAGATACACTTTGATTGACTTTCAATCCGTTTGACCCGCTTTTAAGCAAATTTTCTTTTAATTTTACTCGTTTGACGCATTAGAGATAAAACACAACCCGAGTTGCTTCATTCACAAGTAAATGGATCAAAATTTCAACCTGTAAATATAAATAAGTAGAAACCACAATGCTATTTACTAACCGTAATTTCTGGTGTTCTTGTTTCAAGCCATCAAGTTCAATCTGCAGATCGGGTAATTTTTCCACATCAGCACGTATCTTCTTCAACTCTTGACCAGACTTCTCAATCTGAGCAAGCAGTTCCTGTCTAGTAATCACCAGAGCTCGGGCCTCAGTGTGGGCCCGCTGAAGTTCTTTCTTCACGTTCTCGCCAGCCTGAAGATCAACCTCCATTTTCGAAATCTTGTCCAACAACGATCGTATCTGAATGTCGCTTTCAGTCTGGATGGTTCCGATGTGGGCCTTGAGTTTTTGAATATCTTGTGTTGTGGCCACCAGTTCTTGGCGCAAGGCTACGTGAGTGGTTGCGAGTCGCTGGTTGTCACTTGCTAGCCTTTCTAGTTCGGTTGGCTGAGCCGATAGTTTGCTGTCACCGTGCTCGGAGTGATGTGGGTCTACGGAGTGGTGGCTCACGGGGTATAAACCGTGGCGCATCATCCCCGGAGCTTGGGTTGACCGGCTTCCGTATGGTGGTGACCCATGTCTTCTTGCAGACATTTATCTGTTTGATGAGTTGATACGTCAAATATAACTATAAACAATTTTACACTAATTATGCTTCCAAAAACAATAATTTTATTGCATGATATTTTAATGTACCTATCAAGAAAGTAAAGAACTTGCCTTTTGCAAATTATATTTGAAGAAATGTTGGTTAATTAATGATGCATAATATTTTTAGTAGTTTTCTTTTAAGAAATATGGAGAAAGTGGAATCTGTTGATCTTATAACCGAAATAATGTCATTTATACATGATATCAAGAGCAAATGTGGAGCATAAAATACTATATTTTGGTTATGCTGAAGACAAAAAAGTTTTAATTTAATCTATACATGCAGTTACACTTGCCAGAAATTCAAATAAAATGTGCATTCAGTATTCAAAAGCCAAACCATTCGCCTAAATTTACAACCGACGTTTTCGTGTAGCTAACTTGTTATAACTTACAAAATTATAGGAAAACCAGACATAACATTATTAAATTTTTTTTCCTTAAAATATTATATCTAATATAGTGATTTCGTTGTATCCGCACTTACGAGTCGTAAGCTGCCCAAACACTCTCGCTGTAATATATGGCAAGCACGCCGTTAAAGATGTATATATGGAAAACTAAAATGAAGACATGAAGTAGCTTCATTGTAACTTAGCCACATTGTTTACCGAAAAAGACTGCATACAAAACCAGACGAAGAACTAATAAAGCATTTACAAAAAAAATTAATAACCCAATATCACAAACAACTATCCTTTGCAAATGAAACCACTAAAATATATTTACTATATTAGGGTTAGCCCCATTGGTTCGACACATTAGGGTTACGGTTGTTGGCTCTCGGTATATAATATAGTTGCACACCGTCATACAAACCATCCCAAAAATATATCTCTTTTACCTTCGCACAAACAACAGATGAGTATATAAAAATTTTATTTAAATATTTTTATTATTAAGCATGATAAAGGAACCAAAGAAACCCAAAATTCAATGTCAAATTGTCAATGCACCTCACCTCAAGCCGGTGCAATTTTATAAACCAAAAGGGATCATTGAAGATAACGCACCATGAATAATCTATTTCATAACTAGATCATCACTTACATATAGTCCAAAATGTAAACCAATTCCACAAGAACACAAAAATAGCAACAATTTGCATATATTTCAGGCATTCAGCACTAAAATCAGAACTCTCAACCGAAAACAACGTAAAACTATCAACAAAAACCTATATTTTCACCGCATCTTGTCATGTAAAACCGACTTAAAATATCATTTTTCATAACTAATATACAGTGCATAATGTAAACCAATGCCACAAAAATAAATAATCAAAATAGTAACAATTTGTATATAAAATTATAATGCAGCACATAATTAGAATTCTCTGTAGAGGGGGCAATCTTGACCCAAAGCCTTTCAAATGGGTCAATTTGGGTTGCTTTTAAAATTATATGGGTTGGTTTGGGTAAGATATTTTTACTAATTGGGTCACAATGGGTCACTTGAAATTCCATCTTGTTTTTTTCGGGTCAAAGCGGGTCGACAACATTAAAGAAATGGGTCGATGTGGGTTAGTGTCTTAAAATTATATGGGTTGGTTTGGGTAAGATATTTCGACCATTACCGACCGTTTCCAGCCGTACCGTTTCGACCAGTACCGTTTCAACCCGTACCGTTTCAACCCGTACCGTTTCGACCCGTACCGTTTCGAATCGAACCGTTTCGGATCAGTATCGTTTCGAATCGAACCGTTTCGACCCGTACCGTTTCGAATTGAACCGGTTCGCATCAGTACCGTTTCGACCCGTACCGTTTCAACCCGTACCGTTTCGAATCACAATGGATTTTGGGCCGACACGACTTTCCGCACGAGACGAGTTTCGGGTCGGGACGAGTTTCGTACCGTTTCGACGCGAACCGTTTCGACCCGTACAGTTTCGAATCGAACCGTACCGTTTCGACCCGTACCGTTTCAAGTGGCTGATGACGTTTTGGTCAACAATTATTTGTTAGAAATGTACTGTAAATGTGGATCGTTAGAAAATGCTAAAATCGTATTTGAAAGAATGGAAAAACGTGATGTGACATCATGGAACACAATGATTCTTGGATTTGCAATGCATGGGCAGGCTCTGGCAGCTAATACTTAAGACGGATGGTTAATGAAGGAACTCTAATGCCCAATTCCATTACATTCAGTGGGGTTTTAAGTGCTTGTAGGCACAATGGCATGGTCAACGAGGGTCGGAAATATTGTTGTACCGCCGGAGAGGCTGCACTGAAGAAGCCCACTTTTTTGACCCAAACCCGTCCCGACCCGAACCCATTCTCAACCCGAACCAATCCGGACCCGTTTTAACCCGACAAAATTGCCCCTTGATATACAATCTCTTAAAAAAACATTTTTTTAACTAACCCGACCCGACCCGACCCGAAACCCGTTCTGACCCGAAACCCGTTCCGACCCGAACCTGTTCCGACCCGAACCCGTTTCGACCCGAACCCGTTTTGACCCGAACCAAAACAACCCTTTTTTTAATTGACCCGTTTTGACCCGAACCCATTTTGACCCGAACCCGTGTTGACCCATGACCCGACCCGATCCAACCCGACCCGTTTGCCAGGTCTAATTCTCTGTATACTATCAACAAAAAAAACATTATTTTACTACATCTTATCATTAAAATCGGGTTTTAAACATAAATTTCCATAACTAAAAAGCAAGCCCTAACTAAACGAACGTGAAAAACGATCAAATTTAGGGTACTAAACAGACAGGGTTTCAATTTAGGGTTCCAAACAAATTAGGGAACAAAAACAGCAAAACGATCAAACAAAGGCAATAATAAATGAAACAGTTTACAGAAATCGTAACAGCAAAACGTATAAGAGTGACGTAGATGATAAGGAGATAAAGAGGAGTGATACCGGTGCGATTGGTGATCGGTAAACAGAAACGTAGGTGTTCCAGTGATCGTACGGCGGTGCAATCGGTGGTGATCGGTGGCGGTCGGAGCAACCAAGCACGGGACGAAAGGTAAACGTACGTCTTCGGCTTTGAAATTGGAGTGTGTGAGATACAGAATTTTGGATGTAAAAGTTTTTTTTTTCTTTAATGGTTTTCAATTAACACATTGTTACCAACCTATGTATTTTTTCTAGAGTAAAATGGTCAGATAGTTCCTCTGGTTGAAAATTACATTGGTTCTTCATGTGATTTACTTTTTTTACTCGGATGGTTAATGGAGTGGATGGGGGTTAGTTTTCTCAATTAAGTCCGTGTGAAATTACAAAATTACCCCTTGCTTTTATTAAAATATAAGAAAATCCATACACACACATATATATATATACAACATACACTCACTCTTTCTAATACACACACTCTGACTCTCTCTACTTTCTCTCTCTCAGGAAAACCCCCACCACAAGCACCACCACACCACCACCTACCCCACACCCCCACTACCAACCCCACACCACCACCACTTGGGCTTGATTGAGATTGAGTTCAGATCATCCCTTCTTCACCAGCACCACCACACCACCACCTGCCACCACATACCCCACACCACCACTACCAACCCCAACCCCACACCACGACCACTTGGGTTTGATTGAGATTGAGTTCAGATCCTCCCTTCTTTATTTATCTGTTCTCAAACGCCACCACCGGAGATAGAGAGAGAAAGTGAGAGATGAGAGAGAGAGAGAGAGATAAGGGTGTCGGCGATAGAGAGAGAAATTGAGAGGTGGGAGAGATATCAGGTGCCTTCGGCTGTGAATGGTAAAAGGCAAAAGTTGTTCACTTTTTTTTTCTTTTATATTAGTGATGTTGATTTTTGTGGTGTTTAATTGTTTATAGGTAGGTGTTGGTAGGTTGGGATGGTATTTGAATCATGAAGTGGTGGACGATCGGAGGTGGTGACCGAAGGTTGTTGTTGCAAACAAAAAGTAGTGGTAAGTACGAGGAAACATTGGTTTGATAATTGTATTCTCGATTCGCCGGCGATGGCGAAGTATGGTGGGTGAGAGGCAATGTTGCGGGTGATGTGAGTAAAAATGTGGTAGGGTTTACTGGTGGTTGATCGTGGTGGTGTTACTTGTGACAAAAGGGGGAATGAGATGAAGAATGGGAAGGTGGGGATGTGGTGGTGCTGGTGCTGGTGGGTCCCACAAATAAACTAAAAGTCTTTTTTAGTTTTTAAAAGATTAAATAGTTCTTGATTGTTTTTTAATTCATAGGGTAATTTGTCATTTTACATGGAGTTAACGGTGAAAACTAACGGACATCCACTACAGGGATCATCCGAGTAACAAAAAGTAAACCACATGGAGCACCAGTGTAATTCCCAAAAGTTGAGGACTATAGGTGTTACTTTACAAAAACACATAGACTATCCGGGCATTTTACTCTATTTTTTTTAATAAAAAATTTATGAGTATATCTACTCTTATAATAAAAATATGAGTATATCTACTTTTATATGTACTTTTATAATAAAAAAAAATACTTTTATGCATTTTTATCTATTTTTAATAAGGTTTACAACCATGTCCCAGTTAGATTTGAGAGGGTGTATGTATAAGACTATGTGTTACCGATTGACGTTTAGGGATATGGTTGATCTGAGTCGGCGTGTTATGGTATCACTTTCGTAGGATTTAGAGTGTGGAGGGGATGTCAAACACCATACGGGAAGGGGTGTGAAACATAGGGCACTAGCCTGCTAGCGGTTGAAAGGGTGAAGGGCATCAGGGGCGCAGCTTAGTGTTACTCCGAGGGGGCGCCCGACCCCTCGAACTTTTCGATGCGTAGTGTTATGAATAGTAATTTCGTATAGAAAATTTTTAGGTATATACGGCCGAAATTAAAGGTGAGGGGAACGTGGTTCTAAAAATGACTTCTGGAAAGGAACTCACCTTGTCAAACGTGTTGTATGTTCCAGAAATTCGTAAGAACCTTGTGTCGGGGTGGCAGTTGAACAAATTTGGGTTCAAAATGGTGATTGAGTCAGACAAGGTCGTGTTGACCAAAAATGGTGTGTATGTTGGTAAGGGCTATGCCCTCAATGGAATGTTTAAACTAAATGTAATTGTCGTGAATGCAATGAAAGAAAACGCTACTAGTTCTACTTACTTGATTGAGTCTTCTAATCTTTGGCATGGTAGACTAGGTCACGTAAATTATAATTCCATTCGTCGTTTAATCAAACTTGATTGCATACCAACATTCGATATCGACTCAATTAATAAATGTGAAACTTGCGTAGAAGCAAAACAAACGAAATCGTCATTCAGAAAGGTGGAACGAATCACTGAACCCCTCGAGATGATCCACATTGATGTGTGTGATCTAAAGGCAATTCCTACTCGTGGTGGGAATAAGTACTTCATCACGTTCATTGATGATAGTACTAGGTATTGCTATGTGTACTTACTTAAGAGTAAGGACGAGGCTATTGACAAATTTATCTTGTTCAAAGCCGAAGTTGAGAATCAACTAAATCGGAAAATCAAAATCGTAAGGAGCGACCGAGGAAGTGAATATGTTTCACCTTTTATTGACGTATGTGCAAAAAGTGGAATCATCCACGAACTCACGGCTCCTTACTCCCCCTCAATCAAATGGCATAGCGGAACGGAAAAATCGTACTTTGAAAGAAATGATGAATGACATGATGATAAGTTCTGGTGTAAACCAAAACATGTGGGGGGAAGCAATCTTATCGACAAATTATGTGTTGAACATGATACCCAATAAGAAAAAGGATGTAACACCTTACGAATTATGGACCGGAAAGAAACCACCATATAAATCCTTGAAAGTGTGGGGGTGTTTAGCTAAGGTGGTGGTCACACCACCTAAGCGCCTACTAATAGGACCCAAAACGGTGGATTGTGTATTTATAGGATACACTCGTCCTTATGGTCCTTATCGTTTTCTTGTGCATGATTCTAAGAATCCTGGAATATGCAAAGGCACCATAATGGAATCTAAGGATGCATCATGGTTTGAACATATGTTCCCATGCTTAGATAAAGTGAACCGAGTTCTTCTAGACCGGTTGAGGAAATTGTTCCCGAGGGTGAAGTTGAAAACGATGAACCTCGAGAACAATCTAAGACTGAGGAAGTTGAAATCAGGAAAAGTAAACGGTAAAGGACTGAAAAATCTTTTGGCCCTGAGTTTCTTACCTATATGGTAGAAGATGAACCTCAAACGTACCAACAAGAGGTGCATTCCTCAGAAGGACCTCAGTGGAGAGAGGCAATCAAAAGTGAGATAGACTCTATCTTACAAAACCATACTTGGGAACTAGTGGATCTTCCTCAGGGATGTAAACCACTAGGATATCGATGGATCTTCAAGAAGAAGATGAAACCAGATGGAACCATCGACAAGTACAAAGCAAGGTTGGTGATAAAAGGATATAAACAATGAGAAGGTTTAGATTACTTTGATACATATTCGCCAGTTACGCGAATAACATCCATCAGGTTGGTGCTTGCTATTGCCGCCATTAGAAATTTGGAAGTTCACCAAATGGATGTGAAAACAGCTTTCTTGAATGAAATTCTAGAGGAAGAAATCTACATGGAGCAACCCGAAGGCTTCACAGCTATTGGGCAAGAAAAGAAAGTGTGTAAACTTGTAAAATCCTTGTATGGATTAAAACAAGCTCCAAAACAATGGCACCAAAAGTTTGATCATGTCATGCTTGATGCTGGGTTCAAAATCAATGAGTGTGACAAATGTGTGTATGTGAAAGACACATCTGATGGATATGTCATTTTGTGTCTATATGTAGATGATATGCTCATTGCTGGAAGTGATGAGAAAATCATAAAATCTACAAAGAACATGCTAAAATCCAGATTTGACATGAAGACATGGGTCTTACGGATGTGATTTTGGGGGGTCAAAATCACGCGAACCCAAAGTGGACTTGTTTTAAGTCAATCCCACTATGTGGACAAAATTCTTGAGAAGTTCAATGCAAATGACTCTAATGAAGCTAGAACTCCACTTGACACAAGTCAACATCTAGCCAAGAATAGAGGTGAACCCGTAAACCAGTTGGAATACTCAAGAATTATTGGTAGCTTGATGTATCTTATGAGTTGTACTAGGCCAGACATAGCATATGCTGTGAGCAAGCTAAGTAGATACACGAGCAACCCAAGTTCAATGCATTGGAACTGTATCACTCGGTTGCTTCGCTACTTAAGATACACTCAGGAATATGGGTTGCATTACAACAGATATCCAACAGTTATAGAAGGACACTGCGATGCAAATTGGATATCTGACACGAATGATTCCAGACTAACAAGTGGGTATGTATTCACACTTGGAGGTGCTGCTATATCGTGGAAATCGTCAAAACAAACGGTTAGCGCTAGATCCACGATGGAATCAGAGTTCATCGCTTTAGATAAAGCAGATGAAGAGGCAGAATGACTACGTCAATTTGTTGAGGATATACCAAGATGGCCTAAGCCGGCATCGGCCATTTGTATACATTGTGATAGCTAATCGGCACTTGGCAGAGCTCGTAGCACAATGTATAACGGTAGGAACAGACATATTAGACGTAGACATAATACGATACGACAACTAATCTCTACAGGAATTATCATTGTTGACTGCGTGAGGTGGATAATATTGCGGATCCGCTAACAAAAGGCCTAAGTAGAGAGTTAGTACAGAAGTCGTCCATGGGAATGGGACTGAAGCCCTTGAAAATATAAGTTCATATGATGGAAACCTGACTCAGTAGACTGGAGATCCCAAGAGCTGAGTTCAATAGGAAAACCTAATTGTATGAATTAGTAAGGTCACTGTGGGGGATAACCCTACGTATATATATAAGGGAGTTTATTGCAAGGCTTAACAAACTTCCTAGTCCATTCCTAAAAGTGACAAGTGTGAGGCTAAGCCTATGGATTTTAATGATTCGACTAAGGTAACCATACATAGTGAATCTCCTATGTGAGAGAGAAGTGGGGTCGCTTCGAAGGGTATTGTTGGGGCACAATACCTAATGGCTCTCGCAGAACCAGGCTCATGTTCATGACCATAACGAACATAACTATGAGGACTTGACTTTGTCAGGGAGAGTCTTGTGTGAAGTGCATTGTCGTCTACACAAACGGCAGACGAGTTCAAAGACATCGAGTTCTACTCAGAGCTAGTGGACTAAGTGCATTTCATGAGCGAAGGTTCAAAGGGTAACACATACCTATCGTATGCAAAACTCAACTGCTGAAATCAAATTGGAATAATGTTGTTTCTGAGATCGACCTCCATTCATGTGGAGGGTTGTTGGAAGTTTGGTGTGAATGGAAAGTCTCAAGTGGTAAAACCATATTGTCCCACATTGGTGTAGGAACAAAAAGATAGGCTATTTATAAGGTGAAACCTTAATGAAGCCTTTGAAGTCTTATGACATGTTTTACCACAAGTCCTACCCGCGCGCGCGCGGAGGGTTGGGGGGGTGCAAAAAATGGAACCGGAATTAGTTGAACTCGCGTATGCCCGCACGTCCTGCGGACACGAATGCAGCTCCGAAAACCCGGGCTCGTGGGAGACAGTTTTTGCACTCGAGACTGACTAATTGTTTTTATTAATTAGTCTTTAAAACTAAAACGGTTGGTCTTATTAATGGATTTTTAACTGAAATGATTTTCAGTTTTAATGAGAATCATTATTCAGTTTTGAAACCGCTGAGCCATTATGTGAGTTAATTCTCTGCAATGATGAGACATCAGTTTCGAAACCAATGAGCCATTAATTCTCTGCAATGATGAGGCCAGAATCAGTTATGATCTGTGCCTATAAAACCCAATGCAGACAACCTGTTTAGACACACCTTAACAACTTCTCTTATTTTAATCTCAGCTTCTGCAACACATCTCCTTTTTCTTTTCAGGCAAGTGTTCAAGTCCGGCAGTGTGCTGTTGCTGATTCGAACCGGCGTACCCTGGGAATAGACGACGAATCTGTTTAAGGGAATTGTGTCAAACACAAGCCCGGTTCTCGTTAACTGTTTCTTTATTTCTGTTTTGATTATTTTGCAGCTCTTTCAGTAGCAATTTTCTAACACTCATTGCCAAACATCATTTTGGAGCTTATGACTTTTCAAAAAGCCAATAAATCAATTGTTGGCGCACTACATATGTCGACTTCGTCTTGGATCGAGTCTTACATTGTATTGTATAGATTAGGGCACGTTTTACGAGAAAATAGGAGATTGTATGTGTTTAGTGAGCAGGTTTCGCTCATAGGGACTTAAACAGGAGGTTTCGCTTATATGGACAGGTTGAGGTTTCGCTTATATGTACATGTACATATAAGCGAAATCATAAACACTATATATAGGGGTTCCATGAGCGAAATCAAGTAAGACTTCTTGTTTCCGGTAACAAACTGCTGCCGAAGTGCCGTTTGAATTGTAATCAGTGTGAAATCAATATACAAGGCAAGATTTAGTAGAACAAGCTGTTTTTCGTGTCCGTTTCTTGTTATTCCGCACCTGAAACGGATTAGAACACCTCCGATTGACTCGTTCGGGTCAGCACGTGATCCTACATCAATAAGTTGTTTTAAAAAACTTAGCCCAACATGCCCTAAAATATCATTTGGATATAATGCCATGAGTGAAAAGAAGTGAAACTAGTTGGCAATTTATTCTTTATTTATATTTCCCTCCTACCAAAGCCAAAAGCTTTTTCCCCGATTCCAAAATTTCGAGAGCGGGAAATCTGCCGGAAACCAATCAATCATGAGAGGCCCCGCCGGACGCCGTCCTCAAGCCACCACTCCAACACCAGCAGATCCATGGCAGTTCTCCGCCGGACTCTCCGTCTCCCGTCGCGACTCCGACGCCAGTTTCTGCAGCAGCCGTCCGTCCTCCGCTCACTCCACCGGCGCCAATCACCACCGCAACGCCGCCGTCGCCATCACCGACCGCTCCTACCAACTCCACGCCGTTTCCACCATTAACTCCTTCCTCTCCACAACCAACTGCCAGGTCACACTCAAACTCAAACCCTTACCATCGAACAGTAACATTATTGAAACCCTAAAACACGTTCTCAAGTGCCTCGATTATCCGGTTGGGCAGAAGTTAGAGGATGATTTGTATGCGGTTTTGAAGTGCTTGAATTGTCCTATTAAGATCAACAAATCTGCGTTTAAAGCACCTGGAACGCCTCACTCGTTTCCTAGTGTGTTAGCTGTCATTTATTGGCTTGTACAGATTGCAGTGTTTAACGACTACCTTGGGAATTCGACTCAGTCGCAGTCGATTTGTGGAGATAGTATGTTTGTTTATCATAAGGATTGTTATTTGAGATACATACAGGGAGATGATGATGCTGTTGAAAAGCTAGATGAGGATTTCATGGGGAAATTTCAACAGGTAATCTTATTAATTTTTGTTTTAGTTATGAGCGGATGATTTGACTGAATTGTCGGTTATTTGCGTAAATGTGAGTGTTTCTGACTAATTATGTGAACTGTAAGCAGGATAGGGTTTGCCAGTTTGGATGATTTTGTTAGGTTTATTTGCTAATAATTCGTTGGATTTGTGATTTAGTTTAAGGTGTTTCCTAAGAGTTGAGTAGTTTTATAATGAATTACGTATAATTTTTAGGGATTCGGGTTAAAGTTTTGTTTGTTACTAGAGGAGGGTAAGATGTAGACAGTCTTAGGGGCTGTTTGGCAACATCTGAATCAAAAAGTGCTGAATGAATAAGAGGTCTGAATGGGTAAGAGGCTCTGAACCAATAAGTGCTGAACCAGTAAACTGATGTTTGGTTGCACCTCTGAATGACGGTGTAAATGACATTTTTACCCCTCTGAACTACTTTGTAAAAATCAATATACCAATCTAACCAAACAATTAACAATCTGTTTCTATAAAAAATTACAACGAAACTACAAACAACATACAAAATCTATAAAAAATTACAACGAAATTACAACGGATCACCAATACATGCTTTGGAGATCACCACAAATGCACATGTAATCTGGTAAGAAGATAAACAAGTGACTCGAGTTTTATAAAAGTTACATGAAACATGAAATTATATAAACAATTGGGATAAAGGAGAGCTTACTAGAGGAGTGTAGACACCCATCACAATATACTCATACATCTTTTTCTTCCCCACAAAAGGTGCAAAGAACACATAGAAAGCAAACCCCAATGCCAGAAACACTGAAACAGCCACAACCTGCACAAATTGGTGTGAAAAAAAACACCCAAAAAAGTGAAAATTATAAATACCCTAAAAGAAATAGTTGTGAAATCAAACACCCAGAAGCTAAAACCCTTAAAATCAACTGTTCTAAAATCAAACACCCAGAAGCATCGGTGGAGGGAGGAGGCCGGTGGATGGAGGAGCCGGTGGAGATAGAGGGCGGCGGAGTGGTGGAGGGCGGCGGAGGAGAATGGAGGCTGTAAGGGCGCTGCGATGGAGGACTATTGCGACGTGGATGGAGGACGGCGGAGTTGTCGATGAGAGGATGAGATGATGGCGGCTGTTAGGAGAAAGATGATGTTGGCTGTGGAGGAGAAGGATGATGTCTGTGTATTGAGGAGAAAGATGATGTTGGCTGTGGAGGAGAAGAATGAAGAGGGTATTTGGTCAGACTCCTTGTAATGTATGACCGGGTAAGAGATAATTAAGAGGCTGGGTAAGAGGTATGGGGTATTAAGATGGATGAAACAAACAGCCCTAAATCTGACTCGTTCAGACATAAGATATTAAGAGGCTATTAAGAGCCTACCAAACAGGGCCTTACCTCTACCCCCTATGTTGTCTACAGCGCAAAAATGGGTTTCTGCCTCACGCGGGCCCGGGTTTTTCGAACACCTTATAAACAACCACTCACTTTGTTCCAACACCAATGTGGGACAAAGTATTTACCCCCTTTTGAGACTTTTATTCACACACCCAAAACTTACAACATATAAGTCCTAAACTTTTGCTACTAACTATTAGCTCCATGATATTAAATGGCATATATAATTGTTTTTTTTTAATTTTATATGTGGAATCTTATTTATTTTCAAAGCATAACACATTTTTTATATTTTTTTTTCTCTATGTGCGCTTTTTTTAAAAAAGTCCACGCTTTTTTTGCGCCTTGCGTCTAGGCTCCGGGCGAGGCCAATGCGCCTCGCTGTGCCTTGCGTATTTGACAACATAGCTACCCCCCAAGATTTAAAAAACATAAACGGGTTTCAAGGCGTTTTCCCTTCGCCTCACAAGGCGTAAGCCTCGAGGCGGACCGAGGCGTAAGCCCGAGGCGGAGTTAAAAAATAAATATAAATATTATATATCTTATAAAAATAGTAATACTAACTAAATTTATCATCAAATGCATCAAAATAATAAAAAAACACACATAAAAAAGACATAAATTGCTTGAAATTGACACAAGAACTCAAAAACCTCAAAAAAAAATATCAAAAACCCCCTGAGGCGCACCTGAGGCACATCCTTTTTAGCGCCTCAACCCCTCTGAGGCGCACATACAGTATAAACCCCCTGAGGCGCGCCTCAAAATCGATTTTTGTCCGTTTCGCCTTGAGGCGCACGCCTCAACAGTTGTTTAAAACCATGTATACCCCGTAGGAATAGAGAGGCTGCTTCCAGTGAGACCCCCGGCTCGATAGTAGTTTTGCATCAAGCCTTAAACATAAGGCACATAACACCCGGCAATCGGGATAAAGGCCAATTAGTGCATGTACCCTTTTGTCTTTCGGCTATCAACGCCACCACATGATGCATGATTAACTATCCGCCGCTGTTATTTTCACGAAATTAGTAAAATAACGTTAAAATTAGTGCAATTTCACTTCCCCCCGAGGGACAACACATATATACATTATATGTGCACACCACAAACGGGGCGTAAACTTATCCTAACTAACTAAACAGTAAAACTTTTTAGGCTGATTGAAATTTCTCTAAATTTGATAACAGGAGAAGAATGTGTTGTTGGAGAATGGAAATGTGTTATCAGGAAATGCGAAGGATTTGGAAGCAAAACTGGAGGCTATGAAGTCTGGGCCGTCGTTGAAGGAAGCAAAGGAGAAGGAAAAAAGTACGTGTGAAAAAGATATTGAGAAGTTTAATGCTTTGATCGAGCAACTGAAGGTTCTTGAGGGGAATGTTGAGAAGCAAATGGAAGAAAAAGAGAAGGGACTGAAGATAAAAATGGAGGAGAGGAATAGGATTTGTGAGGAGAATGAGGAGTTGAAGAAGAAGGTGGAAGAACAGGGTATTAATATGCGGGATGCGGAGAGGATGAAAAGGGAGTTACAGTCAGTGGTGAAAGATATAGGAGATACTGAGGATGAGCGGATCAAGTGGGAAGAGAAGTGTTGGGATCTGAATGCTGTCATTGGGACAAAGTTCAAGGAGCTTGAGGCACTTCAAACCGAATGTAACCAGGCTATCCGAAGGTACCTTTTATTTGTTGCCTATGATATAACTACCAGTGATAATAATATAGGATTACTGTTAGCATTTATTATTTATGTCATGTCGTTTGATAATCTGTTGGTTCTCACTTATGGTCATAATGCTGGTGATTATGAAACATGGAATTAAGTAACTATTTGGACTTCCATTATGTGTAAAAATGAATTTTAGGCTTGTTTAGGGCCAGTGTAATTGTTTCTCATCTGTTCAGATGGAATTTGGCCTGAAAATGTGCCTGCGCGCCTGAGTGTAGCAGTAATGCTGCACTGCGCCTGGTCACCTAGGCGCGCGCCTTGTGCGTTATTGACAACATAGAGTACAATAATTCAATTGGGTATTATTTGAAAACTGATTGACCTCTCGAACATCTATTATATCAGGTTGTTTGTTCTTTGTGTGTTTTATTTGCTAAAAGTGTTGTGGTTCTTTCAGTTCACATGGATGACTATTTGAATATATGGGATTGAGATGGCAACATGGGTGTGTTGGGCTGGTTGGTTAACTGGCTAAAAATAGGTTCAAAACGGTCGGGTTGACCCGAAAAACACTTTTTACCATTTCTTTCTTTTTAGTAAATAGGTAATGTATTAAATAGGAGTAGATTGGATTGCTGTTCAAAAAAAAGTTACCTCTTAAGTCATGTCGGAAAATTTGTTGTATGGAAAAAATCTAGGTGGTGCTATCAACTATTATGTGATTGTTCAGTGGGTGTTGGTCTTAGAGTAGCCTGATGGTCAAATCTGTATTATTCTCACTTATGGTTATTAGGTTGTTGATTATGAAACATGGAATTATGGTTATTATGTTGTTGATTATGAAACATGGAATTAAGTAATTATATGGACTTTCATTATGTGCATAAAATGAGTTATATAGGGAGCTTTTGTAAGAGTTGGTGAAACTAGTGTTATGTATCAAGAAGCTTATCATAATTTAATCTTCTGCTGTCTAAGGAGAATTGCAATTGTTTAGGTTAAAACTAGGAAGTGACATTCAGTACGAGCTGAACGCAAACGGTAAAACAGCTGCTGAAGTGCTTGGAATGGATTATAAAAAAAAATTGGATCCTGTACTGAATTCTTCACGTGATGAAGTAAAGAGAAGCTCAATGGAGAATCTGGAAACTCTGATGTCTCTCCAGCAACTATCCCGTGACATTGCTGCCAAGATTGATGCAAAAAGGAATCGTATTGCCATACTTCAGTCACGAATTGATGAGGTAAGTCCCATCTACTTCTGTTTTCATATTCTCTGCTCTGTCTTAACTGACTATGATCTTTTGATTAGGTGGAAAACCAGATGATCACAATAAAGAATGAAACACAAGATTACACATCCAGGTGTCTAATGGAGGCTAGCCAGTTGATTAACAACTTTGAAGTTGAGTCTCGTAAAGTTGAGCTTGTTGAAAAAGAAGCTCACCAATTTGTTCAGGTAACATTTTTTTTTGTAAGTTAAAGAAATAAAATCATTGTTTTTGAACAAAATGAATATAAGTCGAGGTGGTTCAGGTTCAGTCAGGTTGGGTAATGGGTCAAAAACAGATAATCGTTTCCTTGTTCAAAATGCAGTTTTGTTTGTAAAAAACTATTGTGCCAATTATGATATTATGTTGCATAATTTCAACAACCATCTAATCTTTTGTTGAATCAAATGATTTAGGTGGTTTTAGTCAACTTTTGTAATATTTGTTTGAGATCCATTTAATCATTATTTTTTGGTAAATAACTTAATAAAAACATAGTTTTCATAAGAAAAAGAAAAACTATATGTTTTTCGGACTTCTTACGAATTTCTTAAAGTATTTATTTTACCAAGTCGTTTTATGCTGTGATAAATTTTCTTGAATATAAATATTATTTTTTTATCAAACATGTTATTTACATTGGGTCATGTTTGTATTAACAATTTCTAGCATGCAAATATCCTATATTTTAAAGTTTTCAATCATGCCAGATAGAATGTAAATAAATGTGCAATTTTTTTATACATGATGTATCAGTTATAATTGATTGTTTCTATCACAATATAAGTAACTAACTATATATATATGTGTATATATATGTAAAGAGTTCGAAGGCGAAGTTACAGGAAACAATGACACAATGTGAAGAAGAGGTTCAGCTGTGTGCACACGAGCTGTTTGCATTGATTGATTCGGTGTCGAAGTACAAAGAGTTTACAGCTTGCAAATTATCAGAAATAAATAATGCGGTTTCAGAAACGGCTGCTGCTATAGCACAAGTTCATAAGGATGCACTAACATCCTATCTTGCGATTTAGTTCTTTATGATCTTAGCATGCTGTCGTCGATGTCATGGCGTAAACAATTCTAGCTTTTATTGAGTAACTCGAACCCAAACTTGATTTAAACTCAACGTTTTTAACTATCTAACTTTTCTAAATGTAATTTATAATTGAGAGTTCCAAGAGCCATGCTTGAAAAAAACTTGAACCATGAATGCTATAATTTTTTGTACAGGTGAGATTTTGTTAAATAGAGTGACATAAAACATGTTTGAAGACTTCCATTATGAGAAGATTATTTCAAACATTTGAACTGAATTGCACTTTATTAAGATCCATTGAATTTAATAAAACTTTTATATAAAGGAGTATTCAAATCAAAATCAGTTTCAAGAAATATGTTTGGAATTGCGAGAACCACATAATTTATTTGTATTCAACAGATTAACGTTTTTTAAAGTCTCGATAGAAGGATGCCTCTACCAGTGTAGAACGATCAACTCCATTCATTAGAACAACTTCCATCGAGTATGTGCACTGAACCGAAGGAATCCGCACACGATGAGTTTCAAACCCCGAATACAAGAATATGTTAATGTAAAGCGCCAAGAGAACGAACTGAATGAACACGGACTCCTTTTAAAGGATACAACCTGCATGACTCTCCCGCAACTCGCAATCCATAGTAGTGACAAAGTATGATATTTAGTTTAATGTTTGACTTTCAAAATTCAGAATTTCAAATTTTCCCTTCAACAAACAAAATCTTGTATAAATTTAATTTTTTTATATTTTAAAAACTGAAACCAGACACGTTTTAGGTGTTTTTGATTCTTGTAGTATTTTTCATAATTCCAAAAACCTAACGAAAGTCTGTCTGTCAATCATGAGAGGCCCTGCTGGACGCCACCCTCAAGCAGCTACTTTGACACCTATATATTCACCGGCCGAGAAGTAGTTGTCCCTCTTCTGTCGTCTCCAATCACCCTGAAGCTATATATTTTTAGGAATTCGTATGAATGTTGAAATATTTAATTTACCAAGACGTTTAATGTTGTGACAAGTTTTCTGATATACAAATACTAGTCTAAGTTCCCCTGTGTTACACGGGTAGTTTAACAATAAAATATATCATTTAACAGTGTTGACATAAACTTTTAAATGTTATATGTTTAAAATGATAACTTGTAAATAATATTTGGAAATGAAACAAATATTGCATTTCTATCATGCTTCTCTCGCTTGGGAAAGAGTTGTTTGTTCTTTGTTATACCACCTGTTGAAAGATTACCCACGCATTACGACGGGCATTCGATCAATGTTGATGTTATTCGTTATAGTACCAGTAACATAAATCTTTCTTTAACTTATCTGGTTCATTTTTATAATCCAACACGTCTAAAAGTTTGATCCACAAATCAAATAAGCAATACAATAAGCATGCCCATTTACTTGGATAAATACCTTGGCTAATGGTCACTCCATTGAAACATGCCATTTGTATAATAAACCTAAATAACCGAGACATGTTGATCCACTACTTATGTAAAGATTGTAAACACAATAAACAAAAAAGAAGAAATAAGAAATAAGAAAAAGATCACAACTCGTTAAAGAATTCATTATACTAACACATTTGTTCTTCATCTCACTCGTGTAAACGTCCTTCGATGATGGCAATGAGGTGCCGATGGTGGTGGATCCTGTCGACAGTGTTTCATCAAAGTAAATTATATTATTTAAGAGTGTCGAAACGTATCGATGTCTTTTAGATATATCACAACTTAATTTCTTTTGTTTCCTCTTTTAATTTGATATCGCGAGTGCCAGTATGCTAAAGGAACGAACTAATACCAACCGAATTCCCGTCAGGGAATCTCATAATAATTAATGTGCTCTTTGACCAGAATTTTTCATGAGCTTCCTGTCTTTTGACCTTTTCGCCATATATTGTTCTTCCGGCTTCCTTCATATTGTTAGCCATTTTAACAATAAGAAAATTTCAAGACCATCAAGCCTTTGGCCCATTTCCTTTTTAGCCAAACTTTATATCTACACATCTAACCAGTTACGTTGTTAGAGATAAAACACTACTTAAATCGACCATTTCCCAAGTAAATTAGCCGAAACTGGGACCAATATGATCACCATCAACATGTCCATAAGAAACCTATCTATAACAAATTGTAATCATGAGTGCTAAGAATGAACATCCCATTTTGAATTCTTAATTAATTGAAGGCAATTACTTGTACTTAGATTGACAACAAAAACAAAATAAAAATAAAGTATAAAGGCATAAATAGTCAGTGAAGAATCAAGCTTGAATTCATAAAAGAATTACAAGTATCCCCTTCTTGCAATTACTAACAATAAAGTCCTCACACTTTGTTATTAACATAAAAGTTCTATTTTGGGAGATAAAATTCCTGTATGTATCAAAATATAAACGAAAAAAAGTCATTTTTTCATGATTAAGTCCCTAAACTTGAATAAAAAAAAAGACTTCTTCACATATTGGTCAGATTGCATTTAATCTGTACAAAAGTGAAATTAAAGATTACATTTAATCTGTAAAAAAAGATCAGCTTGCATCATGACTTTTATTATAACGGGTCAAATGATTTAAAAAAAAGTTCATCCGACCAGCTTGTATCATGCCTTTTAATGCAAAGATATATTATAAGAGGTCAACTGGCATGAATGGGTCACCAACCTCACTTAGCCCCATCTTGATCTTTTACCTAGCCCACCGAAAATGATATTAAATGATCTAAGAAATCAGCTTACCTCCATGAAAAACGATGAATATGACAGCCCGTTAACTCCACCCAAACAACCATCAATATGTATAGCTCCATAAAATTACCTACAAAAAGCGTAATACTAACTGATGTTAGCATCGTTAATTGACCAAAAGCAAGAACATTGACACATAGCAAAAGACCACTTTAAAACAAAAAGATAAAACAATTAATCCATAAAGATAATAAAGTAAACCTCTAAATGACGAAATTCATGTTCAAGTCTCTTTCATTCAACCGAAATTCTATGTTCCCTAAAATTCCAAAGAACGCTGATCATGCCATTAAGAAATCTCACAACGAAAATGGAAGGAAACAAATAGTGTAAAAAAACAAACTAAAAATTATTAAACAAATTACTTTACGTTTCTAGGTAATTACAAAGTTCTAAATGTTAAAAAAAAGGTTTGTCATACTCATACCATGTGGTTTTTGTCACACGAGTAAAACCATGTGTATGTAATCACAGGTCTTGTGAAGAAAGTAACGATGCAAAAAACTGTTGTTTGTATCTGTAATAATTGAATCGCATTTAACAATGTAAAATTCTCATATTACTTACATTATCGAGTTACATACTGAAAACTATAAAAAAGAAGAAAAAACTTACAGTGATAAGCCATTTTGAACAACAGGAATAAGCCTAACACATCCATCCATATTGAACAATCAATTCAATAATGTCAAGTGTATACGTATAAATTATCACAAGCTAAACTCAATGCATATTTCAATTTTGATATGTAGTTCACGAATAAAAAATAGTATAACTATGACATAGAAAGCATAGGAAGAATATTAACATACTTGAATAGTCAACACAAATGATATCTTAGATAATAAATTTAAAAACATACCTTTTAATAATCCAATAACAGAAATAGATAATCAATACCATGAACATTGAAATCTGATTCGCTTAACAATTTAGATAATTACTATAATCAGTAATCAAACAGCAAAAATAAATAAATAAATAAATTAAACAATACCTTGATGAGGGAAATAAGAATCCTTGTTCTTCCTAATGCTATTTAAATTTTCAACTTCATCCCAGTAAGACATGCTCCAGATAAGCTAACATAAAATGATAAAAACACTACAAAGTTTATCTTTTCCATGTCTAGTTTACTCTGAATCGATTCATCATATGCTTTAACTTTAAATTAAGTAAGTTCACAATCAGGGCTGAAATAAGACCTTTAAACACGGTGCCGATGGTGGACCAAAAGTAGTGTTGCCTTTAGGTGCAATTTGCCCAATACAGCACTAAGGTTACAATGCCTTGCATATCATATCATTGTACAGTGCTAAATCTTGCTCACAAAAAAATAAAAATAAAGAAGCTGCCAATTTCACATGTTGACTTAGAGCACTCTGAGTTCAACACATTTACTAATATCATTAGCAATTATACCGTTTAATCTGTTCTGATAATGATGAAGAAGAAAAAAAATTGCTCAGTTTACAACTGTTTTTAAACCGTAATTACACAAAAAGATCATATTCCAGCAAAAGAACAAATACATTATGGTTAAGTCTAAAGTAATTAACATTAAATTGCAGAAATTACGGTTTAAAAACAGTATTTAAGATAAAGGATCAAAGATTGCAGCTGAAAATACATAATGTTTTGATTTTATAAGACGAAAAAGAGGGTTACCTTCTAAGATGAGAGCCAAGCGGCATACATCAAACAGAATGATATATGCTTGGCATTGTGACCCATTTGACACGCTGTAACGGGTCGGGTGGTTAACATGACAATCTCATCACATCCGACACCTTCTTCCTCCATATCTTTTTTTCGTTTGATAAAAGAGGAGTGCAGAGTTGAGTGATGGAGATTGTTAACAGAATGCATGCAAATTGTTAGCATACAAATTTCTCTGGTCACTGTTAAGGTTTTATTAACCTATGAGTATAATTACCTAATATTTATGTAAACCGAAGGTTCCAATTGAATAGCCAGTTGAAGCAATCGACTGGTTGCATAGTAAAACAAACTAACCTTTGTTGATGAATCATTCGTCTAGGTGGTGGGGAAGAAAAGCGGCAAAAGTCAGAGGAGAAAATATTAAGTGGGATGAAACGAAACGCGGCTTGTGGTCGTTGCCGGGTTCAACAGCCGGAACCCTAGAGCCACCACCGCCCTTTGTCGCGAACTACAATACCATCATTTTGACTGTCTTTGAGGTTGACGCCTGCCAAGAAGTTTATCGGAGGAGTGACCCGTCTCCCATTTCTCTCCAAAAAACCTCAGCCATCAATAAGCCTCCAAACAACACATGTGACCTAAATAAAATACCTAACCATCCAACACCATTAATTAGACTATTAACACCGTGCATTCCACTATTCCTGAAAACAGTACAACAATATCATCACAATTTGTAAAAACATCTTGATTTGTTTGAAACCTTTGGTATTTTAGTTGATGATGATAATTATATATGCACGTAATAAAAAATCATGGTATTTGAAGTATTAGTTAGAGCTATTGGCTGAATCGCATTGATTTGCTCATACTAACTGCCACAACCAATCAAATTCCCAATACTTTGACCAAGTGAAAGCGTATACCTACCTTTTCATAGTTCAAGTAGTGAATTATTAACTTGAAGTTTAGAGGTGGAAAATGGGTAGATAGAGTGACGGGTTAAAACAGGGTTTTTTTTTTAATTATTTAGGAGCAGAGTAACCTGAGCAAGTTCTAACATGGTAAACTCTCCTGCCATCAGTCAAGAAGGCCAAAACTGGCATTTGTTTGACACCATTTCACTATAAAGTTTAATAACAATTATCCCAGAGATTATGAAATAGCATACCAAGTCAAAGACGTATTGAAAACTTCGTGCTTGTTTTCCATCACCATAAACTGCCATTGCTTGTTTGCGACTGGCCTGCAAAAAAGCAGAGCTATTTTACTAAATGTTAACATCCTAGGATCGTATGTGTTAACATACATGTAATTTGAATCATAGCTGTAAAAATTACTTTCATCTTCTGATGTGGCGTCTTCACTGCTGATAGCGGGAGTCACTGCCAGTGTAGTATCAGTTAAGGTGGCAATTGCCGTTGGTGAAGTTGCTACATTGTTTTCTTTTTTTTACCATCGTTGTTGAAGAATCCTTCAAGCTTGCGACCTCCAGATCATCCTTTTCTCTCAATTACATCAGTATTTAATGCTACACTACCTGCAGACCCATTTACTGTTCTTCACTTTCTTGCACACCAAGTTGAATAAATCATAAAACCCCAAAAGAACATCATTTAATTTGTGTTTAAAGTTTTGTAGTTTCAAAGCCTTGTAATTTCCATAGAATTTTACAAAGACATTCTATCAAATGCTCAAATAGAATGAGTTAACATAGTGACACTGGAAGGTTCAAAACTCAATAAATCAAGAAATTCTATCTAGCGTAAGCAAACAATTTGAAACTCACCATCAAAATGGGTTGCCGCCAAATTATAGACTTGCGATATGCCACCAATTTATACAAAGACAGATCAATGATTCACCATAAAACAATAAAAGACAGATCATATACAAATTATAGACTTGCGATATGCCACCAGTTTATTTAAGTACTTTTTGAAGAACTAAATTATAGAACTGGTGGATTAACCTTTTCATGTAAATGCTCCACAGCATGTGGGTCTCATGATGCAACTTTCATCCTTCAGATCCAATCTAATGGTTTTTACCTGGAGGAAGATCTGTCATTTATGTTCACTAAAAACATTAGGATCTTGATTATGAGAATGAACATTTTCATGGAGGCATTACAATGACAATATTTTATTTTTACACAACAAAATGCAGTTAGAAAATTACTAAAAGTGAACATGAAAGGAGAGAATAATACCATGTAGATGATCTTTAATTGAACCCATTGGCATGTACTCATATACCAAAATCCTGTTAACATGGTCCGCGCAATATCCAACAAACATATGTAAGTATAAGAATCGAAGAACAAAGTACCTAATAGAAGCCTCAAAATAAGAAACGATCAAAAGGGAAAATTAAAAGCCAATGAGGAGCCTTGGATTCCCGGAAACCCATGCCTACACTACACACACTCCCTAGGAGCCACCGTCGAACGAACAAACTTAATTAAAAGCCTTGGGAGCAGCCTTCAAAACCACTAACGCGTCGTCCTGGTCTACACGAACAATACACAATCGATAAAAATAGGGGTTTTGATTTATAAAAAAAAACCCAAATCGAATCAACGATTCAACAAAAACATGAATAAAACCTAAATCTACTTACAACATATACAATTGCTGATCAATTAAACAATATGCTGCTCAATTAAACAATAAGATTGATTAAAATAAAAAAAATACCAGTTAAATAATTTTAGGCGGCAAATGACAAATACCGGATTACATAAACATCGAAGAAAACATACCTGCAGAGAGTTCTTATGCTTGAGATCCAGGGATTTCTTAAGTTCTTATGTGACTGGAATTTAAAGAAACATCAGTTACCGCCATCATCCTTCTTCTGACAATCATCAAGACTTGGTCGTCGATTGATTAACAGATAAAACATAATATACATCAACAGAGAGATGGAGCGATGGAACATGCAAGATACATGAGAAGGAAATTAGGGTTTTAAGGATTGATTGAAGAGACTACGTATTGGAGAAGATTTGTAACTGATTGATTGAGAATTGAGTGGGTTTCCATATAAATAGAATTGAAGGAATTGAAGGAAAATAGAGAGAGGAGGAGAATGGCGCCTAAAATCCCAATTCTCTGGCCAAAGAGAATAGCCACATCAAAGTCAAATAGTCAACATTATTTTGCTTTAGTATAAGAGATAGATTTCTATGAGAACTTGCTATTTACATAATTACATTGTCATTTTTGTAAAAACATTTTCTAGCATGCAAATATCCTATATTTTTATGTTTTCAACCATTCAAGAAAAAATGTAAATAATATATACATGATATATCAGTTAATGTTATGAATTATTATCCATTTATGGTGTGACTATCCATTAGGATTCATCATTATGTTATGACTTTACATGTACTTAACTCCTTTTCTTTTAAGCCTATAAATAGAGGCATATGTGATCCATTCTATACATCAATAAAATATCCATTTCCCCAATCTCTCTTTCTTATCTCTATAATGTTAATAGGCTAGTTGTTTCAAACACATTATCAACACGACTTGTTTTTAGAGTTCGATCGTATTATCACAAGCGCCATTGTTTTGGATCACACCATCGTAAGGTATAATATATTTTCTAACCATTTTATCATTATTCATTATTTTCTCATACATGATCCATATTGTAATTCATACTATTTTGGGTTGTGTTAGAGACTTGTTCATACTATCCATCGTAAAGTCTACAAAAAAAATTGTTTTATTTTTATTCTTTTTTTATTACTAGAATCATAAAATGCTCTCAAAAGTTTAGTAGGGATAAAATCATAGCAAAATCTATATAATTAATTTATTAAACTTTACATAGTAATTTAGTTCCTGCTACTCCTTATAACATTCTGCTCGCAAAATAAAAATTAATCAAATGGTATCTCTTCTTTTTCTTCTTAAGGTTTAATTAAGTTTTAAAAGTTATCTTTTGCATTAGTTATTATTGGGAGACACAAGTTCGAAAGAGTAGTTACAATTTATATAAATAACAATCTAATATGAGAGAACAAACTTGTATGAAATGGTACGTCACTTTTATGAATACAATTGACAAAATAACTATAACAATTACCTTGGCGCCTCATATTGTTAAGCAAGTTAGGGAATCCATCAGATACATTTTTTTTATAATCTAACGAAAGACCTCCATCTAGTAATCATTAGTAAAAAAATAAATAAATAAATAAATAAAATAAAAATTCATTATGCACATCAGTACTCTTATTAAATTATTGTAGCTTTGAATCATTTAAAATATTTAATTAATTTAGATCGATTTACTACCCATATTCTATAACATTTATATTCCTTCATATGTTATAAGTATTTGTTAACAATATTACACATTATAATATAATGTTAAATACAATCATATTTAGTTTATGTTTATTTCGTGTATATACATTTCGGACGTGTACATGATTAACTAACACATTATTAACTACCCTTGATATATGAGTGGATATACTGTGTATTAATCTTTGTAAACAAAATTTAGAATTTAATGTGTAATCTCTAAACGCCTTAACACATAACTATTTTGTTAACCTTGTTTTTCTTTGTAGTCAATAATTGTTATCCCAAATATTCTTTAATTTGATTATAATTTTGAATAACATACATTAATCCGTGCATATTTCTTTAATATAGATAATCATGTCGAATCTTTCAAAGCTTGAGTTTATGGCTTTAGACATCACTGGAAAAATTATTTGTCATGGGCTTTGGATGCTGAAATCCATCTAAATGCCAATAACCTTGGGGAAAAAATTAAAGAAGGAAATAAAACGAGTACCCAAGATAAAGCAAAGGCAATGATTTTCTTACGCCACCATATTCATGAGTCATTGAAAAATGAATATCTCACTATCAAAGATCCAATCGTCCTATGGACCAATTTAAAAGAAAGGTATGACCATCAGAAAATAGTAATATTACCAAGAGCTCGTTATGAATGGATTAATTTAAGGTTGCAAGACTTTAAGTCTATAAGTAAGTATAACTCAACAATGTTTAGAATCACGTCACAATTGATTCTATGTGGTGAAAATATTACTGATAAGGAGATGTTGGAGAAAACATTCTCCACCTTTCACGCCTCAAACATTGTCTTGCAATAACAATATCGTGAAAGGGGCTTTACCAAATACAGTGACTTAATATCATGTTTGCTTGTGGCTGAGCAAAATAATGAGCTACTAATGAAAAACCATGAAACTCGTCTTGTTGGTACAACCCCATTCCCAGAATTGAATGTGGCAACATATAATGACCAAAGTGGAAGTCCGTGGTCGTGGCTATCAACGTGGGCGTGGTCGTGGACGTGCATATGGTTGGGGGAATTATCATGGTGTTCAATTCAAAAATAGAAGAACCCACCAGAAGTTGCATGATAATGAAAAGAAATCCAATGATGAAAGAGGTAAAAAGAAAAGTGGAACCTCATTGAATGCATGCTATTGATGTGGTGGTAACAACCACTGGGCTGGTACATGTCGTACATCCAGACACTTGGTAGAGCTTTACCAACAATCTATAAAAGACAAACAAAAAGGAATAGAGACAAATTTCACATATGAAGATGGAAATGTTGATGTCCCAAGTGGGGAAAAGGACCATACTAATGCAACTAATCTGGATTATGATGATTTCCTTATCAAGCAAGCTAATTTGGATTCTGGTGATATCGCTTACTCGCAACGCATCGCAACGATCAACGCACGAAACGAAACATCGAAAACCAACTCACCAAACCCATCCGATCGAACCGCCCTCCGATCCATTACTGCACACCGCCTCTTCTCCTCTCTTGCTTATAAATAGCACCTGTCACATCATGAGCAGTGATGTGACAGTTCCTCCTCCGACCAGCACGCACTTGGGCTATTTTCTCTCGATTTCTCACGATTCTTGTAAGTTTTCAACTCAAATCATGTACTTATATGATCTACACACACTTCTTCATCATTTTCACCATCAAATCTTAACTTTTCACCATGAAATCGGCTGATTTGGGCTGTTCTAGGGTGATGTCATCATGGGTTCTCATGAACTTCAAAGAGTGACCTCATTCCACCAAGAACAACTCAGATCCAAGAGATTCCAACATGTTTAAACGCTGATTTTATCGCAATTAAAACATTTTCAAACTGATTTAAGCTTCTTTCAACTCTTTTACACTCTTGTACATAAAACCGATAGGATCCGAGCTCATTCAGGCCTTCTACTCAGTCCTTAGTGAAGTGTCGGTCTGAGAGCGGATTCCTATCGAAGAGATGATCGACTGAATGGGTTGAACATGAATAACTATCAAGAATAGTTAATTCATCGGGCGGGGTGATTCCCATCCGATCGGATGGCTTGGACTTGATTGGGTTCCGTTGTTTGACACGTTGTCATACCGTCTCGGTCTAATCACAAAACTTTCCAAACTTAACGAACTTTTACAAGTTTCAGAACGAGCAGGCTACTGAACGGACCGCCGTCCGATCGGATTGCCATCCGGTCGAACGACAATCCGGTCAGATGACTTGTGACTTTCAACACTTGTGATATTCTCCAACACTTAAACTTTTTCACAAAATTTCAAAGGAGTTAGTTCAAACGAATCACCATCCGATCGGACGGCCATCCGCCCGGATGACCATCTGGCCGGATGACCTGATTGGTAGAAACACTTCATGTTTTATAAAATGCTACACCGAAAACTTCAAAGTCACATCATACACAAACACATCCATCCCAAACGAATGATAAACCGACCGAATGGCCATCCGACCAGATGACCATCCGTCCGGATTGTAATCCGTTCGGATGACCCTCCGTCACTCTATTCACTCGCTTCGTTTTACGCACTATTCATCGCTTACGCTATCATTCTGTAATCAGGCTAACTTTCCAGCGCTCCCTTCAATCCAAGAGAGTGTTTATTTACTAAACACAATCTATGAGTATGCTAGATCCCTTTTTGCTTTAAGCACTTTTGGGTGTTACATACGTTACTTATATCAAATCACATCGATCACACAACGCAAACACACTTTTATATGCTAACCGTTCTGCATGTTATACGTGTTACTCGATGAATGCTAGTATGTTATGTTTACACAGTGATTGTTGCCTGACACCTTAGCAACGATAGTGCTATAGTTTGGACTCAGCACCTATCGTGGACAGGGGTTGTTAAGTGTTTTTCTTCACGTGTCACAATGGTGATATGTGTTGCGCATTCTACAACTCGCAGTTATGTCTGTGCATATTTCATTGTTGATAACCTACTTGCTTTGCATTATACATGTTACATGATGGTTATACGTAAACTCGCTTTCGCTATCTATTATGCTATTAAACTTGTATGCTCACCTTTACACTATGTGTATTGACCTCTATTTTAACGTATGTACAGGTGTTTGAGATGCTAGGATGCTTGCTATGTGGAACCAAGTTAGGAAGAGTCTAGAAACAAAACAATTAATATTTTGAGTTGTCGAAACTATGATTTGTCTTTGGGATATCTATGTCTGTAATAACTGCTTTATTTGATAAGTTATGGTATGGGACATAATGTTAATTATCCGGTAATTTAGTTGTTATGGATTTCTCTTGGACGATCTGTTTCGCTCAGTGTCGCGCCCCGATGATTCCGCCATCGGTTGGGGTATGATAGATTGGTATCAGAGCCATAACTATAGGGAATTAGGCAAGACTCGACCTAGTCCAGGTTGATGTCTTAGAAACGACCTAGTCTATAGTCTAAGTACCAACAGACCGACTTGTGCAAGCCCGGTAGGGGTTTTGTACAAGCTTACTCGATATTCTCGTTCGAATTCACTCAACACCACACGTTTGCACGAACATCGCATACTACTGTTCCGCGTAAGATCAGCCTTTCTTAAGGCTGGCAACACACACAAACGAATGATCTGGTTGAGACTAGGTGTGAAAACCGCAAACTCTCGACCAAGTCGCTCGTTCGACTCGCACATTTTTTACTATAAACACGAGAATTCGCGTTGAATGAGGAGTGAAATCCATACTTCGACGTGATTCTCCCTATCTATCTCATGATTTTATCACACAAACAGGAATAGAGTGGCTGAGTTAGGGGTGAAACCCGAAACTTGCTGACTTATTCCGCTCTACATGTTGGTTCTACAAAATTCTCACCAAAATCTCGATGGATTCCAACGGCTCGAGTTGCGTAAATGACCGAAAGGCTGCATGCCATTCACCGTATGTCGGTGATAGAGCACAATCTACTAGGCCAAAGCGTGTGCTCGAAGTCCTTGAGAATAGTCGAATCACTTTGGCTGGTCAACGTCTGTCAAGCCAAGACAATCTATTTTCGATTTCAAACCGCAATCGCTGATTTTATGTGTTTCGATTCTGAGCCTGCAAACCACTGACTCTGTGATTTGTCGCTTTTTATGAGAATTTTATGTATTTATGTGGGTTTATATGTTTATTTGTTAGCGTTTTGTGATACTGATGGTTTCGATCTTATGCTTTCTGCTCCGCCAAACGCACACAACGTTAACAAATCGCATGCTACGTTAACGCTATACTACTCGATGTGCTACTCAATGTGTACTCGCTACTCGCACTCGCAACCCTCGATCGCTTTACGCCGATGTGAAAGATAGGTGAATACGTGCAATATATGTAGGCGAATACGTGCAAAATATAGTGGAATATGTGCTTATGTGGATTACGTGCTTCTATGCTCTATGTGCCTATGTGATCCTGTGAAGTTGTGCTTATGTGCCTACGTAATTATGTGCCTCTGTGATTATATGACGGATGTTTTATCATACGTTAGTTAAGCGCTGTGTGGTGAGACTGAGTGTATTGTCTAAATCTGTGACGATGTCTGTTGCAAACAATGTCGTCATTCGGATCTCACACTTCCCGAGCCTCTCGCTGAAACCATGAGGACAAACGCATCGCTGCTCTAGTCACAAAGCAGATGGCTAAGGTCATTCCGCAAATTGTCAGCGAGCTTCATGAAAACACTAGCAAGTCCTCCGAGGAATCAAGGACTGACTCACCTAAAGGTACTTCCAGCTTTAAGCAGTTTAAGGCCTGCGGCCCAAAGGACTTCACGGGCGAAGACGGACCAAGTGCTATGTTTCAATGGTTTAACTCAATTAAAGTCACGCTACGCCAGAGCGGATGTCCCGATCACCTACGCACTGTCAACGCAACAGGCGTCTTCCAGTCCCGGGCTTTGGATTGGTGGGCAGCCGAAAGGTACAAGCGTGGGAACGACGCAGCCTATGGGCTTACTTGGGATGAGTTGAAGGAACTCTTGATGAAGGAATTCTGCCCACCCCCACGAGCTCCAAAAGCTGGAGAACGGATTTTGGAACATCAAGTAGGATGGTGGCAACAACGCTGGTCTGACAGCTCGCTTTAAGCAGCTAAGTATCATTTGCCCAAGCTGTCGCAACCCCCGGCCCCTATATCCTGGGATTGGGCGGACACGAACTCAGATTAAGTGGTAT
Source organism: Helianthus tuberosus (assembly GCA_030545235.1). NCBI lineage: Eukaryota > Viridiplantae > Streptophyta > Magnoliopsida > Asterales > Asteraceae > Helianthus > Helianthus tuberosus. Next base: position 180,390,643 of record CM060366.1, read on the forward strand.
CATTTTTTATCATTGTTTGGCAGCGGAAATTTCATCAGGACCATAGTTAGGAAATATTTTATCAGAGTAAAATACCACATTTTTATATTAATAAACACATGGGTAAAACCCAAGTTTCTATTACAAATATGTTTATAGGGATACACCCTAATTTATTGAATTTAAAACATCATCTTTATTAGGTAACTTTTATAGCCACATTTTTCCAAGCCTTCAGTGCTCTCCAACTGGCTTCTAATTGGCTTTCACATTTTGTTACCTGAAACGCGTTTTAAAACATTTGTCAGTGGGAAATACTGGTGAGTGAATCCCAATTTAATTAAGAAGCATTTTATCTTTTAACAGTATTGAGAGGAATTACAATGTTTATATCTACACAATTACTCATTCAGTATTGTCAATCCTGACTGGTGGGTCATATTACACATTGGCTATCTCGTTGTCCAATGGTAACGTGTTCCACATTTTGTATACAAAACCCCAACATACCAGCAGTAATTGAAGAATTACAAAGACTCAATCACTGCTAATCACATTGTAAATTATTCAAGGTTTTGTAAAAACAACTTGCAAAAAGGTTTACAAAAAGGAGATTACTCACATTGCTACTTTAGACTTTTCTTGGTGGATTGCTGGTTATAATCTATTAATTAAACAATGCACGTGTGTTAGTATAATAACCCAATATTTACATTAGTTATACCCTCCCCGAGACAGAACTCCAACGACTACGTCGGGCAGAGCCTCGACAGCCGTTACGGAGCACTAGATCAATCGGGCAGCGTATCTAATACGTAAACGGGGGTTAAAATACTTACAACGAGGTAGAACTTCGCTATTTTAGTGGGTATAATACCCGATTATAGTGTCTACACTACAGAAATTTGAGAGAGAATTCGAGGGAATGAGCGACGGAAATGAACAGCCGATGCTCCCAATTTATAGGAGCTGATTTGAGCTTCCTCGCGGCCCGCATAAGAACACAAAGGGGCCTTCGTGGCCCGCGACATAGGGTACGTAGGGCCTAGCTTGGCCCGGTCATGGGCTTAGCTTCGACACGAGTTATGCCTCGTGGCAGCTCAGGGTGCCGCCTGGTGGGTTAGCTGTCGCGGTCCGCGTAAGACGAAGAGGCAGTCTTCGCGGCCCGCCAGAGACTTCTGGATTTTGTTTTTATTTAAATTAAATAAAATTAAAGGTATTTAAGGCCATTTCTCGTATACGGAACGTATTTTAAGACATTGAAGTGTTCTAAATATTTTAGGGGTGTCGGAAATATTTTAGGAGGGTTGTTATATCCTCCCCACCTTATTTTAGAACTCGTCCTCGAGGTCTACTGGAATAGGTGTGGATATTTCCTCTGCATCTCTGATTCAAGCTCCCAAGTGTACTTTGGTCCTCTCTTGGAATCCCATTTTACTTTGACTAAAACTAATCTCTTGTGTTTAAGATTCTTGACTTTCCTGTCTTCAATTTGTAGAGGCGTTTCTATGAATTTGAGCTTCTCATTTACCTCTATGTCCTTAAGAGGTACCACTAATGTTTCATCGGATAAACACTTTTTGAGATTACATACATGAAATACATCATGTATTCCTGCCATTTCCTCTGGCAGTTGTAGCTGATAAGCTACTGGTCCTATTCTTTTAATAATCTCAAAGGGTCCAACATACCTGGGGCTTAGCTTTCCTCTTTTGATGAATCTTACCACTCTTTTCCAAGGAGAAACTTTAAATAAGACTTTGTCTCCTACCTGAAATTCCAACGGTTTTCGCCTGTTATCAGCATAGCTTTTCTGACGATCGCGTGCTGGTTTTAGTCGTTCCTTGAGTTGAATAATCTTGTATGTTGTCTCTTGTACTATTTCTGGTCCAGATAATTGCTTTTCTCCAATTTCCGCCCAACAGACTGGGGTTCGGCACTTTCGTCCATAAAGTGCTTCGAATGGTGCAACATTGATACTGGTATGATAGCTGTTGTTGTAGGAGAATTCTATTAATGGTAAGTGATCGTCCCAATTTCCTCCGAAATCAATTACACAAGCTCTAAGCATATCTTCCATTGTCTGAATCATCCTTTCGCTTTGCCCATTCGTTTGAGGATGATAAGCGGTGCTTAGATTTAGCTTGGTTCCCATTGCTTTTTGGAAACTTGTCCAAAAATGAGAAGTAAAACGGCTATCTCTATCAGAAACAATTGATAAAGGAATTCCATGTAGTGAAACTATTTCATTTACATACAACTTGGCTAGTTGTTCCATACTGGAAGTTTCCTTCATTGCTAAGAAATTAGCCTGTCTACAATTACCCAAATTGTATCATTACCTTTTCTTGTCTTGGGTAGTTTAGTAACAAAGTCCATTGTTATCAATTCCCATTTCCATACAGACATTTCCAATTGCTGTAACAAACCTGAGGGTTTCTGGTGTTCAGCTTTGACCCGTGAACAAGTTAGACACTTGGCAACATAAGCTGCTATATCCTTTTTCATTCATATCCACCAGAAATTCTTTCTTAAGTCTTGATTTTATCACTTCCAGGATGTATCGTATATTTAGACTTATGGGCTTCTTCTAATATTCTGTTACGTAGGTTTTCTAGTTTAGGTATCCAAATTCTTTTCTGATGGAATCTCCAAATTCCATCTGTTCCTTGTTCTAATTCTTTAATCATTCCCTTCAATTTTTCAGTATCATCCTTGATTACTGATTCCTGTGCCTTTCTAATCTGTTCATTTAAATCTATCTGCAGATTTAAATTAAGAGGACGTACTCGTTTTGGCTTTTCGTGATATTTTCGACTTAAAGCATCGGCTACTACATTAGCTTTTCCTGCTTGATACTGGATATTACAATCGTAATCACTTAGTATCTCCATCCAACGTCTTTGTCTCATGTTTAAGTTATCTAGATGCGTAGGCTATAACCTTTTGACGTTGCATTAACACACATCCATAACCTAATTTAGAAGCATCACAATAAACTACAAAATCTTCAGTTCCATCTGGTAATGCTAGTATGGGTGCGTTGGTTAATCTTTGCTTAAGGATTTTAAAGGCTTCTTCTTGTTTTGGTCCCCATTCAAACTTAACAGACTTACAAGTTAGTTTCGTTAAGGGAATGACTATTCTAGAAAAATCTTAGATGAATCTTCTATAATAACCGGTGAGTCCTAGAAAACTTCTAACCTCTGTTGGTGATTCAGGGGTTTTCCATTTAGTAATTGCTGCAATCTTTGTGGGATCTACATGAATTCCTTCATGATTGACTAAATGTCCAAGAAACTGCACTTCCTCTAACCAAAACTCACACTTTGAGAATTTAGCATAAAGCTTTTCTTTTCTCAGCAAATTTAGAAGTGCATGCAGATGCGCTGCATGTTCCTCTTTACTTTTAGAATAAATTAGAATATCGTCTATAAGGACAGTTATGAATTTATCCAAATATGGGTTACATATTCGGTTCATCATGTCCATAAATGCGGCTGGGGCATTGGTTAAACCAAATGGCATGACAGTAAATTCATAATGGCCATACCTGGTTCTAAAAGCGGTCTTAGGAATGTCCTCTTTCTGTACCTTTAATTGATGATATCCTGAACGTAAATCGATTTTAGAAAAGAATCGAGCTCCTTGTAATTGATCAAACAGATCATCGATTCTCGGTAATGGGTACCGATTTTTAATTGTGACTTTATTCAATTAACGGTAATCAATGCACATACGCATTGACCCGTCTTTCTTTTTGACGAATAAGATCGGTGCTCCCCAAGGCGATGAACTTGGATGTATAAATCCCTTTTCCAAGAGTTCGTCTAACTGCTTCTTCAACTCTTGCATTTTTCTCTATCTAGCGGTTGTCCTGGTAATTCTTTTGGAAATATATTTGAAAATTGAGATACTATAGGGATATCTTTTAATTCCTTTCCTTTAGTGTTAATGATTATGGAAATCATATACACTAATGATCCTTTTCTAGCATAACTTGCTGTTTTCATCACAGAGATAAATTTTGTGGATCTAGTGGGCTTATCTCCTTTAATTGTGATCTTTTCACCTTTTGGTGAATTTACTTGTATTGACTTTTGATCACATAGAATACTGGCTTTATTGGCTATTAACCAATCCATTCCTAATACAACATCAAATCCTGCCAGATTCATTGGGTAAAGGTTTGCAATAAACTTTTGATTTATAAATTCTATTCTTGCTCCCTACAAGATTTCGGTAATCTTAATGGTTTCTCCATTTGCTGTTTCTACTAAACATTCTTGTTGGAGTTTAGTTAATGGTTGATTGAGAAGTTTGCAAAATGAAGTATTAAAAAAACTTTGGTTCGCACTAGAGTCAAATAATACCTTGGCAAAAACATCATTAACTAAACACGTACCGGCAATCACGTCCGGAATCATTTTGGCTTCTTCTGCAGTCAGAACAAATGCTCTAGCATTCTTAGTAGTCTTGTTGTTTGTTGTTGGAGCTAATTTCGGACAATTTGGCTTGATATGACCTTGCTCTCCACAATTGTAGCATATCTTATTGGTGGGTTTCTTCCTGCAGTCTTCTTCCTTGTGTCCAGATATTTTGCAAAAATTGCAGTATATGGAGCATCTCCCAGAATGCTTCCTTTTGCAATACTTACAGTAAGGTGCAAAAGTAGAACCTACATTTTTCCCACGGTTGGAATTACCGTAGCGAAATTCTTGGGTAAGCTTTTGAGCTAGGTTCTTCCTTTGGTTTTCTTCTTGGGTACGTACCAGTTCATTTGTCAAGGTATTTGCCAGTTCTACTGCTTCTTCTATGGCTTGTGGTCTAGCTCCCTTGACTACATGTCTAATTTCACTGATTAATCCCCAGATGTAACATGATATTAACACTGGTTCAGGTGATGCTAGGGTTGGCACTATTCTAGCATATTCGAAGAATGTAGTAGTGTAACCCTTACTATCTACTCCTGTCATTCTTAGATTTAAGAATTTATTTGCTATCTGTTCCTTTTCATTGGGAGGACATAATTTCCTTTCTATCATATTCTTAAATTCATTCCATTCCATACCATAAACCCTGTCACTTCCTCTAGATTGGAGGATTGTGTTCCACCATTCTAACGTTGCGTTTTTAAAAAGATTGGAGGCAAACATTATTTTATCTTCTTCTGCGCACTTGCTTATTTTTAAGACTGCCTTAGTCTTTTCTATCCAGCGTAGAGCTGCAATGGCCCCTTCATTGCCAGAGAATTCTATTGGTTTACAGGACCATAATTCTTTGTAAGAGCATCCATAAGACATGGTTCTTCTTCTTTTTGGAATTGGCATTTGAAAAATGGGTCCATTGTGCACGCTGTGACTAAGTTCAGTATGGGTTCGTTTACTCCCATTATCACTTTTATTATTATCCGTGTCCCTAACATTTTGGATAATAGCTGGCATGGCATCTCTAATTCCTTGGGTTACAATGTGCCGAATTTCACTGTTATTTATTTGATTTTCATTATTCTGGTTTTCCGGATTTGCTGCGTCGGCCATCTGGATTTTAAACAATTACCAAGTATTAATATCGCATAAAAATATCCAATGCAACAATCACACAACAAGCATGTTGATCCAAAATCGTCGAACATTGCGACTTACTCTATTTTATATTATGCATCTATATTTATTACAAATACATCTGGAACTAAGATACGATACTAGTATGCATCACTAACCACAAGATGGTCTATACTACAATATATTATTATTATTATTATTATTATTATATATATAAATTTTTTTTCAACATACACACACTTATATATATATAGGGGATGGATCATGAGAAAACTAGTTTAAATGAGAAAACAAAAAAACTAACTAAAAAAGCCTAAAAAACATACCAATTTTTTTTTTAATTTTTATAAAAAAATCGCAGCTTTTTATGCATGGAAAAAAAAATTTCAAAAAAATAAAAAATAAAAAAAAAGTTTTTTGTTGTATTGCACATGTGTAATACTACACATGTGTAGTACACATACACATGTGCAGTACAACAAACATTTTTTTTTCGAATTTTTTTTTATATATAAAAACTAGCGATTTTTTTATAAAAAATTGTAATATATATATATATATATATATATATATATATTATTAGTGATAGGGGTTCATCCAAAACTCCATATTACGCTCGTCATATTTCCAGACGAGTCGTTCCCCTATTTGTCTCATCCTCTCACTTCCTTCTAATATCTCCTCACCAAAGGTTCAGAGTTCTTGCACATTCTCAGTGCTCATGGGTGGTGCAGGTGTTGGTATGGGATCTGGGTATTGTGGCATCTGTTCCTCTCGTGGGTATGGATTCTCTAGAATCTCCTTGATGTATTGGTCATTATCATAATATGGGTCTAGGGGATCCAAATCGGGATAGGGTCCTACTAGGTCTTGCATGGGCTCCTCTTTGGGGATTGGGTAATGTTGCTGGTAATCCCTATGGTCGTCAAACCATGGGTCATAGTCTGGAGGAGGGGGTGCATGTACCCTAGGAATCTCAGCTGGGTTTAGTTCAATTTCCATGGGTTGTGTGGGAAATAGTGGCAAAGGATGAGGTACTATGAGTTGTTCTAGATTAGGGTTGGCAGCGGTAGTAGCTAAAATGTGGAAATTAGCTAGTCTTCCATTGAGGATATCCTGGGTTTGCGCATTTATTTCTCTATTGGCAGCTGCTAAGGCCCGCTGTTGTTGCATTTTTCTCATCCTCTTTCTACGTTCATGGGCTCCTCTGCTGAACCATCCTCTTTTCTTAGGAGGGAATGGCTCCTCAGATTGAGCCTTGAACACGAAAATTCCTTCTTCGGTATCAGCCGAATACCCCGAGGGGGTAGGCTGTGAAGAGGTACCTTCGTCCCTAGGTGAACCGGACAGTTGACGATAAGCGTCTGAAGGTCCTTGGCCACTCATGCTGTAAACTAACAAATTGTCAAATAACACAAAATAATAATCTACACGTATGCACATAGTCTCATTGATTATTTCCTAACAAAATTGATAATTCAATTGTCAGCAGAACACTTCTTTGGCTGAAATTAGTGGCTGTGGCTCTGATACCACCATCTGTCGCAACCCCCGGCCCCTATATCCCGGGATCGGGGGGACACGAACTCAGATTATGTGACACCTGGGTCACTGCGACCATCAAACAAATACTATATCAATGAAATATTTTATTTCATACTTGGGATTTGTATAAATATGTGTATCTTTTGCACATATCAATTCTTGTTCGATTTGAAGCTCTAAATCGCTTTCTGGAAGGTTATACGCGCACTGATGCGTAAATATAACCAGTTTAATGCAACGAACACTCCGGAATAGTGAAATAGGCTTAACATACCTTAAATAACCTTTACATAACTTAGAAATAAGTTTTGAAGGCTTTGGTATGGCAAAATCAAGTTAAATCGCTTACCGGGACTAAAGTTGACAAACTGCGAAAGTATGCCAATTTGAACTGTAACAGACTTTCTGGAACATGACCATAAGTTAAACACACCTTAAATATCCTTTATATAGCTTAGAAATAGGCTTTGAGGGGTTCGGTGTGCTAAAATAAACTTTTGGGTCATTCAGGGACTAAAAGCGTCAAAAAGTGCACAAGTTTGCATTTTTCGCGCATAACTTACGTTCTGAATACATCCGGACATCCAAAAATTTATGTAAGCACTAAAATATTTTATTTTAGTGTTTGGCATAAGAAAAATCCATTCGTCGCGTCATTTGGATCATTTTTCGCGCTTATGCGCATTCCGTCGTAATTAAGCGAACATCGCGTTCGTACGACCAAACGAACCAACATCCGACATATTTTTGAGCATGTTTCATGTCCACAATGTTTAGGAATCATTTTAGGGCCTTAACGTTGGCTTAACGGGCCTTAAACGTGTCGAAATGAGCCTTAAACACCAACAGGGACTGAAACTGTCATTTTTCAAACTTATTTCTGATCAGACAAGGCCAGGCGGCCCGCCTGAGTTTTGTGTGTATCCTGACGCGGGCGGCGTCAGCCTCCCAGATCAGATAAGATCGATTTGTCAGCAGATTACAGCTGTTTAACTCACAACCACAAACCCACACTTGCCCTTTCAGCTCATTAGGGGCCATTTTTAGTTACCACAACTTACCAACAAGTGTACGCACGAGATTCGATCACGTTATTCAAGAAACGATCGTAACGGTTCGGGAAAAACTATAAATACCCCACCCCCATTTGCTTCAAACTCACAAGAATCTGATAAAAAAGACTCTAAGTTGGAACCATTGTTTCATACCTGAGTTATTTTGATCTAGATTAGCATTCGGGGACCCTTCGTAAGTATTCCTTCGTTCTTTTATTGCTTTTCGAGTCCGAAAGTCAAACTTTGTTTGACTTTCTGCATTGACCAGTTTATGGTCAATGCGAAGTTCGTTTGAACTTCGCAACGTGATTGTAATCACGATGGTTATAGTCCCTTGTGACTATGCCTACTGATTACCACGTTGTCTAGGGTCGTAAGGGTAAGCGATCTAATAAATCGCTCATACCTTCGAACCCGACCCATTTGGTCGATCATTAGGATCCGACCAAATACATTAGGTGACCATAGTAGGTAGGGAATAACCTTCCGAGGTTATACCTTATGGTCACGACGTTTAAGTAGTTGTATGATAGGTAGTTTATATGCCTTAGGTAAATTACCAAAATACCCCTTTGATGCCAAAATTCATTATAAACATATGTGACATAACTTTTGACATCTAAACTGATTTGGCGACAATATTAGGCATGTTAAGGCATATTCTACTTGTCATAGGACTAGTTAGGCGGTCCGAACACGTTTCACGCGAACGACGCGTTAAAGTAGCATAAGCTACCTAAACGGGTCGTAAGCACTTAGGTTAGGTTTCATTTAGTATGTAGGCTTTGTTAAACCATATGACACGAGTCTCCATACTCGTTTGGTTTACGAACCCTCATTCTATCTAAATCCTCCGATTTAGGTCCGGTTTATTAACATAGTTACCTATATTAGGTGCCGTTTGATTTCCGTGATCTCTAGCATTGCTTGGTGGTTATCCTAGGACTTCTGAGCAATCTCAAGTGAGTACATAGACCCCTCTTTTACTATTTTCCAAACATTTTGGGGTGGAACACATGTGCCTACTTGTTACTTTCATGCTTTCCTGTTTTTACATCATATACTTCCTATGTTCATTAGTACATTTATAGTACATGATTTCATTACATTTTATGCTATGTATGCCCATTGCGTGCGTACTTAGTACATTGTTTTACATTTACATTTTATGCTATGTATGTCCATTTGTTGCATACTTAGTACAGTTGTTTTCATAACATGTTTACATTTTGGTATGACATTTGGGTTGTTTACAATGGAACAATACATTCATTAACATTAGCTACGCCGTTCGTTAGTAGGTAGTGGTACCATAGGAATTGACAACTCCCGTTCCTGAAATCCTGGGTAGGTTTGGATTGGAAGGAATGACCGAATTCGATATACATAACTTAGATAAACCTTTAAATTGTTTAAGGGTTTATCGCCACAGTCTCAAGGCTTGGATGTATGCATTTTCACAACACCGCATAGATTTTCGTATCAGTATAGCATGCATTTCCACAAAACATAGCTTTGATTTAAACCATGTTTTACTTCAATACTTTGTTTTTGTGCATATGGTTTAGTTGATATATTTCACTAGCCATACATATCATTTTGGTTACACATTACATGATTTACATTTGACACATAAACATTATTGACATTGGTTATACATTACATGATTTACATTTTGACATAAACATTTTGACATATTATTCAATACATTTGGCAATTGGTTTAAACATAAACATCTTACGTTGTTGGTTTGGTTTAAGTAAGTGATTTAAGTAACGAGGTGTGTGTAATATGATACAAGCATGGTGGATACGCCGCTGGTACTTCCTATATATAAGTGATTGTATGGTATTACATATCATAGCGTTATTTGAATCATTTCAATTTGGACATATAACATGTTATACAAATAACATACTTTTCACAATACACTGTTTTACAAACAACTTAATTTGTACAAAATCATTTCACATGGTTATCCACTTAACCATGTATTATTCTTTTATACATATATATCATTTGGTTTATTTATCACTTTTCAAATGCTTTACAAGACAAAGCAAATTACAAGGTTCATGACTAAACATTTTCTTAAACAATAAGTCATGAATCCTATTTTCATAAACCTATGTATCTCACAGGCATTTTTATGCTGACGTACCTATTTTCACATGTGTTTCAGGATATGATGCATAGGATTTATCAAGATACACTTAGGCGGACTTGGGCCTTAGCGACAATAAAAGATGCAAGACTAGTTATTTATGTTATGTTTCTTTGATTGTCAAGACATTGTAACTACTTTAATAAATAAAACAATATTTAAATTTCCATGTGTTATGAAACAATGATTCTGTTACAACACTCCCCGATGTTTCCGCCACATTTTGTTGTTCTACGTGGTCGGGGTGTGACAGATTAAGTGGTATCATTGTTTGCCAGCGGAAATTTCATCAGGACCGTAGTTAGGAAATATTTTATCAGAGTAAAATACCACATTTTTATATTAATAAACACATGGGTAAAACCCAAGTTTCTATTACAAACATGTTTATAGGGATACACCCTAATTTATTGAATTTAAAACATCGTCTTTATTAGGTAACTTTTATAGCCACATTTTTCCAAGCCTTCAGTGCTCTCCAGCTGGCTTCTAATTGGCTTTTACATTTTGTTACCTGAAACGCGTTTTAAAACATTTGTCAGTGGGAAATACTGGTGAGTGAATCCCAATTTAATTAAGAAGCATTTTATCTTTTAACAGTATTGAGAGCAATTACAATGTTTATGTCTACACAATTACTCATTCAGTATTGTCAATCTTGACTGGTGGGTCATATTACACATTGGTTATCTCGTTGTCCAATGGTAACGTGTTCCACATTTTGTATACAAAACCCCAACATACCTGCAGTAATTGAAGAATTACAAAGACTCAATTACTGCTAATCACATTGTAAATTATTTAAGGTTTTGTAAAAACAACTTGCAAAAAGGTTTACAAAAAGGAGATTACTCACATTGCTACTTTAGACTTTTCTTGGTGGATTCCTGGTTATAATCTATTAATTAAACAATGCACGCGTGTTAGTATAATAACCCAATATTTACATTAGTTATACCCTCCCCGAGACAGAACTCCAACGACTACGTCGGGCAGAGCCTCGACAGCCGTTACGGAGCACTAGATCAATCGGGCAGCGTATCTAATACGTAACCGGGGGTTAAAATACTTACAAGGAGGCAGAACTTCGCTATTTTAGTGGGTATAATACCCGATTATAGTGTCTACACTACAGAAATTTGAAAGAGAATTCGAGGGAATGAGCGACGGAAATGAACAGCCGATGCTCCCAATTTATAGGAGCTGATCTGAGCTTCCTCACGGCTCGCGTAAGAACACAAAGGGGCCTTCGCGGCCCGCACATAGGGTACGTAGGGCCTAGCTTGGCCCGGTCATGGGCTTAGCTTCGACATGAGTTGTGCCACGTGGCAGCTCAGGGTGCCGCCTGGTGGGTTAGCTGTCGCGGTCCGCGTAAGACGAAGAGGCAGTCTTCGCAGCCCGCCAGAGACTTCTGGATTTTGTTTTTATTTAAATTAAATAAAATTAAAGGTATTTAAGGGCATTTCTCGTATACGGAATGTATTTTAAGACATATTGGAGCGTTCTAAATATTTTAGGGGTGTCAGAAATATTTTTGGAGGGTTGTTATACAAGTCAGGTGGCAACACCTGTCACACCCCGACCACGTAGAACATACAAAACGTGGCGGAAATGTCGAGGAGTGTTGTAACAGAATTAATGTTTCAAATCCATGGCAATTGAAGTTTCGTTTTATTAAACAAACATGAAAGTTACATTGTTCTAAACAAGAAATAAAGAATATATAACAAAAATTAACTAGCTCTTGTCTCGTTTTAAGTCACTAAGGCACAGGTCCGCCTAAGTATGTCCTGATAAGTCCTATGCTTCATCTCCTGAAAACACATGTGAAAATAGGTACGTCAGCATAAAAATGCCGGTGAGATACATAGGTTTTGTGAAAATAGAATTCATGACTTATGTTTGAGAAAATGTTTAGTCATGAACCTTGTAATTTGCTTTGTCTTGGAAATCATTTGAAAAACAATAAGTTCAGATGATATGTATAAATAAGTGAAATAATGTATGGTTAAATGAATAACCATTTAAGATGAGTTTGTATAAGATAAGTTGTTTGTAAAACAATGTCTTGTGAAAAGTATGTTATTTGTATAAAATGTTCTATGTATCAAACTGAAATGATTTAAATAACGCTACGACATGTAATACCATACAAACACTTATATATAGGAAGTACCAGCGGCGTATCCACCATGTTTGTATCATATTACACACGCATCGTTACTTAATCACTTAATCAAACCAAACCACCAATATAGAATGTCTATGTTTAACAATTGTAGAAATGTTTATGTATGGTAAGTAATGTAAAGTTAAACGAATAACCTTATAGTAGCATATCAAAAGTATACTTTGGATTTGTAAGTAACATATTAAACTATGTTTTGGTTTCATAAGTAACATATCAAAATATGCTTTGGATGTGATAAATAACATATTAAACTATGTTTTTGGTTTAGTAAGTAACATATCAAAATATGCTTTGGATGTGATAAATAACATATTAAACTATGTTTTAGTTTAGTAAATAACATATCAAAATATGCTTTGGATAATTAACAAAATAAATATGTTGGTTTTGTACAATACCACACATGAGAGTATATCAAAATATACTTTAATAGTGTGATTTAAGAATTCAATCAGACCTGGTGCATCAAAATACACCTTTGAGACTATAGAAATACCACAAAGGCAATCCCTATTTGGATGGAGCAACAAATTGGTTTCAGACATTCCATAACAACAGGAATGGGGTGTCAAATCCTATAGCGCTATATCATACTAACAATCGGTCTGGTGAACATAAAATAAGTACAATTCAACAATTTATTTTATGTTCTTTGAGAAATCAATGTTTAAACCATAGATAGTCATTTAGTTTGTCAAATGATAAGTAATAACATGTATAAACAAATGTCAAAATGTAAGCATGTGATGAAATCATCTGTACTAAGTAATGCACACAATGGGCACACGTAGCATGAAATGTAATGTAAAACTATGTACTAAGTACGCACTCAATGGGCATACATAGCATAAATGGTAATGAAATCATGTACTATAATGTACTAACGAACATAGCAGGTATATGATGTGAAAACTTGGAAAGCATGAAAGTAACAAGTAGGCACATGTGTTTCACCCCAAAACAGTTTGGAAAACAGTAAAAGAGGGGTCTATGTACTCACTTGAGATTGCTCAGTTGTCTAAAGATGACCACCAAGTAATGCTATAGATCACGGAATCAAACGGCACCTAATATAGGTAACTATGTTAATAAACCGGACCTAATTCGGAAGACTGGGTAGCATTAGGGTTTGTAAACCAAATGAGTGTAGGAACTCATATGATATGGTTTAACAAAGCCTACATGCTAAATGAAACTTAACCTAAGTCTTATCGACCCATTACGACCCGTTTAGGTAGCTTATGCTACTTTAACGCGTCGTTCGCGTAAAACGCGTTCGGACCACTTAACTAGTCCTATGACAAGTGTTATATGCCTAAACATGTTACATAATCAGTTATGTGACAAAAGTTTAGGTTACATATGCTTAATTACCAATTATACATCAAAAGGGTATTCTGGTAATTTACCTAAGGCATATAAACTACCTATCATACAACTACTCAAACGATGTGACCATAGGGTATAACCTCGGAAGGTTATTCCCTACCTACTATGGTCACCTAATGTATTTGGTCGGATCCTAATGATCGACCAAATGGGTCGAGTTCGAAGGTATAGGCGATTTATCAGATCGCCTACCCTACGACTCTAGACAACGTGGTAATCAGTGGGCATAGTCCCAAGGGACTATGACCAACGTGATTACACTCACGTTGCGAAGTTCAAACGAACTTCGCATTGACCATTACTGGTCAACGCTGAAAGTCAAACAAAGTTTGACTTTCTGACTCGAAAAGCAATAAAATAAGGAAAAGAACGAAAGAATACTTACCCAGGGTCCCCGAATGCTAATCCCGATCCAAGAACTCAGGTATGAAACAATGGTTTCAACTTAGAGCTCTCAAATCAGAATTCTTGTAAGTTTTAAAGCAATGGGGGGTGGGGTATTTATAGTATTCGGGTAACCGTTAAGATCATTTCATGGAATAACGTGATTCGATCACATCCGTACACTTGTTGGAAGGTTATGGAAGCTAAAATATGATCTTATCAGCTGACTAAGCGAATTAGAACATGTGGTGGAGGATGGAACAGCTGCAAACAGGCTGTGAAATACACTGCATCTGGTCTGCAGACCCCTAGCGCACCGCTACGTTAAAAGTGTAGCGCACCGCTAGGCCCTAGTTTGGCAGAATTACACTTTTGGTCCCTGTATTGCAATCAGCCCATTTTCGACACGTTTAAGGCCCGTTAACCCCATTTCAAAGCTCTAAAATGAAGTTAAAGTATAGGGAACTTAAAACATGTTCAAAAATATCTCGGATGTCGGTTCGTTTGGCCGTACGAACGCGATGTTCGCTTAATTACGACGGAATGCGCATAAGCGCGAAAAACGAACCAAATGACGCGACGAATGGATTTTTCTTATGGCGAACACTAAAATAAAATATTTTAGTGCTTACATAAATTTTTGGATGTCCGGATGTATTCAGAACGTAAGTTATGCACGAAAATGCAAACTTGTGCACTTTTTGACACTTTTAGTCCCTGAATGACCCAAAAGTTTATTTTAGCACACCGAACCCATTAAAGCCTATTTCTAAGCTATGTAAAGGATATTTATGGTGTGTTTAACTTATGGTCATGTTCCGGAATGTTCGTTACAGTTCAAATTGGCATACTTTCGCAGTTTGTCAACTTTAGTCCCTGTAAGCGATTAAACTTTGATTTCACCACACCAAACCTTCCAAAACTTATATCTAAGTTATGTAAAGGTTATTTAAGGTATGTTAAGCCTATTTCACTATTCCGGAGTGTTCGTTGCATTAAACTGGTTATATTTACGCATCAGTGCGCGTATAACCTTCCAGAAAGCGATTTAGAGCTTGAAATCGAACAAGACTTGATATGTGCAAAAGATACACATATTTATACAAGTCCAAAGTATGAAATACAATATTTCATTGATTTGGCATTTGTTTGATGGTTGGAGTGACACAGGTGTTACAACACCTGAAATGACGATCAAGAAAGACATCCGTGCTTTACCGGATTGTGTTGCTGATTTCGTTTAAGCTGTGAAGACGACAACTATCGAAGAAACTTACCTACTCGCTGCCGAGATCAATGACAAGCGAGTATTGGCTGGTTACTTTGATAAACCCACCAAGAGTCTTCACCAAGTTACCGCTGCTCCCACCGCTGAAACCGCCACACCGCAAACTTCCAAGTCTTCATGCCGCAAGAGAAAGGACAACAACAAGAACTGTGCTGTCACCGCCGCTCCACTCCAAGCTGTACCTGCTCAACCGCAACCTCAGAACTGCCAAGTAGCGGCGCCTGTGACCAATGCACCGCTAGCCAAGCGTGCATATACTGGTTCACACCCGCTCTGCCCTACTTGTACCTATCATCACCCAGTTGGAATCGCATGCCGGTTTTGTGTTCACTGCAACCTGTACGGCCACGTTACTGCTATTTTCCGTACCGGTCCTCGCCAAGCTCTGGCCCCAGTTCAAGCTCCTGCTCTACCAGCTCCTCAGGGTCGACAAGCAGCTCCTGCTCCCGCTGCTCACGCAAGAGCCTGCTTTGCGTGTGGTGATCCCAACCACTTCACAAATGTCTGCCCAAACAGAGTGGTGAAGCAAGAGCCATAGCAGCAGCAGCCGCCAGCACCGGAACAACACCAACACCAACAGCAGCAGCAGCCAGCTCTGCAAGCAGCCTGCGGGCGAGTCTTCAACATCAACGCCCGTCAGGCTCAGGCAGACAACAACGTGGTTAATGGTATGTTTCTCGTAAATGGTATATATGCTTTGTGTTTGTTTGATACTGGAGCTGATAACTGTTTTGTATCGTTCAAATTCGAAAGGCTCCTAAACCGTAAACACGTTAATCTCCAATAAAGATTCGATGTAGAAGTTGCCACTGGAAGAACCGTCACTATTAGTTCCGTTCTGCGTGACTGTACTCTTGAGCTCAACAGTCACATTTTCCCGATCAACCTTATCCCGATGCAACTTGGTAGCTTTGATGTCATAGTAGGCATGGATTTCCTTCGGGAGAATCATGCTGAAATTGTTTGCTTCGATAAAATGATTCGTTTCTCTCTCGCTAATGGTGATCAATTATGTGTTTATGGCGAAGTCGCTTCGAAGAAGTTACAACTCATGTCGTGTGTCCAAGCTAGCAAGTATCTCCGCAAGGAATACCAAGCTTTCTTAGCACACATCGTAGTAGCGGTGAAAAAGGAAGTTAAGGCAATGGATAAGGTGCCCGTGGTTCGTGATTTTCCTAACATCTTTCCTGATGATTTGCCTGGTTTACCGCCCACTCGTGATATCGATTTTCGAATCGACCTCATTCCTTGATCAAATCCTGTTGCAAGAGCGCCTCATCGTCTCGCTCCTTCGGAAATGCATGAACTCTCGAGTCAGCTCCAGGAACTGCTTGATAAAGGCTTCATTCGCCCTAGCATCTCTCCATGGGGCGCACCTGTCCTTTTCGTCGAAAAGAAGGATGGATCATTCCGGATGTGCATCGACTACAGGGAATTGAATAAGCTTACCATCAAGAATCGTTATCCCTTACCTTGAATCGATGATTTGTTTGATCAGTTACAAGGTGCTACATGTTTCTCGAAGA
This sequence comes from Helianthus tuberosus, assembly GCA_030545235.1. Classification (NCBI taxonomy): domain Eukaryota; kingdom Viridiplantae; phylum Streptophyta; class Magnoliopsida; order Asterales; family Asteraceae; genus Helianthus; species Helianthus tuberosus. Next base: position 180,407,728 of record CM060366.1, read on the forward strand.
TTGATTTACGCTCAGGCTATCACCCGTTACGAATCTAGGAGGAAGATATACCCAAAACCGTTTTTCGAACCCGATACGGTCACTACGAGTTTGTTGTTATGCCATTTGGTCTAACTAACGCTCCTGCAGTCTTTATGGATCTAATGAGTCGCGTGTGTAAACCCTTTCTCGACTGTTTCGTCATCGTGTGCATCGATGATATCCTGATCTATTCCAAGTCAAAAACCGAACACGCGCAACATCTCTGTTTGTTTCTTGAACTACTCCAGGGAAACCGTCTCTATGCCAAATTCTCCAAGTGTGAATTCTGGCTTGAGGAGGTTCAATTCTGTAACACCTCGTAAAATCATACCCAATAAAATAAAGACACGTGTCATGTAAGGCAAACGTGTTATAAACCCGGATCAAGTCAAAAGGTTAATGGTAGGATTTAAAAGTGTCGACATGTTAAATTAATACCTCTGAGCGACCTAATTATGAATCCCAAGACCCTAATATGTTATGTAAACATCTGATATGTTCAAATCCGGTCATTTCTGATAATAATAAATCCAAGTTGCAAATGATGGGATTCTAGGTGCATTTACGACAAGATTCATTTTAAAAGCCTTATTAGATATGTCCAAGAAACCTCATGTGCATGGCAACACATGCAAGGACATGCAAAGCCTGCCTATATGGTCCCCTACTGCAAAGAAGACATGAGATTCGGAGATAGAAAGATTGCATGGTAAAAAAAAAAACTTGAAAGTTTTCAAGTTTTTGTCTTCTGATGAAAGCTTACGGACCGCAAAGGTGAGCCCTTACGGTCCGTAAGGTGGCGGAGCTGGGCGTTGATTTCTAAAAAGCGGATACGGACTGCAAAGCCAAGGACTTACGGTCCGCAAGGCTGGTAACTGGGCATCTCAGATCAAAGGCGGTTACAGACCGCAGAGATAAGGATTTACGGTCCGTAAGACCGTCGCTGGCAGCAGAAAATGGACAGTTGTCTGTTCAGCCTGTCACACCGCCTTAGGAGAGTGGTTTTTGAATTCAGGGGCTTTGCAACTGGTTTTTGGCATTATAGGGACACCTGGGAACATCATACTACATGTGTAGACTTGCTTGGCATCATCTTGACCAATTTAGCTCACTATATAAGAAGTTACATTGTTGCAACATTGGAGCACCTCATTTGGAAACTTTCAAGCTGATCTCTGGAGCTTCTCTGGCTTTCAACAAGTTTCCTAAGGATCCATAATCGTACTTAGGACCTTTGTAAGTGTCCTTAACTTCCTAGTTTCAGTTTTAATTAGCTTAATGACCATAAGTCAAACTTATCGTAATTAAAGTTTGACTTCGTGATTAATCACTAACGGTCCAGTCATTAGTTAAATTAAGAGTAGATATAAGTTGGTAATTATGTGGGCAATAAACCTCTAAGAGTGCACCTACTGATTACCATCTTAGCTTGGTCAAATGTTGGGTCAAAGTTAATCTTAAAAAGTCAACAAAAAGCTTATTTTCAAATAAACGCATAATTAACAATGTAGAACCCATGCAACCTGTTTTATCACTAATATAACTTGGTAATTAATGTAAGAACATGTCTAAACATGTTCAACCCGACAATTTCCAGTTTAGGCTCGGTTCGCAACCGAAAGTCGCATAATTTGACTTTTGCTTTGACTTTCAGTTCTGACCCAATGTTGCATGTTTTAGAAATGCATTAGAGCTTTATTTGGACCAGGTTACATGTTAGTATAACCCCCTGTGATTATACAACTTGGTTCATTAGTTATCCGATTCATATGCATGTTTCCGTTTATTGCCTATATGTTGACTATTATGCCCATATGACCTTAAAACGTGATTTTTGAAAATGTAAAAGAATAGAAACCTTAGTTACTGATTTATAAGCTTGTCCCTAAAATTTGACATCAGTTTGAGGTATAGATTAGGAGTTATGCTCATTAGCGTAAATGAAAATCTTTTTATTAATTAAACGGCATAATTAGCATATAGCCTATCTAAACCCAACTTTTGATATCAAAATTTTTACCCACTGATGTAATATAATATTTTGGGATTTTTGAAGATTTTTATTTATTTTTAGGCTGAGCATAACATAGAGTTCTAAGCTTGATTCGGTAATTGCCGGTTTTGCCCTTTTGGCCTATAAAATGAGTTTTACAAATTATTTTGATACCAAACCTTTTTCTACTGATCTAATATGATAAATAAAATATTTTGAGCCTTCTGGAATAATAAAAATATCCGCTTTCCTTTAAAAACCCGGTAATAGCTTAAAATCGCCTTTTAAGCGTTTTTAACGCATAGTATGTATTAAAACTATTTTAATCATATAAGGTTTGATGCCTACTGATATTTTCAGTAAATTTTTATATTTTAACAGTAAGCAAAAGTTTTTAAACTCATTTTTCCAGTTTTGACCTTTTAGGCTTAAGTGAAATTACCAAAATGCCCCTACGGTGCATAGTTTGGTTATAAATGATAAATTTCACATACATGTAATACCCTACTGTTATAACTTATTAAATTAAGTATTATTACTGATTATATCAGACCTGTGTTGGTGCACTTAGTGTTTGTTAACTTTGTCTTATACAAGTCTTTTGTCTAGATAGATTGAATGAACACACAACAGGGTCAAAACTAGGGTTTATACATGTTTTAGGAAGGTATTTCGCTTGAATATGTATATGTGTTCGTTCAAGCGAAACCCTATCATCTGAGTTCGCTTGAACAGGATGATGAACAGTTCAAGCGAAACCCTATGGGTTGACAAGTTCCAGCGAGACCCTGTAGGTCTATAAATAGGAGCTTGTGTTGTTCATTTGAAGCGGACTTGTATGTATGTGTGAGTCAAGGTGCTGCTGAAATTTTGTTAGAAATTGATTGTAAAGACTCATAATCGATCAATAGAGAAAGAATTGAAAGGAACAAAGCTGTTATGACTTTATATACGTTGATTCCGCCTTCGTATTCAAAGATGAACGACTTAACTGACTTTTAGGGTCACGTAATCGATCCAACAAGTGGTATCAGAGCTCAGGACGAGGAGTTCATACCATAGCAGCTTGATATTACCGGATTCTCTACTTTCTACTCACTTCTTCCCATACTTTTCTGATTTGAACGAGTTCTAATGGATGAAATGGCCTGATTTTCACTTATATTGTGTAAAACATAGATTTAACAAAGCCAGCAAAAAATCAGACTAAAATTCGGATTAAAATTGGTAAAAAATGGACTAAAACAGCCTTTCGCTTGACATTGATCTTCGTAGTTTCGCTTGAAAGTTGCTGTATATAACATCTTTCGCTTGAAAAGGACCCATTTCGCTTGAAAGATAAGGTTTTCGCTTGAAAATTCTGACCCTTTCGCTTGAAAAGTTCAAGCGAACTAGATTATTTGCATTTCGCTTGAACTGGCTGTTTCTGGTTAAGCCATTTCGCTTGAAAGTTCAAGCGAAATAGGGATTTCGCTTCAAACTGATCTGTTTCGCTTGAACTTCATAAACTCGTTTACCAATTCGCTTGAATAGTGAAGTTTCTTGCTAACTTCATTTGGATTGTTACCATTTCGTTTCAAGTGATTTGCTTGAATCTGATTTTTCAAAAATCAAGAAAATTTCTAAGTGTTTGCTGATTTTTCAGGTACATTCAAGATGGATGACATATTCTTGAACCCGTTCAGCGACATGTACGCATTTGCTGGAAATTCGGGAGACGATACATCTACAAGCAACAACAATGAGAATCTGCCAAAAGAGAAGAAAAAGGAAGCTTGGGAATCAGAAAGTGCCTTCGGAACATTCAATAAACCTCCAAAGTTAATGGCTATCGAGGAATACAGTCGGTGGTCAAGAAAGTTTGAAGATTGGTTGATGGCATTCGCATTTCCCAGCTGGAAGAGTTTGAAAAACGGTTATGAAAATGGAAAAAAAATGGTGAAACTTTAAGAACAGCTGAGGAGATTGATTCGTTTGTAGCTGAACAAAAGTGTGTGGCTTTGTTGTTTCAGTCCGTTCGTGAGGACATAATCTCATTGATCGATTATTCAAATGCAAAAGATCTTTGGAAAAAGTTAGAAAAGAAATGTATAGGTAGTGAAGAAATCAAGAAAAACAAAATGAAATTACTTAGGAAAGAGTTTGATATGTTTGGGTGTTTAAAGAACGAGTCAGTTTGTAAAATGATAGAAAGGTTTGGTCATCTGAAGCTGGAATTAGTAAGACATGATATCAGATATCCTGAAGAAGATCTTATTGACAAATTGTTCGATTCGTTGCCTGACGAGATGGATTGGAGATATTATGCGCTGATGCTGAAGAATACCATCAAAGCACCAAAAAAGTTGACATTAGATTTGCTGATTGAGAAACTTGAAAGTCATGAGCTGGAACTGAAGAAGACATACAAAGTCAATCACTCATCCTACCAGCAGAATTTGGATTTGTATTATCCAAAGAGCATGATGCCAAAAGCAACTTCTCCAAAGACTGCGTTTTCTGTTGAGAATGTGTCCACAGCAAGCAAAGAAAGTCAAAGCAGTGGAAATCACAGTGGTTATCACAGTGGATCTTCATCATCTGCAAGTCATTCTGATGCAAAGAATCGTTTTCAATGCAACATTGCAATAGACTTGAAGAATGCTCAGAATTTTGATGAGGAGTCGGCCAAACAGCAGATGATCTTCCTAGCATCGGTGTTGGAATCGTATGAAGGGTTAGTAGCTGGGAAGATAGGCAACACCAACTTAATGAAAGAAGATTATGATCAGATAGATCCTGAAGAAATGGAGCTGATCGATATTCGTTGGGCTATGGCCAGTGTTGTTCGTCGAGCACAGCGTTTCATGGAAATTACTGGCAGGAAGACAATTGGTGGTCCATCTACCAAATTGGGGTTCGATAAGTCCAAGGTGACTTGCTAAAAGTGTAAGCAGAAAGGTCACTTCAAGCGAGAATGCAGAAATGCTTATGCTGATGAGTCGGAGAACCCTTTCAGAGATGATTATTACAAGAAGGCAATTTATTATCAGAATAAATCTGAGCCGCCTAGATTGAAGCAGGTTGAAGACAACAAAGAGAAATCCAGGGCTCTTGCGGTGATTTACGATGATGAGGGGTATGATTGGAGTCAAGAGGTTCTACCGGAGGAAGATGCGGTTGGTTACGCATTCACGGCGAAAAACGACGAACCTATTCCGTGGAAAGACGATAGAACTGAAGAGCAGAAATATAGATACAGAAAAATGCTGGCTGAAAACAGAATAATTAGAATATCTCGTATCTATCTGGAAGCGAGGAGAGCGAGAAGATGGGATCCGGACAGAGAGTGTTATCTTGATGAATATGGAAATATTGCGATCGATGACAAAACTCTTGATCTAGAAGCTATAATCAAGGAGATCAAAGATGATGATGAGTATTGGCAGAATAAATGGTGGGGAACTGGAGAAGAGAAAAAGGAGAAAGAAGAGATAGAGAAGTCAAAGAAAGTTGATACTGGGGTTATTGACACAACGCAGGAGTTGACTGCAGAGAACCTGGGAAAAATGGCTGACAAAGTGCTGGCTGCTAAGGCACTTGAGGTAGACTCTAATTCCGTGTCTGAGTCAAAAAGCCAGGTTAGTTCAAACTTGTCAACAAATGTGTCAGGTAAGAAAATTGATTGAAATGCTGATTGCAAAAATTGCAACAAAGAGTGCAAATTTTGTAATACAATCACGTATCTCAACGGGAAGAAAGTTGATGATCTGACAGCAAAAGTCAGAAGCGTTGAGAATCAAATTCTTGATCGTGACAAAACAGTTAAAGCTTCAACTGAACGGATAAGAGAATTAACTAGCCAAATTGAAAATGATAAAATTGATCATGAAAAAGTTAAAAATGAAAATGAAAAATTAATCCTTGAAAACCGTCAGATTTCTGAAAAGTTTGAAAAACTCAAAAGCACAATGAAAGATAATGATGATCGAAATGGTAAAACTTATAAAGAAAATGAACACCTAAAAGCAGTGCTTAGAGTAAAAGAAGAATCAATCAACCAACAACTGGATGAAATCGCTAAACTGAAACTTAAATTTTAAGAGGCTGAGATTTGAAAACGAGCGAATCCAGTTGAAGCTTAACAGTTACAGCTCCGCAAGTTTTGTTTTGCAACACATTATTCCCAAACCCATCGGGAAAGACAAAGCAGGCGAAGATGTGTATTCTGATGGAACTGGGGTGGGTTTTCATCAAGTTCCACCACCTGTTCTTGATAACTACACGAAAAAGCAATCAGGGTTGGTTGAAATTGAAGAAGAAAGTGAAATGAATCTTCCGGAGTCAATTGATGTCACGTTCACATCTTCCAATGACGATAGTGTTCAAAATGATATTGTAAAAGGTGTTGTTGAAAATGTGCTAAAAACGGATAGTGACACTACTGAGGAAGATGGGTGTTTCTTGGACAAATACATTCAGAAACCAAAATCGAAAAACAACTTAAGTGATGAACCGGGTCTTGTGATGTACAAGATGGCTGGATCTGATAAGTTGTATTCGGATTCTGAGTTTCCCATTGAGAATGTTAATGTGAAAAAGTTGACAAATGTTTTCAAATTGGTTGAAGTTGATTTGTCAGAAGTGAACAGTTTGAAACAAACAAAAAGGCAAATGAATTTTGAGAAAGATAAAGCTTACTACAAAAAGCCTGTTGTGCCACCACGTTTTTATAATAACAATCGAAACAATTGGTCGGGTGGTTATCGGGGTGGTAAGAGTTATCAGAAAAAGAGTTTTCAAAACAAAAGGTTTGCTGAAAAGAAGGTGTTTGTGAACGGTTCAAGTTCACTTTCTGATGAGGAAAATGAGATTTTTACAAAATCGAATGAAGAGTTCTTTGAGAAAAGAGCTTCACAGTATCAGTCTGAAGGCACAAGTAGAGTTGTTGATACTCGAACATGTTTCAGATGTAATCAAGTTGGTCACATTGCACGAAAGTGTACCAATGTGAAGCCTAAGACTGAAACTGTGAAGATTCAAAAGAAGAAAGTTGATGAAAAGGGTAAAGCACCAATCGTTGTTGAGAAAAAGAGTGTGAAAAATGACAACATCAAAGTGAAAAATGAACCCGTAAAGAAAGTGGTAACTAAAAATGACAAATTTTACAAGCGGGTTGCATTATCTTAACAAGTTTGGAAACCAAAAAGTGAGAAAAAGATTTCACCTTCTGAGGATCCAATTCAAATTGATTATGATGAAAATTTTCCACCTTTGAAGGCTGAAAACTTCAAAATTCAAATTGCGAGAGTCAAGGTTACACCCAAGGCTGATGAGGCCTGGGTGGACTCCATGTTTGACTAAACAGTTTGAATTGCCGGAGCTTCCTTGATCGCGAAGCATGAATCGGCATCTTTATTAAAGTTTAAGTCAAAGTTTGTTATGTGCAGGATCTTCCAAAACTTGTATCCAGATGGATCATGGATAGTGGAGCTTCAAGACATATGACAGGGAAGACTGCGTTGCTGTATGATGTTAAAAATATCAATGGTGGTTATGTGGGATTTGCTGGTCATGATGGTGGTAGAATTATCGGTGAAGGAACGTTATCCAACGGGATTGTGACGTTTGAAAGAGTTAACTACATTACTGAGCTGGATAATAATCTACTAAGTATCTCGCAGATTTGTGACAATATGTATACCACTCACTTCACTGATAAAGAATGTTTGATCTTGAAACCAGGATTTGTAATACCTGAAGAATGGATTATCATGCGGGTACCTAGAGTGAATGATTTATATGTGTTGGACATGAGTGTAGCAACTACAACTACTGGTCAAGCACATTGTTTTGTGTCTAGAGCAACTGAGAAAGAATCGAGATTGTGGCACCGGAAGATGGGGCATATACATCTTAGAAAAATGAATCACTTGGTGCACAATGATTTGGTTCTTGGAGTTAATATCAAAGGTTTTCATCTGGAAGGGGAGTGCATAAGTTGCATCAAAGGCAAGCAGAAGAAAAAGTCACATCCTACAAAGCAAGTTAATTCAGTTTCAAGACCTCTGGAAAGACTTCACATGGATTTGTTTGGTCCTGTGAATGTCAAAAGTATTACAGGAGACAAATACTGTTTGGTCGTTACTGATGATTATTCCAGATTTTCGTGGGTTTCTTTCTTGAAAACGAAAGACGAAACTTTTGACAGTTTGATGTCGTTGTTCAGGAAAATTGAGAATTTGTACCAAAGGAGTATCAGAAGAATTCGTAGTGATAATGGTACTGAGTTCAAGAACAACAAGATGGAAGAATTTTGTGATGAAAGAGGTATATTGCATGAGTTTAGTGCTCCGTACACTCCGCAGCAGAATGGAGTCGCAGAACGCAAAAACCGGACACTAATCGAGACGGCTAGAACTATGCTCGCAGATTCAAAGTTACCGATAAATTTTTGGGCTGAAGCTGTTTCCGCCGCATGCTATACGCTCAACAGGGTTCTCACTGTCAAGAAGTTCAATAAAACATGCTTTGAGCTAATCAATAACCACAAACCGAATTTGAAGTATCTAGAACCGTTCGGGTCACCCTGTACTGTTATAGAGCCTTTTGGAAAGTTTGGTCCGAAGTGCATTGAGGGAATATTTGTTGGATATGCAAATCCGATGCGACGTGTCTTCGTTCCAAGTGAGAAGCGGATTATTGAAGCTGCAAATGTTGAATGTCAAGGTTATACTATGCCGCTGCAGAATCCTGGAGATTCATGGCGTTATCATTATGACAAACTGTGGGATTCGTTTGACATGAAAGAAGAATCAGAGGATGATGAAGATTTCTTTGATGAGTTGGATATTTTGCGTGAATATGAGTCGCAGCTAAGGTTCCCAGCTGAGTATTCGAGGCGACCACGGGAAACTTCAAATGACGATGAAGCAGGTCCGAGTAATGCTGGTGAACATGATGATATCCAACAGAATGAAGTTGCTCAGGATAATCAGTCGGTTCAGAATGATAATCAAGAAGCTGAAAACATGCCAGTCTTTGATCATGGTGATTCAGATTCTGAGGGGGAGCAAATTCAGATTTCAAGTCAAACAAACCAAGTTGGTGAACAAGATGCAGAGCAGAATGTTACTAATCTGGAGGGAAATGTAGATGTTCCAAGCGAAGTAATGCCACGTACTCTTTCATATCATCCAGAGGAATTGATCATTGGAGAACTGCAGACAGGCGTTCGCACTCGAAGATAGATTGATAAAGGGCTTACATGTTTTTATACAAAAGTTGCTCCTTTGCAAACTGAATTCTCATTGAGTTGTTTTATCTCGCAGGTTGACCCAAGAACTTACAAAGAGGCGCTTACTGAAGATTCTTGGGTCATTGCAATGCAGGAGGAACTTAGCCAATTCGAAAAGTTGGGAGTGTGGAAGTTAGTGGACTTACCAGTTGGTCAGAGGAAGATAAACACCAAGTGGGTGTTCAAGTGCAAGAGAGACGATAGAGGAGTTGTGATTCGCAACAAAGCTCGACTCGTTATTCAGGGCTTTAGTCAACAGGAGGGGATTGATTTTACAGAAGTCTATGCTCCTGTGGCACGATTAGAGGCAATCAGAATTTTCCTTGCATTTGCGTCTTGGAAGAACTTCAAAGTATATCAGTTAGATGTAAAATCGGCGTTTCTTTATGGGAAGGTCAAAGAGGAGGTTTATGTCGGACAGCCGCCGGGCTTCACCGACCCAATCCACAAAAACAAGGTCTACTTATTGGACAAAGCGCGGTATGGTTTACACCAGGCCCCGAGAGCCTGGTACGAGACTTTGTCTCAACACCTACTAGCCAACAAGTTCATACGTGGAAAAGTGGATGCCACTCTCTTCACTAAAGAGGTCGACGGTCATCTTCTGATAGTTCAGATTTATGTGGACGATATAATCTTTGGGTCGACAAATGAAAATCTATGCAAAGATTTTGAATCAGTGATGAAGCAAAAGTTCGAAATGTCATCAATGGGGGAGATGAAATTCTTTCTGGGATTACAAGTTGAACAACTTCCTGAGGGAATTTTCATTCATCAGACAAAGTACGTTTATGATATTCTAGAGAAATTTGGGATGTCAAGTTCTACTCCAGCTGCTACCCCACTTGCAACAAATCATGGGATTCACCCAGATCTCACCGGAGACAGGGCTGATGAAACGTTCTACCGTTCCATGATAGGTTCTTTGATGTACCTAACTGCTTCACGTCCTGATATCATGTACCCAACATGCCTCGCAGCAAGATTTCAATCTAACCCAAGAGCTTCGCACATGATTATTGTGAAGAGTATATTACGCTACCTGAAAGGAACTCCTTCATTGGGGTTGTGGTATCCTAGGAAAGGCAATTTTACGCTCGAAGGGTATTCCGATTCGGAGTTCGGATGCTGCAAAGTCAATTCCAAATCAACAACTGCAGGATGCCAGTTCTTTGGACCTAGATTGGTTACATGGCAGTGTAAGAAACAAACGTCTGTGGCGCTATCTACATGTGAAGCGGAGTATGTTTCTGCTAGCAGTTGCTGCTCTCAGATCCTGTGGATACAGCAACAGATGCGCGACTACGGTTTGCAGTTTCTTAACACACCTCTTTTTGTTGATAATGAGGCCGCAATAAATATAACAAAAAATCCAGTTCATCACGCTAAAACTAAACACATCGAAATTCGTCATCACTTTATTCGTGATTGTTTTGAGAAAAAGTTGATACGAATTGAGAAAATCCACACTGACGAACAGAAAGATGATTTACATACCAAAGCTTTTGATAAAAATCGGTTTAAATATTTGTTAAAACTAAATGGTATGAAGCTTCTTTCGGTGTCAGATGGAATTGTGGGCGTTGATGAGAGTACTGTTGCGGATGAAGACGAGAAACAATCTGCAATGGTTTGTCGATTTTTTACATGTTTTGGTATTTAGGGGGAGGTATAGGGTAAATATTTCAGAAAATACAAAAGCAGTAAAAAATGCAAAAATACAAAAACATGATAAAATTTGAAAAAGAGCTTGTGTAAAAAGGGAAAATGATAGTACATCGGCTTGACAGTCACGGTATGCTAAAGATTTGTAAAGTTTAAAAGGTTAAACAGTCTCGCTGATGATGTGCCGATAGGTTTTTGTACATTTAGTAAGTTTGTTCGGGATATAAACTTAAATCTTACTTGCTTATTTCGTGGGGAACACTACTTGGATATATAGGTAACCCCTGAAATCTCGTTTGAAAGATTCCTTTTTCTAATATACTAGGCTTTATACTCAGTGATATCTGGGGTATTATTCCGGGACTTCTGCTGAATGGAAATTCTGACCTAGTCCTTGAATAATACTTTCCGCATATGCTTGAAACATAGCATCACCCTCAGCATATATGATAAGACAATAAAATTGCTTAGCAATGCTGTTGTAAAAAAGATCCTCTAAAGGGGACACACCCAAAGTTGAGTCATGATCTCTCTGCTGAACGGTAGTTCTGACCTGAGCTCTCATGATTCTTCATAAATTATTAACCCCTACAGATATCGTTTGTGTTATATTTGCCTGTAAGACTGAATATCGGGATCTGGATACGGGAGTATATTCAAGAGGTGGGACACACGTATAAGTTTAAGTCTCTAAAACACTAAATTCGTATCCTGGACAGATTGAAATTTGTGTGAGAATTTAAGATGGATCAGTATATCGACAATCTACGCGAATTGTTTAATTCTGAGTATGTAATCACAGCTTAACGGTACTTGTGATTTGTCGAATAGCTGATATGATTCCCTGACACGCTCATCAAAAATATGTTTGTAAATAGTTTACTTTGTTTACTTTCTGCAATTTAAGTTTTCTGTACTTCATTTCTTAGTTTAGAACACTTTTTAAAATCCAAAAAGATTTTACATTTCTGCTTTATTTTCCGACAAACCAAATTGGAGAGTTGATTGTTGGATTCTAAGTTGTTTGAAGCAGATGCAGGAGATTCTGGACTGAAGAATGAGGAGAGCTTATTTTGATGAAGTTTGATTTATTGTAAAGTAAAAAAAAAAAAACAAGTTCATTAACTTGATACTTGTTATTTTCAGAAAATGTTTGAAATTGTTGTTTTCAAAATCAGTTTGATTCGTCAAATGATCCACCGAGGTCATTAAGTTGAACTTGGTAGATTAATTGAGTGATCAGGGTCATTAATTTGGACCTGAATACTTGAGTGGATTGCTAAAGCTGATAGTTTGTGATTTATTGTTGAAAAGATAAGTTTGTAATGATTGATGTTTGAGACACAGGTTTTGGATTTCATCATTCCCATGGAAGCTAAATGTTAAAGCTTGAACCAGATCAAGACCTCAGATTCTAGCATATTGAGAGGGGGAGTCTGTGAAAGGGGGAGTCTGGATCAACGGTCAAAGGGAAATCTGAAGATAGAGCCAGGACAAGATTGTGAACCTGTGAAGATAGAATGTTTATGATGAAAAGACAGAGTTGGAGATTGACAAAGACAAAGACTTGAAGCCGAAGACTTCGTCAACATCCAAGGGGGAGTCTGTTGGTGCACTTAGTGTTTGTTAACTTTGTCTTATACAAGTCTTTTGTCTAGATAGATTGAATGAACACACAACAGGGTCAAAACTAGGGTTTATACATGTTTTAGGAAGGTATTTCGCTTGAATATGTATATGTGTTAGTTCAAGCGAAACCCTATCATCTGAGTTCGCTTGAACAGGATGATGAACAGTTCAAGCGAAACCCTATGGGTTGACAAGTTCAAGCGAGACCCTGTAGGTCTATAAATAGGAGCTTGTGTTGTTCATTTGAAGCGGACTTGTATGTATGTGTGAGTCAAGGTGCTGCTGAAATTTTGTTAGAAATTGATTGTAAAGACTCATAATCGATCAATAGAGAAAGAATTGAAAGGAACAAAGATGTTATGACTTTATATACGTTGATTCCACCTTCGTATTCAAAGATGAACGACTTAACTGACTTTTAGGGTCACGTAATCGATCCAACAACCTGTAACTCAGATTATTATTTAAACTCTTTTATAACCTTTAAAATGACCAAAATACCCCTACGGGGAGTAATTTGAGTTTAAATCCGTTTTGGGCATAATAGAAGATATCTTACTGATTTCACAACATATTTAAGGCATATTAACTTAGGAAACTTGTATATGACTCATTTGGTTACCCGTTATGCATTTTTCGCGTTCGGTTCGGTTTATGTAACTAGTTTGCATAAATTGACCGAAACGGGTCAAACCTTATCACTTTTGTCTCAAAATCCAGAATGTGTTTAGTTTACCCATATTACACAAGTCTCCAAACTTGTCGGGTCTAAACCACATTCTATTCCAGTCTTCGCTTAATCGTGCGTTTGAACCGTATCTTCCTTTAAAGCTAACCGGTCTAAGTTTAGGCTTAATTAAAGACCCGTTAGGAATCTAATAGGTTATTAAAAACCTTTGTTCCAGAATAGGAGACCCAGTAAAAGCTACGTGCACTTGCTATTTGTGATTATTACTTGCAAAGGTAAATACTTTTAACTTATTTTCCCTATACGGGCTTGGGGTACGGTATATAAAATACCGCTTGGTCGGGCATTGAATCTTTAATCGTATAAAGGTTAAATTATTGAAATGACCTGTTTAAATTGTTTTGTTTGCTTAAAGCCTTTGGGGGGGTTAATGACCATGTCCCGGATATCCTTGGCATCATTTTAAGAAATGGCCACGACCTAAGCACGGGGTGTAGGCGTACACCCGACAGTGCATAAATAAATAATAAGGTATAACCGCCGGTTACGGGAATAACCCGCCGCGGGACTATATCATGTGGTGTGTCTATTAATCTTTAACCCGGCGTCAATCCGGGCTACTGAACGTATAAGAAACATGTAATTCTTTTACAAGTTTATATATAAATAATTATCCCAAGTTATAAAATATTTTGTGCCTTGTGCATTCAAATCAATTTTCTAAACCTTTTCAATATGAGTCAGTTAATTGTATTTACCAGTGTAAACTGACGTATTTTCCCAAAAAGGCTAAGTGCAGGTACTACTCGAAATAGGCTGGCCACTCCTTAGCATCAATAAGAGTCTCGCAAGCTTGGATGCATTTTAAATCTGATGAACTATGTTTCCTTTTTATTTGATCCGCCTGTGGATCTTTTTCAACTATTTTGTGATACTTGATATTACAATTTATTCGGTTGAAATAAATCTATCTTTTGCTTCCGCTGTGCATTTAAAATTGTGTTGTTTAACTATGATGATATCAACTACGTCACGATACTCCCCACCGGGCCCACCGGTAATACGTGGAAATATCGGGGTGTGACCGGTTGGTATTCAAGCCAACATTGAGTGAATTAAACACTATCCTTTTGTGTTTAATCTCAATGACACAATTTGCACATTCCTCGACTTCCGAGTCTAGACAAAGAACTTAGGATTAATCCAAATTTGTTTTATTTCTAACTTTGTCTTTTATATTTACTTGTTGTATCCTTTGTTTGTTTTGACAGGTTGAACAAGATGCCACCAAGAATGAGAGGGAGAGGAAGAGGCAAGGGGCCACTCGTCGCCCCGAATGATCATGAGGCCGGGCCTTCGCACCGGCGAACACCGTCAGATTCCCTTAGCCGGAGTCCTCAAGATAACTGGATGGCCTATATTGAACCCTCAAGGCACTCAGTTTCGCTGAGCTCCTCCCCTTCTTTTCAAAACTTCTTTGGGCCTCAGTCTGAAAACGAGCCCCATAATTCCCACCAATCTTATATACCTCTCCAGGGCCATAACTCACCTTTTGATGACCCAACGCCTTTTTTCCAAAGCCGGTTCAACCCGGCAAACTACCTTGAAGAACCAGTGGGTTTTAACCCACAAGGACCTGAAGACCACTTCTCAGGCGACCATGCGATGGACATGGACGAGGACACCGATCCCGCAGAGCCACCGTCCGGAACCCCTAACCACCCCATCGAAATTTCGGATGGGTCACCTTTTGTGGGATCACCTTATAATGGTCTCGACAGCTATGAGGAGAGGTTCAGATAGATCGACTGGGTGTTTACTCCCAGTTACCATAACTCACCACAGCAGCAGCCACAATAGGATCCCTCTGAGGATTCTCGTTTTGTGGCGGTCACTCCGCCACCACCACCAGTTCAGCAACAGCCTCCGGAGAGACCGAGGCGAAGAAGATCAAACGCACGGATGTCCGTGCGAGGAGGAGTGCGTATCAGCACCCCTCAACCTACAAGTGGCAGCCGCTACCCGCCAATCCATGAAGACCCGCAGATGGGTGGGCCTTCAAACCCCGTCTCGGAAGTAAACTCTGCGCCTGTCGCGCCACCACCGTTGAGCTTTGGCGACCCAATACCTACATACACCGGTACGGCGGCGTATAATCCCTTTGAGCAGCCGGCTCACACCAACTACAACTACGCTAATGTTGACCCGTACCAGGCGGCGTGGGATTACAATGCTCTCCATCCCGAGGGACCGTTTGGAGTCCCATACCAAGCTGGATATTCACCCTATGGGTACCCACCATATGGGTATCAACAGCCTGCACCTCCTCAACCTCCTCAGTATCAGCAGCCCCCGCAGCTGCCAATAATAACGCCACCGCAGCATCAAGAAATTCTTCAAAGGATAAATGAGGTGCAGCATGAGGTTCGGGAAGGGCGTAGGCAAAACCGAGGAATTTTCAAGGGTCTGGCGAACTTGATCAAGGAAAAAAACAAGAAGGATCATTAAATCCTTTATTTGTTTGTTTAATTTTAGTGTTGTAATCATGTTCCTGCGTGGACATTTGTTTCTGTATCCAGCCCCTACGTGGGCTTGTCTTTCTGTTAGCCCCTGCGTGGGCGTGTCATTTCTGTAGAAGTCCCGTTTAGGGCAAACATGTATTTGTTTAAATTTTAATGGAATGGTTAGTTTAAATTTTCATTTTTAAATTATATGCATAATTATAATATGTGAAATAAATGAAAAAAAATAACATTCCTTTTATAAGACCTACCATTTTAATAAAATAATAAGAATCTTAAAAGGTAAAACCTAGCCACATGTCATTCTAAATATGGCCAAAATGGTAAAACCTATTTAAAAGATTCAAATCCTCGTTAACCTCGGTAAAACATGTTAACATTCCTGGCAAAATGTGATTCGATAAAATCACATAAGTCATCCTTACATTGGATTCTTCCATTTTCTTTTATTATATTAAACATCCAATAGGTATGTAATGCCTACGGCTATATTCATTGTCATATAAGACAAAAGACAGTAGTGGTCTTCGACCCCCTGTTAAGAAGAGGTAATGAATTATAAATAGAACCTCAATACCTTGATCCTATAAGATCATGATTAAAAATTTAAAACTGTCCATAAGACTAGGCCTTTTTGCCACTGATATATTTAATTATACCTAGGGTTTTTATAATGAAAAATCCTGAATATATATATATATATATATATATATATGCTTAACAAATTAATCAAAATGGTTTCTTAATACCATGATTAATAAATCATCTAGAAGGATAAAACTGTTATAGACCTCTAAATGAATTAAAATCATTATTTTATGTAGCAATCAAGCTACATGCCTGGGTCAGACGAAGTCAACAGTCACCCCAGAGATAATCATGACACCTCCAGAGTCAACGTAGCAGGAGCAGAATTACAGGCATTGATAGACAATGCTGTTACAAGAGCTTTGGATAGGTAATTCAATGAATCCAGTGGTACCCATGTAAGGACCCAATCTGTACCACATACGAAGCCACCCTCAAGAACTCATACTGCTCACAAAAGTGATTCTCATCACTCATCAAACCAGAGGAGTGTTCCATCTAAGAGAGTTGTGTTAAACCAAGAACCACGTACTAAAGGTTGCACTTATAAATACTTTGTCTCCTGCAAACCCAGGGATTTCACCGGGGAAAAAGGAGCAGTTGATTGCATGTCATGGTTAGACGAGATGGACACTGTGGTAGATATTAGTGGTTGCGCTAATAAGGATGTGGTAAAGTTTGTATCTCAGTCGTTCAAAGGTGAGGCACTAGCCTGGTGGAGGTCTTTGATCCAAGCCACATGGAAAATCCCATTGTACAATCTGTCTTGGGAACAGTTTGTGACATTGATTAAGGAGAATTACTGCCCTCAGCATGAGGTTGAAAAGATTGAAGCTGATTTCTTGTCGTTGGTTATGAAAAATCTAGATTGTCAAGCCTACCTCATGAGCTTCAACACTATGTCAAGACTGGTTCCGTATCTGGTAACTCCGGAACCCAAGAGGATAACTCGTTTCATTGGGGGTTTGGCCCCAGAAATCAAGGCCAATGTGAAGGGCTCCAGACCAGCTACTTTTAGGTCTGCAGCTGATATATCATTGTCTCTTACTTTGGACGCAGTCAGGCAAAGATCACTCAGAAACACCAATGCTGAGAAGAGAAAGCGTGAGGATGACAACTCACGACGGTCAGACACGAAGCATAAGAGAAACAATGACCACAAGAAGAGTTCTGGAACGAAAAAAGATGGTCAATAGTCGGGTGATAAGCCCAAGTGTAAAATCTGTAAGAAGCACCATTTCGGGAGGTGCAGATACGATTCAAAATCCCAATCGCAGCCAAGGCCTTATGGGATTTTGTAAATCTTCTGAGCACAAGACATTGGACTGTAAGAAAATCAAGGATGCGACGTGCTATAGCTGCAATGAAAAAGGGCATATCAAATCCAACTGCCCAAAGTTTGCAAAGAAGGCTGAAGATGGGAAAAAGACCAATGCTAGGGTCTTCCAGATGAACGCACAAGAGGCGATCCAGAATGATAATGTCATAACAGGTACCTTCCTTATTAATGATGTTTATGCAAGAGTGTTATTTGATTCCGGAGCAGATAAGTCATTTGTTGATGATAAGTTTTGTAAGTTGTTAAACCTACCTGTTAGAACCCTAAGCATAAAATATGAGGTTGAATTAGTTGATGGCACCATAGAAACCGCATCAACCGTGTTAGATGGATGCTTCATATCCATTAGGAACCACTCTTTTCCATTGTCCTTGCTTCCTTTGAAATTAGCTGGATTTGACATAGTAATAGGCATGGATTGGTTATCTCATAACCAAGCGCAGATTGTGTGTGACAAGAAGCAAGTAGTGATCAAGACTCCGTATGGTGAGCCACTTACCATTCAAGGAGATACCCAATATGGACTGCCTGAGCAAGTGTCTATGCTCAAGGCATCAAGGTGTATGAAGAAGGGTTGTGTCATTTACATGGCTCAAGTGACTATTGATGAGCCAAAGCCTAAGATTGAAGATATCCCCGTCATTTCTGAATGTCCCGAAGTATTCCCTGAAGAACTACCTGGTTTGCCACCAGATAGGTAAGTAGAATTCAGAATTGACATTATTCCAGGAGCAGCACCTGTTGCAAGGGCACCTTACAGGTTGGCACCAACAGAGATGAAAGAGTCAAGGACTCAGTTAGATGATTTGTTGGCAAAAGGTTTCATTCATCCTAGTTCATCTCCTTGGGGAGCACCAATCTTGTTTGTGAAGAAGAAGGATGGATCGATGCGTCTATGCATCGATTATCGCGAGCTTAATAAGGTCACTATCAAGAGTAGATATCCATTGCCCAGGATCGACGATCTATTCGATCAACTTCAAGGGGTGAATTACTTCTCCAAGATCGACTTGAGGTCAGGCTACCATCAACTGAAGGTTAGAGATGAAGATGTACACAAGACTGCATTTAGGACTCGTTATGGTCATTACGAGTTCCTAGTGATGCCTTTTGGGCTCACTATGTGACAACTGTGCTCTGTAATCGATGAACAATGCAAAACGATGTTAATTATCAATAAAACAATGTGTTTTGATGTTACTATTTGTGTATTTGTGTTTGATGATTTTACGATTCGATTCGATTCCGATTTCAAGCTTTAAATCGCTTTCTGGAAGGTTATACGCAAACTGGTGCGTAAACGCAGTCCGTTTAATGCGACAAACACTCCGGAATAGTGAAGTAGGCTTAACATACCTAAAATAACCTTTGCATAACTTAGAAATAAGTTTTGGATGGTTTGGTGTGTTGAAAACAAGTCTATTCGATCGCAGGGACTATTTGTGTCAAACTGCGAAACTATACCGATTCGTATGGTATCGAACTGTCCAAAACTTAATCATAAGCTAAACATACCATAAATAACCTAAACATAGCTTAGAAATAAGCTTTGAGTGGTTCGGTGTGCAAAAATATGCTTATTTGATCTTACAGGGACTAAAAGTGTCAAAAACGACGTAAGTTTGCATTTTCGCGCATATCTTATGTTCTGGCCTCATCTGGACATCCAAAATTTTTGTATACACTAAAATATTTTTATTTTAGTGATCGGCATGCAAAAATACCATTCGTCGCTTAATTTGGTTCGTTTTCGCGTCCGTTTGAGTTTCGTCGTAATTTAACGAACAACGCGACCATACGACCAAACGAGCCGACATCCGAGAGTTTTCCGAGCACATTTTGAGTCCTCTAAACTTTATTGACCTTGTAGAGCCTTGAAAATGGCTTAACGGGAGTCAAAAGGGCCTGAAATGAGCTCAAAACAAGTGCAGGGACCTAAACTGCCATTTTTCAAACTTGGGCTGATCTGGGAGGGCCATACCAGGCGCGTAAGCCTCCTCCCTATTCTTACATGTCCCGCCTAAAAGTTCCAGCGACCAGATTTCCAGTTTCAGCATTCTGTTTTGTTAAGATCAAAGGTTCTTACGAGAGTGTTTGTTTGTGTAATTTGAACAATCAATGAATAAGAAAACATGTAAAGTGCAGCGAAAATGAACAACAAACTTTGTAAACACAATCATAAAGAGAAATAGATTTGATAAACACATGAATTGCATCAGTCGAAAGATTACAAAGTAAATCAAATGATTACAAACATGCTTACAAATAAACTCCCCCTCAGCCTGATACTCCAGTGGTTGGTTGCACAAGATGAAAGGATTGAATTGAGGAGAAGAACTCACTCAAGATGATCAAATGTAACAGTACAGAGTACTGTTCCATTTATAGACAAACCAAACCACTGAGACATCTCAGCTGACGTCACCATGAAAGCGACGTCTAACAGCCTAACAATCTGTATCTACTGTTCTTATACAAACACTGCTAAACCTAACCACTGACTATACATAAAACAAATGACATACTAAACTACTGCTCTCTCTTTACATCAATACTTTCCTCAAGGTTGATCAGTCCTTGATTGGGCAGTGCTTTT
Source organism: Helianthus tuberosus (assembly GCA_030545235.1). Lineage (NCBI taxonomy): Eukaryota > Viridiplantae > Streptophyta > Magnoliopsida > Asterales > Asteraceae > Helianthus > Helianthus tuberosus. Next base: position 180,428,045 of record CM060366.1, read on the forward strand.
TCATCAGTGGTTTGCACCAGCAGTGCTTAGTTCTCAGCAGTCTTCTGGGCTTCATCAGTAGTATTGAAGAACAACAGCAGTTGTATTCGGGCAGTGGATATAAGACCATCAGCTGTTATAGTCACTTCCAAGGGAGAAGACTTAGTGTAAACAACTGCTTATTGTGAATCCACTGTTGTGAACCGGTTTTGGCTTTCATTATCTGTTCCTCTGATAGGGTTCAATCCCAACAATCTCCCCCTGGAACAGATAATGCCAAAACCCTTCATTATTCTGGATTTTTATTTCTCATCAGAAGTTCCTTTGCTTGTCTTTTAAATTCTTCTTCAAATTCTTTGGAACTTAGGTCATCCTCATCCCTGCACAATGAAAGTTCAAGGAGATCCTGCAAATCTTCAACACTAAGGCCTAGTGCTTCTTTCCTTGATATGTATTTCATTTCACCATTGGATCTGACTAGGGTCAATACATGGGTCTTTTGGTCAGAGAGCCACTTTAGTACTTTTGAACCCAATGGGTTTCTTGGGAGAGATTTATTTTCAGATGAGCTTGGAGATTTTGGCCTTGAGAAAAATTGTAAAGCAGTATCCTGTACTTCAGACATTCTTTTGAAAGCTTCTTCTATGACTTCATTTGCTGCAGCTATGTCTTCTACAACTTCTTTGTCAATTTGCTCTTGTGTCTTTTGTTGATCAAGCTCACTGTCTGAGATATCTGCTGCAGGTTTGGTTTGAGTGATGGAAAGTGTCTGACTAACAGGTGTTGAAACAACTGGTGTTTCAACCACTGTTGTCATTACAACAGATGTTGTAACATCTGCTGTCTTCTGCTTTATGGCAGGAGGTAATGATGATGATGTGATTGTAGATGATGATAGTGGTAGAGCAGTGGTTTTGGTGGTGTGTGGTGAAGTTGTGTGTGTTGATGAGATGACAGCTGTTTGGTAGCAGTTTTTGAAACCACTGTTGTATCAGCTGTTTGGATGGAAATATGAGGTTTAGATGTCTGTTTTTCTTGTTCTGGTTCAATATACAGACCATCTTCTATTCCCTTCTTCTTCAACTTGATTTTCTCCCCCTTTTTGGCATTATCTGGAAGGGGGTTATCCATGAAGAGGATAGTGGAGGGAACTTTTCCACCATGGGCAGTCCTTTGTATGCTGGCCTTTATAGCCTTGATGTCTGCTTGAGTATCTTTAAATCTTGACTCCACCATATTTGTCAGCATTTTTACATGCATTTCATGCTGCTGATCAGCCGTTTGTTTTTGTTTTTCTAGCAAGGGTTGAAAAAGATTCCAGAGCTCATTTGCAGCAAGTGCTTGTGGTGGAGCAGGTGCTTGAGGTGGAACAGCAGTGGATTGTGCTTTTTGAGCTTTTAACAGCTGTTGCACCATATCCTTTATTTCAGCAACTGATGTTTCAAGTTTTTCAACTCTGCCCGTCAATTCCTAATATTTTGAATCATCACCCAAATTAATGGGATCACCTGAATCCCCACCAGCAGTGGTTGTATCAATGTGTGACTTAGGAACTGAGTCCCAAAAATCACCCATTGATGCCCCTTGTTCTTGGTACTGGGGACTTCTTTCTTCAGCACTTGATAAACCTTTGATGGTACCAGTGGTTAGAACCAACTCACTGGTGGTTACCGATGGTGCTATAGAAGAAATTGCCTTCAAGGGAGTCTTATTAATGAAACAACTGTCCAACTGAAGACCTGTTGATCCACCAGTTGTAGTTGCTGCTCCACTTGAACTACCACCGAGAGTTACTTGTAACTCAGGGGGTGTAGCCTCCTCTATTGTTGCTGGGATAGCAGGAGTAGTAGCATCAGACCCAGTCACTTGTAGGAGTATACTCTCAGTGACAGGTGATAGAGAGGAACTGGTTTGTGTCTGAGCTATAGCAACTGCATGCAACAAGGGTATTATTGATTGTGGCATTATGATTGGTGAGGGTATGGGTGTTGAAAGAGACATGTCCTTGGGATCAGGACTGAGGAAGATGGATCCGATTGGGTCCAGAGCTTCATATTGTGGGGTCCCTGTGCTTACAACCTGATCCTTTTGTGAGGATGCAGGAGGAGTTTGAGGTAAGGGTGGAGATCTTTCTACCAACTGCTGTGAGGAAGTAGCAGCAGTGGTTTGTGGTGACATTTGTTTTGTCACTGGCAGTTGCTCTGGGATCTCATCTTCCAGAGTTGCCTTCTTCTTGGGTTTGGTGGGTTTTTTGTAAGACTTCTTTTTGGTCTTTTTGGTGATGTCAGGTGTGGGTTTCAAAGCAGTGGTTGTGCTGCTATGATCACCTGGAGCAGTGGGCTCAGCAGCAGATGTCTGAGGAGCAGTTGTAACTGCTAAAATCTGCTCAGGCACCTCTGCTTTTGTTTTTATTGGTGCCATCATTCTAGAAAATGTTTCAGTTGTTAACCCTTTTATTTGAAAATAGACACCCTGTTTGAGCAAATTTTCATTTTCTTTTTCAAACTTTTGTTTAAAATAGTAGCTTAAAAATCTTGGAAAAAGTAAAAATGATTTGCTATCAACATTTTTTACCAAGTCATTAAAGATCTCCTGGGAATAGTTATAATTTTCACTATTTAAAATAGCGTAACCCAGACATTGAATCTTCAATGGTATTTCGTTAAAAGCTGTTGTTTTATTTGAAACACACATCAAAAGTGTGTGAAATAAAAACCTAGGTGCAGACGGGAAGTAACCTTTTTGTAAGGTATCTACCTTTGATTGTTCTGCATACCCTCTTTTCAGAAAATCAGTTTTCAACTCGGTTTTATCAAAAGAAGTTTTACCCTTCTGATCATCGAGTTTAAAGACTTCTGAGATTGATTGTGGAGTGATTTGAATCACTTTACCCTGTATCGAGGAGTTAATGGCTATGACTTTATCGTCTTGTTTTTCAAGAGTCGCCTTTTTCCAATACTCTCTCTGGGTCTGCAGGTAAATGGGAGTATCTGCTGTCAACAAAGTTTTGTACTTTGATTCAGATAATATGTCGATGATGGAATCAAATGTGTGGTTGTTTGTGGGTTTTGTGAGTAGACCCAAATAGTTGTGAGGAAATTTGTATGGAATTTCAGTAGGTTCAGCGGCCATTTGTGTGGCTTCTTTGGGCGATGAAGATGAGGATGATTTTGATTTTGATTTCGATTTCGATTTCGTCATTTTGGAGAGGAAGAATCGGAGAGTGATTTGAGAAGAAAGGTTGGAAACTGCTTTGAGAAGAGAATTTTTGGAATTCAATTCGACAGTGTAAAACCCTGTTTGGGGTTTTGATCAGGGTTTTATTTAGGGAAACGAAAAATGGACGCTGATGTGGCAGCGGTTATTAGGATCTGAGGGCTAAAAACTGACCACGTGTCAACCTCTGATGAAATGGATGAATGACGGAGGACAGTTGTTTTGACAGCCACTGATGAAACAAGCATCAGTGGTTACAACGGTAATAATGTGATAACAGCGGATGATTTTCACTATCAGTAGATAGCATATCAGTGGATAAGACACTGATTTTGAGCATCAGTGCTTGCCAAGAAAATGAAAGGTCAGAGGTTGTCTTTCAGCAGTGGACAATATTTAGTAACCAGATGTTTGAACAAAACAGTGGTTAGGGGTAGTGGTAAAGATTTGAAAAACTAGTGTATCAGCAACTGTTATGAAAATTTTCATTCAAGGTTTTGCCACATGTCAATTTCACATTTTGAAGTTCTTACGAATTTCTGACAGTGGTTTAGTACCCCAGATGATGTACACTTTTTACTAAGGCAACTCATTTTTGTTATAATATTTGAATTAAAACATGAGTACCCAAGTATTTTAAGATCTGTTAACAATCAATCTTTTGCACAGTGTAGAAACAAACTTTGAGTTGACATGACTTGACATGTGTACCATTTCCTTTTGATCCACTTGAGGATAATATAACCAACAAAAATAAAGGTTATATATCCTGACAGGAGATTGAAACTTTTACTATCAAAAATCAGTAAAGGTTCAAAATATATTATTCTTAAAAAAAATGAAGAATGACATATCCTGCTTTATTTGAGAAAATCCTTTTTCAGAAAAATAAATAAAGGATTTTCTAAAAACAACATCAAAAAGGATCTGGTATAATTTACCACTGAACTCCTAATCATATCAAACCCAAGTTTATGAAAATGGTCAGTAGTTTGACAACAGTGGTATGAACTAGTAAACACATTTTGATCACTGTTTGGTACCATTTTCTAGTTGATTGATTGACAACAGAAATGAGGACACATGTTCACATGAGTTTTTGAAAACTCTGTTATAGACTTTGTTACCATGTGAAGATCTTGAAAATTTGTCTAGTCCTCTTTTAAATCCATTTACTGGGAGTACTATTGTTACCTGAATTTTCCTAAACCAATGGTTGCACATAGTTGCTTAATGACCACTGTTACCCCAAACTTTGACTCTTAAGTGTTTTATGTTTATACTCTTTTCTTCTGACTTCAAAAGTTTTGAGATAAACACACTTCTGAGTTTTTATGAATTTTCTTCTTCCCTTTTTACCCTTCCCATTCATAAGTAATGAAATACTTACTGGGAGGTCTTTATTGATGGAATACTCAATCCAGAATCATTTTGCAGTAATGCTTTAAGAGAATTGGCCATATTTGTACAAATTTTTGACCAATCTCACATTACGTATGATATGGACTATCCTGTTTTCTTAATGTATTTTAACAGAGTTGATTTGTTCCTTTTGAGAATCTCAACCTGTTTTCAACACATAAGTTCTTATGACTAAAGTTTTAATTTCCCTCTTTTTAGGTTAGCAAAAACACTAATGTTTTATGAACATAGGCTTTTGTTAATCTGAGGTTCATACTTTAGCATCTAAAAAAAATGACAACACAAGTTTCATAACAACAGTTGAAATCAATTTTGAAGATAAGAAATAATCCCATAGTTTAACAGATATGTTTTCAGATCTAAAAACCATGAGTATCTTGTGCATGAAATCACTCGTTGTGTGAGATTTGTGTGTCTTATGACATCTTGGTTGTTTTACAGAGTACTTGAATAACAACTTTAATCGTTATCACTCGTTACTCTGTTTTTTAACTAAATACAACCAACCTTAGTATCAATGAATTTTGAGCCGAACTGTTATGTCAAATTGATTGATAGATCGAATTTGACTGTCCAAGCTCTGATACCAATTGTTAAGATCAAAGGTTCTTACGAGAGTGTTTGTTTGTGTAATTTGAACAATCAATGAATATGAAAACATGTAAAGTGCAGTGGAAATGAACAACAAACTTTGTAAACACAATCATAAAGAGAAATAGATTTGATAAACACATGAATTGCATCAGTCGAAAGATTACAAAGTAAATCAAATGATTACAAACATGCTTACAAATAAACTCCCCCTCAGCCTGATACTCCAGTGGTTGGTTGCACAAGATGAAAGGATTGAATTGAGGAGAAGAACTCACTCAAGACGATCAAATGTAACAGTACAGAGTACTGTTCCATTTATAGACAAACCAAACCACTGAGACATCTCAGCTGACGTCACCATGAAAGCGACGTCTAACAGCCTAACAACCTATATCTACTGTTCTTATACAAACATTGCTAAACCTAACCACTGACTATACATAAAACAAATGACATACTAAACTACTGCTCTCTCTTTACATCAGTACTTTCCTCAAGGTTGATCAGTCCTTGATTGGGTAGTGCTTTGTCATCAGTGGTTTGCACCAGCAGTGCTTAGTTCTCAGCAGTCTTCTGGGCTTCATCAGTAGTATTGAAGAACAACAGCAGTTGTATTCGGGCAGTGGATATAAGACCATCAGCTGTTATAGTCACTTCCAAGGGAGAAGACTTAGTGTAAACAACTGCTTATTGTGAATCCACTGTTGTGAACCGGTTTTGGCTTTCATTATCTGTTCCTCTGATAGGGTTCAATCCCAACATGTTTGATCTTCAGGGGCTGTTATGGTAAATTCTTTGTGTGATGGGCAAGTTTAAGTGTTCTCCAAGGTCTCTAATCAGTTCCTAACAATTGTATGGCCATGATTAAATCCTTGGAGGCCACACAAACATGTGTAATGATCTTGTTGAGTTGCAACAACTATAAATAGCAAGGTCCATTCATTGTTTCAATTGCTCATTCCCTTCTCTTCTCTTCTACATCTGATTTGGGAGCTCTCCCAAGTGTTTGGAGCTTTCTAATCTGATTATTCTTGTAGAAAAGATAGCTAGGACCCTTTGTAAGTATTCTTTCATGCTTATTCGTTATGTTTAAGCAGAAAGTCAAACAGTTTGGCCAACGGTTTGACTTTCGGTTTTGACCACCAATTGGTCAAGTCAAAGTTCAATTGAACTTTGCAACGTGATTGTAATCACGATGGTTATAATCCTCAGCGATTATACCTACTGATTACCACGTTAACTAGGCGTAGTGACGAGTCAAAGTTTTGGTCAAAATGCGTTTTAGCACGCATTTTGCAACGGAACTATTTTCGAGTATCAAAACCCATTGTTTTGATACCAAATCAGTAGGTTAAACATGTTTTTATATGTTTAACTCGTCACTATTAGTATAGTGCTTGTTTAAGGTCGTAAGTCAAGCGGTCTAAACAACCGCTTAGACTTTCGAACCCGACCCGTTTGGTCGATCTTTAGGATCCGATCAAGCTCGATTAGTGATCATAGTTGCATAGGGAATAACCACTGAGGTTATACTTTATGATCACATAAGATTGGTTAGTTATATGTTAAGTAGCTTGTATGCCCATAAGAAATGACCAAAACGCCCTTTTGAAGCTTAAATCCGTATTTTACATATGTGAACATGTTTTTGACATATAATCTGATTTAGTAACATGTTTAGGTATTATTGGGCATGTAAGACTTGACATAGCACATAGTTAACCATCCGAACATAGTTTCGCACGAACGACGCGTTAAAGTAGCATAAGCTACCTTAATGGGTCGTAACGGGTCGAAAGCACTTAGGCTAAGTTCCGATTTAGAATGAAGGCTTTGTTAAACCATATCACATGAGTTCCACACTCATTGGTTTACAAGACCTCATTCTATCCAATCTTCCGATTAAGGTGTCGATTTATTTACTAGTGATCCGATTACTAGGTACTACTTGAATTTCCTTGGTTTGTCTGAGCTTCGCTAAGTTCTTTAGATCAAGGATACCCTTCATTCAATGTGAGTGCATAGTTCCCCTATTTTACTATTTTCAATTATTTTGGGGTGATTCATATGTATTAAAATGATTTCGATATTTTAATGATGTTTTCAAAACGATTAAGATGGTTTATACTAAACTAATAACGATTTTCGATAATGTGAACGAACTTGTTGGTTGTAATTACATAACGAATGACACTTATTAATTTTGGCCGAACCGACCAGTATTAGGTTATGGTACCATAGGATCTGACAAATCCTGTTATCAGACTACACCCATGGTTATGTGTGGGGGTTATGTAGGTAACAACCGAATATGATGATTGTTAACTTACCCTTTGGTGGTTTGTTAATACGAGGAACGAGGTAGTCGAGTCATGAAGGTTTGAATGTTATTAACGAGGCGACCAAAAGTAGTTTCACAATTTAAAACAATTACGATTTTGGGACGAATTAAACGATTTGGAACGATTTAAACAATATAAACGATTTGAACGAACGATTGGTTTTGGGTAGTGATTAGATAATGGGACGGGTGTAGCATGATAAAAGCATGGTAGATACGCCGCTGGTACATCTTATATATAAGTGCTTCTATCATATTACATTACGTGTCATTATTTAGTTCACTTGGGAAACGATTCTGAAACGATATCACACAACGAGGTATTCGAAATGATATAAACCATACGAGTTTTATTAACGAGTTTTTAACGAGATGTTTTACGAATTGGTTTACTAAAACAAATGTTTTGGGGTTAAGAATCATGACTACGAGATTTTATAAATTATAACCATCTTGATTTGAGTTGGTTAATCATGTTGCAATATTATCTACTTTTCAAAACAAGGTTTTCGAGGTATTGCAATATATATAAACGAGCCATGATTCTGATACTCTTACAAAACCTATGTACTCGCCAGCATTTCTTTGCTGACTATGTTTTTACATATGTTTCAGGTGATAATGCTTGATGTTGATTGCTAGGAAGCAAGTTCACTTAGGAATCCGGACATGGCTTTAGTGACTTAAAAAAATGATAATAGACGATGTTCAATTTGTTTGTTTGGTTTATGACAATGAACAATACTTAATAATTCAATAAAACGAAAATATTTGTATCCATGGTTGTGAAACGATGATTCTGTTACAACACTCCCCGACGTTTCCGCCACGGTTTTGTTGTTTTAACGTGGTCGGGGTGTGACACACTAATGCACCAGCATCGTTCATGGATCTCATGAACCGCGTCTGCAAGCCATACTTGGACAAATTTGTTATCGTCTTCATTGACGACATTCTGATTTACTCGAAGAATCAAGCTGACCACGAGAAGCACCTTCGTTGTATTCTTTCACTACTTCAACAAGAGAAACTTTATGCCAAGTTTTCAAAGTGTGAATTTTGGCTTCGCGAAGTCCAGTTTCTTGGACATGTAGTTAGTGAGCGTGGTATCCAGGTGGATCCCGCTAAAGTTGAAGCTGTCATGAATTGGCAAGAGCCGAAGACGCCCACTGAGATTCGTAGTTTTCTAGGTCTGGCAGGATATTATAGGCATTTTATTGAAAACTTCTCAAGAATTGCAGCACCCCTGACTCTACTAACTCGAAAGAGTAGCAAGTTTGACTGGGGGCCTAAGCAGCAAGAATCTTTCGATATTCTGAAGTAGAAGTTGAGCAACGCTCCAGTATTAACGTTGCCTGATGGAATTGATGAATTTGTGGTGTATTGTGATGCATCGCACACAGGAATGGGATGTGTGCTTATGCAGAAAGGCAAAGTTATTGCCTATGCTTCTCGACAGCTAAAGGTACATGAAAAGAATTACACCACCCATGACTTGGAGTTGGGTGCCGTTGTATTTGCACTAAAGCTATAGAGGCATTATTTGTATGGTACCAAATGTGTGATCTATTCTGATCACAAGAGCCTCCAACACTTGTTTAATCAGAAGGACTTAAACATGAGGCAGCGACGATGGATGGAAACTCTAAATGACTATGATTATGAAATCCGATACCATCCAGGCAAGGCAAATGTAGTCGCAGATGCCTTAAGTAGAAAGGAAAGGGTGAAGCCCATAAGAATCAATGCCAAGAGCATTGAATTAAAGAATAGTTTGAATGAAAGGTTGTTAGCTGCGCAGAAAGAAGTTGTATTAGAAGCTAACTATCCTAATGAGAAGCTAGGAGTAACTGCTGAACAGTTATCCTATGGCAAAGACAGAATCCTGAGATTAAATGGACGAATATGGGTTCCAATTTATGGAGGACTTAGGGATGTGATCCTCCAGGAAGCCCATAGTTCTAAGTACTCCGTTCATCCTGGAGCTGATAAGATGTACCAGGATCTGAAGGAAAATTTCTGGTGGATAGGCTAGAAGAAGTCCATAGCCACCTATGTAGCCAAATGTTTGACGTGCGCACAAGTTAAAGCTGAACATCAAAAGCCGTCAGGTTTGCTACAACAGCCTGAACTTCCCACCTGGAAGTGGGAGATGGTGACAATGGATTTTATCACCAAGTTGCCAAAGACAAAGAAAGGAAACGATACTATTTGGGTGATAGTGGATAGACTGACTAAGTCAGCTCACTTCCTACCTATTAAGGAAACACATAGCTCATATAAGTTAGTTCAGCTGTACGTGGATGAGATTGTATCTCTCCATAGAGTGCCAGTGTCTATAATATCTGATAGGGATACAAGGTATACCTCACATTTCTGGAAAAGTTTTCAGCAATCCCTAGGCACTCGATTGAACTTTAGCACAGCATATCATCCTCAAACGGATGGTCAAAGTGAGCGAACAATTCAGACGCTAGAAGATATGTTAAGGGCTTGTGTTTTTGACCTAGGTGGAAGTTGGGATGAACATCTCCCACTGGTTGAATTTTCGTACAATAATAGCTATCACTCAAGTATCCAAGCTGCACCATTTGAAGCTTTATATGGAAGAAAGTACAGAACGCCCGTTTGCTGGGCAGAAGTTGGAGATGTCCAACTAACAGGACCTGATATAGTCCTGGAGACGACAGACAAGATTGTGCAGATAAGAGATCGTCTCAAAGCTGCCAGGGATAGGCAGAAAAGCTACGTAGATTTAAGGCGTAAACCTCTAAAGTTCGAGGTTGGTGACAAAGTGTTGCTTAAAGTATCACCCTGGAAGGGAGTGATGCGTTTTGGTAAGAAAGGCAAATTGAGCCCAAGGTACATAGGACCATTTGAGATGATCGAATGTGTTAGCACAGTGGCTTATAAGTTAAACTTGCCTGAAGAGCTCAGTGGTATTCATAATGTATTCCACATCTGCAATCTGAAGAAATGTCTAGCTGATGAATCGCTAGTCATGTCACATAAAGATGTGCATATTGATGAGAGCTTGAAATTTGTTGAAAAACTTTTGTCGATCGAGGATCGACAGGTTAAGAAGCTTCGAAGGAAGCATGTACCAATTGTAAAGGTTAAATGGGATGCCCGTAGAGGTCCCGAGTATACTTGGGAGGTAGAGTCCACAATGAAAGAGAGGTACCCTCAATTATTTCAATAAATCTCGGGGTCGAGATTTCTTTTAAGGGGGTGAGGATGTAACACCTCGTAAAATCATACCCAATAAAATAAAGACACGTGTCATGTAAGGCAAACGTGTTATAAACCCGGATCAAGTCAAAAGATTAATGGTAGGATTTAAAAGTGTCGACATGTTAAATTAATACCTCTGAGAGACCTAATTATGAATCCCAAGACCCTAATCTGTTTTGTAAGCATCTGATATGTTCAAATCCGGTCATTTCTGATAATAATAAATCCAAGTTGCAAATGATGGGATTCTAGGTGCATTTACGACAAGATTCATTTTAAACGCCTTCTTAGATATGTCCAAGAAACCTCATGTGCATGGCAACACATGCAAGGACATGCAAAGCCTGTCTATATGGTCCCCTACTGCAAAGAAGACATGAGATTCGGAGATAGAAAGATTGCATGGTCAAAAAAAAAAAAAAACTTGAAAGTGAGCCCTTACGGTCCGTAAGGTGGCGGAGCTGGGCGTTGATTTCTAAAAAGCGGATACGGACCGCAAAGCCGAGGACTTACGGTCCGCAAGGCTGGTAACTGGGCATCTCAGATCAAAGGCATTTACGGACCACAGAGATAAGGATTTACGGTCCGTAAGTGGTGCTTACGGACCGCAAGGGGTTATGCTTACGGTCCGTAAGACTGTCGCTGGCAGCAGAAAATGGACAGTTGCCTATTCAGCCTGTTGCACCGCCTTGGGAGAGTGGTTTTCGAATTCAGGGGCTTTGCAACTGGTTTTTGGCATTATAGGGACACCTGGGAACATCATACTACATGTGTAGACTTGCTTGGCATCATCTTGACCAATTTAGCTCACTATATAAGAAGTTACATTGTTGCAACATTGGAGCACCTCATTTGGAAACTTTCAAGCTGATCTCTGGAGCTTCTCTGGCTTTCAACAAGTTTCCTAAGGATCCATAATCGTACTTAGGACCTTTGTAAGTGTCCTTAACTTCCTAGTTTCAATTTTAATTAGCTTAATGACCATAAGTTAAACTTATCGTAATTAAAGTTTGACTTCGTGATTAATCACTAACGGTCCAGTCATTAGTTAAATTAAGAGTAGTTATAAGTTGGTAATTATGTGGGCAATAAACCTCTAAGAGTGCACCTACTGATTACCATCTTAGCTTGGTCAAATGTCGGGTCAAAGTTAATCTTAAAAAGTCAACAAAAAGCTTATTTTCAAATAAACGCATAATTAACAATGTAGAACCCATGCAACCTGTTTTATCACTAATATAACTTGGTAATTAATGTAAGAACATGTCTAAACATGTTCAACCCGACAATTTCCAGTTTAGGCTCGGTTCGCAACCGAAAGTCGCATAATTTGACTTTTTCTTTGACTTTCAGTTCTGACCCAATGTTGCATGTTTTAGAAATGCCTTAGAGCTTTATTTGGACCAGGTTATATGTTAGTATAACCCCCTATGATTATACAACTTGGTTCATTAGTTATCCGATTCATATGCATGTTTCCGTTTATTGCCTATATGTTGACTATTATGCCCATATGACCTTAAAACGTGATTTTTGAAAATGTAAAAGAATAGAAACCTTAGTTACTGATTTATAAGCTTGTCCCTAAAATTTGACATCAGTTTGAGGTCTAGATTAGGAGTTATGCTCATTAGCGTAAATGAAAAGCTTTTTATTAATTAAACGACATAATTAGCATATAGCCTATCTAAACCCAACTTTTGATATCAAACTTTTTACCCACTGATGTAATATAATATTTTGGGATTTTTGAAGGTTTTTATATATTTTTAGGCTGAGCATAACATAGAGTTCTAAGCTTGATTCGGTAATTGCCGGTTTTGCCCTTTTGGCCTATAAAATGAGTTTTACAAATTATTTTGATACCAAACCTTTTTCTACTGATCTAATATGATAAATAAAATATTTTGAGCCTTCTGGAATAATAAAAATATCAGCTTTCCTTTAAAAACCCGGTAATAGCTTAAAATCGCCTTTTTAAGCGTTTTTAACGCATAGTATGTATTAAAACTATTTTAATCATATAAGGTTTGATGCCTACTGATATAAACATTTTGACATATTATTCAATACATTTGGCAATTGGTTTAAACATAAACATCTTACGTTGTTGGTTTGGTTTAAGTAAGTGATTTAAGTAACGAGGTGTGTGTAATATGATACAAGCATGGTGGATACGCCGCTGGTACTTCCTATATATAAGTGATTGTATGGTATTACATATCATAGCGTTATTTGAATCATTTCAATTTGGACATATAACATGTTATACAAATAACATACTTTTCACAATACACTGTTTTACAAACAACTTAATTTGTACAAAATCATTTCACATGGTTATCCACTTAACCATGTATTATTCTTTTATACATATATATCATTTGGTTTATTTATCACTTTTCAAATGCTTTACAAGACAAAGCAAATTACAAGGTTCATGACTAAACATTTTCTTAAACAATAAGTCATGAATCCTATTTTCATAAACCTATGTATCTCACAGGCATTTTTATGCTGACGTACCTATTTTCACATGTGTTTCAGGATATGATGCATAGGATTTATCAAGATACACTTAGGCGGACTTGGGCCTTAGCGACAATAAAAGATGCAAGACTAGTTATTTATGTTATGTTTCTTTGATTCTCAAGACATTGTAACTACTTTAATAAATAAAACAATATTTAAATTTCCATGTGTTATGAAACAATGATTCTGTTACAACACTCCCCGATGTTTCCGCCACGTTTTGTTGTTCTACGTGGTTGGGGTGTGACAGATTAAGTGGTATCATTGTTTGCCAGCGGAAATTTCATCAGGACCGTAGTTAGGAAATATTTTATCAGAGTAAAATACCACATTTTTATATTAATAAACACATGGGTAAAACCCAAGTTTCTATTACAAACATGTTTATAGGGAAACACCCTAATTTATTGAATTTAAAACATCGTCTTTATTAGGTAACTTTTATAGCCACATTTTTCCAAGCCTTCAGTGCTCTCCAGCTGGCTTCTAATTGGCTTTTACATTTTGTTACCTGAAACGCGTTTTAAAACATTTGTCAGTGGGAAATACTGGTGAGTGAATCCCAATTTAATCAAGAAGCATTTTATCTTTTAACAGTATTGAGAGCAATTACAATGTTTATATCTACACAATTACTCATTCAGTATTGTCAATCCAGACTGGTGGGTCATATTACACATTGGTTATCTCGTTGTCCAGTGGTAACGTGTTCCACATTTTGTATACAAAACCCCAACATATCGGCAGTAATTGAAGAATTACAAAGACTCAATTACTGCTAATCACATTGTAAATTATTTAAGGTTTTGTAAAAACAACTTGCAAAAAGGTTTACAAAAAGGAGATTACTCACATTGCTACTTTAGACTTTTCTTGGTGGATTCCTGGTTATAATCTATTAATTAAACAATGCACGCGTGTTAGTATAATAACCCAATATTTACATTAGTTATACCCTCCCCGAGACAGAACTCCAACGACTACGTCGGGCAGAGCCTCGACAGCCGTTACGGAGCATTAGATCAATCGGGCAGCGTATCTAATACGTAACCGGGGGTTAAAATACTTACAAGGAGGCAGAACTTCGCTATTTTAGTGGGTATAATACCCGATTATAGTGTCTACACTACAGAAATTTGAGAGAGAATTCGAGGGAATGAGCGACGGAAATGAACAGCCGATGCTCCCAATTTATAGGAGCTGATCTGAGCTTCCTCACGGCCCGCGTAAGAACACAAAGGGGCCTTCGCGGCCCGCACATAGGGTACGTAGGGCCTAGCTTGGCCCGGTCATGGGCTTAGCTTCGACATGAGTTGTGCCACGTGGCAGCTCAGGGTGCCGCCTGGTGGGTTAGCTGTCGCGGTCCGCGTAAGACGAAGAGGCAGTCTTCGCAGCCCGCCAGAGACTTCTGGATTTTGTTTTTATTTAAATTAAATAAAATTAAAGGTATTTAAGGGCATTTCTCGTATACGGAATGTATTTTAAGACATATTGGAGCGTTCTAAATATTTTAGGGGTGTCGGAAATATTTTTGAAGGGTTGTTATACAAGCCAGGTGGCAACACCTGAAATGACGATCAAGAAAGACATCCGTGCTTTACCGGATTGTGTTGCTGATTTCGTTTAAGCTGTGAAGACGACAACTATCGAAGAAACTTACCTACTCGCTGCCGAGATCAATGACAAGCGAGTATTGGCTGGTTACTTTGATAAACCCACCAAGAGTCTTCACCAAGTTACCGCTGCTCCCACCGCTGAAACCGCCACACCGCAAACTTCCAAGTCTTCACGCCGCAAGAGAAAGAACAACAACAAGAACTGTGCTGTCACCACCGCTCCACTCCAAGCTGTACCTGCTCAACCGCAACCTCAGAACTGCCAAGTAGCGGCGCCTGTGACCAATGTACCGCTAGCCAAGCGTGCATATACTGGTTCACACCCGCTCTGCCCTACTTGTACCTATCATCACCCAGTTGGAATCGCATGCCGGTTTTGTGTTCACTGCAACCTGTACGGCCACGTTACTGCTAATTTCCGTACCGGTCCTCGCCAAGCTCTGGCCCCAGTTCAAGCTCCTGCTCTACCAGCTCCTCAGGGTCGACAAGCAGCTCCTGCTCCCGCTGCTCACGCAAGAGCCTGCTTTGCGTGTGGTGATCCCAACCACTTCGCAAATGTCTGCCCAAACAGAGTGGTGAAGCAAGAGCCACAGCAGCAGCAGCAGCCAGCACCGCAACAACACCAACACCAACACCAACAGCAGCAGCAGCCAGCTCAGCAAGCAGCCTGCGGGCGAGTCTTCAACATCAACGCCCGTCAGGCTCAGGCAGACAACAACATGGTTAATGGTACGTTTCTCGTAAATGGTATATATGCTTTGTGTTTGTTTGATACTGGAGCTGATAACTGTTTTGTATCGTTCAAATTCGAAAGGCTCCTAAACCGTAAACACGTTAATCTCCAATAAAGATTCGATGTAGAAGTTGCCACTGGAAGAACCGTGACTATTAGTTCCGTTCTTCGTGACTGTACTCTTGAGCTCAACAGTCACATTTTCCCGATCAACCTTATCCCGATGCAACTTGGTAGCTTTGATGTCATAGTAGGCATGGATTTCCTTCGGGAGAATCATGCTGAAATTGTTTGCTTCGATAAAATGATTCGTTTCTCTCTCGCTAATGGTGATCAATTATGTGTTTATGGCGAAGTCGCTTCGAAGAAGTTACAACTCATGTCGTGTGTCCAAGCTAGCAAGTATCTCCGCAAGGAATACCAAGCTTTCTTAGCACACATCGTAGTAGCGGTGAAAAAGGAAGTTAAGGCAATGGATACGGTGCCCGTGGTTCGTGATTTTCCTAACGTCTTTCCTGATGATTTGCCTGGTTTACCGCCCACTCGTGATATCGATTTTCGAATCGACCTCATTCCTTGAGCAAATCCTGTTGCAAGAGCGCCTGATCGTCTCGCTCCTTCGGAAATGCATGAACTCTCGAGTCAGCTCCAGGAACTGCTTGATAAAGGCTTCATTCGCCCTAGCATCTCTCCATGGGGCGCACCTGTCCTTTTCGTTGAAAAGAAGGATGGATCATTTCGGATGTGCATCGACTACAGGGAATTGAATAAGCTTACCATCAAGAATCGTTATCCCTTACCTTGAATCGATGATTTGTTTGATCAGTTACAAGGTGCGACATGTTTCTCGAAGATTGATTTACGCTCAGGCTATCACCCGTTATGAATCTAGGAGGAAGATATACCCAAAACCGTTTTTCGAACCCGATATGGTCACTACGAGTTTGTTGTTATGCCATTTGGTCTAACTAACGCTCCCGCAGTCTTTATGGATCTAATGAGTCGCGTGTGTAAACCCTTTCTCGACTGTTTCGTCATTGTGTGCATCGATGATATCCTGATCTATTCCAAGTCAAAAACCGAACACGCGCAACATCTCTGTTTGTTTCTTGAACTACTCTAGGGAAACCGTCTCTATGCCAAATTCTCCAAGTGTGAATTCTGGCTTGAGGAGGTTCAATTCTGTAACACCTCATAAAATCATACCCAATAAAATAAAGACACGTGTCATGTAAGGCAAACGTGTTATAAACCCGGATCAAGTCAAAAGGTTAATGGTAGGATTTAAAAGTGTCGACATGTTAAATTAATACCTCTAAGCGACCTAATTATGAATCCCAAGACCCTAATCTGTTTGGTAAACATCTGATATGTTCAAATCCGGTCATTTCTGATAATAATAAATCCAAGTTGCAAATGATGGGATTCTAGGTGCATTTACGACAAGATTCATTTTAAAAGCCTTCTTAGATATGTCCAAGAAACCTCATGTGCATGGCAACACATGCAAGGACATGCAAAGCCTGCCTATATGGTCCCCTACTGCAAAGAAGACATGAGATTCGGAGATAGAAAGATTGCATGGTAAAAAAAAACTTGAAAGTTTTCAAGTTTTTGTCTTCTGATGAAAGCTTACGGACCGCAAAGGTGAGCCCTTACGGTCCGTAAGGTGGCGGAGCTGGGCGTTGATTTCTAAAAAGCGGATACGGACCGCAAAGCCAAGGACTTACGGTCCGCAAGGCTGGTAACTGGGCATCTCAGATCAAAGGCGGTTACAGACCGCAGAGATAAGGATTTACGGTCCGTAAGTGGTGCTTACGGACCCCAAGGGGTTATGCTTACGGTCCGTAAGACCGTCGCTGGCAGCAGAAAATGGACAGTTGCCTGTTCAGCCTGTCACACCGCCTTAGGAGAGTGGTTTTCGAATTCAGGGGCTTTGCAACTGGTTTTTGGCATTATAGGGACACCTGGGAACATCATACTACATGTGTAGACTTGCTTGGCATCATCTTGACCAATTTAGCTCACTATATAAGAAGTTACATTGTTGCAACATTGGAGCACCTCATTTGGAAACTTTCAAGCTGATCTCTGGAGCTTCTCTGGCTTTCAACAAGTTTCCTAAGGATCCATAATCGTACTTAGGACCTTTGTAAGTGTCCTTAACTTCCTAGTTTCAGTTTTAATTAGCTTAATGGCCATAAGTCAAACTTATCGTAATTAAAGTTTGACTTCGTGATTAATCACTAACGGTCCAGTCATTAGTTAAATTAAGAGTAGTTATAAGTTGGTAATTATGTGGGCAATAAACCTCTAAGAGTGCACCTACTGATTACCATCTTAGCTTGGTCAAATGTCGGGTCAAATTTAATCTTAAAAAGTCAACAAAAAGCTTATTTTCAAATAAACGCATAATTAACAATGTAGAACCCATGCAACCTGTTTTATCACTAATATAACTTGGTAATTAATGTAAGAACATGTCTAAACATGTTCAACCCGACAATTTCCAGTTTAGGCTCGGTTCGCAACCGAAAGTCGCATAATTTGACTTTTGCTTTGACTTTCAGTTCTGACCCAATGTTGCATGTTTTAGAAATGCATTAGAGCTTTATTTGGACCAGGTTACATGTTAGTATAACCCTCTGTGATTATACAACTTGGTTCATTAGTTATCCGATTCATATGCATGTTTCCGTTTATTGCCTATATGTTGACTATTATGCCCATATGACCTTAAAACGTGATTTTTGAAAATGTAAAAGAATAGAAACCTTAGTTACTGATTTATAAGCTTGTCCCTAAAATTTGACATCAGTTTGAGGTCTAGATTAGGAGTTATGCTCATTAGCGTAAATGAAAAGCTTTTTATTAATTAAACGGCATAATTAGCATATAGCCTGTCTAAACCCAACTTTTGATATCAAACTTTTTACCCACTGATGTAATATAATATTTTGGGATTTTTGAAGATTTTTATTTATTTTTAGGCTGAGCATAACATAGAGTTCTAAGCTTGATTCGGTAATTGCCGGTTTTGCCCTTTTGGCCTATAAAATGAGTTTTACAAATTATTTTGACACCAAACCTTTTTCTACTGATCTAATATGATAAATAAAATATTTTGAGCCTTCTGGAATAATTAAAATATCAGCTTTCCTTTAAAAAACCCGGTAATAGCTTAAAATCGCCTTTTTAAGAGTTTTTAACGCATAGTATGTATTAAAACTATTTTAATCATATAAGGTTTGATGCCTACTGATATTTTCAGTAAATTTTTATATTTTAACAGTAAGCAAAAGTTTTTAAACTGATATTTCCAGTTTTGACCTTTTAGGCTTAAGTGAAATTACCAAAATGCCCCTACGGTGCATAGTTTGGTTATAAATGATAAATTTCACATACATGTAATACCCTACTGTTATAACTTATTAAATTAAGTATTATTACTGATTATATCAGACCTGTAACTCAGATTATTATTTAAACTCTTTTATAACCTTTAAAATGACCAAAATACCCCTACGGGGCGTAATTTGAGTTTAAATCTGTTTTGGGCATAATAGAAGATATCTTACTGATGTCAAAACATATTTAAGGCATATTAACTTAGGAAACTTGTATATGACTCATTTGGTTACCCGTTATGCATTTTTCGCGTTCGGTTCGGTTTATGTAACTAGTTTGCATAAATTGACCGAAACGGGTCAAACCTTATCACTTTTGTCTCAAAATCCAGAATGTGTTTAGTTTACCCATATTACACAAGTCTCCAAACTTGTCGGGTCTAAACCACATTCTATTCCAGTATTCGCTTAATCGTGCGTTTGAACCGTATCTTCCTTTAAAGCTAACCGGTCTAAGTTTAGGCTTAATTAAAGACCCGTTAGGAATCTAATAGGTTATTAAAAACCTTTGTTCCAGAATAGGAGACCCGGTAAAAGCTACGTGCACTTGCTATTTGTGATTATTACTTGCAAAGGTAAATACTTTTAACTTATTTTCCCTATACGGGCTTGGGGTACGGTATATAAAATACCGCTTGGTCGGGCATTAAATCTTTAATCGTTTGAAGGTTAAATTATTGAAATGACCTGTTTAAATTGTTTTGTTTGCTTAAAGCCTTTGGGGGGTTAATGACCATGTCCCGGATATCCTTGGCATCATTTTAAGAAATGACCACGACCTAAGCACGGGGTGTAGGCGTACACCCGACAGTGCATAAATAAATAATAAGGTATAACCGCCGGTTACGGGAATAACCCGCCGCGGGACTATATCATGTGGTGTGTCTATTAATCTTTAACCCGGCGTCAATCCGGGCTACTGAACGTATAAGAAACATGTAATTCTATTACAAGTTTATATATAAATAATTATCCCTAGTTATAAAATATTTTGTGCCTTGTGCATTCAAATCAATTTTCTAAACATTTTCAAAATGAGTCAGTTAATTGTATTTACCAGTGTAAACTGACGTATTTTCCCAAAAAGGCTAAGTGCAGGTACTACTCGAAATAGGCTGGCCTCTCCTTAGCATCAATAAGAGTCTCGCAAGCTTGGATGCATTTTAAATCTGATGAACTATGTTTCCTTTTTATTTGATCCGCCTGTGGATCTTTTTCAACTATTTTGTGATACTTGATATTACAATTTATTCGGTTGAAATAAATCTATCTTTTGCTTCCGCTGTGCATTTAAAATTGTGTTGTTTGACTATGATGATATCAACTACGTCACGATACTCCCCACCGGGCCCACCGGTAATACATGGAAATATCGGGGTGTGACAAATTCCTCGGTCACATTGTCAATAGTCAAGGAATTCATGTCGATCCTGCGAAGATCGAAGCTGTTAAGAGTTGGGTTACACCGAAGAACCCATCCGAAGTTCGTTTTTTTCTCGGATTGGCGGGTTACTATCGCCGATTCATCGCTGATTTCTCGAAAATCATTGTTCCTCTTACCTCTCTTACGCACAAGGACAAACCTTTTGTTTGGGGAACCAAACAAGAGGAGGCCTTTCAAACCCTGAAACTTATGCTTTGCAATGCTCCCGTGCTCTCACTACCCGACGGAAACGATGATTTCGTAGTCTACTGCGATGCCTCTAACCTCGGTCTTGGTTGTGTTCTTATGCAACAGGACAAGGTTATCGCATACGCGTCTCGACAGCTCAAGTTCCACGAGAAGAACTATATAACCCATGATCTCGAGCTTGGTGCAGTTGTTTTTGCGTTGAAAATTTGGCGACACTACCTTTACGGTACCAAGTGTACGGTTTTCACCGACCACAAGAGCCTACAACACATCTTTAACCAGAAAGAGCTGAATATGCGCCAACGCCGATGGGTTGAACTCCTCAACGATTACGACTGTGAGATTCGTTACCATCCAGGCAAAGCAAACGTCGTTGCCAACGCTCTCAGTCGACGAAGCTATTTGCATAGCGTTCGTAATTCTCAAGCCCAGCACAATCTCGAAGCTCTTATCCGTGACGCCCGATATGCATGTTTTGCCGAACACACTTTGAAGAAAGAAAGGATTATCAATAATGGCGAACAACTGGTGAATATATCGAATGGTATATTCCATTATCTAGACCGAATTTGGATTCCCAAGCGCACCAATTTACGACAGATTCTGCTAGACGAAGCCCACAAGTCTCGATACTCCATTCATCCTGGTGCCGATAAGATGTACCAGGACCTTCGCTATAAGTACTGGTGGTCAGGCATGAAGAGAGATATCGCTATCTATGTTTCGAAGTGCCTAACTTGTTCAAAAGTCAAGGCTGAGCATCAACGCCCCTCTGGCTTACTCGTACTACCCGAGATCCCTATGTGGAAATGGGAGAATATAGCTATGGACTTCATAACGAAACTTCCGCGCACGCCATCAGGTCACGACAGCATCTGGTTTATCGTTGACCGTCTCACCAACTCCGCTCACTTTCTACCGATACGAGAAGACTATAAGGTAGAACGATTAGCACGAATCTACACCGACGAAGTCATTTGTCGACACGGGACACCTCGTGACATCATCTCTGACCGCGATGGTAGTTTTACTTCGCGTTTCTGGGAAACGTTTCAATCTGCTCTCGGTACTACTCTTAATCTAAGTACCACTTTCCATCCCCAGACCGACGGTCAGACTGAATGCACGATCCGTACCCTCAAAGACATGCTCCGCTCGCGTGTTATAGATTTCGGTGGTAATTGGGATTCACATTTACCTTTAGTCGAGTTCTCGTACAATAACAGTTATCACTCTAGCATTCAAATGACACCATTTGAGGCATTATACGGAAAAAAATGTCGATCGCCTATTGTATGGCACGAGATCGGGGATGCGTAAATTACCGGTCCTGAGTTATTGCAAGAAATGACTGAAAAAATCCTCCAAATTCTAGACAGTCTGCTGAAAGCTCGGAGTCGACAAAAGAGTTTCGCAGATAGACGCCGCAAGCCCCTTGAATTTGACGTTGGCGATCACGTACACCTAAAGGTTGCCCCTTGGAAGGGGTGATCAGATTCGGCAAGAAAGGAAAGCTCGCGCCCGATATGTTGGACCCTGTAGGTCCAGCCGGAGGATCGAGTAACCTCTATTCCCTGTTTTCCGACAAACCCGAAAGTGCGGAATCCAAACGGGTAAGTTAAACCAAGTGACGAACACAAACACAAAGATTCAATGATTAACACTCCATTGTATTAACTCGTATGAAACCGTTACAATGCAATGTTTACAAGATAAACCTATAAACTCTCAGTTGTGTGTGTGTGTTTACAGTGTTCGCTCTCAAATCTATACAGATTTGCCTAACTGTGTTATGTCTGTTGTCTGTGTTTATATAGTATAAGACTGACGAAATCAAGTCTCAGACAAAATCACATAGGACGAAATCAAGGATATTGACGGAATCACCTGATTTCGTCCTATTTGGTTTTCACCCTAAAGTGTTTTCACCAAAATAGTGTTTTCATCACAAAGGACTTGGACGAAATCAGGGGATTTCGTCCCACATGCACATGGGCTCCTGTCTTCATGTTGGGCCTCAGGGACTTGTGCATGTTGTTTGGGCTTTGGGCCTTGACTTGGGCTTTATAACAAACAAACAACAAACAAAACAAGCTATACTAACATGTATACTGCACACACGCAGTTACATGTACATCGAACATTACGAAGTAACTAGCATACCGAGTCAAGACAGGAGGATGTCTTGACTACGGCCTTCACTTCGTAGCCGAGTCGAACCGAGCCGAGCCGTATCCACACGATATGTATCAACAAACTCCCCCTTGGATGCTGCTCGTGAGGTTCGTAATCTCGTTCTCCATCTCTTGATGGTTCATTCATTCTTGTCGTAGGATCTTCAAAGTCTTCACGCGTCGTAAGTAGAAAGTGTATCAACAAACTCCCTTTTCATTTTGGTAGTGTGTTAACAAACTCTGTCACACCCCAACCAATGGCGGAAACATCGGGATGAGACGAAGTGTGAAGATTGCTAGAGACATCATAACGCTATTTGTGGCAATATTTAATTTAAACCATTTTCATTTCATAACTACATTGTCAACAATACAAGAATGTCAAATAGCAAGTTTCAAAATACGAAATCAGCATATCAAAATTTGATACAACATTTTAGACCTAAACGTCTAGGTGTGTATCTAGGCATCAATGCTACTTCATTTCATTTCATCGTCATCAACCTGTAACATGTTAAAAATAAAAGTCAATGCAAAAGCAAAGGCGAGTATACAAGTTTGGTACGTACATAGCAAAAGATAAGTTTTGAACAATTCTTTGTAGCAAGTATGTGATTCAAGATAAACATAAAAACAAGGTATGTGTCTAACATATCAACCAAGGAAACGCAATATGCTCATGACATAACCCAGATAAAGGGGGCGGGTCGTTAGTCCTATAGCGCTACATATGTCACGGTTTGGCTCATACAAGTTAATGATAAGTTCAACACATAAGATAAATCCAAGTTTAAAGTATCAAGCCATCACGTATACAAGCATGTTAATAAGAATGTTCATGTGTTTAAGCAAAAGTTCATGTGTAAGTTGTTGATAGATAAACATGTTACACCCCAAAAGTGATAAAAGTAAAAGGGGGAAAATACGAGTATACTCACAAAATTGCTAAGTCTTCCGATTAACCAAAGTGTCGACGAATGTGAGGTTAGGATGATGGAACACCAATGTCACCCTATATGGGTAAACGGAGGTGTATGAGTATTCAGAAATTATGATGGAGGAATTGAATTGGAATTTAGAGTATGTCTAGTTAATGGATAAGTTTTGTATATATATATATATATATATATATTTTATATAGTTAACTCTATCGAAAATATTTTAGAAGTATTGTTAAAAATAAATATACATTTATCATTATTGTTATAAAAGTTATTTGAATACAATACGCCTTCATTAGCGGTTCGTCTATAAAGTATACGTATATGTTTTAACGAAAATCGGGCAGAGTTTCCTCTGTTTTTGGACGATCCCGACAATCAAGGTGTCGATTATTATTTCCAAAATTCAACAATTCAACACAATTTATATATATGAATTTATACAAGTTATAAATACATGATTAATTTTACAAGTTCGGTTAGTTAACGTTTCACGATTAAATTTATGTTATAAGTTTATATAAACACTAATAATAAAATCTGGTGTCAATAAGATTTTTACCCAACTTCGTGTTTGACTGGTTTGACCAGGTTTGATCGAACATTGCCCGGTTTGACCCGAACACCGAATCTGAACCGAAACTGAGTCGGACATAACCCGAATTTGAGGAACCGGACCCGACTGAGCTGACCCGAACATCACCCGAGCTGCCCTGCAACCCAACTGACCCGGTTGAATCAAGACTGAAACAGAACCGGAGCACGTTGCTAGCTGGACCCGAACCTGCTTCCAACCGGAGACTCAAACCAACCGAACCGAGCCGAGACCAAATCTTGAACCGAAACACAACTGAACAAGGTAACCGAAACACATAACCAAAACCGGACTCGAATCAGCTGTAATACATATAAAACAACCGGACATGAATCGAAATGAACTCGGTTCAAACTCGAACCGAACAAAGCTCAAAACTCGTACCTGAACCGGGACAACCCGAAGCTCGAACCACCACCGTCGTACGTCATCGTCGCCGGCGAGTGGAAGGGTCGGTCTCCGCCGCTACTGCGCCTTTGTTCTTGGTGCGCCGCCACCTGAGTGGTGGTCGGCGGTTCAGTTACAGCACGAGAGACGAGTGAACGAAATAGGGGGGTGGTTGTCGGCTGGAGAAGAAAGGAAGACGAGGGTGTGGGTGTGAGTGCAAGATGGAGGAGGCTGCCATGGTTAGGGTTTGCTGTTATCTTTGTACATGTTGCAGTGGAGCTCGAGAGAGAGGAGAAAAGAGAGGGTGTGGGGGATGATTGAGTGTGCATTGTGTTTGGAGTAAATAAGATTTGGGTTTTGTCTAAGTTTTTATGTGTGTGGGCGTTGTAGACAAGGTCTGCAGAGAACACAAGAATGAAAGGGATGGTTGTGGTATTTGACTAGTGTTTAGCAAAAGAAGAAGATGAAGGAGCAGGGTACGTATGCGGCTGCTGCTCTCAAATGATAGGGTTAGGGTATTTTATATTATCAAGTAACTACACATATGATCCCTCATTTTAAAGAGTTACTAAAATAATTAACTAAACTGGGTTAGTTTAGTTAATCTTGAAACTTAACTAAATTTAACTAGGTTACTAGTTATTTAACCAAACTAAATATATTGATTAATAACTTTTAAATTAATTAAATTAATAAAAGTAAATAAATAAGTAATAAAAAATCTCGCATTAGTTATTTTAAATTCGCAAAAAGAATCTGAGGTTTCAAAGGTTAGGGTTCGGATTTCAAATGGGTCGGATTTAGGGAATCCATTTTTTGACGGATGTTACAGTCTCCCCTACTTTAGGAAATTTCGTCCCGAAATTTATTCAAGAGGAAGACTTTAAAATGAATGACCCTTAAAGAGTGTAAGTATAAGAATAGCATAAGTGTTGGATAGATGAATGTAGTGTGTTTAGAATGGAGTCTCGTCGTGGATAATCGGATATAATGCGTTGTGAGTTGTTTAAGTCTGTATTAGGTCCAAAAGGTTTGTAAAACACTGAATTTCTCGTGGCACATTTTACGAAAGTTTGGTAACATGGTGAAAACACTTATATATAGGAAGTACCAGCGGCGTATCCACCATGTTTTGACCATGTTACGTCCGTTTCGTTATTCGTGTCATGTTACGTTCCGTGTCTTACCATACACAATAGTACACTCTATGGTTCTCATACGCCTATCACTATAATCCCGTGTGCACCCGCGATTATATTGGTCGTCGCATGATCCGCATAGCTTGTACTAGTCGTGTATGAATCAGGGTATACATAATTTAAAAATCAAGAATGTGTACGTGTAAGAATGTAGTATGTAAGCAAGTCCATGCTTAAGTATGTATGGGACCCACGTAAGCAAATCACTCGGATTACGCTCGCGTACGGGTACGAATGTATGAATCATGAGTTTAAGTATGAATAAAATATATGTTGTATGTATATAAGTGTAAACAAGGTTGTATATGCGTAAATGAGAACATAAAATGTATGAACATGAATATGGATGTAATATAAACATGAATGTAAGTGCATCGTAAATGTATAATTGTGAGTGTATGTATAACGTAAAACGTATGAATTTTGAATCGTGAGTATAACATAAATGTGTAAGTGTGAACATTAGTGAAGACATAAAATGTATAAGTATGGATGTAGGAAGTAATGATTTTGTTTATAGTATAGGTCAAAATACACGAGTTTGTGCGCGTAAAAGATTAAAAATTTTGAGTATGAAAGAAAGGGGAATGAGTGACGCGCGTGAGATTGCCTTGAGATATTTGACTAAAACGTGTAATATGATATGCACATATAGTTGTTTGATCAAAACGTGAAGTTAAAATAGATTGAGTCGTCACGAAACATAGACTCTAGTTTGTGAATGTAAGAGAGTATAAAACGTTTATTGGTTATGTGGAAAGTACTTTGTAAAGGAATGGAAATGCCACTGCGGTTTTAAAAGGGTTTGCATAAGTTGAAAATTTGTCGGTGCTTATGAAGTTTCCTTGCCCACGTGTTTTGAATTTAATTGACATTTCGAGTGAGGTTTTGAAAAATTCTAGAGATTAATAAGTTTGCATCGTTTTAAGTAACTTTGCGTTAGAAAATTTTGAAACTTACAGCTTCTTGTAAAAAAAATTGATCCTTAGAAAAGGATTTTGGTACATGAACTTAGTGATTGTTGAAAAATGTTTCATTGGTTTTGAAAAGGAGTTTTAGTAAATGAATGAATAATATTGGTAATATTTTATAGGTGTGTGCGAAAAAGTTGGTTTGATTCTCAATTGAGAATAAAAATCTCTAGTTTAATGGTGTGAGAGGAGCGTGTTTCAATGTTTACGTTGATTGGTGAATTTGTGGGCAACGGATTTATTAAACCGACTAGGCCGACAAGTAGTATTTCGTGAAATTTTGAGAATCGAGGAACACGCGGTTATGGTAACATTAAAATTTTTGTGTATGCGAGTGATGTGAAAATAGATTATAGAATAAGAGGTTCGTTTAAATAAATGAAGCATTTTGAAATACCTGATGAATGATTTAGGTATAAACATGATTGTGTTTGCATAATATAGCCTATTAAAAGAAAGCGTTGGTAACGATCACCTAGGTAAGGGAATCACCCCTAACTCGTTGGTGAGGTCGTTGTAAGGTGGGAAATAAAACGGAGTTAGTCATCAAGGTAAGGGAATCACTCCTATCTTAACGACATGTCTCCATTTGTTGTTGCAAGAAATGTAAATAAAATTACATAAAATTATGTATGCTAATAATGTATAATCGTATGAAAAGTAAGAATTTGATGTGTGCGCAAAAATGAAATCTCGAAAAGAAAAATTGTTCTAAATTGACAAAAGATCGAAAATAATAAAGCTTAACTCGTGTAAAACTTAGATGGTTCCAAACGGAACATTGACTAACCAAAGTAGTCGAAAGATCTTTTGAAATTGAGAAACATGCTTTGGCCTAATAGGTGGAATACTCTCGCCGATACCTCGGCTAACGGTACTCACCCTTCCAGTTACTACATGTTCCCAAATCCATCAAAATTTCGAGACTTGGCGGGACTTTTGAAAATCAAGGAGCGGAACTAGTCGACAAGGTGCGGGTTTCACCCCTAACTTGACGATTTCGTACCCTAAATGTGGTTGGTACTCGTCGGGTCAAAATTTAATTTCGACTTGTTGACGAGGGTCCACGAGAATTTGAAATTTTGAAATTCTCCATCAAGGTGAGGATTTCACTCCTAACTTGGTGGTAAATTTCGTGTAAGAAAAGAGGAGTAGAAGGATTGAGAGTCATTCTCCAAATTGTGGGTTTCACGCCTATTTTGGTGAAGTCGTCTCGTTTGTGTATTATGAGTGTTTTCGGATTTAGAAATATCGGGTAAAATGCATGGGGGAAGTGTATGTCAAATGAATACACAAACAAGTATGAACACATAAAGAGGAATGGTACATAAATAATGAAATGATAAAACAAGTATTAACACATAGAGAAATACGTCAGGAATAACACATAAAGAATCGAACGATGATAAAACAAGTATTAACACATAATAAAACAAGCATTAATGCATAAGAATAACATGTCAAATATTACACATGAGTGGCATACATGTTTAAAAGAGCATAATTAAGAAACAAATAAAGTATCATGTAGTTGTTCAAGCAAAACATACGAATAAGGCTCTAAAACTATAGACTAGGTTAAAGCATTCCTACTTTTCCTAATTCCCTATAGTTATGGCTCTGATACCAATCTGTCACACCCCAACCAATGGCGGAAATATCGGGATGAGACGAAGTGTGAAGATTGCTAGAGACATCATAACGCTATTTGTGGCAATATTTAATTTAAACCATTTTCATTTCATAACTACATTGTCAACAATACAAGAATGTCAAATAGCAAGTTTCAAAATACGAAATCAGCATATCAAAATTTGATACAACATTTTAGACCTAAACGTCTAGGTGTGTATCTAGGCATCAATGCTACTTCATTTCATTTCATCGTCATCAACCTGTAACATGTTAAAAATAAAAGTCAATGCAAAAGCAAAGGCGAGTATACAAGTTTGGTACGTACATAGCAAAAGATAAGTTTTGAACAATTCTTTGTAGCAAGTATGTGATTCAAGATAAACATAAAAACAAGGTATGTGTCTAACATATCAACCAAGGAAACGCAATATGCTCATGACATAACCCAGATAAAGGGGGCGGGTCGTTAGTCCTATAGCGCTACATATGTCACGGTTTGGCTCATACAAGTTAATGATAAGTTCAACACATAAGATAAATCCAAGTTTAAAGTATCAAGCCATCATGTATACAAGCATGTTAATAAGAATGTTCATGTGTTTAAGCAAAAGTTCATGTGTAAGTTGTTGATAGATAAACATGTTACACCCCAAAAGTGATAAAAGTAAAAGGGGGAAAATACGAGTATACTCACAAAATTGCTAAGTCTTCCGATTAACCAAAGTGTCGACGAATGTGAGGTTAGGATGATGGAACACCAATGTCACCCTATATGGGTAAACGGAGGTGTATGAGTATTCAGAAATTATGATGGAGGAATTGAATTGGAATTTAGAGTATGTCTAGTTAATGGATAAGTTTTGTATATATATATATATATATTTTATATAGTTAACTCTATCGAAAATATTTTAGAAGTATTGTTAAAAATAAATATACATTTATCATTATTGTTATAAAAGTTATTTGAATACGATACGCCTTCATTAGCGGTTCGTCTATAAAGTATACGTATATGTTTTAACGAAAATCGGGCAGAGTTTCCTCTGTTTTTGGACGATCCCGACAATCAAGGTGTCGATTATTATTTCCAAAATTCAACAATTCAACACAATTTATATATATGAATTTATACAAGTTATAAATACACGATTAATTTTACAAGTTCGGTTAGTTAACGTTTCACGATTAAATTTATGTTATAAGTTTATATAAACACTAATAATAAAATCTGGTGTCAATAAGATTTTTACCCAACTTCGTGTTTGACTGGTTTGACCAGGTTTGATCGAACATTGCCCGGTTTGACCCGAACACCGAATCTGAACCGAAACTGAGTCGGACATAACCCGAATTTGAGGAACCGGACCCGACTGAGCTGACCCGAACATCACCCAAGCTGCCCTGCAACCCAACTGACCCGGTTGAATCAAGACTGAAACAGAACCGGAGCACGTTGCTAGCTGGACCCGAACCTGCTTCCAACCGGAGACTCAAACCAACCGAACCGAGCCGAGACCAAATCTTGAACCGAAACATAACTGAACAAGGTAACCGAAACACATAACCAAAATCGGACTCGAATCAGCTGTAATACATATAAAACAACCGGACATGAATCGAAATGAACTCGGTTCAAACTCGAACCGAACAAAGCTCAAAACTCGTACCTGAACCGGGACAACCCGAAGCTCGAACCACCACCGTCGTACGTCATCGTTGCCGGCGAGTGGAAGGGTCGGTCTCCGCCGCTACTGCGCCTTTGTTCTTGGTGCGCCGCCACCTGAGTGGTGGTCGGCGGTTCAGTTACAGCACGAGAGACGAGTGAACGAAATAGGGGGGTGGTTGTCGGCTGGAGAAGAAAGGAAGACGAGGGTGTGGGTGTGAGTGCAAGATGGAGGAGGCTGCCATGGTTAGGGTTTGCTGTTATCTTTGTACATGTTGCAGTGGAGCTCGAGAGAGAGGAGAAAGGAGAGGGTGTGGGGGATGATTGAGTGTGCATTGTGTTTGGAGTAAATAAGATTTGGGTTTTGTCTAAGTTTTTATGTGTGTGGGCGTTGTAGACAAGGTCTGCAGAGAACACAAGAATGAAAGGGATGGTTGTGGTATTTGACTAGTGTTTAGCAAAAGAAGAAGATGAAGGAGCAGGGTACGTATGCGGCTGCTGCTCTCAAATGATAGGGTTAGGGTATTTTATATTATCAAGTAACTACACATATGATCCCTCATTTTAAAGAGTTACTAAAATAATTAACTAAACTGGGTTAGTTTAGTTAATCTTGAAACTTAACTAAATTTAACTAGGTTACTAGTTATTTAACCAAACTAAATATATTGATTAATAACTTTTAAATTAATTAAATTAATAAAAGTAAATAAATAAGTAATAAAAAATCTCGCATTAGTTATTTTAAATTCGCAAAAAGAATCTGAGGTTTCAAAGGTTAGGGTTCGGATTTCAAATGGGTCGGATTTAGGGAATCCATTTTTTGACGGATGTTACAAACTCCCCCTTTGATTATGCTTGGGAATCTTTTGACTTCAATGCTTGAGATCCTTGTGGTGTTGGTGATTGATCAGCGGCAACTCGATCATCTTTATCATTTGAGTGCTCCATGTCGTGTCTTCATTCCGAAGCTTATCATCGAACATGTTCTCCTTGCCTTTAGCATCTGCACATGCAAGAAAGCTAAACGCGTAATGAGAACAACTGCTTGGAATATAGTTAACGTTAAACAAGTGACACACATGTGACCATATTTTCAACTACCATCCGACAGTTAGTTTGAAAAGTTAACAGATTTTTCAATTTTGATTATTAACTTTCAAAACTTGCAAACTCTGACCGTTTATGAAGATTCAGTCGTTTTGGTTTTTAATCAGATTTCAGGCAACGAAGACTTGAGTTCCAACATCGGTTAATCCAATCTAAAGCAGAAATAAAATCTTTTTGGCTTTTATAAAGTTTAAATTAAAACACACCTAAAATCTTTTTGGTATTTTGAATATTTCAAACTTAAAGACTGAAAGCAGTAAATAAATATATACAGAGTTGCAGAAACTTATAAAAGTAAATATATACAGACATTCTTTTTGCGAGTTTCGAGGGTAAGAGAATCATATAAGTGTACGGTCACGCCAAAACGCTCTTGTTGTTCTTTTTGTTAACATAAAGATAAGCATCCTATAACAATTATCGGTATTGTTATCCACATAAGCTCAACTTATCATATGTAATCATGGTGAGGGGATACGTTAAGGTATGATTTATACTTACCGACCGGTGTTCATCCACATCACGACACATTCCCGTATCAAGGTATGCACGAGAGTTCATCTTACTGGTGAGTATACCGTTTATCATCTGTTTTGACGTATAAAAAGATGTGAGTAACTCACTTATTTTGATTTGAAAACAAGCCCTATGTGATAGAATCACTTATTGATAAGGAACTTGATTTTCAGATGCATGAGGGCACAGGAGCAAGTCCGTGAACAGGTCAATACTTTCGTACAGCAAAGAGACGAACTTGAATCCCGGATAAATGTGATATAATATCACTTGTTTTGTGGACATGTGATTGTTGATCACTTATTGAGGTCGTATGCAGTATGTACACGTATGTATGATATCATGGAAGATCTAGACTTCGTCTTCGTTTGTTTCGGTAAAAGAAACAACCATGATACCCAGATGATAAACAACATAAAGACCACATATCTCAGAACCTCGGCAATCTCTTAAACGAAATTTCGGTACTAAGACCATATGCCAATGAGTGGTTCCCACCTGGTCTTCAGTCGATTTAAGTTTATATCACCCTGCACACTTTAAGATGATTGTGAGCCTACCAATACATCTTATATAGAGCTGCTTAACATTTTTCATTTTGCATTTCAGTTTAAAAAGGTTTAACAGACCACTGATGTACTATCATTTTCTCTTTTGCTCGCCAGGAAACTCATTTTTGTTTTTCTATTGTTTTTGGGTTTTGAAATTTTTCGATGTTTTTGAATTTTCAAATTTGGAATTACTCCCCCTAAAATCAACAAACTTACAAGAATTTAAAAACCCAAAGATATTTACAAAAACGATTTTCCGATGCGGATTACTCTTGCTTGACCTTAATGCCGTTTACCACTAATAAAAAGTCAAATCTTGATTTATCAAATGCTTTGGTAAAAAGGTCGGCACGTTGGTCATCAGTGTGGACGTAAGCAACATCGATTAGCCTTTTATCAAAGCAATCACGTATGAAGTGATATTTAATTTCGATGTGCTTAGTCTTTGAACGCTGCACAGGATTTTTAGTGATAGATAAGGCAGCAGAATTATCGACATAAATAGGAGTAGTTAGGAATTCAAAACCGTAATCGTGCATTTGCTGTTGTATCCACAGGACTTGGGAGCAACAACTTGAGGCAGCAATGTATTCAGCTTCACAAGTTGATGTAGCGACACAAGTCTGCTTCTTGCACTGCCACGTTACGAGGCGAGTTCCTAAAAACTGGCATCCAGCCGTTGTGGATTTGCCGTTGATTTTGCATCCGCCAAAATCAGAATCACTGAAAGCGACTAATTCAAAGTTATCATCCTTAGGGTATCATAGACCGGTGTCTGGGCAACCCTTCAAATAACGAAAATTTCAAATTTGGAATTACTCCCCCTAAAATCAACAAACTTACAAGAATTTAAAAACACAAAGATATTTACAAAAACGATTTTCCGAAGCGGATTACTCTTGCTTGACCTTAATGCTGTTTACCACTAATAAAAAGTCAAATCTTGATTTATCAAATGCTTTGGTAAAAAGGTCGGCACGTTGGTCATCAGTGTGGACGTAAGCAACATCGATTAGCCTTTTATCAAAGCAATCACGTATGAAGTGATATTTAATTTCGATGTGCTTAGTCTTTGAATGCTGCACAGGATTTTTAGTGATAGATAAGGCAGCAGAATTATCGACATAAATAGGAGTAGTTAGGAATTCAAAACCGTAATCGCGCATTTGCTGTTGTATCCACAGGACTTGGGAGCAACAACTTGAGGCAGCAATGTATTCAGCTTCACAAGTTGATGTAGCGACACAAGTCTGCTTCTTGCACTGCCACGTTACGAGGCGAGTTCCTAAAAACTGGCATCCAGCCGTTGTGGATTTGCCGTCGATTTTGCATCCGCCAAAATCAGAATCACTGAAAGCGACTAATTCAAAGTTATCATCCTTAGGGTACCATAGACCGGTGTCTGGGCAACCCTTCAAATAACGAAAATTTCAAATTTGGAATTACTCCCCCTAAAATCAACAAACTTAGGACAAGGTTATCGCATACGCGTCTCGACAGCTCAAGTTCCACGAGAAGAACTATATAACCCATGATCTCGAGCTTGGTGCAGTTGTTTTTGCGTTGAAAATTTGGCGACACTACCTTTACGGTACCAAGTGTACGGTCTTCACTGACCACAAGAGCCTACAACACATCTTTAACCAGAAAGAGCTGAATATGCGCCAACGCCGATGGGTTGAACTCCTCAACGATTACGACTGTGAGATTCATTACCATCCAGGCAAAGCAAACGTCGTTGCCAACGCTCTCAGTCGACGAAGCTATTTGCATAGCGTTCGTAATTCTCAAGCCCAGCACAATCTCGAAGCTCTTATCCGTGACGCCCGATATGCATGTTTTGCCGAACGCACTTTGAAGAAAGAAAGGATTATCAATAATGGCGAACAACTGGTGAATATATCGAATGGTATATTCCATTATCTAGACCGAATTTGGATTCCCAAGCGCACCAATTTACGACAGATTCTGCTAGACGAAGCCCACAAGTCTCGATACTCCATTCATCCTGGTGCCGATAAGATGTACCAGGACCTTCGCTATAAGTACTGGTGGCCGGGCATGAAGATAGATATCGCTATCTATGTTTCGAAGTGCCTAACTTGTTCAAAAGTCAAGGCTGAGCATCAACGCCCCTCTGGCTTACTCGTACAACCCGAGATCCCTATGTGGAAATGGGAGAATATAGCTATGGACTTCATAACGAAACTTCCGCGCACGCCATCAGGTCACGACAGCATCTGGTTTATCGTTGACCGTCTCACCAACTCCGCTCACTTTCTACCGATACGAGAAGACTATAAGGTAGAACGATTAGCACGAATCTACACCGACGAAGTCATTTGTCGACACGGGACACCTCGTGACATCATCTCTGACCGCGATGGTCGTTTTACTTCGCGTTTCTGGGAAACGTTTCAATCTGCTCTCGGTACTACTCTTAATCTAAGTACCACTTTCCATCCCCAGACCGACGGTCAGACTGAACGCACGATCCGTACCCTCAAAGACATGCTCCGCTCGTGTGTTATAGATTTCGGTGGTAATTGGGATTCACATTTACCTTTAGTCGAGTTCTCGTACAATAACAGTTATCACTCTAGCATTCAAATGGCACCATTTGAGGCATTATACGGAAGAAAATGTCGATCGCCTATTGTATGGCACGAGATCGGGGATGCGCAAATTACCGGTCCTGAGTTATTGCAAGAAATGACTGAAAAAATCCACCAAATTCTAGACAGTCTGCTGAAAGCTCGGAGTCGACAAAAGAGTTTTGCAGATAGACGCCGCAAGCCCCTTGAATTTGACGTTGGCGATCACGTACACCTAAAGGTTGCCCCTTAGAAGGGGGTGATCAGATTCGGCAAGAAAGGAAAGCTCGCGCCCGATATGTTGGACCCTTTAAAATTCTGGAAAGGATTGGCAAAGTGGCCTACAGACTCGAACTTCCAGAGGAACTTAGTAACGTCCACCCGACTTTTCATGTTTCGAACCTCAAAAAGTGTCTAGCCGACCAGGATTTACATGTCCCTCTTGAGGATCTACAAGTGGACGAAACATTACACTTCGTGGAAAAGCCTGTCGAGATCATGGGCCGAGAAACTGTAACACCCGTTCTTATAAATCAAGGTTTGGCGTATAATTTACGAAAACAATCATGTAATTAAGATTCATATACATCGGGAAAAACGGGTTTACTAAAACCTTTTACAATTTAAAAGTTTAGAACATAATGTAATTAAGTTCGTCAGTCAAAAGTAACAACGAAACGTCATGCGGAAGCTTATTTATTAATCGTGTTCGGTTCTTCATTGTGCTTGATCGTCCTCCGGTACTAAAATTTAACCTGAAACTCATAAAACATGAGTTGGATTAGTCATACGTAGCTTAAAACGTATTAGAACGGGTTCGCAACGCAAAATAATTGTAAATAAACATTTTTCGCGAAACTGGCTAGTGCTCGCGTAGCGCCACTGCCAGTCGCGCTACGCCACTGCCTTGTTTCTTCAGAACTGTTGCAGCTGGTTGCTGCATATTCCCAGCACGATCTGATTTCACGGAAACGGCCATAACTTCTTCGTTATTGATCCGTTTTACTCGATTCTTTTTCCTACGCGTCCGTAATTTAATTCTCTATCTTATGGAGTTAAAATCCAACATCCTACATAATAAATTTTCAGACTTTTAAGTCTTCGGCTTATCGCCCTATTTCCCAATTTTGACCCGTTTATGCATTTTATCAAACGAACATATTTGTTTGATCCCTACATCACCTACACTTCTTCAAATTAATGTTACCTACTATATTAGGTTCTAATCATAGGTTTATTACACCATTTAAACCCGTTTTCGCTCGTATGCTTATTTTGACCCGTTAAGGGTATTTAAGCACTTTAAAGCTTGAAATCGCTTTCATTCATTTCTAGCATCTTATTCCTACATTTCTTATCAAGTAATATTCAACTACAACTCTTTGTGTGTTGGATTTCAATGTGTATATCTATATGTTCCGAGTTTTACCCTTCGGATTGTTATTTTACGGTAAGACTCAAATAGAGCTATTTGGCTAACGTATTACATCTATCAACATCTACACTTATTCTAAGCTTTTTGTTTAATCATAAGACTCGTTTCCAAACAACCTCTAAGGGTTGTTTGTTCAATTTAGCCTACAAGGGCGTTTTGGTCGATTTTGGTCCTTCTTTTACAATGAAGGACTCTCACCAATTATTCGACCAAGATACCACTTTTAACTACAACATAAATATGCGTACCTGGCTCGGATCAACAAATAGACCCGATTTATACCTCGCTTTTATTATCACATTTTCTATGGCGACGG
Source organism: Helianthus tuberosus (assembly GCA_030545235.1). Lineage (NCBI taxonomy): Eukaryota > Viridiplantae > Streptophyta > Magnoliopsida > Asterales > Asteraceae > Helianthus > Helianthus tuberosus. The sequence goes on from CM060366.1 coordinate 180,464,842, forward strand.
AAGTATCCGAATCGCTAATCGGTCCTGTTAGCATAAGACTTGGCAACCATATTAGTCGATATTGTCAAATGGTGTTATCACACCATTTGACCCGTTTGGCCTATAAGACTAAGCATTTTCATAAGTAGCAAAACATGGTTATTAATTGCGAATTTGTTCATCCGACTCATTTCGGATTTTTGCTACTAGACCCCTTTTTCTCTTAAACTCCTTTCTTATGTTTTTACCCATTCGGCTTACGCCACGGGTGCCCCTTTTGAACTCTAATTTACTTTAGCCAATACTTGACTAAATTTCCATTTTTACTCATTTTCTCGTTATTAGTTGCATTTAAAATAATCTTAACGAAAACTTCTTAGTTATTAGTCATTACATGACTAAATTACCGTTTCGCCTCTTTTCACCATAATACATCGTTTTTATCATTTTTGTTTGTTCCGACTCATGTTAATAGCATCGGAACCCTTAATTCGGATATTACACTAATCGCATTAGTAATTTACAAAATAATGCATATTCTACAAAAAAGGATGTAAGCGTCGCTTACATTGCATCCGGTTATGCTCTTTTTCCTTCATTCTTGATTTGTTTGACCCGCTTTCACTCCAAGCTTCACCTAGCTTGTTTAAGCGCCTACTATCATCCATCATTCACAAGGTTGTTAGATTAGTCATTCTAAATCATGACTTTCACATCTTATGAATCTTTGACTACTTTCTTATTGAACTAAATCATGAATCATGAGTTTAATTCTTATGTCACGACCCACTTCAAATCAAGTATGAACTCTTAACAATTTCCCCTTTTTGTTCAAGTAGTTCATTTATACAAGTTAGTATGGTGTTTATAAACACAAATACAACATCAATTTCATTTAATCATCTAAAACCCATTTTTCATAAGCTTTAACGCATAATTATTTATAATAATCAAATCTGCGTTTTTACTCAAATTTTAGCATTTTAATCCTCACTTAGGCGTTTCATCAAACACCTAGCGGGTCAGATTTTTATATCATCAAAACCAAGTTTATGACTTGTAATTATCATCTAAATTAACTTCGATTAGACAATTCTACACAAGTCTTAACATCCATATTTCTGAAATTTACTCTTAAATTCAGATTATGCTAGAGCAAGATCATAATTCTAGGGTTTGTCAAGTTTTCTTCAAGTTCATTAATCACCTTCAATGGTGATTATGAACTCTATAATTAACATGAAATCTTTTAACAAGATTTCACCTAGGGTTCATCCCTAGACATCATATTTCTTCTAATTTCATTCATGCATGACACAATCAAGCTCAATTTCAGTTTTTCACAATTATCCTAGAACTTGAGATGAATCAAAATACTAGAATTTTGCATACCTTATGATCCCTTCAGTGAGGTGATCACTAATTCGTGTTTAGAACTTGATTTGGGACTGCATTGAACCTCCAATTGATCAATTTTTAGTGGAACTAGGGCTTGAAGGGGAGCCTGTGTCGCCCTCTGTGTTTCTTGTACGACCAGACATCTCAATTTGAGGTGTTTGGTTTTATTTTTAATTAAAATCAATAATATAAGTTTCAATTTTAACAATATTGGCCCCTCTAATTTGGTTAGTTAATTAAGTAGGGCACAACCTACTTATTTCTAACAATATTCCCCACTTATTAACTAGGTTAAACATTCCTAATTAAATTAGTGGGTTTCGGGAATCTATGACTGAGTTTAGTTTAAGTCCCGTTAACTCGGGCCTTCTATAAACTTTATTTCCCAAACGCATTCTTTTTCTCTTTTTATTAAATATTGGATTTAATCATATAATAATCCTAATATTTTCTGGCTAAATTTTACCACTAACGGTTCCTTAGCCGTCTTTTAGTATTAACGTGGTTTGATTACCAAACCCGTTTTTGGGGTGTTACAAGTCTACCCCCCTTAAAGAGGTTTCGTCCTCGAAACCTTTTCTTACATAATTCATTGAGTTTAAACTCAATGTATTCGATCCGAGAAATATTTTAAACATTACTTATACTTTTTAACCAATCATTAGTATCACCCGAAAAGTACGGTAACATCTTTTTGGTTACTAATTGTCTACATATCTCATACGACATAGTGTAACTTCGAAATAACGTAATCTTGTTATTTCCACTAGTTCAGTTAACTTAGCGATATTCATCGCTTTCATATACTATCCTTACCTCCCGTTATCATTTTACGCGGGGAGTTATAACCAGTTTTCTTGTTTTACATTATTAACCCGTAGGTTATGATGATCCCGTAGATCATACTTTATTCGCGTTTCTATTCAAATGAATATATGTTTATATATGTACATGGCGTCGAAGCACCCCTTTTTATGTTTAGAATTATTTACTTTTGCATTTTTGGATTTCATTTGACCTTGACCGTAGTCTAAGGCTACATTCGTTTTCTTTCGAATTATCTTTCCGACTTTATGATTTCTAACGTCGTTTACACGTCGGTTTGTCTTACACTTACCGTTACCCGGTTCTTACCTATACTACTTTACGACCCATTACCCGGGTCCTTCTATCTTATCGTTTTTAGCTTTCCGGTTTCACCGGTTTGCGTTTTCCTATTATATTAAGCGTTATTCCTTAATTGACTCGTTTGACTTATTTTGGGTGAATTTTCATCACTTATGAATGTCAAACTTCATTCTTTATTCGACCCGCTCAACTTTAAAATAGTTGAACGTAGTTATCAAAATTTCTGTTTGCAAATTCTCATCTTCTTTTAGTCATGACTCCTAATCCGAGTCTTTTGACTTTCTATTTCGCGTTCCCGTCTCTTGGTTTACACATACTTTCAAAATCCTACCCATCTATCGGGTATCTTACCGAAGTCACTATCAAAGTAACCGTCCCGGTATGTATTAAGACTTCGTTTTAATTTATTTGATCGTATTAGCGAATCCCATCGCTTTTATTTTTATATTCCGACTTTGTCCTCAAGTTTGACGTTTTACAAAAACGGCCCGTTAAGAGGCATATTTGCATTTTCCGGGTTCGAGTGCAAGTACACTCCCTCCCAAAGCATATCCTAATCATTTTTCATGTTTGCGTTTTCTGGGTTCGAGTGTAAGTGCACTCCCTCCCAATACTTGTCTAAATCATTTTTCATGCTTGCGTTTTCTGGGTTCGAGTGTAAGTACACTCCCTCCCAATACTTGTCTAAATCATTTTTCATGCTTGCGTTTTCTGGGTTCGAGTGTAAGTACACTCCCTCCCAATACTTGTCTAAATCATTTTTCATGCTTGCGTTTTCTGGGTTCGAGTGTAAGTACACTCCCTCCCAATACTTGTCTAAATCATTTTACATGCTTCTTTGTCCCTTCACTCGGGCTCATCATCCTAATGTAATACGCTTCCGTCACCCGGCTGTGCGTTTACATTATTATCAATTATTTTGCTCATTTGATTCATTTGGGTACTTTTAAGTTAGTCCCATTCACACCGCCCTTACTACATCGGATGTAAACGTGTCCGCCATAAGAAGTTCAGGGTATCATATGCCACTACTTACTTGGCCAGAGTAAGCGATTAACACATGACACACATGACCTTTTTATAGTTTTCACATCACGCCCTATGTAAGTAACGCCTCTATTTGTTTCTCTTGGAAACAATATCCCGAATACATTTTCTATTCGGGTTTTTCCAAGTTTTTAATCTACATATGCAACTTTCAATTTCTACTTATTTGTTGCATATTACTATTTGTGCGATTATTTAAAATGTGCGCCTGGTAATGTTTGCCCTAACGGGCGTTCCTTGCCATTAACCTTGTTCGCGGTCGTTACGCGATTTAGTCCTCGGTGAGCATGCTCCTCTCGTCATACTTCGGACCGTTCCATCATCATATGCACAATTCGTTTGACTCTCGTCGTCTTCAAACGCGAGTGTCCTTCAATTAAAACATTCACAAAGTTAGTAACGTCAACTTCAATAATCGCCCGTATTATAATACAAGGCTTTTTCTGCTATACGCGTCAACGCGCGTATTTTCGTCAACTATATCAATCATTTTAATTGGGGTAACGTGTATCACACGATAGCCCTATGTGTTGTTTACAACACTTTAGCATGCTAAACTATTAACATACTTGTACTTACCGGATTTGCGATCAAGCCTCGAACCGAACACTTTACCCTTTAACCTTGGGCTCTGATTACCAACTTGTAACACCCGTTCTTATAAATCAAGGTTTGGCGTATAATTTACGAAAACAATCATGTAATTAAGATTCATATACATCGGGAAAAACGGGTTTACTAAAACCTTTTACAATTTAAAAGTTTAGAACATAATGTAATTAAGTTCGTCAGTCAAAAGTAACAACGAAACGTCGTGCGGAAGCTTATTTCTTAATCGTGTTCGGTTCTTCATTGTGCTTGATCGTCCTCCGGTACTAAAATTTAACCTGAAACTCATAAAACATGAGTTGGATTAGTCATACGTAGCTTAAAACGTATTAGAACGGGTTCGCAACGCAAAATAATTGTAAATAAACATTTTTCGCGAAACTGGCTAGTTCTCGCGTAGCGCCACTGCCAGTCGCGCTACGCCACTGCCTTGTTTCTTCAGAACTGTTGCAGCTGGTTGCTGCATATTCCCAGCACGATCTGATTTCACGGAAACGGCCATAACTTCTTCGTTATTGATCCGTTTTACTCGATTCTTTTTCCTACGTGTCCGTAATTTAATTCTCTATCTTATGGAGTTAAAATCCAACATCCTACATAATAAATTTTCAGACTTTTAAGTCTTCGGCTTATCGCCCTATTTCCTAATTTTGACCCGTTTATGCATTTTATCAAACGAACATATTTGTTTGATTCCTACATCACCTACACTTCTTCAAATTAATGTTACCTACTATATTAGGTTCTAATCATAGGTTTATTACACCATTTAAACCCGTTTTCGCTCGTATGCTTATTTTGACCCGTTAAGGGTATTTAAGCACTTTAAAGCTTGAAATCGCTTTCATTCATTTCTAGCATCTTATTCCTACATTTCTTATCAAGTAATATTCAACTACAACTCTTTGTGTGTTGGATTTCAATGTGTATATCTATATGTTCCGAGTTTTACCCTTCGGATTGTTATTTTACGGTAAGACTCAAATAGAGCTATTTGGCTAACGTATTACATCTATCAACATCTACGCTTATTCTAAGCTTTTTGTTTAATCATAAGACTCGTTTCCAAACAACCTCTAAGGGTTGTTTGTTCAATTTAGCCTACAAGGGCGTTTTGGTCGATTTTGGTCCTTCTTTTACAATGAAGGACTCTCACCAATTATTCGACCAAGATACCACTTTTAACTACAACATAAATATGCGTACCTGGCTCGGATCAACAAATAGACCCGATTTATACCTCGCTTTTATTATCACATTTTCTATGGCGACGGAAGTATCCGAATCGCTAATCGGTCCTGTTAGCATAAGACTTGGCAACCATATCAGTCGATATTGTCAAATGGTGTTATCACACCATTTGACCCGTTTGGCCTATAAGACTAGGCATTTTCATAAGTAGCAAAACATGGTTATTAATTGCGAATTTGTTCATCCGACTCATTTCGGATTTTTGCTACTAGACCCCTTTTTCTCTTAAACTCCTTTCTTATGTTTTTACCCATTCGGCTTACGCCACGGGTGCCCCTTTTGAACTCTAATTTACTTTAGCCAATACTTGACTAAATTTCCATTTTTACTCATTTTCTCGTTATTAGTTGCATTTAAAATAATCTTAACGAAAACTTCTTAGTTATTAGTCATTACATGACTAAATTACCGTTTCGCCTCTTTTCACCATAATACATGGTTTTTATCATTTTTGTTTGTTCCGACTCATGTTAATAGCATCGGAACCCTTAATTCGGATATTACACTAATCGCATTAGTAATTTACAAAATAATGCATATTCTACAAAAAAGGATGTAAGCGTCGCTTACATTGCATCCGGTTATGCTCTTTTTCCTTCATTCTTGATTTGTTTGACCCGCTTTCACTCCAAGCTTCACCTAGCTTGTTTAAGCGCCTACTATCATCCATCATTCACAAGGTTGTTAGATTAGTCATTCTAAATCATGACTTTCACACCTTATGAATCTTTGACTACTTTCTTATTGAACTAAATCATGAATCATGAGTTTAATTCTTATGTCACGACCCACTTCAAATCAAGAATGAACTCTTAACAATTTCCCCTTTTTGTTCAAGTAGTTCATTTATACAAGTTAGTATGGTGTTTATAAACACAAATACAACATCAATTTCATTTAATCATCTAAAACCCATTTTTCATAAGCTTTAACGCATAATTATTTATAATAATCAAATCTGCGTTTTTACTCAAATTTTAGCATTTTAATCCTCACTTAGGCGTTTCATCAAACACCTAGCGGGTCAGATTTTTATATCATCAAAACCAAGTTTATGACTTGTAATTATCATCTAAATTAACTTCGATTAGACAATTCTACACAAGTCTTAACATCCATATTTCTGAAATTTACTCTTAAATTCAGATTATGCTAGAGCAAGATCATAATTCTAGGGTTTGTCAAGTTTTCTTCAAGTTCATTAATCACCTTCAATGGTGATTATGAACTCTATAATTAACATGAAATCTTTTAACAAGATTTCACCTAGGGTTCATCCCTAGACATCATATTTCTTCTAATTTCATTCATGCATGACACAATCAAGCTCAATTTCAGTTTTTCACAATTATCCTAGAACTTGAGATGAATCAAAATACTAGAATTTTGCATACCTTATGATCCCTTCAGTGAGGTGATCACTAATTCGTGTTTAGAACTTGATTTGGGACTGCATTGAACCTCCAATTGATCAATTTTTAGTGGAACTAGGGCTTGAAGGGGAGCCTGTGTCGCCCTCTGTGTTTCTTGTACGACCAGACATCTCAATTTGAGGTGTTTGGTTTTATTTTTAATTAAAATCAATAATATAAGTTTCAATTTTAACAATATTGGCCCCTCTAATTTGGTTAGTTAATTAAGTAGGGCACAACCTACTTATTTCTAACAATATTCCCCACTTATTAACTAGGTTAAACATTCCTAATTAAATTAGTGGGTTTCAGGAATCTATGACTGAGTTTAGTTTAAGTCCCGTTAACTCGGGCCTTCTATAAACTTTATTTCCCAAACGCATTCTTTTTCTCTTTTTATTAAATATTGGATTTAATCATATAATAATCCTAATATTTTCTGGCTAAATTTTGCCACTAACGGTTCCTTAGCCGTCTTTTAGTATTAACGTGGTTTGATTACCAAACCCGTTTTTGGGGTGTTACAGAAACCAAGGTACTCCGACACTCACGCATTCCCATTGTGAAGGTTCGTTGGGAAGGCAAACACGGCGCCGAGTTCACCTGGGAACTCGAAAGTGACATGAAGGCAAATTATCCACAACTGTTTGTTACGCCTTCGCCTTAAATTTCGGGACGAAATTTCCTAAAGTAGGGGAGGCTGTAACAACCCGCGTTTTGAAGTTAAAGTACAAGTCAAAGTCAAAGGAAGAAAAGATTGCTAAATGCGATCTGTCACTCGCTTAATTATTGATTGTACTCCTTGACTTGTAATCAATACTCTAATTTAAGTTACTTTAGTTGTATTATGTGGAGTATATACTAATAAATCGCTAATCGAGTTATCGCAATCGCATCGCTATCGCATCACAACTCGAATTACAGGTTATGGATATTGTTTTACGTGTGTGTGCTATTATGTGTTTCTTGTGTATGTTATGTTTATGTTGAGGTGATTAATTGCAATCGCAAACGCAATCGCAACTCTATCGCAACACAATCTCATCGCAAACTCGAGGTTTAAGGATTTCTTCTAAGTTAGTTAGTAGTTAAGTAATTTGTGTAATTAATGGGTAATACTATCGCATCGCTTACTCGCAACGCATCGCAACGATCAACGCACGAAATGAAACGTCAAAAACCAACTCACCAAACCCATCCGATCGAATGGTCATCCATCCACCGCCCTCCAATCCACTACTGCACACCGCCTCTTATCCTCTCTTGCCTATAAATAGCACCTGTTACATCATAAACAGTGATGTGACAGTTCCTCCTCCGACCAGCACGCACTTGGGCTATTTTCTCTCGATTTCTCGCGATTCTTGTAAGTTTTCAACTCAAATCTTGTACTTCTATGATCTACACACACTTCTTCATCATTTTCACCATCAAATCTTAACTTTTCACCATGAAATCGGCTGATTTGGGCTGTTCTAGGGTGATGTCATCATGGGTTCTCATGAACTTGAAAGAGTGACCCCATTCCACCAAGAACAACTCAGATCTAAGAGATTCCAACATGTTTAAACGCTGATTTTGTCATAATCAAAACATTTTCAAACTGATTTAAGCTTCTTTCAACTCTTTTACACTCTTGTACATAAAACCGATAGGATCCTAGCTCATTCAGGCCTTCTACTCAGTCCTTAGTGAAGTGTCGGTCTGAGAGCAGATTCCTATCGAAGAGATGATCGACTGAACGGGTTGAACATGAATAACCGTCAAGAACAGTTAACTGATAGGGCGAGGTGATTCCCATCCGATCGGATGACTTGGACTTGATAGGGTTCCGTTGTTTGACATGTTGTCATACCGTCTCGGTCTAATCGCAAACCTTTCCAAACTTAACGAACTTTTACAAGTTTCAGAACGAGCAGGTTACTGAACGGACCTCCATCCGATCGAACGACAATCTGGACGGATGACTTGTGACTTTCAACACTTGTGATATTCTCCAACACTTAAACTTTTTCACAAAATTTCAAAGGAGTTAGTTCAAACGAATCGCCATCCGATCGGACGGCCATCCGTCCGGATGACCATCCCGCCGGATGAACTGATTGGTAGAAACACTTCATGTTTTATAAAATGCTACAACGAAAACTTCAAAGTCACATCATACACAAACACATCCATCCCAAACGAATGACAAACCGACCGAATGGCCATCCGACCGGATGACCATCCGTCCGGATTGTCATCCGTTCGGATAACCCTCCATCACTATATTCACTGGCATCGTTTTATGCACGGTTCATCGCTTACGCTATCGTTTTGTAATCAGGCTAACTTTCCAGTGCTCCCTTCAATCTAAGAGAGTGTTTATTTACTAAACACAATCTATGAGTATACTCGATCCCTTTTTGCTTTAAGCACTTTTGGGTGTTACATACGTTACTTATATCAAATCACATCGATCACACAACGCAAACGCACTTTTATAGTACTATAGTTTGGACTCAGCATCTGTCATGGACAGGGGTTGTTAAGGGCTTTTCTTCACGTGTCACCGTGGTGATATGTGTTGCATATTCTACAACTCGCAGTCAAGTCTGTGCATATTTCATTGTCGATAACCTACTGGCTTCGCATTATACATGTTACATGCTGGTTTTGCGTAAACTCACTTTCGCTATCTATTATGCTATTAAACTTGTATGCTCACATTTACACTATGTGTATTGACCTCTATTTTAACGTATGTGACAGGTGTTTGAGATGCTAGGATGCTTGCTATGTGGAACCAAGTTAGGAAGAGTCCAGAAACAAAACAATTAATATTTTGAGTTGTCGAAACTATGATTTGTCTTTGGGATATCTATGTCCGTAATAACTGCTTTATTTGATAAGTTATGGTATAGGACATAATGTTAATTATTCGGTAATTTAGTTGTTAAGGATTTCTCTTGGACAATCAGTTTCGCTTAGTGCCGCACCCCGATGATTCCGCCATCGGTTGGGGTGTGACATGTTGCATGCTCACAAGGGAAGTTAATCACTCGTCCATCACAAGTTAAGGTAGGGACAGAATCCTTGAGTTTTTTAGAAAGAATACATGGGGATATATGTGGACCTATACACCCTCCCAGTGGACCATTTAGATACTTTATGGTCTTAATTGATGCATCAACTAGATGCTCACATGTGAGTTTACTATCAAGTCGTAATGTGGCATTTGCTCAACTACTTGCTCAATTAATAAGGTTAAGAGCACATTTTCCTGATTATCCCATAAAGAAAATCCGGTTGGACAATGCTGGGGAATTTACATCCCAAACCTTCAATGATTACTGCATGTCTATTGGCATAAGTGTAGAGCATCCAGTACCTCATGTACATACGTAAAATGGACTTGCTGAATCGCTTATCAAGCGACTTCAAATGGTTGCAAGACCAATGATTATGAAATCAAAACTACCAACATCTGTTTGGGGGCATGCAATTTTACATGCAGCAACACTAATTCACATCAGGCCAACGAGTTATCACACTTCCTCCCCATTAAAGTTGGTTTTTGGTCAGGAACCAGATATTTCCCATCTAAGGATTTTTGGTTGTGTCGTATATGTTCCTATCGCTCCACCACAACGAACAAAGATGGGACCTCAAAGGAGGTTAGGAGTATATGTTGGGTATGAATCACCATCGATCACTAAGTATTTAGAGCCATCAACATGTGATTTATTTATAGCTCGATTTGGTGATTGTCATTTTATTGAAACAACATTCCCAACATTAGGGGGAGATGAAAAGCAGCTGAAAAATAATAATATAATCTGGAATGAATTATCACTATCTCATCTTGATCCTCGAACTAAGAAGTGTGAACAAGAAGTTCAAAGAATAATTCATTTACAAACATTAGCAAATCAAGTACCAGACGCATTCGCTGACCTAATGAGAGTGACTAAGTCACACATACTAGCTGCTAATGCTCCAGTAAAAATAAGTGTCCCAGAAGGACAACCACATGTTGGAAATGAGTCTAATGCATATCTCAAACGTGGTAGACCAATCGGTTCTAAAGATAAAAATCCTCGAAAGAAAAAAGGAGCAAATAATGGAGATGGTCCAGTCGAGGTAATGATAATGCCAAGAAAAGAGTCTCCTGAAAAGACACTAGACATGATGGTTCCAGAAGAACCTCAGGTACCTGAAAACGAAGAGATCTCAATAAATTATATCATGCCTGGAAAGGTATTGAACCGAAATGAAATCAAAGTCGATGACAGTTTTTCTTATAACATGGCGCTAGAAGTAATGGAAAATAATGAGGATCAAGAACTAAAATATGTTGAGGAATGTAAACAAAGAAATGATTGGCCAAATTGGAAAGACGCAATTAAGGCAGAATTAGATTCCCTCAATAAACGAGAAGTTTTTGGACAAGTAGTCCCTATACCTGAAGGTGTAAAGCCTGTCGGATATAAGTGGGTCTTTGTGCGAAAACGCAATGAGAAAAATGACATCGCACGATACAAGGCAAGATTAGTAGCACAAGGATTTTCGCAAAGACCTGGGATTGATTATGAGGAGACATATTCTCCTGTGATGGATGCGACAACTTTTCGTTATCTTGTTAGTCTGGTAATACAAGAAGGGATTGATCTGCGTCTAATGGATGTTGTGACAGCCTACCTCTATGGCTCACTTGATACTGATATTTACATGAAACTCCCTGAAGGATTCAAATTACCAAACTCATGTACATCCAGTTCTCGAGAACATCTTTCAATTAAATTATACAAATCATTATATGGGCTAAAACAATCTGGGTGTATGTGGTATAATTTCCTTAGTGAGTATTTGTTGAAAGAAGGTTACAAAAATAATTCAATATGCCCGTGTATCTTCATAAAAAGGTCAGAATCTGAATATGTTATAATTGTTGTATACGTTGATGACTTGAATATAATTGGAACTCCAAGGGAGCTCCAAAAGGCGGTTGAATGCTTGAAAAGAGAATTTGAAATGAAATACCTTGGAAAGACAAAATTTTGTCTCGGGTTACAAATCGAACACCTTAAGGGTGGAATCCGTGTACATCAGCAAAACTACATAGAAAAGTTACTTAGAAGGTTTTATATGGAAAAATCACATCCATTGAGTACCCCAATGGTTGTAAGATCTCTTGATGTCGAGAAAGACCCATTCCGACCTCCAAACGATGGAAAGGAAATTCTTGGTCCAGAAGTACCATATTTAAGTGCAATTGGTGCACTAATGTTTCTTGCTAGTCATACACGACCAGATATATCATTTTCTGTAAATTTATTGGCAAGATATAGTTCATGCCCTACGAAGAGGCATTTGAATGGGGTAAAACAAATATTTCGATACCTTCAAGGTACAAAAGATATGGGGTTGTATTTTACTAACCAACCGACAACAAGTTTGGTTGGTTTTGCAGATGCAGGGTATTTGTCTGATCCTCACACTGGACGATCTCAAACTGGATAATTATTCACAAGTGGAGGCATTGCTATTTCATGGCGTTCTGTAAAGCAAATCATCACAGCCACATCATCTAACCATGCAGAAATATTGGCGATTCATGAAGCTAGTCGAGAATGTGTTTGGTTAAGAAGTGTAATACAACACATTCGTGGGTCTTGTGGTATTTCTACGATAGATGAGGGACCGACAATTTTACATTAAGACAACGCAGCATGCATTGCTCAACTTAAGGAAGGATACATCAAAGGTGATAGAACGAAGCACATTTTACCAAAGTTCTTTTTCACACATGATTTGCAAAAGAATGGAGATATTATTGTCCAACAAGTTCGTTCTAGCGACAATTTGGCAGACTTGTTTACTAAATCACTTCCGACCTCTACATTCAAGAAACTGGTTCATGGGATCGGGATGCGTCTACTCAAGGAGCTTAAATCATCAGGGGGAGAATAATACGCGCTGCACTCTTTTTCCCTTAGCTATGGTTTTTTTCCCATTGGGTTTTCTTGGCAAGGTTTTTAACGAGACAGCATCACCAAGCGTATTATAAGAACAATATATTATTTTGTCACATGGATAGTCAAGGGGGAGTGTTATGAATTATTATCCATTTATGGTGAGACTATCCATTAGGATTCATCATTATGTTATGACTTTAAATGTACTTAACTCCTTTTCTTTTAAGCCTATAAATAGAGGCATATGTGATCCATTCTATACATCAATAAAAAATCCATTTCCCCAATCTCTCTTTTTTATCTCTATAATATTAATAGGCTAGTTATTTCAAACAGTTAATAGTTAATAATGATTGTTTATATCACAGTATAAGTAACTACCTATATATGTGTACATGTAAAGAATTCGAAAGCGAAGTTGCAAGAAACAATGCGAAGAAGTTGAGATGTGTGCACACGAGTTGTTAGTGAAATTGCGGTTTACGGTATTGAAGTAAAGAGTTTACTATTAGTAAAATATCAAAAATGAATAATGTGGTTTTATAAACAACTGCTATAAGTTACTAACCAATTTAATACATTATGTTTCTTTACTATGGCTTTTTTTAGTTAACTATTTTAAACTAAGAAAGATAATACGAAGATGTGAAATAAAAGAAGTGGAAAAAAAGCTTGTGTTCACAGAATTATAACACATAACACAATCAGTTACTTATTTATTAGGTTAAATGCTCACAAAATTATAACACATGATGCAACCAGTTACATATACTTGGTTGTGGGTGTGTGTATTGCCGATTGTTTGGGAAATACTAATTTTAAATTAAATTTGAATACATGAGTGAATAAATGCAATGTCAAATTACTAATATTATATACAATCTTTTTTTCTTTTTGATATGTTGTTGTATATTAAACGTGTAATACACAAAATGCTAACCTAGTTTGATGTATAAATGAACACAAAATATTTTCCGTTCTTATGTACTAAATACAATATTTAACAGGAAAATTGTTGACTTTGTTTGGAACTAATTTATTATCCACTTTAGATGTTATTAGGGGTTATACGATACAAAATCAGTTTCAAATAAAAAAAATATATGAGAGCTGAATAAGTTTTTGTGCGTAATGCTGCTGGACGTAGTTATAAGGTTACATAACCGTCTTATATATTATAACCAAAACAATAAATACAACTTTTAGTGTGGTTTTCAGAATTATTTACTTTATTTTGGTTATGCATTGAAGATATGTATAGACCAACATACCAAAAGGCCTTTGGCCTAGCATTTGCAAATGTTGATAAGGTTTTATCCTTTTAAATGGTGATGGTTCAATTCTTGTGGTGGACAAAAATATGTAGTTTGTTCGTAGAATTAAAAAGAGTATAAATTGTTATTTTAAAAAAGTTGTAGACCAACATATAAATTAATAGCAAAACATATGTCATCTTTTTACAATTTAGTTGAAACACTGTTTTTATAATTTTAATTGGACCACAATATTTTGGTAGTTTTTAATAGAAAGTAAAAGATAAAAGTTTAAAAATGAATATGTACAGTTAATGTCTCCTTACCGGAATATAGGTTTTTTTGAACGGCGAGACTTCTATTAGAAATAACAGAAAACCAGGCCAGGAAGAAATTGGAAACCGAACTTACAAGATTACATCACGAATATTAAACTCACATCATCTATCCCAATCTAGGTTAACATATCCAAAACCGCACTTTCTTTGATGATGTCCACCGTTCGGATGAAGTTGATGTGGTTATAGGTGAGAAGGCAAAGATTGGTTCCAATGACAAAAAAGATGTCCTTTTGAACTTTTTATACGATTGGTTAAATATTGTATGCATTGGCCCATTAAATATGTCACTTGCTAGATACTTGTTATTTATACTCTGTAAAGATTGTGACAAGAGAAGACATGATAAGATATGAAAATATATTATTGGTAAATATGATAAAAGTAAATCAAGACACCATTAATTAAATTAAATATATCATATTAATCAAGAGGAAACTTGTGTTCACAACTTACAAATGTCAAAAAAATATAAATTAGAAAAAAATGAGAATATTTTTCTAAGTCTTCCTCATTTTAAGCAAAGAATCTTGCTCATCATATCTTTTTCTTTTCTTCATCAAATTAAAAAAAGAATCCTAAACAAAAAATAAATCAAAACTATGACTTTACAGACTTGACCTTGCCTTGTTCATAACCATAGTACCAAAGATACCATTTAACAAACTTCCTCAACCCGGTAGGCAGATCCGTAGTCGGTTTATACCCGAGTTCGCGTTGAGCTAAACTTATATTCGCGTGTGTAAACGGAACATCGCCGTTTCCAGGCATATCCACCACATTCTTCTTCGCTTTCATCTTCAAATTCTTTTCGAGTATGCTGACAAGTGTCGGTACAGTAACAGGCGAGGTATTACCCAAATTAAAAATCCTGTACGGGGCGGGCCCCTTTTTCTTCCCACCCGACCCGGTACTCTTACCCGCGGTATCCAACGACCCCACACATCCTTTCACAATATCATCGATATACGTAAAATCCCGTGCCAAATCTACACCATTCTTCCCACGATAAACTGTTATCGGTTTACCCTGTAAAATATTTTTCGTAAACGAAAAATAAGCCATGTCAGGTCGGCCCCACGGCCCGTAAACCGTAAAAAATCTCAACCCGGTTATCGACAGCCCGTAAATATGATTATAAGTGTGCGTTATTTCTTCACCCGCCTTTTTCGTAGCCGCGTAAAGCGAAGCGGGTTGATCCGTCCGATCCGATTCTGAAAACGGAACCTTGTCGTTTAACCCGTAAACCGAACTCGAACTTGCCCATACAACCGCGGGTTGCGGGTCGGCTGACTTGCATTGCTCAAGTAATGTAACCAAACCCGCAATGTTACTATGAACATACGACTTAGGATTCTCCATCGCGTACCGGACACCCGCCTGTGCAGCCAAATGCATTACGTGTGTGAAAGCAACAATTTCAAAAAGTTTTGCTAATTTATCCTGGTCGTTAATATCAGCATTTATGATATAAATATTTTTAGATTCTAGCATCTTCCTTCGAGCCTTTTTCAACGACGGATCGTAGTAATCGTTGAAGTTATCGATTCCGACGACACCGTCGCCGCGTTTTTTCAACGCGAGTGACACGTGTGTCCCGACGAAACCGGCGGCGCCGGTGACGAGGACGGAGAAGCCGTTTTTCCGGTGGATTTGTGAAGATGAAAGAACGCGTTTCTCCCAGTGGGGTCCGGTGACGCTCCGGTGAGATGTGTGGTGGATGTGGTGGTTGCCGGTGGCTATAAAGCTTAAATACGACGCCGTTAAGGCGATTAGAAACAACGCCCATAGGAACATAGTGCTGGTGGATGCGAAACATCGGTGGAAAGTGCGGCGGTCGCTCTTGATCTTCCCGGGTGTTGATGGAAACAACTCTTCATCCATGTTAGATTGATGAATTTGGGTGAGTGAATTCTGGATCCGAAAATAGGATTGCAGGTAGGTAAGATCGACTTTACCTGCTAGACTGAGGAAAGAAGGTTAGGGTTATATAGTGGAAAATGGAAGTTATACGCGTGAACTAGTCAATACTGTGGAGGCAGACAGCTCAAATACAGAGGGAATTTAGGGGATGGAAAT
This sequence comes from Helianthus tuberosus, assembly GCA_030545235.1. Classification (NCBI taxonomy): domain Eukaryota; kingdom Viridiplantae; phylum Streptophyta; class Magnoliopsida; order Asterales; family Asteraceae; genus Helianthus; species Helianthus tuberosus. The sequence continues at coordinate 180,481,293 of CM060366.1, forward strand.
TGTAAATTGAAAAAACAAAAATATATTTTATTTTTGATTTTTTTTATAATAAATAAAGTTTGTGTTTTAAATAGAAACAAACAGCTAATCAGCGGCATTAATTAAATTCAGTGGACTAAGGTGAACATGGTCACCATGATCTATTAAAATATTAATTAATAATGTGAAAACAAAATGTTGTAAAGAATAAAAACGCGGTGTAATTATTAGGTATAGTTTTATTTGGAAATAATTTTAATTAATTGGATTTTAAATGAATGCAGCTTTAATAAAGTTCAAATATGTTGCTCGGCTCTAAGACCATATGTAGTGGTAAATTGTTATAATGCCCCCATCATGGGGCATTATCCGACACGTGTCATCTCAGTCAGCATGGGGCATTATAGCATAAAGTGGTGTAGTGGGGCATTATTCCAATAACGCCCCTTCCAATCAATAAACAATTATTTTTTTTATATGGAAAAGAAAAAAAAAAAAAAAAGAAATGGCACCTTACACTTGGAAGTCTCCCATTGGCCACTTACATATTTCGTCCCTATATGTTGAAGACACACACACACGAAATATGGGGCATTATTCAAAAGTCAAAAGTTGTCAGAACATGCTCAAAGGTGATTGGCCGGTCAAGTATGTGCCAAGCGTTTTAAATAAAACGCCAAAGGTATTTTTTTTCAAAAAACATGCCCCATAACGCCTAGTGTAATGGAGGGGGGGGGGGGGGCGTTTTGGGCCGTTTTTTTTCAATTTTTTTTTTAAAATCACGCCCCACTACGGGTGGTCTAAAGTGTAAATTATTTAAATTTCTTTTGTAAATATAATCATTGTAAATGATGTTTTGATACTAGTTTTGGTAATCCTATCATATTACAGATTCTTTGGTTAATGAGTATCATTTTTGTTGGTGTATTTCACCTTTGGGATGTTAACTTCATGTTGTTAAAAAGTTACGGATGAAACTAGATACGAATTTGAAAACTTTAACATGATTCAAGTTTAGTGAAATAAACTTTGTACATTTTACATTTTACCGTATTATATAATTGCTATGTCCCACCGATGTGCTCTAAAATTGTAGATTTGAGTTTAGCAAACTCACAAATTATGTTTTTGATTCGTGTCATCTCATGTAAGTTTGAGTTTAGTTAACCCACAAATTTTGTATTTGATTCGTGTCATCTCATATAGTCACACCCTTGATTTCATATGGTATGATTCGCATAAGTCCATACAAATAAAATATCATTGTATGTTTGGTTCTTAGATTTACTATCATGTTGATAGAAACCAATTTATCATGCATATCCAAATAAAAAATTAAAATTAAAATACAAATAAATACCATATGTATCATTCTTAGTATTTTTTATAACAACTTTACCCTTAACAATATATCATTTCTAACTCTTTAATTAGGTTTTAATATACATAAATGATTTCTTTATAAGAAGATTTATTCAAGTGTAAGACCATTAGGTTTCCACACCTGACTGATCTCAATGATAAGTTTGAAGATTATTGGCGAACTATGCACTTAATCCAAATTTGATCAATCACATAACAAAATTTCTTTCATTTTTATAGATTGATTGACTTGTTAAGTGGAAATATGATGCTGGAATCACATTAAGGTTGTTGGATGAACGGTCATACCGATGATGATGGCTCTGGTAAGATCATGATCCGATAAGAAAGAGTTTGAGTACGAACGACATTTTACAACACGTACATGCTACTAGTGATTCGTTTAGTAATAGTATCTTGATGGATTCGTTGTCATTGATGTCGATTCATGTTACTCTTTTGCTGACGATGTCATCTGCATCCCATCAATAGAGAGCATGAACGAGGTTAGATGTGCATCATTTATCATCTTTTACTCATCTCTTGTTTATCCATTTGTACATATGTTTTTTTCGAATTTAATTGTGGTGGTGATTGTGTTGAATGATACTGTATCACGATATATTTTATAGTTGTTAACTTATAGGGGGTATTTGGTGTTGCGTTTTCAAAATGGATTATGCGTTTTCAAAATAGATTTTGCGTTTTCAAAACTGCGTTTTGAAAAAAACATGTAGGTACATGCTTCTCCAAAACTGCGTTTTAGAGGCAGATAATCACTTTTTCATCCAAACACTTTTTTAGATTATTTATGTTTTACAAACGGAATAATCAAATAATCACTTCAAAACGTAATCCCAAACACCCTCATAAGCAATTCTTTAAGTGTCTCGCATTTGCATGCTTGAAACCGGAAGTTTTCAATTGTTGTTAACGTTATGGGTTTTGGCAATTCGATTGCCAAAAATAATTGATTACTATAAAGTACAATAAGATTAACCCCTTTTATATTATCAAAATCGATAAGATTACATGGACAGAGAATGAAAAATGAAACTCTTAACTTTTGATTCTGGGATCAATCAAACTTTTGATAACGGTAGATTTTAAATAAATAAAATAAAATTTAAAAATATATCTGAGTTATTCAATAAGAGTATACATGATATTTTGGTTTGGATATATATGATTTTTTTTTAAATATATAGAGTATATGATATTTTAGATTTATAAAGTATACTTGAATTTTCCCCAAAAATAATAGCTCTTACAATAAAAGAATTTGAGGACTTGATTTAAACATGATTTGTGAATCTAGGGATGAAGGTACTAAAAATGGTTAAGTTGGGGGGTGTAAGTTGTAACTTGTAATGAAAATCAAGAGGGACACACGTGGAAATAATTGAGAATGAGTTATGAGTAGCAATTTGAGGGAAAAGAAACAATATACTAGCGATAAATGAGCTAACCGTCATTTGCCTGCAAGTCCAACATTGGGCGAATATTCTTTATTATTATTTTAATAGGTTAGTTACCCATGTATTATACGGGTTGAATAAAATAAAATATTAAATAATTATTAATACAAATTTATAAATTTTTAGTTAATTTTTTAAAATAAAATAATAGAATACCCTAAGAAATATGAGAAACAGTTAAAAGAATCCCGATTTGTAGAATTGCGACACATGTCATGACCAATTACTTTTTTTATTAGGTATTAATAGTTTTATACATTGTGACCAAGCTTTTCAACATAGGGGAAAGTTCTTGTACAAATAATCTTAACATACTAAACATACAAATTGAAGGAAAACTCAAAAAGACAAGGTGACATTTTTGTAATTATCAGTAACTATCAAAGTTACTCTATAAATATACCTAAAAAAAACCTACCCCCCCCCCCCCCGCACCCAAGCTAAAATGCTAAAAACTAAACCCCCAAAAAACCTAAAAAAATAAAAAAAAAAAACACACACAAAATTATTTTATTTTATTTTTTAACATTTTTTTATTAAAAAATCGCTACTTTTAGTAGCAGCAAAAAAAAAAAAAAACAAATTTTTATTCTAACAAAATGTAGCGATTTTTTTATAAAAAATATTAAAAAAAAATTTGTGTTTTTTAGGTATTTTTGGTTGAGTTCACATTTGTATAGTAACTTTGATAGTTGGTGGTAATTACAAAAATGCCACCTTGTCTTTTTGAGTTTTCCTTCAATTTGTATGTTTAGTATGTTAAGATTATTTGTAGAGTAAATTACAAGTTTTGTCCTTTATGTATGTCCCAAATTGCAGACGCTGTCCTTTGTCTTTAAAATTGATGAGTTTTGTCCTTAATGTTTGCAAATCTTGCACGTTATGTCCTTTAGGCCAAACCCAGTTAGATTTTTTAGTTAAATCTGGTCATGTGCAATGCACATGAGGGTATTCTTGTCATTTCAACTATACAGGGGTTATTTTGTAAAGAACTTCTATTCAGGGGTCATTTTGTACAAATTTAAAAGTAAAACACTATATATACAAACTCTCTCTCCTCTCTCTCTCTCTCTCTCTAACATCTGATAAACACTCTCTCTCTCTTCTCTCTCTCTCTCTCTCTCTCTCTAACAACAGATTGATTTTTCATCAGATTATCACATGAGCTCAAAATACTCAGTACCAATAAGTAAAATTTAGATAAGCAAAATTTCAAAGACGTACCTAAAATTGGGGACAGTATCCAGAGGAGTAGATGTCGCCGGAGAAGCAACGACGTGCAGCAACAATCAACGGTGGTGGTAACAGATTCAAGCTGGTGTGTGGCGGTGGTTAGGGGCGGCGGCGGGTTAGGTACGGCGGTGGTGGTGGTGTTGGTTAATACATTTTTGGGTGGTTTACAGATTCAAGCATCTTGGAAACAAGCTTTGTTCTTCCACTTTGCTGTCGACTCTGCTTTATGATCTGTTTCTTAATACGTTTTCTGTTGACCCTGATCTCCGGTCAGCCGCTGTTGCAGACCTACGCGCCGCCAGGTTAGTTTTCTTGTAATTGTTTAGTGAATTTGATTGGAGTTATCTGGAATCAAAGAGTTATGATCAGTTGTGTCATGATACCTAAAAATGTTTTGGGGATTTTGGGGTTTTTGATATTTTTGTTTTTGGGGATTTTGGGGGTTTTTTAATCTGGTATATAGGTTTATTGAGAATGGTTCAGGGTTTGTTGTAATATTCTAAAATTAAATTGAATCATGATTTTGGGTGGTTTGCAGGTTATGGGGAATGGTGTTTGTTGCTGGTTATGGGGGATGGTGGTGGTGGTGGTGGGAGGTGGCGTTGAGAGAGAGAGAGAGAGAGAGAGGGAGAGAGAGAAGAGAGAGAAAGTGGGAATTTAGAAAGAGAATGCAGAGTTTTGTCCCTTATAACGGTGAAAAGACAAATGTACCCTCACATGCCTTGCACATGACCAGATTTAACTAAAAAATCTAACTGGGTTTGGCCTAAAGGACATAACGTGCAAGATTTGCAAATATTAAGGACAAAACTCATCAATTTTAAAGACAAAGGACAGCGCCTGTAATTTAGGACAAACATAAAGGACAAAACTTGTAATTTACTCTTATTTGTATTTGATCTTTTGGCTTTCAACATAATAACAAAAACAAACCAAGCCAAATTTTATACACAAGACATACAGAGTAATATGAAAATTAACAAACACCAACCAACGTTATTGATTCACATTGATGAACACAGATGTAATCTACTCAGGCTTTTTCACACTCCTTGGTCTCGACTTGTAGCTCGATCCATGTTCACCTGTTTCATCGTCACAAGAATGCACCTAAAAACATCAATAAGAAAAATGTAATTCATTCACAAGTAAAAATAGAACTACTGTGTGTTTAAAAAATGAAAATCACAACACCATAACGTGCCAACTTATTCTTTAATAATCTAAAATGGCTAATCATTACCTCATGATAAACATGACATATACACAAAGATAGGGATGAGCAAATGGTACTTGTATCGAAACTGAACCGGTATCGTACCGGTACCGGTGCTGGTACCGAATTGTACCATACCGAGCACTTTCGGTACAGGTATCACTACCCATTTGTTTGCAATTTTCAGGATCGTACTTTCGGTACCGGTCCAATATTTTGCCCACCTTTACCTTCAAATCCCGTACCGTACCAAACACTATTGGTACCGGTACCCATTTTTACAATTTTTGGGATTCGTACGGTTCAATACCGGTAGAGTACCGAGCTCATCCTTCACAAATAAATTAAATATAATAAACAATATCCCACCATCAGTAGGAGTTCTGTCACGAAGATAATTAGTCATCTGCATACTATAAAACTTGATTTAAAAATTTTTGTAGCTTTTTCAACATGTAACGCTAAACACATTCAAAAAACATATACATAGTTAGTTATATATGCCTAAGAACCAACATTAGTTGATTGATATCATCTAGCTAAAACATATAAAGGTTAAAATGAAAAGTTCCCAACAATCATCTAACTAAAAAAGATATAAAGGCTAAAATGCCATTGCAACAGGTTCCTAATGGTCATGGTTTCATAAGTGGATCTTATCATGATTTGGGCATAATAACTTTTTAGTCAATTTTTTGAATGTTAGTTACATAGTCAGATTTGGACTTAGGCTACAAAGTCCACTATACTATTACCATGCATTTACCATTTTAGACAACCTTTAGAGCAATTTAGTCCTCGGACTGCATACATGACCTTCTAGAGTAGTTGTTTAAAAACTGATATAATAACTCACTAACTTGAAAGTGTTTACTTTTCACATGTTATTGAGATTGTGCAACTGAAGTCAATGTGTGTGCTACCCTAATCAATCGAAGTCACGGGAGTAGATTAGAGCCAAAATTTCAACAGTCATTATATTACTATTGAGTTGTATAAATCTTGAAAGTAGTAAGAAATTAAAACAATATTCCATGAAGCAAGCAAATATGCAGCAGCCAAGCAAAGTCTTTAACTAATATTCAAAATAGATTTTTTTAGTATTTGTAGTCTTAATAAAACCAACGATACAATAACAAACACGCAATTTGAATGTAGCAAAAAGATCTAAGATGCAAACTTTTTTATGTCAATACCTAGCACCTGAATGAGACACCGATTTGAGTTTTTGGAACTTGCCGAACCGATTTTGGAAGTTGGAATGTATATCTTAATGAAGAATCTGTGAATCAATAACTCCTTTTGCATGTCACATATATGCAAAATTATTATCAGTTAAGGATCTACCCACATGAACCCTAGATCTTCTTGTGGGCTTGTCAACAAACAATACAGCATATCTAAACCATCAGTCCATAAATATTCCAAATCCCATCCCGTCTACATAGATTCATGCTGCTAGCAACCTTTTTAATGTGTACGAATTCAAATAAATCCTTCCATAACCTAAATTTATGTACTCAAACAATCCAAAATCTAATAAAATTAACTTTTTCCATTCACACATCTTCAAGCTACATAAATCCAAAAATTTACAAAAAAAAGACTCATGCTGCTAGAAATCTTTTCAATGTGTAAACATTCAAACACTATCCTTCCATAACCAAAATTCCTCTACTAAACCAATCCAATCCTAAGTCTAATAAAACTGACTTTCAAAGTCCATTAACGTTTAGGAGCTTCCGGAAGGCTAATTGGCTTCATCTGCATATCTACTATACTACAAATTGATCGTTTCACAGGATCTGATGGTGGCATCAATTTTTTTGGTATTTGGAAGATGAAGATTAGGGTTTGACTGAATGGGAAAAGAAAAGTACGGAGTGAATTCAGCGGGTGGGGTTTTCAATTTCAATTGTCTAAAAAACATAAAAAATGCCACGTGGCAGCGATAATGGGTTGAAATCCAGCCAAGTGGACTCAGATTTTCATTTATATATGTACTAGGTGTAGGACCCGTGTAACCACACGGATAGGTTTAGTAATGATCAAAATCTAATACTAAAAAACAGATTATAATATATCATTTAAATTTTGGTCTTTAGATCTATATCTTTATAAAATAATATTAAAGACAGTATGTGTTAGTATTATAATAACTATAATGATAAAAGTTTTTGTCTATGTAAATATGTAAACTATCATGTGAACAAATATATGATGAATTCACATTCGCATTTTAGTTAAGTATACATTTAAAAGTCCCAACCACAAACTCGGTACATCTCAATACTGGTACTTTGCCTACCGATCTTGGTAATACACATTTTCAATAAATCATCTATGTCTAATAATATCCGCAAACCGATCAAATCTATAATTTTAATTTTCAATGAAACTTTTGTTTTAGCTCTACTTTATTAGCAAGAAGCTTTAGTATATTTTACTTTTCTATACAACATAACTAAATGATAAAAATTTACAAAAAGCAAGAAAAGAAGAATTGATCAACCTATTCCAGTTATCGTCATGATAACATAATGTACCTGGCCATCATTGTCATCAACATTGAAAACCAACTAATAATTTTTTGTGAGTTTAACATGTAATTCAACCTCAAAAAGAAAAAAACTATATAGTAAAAAAGTAGAATTGGCTAAACAGAATCTGTATCTTCCTCATTCCAGCACAGTTGAAGATCAAGGAGAATCACATCACCATCAGATCTGATCTGTACCTGCAGATTGATTCACTTCAAGCCTTTCTATCACCATTCTCTTGATACCTTCTTTTACAAGTTCATCACCAGCCATAAGTTCCTTCAAGGTTTCAGTATCCATCTGTTTTTGTCTTTTTCTTTGATAAATAGCAGCACCTGCTGGATCAGTGCATCTCTTGATTTGTAACTTTGGTGGTCTTTTTGAACCTTCAGTTTTAGGATAGTCAGGTTTTTGTGGAACATTTGGATCTTTCTTCCTTAGTTCCTCCAACATTTTGTAAGTGGCCCTGACCCTATCTTCTCTCCACTTTGACACTGAATTCTTTGACCCATAGTCAGCTGCTATCAGCTCCTCTTTCATTCTCTTTAACTCTAAAGCCTTGTCAGGTACATTCTTTTTGAATTTTTTCCAGTCAGGATGAGTGTGTTTAACCTTATTTTTAAGCATCTCTTGGATCCTGGCTGCTTCACTTTCAAGCTCAGGAATGGTCCAATCTTTGTACATATGCTTCTCTCCCTTATACTTCTTGTGAGCCATGATATTCTCAACATAGTCTTTTCTCAGAGATTCATCTGCTCTTTCTGATAATTTTTGACAAACATTCTTTGCAAATTGTTCCAGGGAACCGACTTGAGTAAGCAAAAATTGGTAGTGCCTTTGATATTCTTTGTCAGTCTTCCCTGTTGATTCTCTTTTAGCAATATCCTCTGCTTGTTTGGCCTTTAATTTTAAATATTCATCAATATTATTAGGCCTAGGATATCCTTCAACAGATGGTAAACTCCTTTTTGCAGGATCATCCTCATAGTAGAAGGATTTGATCTCTTCTCTGACAGCAATAAGTTCTAGAGGAAATTGAACACCTGCAGGAGCAATATCAGTGATTGGCTTTTGTATCTGTATTGAAGAGAGAGGTACAGGGTTTGGTAAAGTGACAAGTGGTAGAGGTTGTGAAGATGTTGGTGAAGGTGAAGGCTCATCATCAATCAAAATTAACCTTCTCCTTTTTGGTTGAGGAGAGACTGATGATGTTTTGGGTGGATCAGTGGTTGTGTTTGAAGTGAGAAGTGTTTGACTAACAGTTGTTGAAACAACAGGTGTTTCAACCACTGTTGTCATTACAACTCCTGATGTGTCAGTAGAAGTCTTCTGCACAGTGGCAGGTGGTGATTTGATGGTTGGTGATGTGGTTGTAGTGGTGGTGGATGATTTAGTCAAATCAGGTGTTTGAGTGGTGTGTGTTGAAGTAGCAGTTGTTGTGATTGAGGTGGTGGTTGTTGGTTTAACAACGGCTGAAACCACTGAGGTACCAACAGTTGTTGATACAACAGGAGTTACAACAGCTGTTTGGGTGGAAGATTGAGGTGTCATTACAACTACTGATGTGTCAGTAGAAGTCTTCTGCACAGTGGCAGGTGATGATTTGATGGTTGATGATGTGGTTGAAGTGGTGGTGGATGATTTAGTGAGATCAGGTGTTTGAGTGGTGTATGTTGAAGTAGCAGTTGTTGTCATTGAGGTGGTGGTTGTTGGTTTAACAACTGCTGAAACCACTGAGGTATCAACAGTTGTTGATACAACAGCTGTTTGGGTGGAAGATTGATGTTGAGGGCTTTTAGATGGTGGTTTTGGAGTATGCTTTGTGAGTATGGATGGTGTGGATTTGGGTTCCCTCACTTTTCTAGTGGGATTTTTTCTTTTTGGGTCAGGATTTTTAACATCCTTTGGCTCAGAACAACCCTGTGCATCCAGCTCCATGTAAGCTCTCTTCTCCTCATTCCACCTTGATTTATCCTTTGCCTCTCTATCCCTTTTTACACTTGCTTTTGCTTCAGCAAGTGCATTTGTGGTAAAATCAATCTTTTTGCTCCCATCTGGCAAGGGAATGTCTTTAGTCATACAATCTTTTTGTGGCTCAATGTAGAGACCATCTTCAATCCCTTTCTTCTTCCACAGGTTGATCTTCTCCCCTTTTTTGGCATTATCTGGTGGTGGATTATCAAGGAAGAGAACAGTGGGAGGTGCTTTGCCAGTGGTGTTCAAGATATGGCCCTTTATGGCCTTGATGTCAGCTTGGGTGTCTTTAAATCTGGACTCCATCATGTTGCTCAGCTTTTGGACATCTATGTCAAGCTGCTGATCAGTCAACTGTCTTTGTTGTTGGAGCAGGGGTTGAAATAAGTTCCATAACTCATTTGCAGCAGGTGCAGGTTGTGCAGGTGCTTGAGCTGGAACAACAGTGGGTGGTACCTTTTGAATTTCCAACAGCTGTTGCATCATATTTTTTAGTTCAGCAACAGATGTGTCAAGTGTGTCAATTCTGTCCATCAGTTCTTGGTATTTTAAACCATCACCCAACTTAGTGGGATCATTTGATTTCCCACCAACAGTGGTTGTATCAGCAGCAGACTTAGGGAATATGTCACAAAAGTCATCTACTGATGCCCCTTTTTCTTGGTACTGGGGACTTCTTTCTTCATTTGTGGACACCTTGAACAACTCACCAGTTGTTAAAGTAAACACACCAGTGGTTGCCTTGGTTGTCTCTGAAGAAATTGCCTTCAAGGGAGTCTTATTTATGGAACAACTGACCCAATGTAGACCAGTGGGTCCAACATTAGTAGTTGCTACTCCACTTGAACTACTGACAGGAATTACTGGTAATTCATGCAGTGTAACCTCCTCAGTTGTTGCTGGGCTAGCAGAGGTATGAACATCAGACCCAGTCACTTGTGGGAGTATACTCTCAGTGATAGGTGATTGAGAGGAACTGGTTTGTGTCTGAGCTATAGCAACTACATGCAACAAAGGTAACATTGATTGTGGTAATGTGACGGGTGAAGGAATAGGTGTAGAAAGAGACATGTCCTTCGGATCAGGACTGAGGAAGATGGAGCCGATTGGATCCAGAACTTCATAATCTTGGGTCCCTGTGTTTACAACCGAATCCTTTTGTGAGGATGTCGGAGGAGTTTGATGTCACACCCTGGCTTTGCGGAAGCGTGGTTAATTTTGGTGTGACTTCTTAATACCATAGCTTAACCATAACAAAGCTATATGAAATAAAATCATGCAAGATCATCCATTTGATTAAGTTTTAAAACCAGAGTAACATACCATTGTCTTAAAGACTTACAACCTCATAACATAAAACATTGTCTTGAGCAACATAAACATGAAATAAACGCAGTTTAAGAGTTGTGACTTGTCCAGGAAAGAGTCACATTTCCTAAACTGGGATGACCTTGGAACCCTTATGCAGCGGGAAAACATAACATACCGTGCCAGATCTTTAATTTCCTGAAATACATGTAAGTTGAAAAATCAACAATAATGTTGAGCGAGTTCATGTGTTTAGTATGTGCGCGCGAATAAACCTTTGTAATCATTGCAAGTATGAATGTTTTGTAAACTCTGGTATGAAAGCAAATAAGGAAGCATATTAGTTATTGTGTATCCACATGGTCCAATCTGCGGGCGCATGGGAGGGGATAGGACAAAGTCACCACATGGTCCAATCTGCGGGCGCATGGGTGGTGTTACGACAAGGTCACCACATGGTCCAACCTGCGGGCGCATGGGTGGTGTTAAGACGGGGTCACCACATGGTCCAACCTGCGGGCGCATGGGTGGTGTTAAGACAAGGTCACCACATGGTCCAACCTGCGGGCGCATGGGTGGTGTTTGTTATGCTCAAATAGGCCTATCACTCGTATCCCTCGATCGTACTACGAGGACTAATGTTCTTAAGGTTTCACCTACCCAATCACATAACCTAACAGTTCCTTCCTTAGCTGGCCATACCATGTAAGAAACATTCGTAATCATAGTAACATGTATTTCACTCCCGCAGTTAAAAACTGAAAACAGTTAAGAGAAAAGGGGGACATGAACTCACAGTGGTGCGTCTCTACCAAGTATGCCTCCAAATCGATCAGCTGTATGACGACCTACACGTGCTAACTCTATTAGACGGATGGCCGTGCCTTAGCTTTATGGTTTAAGTCTTTGGGAAATAGTTAGACAACTATTTCGTGTTTACATTCTGTATATATACTTGGTAGTTAATCTCCTTCCCAAGGATGGGGGATTCAATACATGTGCGTTCAAATTATATCATTAAGTCTCACTTAATACATATATATATTTCCAATTCCAAAATATAAGTATTTTTCTCAAAAATCTTATATTTTCATTACACATAATTTTTCTCCAATAATACGTTGTTAAAATACGCGTTCATAAATATTTCCGTAAGTGCGTAAGTTACGTTTTAACAGTCGAGTGGTAATATTCTTACCGGTGTAACTTATATATTTATGGTGAAAGCGTTCGTATTATTTTGGATTCGTTAACGTTCGTAAATATTATTTTTACTCTAAAAATAATATTTATGTATTTTCACAAAATAATCATAAACAGTGTGTGAAAAATATATATTTATCACGTTAAATTTTGTGAAAATCCCACCTCCGAATATTTAATAAATAAAGTCATGGCGAAATTCATATTTCGAAAACATGTTAAAATAATTCTAACACTTGTAGTGTAAATAGTTCTAAGTGTTAGGTTTTTAGAAAAATTTCGCCAGAGTTTCCTCTGTAACTGGAGGTGGCCACGCTTTCAAGCGTATCATTTTCTTTAATAAATCAACTCAACAATTTTCTCATTCAACCAAAACAATGTTCAATCACAAACTAGTCAAAATATGTATATAAATCGCATAAATTTCATGAACTTGTGGTTTATCCAAACTGTGAAGTAAATCTCATTACTTTTAGTGGATCTTTATATAAAACAATCCGATTTGGTAAAAACCTCGTTTTTAGAGAAATCCCGTTTTCACAACTTTTCGTCATCTTTTATAAAAATAGTTATTTTGTCGAAACTTGGTGTTACACAAGTGTTTACACACTTGTGTGTTCTAAAAACCATTCTTGTTAGTGTAAGATCCGTCTTTTAAAGTATGATTTCTTTAACACGCGGTCCTTTGAAAATACCACTTGTAGATACGTAGATCTACTAGTTTTAAACACTATTTCACAAGTAAAAAATGCTTTTACACAAGTTCAAGTTTCATGTGTGGTGGAGTTTCACCTTTTAACCCTTGTTACTTCTAAAATAGTCTTATGTCATGATCCATGAACATGACTACACCGGGTTAAACGGTGATCCGAGCTACCACAACATAGATCGGGTCCAAATAATCATACATTTCAAATACTACATCACTTACACAACATATAAGCTTTTAACCACTATTATTAGTGTTTTTAGTAAACTTTAATGCTTCAAAATGCAAGATTTCGAGTTTTAACCGATAAAAATCCTTTTAACCACTTTAGATTAGTTCAAGAAGGTGTTTTAAGCATTATACCTCTAGCTCGAGGCTAGGGAAGAATCTACGCGCAAAAGAGGTGGATAAAAGCTAAGTAGAGAGGTCCTTCGCGTTCCGCTTGCACCAAGCTTCCTAATACGAGACCCTTGATGCTTGAATAACCTTGGAATATGAAGATCAAACTCGAAAATGGATGGAGGCACAAGGGGATGTTTGGCCGTGACTTATTTAGAGAGAAAGAGAGAGTTCTTTGGTGAGTTTAAGTGGTGAAAGTGATTAGTGGATCAAGTCTCATACTTATAGACAATTCTAATGTTAATTACCCAATGGTCACTATGCTTCCTAGATATTAAACATGTGGAAATAAAATATTCAATATTGTACCATGTATGTCCCCTAGATGGGGACGGTTGGTTAAAGGGGGGGGGGGGTTCTAGTCCGAAACCAACTAGTAGTTAGGTTAATTAGTTAGGTTAAGTATAGTTAACCCGGTTAGTTGTGTGTCACGTGTTACAATTGGTGTTAGGGTATTCAGGGACCCTAACTGGCTCAGAAAAAGATAAATAATGAAAATAACAATATTTTCATGTTCCGGGTATAGTCCGGTTGTTCGGTTGGATAGTAATCCGTTAAAGTGCTTAACAAAGCTTTAAAGTGTCGTTATAATTACATTTAGTGACACAACTTATTTCCGACACTTTGGAAAGTGTCTAGTAATATTTTTCTCATGTTTTGGCACTTTATTAGCTAGCTAAAAGCTGAATTATTTTGTAAAGTGCTGAGTTTTGTACTTAGAGTACGTTTTAGGCACATCCAGTCATAGTGACTTATTCCTAGAGACGCAGTTCCACAACCCTTATATCCCTACACTCACTACTAGTGTAGCAAAACGTTTCTGGCTCGTACAGGCCTTAGAGGCAGTGTTTGCCTGATGCTGGCTTTATCAGCATGTTCAATAGGTTATCCGTTCATGTGCTACTGTGCTTTTGTGCATCATGTTTGTCACTAGGGTTCAACATGCAAATAATGTAGTGACGATAAGTAAAGTATGATGCAGGTAAGTACATGTATCAGTATTCAAGTAGCAGTTCATCAGCTAGTTCAAACAGCACAGTAATTAAGCAGTAATTAATCATTAGTTAAGTCGTACGGATACCTGGTTTAGTGCGGGTTGTCACATTTGAGGCAATGGTGGAGATCTTTCTTCCATCTGCTGTGAGGAAGTAGCAGCAGTGGTTATTGGTGACTTTTGTTTTGTCACTGGCAATTGCTCTGGGATCTCATCTTCCAGAGTTGCTGTTTTACTGGGTTTGGGTGGCTTTTTGGATGATTTCTTTTTGGTCTTTTTGGTAATGGCAGGTGTGGGTTTCATTGCAGTGGTTGTGCTACTATGATCACCTGGAACAGTGGGCTCAGCAGCAGATTCCTGAGGAGCAGTGGTAGCTGCTAAATTCTGCTCAGGCACCTCTGCTTGTGTTTTGCAAGGTGCTGACATTCTAGTGAAAGTTGCAGTTGTTAAACTTTTAATTTGAAAAGATTCACCTTGTTGGTATACATGAACATCATCCTTTGCAAATTTCTTTGTAAAGTAATAACTTAAAAACCTTGGAAATAATAGAAAAGATTTTGTTAAAACATTTTTGGCCAAATCATCAAAGATTTCCTGGGAATAATTAAAATCTTCATTTTGTAAAATAGCAAACCCCAGGGATTGAATCTTTAATGGTATCTCATTGAAGGCAGTTGTTTTATTTGAAACACACATTAACAGGGTATGAAATAAAAATCTTGTTGCAGGAGGGAAATAACCTTTTTTCTAACGTATCCCTCTTTATTTGTTCAGCATACCCCCTTTCAAGGAAATCAGTTTTTAACTCATTTTTGGAAAAAGAAGTTTTACCTTGCTGATCATTGAGTTCAAAGACTTCCGAGATGGAGTGTGGTGTGATTTTGACTGGTTTACCCATTAAAGAGGAATTAATGGCTATGATGTCTTCTCCTTGTTTGTCAAGAGTGGCATTTTCCCAAAATTCTCTTTGGGTTTTCTGGTAAATCGGAGCATCTGCTGTTAACAAAGTTTTGTACTTTGATGCAGTCATGGTATCAATGATGGAATCGAAAACATTGGTGCTGCCTGGTTTTGTAAGAATACCCAGATAATTGTGAGGGGATTTGTATGGGATTTCGATGGGTGTAGTAGCCTTTTGAGAGGCCTTTTTAGATGATTTCGAAGTGGATGTTGTAGATGGCTTTGATTTCGTCATTTTGATGAAGAAAATCGAAGAATGAATTTGAGATAAGAAGATGGAATCTGCTTTGAGAACAGTTTTTTTGTGAATTCGAATCGACAGTAAAACCCCTGTTTGGGGTTTTTGATCAGGGTTTTATAGGGAAAAAGGTAATTGCTGACGTGGCAACGGTTACAAAGATCTGACGGATAAGAACTGACCATATGCCAACCTCTGATGAAATGAAGGATAATGGAAGACAGTTGTTGTTAAGGAAACCACTGATGGATGAATATCAGTGGATTACAAATGAAAATGAGGACAGTGGGTAACTTTAACTATCAGTGGATAGCTGTGTCAGTGGTTTAAAGCACTGAAGTTTGGTAACAGTGGAAAACAATGAAAATGATGGAACAGAGGTTGACTTTCAACAGTGGATAGCTACAAACCAACAGATGTTTGAACCAATCAGTGGTTACGACAGACTTTGATTTTCTCAATATGCAGCAGCAACATAGTCTTCTTCAAAACAGTGGTTGTGGAAACATCTGCTGTTTGTGCTTAGTTTGATGAGTATAAATCTTGACAACTATACTCCAACATATACAATGTTTTTGAGGGTCCACTTTTTGCCCAAAAGATTCTCATCCTTTGGTAAGTGTGCAAGTTTTCAAACTTGTTTTCCCTGAACTGTTGAAGCTCCTCTTATATGACACTACCCAACTTTCTGTCTTTTAGTGGATTTGAAGTTTAATTTGATCAGCAACTGTTGGTATATCAATGGATGAGCTTTAACATCTGTTTTGTACATCTGCTGCTCAGATGTCGTCATGATTGTGTTTTTTTGTAATAGATGAATTGATTGTTAAATTGATTGTGTTTTTTGTAATAGATGAACAATGAATGAATATGATTCAATGATTTATGCAGCGGAAATGAACACAAACTTTATAAACACAATCAAGGAGGAAAATAGACAAACCAAACCACTGAGGCATCTTAGCTGACGTCACCATGAAAGAGACGTCTAACAACCTAACAACCTGTAAACACTGTTCTTATACAAACCCTGCTAATCCTAACCACTGATTCTATACAATACAAGTAAAACACTGAACTACTGCTTTCTTCTTTCAACAGTGCATTCCTCAAAGTTGATCAGTCTTTGAGTGGGCAGTCTTTTAGCATCAGTAGATTTAACCAGCAGTGTTTCCTTCTTCAGGGCTGTATCAGTAGTTTAAAGGGCAGCAGCAGTTGTATGTGGACAGTGGATGGAGGGTATCAGATGTTATAAGTACTTTCAAGGGGAAAGCCTGTTGTAAACTATTGCTTATTGTTAATCCACTGTTGTGACCCAGTTTTGGCTTTCATTATCTGTTCCTCTGGTAGGGTTCAATTCCAACAATCTCCCCCTGGAACAGATAATGCCAAAACTCTTCGTTATTTTGGATCGTTATTCTCTCATCAGAAGTTCCCTAGCTTGTCTTTTAAATTCTGCTTCAAAATCTTTGGAACTTGAGTCATCCTCATCCCTGCACAATGAAAGTTCAAGGAGATCTTGTAGATCTTCAACACCAAGGGTCAGTGCTTGTTTCCTTGATATGTACTTCATTTCACCATTGGATCTGATCAGGGTCAATACATGGGCGGGGTCTTTTGATCAGAGAGCCATTTTAGTATTTTTGAACCCAATGGGTTTCTTGGGAGAGGTTTATTTACTGATGAGTTGGGAGATTTTGGCCTTGTAAAGATTTGTAAAGCAGTATCCTGAGCTTTTGCTAGCTCAAAATTTTCAGACATTTGTTTGAAAGCCTTGTCTATGACTTCATTTGCTGCAGCTATGTCTTCTGCAACTTCTTTGTCAATCTGCTCTTGTCTCTTTTGTTGATCTAGCTCAATGTCTGATATATCTGCTGATGTGTTTGGTGATGATGGTTTGTTCAAAACCTTTTTGGCAAGGTCTTGAAGCTTTGCTGATCTATCTTTATCTAAAGTCATTTTCTTAATGGCTTCTTCAAAATACTCAGCTTCCTTTTCCTTTTCTTCTGCAACAGTCAGCTGTTTACTTTTTTCTTGGTCAATCACAGTGACAGAGGTATCTGTAGAGGTGATCAGTGATTCAGAAGTTTTGATCTGCTGCTTTGGCTTTTTGTAGTCAGGCTTGTTTGGAGTGTCAGAAACTGTCATCCTTCTTTTCGTAGATCTGCTTCGGGTGGTAAGTTTAACATTTCTTTGCTCAGATCTCGTGCATAGTCTTCCATCTGTTTGACTTTGGTGAGGAAGAATTCCATTCTTTCAGAAATGGCTTCATCACCTTGATCTTTGCATTCAAGTTTGGCTCTTATCTTAGCCTGCCTTGCTTTGAGCTCGAGATATTCATCCATATTTTCTGGGACTATGAAGCCTATGAGAGAAGGAAATCTTCTTTTCGAAGGGTCATCCACAGTGTAGAATTGTCTCATCTCATTTTTTATAGCTTCCAGTTCCAGTGGATATTTTGCAGCATTAGGATCATATTTGTCATCAGTTGCCTGAGTTGTTTTTCTTTTTCTGGTGTAACTTTTCTCTAGTGAAGGAGTGCTTTTGGGTGATTTATTAATTGAAGTAAAGATGGCTTGAAGTGAAGTGAGGGCAGTGGTGGATTGTGGCTGACTGACAGTTGTTGAAACAACTGGTGTTTCAACTACTGTTGTCATTACAACAGATGTTGTAACATCTGATGTCTTCTGCTTTTTTGCAGGAGGTGATGGTGGTGATGTGACATTGATGAGAGCAGTGGTGGATGACTGGCAAACAGCTGTTGAAACAACAGGTGTTTCAACCTCTGTTGTCATTACAACTACTGATGTGTCAGTACATGTCTTCTGCTTTTGAGCAGGGGTTGATTTGATGGCTGGTGATGTAGTTGAAGTGATGACTTTTGGTGGTGAGGTGATTTTAGGTGGAGGTAGAGCAGTGGTTGTAGTGTGTGTTATAGTGGTGTGTGTTGAAGAGATGGCAGCTGTTTGGCTAGCAGTTTTTGAAATCTGCTTTTCTTTTTCTGGTTAAACATAAATACCATCTTCTATTCCCTTCTTCCTCTACTGCTTGATTTTCTCCCCCTTTTTGGCATTATCTGGAAGGGGGTTATCAATGAATAGTACAGTGGGAGGAGCTTTGCCAGTGGTGTTCTGGATGCTGGCCTTTATAGCCTTGATGTCTGCTTGAGTATCTTTGAACCTTGACTCCACCATGTTTGTCAGCATTTGTACATGTATTGCATGCTGCTGATCAGCCATTTGTTTTTGTTTTTGTTTTTCAAGCAGGGGGTGGAAAACACTCCATAGCTCATTTGCAGCAGGTGCAGGTTGTGCAGGTGCTTGAGCTGGAACAGCAGTGGATTGTGCTTTTTGAGCTTTTAACAGCAGTTGCACCATATCCTTTATTTCAGCAACTGTTGTTTCAAGATTTTCAACTCTGGCCGTCAATTCCTGATATTTTAAATCATCACCAACTTTAATGGGATCATCTGATTTCCCACCAGCTGTGGTTATATCAATGTGTAACTTTGGAACTGAGTCCTAGAAATCATTCATTGATGCCCCTTGTTCTTGGTTCTGGGGTCTTCTTCCTTCAACACTTGATAGCCCTTCAATGTTGCCAATAGTTTTAACATACTCACTGGTGGTTATCAGAGGTGCTATAGAAGGAATTGCCTTCAAGGAAGTCTTATAGATGTAACCACTGTCCAAATGTAAACCAGTGGGTTCAACATTTGTAGTGGCTGCTTCACTTGAACTACTGACAGGAATTACTTGTAACTCCTGCAGTGTAACCTCCTCAGTTGTTGCTGGGATAGCAGAGGTATAATCATCAGACCCAGTCACTTGTAGTAGTATGCTCTCAGTGATAGGTGATTGAGAGGAACTGGTTTGTGTCTGAGCTATATCAACTGCATGCAACAAAGGTATTATGGATTGTGGTAATGTGAGAGGTGAGGATAAGGGTGTTGAAAGAGACATGTCCTTGGGATCAGGACTATGGAAGATGGATCCGAGTGAATCCAGAGCTTCATAATGTGGAGTCCCTGTGTTTACAACCTGATCCTTTTGTGAGGATGCAGGAGGAGTTTGAGGTAAGGGTGGAGATCTTTCTACCATCTACTGTGAGGAAGTAGCAGCAGTGGTTTTTGGTGACATTTGTGTTGTCACTGGCAGTTGCTCTGGGATCTCATCTTCCAGAGTTGCCTTTGCTTTGGGTTTGGTGGGATTTTTGTATGATTTCTTTTTGGTCTTTTTGGTGATTACAGGTGTGGGTTTCATAGCAGTGGTTGTGCTACTATGATCACCTGGAGCAGTAACAGTAGATGCCTGAGGAATAGTGTTTTCTGCTGAATTCTGCTGAGGCACCTCTGCTTTTGTTTTTGTAGGTGCCATCATTCTAGAGAATGTTTCAGTGGTTAAACCACTTATTTTAAAATAAGCACCTTGTTTGAGTAAATTTTCATTTTCTTTTCCAAATTTTTCTTTGAAATAGTAGCTTAGAAACATTGGAAAAAGTAGAAATGCTTTGCTATCAACATTTTTCACCAAATCATGAAAGATTTCCTGGGAATAGTTATAATTTTCATTATGTAGAATGGCATAAGCTAGGCATTGGATCTTTAATGGTATTTCGTTAAAAGCAGTTGTTTTATTTGAAACACATGTCAAAAGAGTATGAAATAAAAACCTAGTTGCAGAGGGGAAGAAACCTTTTTCTAAGGTATCCTTTTTTATTTGATCTGCATACCCTCTTTCCAGAAAATCAGTTTTCAACTCGCTTTTAAGAAAAGAAGTTTTACCTTTCTGATCATCGAGTTTAAAGACTTCTGAGATGGATTGTGGAGTAATTTGAATCGCTTTACCCTGTATGGAAGAATTAATGACAGTGACGGTCTCGCCTTGTTTTTTGAGGGTAGCGTTTTTCCAAAATTCTCTCTGGGTTTGTTGGTAAATTGGAGCATCTGCTGTAAGCAAAGTTTTATACTTTGATGCAGCCATGATGTCGATGATTGAATCGAAGGTGTGATTGTTGGTGGGTTTTGTGAGTAGACCCAAGTAGTTCTGAGGGGATTTGTATGGTATTTCAATGGTTTCAGCGGCCGTTTGAGCGACCTCTTTGGAAGATGATGATGATTTTGATTTTGATTTCGTCATTTTGATGAAGAAAAATCGAAGAATGAATTTGAGATAAGAAGATGGAAACTGCTTTGAGAACAGTTTTTTTGTGAATTCGAATCGACAGTAAAACCCCTGTTTGGGGTTTTTGATCAGGGTTTTATAGGGAAAAAGGTGATTGCTGACGTGGCAACGGTTACTGTAACACCTCGTGTTTTCACAAGTCAAAGTCAAAGTCAAGGTTTAAGTCAACGAACGATTTCGCGCAACTTGACATATAGAAATTTCTTTATTTAATTCGTATTATGTGGAGTAAGTGTCGTTAATGACCGTAATCGAATTGTGTTAATCGTTATTCAACCGATCTACGACTGTGAACTATAGGAAGTAACAATGCGATAAAGTTAA
This sequence comes from Helianthus tuberosus, assembly GCA_030545235.1. Classification (NCBI taxonomy): domain Eukaryota; kingdom Viridiplantae; phylum Streptophyta; class Magnoliopsida; order Asterales; family Asteraceae; genus Helianthus; species Helianthus tuberosus. Next base: position 180,502,393 of record CM060366.1, read on the forward strand.
CTAATCACTAATCAAGCTATGCTAGTCGAATCGACATCGAATCGCAACTCGAACTATGTATTTTACTTGTTGTTTATACGTGTGTGTGTGCCTTACGTGCTACCTGTGCATGTTTATTTATGTTGTGTTGTGGTAATCAAGCGAACTCAATCGAAACTCGAAATCTAACTCGAATGCAATCGAACTCGAACTCGAATCACGAGCGAACCATGTTAGATAGTGGAAAATAGATTACGCAAGGTACGAAGTAGTTGGGACTAAAAGTAATTTGACTAGGAAACCCTATCGAATCGCTCGCAATCGGAACCGAAACGTCAAAGATCGTCGCACCAAACACACCACCCAGGCGCCAACCGGCCGGATGGCCATCCGCACGGGTAGCCGCCTGGGGAAGTGATAAGTGCCATCCGACGAGGATTGCTATCCGCCCGACCGACCATCCGGGTGAGGTGCAATCCGGACGGATAACACTTTCCTCTTTTGGCATCCTATAAATACACGGGTCACTCTCCAAACTTTCCACTTTTGGCAAGTGACGTCCGACCAGCACGCTCTCTTCACCTTTCCTTCGATTTCTCTCAATCCAGGTAAGATCTCGCCCTAAATCTTGTACTTTCTAGATCTATACGCACTTCTACACCTTTCTATCTTTTAAATATTCACTTTTAACCGTGAAATCATCAAGATTTGAGGTATTCTAGGATGACGTCATCATAAAGTTCCCATGAACTTCAAGTTTGACCTCATTCCACCAAGAATAACTCAGATCTGAACGGTTTCCACAAGATTTCACAACGACTTCGCATAAATCTGAACTTTTTCAAATGGATAAAAGAGTTGAAAGAAATAAACACAAGTTTTCTCCCTCTTTTACACTCAAAAACGATAAGAATCGGATCAGTTCTAGTCTTCTACTCAATGTTAGTGATGCACTAGTCCTAAATCCGGATTCTACCCGCGAGACACCTGATTTCGGGTTAGACCAGAATGACCGTTCTGAGCCGCTGACCGGCCAAGCTGGGGTGATTCCTGGCCGGCTTAGTCATGCGGGTAAGAATACAATTCTGATTGGTTGACACATAATCAGAACATCTCGATAGAACGACAGAAGCGACCAAGGGTAGACGAATGGAACAACCAGAACGAGATGCTATCCGGACGGACTGATGTCCGCACGGACAGGCTATCCGGACGGGTTGCCATCCGAACGGACTGCACTTGGGACCCATATCCAAACAAGGTTTGAGTATCGACGAATGAATAATCCGCACGGACGACCCTCTGAATGGATTACTCTTCGGATCATGAGATACTAAGACCTTAAACAATTTCCAACATGTTCATTAACAGGGTTGCCACCCGATCGGATAACCCATCCGACCGGATGACACTTTCACCAAGTGACTCACCATTAAAGTCGTTGTCCGCACGGACTACCATCCGAACGGATTGTCGTCCGCTCGACCGACTTGAAGGGTAAGAGAACTTCAAGGTTTTCAAATGCTACAACAAAAACTTCAAAAGTCAAGCCACCATACACAAGCACATCTCACCCATAGGAAGAAACAATCCACTCGAATAGTCATCCGCTCGGACAAACTGTCCGCACGGATGACTAACCGAACGGATTACTATTCACTCGGATTGCTGTTCGCACGGATGACCATCCGAACGACCAGCTATCCTACCCACTCTCACCCTGTATTGTTTTACATGCCACTTATCGCTACGTTACCGAATCTATTCAGGCTAACCGTACTCGCTAAAAGCGCTCCCTTCAATCCATTAATCGATGCGAGTATACTCGATCCCTTTTTTTTGCTTTAAGCACTTTTGGGTGTTACATACGTTACGAATATTCAAACCACAACTATCACACTACTCAAACTATTCGAACGGTAACCGTTAATGCATGTTATACGTGGCTTATGAATGCTTGTTTGTTATGTTTACACATGGAATGCTGTCTGCCTGCCTTAGCAACGATAGTACTATAGTTTGGACTCAGCACCCGTTCACACGGGGGTTGTTAAGGATCTTTTACTTGCATGGATTACGGTGGTAATCATGTATTGCGAACTGCCTCGGGCAGTCAACCCGCAGTCATTGGTATCGATGGATCTATGTCGATAACTAACGTGCTTCATTTCACTATGTGTACGTGATGGTTATGTGTAAACGAATTCGAACTCTATATGCTATTATCAAACTTGTATGCTCACCTTTACATTTTATGTATTGACTTTATTTTAACGTATGTGACAGGTGCTTAGGACGCACATGTGGTAGGAAATTGAAGCTAGAATAAAGCTTTAGAGCCCAACAAATAGTTGTCTGTAGATAACGAATCAGGGGTCTCTAGAAGCAGATAAACAACTACTACTTATTTAAATCTGAGTTGTCGGAACAGAATATTTGTCTTGATGTTTGTCTGTAATAATTATTTGACTGTTTGAGATACGGTATGGGACGTATTATTTAAATTGAATAGTTTTGATAATTGTTGTGGAAACTTCTGGACAATCTGTTTCGCTCAGTGCCATGCCCCGATGATTCCGCCATCGGTTGGGGTGTGACAGATTGGTATCAGAGCCATAACTATAGGGAATTAGGCAAGACTCGACCTAGTCCGGGTCGATGTCTTAGATACCTAGACTATAGTTAAGAACCAGCAGACCGACTTGTGCATAACCAATAGGGGCTATGTACGAGCTTACTTCTCGTAAATCTCGCTTATTCTACGCTATCACCACACTCGAGTGGGCAATAAGGTCGGGAATAGGTGTGAAAACCGCAAACTCTCGACTAAAGTCAACTCGCAATTTAACTAAAAACAAAGGAGAATTATGTCAAATCAGCAGTGAAATCCATATTTTGATGAATAATCACCTCAATTTTATCAAAACAGGAACGAAGTTGTTAAGCCAGGGGTGAAACCCTAACCTTGACGACTTGTTTCGCTTTTATACAAAACTCTCACCAAAGTCTCGACGGACTCCAACGACCTAAAGTCACGATATGACCGACGGGATGCGTGCCAAATGCCCAAGAATCGAGGCAAAGGCACAGTCCTGGAGGTTGAATATGTGCAACAGGTCCTTGTGAATAGTCGAACCACTTTGGTTAGTCGAATTCTACTAGCCGCAGACAATCTATTTCTCAAATTTCATGTGTTTCGATTTTGAGTCTGCAACTGCTGACTGACGAGTGGTCCGTAGGACAACTCTTAAAAGGGTTAATACAATGCACATTCTATACTTATTACGGTTAATTGCTTGAACTTGGTAACCACTAGATGATTTGATATGCAGGTGTTATAAAGCTTAAAAATACGGTTTTAGAAGACATGATTGGAATTTGGTAGAATCACGGTGCATAAATGAAAAAAATCAATTATTGGAATCGAAGAATTAAGATGATGACTTGATAGGGGATGAAATTACGAGAACGTGGGCGAAAACGGTGAAGAAAACGGAGTTGAAACGAGAAAGTTATGATAAAAACAAGTTTTGACCTAATCCAACCCATACGCATCGTAGCACTCTCATTGCTACGATGCGCAAGGGTTGTCGGCAACCAAATCCGCCGTCGCAAATGGAGCAGTTGGAAAATTGTCGCAAAGGGTGGGCTTGCGCATCGTAGCACTCTCATTGCTACGATGCGCAAGGGTTGTGTCGGCAGAATTTTTTAATCCAAACGTGGGCTTGCGCATCGTATCCATTATATTGCTACGATGCGCAAGGGGTGATCAGAAGCCAAAAATTTCAACTATAAATACCCATGCAAGCCTACTCGTAAAAGGGACCTTCTCACACCATTTCTCATACGAAATATCAGTTCCAAGCCTGTTCTAAGGCGAGTTTGAGCAACCGGAAGTGCCGGTCAAGTCTCTCGGAGCTCTCGGGAAGTTTAGAAGCTTTCGGTTCGAGTCCTAAACGATCCGAATCCGAATCATAGAATGATTTCTATGAAGTTTCTCTCAAGATTGAAGAGTGCCATGATCGGTTAACCTTCCAGTGAACACTCCGGGTGATGATTCTTGTATTTCACTTTTAATTTAGTTTTGTTTGTTTAAGAATTGGATTGTTTGCATTTATATTTATATATATACAATTTGTGTGACAGACAAATCCTGGTAATAACCGGAGACGTATTTATGTTAAATCTAATTGTGCTTTTGCTGATTGAATAATTATTTATACTTGCGGTTAATATCTATCTATCTAATTGGTATTATGCTAGGATCTTGTATAAATAATTGGTTTATGTGACAGATTTACCATTTAATCAGTGGCATCCAAATAAACAATAATTAGATTATTAGTTGTTTACAGAATCTGAATCCCGGAGTGGTCACGTTACTATCATTGTTTTCTCATTTTTCACAACACTTATTTATAAAAATTACAAAAATATCTAAACTATTAAATTTCATAAAGTAAGTTTAGATCAGTTAAATGGTATTACACTGACCACATGCTCCTCGTGGATACGATACCTGACTTACCCTGTCTATAGGTAATTTTAGGTTTTTGCATAGACCCGACGACAGTCTATCACTGACTCTGATGTGACGTCGATTTTGTATATGTGCTTACCTGTTTATGTGTTCAAACTTTGGGATTTACTCGATTTTGCTTTCACTTCGATCGACACACACGACTCGCACTGCTTTTCTATCTCAATTCGTTAACAAATCGCGAAACTTTGAACGACTTCATGCTACGATATACGCTTGTACCACGCTACTCTCGAGCAATTGTCGACTTTGAATAATAGGTTTCTTTTTTCTAATTGCCTCTAGTGATTAAGTGCGCATGTGTTTCCCGGTTTCTTTGCTCTACATGCTTAGGAAATTGTGTGATTATGTGCTCTACGTGATTACGTGATTTGTGCTCTAAGTGTTTATGTGGTTACGTGATTAAGTGGTTCTGTGACTTGCGTAGTTATAAGTCTATGTGTTTACACGGTACGTGTTACTTAGCTTTAGTAAGTAGTAGACGTGTGAGGTGAGATTCGAATACAATGTGATGAGTCCTGTGACGATGTCTGTTGCAGACCATGTCGTCTGGATCCCGTCATGCACTTTCTCGTCAAGAAAAGAGAGACAAACGCCTTGCTTCCATCATCGCCAAGAGTGTGGCAAAGGCCGTGAGTGATGTTTATGAGAATGCCAGTAAATCATCCGAGGAATCGAGAACCGAAGCTCCCAAAGCTAACGCAAGGCCTTTCAGTTTTAAGCAATTCAAGTCGTGTGGGCCAAAAGAATTCACTGGCGAAGGAGGTCCCACTGCACTATTCCACGGGTTTGATTCCATTGAGGTTACTCTGCGACAGAGTGGTTGCCCTGATGACCTCCGTACTCTGAATGCTACCGGCGTTTTCCAGTCTCGAGCACTGGACTGGTGGACGGCCGAGAGGAACAAGCGAGGGAACGATGCAGCCTACGGTCTGTCGTGGGACGAGCTCAAGGAAGTTATGCTAGAGGAATTCTGCCCTCCTCACGAACGTCAAAAGCTGGAAGATGAATTTTGGCACATACAGCAAAAGGATGGTGACAATGCTGGTCTCACTGCTCGCTTCAAACAGCTCAGTATTATCTGTCCCGATCAAGTCAAGACTCCCGATATGACAATCAAGAAGTACATCCGGGCCCTGCCCGACTGCGTTGCTGATTTCGTGCAAGCGGCTAAGACTACGACGATCGAGGAAACTTATCTGTTAGCCGCTGAAATCAACGACAAACGGGTTAAGGCTGGTGTCTGGGATAAGGCTTCAAAGCATCTGCATCAAGCTACCGCTACCGCACCAACTGCTGAACCCACCTCATCGAGCAACAAGAGGAAGAACAAGAGAAAGAACAGCTCCACCAACAAGAACTGTGCGATTACTGCTGCACCAATTCAAGCTGTACCTGCCCAACAGCGTCAAGTAGCGGCGCCTGTGGCCAATGCACCGCCTGCAAAGCGTGCATACACTGGACCACACCCGCTCTGCCCTACTTGCACCTACCACCACCCGACTGCTATTCAATGCCGTTTTTCTGCTCATTGCAATGTGTACGGCCATTATACTGCCAACTGTCGTATTCGTCAAGCTCCTGCCAATCAAGCTCTACTCACTGCCCCACAGGGTCAACAAGCTCCTCCGGCACCCGCAGTTAAAGCCAGAGCCTGCTTCGCATGTGGCGACCCGAACCATTTCGCCAACATGTGCCCGAACAGGGTCGTGAAACAAGAGCCTCAGCAACAGCAGCCACAGCAGCAACAACAACAGCAGCAACAACAACAGGCCGCACGTGCCAGAACTTTCAACCTCAACATGCGTCAAGCCCAGGCCGACAACAACGTGGTCAATGGTACGGTCCTTGTGAATGGTATTTATGCTTCCTGTTTATTTGATACCGGAGCCGATAATTGCTTTGTGTCGTTCGAATTTGAGAGACTCCTTAGTCGTAAACGCTCCAAACTCTCCTCGGCATTTGATGTTGAAGTCGCTACTGGAAGAACCGTCGCCGTCAATTCTGTCATCCGTGATTGTACTCTTGAGCTCAACAATCACATCTTCCCAATCGACCTCATTCCGATGCAATTCGGAAGTTTCGACGTCATAGTAGGCATGGACTTTCTTCGAGAAAACCATGCTGAAGTTGTGTGCTTCGACAAGATGATTCATTTTTCGCTCGCAAATGGTGACTTATTGTGTGTTTATGGCGATACTACTTCAAGAGGGCTCAAGCTTATGTCATGCATACAAGCCAGCAAGTATCTCCGCAAGGAGTACAGGGCTTTCTTGGCTAACATCGTAGTAGCGGAGAAGGAAAAGAAAGAGAAGAAGGAAGTGAAAGACGTTCCTGTGGTTCAAGAATTTCCTAATGTTTTTCCAGAGGATCTTCCCGGACTACCGCCAAGTCGTGATATCGATTTTCGCATTGACCTCATTCCTGGAGCCAATCCTATTGCCAAAGCTCCTTATCGACTCGCACCGTCCGAAATGCGTGAACTCTAAACCCAACTCCAGGAATTACTTGAGAAAGGCTTCATTCGCCCGGCACCTCTCCTTGGGGCGCGCCAGTCCTTTTCGTCAAAAAGAAGGATGGGTCGTTCAGGATGTGCATCGACTATCGGGAATTGAATAAGTTGACTATCAAGAACCGCTATCCTCTACCTCGTATCGACGATTTGTTTGATCAACTACAAGGCGCTACGTGTTTCTCAAAGATCGATCTACGTTCAGGATATCATCAGCTGCGTATTCAATAGGAGGATATACCTAAAACCGCGTTTCGTACTCGATACGGCCATTACGAATTCGTTGTCATGCCTTTTGGTTTAACCAACGCACCAGCGGTTTTCATGGATCTGATGAATCGCGTGTGTAAACCATATCTCGACCGTTTCGTCATCGTATTCATCGACGATGTCTTGATCTATTCCAAATCGAAGACCGAACACGCGCAACATCTACGTTTGGTTCTCGAGTTACTCCAGGGGAACCAACTCTATGCCAAGTTCTCCAAGTGTGAATTTTGGTTGGAGAAAGTTCAGTTTCTGGGTCACATTGTTAATAGTCAGGGTATTCACGTCGATCCTGCGAAGATTGAAGCAGTCAAGAGTTGGGTTACACCTAAGAATCCGTCTGAGGTCCGTTCTTTTCTCGGACTAGCGGGCTACTATCGACGATTTATTGAGGGGTTCTCAAAGATCGCTGTACCGCTTACCTCTCTCACGCATAAAGACAAGCCTTTTGTTTGGGGAACTAAACAAGAGACTGCCTTTCAAACCCTCAAGCACATGCTTTGCAATGCTCCTGTTCTCACCTTGCCCGACGGAAACAATGATTTCATTGTCTACTGTGATGCTTCCAACCTTGGTCTTGGTTGTGTTCTCATGCAACGGGACAAGGTCATAGCTTACGCATCTCGTCAGCTCAAAATCCACGAGAAGAACTATACAACCCATGATCTCGAGCTAGGCGCAGTTGTTTTTGCATTAAAGATTTGGCGACACTACCTGTATGGTACCAAGTGTACGATCTTCACCGATCATAGGAGCCTGCAACATATCTTTAATCAGAAGGAACTTAATATGCGTCAACGCCGATGGGTAGAACTTCTCAACGATTACGACTGTGAGATTCGTTATCACCCAGGCAAAGCAAATGTTGTTGCCGACGAGCTTAGCAGACGGAGCTATCTGCTTAGCACTCGTAATGTTCAAGCCCAGCATAATCTCGAAACTCTCATCCGCGACGCTCAACATGCATGTTTTAACGAACGCACCCTGAAGAAAGAAAGAATCTACCACGATGGGGCCCAACTTGTGAGCAAATCAAATGGGATATTCCACTTTTTAGACCGAATTTGGATTCCCAAGCGAACCAATTTGCAGCAAATTCTGATGGACGAAGCCCACAAATCCCGGTATTCTGTTCATCCCGGTGCTGACAAAATGTACCAGGATCTTCGTTATAAGTACTGGTGGCCGGGTATGAAAAGGGATATCGTTCTCTACGTCGGAAAATGCCTAACTTGTGCTAGAGTCAAGGCCGAACATCAAAGACCCTCTGGCTTACTTGAACAACCACCAATTCCCATGTGGAAGTGGGAAAGTATAGCTATGGATTTCATAACCAAGCTACCGCACACGTCATCAGGTCACAACAGCATTTGAGTTGTAGTCGACCGTTTGACTAAATCAGCTCACTTTCTGCCGATACGAGAGGACTACAAGGTAGAACGATTAGCCCGAATCTACACCGACGAGATCATTTGTAATCATGGGACGCCTCGTGACATCATCTCTGATCGTGACACTCGGTTTACTTCGCGATTGTGGGAAACGTTTCAAACAGCACTCGGTACAACGCTTAATCTAAGCACTGCTTTTCACCCACAAACTGACGGTCAGACTGAAAGAAGGATTCGTACTCTTGAAGACATGCTCCGTTCATGTGTCCTAGACTTCGGTGGTAATTGGGATAAACACCTGTCGTTAGTCGAATTCTCGTATAACAATAGCTATCATTCTAGCATCCAAATGGCACCATTCGAGGCATTATACGGAAGAAGATGCCGATCGCCTATTGTGTGGCACGAGATCGGTCACTCGCAACTAACCGGTCCTGAGCTATTACAAGAGACGACAGACAAAATTTTCCAAATTCGAGACAACCTGGTAAAAGCTCGGGATCGACAGAAGAGTTACGCTGATAAGAAACGCAAGCCCCGTGAATTTGATGTTGGTGACTACGTACTCCTAAAGGTGTCACATTGGAAGGGTGTAGTCCGATTCGGCAAGAAGGGAAAGCTCGCGCCTCGATATGTTGGACCTTTTAAGATTCTGGAAAGGATCGGAAAAGTCGCCTACAGACTCGAATTACCGGAGGAACTTAGTAATGTCCACCCGACTTTTCACGTGTCAAACCTCCGAAAGTGCCTAGCCAACCACGACTTACACGTTTCTCTAGATGATCTACAAGTGAACGAAACATTACACTTCATGGAAAAGCCTGTCGAAATCATGGATTGCCAAACCAAGTAGCTCAGGCGCTCACGCATTCCTATTGTGAAAGTCCGATGGGAAGGCAAACGGGGTGCAGAGTTCACTTGGGAACTCGAAAGCGACATGAAGGCTAAGTACCCGCAGTTGTTTAAAGAGTGAAGCTAGAGAGAGAAAGTAGCATTGTGATTCTAGTGCTTTGTACGATTTCATATCAATCTATAGAATCACCAATTATAGTACGTTCTTGTGTGTTTGGTCACGTTCGTGTACGGATTCCGCAATCGTTTCGGAGTCAAAACCGGTTCAAACAGAAAGTTCTCAAATGTGATTCACGGCGTTGTACAGCTTTCAGCTTAATTTCGGGACGAAATTCCCTCAACAAGGGGAGGCTGTAACACCCCGTGTTTTCACAAGTCAAAGTCAAAGTCAAGGTTTAAGTCAACGACCGATTTCGCGCAACTTGACTTATAGAAATTTCTTTATTTAATTCGTATTATGTGGAGTAAGTGTCATTAATGACCGTAATCGAATTGTGTTAATCGTTATTCAACCGATCTACGACTGTGAACTATAGGAAGTAACAATGCGATAAAGTTAACTAATCACTAATCAAGCTATGCTAGTCGAATCGACATCGAATCGCAACTCGAACTATGTATTTTACTTGTTGTTTATACGTGTGTGTGTGTGCCTTACGTGTTACCTGTGCATGTTTATTTATGTTGTGTTGTGGTAATCAAGCGAACTCAATCGAAACTCGAAATCTAACTCGAATGCAATCGAACTCGAACTCGAATCACGATCGAACCATGTTAGATAGTGGAAAATAGATTACACAAGGTACGAAGTAGTTGGGACTAAAAGTAATTTGACTAGGAAACCCTATCGAATCGCTCGCAATCGGAACCGAAACGTCAAAAATCGTTGCACCAAACACACCACCCAGGCGCCAACCGGCCGGATGGCCATTGATAGACTGTCGTCGGGTCTATGCAAAAACCTAAAATTACCTATAGACAGGGTAAGTCAGGTATCGTATCCACGAGGAGCATGTGGTCAGTGTAATATCATTTAACTGATCTAAACTTACTTTATGAAATTTAATAGTTTAGATATTTTTGTAATTTTTGAATAAGTGTTGTGAAAATGAGAAAACAATGATAGTAACGTGATCACTCCGGGATTCAGATTCTGTAAACAACTAATAATCTAATTATTGTTTATTTGGATGCCACTGATTAAATGGTAAATCTGTCACATAAACCAATTATTTATACAAGATCCTAGCATAATACCAATTGATCAGATAGATATTAACCGCAAGTATAAATAATTATTCAATCAGCAAAAGCACAATTAGATTTAACATAAATACGTCTCCGGTTATTACCAGGATTTGTCTGTCACACAAATTGTATATATATAAATATAAATGCAAACAATCCAATTCTCAAACAAACAAAACTAAATTAAAAGTGAAATACAAGAATCATCACCCGGAGTGTTCACTGGAAGGTTAACCGATCATGGCACTCTTCAATCTTGAGAGAAACTTAATAGAAATCATTCTATGATTCGGATTCGGATTCGGATCGTTTAGGACTCGAACCGAAAGCTTCTAAACTTCCCGAGAGCTCCGAGAGACTTGACCGGCACTTCCGGTTGCTCAAACTCGCCTTAGAACAGGCTTGGAACTGATATTTCGTATGAGAAATGGTGTGAGAAGGTCCCTTTTACGAGTAGGCTTGCATGGGTATTTATAGTTGAAATTTTTGGCTTCTGATCACCCCTTGCGCATCGTAGCAATATAATGGATACGATGCGCAAGCCCACGTTTGGATTAAAAAATTCTGCCGACACAACCCTTGCGCATCGTAGCAATGAGAGTGCTACGATGCGCAAGCCCACCCTTTGCGACAATTTTCCAACTGCTCCATTTGCGACGGCGGATTTGGTTGCCGACAACCCTTGCGCATCGTAGCAATGAGAGTGCTACGATGCGTATGGGTTGGATTAGGTCAAAACTTGTTTTTATCATAACTTTCTCGTTTCAACTCCGTTTTCTTCACCGTTTTCGCCCACGTTCTCGTAATTTCATCCCCTATCAAGTCATCATCTTAATTCTTCGATTCCAATAATTGATTTTTTTCATTTATGCACCGTGATTCTACCAAATTCCAATCATGTCTTCTAAAACCGTATTTTTAAGCTTTATAACACCTGCATATCAAATCATCTAGTGGTTACCAAGTTCAAGCAATTAACCGTAATAAGTATAGAATGTGCATTGTATTAACCCTTTTAAGAGTTGTCCTACGGACCACTCGTCAGCCATCCGCACGGGTAGCCGCCTGGGGAAGTGATAAGTGCCATCCGACCAGGATTGCTATCCGCCCGACCGACCATCCGGGTGAGGTGCAATCCGGACGGATAACACTTTCCTCTTTTGGCATCCTATAAATACACGGGTCACTCTCCAAACTTTCCACTTTTGGCAAGTGACGTCCGACCAGCACGCTCTCTTCACCTTTCCTTCGATTTCTCTCAATCCAGGTAAGATCTCGCCCTAAATCTTGTACTTTCTTGATCTATACGCACTTCTACACCTTTCTATTTTCTAAATATTCACTTTTAACCGTGAAATCATCAAGATTTGAGGTATTCTAGGATGACGTCATTATAAAGTTCCCATGAACTTCAAGTTTGACCTCATTCCACCAAGAATAACTCAGATCTGAACGGTTTCCACAAGATTTCACAACGACTTCGCATAAATCTGAACTTTTTCAAATGGATGAAAGAGTTGAAAGAAATAAACACAAGTTTTCTCCCTCTTTTACACTCAAAAACGATAAGAATCGGATCAGTTCTAGTCTTCTACTCAATGTTAGTGATGCACTAGTCCTAAATCCGGATTCTACCCGCGAGACACCTGATTTCGGGTTAGACCAGAATGACCGTTCTGAGCCGCCGACCGGCCAAGCTGGGGTGATTCCTGGCCGGCTTAGTCATGCGGGTAAGAATACAATTCCGATTGGTTGACACGTAATCAGAACATCTCGATAGAACGACAGAAGTGACCAAGGGTAGACGAATGGAACAACCAGAACGAGATGCTGTCCGGACGGACTGATGTCCGCACGGACAGGCTATCCGGACGGGTTGCCATCCGGACGGACTGCACTTGGGACCCATATCCAAACAAGGTTTGAGTATCGACGAATGAATAATCCGCACGGACGACCCTCTGAATGGATTACTCTTCGGATCATGAGATACTAAGACCTTAAACAATTTCCAACATGTTCATTAACAGGGTTGCCACCCGATCGGATAACCCATCCGACCGGATGACACTTTCACCAAGTGACTCACCATTAAATTCGTTGTCCGCACGGACTACCATCCGAACGGATTGTCGTCCGCTCGACCGACTTGAAGGGTAAGAGAACTTCAAGGTTTTCAAATGCTACAACAAAAACTTCAAAAGTCAAGCCACCATACACAAGCACATCTCACCCATAGGAAGAAATAATCCACTCGAATAGTCATCCGCTCGGACAAACTGTCCGCACGGATGACTAACCGAACGGATTACTATTCACTCGGATTGCTGTTCGCACGGATGACCATCCGAACGACCAGCTATCCTACCCACTCTCACCCTGTATTGTTTTACGCGCCACTTATCGCTACGTTACCGAATCTATTCAGGCTAACCGTACTCGCTAAAAGCGCTCCCTTCAATCCATTAATCGCTGTGAGTATACTCGATCCCTTTTTTTGCTTTAAGCACTTTTGGGTGTTACATACGTTACGAATATTCAAACCACAACTATCACACTACTCAAACTATTCGAACGCTAATCGTTAATGCATGTTATACGTGGCTTATGAATGCTTGTTTGTTATGTTTACACATGGAATGCTGTCTGCCTGCCTTAGCAACGATAGTACTATAGTTTGGACTCAGCACCCGTTCACACGGGGGTTGTTAAGGATCTTTTACTTGCATGGATTACGGTGGTAATCATGTATTGCGAACTGCCTCGGGCAGTCAACCCGCAGTCATTGGTATCGATGGATCTATGTCGATAACTAACGTGCTTCATTTCACTATGTGTACGTGCTGGTTATGCGTAAACGAATTCGAACTCTATATGCTATTATCAAACTTGTATGCTCACCTTTACATTTTATGTATTGACTTTATTTTAACGTATGTGACAGGTGCTTAGGACGCACATGTGGTAGGAAATTGAAGCTAGAATAAAGCTTTAGAGCCCAACAAATAGTTGTCTGTAGATAACGAAACAGGGGTCTCTAGAAGCAGATAAACAACTACTACTTATTTAAATCTGAGTTGTTGGAACAGAATATTTGTCTTGATGTTTGTCTGTAATAATTATTTGACTGTTTGAGATACGGTATGGGACGTATTGTTTAAATTGAATAGTTTTGATAATTGTTGTGGAAACTTCTGGACAATCTGTTTCGCTCAGTGCCATGCCCCGATGATTCCGCCATCGGTTGGGGTGTGACAGTTACAAAGATCTGACGGATAAGAACTGACCATATGCCAACCTCTGATCAAATAAAGGTTAATGGAAGACAGTTGTTAAGGAAACCACTGATGGATGAATATCAATGGATTACAAATGAAAATGAGGACAGTGGGTGACTTTAACTATCAGTGGATAGCTGTTTCAGTGGTTTAAAGCACTGAAGTTTGGTAACAGTGGAAAACAATGAAAATGATGGAACAGAGGTTGACTCTCAACACTGGATAGCTACAAACCAACAGATGTTTGAACCAATCAGTGGTTACGACAGACTTTGATTTTCTCAATATGCAGCAGCAACATAGTCTTCTTCAAAACAGTGGTTGTGGAAACATCTGCTGTTTGTGCTTAGTTTGATGAGTATAAATCTTGACAACTATACTCCAACATATACAATGTTTTTGAGGGTCCACTTTTTGCCCAAAAGATTCTCATCCTTTGGTAAGTGTGCAAGTTATCAAACTTGTTTTCCCTGAACTGTTGAAGCTCCTCTTATATGACACTACCCAACTTTCTGTCTTTTAGTGGATTTGAAGTTTAATTTGATCAGCAACTGTTGGTATATCAGTGGATGAGCTTTAACATCTGTTTTGTACATCTGCTGCTCAGATGTCGTCATGATTGTGTTTTTTGTAATAGATGAATTGATTGTTAAATTGCTTGTTAATTTGATTGTGTTTTTTGTAATAGATAAACAATGAATGAATATGATTCAATGATTTATGCAGCGGAAATGAACACAAACTTTGTAAACACAATCAAGGAGGAAAATAGTTTTGATAAACACATGCTTTTCATTAATCGAAAGATTTGTAATCAAATCAAAAGATTACATTGCATGCTTACAAACTAAAACTTCCCCTCTGCCTGATGCTACTTGGTCAATCACACAAGAAGAAAGGATTGGATCAGAGGAGATAAACACAGTCAGTCCATCAAGTGAAACAGTACAGAGTACTGGTCCATTTATAGAGCATGTCAAACCACTGAAGCATCTTGGCTGACGTCACCATGAACGTGACATCTAACAACTAACTAACTCTAAGTACTGATCTATACATCCATTGTTATCTAACAACTGATCCTATTGCAATAAGACAAAGTAAACAATTGTTTCTTTATTCCACTGCTTTATTCCAAGCAGGGCTTTGGTCTTCTCAGCAATGCTTGACTGAAGGCAATAGTTCGAAGAGCAGTACTTAGTATTTGGCATTCTTTTAGTCTTCACATCAGCTGTTGTGCTAAGCAATGGATAAAACAAATCAGAATTATAGATCAGCAGTTGTTTGAACCACTGTCAAGGGGAAAGTCTGAAGCCTAACAACTGATTATTCTGGTTCCACTGCTCTGAACCGATTTTGGCCTTAATCAACTGTTCCTCTGTTAAGGTTCAATTCCAACAATGTAATTCGGTATACCAAGACAAATAGAAGCTGCAGAAAAATTAAATAAAGTAGAAAATATACACTTGTTTATGGAATTTAGTAGTTATAAATTTAGGTGTTTTTGAGCTTGTGCTCGCCCTTAAAACTAAGTCTAAAGCAAACATATGAAGAGAAACCACAAACAGATAATGTAATTATCGAACATATTATAATCAAATTGCAAGAAAATTAGTTCTACGTACCTATGTCAAAGGCAGAAATCCACAAATGAAAAGAATAAGTGATAGTGAGTTGTGCACATGGGTTGAACCAAAGAATAAAGAGGACACCTGCAAAAGATATAGAAAATTTAGCCATTAAAATGAGAGTATACTACATTGTGATAGTGACTGGCAGCCCAACCAATTACCAACCTGGTCGGTTCGGTTTTCTTAATCTAAAACCATTATTAGCAGTTTAATCCATATTTTTGACAAAAACTTGGCGAACTGGACGGTGAACATCCGGTTATATGATAACTAACATTTGTTACCTTGTCACACCTCTATAAATTGAGGCTACTCTACAAAAACCACTGCTTTTCCTACAAATTTAAAGGTTAATTAGACACTATCTATATATAACCTAATGCACTCACAATTGCACTTAATTCACAAAGTGAAACCGACACAACTTATATATACCTTCTAAGTGAAGCAACAAATTCTTGCCTAGTCATGTTGTTCATTTCTTCAAGCTCTTTCTCATAGTTGCAAACCTAAATTATCCAAATTTATATAAAATATGATCAGAGTCGGTGTATAAGCTTTTAGCAAGCCCATCCTTACTTTCAATTAATTCAGGTCATATAAGATAAAGATTACTACCGGATAGTTTGTGGTGGTGGTGGGACCCCAATACTTGAGGGCTGCTAATTCATAAGCTCTAGCTGCTTTGTCTTCCTTATCGTATCCACCTGGTTAATTAAAATTATAAATCAACATCCACTTCACTAAATTTAGTAGTTATAAATTTAGGTGTTTTTGAGCTTGTGCTCGTCCTTAAAACTAAGTCTAAAGCAAACATATGAAGAGAAACCACAAACAGATAATGTAATTATCGAACATATTATAATCAAATTGCAAGAAAATTAGTTCTACGTACCTATGTCAAAGGCAGAAATCCACAAATGAAAAGAATAAGTGATAGTGAGTTGTGCACATGGGTTGAACCAAAGAATAAAGAAGACACCTGCAAAAGATATTGAAAATTTAGCCATTAAAATGATTGGAAGAATGAAAACCCTAGAGAACGATAATCAATCTTGTTGTTTTTGTTTTAAGTAGTTGAAAATCACGGGTCGTAGATGACATTGTGACCTGAATCGATGATAAGTTTACGGCTATAGATACGGCAATCAGATGCTGGCAGCGGCGGAGCACGGCGGCGTTGAGGGGTTGCGGTAGAGAAGCAGAGAGGGTGGAGTGAACATGAGAACCAACTCCATCAGAGAGAAATTGATTGATTTCTGAAAGTGAAGCTCTAATTTTGAATTTTAGAGAGAGGTTTTTATGGATCAGTTGTTTAAATTTTGAATTTTAAATTGGCCCGCCTAAAAAACCACTAATTAATTCTAATAAAAATAAATATATCTGATTTATAGATTATTTGTGGTTGTAAATTGTAAACTGGAATTATGACATCATCATTGACATGTGGCATACCTTAGAAGTTGACACATAGGCAGATTTACATCAGCTCATAATCTCTTATTATAGATAGTATAGATAATAATAATAAAGATAAACTAAGCGTACTCGGGCAGCGTCTTCGGGCGATAAGACTATCCACATTCACAACCTAATTCAATTCAACCTTTAATAAAAAAACAAATTTCTCTATTTTCCACATATACAACCCAACCTAACTCAATTTTTAACAAACATTCACCACTAAACCCAATCTAAATTTTTATTAAATAAATGTAAATAATAATTGAAACAGTTATCTTTTTAAAAACAAATAAAAGTTACTTATTTTTAATATAAAAATAAAAAATTTAAACAATCAATATATATAATATACTGGAAAATATTTTTTTTTTTCAAACGAACTCCGTTTTTAATAAAATTTATATCTTAATGTTCAGAAATTTATTTTAGGAAATACGGTGTATTTAGTTTTGCTATTCAGTTTACATATTAAAAATTATTTGAGTAATAAAATTATTGGGAGAATTGGTAGTTAGAAAATAAAATACAAAAAAGAAAATTAGGTGATGGAACCAATCCAATTTTGACAAGTGGCAAAAGAGCATGTGCAACCTCTTGCAACCTTGGATTGCTTGGCCAACCAGGTTGAGAAGAAAAATAGAATTTTTCTTTTTCTTTAGTTTATTTGGACAACCTAAGTTGGGAGAAAGTCACCAATGGTGATAATCGTAATTTGCCTATGATGAGATAGCCGTTCAACATCATGAAACCATTGGGTTATAAACCCTTTACCAAAAATAAAAAAAAAAATAATAATTACCCTACCTATACAAAAACAAGTTGCTGTGTGGCACTTCCCTATTTGACCACACGTTTTAATATTTTACATTCGTTTTAAAATTACGGTTTCGTCACCTATACAAAAACAAGTTGGGGGGAATAGTGCCACACAGCTGTGTGGCACTTCCCTATTTGACCACATGTTTTATTATTTTATATTCGTTTTAAAATTACGGTTTCGTCCTTAATTTAAAATAAAATTACGTTTTCGCTCCACTTCAAAATAAAATTACGTTTTTGTCTCTCGCGCAAAATTACGATTTTGCCATCGGTTCAAAATTATGATTTTATCCCCATATTACAATTACAATTTTGGCTCCAGTTCAAAATAAATTTTTGCTTTTGCCCCAAACTAAAAATGACGATTTCGTATTTTCGCCCCTTTCAAGAATTATGATTTCGCCTTAAGTTTAAAATTATGTTTTTGCATGGTTCAAAATAAAAGTATGTTTTTGCCCCCCAATTCAAATTACGATTTTGCCCTCATTTCAAAATTTTGATTTTGCCCGAGTTCAAATTAAAAATATAGTTTTGTCCCCAGCTTAAAATTACGATTTTATCCTTAATGCATAGTTATATTACGATTTTGTCTCTGGTTCAAATTTATAGCATTGCCATCACTTTAACTTTTGGCAAATTACGATTTTACCCAAGTCAACAAATACAAGTTTGCCCTCAGTTCGAATTACAGTATTGCTATCGTTTTAGTTTTTTTTAGCAAAATTATAAAAATGTTTTTTTTAATTGGTTGACTGGATTTAATTTTTTTCCATGTCAAGGAGCTGCCTAACACTCGCTCATTAATCCTGACAAACTACAGTTTTGCCCTGAGCTCAGAGCTACGGTCTTGTCATCGTTTTAGTTTTTTTTTTCCTAACAAAACTATAATAGTGTTTTTTTAATTGATTGATAATTATTCGGCCATCGCCCCGCAACGCGAGCGGGGCATCAACTAGTTTGAATTAACTTTAAGGGTGGGCAACAGGACTGGGTTAACCTTACTTCTCCACTTTGAACTCATAGAAACATGTAGGTACCGGTGTGTGTTTCCGAGCTACCCATCCCTCCGTGTTGTTTTCCAAGCAAACACACACGATCCTCGTGTGCATTCTTCGCGTGCATTCTTCGGTCAATTAAAAAAAACTAATTCAATTCAAAGAATTTATTCATCTCTCTAAATATAACCATCCATACCACACAACCAAAGCATAAAATTCTCTACATTTTATATTTACATTCACCAACCATTTTCAATCTTTCATGTTCACAATCCAATGGTAAACCTGTGGACGGAAGAAGAAGACATTGCGTTGACGTTATCTTATGTAGTAGTCCAACATGAACCCACATCTCCTGCGAGACGGTCCACCTTTTGAAGTCTAGTGCACGGGCTATTTGCAACCTATGTGGGTGACACGAACCGAACCTCGAATCAAGTAGATTCACGATTCGGCCACATCCGTTATCAAATTTCTAGATTTCATGCCACATTCTAGAATGTGCCAAACCCCAACAACGAGCTCACGGAGGACGAGCTTATTCAAGTTGCTTGTATCGATTACAAGCACCACTTCGACGGGGATTTCACCCACGTAGCGGCGTGACGCATTCTTACGAACTATGTTTAAGTTATAATTTTTTAGGTTTTATGATTTAAGTTTAAGTTTTAATTATATGTAATGTTTTAAGCTATTTGATCTTAAACTTTAAGTTTTAAGATATTTAATTTTGAGAATATAATTAAAAAAATAAAAAAAGTTTGTGGCTAGGGTAGGCGCCGCCACCATTTACTAGTAAATGGGTACTTGATGCACTTTTTGAGTTGGCGAATGGTGTTTGGTTGAGAGTAGGGTACTTACCCTAGCGTGTCGTTCATCCCTAACATAATAAATAGAGTTAAATGTTATTTTAGTCCCTATAGTTTGGGTCATTTTGCCCGTTTAGTCCAAAGGTTTGAAATGTTGCCATTATAGTCCAAATAGTTTGAAATGTTGTCATTTTAGTCCACTGGTTTAACTTCATCCCATTTTTCTGTTAACGAGAAGGGTAATTCGGTCATTTTATATGGCTGAATTGCCCTTCTAGTTAGCATAATTACATAAAAAATAACTGAATTGCTCTTCTAGTTAACAAAAAAAAAAAAGGATGAAGTTAACCCAGTGGACTAAAATGACAACGTTTGAAACTATTTGGACTAAAATGACAACGTTTCAAACCTTTGGACCAAACTGACAAAATGGCCCAAACCATAGTAACTAAATGACATTTAACTCTAACTAGTAGGAATGCCCGCGCGTTGCGGCGGGTGCCTGACTGGTATTAAATTCAATTATGATGTCTACTACACCACAACCTATTCCAGGTTTCTAACATTTTATTTAATTCGACGAAAAATGATTGTAGAACCTATAAGATCACAAACAAAAGTCCAGAATTTCCAACTTAAGAGCCATCAATTTTGGGACAGAGGGAGTGGTTATTTAATCACATTTCACTACTAATTAATAATTAACAACAACAACAACAACAACAACAACAACAACAATAATAATAATAATAATAATAATAACTGAAACTTTTGGTTTTGGGTGAATCCAATCTGACCCGTTTCGACTCCAAAATATTATTTGCTCCCACAAGAACGGAAGATATTTGTTTCGACTTCTTAAACAGCACACCCAAGCTGTTTGATATTTCGAGCTATGAGTTTAGCAATGCCTCTACGAGCCTAAAAAACAAGAGCTAAAACTGAGAGACAATATGAAAATAAAATAAAACCCTTAGGATGAACTATTAAAAATAATAGAATTGTCCAACCTCTCCAGCTCCAAGGATTAAAAAATTGTGATTTGCCAAGATCCGCCAACTAATTTTAATGCAGAAATAAGCCCTACAAGCACCACTGATGTTGTCCCCTAAAACAAAATAAAATGACCTTTAGCTTAGGGTAGTACTTTTGAACCATATTCTTATATAGGGTCAATCGGCGTTTTATATTTCATAGAGTCATCCATGACCCAAACTGGAAAAAATAGCTATAATATGTTACACATAAACTGTCTTATGGACGATTGAGAAACTGTTTTATTAATACGGTTGAGAAATTGTTATATCTACCATACTCTTAAGCCCATGTGTTATGGTCTTTGAATGTGAGAGGTACCATGCCATGTCAGCATCACACTCACATGAACGCAAACCCTTTCTTCCGACAGTGAATCGTTGCCTCTGATGTCGTGAGCCAGCCCACCACCAATTTTTTTTTTAAATGAAATCAACCAATCACAACAACTCACCATTTTTATTATATTATTTAGTTTAAGACTTATTCTGTTTTTTTTCGATGCCCAATATTTTTTTTGAAAAGCTAAATACAATCTTCTTTTTTCTGAACATTGATATAATTTTTTGAAAAATGGTTTTTTTTTTTTTTTTTTTTTTTTTTTAAGTGGGTTTGACACGTACTTGGATAGACAATTCGGATGATGAGAAATTGATTATTTAAGAAGTAATATTAAAATGTTTAAAATATACATTTTTAATAATGAATGAGATGGACTAAAAAACCAATTACAAGACTGGCTCACATTCAATGACCATTACACACCTTAGTGAGTGTGAGGGGTGGAACCACTCTTGCCTATGTGGCTGAACTATTATTTCACATTTACATGACCACTATGGATGGCCTAACATGACTACAAAAAAGAAATTCGCACAGAAAGCGCCCAGTGTGTTGTGAAACACCCTACTTCACAATATCAACATAATAGAGCAGTGACTAAGATGTGCAAATAAAGACATTGCAGAAGCTAAAATTCAAGAGTTTTGTTGATTCCGACATACCGGTTATGTGATGCCAAGTGGTTGCATTGCTGCACTTGAAGCGGGCCCTACATCTTATAACTGAAGATGATGTGCTGGTGTCATATCCCCCATGTTCTCTTCATCATCTACACAGACATGTACCTAAATTACAGTTTACAGCAGCTAATATCCACCTAATATTGCAAATTAAGCAAACTCAAGCATACTGGACGTGTGAACAGTTGTAGAAATAGTACACCTAGAAGTTTTGGAATCTTTAGTGTTGCACTATATTTAATATAATAATATTAATAGCTAATTCCATTAAATATTTTGGCTCATAATTTGTTTACTGCATGTGAACACCCAAATTCTCAAGCACCTCATACAAAGAGGTTAGCTTTATTAGACATTTCTCCCAAAAAAATCAATTTATAAAGTGTCTTTTTGGCTTCTACCCTTTACCAAGGTACAGTAACGACTAATGAAGCCACTTTATCATGACCGTATTTAATGGCTTCTTAAAAGGCATGTTCGCAAAAATATCCATGACTGTGAGTAGCAATAAATTAGTCGGATGAATATTAAACACGAGAAAATAAATTTGGCAAGTAATGAAAGGAAATTTACCTACACTGTTAAGTTGAGCTCCTCCTTGAACAAGGAAAAAAATGACATCCTCATTTATCCTTTTGATGCAGCAAGATGTTCATGTCAACAACTTGTTAGCAAATACTCACCTATAGAGGTGCCAAACGGGTCAGTTGGGTAGTGCTCTCCCACAAACACTTCTTAGTAAGGCTCTAACGAGAAGTTGATAAGGGTTCGGAGGATTACCTTAGCCCATTATGATCCATTTAAATGACCGGAAAGTCGATTAGGGTTCGGAGGATTACCTTAGCCGGAGCAAGAGGTGCACCATCCGTTGCAAGTCAGAAATCCTTTCTTGCCATCTGGTAAATTCCGATGGCCCCTATAAAAAATTACAAACGAATATATATAATCATCTAAAAACATCATTTTTGAAAACAAAGACTATATTATCTACAAAAACACAACTTCAACCTATCTAAAGACAAAATACAGATGACCACAAAAGTCGAATTTTGAGACCCCTTGCATAATATACACAACACTTACATCTTGGGCACTTTTGAGGTCCATATGTACATGCAATCCGTTTTTTTACTACTGAGACATACGCTTTTAGTTCTGGATTTTATATCTTGTTCATGGCCAAGAACCACCTAAACCGACTTTGTGGTAACAAAAAAACCTATGAAGTATGGGTTTCTTCAGGCCTATTGTTAGGAATGAGTTTTCTTTGCACTTTTCTTTCCATTAATCATGTTATTTCTCATCCCTAACTGGTTCACCATTAGTATATTTGCACAATAAATATAAGTGGATTTGCAAGAAAAATGAGAACAACAGACCCAACATTTATAAAACTAATGCCACATACAAAATCTAATTACTAATAGAAATAACATACCCTATGGTCCAGACATCACAAAAAGAACAGCAAACATATGACAATAAATCCGACACAAGTACAACTTTTTTAACTGAAAAGTTGTCGTTTTTTTGTTTTTCTTTTACTTTTTTTGAATAAAGTTTGTGTTTGCAAATTACAACTGTAAGCAAAGTTGCATTCTAGCCCTTGCACTTTTCATAAAGAGCAAAAAACTGAATAACCAACCAAATGGTCTAAATCATAACTAAAAGGTAAAAACACTAAAGAGTTTAGATTAGAGGTGTAAAAAACAGGTTTTAGGATTGAAACCGAAAAAAACCAAAACCAGTTTTTTAAAAAATCGGTTCCAACCCGAACTGAATCGGCGGTTTGTAAACTGGTTAGTATTCTTGATCTTCGAATTCGGTTTAAAAACCGAATCCAGTTTAAAAAACCAATTTAAACCGATTAAAAACCGGGTTTTTTTTTTTGCACAAACCGGTTTTAAACCGAACCGGTTAGTACCGGTTCGGGTTTTCATTGTGTAAAACCGGTTAAAAAACCGAACCAGTTTTTTAAACACCCCCCCTCCAACAAAGAGAACTGGTTTTAAAAAAAAAAACGATTTGTACATCTCTAATCTAGATCGTTACAGCAACTTCACCTGCTTTCAAGGTCTTGGACCTAGCCATATTAGGGTTCTCAATCTCAATAACACCTTAGGTTCCATTCCTCATCTGCACAACAAAATAGAGATGAAATAAGCATACACAAAATACTCATCAATAAATGAGCTAAACCCAAATTACTTCAAAATATGTACTTATAAATGTAATTACAAGAACCCAAACAATTTAAAGTATCAATCAGTTACTTGTTATACGAATCCATCGGAACTCATCAACCATCAACCAACTCTCCAGAATCCCTAACCCCTTGTCGAAATCCCGCTCCACACATCCTTGCACTAAGGCTTTGCAAAAGAACAATATACTCACCCCTAATTCGAACCCTAAAACTACAATTAGAAAAAAAGCACCCCTAATTCGAACCCTAAAACTACAATTAGAAAAAAAGACATACCTGTTTCATGTGCTCATCGAAGTCGATCACTCGATCTCGGGGCTTCATTGTGATGCCAGAAACCTCTCATCTCCCTCTGGTCATTACATCCAGCAAAACCCTAACGATTGAGATTAGCGTTACCTGCATGGGAATGTAGAGATGAAAGAATCAATCACAGTGGCTAATAGAAGGAGAGCACACTCCATAGACGGCGACTTCAGATTCCGGTTATCGATGTGTTTTGTTCGAGTTTAAATCAAAATGTGAACAAGCAGAGGATGTGATTAAAAAGACCAGGGGTGATTAGATTACTTCTTTGAAACCGAAATCGAATTGAAGGCATGCTCTATTGAAGAAATTGAAGTCGTCCAATTCGCTTGATTTCCTTGTAGGTTTTCAGAATTGAAGGCTGGCGTCGCTTGATTTCCCTGTAGGTTTCCCAATTTTACCCCTAAAAGAGTCTTAAAAGTTTGTAAAATGTGTTGTTTTAGTCCCTCTCAGATGGTTTGAAGGTGTTTGTATATGTGGCTTTAAAACTTGTACATATGGGAAATTACCAAAAGAGTAAAAAACCCAGTTTCCTTATAATAGATATAAATACAACAAAGTTTTATAGTTTTCTACATAAAAAATACACTCTTTCTTCTACATTTCTACACAAAAAAATGTGTACTCTTTCTACTAGATTTTACTCTTCATAGATTCCAAAGAATTGAAATTGAAGGGTGGTTTAAGCAAACAATAGAGGCGGCTCTAGTCAAAATCAATGGAGAAAACAACTGACGTTTTAATAACAATAACTGTTTCAATGCCCATGTTATCCACATTGTATACTATCTTAAAACATAAAGTCGCCACCAACATACATATTATTACTCTATAATTCTATATAATAAAGATAAAGTTCTGTGGCACCAAGAAAATAACAAAATGCCCCAAAGTTTTTAACTTGACAAAAACAGTCTGATTGGTTGGTCAGCTCTTTCTTTTGTTTGATGGTTTTGCACAGTAAATATAAAATTACTTTCAACCCTTCTTATTTTGGTTTCTTACAAAATCTATCCTCTAACTTATTATTATATATAACAAAGTAACACACATTTATAGTTTTCCCACATGTAATCATCAAATAATGACAAACTAAGTTTCGGTTTAAAAAAAGTAAATGAACACGTTATGCATTTTTATTTTCATAGTTATCATTATCTACTATCTTAAAGTAGACAGTCGGTGGCTTTTACGTCACCGACACCCCAACTTTTAAAACTTTGACATCACAACCCCCTTTACTTTGAATTTCCGTAACCACATCCTCATATTTTAAACTTTTCCAGCACAAACCCTCTACTTTGTTTTTCCACCATCACCCCTCAGCTTTTACACATTTACGCCACCACTCATCTACTTTTACAATTTGCCTTTTTTAGACTTTGCGTTTTTTATCTCTTGCACTATTACTCCATTTTTACATCCGCCCAACTTTAAAAAATTACAATTGTAACCCCTGGACTACTACTCATACTTTTGCAAATGTCATTGCATTGTGTTTTACGAAATGTCTTAAGCATTGTGTTTTATAATTCGTGTCTACCTTTGTGTTTTACATTTTTTTTTGTAATCTTCTTTTACGTTGCGCCTTTACGAATCGTGTATTATATTACTACACATTTCCATCCGCCGCACGCCGCATTCTAACCTTCAAGTTTGAATTTCGCCACCACCCCTTCAAGTTTTAAGCTTTATATGTTTTACATTTTTTTGTAATTGTCTTTTACGTTGAGCCTTTACGAATCGTGTATTATCTTACTACACATTTCCATCCGCCGCGCGCCGCATTCTAACCCTCAAGTTTGAATTTCGCCACCACCCCTTCAAGTTTTAGGATTTATATTTTACGCCTTGCACTATTACTTCATTTTTTTTACGCCACCACACCCTCAAGTTTTAAACTTTGTGTCTTTACCCCTTGCACTATCACCCTCTCAAGTTTAAACATTGCGTTTTTACTCCCTGCACTATTACACCATTTTTACTGCCACCACCCCTTAAGTTTCAAACTTTGGGTTTTTACTCCTTGCACTGTGTTACTCTATTTTTACTCCTCCACAACTTTGAAAATTTTATAAGGTTAACGCATCATAAAGCATTTGGAATAATTCATTTGATGTTTACAATGTACCCGCGCCGCAACGCGCGCGAGTCTAATTACTAGTTTTCTAAACTCCCAAACATGCCTACCCAAATTGCACTAGGTAACTTCACATATACCCCACAAAATTAACAATCATTTGACCCTTTTGCGCCCCGCTACGAATACTGATCATTCTGTAGCCCAACCCGTAGTGAAGAACAACCATGCCTGATATTTGATGACGATCATGATAAAGAAAATGAAGCAGAGCTGTCCTCGAGAATGATGAAAAACTTTTGGGCCTTGTGCGAGACAAAAAAGTTGGGGCCCATCCCTTTAATTGGTATTAATTAAATCTTGGTTTCGTTCGGTGTGCTACAATACGGGTAGTAAAATGTAATATACCAAAGTCGTAATATTACATCATCACATATAACATTCTTATATTTTACTACTACATTTTAGGATACAAGTCCCTTTTAGATGAGGGTATACCTATAGCTAGCTTAAAACAATGAAAAACTAAAATGATGATATAAAGATATATGAGAAACGTACATCATATTTGCCTGTATATATTTGTATTTTATTGTCAGATGCACTTATAGATATTGATATAATAATATTACTTTTGAGTCATTTCTCCATATAGGGTAAGGTTATTGTAAAAAAGATTAAAAGTGTGAGAAAGGTGAGAAATATTGTAGAGATAACATGTGTCCTAAATCTAAATTAATTAAAAAGGGTAAACAAGTAATTTTATCATTAATTCAATTAATTAAAAACTTCTCATAACCGTCACCTTAATTATAGGAACTGGATTTTTTTTTTAAAAGATCTCTATAAACATCATTCAGCAAGTATATAACATCATTCAGCAAGTATATAACACCATTCAGTAAGTGTATATAACACCATTCAGCAAGTATATAACACCATTCAATAAGACACCATTCAGCAAGTATATAACACCATTCAGCAAGTATATAACACCATTCAGCAAGTATATAACACCATTCAGCAAGTATATAACACCATTCAGCAAGTATATAACACCATTCAGTAAGTATATATAACACCATTCAGTAAGTATATAACACCATTCAGTAAATATAACACCATTCATGGACTAAACATCTGATTGAAACATATTTTTTTCTCTATATAAGTATAGCAATATGATACTCATATTAAAGATAAAAAAAAGCTCGTTATTATGGTGTATTTTTTTTTTAAAGTTACGTATAAAAAGTTATTGACGTTTAAAAAAGACGGGGGGAAGTTACATGTGCATTAATGTTAGTTTCTTAATTTAAAAATGTTAAATTTACCTATATACCCTTAATCTAGAAAATTAATATGTTTAATAGTAAACATTATTTACAATTTTGCCATTATGATCTCAATCATTAGATCAAAGATCTAATGGTGTAGATTCTTTCTTACATTTCTCACAAAAAACCCTTTTTTTACAGGAACCTCTACCACGTACCGCTTGTAATTTATAACTTAGAAGGAGGTTGAGAATTCAAGTGTCCCTGCATTCAAATATACGTCTATTCATCCGACTCTTGACTGACCCTTATATGCACGATTACCACTAAACATCAAGCGGGTGATTAACTGACACAAAACTACCAATCAAAACTGTAAACCGAGATTAACCCTGTTTGACCGACCCAGTTTGACACAAAAACATACGTGTATTCATCCGACTCTTGAATGAATAACCAACTTTAACTAACTTAACTGTCAAACTACATTAACTGTTTTTGACCCATTATGTTCCAGACTAAATAAACTTATAACAATATTTATATTAATGTCTAGATTTATTATATAATTCAGCAGATCCGACCCTGCAGACAGCCATGCGTGCTCCTTTAAGCAAGTGTGAACCTGCCCACTTCTTCAACTTCATCAAAGAAGGTTCCTTGTTCCAACAGGTCAGTTAACTATTTTTGTTTTCTGTTAACATGCTTAGAGATAAAACATAAGCCATGGTAGCTAATTAATAATTAAACTTTGATGGTGGTTGATTGATGGTATTCCATATTTTTTAATTGCTATCATTAAACTTTTCATGAGAGCTAAATGCACCCACACATCGGTTATTCGCAGTCAATAAAAGGGTGGTCGTCTGCGATATGTGTTAAGATCCAATTAGTTACCTAGCCATTTTATTTTAGATTATGCTATCTAAGTAGTTACTGCAGACAATTGAAAGTTTTGAATCTTTGTGGATGCGTAAAAGCTGCACCTGATCAGGCATTGAAGGTAAACGATCCTTTTGGTTTGTTAGAATTTCAATCCATTTACTTATGAATGGTTTCGATTTTGGTTATGCTTTAGCGGGTCAAATAAGTAAGATAAAAAGAAGTATGACTAAAAGGAAACGAATCGAAGGGTTGAAAATCGCGTATCTTTTATATGTAATAATTTTGAAGTTACCCATTTACTTGTGGATTGGTAAATAAATTTCATTATATCTTCTTGTATTCAAATCTCTTTGAATATTCAAAATTTACATCGAGATAGTTGGTAAACGGGTCAATCATTATATTTACTATGAAATTGGTGAAAGCATGTTTATTTAATGCATAGTAATGAAATAATGCAACTTTTATTATCATATTCAATTAATAAACTAGTAATGAAATATTACAACTTTTATTAGCATATTCAACCAATACTATCTATAAAACGATAAACTTTTGGTCAAAAAGTGGGTTGGGTCACTCAAATCCAAACATACCCTTATTGGCTCGTACAAAAATTACGTGTGTTGACCCGTTACCCAACCTTTCTTTCCAGGTCATCTAACCCGTTTTGGCTCGTGCTAATTTTTTGTACACGTTTTGACCCGTTACCCAACCTTGCTTTGGCCCGCATGATTTGCCACGCCCAGATTTGAGTTGATCACGGATGCTTGATTATGTTTGCAGGCAATCGGATACAACCGTAGTCAACTTCAGTCATTGAACCTAGGATGGTGTGAGGAAGTTGGTGACGCTGGGGAAACGAGTTTAGCGTATGGCTGTCACGATCTGCATGCACTCGACTTATGTGGTTGCGTTCTTATAACAGGTAAAGCTGTTATAAACTTGCAACTGCAACATACATTATTTCAACTTCTTAATTCCAACAACTGATTTGCGTGCAGATGAGAGTGTCATAGCCCTAGCAAACAATTGCCTGCATCTAACATCTTTAGATCTCTACTACTGTCGAAACATCACCGACCGAGCGATGTACGCGTTGGCACATATTCGAGTGAAAAACAGGAACCAAATGTGGGATGGGGTTAAAACCGGGGATGAGGATGAAGACGGGCTCATGAGTCTCAACATCAGTCAATGCACTGCTTTAACACCGCCAGCGGTTCAGGCTCTATGTGATTCATTTCCAGCGCTTCATACATGCCCGGGTAGGCATTCACTTATCATAAGTGGTTGTTTGAATCCAACTTCAATTCCTTGTGCATGCGCTTTCCAAGCGCATCATGAGGTTAACACACTTACTCATCATGCTTATTGAAAATCAGGGGCGGTCAAGTGGTTAGATCGGTTTGGTTCTTCATGTTTTGAGTTTAGGTATTAGAACCAGTACCAGACATGTAATTGGACCCATGTAATTAGGAGAATGTGTAATTTTATCTTTCATTATTGTTTTTTATGCCCTCACAAATTTAGTTTTTTTTTTTTTTTTAATTCTTTGAGACCAATCTGAATGTTGGTGTGTAGATTGCGAGTAGAAGGCTCAACCAGGAAACATATGTGTAGCTTCATTTGATTGGAGTTAACAAATAGTTGTTTTATTAACTTACAGCAGCCATTTTGATGCTCTATTTAGGGTAGAACAAGGGAATTATATATATATATTAAACCCATTAAGTCTAACCAACTTCTAAATCATTATTAGCCCTTAGATCTTGCTGAGATGAAATCCTGTCCGTTTAAACTCCAAAAAAATAACCACTCTGATGGCGGTTTAGGGCGGTTTCTCAGCTGGTGGTTTTACTCCACATTTTTCTGCACATGATCTCGGTGGTTATCTCCCCATTATCTCCCATCCAGCGCACCCACTCTCCCTCACTCTGTAAGTTTCACCAACAATAATGGAGAAATGGACAGTTTCACACCCTCTCCTATTCAAGAGCAGTTAGAGACGGTTCGTTTTTCTCTTATATAACCCATCTAATTCCCCATTTTCAAATTTCGCAGACCCCTCATCCTATTTCCTTCCTCACGTCACCGCTCCACCCTCTCCGACGACCGCCCCCCTCCGATTTCCCTACCCTCGTCTGCAATTTTGGAGTTGTATGATAATATCATTAAGATGAATGGATGTTCTAGAAGGCAATGTGCAAATTAGGTCAGTGCAGTAATCCCAATTTCTATGGTTTTAGTTGATGATAATTGTTCATATATTGTCCCTTTAATTTCTTTTTTCCTATTGATATTTGTGATTACACCTTTCTCTGAACATGATGATGCAATAATGGAGGTATATAGTATTTTAACCTCTGCATTTTCTCCTTTGAACTTAATTACTTTCGGTTATTATTTCTTAATGTATTTTGAGTGTTTTCCCGCACTAAATCCTTTGATCTGTTAATATTTATTTTCTTGTATCTGTGCTATACTCATTAACTTGGTGGACCATAATAGAAGAACTCAACTTGGCTGTTTATGAAGAAAACAAACTTTCAGCTCTTCAAGTTCAATTTCTCCAACCATGGGCTACTAAAAAAATACAAGTATGAATTTTGACCCTGCCATATTTTATCGCTATGTATAACTGGCATCCGAGCATAATCTTCAAACACTGCCATCTTCTTCTTTGTAAGCTTGAAGGATTGAATACATAGAACATGATATTACAAATCAAGTGCTTCATCTAACGGTTAATTTTTCAGGGCTTGAACATTGCCATAAGAATGGCGTGTTACAAAGAAATATCATGGGGGTTTTAATTGATGATGATGGGCTTGAACATTTGGAAGTGGTAGTACCATTTTTAAAGGAGAGGACTTCATTGCTGAAATAATATCATATGAGAACTCTGCCCACGAGGTGTTATTTCTTTCGATTTTTATTTGCAGTAGAGGTCTGGTATTCACAGTAGAGTTTTGTAACATCGGAGATCAGTTGCTTGCGTAGCCATTTTCATTCCCATTTTCATAGCTATATGAGTTTTATTCACTTGTAGGCACTTATTGCTAATCTGATTATAGGATCAATTTCATATAGAATGAGATCCTTAATTTGTATGGTTGGGTAATGGAACCATGTGTTGCTAGACTTGATGTAGTCGGCTTTAATGCCATTCTTGGTGAATCTTCCCAGGAATTGGATCTCTCGGTGAATCTCGAGTTTTGCCTATTCCAGCTGGTGATCTTAGTTTTGGCTCTGGGATACAACTAAAAAATGCTGTATGTATTTTAATTTTCACCACCATCGGATAAAAAACAAAAACTGAAGCGAATTTATTGCTAATCATTTGACTTTTTTTATATTTAACTCCTATTTAACTGACCATCTTTCATTGCAGGTTGGAAACTCTTTAGATGGCTCATGGACAGGTTATCAGTAGACACCAATGCCAGTCATGAAGGCAACACTACTACTGGTGAACTAAAATGGTTCTATGTTCTTGATTCATTATGTAATCTTCTAATGGAACCAAAGGACATGATTATGGAACAATCAATTTTTGAAATTTTGTAGGAAATTGGCAGCTTGCATTATGCAAATGGTTCGGTTGGTACCCTGAGTTTGTGCTTTTTTGCGGTGCTCGACACGCGGAGTAATTTGTTTTGGATTTCTTATGATTGCCGAAGCTGCGTGAAAGGATTGGTCACAAGAACATGAAGAGTATGTGTTTTATTATGAATTTATTTTTTACTTTACAAAACTTTACATATATGAGATTAATCGTATTTACTAATTGTTGAACATATCTTAAAATCTTTTACAAGTAATTTTGGTAATGATTAGTTTGCTGATGGTTTTTTATAGGTATATATGATTGTGTAACAGTGGCTAGCCTTCAATATATATAACCCTAACACATTCACAATGAAGAGTTCCTTGCAATAGTTGCTCATGCAAACTAGAGACCCAGCAAGTGATCCCCAGATTACAAATACTTCAAACTGAAATTTTCTTTTTGTTCATGGTTTTAATCTTGAAATTTGTCTATTAACATTTGTGATATTGTTATAACTTTGGTCAGGTTTATCAATTTCTGGAGGTGTCTATTTTCACCTGAGGATGGCCCAGAGTTGAAGAGGACTATGTTTTGGTTCAACATTTAAATCATATCCAAAGAGTCAATGCAGATGTAGGATGTTTTATGTGTTGTTGTTGAAATAATTGGCAGAAGGTTAGATTTTAGATAATAATTTCTCTCTTTAGTGTTTCTCAATTAAAAAATTATGTTTAATATGTTGTATTTTACTTGATTTATGCAAGTTCGGCCATATTTTAACATGTGTTATATAGTTGTATAGACCTACAAACTCAGCTTCAAGCTGCAAAGTACATGTCTTATAAAATAGTGGTCGCAAAGTTGGTTGGCCGAGTGGGTTGGTAATTGGTCAGAATATGTACTCTGTGTACGGTTTGAAATAGGCCGAGTAGGACTGGGTTGGCCTAAACACTCTTTGTCGAAATTTTCTATTCATCTTATGAATAATTAGTCAAATATGGTTACAAATTTATATTATTTTGATAACACATTGTTTTTTTGAATAAAATCTATTAGGTCTTTTATGTTACACTTTGAAGTAGTTGGTTATATTATTCATATTGTTGATCGTATGAATTTAGAGGTTTAGATTGGATTTATCTATGTTTTGAATAAAATCATTTCTCATTAGGAGGTTTGTATGCATTATATATAGACTTTGGCTGACTTTCGGTTGGTTCGACCTACTTGGCTATGTTTTTGACCCGTTTGAGGTAAAACACAACCCAAACTGATCCATTCATAAGTGGATCAAAATTCTCACCAAAACACAATCCTAACTGTCAGCTAACTTATTAAGCAACTTAATATCATATTTTTTATTACACTCCAATGTATCTGAGGTAATAAATATTACTAAATGTTATTGCCAGATTGGCATCAAAGCAAAATGGCAAGGTCACCAGGGTCGTATTGTACTCTTCCCTAGGAAACAAGAATATTGCTCCACTTGATTATGTACAAGCAATAATCTTACCTTTTATCCCATTTGAAGTTGGACATCTCTGCACCCACGTAGGGACGTTGTTCTTGACTTCTCCTACAAGTTTGTAACTCATTTGGTATGTGGTAATTATTTTGTTTTGATCTGCAATGTTCTATTGTAAAGATATTTACTATTTACATTTCAAATTACAGGTTAGTAATAGACTTCGTCTTACCGCAGTCTTGAGCAAATTTCTTCAGCCTATTCAAGTATCAGCTAAAGAATTTTTCCTCCGGTGGAGATCACTACCTGGACCTCATTTAAACTTCATGAAGTGGTTTGTGCATGTTACCAAATATCTTAAAATTATTTACTAACTTTAATACCTTTTACCTTATATCTACGGAGTTAAATTGTATACTTTAACCATGTCGAGCTGTTATCCTACCTTGTGATAAGCATATGACTTTGCTTATTACCGACTGGATGTGAGTGACCATATCAAATCAATTTCGGGTTAAAACATTTGGGTAGGGTTGAGTCGATCCACAACACTTTTTAGTCTTTTTCCCTGAATTTTGAAAATAAATAATGTGTTAATTGTTATTGCAAAACAATGTGATGATAAGTAATTTTAATGCATCAATAGTGCATTAGATACTCTTACTGAATAGAGTTTAGTGTGTCCTTTTTGTCATTTTATTTCATCTTTCTGAAGAAATTAATCCTTTGTTTATACCGAGACAGGTTAGAGGTGTGAGACCCATGTCCTTAAGAGAAATGGCAAATTTGTTCAACAGCTTGGGTTATTCATAATATTATTATATTTTGTGTAACAACAATTACTACCTAAAATATAATTATACAAGTTGTTCGACTTTTAAAGTCAAAGCTTGTCTAAAACTTGGGCATTTTCTCTTTCAGATTAGAACTGAACTGATCTAGCTGGCAGAACGCAATCCGCGTGACAATTCCATCAGGGCCCAGCACTAACGTTTGAGAATGTTTTTAGTTTTGAGTTCCATACCAATAAGATTATGCATATATGAGATAGCGGGTTGGGGTGGGGAGTGGATCAACGTAAGTGTGGGTCTAAGTGTAACATTTGTTTATACAAGTTTTCGTTTTTTTCATCAAGTTTTGAACATTTTAGCTTGATATAACTTATATCTAGGGAGTTGTTGCATCGTATTGGTTTATGCGATATGGATAGGACGTTAAGTTGATTGTATACCACGTGCTCGAATTGTTGCGCCTGTTGTACGACTTGCCAAAATTTGCAACCCATTATTGATGTTGTACAAGAAGGTGTGTGTATGTATATTACACTTTTGGTAAGCATGAAAATTTGACTTTTGACATTGCTTTTTGCTGATCGTTGACTGATTGATTTGCCGGTTTGACTTTTAGAACTCCATTAATTTGCATGATTGATTTATTTCATTGTATTTTTTTTTTTATTAATTTGCATAAACTTAGCACTTCCTAATTCAGTAGTTATGGATTTCAATGTTGATATAAACTGCAAGTTTTGTAGCCACTGCAAATTCAATATGTTGTTATGCATGATATTTTTCTGTAAACTTGAACTTGCATTGAACTCACAGAGATTTTTTGATGCATACGGATGCAATTCGGATTTTTGAGAATGCGTTTCAGTGGTTTGAAAAAAAGAAAAAGAAAAGTTCGATGGTTGTAATGTTCTTTAGACTTGTGTTCTTTAGACTTGTGTTCACTTAATGGTGCTTTTGTTTATAATGTTCTTTAGACTTATGTTCACTCGATGGTTTGTGTCGTCTATTTACATGCATCTAAAATGGTGCTTTTGTTTATAATGTTCTTTAGACTTGTGTTCACTTAATGTGGGTGTTTGGGATTGTTTATTTTGAACTGCTTTTAAGTTTTTGACTTCTTAAAAGTTATTATGTCATTTTTGTAGTGTTTGGATAATGTGTTTTGAGAATGCGTTTCACTGGTTTGAAAAGAAGAAAAAGAAAAGTTCGATGGTTGTAGTATTTTCAAATAGAAGATGGAAAAGAGGAAAAGGAGAAGCAAACCGAAAAACCATCAATATACATTGTCTTTGTCTGTTACCTTAGCGTAACCCGTCCAACGGACGGGTATTAAACTAGTTTGTATTGGTAATAGACAACAAGAAACACACCATAATTTTTTTTGCAGTTAATACATATTATTTTGTTAGACTTCTGACATATGAGAATTGAAGTTTATGCTTTAATAAATGACTTATTCATATACGGCGCACTGTTTATATAAAAAACCTAAAAACAATTGGAACTAGATGTGACTCGTTACAGCTTTATACAAGAACTTAACTGTTTTGATTGTTAAATCATGGGCCAAATTATGTCCGTCCCGCTGCAACGCGCGGGTTCAATGACCTCAACAAAAAATTTAAAACTGATATTTTTCACCAACTTCAGTGCAGTAACGAGTGAGATAACAAAAGAGTCGCATTAATTTAAGATTCACCACATCAATTACAAATAAAACAAAAATACATGTTTACACTATGAAAGCATGGAATACTAAAGAGAATTACAATGCATGTTGACTTTCATGTGGCATGCTCATCTAGGCCATCTCAAAAGCCATTTTTGGAACGTTTTGAGCTCATGTTAGGCCGTCTCAAAAGCCATTTTTGGAACGTTTTTGAGCTCATGTATGTGTGTGTGTGAGAGAGAGGAAACGCCGCCTAATGTAGAGAAGAGTTTATGAGAACAAAGTCACAAACTTCGTCGAGGTTCAGAAAGGGAGGAAAGAGGAGGTGAGCACGAGCACATGTTTAGCTTAGAGCACATGTGAGAGTAAGTGTAACGGTTTTAGTTAAAATGGTTTGTTAAAACTTAAAAGTGCCACGAGACTCTGTCACATAGGCAAGGCTTTAACTAAACCACCCTTTCACCGGAGTGTAAAGGTCTTGACTGTAACACAAATAATTTTTAATCTTTTTTAAATAGAAAACATTTTTTAATTGGTTAGATTATGATTTGGGCCCCTCATATTATGTTAGTAATGGGTTAACGATGAAAAAAAGACCTCACCAAGCATTCTAAGCAAAATCCCAAATGCAAAGAGCAAACACAACAAAGTAAAAGCAATCAACATTAATTTAGTTTGTATACAGTTTAAACCTACATCAACCAGTGTTATTGACGGCTTGCTGCCGCTCTTGAATCAAGCAAGCATAACTCTATCAAGGATTATTACAAAACACAAAATTATGACGAAATAAAAAATCATTAACTCATGCGAACCCGCTCTGTTTACCTATTCAAAAGTGAACAAACTGAAATAACTTGATCTTACCGTACGCCAAATTATCAGAACGCGACAACTTGTAATAGTGTCCTCATTTGTAACTCTGAGAAACCTCCCAAACCAGCTTATCCATAAATTGGCATTTTCTGTTGAATCCCCATCCAGGGTTGCTCTGCATTGTATATATATTGTTATATCTTTTAGTTTTAGACATCAGGCCCATTAGTAACTGAATAAAACACAGATCGACTTGTTTTGATGCAAATAGGTTTGACTCGTATGATAGAAAAATGGTCAAAGTAGGTTTATTTTACTAATTAAACGAATGACACTAAAATTTAGTCACTGTATTAAAAAATGACTGACCTGTAGAGAAAGAACAGCTCTATCGGTAAAACGTTTTACGGACTGAGGTGTACTTGCAGGCAAAGTTTTTGCAACTCTTTCAAGTTCCTCCCCTTGTTTTTTAGCAGTTGACCTGTTTGGTCCACTATAATGATCTACAAGTTCTTTCATTAACGGGGCATGCTTCATTGTCTCTTCCAAAACATCCTGACATATTGGTGGATTCACCAATTACAAAAAAAAAAAAAAAAAAAATCATTTACTGTCAGATCAGATGCCATGTGGCAGATAAATATCACGAAATTGAGAAAATAGAATCTCATGTCAGGTAATTTCTAAAAAAAAAAAAACAGCAAAAAGTGTATAGTTACCGGCTGAACATGTCACAAGTTGCTAGTTACTACAATAGGTAATAATATAAACCTCTGTTGCAAAAATCAGCTATTTGCTACTTAGTTTCTATTTTACGCCTTCTTTAACGTTTGTTGCTAAAATCAGAAAAAGGTGTATAGTTATTTTTCTATCTGATGTTGTTAACTCTTAAAGGGTAAAGTCAAAGTCACCCAAAAGTGTAAACTATAAGTGTACAGATGAAACCATATATGAATCAATATTAGAACTAGAACATAGAAGTTTGTTTTCAAGTAGGAAAATTGAGGTAGAACGTTGACTAAGCACTAACCTGCCATTCTTTTTCAGTTTGAATGTTTTCATAAGCCATTAAAAATGGCTTCATTTTCTCAAGTGCATCTCGAAGAGGAACGGGTGGTGTCTCGTCAATGTCGGGATTAGAATCAAACTCAGCCATCAAGTATTCCGGTTCACATTCCAACTGTAGGCATTATCGATAACGCAAGTTAGTTACAATTAAACATGTTACCAAACAATACTTAATATTCTTTTATAACTAAAATACCATAAGATTGGTATGCATAGCATCAACATAAGCATCTTCTTCAGATGAAGGTAAAACGTTCGCACCAGCTTCTTCAAACGCTTGAACCAACATATCCATTTTTTCGTCCCCGAGATATTTTCTCAGCTTCTCCTCGTTAGCTTTATCAGCCTCGGTTTCTGCCTCGTCTTCTTCATCGTCATCGTCATCACGATTCGACATCTGCCTACCCCTACCCCTGCCTCGCCCCCGCCCCCTATCACTAAACCTACCCCGTTGCCCTCTCCCGCCACCGTCACCTCTTGCCGCCACTCTAGATCCTCCTCGGGCCCCACCACCACCACCATCAATACCATCTCCATCCCTTGAAAGAACACTCTTTGCCTTGTTTACCGCCTCCTCTCTACTCATCTTAGGAGACGGGGCCCGCGGTTCTGCGGGTCGAGTTTCTTGGCCCACGGGTTTTCTAGGTCGAATATGGCGGTTAACTTCGTTAACCTTCTCACTAGCTTCATGTGTCATTGCCCCGCACCAGATAGAACCGACAAAATGCCTGACGGGAGGTTACTCTTTTCTTGGTTCCCGGATCGATCTTCGGTTGGTGCTTTTGGCGGTAATGTTACGTCTCCTTCCCTGCGAAAGAATATCGGTTCCCTCGGTTTTAAACTTTCCTCAAACGGAGACAGTGGTGGTACGGTACCAGCGCCACGACCGGCGACACTACCGCCACTTGGCGGACCGGGAGAAGAAAATTGGGAAACGTTTGGGAAGGGTTTGCCGCGACCATGACCGAGTGGGGCCCGGAATGGTGTGTCGTCATCGGGACGTGTTTCCTCACTCTCGTTAGGTCCGGAGTTTACGAAACTGAATTTGGGGAAATCGGAGCCGCGGCCCCGACCTCTACCGCCGCCACCACCACTATTTCCGGCGTGCGTGGAAAAGTCGAAGGGTGAGGACAAGAGAAGAGCTTTTCTACTAGTGTGTCCGATAGCGGGGTGTGAAAGCTTTCCCAAGCTCCGTCTCATGGTTGATTAGTTCCAAATTCTGGAACAAGTTCAAGATACAGAATTAGGGCATGTTTGGGTAAGCTTTTTAAAACAACTTATTGACTTATTGATGTTTGGAAAAGTCAGAATTTTGTGACTTATTGGCTTTTTTCCCTCACATACACCCTCTTTGCCAAACATCATTTTAGAGCTTATGACTTTTCAAAAAGACAATAAGTCAATAAGTTGTTTGAAAAAGCCTACCCAAACATGCCCTTAGAGCATACGTAGTGGGGCGGTATGCCCGGCGCCATGACCGGAAAACGCCCCGGAACACCAAAACGCCGGGCGCCATGTTTCAGAAAATTGGGGGCAGCGCTATAATTATCGCGGGGGAGTGGGGGCGGTATGGAGATGCTTTTCAAAATTGGACCAATCAGAAACAAGCAAACTTTTTTATAAATAATTAATAAAACTGAAAATGATTAAATAGGTAATGATGGGTAGGGGCTTTATGACTACGGGCTTAAATGCATAAGGCCCCATAACGCCCACACGCTGACGTGGCGCGCCACGTGTCGCATAACGCCCACAAAGGGGCGTTATGACTACGGATGGCCTTAGTATAAATAAAACTGAAAATCAAATAAATCAGTCTGAATTTAGTAGAGAGATGTATGACAATGGTCATGAATATAAAATATGATAAAATTGATCATAAAACCCTAAAACAAGCGGTCCTTAATTTCCAAATAATTATTACACAAGTGATTTCTTTTCTTCTACCTGTAGTAAATCACCTACAAAATATAAGATAGCCAAGAAAGACGACACTGAACCCTAACCTACACATGATCCAAAACTATAAATTACGCATATGGCCGATAAATGATTCAAAGTTAACTTTTTATGCAAATTCAATTCAAATGTAACTAGTTTTTTTTACTATCGCCGCGTTGCGGCGAACGTCTTTTTTGTTTAGTATGTGTTTACATGTGTATTGAAATCACTACAAGCACGTTGCGCACGGAAACCGTTGACATGAATAAAAAGAAAATATAGGAAAAAACACTAAAAGATAACCAAAAGAAAATCAACCAAAAAAATTGTATCGTAATAATGTTGTTTGTATGAAACATGTGGTCAGAGATGAGCAAATGATACTGGGTACCGGTACCGAATTTTCTGAACTGAAAAATCTTAAGTACCAATTCGGTATGACTTTTGGCATTCCTGGTACCGGTTCGCTACCGTTTTTTACCTTCATATACCGGTACCGTAACTGGTATTTTCGGTACCAGTACCGATTCAGTATTGGTTGGCACCGAGCTCATCCCTACCCCTGAAACTAAAAAAAGGAATTATTAAAAGTTGAAGAAAATCAACAAAAAAAGTTGCACGATACCGTTGTTGTTCGTACGACACCCGTGATCAGGGATGAACAAATGGTACCGGGTAGCATTACCGAATTTTCCGAACTAAAAGATTTTCAAAATCAATTCGATACCGACTTATGGTGTTTTCTGTACCAGGCTGGTGTCGGTTTTTACCTTCATGTACCGATAACCGTATTGATATTTTCGATACCAGTACCAGTTGACATAAATTTATCTAACTTAAAAAGTGAAGAAGATAATAAAAATAATTAAAAAAAACTATATTTATTATTATAACCTTTTCTACATTGGCGAAGCTTGGGGGGTCGATTTTTCCCAATTTCGGGGGGGCGAAAACGTATATACCTAAAAATTTCTATACGAAGGTACTGTTCATAACACTATGCGTCGAAAAGTTCGAGGGGACGAGCGCCCCTTCCCCCCAAAGAAAGATGCGCCCCTGCTTTTCTACTTAGTGGCCTTTTTAATATATTTATATTGTTATTACTGTTCAAAATGTTTCCTTTTTAATATATAGGGGAATAGAGAAGAAATGGTGGCTAATCGAAGCTTACCTGCTTGCTTG
Source organism: Helianthus tuberosus (assembly GCA_030545235.1). Classification (NCBI taxonomy): domain Eukaryota; kingdom Viridiplantae; phylum Streptophyta; class Magnoliopsida; order Asterales; family Asteraceae; genus Helianthus; species Helianthus tuberosus. The sequence goes on from CM060366.1 coordinate 180,543,480, forward strand.
CTGGCTGATTGAACCTTACCTTCCCTCCCCTCCCCTGCTGAATCGTAGAATGAAGAAGATCTGGGGGAGCGAATAGGGGAGATAGATCAGAGGAATGCTGATTTAGGGTTATTTTTATTTTTAATTTTAATTAGTCATGACTATGAATAGTGTTATATTAAAAAAAAATCATAGTTAAATTATTTTGAACTTTTTTTATTTAGGAAAAATTACAAGTTTTGTCCTTTATCTATATATCTATTTTCAGCCAGTGACGAATTTTCAGCGACTTGCAGAGGGTTCCGGCAAGTTTCCGATCAAGATCGTAGTTGCTTTAGATGGTGTTTGTGTGCGGTAGAAAGTTAGAGGGTTGGTTAAGGTTTGTTTATATAACGATTCAGATGCATAATAAGGTTAAATCACGATCTTGATTCGGTTTTAATGGGTTCACCAAAATAGAAGATTCGAACTCGATTACAACGAGAAATTGGTTCGGTTTCGCGTATGAGTTCATGTGTTAGCAAGTAGGAAACATGATCTTGCTATTTGGAACGAAATCAACAAGATTTGAAGTTGATTTGGTGAATCATGTTCCCTGTTCCATGTTTTATATATGTTTTGTTTGTTAACAGATGCCATTCTTGATGCCTGCCTAGAGCAAGACATTGACAGCAAGGTCGCATGCGAGACCTGCACCAAGACTAACATGGTCATGGTATTCGGTTAGATCACTTGCAGAGAAATCGGATTTACATCTGCTGATGTTGGTCTTGATGCCGACAACTGCAAGGTCTTGGTCAACATCGAGCAACAGAGCCCCGACATTGCCCAGGGTGTTCACGGACATCTTACCAAGAAGCCGGAGGAAATTGGTGCTGGTGACCAAGGTCACATGTTTGGTTATGCTACTGATAAGACACCCGAGCTCATGCCTTTGACTCACGTCCTTGCAACTAAGCTGAAGGGAAAGTAATTTAGTTTCAGATTGTTGGGTGTGTTACGGTTGGGATAGATAGAGAGAGAGAGAGTGGTGGCGATGGGGTGGATCATGGATGGTGGTGGTGGTGGTGGATGATCATATTTAATTTATTTAAAGTGGTTATATTTAAGTTATTTACATATTTAGTCCTTTTAGGAGAAATTATAAGAATGCCCTCATATGTCTTGCATATGGTCAGATTTAACAAAAAAACTCTAACTGGGTTAGGACTAAAGGACAAGACGTGCAACAATATTCCCAATAAAGGGCAAAACCTGTCAAAATTCATTGAAAAGGACACCGCCTGTAAAGTGGTATTAAGATAAAGGACAAAACTTGTAATTTTTCCTTTTATTTACTCTTTCTTAATTGTTAACATGATTTTCATTTTTTACCTAGCATAGTTAAATTATTTTGAGTTTTTTTTATCTACTCTCTTTTTTGCTGTTAATATGTTTTTCATGTAACGTGCCTTCTTCTTTTTCTAGATCAAACACATTTCTCTATCAACTTTCTCATTAGTTTCAGAATGTCATTTTATCATAAAAAACCCACCACCTGCCCAACTCCTTCTGCTTTTTGCAAAACATGGCTTCCGTAAGCCACTTCATTCTTCAGAGGAGGTTCTTATTTTCATAAAGCGTTGTATTTTCTTTTTATTTCTAGAGCGTAACCTACTCATAATTTATCTGCAAAAGTTTTAAATTTTTTGAAGCATCGGCACTTAGAGAAGCTAAAGACAAGCTGGAGAAGCGTGGTGAAGAGCTAACATGGATATTAGACTTTTAAAAAGTGTTTGATGGTATATCTTTTATATGTCCAACAGAGATTAACATTCTAATAGTAACACGAAAAAGTTATTTTCTAAACGTTTTATGTTACTTACATGTCAATCTTGAAAAAGAAAAGGGACAAGAAATCATAAAGTTGTGGAACGCTATCCGAGAAATGCAAGGAAAATCAGAAGAGGCGCACAATCAAATTATTCATGAGAAAGAAGCAGCAACGTCGCTACTGAACAAGCTCCGCGTAATCAAAGAAGTGCCAGTTATTAATAAAATGAAAGTGGAATAGGTGGAAAATCGTAATCATGAACAGGAGTTATTGTCAAAATGATGAAGTTCCTATCAATTTGTTTCGGTAGTTTTGATTTTGCGGCTAAATAATTGATTTCAAAAAATACACACATTTTATGTTTATTATGTGCAGATCAAACGTAGAAATGAAGAAGATTGTCGAGTTGGAAGAATCACATGCTAATACCTTAGGTGGACTTCACTAGATCATTGAAAGGTAGCTAAAGGGCCTTAATGTGTGTGTGTGTGTGTGTATATATATATACACACACACATATAATTTATTAAATTATTAAAAATTTTGGTTTTAAAAAAAGCACACCTATGCATCCACACCCCGTGCACGCGCACACACACCTATATTTCGATCAACAACTATTGGCGTGATCTTATGTCTCACTTTTTGTGCAGGCATGGCATAACAGTCTCAACCAATGATGATTGATGAGTATTCATTCATTTGAATTAAGGTAATAACCGGTATGTGTTGAAATTGGTCGGGTCGGATGGACCTGAGACACTTTGTCCAAAACTCGATGTGTTTTATAAACAGTTAGTGTGTTTCATATTAATAAGAAGTTATATTTTTTCACTAATAATATGATTTCTTAAGTAAAAACGATGTACGAGGTTTTTTGCACTAGTAAAACAATTTGGGCAAACATTCATCCGTGTTTGACCCGTTTTCTTTTTAACTATCTTTTCTATTATTTCTTTTATTTTACCAATTCGGCATGTTAGCTTGCAGTCTATCAGTTAAAACAAGATTATACAAAGTCATCGACATTGACAAATACTTAGTTTTTTACATATGGGGTTAGTAAGAAAAATAGTAAAGTAGTGCGATGGATCGTTGTTGCAATATTTTAAAAGACTAAAATATAAATGAGAAAAACTAGTTATATATTATATTAAAGAGAATAAGGATCTAGAGTAGTATACTCCTATTGGTCCACGTGTCACTCTCTAATTAGTCAACGTATAAGTAATTTTTTTCTACTTTTTTTCTTTGCTAGCTCTCTCAGTTTCACTCTCTGATCTATACAACTCGTTTTAAAGTAACATGTGGATTTTAAACCGTATAAATATGAATGGATGAAATAATTTATTTATTTGTATAGGCCTCTCTAATTATATAGGCATGTAAGATGAAATATGTTTAGAATTTACTTAGTTCGTTGTCACAAGTATCTAACTAGAGTCGTGACAAGAATCGTGCAAAGGAAGCAAAAGAGAGTTTTCGTCCGAGGGGCGAGGACACACATCAACCGCCAAATATGTTGTAAAACAAAGAATTATGTTCAAAAGTGCTTCGCGGCTGATCTCTTGGTTGTGGTGTGTATCGACTGTTTGAAGGGAAGTTTAGTTCACAAACGAGGATTAACAACAAACAAATAAGATATTCACTCCTTAATTTATATTTTTGAACGTATCTTCCTTATGAAGATACATTCATAACCAAGTGAAAAAGAAGGTGGTTTGATTGAATAAGATAATGACCAGATGTTCTAGAAAGAAAGAAACAAAACTCATTTCTTTTCTCATAAGAAAAGATTTATTACAATTTGAGCAAATATTCATTTATCAGTCAAGTGACATTGTTTTCATGTAAAAAGTACCAAGACATTTTTTGAGTTTTTGCAACAGATAGAAAAACTTACGAGACAATAACGAAATTAGATCAACAAAACCGAAGAATCACCCAAAAAATCAAGAAAATTGAGAAATTGAATTAGGGTTTATTAGGACTCAATAACACGATTACGATGATCACAATTGCATAGAGTAATTTGGAAGAATTACAAAAGACAAATGAACTGAATTAATACAAAACCTATCTTTTTACATTTCGTGTGCGTGGTTCAACTTTTTTACGTCCATTTTCCGTTGGGTTTTATTTTCATTTTTTGTACAAACTTTTTCGGTGTTGATGGTCGCTAATGGTGGTATGACACCGAGTACCATTTGACACAATTTTACACCATCGCCACGACACAAGAGAGCTTAAGGGGAACATGGTGGGTGTGGGAAAGGGGTCGGGGAGTTGGTATACCGCTCGGCAACACCGGCGCCAACAACCAAGTCATTGTGCGGTGATTGTGAATTCGGTGATTGTTCACCGCACAAGGGGAGAGGAGGGAAGAGGAGAGGAGAGAGGGGGTGTATAGTGGACTCCCCTCGCGGCAAACTCCTTCTCTGCATGTTTTGCCGCTTCCACCCCTTCACCTTAATCCTAGTATCTAATATATTTTGGACTTTCAAACACACAAAACATCAACTTCATATGTCTACTCATTTTCTTGGTCAAAAACACCCCTCTTAACCTACCTTGAAGAATGCAACAACCAACCATACATAGAAACCCAAACTACCCAACTACATGTATGTGAAAAAACTAAAAAACAAAGTTGTTTAACAAAAGTTCAATTTATAATAATTGATTTTATAGCGTTTGAAAACATTTTTCTTTTAATCTATCTATATAATAAAAGAAACCTTGTAAGGGACACATGACGCTTTATGAGGCGTTCTTAATTATTTTTTTAAATATTTATTATGGAAAGTCAGTTATTGATAATATTTAATGTAAAATTTAAAATTTGGAGAAGAGATTTTAATGATAAAGACAAAGATAACTCAATTATTAAAATCTAAAAATATATATTAGCGTTTTAAATATTTATAAAGATAAAGATTTTATTTAATTGGTAGTTTTAATTGTTTTTATATTTTGATGATAAGGACAATGATAACTGATAATCACATATTAAAATAAAAATATTTATTTTAAGAGTTAATTGCTCGGATGGTCCCTGTGGTTTCACGTTTTTTCACGTTTAGTCCCCACCTTTTGAAAATAGCATTTATGCTCCCTATGGTTTGTCATTTTGTTACTTGGATAGTCCCCCAACATTTACTCTAGGGACTATCCGAGTAACAAAATGACAAACCATAGGGAGCATACATGCTATTTCCAAACTAACTGACATCTACTCAGGGACTATCCGTGTAACAAAATGACAAACCATAGGGAGCATACCTCAAAAGGTGGGGACTAAACGTGAAAAACTTGAAACCACAGGGACCATCCGAGCAATTAACTCTTATTTTAATCAATTCTTTCAAGGTTTTATGCAATACATGTACAACATATATATTTTTTTATACATGTGGTATATTTAGAATCATACTTCTAATAAATGATCTCATTATCCTGTTTTACATTCCAATGAAATAATAATATTAAATCATAATATCCAACTTATCTCTTGTATATTTAATATTTTTTACTAAAATATTCTTTTTTTTTCAGCTGATTATCCAACATCAGGTAAATACGTAAGTTTCTAATTTAATAATAAATAAAAAAAACAAAGTAAAATGTTATAAACCATGTAATACACAACTCTCTAGCCTAATAAAAAATAGAGTTAACTGCCATTTTCGTCCCTGTGGTTTGGTCACTTTGGCCATTTCAGTCCATTTCTCAAAAATGCGCCATTTTCGTCCCCCACGTTCTGGAAAGGTGCAATTTCAGTTCAAAAATCATAACCCAGTTAAGTCAGTTGTTAAATAAGGACTGATTGTGTAAATTTGTAACATAAAGGACTGATTGTGTAAATTTGAAAAATGGACTGAAATGGCAGTTAACACCACCACCACTAGCCCTGCCACCACCACCACTCCGCTGCCACCGCCACCACCACCACTCCGCTGCCACCACCGCCACCACCACCACTCCGCTGCCACCACCACCACTCCGCTGCCACCACCACCACTCCGCTGCCACCGCCACCACCACCACCACCACTCCGCTGCCACCGCCACCACCACCACTCCGCTGCCACCGCCACCACCATCACACCGCTGCCACCGCACCATCACACCGCTGCCACATTCTCGTTCATCGTTTGACACAATCGGTATGTGTCAATCGACATGTCGGTTTATTGGCGCCAACCAACGCACATTCTCGTTCATCGTTCATCACCGCACCATCACATTCTCGTTCATCGTTCATCACCGCTGCCACCGCACCATCACATACCCTTTTGAGTTCCGCTTGTTCAATCAACTGATTTCATTTCAGGCTCTTGATAGTATCGGTTCATGTTAATTGATTTTATTGTGTATGTATCACCATCAGTTTAACCACATACCCTTGAAGTCTTAATTGATCAAGACTTGATACATTTCTGTCTATATTGGGTGTGTAGAAAACGCTAGGCATCTTTAGGATCTCATGGTGAGTTGTTAATTCAATTGTTCCTATTCCTCTTATGAAGAGAATTTTTGAAATACTGGTTCTAGTTTCAACCCCAAATGATTTTTTTTGTACGTTTAAACAATGAAACATTACCGGCATAGTGGCGTTTGAAGTTGGTTTTCACATACCAGACTTCTGACAATAGTCCACCGTGTGTCTCAGAGACCAAGAGTTTTTTCGAATATTCTTGATTTGCAGACTAGTTTCGGTGTTCCCGTACTAATTGCTTGTCTTATCAGACTTGATGCTTCATTACGTTCTTTGATCTTGCAGAATTCCAATCAAGTGATCGGGTTTGTCCCCTCCAATTCTCCATGTACAGCGAATTGAGTATAGTCTTTCTTTAATAAGCTTGAATTTCCCTAGGATGGCACTGGTTTAATTTTGCTCTGATACAAGTCTCTTGGAATTTAGGATCAAAGGCAACGGATATATTGAAAGATACAAGGATTGGAGAACGATCCTTGTGTGTTTGTTTTGTGTAGGATGATAAGAAGAATACAAACATAGAAGATTTTAATGCAAATACGAATGTATTCTTGGTGATTCTCATTTTGTAGATCATCACATATATGTATGTTCAAATGGCAGTTGGTTGGCGCCAATAAACCGACATGTCGATTGACACATACCGATTGTGTCAAACGATGAACGAGAATGTGGCAGCGGTGTGATGGTGCGGTGGCAGCGGAGTGGTGGCGGTGGCGGTGGTGGCAGCGGAGTGGTGGTGGTGGCGGTGGTGGCAGCGGAGTGGTGGTGGTGGCAGGGCTAGTGGTGGTGGTGGTGTTAACTGCCATTTCAGTCCATTTGTCAAATTTACACAATCAGTCCTTTATGTTACAAATTTACACAATCAGTCCTTATTTAACAACTTACTTAACTGGGTTATGATTTTTGGACTGAAATGGCACCTTTCCAGAACGTGGGGGACGAAAATGGCGCATTTTTTAGAAATGGACTGAAATGGCCAAAGTGACCAAACCACAGGGACGAAAATGGCAGTTAACTCTAAAAAATAAAGTGAGATTTTACAATAAGTAAATAGTACCTCAAGTTCATTTTGTTTGAAAATACATCTTGATGACTAAATGTGTTAACGGATTACATTATTCATGTAAGACATTTTTTTTTAATAAACTGCAATATCATTCCACACGAAAAGGGCAATTACAAAGCAATGGCAGGTAGTCGGGCAACAAGTTGTGCCGCCACCCCCTTTTGAATAGAAAACCCAATTATACTAAATATATAGTTTGAAACCTTTAGCGACGAAGAATTACTATTAACGACTTTTTGAACTCGATTCAAAAGTCGCACAGCGTCAGGAGCGAGACCACCAAAGGTATCAAACGCAAACGGGACAAACACATGTTGATTCTCTAGGCAGGCTTTCTCATGTTTTGCCACTTTGCTCGCCTCTGCCTTGAGCACCGCTTGCCCTATGGCAAAGCCCTTGTCCTTGAGCCCGACAAGGGGGGAGACTCCAGTTAGATCTACACAAGCGTGTTTCCCCCCTTCCCATCCAAACACAAGGATGTCCGCCGGACGTAAAGTGGACCTCCCCTCTAAGGGGTCAGTCAGGAAATTTACTGGAGCCTCCTTTTTGGCAGAGATCTCGGCCCGCTTAAGAATATCACATAACACATCTCTCACCCAATCATGCCGATATTTAAACCCTGGTAGCTCTTTACAGTGGATCGCGTGCTCGCCGAAAGAATCCAAACACGCTTTGCGGCATGTCGGACATGGCTCGTCAACTGGGAACAAAGGAATCATCAGTCGGTATCTAAGGATAGCACGGTATTCCACAGCCGACATGTGTTGCCCCAAGCCTTCAATAGGTGCGACAGACAGAAAATCCTGAGCATGTGGGGCACGTAGACATTCAAACACAACTCTTTGCCGAGGGGATAAAACAAACTTCTCTTCAAACCTCTTGACAATTTCGCCATATAAGGCATTCGCCAGAATTTTCTGGGATTTAGGAGGGGCGGTGTCTTTAATGTAGAAACCGCCAATATCAAGGTCGGGAAGAGAACTATGCAAACGGTCCAACGCACTCCTGTAATCGGAGTCTAAAACATCCCCACCACATTCTCGGAGTATGTGGTCTTGTAAACCCCAAGATTGGGCCCTTGAAGCCACGAAAGCATATGAAGAGGCATCCTCGGCCGTACAACTCCCTAAGCCTCCGAACCGGGTCGGGAGAGAAGCCAACCTCCACTGGAGATCTCCAAAAAAGGCACCCCCACAAACAACAATATCCTCTAATGCTCCCCGAAGGCCTTCATAAAAAACAGAGACAGCTCCCCCAACCAAAGAAGGTTGACACGTTCGAAGACCAAACAGTAATTTAGCAACACCCATACAAGAACGAAGTAAGAGGAGCTCGCTCTGAGGGTCCCGTAGGCGTTTAAGGCACCTCATCAGCTCGACTGCACAGTTCGCTCTTTTAAGAGCCATACTACTAATAAACTCTGCATCACGACTAACGACACCCCCAAGGAGTTTCACACCCAGCACCGGTCTCCCAATCCCACGAGGGAATAAACACATGTAAGACATGTGTTTATTCAAATCATGCAATACACGAGTTTTTAAAAGATGTAACTATTTTATTACTTAGTATATATTAAATTATATTTATTCAACCCGTGTAATACACGGGGTTCTAACCTAGTTTATATTATTAAAAAAAATCAAATTTGGTACATGAAAGTTTTATCCTATGTTATGACACAATAAAGTCAAAGTGTAGCTAAGTTTGGATTCCATTCTTTCATCTTTTATAAATGGAATGTTTGACGGCAAATAAATAGCAGTCATTTGAAATGGTATTGCACACCACACCCACATCATCATTCACCCTTTACACTCTTCCAACTTTAATCTTTGTCTATAGGCTCTCGGACCCACTTTAGGTCCATATGGACCATAACCACCTTGCACTAGACATGGACAAAAAGACCAGGATTTGAGGTTTTGTTTAGTGTGGTTAAACACTTGTTTAATAATGACTCTTTTGGTTAAAAAAAAAATAGTACAATCTTGATATATAGTTTGACCAAATCCAGATATATTTTCTTTGGAACGGCGAAACTTCTATAAAAATATAGAAAACAGGGCCAACAGAAAACTGTAACCGAAAGTTACAGATATTTGTTTGGGATTTTTAGATTACTTGTAAAGTATTGTTAGACCACCCCTTAACTAGTGACTACTAAAAAGGTTAGGAAAATTAAACTTGGGTAACTTGAACCATTTTCGAAAAATAGATGGTTTGGGTTTTCATATTTTGAAGACTGATTATCTTGGTCTTATTTGTTTTCTATGAGTTAAAACTTATAATTGAAGAGTAAATTGGTTCGATTTAAACACGTAAAAACAAACAAAATTTTAAGTATCTCAAATAGTCAAGTGTCGGACACAATTTGTGCAATTCATTTTGTTTTTAAGCCAAAATAAAACCACACTGACCGATCCTCATCCTTGTAAGTTACGTTAAGTTGACTAACATTTTTTTAAAACTTAAAAGGATTTAATTTTTTTTAAACCAACAGAACCCTTGTAAACTTACAGGACCCTGTTAAATTGTCGATACCTTTCTAACCAACATGCTCATGTAAATTGTAGTTTTCGCTTAGCACGTGGTCTTTAAAAGGTAATAGTAAAAAACAACTGAAAACAAGATTCAAACCTGAGACCTCTCCAAACAGAGAATCAAATGCTCAAGGACAAGGGCTTTGTCGTAGGGCAAGCGGTGCTCAAGGCAGAGGCGAGCAAAGTGGCAAAACATGAGAAAGCCTGCCTGGAGAATCAACATGTGTTTGTCCCGTTTGCGTTTGATACCTTTGGTGGTCTCGCTCCTGACGCTGTGCGACTTTTGAATCGGGTTCAAAAAGTCGTTAATAGTAATTCTTCGTCGCTAAAGGTTTCAAACTTTGTATTTAGTAGAATTGGGTTTTCTATTCAAAAGGGGGTGGCGGCGCAACTTGTTGCTGGACTCAAATTGATTTTTTTAGCCAAACACCTTAAGAGTGTTTTAACATATGGAATCCATCATCGTAACTTTAAACCCGCTAAATACAAAATTATAGCTTAAATCGATTTATTTACACGAAAATAAACGGTCATTGTGATATTAAAACTTACTAATCAAAACAAAATTGTAATTTGTTTTCAACTGGTAAAAGTGACGATTTATAAAGTTTAAAGAATAGGTGTAAAGGCTTATGAGGTGACATTAATTTGCTTTTTGGGTTTTCATGTTAATCTGATCCATTGTTTGTCCGACCAATATGTACTACTTTTGTTCTATCCGAGAGACTTGTCAAAATCAGCTTGATTTTTTTTTTTTAAATCTTATAAAATGAGTAGACATGCGTCATTTTGTTGGTATAAACCTTTGAAGATTTTTTTTCATAATGGTTTTATTTTATCTTTCATTTTGGTTTTATTTTACTTCAAACATCTTATTGACATGTTATTAATGTATGTTTGTGGTTATTTTTTCTTGACTTTGAAGAAAGAAAAAACATTAAATTAGAATTTACATTTTTTTGTAAAAAAAAAAAAAAAAAACTAAGTTGTATGTGTGTCGATTACTATAAAAATACAATTTGGAACAAAACGTAGGAAGTATCCTAGTACGTCGATGCCATCCAATCTATGGATATGTCATGACTCACATGACGAGAATTTTGAATATTGCGTTTGATAGGAATAGAAACGAAGAAATGATACATGTGTCAAATTAGTTGATTATAATGTAAACAAAATCAAAGGGGTATTGTAAACTCACACACTTCACGTACAACACACGATTTTCGTACACACAAAAAGATCTCCTAAATGTTTATTACAATTACGTCAAAATCTTACGGTATGTTGTTTGAATAAGAAATTTGGAATCATGGAAAGTCATGGGAGTGGTATCGGTCAATAATTTGAAAGTTGGGGGTGTTATCATCCAATTGGTGAAAGTTGAGGTTATTTAAATCCAATATCCCTTCGTAATAATTGATGGGAAGAATTTTTGCAAAATCCTCCAACCTACACTATAATCGTCGAGCCCAGGGATGTCAACAAGATGAACCGAACTATTATTATTATTATTATTATTATTATTATTATTATTATTATTATTATTATTATCATTATAGAGTGACAAGTGTCCAATAACCTAAAAAAACCCACTACTCAAAAAAACCCCACTACAAAAAAAAAAAAAAAAAAAACCTTAAACATCCACCACCACCAAAAACCTAACCCCCCCCCCCCCCCCACATCACCCACCCAATATATATATATATATATATATATATAGGGAGGAGATCATGCGAGAACCACCCTTATTGCGAGAACCAATGTGAACACAACCTAAAATAGCTAAACCCCTCCCCCCCCCCAAAGCTAAAATGCTAAAAACTAAACCCCCAAAAAACCTCAAAAAATAAAAAAAAAAAAAAATTAATTTTTTTTAAATATTTTTATGTTCAAATCGCTACTTTTAGTGGCCAAAATTTTTTTTTTTAAAAAAAAAAAAAAAAAAATTTAATTTTTTTTTTTGGCTTCGAAAAGTAGCGATTTTTATATAAAAAATATTAAAAAAAAAAAATTGTGTGATTTTTAGCTATTTTTAGGTATTTTTGGTTGTGTTCACATTGGTTCTCGCAATAAGAGGTGGTTCTCGCATGATCTTCTCCCTATATATATATATTTTGCCGAGGGGGTGGGGGGTTGGGGTTTAAGTTTTTGGGTGCTGGTGGGGGTGGGTGTTTAGTTTTTTTTTTAGGTTTTTTTTTTGGGGGGGGGGGGGGGGGGGGGGGGGTTTGGTTTTTTTAGGTTTTTGGGGGTGGGGGGTTAGTTTTTTTGGTGAGGTATAGTTTTTTTTTTTTTTGCCGCGGGGGGGGGGGGGGGGGGGGGTAGGTTTTTGGGTGGTGGTGGGGTGGGGGTGGGTGTTTAGGTTTTTGGTGGTGATGTAGTGGGTTTAGTTTTAGGTTATTGGACACTTGTCACTCTATAAATCCTTCTTACACTTCTTACAATTAGAAGCCTTTGTAGAATAACTTGACCCATCGAAATAAATGGTTACATTGATGCAATTTTGGGGAAAACACACAAAATTCGGTAAAAAAAAAAAATCAATGAGAGATCTTACTCTTGATTTGATGAATCTATGTACAGATTTCCTCGTGGTTGAAGAATCTCGAAAGATCACCGAAAAGGCATTTGTGAATTTTTCATGAATCATCAGCTAAACAAGGTGACGAGCATGCGAATTAACCCTAACCGCTAACGTACGTATGTTTTTTGAAAAAATATGAGCCTTTGCCTCTTGAATTCACATGTCATAAAAATAATATGATAAAGTTTAAAATAATGTTGATTTGCAAAACTAAACAACACCGTGAGACTTGTTACGGGAAGCCGAGGTTAGGGGTTTTTCTCGTAACCACTCTTCGACATAAGTCTTGTTTGTAGGTGAGTAGATTATAAGTGAGAATGGGGAGTGCAGGATGTTGGAGATTTTCATCTTGATGGAATGTGGTATTTATAGCTAGGACGGTGAGGATTGATTGGGCGAGACGTCACTATCGGAATATCCTTTTGGTACCTCTCTACTGACCATTAGCGGTGGTAGGGAGGGTGTGCGTTTGCGGCTTGCTATTGGCCAGACATTGCTATCGGAATGTCCTTGTGGTCTCCTCTGTGACGATTGCTAATGAAGGCTGCGAGGAATATGAATCTGCGGAACGTGGTTGGTTGGACGTCGCTATCAATTGTACTTCTTGTCTGTCTTGCGATAACCGTTAATGGAGATTCATGGTGCAGTGGTTCGCAGAACATTATTGGCCATACGTCGCTTCAACTGTGTCCTTTTTGTCTCTTTTGCCTTGGCGGATCCGACATGGTGGGTGGGCCCCGCAGATAATTTATCTTGGCCAGTTGTCTGGGTTATGGGTGGAGTTTGGGATTTCCTCAAATCCGCAGGAGTCTAGGCTCATATCTCTTCAATACACATTCATTTCAGACGACGTATAAGTATGATTTACTTTTGTAACAAAGTTGTGATCTTTGTTTGGGAAACAAAAATCAAAGAACCCCCCATGCAATGTTCCTCTATTGACTCAAATGTCTCTAGTTGATGGTACAAGCCTTTTAACTCAGGACGCGATATTGTACGAAAGTTTGATGGTTTTTATGCTAAATATATTATATTTTTGACATGTTTTTTTTTAATTTTAGATTTTAAAATGATAAACCGCTAAAATCGGCCAATCATGCCAACCCCCCATCTGCATTGGGGGATTTTCAAAACTGCAGCTAGCAGTTTTGCCTTAAATTTTCATCATGCCGAACCATATTGTGAACACCCCTATCAAAACTATGTTCACATATACACTATAATTCATTTGATCAATGTGTTACAACGTTGTTAGATCAAGTGCTTGCATCACATTAGCCACAATCATCACTCGTCAGCTCAGGTCAAAACAGCTTGACCACCAATCCAATAGTTCTACAATTAGATATTTGTTCATCGAAGTGGAGAGAGTACACAATATATAACAATATTGTTTTTGGCACATGATCCTGTAGTGCCCCACGTTATAATAAGTTTCACTTATTTAACATTTAAATATACATATACTTATTGTTATTTTATTTATTTGAAATACCATTTCTAATATATTCTCTCATTATAAGAAGTTGATTTTATTTAACCCCCATGACCACCATAAAGTAAATACACAATTGCGTAAGACACTGACTAAAGAATAAAGATTGACGGGTATGGGCTGATCATATTATATGGAGTATGGGCTGTTTTTTGTTTTAGCAAGAAGGCAGCCATATATCTTCTAGTGCTTTCGGTAGCTTTCTCTTTGGGAATTGAAGTGCCTTTAATTTTTACTTTGAGTCATTTTCGTTTCCGTGGTTTTTTCACTTTTATCATTTCAAGCCAATTTTCAAAAATGCACGAGTTTCCTTCCTGACATACTGAAAACGTGCCACTTTAGTCCAAAAATTAAAACCCAGTTAAGTAAGACTAGGGGTGTAAACGAGCCGGGCCGAGCCCGAGCTCGACCAGCCTCGAGCTCGGCTCGTTAGGTTTTTATGAAGCTCGAGCTCGGCTCGGTTTGAGCTTACTTCTTTGAGCTCGGCTCGCGAGTAAAACCCAAAGCTCGAGCTCAGATCGAACTATTTTGAGAACAACCTTAAACGAGCTAAAAGCTCGGCTCAAACTCACTTCAACATCGCTTAAACGAGCCAAAGCTCGGCTCTAGCTCGGCTCATCAATGTTATCATCATTATTAATTTATTAATATATTATATATAAAAAAATTAAAATTTTGTATGGGCTCGTGTAGGCTCGCGAGCCTAAACAAGCTTTGTATTTCAGGCTTGAGCTCGGGTTCGATAACAAAACGAGTTCTATTTCAGGCTCGGGCTCGTTAAGCCTCGGCTCGTTTGAGCTTTTAACCGAGCCGATCATGAGTAACTCTCGAGCCTCTGGGCTTGTTTACACCCCTAAGTCAGACAGGTTAAATGAATGATATTATTGTCAATTCATAAAATAAGGTGAAAATAAAAGATATATGAATTGACAGTAATACCCTTCATTTAACTTGTCTGACTTAACTGTGTTTTAATTTTTGGACTGAAGTGGCACGTTTCCAGTATGTCAGGGAGAAAACTGGTACATTTTTTAAAATTTGATTGAAATGACAAAAGTGAAAAAAACCACAGGGACGAAAATGACAGTTGACTCTTTAAGTTTCTTAGTGGATGTGAGCCGATATCTTCAACAAAAATCTTGCCATAGGTTTTCTCTTAAGCTTGTTTAAAACTTACTTTTTTTTAACCCTATTCGTGTAATATACGAATTGTCATACGTTTTCAAATAACATGTAAAATAATTCGAGTCCCTGATAGATTTTAAAATACTATAATGTTGAAGAAAAAGTTACCGATTATTCTAGTTGTGCGCCGTTCGGCTACACCTATTTGAGTGAAAGCTTGTTCGTGGTATATTAGAGTAAATATAAACACTTCATGTTTATATTATACATTGAAATATTTTCTTTAAACACTTTATGTTTGTATTATACAGACACAGTGACAAAATTTAAAAAGAGCATTCCCGTATGGTGTCCCATTCTTTTCCTCAATTTGAAATTTTAGGGAAAATTGAACAAGTCACTCAAATTCACTCCTACATCAGCACCTTTACCTCCATACCCCAAAACTTTATGAGGTTCCAACACTAAAGGTTAAAAATGTGACGTCAAATTTATGAGTTGGTATCCCTTCACAATCGTATCATTTTTTTAACAATAAATTTAGATCACTGGCGGACCACTGGAAACAGGCTGATGCTTGTTGACCTATACTTAAAATCAGTGTTGTAAGAATCGCTAGTCGGCTGGTGATGTACGGACTAGCATTTAACCGGGATTGATGAATTAGGATTTTTATATGTAATCTTCAGATTTATATATTAACGAATTGGGATTTTTATATGTAATCTTCAGTTTTATATATTAAACGAGATTTATAAGGAAACAACCACATTCTCGCTACACACTTCGCGTGTGTAGTTGACTGGTTGTCACCCTCCATCCACGCAAGTATATAAGTAGCATACTGTCACGACCCCCGACCCGGTTTAACCCGTTTCAGGAGCCGCGGAACAGAAATTCCGTGGTATTTTATTTAATTGAGTTTAACAGCGGAAGTTTATCATCAGGATCTTTTTAAAGCTAAAATTTTCCCGATTATTTTATTTCACAACTCGGGATAAAACCCCGGTAATTTATAATCATATGATTTCACGGAGAAATCTTTATTTTTACAAAACATGTTTCTTTATTTTATATTGAGCCACTTCCTTAAGCTGATAGTGCTTCACGGCACTTTTCCTGGATCACAACAGATTACCTGAAACATGTTTGAAAAAGGTTTTATCAGCGGAAAATACTGGTGAATCATTCTATTTAATTAAAATAACCTGTTTGTTATAATTTACAGTATTAAGGGTGATTACATTGTTTCTATATCAACCAACTACCCACAGTATTTGTCACTCGACCGGATCTGTGACTATGGTCATATCACCATTGGCCACCCGTTTGTCCAATGGCAAAGATTATCAAGTAATGTATACAAAACCCCACATACTGGCTGTAATTTGGTGATTACAAAGACTTAATCCCTGTAATTATAACCTTTGAAAATAAATATGATTTTGAAATCAAATTTGATAAAAAGAGAGTGACTCACATTGTAGATTTAACACGGACAGAGTCTAGTCTACTGATTAGCCTTGTTAACATATTTTAAATAACAATGCACACAAAACTAGGTTAGTAATCAATACAGCATTTACGATAACTCACGAGATCAAACCTCACAACGAATGACAAAGTGCGATACTTAAACATCCATCGAATTAACGACGAATGACAAAGCATAACCCTAATGTGGGCAGCACTTAAACATCCATTGGATAGTTTAATCGATCGGACATTGAATCGTAGCAGCGATCGAGTTATTACCCTGTTTTGTGGCAGCACTTCGTGATTTGTGTGTGTTTTGGGACTGTTTCTACTATAACTCGGAGTATAATTTGAATTTGATTGTCGAATGAACGCATAATTGCATGAAACAGACTCCACTATTTATACTTGAAAATTGGTTCCCCCGCGTGTCGCGGAGGATGTCTCCGTTTCTGTCGCGTGTCGCGGGGCGTACCCCCCTAGTCTAGGGTAGCCTCGTGTCTTGGGTAGCCTTAGTGAGTCGACGTTGCATGTAAATTCGTTTTTGACAGCGTTTTATGTGGATAATCGTAACTAGGGTTTACCCCCCCCTGAGTTTTAGGGGCCCTGATCCTGATTTTGATTGTTCTGAAAATTTCAGGGTTTGTGCATAATCATTTGGGTGTCTTAATTAGGGTTTCCTATTGGACAAATAAATTTAATAATTATGACTTTTGATGAGAGTTGTTACATCCTCCCCACCTTAATAAAAATCTCGTCCTCGAGATTCACTGGAATAAGTATGGATATTTTCGCTTCATTTCAGATTCCAGCTCCCAAGTGTATTCAGCTCCTCTCTTTGAATCCCACTTGACTTTAACTAGCACTAGTCGTTTGTGCTTGAGAAATTTCACCTTTCGATCTTCTATCTGAAGAGGTTTCTCAACAAATTTTAACTTTTCGTTTACCTCTATGTCTTGAAGAGGTACTACCAGAGATTCGTTTGATAGACATTTCTTGAGATTGGATACATGAAATACATCATGTACTCCAGATAACTCTTCTGGTAGTTGTAAACGATAAGCAACTGGTCCTATACGTTGGATCACTCCTTTCCAAGGAGAATGGTCCTACGTATCTTGGACTTAGCTTTCCTTTCTTACCGAATCGAACTACTCCTTTCCAAGGAGAAACTTTCAAAAGTACTTTATCTCCGACTTGAAATTCCAATGGCTTGCGTCGATTATCGTCACAACTCTTTTGACGATCTCGAGCCGTCTTCAGTCTTTCTTTGATTTGTGCGATCTTATCAGTCGTCTCTTGCATAATTTCCGGACCTGATAATTGACTTTCTCCTATTTCTGCCCAACAGACTGGAGTTCTGCACTTTCTTCCATACAAAGCTTCAAATGGAGCAGTTTCAATGCTTGAATGATAACTATTGTTATAGGAGAATTCAATTAAAGGTAAATGATCATCCCAATTTCCACCAAAATCTATTACACATGCTCTGAGCATGTCTTCCAGAGTTTGGATTGTCCTTTCACTTTGCCCGTCTGTTTGGGGATGATATGCAGTACTTAAGTTTAGTCGAGTTCCCATTGCTTTCTGGAAACTTGTCCAAAAATGAGAAGTGAACCGACTATCTCTATCTGATACAATGGAGAGTGGAACTCCATGTAAGGATACTACTTCGTCTACGTACAATTTGGCTAACCTTTCCATATTAAAGGTTTCCTTCATGGGTAGAAAATGAGCTGATTTGGTTAATCGATCTACAATTACCCAAATCGCATCACCCAAATCGCATCATTACCTTTTCTGGTTTTGGGTAACTTAGTAACAAAATCCATTGTTATGAGTTCCCATTTCCATACTGGCATTTCTAATTGTTGTAGTAGACCTGAAGGTTTCTGATGTTCTGCCTTAACTTGTGAACAAGTAAGACACTTAGAATCATATCTAGCTATATCCTTCTTCATGCCTATCCACCAGAAATTATTTCTTAAATCTTGGTACATTTTATTGTTTCCAGGATGTATGGTATACCTAGATTTATGAGCTTCCTCTAAGATCTTATTTCTTAATTTTCCTTGCTTAGGTACCCAAATTCTTCTTTGGTGGAATCTCCAAATTCTATCAGATCCTTGTTCTAATTCTTTTATTCTTCCTTTCATTCCTTCAGTATCATCCTTGATTGATGTTTCTTGAAAATTCTTTAGTTGTTCCATTAAATCTAACTGTAGATTTAATCTGAGAGCACGAACCCGTCGTTGCTTCTCATGATACTTACGACTTAAGGCATCTGCAACTACATTTGCCTTTCCTTCATGATACTGAATATCACAGTCGTAGTCACTTAAGATTTCCATCCATCTCCTTTGCCTCATGTTTAACTCTTTTTGCCCAAATATATATCTTAAACTCTTATGATCTGTATAGATAGTAAATTTACTTCCGTACAGATAATGCCTCAAAATCTTAAGGGCAAAAATTACGGCTCCTAATTCTAATTCATGAGTCGTATAGTTTTCTTCGTGCTTTTTCAATTGTCTTGAAGCATACGCAATTACCTTCTTGCGTTGCATTAACACACATCCTAATCCTAGTTTTGAAGCATCACAATAAACTTCAAAATCTTCAGTGCCTTCTGGTAAAGCTAGGATTGGAGCATTTGTTAATTTCTGCTTCAAGATTCTAAAGGCTTCTTCTTGTTTAGGTCCCCATTCAAACTTAATGGCTTTACATGTTAGCTTAGTTAATGGTACAGCTATCTTGGAAAAATCATTAATGAATCGTCTATAATACCCAGCTAAACCTATAAAACTTCTAATTTCCATTGCGGTTTGCGGAACCCTCCAATTGGTAATTGCCTCTATCTTAGCAGGATCTACATGAATACCTTCATGATTCATCATGTGTCCTAGGAATTGTACTTCTTGTAGCCAAAATTCACACTTCGAGAATTTGGCATAGAGCTTTTCTTTTCTTAACAAAGTTAAGAGTGCATGCAAATGCTCACAATGTTCTGTCTGACTTTTGGAATAAATAAGTATATCGTCTATAAAAACAATTACAAATTTATCCAAATAGGGTTTACAGATTCTATTCATCATGTCCATGAATGCAGCAGGAGCATTCGTTAACCCAAAGGGCATGAATGTAAACTCGTAATGACCATACCTAGTCCTGAAAGCAGTTTTAGGTATGTCTTCCTCTTGTACCTTCAATTGATGGTATCCGGAGCGTAAATCGATCTTAGAAAAATATCTAGCTCCTTGAAGTTGATCGAAAAGATCATCAATCCTAGGTAATGGGTATCGATTCTTAATTGTAATCTTATTCAATTCTCTATAATCAATACACATTCTCATTGAACTATCCTTCTTTTTCACAAACAACACTGGTGCTCCCCACGGGGATGAACTAGGTTGTATGAAACCTTTGCTTAGTAATTCATCTAATTGTGTTTTCAGTTCTAACATTTCGGTAGGAGCTAACCGATAAGGTGCCTTAGCTATCGGTGTAGTTCCAGGAGTTAGATGAATCCTAAATTCCACTTCCCTATCTGGTGGTAATCCTGGTAACTCTTCTGGGAATATATCTGAATATTCTGAGACTACAGGAATCTCCTTAAGTTCTTTACCCTTAGTACTAATGATTACTGAAATCATATATACTATTCCTTGTTTTCGTTCATAACTAGCAACTTTCATTACTGATATGAATTTCATGGGTTTACGCGGTTTATCTCCTGTAATCATGATTACTTCTCCAGTAGGTGCCTGGATTTCTATAGAGTTCTTATCACAATGAATTTGAGCATGGTTGGCTACTAACCAATCCATTCCTAACATGACATCGAATTCAGCTAATTTCATAGGCAATAGGTTTGCAGAGAATTTATGACCTGAAAGTTCTATATTTTCTTTTTGCAAAACCTGATCTATTTTAACTGAATTCCCATCTGCCGTTTCAACTGTAAAAATCTGCCTAAGTTGGGTCAAAGGTAAGTTAAGAGCTTGGCAGAATAAAGTATTTATAAAACTTTGGTTTACACCAGAGTCAAATAATACTTTTGCGTAAACGTTGTGGACTAGGAACGTACCAGCTATCACATCTGGAATGAGTTCTGCTTCTTGAGTGGTCAGCTGGAATGCTCTGACATTTTTCTTAGTAACTCCATCGGCCGGCTTGGGTTTGTTGTCTGCTGGTTTGATCAATTTAGGACATTCTGTTTTGAAATGCCCATTCTTTCCACAGTTATAGCAGATCCTTGTTTTCCTTCTGCAGTCTTCTTCATGATGTCCTATGGCTTTGCAAAAGTTGCAGGTCACATTACATCTTCCATAATGTTTCTTTTTGCAATTCCTGCAGAAAGGCGGATTTGAGGATTGCCATGTTCCTCTTTTCTTGAAGTTACTACTCTTATTACCCCCCCCCTCCGAAATCCTTGGGAAATTTTCTGAGCTAGTTCCTTCTTCTTGTTTTCATCCCTTGTGTGTACCAGTTCGTCAGTGAGGGTATTAGCTAATTCTACCGCATCGTCAATAGTGCGAGGTCTCGCAGCTTTAACGATATTACGAATTTCACTAATTAATCCCCAAATATAACGAGAAATGAGTACCGGCTCTGGCGAAGCCAGCGTTGGTACCACTCTAGCATATTCGAAGAATGTCGAAGTATATCCTTGACAGTCCACATTCACCATCCGATGGTTTAGGAATTTATTTGCCATTTGATCTTTTTCATACTCGGGACATAATTTTCTTTCTACAAGATTCTTAAATTCTTCCCAGTTCATGGCATATGCCTCGATCCTTCTTTTAGCTTGTAACACCGTGTTCCACCATTCTAGCGCCCCTTCTTTAAAAAGATTTGACGCATACATAACTTGATCTTCCTCAGCACATTTACTTATAGTGATCACTGCCTCCGTTTTCTCTAACCAACGCAGTGCTGCAATAGCCCCTTCATTACCTGCAAACTCAGCTGGTTTACAGGCAAGGAATTCTTTGTAAGTGCAACCAGGCGTTGCAGCTTTCATTTTCTTGAAAATTGGGGCTTGCAGATCATTATTGTTATTAACATGATTACCGCCTCCGTTTATACTATTACTAAAGTTGTCGCCTTGTGTACGTTTACTAGGAATGATTGATTGAGGTTTAATAGGTTTCTGAACAGCAGCCACGATTGCTGGAATAGCATTGGCTATTCCTTGTGCAACGATATCCTCTATATCTTGCCTATTTAACAATTGCTCTTCCTGATTTTGCTCAGATTGATTTACTTCATTTACTGGTTCATTACTAATGTTTGCCATCTGATAATTAATTTATAGATAAATAATTAGTATAGAATAAGAAACAATCCAATATAACAATTAATTGCACATAATCACATAAACAAATATACAACCAAAATTGTAAATTTTCTAAATTTTCATTTATATATTATGCTTCCATATACAACCGTTTTATTGTTTATTTCACACATACTGATTTTCATTAATATTACTGTTATTATACAAACACAGACTCATAACCCATTTCTCCCTCATCAACTTGCATTTTTAATAACGATGTTCCCTCTCGTCATATTTCCATGAGATTTGTCCTCCTATCTCTCGGATCCTATTCCCAGCATCCATCAGCTCTTCACCAAAATGGCGAAGTTCAGCCATATTCTCATTACTCATCGGTGGATTTGGTAAAGGTTCGGGATCGAACTGAGGGAAAAACGTATAGGGACTGTTGATAAGGTTTTGGAATTGCCAATCATTAGTCCACCACTCATCCATTCCTAAAGGTTGAGTGTGGATTATTGGTTCTGGGATTGCTGGTTCCAGATTTATAGGGAGTTGATTTTCGATAGGATTAGAGTAAAAATTATTATTATTGACAGGCTTAATAGTATCACAGCTTGTCAATATAAAATCTAACTCCTCCTGAAATGTCATTTCTTGAGTTGGCTTAGAGCTTTCTCCAATTTCTATCTTTGTTTGTCTAGAACCTTTTCCAACCTCCATTTCTATTTGCTTAGAATATTCCTCAAACTGTATTCCCATTTGCCTAGAATCTTCCTTGACTTCAGTCTCCAATTCCTGCTGTCTAGAACTTTCCCCGGTTTCAATTTCTTTTCCTTTTTCTAAGGGATTGTTTATTTTAGGAAGTCTCTTAGCTGGCTTTTTCTTATGTATACGCCTCCCCCATACGAATCTCTTTCTTTTCTTAGGTTTTGGCTTTTCCAGAGGTGGAGCGTTGAATTCTATAGGTTGTTCCAATTCAGCAAAGTACCCAGTAAACTCTTGAGAGACTTCTATGTTTACATGGTAGAGGTTGAGATTCTCTAGGGCTCCAGATAACTCATTCATGCTGTTTAAAATAATAAATTAAAATTTTATAGCAAATTTTACAAATAACCCTCAAATATTATTGCATACTCTGTGACTAATTTAATACAAAGGAAAATTAACAATTAAACATACTAGTTTTATTGTAATTTTATTTATTTACTAGATGATATTTCTGGTTTGTAAGTGATAAAGTTGCTAATACGGAGTCAGGGTATTCTAAAGATTAGCATTTACTGCTACTGTGGCTAGCATATAAAGATCCGCCCATTTTTCATCTAACTTGTCTTACCATGGTGATTTACTGATTAATTCCTGGGTTTCCTGTTTAACTTTCTTTTCTCGGAATTTCTTTAATTTCTCCTGACTTTTAATTAAAATTCTTTTATCAGGAGAAAGTGGTTCCTCGTATTGGGCTTTTCGAACAAATATTCCTTCTTCAGGAGTTTGGGATGAACTTCCCTTCTCATTTGATGACCTATCTAATTTAAGATAGATGTTTGAAAGCTTTTGTTTACCCATACTGTAACTAACAAATAGTCAGTTAATAAAACACATAATCACATAATAGTAATCAGGAAAAATTAAGTATTTCTAAATACTTAATTAGCTTAACTCAGTGGCTCTGATACCACCTTTTTCTGTCACGACCCCCGACCCGGTTTAACCCGTTTTAGGAGCCGCAGAACAGAAATCCCGTGGTATTTTATTTAATTGAGTTTAACAACGGAAGTTTATCATCAGGATCTTTTTAAAGCTAAAATTTTCCCGATTATTTTATTTCACAACTCGGGATAAAACCCCGGTAATTTATAATCATATGATTTCACGGAGAAATCTTTATTTTTACAAAACATGTTTCTTTATTTTATATTGAGCCACTTCCTTAAGCTGATAGTGCTTCACGACACTTTTCCTGGATCACAACAGATTACCTGAAACATGTTTGAAAAATGTTTTATCAGCGTAAATACTGGTGAATCATTCTATTTAATTAAAATAACCTGTTTGTTATAATTTACAGTATTAAGGGTGATTACATTGTTTCTATATCAACCAACTACCACAGTATTTGTCACTCGACCGGATCTGTGACTATGGTCATATCACCATTGGCCACCCGTTTGTCCAACGGCAAAGATTATCAAGTAATGTATACAAAACCCCACATACTGGCTGTAATTTGGTGATTACAAAGACTTAATCCCTGTAATTATAACCTTTGAAAATAAATATGATTTTGAAATCAAATTTGATAAAAAGAGAATGGCTCACATTGCAGATTTAACACGGACAGAGTCTAGTCTACTGATTAGCCTTGTTAACCTATTTTAAATAACAATGCACACAAAACTAGGTTAGTAATCAATACAGCATTTACGATAACTCACGAGATCAAACCTCACAACGAATGACAAAGTGCGATACTTAAACATCCATCGAAACGACGAATGACAAAGCATAACCCTAATGTGGGCAGCACTTAAACATCCATTGGATAGTTTAATCGATCGGACATTGAATCGTAGCAGCGATCGAGTTATTACCTTGTTTTGTGGCAGCACTTCGTGATTTGTGTGTGTTTTGGGACTGTTTCTACTATAACTCGGAGTATAATTTGAATTTGATTGTCGAACGAACGCATAATTGCATGAAACAGACTCCACTATTTATACTTGAAAATTGGTTCCCCCGCGTGTTGCGGAGGATGTCTCCGTTTCTGTCGCGTGTCGCGGGGCGTACCCCCTAGTCTAGGGTAGCCTCGTGTCTTGGGTAGCCTTAGTGAGTCGACGTTGCATGTAAATTCGTTTTTGACAGCGTTTTATGTGGATAATCGTAACTAGGGTTTACCCCCCCCCCCCCGAGTTTTAGGGGCCCTGATCCTGATTCTGATTGTTCTGAAAATTTCAGGGTTTGTGCATAATCATTTGGGTGTCTTAATTAGGGTTTCCTATTGGACAAATAAATTTAATAATTATGACTTTTGATGAGAGTTGTTACACATACATTTTTTGTTTTAGAACATTTAAATTTATGTTCTATTTAAAAAAAATTATCTTAGTTAAAAATCAAAATAAATATCTACAAATAAAAACATGTCTACAAGAACACGTTAACAAATACATGCAAGCATTCACAAATGAGGCTTTTAATGGTTAAGAGCTCTTACTGGTTTAGCACTTAATGGTTCAGACTGTTTGTTTCGTGAGCAAATATCTGAATGGTTCAGGCATTTGCCTTTTAATGGTTAACCATTATACTGAGTCTGAATAGTTAAGACCTCTAATCTAAATTGGTTAGACATTTGCCTCTGAACGGTTAAGCATTATACTGCCTCTTAATGGTTCAGACCTTTTAGTGGTTCAACACTTAATGATTCACACCTCTTAGTAGTTCAGCACTTAATCATTCAGAAGTTTCCAAACAACCACTAACTTTTGTTTTTAAGTGTATAGCCGTAGTCAATGATCCATTCTGAATCCATTTCATGGGTTTTCTTCAAAATATGCTGTTATTTTTAGTAGTTGTTTAAACTGAAAATAATAATAAACTTGATGAAGCAACGGTTAACCAGGGGGTTAGTTCACGGGTCGAGCTTCGTCAAGTAGGGCTAATCCCTTTTTTCCTCGATCAATGGCCGGGTCGTCCTCTAATCCGTCTCCTGCACAAGGAAACACACTGTGACTCGTAACAAGGAGGATGGGGTGAGGGTTGCTCCTTGTTACCACTCTCCGACTTGAGAATAAGTATTTGCTTGCGAGCAAGATAAATATTTATGTAGTATGTGTGAGAGAGCAGATTAGCGTTACCTCAAACCTGGTTCGGGATGGGTATTTATAGCCGAATAGTGAAGGAGAAGGGCCCAAAGGGCCGCTAGGTGGGCCTAGGACCTGACTGACAACGCGTAGCCTTTTGTAGCTGTGTCAGGAGCACAGGTCACGGAAGCGTTGGGCGCATCCGGAGGTGTTGCCACGTCCTGCTGGTGTTGTCAGTCTGTCTACCAGCTTTTATGCATGTGGGCTGGGCAGCTGCGCATTGAGCGGTCAACTGACCGCTGCTGTCATTGCCTTGGCAAACCACTTGCTGGTTAATTTGGTCACTGAAGTCAAAGAGTCAGTTTCACTTGTCTTTGACAATAGGATGCGGTTTGGACCGCATCGCTATGTGCGGTAACCGCAGTGATTACCGCAAGCCTCGTACGTTGACGAAAACATTCATTTTCATACACAAGGTGAGTCTTCTCATCTTTCCTCGAGTGGGAAAGCAAACCGTGTTCGCACGTGCCCGCACGAACGCGGGTGAGTCCTTGCCGATAGGGGTAATGAACCGGGTGATGGTCACTCGCACCCAAGCCTGATGCAAGTTTTAGAACCATACCCCTTCAAAACAAGTTTAGAATTGAAGTTAAAAATATATGACGTAATTTGTCTAGACAACTAAAAAATATTATATTTGAAAACAATTGAGTTATTATGATTGTACATTTGTATGGATGTGATGTAGGTTAATTTATCCATTCAATGATTGATGATTATAAGAACAAGAAGAACGTGCGGGTGGGGCTGTTGACGGCGAACGTTACAACGTGTTGTGTGGTCATGTGTTGGCACGTGCGTGACTGACAACTTAACAACCAAAGTATGTGGTGTTGCCCATGTGACTCCTCCACCAAATAGGAAGAAGCCACGACGCATTTTATCCTTCATTTATTACTTGTGGGCCCATCTCAAATCCTCCTAAATATGCATGCAAAACACCACAAAATGCCTACGTGTGTTAAAGACAGACAGATTGAATGCTACGTGTTATTTAATGATACAACTAGTTATAAACAGACTAAAATGAACCCTTTAGTTGAATTTTTCAAAAATTCTGAAGTACCTCCGCATAGTGGTATCAGAGCCATGTGCTCTTTTTTTTTTAAGAAGAGGGGATTAGTTCCTGTTTCCTTAAAAATAAAAATTTAAGAAGTTTTCTTAAAAAAAAAATTTAAAAAAGAATTTTAAAAATTCGTTTGAAGATTCGAAAGAATCAAATGAACAAGAAGTAACTGAAGTTTTAAACTTTAGTGAAAACGAAAAAGGTTTTGTATCAGATTACATGATTAATTCTGATCAACTAACAAAAATTAGTAAGCTTAAATTTGAGCTTGACACTAAACAGGTTTTTAATCAACCAAAAACTTTAAAAAGTTTAGTTTCTAGAGCCTTTTCTAGAAAAAATAAAATATTTTATTGTTTTAACACTGAAAAACTTTCAGTTGACATAAAAAATACAGCATGTGAAGTTTATTTGTCACTCTTAACAAATGGTGAAATAGCAAAAAAGCTTTTGCACATTAAACCAGAGTTGAGAAAATCTCTCAATATGGTACACATAGGAGCGGTTAAAATCCTCCTTAAAGCTCAGTTTAGAGATGGAATTAATTTTCCTATAAAAATGGCACTCGTTGATAATAGAATTATCAATAGGCAAGATGCTCTTCTTGGAGCAATTCAAGGAAATTTAGCTTATGGTAAATTTATGTTTACTGTCTATCCTAAATTTGCTTTACATCAAGATTCAAAAGATTTCGATAAAACTTTAAGTTTCATACACCAGTGCGAAAGAACTGATCTTATGGAACCAGGTAATAAAGTGTTTACGATTAATTATTTAATCTCTTATGCTTTAACCAACGGTACTCATTCAATCGAGTATAAGGAAAATGAAAATATAACTCTTGAAGATATATTTTCTGAAATTGGAATTGTTGAAGGCAACAAATTCGCTGAGCCATCACAATTACAAGAAAATTGGGCAATTGATATTGCACGAAATAAACAGGTTTTAGTATCAAAACCCAGACACAGTTATGCTGGAAACTCTTTACAAATAGGAGATTCAAGTAATACTGAACAATTAATTCGTTCTATGTCAGAACGAATAGATAGATATGGTAGAATTTTAAAAGAAGTTATTGGAGAATAATGTCTTCAAAACCAATTTTAGATTATTTACAATATCTTGATCAACAAATCACCTATGAAGAGGAGGATATACAAATTTGGTTTATTAGAATAAATCAAATTAAAGAAAATTTTATATTAAATCATAAAACAAAATCTCTTAATATTAAAAATATTAAGAAAAACATTTTTGCTTCTAAGCAAAAAATTATTGAGCTTAGAGCTAAAAAAGCAATTATATCTGTAACATGACTACTCTTTTAAAATTAGAGGAACTTGTTAAAGATTTAATAAAAAAGTTGGATAGTCTATGTCTATCTACCAACGAAAATCTTGAGGCAACTGCCGCAAAAATCATCAAAGATGTTTCAGACAAAATTGATGAAAAAATGGATTCAAAAACTCTTATGCCCGAAAGGCAAAAAGAAAAAATTGATGATGAAAAATGCTTTCAAAAGTATTCATTTCCAAACTTCAACGTTGGTGTCACACCCCAACCGATGGCGGAATCATCGGGGCGCGGCACTGAGCGAAACAGATTGTCCAGAAGTTTCCATAACAACTATCATTACCATTCAATTTAAGATAACATGTCCCATACCATGTCTCAAATAGTAAACAAGTTATTACAGACAAAAACTAAACAAATATTCTGTTCCGACAACTCAGATTTAGACATAACAATTTATTCGTTGGTTTCTAGGACTCATTCCTAGCTTGGATTTCATCACAGCCCGAGAAGTATATAAGCAACCTAAGCACCTGTCACATACGTTAAAATAAAGTCAATACATAAAATGTAAAGGTGAGCATATAAGTTTGATAATAGCATATAGAGTTCGAATTCGTTTACGCATAACCAGCACGTACACATAGAGAAATGAAGCACGTTAGTTATCGACATAGATCCATCGATACCAATGACTGCGGTTTGACTGCCCGAGGCAGTTCGCAATACACGATTACCACTGTAATCCATGCAAGTAAAAGATCCTTAACAACCCCCGTGAACACGGGTGCTGAGTCCAAACTATAGTACTATCGTTGCTAAGGCAGGTAGACAGCATTCCATGTGTAAACATAACAAACAAGCATTCATAAGCCACGTATAACATGCATTAATGGTTAAGCGTTAAAATATCTTGAGTAGTGTGATAGTTGCAGTTTGAATAGTTGTAACGTATGTAACACCCAAAAGTGCTAAAGCAAAAAGGGTTCGAGTATACTCACAGTGATATGGATTGAAGGGAGCGCTTTACAGCGAGTACGATTAGCCTGAATAGATTCGATAACGTAACGATAAGTGACGCGTAAAACAGTACAAGTGAGAGTGGGTAGGATGACGGATCGTGCGGATCGGTTATCCGTGAATAGAAGTCATCCGTGCGCATGACCTATCCGTACGGATGGTGATGCGTGCGGATGGTGATGCGTGCGAACGGTGTTCCATCCGGATAGGTCATCCGTGCGTGTGACTGTCCGTGCGGGTGGCAACCCATGCGGACTAGTTATACGTGCGGACGACTTACCCGTACGGTTAGATTGCTTGCGTGGATAAATGTCCAAGTGGATTGTTTCTTCCTAAGATGTGTTTGTGTATGATGGCTTGTGCTTTGAAGTTTTCGTTGTAGCATTTCGAAAACACCAAAGTGTTTCTACTTTTCAAGCCGGCCGCGCGGACGGTGGTCCGTGCGTATGGTAGTCCGTGCGGGCAGCCTGTGCGCGCGGGCAGAGACAATCCGTCCGGATAGCCTGTCCGTGCGTACGGCTTGGCCGTGCGGATGAAGTTTGTTTGATTTTCATTTTAAGGCCTTAGTATCTCATGATCCGAAGAGTAATCCATTCAGAGGTCGTCCGTTTGGATTGCTCGTTCGTCGATACTCAAACCTTTGTTTGGAAAGTGGGTCCCAAGGGTAGTCCGTGCGGATGACAACCCGTGCGTATGACCCGTACGTGCGTATGGGCTGTACGTGCGTATGGCTCGTCCGTGCGGACAGCTAGTCCGTGCGGATAGCTTGTCCGTGCGGACAACTGGTCTGGTTGTCCCGTTCGTCTACACTTGGTTTCTGTTGTCGTTTATCGAGACGTTCTGATCACGTGGCAACCACTTGGAGTTGTGTTCCTACCCGCGTGACTAGGCCGGTCAGGAACCACCCTAACTCGTCCTGTCGGCGACTTAGAACGGTCGTCCCGGTTAACCCCGAAATCAGTTGTCTATGGGTAGGAATCCAGATCTAGAACTAGGGCGTCACTATTGACGAGTAGAACACTAGGACCGATCGGATTCGTACCGGTTTTAAGGGTAAAAGAAGGAGAGAACTTAGGTTTATTTCTTTCAACCCTTTTATCCTTAGAAAAGTTTAGATCTAAGTGAAATTATTGTAAAAACTTGTAGAAATCGTTTAGATCTGTGGCATTCTTGGTGGAATGAGGCCAAGCATGAAGTTCTTATGAACTTCATGATGACGTCACCCGTGAATACCTCAAATCCGGATGATTTCATGGTTAAAATCGAAGATTCGAAAGATAGAAGTGTGTAGAATCGTGTAGTGATTAAAGATGTACAAGAATTAGTGCAAGATCTTACCTGGCTTAAGAGAAATCTGAGAAAAGGTGAAGAATGCGTGTGGTTCGGACGTCACTTGCCAAAAGTGGAAAAAGTGGAAAGTGACCCGTGTATTTATAGGATGCCAAAAAGGGAAAGGGTGAGCCGTGCGCATGGCACGCACCCGGGTAGGTTATCCGCGCGGACTGGCCATCCGTGCGGACTGGCAATCCGTGCGGATTGCCCATCCGTGCGGGTTGGCCATCCGTGCGGATGCCACCTCCTTGGGTGAGCTCGATGCGATGGTGATTCGGCTCTGATTGCGAGCTGTTCGATAGGGTTTCCTAATCTAAATTACGTTCAGTCCCAACTACTTCTTATAGGGTTCGACTCGGAATTCGGGTTCGGGTTCGTTTAGATTCGAGTTAGACTTCGAGTTCGATTGAGTTCGCTTGATTATCCCAACATAAAATGACATAAAATAAACATGCACAAGTAACACGTAAGGCACACACACACGTATAACTGACAAGTAAAATATGTAGTTCGAGTTACGATTTGATGTCGATTTGATTAACATAGCTTGATTAACTTTATCGCATTGTTACTTCCTATCGTTTACAGTCGTAGGTCGATTGAAATACGGTGGGTATGATTCGATTATTGCAATGTACGACATTTACTCCACATAATCTAAATATCATACAAACAATTCTACTAGTCACGTCGCGCGAAAGCGGTCGTTGACTTTGACCTTCACTTTGACTTTCACTCGTGAAAATACGGGGTGTTACAGCCTCCCCTTGTTTAGGAAATTTCGTCCCGAAATTAAGCCGAAAGCTGTAACTAGTTCGTGAATCACGTGTGAGAGTCCTTCGTTTGGAGCATTGAGAATCGTTAAATTAACCAGGATTTTACGGTTAAATTTCGCTCATTTTTGGATATGATAAGCGAAAGTACCGGATTTAAAAGCCTACAAAGTTTCATTTTCAAAACCTTTTTCTTTTTCTTTCAAAACCTTGATTATTGTAGGTTCTGATTTGAATTCGCTTTGATTGCGATCCGACTCGTACGACGTGCGGAATCCGTGAACGATCGTGACTAAACACACAAAAACGTACAAAAGACGTGATTCAATTTAACAATCTGATGATTACAAGCTCCGAAGATCACGTGAGAGACTTTCTCTATCTAGACTCTCTCTATCTGAGAGTATCTCTCTAATATAGTCGGTGATCCTATTGGTTGATATGAAATCGTACAAACACCTGAATCACGATGTCACTTTCTCTCTCTAGTTTCTCTTTCTAACCTCGAAAGCTCCAATCTAGAAGTGTGGCAAAAGTCTCTAACTAAGCCCTAACTCCTCTATTTATAGGCAAAGGATTATAAGGGATTTCTCCTTATTTACAAGTATGCCACCTTGCCTTTCTTAACCGGACATTACTCCTTCGTTAAATAGCTGTGGATACTTTGCCTTCATGTCGCTTTCGAGTTCCCATGTGAACTCCGC
This sequence comes from Helianthus tuberosus, assembly GCA_030545235.1. Lineage (NCBI taxonomy): Eukaryota > Viridiplantae > Streptophyta > Magnoliopsida > Asterales > Asteraceae > Helianthus > Helianthus tuberosus. The sequence continues at coordinate 180,575,402 of CM060366.1, forward strand.
GCCTTGTTTGCCTTCCCACCGGACTTTCACAATAGGAATGCGTGAGCGCCTGAGTTCTTTGGTTTGGCGATCCATGATTTCGACAGGCTTTTCCACGAAGTGTAATGTTTCGTTCACTCATAAATCATCTGGAGGAACATGTACGTCCGGTTCGTAGATGGTCTTTCGGAGGTTTGACACGTGGAAGATCGGATGGACATTGTTAAGTTCTTCCGGTAATTCGAGTCTGTAGGCGACTTTTCCGATCCTTTCCAGAATCTTAAAAGGTCCCACATATCGAGGCGCAAGTTTCCCCTTTTTTCCGAATCGGACTACACCCTTCCAAGGTGATACCTTTAGGAGTACGTAGTCACCAACGCCATACTCACGGTGCTTGCGCTTTTTATCGGCGAGAAGCTTCTGTCTATCTCGAGCCTTCGCTAGATTGTCCCGAATTTGGAAAATTTTGTCTGTCGTTTCTTGTAGCAGCTCCGGACCGGTTAGTTGCGAGTGACCGATCTCGTGCCACACAATAGGCGATCGACATCTTCTTCCGTATAAGGCCTCGAAAGGTGCCATCTGGATGCTAGCCTGGTAGCTGTTGTTGTACGAGAATTCGACTAACGGAAGGTGTCTATCCCAACTACCACCGAAGTCTAGAACACACGAACGGAGCATGTCTTCAAGCGTACGAATCGTTCTTTCAGTCTGACCGTCGGTTTGCGGGTGGAACGCAGTACTTAGATTAAGCGTTGTACCGAGTGCCGTTTGAAACGTTCCCCACAACCGTGAAGTGAATCGAGCATCACGATCAGAGATGATATCACGAGGCGTCCCATGTCGACAAATGATCTCGTCGGTGTAGATTCGGGCTAATCGTTCCACCTTGTAGTCTTCTCGTATCGGCAGAAAGTGGGCTGATTTGGTCAAACGGTCAATAACAACCCAAATGCTGTCGTGACCTGATGACGTGGTTGGAAGCTTGGTTACGAAATCCATAGCTATGCTCTCCCACTTCCACATGGGGATTGGAGGTTGTTCGAGCAAGCCAGAGGGTCGTTGATGTTCAGCCTTGACTCTAGCACAGGTTAGGCATTTTCCGACATAGAGAGCGATATCTCGTTTCATGCCCGGCCACCAGTACCTATATCGTAGGTCATGGTACATTTTGTCGGCTCCAGGGTGAATAGAGTATCGGGATTTGTGGGCTTCGTCCATGATGATCTGTCGCAGGTTAGTTCGCTTGGGAATCCAGATTTTGTCTAAGAAGTGGAATATCCTGTTTGATTTGCTCACAAGTTGGGCTCCATCGTGGTAGATTCTTTCTTTCTTCAAGGTGCGCTCGTTGAAACATGCATGCTGGGCGTCGCGAATGAGAGCTTCGAGATTGTGCTGGGCTTGAACATTTCGGGTGCTAAGCAAATAACTCCGTCTGCTAAGCGCGTCGGCAACAACATTTGCTTTGCCTGGGTGATAACGAATCTCGCAGTCGTAGTCGTTGAGAAGCTCTACCCATCGGCGTTGACGCATATTTAGTTCCCTCTGATTAAAGATGTGTTGTAGGCTCTTATGATAGGTGAAGATCGTACACTTGGTACCATACAGGTAGTGTCGCCAAATCTTTAATGCAAAAACAACTGCGCCTAGCTCGAGATCGTGGGTTGTATAGTTCTTCTCGTGGATTTTGAGCTGACGAGATGCGTAAGCAATAACCTTGTCTCGTTGCATTAAGACACAACCGAGACCAAGGTTAGAAGCATCACAGTAGACAATGAAATTATCGTTTCCGTCGGGTAGCGTGAGAACAGGAGCATTGCAAAGCATGTACTTGAGGGTTCGAAAGGCAGACTCTTGTTTGGTTCCCCAGAAGAAGGGCTGGTCCTTATGAGTGAGAGAGGTGAGTGGTACAGCGATCTTCGAGAATCCTTCGATGAATCGTCGATAATAGCCCGCTAGCCCGAGAAAGGAGCGGACTTCCGTCGGGTTCTTAGGCGTAACCCAGCTCTTAACAGCTTCTATCTTCGCTGGATCGACGTGAATACCCTGACTATTTACGATGTGACCCAGGAACTGAACTTCCTCCAGCCAAAACTCGCACTTGGAGAATTTGGCGTAGAGTTGGTTCCCCTGGAGTAACTCGAGAACCAAACGTAGATGCTGCGCATGTTCGGCTCTCGTTTTGGAATAGATCAAGACATCGTCGATGAACACGATGACGAAACGGTCAAGATACGGTTTACACACTCGATTCATCAGATCCATGAAAACTGCTGGTGCATTGGTTAGGCCAAAAGGCATGACAACGAATTCATAATGGCCGTAACGAGTGCGAAACGCGGTTTTGGGTATATCTTCTTCTTGTATACGCAGCTGATGGTATCCTGAACGTAGGTCAATCTTCGAGAAACACGTAGCACCTTGCAGCTGATCAAACAAATCGTCGATTCGAGGTAGGGGATAGCGGTTCTTGATAGTCAACTTATTCAATTCCCGGTAGTCGATGCACATCCGGAACGACCCGTCCTTCTTTTTAACGAAAAGAACTGGCGCGCCCCAAGGAGAGGTGCTCGGGCGAATAAAGCCTTTTTCAAGTAACTCCTGGAGTTGGGTTGAGAGTTCGCGCATTTCGGACGGCGCAAGTCGATAAGGAGCTCTGGCGATAGGATTTGCTCCAGGAATAAGGTCAATGCGGAAATCGATATCACGCTTCGGAGGTAGTCCGGGAAGATCCTCTGGAAAGACTCGAGGAAATTCTCGAACCACTGGAACGTCCTTCACTTTCTTCTTCTCTTTCTTTTCCTTCTCCGCTGCTACGACATGAGCCAAGAAAGCCCTGTATTCCTTACGGAGATACTTGCTGGCTTGTAGGCATGATATAAGCTTGAGACCCTTTGAAGTAGTATCACCATAAACGCACAATGAATCACCGTTTGCGAGCGAAAAACGAATCATTTTATCGAAGCACACCACTTCGGCATGGTTTTCGCGAAGAAAGTCCATGCCTACTATGACATCAAAGCTTCCTAGTTGCATTGGAATGAGATCGACTGAGAAGGTGTGATTGTTGAGTTCGAGAGTGCAATCACGAATAACAGAGTTTACAGCGATGGTTCTTCCGGTAGCGACTTCAACATCGAATGCAGAGGAGAGTCGGGAACGTTTACGACTAAGGAGTTTCTCGAATTCAAGTGACACAAAGCAATTATCGGCTCCAGTATCAAACAAGCATGAAGCATAAATACCATTCACAAGGAACGTACCATTGACCACGTTGTTGTCGGCCTGGGCTTGACGCACGTTGAGATTGAAAGTTCTGGCACGTGCGGCCTGTTGCTGCTGCTGTTGCTGTTGCTGTGGTTGCTGCTGTGGCTGCTGGGGTTCTTGTTTCACCACCCTGTTTGGGCAGATGTTGGCGAAATGATTCGGGTCGCCACACGTGAAGCATGCTCTGGCTTTGACTGCGGGTGCCGGAGGAGCTTGTTGACCCTGTGGGGCAGCGAGTAAAGCTTGATTGGCAGGAGCTTGACGAATACGGCAATTGGCAGTAAAGTGACCGTAGACGTTGCAATGAGCACAGAAGCGGCATTGAATAGCAGTCGGGTGATGATAGGTGCAAGTAGGGCAGAGTGGGTGTGGCCCAGTGTATGCACGCTTTGCAGGCGGTGCATTGGCCACAGGCGCCACTACTTGACGCTGTTGAGCAGGTACAGCTTGGATCGGTGCAGCAGTAATCGCACAGTTTTTGTTGGTGGAGTTGTTCTTTCTCTTGTTCTTTCTCTTGTTGCTTGATGACGTGGGCTCAGCAGTGGGCGTAGCAGTAGTGGCTTGATGCAGATGCTTGGAGGTCTTATCCCACATCCCAGCCTTGACCCTTTTGTCATTGATCTCAGCGGCTAGTAGATAGGTTTCTTCGATCGTGGTAGTCTTAGCCGCTTGTACGAAATCAGCAACGCAGTCGGGTAGGGCTCGGATGTACTTTTTGATGGTCATCTCAGGGGTCTTGACCTGGTCAGGACAGATAATGCTGAGCTGTTTGAAGCGTGCTGTGAGACCAGCGTTGTCTCCATCCTTCTGATGTATGTGCCAGAATTCATCTTCAAGCTTTTGACGCTCGTGAGGAGGGCAGAATTCCTCTAGCATGACTTCCTTGAGTTCATCCCACGACAAACCATAAGCTGCATCATTCCCTCGCTTGTTCCTCTCGGCCGTCCACCAGTCCAAAGCACGAGACTGAAAGACGCCGGTAGCGTTCAGAGTTCGAAGGTCATCAGGGCAACGACTTTGTCGCAGAGTAACCTCGATAGAGTCAAACCAGTGGAATAGAGCAGCAGGACCTCCTTCGCCGGTGAATTCTTTCGGCCCACATGACTTGAATTGTTTGAAACTGAAAGGTCTCGCGGTAGCTTTAGGACCTTCAGTCCTCGATTCCTCGGATGATTTGCTGGCATTCTCGCAGACATCGCTCACAGCCTTTGCTACTGCTTTCGCGACGATGGAAGCAAGGCGTCTGTCCCTCTTTTCCTGACGAGAGAGTTGATGACGGGATCCAGACGACATTGTCTGCAATAGACATCGCCATGGAACTCAACATATGTATTCGAATCTCACCTCACACGTCAAGGACTACTAAAGCTCAGTAACACGTACCATGTAACGCATATAGTCACAATTTCACAGAATCGCACAAAACCATGTAGACATATAGTGCACATAATCACGGTATCACATAAGCACAATCGGCAAGAACACATAAACTTAGTCACTAAAAGCACCTACGAGCGTACAAGGCATTCCAACTGCTCCTATTGTCGATTCGCTAGCGACGAGTTGTGTGGGTTTTGTGTCTTAGCAGAAGCAATAGTGTTGGGTCGAAACCAATAGTATCTCAAAATGTTAACAAATAACAGAAAATACATTAAAATTTTTCATAAAGATCGATAAATCGGAGGTAGATTGTCTGCGGCTAATAGACTGCGACTAACCAAAGTGGTTCGACTATTCACAAGGATCCTGCACAACGACCTCCAGGACTATGCCTTTGCCTCGATTCTTGGGCGCTGGCGCAATTCCCATTGGTTAGGTTGCGTCTTTAGACCATTGGAGTCCGTCGAACTTTGGTGGAGTTTTGTATAAAGGCGGGACGAGTCGTCAAGGTTAGGGATTCACCCCTATCTTGCAACTTCCGTCCTCGTTCTTGATAAAAGTTGAGGAGATTATTCATCAAAATATGGATTTCACTCCTGATTTGGTATAATTTCTCCTTGTTTGTAGCTAAAAACGCAAGCTGATCAGGCAACTTTAGTCGAGAGTTTGCGGTTTTCACACCTATTCTCGGCCTTATTGCCCGTCCATAACTTGAAAATTCGAGTGCAACGATAGAAAAGAGTGAGTGGTAGCAACGAGTTTACGCATACGCGTGAGTTGGTCTGTTGGCTCTTAACTATAGTCTAGGTCTCTAAGACTTCGACCCGGACTAGGTCGAGTCTTGCCTAATTCCCTATAGTTATGGCTCTGATACCAATCTGTCACACCCCAACCGATGGCGGAATCATCGGGGCGTGGCACTGAGCGAAACAGATTGTCCAGAAGTTTCCATAACAACTATCATTACCATTCAATTTAAGATAAGATGTCCCATACCATGTCTCAAATAGTAAACAAGTTATTACAGACAAAAACTAAACAAATATTCTATTCTGACAACTCAGATTTAGACATAACAATTTATTCGTTGGTTTCTAGGACTCATTCCTAGCTTGGATTTCATCACAGCCCGAGAAGTATATAAGCAACCTAAGCACCTGTCACATACGTTAAAATAAAGTCAATACATAAAATGTAAAGGTGAGCATACAAGTTTGATAATAGCATATAGAGTTCGAATTCGTTTACGCATAACCAGCACGTACACATAGAGAAATGAAGCACGTTAGTTATCGACATAGATCCATCGATACCAATGACTGCGGTTTGACTGCCCGAGGCAGTTCGCAATACACGATTACCACTGTAATCCATGCAAGTAAAAGATCCTTAACAACCCCCGTGAACACGGGTGCTGAGTCCAAACTATAGTACTATCGTTGCTAAGGCAGGTAGACAGCATTCCATGTGTAAACATAACAAACAAGCATTCATAAGCCACGTATAACATGCATTAATGGTTAAGCGTTAAAATATCTTGAGTAGTGTGATAGTTGCAGTTTGAATAGTTGTAACGTATGTAACACCCAAAAGTGCTAAAGCAAAAAGGGTTCGAGTATACTCACAGTGATATGGATTGAAGGGAGCGCTTTACAGTGAGTACGATTAGCCTGAATAGATTCGATAACGTAACGATAAGTGACGCGTAAAACAGTACAAGTGAGAGTGGGTAGGATGACGGATCGTGCGGATCGGTTATCCGTGAATAGAAGTCATCCGTGCGCATGACCTATCCGTACGGATGGTGATGCGTGCGGATGGTGATGCGTGCGAACGGTGTTCCATCCGGATAGGTCATCCGTGCGTGTGACTGTCCGTGCGGGTGGCAACCCATGCGGACTAGTTATACGTGCGGACGACTTACCCGTACGGTTAGATTGCTTGCGTGGATAAATGTCCAAGTGGATTGTTTCTTCCTAAGATGTGTTTGTGTATGATGGCTTGTGCTTTGAAGTTTTCGTTGTAGCATTTCGAAAACACCAAAGTGTTTCTACTTTTCAAGCCGGCCGCGCGGACGGTGGTCCGTGCGTATGGTAGTCCGTGCGGGCAGCCTGTGCGCGCGGGCAGAGACAATCCGTCCGGATAGCCTGTCCGTGCGTACGGCTTGGCCGTGCGGATGAAGTTTGTTTGATTTTCATTTTAAGGCCTTAGTATCTCATGATCCGAAGAGTAATCCATTCAGAGGTCGTCCGTTTGGATTGCTCGTTCGTCGATACTCAAACCTTTGTTTGGAAAGTGGGTCCCAAGGGTAGTCCGTGCGGATGACAACCCGTGCGTATGACCCGTACGTGCGTATGGGCTGTACGTGCGTATGGCTCGTCCGTGCGGACAGCTAGTCCGTGCGGATAGCTTGTCCGTGCGGACAACTGGTCTGGTTGTCCCGTTCGTCTACACTTGGTTTCTGTTGTCGTTTATCGAGACGTTCTGATCACGTGGCAACCACTTGGAGTTGTGTTCCTACCCGCGTGACTAGGCCGGTCAGGAACCACCCTAACTCGTCCTGTCGGCGACTTAGAACGGTCGTCCCGGTTAACCCCGAAATCAGTTGTCTATGGGTAGGAATCCAGATCTAGAACTAGGGCGTCACTATTGACGAGTAGAACACTAGGACCGATCGGATTCGTACCGGTTTTAAGGGTAAAAGAAGGAGAGAACTTAGGTTTATTTCTTTCAACCCTTTTATCCTTAGAAAAGTTTAGATCTAAGTGAAATTATTGTAAAAACTTGTAGAAATCGTTTAGATCTGTGGCATTCTTGGTGGAATGAGGCCAAGCATGAAGTTCTTATGAACTTCATGATGACGTCACCCGTGAATACCTCAAATCCGGATGATTTCATGGTTAAAATCGAAGATTCGAAAGATAGAAGTGTGTAGAATCGTGTAGTGATTAAAGATGTACAAGAATTAGTGCAAGATCTTACCTGGCTTAAGAGAAATCTGAGAAAAGGTGAAGAATGCGTGTGGTTCGGACGTCACTTGCCAAAAGTGGAAACAGTGGAAAGTGACCCGTGTATTTATAGGATGCCAAAAAGGGAAAGGGTGAGCCGTGCGCATGGCACGCACCCGGGTAGGTTATCCGCGCGGACTGGCCATCCGTGCGGACTGGCAATCCGTGCGGATTGCCCATCCGTGCGGGTTGGCCATCCGTGCGGATGCCACCTCCTTGGGTGAGCTCGATGCGATGTTGATTCGGCTCTGATTGCGAGCTGTTCGATAGGGTTTCCTAATCTAAATTACGTTCAGTCCCAACTACTTCTTATAGGGTTCGACTCGGAATTCGGGTTCGGGTTCGGGTTCGGGTTCGTTTAGATTCGAGTTAGACTTCGAGTTCGATTGAGTTCGCTTGATTATCCCAACATAAAATGACATAAAATAAACATGCACAAGTAACACGTAAGGCACACACACACGTATAACTGACAAGTAAAATATGTAGTTCGAGTTACGATTTGATGTCGATTTGATTAACATAGCTTGATTAACTTTATCGCATTGTTACTTCCTATCGTTTACAGTCGTAGGTCGATTGAAATACGGTGGGTATGATTCGATTATTGCAATGTACGACATTTACTCCACATAATCTAAATATCATACAAACAATTCTACTAGTCACGTCGCGCGAAAGCGGTCGTTGACTTTGACCTTGACTTTGACTTTCACTCGTGAAAATACGGGGTGTTACAGTTGGAAATCCATCTCTAGGAAGTTCTAAATGTCCTAATGCATTAACATGGCCTTTTGGATCAACTTCAAAATGACCAATAAAGGACAATTGAGAAACTCTATCGAAAGATTTCTATGAATTATTTCTACATAGAAAGAAATTATCAAAGAATTGTAGAATTACATTCGGATTGGAGTATTCATCCTTCTGACAAACTTTTTGAATTAACTGATTTAAAAAGAAAAAATTCTTTTATGGAAAAAGAAATTCAAAGATTAAAAGATAACAAGATTATTTTATCTTGCGGATAAAATGAGTTCCATCACTAAAAAATTGGAACAAATTTTAGATGAACAATTGGATACCCTTCCAGTTGAACAAATAATAGAAATTGTTAGTCTCATTTCTTTAGATGATAAAGAATGTGAACAAAAGTTTTCTGAAAATAAAATCTTAAACGAAAGATATTTTTCTGAAAATAAAGAAGAACGGGTCTTTGTTTTGAAGAATGAAGAACCAAGAACCTTTCCGGTAAAGAAAGAAGAACCCGATACTGAAGAAAGTTCTTCAGATATTGAAATGTCTCCAAGACAGAGAACTTACCATGCCTCTACTAGCAAAGGTAACAGGCGTAGTAAAAAGAATACGGAATTTTCCATGCCGTATCATAAAGGTATACCTGATTATAATAGTAATGACAATGGTAGTGCAACTACTATTAATACTATTAAAATTGATTGTATCTTCAACCTCGACAAAAGAAAAGAGGTAATTGATAAATGGAACACTGAAATCAGTCTAATCATTCAGACTAATTCAGATGAATTTTCTAATGCTAAGGCTTTGTTATTATTATTAGAACATAAGTCTGCAGGAATTATACAAAATTTCATCAAAGGGACAACTTGGGATGAAAATTTACATGGTTTTGATCTTTTTGATCAAATCATAAATGCAATATACATGATGTTTTTAGGTCTTGACCTTATAACAAATAAAGACCATGAAAATCAAAAATTGCTAGAAAAAGCAAGACAAAATCTTGCAAAAGCACAAATTTGTGATATTTGTTTGTTAGACGATTTTACTTGTCTTTATGAAACAAATCTATACAAATTAAGTACAGGTGAATTCCATTCTTGGATTGAGGCTTACTTAATGAAGATTCCTATCGTTGGAGAAAAAGCCAAAGAACGATGGAACAAAGAAAAGAATCAGTTCACGATGCATTCTCTTGGATTTGCAACAAGAATTGTCAAAGAAGAAATTGCGGTTTACTGTGATTTTTCTGATAAACAAAAACAGCTAAAACGTTTTAACAAAAGCTGTTGCAAAAAACTTACTGAGTTACCACAATTAACTTTTGGTTGTGAACCAGTAAAAGATGAAAATTATTTCAAAAAGAAATATAAAAATAAATATAAAACAAAAACTAAAAAACGTTTTTGGAAAACCAAGAAAAGAAAGTTTTCTCCTGGAAAATACTTTTCAAAAGAAAAACCTAAGGTTTGTCCTCAAGGGAAGAAAAAATTTCGTTGCTGGATATGTTCTGAAGAAGGACACTATGCAAACGAATGTCCCAACAGACAAAAGTTTCCGGAAAAATTAAAAATTATTTCGAAAGCGGAAACTGAAGGATATTTTCCTTCTGAAAATATTTTTGATGGCTATACGCAAGTATATACATTAGAAATATTAGACAACATGTCATCTGATTCTTATACAGAAGACTCAGAATGAAGTCCAACCACTTTTTTAGTTGGGGGGATAAAGATAAACAAAATGATTTTGAAATTTGTTTATTAAAAAATTATTTATTTCCTGAAAACAAAAATTTATCTGGAAATAATAAACATTTTGTCAAATGGCAGACAGGGTTTTCAGGATATTCATTCAACAGTGAACATCTAAAGGGGGCCAAAAACATGTTAACTGATAGCTCGACACGAGTTTTTCAGAAATCGCAAGCAATGATGTCATTGGCATTTTTGCTCCTATAAATAGAAGGATTTCTTCATCCAAAAATCATCACTTTCAAGTTACAAAATCCTTTGAAAAAAGAAAGGGAGATGAAAGATTTAAGGGCTTTACGCCTAAAGAAATTATCTTTATAAAAAACTTCCAGTATGGAAGAAGATCTTAAAGCTCTACGTCTCAAGGAAAAAATTCTAGAAATAGAATTAAGATCCATCAGAGATCAGATCAGTGTCTACACGACTATGATCTTAACTGGAAATTCTGTCCAGGATGCTGAAAAGCTAAAAACAGAATCTAGTCCAGTGCAAACGGCGACTGGTAAAGACTCAACAAATCCGTTGATCCCTGATGCTTTGGGAAAAAGCATGCCAAAGGCCTCACAAGCCAGGCAAGACCTTCATTCAAAGAAGGCTAACATCCGATTGACCCCTGGGTCTGCATTGTCGGAAGTTGTCCATTTACGAAAAATGGAAAGAGAAGGTTCATCTTCTTCCAGCAGCTCAGATGCAAACGGCTCTGAAGCTAAGAAGTCAAATCCGTTGACTCCTAACAACTTGGAAAAAGTTGGAGAAACTAGTCTTCGGCCTAGTTATGCGGACAAGACAAGAATGCCAGCAAAGGATGATTCAAAGTTCTACGTGATATTTGAAGGTCCAAATGCAGGAATCTATGATGATTGGAATATTGTATCCAATATAATAAAAGAGACATCTTTCGTCCACAAGAAGTACAGGTCACTTTTTCAAGCTTAACAAGAGGCAGACAAGTACCAAGCTAACTTCGGAGGCAAGAAGATAATCTTCAAAGCACCAATATTAGTGCCCAAAATCCAGAATCACACTGGTCAAAGAAGACAGGTGTTCTTCACAAAAGAAAAAGAAGAAGCTCCATCCAAAGATCTATCTTCAGAGATTTTAGAAGGAATAAGCTTCCCAGATTTCAGAATCCTATGGTCCAAAGCAAGAGCTCTCTCCATAAAGGATTATGAAGCAGAAAAGATTTATACAGACGATAAAAAGTCCAGAAGTCTTTTCGTAATCTGTCCTGATGCAGATACAGTCTTCACTTACCAAGCTTTTTGTGCAGGGTTAGTCAAGACCATTTATCCCAGCAAAGATCTTAAGGAGTTAAGGTCATTTCCTAAGGGATTAAGAAAAGCAGTTGGAAAGTTCATCCAAAAAATTGCTAAGGATGCTAGTATTTACATCCAAGTCACATCCAGCATTCCAGACTGGGTAGATGGAAAAGTCCTTCCAGCCTATCATTACATTGAGCTAGGCTTAGCGGCAAAAAGAGAAGTTCAATCGTCCAAAGTCATAAACGAGGAAGACGACTTCATCAGCATGGGAATCTATGCCTACAGAGTTGAAAAGATTATTTCCATAATCCAAAAGACTCAAAAGCTTAATTCAAAAAGCAAAATCAAGGTCAATTATGCCAACCCAAATTGCCTGATCACCAGCACTACAGGGAAGACACTCTGTCAAGAAGATCAACGCGCAATCCAAGCGCTTGAAGACAAGATCTTAAAAAATCAGATCTTAGCAGGTCCTACCACAAAGAAGATGCTTTGTGAAAGGCTCCAAAAGGTCGACAAAGACCATCAGTGCGCATTATGTAAAAGCACTAAAGTTGATAGGGACACTACACCAAAAGCAGAGGCTTTGTCCACTACCAGCAGTGAGGGGTCCTTCACAATAATTCTATGAAAAACGTAAGCACTTACGTCATTCAAAAGAAGACAAGTGGCTACAGCTGTAAAGGCATCTTTAATAATTCAATGAAATTATTGGTAGGTCTTGTAAGAGGAAATCTCCGTCTATATAAGGAGCAATACCTCATTAGGAAAAGAGATCCCTGGCTAGCATCCCTCGATCAACAACTCTCAACCACCCTCTCAACTTTTCTTTTCCTTTTCAATTTGATCATTCGTATGATCATTTTAGTCTAGTTATGTGTGCTACTAGTATGGAGTAGAACTCCTTTAAGGAGTTGATGTAAATATCAAGAAGTTCTCCTTCGGGAGAACAGTTATGAAATAAAAGCTCCTTCGTAACCCCCTATCTTATTTTCTATCATGAAGTTGTTTTTATTCTGTAAAACCTGGAGTCCTGGAGCCCTGGAGCCCGTTGAAGTACCGCTGAGGCAGGAGGCCGTTAGGGAAATAAGGGTTGGATTGGTCCCTTGCAGAAGAAATAGAAACTTTTCAAGAAGAAAATACAAGTTAGAAGAAGGTATAGATTTTATTTCTAACTGTTAAATTACTTCAAGATTGATATTTTATATCTCTCCTTAAAACCTTAAAAAGAATTTTATTCACACAAAAAACTAAGATTTTGATTAAATCAAAAAATGATGTTTATAAACAAACACAAAAAGAAATCGATTAACCATTATCGAAATCAAATGAGTTTTTCAATAAGAAGTGTTAGTCAAAAAATGACTACCAAAAAAGAATTGTTAATTCAATTTAGACAATTGATGAATTCTCAATCATCGTTTGTTTTGTTGCATTAGTCAACACATGAAAACATTCACCGTTTATTTTGTTGCTTTAGTCAACATATGAAAACATTCGTTTGTTTTAATTGTTTTAGTCAACATATGAAAACAATCTATAAGGATTGTTATAGTCAAAACTTGACTACTTACACAAGGGTTGTTAATTCAATCTTCTAAAACCAGGTATACAATGAGTATACACCAAGATTTCCTTAAAAAAGAAATCCGTCGGGTTAATCAAGAATTAACCATGTATCAAAGTCTAATTAACCAATTAGAACAGTCTCTTAAGAGATCACCTAGAAATAGGAGAGCTGAACATGTTCAGTTTAATGGTCTTAAAGCTAACCGCTTTAGGCTAAAAGAAGAACTAAAGAGTCTAGAAAAAACAAGTTTTCTAACCAATGAGTCTTAACCGGACCACAAAACCTCTAAAGGACTTAATGAACCCTTTAGTTGAATTTTTCAAAAATTCTGAGGTACCTCCGCATAGTACTTTATGGACCCTTCAGTTGAATTTGTTACAAATTCTGAAATACCTCTGCATAGTGGTATCAGAGCCATGTGCTCTTTTTTAAGAAGAGGGGATTAGTTCCTGTTTCCTTAAAAATAAAAATTTAAGAAGTTTTCTTAAAAGAAAAAATTTAAAAATGAATTTTAAAAATTCGTTTGAAGATTCGAAAGAATCAAATGAACAAGAAGTAACTGAAGTTTTAAACTTTAGTGAAAACGAAAAAGGTTTTGTATCAGATTACATGATTAATTCTGATCAACTAACAAAAATTAGTAAGCTTAAATTTGAGCTTGACACTAAACAGGTTTTTAATCAACCAAAAACTTTAAAAAGTTTAGTTTCTAGAGCCTTTTCTAGAAAAAATAAAATATTTTATTGTTTTAACACTGAAGAACTTTCAGTTGACATAAAAAATACAGCAGGTGAAGTTTATTTGCCACTCTTAACAAAGGGTGAAATAGCAAAAAAGCTTTTGCACATTAAACCAGAGTTGAGAAAATCTCTCAATATGGTACACATAGGAGCGGTTAAAATCCTCCTTAAAGCTCAGTTTAGAGATGGAATTAATTTTCCTATAAAAATGGCACTCGTTGATAATAGAATTATCAATAGGCAAGATGCTCTTCTTGGAGCAATTCAAGGAAATTTAGCTTATGGTAAATTTATGTTTACTGTCTATCCTAAATTTGCTTTACATCGAGATTCAAAAGATTTCGATAAAACTTTAAGTTTCATACACCAGTGCGAAAGAACTGATCTTATGGAACCAGGTAATAAAGTGTTTACGATTAATTATTTAATCTCTTATGCTTTAACCAACAGTACTCATTCAATCGAGTATAAGGAAAATGAAAATATAACTCTTGAAGATATATTTTCTGAAATTGGAATTGTTGAAGGCAGCAAATTCGCTGAGCCATCACAATTACAAGAAAATTGGGCAATTGATATTGCACGAAATAAACAGGTTTTAGTATCAAAACCCAGACACAGTTATGCTGGAAACTCTTTACAAATAGGAGATTCAAGTAATACTGAACAATTAATTCGTTCTATGTCAGAACGAATAGATAGATATGGTAGAATTTTAAAAGAAGTTATTGGAGAATAATGTCTTCAAAACCAATTTTAGATTATTTACAATATCTTGATCAACAAATCACCTATGAAGAGGAGGATATACAAATTTGGTTTATTAGAATAAATCAAATTAAAGAAAATTTTATGTTAAATCATAAAACAAAATCTCTTAATATTAAAAATATTAAGAAAAACATTTTTGCTTCTAAGCAAAAAATTATTGAGCTTAGAGCTAAAAAAGCAATTATATCTGTAACATGACTACTCTTTTAAAATTAGAGGAACTTGTTAAAGATTTAATAAAAAAGTTGGATAGTCTATGTCTATCTACCAACGAAAATCTTGAGGCAACTGCCGCAAAAATCATCAAAGATGTTTCAGACAAAATTGATGAAAAAATGGATTCAAAAACTCTTATGCCCGAAAGGCAAAAAGAAAAAATTGATGATGAAAAATGCTTTCAAAAGTATTCATTTCCAAACTTCAACGTTGGAAATCCATCTCTAGGAAGTTCTAAATGTCCTAATGCATTAACATGGCCTTTTGGATCAACTTCAAAATGACCAATAAAGGACAATTGAGAAACTCTTTTAGAGACATAAATCGAAAGATTTCTATGAATTATTTCTACATAGAAAGAAATTATCAAAGAATTGTAGAATTACATTCGGATTGGAGTCTTCATCCTTCTGACAAACTTTTTGAATTAACTGATTTAAAAAGAAAAAATTCTTTTATGGAAAAAGAAATTCAAAGATTAAAAGATAACAAGATTATTTTATCTTGCGGATAAAATGAGTTCCATCACTAAAAAATTGGAACAAATTTTAGATGAACAATTGGATACCCTTCCAGTTGAACAAATAATAGAAATTGTTAGTCTCATTTCTTTAGATGATAAAGAATGTGAACAAAAGTTTTCTGAAAATAAAATCTTAAACGAAAGATATTTTTCTGAAAATAAAGAAGAACAGGTCTTTGTTTTGAAGAATGAAGAACCAAGAACCTTTCCGGTAAAGAAAGAAGAACCCGATACTGAAGAAAGTTCTTCAGATATTGAAATGTCTCCAAGACAGAGAACTTACCATGCCTCTAATAGCAAAGGTAACAGGCGTAGTAAAAAGAATACGGAATTTTCCATGCCGTATCATAAAGGTATACCTGATTATAATAGTAATGACAATGGTAGTGCAACTACTATTAATACTATTAAAATTGATTGTATCTTCAACCTCGACAAAAGAAAAGAGGTAATTGATAAATGGAACACTGAAATCAGTCTAATCATTCAGACTAATTCAGATGAATTTTCTAATGCTAAGGCTTTGTTATTATTATTAGAAAATAAGTCTGCAGGAATTATACAAAATTTCATCAAAGGGACAACTTGGGATGAAAATTTACATGGTTTTGATCTTTTTGATCAAATCATAAATGCAATATACATGATGTTTTTAGGTCTTGACCTTATAACAAATAAAGACCATGAAAATCAAAAATTGCTAGAAAAAGCAAGACAAAATCTTGCAAAAGCACAAATTTGTGATATTTGTTTGTTAGACGATTTTACTTGTCTTTATGAAACAAATCTATACAAATTAAGTACAGGTGAATTCCATTCTTGGATTGAGGCTTACTTAATGAAGATTCCTATCGTTGGAGAAAAAGCCAAAGAACGATGGAACAAAGAAAAGAATCAGTTCACGATGCATTCTCTTGGATTTGCAACAAGAATTGTCAAAGAAGAAATTGCGGTTTACTGTGATTTTTTCTTTGACAATTCTTGTTGCAAATCCAAGAGAATGCATCGTGAACTGATTCTTTTCTTTGTTCCATCGTTCTTTGGCTTTTTCTCCAACGATAGGAATCTTCATTAAGTAAGCCTCAATCCAAGAATGGAATTTGGTACCACTATGCGGAGGTATTTCAGAATTTGTGACAAATTCAACTGAAGGGTCCATAAAGTACTATGCGGAGGTACCTCAGAATTTTTGACAAATTCAACTAAAGGGTTCATTAAGTCCTTTAGGGGTTTTGTGGTCTGGTTAAGACTCATTGGTTAGAAAACTTGTTTTTCTAGACTTTTTAGTTCTTCTTTTAGCCTAAAGCGGTTAGCTTTAAGACCATTAAACTGAACATGTTCAGCTCTCCTATTTCTAGGTGATCTCTTAATAGACTGTTCTAATTGGTTAATTAGACTTTGATACATGGTTAATTCTTGATTAACCCGATGGATTTCTTTTTTAAGGAAATCTTGGTGTATACTCATTGTATACCTGGTTTTAGATGATTGAATTAACAATCCTTTTGTAAGTAGTCAAGTTTTGACTATAACAATCCTTATAGATTGTTTTCATATGTTGATTAAAGCAACAAAAACAAATGGTGAATGTTTTCATATGTTGACTAAAGCAACTAAACAAACAGTGATTTTGAGAAATCATCAATTGTTGAATTTGAATTAACAATTCATTTTTAGTAGTCATTTTTTGACTAACATTTCTTATTGAAAAGATTATTTGATTTCGATAATGGTTAATCGATTTCTTTTTGTGTTTGTTTATAAACATCATTTTTGATTTTATCAAAATCTTAGTTTTGTGTTAGAATTAAATTCTTTTAAGATTTAAGGAGAGATATGAAATATCAATCTTGAAGTCTTTTAACAGTTTGAAATAAAAATTATACCTTCTTCTAACTTGTATTTTCTTCTTGAAAAGTTTCTATTTCTTCTGCAAGGGACCAATCCAACCCTTATTTCCCTAACGGCCTCCTGCCTCAGCGGTACTTCAACGGGCTCCAGGACTCCAGGTTTTACAGAATAAAAACAACTTCATGATAGAAAATAAGATAGGGGGTTACGAAGGAGCTTTTATTTCATAACTGTTCTCCCGAAGGAGAACTTCTTGATATTTACATCAACTCCTTAAAGGAGTTCTACTCCATAATACTAGCACACATACTAAGAACTTGAAAAAGTGATCATAATGATCAACGAAAAGAAAAAAGAAAGGTGGGTGGTTGAGAGTTGTTGGTGAATTCTCAAATTGAGAATTGAGATGGTCGATGGTCAAGCCAGGGATATCTTTTCCTAATGAGGTATTGCTCCTTATATAGACGGAGATTTCCTCTTACAAGACCTACCAATAATTTCATTGAATTATTAAAGATGCCTTTACAGCTGTAGCCGCTTGTCTTCTTTTGAATGACGTAAGTGCTTACGTTTTTCATAGAATTATTGTGAAGGACCCCTCACTGCTGGTAGTGGACAAAGCCTCTGCTTTTGGTGTAATGTCCCTATCAACTTTAGTGCTTTTACATAATGCGCGCTGATGGTCTTTGTCGACCTTTTGGAGCCTTTCACAAAGCATCTTCTTTGTGGTAGGACCTGCTAAGATCTGATTTTTTAAGATCTTGTCTTCAAGCGCTTGGATTGCGCGTTGATCTTCTTGACAGAGTGTCTTCCCTGTAGTGCTGGTGATCAGGCAATTTGGGTTGGCATAATTGACCTTGATTTTGCTTTTTGAATTAAGCTTTTGAGTCTTTTGGAATATGGAAATAATCTTTTCAACTCTGTAGGCATAGATTCCCATGCTGATGAAGTCGTCTTCCTCGTTTATGACTTTGGACGATTGAACTTCTCTTTTTGCCGCTAAGCCTAGCTCAATGTAATGATAGGCTGGAAGGACTTTTCCATCTACCCAGTCTGGAATGCTGGATGTGACTTGGATGTAAATACTAGCATCCTTAGCAATTTTTTGGATGAACTTTCCAACTGCTTTTCTTAATCCCTTAGGAAATGACCTTAACTCCTTAAGATCTTTGCTGGGATAAATGGTCTTGACTAACCCTGCACAAAAAGCTTGGTAAGTGAAGACTGTATCTGCATCAGGACAGATTACGAAAAGACTTCTGGACTTTTTATCGTCTGTATAAATCTTTTCTGCTTCATAATCCTTTATGGAGAGAGCTCTTGCTTTGGACCATAGGATTCTGAAATCTGGGAAGCTTATTCCTTCTAAAATCTCTGAAGATAGATCTTTGGATGGAGCTTCTTCTTTTTCTTTTGTGAAGAACACCTGTCTTCTTTGACCAGTGTGATTCTGGATTTTGGGCACTAATATTGGTGCTTTGAAGATTATCTTCTTGCCTCCGAAGTTAGCTTGGTACTTGTCTGCCTCTTGTTGAGCTTGAAAAAGTGACCTGTACTTCTTGTGGACGAAAGATGTCTCTTTTATTATATTGGATACAATATTCCAATCATCATAGATTCCTGCATTTGGACCTTCAAATATCACGTAGAACTTTGAATCATCCTTTGCTGGCATTCTTGTCTTGTCCGCATAACTAGGCCGAAGACTAGTTTCTCCAACTTTTTCCAAGTTGTCAGGAGTCAACGGATTTGACTTCTTAGCTTCAGAGCCGTTTGCATCTGAGCTGCTGGAAGAAGATGAACCTTCTCTTTCCATTTTTCGTAAATGGACAACTTCCGACAATGCAGACCCAGGGGTCAATCGGATGTTAGCCTTCTTTGAATGAAGGTCTTGCCTGGCTTGTGAGGCCTTTGGCATGCTTTTTCCCAAAGCATCAGGGATCAACGGATTTGTTGAGTCTTTACCAGTCGCCGTTTGCACTGGACTAGATTCTGTTTTTAGCTTTTCAGCATCCTGGACAGAATTTCCAGTTAAGATCATAGTCGTGTAGACACTGATCTGATCTCTAATGGATCTTAATTCTATTTCTAGAATTTTTTCCTTGAGACGTAGAGCTTTAAGATCTTCTTCCATACTGGAAGTTTTTTATAAAGATAATTTCTTTAGGCGTAAAGCCCTTAAATCTTTCATCTCCCTTTCTTTTTTCAAAGGATTTTGTAACTTGAAAGTGATGATTTTTGGATGAAGAAATCCTTCTATTTATAGGAGCAAAAATGCCAATGACATCATTGCTTGCGATTTCTGAAAAACTCGTGTCGAGCTATCAGTTAACATGTTTTTGGCCCCCTTTAGATGTTCATTGTTGAATGAATATCCTGAAAACCCTGTCTGCCATTTGACAAAATGTTTATTATTTCCAGATAAATTTTTGTTTTCAGGAAATAAATAATTTTTTAATAAACAAATTTCAAAATCGTTTTGTTTATCTTTATCCCCCCAACTAAAAAAGTGGTTGGACTTCATTCTGAGTCTTCTGTATAAGAATCAGATGACATGTTGTCTAATATTTCTAATGTATATACTTGCGTATAGCCATCAAAAATATTTTCAGAAGGAAAATATCCTTCAGTTTCCGCTTTCGAAATAATTTTTAATTTTTCCGGAAACTTTTGTCTGTTGGGACATTCGTTTGCATAGTGTCCTTCTTCAGAACATATCCAGCAACGACATTTTTTCTTCCCTTGAGGACAAACCTTAGGTTTTTCTTTTGAAAAGTATTTTCCAGGAGAAAACTTTCTTTTCTTGGTTTTCCAAAAACGTTTTTTAGTTTTTGTTTTATATTTATTTTTATATTTCTTTTTGAAATAATTTTCATCTTTTACTGGTTCACAACCAAAAGTTAATTGTGGTAACTCAGTAAGTTTTTTGCAACAGCTTTTGTTAAAACGTTTTAGCTGTTTTTTGTTTATCAGAAAAATCACAGTAAACCGCAATTTCTTATACCACTTGATACCACTATGCGGAGGTACTTCAGAATTTTTGAAAAATTCAACTAAAGGGTTCATTAAGTCCTTTAGAGGTTTTGTGGTCCGGTTAAGACTCATTGGTTAGAAAACTTGTTTTTCTAGACTCTTTAGTTCTTCTTTTAGCCTAAAGCGGTTAGTTTTAAGACCATTAAACTGAACATGTTCAGCTCTCCTATTTCTAGGTGATCTCTTAAGAGACTGTTCTAATTGGTTAATTAGACTTTGATACATGGTTAATTCTTGATTAACCCGACGGATTTCTTTTTTAAGGAAATCTTGGTGTATACTCATTGTATACCTGGTTTTAGAAGATTGAATTAACAACCCTTGTGTAAGTAGTCAAGTTTTGACTATAACAATCCTTATAGATTGTTTTCATATGTTGACTAAAACAATTAAAACAAACGAATGTTTTCATATGTTGACTAAAGCAACAAAATAAACGGTGAATGTTTTCATGTGTTGACTAATGCAACAAAACAAACGATGATTGAGAATTCATCAATTGTCTAAATTGAATTAACAATTCTTTTTTGGTAGTCATTTTTTGACTAACACTTCTTATTGAAAAACTCATTTGATTTCGATAATGGTTAATCGATTTCTTTTTGTGTTTGTTTATAAACATCATTTTTTGATTTAATCAAAATCTTAGTTTTTTGTGTGAATAAAATTCTTTTTAAGGTTTTAAGGAGAGATATAAAATATCAATCTTGAAGTAATTTAACAGTTAGAAATAAAATCTATACCTTCTTCTAACTTGTATTTTCTTCTTGAAAAGTTTCTATTTCTTCTGCAAGGGACCAATCCAACCCTTATTTCCCTAACGGCCTCCTGCCTCAGCGGTACTTCAACGGGCTCCAGGGCTCCAGGACTCCAGGTTTTACAGAATAAAAACAACTTCATGATAGAAAATAAGATAGGGGGTTACGAAGGAGCTTTTATTTCATAACTGTTCTCCCGAAGGAGAACTTCTTGATATTTACATCAACTCCTTAAAGGAGTTCTACTCCATACTAGTAGCACACATAACTAGACTAAAATGATCATACGAATGATCAAATTGAAAAGGAAAAGAAAAGTTGAGAGGGTGGTTGAGAGTTGTTGATCGAGGGATGCTAGCCAGGGATCTCTTTTCCTAATGAGGTATTGCTCCTTATATAGACGGAGATTTCCTCTTACAAGACCTACCAATAATTTCATTGAATTATTAAAGATGCCTTTACAGCTGTAGCCGCTTGTCTTCTTTTGAATGACGTAAGTGCTTACATTTTTCATAGAATTATTGTGAAGGACCCCTCACTGCTGGTAGTGGACAAAGCCTCTGCTTTTGGTGTAGTGTCCCTATCAACTTTAGTGCTTTTACATAATGCGCCCTGATGGTCTTTGTCGACCTTTTGGAGCCTTTCACAAAGCATCTTCTTTGTGGTAGGACCTGCTAAGATCTGATTTTTTAAGATCTTGTCTTCAAGCGCTTGGATTGGGCGTTGATCTTCTTGACAGAGTGTCTTCCCTGTAGTGCTGGTGATCAGGCAATTTGGGTTGGCATAATTGACCTTGATTTTGCTTTTTGAATTAAGCTTTTGAGTCTTTTGGATTATGGAAATAATCTTTTCAACTCTGTAGGCATAGATTCCCATGCTGATGAAGTCGTCTTCCTCGTTTATGACTTTGGACGATTGAACTTCTCTTTTTGCCGCTAAGCCTAGCTCAATGTAATGATAGGCTGGAAGGACTTTTCCATCTACCCAGTCTGGAATGCTGGATGTGACTTGGATGTAAATACTAGCATCCTTAGCAATTTTTTGGATGAACTTTCCAACTGCTTTTCTTAATCCCTTAGGAAATGACCTTAACTCCTTAAGATCTTTGCTGGGATAAATGGTCTTGACTAACCCTGCACAAAAAGCTTGGTAAGTGAAGACTGTATCTGCATCAGGACAGATTACGAAAAGACTTCTGGACTTTTTATCGTCTGTATAAATCTTTTCTGCTTCATAATCCTTTATGGAGAGAGCTCTTGCTTTGGACCATAGGATTCTGAAATCTGGGAAGCTTATTCCTTCTAAAATCTCTGAAGATAGATCTTTGGATGGAGCTTCTTCTTTTTCTTTTGTGAAGAACACCTGTCTTCTTTGACCAGTGTGATTCTGGATTTTGGGCACTAATATTGGTGCTTTGAAGATTATCTTCTTGCCTCCGAAGTTAGCTTGGTACTTGTCTGCCTCTTGTTGAGCTTGAAAAAGTGACCTGTACTTCTTGTGGACGAAAGATGTCTCTTTTATTATATTGGATACAATATTCCAATCATCATAGATTCCTGCATTTGGACCTTCAAATATCACGTAGAACTTTGAATCATCCTTTGCTGGCATTCTTGTCTTGTCCGCATAACTAGGCCGAAGACTAGTTTCTCCAACTTTGAATCATCCTTTGCTGGCATTCTTGTCAGCGGGCCTAGTCCCAACCGTGGCTACCCTATAGCCTATTTTCACACCATACGCATCGTAGGGGTTTAAAGCCTACGATGCGCAGGCTTGTTAAAGTCCCCTACGCATCGTAAGGGTTCTAGGCCTACGATGCGTAGGGCTGACCAAAATTCGGGTATAAATAGCAGGCATTGGCAATCGCATTCTGTTGTTCATTCGACGTTCAAATTCGATCTGTATGACGAGTTATAGTCGAAATCAGTCACAAATCACTAATTAGTAGAGGGGGTGCTGCTACGATACAGGGTATTAACTCGATCGCTATTACGATTCATTGTCCGATCGATCAATGTACTCAATGGATGTTTAAGTGCTGCCCACATTAGGGTGATGCTTTGTCATTAGTCGTGATTCCGATCGGATGTTGAGTGCCACCCGAATTCGGGGAATACTCTGTCCTTTGTTGTGAATCCGATGGATGTTTAAGCATAGCACTTTGTCATTCATTGTGAGGGTTGATCTCGTGAGTTATCGTAAATGCTGTATTAAGTTACTTACCTAGTTCGTGTGCATTAGGTTAAAAAGGCTAATCAGTAGGCTAGACTCTGCTCAAATTAAATCTGCAATCTATCAAGGCTTATCTGTAGACTTTGGTTGTATGAATCTGCATGATTATAAAGTGAGTCATTCTCTTTTTATCAACTATTTTACAATACCTCAAATTATTTTCAAGGTTATAATTACAAGGACTAAGTCGTGGATATCTTGAATTACTGGTTAGTGGGGTATTGTGCACATTACTAATTTTCTCCCAGTTAGGTTCATTGACCTACTAGGGATAATCACTGTTAGGTTCATTGACCTACAGGGATAATCATCACTATTTAGGTTCATTGATCTAATAGTGGTATGACCATCGTCACCCTTGTGACTTGTCACCATTGTGACAGAAAGCCAGATAAAAATAAGATAGAAGCCATTGTAATCGCTCTTATGCTGTAATTAATAACTATGCATCATTATGCAAAATAGAATGATTCACTCAGTATTTCCCGCTGACAAAACCTTTTTAAAATACTTTTCAGGTAATTACAGTAGATTGGAGTAATAGATGGATACGGCACTGAAAGGCATCAAGAAGTGGCTTATTTATTAATTAAATCAAAATAAGAAATATTGTTTTATGTAATAAAATCTATCTTTATTAAAGCTACCATTATAAAACATGGGTTTATCCCATTTATTAAATAAAATCCGGTATTTTATAAACTCTGATATTTTTCCTAACTCACGGTCCTAATAAAATTTCCGCTGCAACGTTTTCAAAATAATCACCGGTACCGCTGGACTGTTCACGGCACCCGATTCCGTCCAAGGTGGGTCGGGGGTCGTGACAGAAGGTGGTATCAGAGCCACTGCTTCAAGCCTTTAAGTGTTGTAATAATAATACCTAAGTGTATATAAAAGAGTTAGGAGATTGCTGTTAACTGGTAGCACGCATGATAGCATTTAGAGTTGAACTTAAGAAAAGATGCCTTAGTATCAGCTTCGAGATAAGCTAAGTACTTGTGTAAATAAAGTATGATGGGTTTTGATATACCATAAGAATGGTAATTAGAATATTGCAAGATATGATAAATAAGCAAGATTTAATAGTAATTATTGCTTATTGATATTACTTGGGATAGAATAAGATATGTCACGGGACAACTAAGTCCAAAGTCACTAGTTGAGAGAATGATCAACAGTGACATGACCAAAAGCACTAGTTGAGAGAATGATCAACAGTGTTATGATTAGAATCACTAGTTGAAAGAATGATCAACAGTGATATAACCACAATTACTAGTTGAAAGAATGATCAATAGTAAATTGACCCTGTCACAAGAATCGTCTAGTGATTAATATAATAATAAGATATGTTATGGAAATACAAATTTCCTTAATTCTGAATAAAAGCCCTAATAAGATAGGCATTTTTTTTGAAAAGATACTATTTATGGGAAATAGAAAATTTTCTCCGGCAAGACTGGGTATGATGTAGCAGACTCTCCAGTTTGTCCGGATATACTGAAGTTACCTCTCCGGCGAGAACCGGGTAAGAAGGTATATAATATGTCAGCAAGTGACAAGATTTCCCTAAAATAGTATCATGATCTGATATCTGACTGGTTTTTGGAAATATGAATTTGTTAAAAAACATTGACCTGATAGAGGGTATGTATATTACAGCATGTGAAATATATATATAGATATGTATATCTATAAGGAATTCCAAAAGTCAATTAAGAATAAAGCATCAGTATCTGTGTCTAGATTTCTTTATTAGGAATCTCTTTTCCGATATCAAATATTATTTCATTTAAATTATCTACCTCGTAACTCGAGCGACAATAATAACAATAGAAACCCATTAAGTTGGGATACCATCAAAAGTATAAGAATTTCTAAAGCATTATCATAAACTATTAACGCAAGTAAGAAAAATGTAAAGATGTGCTAGTATACAAGAAAACACATGAAACTTAAAACGTCCATAGTCGTTGAAACATATCACACACAACTTTCGAGGCAAGATCTTTGAAAAATATAAATTAGGCATGATAACACCAATGTTAAAATTCCGTCAGTAAGAAGAACTGCTAATCAAAAAGAGGCATTTTGCCACATGATCCTACAAAATGAATATCTCTAAAGTACGCTAGAACAGGATTTCATAAACATTCGTGCACAGTCTAATCAGAGTCATAATTATTATCACTGCAAAAGGAGGAACATACTTTTGCAAATTCCCTATTTCATTTTTCGACATTCCCTGATAATGTCATTTAACAACAGTTATCACACAAAATTCCGGATAGAAGTTCCTATATTTCTTTCATTGAAATTTTGACTTTTGCATATAAATAAATTAACTTTCGTGTTTCTACTTCCCTTAATGATCATCATACCAGGAGGATTTATTTCATATTAGCGAATATTGATTCATTTCATTTCTTGATAAATCCACACGTTACACATGCACCGAATTGTTGTGCATGTGGTTCGTTTAATTTCTGAATTCCACTGGAGGGCTTCATTCTAATTTGTCGTTTTATCCAAACTCAAATATCCTTTAGTTTGAATTGATTTTGGCATGGTGAACCGCATTATTGCTAAACAATGACTCTTAATATCGAGTCAATAAATTTTTGAAAAACTCAATTTTCTTTGGCATCCATGGTTTCTGTTATGACCATGTCTGAATTTTCTTATTTAAACTCGTTTTGTTTAAACCGAGTTCAATTGTTTGAATTTGCTCGCATTACTTATTCAAATCAAGGTTCCATATGATGAATAAAACCATCATATTAAGAATAATCCTAACAAGCAATTCAATTCTCTTGAGTTATAACATGCTTGTGTGATCCTCGACTTCACTAAATCATTTCTTTGATCACAATCACTTGTGGTGACATTTTCACAAAATCTGAAGATTGCGCTAATCTCGGATTTAATTATTTAATTATTTATATTAAATCCACTTTGTTGATTTATTCTATACAAAGAATCTTAAAATAATCATGTGCTCAGATAATGACACCCAAATTCATATTTCGATATATCTCTTAATAATTATTACAATAGCAATCGAGCTTTTCGTAAAATTTATTGTTCTATCCTCGTTGATCGAAAAACATTATATAAATTTAATTGATTATATATGAAAATTACCTAAATTTACAAATATAGTATTACTATATTTTAAACCATTGCGGTAAAGAAATTATATTTAAGGAATACTTTTATTTAAAGTTATTGTTTAGTTATTTATTTATAAAAAGTAGTAGTGTTAAGATTATTTTAATACGAGGGTTATTATCAAGGGCAGGTATTGGATAGCCTAGCCTTAGTTAGGCATGGATTGGCCACCTATGCTTAAACAAGGCAGCACTAATCAATATCCACCATGATAATGACTAATTAATATAAATTAAGTCATCATACTTATTTAGTAAATTTTAATTATATATGAAAATATATATACTTTGGAGAAGACATATTTTCATACAATATAAGGGACAAATAAAACATTATAAATAATAGTGATCTCTTTTACAAAAAAAAAAATATATATATATTTTGTAACTGAAATAACTTCATTACAATGTTTTGTAATATATGATCCCTAAAAAGTATATTATCACAATTAAAATAACTTGGAACTCTAAACAATGATACACTAATTTTATTTTCTTTTGGTATATCTTTGCAATTTACTTATCTCAACACTTTGATTTTCTCATATTATAAATTAATATTTGACAAATCATTTTTCATGTTTTTATTTCATTTGAAATCTGTCAAATTCTAAGTCTTCCTCGGTTACCAATCAAAGTAAGCTTTCTTTTGACAAAGAATTTTTATTGATTCTAAAAAGTTCTTCATATTCATTTTAAATATCTATTAATCATATATCTTTCGGCATAAACCTAGTCACCTTGGAAATTATATCATTTCATCTCATTCATTTTCGATTTTTCGAACTAATTCCGTTGACTCATTGAATTCTACTTATGATACAACTCGTATTCACAAAATTCGATATTTTAAATTCTGTGTCATATACCCTAATATTATTGTTATTAACTAAAAGGTGACATAAGTCTAAAAGAAATATCATAACCCAAATACACTTGGAAGCTGGAATCTGAGATGAAGAAAAAGTATTCCTACTTATTCCAGTAAATCTCGAGGACGAGATTTTTATTAAGGAGGGGAGAATGTAACGACTCACACAAAAACGTCCTAAAAACATTCCGTAAATATAAACCCGGATCCCTAATATAACAACTCTCATTAAAAATACTATTTCTTATTTTAATTTAACCAAGAGGAAACCTTAATTGAGACACCCAAGTGATTCTGCATAAACCCTAAAAAAATCAGAACAATCAGAATCAGGATCAGGGCCCCTAAAACTCAGGGGGGGGGGGGGGTATTCCCTACTTGATGATTATCCTAAATAACTCGTTGTCTAAATTTAATTTCGAGAAATTGTTGACTCAGCGGGCCTAGTCCCAACCGTGGCTACCCTATAGCCTATTTTCACACCATACGCATCGTAGGGGTTTAAAGCCTACGATGCGCAGGCTTGTTAAAGTCCCCTACGCATCGTAAGGGTTCTAGGCCTACGATGCGTAGGGCTGACCAAAATTCGGGTATAAATAGCAGGCATTGGCAATCGCATTCTGTTGTTCATTCGACGTTCAAATTCGATCTGTATGACGAGTTATAGTCGAAATCAGTCACAAATCACTAATTAGTAGAGGGGGTGCTGCTACGATACAGGGTATTAACTCGATCGCTATTACGATTCATTGTCCGATCGATCAATGTACTCAATGGATGTTTAAGTGCTGCCCACATTAGGGTGATGCTTTGTCATTAGTCGTGATTCCGACCGGATGTTGAGTGCCACCCGAATTCGGGGAATACTCTGTCCTTTGTTGTGAATCCGATGGATGTTTAAGCATAGCACTTTGTCATTCATTGTGAGGGTTGATCTCGTGAGTTATCGTAAATGCTGTATTAAGTTACTTACCTAGTTCGTGTGCATTAGGTTAAAAAGGCTAATCAGTAGGCTAGACTCTGCTCAAATTAAATCTGCAATCTATCAAGGCTTATCTGTAGACTTTGGTTGTATGAATCTGCATGATTATAAAGTGAGTCATTCTCTTTTTATCAACTATTTTACAATACCTCAAATTATTTTCAAGGTTATAATTACAGGGACTAAGTCGTGGATATCTTGAATTACTGGTTAGTGGGGTATTGTGCACATTACTAATTTTCTCCCAGTTAGGTTCATTGACCTACTAGGGATAATCACTGTTAGGTTCATTGACCTACAGGGATAATCATCACTATTTAGGTTCATTGATCTAATAGTGGTATGACCATCGTCACCCTTGTGACTTGTCACCATTGTGACAGAAAGCCAGATAAAAATAAGATAGAAGCCATTGTAATCGCTCTTATGCTGTAATTAATAACTATGCATCATTATGCAAAATAGAATGATTCACTCAGTATTTCCCGCTGACAAAACCTTTTTAAAATACTTTTCAGGTAATTACAGTAGATTGGAGTAATAGATGGATACGGCACTGAAAGGCATCAAGAAGTGGCTTATTTATTAATTAAATCAAAATAAGAAATATTGTTTTATGTAATAAAATCTATCTTTATTAAAGCTACCATTATAAAACATGGGTTTATCCCATTTATTAAATAAAATCCGGTATTTTATAAACTCTGATATTTTTCCAAACTCACGGTCCTGATAAAATTTCCGCTGCAACGTTTTCAAAATAATCACCGGTACCGCTGGACTGTTCACGGCACCCGATTCCGTCCAAGGTGGGTCGGGGGTCGTGACATTGAATCTCCTATTTGTAAAGAGTTTCCAGCATAACTGTGTCTGGGTTTTGATACTAAAACCTGTTTATTTCGTGCAATATCAATTGCCCAATTTTCTTGTAATTGTGATGGCTCAGCGAATTTGCTGCCTTCAACAATTCCAATTTCAGAAAATATATCTTCAAGAGTTATATTTTCATTTTCCTTATACTCGATTGAATGAGTACTGTTGGTTAAAGCATAAGAGATTAAATAATTAATCGTAAACACTTTATTACCTGGTTCCATAAGATCAGTTCTTTCGCACTGGTGTATGAAACTTAAAGTTTTATCGAAATCTTTTGAATCTCGATGTAAAGCAAATTTAGGATAGACAGTAAACATAAATTTACCATAAGCTAAATTTCCTTGAATTGCTCCAAGAAGAGCATCTTGCCTATTGATAATTCTATTATCAACGAGTGCCATTTTTATAGGAAAATTAATTCCATCTCTAAACTGAGCTTTAAGGAGGATTTTAACCGCTCCTATGTGTACCATATTGAGAGATTTTCTCAACTCTGGTTTAATGTGCAAAAGCTTTTTTGCTATTTCACCCTTTGTTAAGAGTGGCAAATAAACTTCACCTGTTGTATTTTTTATGTCAACTGAAAGTTCTTCAGTGTTAAAACAATAAAATATTTTATTTTTTCTAGAAAAGGCTCTAGAAACTAAACTTTTTAAAGTTTTTGGTTGATTAAAAACCTGTTTAGTGTCAAGCTCAAATTTAAGCTTACTAATTTTTGTTAGTTGATCAGAATTAATCATGTAATCTGATACAAAACCTTTTTCGTTTTCACTAAAGTTTAAAACTTCAGTTACTTCTTGTTCATTTGATTCTTTCGAATCTTCAAACGAATTTTTAAAATTCATTTTTAAATTTTTTCTTTTAAGAAAACTTCTTAAATTTTTATTTTTAAGGAAACAGGAACTAATCCCCTCTTCTTAAAAAAGAGCACATGGCTCTGATACCACTATGCGGAGGTACTTCAGAATTTTTGAAAAATTCAACTAAAGGGTTCATTAAGTCCTTTAGAGGTTTTGTGGTCCGGTTAAGACTCATTGGTTAGAAAACTTGTTTTTCTAGACTCTTTAGTTCTTCTTTTAGCCTAAAGCGGTTAGCTTTAAGACCATTAAACTGAACATGTTCAGCTCTCCTATTTCTAGGTGATCTCTTAAGAGACTGTTCTAATTGGTTAATTAGACTTTGATACATGGTTAATTCTTGATTAACCCGACGGATTTCTTTTTTAAGGAAATCTTGGTGTATACTCATTGTATACCTGGTTTTAGAAGATTGAATTAA
Source organism: Helianthus tuberosus (assembly GCA_030545235.1). Taxonomy (NCBI): domain Eukaryota; kingdom Viridiplantae; phylum Streptophyta; class Magnoliopsida; order Asterales; family Asteraceae; genus Helianthus; species Helianthus tuberosus. The sequence goes on from CM060366.1 coordinate 180,605,682, forward strand.
CAACCCTTGTGTAAGTAGTCAAGTTTTGACTATAACAATCCTTATAGATTGTTTTCATATGTTGACTAAAACAATTAAAACAAACGAATGTTTTCATATGTTGACTAAAGCAACAAAATAAACGGTGAATGTTTTCATGTGTTGACTAATGCAACAAAACAAACGATGATTGAGAATTCATCAATTGTCTAAATTGAATTAACAATTCTTTTTTGGTAGTCATTTTTTGACTAACACTTCTTATTGAAAAACTCATTTGATTTCGATAATGGTTAATCGATTTCTTTTTGTGTTTGTTTATAAACATCATTTTTTGATTTAATCAAAATCTTAGTTTTTTGTGTGAATAAAATTCTTTTTAAGGTTTTAAGGAGAGATATAAAATATCAATCTTGAAGTAATTTAACAGTTAGAAATAAAATCTATACCTTCTTCTAACTTGTATTTTCTTCTTGAAAAGTTTCTATTTCTTCTGCAAGGGACCAATCCAACCCTTATTTCCCTAACGGCCTCCTGCCTCAGCGGTACTTCAACGGGCTCCAGGACTCCAGGTTTTACAGAATAAAAACAACTTCATGATAGAAAATAAGATAGGGGGTTACGAAGGAGCTTTTATTTCATAACTGTTCTCCCGAAGGAGAACTTCTTGATATTTACATCAACTCCTTAAAGGAGTTCTACTCCATACTAGTAGCACACATAACTAGACTAAAATGATCATACGAATGATCAAATTGAAAAGGAAAAGAAAAGTTGAGAGGGTGGTTGAGAGTTGTTGATCGAGGGATGCTAGCCAGGGATATCCTAAACTAATGAATTCAACTTCTTTATATAGCAGAAGTGAATTTTACAAAAGGACTAAAATAGCCTTAAGTGTTCGTCATGCATGACGTTTTTTGGTCGACAAACCCATGTGGTGGGTCCAGTTTTCTGGTGCCGTCTTCTGAAAAGTAGTTGTCAGAATTTTCTTCGGTGTAGGATTCCTTACAGCTCATGTACTGATGGCTTTCCTGTGCACCTTGCATTATTTTGCTGAGTCTTTGTTTTGTAGTAGGACTCACATCAACTTTGTTGAAGATAACGCGTTGCTCCATTTTTCCAAAGCTTCCTTTAGATAATGGGGTTTCACTATGACTCGTGAAGATATGGAAATTGCTTTAGAGGAATTTCCTTTTTTCCACAACCGGCTGAGTATCGAGTGGCTTCTTGTTGGGCTTGTAATAAGGACCCAAACTTCTTGAATGCTACTGGTCTTCCAGAAACATGATGAGACACTATGGACCAATCTTCATATATGCCTCTATGCTCTCCATAAAAAATGACATAAAATCTAGATTAGATTTTACCGTTTCTTGAATATCTTGGGTGTAACTTGGTCTAAGAGAGACCTGTTCAGTTTTTGGCAAACTGTCAGCCATCAACGGATTTGATGTGCCTTTACCAGAGCCGTTTGCTACTGGGCTAGATGAAGATCGTAGTTCTTCATTAACTTTATATTTGCTTTTTTCCAAAGCAACATGAGTCAACGGACTTAATTTTTCTTTACCTTTAGCCGTTTGTAAAGGAATAGATTCAAATTGTATCCTTTCGGAATCCTATTCTGAATTAACAGTTGTGTCTAGACTTTCGTCATAGAGAGCTATTTTTTCTTGAATAGCTTTTAATTCTATCAAAAGAATTTTTTCTTTTAGGCGCAAAGCCCTTAAATCCTCCATTTTTTCAAAAAATTTGCCTTTTTTTTGTAAGAGTGATTAGTGATGCCTTTAATTTGAAGGGTGTATACACCTTATATAGGCATGAAAAGCATTCGATTTTGGAAAATTAGTTGAAATACGTATGTGTTTACGTATTTTGAAAATCTCGTGTCAAGCAATCAGCTAGCACGTTTTTGGCCCCCTCAAGATGTTCAGTATCGAAAGAATATCTTGAAAACCACATTTGCCGCCTGACAAGACGGCCTTGTTTATTATCTCCCGAAATTTTTGTTTTCAGAAAATAAGTAAAATTTTTATTGTCAGTTCTGACTAAGAATTTAACCGGGTTTAAATAAATAGAGAACTTTGAAATCGTGTTTTTTACCGCCAGTAATTCTTTTTCATTACTGTGATAATTTCGTTCTGCCTGCTTGAAGCTTCCCGAAGTGTACCTGCAAATTTTTTCTCTATCTGCAGTTTTAGCTTTCAAAACACCTCCCCAAAAATCATGAGAAGCATCTGTTTCTATGATTAAAGAATCATTTTCATTAGGAAGATAAAGTTTAGGAAAACTGATTAAGTTTTTCTTTATCTTTTTAATGTAGTCAGTATCGGAATGTTTCCAATCCCATACGTATTCCTTTTTTAGCTTAGCCTGTAAAGGTTTTCTAAGCTCTGCAAGCTTAGGAATATAACTTTCTGCATAAGTTAATACACCTAAAAATCTTTGAAGATGTTTTTTATCTTCTAAAGTATCTGGAAATTTGTGTAAATTTTCCAAGATATGTTTTTGTGGACAATGTGTCCCTTGATCTATTTCAAGACCTAAAAAGTTTATCTTTGTTTTAAAAAGATTAGCTTTCTTTTTTGATAAAATGATTCCATATTTTTCAATTGTTTTTAAAACTGATAAAACATGATAATAGTGTTTATCTTCCGAGTTTGAGAAAACTATAATATCGTCTACATAGACGGTACAGTAATCTTCTAATCCTCTTAAAGCATTTTGCATATGTCTTTGAAATATGCTTGGTGCCTGTTTTAATCCAAATGGAACTACCTTCCATTGATAGTGACCGTCTGGGCATGTGAACGCAGTTAATAACTGTGATTCTTTGTCTAGCAGTACCTGCCAAAAACCGCTTTTACAGTCAAAACTAGAAAAGATAGTTTTTCCTCTTAGAAGAGTTAGTAATTCCTGCATACAAGGAAGATTATGGTTGTCTCCAATAGTGACATTATTAATTGCTTTGTAATTAACAACCATTCGTTTTTCACCTCTTCTTCTTTCTGCTTCATTTTCTACTAAGAAAGCAGGAGACATGTGAGGAGATTTACTAGGAATTATTAATCCCAAATCAAGAAGTTTCTTGATTTGTTTATTAAATTCTTCCCTATCCTGTGGACTATACTTCATAGGTTTAACCCTAATAACAGTTTTAGGATCTATTAACTTAATAGATGCCTTCATCCAATTTTTTGATTTTTCAGGATCAATTGGATTTTCTGAACAAACTTTTTCTAGAAGTTCTTCAATTTTTTGAAATTTTTGTATTTCACTAAAAAATATCCTTTCTACTTTTATAACTTCTTGAGCTATATTAGTTCCAGGAATTTGTTTTATCTTTGAATCTTTTTTCATAGATTCAAGAAAATCTGGTTTTCCAATTTGAAAAGCCTCTTTGACCTTTTTAATCAAAATCATTTCTTGATTGAGATGAAAAGATACTCTGTCTAACCATTGAGTGAAGGGTCCATAAAGTTGACAGAAATTATTTCCAAGAAGTAAATCCATACCTGAATCTTGTTGGTAGATAGTAGGAATGGTAAATGATTCTCCAGAAAATTGGATGATAAGATTTCTACAAACCTTATTTAACTTCATGACTTCTTTGTTAGCAATAATTACCTTAATATCTTTGGGAGCGTTTTCCCATAAGTCATTAGGAATTACGTGTTTGCTTGCCAAACAAAGACTTGCCCCTGTGTCAACATAACAATGTAGGGCGATTTTTTTTATATCCTTTGAAAAAAACCTTTCCTTTGATATAAATTGAATTTGGATTAGTTATGTTTGAACTTGCTGAATCCAAATTATGAATTTGTTTTTCCTCATCCCCCCAACTAAAAGAGTGATTAGGTTTTAACTCGATATCTGAAGAGCTTGCTTCAGCTTCAGGTTTTTCCTGTTCATTTTTCATTGTAAAGATCTGTTCTTTATTTTCAGAAAAATGTTTAGTTTCAGGTTCTTCATCTTTTAAAACAAGAATTTGTTTTTTATTTTTAGAAATCTTTTGTTCAAGTTTTTCTTTTAAGTTTTCATAAACCTTTTGTTTTCGTTCTTTGTTTTCAAAGGACATGAGCTGAACAACAAAGGATATGAGCTGAACAGGCTTATGAATTTGTTTAGCTGATGAAGTTTTTCCTTTAAAAACTGTTTTAACTTTTGAGTGACATGATTCATTTTATCCACAAGATAAAATAATTTTTGTTTCTCTAAGTTTTTGTATTTCTTTTCTCAAAAGAGAATTTGTTCTTTTTAAAGCAGTTAATTCAAAAAGCTTTTCAGAAGGATGAATACACCAATCAAGGTGTAACTCAAAAATTCTTTGATTATTTCTTTGTAAATAGAAATAATGCATAAAAATCTTTAGATTAATTTTTCTAAAAGATTTTTTCATTTGTCCCTTATTGGTCATTTAAAGTTGATCCAGAAGGCCATGTTTCATTAATTTCGTTAGAAACTTCCTTGAAAATTTCATCAATTTCGTCAGAAACTTCTTTGAGAATTTCGGCATAGAATGCTTCAAGACTTTCATCTCTATATATTATTGCCTTTTTAGCTTTAAACTCAAGAATTTTTTGTTTAGAAGCAAAAATATTTCTTTTAGCAATTTTTATATTACGAGATTTTCTTTTATGATTCATCATAAAAGTAAAGACGTTTCTTTTAGCAATTTTTATATTGCGAGAGTTTATTTTCATTTTCCTTATACTCGATTGAATGAGTACTGTTGGTTAAAGCATAAGAGATTAAATAATTAATCGTAAACACTTTATTACCTGGTTCCATAAGATCAGTTCTTTCGTACTGGTGTATGAAACTTAAAGTTTTATCGAAATCTTTTGAATCTCGATGTAAAGCAAATTTAGGATAGACAGTAAACATAAATTTACCATAAGCTAAATTTCCTTGAATTGCTCCAAGAAGAGCATCTTGCCTATTGATAATTCTATTATCAACGAGTGCCATTTTTATAGGAAAATTAATTCCATCTCTAAACTGAGCTTTAAGGAGGATTTTAACCGCTCCTATGTGTACCATATTGAGAGATTTTCTCAACTCTGGTTTAATGTGCAAAAGTTTTTTTGCTATTTCACCCTTTGTTAAGAGTGGCAAATAAACTTCACCTGCTGTATTTTTTATGTCAACTGAAAGTTCTTCAGTGTTAAAACAATAAAATATTTTATTTTTTCTAGAAAAGGCTCTAGAAACTAAACTTTGTAAAGTTTTTGGTTGATTAAAAACCTGTTTAGTGTCAAGCTTGAATTTAAGCTTACTAATATTTGTTAGTTGATCAGAATTAATCATGTAATCTGATACAAAACCTTTTTCGTTTTCACTAAAGTTTAAAACTTCAGTTACTTCTTGTTCATTTGATTCTTTCGAATCTTCAAACGAATTTTTAAAATTCATTTTTAAATTTTTTTCTTTTAAGAAAACTCCTTAAATTTTTATTTTTAAGGAAACAGGAACTAATCCCCTCTTCTTAAAAAAAAAAAAAAGAGCACATGGCTCTGATCCTCTCTTCTTAAAAAAGAGCACATGGCTCTGATACCACTATGCGGAGGTACTTCAGAATTTTTGAAAAATTCAACTAAAGGGTTCATTAAGTCCTTTAGAGGTTTTGTGGTCCGGTTAAGACTCATTGGTTAGAAAACTTGTTTATCTAGACTCTTTAGTTCTTCTTTTAGCCTAAAGCGGTTAGCTTTAAGACCATTAAACTGAACATGTTCAGCTCTCCTATTTCTAGGTGATCTCTTAAGAGACTGTTCTAATTGGTTAATTAGACTTTGATACATGGTTAATTCTTGATTAACCCGACGGATTTCTTTTTTAAGGAAATCTTGGTGTATACTCATTGTATACCTGGTTTTAGAAGATTGAATTAACAACCCTTGTGTAAGTAGTCAAGTTTTGACTATAACAATCCTTATAGATTGTTTTCATATGTTGACTAAAACAATTAAAACAAACGAATGTTTTCATATGTTGACTAAAGCAACAAAATAAACGGTGAATGTTTTCATGTGTTGACTAATGCAACAAAACAAACGATGATTGAGAATTCATCAATTGTCTAAATTGAATTAACAATTCTTTTTTAGTAGCCATTTTTTGACTAACACTTCTTATTGAAAAACTCATTTGATTTCGATAATGGTTAATCGATTTCTTTTTGTGTTTGTTTATAAACATCATTTTTTGATTTAATCAAAATCTTAGTTTTTTGTGTGAATAAAATTCTTTTTAAGGTTTTAAGGAGAGATATAAAATATCAATCTTGAAGTAATTTAACAGTTAGAAATAAAATCTATACCTTCTTCTAACTTGTATTTTCTTCTTGAAAAGTTTCTATTTCTTCTGCAAGGGACCAATCCAACCCTTATTTCCCTAACGGCCTCCTGCCTCAGCGGTACTTCAACGGGCTCCAGGACTCCAGGTTTTACAGAATAAAAACAACTTCATGATAGAAAATAAGATAGGGGGTTACGAAGGAGCTTTTATTTCATAACTGTTCTCCCGAAGGAGAACTTCTTGATATTTACATCAACTCCTTAAAGGAGTTCTACTCCATACTAGTAGCACACATAACTAGACTAAAATGATCATACGAATGATCAAATTGAAAAGGAAAAGAAAAGTTGAGAGGGTGGTTGAGAGTTGTTGATCGAGGGATGCTAGCCAGGGATATCTTTTCCTAATGAGGTATTGCTCCTTATATAGACGGAGATTTCCTCTTACAAGACCTACCAATAATTTCATTGAATTATTAAAGATGCCTTTACAGCTGTAGCCGCTTGTCTTCTTTTGAATGACGTAAGTGCTTACATTTTTCATAGAATTATTGTGAAGGACCCCTCACTGCTGGTAGTGGACAAAGCCTCTGCTTTTGGTGTAGTGTCCCTATCAACTTTAGTGCTTTTACATAATGCGCCCTGATGGTCTTTGTCGACCTTTTGGAGCCTTTCACAAAGCATCTTCTTTGTGGTAGGACCTGCTAAGATCTGATTTTTTAAGATCTTGTCTTCAAGCGCTTGGATTGGGCGTTGATCTTCTTGACAGAGTGTCTTCCCTGTAGTGCTGGTGATCAGGCAATTTGGGTTGGCATAATTGACCTTGATTTTGCTTTTTGAATTAAGCTTTTGAGTCTTTTGGATTATGGAAATAATCTTTTCAACTCTGTAGGCATAGATTCCCATGCTGATGAAGTCGTCTTCCTCGTTTATGACTTTGGACGATTGAACTTCTCTTTTTGCCGCTAAGCCTAGCTCAATGTAATGATAGGCTGGAAGGACTTTTCCATCTACCCAGTCTGGAATGCTGGATGTGACTTGGATGTAAATACTAGCATCCTTAGCAATTTTTTGGATGAACTTTCCAACTGCTTTTCTTAATCCCTTAGGAAATGACCTTAACTCCTTAAGATCTTTGCTGGGATAAATGGTCTTGACTAACCCTGCACAAAAAGCTTGGTAAGTGAAGACTGTATCTGCATCAGGACAGATTACGAAAAGACTTCTGGACTTTTTATCGTCTGTATAAATCTTTTCTGCTTCATAATCCTTTATGGAGAGAGCTCTTGCTTTGGACCATAGGATTCTGAAATCTGGGAAGCTTATTCCTTCTAAAATCTCTGAAGATAGATCTTTGGATGGAGCTTCTTCTTTTTCTTTTGTGAAGAACACCTGTCTTCTTTGACCAGTGTGATTCTGGATTTTGGGCACTAATATTGGTGCTTTGAAGATTATCTTCTTGCCTCCGAAGTTAGCTTGGTACTTGTCTGCCTCTTGTTGAGCTTGAAAAAGTGACCTTTCGGGCATAAGAGTTTTTGAATCCATTTTTTCATCAATTTTGTCTGAAACATCTTTGATGATTTTTGCGGCAGTTGCCTCAAGATTTTCGTTGGTAGATAGACATAGACTATCCAACTTTTTTATTAAATCTTTAACAAGTTCCTCTAATTTTAAAAGAGTAGTCATGTTACAGATATAATTGCTTTTTTAGCTCTAAGCTCAATAATTTTTTGCTTAGAAGCAAAAATGTTTTTCTTAATATTTTTAATATTAAGAGATTTTGTTTTATGATTTAACATAAAATTTTCTTTAATTTGATTTATTCTAATAAACCAAATTTGTATATCCTCCTCTTCATAGGTGATTTGTTGATCAAGATATTGTAAATAATCTAAAATTGGTTTTGAAGACATTATTCTCCAATAACTTCTTTTAAAATTCTACCATATCTATCTATTCGTTCTGACATAGAACGAATTAATTGTTCAGTATTACTTGAATCTCCTATTTGTAAAGAGTTTCCAGCATAACTGTGTCTGGGTTTTGATACTAAAACCTGTTTATTTCGTGCAATATCAATTGCCCAATTTTCTTGTAATTGTGATGGCTCAGCGAATTTGCTGCCTTCAACAATTCCAATTTCAGAAAATATATCTTAAAGCATAAGAGATATTTTCTGAAATTGGAATTGTTGAAGGCAGCAAATTCGCTGAGCCATCACAATTACAAGAAAATTGGGCAATTGATATTGCACGAAATAAACAGGTTTTAGTATCAAAACCCAGACACAGTTATGCTGGAAACTCTTTACAAATAGGAGATTCAAGTAATACTGAACAATTAATTCGTTCTATGTCAGAACGAATAGATTGTTTTCATATTTGAAAAAATGGATTCAAAAACTCTTCATAGAAAAACAGGTTTTTCACAAATTCTGAAATACCTCCGAATAGATTGTTTTCATATTTGAAAAAATGCGGAGGTACCTCAGAATTAGTTGAATTTTTCACAAATTCTGAAATACCTCCGCATAGTGGTATCAGAGCCATGTGCTCTTTTTAAAAGATAAATGGTCTTGACTAACCTTGAACAAAAAGCTTGGTAAGTGAAGACTGTATCTGCATCAGGACAGATTACGAAAAGACTTCTGGATGGTCACTATTGAATTATTATTTTCTTCTTGAAAAGTTTTTAATTCTTCTGCAAGGGACCAATCCAACCCTTATTTCCCTAACGGCCTCAACAGATTTGCTGGGTTAAATGTGATCTTAAGGATATTTTCTTCTTGAAAAGTGCGGGTGGGGCTGTTGACGGCGAACGTTACAACGTGTTGTGTGGTCATGTGTTGGCACGTGCGTGACTGGCAACTTAACAACCCAAGTATGTGGTGTTGCCCATGTGACTCCTCCACCAAATAGGAAGAAGCCACGACGCATTTTATCCTTCATTTATTACTTGTGGGCCCATCTCAAATCCTCCTAAATATGCATGCAAAACACCACAAAATGCCTACGTGTGTTAAAGACAGACAGATTGAATGCTACGTGTTATTTAATGATACAACTAGTTATAAACAGGGTCGGCCCTGAGAATTCGTGTACCCTGTTCGAGCTCGAAAAAATGTGCCCTTAGGCATTAACGAAATTGGGTATTTGGCTAACTAAAGGTCTAAACCTAATGCCAAAGGGGTTAATAACTAATCTAAACCATAAGAATAGTTTTGTAAGGGGCCTATGTTGGTGTTTGTATGGATGTACCCGATTAAAAAAATATTTTATATATACATACCGTGTTTTTTTCATAAAAAAACATGCCCCTCGAAATATCGGGCCCTGGCCGGTGGTCCTCCCCGCCCACCCCCAGGGCCGGCCATGGTTATAAAAACCGTCGCCGCGTTGCGGCGAACTTCCTTTGTTATTTAGTTTGTGTTCATATGTGTTTGAAATCACTACGAGCGCGTTGCATACGGAATCGCTGACAAGAATAAAAAGAAAATGTATAAAAACACACTAAAAATAACCGAAAGAAAATCAACTAAAAAAGTTGTATGGTAATGATGTTGTTCGGTAGAAACCCGTAGTCAGAGATGAGCAAATAGTAATGGGTACCGGTACCGAATTTCCTGAACCGAAAGATCCTAAGTACCAGTTCGGTACTGACGTTTGGCGTTCCTGGTACCGGTTCGCTACCGGTTTTTACCTTCATATACCGATACCGTAACTGGTATTTTCGGTACCAATACTGATTCGGTATCAGTTGGCACCGAGCTCATGCCTACCCCTGAAACTAAAAAAAAAAATTGTACGATACCGTTGTTGTTCGTACGGTACCCGTGATCAGGGATGAGCAAATGGTACTGGGTAGCAGTACCAAATTTCTCGAACTATAAGATTATCAAACTCAATCCGGTACCGACTTTTGGCGTTTTATGTACCAGGTCGGTGCTGGTTTTTACCTTCATGTACCGATAACGAACCGGTATTTTTGAAACAAGTACCGGTTAATACCAAGCTTATCAAACTTAAAAAGTAAAGAATAACAATTATTATTATAGTATTAAAATAATAAAACTATAAGAAAACTGTATATAATAAGTTTACTGTTCAAATCAGTCATTTATTAATATATAGGTGAATGAGTCCAGATTGCATGTGAGGTACATCTGGATTACATGCCCCACTGCATTGGCTACATGCAAATAGAACAGACTACGTTTAACTCGGGTTAAACTCCGTTAAGAAGAATGTTAGTAGCTACAGTTGTCGATGACTCGATTTCCGTCATGCTTCTGTATTTCTTCTCTTCTTGTATTAATTATTTAGGGTGGAGATACAATAGAAAGTTTATTTAGCTAAGAAGGCTAGGAAGAATGGCAAACTAGGTTTGAAAGAAATAATTTTTCAAATTAAGATGGTTAGACATAGAGTGAAGAATGCCATCAGAAAGGAGACTTTGATGTTTTCAAATAAAAAACATCACTATGAGCTTGCTGGTGAGGTTGTTAAAAAAGAGAGCCGATATTTAGATATTGATATCTCAAGTTTGGGTGCTAAGAATATGCTCATTGCAAGTTTCAGCAAACTTGGAGTGCTCATGAAAACTGCCGTTTACATCAGTGTGTTAGAAGAGGCACGAAATGGTGCACTAGCAATTGCTTTGGCGCAACCTATTGTTCTAAGTTTGAGAAGCAATATGTTGATTTATGTTATGTTACAATAATAGAGCAGAAAGCCCTAACCAGATCAGTTTACAGAGTACAATCAATATACAGAAACAAGGGCAGAACGAGCTATCCGAAAGAAATTAGAGTATTGAGTTATCGTTATGTACAGTTTTCTGCACAGGTTATTTCTTTTGTTCAGACTACAATACGAGTCAGGCCTTTAAAAGTAGTGGTTGCTAAGGTCTTAAAAGGGAAATATCATGTTGTATGGACATGATTGGTATACAACAGAAAGATCAAATGGGCAACAAACCATTAAAACGGGATGGGCACTATAGAACACTGCAGGGTGAGTTTGCATTAGTGATTGTTAAATATGATTCAGTTGTTGGTCCGTCAATTATCACAGCCATGTGGATGAAGAAAAAAATGAAATATAGTTCATCTAATGGGGCTGCAACTTGTCATGACATCTGCTCTTATGAAGTAGGCTCTTGTGAGAAGAAAATAGTTCTTGTTAGATCGTTGGAGCTGCAAAGTAAAGCACACAAATTTTCACAATTTCCTTTTGATACTTTTGATTAGAATTTTTTTTTACCATTTCTGATTTTTGGGGACAAAAATCTTTTAAGGGGGGAGTATTTGTAACACCTCGTAAAATTACGTCCAATGATGTATTGACACGTGTAATAAACCCTAATAAAGTCAAACGTTGAATTTAAGGGACTAATTTTTGCGAAAAATCAAAAACTTTGATTATAGAAGAACTGGAAATGTTAACATGCTTATTATAAGCCTCTGAATAACATTACATGGTAATCATATTCACAAATGGGCCACTTGTTGGTCATGAGTAGCCGTTTGCGTAATTAATTGAAAGTTTGCGCAATGAAGGGTTAAAAAGTGTCAACATGTTGATTCTTACCTCAGAGTGTCACACCCCAACCGATGGCGAAATCATCGGGGCGCGGCACTGAGCGAAACAGATTGTCCAGAAGTTTCCATAACAATTATTATTACTATTCAATTTAAATAATACGTCCCATACCGTATCTCAAACAGTAAACAAATTATTACAGACAAAAATCCAGGCAAATGTTTCTGTTTCGACAACTCAGATTTAAAATATAACAATTATTTATCTGCTTCTAGAGACTCTAGCTGCAAGATCTACAGACAACTATGCTCTAGACGCTTATTCTAGCCTCGCCTTCCTAGCAGATATGCATCCTAATTGCCTGTCACATACGTTAAAATAAAAGTCAATACACATAGTGTAAAGGTGAGCATACAAGTTTGATAATAGCATATAGAGTTCGAAATAGTTTATGCATAACCAGCACGTACACAGAGGAAAACGAAGCATGTTAATTATCGACATGGATCTATCGATACCAATGACTGCGGGTTGACTGCCCAAGGCAGTTCGCAATACATGACCACCACTGTAGTCCATGCAAGTAATTGTCCTTAACAACCCCCGTGTGAACGGGTGCTGAGTCCAAACTATAGTACTATCGTCGTTAAGGCAGGTAGACAACATTCCACGTGTAAACATAACAACAAGCATTCATTTAGTCACGTTATACATGCGGTAACGGTTAACGTTTAAAATGTTGCGTAGTGTGTTCGATGTGATTTCGTATAAGTAACGTATGTAACACCCAAAAGTGCTTAAAGCAAAAAGGGTTCGAGTATACTCACAGCGGTTGATGGATTGAAGGGAGCGCTTGAGAGTAGGGTTAGCCTGAATAGTTCGATAGCATAAAGATGAGCAACGCGTAAAACGGAAACAAGTGTTGGAGGATCGGACAGCTGGTCGATCGGATGGTAGTCCGGTCGGACGGCTGACCGTTCGGTTGACAGTCCGTTCGGACAGTTGTTCGGTCGGATGGTAGTCCGATCGGATGGCTGTTCGAGTGGATTGTTTCTTCCTTTGAGTAAGATGTGTTTGTGTATGATGGTTTGACCTTTTGAAGTTTTTGTTGCAGTATAAGAAAACATGGAAGTATCCTTACCTTTCAGGTCGGTCGATCGGACGGTCGTTCGATCGGCCTGCAACCCAATCGGCTAGGTACCTCAAAAATTGATTAAGTGTTGAAGTCAAGTATCTCATGATCCGAAGAGTAACCCAATCGGACGGCAGTCCGATCGAATAGCAGTTCATCAATACTCAATCTTCAAATAAATTGTTTAAGTGTGGGACCATGTGCTAGCCGATCGGCTGGCCAGTCGATCGGCTGACCGTCTGATCGGCTGGCTGTCCGTTCGGACAGCAGTCCAATCGGTCAGCACCCTGACCTGGTCGGCCTATTCGTCTAACACTTGGCTGATCTGATTGTTTGTCGTTTTATCGAGGTATTTTGACACGGGTCAAACCACAGAATTCTCGTCTTTACTTGGTTCTCCTGATCGGACAGTAATCACCCAAATCCGGTTAGCGAACGGTTCGAGACGGTGTTTAACGTTTAACTCGAAATCGGTGAACCTCATGGATAGAATCCGGACCTTAGGCCACGCGACCACCGGAGTGATTAGCAAGTTGGCACAAGCTCCGTTTTTACCGGTTTTGAAGGCATTTAGTGTAAAAGAGTTGAAAGAAAGTTAGAAAACCATCTTTCAATCCTTTTCACCGTGTATATGTCTAGATCTATGAAAGATCTTTGTTTGTTTATGTGGAAATCGGCTAGATCCAAGTTATTCTTGGTGGATTGAGGCCAAAACATGAAGTTCTTCAAGAACACCATGATGACGTCATCCTAGAACACTTGAATCTTGATGATTTCACGGTTAAAAGTTAAGATTCGAAAGATAGAAGGGTGTAGGAGTGCGTGTAGATCAAGAAAGTATAAGATTTAGGACGAGATCTTACCGGGATTGAGAGAAATCGGAGAAAAGATGAGCTGAGCGTGCTGGTCGGACAAAGGTTTCCAAAAGTAGAAAGTTTGACAATGACAGGGGTATTTATAGGATGCCAAAAGAGGTAAAGGCTGGCCGATCGGTCGGGCAGCATGATCGGACAGCCTGTCCGATCGGACAGCAGTCCGATCGGCTGGCTGTTCGATCGGCTGGTAGCCTGATCGTTCAGCGGCCTGATTCGAGTGTTCGGTGCGACGATTTTTGATATTTCGATTTCGATTGCGAGCGATGCGAATACGATTTAAAGTTCCCTATACAAATTACTTTTAATCCCAACTACTACATCTACATACCATCATATTTATTTCGTATTCGATATGCGATTACGATTCGATTGCGATGTATTCGATTGCGATTCGATTGATTACCACACATAACATAAATAAACATGCACAAGTAACACATAAGACACACACACACACACGTATAATAACCACCAGAATGCGATATTCGAGTTTCGAGTTCGATGATGATTAGATTAGTTCGATTATTGATCAATTGACTTTATCGCATTGTTACTTCCTATTATTCACAGTCGTAAAGCGGTTCGCATCGAGAAGTATACTTCGATTACTTCGATTGTAATTAATTACTCCATATAATACAACTAACATAAAAACATAAAATAGACTATTTACAGTCAAAGAAGTCAGTCTTGCCTTTGACTTTTGATGTGGGGTAAAATACACATATTTGTCCCGTGTAAAATGTATAATTTTTGTATAGTTTTTATCTATTATTTTTAGTATTATATTATATTATATCGTGTTTTGGCAGGTTCTGGTGCAAATGAAGAAAAAACAAGTAATAATTAAATAATCTGCCAGTTGAGTAGAGTAGAATGCCAGTGACCGAAGTAAAATTATAGTTATTTTCTGTGAGTGGGCCAAAATCACTATCTCTATTTTATAAGAAACCCAATAAAAAAAAAGACCTATATGAAAGTATATGGAGTGCAAGATGACACTTAATATTAGAATTGGGTATGGACTCCAATCAGAAGATAAGTGGACGCAAATAGCAAAAGGGGCAGTGAAAAATCATGCTCAGCCCATGTGATTGCATGATTGGCTATGGGCCTTTAGTCACTAATGAGCCATATATTCGAAAATATGAACACATCAGACGAGAAAGTTGGGCCGATTAGTTGCCTAGTTTTGGGCGGCTATTATTTTGAGGAGGAATATATCAACATGAGACATCTGGCACGAAATCATCATCTGGAGGCGGCGAAAAACAATATTAGACGAATATTGGAGGCTACATATATCTTGAGAGCCGTAGGGGTACAACATCAGGAAGATAGAGCTGAACATCAGACGCACGGAGATCAGACGCACGAACAACATCAGTTTTGAAGATTGTTTTGCAAGAAATCAAGTTCGGGAATCATTGGGGTCAAGTGGGAAGCTTAGAGAACAAGGAATTTACGGGTTCTACCTTACGATTTCTTTTATTTTCTAGTTTCTTGTTTTTACTTCGATGAATTCTTATTTGAGACCTTGTTTGATTGTTTTTAAGACCATGTTTTCTGGCTAAACCTTTCGTTGCTACCTAGGTTATGATAATGGTTTAATAAAGTTTGGATTTTTATTCGATTTTTGGCGTGGTTTATGGATTTTCTTGTATTGTAAAAGCTATGGAATTTTAACTTGGTGTATATGCATGCTTGATATTTGTTTTATCGCTGTTTATTGCTTCGTATAATCCTTGGTGACGGTCTTTATCACATAATAGGGTTGTGCTAGGGTTCTTGATTTAGGTGAGTGTCTATATCACGTAATAGATCATTAATCCTTTAGGGTGAAAACGCGTAAGTAACCTTAGAAGTAATATTCGGTAATTTAATAAAATCAAGTGTTCTGCTAATCTTGTCGCTGTGAGGCTCGAGGTTATTAATAGGTCTCGGTTTGGTTTATAGCTAGGTCTAAGAATTGGTCTAGTCCTTAAACATTCTCTTGTCTATTAAACCAAGATTAAAATCCATAGTTGCCTTAGACTTTCGCGCTGTGAGGTAGATTGTCTTATTTAGGCACTTTCAAGAAACTAGAGGACTGTGAGGAAATCTAGAAAGCCGGTAAGCGTAACAGCCTAGGTAGTGCCACAAGAATCGCCTTTAGAGTGTTTGAGGGGCTTAGTGGTGTCTTAATAGGTTTAGTATCCAAAGATCCCGGTTCCATACCACAAAACTATCGAATAGAAATCCATTCTGAGTTTAGCTTGCGTCTAGCCTAGGTAGTCTTCATCACCTCTGGTCAAAGTCTTCGTTCGAGTTCGTGTTAGTTAATTCTAGCTAATTTAGTTATTCGTTATTTGCATTCTTAGGATTTTTAGAAACCCCCCCCCCCCCAACCAATAAACAAATAGTTCAGTCGTGTCAGTCTTAGTCTTTATAGAGTCTTAGCGTAATCCTTAGAGTCTCGTGGGTTCGATACTCGGACTTGCTTTAGCTTTACTACATTGATCGGTACACTTGCCGGTTGTGTGGTTTAGGGTTTAGATCGAGTCTTAGTTTATAAATTTAAAGCTTAGAGTGTCTAAATTAGGGTTAATTTTAGCTGTTTTTATTAAACCACTTTGTGCACATCAAGTTTTTGGCGCCGTTGCCGGGGATTCTTTGGTGATTCCGTTGATTACTTTGTTTGGACTTAGTTGACATATTACGTGCTATTTGTGTTTGTTGAGTCGTAGGAGTCTAAAAATCATAAAAAAAATATTTGCTTTAGTGTCTTTTCTAGTTTAGTGAGTCGTTGTTAGAGTCTTTTTACTTGTTCGTATTTGGTTTTTCAGTTGATGCCCCATACGCGCTCGCAGAGACCTCCGCCGAATCCGTTTACGATCAAGTCTTCCGTTTCATCCGTTGCACCCGAGGTAAGTTCTTCTAACTCTTCCTCGTCTCCACCACACACCGACTTCATTCCAAAGTCATCACCACACGTTTCACCACACGTTTCCCCACCACCCTCCCGTTCTCGTACACCTAGTCCACCACCCGTTGTTCAAATGGCGAACCGCACCGTCTACGAGCAGGCAACCACTGGCTTCACCGGCGCTACTTCACCCATCACCCTTCCGAACATCGCAAATGATAGGTCTTGGCAGATTCCCTCCTATATCATGACCGCCATCACCAATTCATGCCAGTTCCATGGTCGTGACGACGAGGATGCACCCGCTCACATCAATCGCATCACTCGCCTTTGCAGCACCTTCTCCATCGAGGGGGTGAACCTTGATGCTCGATACCTTCAAGTCTTTCCATTCTCACTCGCTGGACGCGCAGCCGTCTGGTTCGATTCTCAGCCCGCAGGCACTTTCACTACTTGGGCTGGTCTTCGTGATGCTTTCTTAGCCAAGTACTTCCCACCAGCCAAGGCGTCTCGCCTTCGCGATCAGATTCACTCTTTCCGTATGGAGCCTGATGAGCCGTACCACTTAGCATGGGAGCGTTTTCAGACGCTTCTCTCTCGTTGTTCGCAGCATGGTTTGTCTGACTGGGCGTTAGTTGAAAAGTTTTACAATGGTCTTACTCCTGAGATTAGAGCTCGTTTCGATACTTCAGCTGGAGGGCAGCTTATGGGAAAGTACACGGTGAATGAGTGCAATGATTTGTTCGAGAGTTTCGCACATTCTGATATGGACTACAGCTCTACCCGCAGGACTTCCATTCCTGTTCATACCACCTCGGCCGGCCGAGGGGTAAACCAAGTTAGCTTGGATCCATCGGTAGCTGCTATAGTCGAGAGTTTGAGGCAAGAGGTGAGGCAAGAGTTGAATGAGATTAAGAAGAAAGTTGATAGGTGTGAGGTTTGTAGGGGAGGTCACGACACGCTCGATTGTCCCACTTTTACTCTAGAGCAGGTTGAGTTCATAACGGGTCAGTCTAGGGGTCAATTTAGTAATAATAATAATATTTTTAACTCCAGCTGGCAGGGTAGTGGTAGTAGTAGTGGATATCGCCTTTCAGGCAATCCCCCTGGTTTCCCATCTGGTCAGTATCAAAGTAGGGGACCTGGTTTATATATGAGTAGTGGGTCAGGTTCGAGTGGGCAGTTTGCTAGCGGAGGGTCGAGTCAGGAGAGTCAAGGTAGTGGCAAGGCTTTCGAAGGGACTTTGAGTAGGATGGAGGAGATGTTCGCTCAGATGATGACACAAAACGCGCAGATGATGACGCAGAATCAGGCGACCTAGAAATCCCTAACTGAATTTGTTCAAACTCAAGATCAAATTAATAAGAGTCACGATCTTCAGCTTAAAAATCAAGAGTCTACTCTTTTAGATCTTAAGAGAACAGTAGGGGATATAGCTAGGCAGTTGAGAGAATCCTCTTCTGGTCAGTTTTCAGGTACCACGCACCCAACCAACCATTCTGTGAAAGCAATCACTACTCGCAGTGGGATGAGTCTAGGAGAGGTCGTGAGAGAGAATGCTGAGTTAGGGAGTGATGATGAGGTAGATGAGGAGATAGAGATAGAGGCCCTAGGTAAGGTGCAATATAGGCTAGGCCCAGCAAGTACCGCACATACCGATGAGCCTCAAGTTGAGAGGAGAGTAGAGAAGCAACCAGCTAGGTTTAGGCCCCCGCCCGTATTTGATCCCTCCCGTCTTCCGTTTCCCGGCCGTTTTAAGCAGCAGCAATACGCTAGGGAATACGAGAAATTTCTTGAAATGTTCACCCAATTAAAAGTCAATCTTCCGTTCATAGAGGCCCTGAGATCCATGCCCAAATACGCCAAGTTCCTTAAGGATTTTCTCAAGCGTAAGGATAGGGTAGGTGAGTGTTCTAGTACTCCATTGAATGGAGATTGTTCTGCAGTGATCCTGACTAAACTTCCTGAGAAACTCACCGATCCGGGCATATTCACGATCCCTTGTTTGTTTGGTGGTGATGTTAAAAACCACGCGTTGGCAGACCTTGGTGCTAGTATTAATTTGATGCCATATTCATTTTACGAAAAACTAGGCCTTGGTGATTTGAAGCCAACTCGTATGACCCTCTCGTTAGCCGATAAGACAGTTAAGTATCCTAGGGGGATCATAGAGAATTTGTTAGTGAAGGTGGACAAGTTTGTCTTCCCGGCAGATTTTGTAGTGTTAGATATGGAGGCCGATGAAAACGTACCGTTGATTTTAGGGCGCCCATTCTTCAACACTGCTAAAGCGCTTATAGATGTCTTCTTAGGCACAATCACACTTAGAGCGGGCGACGAATCGGTAGTTTTCAAGGTGAATAATGCGAGAGGGCCGAGTGAGAGAGTCAAGGCGATAGCGTCAGTGGGGGAGAGTGAGAGGGTTGAGAGTGATGAAGAAGAGGTGGTGTGTGATCCAAGTCTAGAGAAGGTGATAAAACCCAAGTGTGGGGATCCACCTGATAGGAGAGTAGAGGAATTAGAAGAGAGAATGCTGAGATTAGAGTCTAAGATAGAGACACTGAGTAAGGCTCAGTGTGGGGATAGGTTTCGATATGAAACATCTAGATTCAAACCGCCCGATGATGAGTTGAGAGGTTGTGAGAGATATGAGGGTGTTTGGAGAAATACGGGTAATGATAGGTTTCATGGTGCTACGGCCCGTGAGATTTGGTACGGAGGTGAGCTGCGTCTACATGATCCTCCGTGAGTATATGAAAAGTTGTGCCCATCTGTAGAGTTTGTATTTTGAGTCTTTTATTATGTACCATGAGTCTAATTTAGTAGTTTTTGAGTCAGTCGTTTGTGTCGAGTCGGTATTGCTTTGGTGTTTGCTTGTTTTTGTTTATGCAGGTTTGAATATGTACCACCCATACTCAATCTCCATTCGGGTGATTTTGGAGCTGCTTATCAGATATCAGGCATTTATCAAGTATGTCAGTCAGTGTCAAAGCCGATCGCGAATGAAATGCTATATGATCGAGCTGGATTGGACGAGAGTTTGGAGCTTACACGTTATATTACCAGCTAAGTCCTTTCCAATTTTGCCCTTTGTCTTTTATTTTTTCTTATTTATTTTAGTCTTTTGAGTCGGTTTCCATCCTACATTGAGGGCAATGTAGAGTTTAAGTGTGGGGATGGGAAACTATCGTTTAGTGTCGTTAGTATAGTTAGTCGAGTCATAAAAAGTCGAAAAATACAAAAAAATTAAAAAATTTTGAAAAATTTTTTTTTTTTTTTGAAAAAACAGAAAATGTCTTTTGAAATAAGAAATTTGCAAAATAAAAACGGAAAATGATAGAAAAGTCGGCTTTTTGTTCGGGTTCAAATAATAATAATATGAGATAATATATTCGTGCTTGTGTCTAGTTTGGGATGCGTGGGTAGGCTCGATTCGGTTCTAGGTTCCTTTGATCTTAAAATTACCTAATTGTCGGTTTACTAGTGGGTTCTCATCTAGGGAGAGTGGGGAAATTGAAACCACCAAAAATAGTATAAGGGATGCCGTTATAAGCTAAGATCGTTAGAGTTTTTGGTCATTATCTCGTTGGAAAAGAAAAAAAAAAGAAAAAAAAAGAAGAAGAAAAAGAGCTAGAAACTAAATGAAAGTAGCCATTTCTATGTAGTCTGTGGTTGGGGATAGCGACTCTACAGCCCGATTACCGCTAGGGTGTGTGAAATCGACCTTGCAAAGAAAATAAAAAGTACCGAAGCCTAAGTAATCCGAGTTGGGGATAGCGACTCTACAGCCGGAATGCCTCTGGGTTAGGGAAAGCAACGTCTATGCTCGAAAAAAGAAAAAAAATGAAAAAGTGATGAAAAAAAATGAAAAAGAAAAAAAATAAGAATAGATTTGATTTTAAACTCTCTTGATCTTGGTATAAGGCGGTTAGGAAATAGTCCAGTGGTTGTTCCTTTTGTCCTATAAGCTTGAGGGGGGACTAGGTGGACTTGCGATTCTTAGCGTGAGACCCTAGGTAGATTGACCGCACTTGAACTAAACTTGCATGATAAGGGCTTGGAGCCGGGTTTGGGTTTAAGAGGACAAGTATACTTGCAATCGCGGCTAACACAAGTTTCGATTCTAATAAGTAACTAAGCTTTTGTCCCGAATGATTATTCCGACTATGATTCCGTTTTGCATAATTCTTTTTCGAGGACGAAAAAAGGTTAAGTGTGGGGATATTTGATGTGGGGTAAAATACACATATTTGTCCCGTGTAAAATGTATAATTTTTGTATAGTTTTTATCTATTATTTTTAGTTTTAGTATTATATTATATTATATCGTGTTTTGGCAGGTTCTGGTGCAAATGGAGAAAAAACAAGTAATAATTAAATAACCTGCCAGTTGAGTAGAGTAGAATGCCAGTGACCGAAGTAAAATTGTAGTTATTTTCTGTGAGTGGGCCAAAATCACTATCTCTATTTTATAAGAAACCCAATAAAAAAAAAAGATCTATATGAAAGTATATGGAGTGCAAGATGACACTTAATATTAGAATTGGGTCCAAAAAGTGAAATATCCCATTCGATTTACTTACAAGCTGGGCTCCATCGTGATAGATTCTTTCCTTCTTCAGAGTTCGCTCGTTGAAACAGGCATGCTGGGCTTCGCGAATGAGAGTCTCGAGGTCGTATTGGGCTTGGGTATTGCGAATGCTGATCAAGTAACTCCGTCTGCTAAGAGCGTCGGCAACGACGTTTGCTTTGCCTGGGTGATAACGAATCTCACAGTCGTAATCGTTGAGAAGTTCTACCCATCGGCGTTGACGCATGTTAAGTTCTTTCTGATCAAAGATATGCTGTAGACTCCTATGATCGGTGAAGATCGTACACTTGGTACCATATAGGTAGTGTCGCCAAATCTTTAACGTAAAAACAACCGCGCCTAGCTTGAGATCATGGGTTGTATAGTTCTTCTCGTGGATTTTGAGCTGACGAGATGCGTAAGCTATAACCTTGTCTCGTTGCATAAGAACACAACCAAGACCGAGGTTGGAAGCATCACAGTAGACAATGAAACCGTCGTTCCCATCGGGTAGTAAGAGAACAGGAGCATTGCAGAGCATGCGTTTAAGGGTTTGAAAGGCAGACTCTTGTTCAGTTCCCCAAACAAAAGGCTTGTCTTTGTGAGTAAGAGCGGTAAGCGGTACAGCGATCTTAGAGAATCCTTCGATAAATCGTCGATAATAGCCCGCTAATCCGAGAAAAGAACGGACTTCAGACGGGTTCTTAGGCGTAATCCAACTCTTAACTGCTTCGATCTTCGCGGGATAGACATGAACACCTTGACTATTTACAATGTGACCCCAGAAACTGAACCTCCTCTAGCCAGAATTCGCACTTGGAGAACTTGGCATAGAGTTGATTCCCCTGGAGTAGCTCGAGAACCAAACGTAGATGTTGCGCGTGTTCGGCCTTTGATTTGGAATAGATCAAGTCTTCGTCGATGAACACGATGACGAAACGGTCTAGATATGGTTTACACACGCGATTCATCAGATCCATAAAAACCGCGGGTGCGTTGGTTAGACCAAAGGGCATAACAACGAATTCATAATGGCCATAACGAGTGCGAAAAGCGGTTTTGGGTACATCTTCTTCTTGAATACGTAGCTGATGATAGCCTGAGCAGAGATCAATCTTCGAAAAACACGTAGCACCTTGTAGTTGATCAAACAAATCGTCGATACGGGGCAGGGGATAGCGGTTCTTGATGGTTAGCTTGTTTAATTCCCGATAGTCGATGCATATCCTGAACGACCCATCCTTCTTTTTAACGAAGAGGACTGGCGCGCCCCAAGGAGAGGTGCTCGGGCGAATGAAGCCTTTTTCGAGTAATTCCTGGAGTTGATTTGAGAGTTCTCGCATTTTGGACGGTGCAAGTCGTTAAGGAGCTTTGGCAACAGGGTTGGCTCCAGGAATGAGGTCGATACGGAAGTCGATATCACGACTTGGCGGTAATCTAGGAAGATCATCAGGAAACACCTGAGGAAATTCACGGACCACAGGGACGTCTTTCACTTCCATCTTCCTTTTCTTTTCCTTCTCCGCTACTACAATGTTGGCCAAGAAAGCTCAGTATTCCTGGCGGAGATACTTGCTAGCGACATGAGCTTGAGACCTTTCGATGCAGTTTCACCATACACACATAATAAATCACCATTCGCGAGCGAGAATCGAATCATTTTGTCGAAGCATACAACTTCAGCATGGTTTTCGCGAAGAAAGTCCATGCATATTATGACATCAAAACTTCCGAGCTGCATCGGAATAAGGTCGATTGGGAAAATGTGATTGTTGAGTTCAAGAGTACAATCACGAAGAACAGAATTAACGGCGACAGTTCTTCCAGTAGCGACTTCAACATCGAATGTCGAGGAGAGATAAGAGCGCTTACGACTAAGGTGCTTCTCGAATTCAAACGACACAAAGCAGTTATCGGCTCCAGTATCAAACAAACATGATGCATAAATACCATTCACAAGGAACGTACCATTGACCACGTTGTTGTCGGTCTGGGCTTGGCGCACGTTGATGTTGAAAGTTCTGGCGCGTGCTGCTTGTTGCTGCTGCTGAGGCTGTTGCTGCTGTTGGTGTTGCTGGGGCTCCTGCTTCATAACCCTGTTCAGGCACATGTTCGCAAAGTGGTTGGGATCACCACATGCGAAGCAGACTCGGGCGTTGATCGCGGGTTCCTGAGCCGCGTGTTGTCCTTGCGGGGCTTGGAGCAGGGCTTGATGAGCAGTGGCTGGAGCTGCTGTTGTTCTTCTTCTTCTTACGGCGTGAGGACTTTGACGGTTGAGCGGCGGCGGTTTCAGTAGTTGGTGCAGTAGTGGCTTGATGCAGAGACTTGGAGGGCTTATCCCAAAACCCAGCTTTTACTCGCTTGTCGTTGATTTCAGCGGCGAGCAAGTAGGTCTCTTCAATCGATGAGGGTTTCGCGATGTGAACAAAATCTGCAACACAGTCGGGTAGAGCTCAAATGTACTTCTTGATCGCAATGTCTGGCGTCTTGACTTGATCGGGACAGATAATGCTGAGCTGCTTAAAGCGAGCAGTCAGGGCAGCGTTGTCTCCATCCTTCTGCTTAATGTTCCAAAACTCATCCTCCAGCTTTTGGCGTTCATGGGGAGGGCAGAATTCGTCCATCATGATGGCTTTCAGCTCTTCCCAAGTCAGCTCATAAGCTGCATCATTCCCGCGTTTATTTCGTTCTGCCGTCCACCAGTCTAGAGCTCGGGACTGGAAGACGCCAGTTGCGTTTAGGGTACGGAGATTTGCAGGACATCCGCTTTGGGGCAGGGTGACTTTGACGGAATCGAACCATTGGAACATAGCTGTTGGGCCATCTTCTCCGGTAAATTCCTTTGGACCACAAGCCTTGAACTGCTTGAAGCTGAAAACAGTCTTGGTAGCATCTTTAGGAGCTTCGGTTCTCGACTCCTCAGATGATTTGCTGACATTCTCGTAGACTTCACTTACAACTTTTGCTACTTGCTTAGCGATGATAGCAGCAAGACGTTTGTCTCTCTTTTCTTGGTGAGTTAGTGGGTGTCGATGTCCAGATGACGACATTGTCTGCATTGGACATTGTCATGGGTCTCAGACACGTCATAATCGAATCTCACCTCACACGTCTAACGCTTACTAAAGCTTACATAAGCACGAAGTCACAGATTCACATAGAGGCACATAAGCACATAAGCATATGGGCACATAAGCACGTAGGGCACAGAATCACAGAAGCACATCAGATGCAGTCAGAATACAGAAACCTATCCTTTAAAGCCTGCATTCGATCGAATGTAGCGATTGCGTTTAGCGTAATGATTAGTATAGTATAGGCGTATTATATAGCGAGTGTTATAGCGTACAGCGTTTCCTCATGATGGCAATGATTTGTTAACGTTTTGAGATAGAAGAGCATTGCGAGTCGTGTGTGTTGATCGTAGTGAGATCAAAAATCGAATAATTTCCAAAAATTTTAACACATAAATAGGTAAGTACACGTATAAAACATAGAAGATCAACGAGTCATCAGAGTCAGCAGTGCGGGCTCAGAATCGAAACACATAAAATCGCGAAATAGATTGTCTGCGGCTTATTAGACATTGACAACCCAAAGCGATTCGACTATTCTCAAGGACTTGATGTACTGTCACACCCCGATATTTCCACGTATTACCGGTGGGCCCGGTGGGGAGTATCGTGACGTAGTTGATATCATCATAGTCAAACAACACAAATTATAAATGCACAGCGGAAGAAAAAGGTATGAATCACATTACAAACCGAATAAATAGTAATATCAAAGTATTACAACGGACTGTAAAAGATTCACAGGCGGATCAAGAGGTAAATAAGATCATTGTTCAACAGACTTTAACATCTAGAGCTTGGAAGACTTGATTATTGATGCCTGGAGTAGCCAGCCTATTTCGTATAGTACCTGCACTTAACCTTTTTGGAAAATACGTCAGTTTACACTGGTAAATACAATTAACGGACTCATTTTGAAAAGAGTTTAAGAAAATTAGTTTGAATGCACATGGCACAAAATATCCTTCATAACTTGGGATAATTATTTAAAAATAAACTTGTATACAGTTTTACATGTTTGTCATCCATTTAGGACCTGGTTAGAAGAGCCGGTTTAACAAGATCAATAGACACACCACTGGGTATAATACCCACAAGAAGATATCCTCCTTGTGGACTACCCTTTTTACATACGCAACTGTCAGGTGTATGCCTACACCCCGTGCTTAAGTCGTGGCCATTTCTAATGAATGAGCCGAGGATGTCCAGGACACGGTCATTAACCCCCCAAAGGCATTGCATCAAACAAGACAGAATAAAATGAGTTATGCATCTTTTTAATCATTATCTGATTGTACGACTTCATACCCGACCAAGCGGTATTATTATAATACC
Organism: Helianthus tuberosus; assembly: GCA_030545235.1. Classification (NCBI taxonomy): domain Eukaryota; kingdom Viridiplantae; phylum Streptophyta; class Magnoliopsida; order Asterales; family Asteraceae; genus Helianthus; species Helianthus tuberosus. The sequence continues at coordinate 180,631,385 of CM060366.1, forward strand.
GTACCCCAAGCCCGTATATGGAAAATAAGTTAAAAGTATTTACCTGAGCAAAGTATAAATCACAACCAGCAAGTACACGTAGCTTTTACTGGGCTCCTAATCTGGAACGAAGGTTTTAATAACCTATTAGATTCCTAACGGGTCTTAATTATGCCTAAACTTAGACCGGTTAGTTTTAAAGAAAGGTATACGGTTCAAAACGCAAGATTAAGCGAAGACCGGATTGGAATGTGATTTAGTCCCGACAAGTTTGAAGACTTGTATAATATGGGTAAACTAAACACATTCTGGATTTTGAGGTGAAAATGATAGGGTTCGACCCGTTTCGGTCAATTTACGCAAACTAGTTACATAAATCGAACCTAACGCGAACAACGCATATCGGGTAACCAAAAGAGTCACGAACAGGTTTCCTAAGTTAATATGCTTTAAATATGTTGTGATATCAGTAGGATACCTTCCATCATGCCCAAAACGAGTTTAATCTCAAATTAAGCCCCGTAGGGGTATTTTGGTCATTCTAAAGATTATAAAAGAGATTAATTATAATTCTGAGATTCGGGTCTGAAATAATCAGTAAAACAACTTAATTTAATAGGTTATATTAGTTGGTGATAAGTCTTACATGACAAAAATGGTTTTAAACCCATACTATGTGTTTAATATGCGTAAAAAGCCGTTTTAAGCGATTTCCGGGTCATGACTGGAAATCTGGGTTTTCTGATCAGTTTATAAAGTTCAACATACTTCATTTATCATATAAAATCAGTGGCCAAATATTTGGTATCAAATTGTTATGTAAAACTCATTTTATAAGCAAAAGGGTATAATCGGTAATAACCGAATCAAGGCAATAACCCTATGTTATGATCAGTTTAAAAATAATTAAAAATCTTCAAAAATCCCAAAATATTATATTACATCAGTGGGTAAAAGGTTTGGTGTCAAAAATTGGGTTTAGATAGGCTTTATGCTAATTACGCCATTTAATTAATAAAAAGCTTTCTAATTACGCTATTGAGCATAACTCCTAATCTAGACCTCAAACTGATGTGAAAATTTAGGGACATGTTTATAAATCAGTAACAAAGATTATTGTCCTCTCACATTTCCAAAATTTTCGTTTTAAGGTCAAAAGGGCATTATGGTCAACATTAAGCAATTAACGGAAACGTGTAAATGAATCGGACAATCAACGAGCCAAACACAGAGGGTTATACTATCATATAAGCTGGTCCCAATGGAGCTCCAAGGCATTATTAAATCATGCTAATGTGGGTCAGAACCAAGAGTCAAAGCAACGGTCAAATTATGCGACTTTCGGTTCCGAACCGGTCCTAAACTAAAAATTGTCGGGTCGGACATGCTTAGACATGTTCTTGCATTGATTACCAAGTTACATGGGTGGTAAAACAGGTTCCACGCCTACTACATTGCTAATTATGTATTAATTCGAAAATTGTGTTCCTGTTGACTTTTTATAATAAACTTTGACCCGACAAACGACTTAGTTAGAGCGGGAATCAGAGGGTGCCCTTTTAAGGGTTTAATGCCCACATAATTACCAACTTATAACTACTTTCAATTTGACTAATCACTAGACCGTTAGTGATTAATTGTGAAGTCAAACCTTAATTACGACAGTTTGACTTTAAGCTAATTAATTAAGTAAAACACGATTAAGGAAGGTTAAGGATACTTACCGAAGTACTAAGTACGACTAATGATGCTTGGAGAAGGCTCTTGTGCTCCAGAAATCTTCAGAAGTGAAGTTATGATTGAATGATCAAAAGTTGCAAACAAGGACTCTTTATATAGTGAGTTTAATCTCACTAGATCATGCCAAACAAGTCTAGGATTGGTCCAAGATGCATACAAGTGTCCCCCTATGCCTAAAAACCAGTTGGGACAGCCCATGGTAAGCAAAACAATCAATCTAAGTCGGTTAAATGGGCTGGACAGACACCTGTCAAGAGTTTCTGCATCTGGGCACTTGAGGCGCCCCGCGTAAGGATCTGGGCAACCTAACGCGCCCCGTATGGCCTCCCTGAACTGGCCAAACAAGTTTCATAGTTTGCATTTTTGGTCCCCGGTCCTTGTAAAAGTTGGTTTAACCTTTCTTTTTGCACTTTGAGCCCTCTATATTGATTTCTAAGGACTCCAAGACATAACCAATCTTTGAGAAGTCCTTGTCAACTTTATGGTCACCCGAAAAGCCTTAATTATCAGCGTTGACGCTTTTAACCCCTCGGATACGAATGTTGTCATAACTTTCTCATACTTAATCGAAACCTTGTGAAATTTTTATCATTTATTCTCTTGAGTATAATTAGTCATCACAAAGCTTCGGGTTTGCTAAAAGGTCACTCAGAGGTATACTTTAAATATGTTGACACATTTAACCCCTGTAGTTTGTAATCTCTCACTTTCTTTCACAATTAGCTTCGTATGATCCATGAATCATTCGTTTAAGGGTATAAACATCACGTAGGGTTGTTGTAAAGTATATTTATCCATTGTTTACATTTTGAACCCTTATATTCACATACTTTCCTTGTTTGTCAACTTTAGTCCTTCTAACGTAATCCTTTACACGTTTAAAGTTTATGACACGTGTCGATACATTATTGGACATGAATTTTCGGGGTGTTACATCCTCACCCCCTTAAAAGAAATCTCGACCTTGAGATTTACTGAAACAAATGAGGGTACTTTTCTTTCATTGTGGACTCTACCTCCCACGTGTACTCGGGACCTCTTCGGGCATCCAACTTTACTTTTATAATCGGTACATGCTTCCTTCGAAGCTTCTTAACCTGTCGATCCTCGATCGACACAGGTTTTTCAACAAACTTCAAGCTCTCTTCTATGTGCACATCTGTATGTGGTATGACTAGCGATTCATCCGCTAGACATTTCTTTAGATTGCAGATGTGGAATACATTGTGAATACCACTGAGCTCTTCAGGTAAGTTTAACTTATAAGCAACTAATCCGACACATTCGATGATCTCGAATGGTCCTATGTATCTCGGGCTTAACTTGCCTTTCTTACCAAATCGCATTACCCCTTTCCAGGGTGATACTTTAAGTAGAACTTTATCACCAACCTCAAACTTTAGAGGTTTACGCCTTAAGTCCGCGTAGCTTTTCTGCCTATCCCTGGCAGCTTTGAGATGATCGCGTATTTGCACAATCTTATCTGCGTCTCCAGGACTATTTCAGGTCCTGTCAGTTGGACATCTCCAACTTCCGCCCAACAAATGGGCGTGCTGCACTTTCTACCGTACAAGGCCTCGAAAGGCGCAGCCTTAATGCTCGTATGATAGCTATTGTTATAGGAGAACTCGATTAATGGCAGGTGGTTATCCCAACTACCACCTAAGTCAATTACACATGCACGCAGCATGTCTTCCAAAGTTTGGATTGTACGCTCACTCTGCCCGTCCGTCTGAGGATGGTAAGACGTACTAAAATTTAAACGCGTGCCCAAAGATTGTTGGAAACTTTTCCAAAAATGTGATGTGTATCTAGTATCTCTGTCAAAGATAATAAATACTGGTACGCCATGCAGAGATACGATCTTATCTACGTACAATTGGGCTAACATGTCGGAGCTATAGGCCTCCTTAATGGGTAGGAAATGTGCTGACTTAGTCAGTCTATCCACTATCACCCATATAGTATCATTTCCTTTCTTAGTCTTTGGCAACTTGGTGATGAAATCCATTGTCACCATTTCCCACTTCCACGTGGGAAGTTCAGGCTGTTGTAGCAAACCTGACGGCTTCTGATGTTCAGCCTTGACTTGTGCACACGTCAAACATTTAGCTACATAGGCAGCTATAGACTTCTTCAAGCCTATCCACCAAAAATTTGCTTTCAGATCCTGGTACATCTTGTCAGCTCCAGGATGAACAGAGTATTTCGAACTGTGGGCTTCCTGGAGGATAACATCCCGAAGTCCTCCATAAACTGGAACCCATATTCGTCCATTTAACCTCAGAATTCCGTCCTTGCCATAGGATAACTGTTCTTCAGTTACTCCTAGCTTTTCATCGGGATAGTTAGCTTCCAGCACAGCTTCCTTCTGTGCAGCTAGCAACCTTTCATTCAAACCATTCTTTATCTCAATGCTCTTGGCATTGATCCTTATAGGCTTCACTCTTTCCTTTCGACTTAAGGCATCGACGACTACATTCGCCTTGCCCGGATGGTATCTTATCTCACAATCATAATCATTCAAAGTCTCCATCCAGCGTCACTGCCTCATGTTCAAGTCCTTCTGATTGAACAGATGTTGAAGGCTCTTGTGATCGAAATAGATCACACAGTTGGTTCCATACAAATAATGCCTCCACAGTTTTAGTGCAAATACTACGGCACCCAACTCCAAGTCATGGGTGGTGTAGTTCTTTTCGTGCACCTTTAGCTGTCGAGAAGCATAGGCAATAATTTTTCCCTTTTGCATAAGCACACATCCCATGCCAGTGTGCGATGCATCACAGTACACCACAAATTTTTCAATCCCTTCAGGCAATGTCAACACTGGTGCATTGCTTAGCTTCTGCTTAAGGATATCAAAGGATTCTTGTTGCTTCGGTCCCCAGTCGAACTTAATATTCTTCTTAGTCAAAGAAGTTAGGGCTGCAGCAATCCTTGAAATTTTTTCAATAAAACGCCTGTAATATCCTGCCAACCCCAAGAAGCTGCGAATCTCTGTGGGCGTCTTCGGCTCTTGCCAATTCATGACAGCTTCAACCTTAGCGGGATCTACCTGGATTCCGCGTTCACTAACCACATGTCCAAGAAATTGGACTTCACGAAGCCAAAATTCACACTTAGAGAATTTGGCGTAGAGCTTTTCTCGATGAAGCAGTGTCAGAATGCAATGGAGGTGCTTCTCATGGTCAGCTTGACTCTTTGAGTAAATAAGAATATCATCGATGAAGACGATGATAAATTTATCCATGTAGGGCTTGCAGACGCGGTTCATGAGGTCCATGAATGCGGCTGGTGCATTAGTGAGTCCAAAAGGCATCACTAAGAACTCGTAGTGACCATAACGAGTCCTAAATGCAGTCTTATGTACATCTTCATCCTTGACCTTCAGTTGATGATATCCTTACCTTAAGTCGATCTTGGAAAAATAACTCGCTCCTTGAAGTTGATCGAACAAGTCATTGAACCTGGGTAATGGATACCGATTCTTGATGGTAACTTTGTTAAGTTCATGATAATCGATGCATAGACGCATCGATCCATCCTTCTTCTTGACAAACAAGATTGGTGCTCCCCATGGAGACGAACTAGGTCTAATAAAACCTTTGGCTAGCAAATCATCTAGCTGTGTCCTTAATTCCTTCATCTCTGTTGGTGCCAACCTATAAGGTGCTCTTGCAACAGGTGCTGCTCCAGGAATAATGTCAATCCTGAACTCCACTTGCCTATCTGGGGGTAAACCAGGTAGTTCTTCAGGGAATACTTCTGGATATTCAGAGATAATGGGTATGTCTTCGATCTTAGGCTTTGGTTCATCAATAGTTACTTGCGCCATGTAGATAACACAACCCTTCGTCAAACACCTTGATGCCTTGAGCATGGACACTTGCTCAGGCATTCCGTACTTAGTATCTCCTTGAATTGTCAGAGGCTCGCCATGATGAGTTCTGACAATCACTTGCTTCTTAGCACAAACGATCTGGGCTTGGTTGCGAGACAACCAATCCATGCCTATCACTATATCGAAACCAGCTAACTTCAAAGGAAGTATGGATAACGGAAAAGAGTGGTTCCTAATAGATATGAAACATCCATCTAACACGGTTGAGGCGGTTTCTAAGGTACCATCAGCTAATTCCACCTCATATTTCACACTTAGGGTTTTAACAGGTAAATTCAGCAACTTACAAAACTTATTATCTACAAATGACTTATCCGCCCCTGAATCAAACAATACCCTCGCATAAACATCATTTATAAGAAAGGTACCTGTTATCACGTTATCATCCTGCACTGCCTCCTTAGCATCCATTCTGAAGAGCCTGGCGTTGGTCTTTTTACCTTCTTCTGGTTTCTTAGCATATTTTGGGCAGTTCGACTTAATGTGCCCTTTCTCGTTGCAGTTGTAGCAGGTCGCATCCTTCAACTTCTTGCAATCTAAGGTCTTGTGTTCCTTGGACTTGCATATCCCACATGCAAAAGTCCTTGATTGTGTCTGCGAGTTTGATTCCAATCTACACTTCCCAAAGTGATGTTTTCGACAAACTTTACACCTAGGTTTCTCACCCGACTGTTGGTTATCTTTGTTGGACCCTGAACTCTTCTTGTTCTCATGGTTCCCCTTGTGTTTCTTGTCTGAATGATGTGAGTTATCATCCTCACGCTTTCTCTTACCTTCTTCAGAATTCTTTAGCTATCTCAACCTGACCGCATCTAAGGTAAGAGACAAAGATAGATCAGCTACTGATCTAAAAGTAGCAGGTCTTGAAGCCTTAACACTGGATTTAATCTCTGGGGCTAAACCTCCAATGAAGCGAGCAATTCGCTTGGGTTCCGGTGTTACAAGGTAAGGAACCAATCTTGACATCGTGTTGAAGCTTGTAAGATAAGCTTGGCAATCTAGGTTTTTCATAACCAACGATAAGAAATCTGACTCAATTCTTTCAACCTCATGCTGAGGGCAGTAATTCTCCTTAATAAGAGCAACAAACTGATCCCATGTTAGATTGTAGAGTGGGATCTTTCCGGCTGCTTGAATGAGAGACTTCCACCATGCTAATGCCTCTCCCTTGAATGATTGGGATACATACTTCACTACATCCCTTTCAGTACAACCGCTGATATCGACCACGGTATCCATTTCATCTAACCAAGTCATACAGTCAATTGCCCCCTTCTCTCCAGTGAAATCCCGGGGTTTGCAGGAAACAAAGTACTTATAAGTACAGGACTTGGTACATGGTTTATCATCAAATACTATCCTCTTGGATGGAACATTGTTTTGGTTTGAGGAATGTCGATTATCATCTTTCTTAGAGGGCGGTTTGCTGTGAGCCTCTGAATGAGTCTTAGGCTTGGAATGCGGTGCGGATAGGGTCCTACTTCGAGTCCCGCTAGATTCATTATACTGCCGCTCTATAGCTTTCGTAACAGCATTGTCTATTAATGCTTGCAGTTCTGCACCCGCTATGTTAATTCGGGTATTATCATGATCCTCCCTTGGGTGACTGTTGATTTCATCCGAGTCAGCCATGTAGTTTGAACTGTTACATAAGATATTGACAATAATTTATTTGGGAGTTTATTATGGAATTGTCTTTTATGGCAATTCATTAACCATGGTAAATACAGACCATATTTGGCTAATTCGTTAATCATATTTATTTAGGATTTTTATTATAACTTATCCTAATTATAAAACAATAACAGTATTATTAGTGGCACAAAAGGCCTAGTCACAAGGACATTCTAAATCATAAGCCATGATTTCAGAGAATCAAGGCATTAAGGTTTGAACATAGTTCTTTACCTTTTTCAGACAAGGAGTCGTAGACTACAATTGTCTTTCGTCTTATTTGACATTTATTATGGCCCGTAGGCACTACATCACCAATGGATGTTTAATATATGATCATCTTAATTAATGATTTAAACCCATGATTTATAGATCATCAGGTTAAGATAGGAATCTTTTGAAGAATCCTATAATAAGAATGACGTGTGTGATTTTAACAAATCACGTCTGCCAGGAGTGTTAACATGTTTTCAGATGTTAACAAGGATTTGAATCTTTTTAAACAGGTCTTACCATCTTGGCCAAGTCTTATAATGACATGCAGGCTAGGTTATACCTTTAAGATTCTTATTTAATATTTAATAGGCAGATTATTTTAAGAGGAACGATTTTTAATTTATTTATTTCATGTATAATATATTTATGCATATAATGACAAAAAATGAAATTTTTAAATTTAACATTCCATTAAACATTAAAAGGAGTACACATTGCCCTAAACGGGACTTTTAACAGAAATAACTTGCCCACGCAGAGGGCTAATACTGTGAATACAAGTCCTCGCAGGGACTGATTACTAAGCTAGATGTCCACGCAGGGACTAAAAGACAAGTCCACGCAGGGACTAAGTACCTAGATAAATGTCCACACAGGGACTTGATTGAAATACGGAAATACAACAATACATATAGGGATTCAATGGTCTCTCTTCTTCTTTCCTTTTAACAAACTTGCTAGGCCCTTGAGAAACCCCCGGTTGTTCTTACGCTCTTCTTGAAATTCTCGTTCCACCCTGTTTAGTCTTTGGAGGATTTCCTCCTGCTCCGGTGGGGAAAACCGTGGTGGCTGCGGTTGGTGCTGAAACGGAGGTCGAGCAGGTATTTGATACCCATGTGATGGGTATCCCACTCCCCAGGGAGTTCCATATGGTCCTTCAGGATGAAGGGCGTTGTAGTTGGCTGCTACAAGGTATGGGTCGGCTTCAGCATAATTGTAGTTAGTGTGAGCCGGCTGCTCAAATGGATTATACGCCGTTGAACCGGCGTATGTAGGAATTGGGTTATCAAAACCCAATGGTGGCGGTGGTGGCGCAACTGGTGCAGAATTCACCTCTGAAACTGGATTTGAAGGCCCGCCCATTTGTGGGTCTTCATGCAGTGGCAGATAGTGACTGCCACTGGAGTGTTGGGGGGTGCTAAAATGAAAATCCCTTTCTCGCACGGACATTCGTGCGCCTGTTCTCCTACGCCTCGGTGGTTCTGGAGGTACTAGTTGTACTGGCGGCGGTGGTGGCGGTGGCGTGACTGCCACGAAACGCGAATCCTCAGAGGGATCCTGCTGCTGTTGATGCTGCTGGTGAGGCGATGAATGGTGAGAGGGTGTAAAATACCATTCATACTGGTTGAACCTTGCTTGGTAGCTGTCAGGACCACGGTAGGGTGATCCATGGAAGGATGACCCATCAGAGATCTCGATGGGGTGAGTAGGTGTCCCAGAAGGTGGTTCAACAGGATCCGTGTCTTCATCTATATCCATTGCATGGTCTCCTGATAAATGATCTTCAGGTCCTAGTGGGTTAAAACCCACTGGTTCTTCAATATAGTTTGCCGGGTTGAACCGGCCCTGGAAGACAGGAGTGGGGTCGCCAAAGGAATGGTGCGAAAGGGATCGCTGCAACGGCAAGAAGGAGTGGCGTGAGTCTTCAGGCTCGTTCTCTGATTGCGGCCCAAAGGAATGGCGGTAAGGAGGCGTTGAGCTAAATGAAGTAGATCGCTTAGCGGGCTCTGAATGGATCCTCCAGTCTCCTTGAGGACCAGCACTCATGGTAGCCGAAGGAGTTCGCCGGTGTGAAGGCCCGGCCTCGTGATCGTTGGGGGCGTGGATTTGCCCCTTGCCTCGTCCTCCTCTTCGGAACCTCGGTGGCATATTTCCTGTCAAACAATATGAAAGAAACAACAAAGAAATATAAAGGACAAAGTTAGAATTAAAAAACAATTTGGATTTGTCCTAAGTTCTTTGTCTAGACTCGAAAATTTAGGAATGTGCAACTGTGTAACTGAGATTAAACACAAAAGGCTAGTGTTTAATTCACTCAGTGTTGGCTCTGATACCAACCTGTCACACCCCGATATTTCCACGTATTACCGGTGGGCCCGATGGGGAGTATCGTGACGTAGTTGATATCATCATAGTCAAACAACACAAATTATAAATGCACAGCGGAAGCAAAAGGTATGAATCACATTACAAACCGAATAAATAGTAATATCAAAGTATTACAACGGACTGTAAAAGATTCACAGGCGGATCAAGAGGTAAATAAGATCATTGTTCAACAGACTTTAACATCTAGAGCTTGCAAGACTTGATTATTGATGCCTGGAGTAGCCAGCCTATTTCGTATAGTACCTGCACTTAACCTTTTTGGAAAATACGTCAGTTTACACTGGTAAATACAATTAACGAACTCATTTTGAAAAGAGTTTAAGAAAATTAGTTTGAATGCACATGGCACAAAATATCTTTTATAACTTGGGATAATTATTTAAAAATAAACTTGTATACAGTTTTACATGTTTGTCATCCATTTAGGACCCGGTTAGAAGAGCCGGTTTAACAAGATTAATAGACACACCACTGGGTATAATACCGACAAGAAGATATCCTCCTTGTGGACTACCCTTTTTACATACGCAACTGTCAGGTGTATGCCTACACCCCGTGCTTAAGTCGTGGCCATTTCTAATGAATGAGCCGAGGATATCCAGGACACGGTAATTAACCGCCCAAAGGCATTGCATCAAACAAGACAGAATAAAACGAGTTATGCATCTTTTTAATCATTGTCTGATTGTACGACTTCATACCCGACCAAGCGGTATTATTATAATACCGTACCCCAAGCCCGTATAGGGAAAATAAGTTAAAAGTATTTACCTGAGCAAAGTATAAATCACAACCAGCAAGTACACGTAGCTTTTACTGGGCTCCTAATCTGGAACGAAGGTTTTAATAACCTATTAGATTTCTAACGGGTCTTAATTAAGCCTAAACTTAGACCGGTTAGTTTTAAAGAAAGGTATACGGTTCAAAACGCAAGATTAAGCGAAGACCGGATTAGAATGTGATTTAGTCCCGACAAGTTTGAAGACTTGTATAATATGGGTAAACTAAACACATTCTGGATTTCGAGGTGAAAATGATAGGGTTCGACCCGTTTCGGTCAATTTACGCAAACTAGTTACATAAATCGAACCGAACGCGAATAACGCATATCGGGTAACCAAAAGAGTCAAGAACAGGTTTCCTAAGTTAATATGCTTTAAATATGTTGTGATATCAGTAGGATACCTTCCATCATGTCCAAAACGAGTTTAATCTCAAATTAAGCCCCGTAGGGGTATTTTGGTCATTCTAAAGATTATAAAAGAGATTAATTATATTTCTGAGATTTGGGTCTGAAATAATCAGTAAAACAACTTAATTTAATAGGTTATATTAGTTGGTGATAAGTCTTATATGACAAAAATGGTTTTAAACCCGTACTATGTGTTTAATATGCGTAAAAAGCCGTTTTAATCGATTTCCAGGTCATGACTGGAAATCTGGGTTTTCTGATCAGTTTATAAAGTTCAACATACTTCATTTATCATATAAAATCAGTGGCCAAAGATTTGGTATCAAATTGTTATGTAAAACTCATTTTATAAGCAAAAGGGTATAATCGGTAATAACCGAATCAAGGCAATAACCCTATGTTATGATCAGTTTAAAAATAATTAAAAATCTTCAAAAATCCCAAAATATTATATTACATCAGTGGGTAAAAGGTTTGGTGTCAAAAATTGGGTTTAGATAGGCTTTATGCTAATTACGCCGTTTAATTAATAAAAAGCTTTCTAATTACGCTATTGAGCATAACTCCTAATCTTGACCTCAAACTGATGTGAAAATTTAGGGACATGTTTATAAATCAATAACAAAGATTATTGCCCTCTCACATTTCCAAAATTTTCGTTTTAAGGTCAAAAGGGCATTATGGTCAACATTAAGCAATTAACGGAAACGTGTAAATGAATCGGACAATCAACGAGCCAAACACAGAGGGTTATACTATCATATAAGCTGGTCCCAATGGAGCTCTAAGGAATTATTAAATCATGCTAATGTGGGTCAGAACCGAGAGTCAAAGCAACGGTCAAATTATGCGACTTTCGGTTCCGAACCGGTCCTAAACTGAAAATTGTCGGGTCGGACATGCTTAGACATGTTCTTGCATTGATTACCAAGTTACATGGGTGGTAAAACAGGTTCCACGCCTACTACATTTCTAATTATGTATTAATTCGAAAATTGTGTTCCTGTTGACTTTTTATAATAAACTTTGACCCGACAAACGACTTAGTTAGAGCGGGAATCAGAGGGTGCCCTTTTAAGGGTTTAATGCCCACATAATTACCAACTTATAACTACTTTCAATTTGACTAATCACTGGACCGTTAGTGATTAATTGTTAAGTCAAACCTTAATTACGACGGTTTGACTTTAAGCTAATTAATTAAGTAAAACACGATTAAGGAAGGTTAAGGATACTTACCGAAGTACTAAGTACGACTAATGATGCTTAGAGAAGGCTCTTGTGCTCCAGAAATCTTCAGAAGTGAAGTTATGATTGAATGATCAGAAGTTGCAAACAAGGACTCTTTATATAGTGAGTTTAATCTCACTAGGTCATGCCAAACAAGTCTAGGATTGGTCCAAGATGCATACAAGTGTCCCCCTATGCCTAAAAACCAGTTGGGACAGCCCATGGTAAGCAAAACAATCAATCTAAGTCGGTTAAACGGGCTGGACGGACACCTGTCAAGAGTTTCTGCATCTGGGCACTTGAGGCACCCCGCGTAAGGATCTGGGCAACCTTACGCGCCCCGTATGGCCTCCCTGAACTGGCCAAACAAGTTTCATAGTTTGCATTTTGGTCCCCGGTCCTTGTAAAAGTTGTTTTAACCTTTCTTTTTGCACTTTGAGCCCTCTATATTGATTTCTAAGGACTCCAAGACATAACCAATCTTTGAGAAGTCCTTGTCAACTTTATGGTCACCCGAAAAGCCTTAATTATCAACGTTGACGCTTTTAACCCCTAGGATACGAATGTTGTCATAACTTTCTCATACTTAATCGAAACCTTGTGAAATTTTTATCATTTATTCTCTTGAGTATAATTAGTCGTCACAAAGCTTCGGTTTGGTAAAAGGTCACTCAGAGGTATACTTTAAACATGTTGACACATTTAACCCCTGTAGTTTGTAATCTCTCACTTTCTTTCACAATTAGCTTCGTATGATCCATGAATCATTCGTTTATGGGTATAAACATCACGTAGGGTTATTGTAAAGTATATTTATCCATTGTTTACATTTTGAACCCTTATATTCACATACTTTCCTTGTTTGTCAACTTTAGTCCTTCTAACGTAATCCTTTACACGTTTAAAGTTTATGACACGTGTCGATACATTATTGGACATGAATTTTCGGGGTGTTACATCCTCACCCCCTTAAAAGAAATCTCGACCTCGAGATTTACTGAAACAAATGAGGGTACTTTTCTTTCATTTTGGACTCTACCTCCCACGTGTACTCGGGACCTCTTCGGGCATCCCACTTTACTTCTATAATCGGTACATGCTTCCTTCGAAGCTTCTTAACCTGTCGATCCTCGATCGACACAGGTTTTTTAACAAACTTCAAGCTCTCTTCTATGTGCACATCTGTATGTGGTATGACTAGCGATTCATCCGCTAGACATTTCTTTAGATTGCAGATGTGGAATACATTGTGAATACCACTGAGCTCTTCAGGTAAGTTTAACTTATAAGCAACTAATCCGACACATTCGATGATCTCGAATGGTCCTATGTATCTCGGGCTTAACTTGCCTTTCTTACCAAATCGCATTACCCCTTTCCAGGGTGATACTTTAAGTAGAACTTTATCACCAACCTCAAACTTTAGAGGTTTACGCCTTAAGTCCGCGTAGCTTTTCTGCCTATCCCTGGCAGCTTTGAGACGATCGCGTATTTGCACAATCTTATCTCTCGTCTCCAGGACTATTTCAGGTCCTGTCAGTTGGACATCTCCAACTTCCACCCAAAAAACGGGCGTTCTGCACTTTCTACCGTACAAGGCCTCGAAAGGCCCAGCCTTAATGCTCGTATGATAGCTATTGTTATAGGAGAACTCGATTAATGGCAGGTGGTTATCCCAACTACCACCTAAGTCAATTACACATGCACGCAGCATGTCTTCCAAAGTTTGGATTGTACGCTCACTCTGCCCGTCCGTCCGAGGATGGTAAGACGTACTAAAATTTAAACGCGTGCCCAAAGATTGTTGGAAACCTTTCCAAAAATGTGGTGTGTATCTAGTATCTCCGTCAGAGATAATAAATACTGGTACGCCATGCAGAGATACGATCTTATCTACGTACAATTGGGCTAACATGTCGGAGCTATAGGTCTCCTTAATGGGTAGGAAATGTGCTGACTTAGTCAGTCTATCCACTATCACCCATATAGCATCATTTCCTTTCTTAGTCTTTGGCAACTTGGTGATGAAATCCATTGTCACCATTTCCCACTTCCACGTGGGAAGTTCAGGCTGTTGTAGCAAACCTGACGGCTTCTGATGTTCAGCCTTGACTTGTGCACACGTCAAACATTTAGCTACATAGGCAGCTATAGACTTCTTCAAGCCTATCCACCAAAAATTTGCTTTCAGATCCTGGTACATCTTGTCAGCTCCAGGATGAACGGAGTATTTAGAACTGTGGGCTTCCTGGAGGATAACATCCCGAAGTCCTCCATAAACTGGAACCCATATTCGTCCATTTAACCTCAGAATTCCGTCCTTGCCATAGGATAACTGTTCTTCAGTTACTCCTAGCTTTTCATCGGGATAGTTAGCTTCCAGCACAGCTTCCTTCTGTGCAGCTAGCAACCTTTCATTCAAACCATTCTTTATCTCAATGCTCTTGGCATTGATCCTCATAGGATCCATTCTTTCCTTTCGACTTAAGGCATCGGCGACTACATTCGCCTTGCCCGGATGGTATCTTATCTCACAATCATAATCATTCAAAGTCTCCATCCAGCGTCACTGCCTCATGTTCAAGTCCTTCTGATTGAACAGATGTTGAAGGCTCTTGTGATCGGAATAGATCACACACTTGGTTCCATACAAATAATGCCTCCACAGTTTTAGTGCAAATACTACGGCACCCAACTCCAAGTCATGGGTGGTGTAGTTCTTTTCGTGCACCTTTAGTTGTCGAGAAGCATAGGCAATAACTTTTCCCTTTTGCATAAGCACACATCCCATGCCAGTGTGCGATGCATCACAGTACACCACAAATTTTTCAATCTCTTCAGGCAATGTCAACACTGGTGCATTGCTTAGCTTCTGCTTAAGGATATCAAAGGATTCTTGTTGCTTCGGTCCCCAGTCGAACTTAATATTCTTCCTAGTCAAAGAAGTTAGGGGTGCAGCAATCCTTGAAATTTTTTCAATAAAACGCCTGTAATATCCTGCCAATCCCAAGAAGTTGCGAATCTCTGTGGGCGTCTTCGGCTCTTACCAATTCATGACAACTTCAACCTTAGCGGGATCTACCTGGATTCCGCATTCACTAACCACATGTCTAAGAAATTGGACTTCACGAAGCCAAAATTCACACTTAGAGAATTTGGCATAGAGCTTTTCTCGATGAAGCAGTGTCAGAATGCAATGGAGGTGCTTCTCATGGTCAGCTTGACTCTTCGAGTAAATAAGAATATTATCGATGAAGATGATGACAAATTTATCCATGTAGGGCTTGTAGACGTGGTTCATGAGGTCCATGAATGCGGCTGGTGCATTAGTGAGTCCAAAAGGCATCACTAAGAACTCGTAGTGACCATAACGAGTCCTAAATGCTGTCTTATGTACATCTTCATCCTTGACCTTCAGTTGATGATATCCTGACCTTAAGTCGATCTTGGAAAAATAACTCGCTCCTTGAAGTTGATCGAACAAGTCGTCAATCCTGGGTAATGGATACCGATTCTTGATGGTAACTTTGTTAAGTTCACGATAATCGATGCATAGACGCATCGATCCATCCTTCTTCTTGACAAACAAGATTGGTGCTCCCCATGGAGACGAACTAGGTCTAATAAAACCTTTGGCTAGCAAATCATCTAGCTGTGTCCTTAATTCCTTCATCTCTGTTGGTGCCAACCTATAAGGTGCTCTTGCAACAGGTGCTGCTCCAGGAATAATGTCAATCCTGAACTCCACTTGCCTATCTGGGGGTAAACCAGGTAGTTCTTCAGGGAATACTTCTGGATATTCAGAGATAATGGGTATGTCTTCGATCTTAGGCTTTGGTTCATCAATAGTTACTTGCGCCATGTAGATAACACAACCCTTCGTCAAACACCTTGATGCCTTGAGCATGGACACTTGCTCAGGCATTCCGTACTTAGTATCTCCTTGAATTGTCAGAGGCTCGCCATGATGAGTTCTGACAATCACTTGCTTCTTAGCACAAACGATCTGGGCTTGGTTGCGAGACAACCAATCCATGCCTATCACTATATCGAAACCAGCTAACTTCAAAGGAAGTATGGATAACGGAAAAGAGTGGTTCCTAATAGATATGAAACATCCATCTAACACGGTTGAGGCGGTTTCTAAGGTACCATCAGCTAATTCCACCTCATATTTCACACTTAGGGTTTTAACAGGTAAATTCAGCAACTTACAAAACTTATTATCTACAAATGACTTATCCGCCCCTGAATCAAACAATACCCTCGCATAAACATCATTTATAAGAAAGGTACCTGTTATCACGTTATCATCCTGCACTGCCTCCTTAGCATCCATTCTGAAGAGCCTGGCGTTGGTCTTTTTACCTTCTTCTGGTTTCTTGGCATATTTTGGGCAGTTCGACTTAATGTGCCCTTTCTTGTTGCAGTTGTAGCAGGTCGCATCCTTCAACTTCTTGCAATCTAAGGCCTTGTGTTCCTTGGACTTGCATATCCCACATGCAAAAGTCCTTGATTGTGTCTGCGAGTTCGATTCCAATCTACACTTCCCAAAGTGATGTTTCCGACAAACTTTACACCTGGGTTTCTCACCCGACTGTTGGTTACCTTTGTTGGACCCTGAACTCTTCTTGTTCTCATGGTTCCCCTTGTGTTTCTTGTCTGAACGATGTGAGTTATCATCCTCACGCTTTCTCTTACCTTCTTCAGAATTCTTTAGCGATCTCAACCTGACCGCATCCAAGGTAAGAGACAAAGATAGATCAGCTGCTGATCTAAAAGTAGCAGGTCTTGAAGCCTTAACACTGGCTTTAATCTTTGTGGCTAAACCTCCAATGAAGCGAGCAATTCGCTTGGGTTCCGGTGTTACAAGGTAAGGAACCAATCTTGACATCGTGTTGAAGCTTGAAAGATAAGCTTGGCAATCTAGGTTTTTCATAACCAACGATAAGAAATCTGACTCAATTCTTTCAACCTCATGCTGAGGGCAGTAATTCTCCTTAATAAGAGCAACAAACTAATCCCATGTCAGATTGTAGAGTGGGATCTTTCCGGCTGCTTGAATGAGAGACTTCCACCATGCTAATGCCTCTCCCTTGAATGATTGGGATACATACTTCACTACATCCCTTTCAGTACAACCGCTGATATCGACCACGGTGTCCATTTCATCTAACCAAGTCATACAGTCAATTGCCCCCTTCTCTCCAGTGAAATCCTGGGGTTTGCAGGAAACAAAGTACTTATAAGTACAGGACTTGGTACGTGGTTTATCATCAAACACCATCCTCTTGGATGGAACACTGTTTTGGTTTGAGGAATGTCGATCATCATCTTTCTTAGAGGGCGGTTTGCTGTGAGCCTCTGAATGAGTCTTAGGTGTAACAACCCTCATTAAAAGTCCTAATTATTTTTATTATTTTATCCAATAGGAAACCCTAATTGAGACACCCAAGTGATTCTGCACAAACCCTAAAATTTTCAGAATCATCATAATCAGGATCAGGGCCCCTAAAACTCAGGGGGGTATTCCCTACTCAACGATTATCCTTATAAGTTATTATAAAAATCGAATTTAATCATTTCGTCGACTCACCTGAACTTCAAACACACGTGGCAAGAATATGAGAAAAAGGTATCCCTTACGGACCGTAAGGGTTGATGCTTACGGTCCGTAAGCCTGGCAAAATTGGTGTATAAATAGTAGCGTCTGGGACTTGATTCTGGGCACAAAAGCGACGAAGAAACTCAAAATACACGCTGAGATATCGTCCAAATACTCTCAAAACACACACGAATCACTAATTAGTATAGCGGCGTGCTGCTACAAACAGGGTATTAACTCGATCGCTGCTACGATTCAATGTCCGATCGATTGAAACTATCCGATGGATGTTTTAGTACTATCCTTTGTCATTCGTTGTGAATCCGATGGATGTTTAAGTAATTATACTTTGTCATTCGTTGTGATTCCGATGGATGTTTAAGTGATTGCACTTTGTCATTCGTTGTGAGGATTTTAATCTCGTGAGTTATCGTAAAAGATGTATTAGTTACTTACCTAGTTCGTGTGCATTAGGTTACAAGGCTAATCAGTAGGCTAAGCTATGCCTGTATAAATCTGCAATCTATCAAGGCTTATCTGTAGACTAAACTTTGGCCGTAGAAATCTGCAATGTGAGTCCATTCTCTTTTCTCACAGTTTTTATCACCTTTTTGTGATACAATTATATTTACAAATGTTTTCCAAAATCCTAAATATTTACCAGTTATACTTACAGTGATTAAATTTTTATATTCTATAATAACTGCCGGTATGGGAGGTTTTATACATTATTTGACCCTCGTTATATTAGCCAGAAAATTAGCCAATAGTAGCATGACCACAATCACAGTGGGAATTATATCTCAGTAGCCATAGCCTATAACTAATATTATTTTAATCATTAATAAATTTAATGTATGTTTGAAATAAATCTAAATGGTGTATACCATAATAAAATAGTCAAGTATAATATATTTTACTATAATAAGATTATATTTTTAGTCTTAGTCACGTTAATATATCAAATAATGATTATTTAATTAACATATTATATTTGATAAATTATAGTAGTTTGACATAAATTGATATATGTCATCTTCTGGGTTAATTGGTTTTGTGCCATAAGTAATATATTTGACAAAGTAATGTCACAGGACAACTAAGTCCAGAGTCACTAGTTGAGAGAATGATCAACAGTGACATGATCAAAAGCACTAGTTGAGAGAATGATCAACAGTGTTATGACTAGAATCACTAGTTGAAAGAATAATCAACAGTGATATGACCAGAGTCACTAGTTGAAAGAATGATCAACAGTGATATGACCACCATCACAGGAATCGCCTAGTGACAGATAAATTGAATAATAGTAAAATATAATTACTTGATAAATTCACTATTGGACGAAAGTGAGCCAATGAGTGATATACTGTCACATCGGAACTGCCACTATGTGACAAATACTGATTGAGTTGGGTAAATATAAAGAAATATAAAAACCTTAATGCTGTAAGGTATAACAATATATTATATAAAAATGGAATGAACTCACTCAGTATTTCCGCTGACAAAACCTTTTTCAAACATATCTCAGGTAATTACAGTAGATTGGAGTAAGAGCTGGGATACAGCACTGAAAGGCTTCAAGAAGTGGCTTATTTTATTAATTAAATCAAATTAAGGAATATTGTTTTATGTAATCAAATTTATCTTATTAAAGCTACCATTGTAAAAAATGGGTTTATCCCATCTATTTAATAAATAAAATCCGGTGTTTTCTAAACTCTGACATTTTTCCTAACTCACGGTCCTGATGAAATTTCCGCTGTAATATTTTATAAAATTAATCACCGGTACCACTGGGCTGTTCGCGGCTTCCGATTCCGTCCAGGGTGGGTCGGGGGCCGTGACATTAGGCTTGGAATGCGGTGCGGATAGGGTCCTACTTCGAGTCCCGCTAGATTCATTATACTGCCGCTCTATAGCTTTCGTAACAGCATTGTCTATTAATGCTTGCAGTTCTGCACCCGCTATGTTAATTCGGGTATTATCATGATCCTCCTTTGGGTGACTGTTGATTTCATCCGAGTCAGCCATGTAGTTTGAACTGTTACATAAGATATTGACAATAATTTATTTGGGAGTTTATTATGGAATTGTCTTTTATGGCAATTCATTAACCATGGTAAATACAGACCATATTTGGCTAATTCGTTAATCATATTTATTTAGGATTTTTATTATAACTTATCCTAATTATAAAACAATAACAGTATTATTAGTGGCACAAAAGGCCTAGTCACAAGGACATTCTAAATCATAAGCCATGATTTCAGAGAATCAAGGCATTAAGGTTTGAACATAGTTCTTTACCTTTTTCAGACAGGGAGTCGTAGACTACAATTGTCTTTCGTCTTATTTGACATTTATTATGGCCCGTAGGCACTACATCACCAATGGATGTTTAATATATGATCATCTTAATTGATGATTTAAACCCATGATTTATAGATCATCAGGTTAAGATAGGAATCTTTTGAAGAATCCTATAATAAGAATGACGTGTGTGATTTTAACGAATCACGTCTGTCAGGAGTGTTAACATGTTTTCAGATGTTAACAAGGATTTGAATCTTTTTAAACAGGTCTTACCATCTTGGCCAAGTCTTATAATGACATGCAGGCTAGGTTATACCTTTAAGATTCTTATTTAATATTTAATAGGCAAATTATTTTAAGAGGAACGATTTTTAATTTATTTATTTCATGTATAATATATTTATGCATATAATGACAAAAAATGAAAATTTTAAATTTAACATTCCATTAAACATTAAAAGGAGTACACATTGCCCTAAACGGGACTTTTAACAGAAATAACTTGCCCACGCAGGGGCTAATACTGAGAATACAAGTCCTCGCAGGGACTGATTACTAAGCTAGATGTCCACGCAGGGACTAAAAGACAAGTCCACGCAGGGACTAAGTACCTAGATAAATGTCCACGCAGGGACTTGATTGAAATAAGGAAATACAACAATACATATAGGGATTCAATGGTCTCTCTTCTTCTTTCCTTTTAAGAAACTTGCTAGGCCCTTGAGAAACCCCCGGTTGTTCTTACGCTCTTCTTGAAATTCTCGTTCCACCCTGTTTAGTCTTTGGAGGATTTCCTCCTGCTCCGGTGGGGAAAACCGTGGTGGCTGCGGCTGGTGCTGAAACGGAGGTCGAGCAGGTATTTGATACCCATGTGATGGGTATCCCACTCCCCAGGGAGTTCCATATGGTCCTTCAGGATGAAGGGCGTTGTAGTTGGCTGCTACAAGGTATGGGTCGGCTTCAGCATAATTGTAGTTAGTGTGAGCCGGCTGCTCAAATGGATTATACGCCGTTGAACCGGCGTATGTAGGAATTGGGTTATCAAAACCCAATGGTGGCGGTGGTGGCGCAACTGGTGCAGAATTCACCTCTGAAACTGGATTTGAAGGCCCGCCCATTTGTGGGTCTTCATGCAGTGGCAGATAGTGACTGCCACTGGAGTGTTGGGGGGTGCTAAAATGAAAATCCCTTTCTCGCACGGACATTCGTCCGCCTGTTCTCCTACGCCTCGGTGGTTCTGGAGGTACTAGTTGTACTGGCGGCGGTGGTGGCGGTGGCGTGACTGCCAGGAAACGCGAATCCTCGGAGGGATCCTGCTGCTGTTGCTGCTGCTGGTGAGGCGATGAATGGTGAGAGGGTGTAAAATACCATTCATACTGGTTGAACCTTGCTTGGTAGCTGTCAGGACCACGGTAGGGTGATCCATGGAAGGATGACCCATCAGAGATCTCGATGGGGTGAGTAGGTGTCCCAGAAGGTGGTTCAACAGGATCCGTGTCTTCATCTATATCCATTGCATGGTCTCCTGAGAAATGATCTTCAGGTCCTAGTGGGTTAAAACCCACTGGTTCTTCAATATAGTTTGCCGGGTTGAACCGGCCCTGGAAGACAGGAGTGGGGTCGCCAAAGGAATGGTGCGAAAGGGATCGCTGCAACGGCAAGAAGGAGTGGCGTGAGTCTTCAGGCTCGTTCTCTGATTGCGGCCCAAAGGAATGGCGGTAAGGAGGCGTTGAGCTAAATGAAGTAGATCGCCTAGCGGGCTCTGAATGGATCCTCCAGTCTCCTTGAGGACCAGCACTCATGGTAGCAGAAGGAGTTCGCCGGTGTGAAGGCTCGGCCTTGTGATCGTTGGGGGCGTGGATTGGCCCCTTGCCTCGTCCTCCTCTTCGGAACCTCGGTGGCATATTTCCTGTCAAACAATATGAAAGAAACAACAAAGAAATATAAAGGACAAAGTTAGAATTAAAAACAATTTGGATTTGTCCTAAGTTCTTTGTCTAGACTCGAAAATTTAGGAATGTGCAACTGTGTAACTGAGATTAAACACAAAAGGCTAGTGTTTAATTCACTCAGTGTTGGCTCTGATACCAACCTGTCACACCCCGATATTTCCACGTATTACCTGTGGGCCCGGTGGGGAGTATCGTGACGTAGTTGATATCATCATAGTCAAACAACACAAATTATAAATGCACAGCGGAAGCAAAAGGTATGAATCACATTACAAACCGAATAAATAGTAATATCAAAGTATTACAACGGACTGTAAAAGATTCACAGGCGGATCAAGAGGTAAATAAGATCATTGTTCAACAGACTTTAACATCTACAGCTTGCAAGACTTGATTATTGATGCCTGGAGTAGCCAGCCTATTTCGTATAGTACCTGCACTTAACCTTTTTGGAAAATACGTCAGTTTACACTGGTAAATACAATTAACGGACTCATTTTGAAAAGAGTTTAAGAAAATTAGTTTGAATGCACATGGCACAAAATATCTTTTATAACTTGGGATAATTATTTAAAAATAAACTTGTATACAGTTTTACATGTTTGTCGTCCATTTAGGACCCGGTTAGAAGAGCCGGTTTAACAAGATTAATAGACACACCACTGGGTATAATACCCACAAGAAGACATCCTCCTTGTGGACTACCCTTTTTACATACGCAACTGTCAGGTGTATGCCTACACCCCGTGCTTAAGTCGCGGTCATTAACCCCCCAAAGGCATTGCATCAAACAAGACAGAATAAAACGAGTTATGCATCTTTTTAATCATTATCTGATTGTACGACTTCATACCCGACCAAGCGGTATTATTATAATACCGTACCCCAAGCCCGTATAGGGAAAATAAGTTTAAAGTATTTACCTGAGCAAAGTATAAATCACAACCAACAAGTACACGTAGCTTTTATTGGGCTCCTAATCTGGAACGAAGGTTTTAATAACCTATTAGATTCCTAACGGGTCTTAATTAAGCCTAAACTTAGACCGGTTAGTTTTAAAGAAAGGTATACGGTTCAAAACGCAAGATTAAGCGAAGACCGGATTAGAATGTGATTTAGTCCCGACAAGTTTGAATACTTGTATAATATGGGTAAACTAAACACATTCTGGATTTCGAGGTGAAAATGATAGGGTTCGACCTGTTTCGGTCAATTTACGCAAACTAGTTACATAAATCGAACCGAACGCGAATAACGCATATCGGGTAACCAAAAGAGTCACGAACAGGTTTCCAAAGTTAATATGCTTTAAATATGTTGTGATATCAGTAGGATACCTTCCATCATGCCCAAAACGAGTTTAATCTCAAATTAAGCCCCGTAGGGGTATTTTGGTCATTCTAAAGATTATAAAAGAGATTAATTATATTTCTAAGATTCGGGTCTGAAATAATCAGTAAAACAACTTAATTTAATAGGTTATATTAGTTGGTGATAAGTCTTATATGACAAAAATGGTTTTAAACCCGTACTATGTGTTTAATATGCGTAAAAAGCCGTTTTAAGCGATTTCCGGGTCATGACTGGAAATCTGGGTTTTCTGATCAGTTTATAAAGTTCAACATACTTCATTTATCATATAAAATCAGTGGCCAAAGATTTGGTATCAAATTGTTATGTAAAACTCATTTTATAAGCAAAAAGGTATAATCGGTAATAACCGAATCAAGGCAATAACCCTATGTTATGATCAGTTTAAAAATAATTAAAAATCTTCAAAAATCCCAAAATATTATATTACATCAGTGGGTAAAAGGTTTGGTGTCAAAAATTGGGTTTAGATAGGCTTTATGCTAATTACGCCGTTTAATTAATAAAAAGCTTTCTAATTACGCTATTGAGCATAACTCCTAATCTAGACCTCAAACTGATGTGAAAATTTAGGGACATGTTTATAAATCAGTAACAAAGATTATTGTCCTCTCACATTTCCAAAATTTTCGTTTTAAGGTCAAAAGGGCATTATGGTCAACATTAAGCAATTAACGGAAACGTGTAAATGAATCGGACAATCAACGAGCCAAACACAGAGGGTTATACTATCATATAAGCTGGTCCCAATGGAGCTCTAAGGAATTATTAAATCATGCTAATGTGGGTCAGAACCGAGAGTCAAAGCAACGGTCAAATTATGCGACTTTCGGTTCCGAACCGGTCCTAAACTGAAAATTGTCGGGTCGGACATGCTTAGACATGTTCTTGCATTGATTACCAAGTTACATGGGTGGTAAAACAGGTTCCACGCCTACTACATTGCTAATTATGTATTAATTCGAAAATTGTGTTTCTGTTGACTTTTTATAATAAACTTTGACCCGACAAACGACTTAGTTAGAGCAGGAATCAGAGGGTGCCCTTTTAAGGGTTTAATGCCCACATAATTACCAACTTATAACTACTTTCAATTTGACTAATCACTGGACCGTTAGTGATTAATTGTTAAGTCAAACCTTAATTACGACGGTTTGACTTTAAGCTAATTAATTAAGTAAAACACGACTAAGGAAGGTTAAGGATACTTACCGAAGTACTAAGTACGACTAATGATGCTTAGAGAAGGCTCTTGTGCTCCAGAAATCTTCAGAAGTGAAGTTATGATTGAATGATCAAAAGTTGCAAACAAGGACTCTTTATATAGTGAGTTTAATCTCACTAGATCATGCCAAACAAGTCTAGGATTGGTCCAAGATGCATACAAGTGTCCCCCTATGCCTAAAAACCAGTTGGGACAGCCCATGGTAAGCAAAACAATCAATCTAAGTCGGTTAAACGGGCTGGACAGACACCTGTCAAGAGTTTCTGCATCTGGGCACTTGAGGCACCCCGCGTAAGGATCTGGGCAACCTTACACGCCTCGTATGGCCTCCCTGAACTGGCCAAACAAGTTTCATAGTTTGCATTTTTGGTCCCCGGTCCTTGTAAAAGTTGTTTTAACCTTTCTTTTTGCACTTTGAGCCCTCTATATTGATTTCTAAGGACTCCAAGACATAACCAATCATTGAGAAGTCCTTGTCAACTTTATGGTCACCCGAAAAGCCTTAATTATCAACATTGACGCTTTTAACCCCTCGGATACGAATGTTGTCATAACTTTCTCATACTTAATCGAAACCTTGTGAAATTTTTATCATTTATTCTATTGAGTATAATTAGTCATCACAAAGCTTCGGGTTTGCTAAAAGGTCACTCAGAGGTATACTTTAAACATGTTGACACATTTAACCCCTGTAGTTTGTAATCTCTCACTTTCTTTCACAATTAGCTTCCTATGATCCATGAATCATTTGTTTAAGGGTATAAACATCACGTAGGGTTATTGTAAAGTATATTTATCCATTGTTTACATTTTGAACCCTTATATTCACATACTTTCCTTGTTTGTCAACTTTAGTCCTTCTAACGTAATCCTTTACACGTTTAAAGTTTATGACACGTGTCGATACATTATTGGACATGAATTTTCGAGGTGTTACATCCTCACCCCCTTAAAAGAAATGTCGACCTCGAGATTTACTGAAACAAATGAGGGTACTTTTCTTTCATTGTGGACTCTATCTCCCACGTGTACTCGGGACCTCTTCGGGCATCCCACTTTACTTTTATAATCGGTACATGCTTCCTTCGAAGCTTCTTAACCTGTCGATCCTCGATCGACACAGGTTTTTCAACAAACTTCAAGCTCTCTTCTATGTGCATATCTGTATGTGGTATGACTAGCGATTCATCCGCTAGACATTTCTTTAGATTGCAGATGTGGAATACATTGTGAATACCACTGAGCTCTTCAGGTAAGTTTAACTAATAAGCAACTGATCCGACACATTCGATGATCTCGAATGGTCCTATGTATCTCGGGCTTAACTTGCCTTTCTTACCAAATCGCATTACCCCTTTCCAGGGTGATACTTTAAGTAGAACTTTATCACCAACCTCAAACTTTAGAGGTTTACGCCTTAAGTCCGCGTAGCTATTCTGCCTATCCCTGGCAGCTTTGAGACGATCGCGTATTTGCACAATCTTATCTGTCGTCTCCAGGACTATTTCAGGTCCTGTCAGTTGGACATCTCCAACTTCCACCCAACAAACGGGCGTTCTGCACTTTCTACCGTACATGGCCTCGAAAGGCGCAGCCTTAATGCTCGTATGATAGCTATTGTTATAGGAGAACTCGATTAATGGCAGGTGGTTATCCCAACTACCACCTAAGTCAATTACACATGCACGCAGCATGTCTTCCAAAGTTTGGATTGTACGCTCACTCTGCCCGCCCGTCTGAGGATGGTAAGCCGTACTAAAATTTAAACGCGTGCCCAAAGATTGTTGGAAACTTTTCCAAAAATGTGATGTGTATCTAGTATCTCTGTCAGAGATAATAGATACTGGTACGCCATGCAGAGATACGATCTTATCTACGTACAATTGGGCTAACATGTCAGAGCTATAGGTCTCCTTAATGGGTAGGAAATGTGCTGACTTAGTCAGTCTATCCACTATCACCCATATAGTATCATTTCCTTTCTTAGTCTTTGGCAACTTGGTGATGAAATCCATTGTCACCATTTCCCACTTCCACGTGGGAAGTTCAGGCTGTTGTAGCAAACCTGACTGCTTCTGATGTTCAGCCTTGACTTGTGCACACGTCAAACATTTAGCTACATAGGCAGCTATAGACTTCTTCAAGCCTATCCACCAAAAATTTGCTTTCAGATCCTGGTACATCTTGTCAGCTCCAGGATGAACGGAGTATTTAGAACTGTGGGCTTCCTGGAGGATAACATCCCGAAGTCCTCCATAAACCGGAACCCATATTCGTTCATTTAACCTCAGAATTCCGTCCTTGCCATAGGATAACTGTTCTTCAGTTACTCCTAGCTTTTCATCGGGATAGTTAGCTTCCAGCACAGCTTCCTTCTGTGCAGCTAGCAACCTTTCATTCAAACCATTCTTTATCTCAATGCTCTTGGCGTTGATCCTTATAGGCTTCACTCTTTCCTTTCGACTTAAGGCATCGGCGACTACATTCGCCTTGCCCGGATGGTATCTTATCTCACAATCATACTTAGTCCCTAATGGACATGCACGAATCGGTCTATTTGGTCCTAACTATAGACTAGGTTTCTAAGACATCGACCCGGACTAGGTCGAGTCTGCCTAATTCCCTATAGTTATGGCTCTGATACCAATCTGTCACACCCCAACCGATGGCGGAATCATCGGGGCGCGACACTGAGCGAAACAGATTGTCCAGAAGTTTCCATAACAATTACTATTACTATTCAATTTAAATAATACGTCCCATACCGTATCTCAAACAGTAAACAAATTATTACAGACAAAAATCCAGGCAAATGTTTCTGTTCCGACAACTCATATTTAAAATATAACAATTATTTATCTGCTTCTAGAGACTCTAGATGCAAGATCTACAGACAACTATGCTCTAGACGCTTATTCTAGCCTCGCCTTCCTAGCAGATATGCATCCTAATTGCCTGTCACATACGTTAAAATAAAAGTCAATACACATAGTGTAAAGGTGAGCATACAAGTTTGATAATAGCATATAGAGTTCAAAATAGTTTACGCATAACCAGCACGTACACAGAGGAAAACGAAGCATGTTAATTATCGACATGGATCTATCGATACCAATGACTGCGGGTTGACTGCCCAAGGCAGTTCGCAATACATGACCACCACTGTAGTCCATGCAAGTAATTGTCCTTAACAACCCCCGTGTGAACGGGTGCTGAGTCCAAACTATAGTACTATCGTCGTTAAGGCAGGTAGACAGCATTCCACATGTAAACATAACAACAAGCATTCATTTAGTCACGTAATACATGCGGTAACGGTTAACGTTTAAAATGTTGCGTAGTGTGTTCGATGTGATTTCGTATAAGTAACGTATGTAACACCCAAAAGTGCTTAAAGCAAAAAGGGATCGAGTATACTCACAGCGGTTGATGGATTGAAGGGAGCGCTTGAGAGTAGGGTTAGCCTGAATAGTTCGATAGCATAAAGATGAGCAACGCGTAAAACGGAAACAAGTGTTGGAGGATCGGACAGCTGGTCGATTGGACGGTAGTCCGGTCGGACGGCTGACCGTTCGGTTGACAGTCCGTTCGGACAGTTGTCCGGTCGGATGGCTGTTCGAGTGGATTGTTTCTTCCTTTGAGTAAGATGTGTTTGTGTATAATGGTTTGACCTTTTGAAGTTTTTGTTGCAGTATAAGAAAACATGGAAGTATCCTTACCTTTCAGGTCGGTCGATCGGACGGTCGTTCGATCGGCCTGCAACCCGATCGGCTAGGTACCTCAAAAATCGATTAAGTGTTGAAGTCAAGTATCTCATGATCCGAAGAGTAACCCAATCGGACGGCAGTCCGATCGAATAGCAGTTCGTCAATACTCAATCTTCAAATAAATTGTTTAAGTGTGGGACCATGTGCTAGCCGATCGGCTGGCCAGTCGATCGGCTGACCGTCTGATCGGCTGGCTGTCCGTTCGGACAGCAGTCCGATCGGTCAGCACCCTGACCTGGTCGGCCTGTTCGTCTAACACTTGGCTGATCTGATTGTTTGTCATTTTATTGAGGTATTTTGACACGGGTCAAACCACAGAATTCTCGTCTTTACTTGGTTCTCCTGATCGGACAGGAATCACCCAAATCTGGTTAGCGAACGGTTCGAGACGGTGTTTAACGTTTAACTCGAAATCAGTGAACCTCATGGATAGAATCCGGACCTTAGGCCACGCAACCACCGGAGTGATTAGGAAGTTGCCACAAGCTCCATTTTTACCGGTTTTGAAGGCGTTGAGTGTAAAAGAGTTGAAAGAAAGTTAGAAAACCATCTTTCAATCCTTTTCACCGTGTATATGTCTAGATCTATGAAACATCTTTGTTTGTTTATGTGGAAATCGGCTAGATCCAAGTTATTCTTGGTGGATTGAGGCCAAAACATGAAGTTCTTCAAGAACACCATGATGACGTCATCCTATAACACTTGAATCTTGATGATTTCACGGTTAAAAGTTAAGATTCGAAAGATAGAAAGGTGTAGGAGTGCGTGTAGATCAAGAAAGTACAATATTTAGGACGAGATCTTACCGGGATTGAGAGAAATCGGAGAAAAGATGAGCTGAGCGTGCTGGTCGGACAAAGGTTTCCAAAAGTTGAAAGTTTGACAATGACAGGGGTATTTATAGGATGCCAAAAGAGGTAAAGGCTGGCCGATCGGTCGGGCAGCATGATCGGACAGCCTGTCCAATCGGACAGCAGTCCGATCGGCTGGCTGTCGATCGGCTGGTAGCCTGATCGTTCAGCGGCCTGATTCGAGTGTTCGGTGCGACGATTTTCGATATTTCGATTTCGATTGCGAGCGATGCGAATACGATTTAAAGTTCCTTATACAAATTACTTTTAATCCCAACTACTACATCTACATACCATCATATTTATTTCGTATTCGATATACGATTGCGATTCGATTGCGATGTATTCGATTGCGATGTATTCGATTGCGATTTGATTGATTACCACACATAACATAAATAAACATGCACAAGTAACACATAAGGCACACACACACGTATAATAACCACCAGAATGCGATATTCGAGTTTCGAGTTCGATGATGATTAGATTAGTTCGATTATTGATCAATTGACTTTATCGCATTGTTACTTCCTATTATTCACAGTCGTAAAGCGGTTCGCATCGAGAAGTATACTTCGATTACTTCGATTGTAATTAATTACTCCACATAATACAACTAACATAAAAACATAAAATAAACTATTTACAGTCAAAGAAGTCAGTCTTGCCTTTGACTTTGACTTTGAAAACACGGGGTGTTACACAGAGAGAGCTTTTAACAAACCGAGAGCTTCATGATAATTGATTACACTCTCGGGAATGCCTAATATTGGCCATTAAGGGCTTTTATGCCAATAAGTGAAGTTACGCGCAACTTTGCAAGTTTAAGGGGTTAAAAGCGTCAATATGTTTAATTATACCTTTGAATGACCTTTGAATGAAACCGAAGCATCGTGATGTTCTATAATACTCTCAAGAATGCCTAATATGGATTAGATAAGGCTTCAATGCTATTAAACGATGATATGCGCAAGTTTGCGCATTAGAAGGACTATTTGCGTCAAACTGCAAAAGTCTGTCGATTCATATGGTATCGAACCTTACGGAATATGATCATAAGTTAAACATGCCCTAAATATCCTTTATATAGCTTAGAGATAGGCTTTGAGGTGTTTGGTGCGCAAAAATAAACTTATTTGATTAACAGGGACTAAAAGCGTCAAAAAGTGCATAAGTTTGCATTTTCGTGCATATCTTACGTTCTGAATATGTCTGGACATCCAAAAATTTATGTAATCATTAAAATATTTTATTTTAGTGATTGGCTTGATAAAATTCCATTCATCACGTAATTTGGTTCGTTTTTCGCGTCCGTTCGTGTTTCGTCGTAATTAGCTGAAACACGTGACCATACGACCAAACGAACCGACATCCGGCATATTTTTGAGCATGTTTCATGTTCCCTATGTTTAGGCATCATTGTAGAGCCTTAAAAATGGTTTAACGGGCCTTAGATGTGTCGGAAATGGCATTTATCAAGTGCAGGGACCAAAAGTGTCAGCAAATGAAACTTTGTGTGAGCTGTATATGTCCTTACGGACCGTATACAGTTCCCTTATGGTCCGTATACCATTTCCAGCAACATAATTTTGAAAACCAGCTTTGGTTTTGCTTCCTTGTCTCACATAATTGATTCTAGGGGCCTTTGATGGTTTAGAAAAATGGTATTACACCTGTTATGATCTGGTTAAACCTCTCTAACACTTGTAATGATCCTATGCAATCCAAAAACCTATATAAAGGGCCTTGAACTTCATTTCATTTCACTCCATTTTCTTGAGTTTTGCTCTCTATCACTC
This sequence comes from Helianthus tuberosus, assembly GCA_030545235.1. Lineage (NCBI taxonomy): Eukaryota > Viridiplantae > Streptophyta > Magnoliopsida > Asterales > Asteraceae > Helianthus > Helianthus tuberosus. The sequence goes on from CM060366.1 coordinate 180,662,381, forward strand.
AAATATGAGGATCCTTACCTTAGGGAACCTCCTTTTGAGTTATCTTCAGTCCTAAGGACCACTTGTAAGTGTTCCTTTCTTGCTTAGCTATTTTGTTTGGCTCTTAAAGCCAAAAAGTCAAGCGTTTGTGATAAACGCTTTGACTTTTAGTTAGACCGTGTATGGTCGAGCCATGGTTCGCAACGAACATGGCTACGTGATCGTAATTAGGTAGGTATTAAACCCTCAAAAGGGCACCTCCTAATTACCACGTTTGCTTAGTTTATTGTCGGGTCAAAATAACTAAAATAAAAGTCAAACGAGTCGGTTTATAGATAAAATTCATAACTAATAATATAAACGCAATAAAATCAGTTTTGTCACTTTAATAACTTGGTAAATATTAATTGAACATGTCTAGGCATGTTCAACCCGACAATTCTAAGTTTAGGCTCGGTTCGCAACCGAAAGTCGCAGAAGTTGACTTTTGCTTTGACTTTCAGTTCTGACCTGATTTAGCTTAGTTTAGATATGCCTTAGGATTCCTTTAGGACCATGTTATAGGTTAGTATAACCCTCTGAGGTTATACAACTTGGTTCCAAAGTAATCCTAGTTCATTGCATGTTTCCGTTATATGCTTAAAGTTGACTATTATGCCCTTTTAATATTAAAACGAGATTTTTGAAAGTATGAGAGGACAAAAACCTTTGTTACTGATTTATAAACATGTCCTTAAAATTTCATATCAGTTCGTGGTTTAAAATGGGAGTTATACTCAATATCGTAAATTAAAGCCTTTTATTAATTAAACGGCATTTTCAGTATAAAACCTATTTAAACTCAAATTATGACACCAAACCTTTTACCCACTGATGTAATATAATATTTTGGGATTTTTGAAGATTTTTATTTATTTTTAAACTGATCATAACATAGGGTTCTCGTATAGACTCGGTAATTGACGATAATGCCCTTTTCGCTAATAAAATGAGTTTTACACATCCTTTACATACCAACCTTTTTCTACTGATTTTATATATTAAATAAGTTATTTTAAACAGTAATGGCTGATTAAAATCTCAGATTTCCTTAATCAACCCGAATATCGTCAAATACCGACTTTTATGCGATTTAGGCGCATAGTATGGTTTAAAACCATATTAGGCACCTAAAGCTTGATACCTACTGATGTTATGAATAAATTTTATACTTTAACAGTAAATAAAAGTTTTGAACTCAGATTTCCAAAATTAACCCTTAAAGCCTATGTGAAATGACCGAAATGCCCCTACAGTGCATAGTTTGGTCATAAATGATAAATTTCACATATAGGTGATATCTTACTGATATAACTTATTAAAATAAATATTGTTACTGATCATTTTAGACCAGAACCTCATATTGTCATTTAACCTCTTTTATAACCTTTAAAATGACCAAAATACCCCTACGTGGCTTAAATTGGTTTAAAATTCGTTTTGGGCATAATGGAAGGTATCCTACTGATATCACAGCATATTTAAGGCATATTAACTTGTGAAACATGTTCATGACTCTCTTGGTTACCCGTCATGCATTTTTCGAGTTCGGTACGGTTTATGTAACTAGTTTGCATAAATTAACCGAAACGGGTCAAACCTTATCATTTTTACCTCAAAATCTAGAATGTGTTTAGTTTACCCATATTATACAAGTCTCCATACTTGTCGGGTCTAAATCACATTCTAATCCGGTCTTCGCTTAATCTTGCGTTTTGAACCGTAAACCTTTCATTAAAACTAACCGGTCTAAGTTACCACTTAAATAAGACCCGTTAGGAATCTAATAGGTTAATAAAACCTTCGTTCCAGATTGAGAGCCCCAGTAGAGGTACTTGTGCTTGCTGATTTGAATATACGGCTGAGAATAAAATTACATTTTAGCTCAAGTAAATACTTTTAACTTATTTTCCCTATACGGGCTTGGGATACGGTATTATAATAATACCGCTTGGACGGGTATCGAATGTTTAATCGTATAGTGGTTAAATTATTGAGGTAACCCGTTTTAATCTGTCTTATTTGAGATAAAAGCCTTTGGGGGTTAATGACCATGTCTCGGATATCCTTGGCATCATTATTAAGAAATGGTCACGTCTTAAGCACGGGGTGTAGGCATACACCTGACAGTTGCGTAAGGGAAACGGTATCTCACTCTCTTGTGGGCCTATACTTGTGGTGTGTCTGTTAATCTTGACTCGGTTTCTACATCGGGTCCTAAATGAATAACAAACATATAAATCTGTATACAAGATTATTTTTATATAATTGTCCCAAGTTATAAAAGAATATTTGTGCCTTGTGCATTTAAATCAATTTTCATAAATGTTTTCAAAAGAGTCAGTTAATTGTATTTACCAGTGTAAACTGACGTATTTTCCAAAAAGATTAAGTTACAGGTACTGTACGTAATTGGCTGGGAGCTCAGGGCGTTAATAGGGAATCTTGCAAGTTCTAGACGTCTAAAGTCTGTTGAACAGTGTTTATATTTCTGTTTTAAGATCCGCCTGTGGATCCATCTTACAATCCGTTTGTAATATCTGATGTTACTTTTGAATCGGTTGTAATATATTTACCTTAGACTTCCGCTGTGCATTGAACTGTGATAATTTGACTATGATAATATCAACTACGTCACGATACTCCCCACCGGGCCCACCGGTAATACGTGGAAATATCGGGGTGTGACAGTATTGATACGTGTTAAATAGTCCAGGGTCTAGTGTGTCAGTAATTCAAAGTATAGGGACTGATCTTGTAAATTGTAAAAGGGTCTGTTAAATACTGTTGGAAAGAGATGAGTATTACAGCTATTAATTTGAGATTAATCTCTTCTTCTCTGGATTCTTTCTTCTTCTCCAATTCTTAGCTCTTAACTCTTGATTACCATTTTCACACGTATCATACCCGTTGACGAATAATAGGTTAAAAGGTAGGACCATCAGTGCAGTGGCGGATCCAGGATTTTTTCCCACTGGGTTCACTTTTTCAGGTGCTCGAATTTTGGTCAATTCGACGTTATAATTTTCGGGTCGGGTCGGGCTTTATCAAATGTTTTTTTCAGTGATGCTTCTTGGCATTCCTATCCCAAATAACCTGAGGATGCGTTGTGACAGAATCAAAGTCAACGTGTGGTTCATCTCTGCCACCAATTGTGGACTTATATCACAACGTATTGGTTACTTTTCTATAAATTGTTAGTGCATATAAAGCTGAATGAGCAGTTCTTGGATCTTGACAAATGTTGTGCTATCATCTAAGCAAGTAAATAGGGATAAGTAGAACTTGTTGGCTACTGTTAATGTAACTTATATGTCTAAAAAAATACCCGACCACTGAAACAGGCTTTAATATAAGACAAGGATTGCGAATAAAATCAATAAACCAAGAAGAATGTGGGTCAAATGGATCATAAGCATATTTTATAAATGAATGGTCATGAGAAAACTTTTAAAAGTGAATACAAAGTATTTGCAGGTCTCACAAGATTCTCATACCCTTTTGAGAGACCTCAAAATGTGAATAGCTAAATCTGCAACAAGCAAACATAATCACACAATGGCAAAAAGTTTTTTTTTAAATTTAATACTTACATCTCAGTTGACATTAGAGAATATCCATATGGCAAAAATGTGACCAACAGGAGTAACTGAGCTGTAGAAAAGATGGTTGTTCTTTCACAAAGAAAAAACCATAGAGGGCTGGATAGGGTGGAGCTGTGGAGGCGGAATGTGTGTTTGTATTAACCCTAACTAGTATTTAGTTATTGGCTTTACAAAAAAAAAAGAACAAAAACAAATAAAACGCGGGATGCATAGATCGAACTCAGGATCTTATGATTGAAAAGCGCGGATTATACCAGTGGAACACTAGAGAGATTTTGTAATGGGTTCCCTATATATTTTACTTATGGGTTCCTTTTCAGTTTGTTATATATATTTGCACTAAAAATTAAAAATCGAATGGGTTCCTGGGAACCCGATGTTTGTTAATAGGTCCGCCCCTGCATCAGTGGTTATTTTTGTGGTTGAGATTATTAAAACTCATTATTAGTTTTTTAGTTTATCTCTTAAGAAACTACGAATATGATGTTATTTACTTGTAACACGTTTGATTCTAAAATCAAATGGACTTTTGTTTTTTCTTTGGTCAAAAAATCAAACGCACAATTTGAACCCAAATCGAAATATTGATTTCTCAATAGGTTTATTTTTCAGCTTTTTTATTAAGGTTTTGTTATTCAGTCTTTTTTTTTTGTATATAAAATGCTTGTAGTTGAAGTATAATTAGGACAAAAGATATACTGTATATTACTTTAAGGTATGTAGCCGAATATTTACAATTAAAAAAATGTTTATTATAAAAAGGACTTTGGCCCCTAAATCTAGTCGTGTCCCCGCATCCAACTACTACACTATAATTTAATTTGTTTATTTATACAAGGAGTCAAACAAACAACATCTTTCTTTCTTTATTATTTTTGTGCAAAACAAAACATTTTTTTTTTTTTGTTTTATGGCCAATTCTTTTTAGTGAGAAGATGTATATGATTCTTATTTTAAAGATGGTAACGTAATAGAGGGCTATTTTTAATGATATCGTCATACTTCTATTGCAAATTTAACGGCTACCACAAACCATCTACTTTATACATGATCGCGATTTCAGCTTTGGCTTGATGGTAGAGACTTTTGTCTTTTTGAGAAAAAAGATAAGGGTTCAAATCCTGACATATGGTGTAATTAATATTTATTGATGTAGTTTAGAAGTAGTAAGAATCTAACTTTTGTCGTTAAAAAAACATGACCGCAATTGAGATTATTAAAAATCACTTGTTAGAACATTCACATTGAAATCTGTATTTACCATCCTAAACCATGTAATTTAAGAAAAAATTTAACAATATCATTAATTTTTGCATTACATCCGATCCTTAAAATATGAAAATAAACATATGGATTTTTTTTTTTTATGTTAACATCCTTAAATTAAGTGCACTTTACATCAATATCGCAGGTAAGCGAGCAACAAGCTGTGCCGCTACCTCTTTCTGAATAGCAAACCCTAGCCTATGAATATATGGATTGAATAATGATTTTTTTTTAAACTGTGGCTTTCAATTTGACTGACCCAATGATTATGAAACGGTAAATATTACTCTATTTTTATCAATAATTGTAATCAACTTTTGATGTTTAGAAAAATATATTCAGTCAATCACGGTCGTCAAACGGTCAACGACTGAATCGTCAAACACTCAAAACAATTCAAGGACAAAATTGTAATTTCCCCATTCGTTAAGAATGTCATATTCTATAAAATCTTAAAGCACAAAGTCGGTGCACAGCCGCCGACAAAAGACAAAATTGCCCTTTGCACCTGAAAGTACAATGTTACCCTTTTTCAAACAACAAAACTACTGTATTCCTCCAGCCCTAGGTCCTTTGGTTCGCCGTCGTGCATTTAGAATCGTCGGTTTTGCAAACGACGCGCAATCAGTTGAAGATCCGTTGTTGTCTTATTGTATTGCGGGAAGAGGCGGCGAAGGTGGTGGTGCACCGCCAGATTCTTCAAAATTACAGCATTGCCCCATTTAGCATCTAGAAATCACAAAACTGCCTTAACACAACAGTTAATCACTTGCTTCTTAACCCTAGCTACTCCAGATGGAGAACGTCAGGCGTCTAAGGTAGCAGATTGATTTTGTAGATCGGAAAGTGAATAACGTTATGTTGAAAGTGAGGAGCGTTCCAATTGGGTGAAACAGACACAGATCTAGGGTTTTTGCAACTAAAAAATGAGTTTTAAAGACGGCTTGTAGATCTCGCCGGAAAACCTAGGTGATGGTGGCATAGTATTTGGTTGCCGGAGAGGGAGGGAGTTGCCGGCTTTTGACGAGTTAACGTTTCTAAGAAGAGTTCACCGACCATTTGGATCGGATCTAGAGAATCACGAAACTATAATTATACATAAAAAGTACAGGAGCATAACAATGGGGATGAATCCTTCTCCGAACACGCTATCCTTGGTAATTGCCAAAGAAATAAATGTTTTGGCTAAAAGTTGGGTCAAGGATGGAGCCAAAGATTAGTTCAAAATGATTTACAACCAAATTTGTAGTAGGGAAGTTGTAGTAGGGCTTGATGGATGTAATGAAATGGAGAGGATAGAGTAGAAAAGAGCTGGTGGTGATTTCACGAGAGAGGAGGGAGAAGGTGGGTTTGTAAATGGTTTTGGGGGTTTCAACTTTGGAGTGGTATTTTAATTATGTGGGTACTAATTAATTAATAGGTATTGTTAAGCAAACTAATTTATGCTACTGGATCAAACAACGTTATCACTCTACAATTTAATTTACAGCCCACATTATTGTTTTTTTATAACTAATACTTTTTTAGTCTATTTATTCTGTATACATGTTTTTTTTTACATATAGCAAAAGTTTAAATTTACCTGCCAACAACAAACCCCCTCAAGTTTGGAACTTGACATAAACCCAAAAACAACCAATAAACTTAGTCCGGTCAAATATGATATATTTCATACTTATTTTTCGTACATTTTCGGGTGTTCTACGTTTTGACATAGACAACGTTCGAAAACTAGTCAGGTCAAATATATTACATTTTCATCCGACGGTATAAATTTAAGTCATTGTACGTTTGGACGCCAATAATTCATTTTTGCAAAGGTAAGGGTGATGTAGTGGTTAGGTGAAACACTCACTAAACGAACCAACTCGAGTTTGATTCCATTTCTTTTGTAACCATAATGTTTTAGATCGAATACGTCAAAACACGTGTTTTCATATGATTAACACATCACATAACGTGTCGCCAAGACGCCGACTATAAATAATTTAGGCGTCGCCGCCGCAACGCGCGGCCTACGGCAATAACCTATCTATATCTTAAAGGAGAAAGTTGGTGTTAAAAGCCTCCACTGCCATGAACAATCTCCAACAATTATTAGCCACCACCATACAAAACCACCTGTCACCTATTCAAACTATCATCATTACATTAGACTGGGACGTAGTTTTTAAGGGACGGGAGGTGCACCCGCCCCTCTCCCTCCAATGTTTCGGTTAGAAGTGTAACATTTCTGATTTTTCAAATTTGATTTCGTATAGTTAACACAACACATAACGTTTGGATCAAATCGCAATGCTTATGTACATTACATTAAGTTCAATCGGATACGTCGAAACACGCACTTTCGTGTTGTTAACGCAACACATAATGCTTGGACTAATCCATTCGATGTTTGCGATGTACCCGCGCCGCAACGCGCGCGGGCATTATTACTAGTTCGTAAATAATCCTGAAAATATTCATATCAAAATAAATAATTAAATAATAATAATAATAACAATCGTCAGTCAGTCGTCACACTCATCCCCCTCTTCTTCGTCTTCACCTGCACGAAAACACACAATGATCGAACCAGACACAAAACGCTCAGATCCGTGACCACAAAACCTAATCATATTTGTAAGAACTTCTTATCAATTTTACAAATGCACTTGTTTTTGCTACACATTTCATACTTTCTTTCTTTCACTGCACTCTTCCTTCAGTGTTTGTTTGTTTGTTTGAGATCTGTGAGTTTAGAAGCTCTAAATTAATTGTTTATTTTAAGTTTATGTGCATTTGTTGTGATTGATTAGTGTGTTATTGAGGCTTAAGTAGGAGAATTGGGGTTTAGTGAGAGTATGTATGTATGTTTATTTAATTATTTTTACTTCTTTGAAATTTTGATTGTATTTTTTTATTTTTTTTTGCAGTCTAGAATGAAATGAAGTTTTTGATTCTTTTGTATAATAATAATTTATTTTTATTTTTTTGTAAAGCAGGGTTTAACGATTTTTTTTAGTTTTTATGGTTCATATATTGATGATATATTTTTAGTGACTAATTCTAGATTCTTGAAGTATGTGAATTATGACAGTATTGTAGGCATTTATGTTGTTTCTTTATAGATTTTGTATCCGCTGTGTTTGTATACGTATCATAGTTGTTAAAAGCCATCGCCTCTTGCGCCTAGGCCCAATTTCCTTTAATTCTCCATGTGATGATTCATGCGCAGATTCCGGCCAAATTCCGGCAAGATTACAACTAGATTTCTACTGTTATCTAACGAAACTACTTTTCTACACTAATAAACTAGCATTTTATAACTTTTGGTACTAAATAGACGATACTAAATGTTATATAATAGCTTTAGTTTATTTTATTTGAAGAATAGTATTAATTTTCTATTATACAAAAATATTTTAATTTTTTTTTGTTGTGCGCTTTTTTTTTTCTCAGGCCCACGCTTTATTTGCGCCTTGCGCCGAGGCCTATGCGCCTTGGGTGCGCCTAACGCTTTTAATAACTATGATACATATTAAGAGATTTATATGGCTTTTAACTTTTGTAGAGAATCATATGTTGTTACAAAACTAGACAAGTGTGGGATAATTTAGAATGAGTGCCATGCACATGTATCATAAGGGTCAATTCTTTTGTTTGTAATATGTCTATGTGAACACATATTAACCTCTAATGTTGATGTTTTCGACAACGGGTGATCAAAAACATCAACATTAGAGGAACATATGTGTTTACTTAGACTGATTCCAAACGAAATAATTGACGACATTTGCATGGTATTCAAGAGGTTAGGGTTCAGATCCTGCAAGGTGATGTATACAAGTATTTAGGAGTACCTTAGTTTGTCGTCAAAAAAGAGAAAATTACAAAACAATGTCCTTTATGTTTATACCAAATTTCAAAGACTGTAAATAGGTTATTCATTATATACATTGCTTGAATGAATCTTGATTGCTATCTCTTGACTCGTGCTAGGTTGGATTGATACCAAATGGCAGAGTTGGATGTCCAAAATCCTCTCATTGGAGAAACAAACTGCGGTGTGTTACTACATCAGTTACAGGTAAAATACAATTCCAAATGGTACTTTTTCACAAATTACACACTTAAATGATTCACATTATTTACATAATAACTTTTCCGGCACCCCAACCTAACCATCGCGTAACTTTATCATGTTAATTCAGAAAATTTGGGACGAAGTAGGTGAAAGTGATGAGGAACGAGATAAGATGCTACTTCAGTTAGAACAAGAATGTTTAGACGTGTATAAGAGGAAAGTTGACCAAGCTGCAAAGTCAAGGGCCCACCTTATTCAGACACTGGCAGACGCTAAACTTGAACTGTCAACTCTCTCTGCATCCCTTGGAGAGACAACATTTGTTGGAATCGTACGTTACTCGTAACCTTCACTTCTTAAGAGTCATGTTTCTAGTTTTTAAATCCGTAAATTGAGTAAAGAGTTTGCTGTGTAGCCTGACAAGACATCCGGAACCATAAAGGAACAACTTGTTGCAATCGCACCAGCATTGGAAGAATTATGGAAGCAGAAAGAAGAAAGGATAAAAGAGTTTTTAAATGTCCAAACACAAATTCAAAAAATACGCGGAGAAATTGTGGGTGGTAGTCAACAATCCGGAAGCCTAAAAGTCGATGAGTCTGACTTATCATTGAAAAAACTGGATGAATTCAATGATCAGCTGCAAGAACTTCAGAAAGAGAAGGTACAATTTGACCTAAATCTTTTAGCAGCCTGTTAGTTAAAGAAAATACTGATGTTGATATATTGTTTTATTTGGCAGAGTGATAGATTGCATAAGGTTTTGGAATATGTTAGCACCGTACATGATCTATGTGCGGTACTTGGAATCGATTTTTACGGTACCGTGACGGAAGTTCATCCAAGCTTAAACGATGCAACTGGTGTCCAGTCTAAAAGCATAAGCAATGACACGCTAGCTAGCCTTGCGAAGACCGTTTTAGCTTTAGAAGAAGATAAAAAGCAACGGTTAAAGAAGGTAAGAATTCATTGTGGTTTTATCCTTCATCTGATGACGTAAAATTTGTAACTTGGTGAACTTGTTTAACTATATGTAGGTCTTTTGTAGCATCTTGTATATGTATTTTTAGTTAGTTTTTTAATTTTGTAGCTCCAAGAGTTAGCGACTCAGTTAATTGATCTTTGGAACTTGATGGATACTTCTAAAGAAGAGCGTAGCTGTTTTGATCATGTTACCTGTAACATATCGGCTTCGGTGGATGACGTAACTGTCCCAGGGGCTCTTGCTCTAGATTTAATTGAACAGGTATTATTTGTACTAATTTAGTTGTTCTTTAAAGAACACCATAAGAAATATGTAAATGTGGAAATTTCGTCTCATTTACGTATACTCGGGTTGATTTGGATTATGTTTTATGCCGCATGGGTAAAATCATAAATTTAGCTAAAAACACATCACATGTGTTGAAAATGTTTTTTTTGTGCAGTCATATATACCAAACAAAACCAGTTTACTAAAAAAAATATTTTTGTAGGACTATAGTTATTTAATCACATTTTAACACATGTTATTTGAACATAAAAGCCTAAAATATTGTGTTTACCGAAAGTGTTTTGGATCTACCTGACCATGCAAAAAAAAAAACATGTTTCGACTTGAACCCGTATTCGTAACCAATCACCCAATGTCTTTTTAGTGCATATAACATTCTAATTATCTTATTCATGGGTGTCAACAGCACTCGTAGGGCCCGCTATAGCGAATAGCGTAGCATATAGGTGAAGTGTCACTACAGACCCTGTAGCGATAAATAGCAGATTTTTTTTATTTATTTACATGATTAATGATGGCATATTTGATCATTTTAGTGTATTTTTAGCACTTATATACATAATTGGTGTGTTAAATATAGTTTTTATTTTTTTTTCTACCCTTTTATCACTAAACATGAAAAAGCAGGGGCTATTTCGTTGCTATCACTATGTAGCATATAGGTAGCCTATCGATATGGTCCGCTATTCGCTATTAACAACTATGATCTTATTCGAAAATTTAAAAAGTGTTTTAACAATACCGCTTGTAATCATATTTTTGCACAATTTCTTGTATAATCAAAAAGAAATCTTAACAAAAGGTTTTTCGGGTCAACCCAACCCGCACCAACGAATACCCGTTTTGACCCTAGACCAGTATTTTACCTGTTACCCAACCCGTATACCCGTTTTTGTTTTGTAGGCTGAGTTGGAAGTCGAAAGGCTAGATAAGCTTAAAGGTAGCAGAATGAAAGAGATTGCCTTTAAGAAACAAGGTGAGCTTGAAGAAATATTTGCACGGGCCCACATAGAAATCGACACAGAGGCTGCTAGGGCAAAAATATTGGCTCTTATTGATTCTGGGACTGTTGAGCCTTCTGAACTGCTTGCTGACATGGATCACCAGATTATTAAAGCAAAAGAAGAGGCAGTTAGTAGGAAAGATATTTTAGATAAAGTTGAAAAATGGATGTCAGCATGTGAAGAAGAGAGTTGGCTTGATGATTACAATAGGGTAAGAGTTTCTCTCTCTCTCTCTCTCTATATATATATAGGGTAGGGTTATAGAGTGAGTGAACACTAGTGTATTTGTGAACTGAGTGAACAAATTCTGATCATTGATTTACATCATCAAATCGTAAAATACACTAGTGTATTTTCATCATCAAATCCTGGCCATTGATTTACACTTGTGTATTGATGATCAAGGGTCTGGATTAGTTCACTAGTGTTCACAATCAAGGGGGTTGTTCACTAATGAACCTAACCATATATATATCATATCTAAATTAGCTAATCAACCCTAAAAAAATAGGTGTGAAAATTGAGAAAACCGAACCCAAAGCAAAAAAAAAAAAAAAAAAAAAAAACAAATTATAAGACCCAAAAAACTGAGTGGGATTATATTGGGTATGTTTGTTTGTCATGATAGTTAGAATTCTATTCTATTATATAGCAAAGAGTAAAGTACAGGGATGGTCCCTGTGGTTTATCAAAATTCTGCATTTGGTCCCTAACTTTCCAAAAGTACACGGATGGTCCTTGTGGTTTTCATTTTGTAACGCATTTAGTCCCCAGCCAACAAATCTAACGGTTTTAGCATTTCCAAGTTAGGGACTAAATGTGTTACAAAGTGCAAACCTCAGGGACCATCTATGTACTTTTGGAAAGCTAGGTAATAGGAGTTAATTGTGTACAAGTTTAAGTTTAAATTTACTAGGGACTAAATCCAAAAGTTTGATAAACCATAGGGACCATCCGTGTACTTTACTCTATAGCAAATCATATACTTTCCACAATGCTCTTATCTCTTGTTTGAAGTTGCATGTTTTTCATAGAATTATTTTGTTAGCTATATTAAAGTTTTGGCTTTTTTATAACAGGATGACAACAGGTATAATGCAAGCAGAGGTGCACACTTGAATCTCAAACGAGCTGAGAAGGCTAGAATTTTGGTCAACAAAATTCCAGGTAAATACGTAATAGTTTCAGTTTTTTGACACTTATAATTGGAATTTGGTAGCTTGCCCTTCTTAGAGTTTACTACCTACAAATTTCCAGTGGTTTAGTTATTTCTCATTGTAGCCATGGTTTAAAAAAACGGCCGAGGCGGTCGTACTGAGGCGCGCCTCAGTCTGAAACGGAGGAAAAATGCATATGAGGCGGCGCCTCAGGTTCAGATATTATACGGACGCCTCAGTTGAGTGAAGCGTAAGTTTCAGATCGAGGCGGTACGAATATGGCGAGGCATTTTTTCTAGGACTTATTTTCATCTCTATATCCAGGCATAAAAGAAATATATGTTTCTTATCACCAGACTGCTTATTTGACTCGTTTTCATATTAACGGATTGCTTTTCGTTGTGTTTTTATCTCAAACGGTAAAAAATAAAACTAGCTAAAAACAAAATCGGTCGAAAGTTGCCGACAAGTCTTAATTCTATGCATTAAACCTTGTATATCTTTTTACCAAAAATTAGATTATCATTGTGATATATATATACACTTCTTTAATCATAATTAAATAGATAAAAAGTGTTTACCAAGCCCGACCCGTTCAAATATCACTAAAAATGACCCGTTACCCAACCCAACGTCCCAACCATCTTGCCATCTCAACATGGGACAACCGAATATAAAAACTTAGTTCATCTGTGAAATCTGACATTGATTATTGAGATTGTTATATAGAAATTAAAATGCATTATTGATGACGCAATTTTTAAAATGTTTATGCAGCTCTTGTTGACTCTTTGGTTGCTAAAACTCGAGCATGGGAAGAAGAACATGGAGTTACTTTTGCATATGATGGTGTTCCACTTCTTGCTATGCTAGACGAATATGCTTTACTTAGGCAAGACCGAGAAGAAGAGAAGCGGAGGATGAGGGTTTGTAAATGACTAAAATCTCGTGATATTTTCTTTTTCACCGGTTCCACTAATTGACTATTTAACTTTTATAAGTTGTTGAATTTGGCTTTATTTTGTTCTTTACAGGACCAAAAGAAATTCCATGAACAACTAAACACAGAACAAGAAGCCATCTTCGGGTCAAGACCAAGCCCGGCTCGACCGCTTAGTAGTACAAAGAAAGTGGTGGGACCACGCGTGAACGGTGGTGCAGCCAATGGAACCCCTAACAGACGATTGTCTATGAACCAAAACGGAGCTAGGTCAGGGAAAAGGGACAATGCTAGACCAATTGCACCTTCCAACTATGTGGCCATATCGAAAGAGGATGCTTCATCACGTGTGTCGGGTACAGAGCCCGCGCCTGTTACACCTTAAGATGGAGTGGGTAATTGTAAAAAAGGTTTAGGATTATACTTGTGATTTGGTTTTATAATGTAACTAGATTAAAATGCATCTTTGGAGAGCTAGACCTTGTTTGCGTTATATTAATATCTGTTAATTGCGCTAGTGTTGTTTCTTTGACCATTTGTGACCCGCTCCATGAGGGGTGGGGCGTTTGGGATTTGCTTATTAAAACTGACTATGTACTTAATCTGTTTGTTTAATACAGATTACGTCACTAAAAATAATTAGTTTTATTAACAATCCTACTATTAACCAAAGATGATATTTATTCTTTTATGTTGTACCTATGTGTTAACCCTATATACTTTGTGTACCTCACTGTAATATTTTCATGTATCAATAGATGTCATTCTCCTCCTGTGAATGCAAGGAGAATCAATCTCACAAATCCCTTGCACAAATCAACTTGTTGAAGCATCAATTTGACTTTTCTTTAAAAAAACTTGAATATCTGACTCACAAATTTGTTTTGAGACTTCTAAAGTCATTCGTCGCTCGCACTTTGAATGCTACCATCACTTCCACCTACAGGTCATCGCCGACACTACCACCATCTCCACCAACGCCAACTTTACCACCACCTCTGGCCGCCATCACCACTAGCTGTTGTGAATGGACTCGCTATGACCAAACTGTTTTTGACCCAAAATCTTTTGACATGTTTTACAAAAAAGCTATGATTTTTCCAAGAACTTGTTTTGATTCTTTACCCAACCCAACATGATCTGTCTGTTTTACCGTTTTCTTAATTATAATCATGCATCCAAATTTCTTGCTTGTTGTCTCTAAAAAATCAGGGAATCTTAGGCTATAGGGTATGGGGACCGTCCCTCACCCCGTCGAGGACCGGCGACGCCGGCACACCCCCCCCCCCCCCCCCGGTCCCCCCCGCCCCGTTGAAAGTTAAAGGAGGGTAATTGTTGTTACACTATCTTATGTTCTTATTTTCAATTTCCAACAATGTTGGTCCCAATTTCTCTTCACCAACGTTTCCTCAACTCTATTTGTTTGGGGATAAATCGCTTTGGAGTTATGTATCAGATTTGTATATGACGAACCCTAAAATGATTAGATTTGTTGTTGATTTATTTTCATTATTCGTTTGATGAAGCATCGCTGGATGATTGTGCTTATCATGTGCACTTTGGTGTATTTTGTAAAATTTCTGTTAGATTTACGGAATGATATGATTTTAGGTGATTGGAACCTTTGTAATCAACCGGTTAATGTAAATCATGGATCTTTCGAAGATTGAAGAGAATTTGTTTTCATTTGGTGAACCAAAGGTACATACATACTACTTTTGTATCTTCCCTCACGTGGAGATTTGGATACTTCCGAATTTGATTTTTCCAAAACAGGTTATAAGATTTCCATCGTTAGAAAGGTTTCATGTTTCAATTACCTTATTTGTTTGATATATGATTTAGGTTAAATTTTAATTTCCGAGTATAACTATTTCTGTCCTTTATGTTGATAAATTTCATTTACGTTTTTGTAACTATGGATTAGAATGGGAATTGTCTCATATTTTGAGAACATTTGAGGACGAAGCACAAGCAATGAAGTCTGCTCGTAACTCATCTCGAATGTTGGAAGAAGCAACTGCAATTGGAACAACCATCCTTGCTAAATACTCTGAACAAAGGTATCACTTAAAGGTAGCCGGATTTTCAATTGTTGAACTGTATTTATAGTTGGATTAATGACCTTTGAGGGCGGATGTTCCATTTATTTGCAAACCAGTTTTGTCAAAGAAAAGATTAACATGCTCCTCCAGAATATGTTTTACCGGGACAAATGAAGAACACACAGGAAATTTTTATGTGCTTGTGGCAGTTTTATAATTTGACCAACAGGGGATGTTCTTGCAGAACCTAAGTATGATGATGAAGCACTTATTATGGCTGATTTAGGTATGTCAATCTCTCATTTTGCTTAAATGTTTGTAACTTCACTTAGAATATGCATTAGAGGTGGCAAATGGATGGGGTAGGCAACAAGGAAGTGGTTCATATAAAAATGGGTAATTTTAGTTGACACATAATGGAAGCGAACAAACAGATAAAAAAAAGTTTAGGGGAAATTTTGAAATATTGTTAATAGCTTGAATAATTTCATAAAGGCTCTTTTATATTGGGGCCTAAGTATGCCATGTCGAGCAAAACATGAAAATATAAGTTTGACTATCAAAATATGAAGTTGACTTCCTTAAATAAACGCGTGGTTAGCTAAATTCAAAGATTTATGTCCTAAACTGTAGTCTTGAAATTGTCGGTACACGATCATAGCCCTAAAAGGGGAGGGGGGCAGATTATCTTTTCAAGTTGATCAGCATTTCAAGTGGAAGAAGATTTAATATTATAGCTTTAAATGCTCAAAAATTACAGGCCAGTTAGAAACTTTCAACTTGTATATTTTACTATGTGAATATTTCTACTAAAGCAGTTGTCAACTGAAGCTTTTAATTTAGGATTCTTCATTTGGTGCGGATTAACTTCAGTAATGCAGTTGTCAAGAAAGCTTGACTTGAGCACAAACTATTGGTACTAATCAAAACCAACTGATTCTTTCTTTATTTTTTTTTAAGTTTTTATGGGTCAAGTTATTCTACAAAGACTTCTAATTGTAAGAAGTGTAAGAAGGATTTATAGAGTGACAAGTGTCCAATAACCTAAAACTAAACCCACTACATCACCACCAAAAACCTAAACACCCACCCCCACCCCACCCCACCACCACCCAAAAACCTAAACCCCCCCCCCCCCCCCCCCCCCCCCGCAATTAGTGGGGGGGGGGGGTGGGTGGGGGGGGTTGGTGGTGGTGGATGTAAGGTTTTTTTTTTTTTTTTTTTAGTGGGTTTTTTTGTGTAGTGGGTTTTTTAGGTTATTGGACACTTGTCACTCTATAAATCCTTCTTACACTTCTTACAATTAGGATCCTTTGTATTTGATCCTAATCCAAGTTTTTATCACTAATTGCATTATGTGACTTCTTTGAGACCTTAGGCATATTGCTGCATCATTCTCCCATTATTCTGCAATCAAAGTTTGGAGCAAATACAAGTAAATGAAACGAATTTTTGCATCAAATGTTACTAAAAATGGAGTGGTACATTTTCCTTTCAATGCTTTCACCCTGTTACTTAGATTCTTCCTTTACAGATTCAAGAAAAGTTGTTATGTAAGCTACTTCATCATGTTCCAAATATTTTATTTCCCTCATGATTTATAATTTTACGATAAAGTTCGACTTTTTGCCAAATATCTAGATGCCCTCATACATCCTACCTTGAATTACTTTAATTTCTGGTAATATGATATTACCTTAATTTTACTTAAAGTGATTTTCTACTTTTGGCTAAAATAAGTGCAGTTGTGGACTTGTGGCAAAAATAAGTGTAGTTGTGGACTTGTGGTTGAATAGATTAGAGAAACTTGCTAGATTCCCTCTTATTCTTTTTATTACTTGAATATAAATGATGATTATATAAGTTCATAAAAGTTCAAGCTAACATAGCACAACCACAGTAAAACATGTTTATTAGTTCATAAAAGTAAAAATAAAAAAGAAAATACAATTTTATAAGCTTTGCAAAAAAAAAAAAAAAAAAAAAAAAACAAAAAAAATTGCATAAAAAAGGCAAATATTGAAAACTCGGCTAAAATAAAATGGCTCAATTTGCATAAAATCTATTTAAATTTACTTGCAACTCTTAAATATCCAATTAAAAAAATTATATTCTAGCTTAATGATATAATTTGTTAATCACTAGCAGTTGATATTTAAAGATTTAAAGCAAATGGTAAAAAACGGTTAACGAGTCAACCTAAACTAAACGGTTTTGACCATAATTTGAAAGTTAGTCTTTTAACACAACTTCTTTAATTTGTTACCCATCATGACCTTGATTTAAATACTCTCTTAACACAACCTCTTTAACGTGTTACCCAATCGCTTGAGGAGTCCATATATGCCAAACAAAGGATCAAAGATCACTGGCTCATAATCGAATCAAAACATGTTAATACCTTTTTACGTTTTGTGATAACATTGTTTTGTTTAAGCAAAAAAGCACGGTATCACTTTTGAGTAATCTAGGAATGATGGTTTTTTTTTTTTTTTTTTTTTTTTTTTTTTTGTAGTTTTAAAGGTGGTTTTGTGTTAGTAAGATAGTACAGAAGTAGATAGTCATGTTATTATTTTGTGATACCCAGACTAGCAATTCATATAACGTCATAAGGTGTTACGAATTTAATCTAAAGACTAATATGTTCTTTATATGCCTTCACGACTCACGAGATGTTTAGCAATGCGAAGTTCTATATTGCATTTGTTTTACGATTTTCTTGTCTTTTGTCATGCATTTGTAATTCAAATATACCATTACATGTTTGATGCTATTTTGTTATTGTTTATTTTTTCCTTAAAAATTTCCGGATTATACACAACGAAGCAAATAACGAAATAACAAATTTAGGATTCATCCCAATAGATGGGTGTAGAGTACTATTATATATATTATTAAGCCCACATAGCCCAACCACCTTCCAAATCGCTCTCCATGTCGGATCTTGCTGAGATTAAATCGCAGCCGTTTAAACTCTGCGTTTTAACTGCCTTCTAGGCAGTTTATAACAGTTGTATGAACCCGTTTAAACTCTGCATTTTAACTGCCTTTTGCATTAAAATGACACAATTTCATGTTTTAGTATTATCAGTTTTATTTTTTATGGGTTTGTGGTTGTAATCGTTTTCCATTTATAAGTAAATAATGGTGATTTTGTGTGTAAAGTTGTTTAAATTTGTGTCCACTTAATATAGATTAGCTTTGTTTGTTACGCTGTTTAACGTAACCCGTCCACCGGACGGGTATTAAACTAGTTGAGAATGGGTCACAATTTGAGAAAGATAAAAAAAAACAGTATATCCGCGAGAAAGAAGTTAACCGACAAATGCCTGCAATATAGTCCAACTTTGGGCGGTGCATATATAATTATAGTTATATACATTACGAGGGGAAGGTTGAAATGAAAATCACTAATTATTGTGAAAACTCGAAAACTAATTAAAAAAACCAAAAAAACATACCAAAAACTTTTTTTTTTCATACCAATTTTCGTCATTTTTTATATATAAAAAAATTTGTAGTGCACATGTGTATGTGTACTACAAATTTTTTTTTTTGAAAAAAAGTTTTTTTTATATAAAAAAACCTGCGATTTTAATAAAAAACTGGAAAAAAAAATTTTTTAGTGTGTTTTTTAGGCTTTTTTTAGTTAGTTTTCGAGTTTTCACAATAAAAGTGGTTTTCATTTGAACCATCCCCATACATTATATACTATCAATTTGCAACAACTTGATGCAATAGTTGTTGTACTTTGTGTAAAGTTATTTGTACAAAGCTTTCCACATATCTCTTCTACAAAATGTTGCTTTATGAAGTTGGACTTCATGCATTGGGAGTTTTAAAAAAAAATAATTTTTCTTTTGTAATCTAATGTTTTTGATCTTTTACAATTTAGCCCTAACATATTTTTATTTTCATCTATGGCCCCTCATAATTTTCATTTTTCACAAGTTATTCGTTTTGCGTTTCGTTTTAATTTTTGCAAGACACGTCGCAACGTGCGTGTGGTGTTCCCTGTTTTTTGTTATATTTTTTCCCATTTGACAAGTCCGTCGCAACACGTTTATTTTTCCCGTTCAACTTAGTTATTTTTTTTCTACATTTTACGTTTCGGTCTAATTCTTCGCATTAACGCACCACAACGGGCGTGCGTGGTTTAACGATTTTAAGTTTACTTTTCGTTCAGTGTTATTTTTTCCTTTTTTATTTATTTTATTTTTACGAACTTTTCCAATGTTGGGATCGCTGGCAATGATGTGGCATTGGTGCTACTTGGCATGGTTTTACGAATGTTTTTAACATATTAAGTTTTTTACTAATCATTTGTTTCGAGTTTATCCCTATACTTCCTTTACTTAAAAAACTTTTTTTTACGTGCATATTTTTATTTACGGGTCGGTATACATATGATTTGCTCTACGTTTCGACGTAAACTTTTTCTGGAAACAAGTCAGGTCAAATATTAAAAATCATTTTTTAGGTGCATATTTTTATGTACTATAAATTTGAGTTGGTCTACGTTTCGATTTGGGAGATGAGTCAGGACAAATATAATATGAATTCGTGCGTATTTTATGTATGTTTCGTAAATTTTGTTTCTGATGAAACAGTGGTTAACCAAAGGGAGGTTAATTCACTGGTCTCGTCAAGTAGGGTTAATCCCTTCTTTCCGAGGATCGGTGGCTGGACCGTCAGCTGGGCTGTCTCCTGCACCAGGAAAACACACCGTTACTCGTAACAAGGAGGAAGGGGTGGGGGGTGCTCCTTGTTACCACTCTCCGACGTGAGAATCAGTAATTTGCTTGTGAAGCAAAGTGTGTGATAGTAGTAGTTGTGAGAGAGTTGAGAAGCGATACCTCAAACCTGGTTTGGGATGGGTATTTATAGCCGAGGAGTGAAGGAGGGTAATTGAATGGTCAGACTGACGACGCGCTGCCCTTCTGTAGGTGTGTCAGGCTTGTCGGTTGTGGAGGTGAAGCCACGTCCTACTGCGGTGTCAGTCTGTTGCTTACGTATGGGCTGACAGGCGACTGTCATTGGTGCCACTTGCTCTGTGGTGTTAGTCCCACTTGCCTCGTGGGCAGGATGTGGTACCGCGCCGCATCGCTGCCTGCGGTAACTGCTTTTGTTTCCGCGTTCCCACTCTGGCGGAGTCTGCGGGATGCGGTGCCAGGCCGCATCGCCAGTTGTGGTGACTGTTGATGTTATCCAGATCCCTTGTCGTGACGAAAATGTTCATAGGATGTGGTGCCAGGCCGCATCGCTATGTGTACACCCATTTTCATACACAAGGTAAGTCTTCTCATCACTTGACAGATTGGATTCGACTGCTGTGTTCGCGCGTGCCCGCACGGACACATATAAGTTCTTGCTGGTGGAGTTTTTGATAAGGGTAATGGTCACTCGCGGTTATGCTGACGCGAGATCTGGGACCATACCCCTTCAAGTCCCCCTAGTCTAGTGTTGTTTCCTCATGCAAGTTGCATGTGGGAGGAATACTGGACTATGGTGTGTAGAAGGTAGTTTGGTGTTTGGAGAAGATTCTAGGCCATGCAGATGGCTCCTGCTTCAAGTAAATCAAGCTGGGGATCCGGTAGAGTCGTGTGACGTCTCTTCCGTACCGGTGAGCAAGTTCCGTCTGATGCGAAATTCTCAGCCGAGGATTTTGATCCGGTAGTATGGTCTACCTTTTTCTGATGTCATCATGGTTGGTTGCTACCTGTTGGTGTGTCGAACCAACCTTTGAGATCGTGACTGAGGATGTCAGTGGCTGCAACTCTAGTTGTAACCTCTGCGGTAGCGGATGCAATGCTGTAAGTGCCTTGTTCTCGCTTTATGTTTATCAACTGGACATGCAATGATGATCCCTATTTTGTGGGGTGTTCATGTTCTTCCAGTTTAGCTCTCAAGTAACAGCACGTCCTTTGCGGTTACCTCGTTCCGTTATATTGTTGGCCATGTTTGGTCGAACAATGTGAATCTGGATAATGGTCAAATAAACATGGTCATAGGCATGGTTGTGCCCACCATTGTTTATTCTATGCAGCTCATAGGTGGGCAAACAAATTCATAAGCAGACTTGTTACCACTGTTGCTTGGCTTGTTGCTCAAGGAGATCACCTTAGATACTTGGGAATCTGGGTGAAACTCGTTCGCATTCGTGCTGTAGCCACTTTCCTTCATGCTTCGTTGGAAAGCAGTTTTTCTGGAAGTAGCTTTGCTCATCTGCGTGATGGCTTAGTCGTGGCTCTTCTGTAGCTACCGTTCGAGTAGTTACGTTTCGCCGCAGCTATTCATGAGTGTCTGCGGTTTGTAGCAGAAGACTCGCTTTAAAAGAGGGATTCTCTTTGATGTAGCTCTTGAAGGATCAGGAGTCAGGGTTGCTGATGTGCGGTTGCCCATCATACTTATCCTTTTCCCTATGGAGAAACTGTTTGCGTCCCCTCTGTGGTTGTGAACCGGACACGAGGGATTTGAAGCTTGAAGAACTTCAAGCTAATGCGGTTTTGTTGTTCCTGAGAAGCGGTTTTCGTAGTCCAAAGAACAACGCTGGTTCTGAGTATCTGACACACCTGTACGGGCTCGTGTGTGTCATCTCCGCATATTCCACGTGTGCTCATGGGTATATGCGGATATTGATTTATTCCCCTTTACATAGAGTAAATATATTTTTCCTATTTTTTGAGGGGATGTAAAAAACGACATGCGGTCTAGGTTATGGTTTGAGAAACCATAAAAAACCGCATGCCGCGTACATGAGAGTTATCTTCATTTGTAGCTTTTGTAAACGTTGTAGACCGCACGTGCGAGTTGGTGGAAGTTGGTGAGATTTGGCTGACATGTGCTGAAACGTAAGGACATTTGCACTGCCCGAGGTAATCACTGCGCTGTAGCAGGAGTGTAAAAGTCTCTTTTGTCAGGCGCGTGGGCGGCTACTCGCGCGTGGTAACTGTTAGCGGAACCGTCGCTGGACACGTGTCGTCACATGGTTCGTTCCTTTTACACACGACGTTTCGGTTACTGTTCCGCATTAATTGCGATGAGTATAAAATGGGAAACCGTTGTGGGGTTTCCCCTCACTTCTTCAAATTTTCAAAATTTTCCGGTGAGAGAGAGCAAGAACCCTTCGTTTTCTCCGATCAAATATTTGATTTTCCGGTGAGGTTTCTGAGTTTTTGAACTCGTCTTCTATTTTCTTTCTTCTTCATTGTGATGGCTGAACCATCTAATCCCCATGCTGCTGAGGGTGAAAACCCTGACCCTTCGTCACCGGCAGCGGCGGAGGAGGAGGAGGGTGATGTTCCCGGTGGAGGTTTACCAGTGTTGAAATGGACGAAAACTGCGTTCGATAATCTGATGTTGGCTGTCCAGATGCCATCAGAATACGGTGCTCTGTACCCACAAGAAGGTGACACCGATGCCAATGCTCCGGCGAGGTACGCCACCATGTGGGCAGATTTTTTCGGTGAATGTAACCTCCGGTTACCGTTGACTGTCTTTGTTGGTGAGATTTTGGAGTGGTACAAAGTCCACATTTCCCAATTGAGCCCGTTTGGGATGATTCGGGTTCGGAACTTTGAGTACACCTTTCTTGATCTTGGTATGGAACCCACCGTCGGAGACTTCCGGCGGTTTTACCAGATGACAGTGCACACGGGTTTCTTTTCTTTCCGTCAACAAGTCGGTAGCCCGAAGTTGATGGTCCCTCCCAAGGGTATTACAAAGTGGAAGACAAAATTCTTCTACATTAGAGCTGCTGTTATCTGTTGTAGGTTGACGTTTCGGAATGTGACCGATACGATCATAACGGAGACCATTAGTGTCCCCAGGGCTGATACGGTGGACTGGTTCCCGAGGTTGCGGCTCATCGGGTGGAAGAAACTGAGCAACTCGCAGTTGTGGGTGCTGCGGATGATGCTGACAAGGATGAGTAGGAAAGCAAACCCGGTTGTGCGGGAGAAGAGTGGTGGTAAGTACCTTTCTTCCTGTGCGGTTTCTTACTTCCTTGCTCTTGTTACTGAGTTTTGCAAATGTACTATCAGAGGATGCTGCCCTCTGGAGAATATTTGACCCTGACTTCAAAGGCAAGGTTGAAGTACTTGCTTGCACGGATGGTGAAGAAGGGTTCAACTTCACCATTCGTGATAACTTCCGTATTCCTGATCGCGAGGCGATGGAGGCAGAACTGCCGCAAGGCAA
Source organism: Helianthus tuberosus (assembly GCA_030545235.1). Classification (NCBI taxonomy): domain Eukaryota; kingdom Viridiplantae; phylum Streptophyta; class Magnoliopsida; order Asterales; family Asteraceae; genus Helianthus; species Helianthus tuberosus. Next base: position 180,685,954 of record CM060366.1, read on the forward strand.
AGGTATAGTAGATATACCTTCCTTACTTGTTTTGTAAATAAGTTGGCCTTGCTGATTGCTTGTTGGTGAATGAAACGCAGGTGATCTTGGGGCTTTGGGAGACCCTGATGCGACATGTGTTCCCAAGAAGCATGTGGAGAAAGCCGTGCGGATCCGCACTTCGAAGAAAAAGCATGAGCGGGATTTTGTGCCTCCTTTGGTGCCGCAAGTGGCCGGTATCTCTCGTATTCGTTTACGTAGATACACCGATTACGTGGTAGTGTCTGACACCCTTGAGGGTTTGGGTGTTCCAGGTGGTAGTGCGGCTGCGGGTGGATCTTCTACGGGTTCCAAACCTGCTGATGAGAAGAAGAAACGGAAGGTAGAGGCCGCTGGTGCTGGTGAGCGGAAACATCCGAGGTTGAGAACGACTCGGAAAGCTGCGGTCTCGCAGCCAAAGCCTGCGGTCGTGACTGGTAAGTTTGACCATTTGTTTACAAGTGTTTGTCATGTATAACTTGTACTTTATAGTTGTTTTTGCTTTGTTGTAGAACCGCTTGAGGAGACTTTCTCCTTTTTTGAGGCTCGTTCTTCTCCTCCGCGAAACGCGGGTGCGGATTTGGGAGCGAATAAGGAGTTCCGGAGAAGCCCTTCTATCGAAGTGGTTACTGCACCCTCTGCGCAAGCAGAGGATGCTGGGAAGAAGGCCGCGGATCAAACTATCTTTGATACGGTGGATTCTTCTGACAACGTGATCCCCCCGCAGGACATTGATGTTGAGGGGGGGGGGATAATCTGAAGTTTGCTGACGCTGAAAAGCAAAAATCCCCTACTGCCGAGAAGGCTTCTGGTTCTGCCTCCGCGGGTACGGGCTTTGAAGAACCATCCATTTAGCCTGGTGAGTCTGAATTGGAGTTCTATTACCGTACTTATACGGAAAACCGGGGTGTGAACTACCATCGTCCCCCTTGGAGCGTAATGCAAGGGGATGATATTTCGAATGATCCCTCCGCTTGTAGGGATATATTGAGTGGTTTGGGCACCCCGTTTGAGGTTCTTCGGGCTCGTAGTTTGCCCCATGAGAACCAGATAAATCAACTCTCCTCCATGCTTGTTGGGAGTTCCATAATGGCGAGCGCTATTATGGAAGATTATAAGGTTCTAGGCCGCAAGGAGGAGGAAACCGCTCGCCTGCGGGCTGAGGCTGAGGCGATGGCAAAGGCTGCTCGGGAGGGAGCAGAGCAGCTGGAAAGGGAGAAAGTTTCTTTTGAGAAGCAAAAGCAGATTGAGGCTTAGGCTGCAACAGCTGGCCTTAAACAGGTTCGTACTCTTGCTAAGTTGCTTTCTGATGAGCGCAAGGGTTGGAGGGAAGCTTGCGCTCGAGAAAATGAAAAACTTTTCCGTGTTCGTCAGGAGGTGACCAATCTCAAGGCGGCCAATGCTGCTTTGGTAAAGGAAAAGGCCGCAGCCGAAGCGGCTGCTAAGGAGGCCAAGGAGGCGGAGGCATGTGGTGACAAGGCTCTTGAAGAGGCGGATGCTGACCGCAATAATTTGAACAAAGTTGTTGAGGATCTTAAGGTATGAACCGCGATTCTACTTGAGTCTGCTTCCTTTTCTTTTAAAAGTATAACTGATTGCCTTCCTATACTTGTATTTTTTTTGCTGTTGAAAGGCTGAAGTGCAGAACCGAGTGACTATTCTTGAGGAGGTCACTGCCCGCGCGGCTGAAGCTGAAGCGCGGGCGAGGGAGGCTGCTGAGGCCAGAGATAGCTCGATTTCTTCTTTGGATCAGCTTAAGGCAGATCATGACTGGATGCATGACCACGGTATTGGGCATGTAAGTATCCGGTGCCTTTGTTATTGTTATGTTTGCTTTCTTTGACCCTCATTACTTGTGTTTTGCAGATTGTTGGAACCATTCTTGATGCGTCTGAGAACGCAGCTGCTGTTAATGAGCTTAAGGAGCATGCGCGGGAGGCGGGGTTCAAGGCTGGGTACAACGAATGCCTTAATCATGTGAACCCTTTCTACCAGAGCAAGTTTTCTGATGAAAGATCTGGGTTCCATGGTGTAGATACTGAGGCTCGGTATGTTGCGGCTATTAACGCATACAACAGCTTATCCATTTCCGGCATTGATGATATTGATAAATGCTTGGAGGCGGAAGATTATCTGGACCGCTTGCGGTTGTTGTATGCTGATCCTGAAGAGGAGGAGGAGACCGCTGGTGGCGCAAAGGGTGATGCGGGTACCAGTGGTACAAAAGAAGACTAGGCTGGCCTGCGTGCCCTTTTTGAGTTTTCTTTTTGATGTAAATGTTCCTAGAGGAGAACTGATGTAAACTTCTTCTGCACCGCAATGGTGTAGAAATATTTTGGCATATATAAAGTTTAACCCTTTTGTTCGATTTGTACAAATCTTTTTACTACTTGCATTTTTGAACATGTGTGAGTTAATGTTTTAGTAAATAACATTAAGTCTGAATTTGTCTTTTGCATATCTAGGTGATATACAAGTATGTGCGGCTCAAAGTTCATAAGTAAAGAATATTTACTGTCTTTGTGTGAGCGCAGTTGAAATAGTGTTTATTTAAGGCCAATGTTTCAGGCACATGTAAATATACCAAGTCATTGTTTGCCATTTGCATGTCTAGGTGACATGCAAGTATATGGATAATTCTGTTGGTTGTAAAGCGCAATTGAGTATACTCTACACCTTTGTCGTGTGAATATTAGTCAATTCCTGTTTTTATCCCGTTAGGGTTTAGGAATTATGTAGGTTTTGTAAAAACCGTATGTGCATATCAAGCCGGATAGACACTGATGTTTTGCCTTTGCTGGCCTATTGCAATATTTGTGTGTGGTCACCACTTTGTGTGGGTATCGCGAATGAAGATTTTGCCAATCTGTTTTTGCAGATACCACGAAGTGGAACACGCATTTGTAATAGAAGGAATAAATAATATTGCATTGAATCGTTTATTTATTTATTGACAAATGGCATGCGGGCCAGTAGGTTACATGGAAAATGTAAACGTAGCTTACATGTAATAGCGACAAAGTTGTTGTGCGTTCCATGTTCTTGCGATGGGTTCTGTCACACCCCGACCACGTAAAACAACAAAACGTGGCGGAAACGTCGGGGAGTGTTGTAACAGAATTATTGTTTCACAACCATGGAATAAATAATTTCGTTTTATTGAATTATTGAACTCATTGTTTTATTACAAATCAGATAAATACAACTATTATCTTTCAAGTTTTAAAGTCGCTAAGGCACGAGTCCATCCTATGTATAGCATGCATCAACAATCATCACATAACAACACCTGAAACATGTGTAAAAATAGGTACGTCAGCATTAAAATGCCTGTGAGATACATAGGTTTTATTATAATTAGGATTCATGACTTATAAGTTTAAAGAAAATGTTTAACAAAAGTAGTCATGATCCTTGTAAAAGGTTTTCTTTTATAAATCATACTAGAATTTACAAGAAATCAGATGATATAAAATAATAATACATAGGTAATTAAATAACCAAATAAAAAATGAATTTGTATAAAGTATATTGTTTATAAAACAATATTTTGATAAAAAGGTTTATAGTATATATCTAAAAATATACTTTGGTTTTAAGAAAGTCGAATAAGTAATATATTAAAATATATTTCAGTTCCAAAATTGTTAACCCAAGTGTACTAAATAACGCCACGGTATGTAATGTGATGAAAACACTTATATATAAGAAGTACCAGCGGCGTATCTACCATGTTTTCATCACATTACACCCGTCCCGTTATCTAAACACTAACCAAAACCCAATCGTTAAACAATTAGTATATTAAATATACTTTAGTTGTTAAAAATAATAATTTTCAGTAGTATATCAAAAGTATACTTTGGATTTATAAATAACATATTAAACTATGTTTTGGTTTTATAAATAACATATTAAACTGTGTTTTGGTTTTATAAATAACATATTAAACTATGTTTTGGTTTTATAAATAACATATTAAAATATGTATTGGTTTTATAAATAACATATTAAACTATGTTTTGGTTTTATAAATAACATATTAAACTATGCTTTGGTTTTATAAATAACATATCAAACTATGTTTTAATGATTAACAAAATATATATTGGTTTTGTACAATATCACATATGAGAGCATATCAAACTATACTTTTGGGAGTATAACTAAATATACAAAAATAATGTGATTTAAGAATTCATTCAGACCTAGTGCATCAAACTACACCTTTGAGACTATAGGAATACCACAAAGGCAATCCCTATTTGGATAAAAATAAATTGGTTTCAGACATTCCATGACAACAGGAATGGGGTGTCAAATCCTATAGCGCTATATCATACTACCAACCGGTCTGGTGAACATAAATAAGTACTATCCAACAATTAATTTTATAATCTTTGAAAAATTAGAGTTTAAACCATAAATAATCATTCGGTTTGTCAAAAGATAAGTACTAATACGTATAATCAATTATACTTTGAAATCATGAACATAACAAATAGGTACACATGCTTCACCCCAAAACATTGAAAACAGTAAAGGAGGGGACTATGTACTCACCTGAGATTGCTTAGATGTCTTGAATAACAACCAAGCAAAGCTAGAGGGAGCACGGAATCAAACGGCACCTAATATAGGTAACTATGTAAATAAACCGGACCTAAATCGGAAGATCGGATAGGATGAGGTCTCGTAAACCAAACGAGTGTGGGGACTCATATGATATGGTTTAACAAGGCCTACATACTAAAAGGAAACCTAACCTAAGTGCTTACGACCCATTACGACCCGTTTAGGTAGCTTATGCTACTTTAACGCGTCGTTCGCGTAAAACGCGTTCGGAACGCCTAACTAGTCCTATGACAAGTATTATATGCCTTAATATGTCTAAAAATGTTACCTAATCGGTTTAGATATCAAAAGTTATTTTACATATGCTTAAAATGAATTTTGGCGTAAAAAGGGCATTTTGGTAATTTTCCTAAGGCATATAAATTACCTATCATACGACTAACTAAACGAAGTGACCATAAGGTATAACCTCGGAAGGTTATTCCCTATACAACTATGGTCACCTAATGTGTTTGGTCGGATCATAATGATCGACCAAACGGGTCTCGAAGTATAAGCGATTGATTAGATCGCTTACCTTACGACCCTATATAAGCACTAAACCTAAAGTGACGAGCTAAACATGTTAAAACATGTTTAACCAATTTAGAAAACAGGTTTGGTATCAAAACAAACGGTTTTGATACCTAAAAGTAGCTTGGTTACAAAATACGCAAGAATGCGCATTTTGGCCGAAACTACGACTCGTCACTAAGCCTAGATAATCGTGGTAATCAGTAGGTATAGTTACTAGGGACTATAACCATCGTGATTACGCTCACGTTATGAAGTTCAAATGAACTTCGCGTTGACCATAAACTGGTCAATGCAGAAAGTCAAACGCAGTTTGACTTTTAAGCTAAAAACGTATAAAAGGAACGAAGGAATACTTACAAAGGGTCCCCGCAAGTTTGATTTCCCAAGTATTCTCAGGTATGAAGTGGTTAACACTCCAACTTAGAGAAATCTCAGAAAATCAAGTGGGTTTTGAACAATGGGGGGTGGGGTATTTATAGGATTTCTAGGAACGTTAGGATCGTTCCTCGATTCCCGAGCTTAAATCTAAGCCGTACACATGTACCCATAGTTTTAGAATACCATGGGCACATGAAAATAGCCCATAGTTTGTATAAAAACCATTTGCAAGTGCTGGATCAAGCTGGAACAGGTTGTAAACAGCTGGAAACTAGTTTCTGCACATCTGAGGTGCTTACACGGCCCGTGTAAGACATAACAGAAGTCTACGTGGCCCGCCTGGGCCTCAGGTCTGCACAACAAGTTTCAGAAATTGCAGTTTTAGTCCCTGCATGTGTTTAAGGCCTTTTTTGACACGTTTAAGGCCCGTTAAACCATCTTCAAGGCTCTAAAATGATACCTAAGTATGAGGGACATGAAACATGCTCAAAAATATGCTGGATGTCGGTTCGTTTGGTTGTACGATTGCGATATTCGCTTAATTACGATGAAAGTCGTAACGGACGCAAAAACGATCCAAATTACGCGACGAATGGATTTTTCTTATGCCAAACACTAAAATAAAATATTTTAATGCTTACATAAATTTTTGGATGTCCGGATGTATTCAGAACGTAAGATATGCGCGAAAATGCAAACTTATGCACTTTTTGACGCATTTAGTCCCTATTGATCAATAAAGTGTATTTTAGCATACCGAACCCCTCAAAGCCTATTTCTAAGATATGTAAAGGATATTTAGGGTATGTTTAACTTTTGATCAAGTTCCAGAATGTTCGTTACTATACGAATCGGTATAGTTTCGTAGTTTGACACAAATAGTCCCTGCGATCGAACAAACTAGATTTCGACACACCAAACCATCCAAAACTTATTTCTAAGTTATGTGGAGGTTATTTAAGGTATGTTAAGCCTATTTCACTATTCCAGAGTGTTCATTGCATTAAACTAGTTATATTTACGCATCAGATCACGTATAACCTTCCAGAAAGCGATTTAAAGCCCGAAATCGAACAAGAATTGATATGTGCAAACGATACACATATTTATACAAATCCCAAGTATGAAATACAATATTTAATTGGTTTGGTATTTGTATGATGGTTGAAGTGACACAGGTGTCACAGGTTCACCTTCTAACGTTTGTAACATGTATGCGCCCTTTCCTAAGACCTCTTGTATGAGGTAGGGTCCTTCCCACTTGGGGGCAAGTTTCCCTGGGTGCTCTGCGTTAGAGGCTTCATTGTCTCGAAGGATATAGTCTCCCGGGTTGAATGTGCAGATGTGGATGCGCGCCTACTTTTCTAGTTTTGTTTTGTACTTGGCCTCATTGATTGCGGCGTTTTCGCGCCTTTCTTCCAAGAGGTCCAAGTCATGCCTGCACTCGTCACTGTTGTCAATTTTGTTGATCGCTAACATTCGGGGTGAAGGGATACCGATTTCAGCGGGGATCACTGCCTCAGAGCCATAGACGAGACAGAAGGGTGTCTCGCTGTGACTTGTCTTCGGGCTAGTCCTATGAGCCGATAGGATACTAGGGAGTTCATCGACCTAGCCGCGTCTGGCTGTTCGCAACCGTGATTTTATGCCTTCGACTAAACTTTTATTAATACTCTCTACTTGGCCATTCCCTTGCAGATGCGCCACTGAGGAGAATATGTGTTCAATGTTTAGTTCCTTTAGCGAGTTTTAAAAGTTGTCGACAGCGAAGTTGGTGCCGTTGTCGGTAACGATGCACATTGGTAGACCGAAGCGGCAGATGATATGTTCCCTAACAAATTTCCTTGTTATCATAGCGGTGGTGGAGGCGAGCGGTTTTGCTTCTACCCATTTTGTGAAATAGTCGACAGCCACTATGATAAACTTCACCACACCTGGTGCGTCTGGAAATGGTCCCACCACATCGATTGCCCATTTTTGAAATGGCCATGCGGTGGTGACGGGGATCAGGTTGTTCTTGGGGCACAATGTTTTGGGAGCATGCCGCTGACAACTGAAACACTTGCGCAAAACTTTGACCGCGTCCAGGTGCATGCCGGGCCAGTAGTACCCAGCATTCATGATTTTGGCCACCACCATGCGTGGGCCTGCGTGTATGCCACATATTCCTTCGTGTATCTCTCTGATTAGATACGTGGCATCTTGGGGGTCGACGCATCGTAGAAGTGGCCCCAGGTATGATTTGCGGTATAAAATACCGTCTCCCATCTGATAATGGCACGCTTTGTATTGCAACTTGCGTGCCTTTACTTTACTTTCGGGAGTAACACCTGATTGCAAGTATGCAATGATTGGTGTCATCCAGAATGTTGTACCGTACTGGATGACGGTGACTTAGTGGAGGGGTACTGAGGGATTTTGCAGAATCTCAATACGTATCTCCTTTGCCAGGTGTTGGAAGCTGGTGGATGCGAGTTTTGAAAGTGCATCCGCGGGCTTGTTTTCACTCCTGTTGATATGGCAGATATTGAAGGAAGTGAACTTTGATTTCAGTTGCAGGGCTTGTTCGAGGTAGAGGATCATGATATCCCCCTTTGCGGTATAGTCGCCGCGCACTTGCCCTGCAATTAGTAGTGAGTCGACGTGTGCCTCCAAATGTTGGACGCCGAGTTTGACTGCCAGACGCAACCCTGCCAGTAGAGCCTCATATTCTGCCTCGTTGTTTGTGCTTTTGAAATCGAGGCGGATTGCATAGGTGAGCTCTTGGCCATCGAGGTTGACGAGTCGCAGACCTGCACCTGCACCGTCCTCGTTCGATGCACCATCGGTTTATAGTGCCTAGATATCCGATGAGGATGGTGGTGGTGCAGGGTTTTGTTCTTCTTCGCATTCTTGGATGCGATTTGCCGGTACCTCGGCAACAAAATCAGCTAGAACCTGGCCTTTGATCGCGGGGCGAGATTTATAGATCAACCTGTGCACACCTAGTTCAATGGCTCATTTTGCTAATTTCCCAGAGATTTCAGGCTTTGAGAGGATCGGCCCGATCCTGTAGTTGGTTAAGACGGTGATGACATGATTTGCAAAGTAACGTCATAACCGTCTCGGTGCGTGCGCCAGTGCGAGTACCAACTTCTCCATGATGGAGTACCTTGTCTCTGGGTCATTGAGCATTTTCTAATATAGTAGATGGGTGTTTGAACTCCCTCTCGCTCCACTATGAGTACCACACCCACCGCGTTGTCTGCGGCGGATAGGTATAAGATAAGTGGTTCTTTCTTGCATGGTGCGGTTAGAGTTGGAGTTGGATCAAACACTCTTTCATCTCCTGAAAAGCGTTTTCAGCCTCTACTGTCCACTGGAATTGTTCCTTTTTTAAGCAATTCCGCAGAGTCTTGATTAAAGGATTAGATTTAGCTGCATGATTGGCTAAAAATCTGTTTAGCGCTGCTAGCCGGCCGGCTAGTCGTTGCATTTCCTTCATTATGGAAGGCGATGGCATACGCTCGATCGCCTGAACTTTTTCCGGGTTTACCTTGAATCCATCTTTGGTGACGATGAATCCAAGGAACTTGCCTTCTTCCATTCCAAACGAGCATTTCCCTGGGTTAAGCTTCATATTGACGCCACGCAGAGTTTGGAATGTTCTTTAGATATCGTTGAGCATGGTATCCTCTTCCATGCTCATGATGACTAGGTCGTCCATGTAGATTTCGACACTTTTGCTGATTTGATCACCAAAAGTGTCATTCATCAACTTTTGATAAGTTGCGCCCGCGTTGCGCAACCCAAACGACATTTTTGTATAACAGTAATTTCCGGTAGGTGTGCGGAATGCCGTTTTATCTTCGTCTTCGATTGCCATCTGCACTTGGTGATAGCCTTTGTAACAATCAAGGAAGCACTTCCATCGAAACAGGGCAAGGTTATCGACTTTCTCGTCAATCTCGGGAAGTGCGTAACAATCTTTGGGGCAAGATTTGTTGAGATCTTTATAATCGATGCACATGCGCCAGCCCCCGGTTGGTTTTTCTACCTTGACTGGGTTGGATAACAAAGTCTGGTATTTGACTTCCTGAAGGATGCCTGCGGAGAGCAGTTCTTTGACCTGCTCGTGCATCGCCTCGTTCTTTGCGGACCCAAGGTGGCGTTGGCCTTGGATCACCGGCTTGATACCTGGCAAGGTATTCAAGAAATGTTGCGCGACTTCGCGTGGTACCCCTGTCATGTCTGCGGGTGTCCATGCGAAAATATCTTGATTCCTGAAGAGGAGTTGCTTCAGGCGAACTCCGATGTTATTGGACAAGGCATGACCCAACGTGACCGTTTGTTCTGGGTGTCTTACATTAAGAACCCATTTCTCCGGCTGGGTGTTGGGGGTAAGCCTTGCCGTCTTTGTCAGACATAGCTCGTCCGTGGACATAACCTCTCTGCGGGCATAGATTATCGCGACCCCCGTCTCGGTTGGGAAACCGATGGCAGAGTGGGGGACGGATGTAATCATGTTGAAATCGCCTTGGGACTCTCGCCCGAGAAGTACGTCGTATCGGGAGGTGTGGGGTAAAACCATGAAGTTTACCTCCTCCGTTCGCGTGTGCCTTCCGCTAGTAAGGCGCACGGGGAAAGTGATTTGGCCCAGGGGGAATACGGTTTCCCCCATGAATCCGGCCAAAGGGTAATCTACCGGCTGCAACCGATCCTTGTCTTCTTGATCAAACTGGTTGAAGTACTGCTCATATATAATGTCAAAAGTACTGCCCGGGTCGATGAATAATCGCTCCGTGCAGTAGTGAGCCAGGTAGCCTGTAATGACGATACCGCCTCGGACTTTTGGAAAGATGACTTGTTCGTCTTTCCAGTCATTGTCCGGTCTTCTTGCCGCCTTGCGCGGCTTTCCACGTCCTCCATTGATCATGTTGGTTGAGGCCACATACATGGTCCTTTTACCCATGGAGGTGCCCTCGTTGTGGGGGGTGATGCGCTTGGTTTGCTTTTGCGCGACTGTCAACAAGTGTTGCATCTTTCCCTCTTTCAGGGCTCGCTCAATCTCCAGCCGGAGACTAATGCAGTTGTTGGTTGTGTGGCCCGAGTCCTTGTGATACTCACAGTAAAGCGTGAGATCTTGGTTCTTTTTGGACATCATTGGTTGGGCCGGTCGCAAGAATTGTGCGTCCGTGAGGAGGACGTCACTTGGCGACTAGTTGGTCTCAGTCCAATTACGGTCCCGTGATTCTTTCCTGGATGCCCGGTTGTCGCGCTGGGCATTGATCGTTGCCCTTGCGTTGGGCTGGTGGCTGCGTGGGACGTACGGTTTGGAATCGTTGCCACGATTCCACATGTCCCGGTTGCGCTTGTTATTGCGCTTGGAGTCTTGGCGGGAGGATTGACCTTCCGCTTGGGGCTGTGCCTTGGCAGTGTGCGGTTTGAGAGACCGCCGATCTCGAGGCACTCTTTATTGTAGCGGACGACAAACAACTCCAGACTTTCGTTGTCTCCGCACCAGATGTTCATGACGTCCATGGAATCTCGTTTGTGACGTCGCTGCTGGCTGAATTGTGCGAGGAATCTTGCTTGCAAGTCTTCAAATGAAGCCAGTGATCCCACTGGAAAGGAATCAAACCAAGCCCTCGCTAGACCAGTGAGGGTCTGGGGGAAAAATGACACCAAGTGGCCTCGTCCCACTTGCCATTGCACCCAGCGCCGGTAAAAATGTTCATGTGGTCGTCCGAGTCGGACGAACCATTGTACTTCCCAATCGTTAGTGGGAGTTTAGTCGTAACATCGGTGTGGGCCTGGTCTGGGTTTGGTTGCGCTTATCAACGTGGAGGTATGTAGTGCGGGGTTCCGTGGGAGGAACGTAATTGTGTCCTCCTGGTCGGCTGTTAGTTGTGTGAGACTCCTCGCAATATGTATGGTCGTCCGGGTCGGTACGATCACACCCCTCGTTATGGGGTTGTGGTCCCAGGCGGCTGTGGATGCCAGAGCCGCGGTAGGATGCAGACTGCCGCCTAGTTTCGCCATGAGGGCCTAGGAGGCTATGTATTGGGCCCCTGCGGCGGGACCCATATGTGGAATCGTCCTCATCGAGCGTGCGGGCGTCGCAGTAAGAGGAACCGCGGTCTTCGTGCCTACTGCGAGAGGCTGGGTGTGTGGGGACTTTGCCGTCGTATTGCAAGATACGACCCGCAGGTGTATGTGGTGCGGGGGTGGGACCGCCGGGAATTTGCGCTTCATCGCAAGCTCTATTGTATGCTGCGGCCAGCATAGTTTGTTGTTGGTAATACCAGGCATGAAGGTCCATGCCTGGAGGTATCACAGAAGCATACTGTGAAAAATCTGGTGCAAATGTGGGGGGAGTGCCCCCTTGTGTGGATGTGCCGATGTGGCCGACGTTTTGTGCTGGGGGAGTAGTCCCCGCAGGCCCTGGGTTTGCGGGGTTCAGGCTTTCCCCGGTAGCATCGTTTGGACGATCAGACATGATCTCAAGAAAGAAAGAGATGTGAAAAAAGTGCTAAGAGTAGCGGTGGGCGACAATGATGAAACAGTGGTTAACCAAAGGGAGGTTAATTCACTGGTCTCGTCAAGTAGGGTTAATCCCTTCTTTCCGAGGATCGGTGGCTGGACCGTCAGCTGCGCTGTCTCCTGCACCAGGAAAACACACCGTGACTCGTAACAAGGAGGAATGGGTGGGGGGTGCTCCTTGTTACCACTCTCCGGTGTGAGAATCAGTAATTTGCTTGTGAAGCAAAGTGTGTGATAGTAGTAGTTGTGAAAGAGTTGAGAAGCGATACCTCAAACCTGGTTTGGGATGGGTATTTATAGCCGAGGAGTGAAGGAGGGTAATTGAATGATCAGACTGACGACGCGCCGCCCTTCTGTAGGTGTGTCATACTTGTCGGTTGTGGAGGTGAAGCCACGTCCTACTACGGTGTCAGCCTGTTGCTTACGTATGGGCTGACAGGCGACTGTCATTGGTGCCACTTGCTCTGTGGTGTCAGTCCCACTTGCCTCGTGGGCAGGATGCGGTGTCGCGCCGCATCCCTGCCTGCGGTAACTGCTGTTGTTTCCGCGTTCCCACTCTGGCGGAGTCCGCGGGATGCGGTGCCAGGCCGCATCGCCACTTGTGGTGACTGTTGTTGTTATCCAGATCCCTTGTCATGACGAAAATGTTCATAGGATGCGGTGCCAGGCCGCATCGCTATGTGTACACCCATTTTCATACACAAGGTAAGTCTTCTCATCACTTGACAGATTGGATTCGACTGCTGTGTTCGCGCGTGCCCGCATGGACACAGATAAGTTCTTGCTAGTGGGGTTTTTGATAAGGGTAATGGTCACTTGCGGTCATGCTGACGCGAGATCTGGGACCATACCCCTTCAGTTTCGAACCGTGTGGAGTCAAATTGTAGTTTCTTTTCTATATATGAGTCAGATCGCATATTGATTCGATTTACTTTACGTTTTGATCAAATCGCAATTCTTATATAGGTTATTTCGAGTTCAATTGGATACGTCAAAACGTGCGTTTTCATATGGTTAGCGCATCACACGACGTTTGGACTAATACTTTCGAAGTTTGCGATGTTCTCGCGCCGCAACACGGGCGAGTCTTATTGCTAGTTTATTTTAAAACTAACAATAAAATTTAACTTATGTTTGGTTAAAAAGAAAAGCAAGATTCTATGCCTCAACAAAAGAGAAAAATGCTTGAATACTTTCTATGGTTTGTACATTTTTCACATTTAGTCCATAACTTTAAAAAATTATAGCTATAGTCCTTAACTTTTGCAATTTCGTTCTCGGATAGTCCCTGACACGGATGGGGGTTAACTTTTGGTGTTAAGTGGGTGTGAAATGACCAAAATGCCCTTACTAATAAATAAAACATAAAAATAAAAAAAACAAACCCACCCCACCCCCTTCTCTCTTTCTTTCTCTCTGCTTATTGCCCACTGGCTTAATTGCAATTTCTAATATTGTAGATTGGGATTTTGGGATCTTGTGAAGATGAATAGAAAATGGTGGAGTCAAAGAAGTTGTCTGCTTATTGTAGCTAATGTTCCTAGAATTGTTACGTGTATAATTTTCAGGATGAAAAAGCTGACTCGGAGAAATTACGTCGTGAGAAAGAACAACTTGAAAATCAAAAAAGGAAAGGTTAGACAGAGTTTGACATTGTTGATAAAACACAGGTTTGACTTTCGAGTTTGCGAAGGTGAACTGGTGAATTAATTACATTTGAATTTTATGAATTTATCAGAAAATGCTAGACTACAAGCAGAAGCCAAAGCAGCAGAAAATGCTCGAAGGAGAGTCGAGGCTGAAGCTGCTGCCGAAGCAAAGCGAAAAAGAGACCTTGAACGTGAAGCAGCTCGGCAGGCATTGTTAAAGGTATTTTAAATTCTTTCTGATTATGAGGATGAGAATGAATAATAAGTATGATTTTGTGTGGATATAGATGGAAAAGACAGTTGAGATTGACGAGATATCTCGGTTCCTGAAAGACATGGAAATGCTAAGGACTGCTGACCCGTAACAACTGCTGCCAAGTTGCTTAGATGAGATAAGCCCTGAACATGAGTCGCAAGACGGGTTAGGCAGTTTCAAGTTCGGGTCCAGCAATCCATTGGAACAACAGGGTTGTACATGAAAAGGGATGAACATGAAGAAGAAATCGAGTTAGAGCCGGCTATTCGGCCTGAGGTGGGGGTGGGTTTGTTTTTTTATGTTTTATTTATTAGTAAGGGCATTTTCGTCATTTCACACCCACTTAACACCAAAAGTTAACCCCCATCAGTGCCAGGGACTATCCGAGAACGAAATTGCAAAAGTTAGGGACTATAGCTGTAATTTTAGAAAGTTAGGGACTAAAGATGAAAAAAGGGCAAACCACAGGGACTATCCGAGCATTTTTCTCCTCAACAAAATAAACTATAATTGTTTTTTTTCCTTTTTAGTTTTAGAAACCAAAATTATACAAAGGTGAAATCATTAAAATTTATTTTGCATAAATATACAAAGACAGTGAAAGTTAATGTTTCATATTTATGCTACTTTATTTTTAACGTCGCGCGTTGCGGCGAAACTGAGTAAATGGTAATTTAAAACAAACGCGATTTGAATATAAAGCATGTTGTTTAGAAAGTCAAACTATTAGAACGGTTTAGTTTATTATCGTACTGTTTTATGATACCAAATAAATACTTTGTTTTGAGTACAACTTCGATTTTAACAAAACTTATAAGGGAATGTTAGGAAAAAAATCAAATACAACTATGTACTTAAGTTTAGGAAAAAAAAGTTATAACATAATTTATTAAAAAAGTATCAAATTAATCGATAAATCAATATACCTTCTAAAAAAGAATTATTAAAGAAATGGTAAAAGAAATATATGGTTTTAAAAAAGAAAAAAAAATAGAAAATATGTTATTAAAAATAAATATAATAATAAACTATTATAATATATTAAATAAAAAATAATAAAAACCTACATATTATTATAAAAATAAGGGTTATTGGATTTTATCACCCCAAAATATTGGCTTTTGGCCGCTGCCACCCCCAACTATCACTTTGACGCCCGCCACCCCCAACTTAACACTTAGTATGTTCTTTCACCATGTCGTTAACTTATCACTAACTTTTGATCCTGTTACTAAACTTTTGGGGTTGTCCTAAGATCCCTAAAACCTTCCTAAGATCCCTATGACACCCGCAAAAGTATAGTAACATGATTAAAAGTTAGTGATCAGTTAACGATGTGGTGATAGAACACACTAAGTGGTTAAGTTAAGGGTGACGAGCGTCAAAGTAATCGTTGGGGGTGGCAGCGGCCAATAGCCAATAGTTGGGGGTGATAACTATTGTCCTAAGATATAATTGCCACACTTTCTATTCATACTCATTCATCAACAATATATATATATATATATATAATATAATATAATTGCCACACTGCCACTTTTAATTAACCGTCAAGTTTTTTTTAAGTATTCATACCCGATAAATAAGTAAGTGGTGTATGTGAGTCTAATATTCTTTTTCTTGTTTCTTTTATTTCACATTTTGTATTTTACTTTTAAATTTTAAAAAGTTAATAAAAAAGGTCATTCTTATGTTATTTGAAAATATCGTTTTTATGATTCCTAAATCTTCATAACTAACTATGTAATATATCTTTTAACTCGTGTAATACATGAGTTTCTAACCGAGTTTGTTAATATATATAATTTGTGGATTTTATAGTAACATATGAATTATATGCTATATATAATATAATTAATTTATTTTAAAAATTACAAAATGTATGAATTTTACATAAGAAACTATATTATTTTCTTAGTAAATAAATATAAGTTTTTTATAAGTTTACCGAATCTTAAAGTTCCATATAATATAATGTAATACTTTATCCCGTTCATTACCGAATATCTTAAATATTCGTAAGATTAGGTCCAATTTTTTTTTAAACTTAAAGCTTACACGTCTGGGTTAACAGATAACCCAGACGAACCGACTTAACGGGTTATTACCAATTAAATTACAGTCAAAGACAATAATATTTTATACACAAAACTTTGTCACATGTGATCATATATTATCTTTTTGAGAAGATGTTTCTAGGGAGGTGGCGGTTTAAGAGTGTTCGTTTCTTCAAGTGCTTGATCATCCGTACCATACCAGCCCTTGTATAAACCTGTCAGAAACACCAAAAACAATTAGTGTTCATATTTCTTTTGTGTTAACAGATCGAAAATGACAAAAGAAAATGTTTTGAACGGCTGAGGTTCTATCACGTATCGTAACCGAAATGTCTTCTAATGCCGCATGCCGCGTAAGTTATTAAGTGCATTTTACCCGTGTGCACTTTGTTGCACTGTGCTCTTACTAAACTGTATAGTTACCTATACATTATGCAATATAGTGCACTTTGCTAAACTATGCACTATGCACGAACTTGTGCACTATGCAAAACTAAGAACTGAAATGTGCACTATGTTAAACTGTGCACGAACTTGTGCACTATGCTAAACTGTGCACATACATGTGCACTATACTAATCTGTGCACTGACATGTGCACTAAGCTAAACTGTGCACAGTGCACGAACCTATGGACTATGCTAAACTATGCACTGAAATGTGCACTATACTAAACAATACACTGTGCATTGACATGTGCACTGTAACACCTCGTAAATTCATGTCCAATATTATATCGACACGTGTCATGAGCTTTAAACGTGTAAAGAATTACTTTAGAGGGACTAAAGTTGACAAACAAAGAAAGTATGTGAATAAAAGGATTAAAAATGTCAACATCGGATAAATATACCTTTTAACGATACTACACGATGTTTATACCCTTGAACGAATAAATTGTGAAGCGTATGAAGCCGTTTGTGAAAGAAAGTGAGAGTTTACAAACCGCAGGGGTTAAATGTGTCAACATGTTTAATTTATACCTATGAGTGACCTTTTAGCAAACCCGAAGCTTTGTAACGATTAATTATGCTCACTAGAATAAGTGATAAAAATTTCACAAGGTTTCGATTCCGTATGAGAAAGTTATGTTAACATTCGTATATGAGGGGTTAAAAGCGTCAACGTTGAAATCTAAGGCTTTTCGGGTGATCATAAAACTAACCAAGGACTTAACAAAGTTTGGTTATTTCTTGGGGCCCTTAGAAATCAATTTGGAGGGTTAAAAGTGCAAGAAATAAAGTTAAAACCACTATATAAAGGACCAGGGACTAAATGTGCAAATCCTGAAACTTGTTTAACCTGATCCGGGGCTCCATACCGGCCGCGTAGACCTTGTATGGGTCTTACGCGGGCCGCGTAACAGTCTGCAGCGAAGAAAAATGTGCACAGCTGCCAGTTCAGCCTGTTAACCGACTTTGATGCCTTGTTTTACATACCAGGGGCTGCCCCAATGGTATTACATACAATAGGGACACTTGTATTGATCAGGGATCATGCATAGACTTGTTTGTCATGATCTTGATGAATTAAAACCCCTATATAAGAACTTCAAAGTTGAAACATTTGAGCACCTCACTTGAAAACTTTCAAACACTTGTTCTGGAAATTCCTGGAGCTCAAGACCAATTCCTAGTGATCATTAGTCGTGCATAGGACTTCAGTAAGTGTCCTTAACCTCTCTTAATTCAGTTTTACTTAGTTTAATGGCCTAAAGTCAAACCGTCGTAATTAGGGTTTGACTTCGTGATTAATCACAATTTGTCCAGTCAAATCTCGAATTGAAAGTACCTATGAGTTGGTAATTATGTGGGTAATAAACCCTTAAAAGGGCACTCTCTGATTCCCACTCTAACTAGGCCAATTGTCGGGTCAAACTTGTTCATAAAAAGTCAACAGAAAGCTAATTTTCAAATAAATGCATAATTAACAATGTAGAAGCCATGCAACCTGCTTTATCACTAATATAACTTGGTAATTAATGTAAGAACATGTCTAAACATGTTCAACCCGACAATTTTCAGTTTAGGCTCGGTTCGGAACCGAAAGTCGCATAATTAGACTTTTGCTTCGACTTTTAGTTCTGACCCAATGTAGCATGTTTTAGAAATTCCTTAGAGCTCTTTTAGGACCAGGTTATATGTTAGTATAACCCTCTGTGATTATACAACTTGGTTCATTAGTTATCCGATTCATATGCATGTTTCCGTTATATGCCTAAATGTTGACTATTATGCCCTTTTGACCTTAAAACGATATTTTTGAAAATTTGAGAAGATAGAAACCTTCATTATTGATTTATAAACTTGCCCTAAAAATTTGACATCAGTTTGAGGTCTAGATTAGGAGTTATGCTCATTAGCGTAAATGAAAAACTTTTTATTAATTAAACGGCATAATTAGCATAAAGCCTATCTAAACCCAATTTTTGATACCAAACTTTTTACCTACTGATGTAAAATAATATTTTGGGATTTTTAAAGATTTTTATTTATTTTTAGGCTGAGCATAACATAGAGTTCTAGCTTTGATTCGGTAATTGTCGGTTTTGCCCTTTTGGCCTATAAAATGAGTTTTACAAATCATTTTGATACCAAACCTTTTTCTACTTATCTTATATGATAAATAAAATATATTAAGCCTTCGGGAATAATAAAAATATCAGCTTTCATTATAAACCCGGAAATCGCTTAAAACCACTTTTTTTACGCGTTTTAAATGCATAGTATGTATTTAAACTATTTTAAATATATAGGACTTGATACCTACTGATATTTTTAGTAAATTTTTATATTCTAACAGTAAGCAAAAGTTTTAAACTCAGATTTCTAGAATTGACCTTTAAACCTTATGTGAAATGACCAAAATGCCCCTTCGGTGCATAGTTTGGTTATAAACAATAAATTTCACATATATGTAATACCCTATTGTTATAACTTACTAAAATAAATATTTTTACTGATTATATCTGACCTGAAACTCAGATTAATATTTAAACTCTTTTATAACCTTTTAAATGACCAAAATACCCCTACGGGGCATACTTTGAGTTTAAATCCAATTTGGGCATAATAGAAGATATCTGACTGATGTCACAATATATTTAAGACATATTAACTTAGGAAACCTGTATATGACTCTTATGGTTACCCGTTACGCATTTTTTCGCGTACGGTTCGGTTTATGTAACTAGTTTGCATAAATTGACCGAAACGGGTCAAACCTTATCATTTTTGTCTCAAAATCCAGAATGTGTTTAGTTTACTGTCACGACCCCCGACCCACCCTGGACGGAATCGGAAGCCGTGAACAGTCCAGCGGTACCGGTGATTATTTTAAAAACGTTGCAGCGGAAATTTCATCAGGACCGTGAGTTAGGAAAAATATCAGAGTTTAGAAACACCGGATTTTATTTATTAAATAGATGGGATAAACCCAGGTTTTATAAAAGTAGCTTTAATAAGATAAATTTGTTTATATAAAACAATATTTCTTAATTTAATAAAATAAGCCACTTCTTGAAGCCTTTCAGTGTCGTATCCAGCTCTTAATCCAATTTACTGTAATTACCTGAAAAATGTTGGAAAAAGGTTTTGTCAGCGAAAATACTGAGTGAATTCATTCCATTTTATAAAATCTATTGTTATACCTTACAGTATTAAGGTTTTTATATCTATTTATATTTATAGAACTCAATCAGTATTTGTCACATAGCAGCAGTTTCAATATGACATTAATCATATCACCCATTGGCTCACGTTTGTCCAATAGTGAATTCATCAATTAATTCTATTTTACTATTATTCAATTTATCTGTCACTAGGCGATTCCTGTGACTATAATCATATCAATATTGATTATTCTTTTCAATTAATGATTCTGGTCATATCACTGTTGATCATTCTTTCAACTAGTGATTCTATAACACTGTTGATCATTCTCTCAACTAGTGCTTTCGGTCATGTCACTGTTGATCATTCTTTCAACTAGTAACTCAGATTATATTACTGTTGATCATTCTCTCAACTAGTAATTTCTATTCATAACACTGTTTGATCATTCTCTCAACTAGTGTCTTTGGACATAATTGTGTCCCGTGACATTTCTTTGTCAAATATATTACTTTTGGCATAAAACCATTTAATCCAGAAAATGACATATATCATTTTATGTCAAATTACTATAACTTATAATATGTTAATTAAATAATTGTAATATCATTATTTAATATTTTAACGTGACTAAGACTAAAATATAATCTTAGTAAAATGCATAATTTCCACTGTTATTGTAATCATGATAATATTAACTAACTTTCTGGCAAATAATAATGAGAATCAAATAATATATAAAATCTTTCATACCAGCAGTTAATATAAAAACTTAATTACTGTAAGTATAACTGGTAATTATTTAGGATTCTGTAAAATCTTTGTAAATATAATTGTTTCACAAAAAGGTGATAAAACTGTGAGAAAATATAATGGACTCACAAACTGTGAGAAAAGAGAAATGAACTCACCTTGCAGATTTCTACGGGCAAAGCTTAGTCTACAGATAATCCTTGATATATTGCAGATTTAATTTGAGCAGAACCTAGCCTATTGATTAGCCTTTTTAACCTAATGCACATGAACTAGGTAAGTAACTTAATATAGCATTTTACGATAACTCACGAGATCAAATTCTCACAACGAACGACAAAGTGCAATACTTCATCCATCGAATTAACGATGATCCGTCAAATTAATGACGAACGACAAAGTACAATACTTTATCCATCGAATTAACGATGATCCGTCAAATTAATGACGAATGACAAAGTATAACCCTAATGTGGGCGGCACTTAAACATTCATTGGATATATTGATCGATCGGACAATGAATCGTAATAGCGATTGAGTTAATACCCTGTTCTGCAGCACCCCGCTATACTTAATTAGAGTTTCGTGTGTGTTAATTGAAGTAAACAGACGATAACTCGAAGAATTTTACGAATTCTTTCGTCGTTTGAACACCAGAAAGCAAGTGCCAAGGCCTGCTATTTATACACGATTTTTGACAAGCTTACGGACCGTAAGCTTAATGACCTTACGGTCCGTAAGGTACACTTTATGCTTATTTTGTTGCCACGTGTGGGACTAGCTCAGGTGAGTCGATGGATTTCATTAATTCAACTTGGAGAGCACGTTATGTAGATAATCGTCAAGTAGGGAATGCCCCCCCTGAGTTTTAGGGGCCCTGATCCTGATTCTGATTGTTCTGAAATTTGTAGGGTTTGCGTAGAATCACTTGGGTGTCTCAATTAGGGTTTCCTATTGAATAAAATAATAATATAAATAGGATTTTTAATGAGGGTTGTTACATTTACCCATATTATACAAGTCTTCAAACTTGTCGGATCTAAATCACATTCTATTCCGGTCTTCGCTTAATCGTGCATTTGAACCGTATAGCTTCCTTTAAAACTAACCGGTCTAAGTTTAGGCTTAAGTAAGACCCGTTAGGAATCTAATAAGGTTATTAAAAACCTTCGTTCCAGATTAGGAGCCCAGTAAAAGCTACTTGCACTCGCTGATTGTGATATATACTTGCTCAGGTAAATACTTTTAACTTATTTTCCCTATACGGGCTTGGGGTACGGTATATAAAATACCGCTTGGTCGGGCGTTGAATTCTTAATCGTATGAAGGTTAATTTATTGAAATGACCCGTTTAAATTGTTTTGTTTGCTTAAAGCCTTTGGGGGGTTAATGACCATGTCCCGGATATCCTTGGCATCATTAATAGAAGTGGCCACGACCTAAGCACGGGGTGTAGGCATACCCCCGCCAGTGCATATATATATATAAATAAAAGGGTTATTGGATTTTATCACCCTTAACTATTGGCCATTGGCTGCTGCCACCTCCAACTATCACTTTGACTCCCGTCACCCTCAACTTAACACTTAGTGTGTCCTTCACCAGATCACTAACTTTTGATCCTGTTATTATACTTTTGGGGGTGTTCTAAGATCCCTAAAACCTTCCCAAGATCCCTACGACACCCCAAAAAGTGTAGTAACAGGTTCAAAAGTTAGGGATCGGTTAACGACGTGGTGACAGAACATACTAAGTGTTAAGTTGGGGGTGACGGGCGTCAAAGTGATAGGTGGGGGTGACAGCGGCCAATAGACAATATTTGAGGGTGATAAAATCTAATAACTCGCCGTGGGACTATATCATGTGGTGTGTCTATTAATCTTTAGCCCGGTATTCAACCCGGGCTACTGAACGTATATCAAACAAGTAATTCTTTTACAAGTTTATATATAAGTAATTATCCCATGTTATAAAATATTTTGTGCCTTGTGCATTCAAATCAATTTTCCTAAACATTTTCAAAATGAGTCAGTTAATTGTATTTACCAGTGTAAACTGACGCATTTTCCCAAAAAGGCTAAGTGCAGGTACTAATCGGAATAGGCTGGCCTCTCCTAGCATCAATAAAGAGTCTTGCAAGCTTAGATGCCTTTAAATCTGTTGAACAATGTTTCCTTTTTATTTGATCCGCCTGTGGATCTTTTCAGCCATTTTGTAATACTTGATATTACACTTTATTCGGTTGAAATAAATCTATCTTTTGCTTCCGCTGTGCATTAAATTGTGTTGTTTGACTATGACGATATCAACTACGTCACGATACTCCCCACATGCCCCACCGGTTATACGTGGAAATATCGGGGTGTGACAGGTTGGTACCAGAGCCAACGTTGAGTGAATTGAACACTAGCCTTTTGTGTTTAATCTCAGTTACACTGTTGCACATTCCTCTATTTTCGAGTCTAGACAAAGAACTTAGGACAAATCCTAATTCGTTTTATTTTGTCCTTTATTTGTTTCCTTTGTTATCTTTTGTTTGTCTTGACAGGTTTATCAAAAATGCCACCGAGATTTAGAAGAGGAAGAGGTAAGGCCCCAATTACGGGTCACGATCATGAAGCCGGACCTTCACACCGGCGAACCCCATCTATCACCATGAGTACAAGTCCGCAGGAAGACTGGAGGACGTATCTGGAGCCAGCGAGGCGATCTGTCTCGCTAAGTTCGTCACCTTCATACCACCATTAATTCGGGCCCCAATCTGAAAACGAGCCCCACGACTCACATCCTTCTTTCATCCCTCTCCAACGATCCAACTCTCACCATTCCTTCAATGACCCGACACCCTTTTTCCAGAGCCGGTTCAACCCGGCAACCTCATTGAAGAACCAGTGGGTTTTAACCCATTGGGACCTGAAGACCACTTCTCTGGCGACCATGCGATGGACATGGATGAAGATACTGATCCCGCCGACCCTACAACCGGGACACCTACTCACCCCATCGAGATCTCAGATGGGTCATCATTTCATGGATCACCTTACCGTGGTCCAGACAGCTACCAGGCGAGATTCTCCCAATATGACTGGTATTTTACCCCCTCCAACCACTCGTCGCCTCAGCAGCAGCAGGATCCTTCCGAGGATTCGCGTTTTGTGGCAGTCACTCTGCCACCACCACCACCAGTTCAGTAGCCGCCTCCGGAGCCACCGAGGCGGAGAAGATCAAATGCACGGATGTCCGTGCGAGGGGGAGTCCGTATCAGCACCCCTCAACCCTCAAGTGGCAGTCGCTACCCGCCACTTTATGAAGACCCACAGATGGGAGGGCCTTCAAACCCCGTCTCTGAGGTGGATTCTGCACCTATCGCGCCGCCACCAATGGGTTATGATAACCCAATTCCTGCATACGCCGGTTCAGCGGCGTACAACCCATTTGAGCAGCCGGCCCATACCAACTACAACTATGCAAATGTTGACCCATACCAGGCCGCATGAGACTACAATGCTCTCCACCCTGAGGGGCCCTATGGAGCTCCCTGGGGAGTTGGATACCCAGCTTATGGGTACCAATAACTGCCACCTCCTCCACCTCCTCAACCTCCACACCAGCAGCCGCCGCAGCCGCAATTGATACCACCAGAACAATAGCAGGAGGTTCTTGAAAGGTTGAGCCAGGTTGAGCGGGAGGTCCAAGAAGAGCGTAGGAACAACCGCGGTTTCTTTAAGGGTCTGGCGAGTTTAATCAAGGGGAAGACCAAGAAAAGGGATTTTTGAAGATTCCTTATTTATTTTATTTGTATTGTAACTTCCTTATTTAATCAAGTCCCTTCGTGGACATCTGTTTCTGTAATCAGTCCCTACGAGGACTTGTTTTAGTTTAGCCCCTGCGTGGGCATGTCTTTTCTGTTTAGCCTTTGCGTGGGCATGTCTTTTCTGTGTAGCCCCTGAGTGGGCAAGTTATCTCTCTTAAGTCCCGTTTAGGGCAACATGTACTTTTAATTTTTGTAGTGGAATGGTTAAATTTTAAATTTCAATTTTGTCATTATGCATAAATATAATACATGAAATAAATGAAAAATGCCATTCCTTTTAAAAATAAATCTGCCATTATATATTAAATAAATCTTAAAGGCAAAACCTAGTCCATGTGTCATATTAAGACAGGACCATGATGGTAGTTCCTTATTAAGATGCAGATTCTTGTTAACATCTGAAAACATGTTAACACTCCCGGCAAATTGTGATTCGATAAAATCACATAAGTCATCCTTATATTGGATTCCTGTAACACCCGTTCTTATAAATCAGAGTTTAACGTATATTTTGCGAAAATATTAATGTAATTAAAGATTACATATACTTCAGAAATACGGGTTTGTTAAAAACTTTTACAATTAAGTGATATACCACATAATGTGATTTAATTCGTCGTTTAGAATAACGACAAAACAACGTTGCGGAAGCTTTGTTTAACGTGTGTTCGGTTCTTGCTCGATGCTTAATCTTCATCCGGGACTCTCGACAATCACCTGTGATCAAAACCAACTTAAAAGTTAGTTTTGATAGTCAAATATGAAGTTCAAACAAGTACAGGGGTTAAAAATGACAAAAATAGCATTTTTCCGAGTTAGGTGGCGTCAACGACTCCACTTCTCGCGTCAACCAGAGGAATCTGGCGTCAACAGAAAAGCATGTTTTCCAAGCGGCGTCGACGACGCCACTTCCCGCGTCGTCGACGCCTAGCCCATTTTGCAGTTTTCTGCAGTTCCTTTTCGTCGTTCGTACGCACTAAAACGCGCGTAACTTTTGAACCGTTTACCCGTTTAACCTCCCGTTTCTTCCT
Organism: Helianthus tuberosus; assembly: GCA_030545235.1. Taxonomy (NCBI): domain Eukaryota; kingdom Viridiplantae; phylum Streptophyta; class Magnoliopsida; order Asterales; family Asteraceae; genus Helianthus; species Helianthus tuberosus. The sequence goes on from CM060366.1 coordinate 180,711,194, forward strand.
ACGTGTTTGTAATTTGATTCTCCATCATATGGAGTTAAAATCTAACATCCGGTTTAACAAAATTTCAGACTTTTAAGTCTTCGGCTTATCGCCCTATTTCCCAATTTTGACCCGTTTATGCATTTTATCAAACAAACATATTTGTTTGATTCCTACATCACCTACACTTCTTCAAATTAATGATACCTACTATATTAGGTTCAAATCATAGGTTTATTACACCATTTAAACCCGTTTATGCTCGTATGCTTATTTTGACCCGTTAAGGGTATTTAAGCACTTTAAAGCTTGAAATCGCTTTCATTCCTTTCTAGCATCTTATTCCTACATTTCTTATCAAGTAATATTCAACTACAACTCTTTGTGTATTGGATTTCAATGTGTATATCTATATGTTCCGAGTTTTACCCTTCGGATTGTTATTTTACGGTAAGACTCAAATAGAGCTATCTGGCTAACATATTACATCTATCAACATCTACACTTATTCTAAGATTTTGTTTAATCATAAGACTCGCTTCCAAACAACCTCTAAGGGTTGTTTGTTCGATTTAGCCTACAAGGGCGTTTTGGTCGATTTTGGTCCTTCTTTTACAATGAAGGACTCTCACCAATTATTCGACCAAGATATCACTTTTAACTACAACATAAATATGCGTACCTGGCTCGGATCAACAAATAGACCCGATTTATACCTCACTTTTATTATCACATTTTCTATGGAAACGGAAGTATCCGAATCGCTAATCGGTCCTGTTAGCATAAGACTTGGCAACCATATTAGTCGATATTGTCAAATGGTGTTATCATCACCATTTGACCCGTTTGGCTCATATGACCAAACATTTACATATGTAGTAAAACGAGGTTTTAAATTTCAAATTTACACATCCGGCCCATGTCGGATGTTACCACTTGACCCCTCTTTTTCTCTTTAACTCAATTCTCACAAATTTGACCCGTTCGGCTTACGCCATGGGTGCCCTTTTTATTGTGAATTTACATTAGTCGACACTTGACTAAATTTCCATTTTTACCCCTTTTTCTCAATATTAGATTACACTACGCGGTAATCTTATCAAAACTCATAAACTCTTAGTCATTACATGACCAATTTACCGATTTATCCTGTTTACCATAAACCATGGTTTTTATCACCTTTATATGTTCCGACTCGTACCAATCGTGTCGGAAACCATATTTTCATTATTATCATTATCGCATTTATTACTTGTAAAGTAAACAAGTATTCAACAAAAGTGTGTAAGTTTCACTTACCTTTCATCCGAATTACGCTTTCCTTTTCCTTCTTGATTTGTTTGATCCGCTTTGTTCCCAAGCTTTCACCTAGCTTGTTAATCGTCAAACTATCATTGCAAATTGTAAGATGGTTAGATTAGTCATAATTATTCACGACTATTCCATCTCACTTATTTCGTACGTCGAAACTACTATTCGACTTCATGATTAGTTAACTTAGCTTATTAAAGTTAACCACTTTAAATCACAAGGTTCACAACATTAAATCTAAATCAACATTATATTTAGAACCCTTTTCACTTCATATTACGCGTAATCGCCATATCATTCAAATGCGCGTTTTCGCTCTAATTTCAACACTTTAGTTTTCACTTAGGCATTTTAACAAACACCTAATGTGCATACATTTTTACACATTTACAACTAGTTCATAACTAGTTATTTTTACCAAGATTAACATCAAAATTCACCACTATCACTTATGATCAAATACTCAAACTTGCAAATTGTTTAAGTATTTCCTAATTACTAACATGCATGATGATCCTAATGACAATCATATCATCAAATTCATCATATGATTAAAACCCACTTAACCTAGTGTGGTAAATCATTCAATCATTCAATCCATAGCATGTTATGTATGATTTTCACTTAGGGTTTTGTTCCTAAGCAAATATACATCACCAATCTAGCCATAGCTTCTCTAATCCATGTTAATTCACGACTAGGATGATTATCCAATTTTTACAACTTCAAGATTGTTAGAAATTCGACATACCTTACGATCCCCTTGACTTGGTGACCGTTTCTATGTATTCAAATCCGAATTTGGCCTTCATTTGATCTTCCAATTTGAAGATTTTGTTGAAGAACTAGGGTTTGCTCCATGGAGCTCCCTCCTGGCTTCTCACTCACGCACGCACACACACATATGTGTGTGTGTTTGTTTTATTTTTAAGTTTATAAAACCAATTGTAAGTTACCCGGCTTTGGTCCCTCGTGTTTGGTTAGTTATTAATTAGGTCACAACCTAATTATTTTCAACAATACTCTCACTAATTAACTAGGTTTAATATTCCTAGTTAACTTAGCGGGTTCGGGAATATTTATGACTGAGTTTATTTTAGGCCCCGTTAACTCGGGCCATTTGTCCATTTTATTTCTTTAAAACTTTTATTCATTTTTATTTATTATTAGGATTAATTATTTAAATCCTAATATTCCACTGGGTAAATTTTACCACTAACGGTACTTTACCCGTCTTTTAGTATTAACGGGGTTTAATTACCAAGCCCGTTTTCGGGGTGTTACAAGTCTACCCCCCTTAAAGAGGTTTCGTCCTCGAAACCTTTTCTTACCTAATTCATTGAGTTTAAACTCAATGTATTTGAGCCGAGAAATCTTTTAAACATTACTTATACTTTTAACCAATTATTAGTATTACCAGATAAGCATGGTAACATCTTTTTGGTCACTAATTGTCTACGTATCTCATATGACTTAGTGCAACTTAAAATAACGTAATCTCGTTATTTCCTCTAGTTTAGTTAACTTAGCGATTTCCATCGCTTTTATATGCTATCGAATTCTTTATGAATCCGTTACTTGACCCGTTTAAAGATCTTTAGTGAAATCTTTCACTTTTAGCAACAAATTCTTTTGTCTTCAAGTTTATTTATTCGGTTCAGCTATACCGAATCTGCCGCTTACAAGCAAACCAAATTTCTTGATTTGAATTGGTGACCTTAACCGGTCTCATTAACTAGTCTTATTAGTCCAGTTACTTTTATCGCTCGCTTGGTTATAATGTGATTTTACCTCACATTGCATTTCCTAACCGTGATCGTGACACATCGTGTTTAGTTTGCGTCAACCTTTTATTTTCAAAGATAACACTTTTCGAATATATCGTCTTGTGCCAATCAGTGTCAAGACTTGTATCTTTCATGCTTACTATTTAAATTCCTATCTGGATTTATGTTTGTAAAAACGCTATTTCTTACTAAAACCGAAGTTTTAGTTTTAGGATCTTCTCATTAACTTTTGTCCATTATCCATGCCAGGATATTGACAGTCTATAATTTAATCTTTTACAGTCCTAGTTTTATGCGGGGATTTTTAACTAATTTCCTCGCTTTATCTAATTTAACCCGTAGGTTTTATCACTTAGCCTTATAGGCTATTTCTTTAAGTTTTTCACCTTTTTAAGGTGAGATATTAACAACTCATTTCCTTCTCTTCATGACCCGAGGGTCTTTTTTTTTTTTTTTTTTTTTTTTGTCCGCAGACCTTAACGCTGTGTTTAATCCCGTAGGTTATGATGATCCCGTAGATCATCTTTTATTCTGGTCTATATTCAAATGTATATATACATATATAGCTTCAAGGCATCTCTTATTATGTTTGGAACCGTTTATTTTCACCCTTGAACTTCATTTGACCTTGACCGTAGTCTAAGGCTTCATTTGTTTACTTCCGGGCTAATCCTCCGACTTTATGACTTCTGACGTTATTTACGCGTCAGTTTGTCTCAAGCTTACCGTTATCCGGCTTGCGCTTACTTATGCCATTAAGCATTTATACTTTATTCAACCCGTTCAACCTCAAAATGGTTGAATATAATTATCAAAATTTCTGTTTATGAAATTTTATGGTCTTTTAGTCATAACTCATAATCCGAGTCTTTTGATTTTAAATTCGTGTTCCTGTTTCTCGGTTTACGCATGTGTTTAATTCTTACCCATCAACCGGGTGTTTTACCGAAGTGGTTATTATTGCAACCCTCCCGGTGTGCATTAAGACCTCGCTTCATTTTTATATTCTGACCTTGCCCTTAAGTTTGACGTTTTACAAAAACGACCCGTTAAGGGACATATTTGCATTTTCCGGGTTCGAGTGTAAGTACACTCCCTCCCGATACTTGTCTAAATCTTTTTTTTTTCATGCTTGTGTTTTCTGGGTTCGAGTGTAAGTACACTCCCTCCCAATTCTTGTCTAAATCATTTTTCATGCTTGCATTTTCTGGGTTCGAGTGTAAGTACACTCCCTCCCAATACTTGTCTAAATCATTTTTCATGCTTGCGTTTTCTGGGTTCGAGTGTAAGTACACTCCCTCCCAGTACTTGTCTAAAACATTTTACATGCTTGTTTGTCCCTTCACTCGGGCTCATTATCCTAATGTAACACGCTCCCGTCACTCGGTTGTGCGTTTACATTATTTTCAAATATCTTGCTTATCTGTTTCATTTGGGTACTTTTAATTAGTCCCATTCACCCCGCCATTACCACATCGGACGTAAACGTGTCCGCCATAAGAAGTTCATGGTATCATATGCCACTACTTACTTGGCCAGAGTAAGCGATTAACACATGACACACATGACCTTTTTATAGTTTTCACATCACACCCTATGTAAGTAATACCTCTACTTGTTTTTCTTGGAAACAATATCCTGGATAGGTATTCTATTCAGGTTCTTCCCAAGTTTTCTATCTACATATGCAACTTTTAATCTCTATGTATTTGTTGCATATTACTATTCATGTAATAATTTAAAGCGTGTACCTGATTTTGCTTGCTTTAACAGGCTTTCCTTGCCATTAGCTTATTCGCGATCATTACGCGATTTAGGTCCTTAATGAGCATGCTCTTTTTATCATATCTCGGACCATTCCATCATCATATCCACAATTTGTTTGACTCTCGTCGTCTTCAAACGCGAGTGTCCTTCAATTAAGACATTCACAAAATTTAGTAACATCTACTTCAATAATCGCCCGTATTCTAATACAAAGCTTTTTCTACTATACACGTCAACGCGCGTATTTTCGTCAACTATATCAATCGTTTTAATTGGGGTAACGTGTATCACACGATAGCCCTATGTGTTGTTTACAACACTTTAGCATGCTAAGCTGTTAACATACTTGTACTTACCGGATTTGCGATCAAGCCTCGAACCGAACACTTTACCCTTTAACCTTGGGCTCTGATTACCAACTTGTAACACCCGTTCTTATAAATCAGAGTTTAACGTATATTTTGCGAAAATATTAATGTAATTAAAGATTACATATACTTCAGAAATACGGGTTTGTTAAAAACTTTTACAATTAAGTGATATACCACATAATGTGATTTAATTCGTCGTTTAGAATAACGACAAAACAACGTTGCGGAAGCTTTGTTTAACGTGTGTTCGGTTCTTGCTCGATGCTTAATCTTCATCCGAGACTCTCGACAATCACCTGTGATCAAAACCAACTTAAAAGTTAGTTTTGATAGTCAAATATGAAGTTCAAACAAGTACTGGGGTTAAAAATGACAAAAATAGCATTTTTCCGAGTTAGGTGGCGTCAACGACTCCACTTCTCGCGTCAACCAGAGGAATCTGGCGTCAACAGAAAAGCATGTTTTCCAAGCGGCGTCGACGACGCCACTTCCCGCGTCGTCGACGCCTAGCCCATTTTGCAGTTTTCTGCAGTTCCTTTTCGTCGTTCGTACGCACTAAAACGCGCGTAACTTTTGAACCGTTTACCCGTTTAACCTCCCGTTTCTTCCTACGTGTTTGTAATTTGATTCTCCATCATATGGAGTTAAAATCTAACATCCGGTTTAACAAAATTTCAGACTTTTAAGTCTTCGGCTTATCGCCCTATTTCCCAATTTTGACCCGTTTATGCATTTTATCAAACAAACATATTTGTTTGATTCCTACATCACCTACACTTCTTCAAATTAATGATACCTACTATATTAGGTTCAAATCATAGGTTTATTACACCATTTAAACCCGTTTATGCTCGTATGCTTATTTTGACCCGTTAAGGGTATTTAAGCACTTTAAAGCTTGAAATCGCTTTCATTCCTTTCTAGCATCTTATTCCTACATTTCTTATCAAGTAATATTCAACTACAACTCTTTGTGTGTTGGATTTCAATGTGTATATCTATATGTTCCGAGTTTTACCCTTCGGATTGTTATTTTACGGTAAGACTCAAATAGAGCTATCTGGCTAACATATTACATCTATCAACATCTACACTTATTCTAAGCTTTTGTTTAATCATAAGACTCGCTTCCAAACAACCTCTAAGGGTTGTTTGTTCGATTTAGCCTACAAGGGCGTTTTGGTCGATTTTGGTCCTTCTTTTACAATGAAGGACTCTCACCAATTATTCGACCAAGATATCACTTTTAACTACAACATAAATATGCGTACCTGGCTCGGATCAACAAATAGACCCGATTTATACCTCACTTTTATTATCACATTTTCTATGGAAACGGAAGTATCCGAATCGCTAATCGGTCCTGTTAGCATAAGACTTGGCAACCATATTAGTCGATATTGTCAAATGGTGTTATCATCACCATTTGACCCGTTTGGCTCATATGACCAAACATTTACATATGTAGTAAAACGAGGTTTTAAATTTCAAATTTACACATCCGGCCCATGTCGGATGTTACCACTTGACCCCTCTTTTTCTCTTTAACTCAATTCTCACAAATTTGACCCGTTCGGCTTACGCCATGGGTGCCCTTTTTATTGTGAATTTACATTAGTCGACACTTGACTAAATTTCCATTTTTACCCCTTTTTCTCAATATTAGATTACACTACGCGGTAATCTTATCAAAACTCATAAACTCTTAGTCATTACATGACCAATTTACCGATTTATCCTGTTTACCATAAACCATGGTTTTTATCACCTTTATATGTTCCGACTCGTACCAATCGTGTCGGAAACCATATTTTCATTATTATCATTATCGCATTTATTACTTGTAAAGTAAACAAGTATTCAACAAAAGTGTGTAAGTTTCACTTACCTTTCATCCGAATTACGCTTTCCTTTTCCTTCTTGATTTGTTTGATCCGCTTTGTTCCCAAGCTTTCACCTAGCTTGTTAATCGTCAAACTATCATTGCAAATTGTAAGATGGTTAGATTAGTCATAATTATTCACGACTATTCCATCTCACTTATTTCGTACGTCGAAACTACTATTCGACTTCATGATTAGTTAACTTAGCTTATTAAAGTTAACCACTTTAAATCACAAGGTTCACAACATTAAATCTAAATCAACATTATATTTAGAACCCTTTTCACTTCATATTACGCGTAATCGCCATATCATTCAAATGCGCGTTTTCGCTCTAATTTCAACACTTTAGTTTTCACTTAGGCATTTTAACAAACACCTAATGTGCATACATTTTTACACATTTACAACTAGTTCATAACTAGTTATTTTTACCAAGATTAACATCAAAATTCACCACTATCACTTATGATCAAATACTCAAACTTGCAAATTGTTTAAGTATTTCCTAATTACTAACATGCATGATGATCCTAATGACAATCATATCATCAAATTCATCATATGATTAAAACCCACTTAACCTAGTGTGGTAAATCATTCAATCATTCAATCCATAGCATGTTATGTATGATTTTCACTTAGGGTTTTGTTCCTAAGCAAATATACATCACCAATCTAGCCATAGCTTCTCTAATCCATGTTAATTCACGACTAGGATGATTATCCAATTTTTACAACTTCAAGATTGTTAGAAATTCGACATACCTTACGATCCCCTTGACTTGGTGACCGTTTCTATGTATTCAAATCCGAATTTGGCCTTCATTTGATCTTCCAATTTGAAGATTTTGTTGAAGAACTAGGGTTTGCTCCATGGAGCTCCCTCCTGGCTTCTCACTCACGCACGCACACACACATATGTGTGTGTGTTTGTTTTATTTTTAAGTTTATAAAACCAATTGTAAGTTACCCGGCTTTGGTCCCTCGTGTTTGGTTAGTTATTAATTAGGTCACAACCTAATTATTTTCAACAATACTCTCACTAATTAACTAGGTTTAATATTCCTAGTTAACTTAGCGGGTTCGGGAATATTTATGACTGAGTTTATTTTAGGCCCCGTTAACTCGGGCCATTTGTCCATTTTATTTCTTTAAAACTTTTATTCATTTTTATTTATTATTAGGATTAATTATTTAAATCCTAATATTCCACCGGGTAAATTTTACCACTAACGGTACTTTACCCGTCTTTTAGTATTAACGGGGTTTAATTACCAACCCCGTTTTCGGGGTGTTACAATTCCTCCAATTTCTTTTATTATATTAAACATCCGATAGGGATGTAATGCCTACGGGCTATACTCATTGTCATATAAGACAAAAGACAGTTGTGGTATTCGACCCCCTGTTAAGAAGAGGTAATGAACTATGATTAAAACCTCAATACCTTGATCCTATAGGATTATGATTAAAAATTTAAAACTGTCCATGTGACTTGGCCTTTTTTTTGCCATTAATATATTTTAATTATAACTAAGGATTATTATAATGAAAAATACTGAATATATATGCTTAATAAATTAACCAACATGGGTTATAGTTACCATGGTTAATGGATTGCCATAAAAGACAATCCCCTAATAAATTTCTAAATAAATCATTATCATTATTTTATGTAGCAATCAAGCTACATGGCGGGGTCAGACGAAGTCAACAGTCACCCTAGAGAAAATCATGACACTTCCAGAGTCAATGTAGCATGAGCGGAATTACAAGCATTAATATATAATGCTGTTACACGAGCTTTGGACAGACAGTTCAATGAAACTAATGGTACCCATGTCAGAACTCAGTCTGTACCACACTCAAAACCACCCTCAAGAACTCATACCGCTCACAAGAGTGATTCTCATCACTCATCAAATCAGAGGAGTGTTCCATCTAAGAGAATTGTACTAAATCAAGAACCACGTGCTAAGGGTTGCACCTATAAGTATTTTGTTTCCTGCAAACCCAGGGATTTCACTGGGGAAAAAGGAGCTGTTGACTGCATGACATGGTTAGACGAGATGGACACAGTGGTTGATATCAGTGGTTGCGCTGATAAGGATGTTGTAAAGTTTGTATCTCAGTCATTCAAAGGCGAGGCACTAGCTTGGTGGAGGTCTTTGATCCAAGCTACTGGGAAGATCCCATTGTACAATCTGTCTTGGGATCAGTTTGTGACGTTGATCAAGGAGAACTACTGCCCTCAGCATGAGGTTGAAAAGATTGAGGCTGATTTCTTGTCATTGGTTATGAAGAACCTAGATTGTCAAGCATACCTTACGAGCTTCAACACTATGTCAAGATTGGTTCCTTATCTTGTGACACCGGAACCTAAACGGATAGCTCGTTTCATTGGGGGTTTAGCCCCAGAGATCAAGGCGAGTGTGAAGGCCTCTCGACCAGCTACTTTTAGGTCTACGACTGATATATCATTGTCTCTTACTCTGGACGCGGTCAGACAGAGATTGCTTAGAAACACCGATGCTGAGAAGAGGAAGCGTGAGGATGATAACTCACGACGTTCAGATAAGAAACACAAGGGGAATTCCGACCACAAAAAGAGTTCTGGATCTAAGAAGGACGGTCAACAGTCGGGTGATAAGCCCAAGTGTAAAATCTGTAAGAAGCACCATTTCGGGAGGTGCAGATACGAGTCGAAATCCCAATCATAGCCAAGAGCTTGTGGGATTTGTAAATCTTCTGAGCACAAGACGTTAGATTGCAAGAAGATAAAGGACGCAACGTGCTACAACTGCAACGAGAAAGGGCACATCAAGTCCAACTGCCCAAAGTTTGCGAAGAAGGCTGAGGATGGGAAAAAGACCAATGCTAGGGTCTTCCAGATGAATGCGCAAGAGGCCATCCAGAACGACAACGTGATAACAGGTACCTTCCTTATTAATGATGTTTATGCAAGGGTATTATTTGATTCTGGAGCAGATAAGTCATTTGTTGATGATAAGTTTTGTAAGCTGTTAAATCTGCCTGTTAGAACCCTAAGCATAAAGTATGAGGTTGAATTAGCCGATGGTACCATAGAAACCGCATCAACCGTGTTAGATGGATGTTTTATATCCATTAGGAACCACTCTTTTCCATTGTCCTTGCTTGCTTTGAAATTAGCTGGTTTCGACGTAGTAATAGGCATGGATTGGTTATCTCATAACTAAGCCCAGATTGTGTGTGACAAGAAACAGGTGGTGATCAAGACTCCGTATGGTGAGCCACTTACCATACAGGGAGATACTCAGTATGGATTGCCTAAGCAAGTATCTATGCTTAAGGCGTCAAGATGTATGAAGAAGGGTTGTGTCATTTACATGGCACAAGTGACTATTGATGAGCCGAAGCCTAAGATTGAAGACATCCCCGTCATTTCTAAATATCTCGAAGTATTCCCTGAAGAACTACCTGGTTTGCCACCAGATAGGCAAGTAGAATTCAGAATTGACATCATTCCTGGAGTAGCGCCTGTTGCAAGAGCACCTTACAGGTTAGCACCAACTGAGATGAAAGAGTTAAGGACTCAACTGGATGATTTGTTGGCGAAAGGTTTTATACGTCCTAGTTCGTCTCCTTGGGGAGCACCAATCTTGTTTGTAAAGAAAAATGATGGATCGATGCGTCTATGCATCGATTATCGCGAGCTTAACAAGGTCACTATCAAGAATAGATATCCATTGCCCAGGATCGACGATCTGTTCGATCAACTTCAAGGGGCGAGTTACTTCTCCAAGATTGACTTGAGGTCAGGTTACCATCAGTAGAAGATTAGAGATGAAGATGTGCACAAGACTGTATTTAGGACTCGTTATGGTCATTACGAGTTCCTAGTGATGCCTTTTGGGCTCACTAATGCACCAGCAGCGTTCATGGATCTCATGAATCGTGTCTGCAAGCCATACCTGGACAAATTTGTTATCGTCTTCATTGATGACATTCTGATTTATTCACAGAATCAAGCTGACCATGAGAAGCATCTTCGATGTATTCTGGACCTGCTTCAGCAAGAGAAGCTCTACGCCAAGTTTTTAAAGTGTGAATTCTGGCTTCGTGAAGTCCAATTCCTTGGACATGTGGTTAGTGAGCGTGGTATCCAAGTAGATCCCGCTATGATTGAAGCTATCATGAATTGGCAAGAGCCAAAGACGCCCACAGAGATTCGTAGCTTTTTGGGTTTAGCAAGATATTATAGGCGATTTATTGAAAACTTCTCAAGGATTGCTACACCCCTAACTTCGTTGACGCGTAAGAATATTAAGTTTGACTGGGGTCCTAAGCAGCAGGAATCCTTTGACATCTTTAAGCAGAAGTTGAGCAATGCACCTGTGTTGACATTGCTTGATGGAATAGAAGAATTTGTAGTATACTGCGACACGTCACACACTGGTATGGGGTGTGTGCTCATGCAGAAAGGCAAAGTCATTGCCTATGCTTCTCGACAGTTAAAGGTGCACGAGAAGAATTACACCACCCATGACTTGGAATTGGGTGCCGTAGTATTTTCACTAAAACTGTGGAGGCATTACTTGTATGGAACCAAGTGCGTGATATATTCTGATCACAAGAGCCTTCAACACCTGTTTAATCAGAAGGACTTAAAGATGAGGCAGCGACGTTGGATGGAAACTTTAAATGACTATGATTACCATCCAGGCAAGGCAAATGTAGTCGCCGATGCCCTAAGTAGGAAGGAAAGGGTGAAGCCCATAAGGATCAATGCCAAGAGCATTGAATTAAGAAACAGTTTAAATGAAAGGTTGTTAGCCGCTCAGAAAGAAGCTATATTGGAAGCTAACTACCCAAATGAAAAACTGGGAGTCACTGCAGAACAGTTGTCATGTGGCAAGGAAGGAATCCTAAGATTGAATGGTCGAATATGGGTTCCAATCTACGGAGGACTTAGGGAAGTGATCCTTCAGGAAGCCCATAGTTCCAAGTATTCTGTTCATCCTGGAAGTGACAAGATGTATCAGGATTTGAAGGCAAATTATTGGTGGATAGGCTTGAACAAGTCTATAGCTACTTATGTAGCCAAATGTTTGACGTGCGTGCAAGTTAAAGCTGAACACCAAAAGCTGTCAGGTTTGCTGCAACAGCCTGAACTTCCCACCTGGAAATGGGAGATGGTGACTATGGATTTTATCACCAAGTTACCTAAGACTAAACGAGGAAATGATACTATTTGGGTGATAGTAGATAGACTGACTAAGTCAGCCCACTACCTACCTATTAAAGAAACATACAGCTCAGATAAGTTAGCTCAGCTGTACGTGGATGAGATTGTATCTCTCCACGGGGTGCCAGTGTCTATTATTTCCGATAGGGATACAAGGTATACATCGCACTTCTAGAAAAGCTTTCAGCAATCCTAGGCACCTGACTAAACTTCAGCACTGCATATCATCCGCAAACGGATGGTCAAAGCGAGCGAACAATTCAAACGCTGGAGGATATATTAAGAGCTTGTGTCATTGATCTAGGTGGAAGTTGGGATGATCATCTTCCACTGATCGAGTTTTCATACAATAATAGTTATCACTCAAGTATCCAAGCTGCACCATTTGAAGCTTTATATGGAAGGAAGTGCAGAACGCCCGTTTGCTGGGCAGAAGTTGGAGATGTCCAACTGACAGGACCTGATATAGTCCTTGAGATGACAGACAAGATTGTGCAGATAAGAGATCGTCTCAAAGCTGCCAGAGATAGGCAGAAAAGCTACGCAGATAAGAGGCGTAAACCTCTAAAATTAGAGGTAGGTGACAAGGTTCTGCTTAAAGTTTCACCCTGGAAAGGGGTGATGCGTTTTGGTAAGAAAGGCAAATTAAGCCCAAGGTACATAGGACCATTTGAGATCATCATGTGTCGGATCAGTGGCTTACAAGTTAAACTTGCCTGAAGAGCTCAGTGGTATTCATAATGTATTCCACATTTGCAATCTGAAGAAATGTCTAGCTGATGAATCGCTAGTCATGTCACATAAAGATGTGCATATTGATGAGAGCTTAAAGTTTGTTGAAAAACCTTTGTCGATCGAGGATCGACATGTTAAAAAGCTTCGAAGGAAGCAGGTACCGATTGTAAAGGTCAAATGGGATGCCCGTAGAGGTCCCGAGTACACGTGGGAGGTAGAGTCCACAATGAAAGAAAAGTACCCTCATTTATTTCAGTAAATCTTGAGGTCGAGATTTCTTTTAAGGGGGTGAGGATGTAACACCTCGTAAATTCATGTCCAATATTATATCGACACGTGTCATGAGCTTTAAACGTGTAAAGAATTACTTTAGAGGGACTAAAGTTGACAAACAGAGAAAGTATGTGAATAAAAGGATTAAAAATGTCAACATCGGATAAATATACCTTTCAACGATCCTACACGATGTTTGTACCCTTAAACGAATAAATTGTGAAGCGTATGAAGCCGTTTGTGAAAGAAAGTGAGAGTTTACAAACCGCAGGTGTTAAATGTGTCAACATGTTTAATTTATACCTCTGAGTGACCTTTTAGCAAACCCGAAGCTTTGTAACGATTAATTATGCTCACTAGAATAAGTGATAAAAATTTCACAAGGTTTCGATTCCGTATGAGAAAGTTATGTTAACATTCGTATATGAGGGGTTAAAAGCGTCAACGTTGAAATCTAAGGATTTTCGGGTGATCATAAAACTAACCAAGGACTTAAAAAAGTTTGGTTATGTCTTGGGGCCCTTAGAAATCAATTTGGAGGGTTGAAAGTGCAAGAAATAAAGTTAAAACCACTATATAAAGGACTAGGGACTAAATGTGCAAATCCTGAAACTTGTTTAACCTGATCCGGGGCTCCATACCGGCCGCGTAGACCTTGTATGGGTCTTACGCGGGCTGCGTAACAGTCTGTAGCGAAGAAAAATGTGCACAGTTTCCAGTTCAGCCTGTTAACCGACTTTGATGCCTTGTTTTACATACCAGGGGCTGCCCCAATGGTATTACATGTAATAGGGACACTTGTATTGATCAGGGATCATGCATAGACTTGTTTGTCATGATCTTGATGAATTAAAACCCCTATATAAGAACTTCAAAGTTGAAACATTTGAGCACCTCACTTGAAAACTTTCAAACACTTGTTCTGGAGATTCCTGGAGCTCAAGACCAATTCCTAGTGATCATTAGTCGTGCATAGGACTTCAGTAAGTGTCCTTAACCTCTCTTAATTCAGTTTTACTTAGTTTAATGGCCTAAAGTCAAACCGTCGTAATTAGGGTTTGACTTCGTGATTAATCACAATTTGTCCAGTCAAATCTCGAATTGAAAGTACCTATGAGTTGTTAATTATGTGGGTAATAAACCCTTAAAAGGGCACTCTCTGATTCCCACTCTAACTAGGCCAATTGTCGGGTCAAACTTGTTCATAAAAAGTCAACAGAAAGCTAATTTTTAAATAAATGCATAATTAACAATGTAGAAGACATGCAACCTGTTTTATCACTAATATAACTTGCTAATTAATCTAAGAACATGTCTAAACATGTTCAACCCGACAATTTTCAGTTTAGGCTCGGTTCGGAACCGAAAGTCGCATAATTAGACTTTTGCTTTGACTTTCAGTTCTGACCCAATGTAGCATGTTTTAGGAATGCCTTAGAGCTCTTTTAGGACCAGGTTACATGTTAGTATAACCCTCTGTGATTATACAACTTGGTTCATTAGTTATCCGATTCATATGCATGTTTCCGTTATATGCCTAAATGTTGACTATTATGCCCTTTTGACCTTAAAACGATATTTTTGAAAATGTGAGAGGATAGAAACCTTCATTACTGATTTATAAACTTGCCCTAAAAATTTGACATCAATTTGAGGTCTAGATTAGGAGTTATGCTCATTAGCGTAAATGAAAAGCTTTTTATTAATTAAACGACATAATTACCATAAAGCCTATCTAAACCCAATTTTTGATACCAAACTTTTTACCTACTAATGTAAAATAATATTTTGGGATTTTTAAAGATTTTTATTTATTTTTAGGCTGAGCATAACATAGAGTTCTAGCTTTGATTCGGTAATTGTCGGTTTTGCCCTTTTGGCCTATAAAATGAGTTTTACAAATCATTTTGATACCAAACCTTTTTCTACTGATCTTATATGATAAATAAAATATTTTAAGCCTTCTGGAATAATAAAAATATCAGCTTTCATTATAAAACCCGGAAATCGCTTAAAACCGCTTTTTTACGCGTTTTAAACGCATAGTATTTATTAAAACTATTTTAAATATATAGGACTTGATACCTACTGATATTTTTTGTAAATTTTTATATTCTAACAGTAAGCAAAAGTTTTAAACTCAGATTTCCAGAATTGACATTTAAACCTTATGTGAAATGACCTAAATGCCCCTTCGGTGCATAGTTTGGTTATAAACAATAAATTTCACATATATGTAATACCCTACTGTTATAACTTACTAAAATAATTATTTTTACTGATTATATCTGACCTGAAACTCAGATTAATATTTAAACTCTTTTATAACCTTTTAAATGACCAAAATACCCCTACGGGGCATAATTTGAGTTTAAATCCAATTTGGGCATAATAGAAGATATCTTATTGATGTCACAACATATTTAAGGCATATTAACTTAGGAAACCTGTATATGACTCTTATGGTTACCCGTTACGCATTTTTTCGCGTACGGTTCGGTTTATGTAACTAGTTTGCATAAATTGACCGAAACGGGTCAAATCTTATCATTTTTGTCTCAAAATCCAGAATGTGTTTAGTTTACCCATATTATACAAGTATTCAAACTTGTCGGGTCTAAATCACATTCTATTCCGGTCTTCGCTTAATCGTGCGTTTGAACCGTATAGCTTCCTTTAAAACTAACCGGTCTAAGTTTAGGCTTAAGTAAGACCCGTTAGGAATCTAATAAGGTTATTAAAAACCTTCGTTCCAGATTAGGAGCCTTGTAAAAGCTACTTGTACTCGCTGATTGTGATATATACTTGCTCAGGTAAATACTTTTAACTTATTTTCCCTATACAGGCTTGGGGTACGGTATATAAAATACCGCTTGGTCGGGCATTGAATTCTTAATCGTATGAAGGTTAATTTATTGAAATGACCCGTTTAAATTGTTTAGTTTGCTTAAAGCCTTTGGGGGGTTAATGACCATGTCCCGGATATCCTTGGCATCATTCATAGAAATGGCCACGACCTAAGCACAGGGTGTAGGCATACACCCGCCAGTGCATCATTCATAAATAAAAAGGTATAACCACCGGTTTTGAGAATAACTCGCCGCGGGACTATATCATGTGGTGTGTCTATTAATCTTTAACCCGGTATTCAACCCGGGCTACTGAACGTATATCAAACAAGTAATTCTTTTACAAGTTTATATATTGTTAGTACATAATGTCTAAAGCCTATGTCTTAAGTCTAGGGTCTAAATATGTCATGATTGTATAGTACAGGGGTTACATTGTAATTTTAAGGTTATGTTTAAGGGGTTTTGCTTGAAAGTGTTTCATGTCAAGTTCAAGCGAAACCTGATGATTAGGGTTCGCTTGAGACTGGTTCAAGCGAAACCCATTGCCTATAAATAGGCTAGTTTGTTTCTCATTTGGCATTGGTCTCATTGTTCTAGTACCGAACTGCTGCCGGATTTTCCAGTCAATATATGAATGAGAAACAGTGTTTAAAGTGATATTCTGTCTATTTCTACTCAATTCTCTTTGATTCAAACTGTTTGTGTGATTCCGCCTCATAAACAGTGGTATTTTGGTTTCGATTGACTCATTAGATCGGTCAAATCGGTCCTACAATTGGTATCAGAGCCAGTTATGAGCCAATATACCTGAATCAAAGCCTTTTTTTCTACAGAAAATCTGATTTTGGACTTTTACACGGACATAATGGACTGAATTTTGGACAGTGTGTGTGAAACTGAGTTTTAACAAAGCCTTGAGAATATCAGCTTAAAATTCAAAGTAATTCGTGTAAAAATGACCTAAAAACTGGCTTTCGCTTGAACTAACAGCTGGCTTTCGCTTGAAAATTGGTGTTGTTTGAAGCTAAACACAGGCTTTCGCTTGAAAATTTCAAGTTTCGCTTGAAAAGTGCAAGGATATTTCAAGCGAAACCGACTATAGCTGATTTCTCAGAAAAGTCCATAGTGTTCGTGATATTGTTCGATCGTCTGATTTTGTAAAAAGTGTGTTTGAAAACCTAAAAACTATTCGGTAAATCTAAAAATGGAAAACCAAGATTTTTACAACTTCTTTGCGGGCTGTGGTATGGCAGCAGGACAAACCTCGGGTAGTATTGTTTAAAACGTCAATATGGAAAATGAGTTAGGGACGATGTAGAAACCACCTGAACTGATGAACATCGATGAATATTCGAGTTGGGCAGGAAGATTTAAAACGTGGGTTCAAGCAAACCACTTCGAGAGCTGGTTGAAGATTGATACGAAATATGTACCTCCTTTAGATGGTATGGGTCATGCGAAAGTGATTGGGAGTCTGACACAAACTGAACAAGCAGATTTCAAAGTTGAAAAAAAGATGATGAGTAGCCTTCAACAGGCAATTAAGGAGGATATCTTGGTATTGTTACAGCATGAAGATAATTCACAATCTATTTGGGATAAACTGAAGGTAAAATTTGAAGGAAGTGGAGAGATGATGAAAAGCAAGAAGGCTTTGATCAATAAACAGTTTGACATCTTCACGGGCATGAAAGGTGAAACTACAAAACAATTGATTGAAAGATACTGCCATTTAGTTTTAGAGATGGGAAGATTGAAGATAACCAAAACTAATGAGGAGTGGATCGATAAATTGGCAGACGCATTGCCTTATGATGAGTGGGGAACTTATCTGATGGTGTTAAAGAATAATACAAGTTTTGCTAATATGAATCTGAGTGGTTTCATAGAGAAAATCGAAGCACATGAATTAGAGTTAACAAAGATTAAACAGATGAATTCTGCAAACATTCAACAGGATGTGTCGCTATACTACAAAGGCAGTATTCCAGTTACAACAAACCAGAGCCCAAAAATACAAACTGGTTTTAGTGCTGACACATCATCAAGTGCTTCATCAAATACTCCACAATCAAACAAGCCTTCGCCATTTGCCAGCTACGAACCAAACTTCAAAGCTTCTGAACATACATCACCTCAAAGCTCAACCAGTTCAAACAATCAGGCATATGTTTCTGGGATCCAATGCAACATTGTAGTTAATATCAAGAATGGGAATGAATTCACTGAATCAGCTGCAAAGCAACATATTGCATTGTTGGTTTCCGTGTTAGAGTCGTATGAGTCTCTGGTAGCGGGTAAGATCGGGAATCCTGACATGACCAAAGAGGATTACGATCAGATAGATCCGGAGGAGCTTGAGTTGATAGATATTAAGTGGGGGATGGCTAGTCTGGTGAGGAGAGCACAGCGCTTTATGGAAATTACAGGCAGAAACAGTCTTTCTGGACCTGATCAGAAGTTAGGATTTGACAAGTCCAAGGTAACTTGTTTCAAGTGCAAAGAAAGAGGTCATTTCAAAAGAGAGTGTCCGAATCGAGAAGTGAATAATCATCAAAATCCGTTCACGAATGATTATTACAAGCAGGCAATTTATCACCTGCCGAATCAACAACTTGTAGTTCAAAGACCACAAATCGAGAACAAACCAGAGAAAGCTCTCATTGTGAATCAGGATGACGAGAAAGTAGCTGAGGGATTCAGTTGGGACAAATACATCCCTGGCAGTGAGGGTAGAGGTTTAATTGCTGAGATTGTGGAAGAACCAGAGAATGTTACTGAAACAGAGGTTGTTTGTGAAGATGTGACTGAGGAAAGTTCGGTTGATCTTGAAGAAGTTGATGCAGAAATATACTACTATCAATCCGAACAAGAAGTTTTAGCTAGTACTTTAAAATCAATTATTCCTCCTAATGTGGTTGATTCTTTTGCAGGTATATTCAGCGAGCCAACAACCGGATTTTGCCCGCAATACGAGGAGAAGAAAGCTCAGGTTGAAGAAATAATTGATGTCTCAAAAGAAATGACTGAAGAGACATTGAAAGAGATTGCAGACAAAGCTTTGATGGCAAGATTGAAAGAGGTAGAAACAGAATCTGTAAAACCAGATTCTGTCGATACTAAGTCAGTTGAAAAAGTGTCGGTCAAAGCAGAGTTAAATCAAAAGGAGTCTGATGGGAAATTGGAGAGTCAGGAGGTCAAAATAGAAGAAGTGTCTGAGTCAGAGTCTGATAATGTCGGTAAACAGGATGTTAATTTTGAGAAAGAAGAAAAAGTTGTTGAAAAGATTGATTCAGTCTCTGAAACTTCATGCAAAAGTTGTTTAAAACCCTGCATGGAGTGTCTTGAAAAGGACACAAAGTTTTAGGGATTGAAACAATACACTGATGCACTAAAATTTGATCTGAGCGAAGTAAAAGAAGCATATGACAAATTGGCTAAATCTATCAAAATAATTCAAAATGAGAGTCTTGAAAATGACAAAGCCACAAAATTGCTAAAATCAACTATTCTGGATAAACAAAAAGAAATCAACTTTCATCTGGACACCATTGCTTCATTAAAAAGGGAATTGGAGTTAACAAAAATTGAAAATGAAAGAATTGATAAGAAGTTGATGAGCTATGTTGCATCTTCATATGTGATTGAACAGATTGTCCCGAAACAGCCAGATGAAACACCTGTCTTTAACAATGTTCCACCCCCAATGTGGAGTCATTACACTCAGAAGTATCCAGATGGGGTGGAAGCTGCATTGAACCTCAAGTTGAGAACCATTGAGGATGAGTTACCTGAAAGTATTGATGTTACATTCTCTCCATCCGACACTGACAATGAGTCACAAGTTATCAAGACCATTGTTGACCAAGTGTTAGGTGAAGAGAGTGATAACTCATACTTTGAAACTGTGAAAACACATTTGGAAAGTTCCAGTTCTGAATGTGAAGATGATGGTAACTTTTTGGACAAATTTATACCAAAATCAGAAAAGGTTGCGAATGATGATCCGATCATGGTGGTTTACACAATGATTGGAACTGACAAACTCTATTCTGATTTTGAGTATCCGATCCAGAATGCGAACATGAATAATGTTGAGAAGGTG
This sequence comes from Helianthus tuberosus, assembly GCA_030545235.1. Taxonomy (NCBI): domain Eukaryota; kingdom Viridiplantae; phylum Streptophyta; class Magnoliopsida; order Asterales; family Asteraceae; genus Helianthus; species Helianthus tuberosus. The sequence goes on from CM060366.1 coordinate 180,731,487, forward strand.
TTTAAGCTTGTTGAGATTGATATTTCTGAAGTAAACAACAATGATTTCTTTTCAAAACCTAAAAGATCTTTCGTGAAACAAATCAACCCTGGGAAGAAAGCTTGGGTGGATAACAATAGGTCTAACAAGAAAAATGGAAACAACTTTAAAAACAAAGGTATTGGGTTTGAAAAGAAAATGGCAAAGATGAATGTTAAGCCAAAGGAAATAATGAATGATGTTTTTGTTGTTGGTCCAAGTGTTGATGCTGAAAAGGAGTATATTTTCAGTCAAAAAGCCATTGATGATTTCAATGCAGCGAAGAAATTGAAAGAAGAGACCTACAAATCTACTTTTGTTGAATATGACAAAAGAGTTTGTTATCGCTGCAATGAGATTGGTCATATGGCAAAGCAATGTACCAAAAGGATGGAAAAACCTGTTTTCAAGAAACCTATTGTGCAAAAATCAAAACCAAAAACTCCAACTGATGTTAATGGTAAAAAACCCATGGTTTCCCCCGTTCGAATCTTGAAAAGAGGTGAATCGTTGAAGTCCGAAGAAAAATTAAGATCAACTTTTGAGATTGGTGAATCTTCGAAAACTCAAAAGACTTCAAAGATTTATCCAAAGACGAAAGTTTTTGAAACTCAATCATGGGTGGCTAAAACAAAACAATCAGTTGAGGTAAAGAAAATGGAGAATGAGTTAAAATCTGAAACAAAAGTTTTTGCAAATGATGGTAAGAAATATGAGTTTGAACTAGACAAGTTCCTTGATGAATTTCCACCAATCAAAGAGAAAATTTCAAAACTAAAAGTTGAACCTGTTGTCCCAAATGTGATCTTCAGTATTTCGAAAGTTGATAAGAAGTGTGATATCGTGTTCGGTAGTGTTCCACAAGAAAAGAAGTCATGGGCTTCATTGTTTGAATAAATTTGCTATGATGAATGCAGGGGCTGCCGAGGTCGTATATCTCAAAGTGGATAATGGACAACAGAGCATCATGACACATGACCGGAATGCTAGCATTGCTTTATGACGTTAAATCTTTAAATGGAGGATACGTGGGTTTTGCGGGGAATCAGGGAGGAAGGATTGTTGGTCAAGGGACTCTAACAAATGGAGTCATTTCGTTTGATAAAGTGAATTATATAATTGAACTGGAAAACAATCTGCTGAGTATTTCGCAGATCTGTGACAAATCATTTACTGTCCACTTTACTAAAAACGAATGTTGTGTTTTAAAACCTGGTTTCAAAATTCCGGAAGAAATGGTGTTGTTGCGAGCTCCACGCGAAAATGATTTGTTTATTCTTGATATGGGTATCGCAACAACAACTGATTATCAAAAACAATGTTTTGTGTCTAAAACCAAAGCAACTGAAAAAGAGTCGATTATGTGGCATTGAAAGATGGGCCACATTCATGTGCGTAAAATGAACTTTCTTGTATCTAATGATTTGGTTGAAGGTGTAAATTTGAAAAACTTTCACTTGAATGATGATTGTGTAGCTTGCAAGAAAGGAAAGCAGACCAGGAAATCACACCCACAAAAGTTGCTGAATTCGATCAGAGTACCGCTTGAGAGACTCCACATGGATCTCTTCGGGCCAGTGAATGTGCAGAGTATCAGTGGAGATTTATATTGCCTGGTGGTAACTGATGATTTCACTAGATTCTCCTGGGTGGTGTGCTTGGAAAGAAAGGATCAAACATTTGAGTCTTTAATGATCTTATTCAAGAAGATGGAAACATTGTATAAGGTGCCGATTCGAAGAATCCGAAGTGATAATGGGACGGAGTTCAAGAATAACCGCATGCTAGAGTTCTGTAACGAGAAGGGAATTCTTCATGAATTCAGTGCACCATACACTCCACAGCAGAATGGTGTAGCTGAAAGAAAGAACCGGACCCTAATTGAAACTGCTCGAACGATGCTGGCCGATTCTAAACTACCGATCTATTTCTGGAGTGAAGCTGTAGCAGCGGCATGCTATACCTTGAATAGAGTGCTTACTGTGAAGAAATACAAGAAGATTTGTTTTGAACTTCTTCATAGATACAAGCCAAATCTGAAGTTTCTTGAGCCGTTCGGATCACCATGTACTTTCATTGATCCTGATGGCAAATTCGGCGCAAAAAGCAATGAAGGTTTCTTTGTGGGATATGCGAGTCCCTTAAAAAGAGTGTTCGTTCCATGCTTGAAGAAGGTAATTGAAGTTCATCATGTGGATTTTCAGAAACACACGGCGTCACCTCAACTTCCCGGACACAGATTGCTTTTCGACTACGACAAACTCTGGGAGTCGTTCCAACTACCGACAGAGCCGAGTGAAGAGGAACTTGCTTACTTATACCAACAACAACAATCATCTTTTCAAGATCAGGTGCCTAGACCGTTGGTGGTTTCTCAACCAGAAGAGGATACAAACGCTCCTACAACTGGTGCAAACGATCACGAGGCAGGTCCGAGTGGAACAGCTCATGACGACCCAGTAGAACCAGCTCCATCATTTGATCAGTCCGATGAATCAGATTTGGAGAACGCTCCGATATTTGATAAGGATCCAAATGTTGCATCGACTGAAGCTGAGGATCACACCGGTGATCTAGATATCTCGATTCAGCAATCGGAAGTTGTTGTGCCTGACACCATCATGCCACGAACATTATCTTACCATCCTTCAGAGCAAATTATAGGAGATCTTCAAAGTGGTGTTAAGACGAGAGACCAAATCAACCGAGCTCTTACATATTTTTATTCATCTGTTGCTCCTTTACAAGAGGAATTCTCACTGAAATGTTTTATTTCGCAGATCGAGCCCAGAACGTATAAAGAAGCCTTAACTGAAGATAGTTGGGAGAATGCAATGCAGGAAGAGCTGCAACAATTAGAGAAGTTAGGTGTCTGGAGATTGGTCGATCTACCCGAAAATCAAAAGTTAATCAAGACAAAGTGGGTATTCAAATGTAAAAGAGATGATCGAGGTGTCGTTGTTCGAAACAAAGCACGACTGGTTGTACAGGGATTCAGTCAGCAAGAAGGCATTGACTATGAGGAAGTTTACGCGCCTGTTGCTAGACTTGAGGCTATAAGGATCTTCCTGGCGTTCGCGTCTTGGAGAGGATTCAAAGTATACCAGCTTGACGTGAAGTCTGCATTTCTGTACGGAAAGATAAAGGAAGAAGTGTATGTGGGACAACCTCCGGGTTTCACTAATCCACATCACAAGAACAAAGTGTATCTTCTGGATAAAGCTCTCTACGGATTGCACCAGGCCCCGAGAGCCTGGTATGAGACGCTTTCCCAATATCTGTTGGACAACGGGTTCATCAGAGGGACAATAGATAGCACTCTCTTCACAAAGGAAGTTGCAGGTCACCTCTTAATCGTGCAGATCTACGTCGATGATATCATTTTTGGTTCAACGAACGACGACTTGTGTAAAGAATTTGAGTTGGTGATGAAAAAGAAGTTCGAGATGAGTTCTATGGGGGAGATGAAGTTTTTCCTCGGGTTGCAGGTAGAACAGATGGCCGATGGAATCTTCATTCACCAAACAAAGTATGTGAAGGACGTGCTTGAAAAGTTAGAAATGACTCAATGTAGTACAGCAGCAACCCCCCTTGCACAGAATCATGGTATTTGTCCTGACGAAAGTGGCGTCAAGGTGGAGGAGACTTTATACCGGTCAATCATTGGATCCTTAATGTATCTCACTGCTTCCCGACCGGACATCATGTACCCGACATGTCTTTGTGCCAGATATCAGTCGAGCCCAAAGCAATCTCATCTGACAATTGTGAAACGTATTTTACGGTATTTGAAAGGCTGCCCAAGCACCGGCTTGTGGTATCATAAGTCAGATGACTTTACTCTCTCAGGTTTTGCTGATTCAGATTTTGGAAGTTGCAAGCAGAATGCTAAGTCCACCACTGCTGGGTGTCAGTTCTTCGGAACTAGACTTGTTACCTGGCAGTGCAAGAAACAAACCGCAGTCGCTCTCTCTACATGCGAGGCTGAATACATTTCGGCCTCCAGCTGTTGCTCACAGATCCTTTGGATCCAACAGCAGATGAGGGATTACGGTTTGCAATTCTTGAATACACCTATATTTGTGGACAATGAAGCGGCCATCAACATTACTAAAAACCCGGTTCACCACTCGAAAACTAAACACATTGAGATTCGGCATCACTTCATACGTGATTTCTATGAAAAGAAGTTAATCAGAATTGAATATTTGCACACCGATGAACAAAAGGCTGATTTCTATACCAAACCTTTTGATAGAAAAAGATTTAATTATCTTTTAAAATTGAATGGGTTGAAAAATTTGCTTTCTGGGAGGGTAATCGAGTGTGTAGCCGCGGAGGACGGCGATCAAATGTGAACCACATCTTGTTGTCACGTTTGTTTGTACAATTTGTTTTCTGCTTTTCGATAAAAACAAAAACACAAAAATATGTTTTTATTTTTAGGGGGAGATAGTTTGCAGAAAAATACAAAAACATGATAAAAGTACAAAAACCAAAAACATTTGAAAAAGTAAAAATGAGTATGTGTAAAAAGGGGAAATGATAGTACATCAGCGAGACAGTGCAGTACGCTAAAGAATTGTAAAGTAAAAATGTGTTAAGCAGTCTTGTAGATGATATGCCGATAGGTTTTTACACATTTAGTAGGTTTGTTCGGGATATAAACATAAAATTACTTACTTTTATGTGGGGAACATCTCTCGGATATATGGGTAACCCCCGAAATCTTGTTTGAAAGATTCCTTTTTCTGATATACTCGGTTTGTTTACTCAGTGATATCTGGGGTATTATTCCGGGACTTCTGCTGAATGGAAGTTCTGACCTAGTCCTCGAATAATACTTTCCGCAATGCTTGAAACATAGCATCACCCTCAGCATATATGATAAGACAATAAAATTGCTTAGCAATGCTGTTGTAAAAAAAAAGATCCTCTAAAGGGGACACACCCAAAAGTCGAGTCATGATCTCTCTGCTGAACGGTAGTTCTGACCTGAGCTCTCATGATTCTTCATAATTTATTAACCCCTTACAGATATCATTTGTGTTAAAACTCACCTGTAAGACTGAATATTGGGATCTGGATACGGGAGTATATTCTGAGGTGGGACACATATGAAAGTTAAGCCTTAAAACATTAAATCCATATCCTGAACAGATTGAACTTTGTGTGAAAATTTTAAGTGGACCAGTATACCGACAATCATTGCAAATTGTTTAATGCTTAAAATGTCACCTAAGCTTAACGGTACTTGTATCTTGTCGACAGCTGATATGATCCCCTAACACACTCACAAAAAGATTGTATGTACAGTTTATTGCTTTTCATTTTCAAAATCCAAAAAGATTTTAGTTTTTCATCTTATTTTCGACTACTGATGTTGGGGATCGGATGATCAAAGTCTTATGTGCTAAACAGTCGGATCTTGAGGGTTGGGGAAGCAGTATATTGTGGATTATGATCGGTAATGGTTTAAATGTGCAAAAGTTCATTAATTTGAACTAGATTTTATTTCAGAAAGTCAGCATCTTCATAAATTGGTCAGCCAGGGTCATTAATTTGGACTTGGCAGACTAAACAGTTGACCAGGGTCATTAACTTGGACTTGGTTGACTGAGTGTGTCAGTAAAAATCTTGAAAATACAAAAAGTTCAAAATTTATCAAATGGGTTTTGCTTGAAAACAAAGGTGATTCGCTTCAATTTGGCATTCGCTTGAATGGGTTTTGCTTGACCTGATCCTTGTCATTTTCAAGCGAGACCTCCAAGTCTATAAATAGAGAATTGGGTTCCGCTTGAAATCATTTCTCATCTGCTTTCGCTTCAAGTATTCTCGAGGCGATTTCAAGCAAAAGTTCAAAAACGACGATTTCTAGGGGAAACTCTGCTCAAATTTACTCAGACTTGTTATTATTAGTTGGTTAACACAACTAGTAATATGGTGAAGGTAAGTATTCTCATTGATTCGATATGTTTTTATCCGTTTCTTAGGGTTTCGGTATTACCTGTTTTGAACTCGTAGATTCAGGGATTTTACATGTTTATATTTGATATTAGAACACATGGTAGTGGTCGGATTTGTATGTAGATGATTGTGAGATGTTTTAATTGTTCCAGATTCATGAGTTTGTATGTTTGGCGATTTGAACAGAACTTCATGGTTAGATCTAGTCTGTTTTAGGGAGTGTTAATGGATAAAATTGATACCCTTGTGATCGGAATTGAACATAGAGCATATCTACATCATCAATTTGATCTCAGATGGCTTAGAAATTTTTTGGGTGTGTTGGTCAGTTTCAAGCGAAACCTAACAGGAAGCTTTCGCTTGAAGTTACCTGTTGTTGGATGTTGTAATCTTTGGCTTTGGCTTTCGCTTGAATTCCTTTCGCTTGAAGGCTGTTTATTACATGTTTTGCTTGAATTGTTCTCTAAATGTTGAAATTCATTCAAGTGTTTGATATGTTTGTGTTATTGTTTTATTGCAGACTTCATCAGTGATTTTCAATGCTTTGCATAATAGCTGCTGTGATCTGAATGTTGAAAGGAATCCAAAATTGTCTGAGTTTGCAGAAATTCTGGAGTTTATGAGGAGACTTCCTATTCAAAAAGCTTTGACGGATAGACGTTTGGTGTTCAAGTCTCACATTAAGCGCTTTTGGAAACATGCATCATATGATGAAGACAACAAAGTAATAAATTCGGTTGTAAAGATACATGATGAAAAGAAACCAATTATTATTTCTGAAGCAGTTGTTCGTGAGGTGATTAATTTTCCGGATGAAGAAGATACTCCGACAAGATTTCCAGAAAGAATGGTCAAAGGTTGTTTGCTAAGAATGGGATACACAGGAGCTCTTAATGCTACAAATTATTTGAAATCAAAGTTCATGAAGCCTTATAAGTTCTTGATACATTCTGTCTTGATGAGTCTTAGTCACCAAAAGGGAAGCTATGACGCTATGCGTGATTATCATATGAATATGGTTGTGGCTCTAGTGCTAAACAAAAAGTACAATTTCTCGCACATTGTATTTCATTATATGGTGGATGAAGTTACATCAAAGAGAAAGACTTGGTTATATCCAAGGTTCATTCAAATGATGATTGATCATGCGTATCCAAACATTGTCCGAGACGAAAATAATGATTTGATGATTCTTGCTCACATGGATAATGATTCTATCAAGAGTTTGGCTAGTTATCATCCAAATCATCCTGAACCGAAAGATCTAGTTGCTGTATTTGGTGCAATCAGAGATAAAAATTATCAGAGATAAAAATTATCAGGATCCAGATCCAGTTTAACCATCAAAACTGGAGAAATGAAGAGGAGATGAAGGAAGCAGGTTATGCTGATGAACTGAAAGCTCTTGAAGGTTTTAAAACAACAAGGAATGAATGGTTTGTGAAGGAACAAAAGAAGAGGATCAGGAAGGCAACTCCAAAAGTGCAGAAAGGAGAAGAATCCTCGTCTCAACCTAAGAAGAAACAAAAGAAAGCTAAAACGTTGCTGATTGATGAATCTGATGTAGAAGTAGAGGTTGAGAGAGAAGCTGAAGTAGAGAAAGAAGCAGAAGCTGAAGTTGAGACTGTAGCTGAAGCTAACGTTGGAGTTGATGTTCATTTATCTCCTAATTCTCAAAGGTTGTTGAAAGATTTGAATATTTTCAATGAACAGGAGAAAGAACAAGTTGCTGAAGGTGCTCAAAGTGATGACGTTGATAAAGATACTACTTCTTCTGATGATGATATTGATGAAACTGAACGTTACAAGATTGTAGTGTCTGCGGCAGCAATAGAAAAGCAAAAGAAGAAGAGAAGTAGAAAAGATGATGATGAGCCGTACGTACCTTCGCAAGAAGAGATTGCAGCTCAAACTAGCTCAAAAGGTAAAAAGAAAGGAGTTGTGAGAAAGCTTGTGCAAACTCCAAAGAAACCAAAGACATTGAAGATCTTGATGGGAAATAAACCGATTCAGGAAACCAGTAAACCATTTTCACTACCACTTGATCTATCACCACCTAAATCACCACACAAATCACCACACAAATCACCACCAAAACAACCAACTCCACCAAAACAACCCTCACCACCAATCCATCAATTATCTCCACTACATTTATCCCCACCTCATCAAGAACAACCTATCACTTCTTCACAACGAATATTTCAAACACCACCACTATCACAACCTATCATCCAAACCACACATGGTTCTTCGGGATCCAAAGGTTTTCCACATGTTCCTCCAAACATGAGTATGTGTCTTGATGATATTGGAGACTTTGATTTTGCCAATACTGCACAAGTTAAAAGTGTTGATGATAAAGTTGAAAGAGTGATTGCTGAGAACAAGAAGCTGGTTAATCATGTAAAGACGGTTGAAGCTCAAAATGTACCTCTATTAAAAAAGATCGAAGCTGATGAAGCAGAGATTGATATTATGAAAGTTCAAATAGCAGAGCTTATGGAAGAAAAGAAACATAAAGATGAGCAGAACAAGTACTTTGAGCTTAAGAACAAAGAGTTGGAAGAAGCTAAAGCACAGAAAGAGCACGAGATGTACATGCTGAATAAAGTGCTGGAGAAGCTGCTTGGTAAGACTGTTGAGCAGCAGTTTGATGAAATTAACATTGAAGAAGTTAGAGCTCAGAAGCAAGCTGCTATAGATGCTGAAATACAAAAGAAAGGAAAGGAACCTGAAGGTACATCAGAGGAAAGGGCTATAATGTTAGCAGTAGTTCCTGTTGAAGATCCTCAACCAATTTCTTCGATTCCTGCTATTTGTGAGAAAGAAAGTATTGTTGAAGAAAGTGATGATGAAGAAGATGAGGATGATCATGATGATGATAAAGTGTATTCTGTAAGTAGTTCTAATAAAGATGACAATGATGATGATCAAGGTGCAACAGGGATTCCGGTTACTGAAACGTCTAAAGAACAAACTGCGGATAATCTGATGAATGATACAGTAAATGAAGATACAGAGAATGTAACTGGAGAGGGGGAGACCGTTGGTGATCAAAATGTTGAAGCTGTTGAAAAGATGATCTTGCGTATCAAACCTGAAGTTGAAGAGGGGGAGATCAGACATACTTACACGTTAGATGAAGTTTTAAAGATGTTCAATGTGAAAGAAGATGAAGTTAAAGTTGATTTTGTAGAAGAGTTGAATGCGTTTGACGTGAATCAAAAGGTTGAATATAAGTATAAGTATGTGGAAGATGCAGATCTCTATGATCGTGTTGAAGTAGAAGATTGCACAGATGAAGAAAATGTTAATGTTGATACTTCAGAATTTCCAACTCTGACGGAGTTATTTTCTGAAGAGAATAGAGAAGAGTTGAGATGAAAAGTTGAAGAAAGTCTCAAAGACAAAAACTTTGGTAACACTACAAAGGATTCTATGGGAGAAGAACATAAAAAGTGGTTCAGACAGAGCAACGAAAGAAAGTTTAAAAGGCCATTGAAGTTCTACAAGAGAGACAAAGATGTGTCACTGGGTGATATTATTAGTTGGGGATTCTTACCGCAGGTCAATGCCTATGCAATTCGAAGAGAGTATGGGGTTCAGTACTTTGAACGCTTATATGATGTTATGTCATTACCCTGGTGGGATGTTGATGAGTTAGCTCAAGTCAGAACGTTAGGCTATCCAGTGAGAAAGAATGATAGACGTATGTGGGGCTGTATAAAGTTTGAAGCATTGAAGAACTTCAGGCACTGGCAACCACATTACCCAAAGAAAGATAGAAGAATGAATCCGGAAACCGGAAATGAAGAAACTATTCTGAACATAAAGAAGCCACGAACTATGAAGAACATTCCAGTACCGAAAATGGAACAAGAGTTTTATAAAGGTTTTATGGGATGGGTGTACAGTTGTTTGACAACTGAGGCTATCATCACATATCGTGCTGGAAATGAGATCAGAAATATCTTTGTATATGATCCTCTTTGGCTGATGAATTGCTCTGTAAAGGATATTGAATGTCTATTCATTAACAAGATTTGGTTTAAGCCTGAAGATAGAGAGCAAGCCATGCAGTTTCAACATGTAGTATCTGTTTGTTTTCAGAAAGGCATAAATTCTGAAAATAAATGGAATTCCAAATGGCGAAAGATTGAGGAAGAGGAAAGATTGAAAGCTGAGAAAGCTCGAAAGGAGCAAGAAGAGAAAGACAAGATCTTGAGGTACACGTTAAATCAAAGAATGGTTGCTGAGGAAAAGAAGAGAGTCGACGAAAATGAGAAGCTTAGGAAAGAGTTACTGAATAAGCCTAAGCCTCGTGAAGAGAAGTTCAAGTCCCAGTAAAGTTTGAAGACCAAGACTGAAGACTCCGGCTGTATCCAAGGGGGAGTTTGTTAGTACATAATGTCTAAAGCCTATGTCTTAAGTCTAGGGTCTAAATATGTCATGATTGTATAGTACAGGGGTTACATTGTAATTTTAAGGTTATGTTTAAGGGGTTTCGCTTGAAAGTGTTTCATGTCAAGTTCAAGCGAAACCTGATGATTAGGGTTCGCTTGAGACTGGTTCAAGCGAAACCCATTGCCTATAAATAGGCTAGTTTGTTTCTCATTTGGCATTGGTCTCATTGTTCTAGTACCGAACTGCTGCCGGATTTTCAAGTCAATATATGAATGAGAAACAGTGTTTAAAGTGATATTCTGTCTATTTCTACTCAATTCTCTTTGATTCAAACTGTTTGTGTGATTCCGCCTCATAAACAGTGGTATTTTGGTTCTGATTGACTCATTAGATCGGTTAAATCGGTCCTACATATATAAGTAATTATCCCAAGTTATAAAATGTTTTGTGCCTTGTGCATTCAAATCAATTTTCCTAAACATTTTCAAAATGAGTCAGTTAATTGTATTTACCAGTGTAAACTAACGTATTTTCCCAAAAAGGCTAAGTGCAGGTACTAATTGGAATAGGCTGGCCTCTCCTAGCATCAATAAAGAGTCTTGCAAGCTTAGATGCCTTTACATCTGTTGAACAATGTTTCCTTTTTATTTGATCCGCCTGTGGATCTTTTTCAGCCATTTTGTAATACTTGATATTACACTTTATTCGGTTGAAATAAATCTATCTTTTGCTTCCGCTGTGCATTAAATTGTGTTGTTTGACTATGACGATATCAACTACGTCACGAAACTCCCCACAGGGCCCACCAGTTATACGTAGAAATATCGGGGTGTGACATGCACTATGCAAAACTGTGCATTGTGCACGAACCTGTGCACTATGCTAAACTATGCACTGATATGTGCATTATGCTAAACTGTGCAATATGCAAATATGTGCACGAACCTATGCACCATGCTAAATTATGCACGGACCTGTGCACTATGCTAAATTGTGCACTAACATGTGCCCTATGCTAAACTGTACACTGAAATGTGCACTATAATAAACAGTGCACTGTGCATTAACATGTGCACTTTGCAAATTTGTGCACTGTGCACGAACCTGTGCACTATGCTAAACTGTGCACTGGCATGTACACTATGCTAAATTGTGCACTGTGCATGAACCTGTGCACTATACTAAACTGTGCACTGACATGTGCACTAAGCTAAATTGTACACCGTGCACGAACCTATGCACTATGCTAAACTATGCACTGAAATGTGCACTATACTAAACAGTACACTATACATTGACATGTGCACTATGCTAAACTATGCACTGACATGTTTAGGTCCGAACTTGTTAGTTCCCAAACCATTCTTTAGTCGGACCATAAGTCCTTACCGAAGGTATAATTCTTTACACATATCTGACGCGAGTCAAAGCGATGACCCGTTATCAACACTTTGCGATTCTATTCGCTAATTCATGGCAATGCATGCCCATACATTATGCTTACCTGAAAGTATGGCACTTAACAAGACAAGACATTAAATATCGATTTCAAATGGTGATATCATCATTGTTTGACCCATATGACCCGTTTGTTCTTTTAATCATTCTTGGTTTGCCCTTTTGGCATCTAAACCAATCCATATATTGTTTATCACCATAATGTGTTTCAATGTAGTTTTAACCTATTTGACCCGTTATGGTTTACACCATAGGGTCTCTTTTTCATAATTCTTTGTTTAATCATTAACATGTGATTTACTTGTCTTTTTTGCTTATTTGACTCGTTATGACTGCGCCATAGGGTCTTATTTCTACAAACTATCATTTATCAATAACTTTTAGTTCATCATAATTTCACTCATTTTGACTTGTTCCATGGCTTTCGCCATGTGGTCTCATTTTTGACAAATTTTTATTTATCACCCAAATAGTTTTCATCTCATAACTTATGATTCTATGTAGGAGGTGTAAGTTTTACTTACGTTGTGTTCGTTCGAGCTTACTCATGCATTGAACTCGCTTGACTCATTTTTTCCAAGCTCTCACCTAGCTTGTTAAGGATCAAACATCATATGATTATCAACTCATGACCCGTTCATATGTGTTCATTTACATATTTGTGTATTCAACATGGTCACTAAACTTATTTTCAGCAACATTTAGCTGCACTTCCAGCCGCATTTAGCACCACTTCTGCAACTATTAGCTATACTTTCTACAGTGTTTAGCTGCACATTCTACAACATTTCTATGCACTTTCAGCAGCTATTAGCTGCAGTTTCTACATCTATTAGCTACGCTTTCTAAAGTATTTCGCTGCACTTTGAGCAACTATTAGCTGCACTTTCTGCAGTATTTTGTGTTCTAGTATCTACCATTTTACCGACCTAATTGTCTTAAGTTATACCTTGACCCATTTATCACGCACTACCCAACTTGAGTTCACTTGTACATTGGTTTACTTTTAAGTTTCTCATGTTAGAGATTCATGTTTACTTTAGCTCAACATGTTCATATACTTATTAACATCAAGTTAACACATAACTCTCAATTATCATAAGCTAATTCGCACAAACAAGCAGGTATGAATATTATAACATCAATGTAACATATACATGATTCATAATTCCTCATTTAGCTAAGTTTTCATCCAACTTGACATTTCATCAAACACTTGGGGTGCATTGTTTTCAAGTTATTCTATTAGCTTGAATTACATAACATCTAACCCATTATCCATGTCAAAACTCACCCAATTCACTAATGACCCAATTTTACATTGACAACAACTACTACATCACAACTTCAATGTTTAAGGGCTATAAATTTAACTAAAAGAGGCTCATATCTCACAATCATGTCAAAAACCCATCTCAAATTTTCATGAGGGTTCCAACCTAGAAATACCATACATACAATTTCTACATACATATCCATCACTTCACATGAATCTAACAAGGATATACATCAAATTTCATCATACTACCAACATGACATTGCAATTCAGGTTTCCTTCTCAACTTAACCAAATTCGAAATTTCAACTTACCTTATGGTTGTGAAGTAGAGATGATCAGGAATTAGGGTTTATGCACCAGATTCACCCTCAATTTGACCTTAAACTTGTTGGATTTTGAAGAAGTTAGGTTGAGGAGGGTTTTTCTCCTTCTCCCCTTTCCTGGCCTATCTCACGCACACACATACACTTTTTTTGGATTTAATCAACAAAGTTTCCAACAAGTTCACTTTCAACCTTTATGGTTTATTTGTTTTCTTATTTGGTCATGGCCCTCTTTTATTATACTAGTAGATGTCAATCGTTAACTAGGTTTAGTATCCCTAGTAATATTATGTCACAAGCAATATCATAATAAGCGTAACAATTTAAATTTCATATTTTGGGGGTATTATAACTATTAAAATATAAATGTAAGAAATTAATTTTTCAGGATGTTACGTATAAGGAGATACCTTTGAAATCCACTTTGATTTTAAGTAAAATGCAAAAATGGTCCATGAGTTTAGGTCACTTTTGGCACTTTAGTCCAAAAATGAAACTTTTTGTATCTGGGTCCCTAAGGCATATTGTTTTATTGCCATTTCTATTCAAATGGTCAACTCAGTTAAAATGTATCATTAACTCCCATGGACGATTTTGACAATTCTCAAACCTCAGGGATAATTTTGGCACTTTCCTATTTATTCTTTTATTTTTTAATTTTATAAATTTTATTTTATCTTCAAATAAAAAAGAAAAGTAATTATAAATAAAATATATATACATATACATATACACACATTTATATATTTACACACTTATATTTTAATTTTATTTTTATTTTTTCATTTAAATAAAAAAATTATAATAAATTAATCATGTTTGGTAAGACGGAAGATATGGGTGGTAATGATATTTTGTATGACGGTCGATGCGAGGAGATGAAGTACGAGTGCCGAGATAGAGGGGGTGGTTGTGGCGACAACAGTGGTGATGGTGGTGGAGGTGGAGAAGAGAGAAGGACATAAAAGAAAGAGTGTGTATGGTGTGTGTGTATACAGTGGCAGAGCTTGAACGAAAACTCAGTTTAACACTCTAACTCGTTTGTTGAATATTTTCAACATTTGGGTAACTAGGTCCCAGATATATATATTTCTTGATGACTTACGATTCTGGGAATCTGATAACTCAGTTGAACCGGTAGAACGGGTTATTATACTTAATTTATAGTTTAGAAATATAGAGTTTTAATCTCCAAAAGTTTGTCGCGCATGATCATGCTTCAACTTTTCCAAGAATGTCTCCAAGGAGATATCGGTTTAATAGTGTTCGGTTCTTCGCATGCTTAGTCATCCGCACTGTACCCGCCTTTTATAAACTTTATTTTTCTAAAAAAATCGTTCATCTTTTATTTAATATTAGGTTTATTTATTTAAATCCTAATGTGTCGCAACCCCCGGCCCCTAACTCTGGGAACGGGCGGCCACGAACCAGTATCAGTGGTATCGGTGTTTATCAATTTGGCAGCGGAATTTACATCAGGACCGTAGTTAGGAAATAGTTTATCAGAGTAAAACACCTCATTTTTATAATAATAAATACATGGGAAATTCCCAAGTTTCTATTACAAACATGTTGTAACACCTCGAAAATTCACGTCCTATAATGTATTGACACGTGTCATAAGTTTGAACGTGTGAAAGAATGTTCATGAAGGACTAAAGTTGACAAACATGGAATGTGTGTGAACTTAAGGGTTCAAAATGTCAACAGTGAATAAATATACCTTACAATAACCCTACATGATGCAAATACCTTTAAACGAATAAATCATGGATCATACGGAGCTAAAAATGGAAGAAAGTGAGAGATTACAAACTACAGGGGTTAAATGTGTCAACATGTTTAAAGTATACCTCTGAGTGACCTTTTAGCAAACCCGAAGCTTTGTAACGGTTAATTATGCTCACTAGAATGCACGATATAAATTTCATAAAGTTTCGTTATCGTATGAGAAAGGTATGATCGAATTCGTATACAAGGGATTAAAAGCGTTAACGATGAAGTTTATGACTTTTCGGGTGACAATAAAGTTAACCGAGGACTTAACAAAGTGGGTATATATCTTGAAGCCCTTATAAGTCATTTTGGAGGGTTCATAATGCAAGAAATAAAGTCGAAACAAAGTTTTCAAGAGCCAAGGACCAAAGCATAAAAATCAAAAATTTGGATTTGATTCAGAAGGGGGGTCGCGCCACGCGAGGACCCTGGGGGGGGGGGGGGGTCTACGCGTGCCGCGAGGGGCCATCTGCTCCGAAAATTTTGGGTTATGGTCTGCTAGGTGCATTGTAACCGACTTTAATCCGATTTTCCACATCTTGGGCAACCCCTAAACAACCCCTAGGCCCTTAGGGACATCTGTTGATGATCCATGGCCATTGCTAGCACTTGTTGTCAATGATCTAAGTGAGATTGAGCACTATATAAAGGCCTTAGGTTGCAACATTGTGCTCACACCTTTCTCCTGCATTTCTGATCATTTCTGGAGCTCCAAAGCAGACTCAAGTGATCACTAATCGTGCATAGGACTTCAGTAAGTATGCTTAACCTTTCTTAGTTGAGTTTTTACTTAGTTTTAGCTTAAAAGTCAAACCGTCGTAATTAACGGTTGACTTAGCGATTAATCATTGTTGGTCCAGTGATTAGTCGAATTGAAAGTAGTTATAAGTTGGTAATTATGTGGGCAATAAACCCTTAAAAGGGCACCCTCTGATTCCCACTCTAACTAGGTCAAATGTCGGGTCAAACTTGTTATTAAAAAGTCAACAGAATGCTTAATTTCCAATTTATGCATAATTAGCAATGTAGAACCCATACAACCTATTTCATCATTAATATAACTTGGTAATTAGTGTAAGAACATGTCTAAACATGTTCAACCCGACAATTTTCAGTAGAGACCCGGTTCAGAACCGAAAGTCGCATAATTTGACTTTTGCTTTGACTTTCAGTTCTGACCCGTTTAAGCATGTTTTAGAAATGCCTTAGAGCTTTAATTGGACTAGGTTACATGCTAGTATAACCCTCTGTGATTATACACCATGGTTCATTAGTTATCCGATTAATATGCATAATACCGTTAATTGCCTATATGTTGACCATTATGCCCTTTTCACCATAAAACGTGATTTTTAAAGATGTAAAATAGTAGAAACCTTAATTACTGATTTATAAACTTGCACCCAAAATTGACATCAGTTTGAGGTGTAGATTAAGAGTTATGCTCATTAGCGTAATTAGAAAGCTTTTTAGCGATTAAACGACATATTTAGCATGTAGCCTATTTCAACCCACTTTTTGATATCAAACTCTATACCCACTGATGTAATATATTATTTTGGGATTTTTGAAGATTTTTAATTAATTTTAGGCTGAGCATAACTTAGAGTCATAAGCTTAATTCGGTAATTGTCGGTTTTGCCCTTTTGGGCTATAAAATGAGTTTTACATATCTTTTTGACCCCAAACCTTTTGCTACTGATTTTAAATGATAAATAAATTATTTTAAACCTTCTGGAATAATAAAAATATCAGTTTTCTATATAGAACCTGGAAACGGCTTCTAATCGCCTTTTTAAGCGTTTTTAACGCATAGTATGTACTAAAACTACTTTAAACATACAAGGGTTGATATTTACTGATATTTTAGGTAAATTATAATATTTTAACAGTAAGCAAAAGTTGTTTAACTCAGACTTCAGTTTTGAGCTTTTCGGCTTATGTGAAATTACCAAAATGCCCCTACGGTGCATAGTTTTGTTATAATTGATAAATTTCACATATATGCCATACCCTACTGTTATAACTTATTAAATTGAGTATTTTTACTGATTACATCAGACCTGTAACTCAGGTTAATACTTAAACTCTTTTATAACCTTATAAATGACCAAAATGCCCCTACGGGGCATAGTTTGTGTTTAAACTCGTTTCGGGCATATTAGAAGATATCTTACTGATGTAACAACATATTTGAGGCATATTAACTTAGGAAACCTGTATATGGCTCTTGCGGTTACCCGTTACGCTTCTTGCGCGTTCGGTTCGGTTTATGTAACTAGTTTGCATAAATTAGCCGAAACGGGTCAAACCTTATCGTTTTTATCTCAAAATCCAGAATATGTATAATATACCCATATTAAACAAGTCTTCAAACTTTTCAGGTCTAAATCACATTCTATCCCGGTCTTCGCTTAATCATGCGTACGAACCATTTCTTTAAAACTAACCGGTCTAAGTTTAGGCTTAATTAAAGACCCGTTAGGATTCTAATTGGTTATTATAAACCTTCGTTCCAGAATAGGAGGACCAGTAAAAGCTACTTGCATTTGCTGTTTGTGAATTATACTTGCAAAGGTAAATACTTTTAACTTATTTTCCCTTATACGGGCTTGGGGTACGGTATATAAAATACCGCTTGGTCGGGCATTCGACCTTAATCGATTGGTGGTTAAGTATTATCGAGATGACCCGTTTAAATATGTTTTGTTTGCTTAAAGCCTTTGGGGGGTTAATGACCATGTCCCGGATATCCTTGGCATCATTTTACGAAATGGCCACGACCTAAGGGCGGGGTGTAGGCGTACACCCGTCAGTGCATAAATAAAAAATGTGGTGTGTCTATTGATCTTTAACCCGGCACGATCCGGGCTACTGAACGCATAAGGAACATGTAATCCTTTTACAAGTTTATATATTTAAATAATTATCCCAAGTTATAAAATGTTTATGCCACGTGCATCCAAATCAATTTTTAATCATTTTTAAAATGAGTCGGTTAATTGTATTTACCAGTGTAAACTGACGTATTTTCCCAAAAAGATTAAATGCAGGTACTAATCGTAATAGGCTGGATTTCTCCTTAGCTTCAATAAAGAGTCTCGTAAGCTTAAGATGCCTAACGTCTGTTGAACTACTGTTTCCTATTTATTTTTAATCCACCTGTGGATAAACTTTCGACTGTTGTGATACTGGATATTACAATTCATTAAAGTTGAAATATATCTTTCTTTTGGATCCGCTGTGCATTTAAATACGGGTTATTGTATTTTATCACCCCAACTATCGTCCTTTGGCCGTTGCCACCCGCAACTAACACTTTGATACACGACACCCCCAACTTGACTTTTTGTTTGTAATGGCACCACCAATTAAATCTCCACTAACTGAGTTAGTTTTTTGTCCGACGTGGCACAAGTTTGCTGAGTTGGAGCTGATTACATGGCAATGATGTAGGAAAATTATATCCACGTGTACGCCGTCGCCGGGGACAAAATTAGCAAAATCGAACAGAAGTCGGTGAAGACGGTGCAGAAGTCTCGATGAAGACGGTGCAGAAGTAGGTGAAGACCCTAGCGAAATCGAACAAAATTAGCAGAAATTAGAAGTTATTTCATCGCCTGAGTGTTTCGAGTCGGTGAAGAAGGTGCAGAAGTCGGTGAAGACAGTGTAGAAGTCTCGGTTGAGACGTTGCTGCGGAGAACGATTACCAGATTGAATGGTGACCACTCGCCGTTGTTCCGCCGGCCACGCCGGCGATTGAAATTGAACTTCTGTAACCCCCAAAACAAACACTTAATTTCGAGATTCCAACATTGAAGGACTTTAATTTCGAGATTCCAACATTGAAGGACTTCAATATGATTCCAACTTGTGCGGCTGGAAAACGCCGGCGAGTGAAATTGAACTTCTTTGGAGGAAGCTTTGTTCATCTTTTTTTCCACCATGACCGCATCGCCTGCGTCGTCCTTCATCTCTTCAATCTTTTTCTCTTTGTTCATCGGTTTGGACTTAAATTTTGTTTGTTAACCGCACCAGCCAGCCTTACTAACTGCAATTTCATTGTTAATTAGAACTTATGCTTCATTTGGACATGAGTCGATTAGGGTTTTTGTGGGGATGAATCGAAGAGAACCAGATGGATGACTGGAGATTAGAGTTTTTTTGTGGGATTTCTGTGTTATAAAGAAGGAGAGAAGGGATATAACACATAAACGCCACGTAATCATGTACACATCAGCAAAATTGTGCCACGTCAGACAAAAAGCTAACCAAGTTAGAGCAGATTTAACTGGGTGGTGCCAGTGCAAACAAAAAGTCAAGTTGGAGGTACCGGGTGTCAAAGTGTTAGTTGCGGATGGCAACGGCCAAAGGCCGATAGTTGGGGGTGATAAAATCCAATAACCCTTTAAATATTGTGTTGTTTGACTATTATGTTGCCAACCACGTCACAATACTCCCCACCGGGTCCACCGGTAATACGTGGAAAGTCGGGGTGTGACAGGTTGGTATCAGAGCCAACATTGAGTGAATTAAACACTAGCCTTTTGTGTTTAATCTCAATGACACAATTGCACATTCCTAAACTTTCGAGTCTAGACAAATAACATAGGACAAATTCTACCTTGTTTTGTTTTGTCCTTTATTTTATATATTCTTGTCGTTATCTTATGTTATATTGACAGGACTAAATATGCCGCCAAGATTTTTCAGACGAAGAGGACGAGGCAAGGGGCCAATCACCGCCCCCAATGACCACGAGACCGGGCCTTCGCACATGTGAGCTCCTACTACCACTGCGAGTGCTGATCCTCGAGAGAACAGGAGGAACCTTTTTGAGCCTGCAAGACAGTCTGTCTCGCACAGTTCGACGCCTTCCTTTCAAAACTCTTATGGGCCATAGTCGGAAAATGAGCCCGATAACCCTCAACCTTCTTATATACCTCTACAGCGATCCCTATCGCACCATTCCTTTAGAGACCCCACTCCCGTCTTCCGGGGCCGGTTTAACCCGGCCAACTACATACAAGAACCAGTGGGTTTTAACCCATTGGGGCCAGAGGATCATTTCTCCGACGATCATGCAGAGGACATGGACGAGGACACGGATCCCGTCGAACCTGCAAGCGGTACACCGAACCATCCCATCGAGATCTCGGATGGATCTTCTTTTCACGGATCACCCTACGGTGGTCCAGACAGCTTTCAAGCACGGTTTAACCAACACGAATGGTACTTCACACCTTCTCATCATTCGTCGCTTCACCAGCAGCAGCAACAGCAGGATCCCTCTGGGGATTCACGATTTGTGGCAGTCACACCACCGCCTCCACCGCCACCAGTTAACCAGGCCCCTCCGCAACCGCCGAGGCGTAGGAGAACCGGAGCACATATGTCTGCGCGAGGAGGGGACTTTCATTTTAGCTCTCCTCGTCAATCAAGTGGCAGTCATTATCCGCCACTTCAGGAAGACCCATAAATGGGTGGACCTTCCAACCCAGTTGCACCGCAGCCACCACCGATGGGTTTTGATAACCCGATTCCTGCATACACTGGTTCGATGGCGTATAACCCGTTTGAGCTGCCGGCTCACACCAACTATAATTACGCTGAAGCCGACCCATACTTGGTAGCATCCAACTATAACGCCCTTCATCCTGAAGGACCGTATGGAGCTCCTTGGGGAGTAGGGTACCCAACTCATGGGTACCAAATACCTGCTAGACCTATAATCCGGCAACAATCACAGCCGCCACGGTTTTCCCCACCCGAGCGGGAAAAAAATTCTTCAAAGATTGGACCAAGTCGAGCGAGACTTTCACAGAGATCGCAGGGAGCGACAAAGTTTCTTCCAAGGATTGACAAGCTTAATAAAAAAGAAGAGCAAGAAGGACCATTGAATCCTTCCATTGTTTGTTGTAATTTCCTTATATCAGTTGAGCCCCTGCGTGGGTCTGTCTTGTTGTTTTAAACCCCTGCGTGGGTATGTTTGCTTGTTAAGCCCCTGCGTGGGTCTACCTTTCTGTTAAACCCTACGAGGGTATATTGTATGTTTAAGTCCCTGCGTGGACTAGTATTTCAGTTTGACCCCTGCGTGGGTATGTTGTTCTATTAAAAAGTCCCGTTTAGGGCGATGTGTAATCTATTAATAATTAATGGAATGTTTAATTTATAAATTTCATTTTGCCATTATATGCATAAATAAATTATATATGAAATAAATGAATCAAAATCATTCCTTTTAAAAATTTATCTGCCTATTTAAATATTAACTAAGAATCTTAAAGGTATAACCTAGCCTGCATGTCAATATAAGACCTGGCCAAGATGGTAAAACCTGTTAAAAAGATTCAAAATCCCAGTTAACATCTGAAAACATGTTAACGCTCCTGGCAGACGTGATTCGTTAAAAATCACACACGTCATTTTTATATAAGGATCTTTCCAAAGATTCCAAACCCAACTTAATGATCTATGAATCATGGGTTTAAATCATCAATTAAGATGATCATATTTTGACCATACATTGGTAATATAGTGCCTACGGGCCCTGCTCATTTTCATATGAGACAAAAGACAGTAATAGTCTGCGACCCTGTCTGAAAAAGGTAAAGAACTATGTTCAAACCTTCATGCCTTGATTCTCTGAAATCATGGATTATAATTTAAAATGTCCCTGTGACTAGGCCTTTTGTGCTACTAATAAAACTGTTATTGTTTTATAATTAGGATAAATTATAATAGAAATCCTAAAATAAATGTGAGTAACAAATTAACAAAATATGGTTTATGTTTACCATGGTTAATGAATTACCCTAAGGGGCAATTCCATAACAAACTCCCAAATAAACTATTGTCATTGTCTTATGTAACAGTTCAAATTAAAATGGCTGACTCAGGCGAAATTAATAGTCACCCAAGGGAGAATAATGATAACGCCCGAATTAATATAACGGGTGCTGAACTTAAAGCGTTAGTAGACGACGCTATTACAAAGGCCTTAGAGCGGCAGTACGAAGAATATAGTGGGACTCGAAGTAGGACCCTATCTACACCGCATTCGAAGCCACCTTCCAAGAAGGAAGAACCAAAGAAAGATGATGATCGACTCTCCTCCAACCACCACAGTGCTCCATCTCAACAGATTGTACTAAATCAAGAACCCCGTAATAAGGGTTGCTCCTACAAATACTTTGTTTCATGCAAACCCAGGGATTTCACTGGGGAAAAAGGAGCCATTGACTGCATGACGTGGTTAGATGAGATGGACACAGTAGTGGATATCAGCGGGTGCGCTGAGAGGGATATAGTCAAGTTTGTGTCTCAATCATTTAAAGGTGAGGCCTTAGCCTGGTGGAGATCGCTGATTCAAGCCACTGGGAAGATCCCATTGTACAACATGTCATGGGAACAATTTGTTGCCCTCATCAGGGAAAACTACTGCCCTCAGCATGAGGTTGAGAAGATTGAGTCTGATTTCCTATCGTTGGTTATGCAGAACCTTGACTGCCAAGCTTACCTCACGAGCTTCAACACAATGTCCAGATTGGTTCCGTATCTGGTAACCCCGGAACTCAAAAGAATAGCTCGTTTTATCGGGGGTTTAGACCCAGAAATTAAGGCAAGTGTGAAGGCCTCTCGGCTAGCTACTTTCAGATCTGTAGCTGATATATCTTTGTCCCTCACACTGGACGCGGTCAGACAAAGATCGCTGAGGAATAAGGATGCCGAGAAAAGAAAACGTGAAGATGACAATTCACGAAGGTCAAACAAGAAGCACCGAGGAAACAGTGACCACAAGAAGGGGTCTGAATCAAAGAAGGATGGGCATCAGTCTGGTGATAAGCCCAAGTGCAAGATCTGCAAGAAACAGCACTTCGGGAAGTGCAGGTTTGAATCAAACTCGCAGACTCAGTCAAGAACTTTTGCCTGTGGTATATGCAAGTCCAAGGAACACAAGACCTTGGATTGCAAAAAGTTGAAGGATGCAACCTGCTACAGCTGTAATGAGAAGGGGCATATCAAGACCAATTGCCCAAAATACGCAAAGAAAGCTGATGAAGGAAAGAAGACCAATGCTAGGGTCTTCAGAATGGATGCAAAGGAAGCAGTACAGGATGACAATGTGATAACAGGTACATTCCTTATAAACGATGTCTATGCAAGAGTACTTTTTGATTCAGGCGCTGATAAGTCTTTCGTAGATAATAAGTTTTGTAAATTGCTGAACTTACGTGTTAAAACCTTAAGTGTGAAATATGAGGTGGAGTTAGCAGATGGCACCATAGAAACCGCCTCAACCTTATTAGATGGATGTTTCATATCCATTAAGAACCACTCTTTTCCTTTGTCCCTACTTCCTTTGAAGTTAGCTGGTTTTGACATCGTATTAGGCATGGACTGGTTATCTCATAACCAGGCCCAGATTGTCTGCAATAAGAAGCAAGTGGTGATCAAGACTCCATCTGGCGAATCACTTACCATTCAGGGAGATACCCGGTATGGACTGCCTGAGCAAGTGACTATGCTCAAGGCCTCTAAGTGTTTAAAGAAGGGTTGTGTCATCTACATGGCACAAGTGACTATTGATGAGCCGAAACCCAAGATTTAAGACATCCCCGTCATTTCTGAATACCCTGAGGTCTTTCCTGAAGAACTACCTGGTTTACCACCAGATAGGCAAGTGGAATTCAGAATTGACATCATCCCTGGAGCAGCACCTGTTGCTAGAGCACCTTATAGGTTGGCACCAACAGAGATGAAGGAATTGAGGACGCAACTAGATGAATTGCTAGCCAAAGGTTTCATTAGACCTAGTTCGTCTCCATGGGGAGCGCTAGTCCTGTTTGTCAAAAAGAAGGATGGATCGATGCGTCTGTGCATCGATTACCGTGAGCTTAATAAGGTCACTATAAAGAATAGGTATCCTTTGCCCAGGATCGACGATCTGTTCAATCAATTGCAAGGGGAAAGTTATTTCTCGAAGATTCACTTAAGGTTAGGCTACCACCAACTGAAGGTTAGAGATGAAGACGTACACAAAACTGCATTTAGGACTCGTTATGGTCATTACGAGTTCCTAGTGATGCCTTTTGGGCTCACTAATGCACCGATCGCGTTCATGGATCTCATGAATCGCGTTTGCAAGTCGTACTTAGATAAATTCGTCATCGTCTTCATCGACGACATTCTCATCTACTCGAAGAACCAAGCTGATCATGAGAAGCATCTTCGATGTATTCTTAAACTTCTACATAATGAAAAACTCTACGCCAAATTTTCAAAGTGTGAATTTTGGCTTCGAGAAGTCCAATTCCTTGGACATGTGGTTAGTGAGCGTGGTATCCAAGTGGATCCCGCTAAGGTAGAAGCAGTTATGAACTGGCAGGAGCCAAAGACGCCCACAGAAATTCGCAGTTTCTTGGGATTGGCGGGATACTACAGATGCTTTATCGAAATTTTTTCAAGGATTGCTGCACCCCTAACTTCCTTAACTAGGAAGAAGATTAAGTTCGACTGGGGACCTAAGCAGCAAGAATCTTTTGATATCCTTAAGCAAAAGTTGAGCAATGCTCCTGTACTGACATTGCCTGAAGGTACCGAAGAATTCGTAGTTTACTGCGATGCATCACACACTGGCATGGGGTGAGTGCTTATGCAGAAAGGCAAGGTTATTGCCTATGCTTCATGTCAGTTAAAGGTGCATGAAAAGAATTACACCACCCATGACTTGGAGTTGGGTGCCGTTGTATTTGCACTGAAGCTATGGAGGCACTATTTATATGGTATTAAGTGTGTGATCTATTCGGATCACAAGAGCCTCCAGCACCTGTTTAAACAGAAGGATTTAAACATGAGGCAGCACCGATGGATGGAGACTTTGAATGATTATGATTGTGAAATCAGATACCATCCCGGCAAGGCGAATGTAGTCGCCGATGCCTTGAGTCGAAAGGAAAGGGTGAAACCCATCCGAATCAATGCCAAAAGCATTGAAATAAAGAATAGTCTGAATGAAAGGTTGTTAGCTGCACAGAAGGAAGCTGTGTTGGAAGCTAACTATCCTAACGAAAAGCTAGGAGTAACTGAGGAGCAGTTATCTCTTAGCAAGGACGGAATTCTAAGATTAAATGGACGAATATGGGTTCCAGTTTATGGAGGACTGCGAGATGTCATCCTCCAAGAAGCCCACAGTTCTAAATACTCCGTTCATCCTGGAGCTGATAAGATGTACCAGGATCTGAAGGCAAATTTTTGGTGGATAGGCTTGAAGAAGTCTATAGCCACCTATGTAGCTAAATGCTTGACATGTGCGCAAGTAAAAGCTGAACATCAAAAGCCGTCAGGTTTGCTATAACAACCTGAACTTCCCACATGGAAGTGGGAAATGGTGACGATGGATTTCATCACCAAGTTACCCAAGACCAGGAAAGGAAATGATACGATATGGGTGATAGTGGATAGACTGACTAAGTCAGCACATTTCCTACCCATCAAGGAGACCTACAGCTCCGACATGTTAGCCCAACTGTACGTAGATAAGATTGTAGCTCTACATGGCGTACCTGTGTCTATTATCTCTGACAGAGATACTAGATACACGTCGCATTTTTGGAAAAGCTTCCAACAATCTCTGGGCACGCGTTTGAATTTTAGTACGGCTTACCATCCTTAGACGGACGGATAGAGTGAGCGTACCATCCAAACGTTGGAAGACATGCTACGTGCATGTGTGATCGATTTAGGTGGTAGTTGGGATAACCACCTGCCATTGATAGAATTCTCCTACAACAATAGCTACCATACCAGCATTAAGGCTGCGCCTTTTGAGGCCTTATACGGTAGAAAGTGCAGAACGCCCGTTTGTTGGGCGGAAGTTGGAGATGTCCAATTATCAGGACCGGAGATAGTCTTTGAAACGACGGACAAGATTGTCCAGATTCGTGACCGTCTCAAAGCTGCCCGAGATAGGCAGAAAAGCTACGCAGATTTAAAGCGTAAACCTTTTAACTTCGAAGTAGGTGACAAGGTGTTGCTTAAAGTATCACCCTGGAAGGGAGTGATGCGATTTGGTAAGAAAGGCAAGTTAAGCCCGAGATACATAGGACCGTTCGAGGTCATCGAACGTGTCGGATCAGTTGCCTATAAGTTAAACTTACCTGAAGAGCTCAGTGGTATTCATAATGTATTCCACATCTGCAATCTGAAGAAGTGTTTCGCTGATGAATCACTGGTCATACCGCATACAGATGTGCATATAGAAGAGAGCTTAAAGTTTGTTGAAAAACCTGTGTCGATCGAGGATCGACAGGTTAAGAAGCTTCGAAGGAAGCATGTGCCTATTGTAAAGGTAAAATGGGATGCCCGTAGAGGTCCCGAATACACGTGGGAGGTTGAATCCACAATGAAAGAAAAGTACCCTCATTTGTTTCAATAAATCTCGAGGTCGAGATTTCTTTTAAGGGGGTGAGGATGTAACACCTAGAAAATTCACGTCCTATAATGTATTGACACGTGTCATAAGTTTGAACGTGTGAAAGAATGTTCACGAAGGACTAACGTTGACAAACATGGAATGTGTGTGAACTTAAGGGTTCAAAATGTCAACAGTGAATAAATATACCTTACAATAACCCTACATGATGCTAATACCTTTAACAAAGTGGGTATATATCTTGAAGCCCTTATAAGTCATTTTGGAGGGTTCATAATGCAAAAAATAATGTCGAAACAAAGTTTTCAAGAGCCAAGGACCAAAGCATAAAAATCAAAAATTTGGATTTGATTCAGAAGGGGCGTCGCGCCACGCGAGGACCCTGGGGGGGGGGGGTCTACGCGTGCCGCGAGGGGCCATCTGCTCCAAAAATTTTGGGTTATGGTCTGCTAGGTGCATTGTAACCGACTTTAATCCGATTTTCCACATCTTGGGCGACCCCTAAACAACCCCTAGGCCCTTAGGGACATCTGTTGATGATCCATGGCCATTGCTAGCACTTGTTGTCAATGATCTAAGTGAGATTGAGCACTATATAAAGGCCTTAGGTTGCAACATTGTGCTCACACCTTTATCCTGCATTTTTGATCATTTATGGAGCTCCAAAGCAGACTCAAGTGATCACTAATCGTGCATAGGACTTCAGTAAGTATGCTTAACCTTTCTTAGTTGAGTTTTTACTTAGTTTTAGCTTAAAAGTCAAACCGTCGTAATTAACGGTTGACTTAGCGATTAATCATTGTTGGTCCAGTGATTAGTCAAATTGAAAGTAGTTATAAGTTGGTAATTATGTGGGCAATAAACCCTTAAAAGGGCACCCTCTGATTCCCACTCTAACTAGGTCAAATGTCGGGTCAAACTTGTTATTAAAAAGTCAACAAAATGCTTAATTTCCAATTTATGCATAATTAGCAATGTAGAACCCATACAACCTGTTTGATCATTAATATAACTTGGTAATTACTGTAAGAACATGTCTAAACATGTTCAACCCGACAATTTTCAGTAGAGACCCGGTTCGGAACCGAAAGTCGCATAATTTGACTTTTGCTTTGACTTTCAGTTCTGACCCGTTTAAGCATGTTTTAGAAATGCCTTAGAGATTTAATTGGACTAGGTTACATGCTAGTATAACCCTCTGTGATTATACACCATGGTTCATTAGTTATCCGATTAATATGCATAATACCATTAATTGCCTATATGTTGACCATTATGCCCTTTTCACCATAAAACGTGATTTTTAAAGATGTAAAAGAGTAGAAACCTTAATTACTGATTTATAAACTTGCACCCAAAATTTGACATCAGTTTGAGGTGTAGATTAAGAGTTATGCTCATTAGCGTAATTAGAAAGCTTTTTAGCGATTAAACGACATATTTAGCATATAGCCTATTTCAACCCACTTTTTGATATCAAACTCTATACCCACTGATGTAATATATTATTTTGGGATTTTTGAAGATTTTTAATTAATTTTAGGCTGAGCATAACTTAGAGTCATAAGCTTAATTCGGTAATTGTCGGTTTTGCCCTTTTGGGCTATAAAATGAGTTTTACATATCTTTTTGACCCCAAACTTTTTGCTACTGATTTTAAATGATAAATAAATTATTTTAAACCTTCTGGAATAATAAAAATATCAGTTTTCTATATAGAACCCAGAAACGGCTTCTAATCGCCTTTTTAAGCGTTTTTAACACATAGTATGTACTAAAACTACTTTAAACATACAAGGGTTGATACCTACTGATATTTTAGGTAAATTATAATATTTTAACAGTAAGCAAAAGTTGTTTAACTCAGACTTCAGTTTTGAGCTTTTCGGCCTATGTGAAATTACTAAAATGCCCCTACGGTGCATAGTTTTGTTATAATTGATAAATTTCACATATATGCCATACCCTACTGTTATAAATTATTAAATTGAGTATTTTTACTGATTACATCAGACCTGTAACTCAGGTTAATACTTAAACTCTTTTATAACCTTATAAATGACCAAAATGCCCCTACGGGGCATAGTTTGTGTTTAAACTCGTTTCGGGCATATTAGAAGATATCTTACTGATATCACAACATATTTGAGGCATATTAACTTAGGAAACCTGTATATGGCTCTTGCGGTTACCCGTTACGCTTCTTGCGCGTTCGGTTCGGTTTATGTAACTAGTTTGCATAAATTAGCCGAAACGGGTCAAACCTTATCGTTTTTATCTCAAAATCCAGAATGTGTATAATATACCCATATTAAACAAGTCTTCAAACTTGTCGGGTCTAAATCACATTCTATCCCGGTCTTCGCTTAATCGTGCGTACGAACCGTATCTTTAAAACTAACCGGTCTAAGTTTAGGCTTAATTAAAGACCCGTTAGGATTCTAATAGGTTATTATAAACCTTCGTTCCAGAATAGGAGGACCAGTAAAAGCTACTTGCATTTGCTGTTTGTGAATTATACTTGCAAAGGTAAATACTTTTAACTTATTTTCCCTTATACGGGCTTGGGGTACGGTATATAAAATACCGCTTGGTCGGGCATTCAACCTTAATCGATTGGTGGTTAAGTATTATCGAGATGACCCGTTTAAATATGTTTTGTTTGCTTAAAGCCTTTGGGGGGTTAATGACCATGTCCCGGATATCCTTGGCATCATTTTACGAAATGGCCACGACCTAAGCGCGGGGTGTAGGCGTACACCCGTCAGTGCATAAATAAAAAATGTGGCGTGTCTATTGATCTTTAACCCAGCACGATCCGGGCTACTGAACGCATAAGGAACATGTAATCCTTTTACAAGTTTATATATTTAAATAATTATCCCAAGTTATAAAATGTTTATGCCACGTGCATCCAAATCAATTTTTAATCATTTTTAAAATGAGTCGTTTAATTGTATTTACCAGTGTAAACTGACGTATTTTCCCAAAAAGATTAAATGCAGGTACTAATCGTAATAGGCTGGATTTCTCCTTAGCATCAATATAGAGTCTCGCAAGCTTAAGATGCCTAACGTCTGTTGAACTACTGTTTCCTATTTATTTTTAATCCACCCGTGGATAAACTTTCGACTGTTGTGATACTGGATATTACAATTCATTAAAGTTGAAATCTATCTTTCTTTTGCTTCCGCTGTGCATTTAAATATTGTGTTGTTTGACTATTATGTTGCCAACCACGTCATGATACTCCCCACCGGTAATACGTGGAAAGTCGGGGTGTGACACATGTTTATAGGGGTAAACCCTAATTTATTGAAATAAAACATCTTCTTTATTTAGGTAACTTTTATAGCCACTTTTCCAATACTTCAGTGCTGTCCAGCTGGCTTCTATTTGGCTTTCACATTTTGTTACCTGAAACGCGTTTGAAAACATTTTATCAGCAAGAAATACTGGCGAGTGAATCCCAGTTTAATCAAGAAAAGTTTTATCATTTTACAGCATTGAGGGCAATCCAGCAATTACATTTGTTTACATCTACTTTAATTACCACCCACGGTACTGTCAATCCTGACAGGTGGTAATGTTACTAATCACAGTGTAGTAACAAATTTTGTATTCAAAACCCCATCATACCGACGATAATTGTAGAATTACAAATACTCAATCACTGTTAATTATAATGTAAAAACAATTGAGGTTTTGTAAAAACAGTTTGCAAAAAGAAGGATTAACTCACAAAAAGGTTTACACAAAAAGGAGATTACTCACATTGCTAATTTAGGTATTTCCTTTGTGATTTACTGGTTATAATCTAATAAATTAAACAATGCAAACGTGTTAGTATAATAACCCAATTTACATTAGTTATACCCTCCCCGAGACAGAACTCCAACGACTGAGTCAGGCAGAGCCTTGACATGAGTTACGGAGCACTAGATCAATCGGGCAGCGTATCTAATACGTAACCGGGGGTTATGATACTTACATCGAGGCAGAGCTTCTCTATTTTAGTGGGTATTATGCCCAGAAATTATTATTGCTATTCAGAATTTAAAGAGAGAGTTCGAGATTTGAACGATTTGAAAGTGAAGCCTGAGCTCCTAATTTATAGGGCTGGTCGGGCAGTTTCTCGCGCCCCGCGATGGAAACAAGAGGGGCTGTCGCGCCCCGCTAGAGCCTCTAGGGTAGGCCCTAGCTTGGTTGACTCAAGGGGTAGGTTTGACACGCCTTACGACACGTGGTGGCCTGGGGGCGGCCTGGTGGCCAAGCTCTCACGCCCCGCGATAGAATTAGTAAAGGGGGTCGCGGCCCGCGAGCGCCCTATAAACTTTGTTTTTATTTAATTTTTGTAAAATTAAAGGTATTTCGGGCCGTTTTTCGTGTACGGGGTGTATTTTAGGGCGTATCGGGGTGTTATAAGTATTTTAGGAGGGTTGTTATATCCTCCCCACCTTGTTTTAGAACTCGTCCTCGAGGTCTACTGGAACAGGTGTGGATGTTTCCTCTGCATTTCTGATTCAAGCTCCCGAGTGTATTCTGGTCCTCTCTTGGAATCCCATTTTACTTTGAGTAAAACCAATCTCTTGTGTTTGAGATTCTTGACCTTCCTGTCTTCAATCTGTAGGGGTCTTTCTACAAACATAAGTTTTTCGTTTACCTCTATATCCTTAAGAGGTACCACTAATGACTCATCTGCTAAGCACTTCTTGAGATTACATATATGAAATACATCATGTATTCCTGCCATTTCCTCTGGCAGTTGTAGCTGGTAGGCTACTGGTCCTATTCTTCTAATAATCTCAAAAGGTCCAACATACCTGGGGCTTAGCTTTCCCCTTTTGATGAATCTAACTATTCCTTTCCATGGCGAAACCTTTAATAATACCTTATCTCCTACTTGAAACTTCAATGGCTTTCACCTGTTATCAGCATAACTCTTTTGTCGATCGCGTGCTGCTTTTAGTCTTTCCTTGACTTGAATAATCTTGTCCGTTGTTTCTTGTACTATCTCTTGTCCAGACAGTTTCTTTTCTCCAATTTCTGCCCAACAGATTAGAGTTCGGCACTTTCGTCCATAAAGTGCTTCGAATGGTGCAGCATTGATACTGGTATGATAGCTGTTATTGTAGGAAAACTCTATTAAAGGTAATTGATCATCCCTATTTCATCCGAAATCAATTACACAAGCTCTAAGCATATCTTCCATTGTCTGAATTGTCCTTTCGTTTTGCCCATCCGTTTGAGGATATGATAAGTTGTGCTTAGATTTAACTTGGTTCCCATTGCTTTTTGGAAACTAGTCCAAAAATGAGAAGTAAAACGGCTATCTCTATCAGACACAATAGATAAAGGAATTCCATGTAATGAAACTATTTCATTTACATACAACTTGGCTAACTGTTCATACTGAAAGTTTCCTTCATTGGTAAGAAATGAGCAGACTTGGTTAATCTATCTACAATCACCCAGATTGTATCATTACCTTTTCATGTCTTGGGTAATTTGGTAACAAAATCCATTGTTATCAATTCCCATTTCCATATTGGCATTTCTAATTGCTGCAATAAACCTGAGGGTTTATGATGTTCAGCTTTAACCTGTGAACAAGTTAGACACTTGGCCACATAAGCTGCTATATCCTTTTTCATTCCTATCCACCAGAAATTCTTTCTTAAGTCTTGATACATTTTATCACTTCTAGTGTGTATTGTATACTTAGACTTATGGGCTTCTTCTAATATTCGGTGGCGTAGGTTTCCTTGCTTGGGTATCCAAATCCTTTTCTTATGGAATCTTCAAATTTCATCTGTTCCTTATTCTAATTACTTAATCATTCCTTTCAATTTTTCAGTATCGTCCTTGATTACTGATTCTTGTACGGCTCTAATTTGTTCATTTAAATCTATCTACAGATTTAATTTAAGAGAACATACTTTTCTGGGTTTTTCATGATACTTTTGACTTAAAGCATTAGCTACTATATTAGTCTTTCCTGCATGGTACTGGATACTACAATCATAATCAATAAGGATTTCCATCCAGCGTCTTTGTCTCATATTTAACTCCTTTTGCCCAAAAACATATCTTAAACTCTTATGATCGGTGAAAATAATAAACTTGCTACTGTAAAGGTAATGTCTACATATTTTAAGGGCAAAAATTATGGCTCCTAGCACTAGATCATGGGTTGTATAATTCTCTTCATGATTCTTAAGTTGTCTAGAGGCATAGGCTATAACCTTTTGACGTTGCATCAACACACATCCATAACCTAGTTTAGAAGCGTCACAATAAACTACAAAGTCTTCCGTTCCTTCTGGTAATGCTAGTATAGGTGCGTTGGTTAATCTTTGCTTAAGAATTCTAAAGGCTTCTTCCTGTTTTGGTCCCCATTCAAACTTAACAGATTTACAGGTCAGTTTTTTCAAAGGAATGGCTATTCTAGAAAACTCTCGGATAAACCGTCTATAATAACCTGCCAGTCCGAGGAAACTTCTTACCTCCGTTGGTGATTCAGGGACTTTCCATTTAGTAATCGCCTCGATCTTTGTGGGATCCACATGAATTCCTTCATGATTAACTAAATGTCTTAGAAATTCTACTTCTTCTAACCAAAATTCACATTTTTAGAATTTAGCGTAAAGCTTTTCTGTTCTCAATAATGTAAGGAGTGCATGCAGATGCGCTGCATGTTCCTCTTTACTCTTAGAGTAAATGAGAATATCATCTATAAAGACAATTATGAATTTATCCAGATATGGTTTACATATTCTGTTCATCATGTCCATAAATGCGGTTGGGGCATTGGTTAAACCAAATGGCATGACGGTAAATTCATAATGGCCATACCTTGTCCTAAAAGCAGTTTTAGGAATGTCCTCTTCCTGAACCTTCAGTTAATGATATCCTGAACATAAGTCGATCTTAGAAAAGAATTGAGCTCCTTGCAATGATCGAACAGATCATCGATTCTCAACAATGGGTACCGATTTTTAATTGTGACTTTGTTCAATTCTCGGTAATAAATGCACATGCGTATTGATCCGTCTTTCTTTTTGACCAACAAGATCGGTGCTCCCCATGGCGATGAACTCGGCTGTATGAATCCTTTTTCCAAAAGTTCATCCAACTGTTTCTTCAGTTCTTGCATTTCTGTTGGTGCCAAACGGTAAGGTGCCTTGGCAATTGGTGTTATCCCTGGTAGCAGGTGAATTCTAAATTCGACTTCCCGGTCCGGCGGTAGTCCTGGTAATTCTTCTGGAAAAACATCTAAGAATTGAGATACTACGGGAATATCTTTCAATTCCTTTCCTTTAGTGTTAATGATTATGGAAATCATATACACTAGTGATCCTTTTCTTGCATAACTCGTTGTTTTCATCACAGAGATGAATTTCGTGGATCTAGATGGCTTATTTCTTTAATTGTGACCTTTTCACCTTTTGGTGAATTTACTTGTATTGATTTTTGATCACATAGAATACTGGCTTTATTGGCTACTAACCAATCCATTCCTAATACAATATCAAATCCAGCCAGATTCATTGGGTAAAGATTAGCAATAAAATTTTGGTTTAAAATTTCTATTCTTGCTCCCTGCAAGATTTCAGTGATCTTAATGGATTCTCCATTTGCTGTTTCTACTAGGCATTCTTGTTGGAGTTTAGTTAATGGTTGATTGAGAAGTTTGCAAAATGAAGTATTAATAAAACTTTGGTTCGCACCAGAGTCAAATAATACTTTAGCAAAAACATCATTAACTAAAAACGTACCGGCAATCACATCCGGAATCATCTTGGCTTCTTCGGCTGTCAGAACAAATGCTCTAGCATTCTTAGTAGTCTTATTGTTCTTGGCTGGAGCTAGTTTCGGACAGTTTGGTTTAATATGCCCCTTTTCTCCACAATTGAAGCATACTCCGTTACTGGGTTTCTTCCTACAGTCTTCTTCCTTGTGTCCTGATATCTTGCAGAAGTTGCAGTATGTGGAGCATCTTCCTGAATGCTTCTTCTTGCAGGCCTTACAATAAGGTGCAGAAGTAGAACCTACGTTCTTCCCACGGTTGGAATTACCGTAGTGAAATTCTTGGGTAAGCTTTTGGACTAGGTTCTTCCTCTGGTTTTCTTCTTGTGTACGTACTAATTCATCAGTAAAGGTATTTGCTAGTTCTACAGCTTCTTCTATGGTTTGTGGTCTAGCTGCCTTGACTACATGTCTAATCTCACTGGTTCTGGTGAAGCAAGGGCTGGCACAATTCTAGCATATTCGAAGAATACGTTAATGTAACACTTACAGTCTACTCCAGTCATTCTATGGTTCAAGAATTTATTAGCTATTTGTTCTTTTTCATTGGGAGGACATAATTTCCTTTCAACCATATTCTTAAACTCAATCCATTCCATATTATAGACTCTGTCACTACCCCTTGACTGGAGAATAGTGTTCCACCATTCTAGAGCGGCATTCTTAAAAAGATTGGAAGCAAACATGATTTTATCTTCCTCTGCACACTTGCTTATTTTCAAGACTGCCTCAGTCTTTTCTATCCAACGTAAAGATGCAATGGCTCCTTCATTGCCAGAGAATTCTATAGGTTTGCAAGACCAAAATTCTTTGTAAGAACAACCATAAGACATGGGTTCAGTAGGTGGTCGTTTACTTCCACTATTAGTTTTATTATTTTCCGCTTCCCTAACCGTTTTGATAATATATGGCATAGCGTCTATAATCCCTTGTGCCACTATGTGTTGGATGGCACTGTTATCTAATTGGTTGCCGTTATTATCGTTATTCGGGTTTTCTTGATTCACTTCGTTGTCCATCTGGATTATAAACATTTACCAAGTATTAATATCACAAAAAAAGATTTAATGCGAACAATTACACAAAAAACACATTGATCAAAACCGTCATGCATTGCGACATTTACTCTATTTTATAGATATCTATATCTATTACAAACCGCAACTGGAATTTAATATACAATACTAGTATGCATCAGTAGGTATTGGATTATCTATTTTAGTTGATTTTTTTCGAACTACACGCATATATATATATATATAGGACAAAGATCCGTTAGGAACCACCCTTTATTGCGAGAACCGCGAGAACCAATGTGAACACAACCAAAAATGCCTAAAAATAGCTAAAAAAACACACAATTTTTTTTGTAATATTTTTTATAAAAAAATCGCTACTTTTCGTAGAAAAAAATTTTTTTAATTTTTTTTAAAAAGAAAAAAAAAATTTTGGCTACTAAAAGTAGCGATTTTAACATAAAAAATATTAAAAAAAAAATTAGATTTTTTTTTATTTTTTTAGTTTTTTTAGATTTTTTAAGGTTTTTTGGGGGTTTAGTTTTTAGCATTTTAGCTTGGGGGGGGGGGGTTAGGTTTTGTTTAGGTTTTTTGGGGGTTTTAGTTTTTAGCATTTAGCTGGGGGGGGGTAGGTTTTTTTTTTTTTTTGGGGGGGGGGGGTTTAGGTTTTTTTTTGGGGGGGGGGGGGGGGTGGGGGTTAGGTTTTTTTAGGGGTTTTTAGGTTTTTTTAGCTATTTTAGGTTGTGTTCACATTGGTTCTCGCGGTTCTCGCAATAAAGGTGGTTCTCGCATGAACCTCACACTATATATAGATATATATAATGTAAGTATCTATGAAAAACCCATTTAATCTAGAAAACTTGGCAAACCTGAATTGTGTGGTCAAGATTGATCCACATCATATCTTTAAAATACATGTTAAAAGGGCAAATTAGTCATTTGTTTAAGCCATCATTTCACACTCTTCCCCATCCCATCAAGTCATTTATTACCCATCATCTCATCACTTTTTTAAACCAAACAATATATACAGAACTTCCATCTCCTTCTTCCTTCTTTATCCCCCATTTCTTTCTTCTTCAAAAACCCTAATTCCATTGCTTTCTCCCATCTTTCATGGCCGATTTTCAGGCTTGTTCTCCTAGCCGTGTATTCCGGAACAACTTCATCGGCGATCAATCATCGGCGGTATACTTCCAGCAGGCATCAGGTTCTTCCGGTATGTGAATGAATGAAAAATTTGTTTTCTTTTTTTTTAGTAGACAATCATGTTGTTTTTTGTTCATGTTCTTCTTTTTTTAGGAGTCAATCATCTTCTTTTCTTGGTAATCATCTTCTTTTTGGTTCCTTTTCTTCATTTTTTATGAGTCAATCATGAACACCCTGCCATTTACATGTTTGTTGGTGTTTGCGGATTAGATGATTTATTTTGGATCCTTTTGTTCAACTTATTTGAAGTTTTATTTTGGATCCTTTTGTTCAACTTATTTGAAATTTTTTCACATTTTTAATATCTTGCACAACCAAGCAACCAATTTGTATTTTCTTTTTGTTTTGTTGGTGTTTGAAACCCATTACTATACAAGTTTGTGATTTATTGTTAAATCAGGTGTTGGACATATTAGAAATGAGAACATGCAGCCAGAGGTAGAACTTCAACAATCTCACTTTCAGATGTTTTCACCAAATGAAGAAGGTTTAACATTTTAATTTAAAATCTTTTTTTTCTTAAAAAAAAAACCTTATTCTTGTTTTTCTAATTACCGGTGCAAACTCGATTTTCAGATATGTGGAGTGATGAGTATGACGAGGAATCACCGCTACGCGCACGAGCTAACGACAGAGGGAATTTCCCGCTAACCGGACCTGATGTTCATGAAGGTTATCTTTAACCTTTTTAGCAGCATGAAACCATAAATATTATTGAAAAATATGTTAGTGCATATGTCTGTCGACTTCGTCTTGTATCGAGTCTGGTAACCAGAAAGGATAAACCAGTGCTCGATTGGCTAGAAGATTAGGTTTGTGTGTGTGATAACCATTTCGCACGAAATGGACAAAGACTATTTCGCACGAAATGGAGAAATCCATTTCGTACAAAATGGACTGAAGTCATTTCGTACGAAATGCTTTGTCTATATATAGTGGAGCTTAGGTTCTCATTTGGTACGGTTAGATTTTGGTAGCGAAGCTCTGTCAAAGTGTCACGAAGGTTGTAAAATGCTGTTATATCAATACAAGTGATTTTTAAAGTAAATCAAGCTGTAATCAGGTCCGTATCATCGAATTCCGCCTTTGATTCGGATCAAAACTCTTCTGAACGACTTGTTTAGGTCGTACAATGATCCTACAAAATATTAATTGGTAAATTGTAACATGTGTTAGCATTGCAATAAAAGTGTTAGCTCTGTAATAAAAATAACTTTTACGTTTGTATTTTAAAAAAAATATGCATTGTTTTCAAGTCTCATATGCATTGATCAACGTAACACGTACACACGTAACATGTAACATGTGTTACAACCTTACAGAAAATTAAAAAAATCCATGATGTTGTTACAAAATGTAGCCCTTATGACAAGGTTTTCCAAAAAATATACAATTCATGTTATTTTTCAAAATTACTCAGTTGTAACATGTGTTAAATATGTAGCTGTTATGTTTTTTTTTTTTTCGAAAAAGATTCAGTTTTTGTTTAATATACACATTTTATACACAGATGAACAAGGAACTCCCCGCTACTTTGTAACTCAGACCCCACAAGGAACCAAATATTGGACTCCTATTGTTGACAAGGAGTTTCATCCCGTTCTTGGAAAATCATACGACGCATTTGAGGAGCTTATTGCAATGTATAAGGCATACAGATATCAAGCTGGCTTCAATGTAAAAAAGGGGCAAACAAAGG
Organism: Helianthus tuberosus; assembly: GCA_030545235.1. Classification (NCBI taxonomy): domain Eukaryota; kingdom Viridiplantae; phylum Streptophyta; class Magnoliopsida; order Asterales; family Asteraceae; genus Helianthus; species Helianthus tuberosus. The sequence goes on from CM060366.1 coordinate 180,769,882, forward strand.
TTTGGAATGGGTATGCGACGCACAAATACCTGAGGTGCTCGAAAGCTGATAAACCGCAACAGAAAAGGACGTTCGACACTCTCTGTGAGTCTTCGGTGATGACCAACAGGAAAAGTACATTCACACACACTGATTGCAAGGCGCAGATTCTTGTCCTCATCACGCAAAACCCTACTCGTTTTGTTGTACACAACTGGATTGATGTGCATAATCACCCCCTTATTGACCCATTCAACCGAGACCTTTCAAAAATATCAAGAAAACTCCCATTTGCAACACAATAATTTATTCACCGAATGAGCATTAATCGTATTGGTCCAGTCAAGGCCCACAGGTGCCTTGTAAGTATTAAAGGTGGTCATCACAATGTGCATGGTACTCCCGACGACTTTAAAAACTTTAGCCAGAAGTTGAGGATTTTTATAGGTAACCGAGATGCTCAACTTTTTCTGGATCGCCTTCGTGATCGAAGGGAAAGTCTTCCCAACTTCTACTATGACTTTGTTGTATCTGATGGGAAATTGAATGCTGTGTTTTGGGCTGATGAGATCTCGAAGCTAAACTACAAGGCTTTTGGGGATGTGTTAGCGTTCGATGCTACTTACCAGACAAACAAGTTAGTAGACATATTACTCCTAATATATGTAACATGTGTTACACATGTAGCTCTTACTTTACAACCTTTTCTGTTACTTCAACACAATTTGTAACATGTGTTACATGTGTTACACATGTAGCTCTTACTTTACAACCTTTATTCTTATTTCAAAACATTAGGCAGTTGTAACATGTGTTACACATGTAGCTCTTGTCTTACAATGTCTCCTAACAAACGTTAGGCGAATTACATGTGTTACACATCTAACTATTAAGATAATGGTTGTGAAGAAAGATATCTTTACCTTTCTGTTATTTCAAAACAATAAGCATTTGTAACATGTGTTACATGTGTTACAGATCTGCATTTTTTACATTTCTGACACCTTTACATGTGGGCCTTCTAAGATGTGTTAAAGATGTTAAAATTATCTATTGTTTTGAAGTAGCTATAGGCATTCTTACATGTACCTGCATAATGTTGTGAAAAAAGTTTCCTTCATTGTTACCTCAAAACAATAGGCAGTTGTAACATGTGTTACACATGTAGCTTTTATGTTACAATCTTTTCCTAATATGTGTAACACATGTTACAATTGCTTATTGTTTTGAAGTAACATTAAAGATATCTTTTTTCATTGTTACTTCAAAACAATATGTAGTTGTAACATGTGTTACACATCTTAAAATTGTCTATCTTTTTCAAATAACAACAGGGATTGTGACATGTATCTGGAAATGTTAAGGGTTCGAATAAGAATATGCATTTTATTTTTGAGTTCTGACACTTGTTACACGTGTTACTCCGGACATGTAACATGATTTTGTGCTAACCGCCCACCCTCTTTTTTTCCCAGGTACAACATGATTTTTGTACCATTCACTGGTGTAGACAACCACATGCATTGTGTGACCTTTGGTGTTGGGTTGCTTTTAAATGAGACTGTTGAATCTTATAAATGGGTACTCCAAGCCTTCCTGAAAGCACATGGGACTGAACCCCGGTTGATCTTAAGCGATCAGGACCCGTCGATGAAACAGGCTATTCAACAAGTCTTTACAACATCTCGTCACGGGCTTTGCATGTGGCATATTATGAAAAAGCTACCAACCAAGGTCAAAGATTAGCACTGAGATATTATTCCGAAGTTATTTTTTTTCAGTACCTTATCGTTGACTTGTTTTTTTTCCTTTAACCTCGTTAACAGATTGCGGGTGACCTGTTGCAAAACACTGATGTGAAGGCTTGCATTCATCGACTGGTTTGGAATGTTTATATAAAGCCATCTACCTTTGAATCGCGATGGGCACCGTTGCTGGAAAAATTTGGACTACAAGACCACCAATGGCTCAATGAGATGTACGAAATCAGGGAACGTTGGGTACCTGCGTACTTTAGGGACATCCCTATGTGCTATTTGATGAAGACGACTTCACGTTCCGAAAGTTCAAATGCAGCTTTCAAAGTTAACTCTAGCAGCGCAAATACTCTGGTTCAACGGCTGCTATGTTATGACGCGCGAATTGATGCACAACGTTACCGCCAAAGAGTTGCTCATTTCAAATCTTCTTCCATCGTTTTCAATGACAAAAGCAATCTGCCGATTGAAGAACATGCATTCGCTATTTATACTCACTCTGTTTTTCATGTTGTTCGAAAGGAAATCCTCAAGTGCAGGTTTTACTGCTACATCTCAAACCAATCGTCCGAAGACGGCACAATGGTTTTTTCTGTCACAAATGAAGACAACGTTTTCATAGTTTATTTTTTTCACAATAGGCTGCCTAACACATGTTACATATAATATTTTTTTTACAGCCTAGCGTTACAGTGCCTAACATTGGTTTAGCTTTAAAATATGCAGGTCAAGTTTAACAACGTTGATAGGACAGCAGATTGTTCATGCCGTGGTTTTACCCGCATAGGCTACCTATGTCGCCAAGTCTTTTGTGTGTATCGCTTACAACATGTTGATATGATCCCAACCCAATACATCTCTGATAGGTGGCGGCGTGATATCTTACCAAAGAGAGTGTTTTCCGTCTAGAGTCGTTATGGTGTAGACACGCAACCACAGGACGTTATGCGATCTGAGATTATTGACGTGGTCTCCGACTGTGTGGATGTTGTTCGAAATGACATTGATTCACTTTCATCCTTGCTTGAACAGCTAAAAGTCATCAAAATGAATTTGTTACCAAAGGGATCTATCCAGATGCCAGCCCAAGCGCCAAGTGAGGATGTCTTAGAAGAACTAATTGGGCATCCAAGAGAGAACGAGGTGGTGGTGAATAACCCTGATGTGGCGCGCAATAAAGGTTGTGGTAAACACCGACACATTAGTGGTAGCAGTAACCAGCCAGCTCCAAAACCCACAAAGGCCGCTCGACTGTGCCAAACCTGCATGAAGTACGTCACTGGCCATGATTCCCGTAATTATAAAAAGTTCACCGATCCCGATAGTACCAATCATCCTCCTAACCCGAATGACATGGGGTCTTCATCTGCCCTTTAGTTGTATATGCTAGCTGACGACAATCACTGACCAGACACCAATTTTTGACACGTGTTATGTACATGTAACAGTATTTTGGACTTTGCACCTCGATGCAGCAGTAAAACTGTTACGTGTGTAACACGCATTATCCAATGGTTGTTTTTGTTTAGGTAAGCTACTTTTTGGAAGTTCATTTGTCAAGCTCAGTATGTTTTTCGTTACTTAGTTTAACGTATGTACGTTTCATGTGAAACATAAACAATATGCCGCTCGTGTTTCAACATGTATTTTGGTTGTAATTTAATAATGGCATGGTTGCCCTTAACTTATTTTACTAGATGTGTATATTCTTGTGTATGGTACCACTTTTATATGTTACCCTTTACCCCTTTTTATGTTTAACGACCTATTTTTCTTTGTTTAAAAGGGTTAACCCCTGTAACCAATTCCGTAACCAATTAATCCATCATGTATTACTTGTGTTACACACTGCTTTTATTCAATTACTTCGATTATATTAAATGATAATGATTCCCATGTGTTGCATATACTTTTGTAACGTGTGTTACAAATCACATGTACTAGCATGTTTGTATGTATACACGTTACATATACTAAGTGTTTCATACACCCATGTAACATGGTATGCCTTTTGTGGTGCATATACTCGTGTTACATGTATACCTATGTTATTCACTACACCGTATGTAACACATGTTACCCATGTTACATTTATACGTATGTTATTCACTATATATGTGCCTTGTTTTTATTCACTGCATCGTGTGTAACACATCTTACTTACATGATCCCCCATGTACTGCACATACTTACGTAAGATATGTAACACATGTTACAATAGCTTACTATTTTCAACTAACAGTAAAGGTATGTACCTTGTTAATGAGTATCACAGGTTACAATTGAAACAATATGTTGACCACCCAATGCTCGTCTACTACTTTTCTTACAATTGGTAATGAATAAAACATGTTAACTAATAACACATGTTAACTAATAACTGGTAACAAAATACATTTCCCACCATAACTGTTCAAAATAAACAAAATTCGTGGTGACTACGATAGTTACAACACATTACAGAGAAGACCAGTATGGTCATATTGTATTTTGGGTTATGGCCATCTAGTAAAATAAACAAAATTCATGGTGACTATGATAGTTACAAAAACCACCACGCATATATCACTAGCCAGTTGACTTGTTATAAACAAAGTTCTGTTACCCAAGATAACTACAAAAACCACCATAGACGTTCCCACAAAACCCGTAGAAAAGACCACCCTACCACACTCAGCGGCCCCCCATAAATGAGGCGGCTTCTATCTTGCCTTTCAAAGTGTTAGAAGGCGACAACAGAATATGAGTGGCATACTTTGTCCGCAGCTTTCTCACCTCCTTCATTTTCCTGCTCCCATTTGTACTAAACCCAGCTTCAAATGGTTCACGCACCCCCTTGAACTTTTCCATGTGCCTCATTAAGAAGATCCCGCAGTCTGTATTGTTCCCATTCGTGGCCCAATCAAGCTTCTTCCTCTTGATTTCCAACCCCTTGATCACCGACCCCCTTGGATGGTTTACCTCCTCCAGGTAATGTACAAACATCTCCTTCTGGTAACACAGAACAAAGATCATAGTGAGTTGGTATACCATGTTACGTACAATCTGATGAATATTCGCATTTTATAGTGTACTTACATATTTGTATGGTACTGACTTGTTGCTGTAAACATCACTATCAAAGACCTGACGTGTGAAGTTTTCTGCACCATTGTCGATCAACGTTATTGATGGATTTTCATCTCAAACACTAGCAGGTAGTAGTGGCCGGCCTCTAATATCAGAAACAGCACCATGTCGAAACTTCTAAGGTCAAACAGCTTTTTGTTGCCATACATTCCGCCTTGCATATTCTTTCTAAACATGTCCATACGTTTCTCATTGTGCATCTCTTGATCAAGCAACATCCACTCAAACTGAAAGACAATTCAATTAGCATTAATTATATCATGCTTCATCACACATAAAGAATTTATGGCTATTAAAAAATAACTCACAACTACTCTCGTCCCCATAAACAAACGGCTGGTCGACCCTGGTGCTTTGAATTTTTCTTCATAGTTCAGCACCTCAGCCCAGCAGTAAATAATTCGATCAATCACCAGGGCCCCTATGCTCAATGTCTTAAACATTCTTTGAGTTACCTCAACATATGCACTGCTCCTGTAGAGTAGCTCCCTGCAACCCAAATTCACAGTGAAAACACCTACTTTGTTACCCATGTTACTAAATGTTATGTATTCCAAATGTAAATTTTCTTACTCTGCTCTTGGGTTTGCTCTATATTCTTCATTAGTAAAGCCCTCCACCCATGCCTTTCCTCGCTCTCTCCTATGACATGGGGGTTATCGCATGTTACACAAAATAGAAAACAACAAAAAAGGTAGCTTTTCCTAATTGGTTTCATTGCATAGAGCACTTACAGATTTATTTTCATCGTCTCCTTTCGGCTTGAATCCCCATGTAACATATGTATTAACCCTTCATCGTTGCGGATGTAATCCCATATACGATTATCATCCTTACTTGTGTCTTCATTAATGTCCACTCCCCGTCTGAAGAAAGGAGATTTGTTAACATACGTTATCCCTTTCTCTCTATCCGAGAGTTTTCTTTTTCTCGCATCCATCTCCGCTAACATCCTTTCTTTGTTCGCTCTCTCTATCTCTTCTGTATAAAAACCCATGTTCTCTACATAGTTCGACCCGTCAAAGACGGTGACGGGCTCTACCATCAATGGCTCAGTCGACATTACAATGGGCCCTTGTTCATGTATGATTCCTGTGAAGGTGAAGTAACACATATTAGCATTCCTATTGTTACTTCAATAGGAATGATATGTAACACATGTTACAAGGATCTGTAACACATGTCACAGAGATATCTTTGTTCTCAAGCATTTACCTTAATGGCTAAATGTGTAACATAAGAGTTACATGTGTAACATATGTTACAATTGCCTAATTTTTTTGAAGTAACAATGAAGCAATCCTTTTGACAATTCTATTGTTACTTCAAAATAGTACACCCTTCTAACATGTGTAATATATATAAAATTGTGACTCACATGCAATGACCATGTAAATCAAGAAGGGTAAACAAGAAGTACCAGATGTGCTTTCACTCCTCGTGCGGACATCCGGTGTTCGAGCTTCCTCATCAATAACTATCAATGGCAACATGTGTTACATTCTTGTTGTTAGACCGCTAAATACTGTCAATTATATCAATGCGTACCTGTCTTGTTCTCATTCCCAATCTCTTCTAGTTGGGTCAACCCAACACTCCAGCTAGGCCCATCGTAATCAAACGAATCCAACGGTTGTTTTCTCTCAGCATTTAACGTCTCATCCACCTGTTCTTTTTCTTGTACATCAGTTTGCTTCCCTTTAGATTCTATTTCCACCTCAAAAAACTTGTGAAAAGCCGCACCAATCACCGGAACTTCTGTGCCAACCACCTTAGCACTTTCTACCAGCCTCTCCTTAAGTACCTTTGTGCCTTCTTACAAGTCATGAAACAAAATTATTAATATCAACCTGCTTATCCACAATAAATTTAAAACAACTGACGTGGTTGTTACACATACCCAAATCTTCGTTGTCCGTTATCAATGACTCCCTTTCACCATCAACATCTGTCGCAGCATCTTCCCGTTTATCCTTATCAACCTTCGTGCCTGTTTAAAAAAAAAGAAAAAAAACTAATGGTTAATATGAACCTGTTTTACCAGTCTAACTTAGACTGACAGTCTCATCAGAAAAGATTTTTATTACTCTAACACGCATACCGAAATCTTTGGTGTCCGATATCTGTGTGTCCTTTTCACCACAACTTTCAACTGCACGAATATCTGGAACTTCTTTGTTCACCGCCTTATCACTCTCTTCCCGTTCCATCTCATCATCGTTCGTACCTTCTCCCAAAAGAAAAAAAATATTAGTTAATATCAACACATGTTACCTATACTTTTACAATTTTTTCACTTTGTATCAATACAAACATACCTACATCCCTTGATTCAATATCATCATGAACATCAGCATGAACAACAGCATTAACTTCACTGCCATCAGGTACATCTGCGTTCTCAAATTCCTCCATTAAATCTTTCCTCATTCCGTCATCATTCTCTATCGTCTTCTCAAATTCAACATCGGTAGTCTCATTGCGTTGGACCTCACTACATCCTGAAAACATCAGTAGTCTCAGATTTACACCTAAATACACTGTGTAACACGTGTTACAAAGATATGTAACACATGTTACAAGGATTTGGAACACATGTTACATGGATTTGTAACACATGTTACAAAGATCTGTAACACATGTTACACATGTAACACCTACATTTAGTCTTAGTTTTTAACTTCTGTTCTTTCTCAATTGTTTTCCTATATTGGCTTGGAATAATTGGACTGGTAATACTTGGACTTGCAATCTCCACAATAGGTTCATCTGTGTATCAAAAATAATAATAATAATAATAATAATAATAGTAGTACCCATGATTTATAGCACCCATGACTTATTTAATTAACTAACAAAGCAACACGTTTTTTGTTACCTTCACCTGTTGAATCATCAGCTTGTATATTACCCGTCTCCAAGTTCAACTCCATTAAAACTTGATTAATCACTTCTGTTTCCTTTTCACGCCTCTCTTCTGCATCATTCAACCATGAAGGCTTTTTATTTAGCAGCGTTTGATACTTAGCTTTTAACGCCTGCACATCTACATCCTCTGGGCCCTCACTACACAAACGTCCCAACATGGCTTCTGTCACACCCCCAGATTCCACCATGCGGAGTATCACCGCTTGGAGGCGTGACATGACCAGGATCGAGCCACCAATCATATTGAACAACGTATTTAAGTAAATGAAACCAACCACAATACAATTGGTGACCAAAAGTAAGTTAACCAAGTTCAATTTAATCAGCGGAAGCATAAGACGTTAAACCAAAACACAAGTTCGTAGTTCATAAGTTTTAAAGACTCAAAACATAAGTTTCATAAGTTCATAAGGTTTATTTAATAAGTACGGGACATAGCAGTTCGCATCCCACAACGACCACCTCCATGTGCAAGCTCCAAAGCATCTAACGACCTGCAAAGCATGTAATAACGAGTCAACAACAAAGTTGAGTGAGTTCACGGTTGGTTGTCCATTTTTAGAGTTGTTTCCAAAAACGTAGTTTAATCTTAATCAGTTATCCAGCCGTGGGGGATTACCCCATAGTTCGAAAACGTTTATCCGTTAACCATCCCATGTCCACCTTCCCTGGCTATCCAGCCCGGCACTCCGGCCGTGGGAGCTACCCCATTATTTAAACTACCAAACTCGTTTATCATATCGACTACTAACGAAAATTAATTGTGCCCTAGCGTCGGTGTCTATCATCACCGACGTGCCATAGTCCATTAGTACACACCCGTCCGACTGGCACGGTGTGAGGTTTGTTAAACCTAATAGCGCTATTAACTAATGACCCGCTCGCCATAGCCTCGGCGATTAAGTCGATACAAAAAGGGAGGGACTTTACTGATAGAGTTCTAGTCCAGTAAGTCTAATTCAGTCCCAACAGGACGATGAAATTCTCATTCCTGAACACGTCTCAAGGACAAGGAATCCCTATTCCTGAACCCATTCCCATTCCCACCGGGAATTTCCATGCTTTGTAGAAAAGTGTGAACTCACCTCGGTTACTCGGTTTGACTCTCAAAAATAACTAACAGTCAAGGTCGGTCAATCACGTCCTAGTATGATTACCACTTAGTTTATTAGTGACTTCAAATAAGCACAAAGTTCCTACACGCATCTACCACATAACATGCATCAATTTAACGGTTCATGCCCATATAAACTTCCCATTTATTCCCGTTCATAAGCAAACATACGGCATTGCACATAACACTTTTATTGACATATAACATGTTAGATCGTTCTCAGATAACCTACCCGACATTTAGACACGCAAATTACTACTTATGTCGTTTCAGCTTTTATATTCAAAACTGGGCTGATTTCGGGGATTTTAATAAAATAGTTAACTTATTCCAAAAAATCCCAACTTTTTACAGAAGGTCTTAAACGATCCAAATATTATTGTGTAAAAATCTCGGAATCCAATTCATCACCAATATTTTATGAAAATTCATTTTCCGGACTGCAATCAGATTCATCTTTTTCTGATTGCAGTTTACGAATTAATTTATTAAAAATTCATCGTAAGTCTGATTTACGAAATTCCAGTGGGAGAATTACAAATACATCAGTGGTCATCTACTGTACAAATTTCATGAGCTGATTCAACATAGATTTCCAGTTATGACTAAAAACATAACACATATTTTCAGCAGGAAAAATGCAGCTTGAGCTGCTGTTACAAAACGCACCTTTACAAATAGTAAACAACCTCGAAAAATTACGATTCCAGTGCCATTGGATCTGTTTTTCGAAAATACATAATTTAGGCTTTAGAAAATCAGTTTTTCGATTCATTATTATCTGTTTACAGCCTGTTGAAGTTGGCTGAAAATGTCAATCAGCATGTTTCTTTATAGTCTAAACGTTACTAAATCGTATCAACAAATGTCCTAACAACGGGTTTATCAAGAAATCAACATGAAATCAACTACATATTCATTACAACATCCTACTAACAACATTTCATCTTCATGTTCCATTCTAATGTAAACTTTATGTAAGCTTCATATTCATGTTTCTTGTTCTAACTCTTTTAGTGTTTTAAACATACAAGTCTTACTACAACTTTTAACCATAAAAGCAAGATGATCAAGAGTTAAACAAGAGCTTACTACTAGCTCAAGGCTAGGGAAGAATCTAATGAAGAAGATGATGAAGAATGAGCAAGAAACAAGATCCTTTGAAGCTTCCACAAGTTGCAACCTCCTATAACCCTTCTTCTACACTTGAATGAGACTTGAAAATGGATGAAGGTGGTGGTTTAGTGGTGGTGATGGTGGCGGTTATGGGTGTGGCCGAGAGAGGAGAGAGAGATAAGTGAGGAAGTGTGTGATCTAGTGCAAGATATGTAGTGATGTGTAGGATCTTCTCAAAATCTCCAACCATACTTATAAAGATGCATCCTATATCTTGTCTAAATTCTCAAGCAAAGGATCCAATAAAATATTATAACAAAATCATGAGTGGGCCACCCTTGTTAAGGCCGTAGATGGGGGGGGGGTATGGAGTTGAATTGTAACTAAATGGTAATCACAAGTTAGAATTCAAGTATGCTTTCATATATGTTATTCATTTGATATTTAGTGGGTGTTATGATAAACGGGGATCATGACTAGCCAAAAATAATTAAACAATGTACTTGACAAAAATTTAGTGTCCCGGGTAATGTCCGGTTGTTCGGTTTGATACTGTTCCGTTAAAGTGCTTAATTAATCCGTAAAGTGTCCTATATATATATTTTTGTAGCATTTTTAATTCTCAACACTCAGGAAAGCATACCGGACCATTTAGTAACTTTTCTGTATACTACTAGTATGTTAACAAGCATATGTAAGTATAACACAGTAATCAGAGAGCAGTTAAGTAATTCCACACAGTCGTCAAGCACTTTAATTATCATTAATAAATTGTACGGATACATGGAATTATGTGGGTTGTCACATTCTCCCCATGTTAAGAAAATTTCGTCCCGAAATTTAGCTCGTGGGTACTGAGGAAGCTAGTTATGTTGCGTTGGTTTCCTGGTTTTCCTGGGGTGTCACATCATCCCCCCGTTGGTTTGGAATTTCGTCCCGAAATTCTGCAGTAGCTTCAGCCTCAGTAGTGGTTGCACTTTTCTTAAACAACTGGGGATACTTGAGTTTCATTTGGTCTTCTCGTTCCCAAGTATACTCTGGGCCACGACGGGAATTCCAACGGACTCGAACGAGAGGTATCCTGGTACGCTTGAGAATCTTAACATCTCGATCAGTAATCTCTACTGGTTCCTCGACGAATCGCAGCTGGTCGTCGATAGTGAGCTCCTTGAGAGGAACTATGAGGGTCTCGTCTGACAGACACTTCTTCAGATTCGACACATGGAAAACATTGTGAACTCCGCTGAGTTCTTCAGGTAGATTCAACCTGTAGGCGACCTTGCCAATTTTCTCAATGATTTCAAACAGTCCGACATAACGCGGATTGAGCTTGCCTCGTTTGCCAAAACGAACTACACCTTTCCAAGGTGAGACTTTGAGTAGCACTCGATCCCCAACCTGGAACTCGAGTGGTTTCCTTCGCTGATCTGCATAGCTTTTCTGACGGTCCCGAGCTGCCGCCATTTGCTGTCGTATCTGAGCAATCCTTTCTGTTGTATCTACTACGAGTTCTGGGCCAGTGATTTGACTGTCACCAACTTCTGCCCAACAGAGAGGTGATCGGCATTTATGTCCGTACAATGCCTCAAAAGGAGCGGCCTGGATGCTGGTGTGGTAGCTGTTGTTATACGAAAACTCCACTAGCGGGAGGTGCTTTTCCCAGCCATTACCAAAATCGATTACACATGCCCTAAGCATGTCTTCAAGGGTCTGGATGGTGCGTTCAGATTGCCCATCCGTCTGTGGGTGATAAGCGGTGCTCATATCTAAACGTGAGCCAAAAGACCTGTGCATAGCTTGCCACAGTTCCGAAGTAAAACGCGCATCATGATCAGAAATGATGGAGGTTGGCACTCCGTGCCTTGATACTATTTCCTTCAAGTAGATGTCTGCTAGGGTAGAAAACTTATCAGTTTCCTTGATAGCCAGAAAATGTGCAGACTTGGTCAGTCGATCCACGATCACCCAAATGGTATCGTTTCCGCGTTGAGATCTAGGTAGGCCAGTAACGAAATCCATGGAAATTTGCTCCTATTTCCATTTAGGGATCTCTGGTTGTTGAAGTAGGCCTGATGGTTTCTGATATTCAGTCTTGACTCTCGCACAAGTCAGACATTTGTTAACGTAGGTTGCTATGTGGGCTTTCATGCTAGGCCACCAGTATGTAGTCTTGAGATCATGGTACATCTTATCCGAACAAGGGTGTACTGAATAACGAGACTTGTGTGCCTCATCCATCACAAGCTCGCGTAAGTTTCCATAAAGTGGAACCCAGATGTGCCCTGTTACATAGTAGGCACCGTCTTCCTTTTGTTCTAGCCGCTGCCTCGACCCTCGCAAGGACTCAGCCCTGATGTTCTCTGCTTTCAATGCTTCAACCTGAGCATCGCGAATCTGAGCGGGAAGGTTGGATTGGATGGTAAGCTGTAAAGCACGTACACGCTTAGGTATAGTATCCTTTCGACTGGGGGCGTCGGCCACAACATTGGCCTTGCCCGGATGGTACTTGATCGCACATTCGTAATCATTCAAGAGTTCGACCCATCGACGTTGTCGCATGTTTAACTCCTTTTTCTTGAAGATATGCTCGAGACTCATGTGATCGGTGTAAATGGTGCACTTGGTACCGTACAGGTAATGTCTCCATATCTTAAGCGCGAAAACAACTGCTCCCAATTCCAAGTCATGCATAGTGTAGTTCCTTTCGTGAACCTTAAGTTGGCGCGATGCGTAGGCAATGACCTTGTCACGTTGCATCAACACGCAACCCAGTCCTTGGATGGAAGCGTCGCAATAAACCACAAAATCATCTGTGCCTTCAGGCAATGAGAGGATAGGCGCGCTACAAAGTCTGTCTTTTAAGTGCTGAAATGCAGATTCCTGTGCATCACCCCAATGATAGGTGACACCCTTTTGTGTTAGTGAAGTGAGAGGTTGCGCAATCCTTGAGAAATCCTTGATAAACCTTCTATAATATCCTACCAAACCCAAGAATTGGCGGATTTCTGTTGGTGTACGGGGTGCAGGCCAGTTCTTGATCGAGTCAACCTTGGATGGATCAACATGAATCCCATCCTTGTTTACTACGTGGCCTAGAAAGTGGACTTCGCGAAGCCAGAAGTCACATTTCGAAAACTTGGCATACAGTTTCTCTGCTCAAAGAAGTTCCAGCATAAGTCGTAGATGCTGCTCGTGTTCCTCCTGACTCTTAGAATAGATCAGGATATCGTCGATGAAAACAATAACGAACTTATCCAGGTAAGGTTTGCATACTCGGTTCATGAGATCCATGAAGACCGCATGTGCATTCGTCAACCCGAAAGGCATGACCAGAAACTCGTAATGGCCGTAGCGAGTTCTGAATGCTGTTTTGGAGACGTCCTTCTCTCGGACTCTCAGCTGATGGTATCCCGATCTCAAATTAATCTTAGAGTAATAGCTCGACCCTTGCAACTGGTCGAACAAGTAGTCAATGCGTGGAAGAGGATAACGATTCCTGACGGTTACCTTGTTGAGTTCGCGGTAGTCAATACACATTATGAAAGTACCGTCTTTCTTCTTCACAAACAAGACTGGAGCTCCCCAGGGCGAAGAGCTAGGACGTATAAAACCCTTTTCCAAGAGTTCTTGTAATTGTGTGGACAGTTCTTCAAGTTCTGACGGAGCTAGTCGATATGGTGCTCGAGCTACTGGTGCTGCTCTAGGAGCTAGCTCGATTTGAAACTCAACTTGGCGATGAGGCGGAAGACCAGGTAATTCCTCAGGAAATACCTCAGGAAAATCGCGTACAATAGGAATGTCTTCAATTCTCTTCTCTTCCGTTGATGTGTCAGTAACGAGTGCCAGAATGGCAGTGTGGCCCTTTCGCAAACACTTATGGGCCTTAAGGAAAGAGATAATGCCTACGACAGCACCACTCTTGTCGCCATAAATCATGAGAGGTTCTTCACCAGAACGAGGAATGCGGACGATTTTCTCCTTGCAAACAATCTCCGCTTGATGATGAGATAGCCAATCCATCCCAATAACAACGTTGAAACTACCCAGAACAATAGGGATGAGATCGATAGAGAAGGTCTGACCAGCTAAGACAAGGTTACAACCTTTAACTACGTGTGTGGCTTCAAGACTCTTACCGTTTGCTAGTTCTACCATGTGTTTGGTGTTCAAAAGTGTTGGAGTCCGCTTAAGCATCTGACTAACTTTTAAGGACACATAACTAGTATCGGCACCCGAATCAAATAAAACAGTAACAAAGAAGTCATCCAGAAGAAACTTACCCATCACCACGTTGGGATCGTTCCTTGCATCACCCTGACCTAGCACGAAAACACGTCCCCTTACCCAATTACCATTGTTGTTTCCCCCATTGCCGTTTCCATTCCCCTGATTGTTGTTGTTCTGGTTCTGATTTAGCTGGGGGTAGTCTTTCTTGAAATGGCCCTCAGCACCACATTGAAAGCACCCTTTGTTGTTACCTTGTTGTTGTTGTTGCTGGCGTTGATTTGGTGGAGCTTGCTGTTGCTGTCGGTTCTGATTCGCCAGACGCTGACTCCTGCAATCTCTTGCAATGTGACCAGGCTTGTTGCATCGATGACAATTGCCTTTACCACATGGCCTGCTGTGGTGCAAGTTACAGCGATTACATTTGGGGTGATTTCCCTTGTACCCACCCTGACCTTGATTCCCAGAAGACTGCTGACTGGGGCTCCTGTACTCATCTGTCTTTCCCTGCTGGGACTGAGCTGAAGTAGAACCTTTACTGGAATTCCCATCCCATTTTCGCTTGTTATCATTGGGAGCGTCAGTAGTAGCAGTACCAATATGCTTGGGCAGTTTGTTTTGTTCAACTGCTTGATCGGTGAGACGATGGGCCAACTTAATGATCTGCTGAATGGTACCCAGGTTAGCTGAAGTCACGTGACTTTGAATCTCCGGTACAAGATCCTTGAGGTACAGCTCAATACATTTGATGGGAGGGTCCACCATTGCAGGACACAAGATGGCCAGCTCGTTTGACCTCTTCGTATACGCCTCAATCTCAGACCGCGTCATCTTCAGATTGAAAAATTCCACCTCTAGCTTGTGGATGTCGTCACGACTGCAGTACTCTTCCTTGATCAGTTCCTTGAAGTCATTCCATGGGGTGGCATTAGCAACTGCCAACCCAAGCAGTTGAACCTGTGCTTTCCACCAGGTTAACGCAGCACCTTCAAGTGTTCCGGTAGCATATTTCACCCTAGGGTCTTCAGGGCATTCACACATCTCGAAGACAGACTCAAGCTTCTCAAACCAGTGAAGAAGGCCTACCGCTCCTTTTGTGCCGCTGAATGTACTGGGTCGGCAATCCATGAAGGTTTTGAACGTACATACGGGAGGCTGAACATGTTGACCTGTTGCGCGAGAATAAAAGACAAGGTTAAGCACGAGGGTTGGTTTGCGAAGGTAGGATCTAAACGTCCTAAGATGGGTTGATATGGCAGGTTATACCTCCTGCCGGGATAGCTGCGAGTGCCTCGGTAACTCGTTCATTGATCAAAGCTATCAACTGGGCCTGAGTTAGGTTGATACGTCCTCCGCGTCCGTTCATGATCTTCACAACGAAGCAACATAAGTGAGAAAAGTGTTGCGATAGTGCGTAAATGTGGGACGATAGTAGAGAGTAAGCACACAAGGTTCAAATAGCAATTATCACATTAATTAATGCACAGTGTGAACTATCTAACCGTCAATATAACATAAATCATACCACCTACTGTGTCGAGTCTTGCACGTGGAGCGAAGCGTCGTTGTGGATCGTTGAGCACTGTACAGGTTATAGTCTGGTTTTGTCAAAAAGCTTTTCTCTTTTTAAAACCAAGTTCACTATAACCAATGGCTCTGATATCAATCTGTCACACCCCCAAATTCCACCATGCGGAGTATCACCGCTTGGAGGCGTGACATGATCAGGATCGAGCCACCAATCATATTGAACAACGTATTTAAGTAAATGAAACCAATGACAATACAATTGGTGACCAAAAGTAAGTTAACCAAGTTCAATTTAATCAGCGGAAGCATAAGACGTTAAACCAAAACACAAGTTCGTAGTTCATAAGTTTTATAGACTCAAAACATAAGTTTCATAAGTTCATAAGGTTTATTTAATAAGTACGGGACATAGCAGTTCGCATCCCACAACGACCACCTCCATGTGCAAGCTCCATAGCATCTAACGACCTGCAAAGCATGTAATAACGAGTCAACAACAAAGTTGAGTGAGTTCACGGTTGGTTGTCCATTTTTAGAGTTGTTTCCAAAAACGTAGTTTAATCTTAATCAGCTATCCAGCCGTGGAGGATTACCCCATAGTTCGAAAACGTTTATCCGTTAACCATCCCATGTCCACCTTCCCTGGCTATCCAGCCCGGCACTCCGGCCGTGGGGGCTACCCCATTATTTAAACTACCAGACTCGTTTATCATATCGACTACTAACAAAAATTAATTGTGCCCTAGCGTCGGTGTCTATCATCACCGACGTGCCATAGTCCATTAGTACACGCCCGTCCGACTGGCACGGTGTAAGGTTTGTTAAACCTAATAGCGCTATTAACTAATGACCCGCTCGCCATAGCCTCGGCGATTAAGTCGATACAAAAAGGGAGGGACTTCGCTGATAGAGTTCTACTCCAGTAAGTCTAATTCCGTCCCAACAGGACGAGGAAATTCTCATTCCTGAACACGTCTCAAGGACGAGGAATCCCTATTCCTGAACCCATTCCCATTCCCACCGGGAATTTCCATGCTTTGTAGAAAAGTGTGAACTCACCTCGGTTGCTCGGTTTGACTCTCAAAAATAGCTAACAGTCAAGGTCGGTCAATCACGTCCTAGTATGATTACCACTTAGTTTATTAGTGACTTCAAATAAGCACAAAGTTCCTACACGCATCTACCACATAACATGCATCACTTTAATGGTTCATGCCCATATAAACTTCCCATCTATTCCCGTTCATAAGCAAACATACGACATTGCACATAACACTTTTATTGACATATAACATGTTAGATCGTTCTCAGATAACCTACCTGACATTTAGACACCCAAATTACTACTTATGTCATTTCAGCTTTTATATTCAAAACTGGGATGATTTCGGAGATTTTAATAAATAGTTAACTTATTCCAAAAATTCCCAACTTTTTACAGAAGGTCTTAAACGATCCAAATACTATTTTGTAAAAATATCGGGATCCAATTCATCACAGAATATTTTACGAAAATTCATTTTCCGGACTGCAATCAGATTCATCTTTTTCTGATTGCAGTCTACGAATTAATTTATTAAAAATTCATCGTAAGTCTGATTTACGAAATTCTAGTGGGAGAATTACAAATACATCAGTGGTCATCTACTGCACAAATTTCATGAGCTGATTCAACATAGATTTCCAGTTATGACTAAAAACATAACACATATTTTCAGCAGGAAAAATGCAGCTTGAGCTACTGTTACAAAACGCAACTTTAAAAATAGTAAACGACCTCGAAAAATTACGATTCCAGTGCCATTGGATCTGTTTTTCGAAAATACATAATTTAGGCTTCAGAAAATCAGTTTTTCGATTCATTGTGATCTGTTTACAGCCTATTGAAGTTGGCTGAAAATGTCAATCAGCATGTTTCTTTATAGTCTAAACGTTACTAAATCGTATCAACAAATGTCCTAACAACGGGTTTATCAAGAAATCAACATGAAATCAACTACATATTCATTACAACATCCTACTAACAACATTTCATCTTCATGTTCCATTCTAATGTAAACTTTATGTAAGCTTCATATTCATGTTTCTTGTTCTAACTCTTTTAGTGTTTTAAACATACAAGTCTTACTACAACTTTTAACCATAAAAGCAAGATGATCAAGAGTTAAACAAGAGCTTACTACTAGCTCAAGGCTAGGGAAGAATCTAATGAAGAAGATGATGAAGAATGAGCAAGAAACAAGGTCCTTTGAAGCTTCCACAAGGTGCAACCTCCTATAACCCTTCTTCTACACTTGAATGAGACTTGAAAATGGATGAAGGTGGTGGTTTAGTGTTGGTGATGGTGTTGGTTATTGGTGTGGCCGAGAGAGGAGAGAGAGATAAGTGAGGAAGTGTGTGATCTAGTGCAAGATATGTAGTGATGTGTAGGATCTTCTCAAAATCTCCAACCATACTTATAAAGATGCATCCTATATCTTGTCTAAATTCTCAAGCAAAGGATCCAATAAAATATTATAACAAAAACATGGGTGGGCCACCCTTGTTAGGGCCGTAGATGGGGGGGGGGGTATGGAGTTGAATTGTAACTAAATGGTAATCACAAGTTAGAATTCAAGTATGCTTTCATATATGTTATTCATTTGATATTTAGTGGGTGTTATGATAAACGGGGATCATGACTAGCCAAAAATAATTAAACAATGTACTTGACAAAAATTTAGTGTCCCGGGTAATGTCCGGTTGTTCGGTTTGATACTGTTCCGTTAAAGTGCTTAATTAATCCGTAAAGTGTCCTATATATATATATTTTTGTAGCATTTTTAATTCTCAACACTCAGGAAAGCATACCGGACCATTTAGTAACTTTTCTATATACTACTAGTATGTTAACAAGCATATGTTAGTATAACACAGTAATCAGAGAGCAGTTAAGTAATTCCACACAGTCGTCAAGCACTTTAATTATCATTAATAAATTGTACGGATACATGGAATTATGTGGGCTGTCACAGCTTCTATTTTTCTCTTTGTTCTCTCTGCAACATCTATTAGGGTATGAACCACCGTTGCCCTCTCCTGTTTTCCCACACAACGTCAATGATGTTAAAAACTCAGCCGATAAATTTACATTCATAAGTATTATACAATGGTTTTAGACATTTATCCTTACAAACCTGTATTGTTGGTTCATCATCCATCTTGTGTTTACAGACTATGAAAGATTTCAATTTTCCCAACCCAAAACCACCCGTACTAATCTCCAGCTTCTCCCTTTGTTTAAGCTTTTCTTTGGTCCAGAATGTCATGGGATAAATACTGTAATCCACTTCCATCCCTCGGCACCTGACGCTGTCCACGTAAAGCAGCTGGAAATTTCACACCAAACCCGTTACACGTGTTACACATGTTACACATATTAACCAGTACTTAAAATGCAAAATCATTCAAAAACTTACAATTAGGACTGTCAATGCTCCTGTAAATGGCCTATTTGCGTCATTGCTTTTCCAACCATTCTTGCACTGTTTAAGCTTATCCAACACCAGCTGGCACCAATTAACACTTGCAAAATCAAGATCACCCGTGATATGATCTAATATCCATGGACGAAGGCAGCCCTGTTTGTGGCAGTCAATCATGACTGTCATAAAACACATTAGGAAGTCCATTCTGAAATTAAAACTATCCCCTTTATCCGATGACTCAATCATATCAACCATTCTTGTTGGCGAAACATATCTTCCCGTGAACCGATTTTTCCATCCTCGAACAGCTTCATCCATCTCAGCAAGCTTAGGCAGAGAGCTTAAGTTGACACCGGTACGAGGTATGCCCAACAACTTATGTATTGCTTTAACATTTACTTTGATATCCCCACACGGCAAATTAATCTCCATTTTTGAAGGATTAAATCTTTCAACCACATAATTTGCCAACTTTGCCGGCATGCCATCCACTTTAAACTTTAAAATTCGACCAAATCCCATTTGTTTTACTGCCATTCTTTGTTCGAAAGACAGCACGTTAATGCATCGGGCCAGTTGGATTGGTGATGATCTCGTTCTAAGCCCTGGCCAATTATCACGCTTCGACTTTTTCCTCAACCTACCCTCGACCTCCGCTCCAACTTCTTCTCTTTCTTCATCCCATTCATCGTCAGTTTCTTCATATACTTTCTTCCGCTTTTTCGGTATCTTACCAGTTTGCGATCTTGTTACTCTCTTTGTAGCTGCAAATAAAACAGGTTTAACACATGTTACTTAATTTCATAAAAATAAAACAGGTTACCTAATATGTTTTTTTATAAAATAAAGTCAGGTTTAACATATGTTACCTATTTTTATAAAAACAAAACAAGTTTAACACTTGTTAGATAACTTGGAAAAAATATGAGAGCTTAACACATGTTACATTATTTGATAAAAATAAGACAGGTGTAACACATGTTACACTAACATGTTTACCTAATAGGAGAGGTTTAACACATGGTAATAAGAGAGGTTTAACACATGTTACATTATTTTATAAAATTGAGACAGGTTTAACACATGTTACACTAATATGTTACGCTAATACGTTATATGCTTTTGAGTCCGTTGACTTGTACCCTAATATCATTAACACATGTTACGCTAATATATTTATATGCTTTTGAGCCCTTACACTTGTACCCTAATATCATAGGTTTACCTAATTTGTTTTTGACAAAACACAAGGCAGGTGTAACACATGTTACCCTAATATGTTTTTCATAAAAATATAAGATAGGTTTAACACCTGTTACCTAATTTGATAAAAATAAGACTGGTTTAACACATGTTACGATAATATCTTTACAGATGTTTAACACATCAAACCCTAATAAGACAGGTTTACCTAATTTGTTTTCTATAAAAACAAGATAGGTTTAACACATGTTACCTAATTTTGATAAAAATTTTCATACCTCTATGCTTTTGACTTTGCTCACTTCTGCTCCCCACTACAATTGGATGTTTGGCTATGCAAGTGAATAACAACAACAACCGTTACACATGTTACAGTTCCCTAGCTTATCATATATACAAAATATAAGATACGTACCATTTCGCCCCGTAGCCGGTGGAGTAGCGCTGCTGACATCAATAGGAACCGCTCCTATAAAAAAATTATGAAGTGTTTTAAACAACCGAACTTACTACCTGCGGAAACAAAAGTCAATATAAAAAGAACAAACCAAATCTCCTTTTTTGTATTTCTGCGATTGGTGTGTCCGAGTCCCAATCGTCAATATCTGTAGCTTCAAAAAAAAAAAGAATCAGAACCTAATAAATATTCATTCTTTTAAGCAGTGGCTTTACCTATTGTTTGTTGGTTTGCCGGACCCGCTTCCGGCGTACTCTTGAAATCGTCGCTCTTCCCGCCACGTAACTTTAACCTACACATACACGGCCGAACCACCAAATTATTGTTACAAATCAATCCCAAATCAATCCCATACATGGCCTAACCACCAAAACAAAAATCGGACACACCAATCCCATACACCGCCACGTAACTTTAACCTACACTAACACTTCCTAGTCGCATTCAAAACAAAAATCGGACCCAAACACCTACCTCTTGAACTAGCCGCTTTTCCCGCCACGTAACTTAAACCTACCCATACAGGGCCGGAAGTTGGCAATTCAAAAAAAAAAAAAAACCCGAGACAAATTCTACTGAAAATAACCCGAGACACTTCCTAGTGGCATTCAAAACAATAACCCGAGACAATTTCTACTCAAAATCATCACTGATCGGACCAACATTAACACTTTCAAAACAAAAACTCCACCTCGATCGGACCAACATTAACACTTTCAAAACAAAAACCCCACCTTGATCGGACCAAAACACCGATCGAACGTAGAAAACAGAAAAACCCAACGTTTCCAGAGTTCAAAAAACAAAAAAAAAACATGTGTTAAACCTACATTTCGGGCGTTCAAAAAACATAAGAAGATAAAACACCGAATCAAACTTACTTGCTTCTGCATATTCTTTCTTTCTTCCATTTCCGGTGACGTTTACCGGATGATAACAACTGAAAGGAAGATCTCATATCTATTCTTCTCCGGTGGGTTTCCGCACCTTCTTTTCCGGCGATTTCGATTCACCGCCGTACCTTCTCAGCCGCACCTTGTTTTCCGGCAACTTCTTCTCCGACACCTTCTTATCTGGCTTGTATGATTCTCAGCCGCACCTTCTTCTCCAGCACCTTCTTCTCCGGCTTGTATAATTCACCGCCGCACCTTTTTATCTTGTATTTCTTCTCTGGCTTATAGTTCTTCTCCGGCTTCTTTCTTCTCCGGCTTCTTTCCTCTCCGGTTTCTTTCTTCTCCGGTGGTGGGTTTTGGGGGTAGATGGAATGTCTGAGAGAGAAAGAGAGAAAGGGTTGGATGAGACTTTTGAAATGAGTTGGGGAGTATTGGTTATAGGTAATCGCGAGCCTCTTTCCTTTCATATCATGCATGTCTAATCAATCTGAAAATAATATATAAAATGTAATAATATCATACTTAATTTTACCTATATGCCCTTGAAGTACCTTTATTGACTTTATCACTCTATTTAATTTAATTAAAAACGGCTTCAAATTTTATGAGCCATTGGATGATCTTGATCAATGGTTATAGATTGGGTTTCCTAGGTTTTCTTATTACAAATAAGTTTTCTATACATCCTTCCCCTATATATATATATATATATATTATTACTAGTGGCAGGGGTTCATCCAATATTGCATATTTCGCTTGTCGTATTTCCAAACGAGCCTCTCCCCTATTTGTCTTATTCTTTCACCTTCATCTACTAACTCCTCACCAAAAGTTCGGAGTTCCTGCACATTTTTGGTACTCATGGGTGGTGGTGGTGCTGGTATTGGGTTAGGGTAGTGGGGCATCGGTTCTTCATATGGGTATGGGTTCTCTAGGATTTCCCGAACATACTGGTCATTATCCCAATATGGATCTAGAGGGTCAAGGTTGAGATAGGGTGCTACTGGGTTTGGTATAGGTTCCTCCGGTGGGTAGAGTTCTCGATAATCCCTATGGTCGTCCTCCCATGGGTCATAGGCTAGAGGGTTTGGTGCTGGGACTCTAGGGATTTCGTTTGGGTCGAAGGCGGGTACGGGAACCTGGTCTCCTAGGTTAGGTTCTATTTCCATGGGTTGAGTTGGGAATAAGAGGAGTGGCTATGGTGCAATGATTTGTTCTAACTTCGGGTCTGCGGCAGTGGTAGCTAGTATGTGAAAATTGGCCAATTGCCTATTGACTATGCCTTCGGTCTCGGCATTCATCTCCCTATTTGCAGCTGCTAATGCCCTCTGTTGCTGTAACTTCCTCATTCTTTTCATACGCTCGTGTGCTCCCCGACTGAACCATCCTCTCTTTTTGGTAGGGAATGGCTCTTCGAATTGCGCCTTAAATATGAAAATCCCCTTTTCTGTGTCAGCTGAATACCCCGAAGGGGTAGGCAGGGAAGAAGTTCCTTCATTTCTAGGAGAACTAGACAGTTAACGATAGGCGTCTAATGGACCTTGATCACTCATACTGTAAACTAACAAATTGTCAAATAACACAAAACAATAATATACAGATATGCACGTAATCACATAGGTTATTTCCTAACATAATGGATAAAATTTTTGGTGTCAGCAGAACACTTTTGTGGCTGAAATCAGTGGTTGTAGCTGTGATACCACCTTCTGTCGCAACCCCCGGCCCCTAACTCTGGGAACGGGCGGCCGCAAACCAGTATCAGTGGTATCGGTGTTTATCAATTTGGCAGCGGAATTTACATCAGGACCGTAGTTAGGAAATAGTTTATCAGAGTAAAACACCACATTTTTATAATAATAAATACATGGGAAATTCCCAAGTTTCTATTACAAACATGTTTATAGGGGTAAACCCTAATTTATTGAAATAAAACATCTTCTTTATTTAGGTAACTTTTATAGCCATTTTTCCAAGCCTTCAGTGCTGTCCAGCTGGCTTCTATTTGGCTTTCACATTTTGTTACCTGAAACACGTTTGAAAACATTTTATCAGCAAGAAATACTGGCGAGTGAATCCCAGTTTAATCAAGAAAAGTTTTATCATTTTACAGCGTTGAGGGCAATCTAGCAATTACATTTGTTTACATCTACTTTAATTACCACCCACGGTACTATCAATCCTGACTGGTGGTAATGTTACTACTCACAGTGTGGTAACAAATTTTGTATACAAAACCCCAACATACCGATGATAATTGTAGAATTACAAATACTCAATCACTGTTAATTATAATGTAAAAACAATTAAGGTTTTGTAAAAACAGTTTGCAAAAAGAAGGATTAACTCACAAAAAGGTTTACACAAAAAGGAGATTACTCACATTGCTAATTTAGGTATTTCCTTGTGATTTCCTGGTTATAATCTAATAAATTAAACAATGCACACGCGTTAGTATAATAACCCAATTTACATTAGTTATACCCTCCCCGAGACAGAACTCCAACGACTGAGTCAGGCAGAGCCTTGACATGCGTTACAGAGCACTAGATCAATCGGGCAGCGTATCTAATACGTAACCGGGGGTTATGATACTTACATCGAGGCAGAACTTCGCTATTTTAGTGGGTATTATGCCCAGAAATTATTACTGCTATTCAGAATTTAGAGAGAGAGATCGAGATTTGAACAATTTGAAAGTGAAGCCTGAGCTCCCAATTTATAGGGCTGGTCGGGCAGTTTCTCGCACCCCGCGACGGAAACAAGAGGGGCCGTCGCACCCCGCCAAAGCCTCTAGGGTAGTCCCTAGCTTGGCTAACTCAAGGGGTAGGTTTGAGACGCCTTACGACATGTGGCGGCCTAGGGGGCGGCCTGGTGGCTAAGCTGTCGCGCCCCGCGACAGAATTAGTAAAGGGGGTTGCGGCCCGTGAGCGCCCCATAAACTTTGTTTTTATTTATTTTTTGTAAAATTAAAGGTATTTCGGGCCGTTTTTCGTGTACGGGGTGTATTTCAGGGCGTATCAGGGTGTTATAAGTATTTTAGGAGGGTTGTTATATAATGTTTATCGGGTTAAATTTTACCATTAATGGTATTTACCCATTCATCCCTGATTAATTTGGATTAATTACCGAATTCGTCTTTGGGATGTTACACTCCATAGGGACCAGACTCTCAAAATCCAAATCAGTTGGGGGGGGGGGAGGCTACCCCTGCGCCCAAAAAAGCTTCGCCAATGTATGTATATATATATATATGTGTGTATATATATATTATGGTTAATTTATTATTTTAAAAGTCAAAAAGAAATTAAAAAATAAATGTGTATATATAATGTATGTATATATATATTATATTTATAATTATATTTTTTGTTTTTTATTTAAAGACAAAAAAGTAAATTAAAAAAATAAAAGAAGAGTAAATTACAAGTTTTGTCCTTTATATTTACACCAAATTGCAGGCGCTGTCCTTTAGCGCAAAATTTGACAGGTTTTGTACTTTATTTTTCAAAATCTTGCACGGTTTGTCCTTTGAGCCTAACTCAGTCAGATTTTTTGGTTAAGTATGGTCATGTGCCTTGCACATGAGGGCATACTTTTCGTTTCACCTATGCATAGACTATTGAGTAAATAACTTATATAAAGGGACTAAATGCGTAAAAAGATATAAATTCTTTCTCCCTTTCTCTCTTCTCTCTCTCAATATCACATGCCGACCTTAATAAATCACCTCTCAACACCTCTCAACAGCTTTACACAACAACACCACCTCCTTCAGTTGCTCAATTAATAAATCACCTCTCAACATCTTTACACAACAACACCACCTCCTTCAAGATCCATCACAGAAGAATAGGATCAATCAAATCAAACCCTAGATTTTCTTCATCTTTCAATTCTCAAATTGTTCAATCCTAACCGTCGATTACAGGTCAGTTTTCATCAATCTGTAACAAACATTCGTTAATTTTGCTATTTGTCACGTTAATTTCATGCTGTTTATATCCGCTATTTTGACTGTATATACTTCCGATTTGACCGATTTTGTTTAACTGAAGTTGTTTTTGGAGTCGAATTCATGTTGTTTTTACTAAACTTATGTCGATTTTGACTTTGTTAGGGCCGTAGTTGGTCAATTTATTCGTCTCTGTGTGTGTTTTTGGTGTGTATTTGATGTGAATTTGGTGATGATTGTGGATATTATTGATTGATTACAGATCATTGGTTAGTGAGGCACCAGTTTGGATCAGAATTTGGATTAGAATTTGGGGTTTGGTGTCGAAATGAAGAGGTGACTAAAGCTGTTGTTGTGTAAATGATTCAGGCGATGCTGTTGCAGGGTGGTTGCAGGGTTTTTAGTTGTCAGGGGGAGGCAGTCAGGCAGGGGTGGTGGTGATGGTGGGTACGGTGGTGATGGTTGGTGCAGTACGGTTGGGGTGGTCGTTAGGTAGGGGTGGAGGCGGTGAAGGCTGAGGTGGGGTGGGTGGTGGCGGTGAAGGTTGTGGGGTGGTGGGTTGAGAGAGATTAGAGAGAGATTGGGTTGTGGTGGTCTTCAGATTACAGAGAAAGAGAGAGTTTAGAATTTTTATTTTATTTTTCAGTTTTGTAGATACAGTCCCTCAATAATAAGTGTTTACAAAATAACCCGTGGGAAGGTGAAATGACAAGTATGCCCTCATGTGCAAGGCACATGACCATACTTAACCAAAAAATCTGACTGAGTTAGGCTCAAAGGACAAACCGTGCAAGATTTTGAAACATAAAGTACAAAACTCGTCAGCTTTTGCGCTAAAGGACAACCTCTGCAATTTGGTGTAAACATAAAGGACGAAACTTGTAATTTACTCATAAAAGAACAAATCAGTAAATTGCCAAAATCGTCCCTAAAGTTTGGGAATCGCCGAAATCGTGCATGACTTAACAATATATTTTAACTGAGTTAGTGATTTGGATGGAAATGGAAAAAAAATGAAACCTCAGGGACCCAGATACAGAAGGTTTTATTTTTGGACTAAAGTGACCTAAACTCATAAACCACTTTGGCATTTTACTCTTGATTTTTTAAAGATTTTTTTAGTATAGAGCGTGATTATGTTCTTGTAAAGTAAATCAAAATAAAACTAAATTAATTACATAATATTAACAAGATAGAAACTTCTTTACAACTTATAATTATAAAAGAAATTATAAATTACAAAAGAGAAACAATAATATTATTTTCGGGTTGATAATGAGGTAGGTTGCAGGTAAAGATTCTGATTCTTTGGCGACTTGCTGGTTCACTAGAGCTTCAAGCTCAGCTCTTGTTGCAGGTAAAGGTTCTGATTGGACTCGGCCAGCGTTTCCTTCGTTGTGGTCCCATGAGCTTCACATGCATAAGACTTTATCGACGAATTTAGACATTTATTTTGGGATAAATATTGTCGTCGATAGTGAAAGCAAAGCTCATTCGTCGTGCACTATAAGCTTAAGGGTGAGGTAATTCATAATGATGCTTCTGCAAATCTTTCCACCATAATCATCTCATCATTGTAGTGAGGTAAAATGAGTCACAACAAGTTCTTGCTAAGGGTACATCGACTTTTACATACACCATATCAACTTGTTGCATTTAGTCTTGCGTAGAAAACCTCCTCGGAGTCACCTTACTCCGATTGATGCAAGTCATCCAGTGGTATACGAAATACGGTGAGGCCTTCCCTTCACCTTGTTCCTTGTTTATTCCTCAAGTTTCCGACTCTTCCATAGTCTTTACTTTTACAAAAACAGGCACACTTCCCAAAGGATGGGGTTGTGCATTACCACCACATGTAGGAGGGGGGGGGTTAATACTGAGAACGCAGAGGTAAGGTCGTGAGGGTAGATGACTTCTTCCTCGGGGCTGGATTATGCCTTGCAGTAGTCGTAGAGCGGTTTCCAAGGCGAGAACGCACTACCCAGACGATGGGGTGCACTAAGGGATAGAGAGTGTGGAGGTACCGATATGTGTGTTGGTGGCGATATAGGTAGTAGGTGATAGGGTGCATGTGAGGTGAAGGACGAGAAGAATCTTCTTGCATATGTCGTTCATGTGCCTAAATGGAACAATAATCTGTTGAGAATGGGAGAATCGAGTGGTCGTTTTCGTCCTTACAATGTGTACTCCATACTTCACAAACCTCGATTGTCCGATGTATGGAGGATCCCTTTGCCACACTGGACTGTGCAACGCATACATTGATTTTGCTTGGGCTCCAAGAGTCCCAATATGGTTGGTATGGTCTTCATGAATGCCGGCTAGAGTGCGGTAAATGGGTTATACTACAGCTCACGCCATGCTACCTCCTTGGGGTAAAACGGGTGTCAAATGTTGAGGGTCTGTCGTAGCGACTACAATGGATAAGTTTGGGGTGTTGTAGGCTCCGTACAATTTTAAACATAAGAGTCCTAAAGTGTTGAGGAAAAATCTTTCATGAGTGCTAGCCATCTCCACTTGCTTGGATACCGGTTCCCAATGTCTCGTATTACAGGTAGAAACCTTAGGCACGAAGTAGGCAAAGACAGGCTTCCTACTTGTAGAATGTTATAGTAACCATCTCGGTTAATGTCCTATTAGATGGAGGTTTGGACAACTTAGAAATTTCGAATGGGTGGTGATCATTGGCTTGACCCGCAGAGTCCACCAGGAGTTCCATGCACTACAAGTTGTTATTACGTGGGCCCCCATAATAATAAATTGTCTTGCATGGTCACCCTAATTTTCCCTCGTTCAAAGCAGACGATCAGCCAGAGAGGGGGACACTATTGTCCTCATACCTCAACATGGATAGGACTTTTATGATGGTCCACGCGCCAA
Source organism: Helianthus tuberosus (assembly GCA_030545235.1). NCBI lineage: Eukaryota > Viridiplantae > Streptophyta > Magnoliopsida > Asterales > Asteraceae > Helianthus > Helianthus tuberosus. The sequence continues at coordinate 180,798,514 of CM060366.1, forward strand.
CGTCCGTTGTTGTTACGCGCGAAATGGCACAATGCCTAAACAGAATAGGAATAAGGAGGGTTCCTAGTAATAGTAGCTGGAGGGCCACCTTTAAGACGAGTACTTCATTCTCTTTGTTTGGAAAAGGGTGTCATCAATCAGGTTTCGCAAATGCCTCAGGGACCTCGTCCCACTGATAAGGTTGATGTCCAAGGTTACCTCCTCTGCCTCGCCGTCACTGTCATAGTCAGACACCTTCGCATTCGAGGGGGGAAGAATAGCCATCTTCTACGGAAACAAGCTCAGGGTCTCGTTTGGTAACTACGTCAGCCACAAGCTTCGCAATAAGAGCGAGGTCGATAGTCTCATTGTGTGAGTCAAGAACAATAATAGGATCCGAAGTCGAATGTATCTCGTCCCCGGCAATAATTATTACTTACACACATATATATATTAATGAATAATAATGTTACTTAGTATATACAGGCAATAAATGCAACATATCACATATAACTCTCGTTTGTTCTTTCGGGGGTCATTTTATCTTTGGCAAGTCTATCCCACATGGACTGACTATACCTCAATTGGCACATTAGTCGGGGTATTCTCCCTCCTTACTAATGTCCTTGCTTTATCTTTCCTTTGAAAAATATTTGACTCATGGATCTTGGCGCTTTCGTAAATGCAATGAAAAACCTTTTTGTAAAAATGTTTTCGTGAGAGAATCCTAGTGATTGTAGTATAGACTCGAGAAGGAATCCTAGTTCACTACAATCGAAGCTCTGATACCAAACTGTCACACCCTGACTTTTACGGAAGCGTACGATGTGTGACTTGATCAATATCATTGCATTCAATTATAATAAACAACTATATGATTAAAATGATGTTCATCCATTCATAAGTTTAAAACGTTACAAACACAAGACACTTAAGTTCCAACAAGCATAACCTTCGGTTAAGTTACAGACCAACAAAAGTGGATGACATCTAAACTTGAATTTACATCTTGAAAACAAACATCAACAAAAGTTGAGTGAGTTCATGTGTTTTGTATGTGAGCTCGTATAAACTTGTAATCATTTGTAAGTATGCCTTTGTAAACCGGTATGAAAGCGTTTATGAACAGATCAATTAATGATTTGCAAGGTCAATAATATGTGTGCAATGGTGCAGGAAGGCTCAATCCTTTGCGTATTTCATACCGGGCCACCCGGCGGAAATCTGATAGCAGTTCTAGCAATGATTCTGATTCGTCAAAATCAGAGGAGCTATTTTCTGGCGATGAATCTGATTCTACAAAGTCAGAGGAGCCACAAGTTGAAACAAGAGTTGAAAAATCAGTGCCGCCAATGGATGACGCAAACTTTCCACCATTGCGGGCTGAGCATTTTAAACAAAAAGTAGGAAAAACTGAGATTTCAAATCAATTCTTTTCTGAAAAGAAAGAATTTGATATTGAAGAGGCCTTTAATCCCAAAGTGAAACATATTTTTGGAAAAATGATTGATGGGAAGGTCAAAGGGGTAAAGGAATTCTATGAGAAGAAGAAGAAAGGAAAGAAACCGAGTGTTGATGACTCGGAATCTCCCAAGGACCGTCAGGCTTGGGAGAATCTCTCTAACTGAAAAAACTTGACTTGCCGGAGCTCCCAGGTTGGTAAGCGTGGAGTAGGAATCGGCATCATTCTTGGTAAAATGTGTTTGTGAAGTTTTTACAGGTTGTTAGTGGTTATTCCTACAAGTGGTTAATCAAGGACATTAAGTTGTACTTGATGTAATCTTCATACAAGTGGTATTTTGAAAAACAAAGTGATGAAATAATCCCCTAACCTACAAATGGTTTGCGAAAATCAACAAAACTAATTTTCCGGAAAAACCATTTTGATTAAAACAAACTTAAGTGTTTTGAAATCATAAAGGGATAATAGTTTGTTGTAAGGGGAAGTTCTGATTGTTTAACCCAAGTGGATGGCGAATTGAAGCAATTAGATATCAGTTTGTCATTTTATTTGTACAGTTTGTTTTCAAATTTTCTTTACATGGTTTTGAATTTTAGGGGGAGTAAGAAATTTAAGAAAATCCAAAAACATTAGAAAATTTGAAAAAGCCAAAAACATGATAAAATCAAAGACGAGTTTTGTTGTGAAAAAGAGGAAATGATAGTAAATCAGTGGACTATTACAACACGCTAAAGATTTGAAAAGACAAATGTGATAAATGGTCTCACTGATGATATGTCAGTAGGTTTTTGCACACTTAGTAGATTGTGTTCGAGATATAAACCTAAATTTCAATACTTACTTATTTCGTGGGGAACATTTCTTGGATATATGGGTAACCCCCGAAATCTTGTTTGAAAGATCCCTCTTTCTGAGATACTAGGTCTTTATGCTTAGTGATATCTGGAGTATTATCCCGGGACTTCTGATTTTGCGGAAGCAATGGCCTAGTCCCCGTATAATACTTTTCGCTTGCTTGAAATAAAAGCATCACCCTCAGCATAAAAATGATGAAACATTGCAAAATGCTAATCATGTGCTGTTGAAGAAAAGATTCTCTAAAGGGAACACACCTAAAGTCGAAGCCATCATCTCTCTGATTTTGCGGAAGCAATAGCCTGAGCTCTCATGGCCCTCGCATTTAACCCTTTACAGATATCATCTAGGTATACTCACCTGTAAGACTGAATATTGGGATCTGGATACAGGAGTATATTCTGAGGTGGGACACGCGAATAAGTTTAAGTTCTTTAAAACACTAATCTCGTATCTTGAAACAATTGAACTTTGTGTGAAAATTTAAGTGGATCAGTATACTGACAATCTAAGTGAATCGTTTAGAACTCTAAATGTTGGAAGCTTAACGATGTTAGTGATTTGTCTTATAAACTGATATGATCCTCTTACGCAAATTCTCAAAAATATTGTCTGTGTATATTTCGTTACTGCTTTCTCTGGAAATCAAAAATCCAAAAAGAGTTTCAGTGTGTTTTAGTATAAAATTTTGAAAAATACAAAAAGATTTTCGACAACTGATGTTGAAGAGCTGAGTTTCAAAATTCCGAGTGCTAAACATGATGAACAGGTTTGGGAAAATTTGTTTCAGAAAGAAAGAGGTGTTATGTTTACAAGTGGTCATCAGAAGTTTAAATTCATACAGAAGTTTGAAGCTTTTTGTATGATACCTATAAGTGAAATATAAATTTGTCAAAATTGTTAAATTTGTGAAATTTATGTTTGATGTAGAGGATGTGCAGGAATCAAGATTGGAGAAAGCCGGGTTCTAGATCTTGTGGTTACGAAGAGCCAGGTGTTTGATCCAAGAGCTGTTGATTGTGAATTCCAGACTGCGATCCCAGTTTATCGAAAGGGGGAGTCTGAAGACAGTCAAGAGGAAGTGGTTAGAGCCAGTGTCTGATCCTGGAAATGTATCCACGCAAGATGATGATGCTGATAAACTTAAGGAATCAAGAGATCTGATCAAGAGAATTAGAAAGCTCAAGAGTCAGATTGCAATTCTGAGTTTTAAAAAGATAGAGAAAGAGAAAGAAAAAGATTGATTGAGGATGATTACAATGGAGAATCTTTGGAGAGATTGAGGAAGACTGATAAAGACTGAAGGTTTGACAACTGAAGACTCGACACTGAAGACTTCGTCAACATCCAAGGGGGAGTCTGTTGGTGCATATGTCTGTCGACTTCGTCTTGTATCGAATCTTGTGTTAGGATAGATAGATCAGGGCACGTAGAACGAGAAAATGTGAAAAGTGTATTTGAGAGGCATTTCGCACGAAATGAGTAGTTGGCATTTCGCATGAAATGAGTTGATCATTTCGTACGAAATAGTCATTCCGTGTGAAATTGATTTCGCATGGACAGTTTCGTGCGAAATAGTCATGCCTATAAATACGTGTCTTGTCATCTCATTTGTAACGATCTGATTCCGGCAACGAAGTGCTGCCGAAGTGTCTTCAGCCTGTAAACAGTTGTATTTTTGAATATAAGAGACAATTTAAAGTGATTCTTGTGCAAAATCAGCTGAAACAGCTTCGATACAACTGAATTCCGCCTTTCGTATTGAAAAGAACTCTTCTGAACGACACGTTTGGTCGTGCAAACGATCCTACAGGTATACTTTGAGTTACATCTTTGATGTACATTATATAATTCCAAAGTATATAATTATTAGTTAAAATAATTATATTTTAACTTAAATTATGTTTATCCATTTATTTGGAATATTGTTAAAAGAGTTAATTACATAGTTAGTCCCTGTGGTTTGCACAAAATAACATACTTAGGTACTAATAGTTTAAAATCACCTTCTAGGGTATTAACTTTTCATTTTGAAACGTTTGGAGGTATTAACTTCTAGGGTATTAACATAGTTAGTCCCAGTGGTTTGCACAAAATAACATACTTATGTACTAATAGAATGTGATTTTAAACCTAAAAATAACGTCAATACCTCCGAATGTTACAAAATCAAAAGTTAATACCCTAGAATGTGATTTTAAACTATTAGTACCTAAGTATGTTACTTTGTGCAAACCACAGGGACTAACTATGTATTAACTCTTGTTAAAATAATATATTTTAACTTGGTTTTTCATGTATTCCTCATATAGATATCTTCCCAAGTGTGAGTATACTTGTATTTGTGTATTTTCATACTTGTGTATTTTGATACTTGTGTATTTTGCGAAGTATTGGTGGTGTATTCCGGTGTGTATTTATACGTATGAGGATACGTATTTTCTTGTATTTATTAAGTATTTTATACTTAATTTGTATTTAATTTTCCGGAATATTATTTTTAGACAACTAAAAATCACCAAACTTATATTCTCAAAATATATATATTTTAAGAGAATTTTTATAGAAAAATATCTATAAATCTTACTTGGCAAAAATAAGTATACTTCCGGATAAATCTCAAAAATATTATATTTTTAAGATTAAGCTTAGAATATATATATATATATATATATATATATATATATATATATATATATATATATATATATATATATATATATATATATTCCTAGTTTTTACCCAAAATAACATATCTTCAAATTGTTTATGAAAATATAAATTTTTCTTCACTCAAAAATAATATATCTTCAAATTGTTTAAGAAAATATATATTTTTCTCCACTCAAAAATAATATATTTTCTATTTGACCAAATACGATATATTTTGTAATAGTTATTAAAATCCATATTTTTCCGTCTCTTTGGTTTTCAAAATACCGTTTAACACATTTGTCGAAATATGAATCTATTTCCGGAATATACATACTTATAGTGCATATGTCCGTTTGTCCAATATTCGGGTATAAATTATGTATTTATTTTCTTGGAATTTTGGTAATATTTTATATTACAATTTTGGTATATTGGTGTAACGCCCTGCGTTTTCATATTTTCTATATTTGGAAACCCTTGCTTAAAATCCTATTTTTTTGGAAACTTTGTACTCTCGTATGCCGTCTTTCATTTCTATCGATATATGATTATCCAAGACTCTTGGCTCGTTAATTACACCATGAAACTCGATACTCGTTAAACTAGTTAAAACTCTTAAAATAATGAGACTCGAAAGCTTCGTGAAATGAATAATTGTTTAAAGATTTTTATTCGTTATAAATATGGTCGTTATACAAATTATTTAAATTAATTAAATTAATTAAATTAATTAATTTTGTTAATTGAAAAGTTTATTTTTATAATAATAATCTAGTTAGCCTCGTTAGATATTAAAGTTAGTAAACTAACTTAGTTAGTTAAATTATAAAGCTTGTTATTTAAAAATAATAATAATAATAATAACATAACATGAGTTTTTGAATTAAAGTCAAGGGGTGTTTGAGTAATTAACTAAAGCTTTAAACTACAGGGACTGTTTATGTTTATTCCTGAAAGTTTTATATGTTGAAAAAAAAGAACAAAAAAAGATTGCTGCCACAAGGATCGAACACGGGTCGCCTACATCACACACACGCACACTACCCGCTTTGCTGCAGTCTTGACATTGAATAACCTCGTTCCACTTTTTATTTAAAAGCTGGTTACATTTAAATAAAAAAAAAAAAACAAAACTGCAGACCGCGGGGATCGAACCCGGGTCTACAGCTTCTCCACACGCGCGCCAAACCAGCTGAGCTGGGTCTTCACATTGTTCATAACTCAACCCGCTAATCCCTTAAACACTCGCCCGTTAACCAGACCAGCGTGCAGAACCCTTTAACAGCTCGAATTTGAGCGCGATTTTGAGTTGTTTTGGAGCTTTAAACTTACTTTTAACATTAAATACACAACCACCAACTAACCTAAACCTTCCCTATAAATACCACACATAATCCAAGCTTCTTACACTTTTCTAAACACTCCAAACTCTCCTAAATTCATCCTTAATCAGCTGTAAATATCAAGTTCGAGCAGAATCATACCAAGTTACAAAAGTATGCATAACTTTCTCATTTCTTCTCCGATTCACTCAATTCTTTTTCCTACTTCTTTGGTTTGACCTTAGCTACGTTTCCATTGGTTTTCCATGGAGAACCATGCCCTGGAACGTCACCAAAAAGGCTCCAAAGTTGACTGATTTTCTGTTTTCATCTAAAACTTTGCTAAACATTGTAAACTTGAGTTAATCTCATCTCAAACCTATGTCTTAATGCTCATAATCAATCGAATGGTTAGTTGGGCTTAAAAAAAGGCTAAGAAATGTTAAATCAGAGGTTAAAACCTCACAAACTTTCTGTTTTAGTTAGGGTTTTACCCACAAGAAGTGTTCAAGCTTGAAGCTTGATGAATGTGTGATTGTTAGACTAGCTTGGGCTATCTTTCACAAAAATCCACTCACTTCTTGATGTTTTCTCATAGATTAGTTGTTGTATTTTATTATTCTTGTAAGTTCATGACCCTCCTTGTTGTTCATAACAACAAGTGTAGTGGTGAACAATAGAGGTACCTAAATGGAAGCTTTGTTCTTCCTACCTCATGTATGAATTCCATGATACTTAGAGGTGCCTAAATGAAGACTTTAATCTTCTACCTCATGCTTGACATATATGATATACGTAATAATTATGTAATATTCAAGCAAACCGAACTCTTGATGATGAACAAGTGGACATTGTCAAGTTAGTAAGTATATCATCTAAACATCATATGTGATGGATGATTATTTTCATATGTCAAAATTCATGTCCATAAACTTCAAACCCGTAAACCCTAAAGTAACCATCCCTTAGAATTCCGAATCGAACATATTCAAACTTCTAGTCTCAACAACTTTGTCACAATGGATAATCGGAAAGCATATGCAATTTTGTGAGTATACTCGAACCCATTTTACTTTTAAACACTTTTAGGTGCAACATGTATTCTATGTAAAAACATGAAAACACTTGAAACAATTTGAATCACACTCTATCCATATTGAAACATGTTAATCTCCCGCTAGACTATTGGGAGTGAAACTTTGAACAATTTGATGCTTGTTAATCTCGTATGCTACGTAAACTATTTGTGTTGATATATGCTCATTAACTTTGCTAGCCCACCTTAACAGTTTTAGCGCTATAGGAGTAATGCACCGCCCATGAGACTTGGGGTATTGTTAAGTTAAACATGTTACCTCCCGTGATACTTTGGGATAGGCTATTTTAACGCATTGGATTCTTGGGTTTAAACATAGTGTTACACAATCTCAGCGTACTAGTAACTTGCATATTGTTGTTCATGTTGGATACGAGCACATTAAACAATTTTATTCTATGTTATATTATGTATCAAACTTGTATACTCGCCTTTGCTTTTGCATTGAACTCTATTTTAATACATGTTGTAGGTTCGATAGACAAGATGATGCTAGGTGAAGAAACAAGATTTAGGTGGACTTGGAAACACATTTAGATAAATCTATTTATTTGTTGTATATTCAAAACGGATGTTGTTTATGTTGATTCTTTGTATTATACTTTAGCAATTTATGAAATTTAATTTAATTTATATTGTCGCATAGTGTTATGATGTTTTGAGCAATTTGTTAGTCTCATCCCGATGTTTCCGCCATCGGTTGGGGTGTGACAATTGGTGAGTTATATTATTTTCAAGTTCCTAAAATAATATAACTAATACAATCAATATACAAATTGCATACAATTTGTGACATCTAAATATATATTTTCCTAAATATATACTTAGTTGTTTTTATTATCAAAAATCAACCTCCAATATTTGTAATTTTTGTAATAAAAATTAGGGCAAACTTTTATATGAAAACCATGATCAAAATTTACTTGTAAACACTTGTTTAAAAATATTTTTCTAAGTGTTTAATTTCTACAAAAATTTTGCCATAGTTTCCCCTTTAAAATAGAGGTTTCCATGCTCATAAGCATATCATTTTTTTTAAAAACTCATCACCAATCATCAACAATTTACACACAACTTACCATGAGCCAAAATATGCATTTTAACAATATGTCATAAACTTGAAGTTTAACAAAAATGCGTATGATGTGTGCAAAATGCAACATATAAATTACATCAAATATGGCATAAAACTAACCATTTTTTAGTACTAATGTTGGAAAAAGTGTCTTTTGTCTTCCTTTTGCATTTTCAGGATTAAATGAGCTTAAATGAACAAAAGAAGCAAAAAGCCAGCTAAATCTAACAAGAATACAAGAAAAGAAATAAACGTCGCATGCCCGACCCCTCGACAGCATCCTCCCAAGAAAAAAACAAGAGAACAGAAGGTTGAACACGCCCCGTGCTCAATGAGCACGGGGGCGTGCCCAAGTGTCTGTAGAAAAGACAAAGTTGTAGAAGCTTCTATCACCCACCACGGGGGCGTGCCCAGCGGACACGGGGCCGTGGTCAACTCTAAGATTCGCAGAATCTAGGAAAATCTTGATAGTACAGATACGATTCTGCACACGGGGTCGTGCCCAGCGGATACGGGGACGTGCTCAACTAATGCAGACAAACTGCATTTAATGAAGAAAGAGAAGATGGGTGGACACGTGGCGGTGCTCAATGGACACGGGGCCGTGTCCGGGCTTCTGTGCAGGCTATAAATAGGGGTGCTTGGCTCACTTGCAAATCATCCCTTGGCAAACCACCTCTCTCACACTTCACCCACCCACCACCACCATCACAACCCACATCCACCACCATCATCCATCATCCATCATAGAGTGTGTGTAGTAGTCTCGGGATCCAAGATTGATAGTAAGAGTTCTTGACAATCAAAGGCCATGTTTGCCTAAGTCTCTTACATCACTTGGTAAAGACAAGCATTTAGTGTAATGCTTTTTATTTTTAATCTTTTCGCACTTTTTATTTGGTTATGTATTAATGACTTTAATAACTAGTTTCTTATGTTGAAGGTGAGTCTTCCTTATCATTTGTCCGTGGTGTCTTGGCGTTATTTTACTGTCTATCTAAAATAAAATCTTTACACCATTCATATCTCCACGGTCTATATGGGGATATGTTGGCTACCTGGTCGGGGGTTAAGGGAATGGTTTGGTAAGAGTCTTGCCTTGTTCAGTGTATAGATCCCGCAAGGACCTGGGTCAAGCTTAGTAGGACCTCCTTCAATACCCACTGGTATTGGATAGCGGGGGTTCGAATTTCTTGATCCCCTCTTATGTAAACTACTATTAAAACATTAACCCGGCTACTTAGGATTGTATCCCTGCTGACTCAAACTACTTAGCCGATGGTAACGTCACCTTCAAAAGAGGGGCCTACCACATTACGCATTAATAACTTAATTAATTATCTTTCAATAATCCAACCCTTTAGGATTGTATCCTTGCTGACTCAAACTACTGGGTTGAGGGTAACGTCACCTTCAAAAGAGGGGCCTACTACTATAACTAAGATAATCTCTTAAAAAGTGCAAAAGTGCGGAAATAATCAAAGGTTACACTAAAGGCGAGTCGGATCCAAGTGATTCATCTTGTCTATCTGTTTTTTCTTTTTATTTTTATTTTCAGCATTTTTTAGTTTTTATTTTCTAGTTTAAAACCTTTTTCTAAACTTTTGATTTGATTAGACGTTGAGGATAAACCGGTATTAAAAGCTCTTGTGTCGTTGGACGACCTCGGTATCTTACCAACACTATACTACGCTCACAATGGGTGCACTTGCCCATATGTGTGTTTGGTGTTAGTAAAATGTCGTGTTTTATAAATTTAAAACTTGACTAAAATGGTTAAAAAGGGCTAAAAATATATATAAAAAATATATCACACCACAGACGCATCAAGTTTTTTGCGCCGTTGCCGGGGAGACAAGGATTTTAAGAAAGTTAGGAATCAACTGCCTAATCGTTTTTTCTTATTTTTCTGTTTTTTTTTAGGATTTTTCTTAATTTTTTAGCTTCTACAGAGCTCAGCACGGGCCGTGCCTGGTCGGACACGGGCCGTGCCCAGCATCGTTACTGGCAGTTTTTATTTTCCGAGTTACATAGAGTTGAGCACGGGGCCGTGTCGGTGCAACACGGGGTCGTGCCAAGCTCCCCAGTAATAGGGATCCAGAACACAATTAATGTATCTTCGACCACGGGCCGTGTTCATCTGAGCACGGGGCCGTGGTGAAACTTCTGACCAACCTTCTTTTGTGTTTTTATCGCAGGACTTGGAACCCAGGCACCGCACCTGATCTTTCTACGTAGTGTATGAGCTCCAGTTCCAGTAGAGATATAAAAGAACCTCTAGACGAACCCGAACGCTTTCTAAGAAAAAGACTTAAAGCTAAAAACCAAGAGAAAGTTTCAGGGGACCCACTTCCAATGACGGACCAACGTACCCCATGGATTACCTACGTCCCACCGTAGGTAATCTCGGCGCCGCTATCAATGCACCGAATGTCGAAGCCAACAACTTCGAACTTCGGCCACATTTATACAAATGCTTCAAAACTCCGCAACCTTCCATGGGCTTGCGGACGAGGATCCCCATCTACATATTACTAACTTCTTAGAAATATGTGATACCTTTCGGATCAATGGAGCATCAAATGACGCCATCCGCCTTCGAATGTTTCCATTTTCACTAAAAGACCGAGCTAAGGCTTGGCTTAACACCCTCCCAGTTGGTTCGGTAAACACCTGGGATGAACTAGCCCAAAAGTTTTTGTATAAGTATTTCCCTCCTGCTAAAACGGCTAAATTAATGACTGAAATTAATACATACTCATAAGAGGACGGGTAATCCTTATATGAAACTTGGGAAAGGTTCAAGGAGCTACTAAGAAAATACCCTCATCATGGTCTTGCGGTGTGGCAACAAGTATCCACTTTCTACAATGGGTTGTTGGCACACACAAGACAAACACTCGACTCTAGCTCCGTGAGGTATGTGAACCTGTATATAAATGGAATTTTAAAGAGGCATGTTATGCCCAAATAGGTAATTTATTTTATGTAATGTTCTAAATAAATCATGACGAATAGAATTGTAAATAACATAAAAATAAAACCTAATAAAAACCTTGGATTCCCGACACTCTATGACAAGCCCAAAAACCTTCTCTTCTACCCATTCCATTTGGGAGTGTAAAGCCACATTATAAAGAGTTTTGCTTGAGGACAAGCAAAGATTCAAGTGTGGGGGTATTTGATGTGTGCAAAATGCAACATATAAATTACATCAAATGTGGCATAAAACTAACCCTTTTTAGTACTAATGTTGGAAAAAGTGTGATTTTGTCTTCCTTTTGTATTTTCAGGATTAAATGAGCTCAAATGAACAAAAGAAGCAAAAAGCCAGCTAAATCTAACAAGAATACAAGAAAATAAATAAACGTGGCATGCCCGTCCCCTCGACAGCATCCTCCCAAGCAAAAACAAGAGAACAGAAGGCTGAACACACCCCGTGCTCAATGAGCACGGGGGCGTGCCCAAGTGTCTGCAGAAAAGACAAAGTTGTAGAAGCTTCTATCACCCACCACGGGGTCGTGCCCAGTGGACACGGGGTCGTGGTCAACTCTAAGATTCGCATAATATAGGAAAATCTTGATAGTACAGATATGCTTCTGCACACGGGGTCGTGCCCAGCGGACACGGGGTCGTGCCCAGCGGACACGGGGGCGTGCTCAACTAATGCAGACAAACTACATTTAATGAAGAAAGAGAAGATGGGTGGACACGGGGCCGTGCTCAATGGACACGGGGCCGTGTCCGGGATCCTGTGCAGGCTATAAATAGGGGTGCTTGGCTCACTTGCAAATCATCCCTTGGCAAACCACCTCTCTCACACTTCACCCACCCACCACCACCATCACAACCCACATCCACCACCATCATCCATCATCCATCATAGAGTGTGTGTAGTAGTCTCAGGATCCAAGATTGATAGTAAGAGTTCTTGACAATCAAAGGCCATGTTTGCCTAAGTCTCTTACATCACTTGGTGAAGACAAGCATTTAGTGTAATACTTTTCATTTTTAATCTTTTCACACTTTTTATTTGGTTATGTATTAATGACTTTAATAACTAGTTTCATATGTTAAAGGTGAGTCTTCCTTATCATTTGTCCGTGGTGTCTTGGCGTTACTTTACTGTCTATCTAAAATAAAATATTTACACCATTCATATCTCCACGGTCTATATGGAGATATGTTGGCTACCTGGTCGGGGGTTAAGGGAATGGTTTGGTAAGAGTCTTGCCTTGTTCAGTGTATAGATCCTGCAAGGACCTGGGTCAAGCTTAGTAGGACCTCCTTCAATACCCACTGGTATTGGATGGTGGGGGTTCGAATTTCTTGATCCCCTCTTATGTAAACTACTATTAAAACATTAACCCGGCTACTTAGGATTGTATCCTTGCTGACTCAAACTACTTAGCCGAGGGTAACGTCACCTTCAAAAGAGGGGCCTACCACATTACGCATTAATAACTTAATTAATTATCTTTCAATAATCCAACCCTTTAGGATTGTATCCTTGCTGACTCAAACTACTGGGTTGAGGGTAACGTCACCTTCAAAAGAGGGGCCTACTGCTATAACTAAGATAATCTCTTAAAAAGTGCAAAAGTGCAGAAATAATCAAAGGTTACACTAAAGGCGAGTCGGATCCAAGTGATTCATCTTGTCTATCTGTTTTTTTTTTTTTTTTGTTTTTTTTTTCAGCATTTTTTAGTTTTTATTTTCTAGTTTAAAACCTTTTTCTAAACTTTTGATTTGATTAGACGTTGAGGATAAACCGGTACTAAAAGCTCTTTTGTCCTTGGACGACCTCGGTATCTTACCAACACTATACTACGCTCACGATGGGTGCACTTGCCCATATGTGTGTTTGGTGTTAGTAAAATGTCGTGTTTTATAAATTTAAAACTTGACTAAAGTGGTTAAAAAAGGGTTAAAAATATATATAAAAAATATATCACACCACAGGCGCATCAAGTTTTTGGCGCCGTTGCCGGGGACACAAGGATTTTAAGAAAGTTAGGAATCAACGGCCTAATCGTTTTTTTTCTTATTTTTCTGTTTTTTTAGGATTTTTCTTAATTTTTCAGCTTCTGCAGAGCTCAGCACGGGCCGTGCCTGGTCGGACACGGGCCGTGCCCAGCATCGTTACTGGCAGTTTTGTTAGTGCATTTATGTCTATCGCCTTGGTCAATCCGAGCCGTAGCGAGAAACTGAAGATAATAAGCTTTATATTGTAATATCTAGTCAAAAGGCTAGGTGGCAATATTGTAATTAATGAGAAATCTCATTAAAAGCCTTGGCCTATAAATAGGGATGTTATGTCATAGTTTAAGGACTTTTGCTCATTTGGAGATTTAGAGAGCTAGAGATCTAGAGAGAGATTCTAGAGAGAGAAAATGATTCAAGGTGCTTGTATATGTCAGATTTCTAATCGAATCACCATTATATTATGTCTTGTGTGTTAGGTCACGTTCGTGTATGGATTCCGCACGTCACACGTTCGGTTCGCAATCGTTTCGGAGTCAAAACCGGTCCTAACAAGTGGTATCAGAGCAGGAGCTCGATTGCACGGATCTATCGCACGATTACGCACAGAAAATCATCAGAATCAGATCCAAATTGCATCAGATTTCATCTAATTCTTCATCTTTTTCATATTTTTCATGTTTTTAACTGACAATCGTCAAATTGAACAGGTTTTTACAGTCCAAATTACATGATTTTTTGATATGTTGTGCGAAAACACCTGATCTATAACCCTACAAAGTTTCAAATCCTAATTCTAAGCCGTTTGGGAGAAATCTAAGTTTTTCGGTCCGATTTCGCGCGTCAACAGCTTCATTTCGCACCAAATAGCACCATTTCGCTTGAAAACGACCCATTTCATTTGAAAACACACCATTTCGCACGCAATGCTCCATTTCGTATGAAAGTTGACTATTTCGTTTGAAAAACTCATCATTTCGTACGAAATGATTTCCATTTCGTTTGAAGGTGCTTATTTCGTTTGAAAGTTCGTCATATCGCGTGAAAGTAAATTTCATTTCGCACGGAATACACAAAAGTTATTCCATTTCGTTTGAAGACTTCATTTCGTGTGAAAAAGTCCATTTCGCGTGAGTCATATCGTTTGAAAGAGTCTGTTTGTTAGTTCAGTTCACGAGATACAATAGACTGCACTGATCCATTAAGTGTTAAGAAGTAATCGGCCCAATCAATATTAAAGATCAAAGTCATCGGTCCAATAAAAAGTATTGCATTATCAAAGTTGTCGGCATCATTAATAAATTGTCCATATCATCGGCTCATATCGGTCCAATCACTAAGTAAATTCAAACGGTGTTGTCAGATATTTAATATGTGCCTATTTCCGTCAACTATGCGTGCCCACGTACAAGAGTTGTGCTTATCTTTAGTATTAATTAGTTAGTTAATTATGAAGTCCAAATAGTTAGTGGAGTTAGTTATTTATGAAGCCCAAATAGTTAGTGGAGTTAGTGGTAGTATTGGTTATTTATTTTTGAGGCTATATAAAGCCATTTATGTTTCTAAGTTAGGATTATGAATGAAAAATATTAGTCTTGAATTCTCTTACTAAATTGCTTTCTGGTTTCCTTTCTATTTTCTTTGGCCAACGAAACCGTTGGAACCACATCAGTGGTATAAGAGCCGTCGTGATCCCCCCGACCATGGTTGCTCACACTCTATCCGAAACCGAGTTCTACCAATGGATGAACGAATCCCTTGCGAAGCTCGAGTCTCAGTTGCAAACCCTTCTCAACGAGTTCCGATCGATTCGAACCTCATGGGAAGCCCCCCAAACCCATATCTCATCGCCACCTAAACCGGCAACACTATTAGTCACACTGCAACATAACCCCGACCCACCGTCTCAGTTTCAAACCATGTTAAGCCCACTGCCACCACCAAACGTTGTTGCATCAACACCACCGACAAAAAAAACCTCAACCACTTCATTAGAACCGTCACTAAAACGGTTGGCGTCACTTCTACGAATTGCAACAGCAACAAAGCGAACCGGTAATGACATAATCTCTCATATGCTCCACAAGTTCCACAAATTCTCTCTGTCATTTAATTATCTCAATCATCCATGTTGGTTCAAACCAATTAGCCTAAATTTTGGAAGGCCACAATTATATCCAAAGGCAACTGTCAATATATTTGGGTCTTATGGAAGTGGGGCATCGAATGAGTCTCAAGATTCAAGATATGGTTTTGATGGAGTTCATGCACCAATCGAAGAGGCGATTGGGAAACGAGAGTCGCGGCCACCATGGCTTGCTACGACTTCTCTGAATGCCATTGTGCGAGTCGAGTGGCGTCCACCATGAGTCAAATTTAATCCAAATGTCGTCCTTGAGGACAAGGACGTTTCAAGCGGACGGGATTGATATGTGCCTATTTCCGTCAACTATGCGTGCCCACGTATAAGAGTTGTGCTTATCTTTAGTATTAATTAGTTAATTATGAAGTCCAAATAGTTAGTGGAGTTAGTTATTTATGAAGCCCAAATAGTTAGTGGAGTTAGTGGTAGTATTGGTTATTTATTTTTGAGGCTATATAAAGCCATTTATGTTTCTAAGTTAGGATTATGAATGAAAAATATTAGTCTTGAATTCTCTTACTAAATTGCTTTATGGTTTCCTTTCTATTTTCTTTGGCCAACGAAACCGTTGGAACCACATCAGTGGTATCAGAGCCGTCGTGATCCCCCCGACCATGGTTGCTCACACTCTATCCGAAACCGAGTTCTACCAATGGATGAACGAATCCCTTGCGAAGCTCGAGTCTCAGTTGCTGTGACACCTGTGCCACTTCAACCATCAAAAAAATGCCAAACCAATGAAATATTGTATTTCATACTTGGGATTTGTAAAAATATGTGTATCGTTTACACATATCAACTCTTGTTCGATTTCAAACTCTATATCGCTTTCTGGAAGGTTATACGCGCACTGATGCGTAAATATAACCAGTTTAATGCAACGAACACTCCGGAATAGTGACATATACTTAACATACCTTAAATAACCTTTATATAACTTAGAAATAAGTTATGAAGGCTTTGGTATTGCAAAATCAAGATTTAATCGCTTACAGGGACTAAAGTTGACAAACTGCGAAAGTATGCCAATTTGAACTGTAACAAACATTCCGGAACATGACCATAAGTTAAACACACCCTAAATATCCTTTACATAGCTTAGAAATAGGCTTTAAGGGGTTCGGTGTGCTAAAATAAACTTTTGGGCCATTCAGGGACTAAAAGTGTCAAAAAGTGCACAAGTTTGCATTTTCGCGCATAACTTACGTTCTGAATACATCTGGACATCCAAAAATTTATGTAAACACTAAAATATTTTATTTTAGTGTTTGGCATAAGAAAAATCCATTAGTTGCGTCATTTGGATCGTTTTACGCGCTTGTGCGCATTCCGTCGTAATTAAGCGAACATCGCGTTCGTACGACCAAAGGAACCGACATCCGAGATATTTTTGAGCATGTTTTAAGTTCCCTATGCTTTAACTTCATTTTAGAGCTTTGAAATGGGGTTAACGGGCCTTAAACGTGTCAAAAATGACCTTATTGCATAACAGGGACCAAAAGTGTAAATCTGCCCAAAGTTCATGCCTACGATGCGCAGCCATTTTTGCCCTACGATGCATATGGGTTCTGCAGATTAGATTAGATTAAACAGTCAGCAGATTTCAGCTGATTAAACCTCATCCACACATTCTAAACTTGCCCTTCAGCTCATAATAGGCCATTTTCAGTTACCATAACATTTTGACAAATGTACGCACTAGATTAAATCACGTTATTCAAGAAACGATCTTAACGGTTACCCGAAATCTATAAATACCCATCACATTTGCACACATTTCTCACAAGAATCTGATCATTTGTGCTCTAAGTTGAAACCTTTGTTTCATACCTGAGCTATTTTGATCTAGATTAGCATTTGGGGACCCTTCGTAAGTATTCTTTCGTTCTTTTATTGCTTTTCGAGTCCGAAAGTCAAACTTTGTTTGACTTTCTGCATTGACCAATTTATGGTCGATGTGAAGTTTGTTTGAACTTCATAAGGTGAGCGTGATCACGATGGTTATAGTCCCTAGTGACTATACCTACTGATTACCACGTTATCTAGGCTCAGTGACGAGCCGTAGTTTCGGTCAGAATACGTATTCTTGCGTATTTTGTAACCAAACTACTTATGGGTATCAAAACCGTTTATTTTGATACCAAACCTGTTTTCTAAACTTAGTTAAGCATGTTTTAACATGCTTAGCTCGTCACTTTTAGTTTAGTGCTTATATAGGGTCGTAAGGTAAGCGATCTAAACAATCGCTTATACTTTCGAACCCGACCCATTTGGTCGATCTTTAGGATCCGACCAAACACGTTAGGTGACCATAGTATATAGGGAATAACCTTCCGAGGTTATACCTTATGGTCACGACGTTTAGTTAGTTGTATGATAGGTAGTTTATATGCCTTAGGTAAATTACCAAAATACCCCTTTGATGCCAAAATTCATTTTAAACATATGTAACATAATTTTTGACATCTAAACTGATTTGACAACCATATTAGACATGTTAAGGCATATATTACTTGTCATAGGACTAGTTAGGCGGTCCGAACGCGTTTCACGCGAACGACGCGTTAAAGTAGCATAAGCTACCTAAACGGGTCGTAATGGGTCACAAGCACTTAGGTTAGGTTTCATTTAGTATGTTGGCTTTATTAAACCATACTACATGAGTTCCCATACTCATTTGGTTTACGAGCCTCATTCTATCCGATCTTCCGATTTAGGTCCGGTTTATTAATGTAGTTACCTATATTAGGTGCCGTTTGATATTCCGTGATCTCTAGCATTGCTTGGTGGTTATCTTAGGACTTCTGAACAATCTCATGTGAGTACATAGACCCCTCTTTTACTGTTTTCCAAACGTTTTGGGGTGGAACACATGTGCCTACTTGTTACTTTCGTGCTTTCATGTTTTCACATCATATACTTGCTATTTTCATTAGTACATTTATAGTACATGATTTCAATACATTTTATGCTATGTATGTCCATTTAGTGCATACTTAGTACATTACTTTACAATACATTTTATGCTATGTATTTAGTGCATACTTAGTACATTACTTTACAATACATTTTATGCTATGTATGTCCATTTAGTGCATACTTAGTACATTGTTTTACACTACAATTCGTTGCATATGCTCATCCAGCATATGAACACATTATATTACATTTTGAACCGTTGTAACCTTTTGACTATGTGAACCGTTGTAATCATCTGACTATGTGAACCGTTTGTATCTGTGAACCGTTTGTATCTGTGAACCGTTTGTATCTATGAACCGTTTGTATCTGTGAACCGTGTGAACTGTATTTGACCATACATAAACATTTCTACAATTGTTAAACATTACTTCGGTGGTTTGGTTTGATTAAGTGATTAAGTAACGATGCGTGTGTAATATGATACAAGCATGGTGGATACGCCGCTGGTACTTCCTATATATAAGTGTTTGTATGGTATTACATATCGTAGCGTTATTTGAATCACTTCAGCTTGAGATATATAACATTTATTACAAATATCATACTTTTCACAATACATTGTTTTACAAGCAACTTATCTTATACAAACTCATTTTACAATGGTTATTCATTTAACCATACATTATTTTCTTATTTATACATATCATCTGATCTTATCGTTTTTCAAATGATTTACAAGACAAAGCAAATTACAAGGTTCATGACTAAACATTTTCTCAAACATAAGTCATGAAACCTATTTTCACAAAACCTATGTATCTCACAGGCATTTTTATGCTGACGTACCTATTTTCACATGTGTTTTCAGGAGCTGTTGCATAAGATGATCAAGATACACATAGGCAGACTTGGGCTTTAGTGACAATAAAAGATGCAGGACTAGTTAATTATGTTGTATTTCTTTGTTTGTTAAGACATTGTAACACTTTTAATCAATAAAACGAAACTTTAATTTCCATGGTTGTGAAAAATTAATTCTGTTACAACACTCCCCGATGTTTCCGCCACGTTTTGTATGTTCTACGTGGTCGGGGTGTGACAGAAAAGATGGTATCAGAGCCAATGGTTATAGGGAATTAGGTTATTAGTAATGCTTTGACCTAGTCTATAACCTTCTTAGGACCCTAACGCGAGTTTACTTGCGTTTAGTCATAAAACAATACCGTCACCTATCCTTAGGCGACGACCACAACAAGAACATAAATTTCAAAACCGCTTTGAAAACTAATCATCTGTTCTAGGATGATTGATTACTAGGTTTTGAACCCTCTATTGTAAGGTTTTGAACCCCTTTGAGTTTTCAAAATCTCGTCAAGGTTTTGGGTTTTAAATAATGTGAACACGTGCAAACTGGAAGGGTGAATGCCTGTATTCTGGGTTTTCTGTCTAGGCAAGCACTTCGTATACATCTCATCAGACGCGAGACCAGTTGTGCTTACCTGGGAATTCTTAGGATGAGTGTTCACTTATAGGCGAGCATGTCTTCGCGATACATTATTTTTGACCCATTTACTTTGATTAGTCACTGTGTGTCGTTTGTTTACCTTGTGGTAACAAACAAATGACCACTATCCTTGCTTTCATCAGATTCGTTTCATCTCATTCTTTTCGTCTAATTCTCTCACTCGTTTCCTTTCATGTTTCCTCTTTTAGAATGCCTCCTCGACGCGAAAGCCAGATAGCGACTGCCGAATTGGCAGAAATCATTACGCAGCAAATGGCTGCTCAATTCCCAAACCTCTTTGCTCAATGGAATCAAGCCAACAACAACAACAATGGTCCATGCAATTTCAAGAGTTTTAACTCGGCGAAACCACTCAAGTTTAGTGGTTCTGAGGGAGCGACTGGGCTTCTTCAATGGTTCGAGAGCATTGAGAATACTTTCCGCCATGTGCAGTGTCCTGACAATCGTAAGGTCGAGTTTGCTTCGAGTGTGTTCCAGAAGAGGGCTCTTACATGGTGGAACGGGGTTATGAGAGATCGTGGTGCAGAAGTTGCTTTAGCACAGACATGGGCTGAACTTAGAGCCCTTATGATGAAGGAATTCTGTCCTCGTCACGAGATCAGGGCCTTGGAAAGGGAATTCGACAATCTGGAGCAAGACAGCGGTGAGCATCGAGCCTACACGGACCGTTATGAGGAGTTAAGTCTGTTATGCCCAAATATGGTCACGCCTTTGGATAAGGCAATCGAAAAGTACATTGATGGCCTCCCTGACTCAATACAAGACATTGTGACTGGAAGCAACCCTACTACAGTTAGACAGGCCATTGAGCTATCTGCAACCTTGACTGAATCAAAGATCAGGAAAGGTAAACTTTTCCGAAAAGGTGACAAGAAACCGGTCGAGGAATCGAACCCAATCGGGGAATCAAAGACCATGGATGAGCAGACTGGATCCCCTAAAAAGTCAAAGAAGCGGAAGGCTTCTCAGAACTTCGCCATGGTTACCTACAATGATCAAGCCGTCCCTAACCAACCAGCTCAACCCCCTGCTAGGAAGCCATACAATGGAACTGCACCCTTGTGCAACCAATGTAGCCTCCATCATCATGCCAATGTAAAGTGCCGCAAATGCCAAACTTGTGGACTTATAGGCCATACAGCAAGAGTCTGCCCAGCTGCATCTGCACCAAACCAAGCTGGCAACAATCCTGCTCAAGGTCGTTTTCTACCAGGTTCTTGCTTCAACTGTGGCGAGATGGGTCATTTCCGAAGAAATTGCCCAAAACTTGCTAATGCAAATCCAGCACAGGGATGAGCATCTGACCGAATAGAAGACAACGATGTTTAGAAATAATCAATCCTTATGTATTATTTTCTTTAGTTGTCAAGGTCCAAGAAACAGTTGTTATCATTGTTTATAAATAAATATTTTATTTACATTTCAATGTATTTATGTGGTTGTATGCATAAACAACATATCCCCTACAATACCGACAATCAAGGAATCGTATTCCTTGAAAAGCAAACTACCCCCAAAATTTTTCCATTTTACAATCTCTTGCAAAGAAACGAAGTACAAGGTGCAAGTTATAATTCTGTACGAATACCCCAAGTACCACTATAAATTCTTAATAGGGTACCCAAGGGTATTTCCGTATGTCCTAAATTATTGTGTACCTGAATTCGAAATATTGCGTTTTCCTGAAAATGAAAATCGAATTTTTGGGAGATCTTCCTATCTCTTCAGATAGATCCCAGAGGACGTTGAAGTCCATCGACTGGTTTCCATATCCGTTCTCAATCGATAACAAATTAATAACAAATTAATAACCAAGTTAAACAACTATGTGATTATGTGCTTATGAACATTACAAGACAAACTGTGCGGACTATGCAAGGAATTACGTAATTATGGATGCATACATAATTATGGAATTTAGTGCACAGAAACCACAGCAAGCTTTGTCATGTGCCTGGAAGGTAACTCTATTCAATTCCGTTTCTGAGGAAACAACCGTAGAAAATGACTCCGTTTGTTCATTTTCGTTTCTGAAGATTGTCCGCTGAGGAAATGAATATCCGTTTGTTTCTCATTTTCATTTCCGTTTCTGAGGAAACAACCGTTGAAAATGACTCCGTTTGTTCATTTTCGTTTCTGAAGATTTGTCCGTTGAGGAAATGAATATCCGTTTGCTTCTCCTTTTCATTTCCATTTCTGATGAGGCACCCGTTGAAAATGACACCGTTTGTTCATTTTCGTTTCTGAAGATTTGTCCGTTGAGGAAATGAATATCCGTTTGACTATCCTTTTCATTTCCATTTCTGATGAGGCACCCGTTGAAAATGACTCCGTTTGTTCATTTTCGTTTCTGAAGATTTGTCCATTGAGGAAATGAATATCCGTTTGACTATCCTTTCTTATTTCCATTTCTGATGAAGCAACCGTTGAAAATGACTCCGTTTGTTCATTTTCGTTTCTGAAGATTTGTCCGTTGAGGAAATGAATATCCGTTTGCTTCTCCTTTTCATTTCCATTTCTGATGAGGCACCCGTTGAAAATGACACCGTTTGTTCATTTTCGTTTCTGAAGATTTGTCCGTTGAGGAAATGAATATCCGTTTGACTATCCTTTTCATTTCCATTTCTGATGAGGCACCCGTTGAAAATGACTCCGTTTGTTCATTTTCGTTTCTAAAGATTTGTCCGTTGAGGAAATGAATATCCGTTTGACTATCCTTTCTTATTTCCATTTCTGATGAAGCAACCGTTGAAAATGACTCCGTTTGTTCATTTTCGTTTCTGAAGATTTGTCCGTTGAGGAAATGAATATCCGTTTGACTATCCTTTCTTATTTCCATTTCTGATAAAGCAACCGTTGAAAATCACTCCCTAAGTTCATTTTATGTTTCTGAAGATTGCCCGTTGAGGAAATGAATCCCCGTTTGTATATTCCTTCATTTCCGCTTCTGAAGAATACTCGTTGAGGAAAATGACTCCGTCTGTTCATTTTCGTTTTGAAGAATGTCCGTTAAGGAAATGACAGGATTATGCCGTACATATCTCTGGTGGTTATTTGACACACAGTCACAAATAGACTCATACGAATTAATTTCGGGACGAAATTTCCTAAAGTAGGGGAGACTGTGACACCTGTGCCACTTCAACCATCAAACAAATGCCAAACCAATGAAATATTGTATTTCATACTTGGGATTTGTAAAAATATGTGTATCGTTTACACATATCAACTCTTGTTCGATTTCAAACTCTATATCGCTTTCTGGAAGGTTATACGCGCACTGATGCGTAAATATAACCAGTTTAATGCAACGAACACTCCGGAATAGTGACATATACTTAACATACCTTAAATAACCTTTATATAACTTAGAAATAAGTTATGAAGGCTTTGGTATTGCAAAATCAAGATTTAATCGCTTACAGGGACTAAAGTTGACAAACTGCGAAAGTATGCCAATTTGAACTGTAACAAACATTCCGGAACATGACCATAAGTTAAACACACCCTAAATATCCTTTACATAGCTTAGAAATAGGCTTTAAGGGGTTCGGTGTGCTAAAATAAACTTTTGGGCCATTCAGGGACTAAAAGGATCAAAAAGTGCACAAGTTTGCATTTTCGCGCATAACTTACGTTCTGAATACATCTGGACATCCAAAAATTTATGTAAACACTAAAATATTTTATTTTAGTGTTTGGCATAAGAAAAATCCATTAGTTGCGTCATTTGGATCGTTTTACGCGCTTGTGCGCATTCCGTCGTAATTAAGCGAACATCGCGTTCGTACGACCAAAGGAACCGACATCCGAGATATTTTTGAGCATGTTTTAAGTTCCCTATGCTTTAACTTCATTTTAGAGCTTTGAAATGGGGTTAACGGGCCTTAAACGTGTCAAAAATGACCTTATTGCATAACAGGGACCAAAAGTGTAAATCTGCCCAAAGTTCATGCCTACGATGCGCAGCCATTTTTGCCCTACGATGCATATGGGTTCTGCAGATCAGATTAGATTAAACAGTCAGCAGATTTCAGCTGATTAAACCTCATCCACACATTCGAAACTTGCCCTTTCAGCTCATAATAGGTCATTTTCAGTTACCATAACATTTTGACAAATGTACGCACTAGATTAAATCACGTTATTCAAGAAACGATCTTAACGGTTACCCGAAATCTATAAATACCCATCACATTTGCACACATTTCTCACAAGAATCTGATCATTTGTGCTCTAAGTTGAAACCTTTGTTTCATACCTGAGCTATTTTGATCTAGATTAGCATTCGGGGACCCTTCGTAAGTATTCTTTCGTTCTTTTATTGCTTTTCGAGTCCGAAAGTCAAACTTTGTTTGACTTTCTGCATTGACCAATTTATGGTCGATGCGAAGTTCGTTTGAACTTCATAACGTGAGCGTGATCACGATGGTTATAGTCCCTAGTGACTATACCTACTGATTACCACGTTATCTAGGCTCAGTGTCGAGCCGTAGTTTCGGTCAGAATACGTATTCTTGCGTATTTTGTAACCAAACTACTTATGGGTATCAAAACCATTTGTTTTGATACCAAACCTGTTTTCTAAACTTAGTTAAGCATGTTTTAACATGCTTAGCTCGTCACTTTTAGTTTAGTGCTTATTTAGGGTCGTAAGGTAAGCGATCTAAACAATCGCTTATACTTTCGAACCTGACCCATTTGGTCGATCTTTAGGATCCGACCAAACACGTTAGGTGACCATAGTATATAGGGAATAACCTTCCGAGGTTATACCTTATGGTCACGACGTTTAGTTAGTTGTATGATAGGTAGTTTATATGCCTTAGGTAAATTACCAAAATACCCCTTTGATGCCAAAATTCATTTTAAACATATGTAAGATAATTTTTGACATCTAAACTGATTTGACAACCATATTAGACATGTTAAGGCATATATTACTTGTCATAGGACTAGTTAGGCGGTCCGAACGCGTTTCACGCGAACGACGCGTTAAAGTAGCATAAGCTACCTAAACGGGTCGTAATGGGTCACAAGCACTTAGGTTAGGTTTCATTTAGTATGTAGGCTTTATTAAACCATACTACATGAGTTCCCATACTCATTTGGTTTACGAGCCTCATTCTATCCGATCTTCCAATTTAGGTCCGGTTTATTAATGTAGTTACCTATATTAGGTGCCGTTTGATATTCCGTGATCTCTAGCATTGCTTGGTGGTTATCTTAGGACTTCTGAACAATCTCATGTGAGTACATAGACCCCTCTTTTACTGTTTTCCAAACGTTTTGGGGTGGAACACATGTGCCTACTTGTTACTTTCGTGCTTTCATGTTTTCACATCATATACTTGCTATTTTCATTAGTACATTTATAGTACATGATTTCAATACATTTTATGCTATGTATGTCCATTTAGTGCATACTTAGTACATTACTTTACAATACATTTTATGCTATGTATGTCCATTTAGTGCATACTTAGTACATTGTTTTACACTACAATTCGTTGCATATGAACACATTATATTACATTTTGAACCGTTGTAACCTTTTGACTATGTGAACCGTTGTAATCATCTGACTATGTGAACCGTTTGTATCTGTGAACCGTTTGTATCTGTGAACCGTTTGTATCTATGAACCGTTTGTATCTGTGAACCGTGTGAACTGTATTTGACCATACATAAACATTTCTACAATTGTTAAACATTACTTCGGTGGTTTGGTTTGATTAAGTGATTAAGTAACGATGCGTGTGTAATATGATACAAGCATGGTGGATACGCCGCTGGTACTTCCTATATATAAGTGTTTGTATGGTATTACATATCGTAGCGTTATTTGAATCACTTCAGCTTGAGATATATAACATTTATTACAAATATCATACTTTTCACAATACATTGTTTTACAAGCAACTTATCTTATACAAACTCATTTTACAATGGTTATTCATTTAACCATACATTATTTTCTTATTTATACATATCATCTGATCTTATCGTTTTTCAAATGATTTACAAGACAAAGCAAATTACAAGGTTCATGACTAAACATTTTCTCAAACATAAGTCATGAAACCTATTTTCACAAAACCTATGTATCTCACAGGCATTTTTATGCTGACGTACCTATTTTCACATGTGTTTTCAGGAGCTGTTGCATAAGATGATCAAGATACACATAGGCAGACTTGGGCTTTAGTGACAATAAAAGATGCAAGACTAGTTAATTATGTTGTATTTCTTTGTTTGTTAAGACATTGTAACACTTTTAATCAATAAAACAAAACTTTAATTTCCATGGTTGTGAAACATTAATTCTGTTACAACACTCCCCGATGTTTCCGCCACGTTTTGTATGTTCTACGTGGTCGGGGTGTGACAGTTGCAAACCCTTCTCAACGAGTTCCGATCGATTCGAACCGCATGGGAAGCCCCCCAAACCTATATCTCATCGCCACCTAAACCGGCAACACTATTAGTCACACTGCAACGTAACCCCGACCCACCGTCTCAGTTTCAAACCATGTTAAGCCCACTGCCACCACCAAACGTTGTTGCATCAACACCACCAACAAAAAAAACCTCAACCACTTCATTAGAACCGTCACTAAAACGGTCGGCGTCATTTCCACGAATTGCAACAGCAACAAAGCGAACCGGTAATGACATAATCTCTCATATGTTCCACAAGTTCCACAAATTCTCTCTGTCATTTAATTATCTCAATCATCCATGTTGGTTCAAATCGATTAGCTGAAATTTTGGAAGGCAACAATTATATCCAAAGGCAACTGTCAACATATTTGGGTCTTATGGAAGTGGGGCATCGAATGAGTCTCAAGATTCAAGATATGGTTTTGATGGAGTTCATGCACCAATCGAAGAGGCGAGTGGGAAACGAGAGTCGCGGCCGCCATGGCTTGCTACGACTTCTCTGAATGCCATTGTGCGAGTCGAGTGGCGTCCACCATGAGTCAAATTTAATCCGAATGTCGTCCTTGAGGACAAGGACGTTTCGAGCTGACGGGATTGATATGTGCCTATTTCCGTTAACTATGCGTGCCCACGTACAAGAGTTGTGCTTATCTTTAGTATTAATTAGTTAGTTAATTATGAATTCCAAATAGTTAGTGGAGTTAGTTATTTATGAAGCCCAAATAGTTAGTGGAGTTAGTGGTAGTATTGGTTATTTATTTTTGAGGCTATATAAAGTCATTTATGTTTCTAAGTTAGGATTATGAATGAAAAATATTAGTCTTGAATTCTCTTACTAAATTGCTTTCTGGTTTCCTTTCTATTTTCTTTGGCCAACGAAACCGTTGGAACCACATCATAATAGCCTGGACTTCTGATTTTACGGGAGCAATAGCCTAGTCCTCGTATAATACTTTGCACTGCTTTATTCTTAAAGCTCACCCTCGGCATAAAAAATGATGAAACATTGAAAAATGCTAATCATGTGCTGTTGAAGAAAAGATCCCCAAACGGGACACACCTAAAGTCGAGCCATCATCTCTTTGTACGAACGGAAGTTCTAGCCTGAGCTCTCATGGCCTCGCATTACCCGTTTACAGATATCATTAGTGTACACTCACCTGTAAGACTGAATATAGGAGTCTGGATACGGGAGTATATTCTGAGGTGGGACACGCGAATAAGTTTAAGTCTTTAAAACACTAATCTCGTATCTCGAATCAATTGAACTTTGTGTGAAAATTTAAGTGGATCAGTATACTGACAATCTAAGTTAATCGTTTAGAACTTAAAGTGTTTAAAGCTCAACGGTATTAGTGATTTGTCATAAACTGATATGATCCTCTGACGTAAACTCAAACAAAAATATTGTCTGTAAATATGTTTGTAAATATTTCTTTACTGCTTTATGGTTCAGAAAAATACAAAAAGATTTTGATTTCTGCTTTATTTTCGACAACCGATGTCTGGGATGCTGAGTTTCAAAATCTAAGTATGCTGATTGTGTTTCTGAAAATAAAACAAGTTCATTAATTTGAAACTTGAAATGTTTAAAATAAAAAAAATCAAAAATAGTTTGTGATATCTCCAAGGTCATTAAGTTGGACTTGGATGATTAACTATGAGGGATTTGGATTCTTATATTGTTAAAATCTGTAAAAGATGTAGGATCGTTTTGTGACCCAAACGAGTCGTTCAGAAGAGTTCTTATCTATACGAAAGGCGGAAACAGACGTATAGACTAGGAAACAGCTTGATTCACACTTTAAACGTCTTGTATATTGATTTAACACTGTTTACAATCACTAGACAGACCGGCAGCACCTCGGTATATCAATCTAATTCCGTTACAAATGACTAGACATGAAGCCTATATATAGTGGAGGTGATTCCGCTTGAAAGTGGCAGTGACCATTTCAAGCGGAATTACACTTTCAAGCGGAATTACACTTTCAAGTGGAATTACACTTTTAAGCGGAATTACACTTTCAAGTGGAATTACACTTTCAAGCGGAATTAGCTCAAACACACCTAAAACCTATTTCTCGAACAACGTGCCCTGATCTAACAATTCTAGTACAAGACTCGATACAAGACGAAGTCGACAGACGTAATGCACCAACAGACTCCCCCTCGGATGTTGACGAGTCTTAAGTGTCGAGTCTTCAACGTCTTCAGTCTTTATCAGTCTTTGGGCTTCCAGAATCTCGATCTGACTCTTGCCTCACTCCAAATCCTTCTTCAGAATCTTTTTCTCTAACAGACTCCCCCTCAACTTGTGCTGGGATCATAGTCTGGCTCATACTCTGCTCACATATTCACAGGTTCAAAAATCGCAACCTGGTTCTCTCAAATGATTACAGGTTCAAGATCGATTCCTGTCTCACCTGCATATTCTCTACCCATAACATAAGTTTCATAAAATATAAGATATAACAAATTTAGAAACCCTGTTAAACACTTGTAAACATAAACTGAACATATCATTTTCAAATAACAAACAGAAAGATTTATCATGTTAATCTCTGATGAACCACTTGTATGTATATCATTTTCTTTCCAAACACTCCCAAACCTGTTCGTCATGTTTAGCACTTTGAATTTTGAAAATCAGCTTTCTAACATCAGTTGTCTAAAATCTTTTTGTATTTTCAAAAATTTATGCTAAAACACACCGAAAATCTTTTTGGATTTTTTATATAACAGAAATGAAATGCAGTAAAGAAATATTTACATACAATATTTTTGTGAGTTTGTGTAAGAGGATCATATCAGTTTTTGAGACAAATCACCAACACCGTTAAGCTATAAACATTTTACGTTCTAAACGATTCACTTAGATTGTCAGTATACTGATCCACTTAAATTTTCACACAAAGTTCAACTGTTTCGAGATACGAGATTAATGTTTTAGAGATTTAAACTTATTTGCGTGTCCCACCTCAGAATATACTCCCATATCCAGATCTCAATATTCAGTCTTACAGGTGAGTATACCTAGATGATATCTGTAAGGGGTTAAATTGTGAAGGCCGTGAGAGCTCAGGTCAGAACTTCCGTTCAGCAGAGAGATTACGGCTTCGACTTTTGGTGGGTCCCCTTTAGAGGATCTTTTTTACAACAGCACATGATTAGCATTTTTCAATGTTTCATCATTTTTTATGCTGAGGGCAGGCTTTTATTTCAAGCAAGCGTAAAGTATTCTCCGGGGACTAGGCCATTGCTTCTGCAAAATCAGAAGTCCCGGGATAATACCCCAGATATCACTAAGCATAAAGACCTAGTATCTCAGAAAGAGGGGTCCTTCAAACAAGATTTCGGGGGTTACCCATATATCCGAGAGATGTTACCCACGATATAAGTAAGTTTGAATTTAGGTTTATATCTCGTCACAATCTACTAAATGTACAAAAACCTACTGACACATCATCAGTGAGACCGTTTATTACATTTTAACTTTCCAATTCTTTAGTATGTTGTGAACGTCTACTGATGTACTATCATTTCCTCTTTTTGACAACAAAACACGTTTTGAATTTTATCATGTTTTTGACTTTTTCAAATTTTCTAATGTTTTTGGATTTTCTGAAATTTTCTTACTCCCCCTAAAATGCAAACACATTTTAGGAAATTTGAAAATAAACTGTACAAGTAAAGTGACAACTTGATGTGAATTGCTTCAAATCGCCATCCACTTGGCATAAACAATCAGAACTCCCCCTCACAACAAACTATTTTCCCATTGTGATTTCAAAACACTTAAGTTTGTTTTAATCAAATGGTTTTTCTGGAAAATAAGTTTTGTTGATTTTACCACTTGTAAGATCGAGGTTATAATTATCACTTTGTTTTCCAAAATACCACTTGTAGGAAAAACAAGTACAACTTAATATCCTTGATTTACCACTTTTAAGAGAAAACCATCTTCAACCACTAGTAGGTTCACTATCCAATCATACCATTTATAAATCAACATATAACAATTTAAAGATATCACCTGCAGATTTACCAATCAACCATTTTAAGAATGATGCCGATTCCTGCTCCACACTTACCAACCTGGGAGCTCCGGCAAGTCCGGGTTTTCAGTTAGGAAAAACTTTCCCCCAAGCCTGACCATCCTTGGGAGATTCTGGTACACACCTATCCCACCAACATTTTGATTTGTAAAAATCTTTTGCACTTTTAACCTTCCCATCAACCATCTTCCCAAAAATATGTTTAACTTTGCCACTAAACGCCTTTTCAGCATCAAATTCTTTGTTACCAGCAAAGAATTGACCTGAAATCTCAGTTTTACCAACTTTCAATTCAAATTTTCTTTAGACAATTTAGGAAAGTTTTCATCGTTCACCTCTGGAACGGAATTTTCGTTCTTTTTCTCAACAGATGACTCCTCTGATTTTATGGAATCAGATTCATTGTCAGAACTACTATCTGAACTTTTAATAACCCATTTTTGTTTGTTTTCAACAGCTTGTCTTTTGTAAAACCGTTTTGAAGTTTTACCAACATCCACAGTCAATTTTTCAAACATTTTAACCTTTTCTTTTAATTGTTCAGATTTGTCAACATATTTCTTGTTTGTTTCAAAGTTAGAAGAAACTCCCTGTTTTGAATAAGTAGACTCTTGGCAGTTCCAAGCAATATGTCCAGCCTTTTGACACTTGAAACAAGTTCTTCTATCAACTCTCGAAGCAAATTTATTCACATTCTTCTTTACTTCAGCAAGAAACTCTTGATTCGACTGTTTCCAGAATGGTTTCTTCTGCTCATCTTCAGAACTTCCTCCTGCAACAAATGTTGTTTTTTATTTATAATTTTTTCTCATTTTTATAATTTTCTGAAGAATTAAAACCCAAACCTTTCTTTTTGAAATTACTATTATGGTTTGGTTTCTTTTGAAAACCATAACCAGAACCGTAACCCTTTTTCTTGTTCAATCTCTGTTGAACTCTTGAAGTGTACTTTTTAGGTTTTTCATGAAAATTTAAATCTTTTATTTCAGAAATATTAATTTCTGTTAATTTGAAAACCTGTTTGATCATTTCAGTTTTGACACTTCTTATTGGAAATTCTTCATCAGAATATAATTTGTCTGAATCATTCAAAGTATATGCCACTTTGATCGATTCATCATTCAAATTAGATTTTGATAACAAGAATTCTTTATAGTAAACCCGTTTAACCGGTGAACTCGGACTCTTTTCTAACGAACTCGAACTTTCAGATTTAGACTCCGGTTTTGACTCTTCATCCATATCTAACACCTGATCGACCACTTTCTTTAATAACTCAGACTCATGATCAGTGTCAGATGCTATGAATGTGACATCAATATTGTCTGGTAATTCATCAATGATTTCAGACTTTAACTTGATGTTGACTGCCTTTTTTAGACGCTCCTCGTTAGGATTCCTGGGGGAATAACTTTCATATATTGGAGGCGGACACTTGTTATACTTGACACTTTGTGTCTTACCAGCATCAGTGTCTTCCGTCTCTTTATCTTTAAACGCTTCAAGACCTGCAACAGTAGGATAAACACGATCAATCAAATAATCACATGTTGTATAACTCAACAACAAACGTTTAATCCTTTCACTCTCAATCTTTTCAAATTCTAACTCCTGTTTCAGCTTAGCACAATCTTCAATATATTCATTGATGACGCTCTGCTTTGTCATTAATGTTGAGCTCATCATTGTCATAGCAGCATCAACTTCTTTGTTTGTCTTGTTCAAACCATCAACTGCCTTGTTCAAAACATCATATGACTCTTTTATATACTTCAAATTAGACAATAAATATTCTTTTATCTTCTCCAAATCAGCAATCTTCTTATCTTTCTCCTCACAAACTTTGCAAGATTCTAAACACTTCAAACATGGTTTTTCAACTTCAACCATTTTTTCAATTATCTTTTCAACTTCGACGAATTTCTCAACTTCAACGATTTTTTCTACCTCAACGAGTTTTTCTACTTCAACAAGTTTCTCAACTTCGACTATTTTTTCGACTTCAACTAATTTTTCCACCACTTTCTCCACTTCAACAATTTTCTCTACTACTTTCTCAGTTACTTGATCACTACTAGCTTCTCCAGCTTCTGTCTTTGCTTTTTCATTAGCAAAGATTCTTGCTGCTTCCAGCTCTCTCTTCAATCTGGCAGTCTTCTTCTGATTCAGCATCTCCATTTTATCTGCAAAAAAGAAATTAAAGCTGTCAGGATCTATGCCTTTTCTAGCTTTGTTAAGATATTCTTCCTCATCATCAGTATCCATATCGCTTCCAAGATATGGAAAAATCGGGATTCTTTTCTGACTAGCCTCATCTTCACCCAAAATTCTAGCAACAAAACCTGAACCTGGTGGAATATATTTATCCCAGCTAAAACCTTCAGCAACAAATTCATCATCTTGATCAATGATACCAAAATAAGCTTTTTTATTTGCATCTTCGATCATTTTACCATGAGCAGTTTTTGAATCCTTTTGTTGAGGTTGTTGATCAATCTGATGAAAAATTGATTTATGATAATAATTGTTCTTTTCTTGATTCCCGATTACTTCTTTATTTGTACATTCTCTCTTAAAATGACCATTT
This sequence comes from Helianthus tuberosus, assembly GCA_030545235.1. Lineage (NCBI taxonomy): Eukaryota > Viridiplantae > Streptophyta > Magnoliopsida > Asterales > Asteraceae > Helianthus > Helianthus tuberosus. Next base: position 180,831,620 of record CM060366.1, read on the forward strand.
CCTTTACACCGGAAACATGTAACTTTTGATTTTTCAAAACCTAACGGAGAAGTAGCCATTCCTCGAAACTCATCTCTACCAGTAATTTGTTGAAACTTTTCTGCCCTCCTCCAAGCACTAGCCAAACACCACTTCACATCCATCAACTCAAGTTCCTCTGCATCAATTTGGTCATAATCTTCTTTTGTAAGCATCGGATTTCCAATCTTGCCAGCAATCAAACTATCATAAGATTCCAACATAGCAACGAGTGATGCCATGTGTTGCTTGGCTATTTCTGGAGACAAATTCTGACCATTTTGAATGTTCAAAGTGACGTTGCATTGAAGATTTATTGAATTCGGTTGTTGAGGACTTGATGTTGTAAAGTTTGGATCAAAACTTGAATACGAGGATGAAGATCCACCACTTTGTGTCACACTACTACCCTTTGTTTCAGACGAACTGTCAGCACTAAAACCAGTTTGGATTTTTGGACTAGGACTGGGGGTAGCCTCAAACTTGTTCCCTCTGTAATACAAACTGACATCTTGTTGAGCATTTAGATTCTTCATGATTGCTGTTTTCTGAATATCCAACTCGTGCTCTTCAATCTTTTGAATGAACTGTGCCAAATTCATATTCTCAGACTTCCTCATGTGTTTCACAATCATCAAATAAGTTCCCCACTTATGCTGTGGTAGTGCTTCAGCTAGTTTATCAACCCATTCAACATCATCTTTCGTAATGTCCAATCTTCCCATTTCCAATACCAGATGACAATATCTATCAATGGTCTGCTTTGTTGTTTCATGGTCAAAAGATGAAAACATATCAAACGATTTCTTCAATAACGCCTTTTTGTTTTTGATCATATCTGCGCTTCCTTTGAATTTCTGAATCAATGCTTCCCAAATTGACATAGCTGTACCATTATGTTGGAGCAAAACAAAGATATCTTCTTTTATCGCTTGTTGAAGAATACTGATCATCATTTTCTCACTTGTAAATTTCAATTTGTCACCCTCTGAATAATCACAAATAGCTTTTTCAATCCCACGTTCATTCTTTGGTTTCTCATAATCTTTCAACAATGAACACCATGCATCAAATTTATAAGCTTGCACCCAGTTTTCAAAACGATTTTTCCATCCTTGAAAATCTTCAATGTACATGAGCTTTGGTGGTTTCTGATAAGTTCCTGTTTCATTCTCATTGTATACAGTTTCAGCAGCAGTAACAGGAGCAATCGGTGCTCAAACGCATTGTAGAATTCCTCTTCCATGTTTCGAAAATTTTTTTTCTCAAAAGTTCAAGTTTCACACGAAATACAGAAAATTTGCTAATTTCCCTTGAAAGTGGCAGTTGTTATTTCAAGCGGAATCACTTTTCAAGCGGAATCACTTTTCAAGCGGAATACCAGTTTCAAGCGGAATTAGGTGTACTTTTCAAACGGAATTACAATTTCAAGCGAAATCAGATGATTTTTCAAGTGGAATAGCGATTTCAAGCGGAATCAGATGATTTTTCAAGCGGAATAGCGATTTCAAGCGGAATCAGGTAATTTCGTTTGAAATTACCACAACTTTTCAAATGGAATTAGATGTCTCGTTCAAACGGAATTACCTTTTTGGCCCATTTTTATCAGATTTAGTCCGAATTTAGGTCTGATTCTTTCAAGGGTTTGTTAAAACTGTATTTTACACGTAATATCAAAAGATCAGTCCATTTTAACCATGAAAACTTGTTCAATTTTGAAAAGAAGGTGTAGAAGTCAGAAAATATGACTGTTTTGGCAAGAACTCTTCTTCCTGAGCTCTGATACCACTTGTAGGATCGTTTTGTGACCCAAACGAGTCGTTCAGAAGAGTTCTTATCTATACGAAAGGCGGAAACAGACGTATAGACTAGGAAACAGCTTGATTCACACTTTAAACGTCTTGTATATTGATTTAACACTGTTTACAATCACTAGACAGACCGGCAGCACCTCGGTATATCAATCTAATTCCGTTACAAATGACTAGACATGAAGCCTATATATAGTGGAGGTGATTCCGCTTGAAAGTGGCAGTGACCATTTCAAGCGGAATTACACTTTCAAGCGGAATTACACTTTCAAGCGGAATTACACTTTCAAGCGGAATTAGCTCAAACACACCTAAAACCTATTTCTCGAACAACGTGCCCTGATCTAACAATTCTAGTACAAGACTCGATACAAGACGAAGTCGACAGACGTAATGCACCAACAAAAGAGCCAGTTTCCGATATAAAGATTGTTGATAGGGGGAGTGAATCAAGTATTTCTGGATATATTGATATTATTATATTTTAAAGCCAGGATCTTGATTTAGAAAGTTTAATAGAGCCAGGTTACAATTTCTGGACAATTGAATGTTCAAAATGTTTGTACTTATAAATGTTTGAGGATTGCAGATGATGTACCAGACTACGATCCCGATAGCCGAGTCTAAGGGGGAGTCTGAAGACGAGCTCAATGCAAAAGGAAGCATGGATTCAAGGAGCCATGTAACTATCCCAGAAGAGCTTGTATACGAAAAGCAAGGTGTCGATCCCAAAAGCACGGAAGCTTGACGAAAGGGGGAGCCTGATGATGAAAAAAGTCTATAGAAAGGAGAAGCTGAAGCTAAAGACAGATCCACGGGGATTCTGTTCAAGCAAGAGGGAGTCTACGTTGATGAAAATGTGTTAAAGCTTCAAGAAGACTCAAAGAGAGAGAGAAAGACAAAACGCTACGAGATTGACTGCGGCAATATACAAGGGGGAGTCTGTTAGTGCATTTATGTCTATCGCCTTCGTCAATCCGAGCCGTAGCGAGAAACTGAAGATAATAAGCTTTATATTGTAATATCTAGTCAAAAGGCTAGGTGGCAATATTGTAATTAATGAGAAATCTCATTAAAAGCCTTGGCCTATAAATAGGGATGTTATGTCATAGTTTAAGGACTTTTGCTCATTTGGAGATTTAGAGAGCTAGAGATCTAGAGAGAGATTCCAGAGAGAGAAAGTGATTCAAGGTGCTTGTATATGTCAGATTTCTAATCGAATCACCATTATATTACGTCTTGTGTGTTAGGTCACGTTCGTGTACGGATTCCGCACGTCACACGTTCGGTTCGCAATCGTTTCGGAGTCAAAACCGGTCCTAACAAGTTTTTATTTTCCGAGTTACAAAGAGTTGAGCACGGGGCCGTGTCGGTGCAACACAGGGTCGTGTCGAGCTCCCTAGTAACAGGGGTCCGGAAAACAATTACTGTATCTCCGACCACGGGGCGTGTTCATCTGAGCACGGGGTCGTGGTGAAACTTCTGACCAACATTCTTTTGTGTTTTTATTGCAGGACTTGGAACCCAGGCACCGCACCTGATCTTTCTACGTAGTGTATCAGCTCCAGTTCCAGTAGAGACATAAAAGAACCTCTAGACGAACCCGAACGCTTTCTAAGAAAAAGACTTAAAGCTAAAAACCAAGAGAAAGTTTCAGGGGACCCACTTCCAATGGCGGACCAACGTACCCTCATGGATTACCTACGTCCCACCGAAGGTAATCTCGGCACCGCTATCAATGCACCGAATGTCGAAGCCAACAACTTCGAACTTCGGCAACATTTGATACAAATGCTTCAAAACTCCGCAACCTTCCATGGGCTTGCGGACGAGGATCCCCATCTACATATTACTAACTTCTTAGAAATATGTGATACCTTTCGGATCAATGGAGCATCAAATGACGCCATCCGCCTTCGAATGTTTCCATTTTCACTAAAAGACCGAGCTAAGGCTTGGCTTAACACCCTCCCAGTTGGTTCGGTAAACACCTGGGATGAACTAGCCCAAAAGTTTTGTATAAGTATTTCCCTCCTGTTAAAACGGCTAAATTAATGACTGAAATTAATACATACTCACAAGAGGACGGGGAATCCTTATATGAAACTTGGGAAAGGTTCAAGGAGCTACTAAGAAAATGCCCTCATCATGGTCTTGCGGTGTGGCAACAAGTATCCACTTTCTACAATGGGTTGTTGGCACACACAAGACAAACACTCGACTCTAGCTCCGGGGGACTTTTAGGTAATCGCCGCCCAAATGAAATTTATAATCAAATTGAGGAAATTGCTCAAACCAATTTTCAATGGCACACTCCCCGAGGCACAAAATCTATTGCCCCGGGCGCCCATAAGGTTGATGAAAGCACTTCCTTGCAAGCCCAAATCGAAGCCCTTTCTTCAAAAATCAAAAAGTTAGAAATGGAAAAAATGGCTTCGGTTATGGCTTGCGAGGGGTGTGGTGGGCCACATGAAAATTGGAGTTGTATGAAAGAAATGGATAATCAAACAGAATCGGTAAACTACATTGATAATAGACCTAGGCCGTCGGGTCCCCCAACGGGTACCTACAACCAAGGATGGCGTAACCACCCTAACCTTGGTTGGAGAGAACCCGGCAATAGTAGTAACCAACAAAATCTAAACCAACGAACAAACTTTCAACAACCAAGAAACGAGTCACAAAATTTCTCTCAACAACAAGGGGGACGAGAAAGGCTTGAAGATACCGTATCTCGCCTCATCTCCGACACCGAAAAGAAAAACTCGGATCGATTTCAACAATTGCAATCGAATTTTAGAAATCAACAAGCTAGTATTCAAAACATTGAAAAACAAATAAATCAACTAGCTCAAAATATCTCCGAGAGACCACAAGGCGCGTTACAAAGTAATACCGAAACCAACCCAAAGGCGCAAGTACATCTCATCACGTTGAGAAACCGTACCGTGGGTCCCGAGGAGGCTCCATTACCTCCAACTGAAAAGAGCCGATCTAGCCAAACCGCAACTCCACCAACGCCCCAACAAGAGACGACTCCTCCACCAAATCAAGAACCCACCAAGAATCCTCCGGTTCCGTACCCCGGTCGGTTAATTCGCCAAAAGACCGATGAGTAATTCACAAAGTTCGTAATTTTCTAAAACAATTGCATGTTAATATTCCATTTGTAGATGTCCTAACCCAAATGCCTAAATATTCAAAATTTATGAGGGACTTCCTCACTCACAAAAGGAAAATTGAATCATTGCAATTAGTTAATTTAAGCAAAGAATGCTCCGCCTTGCTGCTCAACAAACTCCCGCAAAAGAAGATTGATCCTGGAAGCTTCACAATCCCTTGTTCGATTGGGGAATCTCCTATTCGCAATGCACTAGCCGACCTCGGGGCTAGCATCAACCTCATGCCCGCATCAATGTTCGACCGACTCGGCCTAGGGAAAACAAGCCCTACAAAAATGAGCATACAACTCGCCGATAGGTCCATCAAATATCCACAAGGTGTCGCTGAAAATCTATTGGTCAAAGTCGGCGAATTTGTCTTCCTAGCCGATTTTGTCATACTAGATATGGAGGAAGATACCGAAGTACCACTCATCTTAGGAAGACCATTCCTAGCTACGGCCCACGCAGTGGTAGACATGAACGGTGGAACACTAACATTGAGGGTTGGGGACAAGGAAATGAAGTTCGGAGTTGGTAAGAGAGTAGAAGACGATGACCCGGTCAATTACATGAAAGTCATAGACTTAAATTTGGATGATGCTCTCCGACGGTGCAACATGGGATGCAAAACATCCCATTTGGGTAACATATGACTGGCTTTGGGTCTAGCCAAGGACCCTTATAAACGTGGCGCACCACGGAGGCATTCCGCGGAACTATCCTTAGTTTAGTTTAGATTAACTTTTTACGCTTTCTAGTTTAGTTTTAATTTTCAGGAATAAACCACACTCGGGATGGTGAAGGATACCAAGGGAAGCTTGAACCAACACTCCATGCACAAAAACAGAGCCTCCGGACAATTTTTCGTCGTTACAGCAAGTTAGGCACGGGGGCGTGCTCAGCCAACACGCCCCGTGCTGAACAATCTGCAGGAAATCGCCCAGTTCAGGTAACTGGACACGGGGTGTGTTCGCTGAACACGCCCCCGTGCCCAGGCTTCTGTTTCTTTTTAATGATTTCTGTTACTGGCAACCTGAACACGGGGCCGTGCCTGGACACCACGGGCCCGTGTCCAGACGCCCAGTAACATTAAAATTTGTTTTTAAAACACCTTTTACACATTTAATCAACCTAAATACTTATTTTTGGGACACATTGAGGACAATGTGTAATTTAAGTGTGAGGGGGATGCTAAAACCTTGAATTTTGCAAGTCCTAATTATATGCCTTACACAAAACTCTATTGTAACTGCTAATCACCCCAAATTTTTTCAAAAATTTTTCATTTTTTTTACTTGTCTTGGTTTAATTCGGGAATTACAAGTTCTAAAAAGGTTAAATTTTTACAAATTTACAACCGATAGCGTCGTGATAAAAAGAACCAACATAAGAAAATTATGAAACGGCATGACAAATCTAGTTAAAATTTGATTATATATACTTGATCACATAAAAACCCATTCCCATAAAAAGTGAGTTTTGAGCCTTTATTGAGCATACAACTACACATCTTTAAACTAAATGCTCACTTTTCGTTTCTTGTGTGAATAGCCGCTTGGTTTCTTACGACTCTAGAACTTGCCATGACGATACATTCCCGGTCCTTACCAACTTAAACCCAAGTAAGTAAATGATGGAGGCATTAGGACTAACCCTTTTTATTTCTACACCATTATTTTTCTTTTTTTACCACCTACCCAAAATCCCCCTAGTTAACCCCTTTGAGCCTAAACCTTTTCATTTCTTAACCCACAAAACAAACACCCTTTACCCACCAAAACCTTTTTATTTTAAACCCTTTATTTTAGTAACAAAGCTCGGTTTTCTTGCGACTTCCTTAAAAAAATGATGATGATGATGAAGCCAAGAAATAAAACAAACAAGTTTATCAAAAAGAACTTTGTTTGAAGAAATGCTTCATTAGAATAAAAAGTTACAAAAATAAAAAGTCTTACGAAAACCGACGCTTTGTACGCCTTTCGCCCTTTTCTACTAACCACTAACCCAACCACCTACCTTTAACCCAAGCCTACCCTTTCCCCAAAAGTCCTCTTGATATTTACAAAGGTTTATAGTTAAAAAGGAGGAGGATTGATTGCATGGCAAGCATATGGTAGAAGTAAGTTCAATGCCGCTCTCGAGTGTTTCACAAAAATACATCTTTGGCCGAGTGTTGAGTGATCCCCCGTGAGGTATGTGAACTTGTATATAAATGGAATTTTAAAGAGGCATGTTATGCCCAAATAAGTAATTTATTTTATATAATGTTCTAAATAAATCATGACGAATAGGATTGTAAATAACATAAAAATAAAACCTAATAAAAACCTTGGATTCCCGACACTCTATGACAAGCCCAAAAACCTTCTCTTCTACCCATTCCATTTGGGAGTGTAAAGCCACATTATAAAGAGTTTTGCTTGAGAACAAGCAAAGATTCAAGTGTGGGGGTATTTGATGTGTGCAAAATGCAACACATAAATTACATCAAATGTGGCATAAAACTAACCCTTTTTTAGTACTAATGTTGGAAAAGGTGTGCTTTTGTCTTCCTTTTGTATTTTCAGGATTAAATGAGCTCAAATGAACAAAAGAAGCAAAAAGCCAGCTAAATATAACAAGAATACAAGAAAAGAAATAAACGTGCATGCACGACCCCTCGACAGCATCCTCGCAAGCAAAAACAAGAGAACAGAAGGCTGAACACGCCCCATGCTCAATGAGCACGGGGCGTGCCCAAGTGTCTGCAGAAAAGACAAAGTTGTAGAAACTTCTATCACCCACCACGGGGGCGTGCCCAGCGGACACGGGGCCGTGGTCAACTCTAAGATTTGCAGAATCTAGGAAAATCTTGATAGTACAGATATGCTTCTGCACACGGGGTCGTGCCCAGCGGACACGGGGGCGTGCTCAACTAATGCAGACGAACTGCATTTAATGAAGAAAGAGAAGATGGGTGGACACGGGGTCGTGCTCAATGGACACGGGGCCGTGTCCTGGCTTCTGTGTAGACTATAAATAGGGGTGCTTGGCTCACTTGCAAATCATCCCTTGGCAAACCACCTCTCTAACACTTCACCCACCCACCACCACCACACAACCCACATCCACCACCATCATCCATCATCCATCATCCATCATAGAGTGTGTGTAGTAGTCTCGGGATCCAAGATTGATAGTAAGAGTTCTTGACAATCAAAGGCCATGTTTGCCTAAGTCTCTTACATCACTTGGTGAAGACAAGCATTTAGTGTAATACTTTTTATTTTTAATCTTTTCGCACTTTTTATTTGGTTATGTATTAATGACTTTAATAACTAGTTTCTTATGTTGAAGGTGAGTCTTCCTTATCATTTGTCTGTGGTGTCTTTGCGTTATTTTACTGTCTATATAAAATAAAAGATTTACACCATTCATATCTCCACGGTCTATATGGAGATATGTTGGCTACCTGGTCGGGGGTTAAGGGAATGGTTTGGTAAGAGTCTTGCCTTGTTTAGTGTATAGATCCTGCAAGGACCTGGGTCAAGCTTAGTAGGACCTCCTTCAATAACCACTGGTATTGGATGGCGGGGGTTCGAATTTCTTGATCCCCTCATATGTAAACTACTATTAAAACATTAACCCGGCTATTTAGGATTGTATCCCTGCTGACTCAAACTACTTTGCCGAGGGTAACGTCACCTTCAAAAGAGGGGCCTACCACATTACGCATTAATAACTTAATTAATTATCTTTCAATAATCCAACCCTTTAGGATTGTATCCTTGCTGACTCAAACTACTGGGTTGAGGGTAACGTCACCTTCAAAAGAGGGGCCTACTACTATTACTAAGATAATCTCTTAAAAAGTGCAAAAGTGCGGAAATAATCAAAGGTTACACTAAAGGCGAGTCGGGTCCAAGTGATTCATCTTGTCTATCTGTTTTTCTTTTTATTTTTATTTTCAGCATTTTTTAGTTTTTATTTTCTAGTTTAAAACCTTTTTCTAAACTTTTGATTTGATTAGACGTTGAGGATAAACCGGTATTAAAAGCTCTTGTGTCCTTGGACGACCTCGGTATCTTACCAACACTATACTACGCTCACGATGGGTGCACTTGCCCATATGTGTGTTTGGTGTTAGTAAAATATCGTGTTTTATAAATTTAAAACTTGACTAAAGTGGTTAAAAAGGGCTAAAATATATATAAAAAATATATCACACCACACACGCATCAGCGTAGTATTTTCACATGTTGTTTAGTAAGCTTACTTACCTCTAAAAACATGGTTTTTAGTTTATAAAACTCATTCTTGTAAATTTTGGTTCTTCACAACTTGTATGATGATTTTTCAAAAATAAATCTTCTTGTATTTTTCTTGTTACCAACACTTTTCTAGCTTTGATTTAACCCTAAAAACATGTTTACTTTCTTTTAAAAACCAAGTTCATGTTAAATCTTGTAATAAACTTTGGTTTCTTGAAAATATTATCTAATAGAAATTCATTAATCATAAAAACAGAGACGATTACAGACTAATGGCTGGTAGACGAGCAACAAGTTGCGCCGCTACCCCCTTCTGAATAGCGAACCCTACCCTGCTAAACAGGGTAGGGTTTGCAATATTATCTTTGAAATCTTTTATTCTCAAGGCATATAACTTGTAGAAATATTCATCATACACTAAAACAACTTCATCTTCAAGTTCATGTTTAACATAAAGGATGATCATTACAAATTTCTCAAGATCCATCCTTATACTTGCTAGATCATGTGTTTAATCATCATCTAGCAAGCTTCATATGATGATCTTCATCATAATCACAAGAAATCAACAATCAAGTATACTACATACACTTAAACATCTTTGATTTTCTTGTTTTTAAGCTTTATGTTCAAGATCATGCTTATGTTTCTTTGAGATTCTTTAGTTTATCAAGTTACATAACACTTTAACCACTAAAATTAGAAGTAAAAACAAGATCAAGAGGCTTACTACTAGCTCTAAGGCTAGGGAAGAAACAAAGATGAAGATGATAAAGAAAAGTGATGGTTAAAAGCTCTAGGAGATGGTCCTTCCACTTCCAATGCTTCCAAGCTTCTTAGTTATGCTTCTTACTCCTTAGAAAACCCTTAGAAAGCTTGAGATTGAATTGAAAATGGAGATGTGTGGGAGGAGAAGGAGAGTTAGGAGTTTGAAGATGATGAAGTGATCTTTTGTTAAGGCCTTATGGTTTATAAAGAAATTCTCCAACACTTGATTATCTTGTGGTTAAAATGTTTCATATCAAAACTACAATCTTCATAAAATAATCAAATGAATTATGGCCATGTGGGGCCCTCATAGAACCGGCCTCAAGTGGGGGGGGGTATTAGTTGTGTTTCAAATACTAGTTAAGGATTCTAGTTACATTTTAAGTATAATGTTTAGTGTTTTAAGTGTTATAGTGTTTTAGGGTATATTATGGTATTTGATGATCATAACTAGTTTGGTAATGTTAAAACAATACTTCTAGTGAAAATTTAGTGTTTCGGGTAGTGTCCGGTTGTTCGGTTGGTTACCGGTTCGTTAAGGTGCTAAATTGCGCAGTTTAGTGTGCTTTATTTAGTCTTTTATGACAGTTTTGATTCCCGACACTTATGAAAGTATTCTAGACCATTAAACCACATTTCTGCATTATATTTTGGAGTTTAAAAGCTGATTTTTGCTGATTGGTGCAGAATTCTGCAGTTTTAGTGTGTTTCGGGCACTTTCCGGCACTTAAATCATCACTCGGAAGGCTGTTTTATGATCCCTACTTTCCTACACACTAATCTAGTGTAACTCTTGGTTCCGGGCTCATTCTGTGTCTTAACATCATGTCTGTCTGAGTACTGAACTCCCGTCAGTACTTCTAGATTGTCTGATAATTGTGCTAACTTTGTTCTATGCACTAATTCAACCATATCGGGTTGCATGTAATAATGATAAGTAATCATGCAACATGTAATGCATTTGTGTGTTCTTAAAAGTAATCAGGAAATCATTCATCTCAATGTTTAACTCATGCACAGTCATTAAGATACAAATTATTGTTTTTATTGTACGGAATACATGGAAAAGTACCGGTTGTCACAATCTAAGGACAAGAAGAGATCTTTGTCGGCCTAAAAAGAACACATCAGATACAAGACTCTTTCTCTCGAACTTGTACCTCATACACTATTTAACTCTCATTTGTGTTTAAGTATTACTTCTCCTATCGTAACACATACTTCCCCATTGTACTCATACCACATAACCTGGACCTCCAAAGTTAAGTGTTGGATTATATCAATAAAACATACATTATTACCACTACATAATCGTTTAGCAACACAAGTCATCTAAAAAATAAATTAAAAATATAGATTTACATAATTTTCCTTGCTTTAATGAGTTAGAGACCGAGAACACGTTGATATATATAAAAATCGCTTTCTGGGTGCAATACAATCACCCAATTTAGGTTGTCCAAACGGCAAACCTAACACCTCTAGTACGTGTATATCATAACAAGAATAATCAATTAAGTTAAATGATTTACATATGAAAATGCAATGGGAATATGATGAAAAAATTATTCTTTATACTTTTAGAAATCCTAAATCTCTTTAAACAATAATAAAAAGTAAAGCAAACACAACAAGGAGTGCACGGTGCACCTAAGTATGTTCGTAGCGTAGCGGGCACACACCTTGAAAAAAGATTAAGGGGGTGTTTATTTTTTCAGAAAAACCTCTTCTGACCTCTTATGTCTGCGCCGCGCAGACGTTTAGCTCTGCAGACCATTTGTTTTTTAGAAGACATTTCATTAAAAAATGTCTTCAGACCTTTGTGCGTCCTCTTCCCCACACAGACATGGTCCAATTTCTTCCCACCTCTTCCAACTCTCTCTCCACCCCTCTCCTCCTAATCTCAAAACACAGACAATCACCAACAAAACTACAAAGCAATAAATCAAAATCAAAATCACATATTCCCTCTTTTTAATTTCACTTTTAAACTACAACAACAGTGTAAGGTGATCATAATCTCCTCTCAAATTCATCGTTTCATCTTCTTTGTCAACACAAACCCTAACAAATTCTCTCAGGTACTTTCTTCTTCTCAAAATCTCCTTTTCTATATGCATATTAGTAAATTTTCTTCTGTAATATTCGTTTCATAGTGAAAATTGTTAGGGTTTACATCACTGCTACTGTTTTAATAGTTTTGATATGTTTATTCGTGATGAGAAAGTAGATCAGTGAATTGAAATTTTCCTTTTTTGTCATCAATTAAATCGATGTTTCCCACTTTTGATTTGGGTTATGGCTAAATTTGTTGAAGAAAGAATCAAATCTGAAATGTTCAAGAGAAAAGGGTTTGGGAGAAGAGAAAGGGAAAAAAAAAGTTTGCAGATGTGGGGTTAGGAGGTGAGATAATCAAAGACTCTTTTTATTACACTAGACATTTGGTCCACCTCTTCTCATACAGACGTTTGTAGATGGAGTCCGCAGACTGCAGACCTTTTGCATCTGAAAAAAACAAACACCACCTTAGTGTATTAATTAGGCAAAAATCCCAATCAAACTCCTTAAAAATATGGTATAACCCCCCGATCACACCCTTGAAAATAAATTCTTGGTCCGCCATTGAACAAAGCTTAACTAATTGTATAACAACAAGATAAAAACTTAGTTTCACAAGTTACAAATATAAAAAGAAATTGGAAATTAAAAAAATGAGAATATTGTTTCCAAGTCATCTTCATTTTAAGCAAAGAAACATGCTCATGTACATTGATTTTTCTGTTGAAGTAAAAGTAATTATAAATATAAAAATAAATTAAAGCTATGAATTTATAGATTTATTGTTGCTTTGTCGGAACCAATGTGGATTGCATGACAAATAAGCTTCAATACATGGAAAGAAAGCTGAAGACTAAGATTTCCATGCCAATTTTCATTTTACTTCTTCAGCATGAGTACTTCAATCATAACCTATATGTTGTTGTGAAACTAGAGTAATAGATTTTGGAGCTTGATTCCGTTGAAACTAAGCCTCGGTTTTATAATTTTTAACATCCATATGACACATAGTTAAAAATGAGTTCGTTATAGAGGAGAAAAAGTAAAATTTTCTGATTACTCTTACATGTACATTCAACTTTTCTTTTATAGTTCTCTATTTGATTAATAACCTAACCAATTAACCTGTTTTAACAACCCCAACCTTTATTACTACTTAGCTCACTTATTAGCGTATATCACATAACCATAGTACCAAATATATCATTTGACAAACTTTTATCCGTCCGGTCGGCAAATCTATCTTTGGTTTATAAACAAGTTCTCATTGAGCTAAACTCGTATTTGTAAACGTATCGTCGTCGTTTCAAGGCATCTCCACCACAACCTTTTTTCACTTTTATATTCAAATTATTTCTAGGATACTCACCAACTCCGACACAGTCACTTTGTGACATATTATTTGAAATTCAGTACGACGTCAGCATATTTTCTTTCCTACTGGACTTACCCCGTCTTATCGAATTTAGCCACACATCTTTTCACAATATTGTCAATGTATGTAAGTCTTGCACCAAATTGACCCCATTCTTCTACCGAAACATTGTTATGAGTCTACCCAGTAAATATTCCCTCAAAGCGAGAAATCAACCAGAGTCGGGCCCAGACCTACACAGATTAGACCATATGTTGTGGGAGGTGGAAGACCCTTGGGCATTTTGCATCATGTGGCGGTCCAGTCAGCATGTGGGCATTGTGGGGCATTATGTTAAAAGGGGTGTAGTGTAGATGTGGGCATTGTGTGGCATTATGTTAAGAGGGGTGTAATAGAATTAAATAAAAAAACCATCAAAAAAATTGCTTATTGGCCAAACAAAAAGAAGAAGGCGTTCTATAAAGCACGCTTTAGGTTTTTTTTTTTTGAAAAAAAAACACCAGGGGGGCTTTTTATGGGGAAAACACCAAAAAAGAAAAAAACCATTACGGGTGGTGTGTTATAGGTAACTTGTAAATATGTCGACTCAAGCAACTACAAAGTATGCAACAAGAACATTTCGTGGTGCTTGAGAAAACTCTATAAGTGGAGATTTACAAATATTGAGGTTATCTCTATTTATACCAATTTCCTACCAAATTAAACGCCTAGGATCTATTCACATCAACGGTCCAGATTGTTTGTCTAAAACTTCTATGTATGTAAAATGTTCTACAAACTTCCATGTAAATCTACAAATCTTTGTATAAAGAGTTTTAGAATCTTTTTTTTCTTTTATGCATCTTTGACGTTAGCATTATTGTATATCTTTCTAGAATCTCTAATCATTTCAATCAAAATTTTAGAAAGTATCCGTACATTCTTCTCACCTAAGCTCGCAACTTCCTCGTCATGTCATATTCATGATACTTCTTGATCCCATCCTTAACCCTCTAGAACATGTATTCAATATTCCCAATGAACCTCGTCAATGTATGGTCTTATATGATAAGAAACCTCATAGAGTGGTGGTTGTAGACTTCTCGACACCGGTAGGAGTGGCGTGACAATAAGGGCAGTTGGCCCGAGTCATGGCCTACGGGCTTATTTTTTAATTACGAATTATAAACCCTAATTGTGTAGTCTATAAAAATAACCTCTTGTACTTGTAATGTTAAAAACAACTAAATAAAAATATCTTAGTTGTCACCCGTAGACGTAGGTTAGTTTAGACCGAACAACGTAAATCCCTGTGTTCGTTTATTGCTTTCGGTGTCGTGTTCGTATTCGTGTGTGTGCTCGGTCCTAACAAGTGGTATCAAAGCTTTGTCTCGTCACACGCAGGAAACACAATGCAAGAGAGTTGCGATCTAGGGTTCGCTACGGGCAGTCACACCCCTGTCCTCAGGCGATCGCTTGATCAGTTTCGTCACCTGATACTCCGTTGCTATTCTTTTCATTGGGATAAACCAAGTAGAAAAAAGACAAAAAAAAAAAAAAAGATATTGGATTAGTGAATTACGATTAAAAGAAAAAAAAGGAAGGAGAAGCATTCTCTTTTTTTTTTTTTTTTTTGCTTTGGAGTTTTGCACAGATCAAGAATCAAGACTTGTCTTGATTTCTTGAGAGGACCAATATATTCTTTTGTAAGTCAATACGTGAGGAACGGGGAGAAGGGACAAGAGAGCAGTTTTTACCAGATATATATTTTTTAGGTCATGCATACAAAGGGCAGTAGCCTAGCGTATTTAAATTGAGTGGGCTAAAGGTTTTAGTGGGCAGTGTAGCCAAGAAAAAAATTTGGTTGAGATCAGTGTGTTTTTTTAGAATACCTGACATGATTTGAACAACGTGTTTTTTTAGAGTACTGTTTCGTTTAAAGATCAAAGAAACGTGAATTAGGTGTTTTCTGTTATATTTGTTTTAGTGTTGGTTTTATGTTTATTTTGATTTCAGTTTTCGTTTAGTCGTGTTTGTGTTATCATGGTAGAATATGGGAAAATTCAGATCGAAAAGTTTGACGGGAAGAATTTTGGTTGGTGGAAGATGCAAGTTGAAGCACTAATTTGTTAGAAAGACTTAGATGTAGTGCTCGAGGATGAAAAGCCAAAATATTTCCCAAGCAGATTGTGATAAGTTAGATAAGAAAGCCAGAGCCTTGATAACGCTTTGTCTATCTTTCTCTATCTAAGAATGTTGCAGTTAATATCCAAAAGGAGACCTTAGCTAGAGTAATGATGACAACATTATCGAACATGTATGAGAAGCCTTTTGCAGCAAATAAGGTTTATTTTATTCGTGAGCTTGTGAATACCTGGATGAGAGAAGGTGATTCAATAACAATCCACATCAATAAAGTTAAGCAATGGCAGACTGACAGGTGTAGTGCTTGTCTGGCGGCTGTCTATATGATGCGTATTAATGCCCTGATTTTTTGAGGTTTGATTTTTTGGTGTTTTGTGTTTGGTTTTTGGTGTTTTGGGTTTGGTTATTGGTGTTTATTGTTTGTTATTTTTGTTTTAATGAATTTAAAATCTTTATTTTTTTATCGTTAAGTATCGTATTATACCGTATCGTGGCGTATCGCATCACATCTTTATTTTTTTATCGTTAAGTATCGTATTATAGCGTATCGTGGCGATCCGTATCACAAGCTTCTGCCTTTGGAACCACAAATCACATCTTTATGATTATGAGAAACATCTTAGATGTATTCTCAATTTGCTAAAACAAGAAAGGCTTTTTACGAAATTCTCTAAGTGTGAGTTTTGGCTTAGAGAAGTCCAATTCTTAGGACACATGATTAGTGAATGTGGAATCCAAGTGGAACCAACTAAGATTGAAGCAATCATGAATTGGGAAGCACCCAAAACCCCATCTGAAATCCGCACCTTATTGGGATTGGCTGGTTATTATAGAAGGTTCATTGAGAACTTCTCGAGAATAGCCACTCCCTTAACTGCATTGACTCGTAAGAATGCCAAATTTGATTGGGGATCAAAACAAAAAGAATCCTTCGAGATTCTTAAACAGAAATTGAGTAATGCTCCAGTATTATCTTTACCCGATGGAATTAAAGACTTTGTAGTCTATTGTGATGCTTCGCATCATTGGCGAAGCTTGGGGGTCGATTTTTCCCAATTCCGGGGGGGGGGGGGGGGGCGAAAATGTATATACCTAAAAATTTCTATACGAAGGTACAGTTCATAACACTACGCGTCGAAAAGTTCAGGGGGGCGGGCGCCCCCTCCTGCCCCAAGGAAGCTGCACCCCTGCTTCGCACACAGGATTAGGGTGCGTGCTGATGCAAAAAGGCAAGGTGATAACCTATGCATCACGACAACTTAAGGTGCACGAGAAGAATTACATCACCCATGACTTAGAACTGGGTGCCGTTGTATTTGCATTAAAGTTATGGAGACATTATCTATATGGTACAAAGTGTGTAATATACACTGATCATAAAAGCCTCCAACATATATTTAATCAAAAGGATTTAAATATGCAGAAACGTCGTTGGATGGAAACATTGAATGATTACGAATGTGAGATTCGTTATCATCCTGGCAAGGAAAATGTTGTTGATGACGCCTTGAGCTGTAAAGAAAGAATTAAACCAATTAGGGTTCATGCTAAAAGAATTGAACTTAGAACCAGTTTGAGTGAGAAACTGCCAGAAGCTCAAAAGCAAGCTTTATTAGAAACAAATGTTTCTAACGAAGGATTAGGTGGAACAATGGATCAGTTAACAACTGGGAAAGATGGAATTTTGAGATTCAACGACAGAATTTGGGTTCCCATCTTCGAAGGACTTAGAGATCTGATTCTCCAGGAATCACATAATCCAAATATTCAGTACATCCTGGAGGAGACAAAATGTACCAAGATCTGAAAAAGAATTATTGGTGGATGGGTATGAAGAAATCCATAGCCTCCTATGTAGTTAAATGTCTGACGTGTTCACAAGTTAAGGCTGAACACTAGAAACCATCAAGACTGCTACAACAACTTAAAATTCTAACATGGAAATGGGAAATGGTAACAATGGACTTGATTACCAAGTTACCAAAGACTAAACGTGAAAATGACACAATTTGGGTGATAGTCGATAGATTGACTAACTCAACCCATTTTCTGCCAATTAAGGAAACTTTTAGTTCCGACAAATTGGCCCAATTATATGTGGACAATATTGTGTCCCTTAATGGAGTGCCAGTATCCATAGTGTCCGATAGAGATACTAGGTATACATCTCATTTTTGGAAGAGTTTCCAACAATCTTTAAGCACGCGATTAAATTTTAGTACGGCTTACCATCCACAGACTGATGGTCAGAGTGAGCATACAATCCAAACTTTGGAAGACATGCTGAGAGCATGTTTCATTGATCTAGGTGGTAGCTGGGATGACCATCTACCCCTAATTGAATTCTCTTATAATAATAGTTACTATACAAGTATTAAGGCCGCTCCATTTGAAGTCTTGTATGGGAGAAAATGCAGAACGCCCGTTTGTTGGGCTGAAGTTGGAGAAAGCCAACAATCAAGACCTGAGATAGTCCTTGAGAACACGGACAAGATTATACAGATCCGTGAGAGACTCAAAGTTGGCCATGATTGGCAGAAGAGTTATGCAGACAAGAGGCGGAAACCTCTTGAGTTCCAAATTGGGGATAAAGTTTTGTTAGAAGTATCACCTTGGAAAGGTGTCGTGAGATTTGGAAAGAAGGGCAAGTTAAGTGTAACACCCCAACCCGAAAGGGCTGACATGTCACTCATACAGATATCAAAACTAAAACCACTCCATAATGTTGAAAACAAAATAACCTAATTACATTTTCTTACACTACTGAAACGAAACAAAACTCGATCTTCAAGACGCTCCTCACTTATTTCCCAAAGTTTCCCATATTACTTGTCAAACAAATAAGACAAACACAAAAAGAAAACTACGGCTAAGCCAAAAAGTTGCCCAGTAACGTAGAAATCAATAGTACATGTAAAGACGAACAAATGGGAACGAAACACCACATAACGGAAGCTGAACTGAGACTGACATTGAACCACATTTGAAACTAAAACAGTTTTCCTTCTCTCAAATAGTTTTACTTGTAATATAATATTGTTTAAAAAAAATCCCAATTCCTTTAAAACAAGAAAATTATCGAAATTACTATATTATGAATAAACATTTAGATTTAAACCAACATCTAATGATAACTCGAATTTCGTAACAAATCATTATTTAGTCAAAACAACTATATTTCTAATTTGAAAATATATATATTTAATTAACAAAATAGTTTAGATAACCTGAGTTTTAAAAACATAGTAATCTAATACTTGTAAAGATATGCAACCCGATACTGGAAACAAAACAGTTCTAAAACAAATACTGAGGCGGACACTGGACAAATGCTGAAAACAGAGACTGAAATCCTGTCACGGCCCCAACCCCGGTTTGACCCGGTCAGGAGCCGCGGGACAGGAACCTGTGGTATCGATGATGCGACAACGAAAGATTTTAACAGGATCTTTTAAAACTCAAAATGCCCAAATATTTTATTTTATCATTTGAGATAAACCCCGTAAATTACAATAGAGGAATTTCATAAGTAAATTCCCTGATTTATTAAAACATGTTTATTCATTTTAACTGAGCCACCTCTTCATTGTGTGTATGAGTAAACCTTTGAAATCATTGTAAGTATGTATGTAAGTTTATAAGTCCCGGTATGAAAGCAACAAGGAAACAGATCAATTAATGCGTAGCTAATACATTAATATATGTGACATGGTGCAGGAAGACTCAAACCTAGCAGACTGTGTACCGGGCTACCGGCTGTAAGACATAGTCACCACATGGCCCATTCGGCGGACTCATGGATGGGGCTCGCTACACCCAAATAGATCTATCACTCATGCCCCTGGGTCCTTATACGAGGATTAATGGTCCCAAGTATCCGCCTACCCATTCACATGATCTATGGTTCTTTCCTAGGCTAATCATACCAATAGTATTCGTATGTAATCCTTTTGTAACATGTATTTCACCCCCAAAGTAAATAAACAAAACAATTTAAAGAAAAGGGGGACATGAACTCATAGTTTTGCGTTCCTTGTATCCGATGTAACTCAAAGCTTCCTCTAGAACGCACGACTACCTACATGCGTACTACGGTCCGTTAGTCGAGCGGGTCGTGCCTTGTCTTAGTATTGATTAGTGCCTTTGAGTTACGTTTTAAAGTGCCTTCGTTATTATTCCAAGTCTTTAATTATTTGTTAAAATAATTAATATTTTAACTTTAAATTATATTTAATTTTGGAATAATTGTTTGAACAATATTTTGTAACAATACTTCTCAAGTATTTATATTCATATTTCCTTCCCAAGGATGGGGGTATCTCATACATGTGTATTCGTATTTTTGTATTTGTGTATTTAGCCATGTGTTGGCGTCGTATTCCGGTGTATTATTCCAAAAAAATATGCCAATATATTTCCAATATATGTTTCCAAAACAATATATTTTCAAGTCTCAACTAGAAAATATATATAAACTTATTTTGTCCAAAAATAACGTATTTCAAATTTACCCAAGAAAATATACATATTTTTCCCAAAAATAATATATCTTCTAAAACTCTAGGAAAAATATATTCTTACTTCTCAAAATAATATATTTTCTTCTTGTCGAGAATATGAAGTACTTGTAATAATAATAAAAAAAAATCATATTTTCCTTTCTAGTGTATCCAAAATAATATTTACCAAAAATATGCTTATAAATGTATTTTCCGGAATATCGGTAAGTTACATTCTTGTTCGGTTCCACAATATTGTGTGTAACTTATATATTCATTCCTTGTGATTTTCGGTATTATTTTGGATGGTAAATTCTTGGTATCTTGTCATGTTATATTATTTTAACCCTAAATTAATATAACTACTACAAAGTATACAAATAATCACACACAATGTCTTTAATGTAAATATATATTCTAAATATATATTCATCCATTTTTATTTGTAAAAACCAACCTCCAATACTTGTATTTTTGTAACAAAAATTATGGCAAAGTTTATGTAGAAAATCCATGGTTAAATACACTTATAAATACTTGTCTGAAAATATTTTTCTAAGTATTTATATGTTTAGAAAATTTCTCCATAGTTTCCCCTAAAAATGGAGGTGTCCATGCTTTTAAAGCATATCATTTTGTTTTTAAAATCATCACAACAATCAACAACTTAACCTACACTTACCAAGTGCCATAACAATGCTTCTTACATAACAACATGGACTTGAACTTTTATAAAAACTTGTAGTAACTTACTAGTGTTTTTAGTAAGCCTAGTTACCTTTAAAAATATGATTATTTATTTAATAACATCATTCTTGATGATTTTAGATCTTTACAACTTGTATGATGATTTTTCAAAAATTAACTTTCTTGTATTTTTCTTGTTAACCATGCACTTTTATAATTGTTTCACCACTAGAAACATGATTAGTTTCTTTAAAAACAATGTTTTAGTAATTCTTGTGTATAACTTTAGTTTCTTGAGAAAACTAGTTTTGAAATCATCTAAGTTTATGACTAGTAACATAAAATCATTTTCATTCTTCAAGTTCATGAGAAACATAAAGTATGATGATCTTGGTCTTTCACAAGATCACCACCTCTACTTGCTAGATCATGTGTTTAATCACAATCTAGTAAGTTACACATGATGTCTAACATCATAAACACAAGAATCAACCATTAAGAAGCAAAACAATACTTAAACACTATGTATTCTTATGGTTTTTATGCTTTATGTGAAGGTTCATCTTCTTGTTCATTAGTGTTCTTCATGATTTTCAACATGTATCATTCTTTAACCACTTGAAATAGATGTAAAATGAAGAGTAGAAGATCTTACTACTAGCTCAAGGCTAGGGATGATTCAAGGGTAGAAAACAAGTGGATAAAAGCAATCCGTGAAGGTCCTTCAACTTCCGAAAGCTCCTAGCTTCCTTATGCACCTTCTAACACCTTTGAGTATATGTGGAATTGTATGAGGATGAAAGAATGATAGTGGTGGTGGTGTGGTTAGTTACGGCCGTGAGCATGGAGGGAGGGGAGAAGAAGGATGATGTTGGTGATATGTGGTGAGAATGAGGATGAATGTTATGTCGGTTATTTATATTACCTTCCAACACATCTTTATCTAATGGTCACAATGTTCACAAAGGGGAGACATAATCTTGTTTAATATTCAAATAAAATCAACAAGTGGGACCACATGGATCCGCCAACTAGGTGGGGGGTAGTAGACTAGGCTTTAACTACTAGTTGGTTCATGGTTAGAATTCAAGTGTTAGTTAGTGTTTTTAGTTACTAGATATTTATGTAGTGTGTGTTATGATGTTCGGGGGCCATAACTAGCTTGGTAATGTTAAAATAATGCTTTAGTGTAAATTTGATGTTTCGGGTAGTGTCCGGTTGCTCGGTTAGATACCGGTTCGTTAAAGTGCTAAATTATATCGTTTCATGCTCTTTATGTACCCTTTTGTGACACTTTTAATTCCCGACACTTAGGAAAGCTCTCAGGACCATTTAGTCATGTTTCTGCATAATATTAGCGTGTTGAAATGCTGATTTTTGCTGAATTGTGCTGAATTCTGCACTTTATGTGAGTTTTAGGCACTTCCCGGCACTTAAACTATCACTTAGAAAAGCAGTTTTGTGATCCTCACTTTCCTACACACTATACTAGTGTAAAACTTAGTTTCTGGCTCATACTGTGTCTCAAAGCAACGTCTGTCTATGTACTGAACTCCGTCAGCATTTTCCCGGTTTGTCTGTTAACTGTGCTAACTGTGCTTTGTGCATCATTTATGTCAATATGTTTGCATGCAGTCAATGATATGTCGTTTGCAATATGTGATGCACATGTGACTATAAGGCAGTAATCAGAAAGCAATTCAAGTCATAAATTGTAAATCAGCACAGTCATTAAGCACTAATCATCATTTAATAATTGTACGGATGCATGCAAATTTGACAGTTGTCACATATAGCAAATTTACCACCAGGTAGTATGGTTACCTGCTTATCGGAAGAGATCGAACCGGAACCGGGACAATCCTATATGAAAACGGTGGCCGCTAGGTGGTGGTCGAGGACAATAACGAGTCTCGAGGATACGACAGTGAACAGGTCCGTGGCGGCAAATGGTTGCGGAGGCTGAACAGAAATAGGAAAGAGGGTGAAACTAGAGTCGCAACAGCGGTAGTCAAACGGAACACAACTGAGATGAACGGCAACGGTGATTCACGGTTTGCGTTCGGCTACTTCGTCACCGGATCAAAAGAACAACTTCCATATCAGATTTGGCATCAAAGCATGACTCGAAAGAAGATAATAAGTAAATTACCGGTACCTAGTCGTGTGTCGGAATGAATCGAGCGGAATGCGAATCACACGAGATGGTCACGGTGGAGTGTGACGGTTGCTGAATGGTGGGTCTGAACCCAATCGGACACTTAGAACACGTAGTCGGTACCCCGAGGTGGCGCAGTGGCGGAGTAGAGCAAGTGATCGGAAAAATCTAGAGGTGATGATGGTGTGTTGTAGAAGTAAATGCATGAGCCATATCAAAGTTTTAAAAGAAACCATGTTATCCATTGCCAACATCATCGGCCTATTAGTTTAAGGATTGAAATTTTGAAATATGGTTGCTTAATTGATTCTTATTTTTTTATTATTTTTTTAATACGTGGAACCAAAACAAAGAACATGCATATGTATTTAAATATATTTAATTAACAAAATGATTAAAGATATTTAACTATTTTTATTATTACTATTATTAATAGGTTTTTATATACAAATCATTTTTCGTATATTACATTAAGCCCCAGATATATAGGACTATTCGAGATAACTGAATGTGTCGGTTCCGTAGCTTATAAGCTAAAGCTACCTGAGGAACTCAGTGGAATACAGGATGTGTTCCACATCTCAAATTTAAAGAAATGTCTAGTTGATGCGTCACTAGCAATGTCGCACCATGAAGTGCAAATTGATGAAGACCTGTGTCCATTTAAGGGGTGAGGATGTAACACCTCAGAAATTCATAACGAATAAGTGGGCAACACGTGTCCATTTAACTCTCAAATATTCTCGGTAAGTTGGACGAGAGGGACCAATTATGTAAAAATGTGGAAGCATGGGAGTTGAGGGATCAAACATGACAAAATGCCAAATTTATAGCTTTTGAAGGTCCCTTACGGACCGCAAGGCATATGCCTTATGGTCTGCAAGTCTTTTAAAACCAGGGGCGCGCCAGAAGGTCCTTACGGACCGTAAGACCGGACCTTTACTGTCCGTAAGGCCTTCGCTGGCAGTTTAATGGCAGCTGTTAGTTGCAACTTTTGTTCCTGCCACTTGTGTCTTGAATTGGGCACATTTCTTTCTCCTTATGACACCTGGGTGCCACGAATCTCCTCCATAACACCTCAGTAGCCAGTTGGCAAGATTTGAGGGCTTGGATGCAAGTATAAATAGCCTTGTTCTTGCATTTTCAAGACTTGCACCTTTCATAAATTATTTCTCTCAATATTGGAGTTGCTTCTGCTCAAAAAGAGGCCTCTTTCTTGTAGTCCAAGCTTTCCTTGAACACTTGTAAGTGTTCTCCCTAGTCTTGTTTCATTTATAGGCTAGTTATTAGCCGAAAGTCAAGCAAATTGACTTTTGCTTTGACTTTTAGTTATAACCATTTCGGTCAGGCCAATGTTCGAATCGAACATGGCTAGGTGATCGTAATAATGTAGGTGCTAATCCCATAAGAGGGCACCTTCTGGAGATCACGTTAAGTTAGTCAAATGACGGGTTAAAGTTTTATTAAATAAAAGTAAAAAACGCAGATTTTCGTAATTAACGTTTAGTGAACTTCTAAGTACCAAAACCTTAATTTTGACATTGTAACAGTTTATATAACATATTAGGACATGTTAGATCATGTCCAACCCGTCATTTCCTGCTTAGAGCTCAGTTTGCAACCGAAAGTCAAACTGTTTGACTTCTGCTTTGACTTTCGATTCTGGCCTGTTTAGGATAGTTTAGATACTGATTGAAGTCGTAATATGATCATATTATTTTAAGGAATACCCCATAAGGGTTATACCTTCTGATCATATCATTTTTCGGGTTTTTATGAAAAGTCCATATGTTATGCCTAAATAATGCCAAAAATGTCGTTTTCGCACATAGAATGATTTTAGAGCATAATAAATATGTAATCTGAGTTTGAAACTAATGTAACATTATAATAAACATGTTTTGTCATATTGGACTTACCATAGACCCATTCGACCATCCGATGCCGCATATGCGCGTACTGTTGACTTATATAGTATAGTTTATATAAGTTAGCCGAATCGGGTCAAAACCTTTCCAAATCAGTTCTAATCAGAATGTTTGGTTGTTTGAACCGTATTATACGAGTCATTATACTTGTAAGGGCTTAAACAACATTCTATTTTGTCTCCGCTTAATCTAGCAAACCGTACCTATTTATTAAAGTTAACCGGTCCAAGTCATATGACTTGAATAAGACCCGTTAACATTCTAACGGATCATAGTTCCGTCCATTCCAGATGAGGGGCCTCCAGTAAATTGCACCTGTGTTTAGGTTATTTTGATTACGGTTGTGCTTTAGCATCCTTGATTTATAAGGAAAAGTAAAGGTAAATACTTTAAGCTTATTTTTCCTATACGGGCTTGGGATACGACATTAGTCGCTTGGTTGGGTATTAAATCATGGACGAATGATGCTTAAAATTTAAATAACCCATTTTAATCCGTTTTGCTTGATAACTTAAACATTGGGGGTTAATGCGCCCGTGTCCTGGATATCCTCGGCTCACTTAATTGCAAGTGGCCACGACCTAAGCGCGGGGTGTAAGCATACACCTGATAGACGTTAATGTTATATTATATTTTTATTGAAAATGTGGTGTTTCTGATATCATGTATCGGAGTTTAGTTCCGGGCCCCACATGTATTGATGAAAATGATATTACTTTGTCCCAAGTTATTTATGAAAATGATATACCTCATGGTATAAAATGTTTTGGAAAAGATTTTCAAAACGAGTCGGTTAATTGTATTTACCAGTGAAAACTGACGTATTTTCAAAAGACTAAGCGCAAGTTTAATTGTAAATACGGATTAGGCTGGAGCTGCTCAGTTTATGCATATTGAAATTTGCAACTCCACGCAAGGCCTAGTAGTCTTAATATTCATATTTGTTAGTCTGATCCGCCTATGGATCTTTTTAGTACTTTCGGTCTGTATATTTATTTTTTGAACTTTCAGACGATTGTACTTTGTAATATTAATATATAATCCCAAGGCTTTCGCTGTGCTATATGTGAATATCTGTTATCAATCGTCACGCATAAACCCCAAGTCCGAGCCTACCGGGAAATCAGGGTGTGACAATAATCTTCACAGATGGGAAGGAAATAAGTCGATTTGGTTAACCAAGCAATGATTACCCAAATACTATCGTGCCCGGAGGATGTTCGTGGGAGTTTGGTAATGAAGTCCATAACAATGCTCTCCCATTTCCACATCAGGATTTCGGGTTGTACAAGTAGACCCGAAGGACGATGGTGTTTGGCTTTGACTTTGGAGCACGTGAGACACTTTGCCACGAAAAGGGCCATGTCCTTTTTCATTCCGGACCACCTATAGATTCGACAGAGATCTTGGTACATTTTTCCCGCACCGGGATGAATGGAATATCGTGAAGGTTGTCATGGTTGGGAACCTAAATAAGGTCGACATAGTGGAGTATACCATTAGATTTAGACTCAAGTTAACTTTTGACACCACACTACGTCTCGTCATACAAATTATTCTCGTTGACGGACGAGTATTGTGCCTCATGTGTGACAACCCGAGTTTTCAAGGTCTCTATCCGATTTAACTTCGTATGTACTTGCTAAGTGTGTTTAATAATCATTTGAGGTGCTAAATAAGTGTTATTTCTGATATGTGTTATATGTGTGTATATGTTATACATATTTGAAATGTATAATTATTTAAAACATGGAATTTTGTCTAACACCCCTAGTCGAAAACCACACTCTACGAAAACACCCCACCCACGAAAACACTTCATGTGTTTTCGTCCACCTTGTGACCAACGAAATCAGGAATGGGCTTCGGCCCAGTAGCGAACAACTATAAGGTTTTGATAATAACCTTTGCGTTAGAGATTAATCGAGGCACGGGGTGCCAACCTCTATTATTTCCGATCGTGATGCACGATTTACTTCAGAACTGTGGCAAGCAATGCACAAATCTTTTGGCTCTCGGTTAGACATGAGCACAGCTTATCACCTGCAAACGGATGGGCAGTCTGAATGCACCATCCAAACTCTAGAAGATATGCTTCGGGCATGTGTAATCGATTTCGGAAACGGCTGGGAAAAACATCTCTCGTTAGTAGAGTTTTCATATAACAACAGTTACCATACCAGCATTCAGGCCGCTCCATTTGAGGCATTGTACGGGCGTAAATACCGATCACCTCTTTGTTGGGCAGAAGTTGGCGACAGCCAAATCACTGGCCCAGAACTCGTAGTTGATACTACCGAAAGAATTGCTCAGATACGACAACACATGGCGGCAGCTCGCGACCGTCAGAAAGCCTACGCAAACAAGCGCCGGAAACCACTCGAGTTCCAAGTTGGGAATCGAGTGTAACTCAAATTTTCACCCTGGAAGGGTGTGGTTCGTTTTGGCAAACGGGGCAAGCTCAATCCGCGATATGTCGGACCGTTTGAAATCATTGAGAAAATAGGCAGGGTGGCCTACAAACTGAACTTACCAGCAGAACTCGGTGAAGTTCACAACGTCTTTCACGTGTCGAATCTGAAGAAGTGTCTGTCAGATGAGACCCTCATAGTTCCTTTGAAGGAGCTCACTATCGACGATCAGTTGCGATTCGTCGAGGAACCAGTTGAAATCACGGACCGGGATGTTAAGGTCCTCAATCACACCAGAATACCTCTTGTTCGAGTTCGTTGGAACTCCCATCGTGGCCCAGAGTTCACATGGGAACGAGAAGATCAAATGAAACTCAAGTATCCCCAGTTATTCGAAAACAGTGCAACCACTACTGAGGCTGAAGCTGCTACAGAATTTCGGGACGAAATTCCAAATCAACAGGGGGATGATGTGACACCCCAGGAAAACCAGTAAACTACACAACACAACTAGCTTCCTCAGTAACCACGTGCTAAATTTCGGGACGAAATTTCTTTCAAGTTGGGGATAATGTGACAACCCAAGTTTTCAAGGTCTCTATCCGATTTAACTTCGTATGTACTTGCTAAGTGTGTTTAATAATCATTTGAGGTGCTAAATAAGTGTTATTTGTGATATGTGTAATATGTGTGTATATGTTATACATATTTGAAATGTATAATTATTTAAAACATGGAATTTTGTCTAACACCCCTAGCCGAAAACCACACTCTACGAAAACACCCCACCCACGAAAACACTTCATGTGTTTTCGTCCACCTTGTGACCAACGAAATCAGGAATGGGCTTCGGCCCAGTAGCGAACAACTATAAGGTTTTGATAATAACCTTTACGTTAGAGATTAATCTGAAAACCCTAACCACTTATCTTCCCTCATCTTTGTGCGATGGAAACTGCAAGACTTCAACCTTTTCCCTTCAATCAATTTTGTGATCTATCATCTCGGTTAGTTGCACTGTTATTTGAATTATGCATGATTTCATGTCTGTATGCATACGTTAGATTGAATGACGGATGTTATGTGATTATGTTATGTTTCTCCATGAATGGTCTGATGATGATGATGATGATCCGATAACTTGTCATGTGCCGCTGACTAATTAGTGAATGAGCTCATGATTTTGTTTAATGATCGAATTGTTATGTGATGGGTTATTATTGTTTTTAAGCAATTAATATGAGTAGTAGAAGTGTACAAAATATATTGATGATGGCCGACAACTTGGAACAAATAAACACATGGGGACTGAATCATATTAATTGACAATTTGTTATAGGATGTCTTTATCGAATAGTGGTCGACAACTATGTTTTTAATAAGTTTCAATTGGGCCGCTACTGTTAAAAGCTATTGAATAATGAATTGTGTGAATGATCTAGATTATTATAATCAAAGTTGTTGACTGAAAGCTATTGACTGTGATAATTAGATCTAAATTATCATAACATGATTAGGGTTGTTGTAGTTTGCAGCTGTTGTTGTGATGATGGATAGTATTGATAATTGCATGACTTGATAATGATTGGGGTGATTGTATGTTGAAGCCGATGTAACTGCCATGCGATCATTAGGGTTTCTATGTTTTGTAACTGATGTTGATGATAATGTATTCCGACGAAAACCCTCCCACCTCGACGAAAACATATCTCAACAAAATCCAAAGGGATTTCGTCACTGAAGGGATTTCGGCCCAAAGTTGATTTCGGCCCAACTGTTATGTCTGTTTAGTGGTTAAACCTGTTAAGTTGTTAACTTTGTTAAGTACGTATATAACTCTGTTAAGTATGTAACTATGTTTAACCTATTAACTGAGTTAAGTTTATTAACTCAGTTAACCTTATTAACTCTGTTAGACTCATGTATGTCACTCTGTTAAGTGGGTAACTTTTGTTAACTCTGTTAATTAATTCGGTTAGTTAATTAGCTGTGTTAGTTTATTATTCCTGTTATGTGTGTTAATCCTGTGAAGCTTGTTATCTTTGCTAAATGTATTGGTTTTGTTAAGCCTGTTATCCCATCTAGATGGTAATTGATTAACCCCGTTAGAATTTACTAAGAACTCAGTTATATGGAGAATGATTGTATGAACATGAACTAACTGTTATGTGTTACTTGTTAATGATTGCATAAACACACTATGTGACATAAATTGCATGTGAATCTATTCGAACTTAACTGATTGAGTATACGTGTATAACTATAGGACTTGATTGATTATTTGCGAGCACATAATTTAGCATACCGAGCAAACCAAGGTGAGTTCACACTCCTAAGGCATGGGATTCTCGGTGGGTTGGGAATGGGATTGAATAACTACTCGTACTATTAAACTACTTACTACTGTCCTCGGATTGAAGGGCACGTACGTTAAACCTACGTACACTCATACTTACTATTGTCCTCAGATTGAAGGGCACGTACGTAAAACCTACGTACACGATCATAAGACCATCAACTCTATCAATTGAAGTCCCTCATTTATCGACTTAATCTCCGAGGCCTATGGCGAGCGGGTCATTAGTTAATAGCGCTATTAGGTTTAACAAACCTCACACTGTGCCAGTCGGACGGGCGTGTACTAATGGACTATGGGCAAATGGTCAATGCTGATAGACATTGACTTAGGGCACCTCTTACATTTTCGTAGCAGTCGATACGCGTGGTCTAATAACACATGGGAAGCCCCCACCAATCTTCGCAAACATGTCTGGGAGACCGCGATACGAATTAATACGATACATGGTTTACAAAACGAACATACGATTTACGAAACGAATACGATAACCAAACAACCAACTGTGAACTCGCTCAACTTTGTTGTTGATTCGTTGCTACATGCCTTGCAGGTCGTTAGGTACCCATGGAGCTTGCACAGGGAGGCGCAGTCGTTGTGGGACCTGGCAATGTGTGCCATGCTATAAACATTACTTTATTTCGTACTTAATACTTACTTTGGGTTTTACAATTATGCTTCCGCTAAACACTTAAATATGCTTTGGTTTTGAACACCTTTCATATTGTTTGGTTGAATTATATTTACTACATACATTGTTCAATATGATTGGTGGCTTGGTTCTGGTCAGTCACGCCTCCAAGCGGTGATACTCCGCATGTGGATTTTGGGGGTGTGACAGATTCGTATCAGAGCCATTGGTTATAGTGAACTTGGTTTTAATAAGGGAAAAAGTTTTTGTTAAAACCAGACTATAACCTGTACAGTGCTCAACGATCCACAACGACGCTTCGCTCCACGTGCAAGACTCAACATTCTAGGTGATACGATTTATGTTTACATTGCCTACTTGCTAGATTACATAGAACTTTGCTCATGGTATGCTCAGATAAACGTAACAACTGTTGATTGAAACACTTATGTGCCTACTCTCTTCTGTCATCGCACTTTCACGAACCTTTCTCACTCATGCTTCCTTTGATATGAAGATCATGAGTGGACGCGTTAACTTAACTCAAGCCCAGTTGGCGGATTTGATCACCGAACAAGTTACTGCAGCACTCGCAGCTGCCCAAGCAGGAGGTATATCCTGCAGTCGCAACTTACTCTAGGATCTTTAGATCCTACTTTCGTAAACCAACACTTGTGCTTAATCTTGCTTACTCTTACGCACACGACAGGTCAACACGCTCAGCCACCTGTATGCACATTCAAGACGTTCATGGACTGTCGTCCTAGTACTTTCAGTGGCACTGAAGGAGCCGTTGGACTCCTCCACTGGTTCGAGAAGCTCGAATCGGTCTTCGAAATGTGTGAATGCCCTGAGGCTCACAGGGTGAAGTACGCCACTGGTACTCTCGAAGGCACTGCACTAACTTGGTGGAACGCGCAAGTTCAGATGCTGGGGCTGGCGGCTGCTAATGCCACCCCATGGAATGATTTTAAGGAACTGATCAAACGAGAATACTGTAACCGTGATGACATCCACAAACTGGAAGTGGAGTTCTTTAACCTGAAGATGACGGGGTCAGAGATAGAGGCGTACACGAAGCGATCTAACGAACTGGCAATTTTGTGTCCAACTATGGTGGATCCTCCCATCAAGCGCATTGAATTGTACCTCAAAGGCTTAGTACCAGAGATTCAAAGCCATGTGACTGCTGCTAACCTTGCTACTATTCAAGATGTTACTCGTCTTGCTCATCGTCTCACAGACCAGGCAGTGGAACAGAACAAGCTAACTAAACGTATTGGTGCTACTACTACTACTTCTGCTACTCCCAGTGACAACAAACGGAAGTGGGATGGAACCTCCAGCAAGGGTTCGACTTCAGTTCAGCCCCAGGCACAGCAGCGGAAGATTGACGACTATCAGAGCCCTGGTCAGCAGTCTTCTGGTAGTCAAGGGCATGGTGGATATCGAGGAAACCACCCAAAGTGCAACAGATGCAACAGGCACCACAGTGGTCAGTGCAACAGGGGTCGTTGCCAGAGGTGTCTCAAGATGGGTCATGAAGCTAAGGATTGCAGGAGCTCACGACCTGCGAATCAGAACTATCAGCAACAACCACCCGCCCCACAGAACCAGCAGCAGCAACAGCGGGGAAACAGGGGGTGCTTTCAGTGTGGTGCTGAAGGCCACTTCAAGCGGAACTACCCTCAGTTAAACCAGAATCAGAACAACAACAACAATAATCAGGGCAATGGGAACAACAATGGGAATAACAACGGGGGAAACAATGGAAACAATGGCGCCCGAGGGCAAGCATTCGTGATTGGTCAGGGTGACGCAAGGAATGATCCTAACGTAGTGATGGGTAAGTTCCTTCTTGACGACTTTTACGTTACTGTTTTATTTGATTCGGGTGCCGATACCAGTTATGTGTCTCTAAACGTTAGTCCGATGCTTAAACGCACACCAGCACCTTTGAACACCAAGCATGCCATGGAGTTAGCAAATGGTAAAAGTCTAGAGGCCACACACATAGTTAAGGGTTGTAATCTCGTCTTAGCTGGTCAGACTTTCTCTATCGATCTCATTCCTATAGTTTTGGGTAGTTTCGACATCGTCATTGGGATGGATTGGTTGTCCCAACAGCAAGCGGAGATACTGTGCAAAGAGAAAATTGTTCGCATTCCCCGTTCTGGTAAAGAACCTCTCGAAATTCAAGGCGACAAGAGTGGTGCTGTGGTGGGCATCATCTCCTTTCTTAAGGCCCAGAAGTGTTTGCAAAAGGGCCACACTGCTATTTTAGCACTTGTTACTGACGCATCAACGAAAGAGAAGAGAATAGAGGATATTCCAGTAGTTCGTGACTTTCCTCAAGTGTTTCCTGAAGATTTACCCGGGCTACCGCCTCATCGCCAGGCCGAATTTCAAATCGAGCTAGCTCCTGGAGCAGCACCCATAGCTCGAGCACCTTATCGCTTAGCTCCAACCGAATTGGAAGAACTGTCCAAGCAATTGCAAGAACTTTTGGATAAAGGTTTCATTCGTCCTAGCTCTTCGCCCTGGGGAGCTCTAGTGTTGTTTGTGAAGAAGAAAGACGGTACCTTCCGCATGTGCATAGACTACCGCGAACTAAACAAGGTGACCGTGAAGAATCGCTATCCTCTTCCACGCATTGACGACTTGTTCGACCAGCTGCAAGGGTCGAGCTACTATTCCAAGATTGACCTGAGGTCAGGCTACCATCAACTGAGAGTCCGGGACGAGGACGTCTCCAAAACAGCATTCAGAACACGCTACGGCCATTACGAATTTCTGGTCATGCCATTCGGGTTAACAAACGCACCTGTAGTCTTCATGGATCTTATGAACAGAGTGTGCAAGCCTTACTTGGATAAGTTTGAGATTGTATTCATCGACGACATTCTGATCTACTCTAGGAGTCGGGAGGAACACGAGCAGCATCTACGACTCATTTTGGAACTCCTTCGAGCAGAACAGCTGTACGCCAAGTTTTCAAAATGCGACTTCTGGCTTCGTGAAGTCCACTTTCTAGGCCATGTGGTGAACAAGGATGGGATTCATGTTGATCCATCTAAGGTAGACTCGATTAAGAACTGGCCTGCACCTCGCACACCAACGGAAATTCGCCAATTCTTGGGTTTGGCAGGTTACTACAGGAGGTTCATTAAGGATTTTTCCAAGATTGCGCAACCTCACACCTTACTAACTCAGAAAGGAGTCACTTATCGTTGGGGTAATACACAGGAATTTGCATTCCAGCACTTGAAAGATAGACTTTGTAGCGCACCTATTCTCTCATTGCCTGAGGGCACAGACGATTTTGTGGTCTATTGTGACGCATCCATTCAGGGTCTTGGATGTGTGTTGATGCAACGTGACAAGGTCATAGCCTACGCCTCACGCCAACTTAAAGTTCATGAAAGGAATTACACCACGCATGATCTGGAGCTAGGAGCTGTTGTTTTCGCACTCAAGATATGGAGACATTACCTGTACGGTACCAAGTGCACCATTTACACCGATCACAGGAGTCTCGAGCATATCTTCAAGCAAAAGGAATTGAACATGCGACAACGTCGATGGGTCGAGCTATTGAATGATTATGAATGTGCCATCAAGTACCATCCAGGCAAAGCCAATGTTGTGGCCGACACCCTCAGTCGAAAGGATACTACACCTAGACGCGTACGTGCTTTACAACTCACTATCCAATCTAGTCATCCTGCACAGATACGAGATGCTCAGGTAGAAGCATTGAAACCAGAAAACGTCAGGGCTGAAGCCCTACGCGGCTCAAGGCAATGGTTAGAACAAAAGGCAGACGGCGCCTACTATGTAACAGGACGCATCTGGGTCCCACTCTATGGCAACTTACGCGAGCTCGTAATGGATGAAGCGCATAAGTCTCGCTACTCGGTACATCCTGGTTCGGATAAGATGTACCACGATCTCAGAACTACGTATTGGTGGCCTAGCATGAAAGCTCACATAGCAACTTACGTTAGCAAATGTTTGACTTGTGCGAGAGTCAAGACTGAATATCAGAAACCATCGGGCCTACTCCAACAACCAAAGATACCAGAATGGAAATGGGAGCAAATTTCCATGGATTTTGTTACTGGCCTGCCTAGATCTCAACGTGGGAATGATACTATTTGGGTGAACGTGGATCGACTCACAAAATCTGCACACTTTTTGGCCATTAAGGAAACGGATAAATTCTCCACTCTAGCAGACGTCTACCTTAAGGAAGTGGTTTCGAGGCACGGGGTGCCAACATCTATTATTTCCGATCGTGATGCATGATTTACTTCAGAACTGTGGCAAGCAATGCACAAATCTTTTGGCTCTCGGTTAGACATGAGCACAGCTTATCACCCGCAAACGGATGGGCAGTCTGAACGCACCATCCAAACTCTAGAAGACATGCTTCGGGCATGTGTAATCGATTTCGGCAACGGCTGGGAAAAACATCTCTCGTTAGTAGAGTTTTCATATAACAACAGTTACCATACCAGCATTCAGGCCGCTCCATTTGAGGCATTGTACGGGCGTAAATGCCGATCACCTCTTTGTTGGGCAGAAGTTGGCGACAGCCAAATCACTGGCCCAGAACTCGTAGTTGATACTACCGAAAGAATTGCTCAGATACGACAACGCATGGCGGCAGCTCGCGACCGTCAGAAAGCCTACGCAAACAAGCGCCGAAAACCACTCGAGTTCCAAGTTGGGGATCGAGTACTACTCAAAGTTTCACCCTGGAAGGGTGTGGTTCGTTTTGGCAAATGGGGCAAGCTCAATCCGCGATATGTCGGACCGTTTGAAATCATTGAGAAAATAAGCAGGGTGGCCTACAAACTGAACTTACCAGCAGAACTCGGTTCAGTTCACAACATCTTTCACGTGTCGAATCTGAAGAAGTGTCTGTCAGATGAGACCCTCATAGTTCCTTTGAAGGAGCTCACTATCGACGATCAGTTGCGATTCGTCGAGGAACCAGTTGAAATCATGGACCGGGATGTTAAGGTCCTCAAACACACCAGAATACCTCTTGTTCGAGTTCGTTGGAACTCCCGTCATGGCCCAGAGTTCACCTGGGAATGAGAAGATCAAATGAAACTCAAGTATCCCCAGTTATTCGAAAACAGTGCAACCACTACTGAGGCTGAAGCTACTACAGAATTTCAGGACGAAATTCCAAATCAACGGGGGGATGATGTGACACCCCAGGAAAACCAGTAAACTACACAACACAACTAGCTTCCTCAGTAACCACGTGCTAAATTTCGGGACGAAATTTCTTTCAAGTTGGGGATAATGTGACAACCCGAGTTTTCAAGGTCTCTATCCGATTTAACTTCGTATGTACTTGCTAAGTGTGTTTAATAATCATTTGAGGTGCTAAATAAGTGTTATTTGTGATATGTGTAATATGTGTGTATATGTTATACATATTTGAAATGTATAATTATTTAAAACATGGAATTTTGTCTAACACCCCTAGCCGAAAACCACACTCTACGAAAACACCCCACCCACGAAAACACTTCATGTGTTTTCGTCCACCTTGTGACCAACGAAATCAGGAATGGGCTTCGGCCCAGTAGCGAACAACTATAAGGTTTTGATAATAACCTTTACGTTAGAGATTAATCTGAAAACCCTAACCACTTATCTTCCCTCATCTTTGTGCGATGGAAACTGCAAGACTTCAACCTTTTCCCTTCAATCAATTTTGTGATCTATCATCTCGGTTAGTTGCACTGTTATTTGAATTATGCATGATTTCATGTCTGTATGCATACGTTAGATTGAATGACGGATGTTATGTGATTATGTTATGTTTCTCCATGAATGGTCTGATGATGATGATGATGATCCGATAACTTGTCATGTGCCGCTGACTAATTAGTGAATGAGCTCATGATTTTGTTTAATGATCGAATTGTTATGTGATGGGTTATTATTGTTTTTAAGCAATTAATATGAGTAGTAGAAGTGTACAAAATATATTGATGATGGCCGACAACTTGGAACAAATAAACACATGGGGACTGAATCATATTAATTGACAATTTGTTATAGGATGTCTTTATCGAATAGTGGTCGACAACTATGTTTTTAATAAGTTTCAATTGGGCCGCTACTGTTAAAAGCTATTGAATAATGAATTGTGTGAATGATCTAGATTATTATAATCAAAGTTGTTGACTGAAAGCTATTGACTGTGATAATTAGATCTAAATTATCATAACATGATTAGGGTTGTTGTAGTTTGCAGCTGTTGTTGTGATGATGGATAGTATTGATAATTGCATGACTTGATAATGATTGGGGTGATTGTATGTTGAAGCCGATGTAACTGCCATGCGATCATTAGGGTTTCTATGTTTTGTAACTGATGTTGATGATAATGTATTCCGACAAAAACCCTCCCACCTCGACGAAAACATATCTCGACGAAATCCAAAGGGATTTCTTCACTGAAGGGATTTTGGCCCAAAGTTGATTTCGGCCCAACTGTTATGTCTGTTTAGTGGTTAAACCTGTTAAGTTGTTAACTTTGTTAAGTACGTATATAACTCTGTTAAGTATGTAACTATGTTTAACCTATTAACTAAGTTAAGTTTATTAACTCAGTTAACCTTATTAACTCTGTTAGACTCATGTATGTCACTCTGTTAAGTGGGTAACTTTTGTTAACTCTGTTAATTAATTCGGTTAGTTAATTAGCTGTGTTAGTTTATTATTCCTGTTATGTGTGTTAATCCTGTGAAGCTTGTTATCTTTGCTATATGTATTGGTTTTGTTAAGCCTGTTATCCCATCTAGATGGTAATTGATTAACCCCGTTAGAATTTACTAAGAACTCATTTATATGGAGAATGATTGTATGAACATGAACTAACTATTATGTGTTACTTGTTAATGATTGCATAAACACACTATGTGACATAAATTGCATGTGAATCTATTCGAACTTAACTGATTGAGTATACGTGTATAACTATAGGACTTGATTGATTATTTGCGAGCACATAATTTAGCATACCGAGCAAACCAAGGTGAGTTCACACTCCTAAGGCATGGGATTCCCGGTGGGTTGGGAATGGGATTGAATAACTACTCGTACAATTAAACTACTTACTTCTGTCCTCGGATTGAAGGGCACGTACGTAAAACCTACGTACACTCATACTTACTACTGTCCTCGGATTGAAGGGCACGTACGTAAAACCTACGTACACGATCATAAGACCATCAACTCTATCAATTGAAGTCCCTCATTTATTGACTTAATCGCCGAGGCCTATGGCGAGCGGGTCATTAGTTAATAGCGCTATTAGGTTTAACAAACCTCACACCGTGCCAGTCGGACGGGCGTGTACTAATGGACTATGGGCAAAGGGTCAATGCTGATAGACATTGACTTAGGGCACCTCTTACATTTTCGTAGCAGTCGATACGCGTGGTCTAATAACACATGGGAAGCCCCCACCAATCTTCGCAAACATGTCTGGGAGACCGCGATACGAATTAATACGATACATGGTTTACAAAATGAACATACGATTTACGAAACGAATACGATAACCAAACAACCAACTGTGAACTCGCTCAACTTTCTTGTTGATTCGTTGCTACATGCCTTGCAGGTCGTTAGGTACCCATGGAGCTTGCACAAGGAGGCGCAGTCGTTGTGGGACATGGCAATGTGTGCCATGCTATAAACATTACTTTATTTCGTACTTAATACTTACTTTGGGTTTTACAATTATGCTTCCGCTAAACACTTAAATATGCTTTGGTTTTGAACACCTTTCATATTGTTTGGTTGAATTATATTTACTACATACATTATTCAATATGATTGGTGGCTTGGTCCTGGTCCGTCACGCCTCCAAGCGGTGATACTCCGCGTGTGGATTTTGGGGGTGTGACATCATGTATACAAGATTAGATGTTGGTT
Source organism: Helianthus tuberosus (assembly GCA_030545235.1). Taxonomy (NCBI): domain Eukaryota; kingdom Viridiplantae; phylum Streptophyta; class Magnoliopsida; order Asterales; family Asteraceae; genus Helianthus; species Helianthus tuberosus. Next base: position 180,869,829 of record CM060366.1, read on the forward strand.
TGGAATACAAGGAGAACAGTCGATTACACGTATGCCAAGAGCCTTGGCGTGACTCTTTCGAGTAAGAGTATCTGTCACGACATTCGCTTTACTGTGATGGTAGTGAATCTCTCAATCATATTCGTTTAACAACTCGACCCATCGTCTCTAACGCATGTTGAGTTCTTTTTGGTTAAAGATGTGTTGGAGACTTTTATGGTCGGTGGAGACCACACACTTAGTACAATAGAGGTAGTGTCTCCAAATCCTTAAGGCAAGAACAACCATACCAAGTTGGAGATCATGGGTGGTGTAGTTCTTCTCCCGGATTTTAAGTTGCCTTGATGCATAGGTGATGAATTTGCCTCGTTGCATAAGAACGTAACCAAGAACTTGTTGGAAGCATCGCAATAGACAACAAAAACGCCGTTTCCCTCGGGAAGGCTAGGATTGGAGCATCACAAAGCTTAAATTTGAGAGTTTGAATGGACTCCTCTTGCTTGGGACCCCCAAGCAAAAGGTTTATCCTTTTGGGTCAACAAGGTGAGAGGCATAACAATTTTTGAGAAGTTGGAGATGAATAGACGGTAATAACCTACCAATTTGAGGAAAGAACGGACTTCGGTAGGAGACTTCAGAGAAATCCAATTCTTGACGGCTTTGATTTTGGCTGGATTGATGTGGATACCTTTTTCGTTTACAATCCGACCAAGGAATTGAAATTCTTGTAGCGAAAATTCATATTTAGAAAATTTAGCGTATAATCGTTCAGCTCGAAGGAGTTCCAAGATTAAACGTAAGTGTTGCTCGTGTTTGGTTTTGGAATAGATTAAGATATCGTTGATGAAAACAATTACAAAATGGTCGATGTAAGGTTTACACACACGGTTAATCAAATCCATGAAAACCGTATGTGCGTTGGTTAAACCGAAAGGCATAACCATGAATTCATAGTGATTATACCTTGTGCGATATGTGGTTTTGGGGATATCTTCTTCGTGAACACGAAGTTGATGATAATCGGAATGAAGATCGATTTTTGAGAAACACGTTGCTCCTTGGAGTTGGTCAAAGAGGTCGTCGATATGACGACGGGGGTAACGGTTCTTGACGGTGAGTTTGTCAAGTTCACTATAATCGATGCACATGCAAAACGAACCATCCTTCTTTTTGACGAAAAGGACCGGTGAGCCCCAAGGGGATGTGCTATGGTGTATGAAGCCTTTATCAAGTAACTCTTGAAGTTGGCTAGATAGTTCTTGCATTTCTGAAGGTGCGAGACGATAAGGAGTTTTCATGACCGATGTAGCACCGGGTATGAGGTCAATTCGAAAATCAACGGAACGAGCGGGAGGAAGACTGGGTAAGGCTTCTTGGGAGTCACGAATGACCGGAATGTCTTTCACACTCTTTCCCTTTCCCTTCTCATCCACAACGTGGGCTAAAAAGGCAAAGTACTCCTTACGTAAGTACTTTTGGGCTTGAGTACAAGACGTGAGCTTGAGTCCCTTGGAGGGTTTCTCGCCATAGATTTGCAAGGTCTTACCGGAAAGAAGTGGGATTCGAATAAACTTTTTGAAGAAGCAAACGACTTGGGCAGAAAACTTGGCAAGCCAATCCATGCCTACTATGATGTCAAAACTACCCAATTGCATGGGTGTGAGTTTGATTGGGAATTCAAGTTCCTTGAGATTAAGGACACAATCACAAAGAATGGAATCAACACTGGTAGATTTCCGTTGGAGACTACGACGGTAAAATATTTCGGCAACTTATAGCGTGTACAGTTAAGCAATGGTTCAAATTCAACAGATACAAAACTTTTATCCACAGTATCAAATAGTAACAAAGCATAAATTCCATTTACGAGAAACATATTGTTCATGACATCCTGGATGTTTTGAGCTTAGTTCACGTTAATGTTGAAAGCGCGTCCACGAGGCATCTGCGCGTGACCTTGGTTGACTTGACGACATTGGGAGATATGGTGGTTAGGATCGCCACACTTATAACAAGCACGACCATTGTTAGCCGGTGGTTGTTGGTTTTGGTTTTGGGGTTGAGGTTGGGTTTGGTTGCCTTGTGGTTTTGGACCACTTCGGAAAGAGGATGCAATATGTCCTTACTGATTGCAAGCAATGCAATGTCGGCATACATTTGGGGAAGGACCCGGTGTAGGCCTATTTGGTGTGGTCTTAGTTTGAGTTGGCTGGGGTTTGGTTTGGTGGGGTTACCACGACGTAGTTACGGTTTTGAAACTTGTGTTATTGTCGATTTGCTTATTGTTTTTGGTGGGGGCTTTGGGTTCTTTGGGCTTGTCGGGGTGTTCGGTGATAGCATGATTGACGACCTTTGATACGCTCTTTAGGGTCAAAGTTACTTCTTTCACACGATAGTCGGAAAGTGCAGCAACTAAACGGATAGCTCGTTCAAGGTTTGGGGTTCGGCCACTATCACGGGATCTCAAACAACCGATGGCAGACCCTTGATGTATTTAGCGATGGCTCGCTTTGGTCTGTTGACGAAATGGGGGGCTAGTATGCTAATTTGCTTAAAGCGGGTGGTGTAACCGAGGTTGTCGCCACCCACTTGTTTGAGGTTCCAGAATTCTTCCTCAATTCTTGTACTTCATGTGGCGGACAAAACTCCACTAACATGACTTGCCTCACCTTGTCCTAAGGTAGGGCCAAGGCGACTTCTTTTCCACAAACGTTCCTCTCATTCTTCCACCACTCAAGCGCCCTTGACTTAAAGACGCCGATGGCACTTCATGTGCGAAGATGAACGAGGAATGATATTAGTCATCAAATGTGGATATCACTCCTAACTTGATGGTGTCGTTCTGAAACGTGGTTGGTAATTATTCGTCGAGGTAAGGAAATTCACCCTACTCGTTGATAAGGGTCCACAAGAATGAGATAGGTGAAATTTTCCATCAAGGTAAGGTAAGCATTCCCAACTCGATGGTATAATTTCATAAAAATAATAACTTAGCGAATTGAAAGTCGTCACCAAAGTGAGGAAATCACTCCTATTTTGGTGAGGTCATTTCGTTTGTGATATACGAGTGTCTTCATGTCATAGCATAAGTTTGCCTTAGGAAAGGCAATGTATTAAGACCAAAAGATAAGATAGAAGCAAATTTAGGGAGAATCAAGTATTTTTAAGCATAATGAGGGAATGGTCAAATAAGGCACAAGTAACACTTATGCGGGTTTCATAACTATAGACTAGGTCAAATTATGGCATTTTTTTTCTAATTCCCAATAGTTATGTCTCTGATACCAATTTGTCACACTCCCACCGATGGTGGAAACATCGAGGCAAGACGTAATAGATTGCTCAAAAGCATCATAACACTAGATTACCACAATAATTAAACTCAAAATTTCATTTCTATTAATTTAAATAATACGATACATTGTTTTGAAAGGAAAGTATAACAATTTGCAAATTTCACAACTAGAAAATAAAAAAAACGCATAAATAAAACTTAGTAAGTTTCTAGCTAGTCCACCCTAAATAGATTTCTTGTGATATCGTCATCATACATTTTCTGCAACATGTATATAAAATACCCGTCAACAAAATAATGTCGGTGAGCATACAAGTTTGTCTACATGGCATAAGTATGAATAAAGTCTTAAATACACATGTTAATTGTATACTAAGTTATACAGATCAAACTAGCATGCATAAGCTAAAAATCAATCAAAAGTGTCCACTAGCGTAATATTACCGCTGAGGTAAATAAGATTGTATTATTTGAATACTTAACACTGACCCAACAAACGGGGCGGTGTGCAAATCCTATAGCACTATACATGTTAAGGGAGGTTTATTCAAGTTAATGATAGATAACATGCATAAGATATCCTAATATGTATAAGCATATAGCATACCAAATAACATGTTAAAGGATAGAGTGTTTTTATAAGATTATTTTTATGTGTGTGTATTTGAATTTAGTATGTTTACATGTTACAACCCAAATAGTGATTAAAGCGGAAAATGGGTCAAGTATACTCACAGTTTGCAAAGATAAGTTCCACAAATGCGAGTGAGCGGGTTGAGAGGATGAATCACCAAGTTACCCTAAAAAGGATAAACAAAGGTGCATGAGTTTGATGAGTTGGAGGTTGGAAAGTAAATGGGAATTATATGCATATGAAAGTACACAAAACATAACTTGCTTTGGACACTATTGTTAATTGTGTTTTTCATGGGCACTAAGTCACCCATTAGAAGTCCAGCCTAAGGAATATGAAACTAAGATATTTTTCACCTTAACACATAACATTCAACCCATGGTTCGGTTTTGGAGATTTATATTATGTATATATTATTGTGTTTAAGTCATGTTAGTGCATGTTTCGTACATCTGCCACTGTGCGAATAGCTAGATAGAGCGTGTGTTGAATATTGTATAGTATAAGAGAAAGTTAGACACGGTGCGTTAATGTAAAGGTCAACCCGATCGGGTGGCAATCGATCGGGTGGCAATCCGATCGGGTGGCAATCTGATCGGGTGGCAATCCGATCGGATAACACATGTGTGAAATGTCTATAAATAGGGACCTTGGGGTTCCATTTGGACAAGCTTTTGGTTCCCAGAGGGGACATGCTGTCCAACTGGTCTCGCGGTGATGCAAATGTTGAATAATCAATAGAGACCAGATTATAAGTGACTGATTGGTGTCGTATTCTGTTTCTACTCCTTTCTTTGTCGTAATAAACGCACCGAACACGTCGTTTCGGGACCGAAGCTCCGTCAGACTCGCCGGATCCTGGATTCAACAGTGGTATCAGAGCTACGGTACCGATTTAATCGATCTAACAGTCGGTTAAATCACCCAAAGCTCATCAATTTTGGGTTAAATGGGAGTTTTGACGTTAAACAGAGAAAATCATTAAAATAAAGGTCGATTCACGGATGGATTTTGGAATTGAACACATCAATCTATGCGGAATTGACTCGCGAACAATCCTGTGAAGTTTCATCATCAAATTCACAGTAATAAAGATTTTGGATCGAAAAAACGTGATTTGGAGTGTTCTTGAGCTGTTAGAACATTTCCAATCGGATGGCAACCCGATCGGGTGGCAATCCGATCGGATGACCATCCGATTCATATCCCCATCATACTTGAAGGTTTAATGAAGATACTTTCAATCGGATGGCAACCCGATCGGGTGGCAATCCGATCGGGTGACCATCCGATCCATGTCACTATGGGGTGTTGGGAAGATCAAGTTGTTTTCAGTCGGATGACAACCCGATCGGGTGGCAATCCAATCGGATGACCACCCGATCCACTGACACTTGTTAGTTTCCTTTGTAACCCGATCAGGTGGCAATCCGATCGGGTGCCAATCCGTTCCATCATATCATTTTTGTCCTTCAATCGAGTGGCAATCCGATCGGGTGGCAATCCGAACGGATGACCATCCGACTTTTGACATTCGATCCAGCAAGTCATAAATTAATATAGTCATGTATTGTCAAGCATAGGTTGGGTAAATCCATTAACTTTAAGATTTCACCAATGCATAAATCATCCTATGGATGATTCGGATGGTCATGAACACAATGTATGTTCATATAAGGTCAAATAAATTGAACACCTTAGTGTTTGTCTGTTCGCTTTAAATTAGTGTAAGCATTACATTTCTTAATGACATGTTTCATTTACGAGTCACGTTTATAAATTTATTTCTTATGGTTTTGGGAAACGCACCGCATCGCGGGCGGGTCCGAATACTACTTTTGGATAATTTATGATTTTTATTTACCCTTTAGAATAATGTTGCTTTTGCCCCATTCTCCTGTATATTTCTTAAACTCTCGATTATTTTGAATATACACGATTGAATCACAGTGTTATTAATATACGAGTAATGTGACCCGAATATCGAACGAATTTGCTCACACGTTATTTGATGCGTTAACCTTAAGAAAATGTGTGTTTCAGCGTATTCGATTTAACTCACTGTAACCTATATAAGCATTATGGTTAGATCAAAGTGTAAAGTAAATTGAATTTATACCATACAATCATAATGTATTATATCTGATCCGATTCATACATAGAAAACATACAAAAAAACATAAAACGTGTATAAAGGAAAAATGGACTTGTTTAATCAAAACGGATTAATTATAGCTTTTAAAAAAGAAAAAAAACACAAAATAAAAAAAGAAAACATATTGAGTAAACACGAGTGTTTTTTGCAAAGTGAAAGGATCAAAGTCAGGAAGTGTAACTAATAATAATATATTATTAATTTACTCGGACGCAGTTGCTCCTTGGTTCGCTATACCCACAAACCATAATCTTATTGCATACTTCAAACGGACAATCATTCTTCACAATCAAAACCCTAGTTACGCGAATTAGCCTCCTGCGATCCTTATGCCTTGTGATTTTGATATTCCAGTGAATTAATATCAATAGCTTGATTCTCTGATACTATTGTTGGCCCAAAATCATTACTGATACTGAAAAGAGTGAAAGTAACAAGAAAAATATTCAACATTTAAACTCAGATTCATACAAACATCATATTCCTCACTATACGTAATTCGGTGATAGCCCATTCAAGTCTCCACAATCAACTTGACCCGTTGCTTGACCTGCTACTTATTTAGGCATTACCCACCTGTTCTTCATACATAACATGTAACTTCATATATACAACATGACTAAAACTGACTCCCTCCATCATTAGACACCCAAGTCTATGCCACAATATATAGAATACTAATTAACATCACTACTATATAAGATACACCTGGGTTTACCACAATCAGCTATAGTAAACACTTAAATCACATCATGTAAAAAGCTAACACATACTTTAGTCACTTCACAATGATGTGACTTGGACTCATCGCTAGAAAAAGATAACGAATGCCCACATCCTCAACATCTTTCTAACATCATAAAGAAGTACCAACATCATCTCATCGAAGTCATAAAGACAACGAGTTCCTTCCCATCAATGTCATAAAAACAACAATTAGTCGTGCCATTTAACACCTTCCTAACATCAGAAAGGTACAACGACACAATCATCAGCATCACAAGGATGTTACTTCTCACATAATCACAGAGACACACACAAATGTCAAGGATCTCATCATAACACATCATCGTGGATTAATCACGTAACCTCCTAGATGTCATCCAAACTGTCCCTTTATTCTAAAAGGGCACGGCCGACACCACATGCACTTGCATGTATTAGTATATCTTGACTCCCAACACATGACTCATGATTAATTACACTTAAGTAATAATTGAACCTGTCTACATTCTCTGAGCCATCAACATTTAAGCATGTAACAACCTAAGACCGCCAACAGTTAAGGTCTTACCTACCATACCTGACAACGGAACGTCACCTTGTTATAGTCGTATAATGTCATCCTACCCGTATATAGGGTGTCAAAACAAGATTAGTAAGGCTCGTATATATGTCATACGAGCCTACTATATAGTCTGTATAATTTCATATGGGTCGTATATATGACAATCCTTTTAATTTTTGATTCGACGTAAGATTCCTATATTCGACTTAAGATTGGCGAGGCTTGTGTGGGCCACGACTTCGTGAAACCAGACCGACCTGGGTCTACGGGGGTCGTGGGTGTCCCAAGTGGAATTTGTTGGAGGATAGGGTTTCAGTGGTAGACCTGGTTGTGTTTATGGCCAAAAGGTGGGAGTGGGAGTAACGCTAGGGTTTGGGTGCCACGGACACCACCTCGCATGAGTTGGTAGTGGACGTGCATGGGTGCATGCTAGTACGTGATTACCAAACCTTATGCACCGTTTTGGGGTTTGATTAAGAGTAGCATGTGAGCGGGTAATGTAACTCTAGGATATTAGTAAACTTATTTGTATGAAAACATGTCCGTGTTCGGTTACGTTGCATGGGATGACAAGCTTCACGAAGAAGATCATTCCTACCAAGTGAGTTCTAATGCCCTTTTTACATGTTTTGGGTTGTCATACATGTGTTACTGTGTTTTATTAAACGTTGGGGTTTATGGTAGTGACATCCACTAAATACTTATTGACAAAACCGTGTTTTAAAAGAGTTACATGGAAGGTAGGGTTTGGTATTTGATGTATGCCTTGCGAGTAGAGATACGTAGGCATATTGTGATGAATAGTGGTTTAGAAGGTATTATGGGAACGTTATACGAGCCGTATACGTTGAAACAATATGTTGGTGTACCCTTATTAAATATAGATACCATAGTCTGGATCGGGGAGAGACCTTTGATGCTCGTATGGTCTCGTCTCTTTGCTTTGGAAAGTGATAAAGATTGTAGGATCTCGGATAGGCTGTCTAAATAGGAGGATAAAATTGTATGCTCGTGGCAATGGACGCATGAACCATCTACCGTGATTCTGTGAATGATAGTACGGATCTGCAGGTTTTATGCAGACTTGTGGAAGATGCTATTTTATCTAACCGGGATGATCGGTGGAGCTGGAAAGGAGACCAAAATAGGAGTTTTTCTGCAGCTTTAATGAGAAAGCTTTTGGTTGAGGATAGTGCCTGAGTCATGATAATATTATGGGGTGGTGTAAATGGATGCCAGCTAAATGTAATATCTTTTTTGGAGGGCTTTGCAAAACAGAATTCCGACGAGGACCGAGTTATTCAACCGGAACATACATATCCCCGATCTTAAATGTGTTTTTTTTTTTTTTTGCAGGGAGTATGACGAGTCTACTGATCATATTTTTACCGGATGCATAGTGATGTTGAAGGTTTGGCAATGCTTTTGTACTTGGGTTCGGATCCCTCCTATGTTCGATTTTGCTTTTAAAGATTTAACGGACTTCCACAAAACATGTAACCTAAGAAAGGATGAAAGAATGGTGGTGAAAGGATTAATTAGGTTGGGTTGTTGGTGCATATGGAAGGCGAGAGATAATAAGATTTTCTCTAATGGCAGAGGTAGGAGCGAAGATATTATGGGGGATATTAAGGCGTTGGGTTATTTGTGGTTAAGTAATAGATCGAAATATAAAGGTATTGAGTGAAGTAATTGGTGTAAATATCCTATGTATATGTTGTAGTTTGTTGTTTTGTGCCTGCCTTGTTGGATTGGTCTCGTTTTTATGAAGTTAACTTTTCAAGAAAAAGTAAATAAATAACCCACCAACTATTAACTCCCAACAACTTAATAATCATTAGCTCATTACCAAAATTTATCATAAGACCGTGGGGTATGGTGGGGCGGGGGTGTGGGACATGGGTTGACACGTGGACTTCGAGAGGCACCGCTGGTCAGTTTCATGTTGGATCGGTATGGCGGGGCGTGGCTAGCCCACGTGGGTTGGCCACGTGTTATAATTTTTTTTTTTTGGAATATGCCACAGAATAGTAATGAAGTTTTAGGAATGTTCCAATTAGGTCATTAATAAAATTTATTGTTCCAATTAGATCATTGTACTTTATTTTGGTGTTCTAATCCTAGATATTTTACGTGAATAGCAGGTCATAGTCCTACATGACATTTATTTATGGTTAATTGTTTATCTTCTTTTATGACTATAATTTAAATGCTTTTGGTGTAGGAGTAATTAGTACTTTCTTTCATTAAAAATTTACTGTCATCTAACTATTTTTCATGATTTTATAAAAAATTTGATAACTTTTAAGAGATTTTGAAAAAAAAAAAAAAACACATTTTTTAATTTTTTTTCGTATTTTTTTTAACTCTTCTACAAATTTTAAAATTTTTTTAAATCTATTTCGCATTTTTTTCTAACCCATTTGGCATTTATGTGCCATGTCAACAAATTTTTTAAATAAAAAACCTAAATAAATGTCATGTAGGATGGATGACCTTCTATTTAGGTAAAATATCTAGGATTGAAACATCAAATGAAAATTGAATGACCTAATTGGAACAAAAAAAATTATGAGTGACCTAATTAGAACACTCTTGAAACTTGGTTACTATTGTACAAAGTTAACCCTTTTTTTTCAATTATTATAAAAATACACACAATGAGAGCCGGTCGGTATGGGTTTGGCTTGGCCAAACGGTTGTTTTTTAAATTTAAATCATAGCCACCTATAGCCTAGCCAACCCAGCCAATGAGAGCCGGCCACGGAAGACCGCTAGGCCCGCCTAACGCCCGGGCTGAAACCCCCGCCCAAGGAGACACGCCGAAACCCAAACCCACCCGGGGTGGTGACTTGAGCGTTTGTACCCAACCCACGCCCCAACCCCACCGCATACCCAAGGCTATGGGGTGTGACGGTCATGGATTGGAACATTATTTCCACATAGGATCATTAATTAAATGGTACACCATCCTCCTTCATGATTGATGGTGGTTCCCATGGATTAAACCACGATTACCATGACACTCCCATTTGATTATTTTAAGACAAAAATAAATTAAAAAAATAAAAGGGATAGTGGTTTGGGTCATGACCACACACTTAGGGTAGTAGTTTTGAATGATAGATTAAAGATAGATGTCATGGTGCCTATGTGGAGGGTCATGGTGGTTAGGGCTGGCAATAGGTAACCTGTAGGTAACCTGCTAAGACACGATAACAGAAAAGTACACCATGTGGTTTTTTACGTTTTTAAAAATAATCAAAATTTGAAAGTTAGGATTTATTATTTCCCCTTCTAGGTGCATAAAATATACATCTGTCTTATAAACATTGGATACAAAGTAGTTAAACGAGTCGTATTCATGTTTAAAATTTTTGTTGTTCGCGTTATCAGATACCTGTTAAACCTGCTAAGACACGATTTGCCAGCCCTAATGGTGGTCATAAGGGTCATAACCACACCCTCTAGCCTAAGGATGTCTTCTTCTTCTTCTTCCCTTTTTTTATTAATAAATGAAAAGTCACGTGACTGCACGTGCCCCACCTTCCCTATAACGGTAAAAAAAGAAGACTCCAGATGAATTTGCAAAGTCGAAAATGGTGGTGATTGAGCCGGTACCTTCCACCGACATCCAATCAAAACCTACAAAATCAACCGTCACCGGAGCAGATTCCGGCAATGGTAATAAACCAAACGCCGACGTATCATCTTCCGGCGACGGCGATAAATCAACAGCCGCCGGATACGCATCCGACGGATACGAAACGGCAAGCGAAACGGAAGTTGTAGATGATGAAACTGTTTCCGATAAACCACACGCCGTTGAATCTGAACGGATTTCGGACGAAGTTGCTCCGGTGATTAAGGATCAGCCGTATGAAGATGCGTTAAATGATGAGGAACTTAAGCAGGTTTACTGTTTATTATATTTGAAGTTTGATTTTGTGTGAATTTTAGGGTTACGTTTTTTTTTTCTGTTAGGTTTGTGATTATTGGTTGTAGGCGACTTAAATTTGTTATATATCGTTTTCATTTTGTAGCATTTGATGCTGTGATAATACCTCTTGTGAATTGTGATTAGGCCTCAGATTGTAATTTCTCGAGTGATTATGCATGTTTGTTGTTATGAGTGTCTTTTGATATTTGTTGTAAACTTACGCTTGTTGTCAATTATAGTGTCAAGTTTTTTAGATTATGATGCTTTGAATAGCTAAATACGTTTGGCAGATTCTAGGTTTTTTGATTTTGTTGCAAACTTGTAGTACGAAATGATGAATACGCGTAAAGTAATTGTAATTAAACACCAGCAACTGTAGAGATGTTTTTCTTGTCATTGATGGGTTAGTTATGCACATAACTGAGAACATCGAGGTCGTTGAGGATGAATAGAGCTGAAAATGATGTTGATTGTCATATATGGTTGATGAGGTGACTGAAGGGAGTTATATGTGTGTTTCTAGGAAGAATTTGGCTTAATGCCGACTTACTAGCCCATAGGGATTGGGTTAGTAGGATAGAGAAGAATCTCGGGCTTCTTATTGTATTAAGTTGAAAACAGATATGAAGCGAGTTACACAGGTTTTCTTTTTGATTCATCTAAGAGTTCCTTTCTAGATTGAAAAAAAGTTTACTCATAGATATGAAATTAGGTATTTGGATTCATGAGAACCATGGATTTTGTTATAAGTCTCATTGTCCAGTGGTAAGCGTAGGTCGAAGGGTGTGCACTTCATATGTGTCAAAACAGTGTCATCAACAGATGGATCATTAATGTTCTAACTGCTGATTGGTAGATGTTGGCATTTGGTATGTAAGATAATTTCACCTAATGTCTAGGAGCTACTTATCTTCATTGGTTGGATACTCGAGATGTGCTTAATTGTATATTGTTGTGATTGGTGACTTCATGTTAGTTTATATCGATGGTTGTGGTTAAATTAAGCATGTATCTATGAATTCACTTATTTGGAAGAGTCTTTCAAAAGCAAAAGAGCAGTTGACCTAATGTGATTCTTTAATTGTGCTTTTGGGATGTGGCATGCTATTTTGTAAAGATTTTTGGTACACCAATCGTAATTTGTTAAAGATAGAAGCCAATACCGCATCACTACAGACTTTTTTTTTTTTTTTTTTTTTTTTTTTTGATAACCGCGGGAACCCGCTTACACGGTAAACCCCCGGGTCCCCCCCAATACCCGACTAACCGAGGGGAACAGGTAAAGCGCGGCGCAAGCACCGGGTCGGTGGCCTTTAGAGAACCGGTGGAAGCAAGTATCGAACTCAAGACCTCTAGGATATTTGAAACACTCTTTACCACTCCACCACTCTCTAAAGGTTAATACCGCATCACTACAGACTTTTTTTTTTTTTTTTTTTTTTTTTTTTTTTTTTTAAGAACTTGAATCTCTGCTTTGGAAGTTAAATGTTCTGATACAATTCAATTCAATTCAAATACTTTGATGATGTTTTCCAACAAATATAGCCAATTGGAAGTTCACCCCCATTTTTTAAGCTCATTAAGGAAGCTAACTGTCTTGATACTACTAGATTTTTGCTTGTTCAACATGACCGTTAAGGTTAAATGATGTTGTTTCCGAGGATGTCTATAAAAGCACAATAACCTCGTCTTACCCTGTTTATCTTTTTTTTTTCCCACACGCAGAAAATTTTGACACAAATGAATGAAGCAAAAATTGAAGGAAATAAGTTATTTGGAGATGGATTGTATGAAGAGGCATTATTGAAGTATGATTATGCTATCCAACTTGCACCTGAGATGCCATTTTCTTCAGAAATCAGGTCCATATGTCATAATAATCGTGCTACTTGTTTCTTCAAGCTGGTAAGTTAGTTAACTTCATGTTCTTTTAATTTGGTTATATCTTTAAATTTCAAGCTCCACATCTTTCAAACAGATGCCCTTAAATGGTTATAAGTAGAAACTCGCAAATAAAAAATTGTGACATGAACTGCTAGGGTTTAGCTTAGAATCTCTTGTTCCTTAACAGTTACAACTTTCATTGTTGTTTTTTACTATTAAATTAATAGTCTCCAAATTTTGATAAATGAGCATATTAACAAGAAAAGTTTTCATTGCCACGTAACTTCTGTAAAAAAAAAGGTTTTCTACATGAAATCATGTATGATCTAGAAATTGGTTGTTATATATAAATCGTGTTTATTACACTTAAATCATTAAATTAATCTAACTCTTATATTTATTTGTGTCAAAGACATCAACCCTAACCTGTTCACACTTACGCGTGTTACCCATTTATCTGAACGAGTCAGAATGGGTTAGCAGGTTATAAATGAGTTGTAGTCATGTTGTAAACGGGTTGACAGGTGTAATAAATGGGTTAATGGGTCGTTGTGTTGGCCTGCTGATCTTCTAAAACAATATTTTTTTGTATATATTCTAATTTTGAACTTGTTGATCTTTTAATTAAATGGGCTAAACAAGTCACTAACATGAACCGTTGAATTAAGTGGGTTTATGGGTTGACTTGTCTATTGTTAAATATGACAACCCAAAATCTCATTATCATCGTGTCAGAAATTGACACCTCTACTATGAACTATGAAGTAGCCTAACTAAATGCTATATGCATACATACACACACAGTCACACACATATATGTATATTATTAGTGTACCAAAAGATAGATTATGATTCCCTTCCATTTCCTTGCTTGTAGGGCAAGTATGAGGACACAGTGAAAGAATGTACGAAAGCGTTGGAACTAAATCTTTCATACATGAAAGCTTTAATCAGAAGAGGAGAAGCCCATGAAAAACTAGAAAACTATGATGAGGCTATTACTGGTGAGTACTTTTGTTTCTAAAATATAATGTAGAGGTAAGTTTTGCTATTTTTTTTCAAAAGATTGTAATTTGCCTAAAAGTGATATTTCGTGTTACATTTCGTACATAGTTGTAATGTAATGTCGGTATTGTAATAACTTCTTCCAGGACTTGATTTAGTCCTGATGTAAGTTATCTATATGTTTGTTTTGGCAGATATGAAGAAAATCTTAGAACTGGATCCTTCAAATCACCAATCTAAAAGAGCCATTTTCCGTTTAGAACCGTTGGCCATAGAAAAGCGCGAAAAAATGAAGGAAGAGATGATCGGTAAACTTTATCTAGATATCCTTCTATATTAATATTTGAACGTGTAAACCTTTTTTGCCACACGCTCCGTTTCTGCTTATCAACATACCATTTTTATTAGGGTTTGGGTTGACCTGCGAACACTTTTTTTGTTGACCTGCCACACATTTCTCTTGAGAGATGCAAGTTCAACTCCCACTTGGTGCAGAGTGAGGCATTGGTGGGCAATGATAGGAGGCCCAGGGAAACCTGGGTTCGATCCTTGAGCCAAACGGGTTTTACCGGTAATTTCATCGTCGTGCCTACGGGCGGGTGGTTACCGGGTTTTTCCCGGAATTGGTGGTGGACTCGGGTTACTCTCGGAGTACTCCGTTTGGTCCAGTGGGTGCCCCGAGAGTGCTCGGAATTGATTCTGTTAGCCGTTCAAAAAAAAAAAAATTAATAATAATAATAATAATAATTCGTTAACTGTGATTTCAAAAACAGTATTATCATTATTATAAATCATACAACTTTAAATTTGAATTTTATGTTTGCACAGGGAAGCTGAAAGATATGGGGAACTCAATTCTGGGACGATTTGGGATGAGTGTCGACAACTTTAAAGCAGTCAAAGATCCAAATACTGGCTCGTATTCTCTCTCATTTCAGCGCTAAAGATAAATGGAGCTCACGTGTTTATAATATATAAGATAATATATGCCACTAAAACGTGGATACAACTGCATCCGTACTCTGGATTTAATCATCTTGTTGGTTGGATTTTGCACTTAGTAGCAGCAGGGCTTGCTCAAGTATTTGGCAGCGTTCAAGCATGCAAATTTTGTGTTCAGAAATATTGACAACTCTACGTTAATCAAAACTTTCCTAAGGCATGTATTTTGGTTTAAATACCGGTTTGACTAATTTTGGCCAGGATTTATGAAAGTTGTGTTCACAAAATTAGCTAACGTTGATTTCGACATGAATCGACAAAAAATGTGAATTTGTTGCACCAAATTAGTCAACGATGGTTTTCAGTAATTAAAAAAATTTCCATTAGTACTTTCCAACCTCTAAATTGGATCTGGAGGGACCTACGCGTTACGGACGACTCTCATTACGCACCTACGCGCGTTACGGACAACTTCGACTAAATTAAAAAAACTATTATATATTTACGACTTGTTACATTTCGACGCTTGTTACGGACCTACGTGCGTTAAGGACGACTTCGACTAAATAAAAAAACTATTATATATTTACGACTTCTTACGTTTTGACTGTCGTTACGGACTTACGCGCCTTACAGAAGTCACGACTTTGACTAATAATAAAAATATTATATATTTACGACTTGTTACGGAATCGACGCTCGT
This sequence comes from Helianthus tuberosus, assembly GCA_030545235.1. Taxonomy (NCBI): domain Eukaryota; kingdom Viridiplantae; phylum Streptophyta; class Magnoliopsida; order Asterales; family Asteraceae; genus Helianthus; species Helianthus tuberosus. The sequence goes on from CM060366.1 coordinate 180,885,654, forward strand.
TACGGACCTATGCGCGTACGGACGACTTCGACTAATAATAAAAATATTATATATTTATGACTTCTTACGTTTCAACGCTTGTTACGGACCTACGCGCGTTACGGACGACTTCGACTAATAATAAAAATATTATATATTTACGACTTCTTACGTTTCAACGCTTGTTACGGACCTACGCGCGTTACGGACGACTTCGACTAATAATAAAAATATTATATATTTACGACTTGTTACGGAATCGACACTCGTTACGGACGACTTCGACTAATAATAAAAATATTATATATTTACGACTTCTTACGTTTCGACGCTCGTTACGGACGAATTCGACTAATAATAAAAATATTATATATTTACGACTTGTTACGGAATCGACGCTCGTTACGGACCTACGCACATTACGGACGACTTCGACTAATAATAAAAATATTAGATATTTACGACTTCTTACATTTCAACGCTCGTTACGGCCCTACGCGCGTTACGGACGACTACGACGTCCGTAACGAGTGTCGAAACGTAAGAAGTCATAAATATATAATATTTTTATTATTAGTCGAAGTCATCCGTAACGCGCGTACGTCCGTAACGAACGGTGCAACCCGCATGGACATAAAAGTTTGATAGAATTTGTACAGGGGTTGTTCTACTTTATTTTTATTGCCATATCCTTTGTTTCAAACAACGAAGTTTATTACTTCTTCATAATAAACAGCGAACTTCTATTATGTATTTCTTTAAAACAGCGAACTTCTGCTATGTATAGGTTGGAAGCAGCTATCTTCTACAAGGTATAACATCCAAATAGCGGAGTTCTTTTAGATCCTGTTTTGAAACAGCGAAGTTCTGTGGTTATGCAGGAACCCTGCAGCTTTTGCAGGAAACCTGCAGGTTGTGCAGATTTTTGGTAGAAGCACGCTGATTCAAACAGCGAACTTCCTAAAAACGATCAAAATTTTGCAGCCCACCTAGTTTCACTCTTTTGGGGTTCAACTCCCCTATTTATGCAAAAAACTCTCAGGAGGTTAGAAACATTTTAAACGTTCTCACATAATATTCTGAAGTTTGTTTGTAGTAAAGACTATTCATACACTATACTCGCTGTTTGGTTGCTACTTATGTTTTTTGAAAGGCATTTGCAGTATATGTTAGTTACCTTGTTTTTTCTAAAATATTGTTAAATAACTCTATGCTTCTCATAATTATCTAATCCGGTTTCTAAGCTTGTTTCATCCGGTAGAACAGCCAGTTTGATAACCTTAACGGAGTTTAAAAGGTTGGTGACAAGACATTATACAAGACTCGAAACGAAATCGTAAAAGCAATAAGATCGACCCTAAATTATTTTCTTTCATTTTATTATATATATAAGTTAAACATGACTCACAATCAGATCATATAAATAGCAAGACCAGGAGACTGCGAAACCAAGTAACTAATCCACCTACTCGCACACAACTGAGTAACTATTCAAAGATGCATGATGGCTCGACTTAGGAGTATCTAGCCGTCATCGACTACTTGGGCTCATGCATGCACCACATTCTCATTCTTGGTCTCATTCCTCGGAACTTCAAACCACTTCTTTGCTATCATTTCACTATGCTGCTCGAGATACTCTTTGCTGTTCATTTCCGTCAACCTGTATACACAAAATTGTTAATTAACCCAATTAATTAAACAGGTCGTGTTTGGGTTGATCTGTTCAACTCGTTTATTACAACATATCAACCCATTTACTACTTGATAACAACCCATTTACAACCCGTCAACCCATTTGACTGTTGAATAAATGGGTTAAAACGGGCCGTGTTCTGGTTATATGATTTTAAGTGCATCTGGGTTAGGGTTGATGCCGTTGACACAAATAAATATATGAGCTGTGTTTGGGTTCAACGATTCCATCCGACCTGACATGAGTGGCAACCCTGTATTTGATGATGTAAAAATCACCTCTAATGAGATGGGAAAGAATAATAAAACTATGTAACAATGCATACCTACTAATGGTACGATCTTTTGCGAACCCCAACTCGTTGTCGACACAAAGGTCAAAATCGTCATTCTTCCTTGATCTCGAAGAGGTTCTAGGTGCAACATATTGTGCATCCGCGATTGTTATGATCCTTTCAAGAAGTTCAAAAGGAGTTCCCTCAGCAGTACACATCAACCTAGCTTTGTTCTCATACATAACCTACAATTGCCATGCAATAATATCATTTCATAAACCGGGCACCAAACACGTGCTCACGAGTCAAGAGAAAATGAGAAGAGACTAACATCAACCAATGTGACAAACCGATACGCTGCGGTCCTGTTGTGTAGCCCGAATATCGGGACACCATCCAAAGCCAGTGTGTGAAAATTCTCTGCCATTGAATATATGTTAGTTTTGACTTCTTCCATCACGTAAACTGACTTTTGAGGTCAAACATTTGTATATTTTGACTTTCAACATCAAAATTCATAGAGATTTCTCAACATTTCTCTTTTATGTACTTTTATCCAGAAGTTTTGATATGCCACTGTATTTTACTATTCAAGTTTAAATAATCCTCATCGATTTCATTGTTGAAAATAGTTTGTTAGACCTCAACAGTCAAAGTATACCTCACTTTACTACAGAATAACTTTTCATAGCATTTTGATTTACTTACTGCATAATCCAAAATAGTCAGCAGCACCAAGAGGTTTGTCACAGAGTTCCTCAAATGGAAAATAAGCACATCCATTAGCACCCAAAGGTACCTATCCATCATGCATAAATACATAAGTATAAGTGTAGTTTAATATTCCGTAAAAATTTGACACTGGGGTTGACAAATTTGCCCTTAACAAGAAAATTAGCATATCATTTTGGGAAGGGTAAACTTGTCCACTTTGTGTATATATAGTGTTTGGATCAAATACAAATGACTGTTAATGTGTGGATTGTACCAAGCAAATAGAAAAAAAACGTGCAGTGGCATTATTGTAAATAATGTAACTACACTATTAAGCAAAATAATTACTTTACAACAAATTTGTTGCGTAATAATTATTACACTAGTGTTTGTGCACCTTTGCACGTTAAAATTCATTTGTACCTGATCCCACCCCTATACACACACACGCGCGCATACATACATATTATTTCAATAAAACCAGCTTATTGATGATTATATGTACCTCTAGTCTCCTTCCCATAACAACTTCCACCTCTTGAGGACGCGCTATATGTTCCCCAATCAACTCCTTGAACCTTTGCATAAGGAAGTCGGATGTACCATTTTGTATGAAGCAGAACCCTTCTTCGGCCTACAAGAAGAGTATTAAAAAACAATTAGCAGAGGTGACAATCAATACCCATTTACTTATGAATGTGTAGCTTTGTATTATTTTTATCTTAATGAGTCAAATGGGTAAAATAAAAACCTATAGCCCGAATGGAAACGGGCCTCAAGTTGACCAAATTGTAATATTGAATATCGATAAATATAACGTCCTAATTCACTTTATTTAAGGAATTGTTTATTATTGTAATAGTATTTAACAAACTAACTATTCACAAGAAATTAATAAAAAAAGTGTTTATGTCAATCCAATCCGATCTCACCCGCCCATTTTGCCACCTCTAAAATTAGGTATAATCTGAATTTAAGGTGGAAATAGTTGCATTACCGAGGTCCTTCTTCTATAGTCTACAGAAGAACCAATTTCATGTATTATGCATCTTTCCTGCATCCAAAGGGGACAATAAGAGATAACCATCACAACAAGAATCATGCATATTGAAAGAAAAATTATCCAATACCATGAAAATTGTAACAATTTACATTTTGACTTAGATAACAAACGATATTGACTACGTTTGCCATTGTTAAAGCATCTTTTAGACATTTGTTGTAGGCAGTGAAACATGTTATTTATGCCTTGCAAGTTTCATGGGAGTGAAGCTGCATGAAAACGGTCGAGATTACCTTAAGTGTGGAGATAAAGGGTAGAAAAAGATCTCTTTGCAATCCACGTTCGTAAAGATTATCCGGAGCTCGGTTTGATGTAGCAACAAGTATCTATACTTGCACCATAAATGCATGAAAACAGCAACATTTAACTACATTTAAAATTTATGATAAATTATAGTCATAGAATAAAAACTTTGATCACTTACAACACCATTATAAAAAAGATGTTTAAATAAGCGGTTTAATATTAATGCATCAGCTACATCATTAACCTGACAAAAAATAAAAGAAACAAAAAAGAAATACATAATAAATATGTAGATATAAACAAACTATCTAAAGAGTTGTTTAGACATCATGGCGCGAGTCATAACGTACCATGAATTCATCTAAACACAACAATATAGATTCATGAGAAATCTCGCCTGCAACAACTTCAAGGGGGTCCGACACTCCTTTGTGCCTCTATATCACAAACAATTATAAGTCAAATTATTATTATTTTTAGCTTATTGTATATCAATGTTGCAACAAAATGAATACCAACATTTTCATAGCATTATTACTTTAATTAAGTTCATTATCTTATGGTATGTATGTTGAGCTTGAAATTTGTTAGATTGACTTAAGAAGTCAAACTTGTGTATAATCGAGTACAAACAAACAAAATAGAGAGTAAGCATTTGACCTGCAAGCGGCTGTGAACGTTCAACATAAAGTCGTGAAAATGAATCCTTTTTTTCCTCCAACTGCAAGGCCTAAGGACAGAAGTTGGAAGTACATTTCGGGTTAGGTGTCATCACTATCGGATCAAAAGGGTAAAATAAAAAAACGATAGTTAAAAGAAAGCGGGTCAAATGGTTCAAACAAGTTATAACTTTGTAAAGCATGTTGTTAATGTTTACAACCTCTTAAATCACTTTATTCAAAAAACTAGATTACTGTTGCATTGCAATAATATTTTAATGATATTCAACACACAACTGACTTTTTATTCAACCCGCCCATTAATAAGAGAATAAACCAACTCAACAACTATAGTCCTTACAGTTGATCAAAAAATAAGTCCATTAACATGGTTTTTCCGGTGCCAACCCCGCCATAAAGATAGAGTCCTTTCACCGGTGAGACCAAAGATTGAGGCATAAAACGAGACCATAACCACCTACTCCTGAAATTGATTCAAACGGCCGTTAGTTGACTGTTGAGTCAATGTTTGACTTTTGAGTGTCAAATAACTACGCCTCATGTTTGATAAAGTTTTTAAGTTGAATGGTAAAATTGGTAAATAAAAAATTTACCTCCCGGTTTTCCCAGGATCAGAATCACGATCCAAGTGACACGCATGGACCGAGTTACCGAGCTCATCATAGAGTCTTTGAATTTCTCTCAAGGTTCCTATCTGCAAAAGAATTGTAGCATTTGAAATACCTTAAATACCCTTCACAAGAGCATAAAAAGGAATCTCATGGGACCAAAACAACACCATAAAGTTGTCAAGAATCATAATAATTGCCAAGATAATACTTGGAATCTTTCCACAAAAAAAAATATCACAATTTTCAAATGGTATGTCATAAAAATGTTGTAGTTTTTTTTTTTTTTTTTAAACCTTTTCACTTATGAAATAGTTAGATTTTGGTTATAGCTTACCTCTAATACGTCATACAAGTAAGAAACAACTAAAAGGGAAATGGGTCAAATGGGTCAAAAGTCAACCAAAGTATATTTTTTACGCATAAAACCTCCTAAAATCATTTTATATAAAAAGTTGCATCACTTCTAAAATAAAATTAGTTTTTGTAATCATCTTTCAAACATGAAGTATTCATTACAATACTTTAGGATAAAAAAGTGTTTTGGGTCAACCCAATTCGTACTTAAAACTTGCATGTTTTGACGGTTACTATGAAACACCATGTAAACACATGTACCTGACAATTATCACCGTCTTCAAGTTCGCCAACACTTATTCTACGCTCATACTCCACAAGAGGGCCCATTCTTTTAACTTCTGTTCATGATGTAACACATTTAAATCAATATTTATCACCAAAAAATAAAAAAATAAACTAGAAAATATTATAAATTCACAACCTTCAAAGTTTACATTAGCAGCACCTGCAGACATAGCTCTTGAAAACATATATGATGAATGTGCATAATTACACACATCAGTTTTGTATCTTACATCATATAACACCGCGCTTGCATTTAATAAAGGTCTTTTCGCTTCATAATGACGAAAAGCCAAGTGAATTGGTCCCAACGATTTGACTAAAGCTCTCCTCATCGCTGATCAAATGGTTTAATGTTGATTTACAATTTTTAATGTCGTTTAGAGCCTCTATATGCCTCCAAATTCTGTACACAAGTTGCAAATATATAAAGACATTAGTTAAGAATATATTAAAGTAAATGATTCCAAAATAATAATTCAGTTTTTACTTTGAAGTCAAATAGATTGATTTTTAACTTCAAAATTGGTAAGAATTAGTTTATTATCGACATCGAACTTTAGAGTTGCATTATCATACAAAAAAGATTAATGAGTAGAACATATTATGAATCAAGAAGCTACAAGATATCAATGTAAATTTCAAATTTCCAGAGTCAAAAGTGGACTTTGATTTTAATCCAATAGTTTTTTTATATTTAAAAATTCTAATGTCTGATACAGAGCCTATAAATCTACCAAATTCTGAATACAAGTTGCAAATAAGATATTTATTAGGAATAATACATCAGCTTATTCCAAAAATTAGACTTAAATATTGACTTTTAGAGTCAAATCGATCGATTTTTAACCTCGAAATTATTACGTATTGAGTTGATATTTGACACAAGGATCTTAACAATATATTAGCATACAGTAAGATTACTATGGCAGTTCACATTATGACCAACAATTCTAAATGCCCCAATGTAGATATTAAAATTTTGAAGTCAAAGATGGACTCTTAACTACAGAAAAGGGAGAATATGGTAATTACTTATGTTTAGTTATAGTAAAAAGAGGACATTACATTCAGAAGTTGACAGAGAATCATGTTTTAACTTTTGTTTTGTGTAACATTCATTGTATTCATCAATTAACCAAATAAAGTTGCTTGGAAAAACATAAAAAATTTAACCTTTTCCTTTTGTTCGTTTTTGGTAGATGTATATATTTTTCCTACTAAAGTTGTAATCTTAGCTCAGTAGGTTTAGTATATATTTCTCGTTGTAGAGGTTCCCGATGCTTGTTTCGGTGTGTCCTCTTTTAGGAGTTTCGGGGGTATGCCCCTTAAAACCTGTAACACGTCTTTTTGGAATATATTTGCCGAGCAAAGCTCATTATCCAAAAAAAAAAAAATCCAAGATGAAATCACCATCAAATCTTTTAAAAACTTGAAAAAATAGAGGGCTTAATTGATGGGAATTAGTATAATCTTCCAAACATCCTGTATCATGAACACTGAGCACAGGTAAGTTCATGATTTATGTTCATGAACGTACGGTTACGTGTTCGACAGTTCATTAAAGCTTTAATTTTTTTATATTTTATTTAAATACTTCAAAATTCCGATAACTAAACTATTTCTATTAGTGTATTATATATTCTGTTCATAAACGCTTGTTTGTGTTCATTTGTGCTCATGAACATTAGTTTGTGTTCATAAACGTTTGTTTGCATTCGTTACCTAAAACTAACAAACGAACACAGTCACATTCATTTCCTTAACGAACGAACACAGTTCATGAACAGTTCTTGAGCACATATATTTCCTTAACAAACAAACACGAACAATCAGTCAGTTTGCTGCCCTAATTTTGACCACATTTAGAACATGAATGCATTCAAGAAATAAATAATTACAGAAATCTAAGACCATTCTGGATTGCCAACTCACAAAATTAAAAATTGTTTGTTCAATCAGTTACTTCACTTTAACCAATTTTTTATTTTAAAAAATTGATCACCAAATAGTGGGTGATTGATCATAGATTTTTAACTTAAGTGGGTGATTGATCAAATTAACAAAAAGATCAAAAACTGCAATACCCAAAAACAGGAGGATCAAACAACAAAACAGTTAGAAATTTGATTGACAAAAGGTTGAACAAAATTGACTGAAATTGTGTTATTGATGCAAGCAGAAAATAAATAATAATCCTGGAAATTCAAGAACAAGCCAAGACAGAGTGATTGACTACAAAAAAGTCAACAATTTTACGATACCTTCCGGTTCTTACGTCCGGTCCGACCGGTCGGACTATTGAACCGGTAAAAAGACCGGTTCGACGTCCAGAGCCCGGTTCTGAAAACATTGCAGGGAAGATCAAATAGCAAGCAGTTGACTTTTTCTTTCACATAATTTTCAAGAAAATTGACTACCAAAAAGTCAACAATTTTGCTAACTGCAATCAGGAAACAAATAAACCTGGAAATTCAAGAACATGCTTAGACTGGTGCTTGATCAAATTAAGAAAATTGACAAAAAAGAAAAGTTCACAAATTTTGAGAAAAAAAGTGTTTGCAATAATGGAAATTATCTAAAAAAAATCAAGAAGAACCTCAACTGTCTGAAAAAAATAAGTAAAATCTAAAAAAAAAAACTTAACTCTCAAGATTTTTGATCAACCTTTAATGTTTATGCATGCAAGAAAACAGAAGGTGCAGAAAATTCAAAAACAGACCTTGATCCTTGCAAAATTAAACATTTTTTGTAAACCAAATTTACAAAAAATTGTAAATTCTTTTTTAAGAATGGAAGAAACTGAAAAATGAATAAATTCAGGAACAGACCTTAGGGTCAAGAACCCAGTCATTGACCCTTGTAAATATTAAACTTTTTGATTTTAAAATTCCCAAAAAGAATGTAAGATTTTTTAAGGATGGAGAAACCAAAAAATGAATAAATTCAGTAACAGACCTTGATCCTATTAAAATCAAATATATATTTTTTTTACCAAATTCAAAAAAAAAAAAAAAAAAAAAAGATGGAAGAAGCCAAAAAGTAAATAAATTCAAGAACATACTTTGATCCTATTATAATTGAACTTCTTTTTTAAACACATTTACAAAAAAAATAAAAAATAAAAAAAATTTTAAGATTTTTTCAATTCAAAATCTTCAACACCAAATTTGAAGATTTTATCATTAGAAAATTAACTTCTAAATAAAAACCAGCAACCAGAATAACAAAATTTTCAGTAAAATTTATCACCAAAAGTTGTTAATTTTACCAAAATTCTGCATGCTCAAAACCAAAAACTGATAATCAAGATCAAACCTGAATTGGATTATCAAGCAGACAACTTAAACTTCAAAATCTCCAGCACCCAGAAATCAATTTACCATCTTTAATCTGCAAGATTTTCTGAAGAATAAAAAACTGCAGAACCCTGAATTATTGGAGGATTTTTAATGTGAATGAGGCAGATATAATATTGAATATATTGACGTTGATCACTTCAATATTTTATTTTTGTACACAAATGTCTGAATTCCGGTTCATAATCAAGGAATATGATGACCAAAAATGTTGATAGAAGAAATTGTATAATGGGGGGGGGGGGGGGGGGGGGGGGGGGGGGGGGTTTAGGGGATATTCCTGTCAAGAAAGAAAGGTCCCAAGAAGATGATAATGGTGAATTTAATAAAAGTTCATGCATGATGAAGACCCATTTCGCCACGTCATCTGGATGTATGGGATGAAAAAGACAAGGGTTTTATCATATAAATAAGAGTAAACTGCCATTTTGGTCCCTGTGGTTTGTCCAGTTTTGCCATTTTAGTCCAAATCTCAAACTTATTACATCTGGGTCCCTGTGGTTTGCATTTTATTGTCATTTTAGTCCAAAACTCAAAATCTCTGAATTTTGACTGTTTTAATGACCCTTTTTTGTCCTTATATGAAGGGGTAATTTGGTCATTTAATTTTCATTAAAGCAATTCATTTATTCAAAAACCCCCTGATCATCATCATCTTCAACCTCTCGCCGCCAAGCACCACCACCTGCCGCCAAATTTACCGATCTTCATCTACAAACCAATACAGAGTACAGATCACTCAAGATCACAAACCATTTTTCCAAAATCAAATATTTCTCACTCCCCATGTAACAATTTATTACACTAACATGATCTGATCATCTAAACCACAAATCAAATAAAGCCCTCAAAATTTATTACAATTTCTCACTCCCCAATACATCACACCATCTAAACCACAAATCAAATAAAGCCCTCAAAATCTCCCACACCCATCACTCAGTTGACCCATTAAAGTCAAAGATTTGATCAAAGAACATCAAAGCTATAAAATTTAGCCAAACCCAGAAACCAAATTGAATAAAGATGCAAACTTGAAACTTCAAGAACTCAAATGTAAACAAGCCTATCACTAAAATGACCCATCAAAGTCCAAGATTTGATCAAAGAACATCAAAACTGCAAAAATTAAGCAAACCCCAGAAACCAAATTGAATAAAAATGGAAACTTGAAGTGCAATTTTGGGTCCTCTGTTCCACCACCCTCACCGCCATAAAACCCCTTTCTCTCAACCACCTCCACCAATTCCATTTTTTCTCACAAGTTCTAGAGAGAGAAACACCTTGACCGTTTCCATTTTCTCTCTCTAAACAAATAATCAACAACTTTACCTGATAAATCTTACTGCCATCGTTGACCGATTTTAGAACCTCCAAAGCCAAATTCAAAGCAACTCTCAAAGCCTGTAACCCTTTAAGATCACCATCATCAAGCTGTTGTTCACTATCTTTAAGTTCCTCAAACAAAGGGCTCAAAAGCTTCACTCTCCTCATCAAATTCCCATACATCTTCCTTACAGCGTTTCTGCACTCGGGTAACCCTGAAATTTCTCTGACCGAGTCAACGAGTTGACTCACCAAATCTCCTCCTTCTTGATTGGCCATTATTGGGCCACCAAATTCACACACAACTGAAGCTTTCAAGATAGTTTTTTTTGTCAGAGAATTGAAGAAGATGAAGTGGGTTTGAATGGCAATGGGTTTTGTTGAAAGAAAAGGGTTAGAGTGGAGATGATTTCTGGGTTTATTGAAGAAGCAAAATCATGGTGAAATCCCTAAAAGCGTGCTGGCTAACACTATTTATTGGGTGGGTGTTTTTGAAGATGGTGAGAGAAAGTCAACAACGGTGGTGGTGGTGGTGACGCCGGAGTGGTGGTGGTGAGAAGTGGAGGAGGTGGCGGTGGTGGTGGTGCTATAGATAGAGAGAAGAAAGAGAGAGAGAGAGAGAGAGCTATTGTTTGATCTGGGTTTTAATAAGAGAGAGAGAGCAGATTGGGTTTTAATAAGAGAGAGAGAGAGAGTAAAAAAAAATTGACCAAAATGCCCCTGCACTAAAGGACAAAATAGTCAGTTTTCAACAGTCAAAAAATAGGGTTTTTGGATTTTGGACTAAAATGGCAACAAAATGCAAACCACAGGGACCCAGATGTAATAAGTTTGAGATTTGGACTAAAATGGCAAAACTGACCAAACCACAGGGACCAAAATGGCAGTTTACTCTATAAATAAAAGATTTGAACCCCATGTATTATACGGGTGCATAAATATAATTTTATATAACAAATAAAAAATATATCTTTAAAAAAACGTATTGCACGTGTTGATTAAAATATAATGTCACATGTTCACACATACAGTCATCATGATTTATCTTTTAAAAATGAACTTTGATATACTATTTACTTATTATAACATTTTAGTTTGTTTCTTATTTATTATTATTATGTAAAAAACACATGTATTACATGTGGCCGAATCCCGTTTTTATGATACATTCAAATTATAAGATATAATGATTTTAGTTAGTTTTAAGCACCTTTATGCTTATTTGTTTATTTCATTCATAAAACACTCGTCTCAAATTTGTATTCAAGAGAGTTTACGGTACAAAAAGGTGGAGATCGAACCTCACGTTTTTATATATTTCATCATTTTTATGCATTATACCGTAAAATCGAGAATTAAGTTCTCTTTGAATGGAGTATATAATTGTTATATTTATAAATTGTGTTATTTCTAAACCAGTTGTAATGTGTGATAAATGATGAGTTTAAACCAATTATAATAGTACGCCTAACATTAGAAAGGTGAAACCAAGTTGTTTAGATTTAACATTTGAAAGAATTGTGCGACTATAATGATGAGTTCAAACCATTATAGCGATGCATCTAAGAATACATATAATTTGATAGAAGCATATGCCCCAGACCTAGAATAATTATTTTCTCTAGTGAAAAAAAAAACAATAATACAATTATTGAGTAAGGTTAACATACAAAAAGGCTTATCGTACATTATGTAGGCGACGCGCGCAACCGTCGGATCATTGCCCTAATCACGCATAAGACACAAAATAACGCATGGGATCCATTTTTTGGTGATAATCACGCATTGGGGGTGATAATCACGCATGAGTATGTTAATCACGCACGTTATACTGGCAAAAAAAATAATCACGCACGTTATAGTTATTGTCGCGTACGATAATGTATGATAAGCGGTTTTGTACATTATACTTATTCTACAATTATTAGTTAATATGAGAGATAAATAGGAAAATAAAATGAGAAATCACCAGAAAATGACACGTGTCAACATTTTTTTTATTTATTAGTATAGAAGATTATATATTTTTGTTAGGAGTAAATTATGTTTTTGGCCCCTTTGGGTATATCACTTTTACTCTTTTAACCCAAAATTTTTTTTTTAACATCTGAGCCCCCAACGTCTTTTTTTCTAACCCTTTTGGACCCTAACGTCTTTTTTTCTAACACTTTTGGCCACTAACATTTAATGGATGAGGTTAGTGTTAGAGTCCAAAATGGTTAGAAAAAAAGACGTTAGGGGCTCAAATGTTAAAATAAATTTTTTGAGCTAAAAGGTTAAAAGTGATATAATCACAGGGACAAAATCGTAATTTACTCTTTTGTTAATTAATTGTAAGGGGGGGAGGGGTGGTTCACTAATGATAGTTTCTATCACTCACACTGTCCAATAAAATCGTGCCATGTCATCAACCAAATTTCTGTCACTTGTGATAGAAATGTAGGGGGGGTGGTATCACTAGTGATGAAATTCTATCACTCCCAAATTTTTTTAATTTTCATTTTAAAATTAAATTTCACTAATTTTTTTAATTTTCATTTTAAAATTAAATTTCACTAATTTTTTAAATTTTTTATTTTAAATTAGAAATTAACAATAAAACACTAAAATTAAAAATTTCATTAAATTTAAACATACTAGAAACATACAATTTAAAAAAAAAAAAAAAAAAAAAAAAAACCTACTCCTCGTCCGAATCATGAAACTCCAAACCTAGAGAACCTACTAGTTCCATAAATCATTCGACGCCACCGCTTCTAGTATGATGGTTGGTCTTTTGATGTCTCCCCTAACATACGCCCCTCGCAACTCTCTTGGACAATTTCTCCACTCGATATGTGTACAATCAATGCTACCGAGCATCCCGGGAAAATGCCATCTAGCCTCGTGTGCGGCGTAAATACGTGAGATGTCGTGGCTCTTCGGTTTACGTAAAAACTCGTTAGCATACAACTTAATGACCGCGTTGCAAAAAAATTGCAAACATTCACGTGAAGTTCTTTCCGACATAGCTAGATATTCATCATATTGATCGGGAGGGTTACCTGTCGCTAGTTGGCGAATGGCGGACGTGCATTTTTGTATCGGCGTGAAGCTTGCTTTGCCCCTCGCATTGTAACCTTCTTGAAACCATTCCTCGCTTGCTTCGATGTCTCCAACAATCTTTAAAAATAATTCTTTGGTTAAACGAAACCGATCTCTAAACGTTTCGGCATTGTAGAGCGGATTTTCCACAAAATAATCGTTCATCAAAACTTCGTTGGCACGTATACGATCACGGTCGACCATCTTCTTCTTTGGGCGGGACGACTCGGCATCGAGCTCGTTATACACCGACACAAAATATTTTAGCGTCTCGTTGTCGGAAGACGACTCGGTATCGCTATCGCTAGACATCGGAAACGTCGAATCCGTAGGGAATTCCATTTGAGAAAGATATAAAAATTGTGTGAAATGGGTTTAAATTGGTTTAAAATATGTAGATTGGTGTGTGTAAAATGGTTTAAATTGGAGATATATAAATAGATAAAATGGTTAAGGTTTTTTTTTTTTTTTTTTTTTTTTTTTTTTTTTTAAAGAATGTTACCGTTTTAAAACGGTCAAATAATCAACAAACGGTCCAAAATTTCGAAATCCAACGCGTTTTCTTTATCACGAGTGATGGGGTGGTCGGCGGCGGTGTAGCGTGATGTTTCAACGAGTGATGGGGTGGTATAACGGACCACCCGTGTGGCCTAATATAAATGAGTTTTGAATGCTTCGTTTTCCAATGATAGAAGAGGAGGACAGTGGTTGCAAAGTCAACTATCCACGTGTCAATATCTAAAAAACTGAACACAAAAGTTCGAATATTTGGTTTTGGACGGCGTTGAAAAAAAAATATTGGTTTTAGACCTTCTTGCTGATTGGTGAGGAAAGAAGCATCGAAATCCGTCTACACAGATAGGTACAAAGAGAAATGTGAGAGGAGAGAGGAAAGGGCGTTTGAGATGGGTCTAACGTGAAGAAGAGAGTCATCGTCTTTCAATGCGCAACGATGAAGGAATTAGAAAGTATGGGTTAGGTATATGTTTACATGGTAACAATAGAGTTGAGTTGGTGAATTTGAATGGAAGTAATGAACTTGATACGTTTCATTTATTTATTTATTTATTTATGCTAAAATCTTTAACCAAGATTCGTATACCTTTAAAAGGGTATAAACTAAACATAATTTGTGACATTTTTGTCTATGTGGGTTTGACATGTTGTAAACGAGTTTACGGTTTGTAAATGGCAATTACAAAGGTGTTGATCAGGTCGTAACAAGACGGCAGGTTGAACTTATAGAAGATTTCTTATTTAATTTTAAAGAGGATGATGGTTTGTAAATTAGAGTTGAAAACATAAAAGGTTTCGTATATTTAATTATCAAACAACCAATATACAAACATGTATATATAGTGAGACCAAGACTAACCTAAAGCCTAACTCTAACGAGCTTAATCCTGAATTACATAACACGTTTATTATACTCCACACAGTTTAAAATTTTAAAGAGGAGGAAGAAGAACATTCACACTAGAATAAAAGTCAATAAACAATGACGATGACAAACCCTTGGTGAAGAATGAAGGTGGCTCATCGCTACTTTTTCCCGAACAAAGTTAATGTCCATCTCAATTTGTTTGGTTTTTAAATGTTGTACCGAGTTAGTAGACAAATAAACCACATTGACATTGTTATGATTGACAGTCGGACAACGATAAGTTTTTTATATGTGGTTCGAAACACTAGCCCTGACACAATGGTTGCAGCGGTGTCATGTAACTTGGCAGTAGGTGTATAGATCTAAGACCAGATGTAGGGAGTGAGTGTGTTGGGACCGGAGGGTTTTTCATTTTGCTTTTCTTAGAGAGAAAGAGGAGGTAGAAGAAAAAGTTGTTGTCTAAACATAGGAGAGATGATAATGTGTTGAGTCTAATTGACTCTCATATCGTAAAAGGTTTCGTTATATTTTGTATATATCAAACAACCAATATACAAACGTATAGATTTCTTTTACGTCATGTTAGGAGAGCCGAGTAAAGTTACAAAAAATAGTAGTGTCTTATACATTTAATTTTAGATAAAAGTTATAGTCTGATAAAAAGTAT